>JAPFBL010001935.1:0-2782500 GCA_026182355.1 Hermatobates lingyangjiaoensis | reverse complement strand
AAACATTTCGGTCAGTTATGGAACTTAGTTGTGGATCAACATTTTATTCCATCAAATAAATGAAATATACATATGAGAAAGGGGTGTTTTCATAATCAGACGATGTTTGTGATGTTAATAAATTCTGGTTTATGCGACTGTTTTATTACACAAGGCTCTTGCCTAACGATCACCAGTGCAGCATGTATAACATTACTTCTTAACACCTTACCTCAAATTGCTTAGGTTCAGCTTTTTGCATTTACATTACTTATAACGAAAGGCTAAGAACATTTATTAACTGGGAAATAGCATGTGCTGTGTTTTGTCTTTTGTCTTTTTTAGACACACCCAGGCGTATATTTATTTGCTCGCCAAGTTTAAGAAGATATCCAAAATATTTTGTCAAACCAACCACTGAAAACTTTATATATTTCGATATCATTAAAAGGTAAAGATGGAAATGTGTTTTGTTTGGAAACTAAAATGGTATTGTCTTAACAATAATGTTTCATGGGCTTACTACACTGGAATCGTAATATAACAGTACAAATTCACAGCTGTTAGGTTCTATTAGGAGTACCACAAAAAGATTATGATAATCGTACATTTCCATAAGAGTCAACATAGCTATAAGGAAAAGATATAACAGAATCACCTCTAAAAATATTGTAAAATAGACAGTAACAGGAAATGCATAGTAGGTTTTCCATAGTGTTTTCACAAAGCCACTTATAATGATAAAGAAATAGGCAAATTTGAAGCATGATATTCCACAAAGAATCGGTCTTCTGGAAACCAAAGTCAAAAGAATCTTACGTCTTTGCTTTCATCTTAATCTGTACCTCTTGTCATAGTCAGTCTTTTCAATCTCAGATTCATGTTGGATGACCAAAAATTAGTATCAACGAGGTTAGAAGTAATTTAAATAATTGGTATACGTTCAAAGGTAATTTTCTAACCGTAAATCATAACAATCCTTCTTTGGATGACGAACAGAAACTGCGGTACTCGAAATCTTTTTGTAAAGACCAAGCAGACGATCTAGTTGTCAGTATTCAAATAACTCAAAAAAAAAAGACGTTGTTTGAAAATTATTAAGCAACACATTTGAAAATAGACGATTGACTTCTTAAATAACTCATTTAAAGAACTAGTAAATACCTTTCATAAAAAGAACGCGCTGTTCATTGGTAGTTTTGTGAGAGGACGTAATTTTTTCCAGTTACTGTTCGTGTCTTTATTAGAGCACGAGTTAAATTTTAATGATGAATACAAAGTCGAAGTTATTGAAAAACTACTATACCTTAACTGTTTTTTTAATAACAAACAGAAGACTAAATAATATTTAAACCCTGATTTATGTATGATATTTTGTAAAAACACCATACTTTTTGATATTAAAACAAAATTCAAACCTCTAAATGGTATTAGACCTGTTACCATGTCTGACCACTGTAGTACATGCCATACTCATTTAGCTACAGCACAGGTGTTGGTGTCCAATTCTTCTGGTAAGCAACAAAAAGTCCCGGTTTTGAAAAATTGTGGAACTCAAAGTAATTTTATTACTGTATAATAGTCTAGAGCTGTTAGTTGTCGATAATGAATCTGTCTGTTGCGTTAATGTTTATAATTCAACCGACAAAAATAAAATTTCAATCTAGACTTTCTGACTTCACCAATACGACTGACTTCCTCATTTATCCAAGTCTCACTGATAAACTACATCAACATTAAATAAACCACTTTGATTGGAATATTCCTCCAGATGTAGTTTTTGATGATACCTATTTTTTTAAGTCCTGTTATCTGTTATTCCTTAGTAGTGAAATAATACTTTTGGAATGTTAATACTGGAATAGTTTGTTATCAAATAATCTGCTTGTCTTTCAAACTACGAAGCATGATTATACTTGTAGGAAATTATACTTCTGATGAGCCATCTGAGAATTTATTAGCAACTGTAATCACACGTCCGGTATATATCAAACACAAGGGAGACCTTAATGAAACTCTAATTGAGTTCTAGGAAGTTGACCACAATGTTTAAAACAATGTCTCAACAAAAAAAATTTGGTTCAAGAACATTTCAAAGGCACTGTAAAAGGGGAAGCACCCAGAAAATGTATCATGCGTTTTACTTTCAGACGTGATTCACGAAGCCTTGGTTACATGGTAAATTTAGATTTGAAACACTTCCATTCGTCGTGAATTATATTGTCACTATAATGGTTTTGTAAATGAATATTTTTTGTTAGGTCATATCGTTAAGTTATTTAAAGTAAATAATTCCTCCGTCCATTCGAGTCCAACTATTTTCTGCCTTATCAAGAAGTGTCCTACGAGAAGAGAGTCTTTTCACCAAGTCGTTTTAACAACTCTACCTGAAATTATTTAAATCAAATTTTAGATAATAATGTGCCTTTTTGAATAGAATGCTATTGGCATAATCTTATACTTCAGGTTTCCTGCGTGCTGTTACAGAACATTTAGAAAAAATGTACAGACAAATTCCAATTCATCAGAGGAAAGAGTTAAAATTTGTTAGTCTCATCAATGTAATTTGATGAAACAAACAAATTTTGTTTCCAATAACCAAATTAAAACTAATGATTTCAGTTGGTTTACTGGTTAAATAGTCTATTTGAAAAGTTAAAAATATACAAATCTTAAAATGTAACTTATTGAACAGGTCCTGCCCATTAGTTAGCTATTAAAACAAGAATGACGTTTGGCAAAGGCCAGAGACCAAATGAACATTCTACTTTTAGCCAACCTTTGTGTCTTAAATGAGTTTTATGTAGATGGCTTAGTGGCAGGAGAAAACTCTATTCAGAAATTCTTTGATCTATAGACTAGCTTAATAATTTTTTTTTACTATTTTATGAAGCTTAGAAAATGGTGTCTCAAAAACAATAAAGTCCCGTCATATTAGCAGATACTTGATTTCCGTACTAATGAAATGACAATTTTTAGCACAACAAACTTTTTGAACTTATTAGGGTTCTTCGTTTGAATGATTTCAGTATTATGATAACCTTTCTAAGTACACTAATTTTTCTAAACGTTATGTCGTATCTCACATAGCAAAAATATAACATGGCAAAATGGTTTGAATCTGAAGTCTCATGAATAGGCTGCTTATCTCCATACCTTCCTATGGCCTCCTTCCAGTGCCTGAAAGTGTGTAACCTGACTAGCCTCACCCTTCCGTTACATCCTTAACCTCATTCTCGTACCAACCACTCTGCGAGTATCGCCTCTCCCTATTCAAGCTGCTCAGGTAACTCTTTACTTATGCACCAAGCAGTTCCCTTCATATACTGGACATGGGCGAATCAAAGCAAGTGAAGTCATTCAATTATCTTACAAGTTCGATTATATTTTACCAGAGGGTTTCATACCACTTCTGTAAGATAGTTACATAAAAATATACAAAAATTGATGAACTGCAAATACTGTACGGATTGTTTACGAATATGATAGTACCTTTCCCTACTGCAAAGTTAAAATCAGGCTATCCAGAGTTTATATATGGTTACAATAAACTCAATTACATTCATAAATTAATTTACTTTTTCTTCTTCTTACTGTTCTCTTCTTTCGTTCTAGTTCAAACTATTTATCTTTTTTAAACTATTGAAAAACATAAATAGTTTGTCGACAAATATATTTATCACTAACAAGATTAAAAAAAGTTTCATTATGATATTTTGATTAATACTTACTTTTCGTTTCCTTACTTACATTTACTTACTTACTTACTTTTTGTAGAAGACTGCACATAAAATGTATAAAATAATAATCCCAACATCTTGTAAATAAGTGTAGTTAATTTGCGTTTGATTCAATACTAATCATACTTGATGGCATCTTACGTAAACAAATTCAATATTACTTTTGCTATAAATAAAGTATAGTGATCCTGAAAAAAATTGATCCCAAGAATTAACGAATTACATGTTTTGAGGTCCCAGAAGTCGTTTTATAATTTTTCTTAGATGGTGTGTGTTGTGTGTGTGTGTGTGTGTGTGTGTGTGTGTGTGTGTGTGTGTGCGTGTGTGTGTGTGTTGTGTGTGTGTGAATGCGTAGGTTGGTAGGTTGTGGGTGAGCATGAAAAATTAAATTAATTATCCTATATTTTAAATTAAATATTATTTTAAAATGACACTTTTTCTCAGATGTTTCTGACATTTTTTAGACAATATAGGAATATTTTCTAGTTTTAAATGTTAACATTTATATGAAATATCCAATGTAGGAGGAGGTCAGGTAAACAATGTAAAAGATCCACTGGCTATTGTAACAAAAGCCAAGTTCTTTTACAAGAGATTATTTCGTAACATGAAATCTACACTTTCAATTTTCAGAAATGTTATTACTGCTGTAGTTGTACTAATGATATTATATGCATCAGTGGTGTGATGTACAAATATAAGCGCGTATATTGATAACTGGACCAATCACTATCAGCACTACCTCCAGGAATGAAAGACTAATAAACATCTCCCATTTAGACATTTATGTTACACCTAAATGGAACATTATTTATTATATACCCTTTATGTCACCATTATTAAGAAGTATGATATTATATTTACTTATAGTAAAGTTGAATGTAGACCACTCGATTTTTTTCTTTATGTTATTTATATATGTATTTTGTTTTAAATACCTCACTAGTTTAATCCAAAACACATATCTAGCATATCATAATTCATTTGTTTTAAATTGAAAAAATATTATGTTCTAGGATTTAAGTCTGAGTATGGAATTGGTTGATATGTTTAATAAGCTGTAAAATATCAAGAGGAGTTCCATTTTTAATTGATGAGGTTATTCATTTTCTAATTCTACATTAAAGTTGTCTTCGGTTGCAATCAGTAATGTTTATTTTAATTAAACTTTCGTGAGGTTACCACAAACTTGTATAAATACAACTAAAATTACTCTTAGTTTTTCAATAAAGTTAACTTCTAAATTGGTTTCCTTGAACATAAATAAAATTTAATTATGAAAATTAGTACAGCAACAGTTTTGTGTACCTAAGAAACTCTCATTAAATATTGAGCATAGATAATGTAATTAATAATTAGTGCTACAGTAAAGTTTAAATAATATTTTAAAAATAAATCGGCTTATTATAATTCCTATAAGGGTAAGGGTAAGGAAATCCATTAAATAAAATAATGCTAAAAATGTTTAATACGACGAACAATTTTATATCTCATGGTTTTTACTTGTAACTGAAATATTTGTATAAAATCCAAAAATACCAGCGTTAGTTTGCTATGTTACTGAAGAAATTCTGTTCATAGTTCCTCCCAATTTATCCTAAGCCCTGTATTCATAGCCCTTTTCACATCCTCTCCTGGACTTGCTGATTAATGCACAGTCCCTCAATACTGATAACCAAAATATATATATATAGACATTTTCATTATATTACTGCTTTCGACTAACAACAAAGAACCATATATTATTCAATTCAACTGTTATGCCATGAGGAAGAATCTTGTAAATTTAAACGCATATACTATAATTGGTAATAAATTAAAGGTTTACACATTCATCAAAATAAACTGAAAATAATAATAATTTCAGTATGACAACATTGAGATTATGAATAACATAATTAAAATGGACAGAAAAAATGGCTTTTACAATAACTGTATGTTCTCACTTTGTATACATTGCATAAATTTATAGAATGCTTAAAATTACTACAAGAACCGACTAGCTGTTTATATATATATATACTCGTATACTTGTACCTAAATAATTTGTTGTATGGCAAATTCTGCTTAAGAGAATAGCTATATACATACATATATCATTGAAGTGAACTGCAGTCTCGGCATTCACGATCTTCAGACTGTGAGATTCGATTCTACCAACTAACTTCTTGCTAACAGGATTCAACTGAAAAAGAAGCTCGCTAAAGACATGTTACATTGTAAAACATGTCACTTGACCAGCTCTTTTTTCCAGTTGAATCCTGTTAGCAGGAAGTTAGTTCGTAGAATCGAATCTTTCAGTCTGAAGATCGTGAACTCTGAGACTGTTGTTCACTTTAATGATACATGTTTCAAAGAAGGTCTGCTGCCTGTTTATTCCAATACATATATATGAATACAAAGTCTATCTGTCGGGTGTACTATACAGGAATATGGTACACACGACAGGTGGAATCACCATCTAAGAAAGTTAGAAATGTCATCTAGAAGAGTGACTATAACCCAGACTCAAAACCAATTTAATAAAGTATTCACCAAGGAATGTTCGCAGTAAATGTTCACAAATTATTCAATATAAATCATTACTTTGTATCAAATATTAAATATTATACTGCATTTCTTACAAGCCACCTAGTTGGTTATTAACTCACCAGCACCGGCGATAAATTTTTTCAATGGGGTTAACACTGTCCACAAACTCTCTCGTTTGCAAATAACACCAAGTTTCAAATAGTTCTCTGAATGATATAATATTTTTATAATTAAAACAAATTTCCGCTAGTTTACTTGATAAAATTAAAGAGGTTATAGAAGCACATTGTCTCAGTACTAACACTCATAGCATTGCCGCCAGATTTTCCTAGGCACAGCATCAAGATCATTACAAAATAGCAATCCATGTGGACCATTCAGAAATTAACTTTTTTCCTAAAATGGGTAGGAATGATCTTTATTAACTTTTTTATTAACTCATTGGGAAGGAATTACATGTTGACAACGAATAGCATTAAGGATATTAGTCTACAATTGCCGTAAGGACCAGCAGTTTCATATGTAAAGTGTAGAATTAATTATGCAAGTTTATGAAAATTCAAAATGCTCATATTAGGTTAGTTATTCGTTTTCAGAGTTTCTAGAGGTCCAATATGTCCAAAACTAAACCAAATTTTTGAGTACGTTTAGAAATGAACTGATAATATACACACGGAATGGGAAGGTTATGTTATATTATTTAAACTAGTCATAGAATATTATTAAACAAAATGTTACATTTATTGATTCACCATTTATTAATTCACACGCTATTTATAAAAGTATCTCTCTATTCTCTTAATGCACAAAAAAAAACTGTTCCAATACTTCAATATTTTTTTTTTTTTTTTTTTTTTTGGATGATGCTGGGCTCCCAGATAAACCAGACTACCAACTAAAACACCCCCTTTTTCACCTAGGACCTAGTCTGGAGCTGTTTTCCACATTACTTCAGGCTTGGTCGTAGCTTACCTTAGGTGAGGCATACTTGCTTTATTATTCTTCTAGATCTTCCAAATATCACTTTTTCGTAGTCAATATCGTTCTGACTAGGCCATCTACCAATACTTCAACATTAAGATATTCTAGATTATACCAATACACCAATAACTGTAAATCTGGCATTAAGAATTGTTAGTCTAATATATATATATATATATTATATATATATATATGAATGATCAAACCACAATAAGAAATGGGAAAACAAGACTATGATCTTTCAACCGTAACAAGCGGTCTTCGTCAGAGTCAAAAACCCAACGGACGAAGACCGCTTGTTACGGTTGAAAGATCTTAGTCTTGTTTTCCCATTTCTTATTGTGGTTTGATCATTGATTGTTATTTCACGTGTTTATGTGAAATCTTTATATATATATATGATCAAACCACAAAATGCAAAGGGAAAAAAGACTATGATTTTTTAACTGTAACCAGCGGTCTTCGTCAGAGTCAAAAACCCAACTTGTTACTGTTGAAAGATCTTAGTCTTTTTTTACCTTTTCATTTTGTGGTTTGATTATTGAATGTTATTTTACGTGTTTATGTGAAACCTTCTTTTTTTTATATATATATTTAGAACGCATTCGTTAGACAACCACCTACTGAAAGAAATAATGAAATATGTAACTGATAGTCTGTTCCTTGTATAGAATTAGAAATTAAATTATATTACATAAGATATCAACTCATTAAAAAATGATTAACTTACATTTATAATGTGTAAACAGTAATTCTTTTAAAGCAATTCTCATAAAAAAATTCTGACTCAGGTTATACGTTAACCAAATCTAACATTCCTATTTTATAGCCATATTTCTTTTGCAGTAATCGGAATTTCTTAATTATTTTTGTAGCTCACTATTTATGGTTTGATTTCTGAAACAAAGGTTTATTGGTTTATAGTTAGACTTTTGTGAAAAAAAAATTCTGAAATCATTATTTTCTTACAGACGTTTCTATCAATGTATTTTAAAAAACTATATCAACTCATCCTCAGAACGTGTTATTTTTTGGTAAAATTTCATTATCAATGGTCTTTCAGCTTGAGCCGTATTGTTTAAACAAATGCTGATATTAGGTTCACTACAACTGGTGTTCTTAAGTTATATTGTTCTTTATTACCAATAAATTCTTACCAATTGATAAACGATATAATTAATGTCATTAATTACGTTGCTATAAACAGGAAGAAATTTATAGGGGAGCATTCTAAACTACACAAAATTAAAACTGTACATTTTACGGACCACTACTCATTACAATGAATCATAAGCCAAAATGTTTACCTCTTCTTACAAATAAAACATTTTTGTTGTTTTCAAAAAACAAGTTTTTATTTTAATTTTTTCCATTGTCAGTTTCATAATAATCCCAAATTCTAGAGTTAGTTCCTTAGAAGAAATGAATTAAGTAAAATCATATTTTGGGTAAAAAAATGTAACTTTTGAAGTAAATGTGATTCACTTCAAAAACATTAGTGAAAATGTGCAATACTGCATTCAATTTTGGATAATATATGAATTTGATACATCGAATGGAGGGCTTGTAGCGTACTCGAAACCTTTGGTTTCACAGCCACCAACATCATTGAAGAAACGTCAGAAAAATCGAAAAATCCTCATTATTCCACTTTATTCGAGATTATTATAATTTACTTAATGTAAAGTAAAAACTATATAGTAGCCTATACTCAACTTTACTATAAGTAAATAAACTCAGGGACAACCACCTGAGTTTTGTGTTTCATTAGAGTTTGGTCATAGTGCAGATGCAATAAATATCCTGCTTTCCGGTCGTTATTATAGCAAACTCATGATTGAAATGTTTACGGATTGAATTGGTCTTCCATTAGTCTAAATGAAATTTTATTTATCATAAATAACTAAATTATTGATTTAGTAAATTCTAACATATAATTTCATTGTCATTTTCTTGCTACCGATGTCATTATTGTTAATTAGTATTATATTAATAATTAATTTTATATTAAAAATGTTGCCTGTTAACTTTTATATGTTGAACTGTGAATTTTTTTTTGTGCTGCTTCTTGGATTTTGAAGGAGCATATGAATTATTGGAATATTGATTTGTCACTGAATAATATCCGTATCCGAGTTATTGCCATTGGTGGGCATTTCACTGACCATTACCTGTATATTTAGATATTTTGTACTATATCTAATAATTGTACCCTGTACATTTAGATATGTTGTACTATATCTAATAATAAACTTACTAGGTAAATATTACTCTGATAAGCATTTATTTTCATACTGTTTACACATATATACTCATAAATACTGTTTCATTTATGCTATACTGTAGCATAGTTTTAATTCAAACACTTTTTCTTCTATTTTGCCTTCATAGACCACAGAAAAGATTTTGTATCTTTTTTTAGTATGTATTATCAATTGATTTTTTTTACTTTAAAACTAGAGTATTTCTAGTTTATTAGATTGTTTGCTCATGTTTTTGCTACTAAACTCATCTCCTAAGCCGGTGTCTATCTTGAATGACAGCTATTCTTTCTTCTTAACTTCTGCTCAAGTATACTTTCAATTGGATGCGTAGGAGCACTTTCATGTATGCTTCAAATTTTAGGACTATACTTTTCAGGATTTGGCAGATTCTAAAAATACAGAAATTATGAGACTTAATACGGTACATAAAAAAAAAATCAACATTTCTGTCTATTTTGAGAAAAACATACTTCATTTGGTTGCCAAGTAAAGATTTATTTTCAGACACGATAATTATTCTAATTTTGAACATATTACTGCTACGAGTATATTAAACTGGCATTAAAGGTAGTTGAAGAAAAATACGTAACAACTATTATTTTTTTGACAAAGGCAAATTTTAGTTGATAATTGAGACAATTAAATAGTTAAATATTGAAGAAGATTGTGATTTTTTTTATAAATATACAGTTAATAGACGTCCCTATCTTTATTTCTTATTTTTGTGTTTTATTGTGTGTCATATGTAACTATCATATACCATTATGTAATATATTATGTGTCTAGTATACAGGTGAAAAGGTATATTCATAATCATTGTTACTACCTATATGTACTACCTAAACTATATCTATTTTGTGACAGAACACTAAAATAGATAGGTCATATTCAACATTGAGAAAGATATTTTATTTTACGAAATGTCAAGCAGAATTTGTTTCCACCCTATTAGGCAGTAAAATATTGTAATTACATGTAGTACAATATTCATAAGTATGATTACAAAATATTCAGTAGTTTCATGACTCCGATGAAGCATTATAAACAGTTAACAAAGTGTTATATGCGATTGGTTTTCAAATTTACTCATAAAGCAACTGTTATCAATTATTTTAACAACTAATAGCATATCGATTATCATTGGAAAAATTGTGTTGGTTCAAAGCAATCAGTTAAAATTACTAGCATTAAATTAGTATTATATTGTTTAATGCATGCTACTCCAGTCTTGATATTAGTTAATAATTTTTTAACTATAATATTAATTTACATAAGTAAAAATAATAAATGTTTATTGCTTTGCTTAGTAACTATTAGAGGAAATTACTTTTGTTTTACTCATCCAAATTTAGATTTTACGTTGGATATTCCTCATTAAAAAAAACGAAATATTGATTTCTCATTGCTTGAGATACTTTGGAAACTGTTCTTATATTAAACATTGCTTATAAGATATATAAGAGAATGCATCTCTGGTTATTGATCGAAGTGAAATTCAAAATACTTCTCAAAGAAAAAGATTTATTAAGTTTTGAAGCTATTGCATTAAGGAATTTAATGGAGGCATAAAAATAACCATTTACCTTTAAAATGTCTCTTATAAAGATTTGATTCAATTAAAAAAAGATTTAAACTTATAATTTATATAAAGTTTGATGAAAACAAATGTCTGATGAAAAAAATCTGAAATTTGTTGAAAAGTTATCAGTTTCATGTAATTTTAAATTGAAAATAATTATATTAAGAAGTTATAAAATAAGCTATCAGGAGAGTAAAGTCATTTTCACGCAAAAACGTCAATGCAAATGAAAATAAAAAAGGTGTATTATATTCAGATTGAAAGAACTATTGCTGGCTATGCAGCATGAGCATTGACAATATACTAATGATTCATTGAGTGGTAAATTGTGCGTCACACAATTAATGATAGACCTATATGGAAAAGCAATGGTGACAAGCGATTCATTAATTGCTTCCGTTTTACACAACATTGATAGTTTATTTAAAATCTTCTCACGGAGTAGAGATTATAAAAGACGGACTAGCACGGACCGTCTTATTCTGTGGTAGCACGGACTAGCTGAAAAGGTGAACCAAAACCAAGTGATAAAAAATAAACCATTTTCAGTTTGTCACGCTACTAATTGGGGTATTGTACATTATTTATCAATCTTTAACTATTCCTCGTTTACAAAAAAAATTTTTAAAATGGTTTCATTATAAACCAATAGTAGTGCTCTTAGTCGTTGCAATTTAACTTATTTTTAAAGTCAACAAAATGACATAATTCTTAAAAGCTGTTCTTATAGAGTTATGCCTAAAAAACAGCTTCCCAGGAAACCATAATGGATAAGTATTTAATTCATAGTAGAGACCATTATTCTTTGCGCAAGATGGTGAACAGCCTAAGAAGCATTGACTAATTAGTCAAAATATGAGTATCAAATAATTCCAAAAATTATGTTGTTAGAATTTACTTAATTATGATCATTATTACTGTTGATTTACTTTTATTATAATTTATTCGGATGTCTTAATCCTTTATTCAATCAATTATTAAGATGTAGTTAATTAATTATTTGGTTACACATTATTTTTATTCACGTTTAAGAGGATAAAAAGTTAATATAATGTGTAAGGCTAAAAGGGTTGTGTAGAAACTAAATTAATTGGATGGAGGAAGGCAGATTTACCGAAAAAGCAAGGGTTACTTTAGGGAGCAAGTTGGCGATTTCACGTTCTCTGTCGTCCTGATCTTTAACCTTGTTCATTTTAAAGCAAGATTAGCCAACGCATAAAGACAAAGCACATTTTTAATTAATTAAATGTGTTTCTCTTATTTACTTAAATTTATTCAATTACCGTTTTCATCAATATTCTTTGCTTAAATTTGAAGTTTATACTTTACTTATACTTAAATGTGAAGTACACTTTCATTACAACTGGTGTTCTTAAGTTATATTGTTCCTTATTACCAATAAAGACTTACCAATTGATAAGCGATATAATTAATGTCATTAATTACGTTGCTATAAATAGGAAGAAATGTATAGGAGAGCATTCTAAACTACACAAAATTAAGCATGGACTTAGTGGATAAGCAGTATTAAAGTAATTGCATGAATTAACGTAAATATAATAAAAAAACTGCTCTAGTTTAAAATTTAAATAAAAATTACTCTAAAGTGACAGAACAACGTTCTTGATTAGTAGTCCATTACAAGTCATTGAAGTTCATATTGCAACTTATGTACTTTATAATTATATAAGACATATGAAAGTTCCAAAATAAATTATTCCTTTACAATATGCACTTTTTAATATTTAATGATATTATTAAATGTACAATGTTGTCCAATTTATCCAAATAACTTCAATAAAAAACTATTTGGTTCACCATTTTAAACGTTCTTTTCCTGCATTTCATTTCACCACGATATGTCAAACAGCTGATCTTTATCATACCCACAAACAATTAAAATCACTCAAAAGTTCAAAATTTAATCTTTGTTGCAAAAAATATTTTAATTTCAGTTTTAAATTAGCAATTTTAATTGGTGTACTTATCTTCCTAGATTTAAAATAATCGTAATGTTTCAGTATTCCAGAATTAGAAGTTTATTATATATATAAACTCGTTGACCATTAATTGACTTTGGGTCTGATATTACGAGTAGTAGACTTAATATTGAACTCATAGATGTAAACAATGATATAGTCTAAGTATGTTATTAGTAATTTCTACAGTTATAAGAACTTGAAATCATTAATCAATGGGTTATGTTATTGTTATTAAAAAGGGCCCATGGATTTTCCAGTAGTGGGTTCTGCGCCATACCATCACATTGAGAATCTCATCGTCCATTGTCAACATTCAACTTCTGATTGTAAGTTCTTTAATCAATTTCATAACGAAACATCCTTCCTTCTTTTGGTTTTAGTTATTTTGTCCCAAAAATCTTTATTTTCTACAAAATAATTTCCCAGCATTTAGAAAGGATGTGATCAAAGTTTCCGTCTCTTCAAGTCAGATCCGCATTCATAATGTAATTATTAACTGCTGCTAGAAAGGTCATTTGCCTATCATTTCATTCCTTGAAATCAAATAATGTAATGAGTTCATTTGATCTGAGGAAATTATTTCTAACTATGGTTTAACTTTTGGCATGTTTTATAAAACTAAATGTTACTGTCATCCATTTTATTTCCATTAAATCAGCCTCCAATAACTTTTCAACCTGAGTTATAATTTTTCTTTCATCCTGAAGTGAGCATTTATAAGGTCTGGAAGTGACGTATTCATTTCCTTTTAACTATATTTCTGCCTGGTTTGGTCAGACGCTACCCACATCAAATTTATTTTTGGTAAAGTTGATTTAAAAATATATCAATTAGTGAAATATTTACTTTTTGTCTTGTATATGATTCATATATTTTTCAAAATAAAAAATCTGGAGAAAATTATATGGGAAAATTATATCCCATAAATATCTAAATGGGATATAATTATTAGCATTGCATTCGTGAGGTAGTACAGATAGTGATTGAAGGACATATCAATTCATAAGCTTATTTTTGTACATCACAAATAATTTATTATTTGCAAATAATTTCATTAGTATAACTACAGCAGTAATATCATTTTTGAAAAACCAATGTGAACATTTCTTGAAACGAAATATTATCCTACAAGAGAACATGGCTATTGTTCAAATAGTCAGTAGATTTCTTACATCGTTTACTTAACATCCTTCTACATTGAATATTAATGTAAAATTTTCAAATTTAAAACAGTAAAATACCCTTTTTTTCTCTGAAAAACATCTTAAACAGCGAAGAAAATGTTGTTTTAAGGTGATTTGTTAATTAAAGATGTACGATAATTACAGTTATTAATCTCTAAACGAAAGATTTATATTTTGAATTATCTTTTACATTTTTGGTTTTTAACAGAATAATTATACTGGGAATTTTATGGCTTCTTAGTATTTAATAAGATCATTTTCCTTCCCCTTTGTCAAATAACATATATACGATTTTTTTTTTTAATGAGTGTTATCATTTACCTGCACAATATTATTCCTCTTACATCTCTTATAAGTCAATAATATATTTTATTTTTCCATTAGAAACATCAATTTTATCTCAGTGGATTCGCTCAAAAAATTTCTAAGTCAATGTAAACAATGTAAATAAATACAAAAAATTCGACAAGTATAGCAGGTGATCTCTTAGTCTAGGATAAACAAAGAGTTTTTATATCGTTATTGCTCTTTTCCGTAATTGAAACTTCATGATTTTTTTTTATGAATCGCTAATTTTTTGTTCCATTTTTGGTCAAATTTTCATAATTTTTTAACGAGCCGTTTAGCGTCAAAAAAACATTTTCTGAAAACACAAATCATACTCTAACGCCCCTTTAGCGAATGTATTTTTAGAAAAAAATATCTCAACTCATTGTCCATATAATGTTCTATTTATAGGCATAGTTTCATTCTTGTCCGTCAAACAGTATGGCTTGTATCGCTCTCACAAGGTTTGAGATTGATTTATAAGTCAAAATTTGTGCATTTTATTGAAAAAAAATATTTCCTGTTGATATAAAATTTTGAATATATTTTTTGTTTGTTCCATTTGTAACCTCAAAGATAATGTCAAAATCTCAAAACTCTAGGGTTATTAGTTTTGGAGAAATAAATGTTTTAAAAAAAACGGTTTTTGGCAAAAAAAGTGACTTTCCCATCATGCATAATTCTTCCCAAACAATAGGGATCTTCGTTTAAATGGGGCCCATTTTTGTGTAAAATATCAACTTGATCCATCAAAGATTCTGGACCGTAGCGTGGTAACAAGCAATGCTAACACACGCACCCACCCACGCACCCACCCACACACACACAGACATCATCGTAAAAACTTCATAAAACGACTTCTGGGACCTCAAAACATGTAATTCCGTCAAAATCTCGAGATCGAATTTTTACACGATCACTATACTTTACTTATAGTAAAGTAATAGTATCTACATCTTTTGTAAACTTAATTTTAATGAAATCATTTTATTTAATCACGATTTTGTATCTTCAATTTCTCATTTCATGTTCCTTCATTATTTGTTTTATTAGTTGTTCATAAAATATCTGTATAAGTTTAAATAATTTTATGAAATCAAAGGTTAATAATAAGTACTGAGAAAATTGCTTGTTTTCGAAACATAGGTCTTAAAATTATCAATGGTACCACCAACCATTAATGTATTTTTTGGCCGTGAGGAGCAGAACATGATTTCACCAATGGTTTTGAAACATTATTTGGTTTAATTGGACATTATTTCATTACATGCATCTATAGGTTTTTAATTTATTAAAGAACCATTTTACGAGTGTCATATGTCTTCAATTTCATCTGCTTATCATTTAATACAAGTATCATGTACTAATCTATCATATTTTTCCTAACGATTTAATAAAATATTGTTATCTTCCATAATCATTGCCTCTGGTGGTTATCTGTACATATGTTTTCGCTTCATGTTTAAACTATTTCAATTTTGTAGCATAACCTTACGTGTTGTGATGCATTTACAATATTAAACTAATTGTAAAACCCGTACTTTTCAAAAATTTAAAGTTTCCATTTTTGTTAAGAACTTTGTCTTTGAGTTTGTGCATATTATTTTTAGTACACAGCTGTGAGTCAGTTAAATTATCTGTCCTATGTCCGAAATTATCACTTAATTTTTTAAATTGTTCATTGTGGTATTTTATATTCTACATGCTTTATCTTGAATCACTAAAGTTATTTTGTTTAATCATACCAGAATTATTAACCACGGAAAACTCGAAATTTGAGTCCTGGTTTTAATCAATACTTTTTGATTAATATAATCAAAAAATAATATTGCAATTCCTTCTTAACTATTTCTCGCATACTTTTTTATTATAATTGTTTTCTATAATCTTTCAATGTGCGTAGCAAGCAAAATCAAGGGCTATTATTTTATCCATAAAGATCTCACTTCATCCCTTGCATTATACTTTCAGTATTTTTTCCATAAGAGGAACTTCTTTTTATTACTGCAATTTTTATTTTAACATTTAATTTACAGAACATTTTATTTTTACTATTCATTGTTCAAATAGATCAGTTGTCATTTTTTCCTTAATAACAACTGATTTCATACAAATGTATTACATCTAATGAAATTTTATCAAATTAACATTACCTTTCTCTTCAGAATTTTTGATTTTTAACATATTACCAATACCTTACGTTAAATACTCACATAAACGCTTTCTTTGTAATTGATTATATTGAGGTCTTCCCTCTAAATCAAATTTATTTATTCTTTCTTTGTAATGTGAACAGACAAGTTCTTTGACCCATGTGTTTACTCATCAAATCAAATAACATAATCTTGAAATATATGATTTCCGCAGTTACTTCTTTTGAAGTTTGATTCGTTTTGCTGACTTAACAATTTAAAAACTTCAGGAGTATTTTTGATTCAATGGTAGAGAGGAACAAAGAGAAAGTGTGTGAGATGGTGAAACAGACTAAATGATGTATGAGAGCGTATAAGCTTATTAATGGAACAGAACAAAGGTTTGTAAATTTTAGATTATCACTTAAAAGGTATTAGCTGTTAACAATTCTAATATCTATATAGTATAACTGAATTAGAAAAGATTAATATAGTATTACAATATAACATTAGGTAAAATAATAAATTATCAGATATCACTACACTCCAATTATTTATACTGATGGTTGTGCAACATAGAGATAATATATTTTAATTACAATTATAATTAATCACAGATAAACAGAAAAACTGTTGACAGTAATGATATTGATGACTTCTTTCACCAAGTTAAAACAAAGAGATAGAAATACAGAGGTAAAGAATAAGTCATTTGGAAACAAACTTCGTCACATGAATAGGGTGTTTGCTGTTTGCACCCAGTAGCTGAGAGGATATCTCCATTGCACAGAAATAATTTGAAAACTTGGTAGACAGGAGCGCGTTAACTTCATGAATAAATGGAGCAGAGGTTTCATTATTACAGGCTAGTGTACTGAATGGTAAGCCAGCACCGGTTGCCCTAACAGTATTAGTGGTTTAATGCAATCCCAACCAAACTACCCACGACACTAACTTTATTTACATTTATTCATTTAATTTCATGAATTACCATTAAATTTATTTAAATATTTTGTTATATTTCATATTTCCAGCAGAAGTTGCTTTATTTTAATAGTGGTGTCTACAATTCACGCTATTGAACATGTAAAATAAAAATACTAGCACAAAATTTTCATGTATATTGTTTTGATATTACTTCATGTAAGCCTTATTACAGTGGTATTTACTAATAAAATAATTTTAGCTTAGTTTTCAAATACAAATGATCATTCTATTTAGCAGTAGAATAATGTTAACAGATCGTTGAATATAAGAGACAGAAAATAGAGGATAGAATCTCAGACGGGTAAGAGTAGTGTCGGAATGTGGACCAATTTCAGCCTAGTTTCATTCGGTCTTGTCTTCCAAATTCACTTGCGATCAGATGAGGGTCGCTCTCTTATTGGTTTGGAGTGCCTACGAATAGTCCGATTAAATATAATCCTGCTCTACTACAATCCCAATGTCGACAACTTCGTAGCTTACTTTATCAGTTAGATGTAACAATAAATTTATTAGGAATAATCAAGTAAACAAAATTCTATTCTCAAGTAAAATTTAATACACTGTTATAACAAATTGTTAAACATTGCTAAATGTTTATACTCAAATTTCCATAACAGTATATTCCCAATTTTAATTTCAAATTCGCATAATAAACAGGAACAAAATACAAGCAAAACGAGTAAGTAGTAGTTACTCAGATGATGAGATATTACGCAATCACATGATGAAAATAAAAAAAAATGAAAAATAGTTTCATAAAATTTAAACAAAAATGTAATCTCTATAGCAAATTCATTACAATTATTTATAAAAAAAATTTATGCAGAAAATGAATAAAGAATAATGTATTCGAAATTAATTCATACTATATATATATATATATATATATATATATATATATATCGATGTGAGTTATGTCTGTGTCTTTCTGTGTGTTTCCTTCGTTTTGAATTTATATTATTTAAAAAAGTCCGCTGGACCGTTTCTTTTAATTGTATATATATATATATATATATATACCTCATTAAAGATCTTGCCAACATTAAGTTTAGTATGTTTCCTACATACCTTTTCAAGGTTTCGAATGCTTCTTTTCCATCTTTGTGGTATCATATAAATTAACTCACCGATTTTTTTATCTTTAAATATATTTTTCATTTTACATGTCCGACGTTTCAGTCTACGTTGACCATTCTCAAGGATTCTATATACAAGGTTTTTTTAACAATTCTAAGAAATACTTATTTACAATAACAAAATTATTGTAAATAAGTATTTCTTAGAATTGTTAAAAAAACCTTGTATATAGAATCCTTGAGAATGGTCAACGTAGACTGAAACGTCGGACATGTAAAATGAAAAATATATTTAAAGATAAAAAAATCGGTGAGTTAATTTATATGATACCACAAAGATGGAAAAGAAGCATTCGAAACCTTGAAAAGGTATGTAGGAAACATACTAAACTTAATGTTGGCAAGATCTTTAATGAGGTATGTTTAAAAGAAGGTCTGCTCCCAAAGTATACCATATATATATATATATATATATATATATATATATATATATATATATATTGGAAATACGATCCAAAACGGACGAATATAGTTCAATGTACAAAACGAAACATACAGAAATTAAAAGCACACACTTACAGTATCTAATTTTCTGTTGTTTTCAACAATATTCTTGAAGAAGTTTCTAAATCTTGATCTCTGTCTCTGCTTGATCAGATAATGTTGATTGTCTCTGAACAGCTATCGCAAATAACTACAAGTTTACAAAAGCGAGAGCTGAGTGTATATATATTTGATGGTTCTTAGTTGAGCTATTAACATTTCTGTAATTAACAATGTTTAAACTTTCTCAAATTTTAGATATGTATGTGCTCATGTTTTAAAATCAGCGACAAACAGAGGAACAAAGACCTAAATCTAGACAACTCTACTTTGTTATCCTGCACACGAAATTATCCTGCATTAAAATTTCAGATAGGTTTGGCTGTGTAATTGTGGTGCATCAAAATCACAAATAATAGAAATGAAGAAATTTTGATCGGGCTCCTACTGTAGGATGCCTGTAGGAAATTATATTGATTAATCAGTATCTACAGGAAGAGAACACTTTATGGCACTAATTAAAACTGTCAGTAAATAATCCATTGAAACAATAAATAACAGACATTCGTTTCTTATTACTGAACAAATAAAAATACAGCTGTCCATTGAGTGAATCAAAGCCAAAGTGGGGACACCATGAGATGAGTTGACAAAAGGAACAGCTATGGAGAAGAACATGATCGTCATATATTCTACACGGCAGCAACCATATTCTACCTGAAGAAGAAACTGGAAGTCGACACTGAAAACAGATGGGAAGTGAGATGGAACACCTGCACCAATGCACTAGACACAGGAAAGTGCTTTCCGACTATAAAGACAAGGAAGAAGCTTGACAACCTCTAAAACTGGCTCGTTACACATAATTGGACAATTAAGTAAGTCAATATTTTAAATATAAACAAACAAACTAAACTGTGTTTGCTTTCTTTGGATGAGATCAACTCTGCTGATTTTTTTTTTTCAATCGTTACCTACTCTTAATAAGGATTTTGAGTTTTTGTTATAGACGCCATTAAGTGCCTTATTATCTGACTCCTAATTTGTTATAATATAATGTTTTTCTTCTCAGTTGATTTACTCTTTGTATCGACATTTCTTCTTAAGTCATGAATTAAATTTCCTTTATTATAAACTGCAATATTAGCAATTAATTAATCGTCACAAATCGTAAGCATATTTATATTTTCAAAAATGTTACTACAACACTGGCAATTACATCGCCTTGTTCCATTTTGAGTAGGGTACAGCTCTCTTGTGTTTAGGTAGTAACATAGTTATTCAACATTTACCATTTTCAATTCATTCATTCTTTATATCTTATCGGAGGCTTGTCAGTATGTCAAATCTGTATATATCAAACTTCATGAAGGATCAAAGTTACAGTTAAAAGGTTAATTTATTATAGATGAACATATGAGATTATATAAAACTATCTGTGTACGTGTATGTATAAGGGAACAAAGAATGAGATCAGTAGAAAGAGAAGAGGTAAGAAGAAAAAATTATAGATTTCTTCATATCATCACGTACTTTATTGAAATAGCGTGAATTAATTAAATTATATGTATTGTCTAAATAAAATATTCCATGGCGCTATAATTAGACAAAGAGAAATTAAGAAATTGTTGATTAAAAATTAAAGGAACTGTGCTTAACTTAAGACTATTTTCTGTCTATTGTTAATAATTCTCATTTTACAGTAGTTCATAAGCTTGTTGTTTTAAAGGAAATATTCCTTTTCAGTTAGAACAATCCACCCTTTTTAAGAAATTTAATTACTATTGTACTGTTGAATGACCTTCTAGATCTGGTTAAATTAAATCCTCTAAACGAGGAACTCAGTTGTAATTGCTTAGTGTTCTGGGCGCCATATTTAATTAAGTTGATAGACCAGAAAGTAGCAGGGAATGCTGGTGAAGGGTTCTCGATTTGAGTAAGTAATGACCGAACAAAGAGGGCAGATATTGAAATTTAACTTTTTGATTGCTATCACCCAATTAGTTTACGATTGTGCTTACTAAAGTATCCTTAGATATTCTTCAAACATTAATTACTTATTAGTAAACAAACACTTCGAAACCCTTTAACGTTGAACTATCTTATTAGCCTACTGATCTTGAAAGGTTTCCCGGTCCTTGAACTGAGGGTGCATAAAATGGACTTCTTCGATGTATTTATTTAATTAGATGTATATTCTTAAGACTTCACAAATATGATCTGTCCTTAATTTATGTCTTATGTAGAACATTTTCTTATTAATTAAAAGGTGCTTTTTACTTATTTTTTTCATATCTCCCCTCCTTTTAATAATCTCATTGTCTATTCTCTTCGTCTGCTCTTATGGAAAACATATATGTCAACCAACATCTAATCTAGGGGTCAGCAACCTTCATTATCACAAAAGCCAGTTTGCTTTTTTTTTTTGCCTAAAACAAAAAAGTCTGGAACCGCAAAACATAACACAGCTTACAAACTTTTAAATAAAACTGTTAAAAACAGACGTGCAATGAGCACGTTCAGGCCTATTTTAAATAAACTAAACAATGAACTCTGCAAGCCAATTTGAATCACTACTATATTTTGTGTAAAATTGAAATAAAAGCCAGCCTACTTGTAAGGTAACTTAATCAGTCGATGCAGGCTTAAACTATTTCCTTGTGAAGCTTTCTTTATTACAGATTTTTTCATGGTTAGTGCAGGGGTCACATTTTCCAAAAGCAGCCTGCAAATATGTTTCAAAAGCAGCCTGCCTGATGCATATGTGACGCATGTTTTAATTGTAGAAAAACTTTTTCAGACTTTGATTTTAAAGTATCATCTAGAATTGTGCAATACAGAAATTGAAAAATACAAATATATAAATAAAATGTATTGTTTATTATAATTTATTTTTTGTATATGCATATTAATTCAATTTGATACAGCAGTAATGTAAATAATACTTATAAATAAGTCAATAAAGAATATAGTGTAGAAGAAATCACAACTAAAACTTTCCACGAGTCGTTATTGACACTCATTCATTTTACTTAATACTTATTTTTTCTGTGAATACTTTGTAATATTCTTAAATCACAATTCATGTAGAATCAAAAAATATTTTATCAAAAAAGCCAATGTTACAACATATACAATATTATATTTTGTATATCCCGGACTAACCATTAAGGGAAATAACACCAGTATTAACTTTAAATATATTCAAAACTATTAGACCATTAATGGTTTAAGTGAATTAACTTATATTCACTCTTTCTTATGGTACTGATAACAATCAACACGTCAATATTCATTAAACACTTGGAAGATTCCACTTCCAGAAAAAGAGAATGCCGAAATATTTTAAAGTATTAGCTAAATAAAACTTGAAAGTAGCAATATTAGTGCTCTAATCACGAGGTGACTGATCCTTTACAAGGCATTACAATTCTAGTTATTGGTTTCTTGTTCAATAATTTTATCTTCAGTAATCATTCTTATTTTATATGTTCTTATTTTATTATTAATGTCATAATTATTTCCCAAAATAACCAAATCTTGGATACCAATGGTGCACTAACCTTGTTTGTTACTAAGGAATGTGAATACAGGCAAATTCTTTATTTTGCAAAATGTCTTACCTCTTGAAATCGGCAGTGTAGCTATTTTAATACTTTATTGCATGGATATAACTACTTTGTAATTCTTTTGTATTTTTATGAGTTCCATTTGATAACAGTAATTTCATTTTATTATTGTTACAAATCATCAGAGTAACTTCAGTTAATGGTCTTTTGATGAACTTTTGAACTGTTTGCGACAATTCGCTAATACAAGTACAACTATTAGTAATTGATATTTCATAACGATCTAAAAGAAACTAACATGTGAATTATTTTACATTTTTACATAACTTAAATATTAGTTATGTGTTTACATATTAGTTTTTGTTGTAATTTAGAATGTCCACATTTTTAAGATTTTACCTTTATTGCCCTTAAAGAAGCAAAAAACGCGATTCATTTATTATTTGCCTCTGATTTTAGTAATAGGTGAGCTAAAGTCCGAGTCATTCTCACACAAAACGTAAAATATATCTCACTCAGGTTTGTTTGAGTAATGATTTTTAACGACTACATCATTCTTACAGCAACAGGATTAAGATCTTTATGCTTCCACTAATGAACTACGTGCACAAGATCTCGCTCATAGAAACTCGAAATTAATGGTAAGATTTAAAACAACCATCATCTGTTCGGATGACAAGCAGCAACTTGTTAGCTTACCCCTAACTCTTTTCTCTCATAGGAAATAATGTTTCCTGATCACGTTTCTTTCAACATTTCTAGCTTTGTTGAAGGTTCCATACAACTGGCCACTGTCTTTATAAATCCTGTGAATCAAGAAAACCAAGTCAAAAGTTTTGATTTGTAGTATTATTTTTCAGTTGTAGAAGGGTGATATCATGTCTGTATAGACGGTTTTATTAGACAAAAAATTAGTCAGAATACGGGCATTAATATTATTCATAATAATATCACTCATTTTTTTTGTGAGACAAAGTGTAACATAGTAACTACTCCATATTTAAGACAACCATCTAACCTTTTACTCTACCATCAAATATATGAAATATTGGCAACTATGATAAACTTTTCAGTTAATTGTTATACAACATTTCCCGAATTGGTTTTAACTTCTCACTCTTACTGTTTTTCCCAACTGCCTGCCATTGTGAATTTGCTGAAAATGGGAAGTTAGCATCATTGGCAAGGAAAGTCTGCTCATGCTAGTCAGCAACCTATAATTCCTTTTGCAGTTGTATTGAGGTTAAGATATTTTAGAGCAAACTGGTTTACTTTTATAAAACTATCCATTTAGATATTTCACTTCACCACTTCAACATTCTGTACCTTGGTGAAGTATTTGATTTCTTTACAATGTTTTTTTGGGGGGGCTCCGTAAATCAGAATATATACGATAGTTATTTCTGAATTATTTTCAAAATCTCATAGTTTTAAAATACCTTAAACGTCTTATTCACTAGGTTGTCTAAAAACCTTAATTTTAATTGTTAACTGTAATTAACAATTAGAACGAGAATCGCATTGCATACCAAATGACTACAAATATGTAAAAAAACTCACTGAATAAATAATTACAGAATATCACTTCCTTATTGCAGTTATATGGTTATGTTCACATCAGTTTCGTTCGGGATGACTGAAGTGTTGATCTTGTCAAACAGTTAATTATTCCTAATCAAGACTGATTAAAATAGATACATTTTGAATATTAATTGACTCCATCTATTCACAAATAATGTGAAAATCCGGCAATGACTGGAACATAATAAGAGCTAATGAGGACACAATCACAAAAACAGATACTATTACCGCAAACTCCTTTTACATGCAGACAAATCAGCATCCCAATATCAGTGGAATAACGACTGAAGAGTATAGATTTTACGACTCTTGGTAAAGCTTCTGTTCTCGAACATGTTCTACTAAACTTCATTCGATTACTATTTCAGAAGTATTGAAATAAATATAATTATTTTTATAATTTATAATATTAAGTTTTAATAATCTTTTGTTATTAGTTTACATTTATAGTAAGTAATAATATACTTTAACTTAGAGGTTCAGTGGAGATTTATATTAGAAATAGGTAAAGCCGTCATACCTCGTAAGATGATCCTGGAGTTGGAGCGCTTTCGGACGTTGTCCGAAGCAACAAACCAGGTTTGACTTTGCGTTGCGTCAAACATACCATCTTACGAGGTATGACAGTTTTAACTATTTTTAATATAAATCATACTAACCTCAGTGGTATTAACAATATGCATGTATTTACAATGGAGATATTCATTAATTTATTTTTCATAAAGCAAACATAAAAAATGTATTAAACAATTATACAAATTTTCTCTGTGATACTAATAGTAACATCATTTTATAGAAATCATATAAATAATGAGAATATGGAAGTGCTTATTATGTAGTAGTTACTCTAATGATATCCAACTAAAATTTATTTCTTCTTTAATGGAATAGTTGCGCCTAGTTGATATGACAGTGACTCGTGTTTCTCAGCCAGCATAAACCTGCTGCATTATTCCAAACATCCATTGTTTTAATAGTATAATTTTAGATTACAGCTGATTAATTATGACTGGAGGGTACACTTACTATCTCGGGATGCATATGCTAATGGAATAGCTGGAGAACAGAACAGTTATGGAAGGCTCTGTATAGTTTGACGAGATCTAGCAGGCTCTGCAGTGTCACTAACGAACTGTTGGACCGAAATATTCCACTGACTGTCTATCTTTGAAATCCCTAAATTACTGAGGCTTTAGACATACCATACCTCCCTGTCAACTTCAGTTTATACCAACTATCTCTTTGATTTACATGAAATGAGAGTTTTTCACCTTCAATCATCATAAAAGGGAATTTATATTTATAAACGCTTAAATTAACCAGATTGAACAAAACAAATAATAGATTATGTATATAATAAGTAAGCAAAGCCTCTAAATGAAAATTTAATTATAATACATTTGCAAATTATAAATTTAGTTGTTATCCTTCACTTTGCTTTACGCAGTCATAAATCATATTAATGTTCAACAATTTAGTTAATGACAAATTATATTTAGAGTATTGACGTTAAATAACGAATACGTTTTATAGGCTAATACCTACAGGAGTACATTGTATTCTCGTCTTAGGGTAAATAACTAAATGAATAGATAGTTTATATTAATCACATATTCAGTGATTCCTTACTAAATAATATAATATTATAAATATTTTAAAAACTATTTTAATTAAATAATAATTTTAAAAAATATATAAACAATAAAACAATAAAGACCTTCTCTAATAAATAAATACATCTTAATAAATATGTTCAAATAAATTCTAGAATAACTTTCTTAAATTATGATTATGAAGAACTATTAATAATTCAGATAATTCGGTTATTTACTATTTTAAAAGTTTGATATAATAAGAACATAGAATGTCAAATGTTTTGTTTTTTGTGACACATTATAATGGTTCTATTCTATTACAATAATTATTGTTATATTCTGTTACTACTGAATGAAGGATATTCATATTTTGCTTGAAGTTTATTGTTTGGTGTTTTATTTCTACGAAAGCAAGGGGCTCAGTTTCTACACATGGTCTGATTTCTTTGACCTGCGTTATTCTTCTACAGAATAGCACATTTTGTGGTATATACTTACACACCCTGTTCCTTATCTTCCTAGGGATACCGTCTTTAATATCTTTCCATTGATCATTTATCATTAATGCTACCGACCCAGCAGGCTTTGCGTAGTCTATGATTGCCAAATATAGTGAGTTCCAGAAAATGTTAACTATCTGGGAAAACTTTATTTAGTAAACATAGTTTTCCTGATCGGATGTTTCGAAAGCCATTTACAGCCATCCTTTAAATGTGTCTAAATAGACTAAATCTTCTAAATAGACAAAATAGTCTGAATTTTTTTTTAAACTAAATAGTCTATTTAGTTGCGGTTACCTGGAAAAGTAGACGGAGAAGGCCTGCATAGATCTCAGCCTTCTAAACTACATATTTGCTCCGTCCATAATTGTGCATTGTACCTGGTATGGTGTGTTACCATCAGCTATTCAATCCTAATGCCCATCGGATCTCTAACAGTGACTTAAATTCATTAAACTTACCATGATTTCTATATTTACAGTTTATTATATGCCCGAAGAAGTTCTACTAATTTTTTTTTATCAAAACACCTAGTATCTTGATGTACATTGAGAAGAGTAAGTTTTTTTCCGAACAAATTGATAATTGGCAGTCTCGGTAATTGACCTTGAGCATAATGGATGTAGCATTTTTGGCTGAAATTTTAAGTTGTATTAGTCTATTCTATTTTAGCTTGTAATACGTTGTTTGCTAAGTTTTCGTCCTTGCTTCAGGAGTTCTTTTCTGAATGAATATCTCATATACAAAAGCAATATGCGAGACCCTAAGTGAATCCAAGGCGACCAGGAGACAGTTCATCAATTCACTTAGTTCAAGACAAATTTGAAGATTGAATGCGAGGATAAAATATTTATCAAAAGAAAATCTGAACAATTTACTTATTTTCTTTTTAGTATGGGAAAGGGATATCATGCTCTTATTAATACTTCCTATATCTCACCAACAAGTTTTTTTTGAAGATCTGGTTAAACTCCTTGTCACTGTAAAATAAAACTGATGGTACTGACGCAATCAATCATTTTAATAAATAGAACTCAATATTACTTTTAGTGAACTGACGTGGTCACATTTTTATCTTTGAAAATAACATTGATATCAAAGGGGCTTATTTTATTTCCATCTTTCCTTTCCTTTGAAACTTATAAGCAATATCTGATTAAAATTTAAATAACCTTCTACAAATTTTCTAATATTAGATTCAAAACATCATTGCTTTCAGTTTTAATAGTATACAGCCTAGGTTGCCTGATTTTTGTGTTTTTTATGAATGACAAGCCTACATGGCGTTTATGACGTAAAACCGTTTTAATATTTCATCATATGTATTGGTCTGTCTGCTGATATACCTCAACTACCTGGACCCTAAAAGAACCAGAGTGTTCTTCTTTACTCATTATTCTTATCCCTGAGTGTCTATACCAGGGGTAGGCAAACTTTATAGCACGCCCTAAAGTTTTTTTACCCTTTTAGGACCACATCGACTTTTTTAATATTTTTTTAATATACTATTAATATTTTGTTAATATTTGACAGGCCAGCCGGAGGGAAATACGGATCTCAGCCAGCAGACAGGGTTTTCATTTCTGTCTTTTACCATCGTTTTAAAGAAATATGAGAAATAAAAAATTCAAGGTAATTCAAATATGAATTAATTACAAAAACAATTTCTTTAAATATATTATGACTCAAGACAAAAATATTGTTTTCTGTTTCCAATCGGATTGATGTTTTAATTGTATTACACTCCAATTTCTTTTTATATGGACACTATAAATGGTAGTTATGGGGTTTTTGAACAATTCACTATTAGATGTTCTAAAAAGATTTCATGCACCTAATATTCTTTTCATTGATCCGATATAGTTATTGATCTTGGTTTCGCATATTGTAACATTAACTTTTGTTTTTATTTCCAATCTTAAACAGGACGTCGCATTATTCATTGGTTATGTGTTCTGGTTACTTTTCTCAAATCTTGCACACCATTTCACTATGCCTAATGTGATATTTTGCCATTAAGAGTATACTATCGGTGGGCTTGATGACAATATGCTCCTTTTCTAGTGAACCAAGAAACTTGAATTTAACGTGGCCGAACGCCTTGAGAGAGTTCATGGACTTTTGAACAGTTTCCACATTTTCTCTGATAGATACTTTCAATCTATAGATGCTCTACATACATTTATAAATTCTCTCTTCATATATATTTTCCACAAATGTAAGTCCAGTTGATATGAGCTACATAAATTTTCTTCTTGATCTATCTGTAATCATTACTTCTGTAAAACTTAGTATGTCGTTCTAAATTTTCTGCCCTGCAGGATGTTTCCTTGTTTCTGGGTACTCACAAAAACATAGAATTATTCACAGTTTTAA
This sequence comes from Hermatobates lingyangjiaoensis, assembly GCA_026182355.1. Classification (NCBI taxonomy): domain Eukaryota; kingdom Metazoa; phylum Arthropoda; class Insecta; order Hemiptera; family Hermatobatidae; genus Hermatobates; species Hermatobates lingyangjiaoensis. Next base: position 2,753,573 of record JAPFBL010001935.1, on the reverse strand, counting down.
TTGTTCAGTTATGATTCACCAGAATATTAGACAAGAGCCCCTTTATTGAAATCAAAAATAATTCAATCCAGGTGATCATATCTGTGGTTAGTGAGTCGACATTGTTTCGCAGAAATTAATATGAAATAATATATGAAGGAATAATCTATGATATCTATTGTGGTATTGTGGTCTTTAAACAAGATGTAGATCAAATTATTAATGTTTCATTCTATTTTATATATATTTTTTCTTGTTTGATATTTCCTCTCCCATAGAGATCATTCCATTATGTAAAATGAAGAGAACATTAAACATATACACACAATATTACGACGATGTTAATAGTCATCTTAAAGGAATGTGATAAGGCAGAAAAACGAAGACTAAGTATGACACACACATAGAGTTACGCATATACACATATATAAATGAAATTACTAAGCAGTCCAAACCGGAAAGATAAATAACTAAAAAACAACACATAAAGAACTAAAACACTTGCTGGATCCAGTAAGTGCTCTCTTTCTTTATGTGTTTTTTTCATTTATAATATATATATATATATCGACCGTTTTTGTCGTTTTGCCGATTTAGCTTATGGAGTAGAGAACCTCTCCAATAATCCAAGCCATGGTTTTACATAAAACGGTCGATATATTATTGAATCTGTTATAAATATTTGGGTTTATATATATACTGTTTAAACCACAAAAGAACAAGGAAAATAATGGAATATTATTACTATAGAATATTATTTTCCTTTTTTTGCGGCCTCAAGTTCATTGATTTGATTACTTCTTTATTGCGATTCTTTTCCATAAATACATATATAAATAGGTAATTGTATTTACACATGTACGTTTTATATATTATTTTACGTTGATGTTCCTATTTTATATTTAACACTAGTCAATCAACAATAAATTAGTCATCCATGTTAATTCCTTGAGTTTTCATAATGATTTTTATTTTTTTAGTTTTAAATAAACCCTGAAAGAAATGTATTATAAAGTACTTCATTAACGACCTAGTAAATATAATAATGTTCTCCAAAAGAAAATTTTGAATTGTTATGTTCCCTTGCATATACGTAATGTGAGGACTTTTAATTTTAATTATCTTTGATCTCTAGAAAAATGAAATCTATGGTTATACAGAGAGGTTAATTGCCACGACTAAGTAATGCAATGTACTTCCTGGTCAATTTTTCTATAATAATTTTACCAATTCTAACTTTACAACTCCTAAATCAGAGTAAATCTTTTAATTTCATCAAAAATATAATAACAGAAAAAACTAAAATTTATGGTGCTTTAATTTCACGTCAAAATTGAGTTAGGAGTACATATATATATATATGGCCCATTATATTTTGAAATAATCAGAACCAGTTTTCTTTGTATGATAAAATCATCAGTTAAACGATATCTGTTCCCAAGATAACTCTGCTCTAAATACCAGCCAAAGAGTCGGAATTAAGCTGATTTATTAGAATTTAAAACCACTGAAGCATTGAAGAATAAATTACCAAGGAAAACGCCACTTAATCTTATTTCAAAATGCCGGAAATCTAATTTCTTATAAAATGCGACGATCGTTGGCAAAATATTTTTCTAATATTGTATTTTCAAGGCATTTATTTACTTTATCGTTCACTCTGTATTTATTTTCAATATCTTATAGGAATAAAGTAAGCACTGAAAAAGATAAAAATATATATATAAAATCGTTACTATTTTACAGTAACAAAATCGTTCACAAGGGTCATGTTTGTAATAAAATAATTAATTTCTAGATACTTATCTTTGATGTAATTCTTTTTCTAAAGCTTAGAGATTTTTCAAAATACGTTTATTATCAGTTTATAAATATATGCCTATCGGCCTATGTACATGAGTCCAGGGGCTGAAGTTCACTTCAAGGTCACAAGACTGAACCTCTTTCCCCCCCGCCAATCAAACTCAGGTTTCCTGAAGAAAGGTCAATGACCTGTGGGTGATTCATTGTAAACTGATGACAATGGAAGATTACCCTAATGAATCCCCTCAGTGTTTTAGTCCCTTCCAATGGCTTGGAAGGAGTGAATAGAAGAATATTGAGTTTGGTATCATTTCACTCAGTGGTCTTAGTACCTTTAGTACCTTAAGTACTAACTACACCTTAGTACCTTAAGGTTAGTAACTACACCTTAGTACCTTGGTATAATTTCAAGCATCATTTCATAGTAGTGGTCTTAGAATAGTTAAATGGTCAAGGCAAACACGATAAGTATGATAAAATTTATATTTTTTTTCATTTTCAGAGTATTTATGTGAGAATAGTCAAAGTGTAACTACTAATTCAATAAATTTTTTAATATTGTATATTTTTTTTATTTTCATAGAAGTTACATGAAAATGGTCAACACGTTATTACTGATATGGTAAGTTTGCTTAATTTGATAAATTATTACATTTTCCTATTAGTAGTCAAGGCGTGAACAGTAATATTGTAGGTTTGATTAATTTATTATTTTTTTATATTCTATCGTAATCGTGTTAGAATAGTCAAAACGACAAGACTAACACAATAAGCTTGGTTAAATTTGATGAAGTTATTGACATTCATAATATTCTTGTGAGAATTGTCGATGAATGGAGAGTAATACAGTAAATTTTCAAAATGTCATATTTTTTTTAAGTTTGTAGAAGTTGCATGAGAATGGTCGAAAAGTTATGACTAAAAAGGTAAGTTTGATTAATTTGATAATTTTTTCCATTTTTATAGTATTTTTCTGTGAGTAGTCGAAGCGTGAACAGTAATATTGTATATTTGCTGAATTATTTTTTTATTTTCATAGTAGTTGTCTTAGAATAAACAAAACGACAAGTCAAATGAGATATGTGTGGTAAATTTGATAATATTTTTTTCAAAGTATTTGTGTGTAGTTGTTGGAGAGTAAAGAGTAATGCTATAAATTTTCAAAATTATATATTTTTTTTTATTCTCATGGATGTTGCAAGAAAATAGCCAAACGTTTATGACTAATATGGTAAGTCCTTAATTCGATAATTCTTTTCCATTTTCATAGTATTTGTCTGAGAGTAGTCAAAGCGTGAACAGTAATATTGTAGGTTTGCTGAATTTGTTATTTTTTCAAATTGTTATAGTAATCGTGTTAGAATAGTCAAAACGACATGACAAATACGATAAGCCTGCTAAATTTCATAACGTTATTCACTTTCACAGTATTGGTGTAAGAATAGTGAGAGAGTGAAGACGAATGCAATAAATTTTCAAAATTTTCAATTTTTTTCTATCTTAAAAGCGTCGTGGTAATATGTTTTACCTCCATGTGAAATAATCAAGGGTGGGTGTGAGAATTGCACTGACGCTCAAGCAGTCAAGGGAGAACAGGTTACCGACCAACTGGGCTACTCCAGCCCCTGACATCAGCTGTTGCTTTTCAGATACTCTTCCATTCGTTGACGCTCGGATATACAGTTACTTGCCTTTGCTAGAAAAATACATTTTCAGAGGTTTGGTAAAATGTATCTACTCTATTACAGAGATCACGTAAGAGCGTTTTATTTATTGTTTTGTCATGATCCTGTGTAAAGCCAGTTGTTCTGTTCTGATTTTTGGCATTGTGATTCCGTTTTGATGAGTCATTTTGTAGACTATAATTCCCGAGTGTTCCCGAACCAGTCTACTGATTTCGTAAAATTTTTTCCTTGTTTTCTATTTCCTGATTTTCGTTGATTTCCCTGTTTGTCTCTCCTCCACCAATCTTAGTAGGCATGAACAGCCACAGATTTTTTGACAGAAATGGGGTGTCAACCGTTTCTGAAGTAGCGTTCTACAAGAGCGTGGTTTGGCCAGTTACTATCACCCCAATCACAATATTTCAGACAAAAAACTTTGGTAATTTTAAATCCAATTTAGTCAATATTTCCAAATTTTTGTCTCATTGATATACGCATAGTTCATAAATACTCAAATATGAATATTTTTTTTAAATTGATAATTGCCTATAAAAGCAATTCGTTAGTTTTAAATAAAAAATTAAAGGTAAGTAATTTGAAAATAAATTATTCAGCTCCCAAAAAAACATACATTAAACTGAAATCTGAACAAGATCTGACTATTTAGTAAACAAAACAAACAGTGGTGATCATTGCTAAACAATTTTGTTTAAACGGTTTTTATTTCCTGTGGAACGAATAAATTTGTAATCTTTATAAATAAAATAATGATTTTGTCTGTACATTGCTCAGAACTGACTCATTTCAAGTTTTCTTTACGTTTCATACATTGGAGAAACCGAATCCACCCTTAGAAAAATTTCTGTCGGTTTGTCGGTTTGTCCGCAAAACTTTGTCACAGGTAAACTCAGCTACCATAAGACATATAAAGCTGAAACTTTTACAGTAGATTTGTGTAGGTCTAACTTAAAATATAGGCTATGAATTGATTGGAAATTCAACGTAGAAGTGAAGTTATGGACGTTTAACGCAAAAATGTTTGTCACAAGTAAACTCAGCCACCATAAGACATAGCAAGCTGAAACATTGACACTGGATTTGTGTGGGCCTAACTTAAAATATGGGCTCTAATTAGATTATTAATTCAATACAGAAGCGAAGTTATGGGGCTTTTAGCTGTATTTTCCTAACTTCACAGACAAGTTTGTTTTGAAAATACACAGGTGTGGCAAGTAGGTATTGTTAGTTGATTTTAATTTCAATTGAGCATATGAATATATTGCGTATTTGACATCATTGAAATGGTGTTTCACAGAGTTAAGGATGTACTATCTATTGAGAATAAATCTTTTGTAAACGAGCAATTCTCAGCCCTTAATATGAACAGGCATTAGAAATCAACAAACAAGTTCTTACGCTATATGAAGCCGAGGAAAGAACTTACAAGTCAGTAAAGAGATTGGATTAGTGACGAAGAAGCAGTTCATTATCTAATTGAATTTCTTGACTCTGAATTTATTTCTCCTGGACTGCCTGCTCATGAGTAAAAACTTAAAGTAGAGCACCAATCATGCTACAATTTAGTAGCAGTAACAAATTTCATGTTACGAAACATGAGTGCCCCAAAACTGTGCAACGGGACACGACTCTGAGTTCGTGCTCTACACAGATATGCCATAGAGGCGGACATAATGACTGGATGTGGTATTGGGGAGTCTGTGTGTATACTTCACATACCATTGATTCCGAGCCACTGTCTGTTTACGTTGAAATGATTGCAAAGTCCGGTCAGAGTCTATTTCGCAATGACGTTAACTAAGTCGCAAAGGGAGACTTCATCTAACGCAGGAATACAAGGTAGCAAAACCAAGTTTTTCTCACATGGTCAAATGTAGTTTACATGCTCAACGGTCAGAGGTTTCAACTCTTTCTTCTACCATGAACCTGAAGGACAGACAGCTAATGTAGTGTATAAGCTGGAGGCATTTGTTTAACACTGTAGTAATAATGGTATTTTCTACTATTCTATAATTTCTAATGACATTTTGAAATACCAAAAATGACGGAACTTCTGATTCCTCCGTGGTATAGCCGAAAGGCAATAGGCACACGGCAATAAACCAAAACAGAAACTTCTGATTCCGTCAAAGACGGGTACGTTTGCTATGTATTATATATAACTGTCAACTTTTTTTTAATTTAATATTTGCTTAATAAATACACTGGTAATAATGTAAGGTATGGGGCCAGAGTAGCCCAGTGGCTTGCGTGATCGCCGATGACAGTAGTGCAAATGTATTATAAATAAATGTAACAAACAAATATTTTTTTGAATTTAAAATGTGGATAATATAAAAGATGGTAATAAAGTAAAGGGATCTAGCCAGGGTTGCCAGTAGCTTGCTTGCTCGCCGATGACAGTAGTGCAAATGTATTATAAATAAACACAACAAAAATATTTTTTTTAATTTAATATTTGCGTAATATAAACACTGGTAATAAAGTAAGGTATGGAACCAGAGTAGCCCAGTGGCTTGCGTGCTAGCTTTTGACTGGGAGCACGTTAATTAGAACTAACTCATTTCAAGTTTTCTTTACGTTTCATACTTCAGAGTAGCCACATGTACCCTTAGAATAATTTCTGTCTGTCGGTTTGTCCACAAAATATTGCTACCATAAGACATATAAAGCTGAAACATTGATTGTAGATTTGTGTATGTCTAACTTAAAATCTAATCTTTGTATACAGAGGCTTTTTTTTAGCACTGTACTAATAATGGTATTTTCTACTATTCTATAACTTCTAATTGTAGTATTAGTATAATACTATAATTGATATGTTGGAATACCAAATATAATAGAATTTTTGATTCCGTCAAAGACGGGTACGTTTGCTAGTGCAATCATAATAAACAAAAATTAAATTCAGAATATCTAAAGAATTTATCAAAGACAAACTGATTTTTGAGCTTCTGAAACAAAATAGTTAATTTCTACTTATAAATTCAGTCTTAGCATTATTTAAATGTCGAGAATATAAGGTACAGTGAGTTTTTGCTCATTTATAATAATAATATTATCTATAGTTTGCTCTAGATACGGAATAAAAATATTCAATTTATTTTCAAAATTTTCAAATTATTTCACAAAATGCTGTTAAAATACTGTATTTATGTCACGAATTTATGTATATCTAATTTAGTATATTATAGTATAAAGGTTGAACAAGTCAAATTAACAACAACAATAGCTTCCTGTTATAAAAAATGTAGCGAGTAAACTGTGAATATTTGTAACCCCATTGACTTGTGATAACAGTAGAACAGTATCGACCCACAAGATTTATTGTCTAAAACCTTTACACCAGGTTCAATAAATCTGAACCTTGCCACCGGTCTAAACCGCTGTCTCCACGATTTTCACGTCTCCACTCCCTACAATAGGCTCAATGCTACCGCTATCCCTCAACATGAATCCCATGTTCGTGTTCAATTATTCTTTTCTCTTAAACTCTAAATGATCCTAACATGTTTTGGGATTATTACCTAACTGTTTCTACATAGCATTCTAATTAAACTGTAAATGTGACACATATATTTTAATTAAAAATAAATTTCACTATATACATTAGTTTAACAGTTGTTTATTACATGATCTCACTATTAATAAATGCCTAATTTTATATTAACAATATACTCTAGTGTTATTTATTATTAAGAAATGGGCATTAATAATTATAATCATTTATAAGAAGTGAAAAAAAACTTAAGTAAAGTAAGTCTTAAATTGAGGAAACTTATTAACAATTATGTTGAGTAGTTTTCACATCAACAATGTCACATTTGTATCAGTGGAAATAAGAACAGATTTGACGGGCATGAATCCAGTTGTTAAGTGCTCATATTTCCGGGTAATCCGGAAATTATCTGCGAAATAGAAGATTCCAATTCCGTTTTAGTTGAATACTTCACTTCATCTCCCCCAATCATTTTACTGTCTCTATTTTGTGAAAACTAAAAGGTTTATTGCCGAATACTGTATATTTGAAGTAAAATAAAAATAAGATCTTCTCAAGGCTAGTAACTAAGTTACTATTAGTGCAAGTAATAAGCCTTGTGGTCCACGACTCTGCATTACCTGCAATATTATTAATCTTAAAACATTAATTTAAAAATAGCCTTGTCCTTATATCGGTGGTTCCTCAGAAACCCTCAGAATTGATATAAAATACCTGGGATCGTCGTGGGTGGGACACTGTATTAATCTACTACATGTATTAACGCTGGTTGTTCTAGGCATCTTTTCAGTCACTGCTATGAAGTGCAAAATCGTAAACAAGTAGCCGCCATTAATAACGGTTATTAAATTTGAGAACGTATATGAACCTTGAGACATTGTAATTTGGGGCACTCAGAGAATTTTGTTTAAGCACAAAGTGATAAATCAAGCTCTCCTCATTATATAATTAAATTGTTAATTGCAATATGAAATTAGAAAATTACTAAAATCTTTCAAATAAAACAAGCGGAATTCGTCTTAGTTTGGCTGATTAACTAGGTACACATTCAGTATCAGTTCGACTCTGACAAACACTATTTTGAGAGTTTTGACAAAGATTTAAGTCAGTTTTCTTACTTCTTACTATGGTTTAGATGTTGATTTTTGTTTCTCGTGTTTACCTTATTATATTATGTAATATATACTAGGCCTCTCACTTCTTTCTTTAATATAAATAAGTATATTGATCATAAAAAAAATCAATTCTGGAGTTTAACGAGTTTTATACATTTGAGTTCCCTAAAATTCATGTTAGGCATATTTGAGATTATCTCTGTGGTTGTGTATCTGTGTCTGCACTTCTGTGTGATTGTATGTTTTGTGTCTGCGTCTATTTAAATGTGTATTCTTTGTGTTTAAGTGGGTGTTTAGGCAATACAAATCTAGGGTTTGAAATTTTCGGATTATTAAAAAACTAAAAGAAGCAAAAAATTAGGAGAACTTCAGATTTTTGAATTCTAGAATAGGCATTTATATTATATGTTATAGTAAGATATAAAAATGTTAACTTCTGATTGGTTTTACTTCTTGTGAACCCGATATAGGTGAGGCCGTATGGTGCCTTGTTATAAAATGTTATAAAATTGCCATAAATACCACTTATTAACAGGATGAAATGAACCTTTGTTACCACATTACCATATTTGATAGAACGGTTATGGTAAATTCTATAATAACAGTAAATGTTTCTTTCTTGCACTGTATGAGAAAATAAATTGACTGTATAACTGTAAACTGTAATACTGCAACTGTAATATAATCTTTTGAAAAAATATGAACAAATATTACTATGTTAAAAAAAAAATCAAGAAATTCTGAATACTCGAAATGCACCTTCTACCTGTTGAAATAAAATATGATTTTCACAAAATGAATGTTTGAATAAATTCTCATATTTTATTATTCAAAAAGAAACTTCAACATCAACTTTTTAAAAATCCTAATTTTATGATATAAAAGCTATACATTTATTCCCAAAAAAAATTTATATATTTTATTCTATGATTACAAATATGTGACACATGGAGGAAAATAAATTTAAGTTTTACACAGTGATGATAAAGTAATGACTGACATGAGTTTTTCTACTTACATTAAATTTAAAGTTTTTACGTTTAAATATGCTAGTTATAAAAGTAGATTTTAGTTTCCTTAACCCAGCTCACAGGCAAAATTGAATTTCTTAGAATTGACTTGGTGTTGAGCAAGCAGAAAGCAGCACTAAGTGCATTGTAGCTGAGGGGTGTTCATTACTATTACATTAGCGAAGTCTTTGTGTCTTCTAGAAGCAATAGAGTAAGACAATGAGGTTGAGTTTGAGTGCGACAGGGAAGCGGTTTCAGTTGCAGCTATTGTGTGCCACCGTGCCTACACAACTGCCTTTCACCCTGTCCAATGGTCCACCGAACTCTACTTCACCAAGCCTAAGGCAGGCGACCAGCACTTTCCATAAGAAATTATTTTATTACTGTCCATTACAGTATGAATATTCTATAATTAATGTAACTTTAATGTTAAAGAATTATATAATAATGATTCATACAATACATTGAGTCCTATCATGAATTATAAACCATTATTGTTTACTCTATACTTTATGCTCATACTCTATAATCATTATTTTGTATCCATGAACCTGTTTTTCATTTTTTTATGCACACAGTCACTCAGTCTGTATATGAAATATAAGTAATTCGATGTAGTTAACAGAATGAATACATTTAATTTTGGTAAACCCAAATATTTAACCACATTTAATCTGTTTACTACATTTCTCTGCAAATAGTGATAGATATCTCAGTAATTTATTTGTATATTTACAGATGGAGCACTGGAGGTACATGGGTCTTGAATCCAACAAATTCAAGGTAAAATAAAATAAGCTATAGCTACAAATTGTGTTTTTTTTTATTTGAAATCAATGCCAGAACTTTTTATACAGTTATTATTTAGTTGTGTGTTGAGGAGGAAACGAATGTCTATAATCCTCTTTAATATTTATATCTATAATAATAAACATCTATAATAAACAAATAATTATAAAGTTATAAAACGAATTAAAGCAGAACAGAGGATTCAAGTCTTTTTTTCTGGTAAATAAAATTTTGAACGGGGACATAAAAGATTATTTTTTTTCGTACAATTTGTCCTCACAACACATGAGTCTAAAAGATTTCTTCTTAGATCAAAATATTTTCAAACAATCAGATAAAAAAGAGAAATATTTTTTAATTTAACAAAACGTATAAGTCTTTCGGTTGTATGAAGTAAACTGTAGATTTAATAAAAGTGCAAAGCAACTAAGGGTAAAATTTTGCTTATCGTTCCTTACTATCATTAAACCTCTCTACTGCATATAGAATGGAATAAGATTCTGTCCAACTTAAATTTTTGATACTGACACTTTTAACGGAAATCCGATTTTATGAAATCTCCTGAGTCCAAATAACCTGTTTTCACAAAATGTAGTGTGTGTGTGTGTGTGTTTAATTTTTGTAAATTATATACTCGTATATAGGTGTGTTGTGTAATCGGATTCGGTCAAAATTTCTAGGTTCACAAATCAAACTCTCATGCGCCGACGTTTTGGTTTATTTTAGAACTTTTTCCATAGGCCTACAAACAAAGGATAATAAGAAATCACATATCAACAATCAACATACTATATAAACAATATGAAAATGAATTGTATGATTCTCTAATGTACAATATGTATCAATTGCATAATGCGTACTGATTCGTTAAGGTGATTCGCCTATATAGGACAAATTTTAAAGATTTAACTTTCTAAATGCCCTGCATGAACTCTACTAATGAAAAAAATTGATACTTTTTGAAGGCTGAAAAGTTCCAATTATACTTTTTTTTTATTCCTGACCTTTATTTATAACATTTCTGTTTGATGAAAATCATCAAAGCTTTCATAATGTTAAAAATTGTGATATAAGTTTTAAAAGGAATAATTTCGTGTTTAACATTTGGATAATTTCGAACTATTCGGCGAAGTCCAATATTATTTATAGTAAAAGTGTCTAAAAAAACAATTGTAGCCACTTTCTGTTTGCTAATTTAATGTATTGAGTTGTTCGATACAGATATTACCCTCTCAAGACGTTAAGGAAGAGAAAAGAAAGAAACGTTTAAGTGATAACCGGTAGTCTATGACCTTGAGATCTTGACGAAGACCGCTTGTTGTTTTAAAATATGTTAATCTTGTTTTCTCTTCTCTTTTTTTCGTTTGGACGTTGATTTTTATTGCACGTGTCTATTGTGAAATCATGTTATATATGACCTTATTAAAATTTGAGTGTGATATGCGTGGGTTCCAGAATTTATCACATTTTTTTCAAAGATTGTAATTAGGATGAAATGTGTATCTATACAAATAAAACAAAGGTTCTGCCTCTGTATTGCTTACAATTGACTCATTTCAAGTTATCATTACATTTTATATATTGGAGAAATCAAATTCACCCTTAAAAAAATTTCTGTCTGTTTGTTTATTTGTTTTTTTCTGCAAAATTTTATCACAAGTAAACAGAAAAATAAGTCATAACAGGCTGAGAATAGATTTGTGTATGACTAAATTAAAATCTATGATTTGAATCGATTGGAAATTAAATGTAGAAGGGAAGTTATGGACTTCTAAACTGTGTTTGGCCAGCTATATACATATTATATTGAAAATATATAAGTGTAGCAAGTAGGTATTGTTAATTGATTTTAATTTCGTTTGCGTTTAAGCTTCCAGCAAGACCTTTTTGACAAGGTGTCTCTCGGAGTTCAAGATCTGCTGTTTAATTAGAATAACTCGCTTTGTAAACGAAAAATTCTCACCCCTACTACTGAACAGGCAGTAAAAGATCAACAAACATGGTCTAACTGTATATCAATCTGACGAAATAACTTACAGATCAGTAAACAGAGTGATTAGTGATGAGAAAGCAGTTCTCAACTAAATCCAACTGAATTTCCCAAATTTTCCTGGGAGTGCTCCAGGAATTCCTGCTCTACATAAATACATCATAGAGGCGGATATCATGACTGCGTGTGATACTGGGGAGTATGTGTTTATACCATGCATACCATTGATACCGAACAAGTATCCCTTTCAATTCAAAGGGTTGCAATTTCTCATCAGTGTCTGTTTCGGAATGACAGTAAATAAGAAAAAGAGGAAACTCTATCTACGGCAAAAATTGAAGTGTTTTTCGCATGGTCAACTATATGTTGCTTGCTCAAGAGTCAAAGGTTTCAACTCTCTGTTCTTCCATGCACCTGAAATATGCACAAGTATTGTTTTGTGTACAGAGTCCCTTACTTAACACTGTACTAATAACTATACTTCTTACTATTCTATAATTTCAAATAAAATTTGAAATTAGTAGAATGTTAAGTTATTTATAAATGTTAAGTTAAGAATATTGTATGTATACAAAGGAATAACATGTACCAACACTAAATTTTTGAAAATACCCGTCAATGACGAGCACGTCTGCTAGTACAATATATAATCGAAATTTCCTGCATTAATTGTACAAATCTTTCTGTTACCATTTTCAAAGGATTTGTGTCCTATGTCTCTTCAAACAGCTGTTTATTTAACTATCCAAGAATGTTTAGTGACGCCATATGTTATAGTCTCCTAAAGCGAATCTTAAAATCCATTATACATATGCGTTCCTTAACTCATTTAATAATTTCTTTTGTTTTAACGAACCACTGTTTCCAACAGAATCATAAATGTAAATACCAATTGTTCTAATCATACTTGTATGTAACCATAATTAAAAGTATAGTCGTGTAAATATTAAGGTTTATTAATCTGAAAATAATTGTGGACACAATATGATAAAAATATCATACCTCTTTAATTAGCTGTATCTATATTGCATGTTGTAAACTTTGCATTTAAGACTCATAAAATAAAAAAAATGACGTTCCTGATGAAATATAACCAGAAAGAGTTAAAAGAAGAATAATTGATAAGATTTCTAAGTTGGAAAACCCGCCATTAAGTGCAGTCACTTTAACTAAGAGATGTGTGCAAAAGTTAAGTAAAAAAGGTTTCATTTTCGGCTATTCTTTAAAAAACTGTTTCCCTGGCATATTAAAACTCATGCTTTAGATTCCACTCTTCAGAAACGTTTTAAGCCCAAATGTATTAGTCACAATTACACCATAATTAGGCATGATGTATGCGAGATTTTTCTTTTCCCTTTCTGGTTTTTATTTCTTCGCTCTCATAATTTCACGTACTTCTTGAAAGTAGTATAAACACATATGAAGTTAACATTTCTATGCATAAGGGACCGTAAAGGTTTCCAGAGATATAAATATAATTTCAAAGTTAGCCGTAAAAAAGAATCTTTCTAGGCTTTTTTCAGCCCTTTCCTATAAATATTTAATACTAAGCAGTTAGCTTAGATATCTCCTTCAAAAAATTATTAACTTTTTTTCATCCAGATTTTGTTACCTTTTATCAGGTAGGCTGTCGCTTGAATAAATAAAAAATCACTAGTTAAAAAATGTTCACTATAACCCTTAATTAAGAACTGAATACAAATTAAACTTGTCATTTACGTATATCAGTAGAATGTTAATTTATACAGCGTAGAACATTGTATGCGTACGATACAATCAGCTGGGTTATATATATGCAGAAAAATTACACACACACACACACACACACACACTATATATATATATATATATATATATATATATACAAAACCATAGTTTATCGGGACTCTGTCAGTTCTTCAGGTTCAAATCAAACACTCATTGCCAATGTTTCGGTTTTTATTTAAAAACCTTTTTCATAGGCAGTCTTTTAAATAAAGACCGAAACGTTGGCAATGAGAGTTTGATTTGAACCTGAAGAACTGACCCAGTCCCGATAAACTATAGTTTTGTTTCTATTCCACGGTCGATACTTTTATCAATATATATATCATTAAATAACTTGCCAACTTTAAGTCTAGTATTTCTGACATACCTTCTTGAGTTTTCTTATATTATTCCTCCATTTTTCAGGTACCATATAAATCAATTCACCGAATGATTTGTTTATATTTCTATTTCCCATATTTACACAGCGCCGACGTTTCGGTCTACACTGACCATCAAGGAAATCTTTTTACAATATTTTTACAATTCATAACAAAATACTTATTTACATTAAGAATCACTTCGCTTTATTCAAATATAACTAATAAAATACTTTTTTCAAATTTACAATCTTCCTTATAAACCTAAACATAACCTTTTGTTAACAGGTTTGTTTCTAAATACACTACATGAATTTTACACAACATTACTTAATTCACTAATAGTTATTATATCATTTTCACGTATGTAACTTTAAAATTCTGAAAAAACAATGGGCTTGATTGTTAAGGTTCGGTTTTTTTACCTTTATACATAAGGATTCATATTTAACGAAAACCTTGGCAATTTTCTCTCACACAGAAATCTAGCCTCCACGACTGCGAACTGTTTGCCCTAGGGAACGAAACTGTGCGACGTCGAGGTTGCCTCACCTGTCCCATTATCAATCCCCAACCACACTTCACAGCTCCCTCCCATAGAACACACCATCCAGTTCCAATTGACTGCACATGTACCTCCAAGAACTATTTGTACCGTTTGGATTGTACCAAGTGTGATCCATTTTACCTAGGCCAATCATCCACAAAGCGTGGTCTCCGTATGAACAATCACAGAGCTTCAGTCAACAGTCACTCCCATCTTCCCATCGCGATACATTCCAATAGCCACGGTCTCTCCTAAATGAGTTCTGCAGGTTGTAGATTCTGCGATAAATACTCCCTGACTGTAAGGATCTCACTCTACGAGCCTCCAAAGAAGCCCATATTTGGCTATTAAGTGCGCTCAGGGCACCTGGCCTCAATTAAAAGACATAATGCTTCATTTAATTAGTCCCTTGACTTTGCATTTCATTTTTTAGCAAATACGCTTTGCTATCCTTTATTATTTAATTACTTCATTTTTTGTTATTTAATTATTTCATTTTCTATTATTTAATTATTTATTTGCTTAATATTATTATTTGTATTCTGAGTTTCATTTTATTTTATCACAGATTCGTCCGTACTTTTATTTATGTATCAATTCCTCTGTTTCTCTTCCATATTATCTTGTATTTATTTATTTTCTGATATTTTTTAATTTAATTTAATTATAAATTGATTCCTGTCTACCTTATTCTCTGTGACCGGGTGCTTAATTTCTCGTCAGAACTTATTTTCCTGGTACTCATTGGCTGTACACAGTAACCTAGGAGTTCTGCCCTATACTTTCTTTGCTCTCAGGTACTTCGTCTCTCTTCAGGGTAGCTTCATTTATCACCTACCATACACCTACTAATCTTGATCTACCTTACCACATATCTCTTTCCTATATCATTCCAGTACTTCTGGTGGTCGGTTCAATGTGAACTTTGTGGCATTCTTACATGCATTATGTTCAAACCTCCTCCTTCTTTCTTTAGCAATGACACATACTCTATTTCTTTAAGAGGATCATTTGTTCTTGTCACGGCATTTATAAATTGAAAAGAATCCATAATGTTTTTTTGTGGATTTGGTTCATATATGGTAGTTATGATTATACTTTTTTACAGTAACACTTTTACAGTGTTACAGTGTTTTACAGTGTTTGTAACCAATGACATTTGAAAAGTTCAATTACATGAACAATACTCTAGTACATCTTGATATACATTTAACTTTCTATTTAGTTGACTTAGGCAAATTCATGTTGTGTGAGTGCAAAACAAGTCGGCTCAGGGAGTCCTTACTAATGTATAAAGAGGAAATAGAAACCAGCTAGCGGTGAATTATGGAAGCAGTCGTATATTATAGAATATTAGTTGAAGTTTTCGGGGGTTGGTTGGCTGTAAATAGAACATGTGCAAAGTTAAGATGCCATAAACACAGAGTTGGGTTACACAATTTATGAACCTGTAACCAACTGGTGGTGCTAAATCACAGAGACAGTTGAGGCCCATATGTGGCCGTGCGCGCCATTAACACGCTAATATCACTTCCTTCGTAATCGACCTCTAATAAGTGGCTAATAAACTGCCCTTTTCAATGAGTCTCACCAATATGGTACCTTAGGTTGTTAAAAACCTCTAGGAGAATTACTAATCCTCCAATATCAAAAGATAAATAATGTGTTGATAAAGTCAGTAATCAAGGTAGAGAACTACATAAATATTAAGTAGACACCTGCAAATGTATTAAATATCAATTATTTGTAATAACATTTGTTTGTACGGAATTAATAGCATAACTGCCTGAAGTTGTAATCATTCATTATACATTCAGTATCGTCACACAAACAATACTCTAATTCATTCAGTCAACCTCTTAAAGAAGTAACTCACTCACTGTCTATTCCTCATTAATGCTCCCCTCTAACAATTCAAGTTCAACTCATCTGTTAAGCTGTAGTGACTTTAACATATGATATAAAATAAATTCTACCTACAATGTTTTGACACTATATTTCATTAGCTTGAAAAGTTCTATAGTGAATATTGAGCAATAATACCATTATTATGTTAATACAACTTCACCGTGCTGAGTCATACGGTTTTTTATGTTCGTAGATATAACATAGAGCAACACTTTTGTTGACTCACCCTTCTGATAGGTGTACTTAACCTTTAAGTTACAGTTATTTTTAAATTGGTTTTAATAAAAATATTTAGGCTATTATAAAGTTTCCTGCAAGTACAGCGGGTTATCCGCTAATCCAAGAAGAGTATTCAGTTTTTAGAGGTGAAATTTGTTTTCTTTTTTGTTCATTTAACATCAACAAGTCGTATAAAAAATAATTGAACTTATTCTCTAAAATAAACATTTTTAGTCATTCTCGTAAATAAACTCATTCTCATTCTACTTTGGGGTAAAATTTCATTATAATTTTTTCAACGGTGTGACCATAATATCATATTAGTATAGTATTTACAAACTTTAGAATTAATCATGAGGAAAATTTTTTATGTTATAAGGCACAAATAACATTTTTGGTTTAGATATAAGAAACAAAAAAAAAGTATTTAGCTATTGATTTAATAAATTAGCAATGGTATGAAATTCAACCATATATTGCCATCTCAAAAAATAAATTCTTCTTCAACCTAAATCTTATTTCTGAAGCCTGTTGTTATATATTTGATGGAGTTATATATAATAAAATGTTTATTACCTATGGGCTTCCAATTATCACCAGTACTTGCAAATATAGGAATGAATTACGTTAAGTATTCATTACTGTTAGTAATAATAGTAAGAATTACTGAAGTACTGTAATAGTGAGTTAGACAGAATATTCATAGAACTCTCTTCCGATGATTTGTCTCTATTTATTGAAAAAAGAGAAATAGATAATGTTTTGATGTATTTAATTCATATGATAATCAACTTAAATTCACATGTGAGAGAGAAAAAGAAGATATTCACCCATTCTTAGCTATAAGAGTCATAAAAGCGCTAACTGGTCATATTTTAACTGACTGGTAAAAAAACCAAACATTGCTGGAAGAATACTTAATTATTTTATTATTCTTCCCATTCTATGAACCAAAAAATACATTGCGTTAAAAGTATTATGAAAAATGTCATAGAAGGAAATTTATCATGTAGTATAAGAATAAGAAATGAGTTAAAGAGTTACTACAGAAAAATAACTATATAGGAATGTTTAGTAAATATTTTTGGTCAACATGTTTAAGATAACAATAAAGCACCCAATGACACGACAGGTAACTTAGAAGATGGAAATAAAAAGTTTTTCAAGCGTCCATAAGTTTAGGGATTCTCCTGAACAATTAAAACATTTTCAAATGACACTTACTTACAGTTTTGTAGCTGTAAGAAGAGTGTAAGATATATTTCGAAATGTAAAAGAGAAGATTCTAAAAGAAGTAGAGCGTAATGATATACCATACGTGCAATAGTGTGCAAAAATTGTAACAAAGTTTTAATGGAGAATTCAGTCATCTCTTGAAAAAAAAAACTTATCAGCATGCATACTCTAAAAACAAAGTTGACTCCATGAAAAATTGATATACAAATGAAAAATAATAGTCAAAGAAATAGATGAACAGGGAAGGAAAACTCTGGAAATGTTGCTTATTAGAAAGGAAAATGACATTTCACATTTAAATAATAATTATTTATGTGTTAGGTTAAACATTATTGATCATTGCAATATTGTTTTAGTGACTTTTTGTTTATTTGGTAACATTTGGTTTACCTTATTAGTTTTAGTTCAGTGTGATATGTTTATTCAAACTAAACAGTTATTGTTGAAATTCGCAAATTGTGTTCGTCTTAAATATCTTTAATGTAATACATAGATTTTTCTGTTTCGAAAATTGTATACCTCTGCAAATTCTCTCACTTGTTTCAAAAATTCTTTTTGTATTTTCTTATTTGTAACTTTTTACGCTTTTTATACATGTTTGATTTTTGAATGATAGTATTATTTCTTATATTTCCTATGTTCTGTAGATCTATAAAAAAGGATTTAAATAAAAATCGAAAAGTTAGTAATAAAACACAACTATTTTTCTTTGTAACTTAATTTTTCTGTTTCAAAATTTATACTTCTGCCTATGAAAAAGGTTTTAAATAAAAACCGAAACGTTGGCAATGAGAGTTTAATTTGAACCTGAAGAACTGCCCGAGTCCCGATAAACTTTAGTTTTGTTTCTATTCCACAGTCGATACTTTTATCAATATATATATATATATATATATATATATATATATGTATATATATATATGTATATATATATATATATATATATATATATATATAATTAAAGTTACAGCTAGAGAAGACAAGAAAAAGGACTAACACTCACGAATCTCGATAATTTCGACGTCTTACCCTCTTCAGGAGAGAAGAAAAAAAAGAAAATAAAAAGGAGAAGGAATAAATCGTTTTTTATATCGGCCAGTGGACGCATTTACGTCTCCGTTCCTTCATTCCTTCTCCTTTTTATATTTTCTTTTTTTCTTCTCTCCTGAAGACGGTAAGACGTCGAAATTATCGAGATTCGTGAGTGTTAGTCCTTTTTCTTGTCTTCTCTAGCTGTAACTTATTATTTGTCCGTTCGGACCGTCTGTTTTCAATTCAAAGTATATATATATATATATATATATATATATATATATATATATTGAGTAGCTTTTGCTTCTCAACGTCTGTTTTCAGTTCAAAGTATATATATATATATATATATATATATATTGAGTAGAGTTTGCATTTCAACGGGAGTACTTCACACTTCTTCCTGACGACGATGGATGTCGAAATAACGAAGTGAGTTTGTAGTGACTTTCTGTGTCCTTTCCTATATATATATATATATATATATATACGGTACTGTTTTCTTGACCACAAAATATTCACAAAACAATTTTTCTTTTTCTCGGAGTTTGGTCAGGGTAAATATATGGAATCACCTTTTTGCCAACGTTTCGTCTTTATTTCAAGACATCCTCAGGGCTATAAACTAACAAAAAACAATAAACAATGGACATTTTTTCATTTCTACTTTAAAAACATCATAAACAAATTGAAAAAAGAACTTACTGAAGGCTTGGTTCTGTTACATTTACAAACAACCGTTAACTGTCATTACATGTGCTGTTCCAAGCGACAAATTATTGAACCACTGTTTTTTTAGTACAATCCATTATATATAAACATATATACTTATACACATATTATAATATATATCTATTATAATATGTATCACCATAATATATATCTATAATACATTTATAATAAATTATTATTTTAACAATCCTTCAAAATATAAACTAGATAACATTGCATCTTTAACTATTTATGATGGATTTATTTATTTATGATAGTATTTATATATATATATATATATATATATATATATATATATATATATATATATATATAAATACTATTACAGAAACAATGATAAAGAATGAACAGCATTTACAGACTAGTTTTTTCTCAATATTCATGAAAGATAAAATTGGGAAAGGTCAAGCACACTGGTGCTGAGATAACTAATAATGCACCGGAGCAAAGGCCTGGTGGGAAGAAATGTTGAAAAAATATTGTGAATAATGAAAACAGGTAAGATTTAAAATTTGGGATGTAAAGCAAGATGAAAGAGAAGGTATAATAATATCTAAGAAAGAAGGAAAAGAAAATGTAAAGAAACTTAAAGCAGTAGAATAAAAAAAAATGTATTTTAATATTAAACAATAATGCAATGGATTCAAGCATAAATAAACTATATACTCGTATATCAAATTATATCAAATATGTAAAATGTATAACACGTTATGAAACAGTTACAGAGATATTAAAATAGATAAACTGGTTTAAAGATCATGTAAAAAATAGAAATTATTAAGTAATACAACTTATAGAAAAAACAATAAAAATAAAAAAATATAGAAACATTTTTTAAAATGTTATAAAATATATAAATGTGTGTAATTGGAAACTGAGATAATTTTATGATTTGAGGAAACCGTAATCATCGTTTATAAATTAAATGATTCATTTAGAAAATGGTAGTAGTTATTGGGATGGGAATACGTATGTTGTAATGATAATGAAAACAATCTGGATTGGGTTGCGAACTTAAAGTCTTTATTGCCATCTTGAAGGCATTCTATTATTCTGTCTATTGTACCTGTAAGTACTCAATTATTCTCATGCATAATCAAATATACGACTATCTAAATACCAAAATTTCCTTCAAATACAGTTCTTTCATTATTTCTAACTCTTTTAAATCCTCTAATTTACGCATGTAAGTTAAAGATGGTTTTAGTATCTGTCATCTTCATCCAATTAAAAAAGCAGTTTCTAATTCTCATTGCTTCTAATTTCTGTGGATCTAACTCAGAATACAGTGCAATGCTTTCGATCTTTATCTCCAAAATTATTTTTCTGCAGCTTGATAGCACTTAAACTAATTGCAAAAAGCATTAGTTTTAGTATCATATTATTTTATTCTGGATCTGTTTTTTCTTCCTCTATAGGTGGATCATTCTATGTTATTACTAACTTCTTACCAGATAAAATAAAATGAGCATGACTATTAAAGCACTCCAAAATATCCCATTCCATCCTCTGCACACTCTATCTCTAAATACCTTACCAAAACCACATATGGCAATTTTAAAAATTTTTCTTCCGATAGTAATTTAGACTCTAAGAAATGTACCAGTTAACCTAAAGGAGTAAAATTTTCTGGACATTGAGGTCACATTACCTATTCTATTAGTTACCCTTAATCATATTTACCATTGCATTATCACAACACAACATATCTTGTTCCAAACTACTGCTTTCGTATTCCTGAAACTTTCATTTACAAATCGGATAGAATTATTTGTTACGAGACGTCCATGAGAGGTACTCGTATTATCAGTGATGATACGTTGTATTATAGAATAGGAAAAAATTATAGAATAGGAAAAATTATATTTATTAGCACAGTGTTAAGTAAGCGCCTCTGTATATACTACATTAGCATTCTTTCCTTATGGAAGAACAGAGATTAGAGACCTCTGACAATTGGGTAAGCAACATACAGTTGACCATGCAGAAACACTTTGTCTCACTCATTTCAATTCCTGTCGTAGATAGAGGAATCCCTTGCAGCTTATTTACCGTCATTTCAAAACAGATGCTGATTGGAAATTGCAAACGATTGAACTGAAAGGGACAGTTGCTAGGTATCAATGGTATGCGTAGTATAAACACTGACACCCCAGTACTACATCCAGTCATGATATCATTCTGTATGACGTATCTGTGCAAAGCATGAATTCGGACACTTGTCTCCTTGCACTTTTTTGGGGTAGGCAGGTTTTGTAACTGCATTTTTCGTGTCCCTACTTTAAGTTTTAACTCATGAACTTAACCAGGCAGTCCAGGAGCAGTTATGGAGTCAATAAATTCAATTGGGTAATGAACTGCTTCCTCATCACTAATCAATCTGTTTACTGACTTGTAAGTTTTTTTTTCAGCTTGATATACTATAAGAACCTGTATATTGATTTTTTCTACCTGCTGATTTGTAGGGGTGATAATTTCTCTTTCACAAAGCCAATTATTCTGAATAGATGGCAGATCTTGAACCTTGGGAAACACCTTGTCAATTTTCTCTCGCTGGAAGCTTAAATTCAAATGAAATTGAAATCAACTAACAATACCTACTTGCTATACCTGTATATTTTCAAAATAAATATGGCTTTGAAGTTAGCCAAAGACAGATTTAAAGTTCATAACTTCGCTTCTACGTTGAATGTACAATATATGCAAAGCTTAGATTTTAAGTAGTCATATACAAATCTACTTTCAAAGTTTCAGCTTGCTATGCTTTGTGGTGGTTTACTTTACTTGTGACACAATTTTGCGGACAAACCGATTCTTCTAATGGTGGATTTGGTTTCTCTAACGTATGAAACGTAAAGGTAACTTGAAATGAGTCAGTTCTAAGCAATGTCCGTTCTGTCATTTATATAGGTTCATTTTACGCAGACCAGATATTTTAAATAAACGAACCTTTTTATTAACTACCTGCGTTGAACACTCGAGCCTATTCTAACTATCCTGTGTTGACATGCACGTGTTCCTTAGCCTTACGGCCGTACCACTTTACCATTATTATCTGTGTCAATAACAATCTGTGTGTAATGATTTGTCATGTTCATGATTTGGCAGCAGGTTTTTATGATATCATCCCGGTCCCCATTAACGTATTCAAAGAGGGCCGTATTCGGATTTTTGTTAAACACAGTGTACATGCCTTTAACAAATAATCTATGCCTAAGAGTTTAGAATATAGTTTTAGATATTATTGTGTTTATCAGATTAATTTTTATCTTAAGATATTTTTCTAATTTGGTTAAACATTTTTTGATTAATGTAAATTATATTATATTTATTGGTTTTTTATTTATCCTTATTAATTATCCGGTTTTTTATTTTAAATACCTGCAGAGGCATATATATAATTTAACTTTTTCTATATATTTTATATCTTTGCACATTTAGTAACTTTGATGTAACCTCCATAATGTAAATTTATAATTTTTAATTTTACTTTGATTTAATACAGCCTTATAGTTTCGTCGGTCTCTAATACCAATTTTTTAAGAGATCTTTAACTTTTTGTTCATTTCTTTCAAATTATGTACACTTTTTTTCACTGTTAACATTTTTCATTCGTTATTCAACTTTTTTCTTCATTTTACATTTTAAGTGGTGTTTGTGTACACGGCTAGTTTTCATCTCACTGTAATAACTTTTCCAGTTCGCTTAATCCAACTTTCATAATGACGAACAACTTCATACATTCCACTATTTATTCAATAAATTTTAAACATTATTTTGTAAATGTAATGTAAGTAAGACGTATCTCTAAGCTTTACTGTCATTAGAATAAGAAATTTTAACTGACACTAAATTACTACAACAAAGCACGCTTAAATTAAATTAATAAAGTAGTATTGTATGCATTGATAATAAATCTGACTTTCGACAATCCCTGAATTACAAATAAATATCTGCACTCGTCCTAGAATGTAGGTTAATCTTGTTTAATTTTTGCAAACAAATCACAGAAAAGTTTTTATAACGAAAATGGGTAATAATTTCTAAACTTTCTAAAAAAAAAAAAACCAAAAACAAAAGCTTATAGGACTTATAGTGAGAGAAGAAACTTGGAACATTTTGGCCATTACTCAACATAAAAAGATGCTGGTAAACAAACCATTGATAGTCTCACACAATCCATCTTCCACTCGTAGAAAACACTGCTCTAAAAACAACTTGTTCCTGTTTATTTCAAGTCCTTGTCATAATTTTCAAGTCTCAAAGAGTTGTCGCAAAGCTAATAATATTTATTCAGAAGCGGACAATTTTTTTTTTATTTTTATATTACAATGGTATAAATACTTAACGAGTTTTCCAAAAATATTTATTAATTATTTCAATATTTTACTGGAACATGTGAGAATTCAGTTTCAGAACATTTGAGGATTCAGAGGAAAAATCAGTTCATTTGATTTTTTCATAGACATACAGAAAAAAAAATAATAACTCATATTAATGTAAGTAGTTTGTAAAATTGTATCCTTTCTTTAGTTTCGTCTTTAGTCAATGATTTTTATACTGATTTACAGAGAGAAATTCATGAGATACTCTAATGGATATATATATATATATATATATATATATATATATATATATATATAATTAAAATTCAGCTGGAGAACAAAAATAACACAAAAAATAGGACCAACACTCACGATTCTCAATCATTTCGGCTGTTTAGGAGACGAAAACAGGAAAAGAAGAAAGAACGAGGGAACGGATGTATGAATTAATTAATTCTATATATATATATATATATATATATATATGCACTTGTACCCGTGAAATAATCTAAGTAGACAGAAAAAAATTAAAGGAACTAAAGTAACTCAAATAGAAAAGGAAAACAGGAATGCATCAGTTTTAACCTCTTTTAAGGAAGCAAAAGAATGGAAAGCAAACGTACTTTTCTTCATATGTTCGTATCACTTCACTAAGTTTCAACTATAATATGTATATATATATATATATATATATATATATATATATTACTTGCCGTTGCGTCTCTCGTATTTTACTGTTCAGTGCGCATACTGCATCTGGCCTTAATTTAAAAAGATAAAGCGCATATCAGTCCATTGGGTTTATTTATGTTATGAATCTATTTTTTTTTTTATTTCATTCTTTAATATTAATAGTTTTATTAATATATTTATTAAAATTTGTTTATTAAATAAATATATATATTATTATTTGTTCTTATTAAATTTTAGCTTTTTTAATTTGTATCACACCCTTTGTTTGTCCCTGTTGAATCCTTTTACTTATTATATGTTTTATGTTTTCCATACTTCATTTGACATTGATTCTTGTCAATTGCTGCCAACATTGTTGTCCTCTAACCGTCTCGCGCTGGTCGGCTTGGTTTCCCTCTCTTAATTTTCCTGATGATGCTTCAAACCAAGAATTAGAACCTGTACGTGTCTGTTTGTCATTTATTTTTACATATTTCAATAGAAATATTAGTCAGAAAAAAAAGTCATGGAAGAAAGGTATATACAGCTTTTCATCCTGTAACTTGTAATAAATCATTTCGTTTTAATTCAAATTACGTTTCAGATTATTTTTTCTGATCCTTCATGATACGTTATTGATTTAATTCAATTCTAATGTCTGTATTTTGTTTTTGTATATATTCTCATCATTTGATAATTTGTGTTGAATACCTTACTGGTTCGCTGCTTGAATGACTCATTATAATATTGAACTATCCTATGAATTATAAATAATGAACAATTATTTCTCTCAGAAAACATCTTTATTAATAAATAATATTAAAAGAAATTAAATATTGTTTCTTACCATAAAATATGCATTTAATTATATAACTTATCATAAATGCAAGTATTATTTATATTTTGACAACTATTTTGACTCAGCTACAAAAAAAAAAAATAAAAAACTATGAGTGACAGTTAATATGAAAACAGGAGTATATTTTAAACAAAACTATATTCAAAAAATGTTTTTGCTTTAAGTCATTCTTCTCGACATTTTTGAAAAAAAAACTTATTTTTTCCGTTGAGATAAAAATATAATTATCTTAGTATGCTAAAAATTCCTTGTTATTGGTGTTAAGCAAAAGCTTGGTATCATTGAAAGTAAAAGACTAACATCTTGTTAAGCTGTTTAAGTTTGTTCTTAGAACTAGTAAGATAAAGTGAAAGCATTCTATCTAAATGATAACAACGAGAAATGACTTTAAAAAAAATGAGCCAGGATATCCAATGTGGATTTAAGCAGAAATAACTTTTACTTCCTACAGTGTAATATTAATTTATATGTTTCAACTTTCCAAAGACGCTATCAAAAGATCCATCTTATAAGCATAAATAATTGAGGCTATACTCATCAATTATCTCTTGTTGAGAATTTATAAAAATTTCCTTTGTGAAATGACGAAATTACATTAGCATTGGGTAACGTTTCTTCTTTCAAAAGTATTTGAAAAATTTAAAGCATATTTCATGTTTCCATATTTTTAGTTTTTTACAAAATACGATAAATACAAAAGTGTTGTTAATCACTAACAGTCAGTTTTTAGGTTAATCTATTTATGTATTCATTTTTTTAACATAAAATCAGTATACCATCGAGTATTTTCATTTTTTTACGTTATGGTTACAATGTTTTCTACAACAAGATTTATCCTCAGCACTATTCTGCTCAACAAATCTATAAGTTGATTTATACATTCCTTCATTCCTGAAGGGGAGGCAATATCACTGTGCTGACTATGTCACTATCATGCCAAACTCTGCGGTAAGATCCGTCAATATTGAAGGAAAATATATTATTTTTTCAGCTCAGGTGGACAACCGATATTGCAACCACAAACAAGTGCTATCAGAAAGAAGGTATATATAGATATAAAAGTTATAATTAAAAAGAAAACGTGAGAGAAGAGATTAAAGATAATAAATATAAACAATAACGTATAGTTGAAAAATTAAACAATTCAAAATAAAGTCAGATTATTAAACAGAAAGGAAAAAATGAAACCGTAATTAATTTAGAAAAAGGTAGATTCAATAATACAATAAATAATTTTTAAAAAATAACAATGGATAGAATTTAGTAACTATAAATAAACATTATACATAACAACTTAATTATGTCTAAAATATTTTGTAATTTATATTTATATTTATCTTATAAATTTTTTGTTCAATTACATTCTATCTCATAAAGAGTACTTTTGTATTTTTTTTTTCTATTTTTGTTCTTCGCCAGATATTTCTATTACTTTGTGTTCCTGTGCTCAACCTGCACATGTTTTGTGAAGTAATTCAGTTGATTTTCGTTTTCTTGCCACTTTACTTCTTTTCCTGAGGACAACAGTTAAACGAGTCGAAATACTTAATGCGAGTCCTAGTACCTGTTTTTCATTCGTGGTTTTCAAAGTGCATATTCTTTTTGAATCTAATTTAATTTGAATATATATATATATATTGATAAAAGTATCGACCGTGGAATAGAAACAAAACTAAAATTTATCGGGACTCGGTCAGTTCTTCAGGTTCAAATTAAACTTTCATTGCCAACGTTTCGGTTTTTATTTAAAACCTTTTTCATAGGTAAGACAACAACTTCAGTTGTTTTAAAATCCACAGACTCATTTTCTTCGTAAAATAATTTGTAACGTAATACTTAGTTTTTCTGTTTCAAAATTTATACTTCTGTAAGTTTTCTCACTAACCTATAGTCAAAATTTCTATTGTAATTTCTTAATTGTAACTAATTGCACTTTTATGTATGTTTGATTTTTGAATGATTGTATTATTTCTTATATTTCCTCTGTTTTTGTAGGCCTATGAAAAAGGTTTTAAATAAAAACCAAAACGTTGGCAATGAGAGTTTAATTTTAACCTGAAGAACTGACCGAGTCCCGATAAATTTTAGTTTTGTATATATATATATATATAAAGATTTCACAGAAACACGTGAAATAACAATCAATGATCAAACCACAATAACAAATGGGAAAACAACTCCAGTCAAGTTTTTGACTCTGACGAACACAAAAGATCTTACGGTTGAAAGATCTTAGTCTTGTTTTCTCATTTCTTATTGTGCTTTGATCATATATATATACTCAGTGTCATAAACAACTTAGTATAAATATATATATACACTCAGTGTCATAAACAACTTAGTAGAAATATAAAACTAATACATACCTACAAGATGTATTACTACTATATTTTATTTTACCTTCATAGACGCACATATCTCTTTATGGCTAATACAGTTCTATGCAATACAACAGTAAATAAGTGAATATTAATTTATTTAAAATGTTGGACAATATTTAATAAATTTTCCTGCAGACTTTAGATTCATACTTTTTTACACTTTCTTAATCTTGTTTTCATTTCTGAGAAAAAAAATAATAAATGTCAGCATAAATCAACGTTGAGAAATTGTATATGACGCATTTTTCTCGCTCACATTTCCAGCTTTTTACTCCGATTTTCATTTGTATTAACGTAAGCGGAGAAATAAATGACCATCCAAGGTTTACAACACTATACGTTATAAAAGTTAAACGTATACACATCATAAAACAAATTAATAAAGATGAGCATAACATAAAGATCAGGTTAAGAAATAAAATTTAAATTACCAAAAGCTGCCATGAGGACGTATTAATAAATATTATAAATTAATAAATAAAAAATTGATTTCCCTTTTTGAAAAAAATACTTATAGCCATCTATATTAAAAAAATCTTAATAAAAACCTTAAATAAAAATACAAATACATCAAATGGCATTTGGAAATGAGGAAAAAAAAGATACACAGGAAGAATGGAATTATTATCTTGACTGTATGTGTCCTTTAGGGTGTTAGTATTTTAGATAACACGATGAAAAATAATATGAGTTCAATATAATGTGATAGTTTTTTATTGATATTTCTTATGCAAACACGTTGTATTCCTTCAAAATTGGTTACATATTTCCAAATTGTTAAAACTTCTGGTCTGTTAAAAAAGTATATCAGTAAGAAGCCAGTTTTGCGTACTCAAATCAAACTCAAACCCGTCTATTTAGTGTAATTTAAAACTTTTATAGCTGATAGCTTGAAATTATAAAAATAATAAATATGAACTATTAGATTAGAATAGTGAAAAAACTGGATATTTGTCAACAAACATACGTTGCTAGAAGCTAGAAGCTAGAATACATACATAAGCTAGAAGATATCTAATGACGAGTTAGATATTTGACTATAAATAGTCCTCAGAATCATGTATAATAAAGTTATTACAATGAAAATTGAAGATTTATTTTAAAATTGAAATACATATTTTTTTATAAGTGATTTTATAAATAATATGTTACAGCAATTTATTGATTTTTTTTAACTAAAATATTGAACAACGCATTTCAGAACAAATTAACATTTCTAAAAACATTGATTAATTGATCTGTTTAAGTTATGTTTCGTTTATATATACGATCAAACCACAATATGAAATGGGAAAAAAAGACTAAGATATTTCAACCGCAACAAGCGGCCTTCGTCAGAGTCAAAAACACCGTTGGGGGTTTTTCTTTATCTTAGTTTTTCTTTATCAAGCGAAGACCGCTTGTTACGGTTGAAAAATCTTAATCTTGATTTCCCATTACATATTGTGGTTTGGTCATTGATTGTTATTTCACGTGTTTATATGAAATCTTTATACATATATATTCCGGTCTATAGTGTTGCACAAAAATATAAGCCAAATCGTGTTCGGAATTATATTTGTGGAATAGATTACTGAAATTTACATTGACTTTGTAATTGATTGAATTCCAGATTGTCGTAACGTATGCTACACCAAAGTATTACTGACTACTTCAAATTACGCGGATTTGATTATCTGATTTAGGCTTGATCTGTGAGAAGGCTAGTGTTTTGGCATTTATCAAAGAGCTAGAATTTACTAGTAAGAAAGAGAATCTCATAACACATTAATCCTTACCTGCCACAACACTTGTCATAAATCATCTCTATCATTCCAGGCATCATTATTCACATCATTTCCTTAGTCAAAATTTATTAAATTCATATGAATATTAAAAATAATTTTTATTCTAAAGATAATTATCCAAGTTGACATTCATTTTTACAAACATGCTAATTTAGTTGAATAATATTTATTTTAAATCTTTACATATCATGCACTAAATATGTCGATTTCATTGTTTTAATGATTTAGATGAAAAAATAAGACATTTCATTTCAATAATTCAAGATGATAGCTTTTGGAAATTTTTGAATTTACTTGAATACTTTTGCTTTAAGTAATATCATTACAGGTTCTGTTGGACATTGCAGTGGACTTTATGTACAACGATTGGAACAGTTACAGAGTTGTGGAGGCGCAAAACCGGACGCCTTATTGGCCCTGATTACCAGCCTAACTTCTCGTAATCCAAGGATTAACTACAGTTAGGACAACCCTGATAACAACACCAGCCAAATTCTAACTTTATAATTGTCTTGATTTGGATTTATACGCCCTCACCACCTCTATAGCCTTAATAAAGCTCTCGATTTCAATATCTCTTGTAGATAATACTACAAACTTAGAAATCCTGTTACCCCAAAAGTTGACTTGTACATTCACGCATGTTGCCTTTCTCTAATTATCTGTGTAACTACTGAATCATGTTTTCATAGTTTCCTAGTTAGTCAACTGTAATGAACCAGTGACCTTTTCTCATAAACACCAAAACAAATCATTTAACTTCTAAATTTTGAACATGATATAATTTAACCCTTGGAGTCTGTGAAACTTTCTTGAAATGCACAGTAGCTAGTATTATTTTTTGTATGAAATAGTATATTAGAATAATTAATTTTTAATAATACAACGGAGTTTCTTCTTAACTGGAGTGTTAAATAATCGTATTGCATGAACTTAGGTAATGTTTTACTTCGAGAGGAACATTGAGACCCTTAAGGCTTTTCAGAATGTGAAGATTATAAATGATTGTTGAATTGACTTTCACTATGCTTTGACAAATACTTAAAGTTACTTTTACCCCAAAGAATACTCGATAATAGATAAAAATCACATACAATCTGGTCAATAAATAATATATGTTACTGTTAAATAACATTCATTTACCATTAACTTTGGTTCATCTGGGACGAGACACCCAACCATTTCATCGAACTGAATTCCTACTGGTGGCCACCATGACATAATTTATTAACAGAAAACAATAATATTTATTTACGTAGTTTTTATTTAAAATACTTATATAACTATGTTTTCTTTTTTATTATTTTTTATGTTTTCGTTTTTCTAATGTATGATACCAAAGATGAAATGTATGGCACTGAATATCTGCTAATATTAAATTAAATAATCTACAGCGCCCTATACTCATCTATACAACAAATGATCATAATATTTCATACATTGATAATGAATTGAATTTTTGTTTTATTTTAATGTGATTATTGTGGCGAAGTTATAATCAAATATGATTTGGGTATAATCAAATTTATAGGTTATAAATTTAACGAATTCGTTTGTTATACTGCAGTTATAAGTATTTAGTGAGTTGCAATAAATTGTAAATCATTGATTCAGAACAATCAGATAAGTTCCAATGTTGGGCCTCTTAAGACTCTTGCTATGGGAGTCGACTGAGACTGACGAGCCTAAAACTCATCCCGCCACAATATGCCTCCTATCTAGCTTTTATTGTTATTTTTTTAACATCAGCTCTGGATTTTAATTTCTTTATTCATCTTCTAGTTTTTCTTTCAGGAATTATCCTTCAGCTCTACAGATTATAATCTGTATAATATATAGTTTGCTAATAATCTTTTCCTCTTCAAGGGTATTATCTCGTTTTCAAATTGTGATCAAAGGTTTCGGAAACTTCTAGACCGAGTCTGCTTATTCTTAAGGTGTTAACTGCATGTTGAATACATAATCGCTAAGAAAAAAACTTAAGGTCAGGTATATTACAGACGAATATTCTAATATGATATAAATCATTATAATTATGATATAAATATTCACTTCCTAATCATACTTCACCCAACAATATTATAAAATGTATGTTTATTTGGTGTTTGCTTATATATTTTATGTATTTTATTGTTGTTACATATCCAATCAAAGCATTACAATATTATTTGAATATTTTAAATGGCAGGTTAAACTTGAATTCTGAGAAGAATAATCTCAATCAATGGAAACAAATGCGACAAGTAGAGCAGGTTGATCCATGAATCAAAGTAAATATTTCAGGTCTCATACCTTTTCGTCTGTACATACAATCCAAATTAATTGATTTTTTAATATTGGCAATTTTAGGTTTCATTTTATTGATAGAACTTTGTTGTTCTAAAGTTAGTCTTTAGAGCGAAAAATTATTTTTTATAATATTTAAGTACATTATGACAACCATTTTCGTCTAAAAAGGCTTAATCTTTTTCTTCTAAAGAAGTATATAATTTCAAGAAAAGGATGTTGTTCATTCCTCAAATATGGCATGTTTAGGTGAAATTTCATTATGATCTATTTGGTAGTGTGACCTCTTTCATTATACCATGACTCTTTTAGAATTAACAAGCAGAAATACACAGTATTACTCGGGAATAAGAAAGGAATAGTGTGGTTGTGAAATATGTTGTCTTCTATATAAGAATATCCCGTAATTCAAACAAATAATACATGTTTATATTTCAATCTTAAGATATCAAATTATTATAAAAACAATAACAAATATTTTTTCGTTTTAAAGACTCTTGTGGACAATATTTTTTCTTCTTCTGGGGTGAAGACAAACAGATTTTTACAACTGTGAACTCTAGACCGACCAACATAAAGTTGCCCATGTGAAAAGCAAGATTCTTTCAATCAATGTCCTGCTACTTTCAATGTTTGTGATGGACATGTCAAAACTTAAACGAATTAGGAAATCCACTCTTTTGAATTGGAAGGGCATGTGTTTGAAATTATGGCGATTCTTGGTTTGAGGATATTTTCTCCTCTGCCACATCCAATGAGTAAACTTGCTTCTATTACATGTGGCAGAAGCTTCTATGTCAGTAATCTTGTACCATTGCAAAGCTTTGTTGGATCCAGGTTTCAAAGCAACATGATGGGAGCTCTTACTTTTAGTGCCAGTTGGTGTGGTAATACCTCCAGTGGCCAGAGTTTTTACTAACCTGTTGTAAAAACTCTAAAATGTGGTTTAAACATTGTTTTGAACTTGAACTGCATCTACAGATTTGTAATTCCAGTATAGTTGTAGATCCAGTCACTAGCTGAAGTAGCTGTAAGTTGATGTATACAACAGCAATAGTTTTTGGTGCTAAGATAGATCTTTCACAAATCCATTTGTGATATGAAAGTTTAAGCTACGTTTGGGAATACTTCGTTCTTTAATTCTTCAGCTGATGTGACAACTGTTGAGAGTGGGCACACGTTAATAGTACCATTTAACTATTATATCTGATTAACAAATAGTTACAAATTAACCAATGTTACTAATACAATGATACATAAAGCGTAAGCTAGGGAATCTTTGATGCTATCATTTAAAATTAGTTGTTGCAAGCCCTTCTCTTGAACCATAGTGTCAATAGAATCAAAAATGTCACTACATTATAGTTATTTTTGTTAGCAGTTACAAGTACTAACTCCTACTAACGATGAGTCATAGAAAATTAAAAAAAATGCAAAATTAGTCAAATCAGGTGTGTTCGAGTAGTAGTAAATGAAGTTGGAAGTCAATTGAGCAACAACAATTTAGACTAATAACGTAGAAACTCTAATGAAGACAAGTTTGTGGCCAAGAAGGGGAACTGTTTATGACCCATTAGTCCTGACAAAGTGGTTAAAACACGTCACCAACTTGACAGGCACAATTACGGCTGCACCTAACTTACTCAATAGGCTCGTTATTAAACATTGCTCCTGAGGCTAATTTAATTGTGGCCATAAGTTTTGCACTAAAATATTCATTTTAAAAAACGGCCAGACTGCCTTCGCCTCTATTTCATAAAATCCAACTTTTGAAAAGCATAACTAGACACAACCAGACGAACTATATTTACTAACATAATAAGATATCAAAATTAATGTAATATATACTTACAAAATAAACAACCTTTCCAATACAATAAATATTTTTAAAAATATATCCCTGTAAACATATGTGCTTATAGAGGTTCATATAAAGATTGTGGAAAGAAAAAAAATACATATTTATATTGGATTACTACTAGTACATTTCCTTTCTTACAATAACAAGTAACCAACTATCATCATAACAACAAAAGATAAACAATTATTTATTTCGGTAGATTATACTACTAAATAGGTGATAAATAAATTAACCTGGAGGGCAGGAACGAAATGAAATAGCCTTGTGAAAACAATTGTTTCACGGGTAGCCATTTTTCTTAATTTTTGTTTTTAATCTGCTCTTGGGATCACCACAGCAACTATATAAATTCATGCAAGTTTTTTTTTTAGTAACGAAGTAAATTGGTCAATTTGTTTTCCAAAAAAAAAACAAAAGTATTAGTTGGGCTTAAGCATTCCTCCGATTAACTTAAAGTAAATAAGGGGCTTTAAAAAGCAGTAAACAGTGAATGCGCATATAGAAAGAATAAATATTTGAAAATGTCAACTTTTTGATTTCCTAGCATGTAGGAGTCAGACATGAAAGTGGTTGTACAAAGAAATTCGTAAGACGCATATGTTGATTAATTTAAATAATATCGTATGTTGTGTGATTTGAGAGAGAGTGAAGGATTGGCGTCCATCATTCTTCCCACCACTGACTGGTTGTACTATATGCGTTGTACAAAACATGGCCCGGACTTCAACAGAACTCAAGACCTAGAGAATACAAAAGTTCATTTGATCGGTAAGAAAACGAAAAAAATCATAATTTGTAGAACAAATAGTAAAAAGAAAGAAATATTCATGTACTCATGTAGTTAGATTTCATGAAATATATGAAAATGTATTACATTTCTTCCAATCTACCTGTTCTTAGTAGAGTCAGTTTAAATATATAACACAGATTTAAAACAGGTTTTATTTAATTTTAATTGAAAATATTATTAGATTAAGCTAAATGAGAAGGAATATTGCGCACTACAAACAGCAGTTAACTGCACATTAGTTCCAGAATAAATAATGAAATTAATACTTTAGTAAAATGCTCGTCTCATAATTGAAATTTGGTAATTATGTTTACTAATGCTCCTCTCAAAAAATGAATTAATCAAACTCTGCAATCAGACATTGGAAGATTCCTTGATACAAAATATTTTAGTTTAGCATTAATTTATTTCAGTTATTACCAAGAGTAAAATAATAAAAAAGTTTCATTGGGATTCAGAATAAATTAATTAACATAAATTAATTTGACTTTCTTTTTATTTATTTTTTGGAGCGTTTTATCATGGATTCGTTTTAAGTCGTAACTGTATACTTTGAAAAACTATTCAATGTATAAATTGAGAAAAAAGTAATCAAATTTTAGAAAAATCACATGTAATTTTCATCTTAAGTACTTGTTTAATCTTTTGAGTTTTTTGATGTAAAACATGTTTACACTCTTATAAAAACTTGTTTCATTTTATTTTTAATATTGCGGAGGAAAGGAATTCATAAGACTCCGGCGTACGGTTAGGAGGCTTGCGGTCAATTGCTGCCCAAGACAGTTTACCAACCCTCACCCTACACCAAGTAACAATATTAAATTCAACTTCCTCCCTCATATCTTTTGTACTAAGGATAGAAAACGTCACTATATACACTCTTATTGGTATATTCTTTCCATACAAACATGCTAATCATTTTCAACTTGGCAAGTTTGGGAAAGTAAACTTCTTCTTTCAACAAATAAAGTACTCATTTATGAAAAAAGAACTCTTATCCACAAAGTAACAGTCTATATGGCACCATCAGTAGCATTGTTTTACATATTCTATCATCAGCTTTATTTCTATCTTTTATCATTGAACTTCGCAGTTTCCAATGGACAGGTATACTCGTATACAAGATTAGTTTTCAGTAGTTGGTCTATTTGTTTTTCTTAGTTCTTCATAATGAGGTTGTGATGGAGTTTCATAGTAAACTATAATATAGAGTTCTCCTTGTTGGTTAGAGCATGAGGTATTGTTTTTGATAATAGTACAAAACATTTAGCTTATATTGTTCCGAATATTGATTGTTGCTAGACATCTTGTAAACGGAGTCTTTATTTTGGTTTCACTTTTTCTTCCATTTTGCCGATATAGATTCAAATTAAGATTAATTTTAGATAAAATCTTCAGGTTCAAATTAGAAATGAAAAAGGTTTAAAATAAAACCGAAACGTTGGCAATGATAGTTTAATTTGAATTTGAAGAACTGACCAAGTCCTGATAAACCTTAGTTTTGTTTCTATTCCACGGTCGATAATTTTATCAATATTTATATATTTGGGATAATAATTATGAGTTTCTTTCTATAATCGAATAAGAATGGTATAAGAAGAACATATAGATAAGACATGAGCCTATGAAGAAGTTTTTAAATAAAAGCAAACGTTGCAATGACAGTTTAAATTTGAACCTGAAGAGCTAACAGAGTCCTGATAAACTTTAGTTTTTGCATATCTATATAAATAAAAGAATACTTTTGATTGTATACTGCTTAGAACTGACTCATTTCAAGTTTTCTTTACGTTTCATACATTGGAGAAACCGAATCCACACTTAGAAAAATTTCTGTCGATTTGTCGGTTTGTCAGTTTGTCCGCAAAATTTTGTCACAAGTAAACTAGGCCACCAAAATACATATGAAGCTGAAACTTGATATGATTCAAGTTACTTGTGTAGATTTGTGTATGTCTAACTTAAAATATAGGCTCTGAATATATTGATAACTCAGGGCAGAAGCGAAGTTATGGACCTTTAAGCTGTGTTTTGCTAACTTTACATACATATTTATTTCGAAAATATACAGGTATAGCAAGTAGGTATTGTTAGTTGATTTTAATTTCATTGGAGCATATGAATATATTGCGTATTTGACATGATTGAAAAGGTGATTCCCAGAGTTGAGGCTGTACTATCTATTTAGAATAAATAGTTTTTTGAACAAGCATTTCTCAACTCATAATATGAACAGGCAGAAAAAATCAACAAACAAGTTCTTAAGCTATATCAAGCCGAGGAAAGAACTTACAAGTCAGTAAGAAGAGTGATTAGTTATGAGGAAGCAGGAAGCAGTTTATTATCCAACTGAATTTCTTGACTCTGTGACTGCTCCTGGATTGCCTTTTTTGAGTAAAAACTTAAAGTAGGAGCACCACTCATGCTGAGATTTAGTAGCAGTAAAAGATTTCATGTTACGAAACTTGAGTGCTCAAAAATGTGCAACGGGACACGACTCTGAGTTCGTGCTCTGCACAGATACGCCAGAGAGGTGGACATCATGACTGGCTATGATACTGGGGATACTGTGTGTATACCACACATACAATTGATTCCGAGCCACTATCCGTTTCACTCAAACGATTGCAATATCCTGTCAGTATTTGTTTCGCAATGACGGTAACTAAGTCCCTAGGGGAAATTCTATCTACCGCAGGAATTGAAGTCAGTGAGACCAAATTTTTTTCACATGGTTAACTTTCCCCATAGTTTGCTTTCCCAAGAGTTGGATGTTCCAAGTCTTTGTTCTTTCATGAACATGAAGGACAGACAGCTAATGTGGTGTATTCAGTAGTATTTGCTTAACACTGTACTAATAGCGATCTTTTCTACAATTATATAATTTCTAATGATATTTTTGAATACCACGAATAATCGAATTAGTGACTCAGTCAAAGACGGGTACGTTTGCTAGTATATATATATATATATATATATATATATTTATATACTGGTCCACATCGGCCAGTGGACGCATTTACGTCTCCGTTCCTTCATTCTTTCTCCTTTTATTTTCTTTCTTTCTACTCTCCTGAAGACGGCAAGACGCCGAAATTATCGAGATTCGTGAGTGTTCGTCCTTTTTCTTGTGTTCTCTAGCTGTAACTTTAATTATATATATATATATATATATATATATATATATATATATATATATATATATATATATGCACAGTTAAAATTCTTGCCAATTTCTTTATGAATGCTTTTTTGATATAGC
The DNA here is from genome assembly GCA_026182355.1 of Hermatobates lingyangjiaoensis. Lineage (NCBI taxonomy): Eukaryota > Metazoa > Arthropoda > Insecta > Hemiptera > Hermatobatidae > Hermatobates > Hermatobates lingyangjiaoensis. The sequence continues at coordinate 2,715,683 of JAPFBL010001935.1, read as the reverse complement.
TTCTCGAGTTTTCTGATCTGACACTTCCATTCGTTTTGGTACTAAGACTTTCCATTCAAAATTCTGCTACCCAATTACATGTGCATGTACGAGTAGTAACGATGGTCTACTACCTAATTACACTAATATATATATAAACTATATTGACAGAAAGAATACTCAGAAATGAATCAGAAACTCACTACTATATTTCGATGTCCTCGTCATCAGGAAGTTAGAAACGAGTAGGTCCCCAGACAGACAACGACTGGCAGGTGGTCTTGAGGGAGCACAGAACAATGTAGCCAATTTACGGAGGAGGAGGAGGCAAGGATAGGTAAAGAAATAAAAGCAAAATAAATTATAACGAATGAAAACAAAAACTATTAGCACAGGTGAAAACACCTAAGCAAAAATAAAAATTAAAATAGAAATAGGAATAAAAAAAAATGAATAAGTAAACAAAAGATACTCTAAGAGGCTAAAAATTTCTGGTAGCTACGTTATTACAATTTTGAATTGACATTTCAAATAATCAGGGATATATAGTATGATTAATAATTTTTTATATCTTATAATAACCATAGAATGATAATTATACAACTTAATACTTTTGTTTTGAGTACATTTATTCAAACAAAACTTGATAATATATTGCTTTGACATTTAATGCACAAAAATAGCTATAAACTAAACTAAATTTTTCTTGTTTTTGAATAAAGCTTAAAAGAATATAGTATTTACATTAGTTATGTCATAAGCAATGCTAACTGAGTAGAAGATCATACCAATCTGGTTCGTATTTAATGTTAATTAAATAGAGAATGGGCGTGGCAGTGGTTGTGCAAGCTGAATATTCATCGAGGGTGGCACCGGGTGCGAATTTATCGTGCGGTGCCAAGCCCAATAAGGACTGCCGTTGTGGAGATAAACTCTTTAGAAGGGGGCCAATCAGGGGGTGGTTGAAGCACCCGTTCCTGGCCAGACACCTATAAATCCTTCTTGAGTTATGGCCTGCACACGCAATATTCACACTCAGAGAATCTACTTAACCCACTCGCTAATCCAAGTCCTGCCTTGGCACAACCTAATTCTAATGAAAAATGCTCACCTTACATCTGCTTCACAGTTGTTAAGTTGTTAACAACTGTTCATTTCAATTAAAAAAAATTAATTTGTCATATATAGATAAGAGAACTATCTTCATGAAGGAAGGAAAGAGGCAGAAAATAAATAAGGTGTCAGCTATCAGATCTGGTGACAACTTTAATTCGCAATAATATACGTTTATTTATATCCCCTTCAGCAGTATTTGATAGATACATAAATGTATTGTCTGTTATTTTGACTCAACAAGCTTATTTATAATCTTGAACTGTTTTCCAGAACAGGGTTTTCATGAATTTTACATATTAATTCCATTCATTACACAAAATAACTTGTAGAAGTGTCTCTATGCAGTACATGTAAGGGTATTTGACCAAGTCTATCTTCGTTTTGGCTCGTTGAACCCAGTCGATATTTTCCAATCCAATCGATAAAATTTCATTGACAAATGTTGAACTATAACTATAAATAAACCAATATTAGAAAAATGAAACGACGACTTGACAACGACGAACGTAGGACGAACGTTGACGACGGCGTAGGTCATATAAACCTTGACAACGACTCCGTGGATCAGTTTCTTTCGAAGGACCCGAAACCGATAGGAAAACACCAGCAGCAGTATATCAGGTAAGACGGTTTATACTATTTACACTATTAATCATACTAACTTCAGTGATACTAACTATACATATGCATTTCAGTGGAATATATGTTAAACAGAATTACATTAGTTATTAAAGAGGATACTGTGATAAAACAAAGTAGCAAGAAATCCTAGTTTTCAAGAAAGCTCACTGCAGTAGTTTTTTGCCAAGTTTTCATTAGAATGCTGTGTTTCGGCAAATAATAAAAAGAAAGTAATCTAACTGTAAAGCTATTTTTCTTCTTGCATGCATATAAAACTATATGTGAAAATATTCTAATAATATAGCAGTAAAATGCTGTTACTGCTTACAATACGGTATAAAGAATAGAAATTACATTATGAAATGACTGAAGTTTTATCCAATAGAACTTCACTTACTACTATTTCCCGCTAATTTCACCTTTTAAGGCATTCTCTTGTCACTGAACTGCATCTGAAAAACTGGTTAAGGGTATATCATGTTTGTTGTAAAGTGTAGGATAAGTAAGAACTTCATTTTTTTACAGTTTATTTTTATTTGATAACTTGTTATTCAACTTCACTAGTAACGTTTTTTACATATGACTTGATAATTAAAATTAAATTAATGAACTGTAAAAAAAATTAACTAAGATTGTCATATTCATCACATAAGCTATTATAACTGTTGCTATGTTGATATAAATAAACGACAGATAAAGGAAGTTGAATATGGTAATAATCTAGGGACACGAAAGTAGATAATAGGGATTGAAACGAAAATAGGTGTTTCGGTTTATTCATTGCGTGAGATATAGAGGAAATTTAGTATTATATATAAAGGGGAATGGGAGGATTTCTAGTCGCAATATTGAGATAGAAAATCGCTTTATAGATGGAAGGAAATGCAATCAGGTTTGTTGTGATAGCCAGACAGACTGAAATAGAAGGTATAAGTCTTTTGGGAATGAAATTAGGCCAACCTTCTACGTGACTGTTATTGGTTCACCTCAACGTTTTCCAAAGCTAAGATTCCTTCCTTGCGAATTTCTCTACCCATTAACTAATCGCTATTGTCTATGAAAAAAATCACGTGTTCTTTCTCGTTCTACTCTTAACCATGTTTCAATTAATTGAATCATTTCTACAATTTATTCTATGTAGTCCAGAATTATTAAAATATAATAAATTATTAAAGACTGTAATCTCTCAAGCATTAAAAAGATATAATTGTTGCGATATATGACTCAATGATTTAAATTATTAAAGAAATAAATCTTATTTTGCATAATATGACTACTAAACTCCACGTTTGTTACCATATAGTATATTCGAATATGTTTAAAAAGTAGATTAACAAGAATATAAATCAAAAGACCACTAAAGTTGTCAAAATTATCGCATTTACTAATAATAGAACAAAGTTTTTGCAAAACTAAAAATTAGTTTTAAGAACTATTCCCTAAAAGATAGCGTAAAACGTCCAGAACGGTGGCAGACAAACAAGAGACTTACATATCATTAGTTACTGATTCTTTACTCATAAGAGACTTGTCCAATACTCATTTAAATGTAATACTTACTTAATATTATTGTAAATTGAGTATAGATATCATAAAAAAAATAGTCTTCAACTTAAGAGAGATTAAGATAACTTGAGATCCTTAAATCCCATTTCTGATGTTTTTTTCTTGTGGGTGAGTGTATGGTCGAATAATTGTAAGTATGCCTTTGCTCACACATTTTAATAGATTAAAATCATATTTCATAATAATAGTTAATATTTTTAGATGTGACTAATATTTTTGTGTTGTGCAATATATTTTTATTACAAAGTAACTTTTGTGGTCTCAAAATGTTATTTTAGACATTTTATCCTGAGATACTAAATCTCTTTTATTTATATTTTCATCATATGATGAAACGCATTTCTTGAAAATTTCAAAATCTAAAAACAACAAGATATTTCAGTTTATTATATAATGTAACTTTTGATTGACTTCGAAAGATCTTGAACACGATTCAACTCACTCCGTCTGATGGATAATGATAGAATTATACCCAAAACAAACCTTAATTTGCAAATTAGCTGAATTTAGTTTTGTCAAAATTACCTAGAGGAAAAGGAGCTTTGTGGTAGATAACCATAACCATTTCAGACATTTTTTTCTTAACGCTAATCAGGTAAATCCATAAGGTTAAAATTTTCCCAATAAAATCACAATGTATGTACCACCTCAACTAAAAATGTGTACTAAACACCAAAAAAAAAAATCTCGAGCATATAGGTTTACATTTTTAAATAAATATAACCCTTTACATAATGAGAAATATATAATTTTTGTCTAAATTATGTTAATATTAGTTCCATTTTATTTCCATTACACCAATTTTAAAATAATAATATTTTTGAATAAGAAAAAAATATGTAATCATTCACAAAAAAAGGCACTAATTGGATTGTTTCATGTGGGAATATTTCACCAAAATTTCACAAGCCAGGATTAAAAATAACCTGAAGTACATAATAACAAAAAATAAATCATTAATTAGTCTGACATGTTTCTTAAATTACTAAACTAAGGGATTGAACTTATTGGAATGGAACGATCTGTAGTCATACCTGTTATATGTACAATCCATTGTATTAAATAAATTCAAGTTCATTTTGAACTTGAGTCATCAAGTTGACTTTAATAAAGGTTCATAAAGACGTGTCACTCACATACTTTGAGGTATTATTTTACGAAAAAATTATCATTTCTCAATAACAGCTATAGTTTTTTGGGAATGACATAAAAGAACAGATTTTATGAATGGAGTTTATTTCAAATAAAATTTTTGTTGGCATTCTTCTTCAAAGGAGATGCATGATAGATGGATAGAAAAAAAGAAAGAACAAGTAATTGTAACGGCAAGAAAGTGTATGAGTAGTATGAAAACTTGCGTATAAACCTATTACTTCATGCAATTAATTCACTGTTTAAAATTATATAACCGTTTGTAATTAGTCAAAGTGAAGAAGAGCTCTTACAACATTTAATAAACCCTATTGTGCGAGATAATAATAGCCATGTCTTATTTGAATCGTAATTACTGAATAAATAAGAAACGTTTCCCTTTGTTAATATTTCAAATTAGTAATTAATATTTCAAATTTCATTAAATCTTTGCCTCACTCATTTATGGAATTCGTGGAATATATTTATATACGCACTATCAAAAAAAAAAAATTATTTAAATGGTACACACTAATATTTTAGATGATAAATAAATGTCATATAAATATCATAAATATGAATTTTTTCATAAAATTGTTATATAGTGACACTTTTAATTTAAAGCAAAATACACAAAGTATTGGAAATGCATTAGTGAAAAATTAGTAAGCAACATTTGATACGAACTATAGTTGTGACTACATGAAAGAATGATATGTATGAGTCAACTGTTAAATAATATATCTACTGAACATAATAATCAAGCAAGGGTTATAAGCTGTTATGGACGTTATAAAAACAAGTTTTCCGGATTAAGTTGCAACATAATATTTTTTGGAACATATAAATACATTGCATGTCCAATGAATAGCTAAAATAAAAGCAAGCTTAACTTTTCGGGCTTCAGGCTCAAAATGCTATTTGAATAGATTCTTAAATGGTGGATGAGATCTTCAGTATGGTGTGGTTGTTTCTGCTAATATCATGAAGTAAATGGAAAAGAATTTTCTATATATGGCCATGTTATCACCATAGGTGAATAACGTGCAACGATATTGTTATTTAAAGATATAATAAAAAAAGTTTATGTGTTTAAATCAGTTAATACGATATGTAAGAGAAATAAAATTATTATTTTAAAAAACAACGTCAACAAACTTAAATTTTATGATTTTTCAGGGAATGATGAATGGGTATCTAACAAAGTGTTGTAATGAAATTATACGCTGATTTTGTAACTTAAACCCTTAAACATAATTTATTTTCAAATACATAGTTCTAGCTGTGTTTATAATTGCCTTGCTTAAGGTAGTGTTGATGCATTGGGTAGGTACTTATTTTCCTTTATAATGAAAGTGATTATTATAATTTTGCTATGGTATTAGTTACCAAAATTAATTAATTAATTAATTTACCCTTATAAACTTCCGACTAGTAATAATTATTTGCCTAATTTCATTTTCAAAAGAATCATATTTTACTCAGGAGAGCACATACCTTTATGGTATATTATGGTGGTATTTCTTGTACATTTTCAAAGTGGAGTAGTTAAAGAAGCATTGCATTACTTTACGTCGTGTTAGACAATCTTTAAGGTCGTCTGCATATCGGCTCACTCTGACTGTTTGTTTTAACAAAGAATATCCATATTTTCGTTAGAAACTGATTTTGTAAGGGAAATATAGTAACGTCCTTTCTTGTTAATAAGCTGTTTAGCTACTTTCAGCACTTAGTAGGTATTGCATTAATGTATTCTGCACACGAAGAGATAAAATTTTTAGAACCCATAAGCCCTTAGGCCAGCCCTTTCAACCTTCAGATGGATGGATAGGTTAGATGGAAGAGTAAACGGTGATAAGTTTTATTGTGATTTACGGAGCATTTATTTTGCAAACAGCCTCACAGCATCCTCTTTTTCATGCAAAATATCTTCCGACTATCAAATATTGGAAGGAAAGTCATATATTTATTTTTACACTTTAACCACAGTCTATAAATACTCATACGTAATTTGTTTTCAAATTGTTTACATTATATATAAGAGCGTTTTAAAATTAAATATAATGAAATTCAGAAAGCTCTATAGTTGTAATTATAAGAGTTTATTTATCTCTTTCTCTCTTATAAACTTTGATTAATGCATTCAACAAACAAAAAGAAGTAAATTAAAGTACTTTTTTTGACGAGGAAATGAATACAGCCATGTAAATACGGAATTTACATTTACATGATAACTATTATGTAAATACATTTAGTTCTCTGTAACTATCATAGAGTCAACATTGAGATACCTACCCCAAGAGCTCCAATTATAATTCTTTTTTGAGGAAAATTAAAAGGACTCCCAGGGTTTATGTTAAGGGTGACAAAAACCTTGCTGCAGCATTAACTTGAAGGCCTTCTTTGTAACATGACAAGTTTCTCAGGAGGTTACCAGCGACAGTGCGCTGAACCCGGTGGGTCTTCAGTCAAAAATATACTACTTAGTGCTATATTTAGACTTTAGTTGAGCTATAGTAGACTGTATCAAGGTAAGAAACGCTAAAAAATGATTTCTCAATGAAGATTGCCTTTTGATAATTTAAATAGAGGAGTATTGCAATTCAAGGTGGTCACATGAGCTTCTTACAGACTAGAGAGCATTTCCCATTTACTAAGTGGTTGCGTTTTACAACTGTTAGAAAATCAAAATACCTTCACAAATTTGCCACTTAGGTTGGTTTTGTGATATTAGTGAGAATAAATGAATACTCTGATCCGGAATGGGTGTGTTACTAGTAAACTGGTGCTTCAGAGGAACCCAGCCAATCAGGACAAGAATTTTCTTTAAATATGTAACGCTTGCGTAGATGTTGGCAAATTGAATTAACTTCAAAACATAGATTCCTATAAAATTTTTCTTAGATGAAAGATAAATGCATTAGATTGTTGGAACAAACTTTGAGTTGGAAAACAGGTAAATAACTTTTTATTTTCCCAGAGTGCATATGAATTATTGTTAATTAAAGAAAAGGATGAATTAGAATATAAATGGAAACTAAAGAAGTTAGATGGGGTTATACGTAACTGGATAACTTTCTGAGCAAGTATTAAAAAGGTCCATGACAATGATAAATTATATCTAGACAATTTTCACTGTTTAATCCTTGCTACGGACGAAAAGTTTCCCGATAGACAATTCATCGATAATTTCCACTTTTCCTTACTTAATTAAAAAAAAAGACATTTAATAAATAACAAAATCAGACGAGATAAGCTAATAATAGACAATTATGATTGAAAACTTTTAATACTGTTATTTACACAAACTACCATGAAGAGGACTTGTCGTTGTGTTTATTATCTGAAACGATAGAGACTAAAATCAATGGTTAAGAAGCCAGAGGGTAATGCCTAATAACCATGCTGGTATGACGTCACACTGGGTAGAATCAGCTTTACTAGAGTGAACGTTAATTGAATGGAAATGTTACCAAATAATAGGTCACCTTGATGAAGTTTTAAATGATGAAAAAAGGTTAAAATCGTTTTAAATTTTAAGGAAGGGAGTTGAAACTGAAGGAAAACTCTCTTTAGGTAAATCTATTTTATGTGAACATGATATAGCTGCCTCTGGCATATCTTATATCAAAGTTAGTAAATCATTTAACTCAGTTCCTGCTAACTCATCTCTAGTAAACGTTAAATCTCAAAATGTAGTTTATATGTTTTGTATAGCTTATGATAAATTAAATAAGTTTTAAAACAATTTTAGAGCCAGCGAACTTAGTTTGGATAAATTAAAACTGTTACAACTTATAACGATAGTTCAATTTGTTTAAAAATAGCACATATTGGGACAATATAAATCTGTTATGAGTTATTATTTGTACGCTTGGCATAACCCTGTCTTTTGTCCTCACAGTCAAAGAAGAAAAGAACATGGAGTTTTAATAAAAACTGCGGCACATATTGATTTCATAAATTTAGACACGTTATGTTAAATCAGAGCCATGACAATAACAGCCAAAGACCTCTTCACAAGTATCTTGAATAACAAAGTTTACAGCTCTGCAACATAGCCTAAGTCAAATAGACCTACCTACAGAAGCTGTCGTAGAGTGGAAGATTATTAATCGTAAAATTAAAAATTATTTTTAAGGCTAGTTGCTCTTAAGACAAACTTTTTTTTACTCGTATGGAAATGTCTGAAGATATTGTTGTATCATATTATGTTTCTTATTATTATATTTTATAATATAATAATTATATTAGTCACTATCAACATTACGAGTGTGTATTAGAATGTACCCCGTAATATACTGGTCTGTTCAACGAAATCGCAACTATGGCTAAACAACTTACATACTGTAGGGTAAAAAGCTAATGAAATAGTTTACACATACAGAAATTTAATAGTATAAACAAAGCGTTTCGAACACGTAGTGTTCTTCTTCAGGCATTACCTAAAAATGTGGAGACTATTTCATTACACGTTTACCCTACAATGAGTAAATATCACATAGTAACTGATTGCACTACCTTAGACTTAGAAGTTAAACACTGATACATAAATATCTTTGGTATAGGTATAAAACAATTTCGGTTGTATAGAATTAAAAAATGCGTTTTTGTAAATTTCAGTCAACCCAAATGACGGAGATGTGCTCAAATTTCCACGATTTTGCAATAACGGATTTTTATGGTTCTATTGATACACTAGTGCATTTTTTTTGGTATGCCCTGTAACACACTTTTCTGCTAGTGGTGGTTCTAAAACATCTATTGCAGCAATCAAAAAAATAATAGGAAAAGAGAGAACATATTTTTCGTTGAGTTTTATTAAAAACTAAAAAAAAATTTTGCGTAGATAAATATGTGACTTCAGTTTCTAACGACAAAGGAACTGAATGAATTTATAAAACTGTTTTTATTTATAAAAGAGTCTAATTAGAAACCTTTTTTGAGTTCAGGTCCGGGCATAGGTGATGAATTTTTAATGAATATTAGTCAAACTTACTTGAACTCCAATGTGATCGCAGAGGTAACGTGCTTTCTTTAAAAAAAAAAAACAAAAAAAGTTTTTTTGAAAGGCAGGAAATAGTAACACCAAACTTTTTGAGTTGGATAACATACTATTCTTTCCCTAAAAACTTTTGTTTTTTTCAAAAAGGATAATGGGTTAACATGGTTGTTTAAACAGCTCAAAGGAATGGGAGTCTAATGGGTGAAAAATATGGAAGGCACATATGGTGGGATGCTTCCCACCATACAGCAGTGTATGCTGCTATTTTTTTTTTATAATACAAGATGGTAATGATGAATTCATTCACATTGTTGAAGCAAAGTTGAAAGTACAAGATGTTGACGACGCGAGTATCCCAAGACTTGAGAGTTAATTGTTGCCACCATTGGAGCTAGGATACGTGGCAGATGCTTTAAAGATATCTGCAATGTTACCACACTGTACTGAAGTAATTAGAGACTATGCTGGCATGGACAAAACAAAGAACATTGCGGGGGTCGTTTGTTTTTAATAGAATTTCAGTAATTAACATTTTTATTAGAACAGCTCCTTGGAACCAAGTGCCAGATGTAAATAATATTAGTTGTAACTTTGGTCTTAAGACATTATTACAGCTGAAATGGTGAGAGAGACTACTATGGATATCGTCATCCATCAGTTAAATTACCTCATGAAGAATGAATTATACTAAATTAAGATGAGGTTCTCGGCGGGAGAAAGAAGACAAGATGAATTATCACGTTGCTATTGAACTGGGGAGACTAAATAACTTCAGAACCGTTCGGTTGATTGTTTAAGATTGTCACATTTGTTGGTTGCACTTATATATTCATACAACTATATGTCAAAAAATCAATTACTAAGTTGAGTTATCAATTACCCAAATAGTTTGTGCTATGTCACTGCTTTTAAAGATGACACAGTATGCATCATTTAATTGAGTAAATATTGAAAAATAAATAATGGAATTAAAACAAATCTAGATTTGTTTGAACTCAATAGATTGAGAACCTAAAGTCGGTCTAGAAATATAGTGAAGATTTTAGAGGACCTGATATTCTACCAGTAGATCAGGTAATAGTTTTAATAGTTGGTAATAGTTGTTTATCTACTGAAAAACATATAAAAATCGACAATTTAGAGGTAGATGCTACTAAACATATTGAGAGAACATTTTTGTATAATTAGCAGTCATAAGAGGATCGTTTTCAAATAAGGTGTTCATCAGTGTTTATATCTCAAGGTGTTTTTTGAGTAAACACCTAGTCTCCCCGAAACAAGAGTTAGAGTGTTAGAGATTCTCTGGGTTTGAGATAAGTCGAACAGATTTCACCAGTTTGTTATATCTAACTGATGTGAAGAAAAGTATGTTTGTGTTTATTTACGTGCGCTTTTCATGAAGAAGTTCGTCTGGATCGTTTTAAAGTTATCTACTAAAGCTGTCATGATGGAATGTTGTCGTTTCGTTGAGAGAAAAGATCGCGTGATTTACAAAGTTGAAGAATTTATATGAAATAGATAATATAAGAGTGTTTAATGTAAGCTGGTATACTTGTAGGATTAGTGCATATTTGTTTCCTTTCAAAATAACTCTTGAAAAAAATATGACTGGGACAGAGGTGAGCACTAACATAATTAGAATCAGTCCCACAGAAACGACGACCAATTAAGGATCAAGTGGGAATATTAAAGAGCAAATAACGAACATAAAAAATAGTAATTAACAGTAAATATAAAATACTAGTTTCTCTATCTCAGTCAACGGTGACTTTACTTACTTATCAAACAAACTTTGATGAAGACTTTTTTATTTTGTTATTTTACCTTATGTTCTGCTTTTTTATAAATTCTATCAATTTTTATGCTTACGTCATTTCTTGAGCAACCTTCTGACTGCATCTTCAATATTAGAGTATGTAAGGATTTCAGTTTTGAAGTTTGGCAGTAGTTGTGAACAACTGTAGCAGATAAGTAAAATAAAATTGTTGATGTCAATTTTTTTTATATTATTTCTAAATTCTGAATACAGATAAATATTTCCAAAACAAAAGAAAGATTCCCAAAATTTCAAAATTTTGGATTTTTCCGCTTTTTAATTAATTCATGTGATTCAATGTTTTGCATGGAAAACCTTCAAAACATTTTTTAATTTTTAGTTTTTTCCTTTTCTTTGTAAGAAGTATCTTGCTTTCATTATTTTACGTAAGTTCTCTCTAAAATTGTGAAAATAATTGAGGGAGATGTCCCTCCTTATGTGCGGTTTATAGGTAGTTATATCCCAGTCACCAGTCTCAAATGTAAGAAGTTAGATGTTGTAGGCCATCTAACCTCGTTTAAGGAGGAGAAATGGACGTCTACTGGACTAATTTTTGCAATACCATTTTTTGTTTAACTCAATCTTCTCTCTCTGTGTGTTTGGTACTTTTTTAATAACTATTGTTTAATGCTACAATTTTATTTTATGCAAAGAATTTTAGTGTCATAAATGTTTAAATTATTTCAGTAAATGTTTAAAATTGTAATCTGCCTTTGCATAAGCTCTCTTTTTAAAATTTTCAATAACTGATTTGATTTTCCTGCTATAAATGTAAGAATCTTATTTCCCAAATTAGTATGAAAACACTTTAGCCTTTGCTTTTAAGGGCTATAAAGATTTTAATTTCGAATACTTCATTAAGCTTAAAACTACGAGATCAAATTTGTTCTTGACATGGTCAGGATTTTGATTATTAATAGTATCCGAGTATTGAAAAGTAAGGAGCCGCACTTGCAGTTAATCAAAACGAATTATACAAACACTGAAAAATAGACGCGTCAATAGTGTGCTTAAGTCTGGAAGTTTTAACAGAGATCTTAAAGTTCTTCAGTCATTAAATAGTGGTCATACTTACTTAACTGCTAATACTACTCGCTCATGAATAACTGCTCACCTAATATTCAAAGAATTAATTCTTTTCGTTAGGTGTTTGTTTCATTAAGACATTATAGCAACATATATGAAATCGCGTGCTATCTCATATTCATCGCCTGAATAATTCTCTTAGTTTCGACTAATGTGTGTCAACACATAGCTTTTGAAGGACACTACTCATTCTACTTTATTCAGCAATGAATAGAGAGGTATTCTGAAGTCCTACCATTTTTTCTTTTATTTCAACTTAATAAATGTCTGTAAAACATATATATATGAATATGTATACTGTTATCAAACTTAAATATTTTTTGAAAATAAGAGGAAATTCAAACACATAGTGCTGTTTTTTAAACCAAATCAGTTATTAAAATAGATGACACAGAACTTATTTTATATAGTAGCTAATATCAGATCTTCAATACATTCAAGTTATTGTGTTATGAATTGTTTTATACTAACATTAGGACAAGTGGGAACGGTTTCTACCATGTCTCTACGGGCAAGTTGCATCAATTTATTGAATTCCTAAGCGATCGTCCTTAACTTGGTCAATTAATCCTATAAACGAAACATAGCTTAGTTTGAATTTGAAGCAATAACGTGGACTAAGTGATTTTTAAAGTGGCGTTTTGTTTTAATTTAACTAGTAAGGATTAAAGGAGTCAAAGGGGACTCCAATACCATAAATTCCACTTAAAATACAATTAACTTTCATAAAGGAAGTTTATGAAAGTACTTCATGTTATTATCGAAGTATGAAGGCATGATAGGAATGCAACCAATGAATTCATACAGAGATGCCTTTCAATTGGGACGAATAACTCTCTCCACTGAAGCTGGCACAGCTTTATTAACATTTATCAGGACGCTTCAGAAAAAAAAAACTAGTACTTCGACCCTATAGAAAGGTCATAGCCTTTTTCAAATACGTTGAAACCCTTTTCAATCCGACCTCAGACTTAGAAGACCCTGAAACTGATGATCGTGTAACCCTTTACAGTTCCTTATAACACCTAACTCATTCTCCCTAAATGAAGTCTCTTTCATAAATAAAAACCTCCATCTAAAACATCTTATGGCTATAACTTCATTAGAAATAATATTATCAAACAATTACCCCGAGAAGTCATATTTTTCTGACATATACATATAACTCTATCTTAAAAACAACCTGTTTTCCAATTCTGTTGAATTCTGTTGAAAATATTGAAATATTTAACACCGACTCACCAATTTGGGTTTTCTTCTTTTGTTCTTCTGCAAATTAACAAAACAACCGCATAATTTATGTTACTTCTTCTACACATCAGAAAAAAAGTACTTCTCAGCTGTCTTTCTATGAGACAGAAGCCTTTGATTGAATTTGACATACTGGGATACTTTTGAAGCAGAAGAGCATCTTCCTGCATACACCCTACCTTACCTATACTGGGGTCTTACCTTGACCATGGGAATGAGGTGCACTACTACATATGTTAGAATAGTTAATGCGCATTAACTGTGTCCATAGTCATCTCTACTTCAACACTTCACAACTGGTACGAAGTAAATAAGATGTTAATCAGAGTTTAGTACCAATCAGATAATCAAGTTATCTGATTCCTTGCCCCTATAAGACACAATTCATAACAGGGTTATCTTAAATTTTTTTTGTTACGGATTGAAAATATTCTTTAAAAATATTCTTTAAAAACATTCTTTGAAAACATTCTTTACTGTAATGAATAAAGCCAGATAAAGTTCAGAAATTCAACTAGAATCAATTTGTTTTAAAGAAAAAAATGTATGTCTTAATTGTGCCCCCTCCCTCTTCCCATTAGAGGAATCAACAAACTAATGATATAATCAGTGCAACCCATCCTACCACTTAATGTAACAAGAGAATGAATTGAAAGTAAATTTAACTAGCTGTATAATGCAGTCGTATTAAAAGTAAATCTCAAAAAATTTCGCATTACAGAGAAATTGAAATTATTGCTGAATATTATTCTTTTTAATTGTTCGACCATATGTGATCAAAAGAAAAAACAGTTGAAATAACAAGATCATTGTCTTAAAAGGTTTTGACTTAAAATAGTTTCCAAACAATTAAATATTTCATAATCAACTCAGAATTATAAATCAAGAACATTTGAATTAGTTTTTTGTTTCAGATATTATATTCGTTATTCATGAAATCAAATATATCAGTCAATAACAAAAAATCCAGGTAAAATAATTAAATGTTAATTGTGCTAATACGAAATTCAGTAACCAAAATATATTTAATTATTCATGAAATGAAAATCAGCAATCCCTTACACAAATATATAAGTAAATAAATATTACTATGTTTTATATACAAAGAGTAAGTTAATAAATATGACTAAATATGTGTTCAAATAAAAGTCAGGAGATATTCACTTAATATTGTCAAATTTAAGGAATACTCTTATTTAATCAGTAGATTCATTACCTATCAGTAAATTCACATTATTGTTTGATGAATAATAATGTGGATTCAATAGAGTTGAATTATTCAGTTAATTCAACTCTTTTAAAATACAAAAACCTAATAATTGTGTATTATACTGTTTGGAAATTATGATTTCTCATTCCCTGGTGCCTCTGTCTTGGAAAATAGTAAGTTCTGACATAATTAATATTCTTTTATATATTATTGCTTTTCATCGATTAAAGCTGTTGGTAATGGAGAAAGAACTAAAATTCTCTGGTAAACCAAGTAACAAACCAACATTTATTCACCAAAAATGTTTTCAGATTTATGAAATAATATAAGCAATACAATTAAAGTCTTTTTAAGAGTTTAAAAGTAGTTTCAAGGAAGAATTAGAATATACACAATTTACATATAAGTATGGATCAAAACTCACTCAATAGCTCCAAATTGCATTAGTAAATATATTTCGAAAACAATCAGTTTCAATCATTGTTATTGCTTTACGTGAAAGTTCAGGCAAGTCAGACCTTTCTAGTCAATTCTGAAAGGGCTCAGCAGAAGGTGACCACTAGTGCAAACTTAGAATCTACTTGAACTGACCAATGATTACTCGTATAGAAGAAGAAATCAGTGAAATTTTCTTGGATACCAAGTAATGCTGGCATAGATGAAGATGTAATTATACTCAATACATCTGCTGCAACGTCTAGGTGGAGCAAATATACTCGTATATTGTCATTAGTTCCGACAGTATCAGTAAAGAAATCACAAATGACTATGTCGAGCACTGAGTTACCTGGAGTTGACAACTGGGAAGAGTCATCCAAAAAGTGGCTCTGAGGTCAGCACGCATAGTCAACAGAGTGAAAGTGTGTTCTTGAATTTTAAATTACTGCAGTTTGACCATCATTTGAAACCTGGATGTATTCAGGTATATTTAATTTAAAGAAAAAAGTACAAGCTAATCTTCACTACTCTGATTGGGACAGTAGTCCAGATTTCTTAGATAATTATGGTTGTTCAAACTAATTTGTACGGTTTTGTACAAACAGAAAATAAATTTCCGTTTCATTTGTGTTCCACTCATCCATTTTTATTCTACCAATTTTAAGTTTATTTTTATTTCAGTTTTATAATAGATTCAATTTCTGCCTGTTTCAGTAAAATCTTATTTTCCTGCATAGTTCACTTCAACGTTAACTTATCTAATCAATGTGTCACGCTCTATTTCACTTATACTTTCTCCGTTTTCTGGGATAAATCATTTGTTCTCTTTAATTTATACAATTGAAATTTCGTTAACTATAAATGCCTTGTAAACATAATTGTAAATAATAGTTGTATTTAAAGCTACATAACCTCATTCATGCTCATTAATTAAATAACTTCAATTAAAATAATTTTACATATACGGTACGTTTCATAAAAATATAATGAGAATTATATGATAAATGTTTCGTTAAATTCTCTAATTACATGAAAGAAAAGAAATAATTCCAGGCAATTATTTTTGATAATTATGAAAGACCCTCCTATTCATCAATCGGTTTATAGCTGCCTGAACGGTTTCACACGTTGGCTTACATTTTCATTCAAAAATGTTATTATTTACTGCAAAAATGTGCAGTAGCCTACTTCCAACTTCACACTAAGTAAACATAATATGAAACTCGTTAAGGATCAATTAACTTTTGGTTTTATTTTGATGTTGCTATCGTGTATACGGAATGCCCAATTCAAATAAATGACATAATTTCTTTAAATGTGGGAATGATTATTTCATGAGTAATAAAAAAGTTAAAATCATTGACCAATCTGTCGTTACTATTAAATAAACTGTGGGTCTAAATATTTTTTACACTCATCCGTTCTGCAGCAGTATTTTGAAACTATAGTCTACTGTCCAAATTTAACACGAGATTTTCAGTTCCTTTTATGAACATAGTCACTTCTTACTGGTATTGGTTTAAGTATAAATTTCCAATAATATTTGTCCACTTTAAAGCAGCTAGCATGCATTCAGATAGAATGTGATCAATTTTCTGCATCATCAAGACAGGTAGTCTAAATTCTTCCCACAATGTTAATCATGGCTTGCTTCAGTATCAGTTGAGAAAACGAACTTCGGATAGATGATTGACATACATTTTTAAATCCTTCCATCAAATATATAATAATTATTACTATTTTAAGTGCAGCTAGAACCAACTTTTTAAAATACTTTAGAACCAGTTGATTATTCATATTCAATCAGATTTTTTTCTCATGCATCCATAAATTTCTGTGAATTCTGTGGTGTTTAATTCCTAAATACACGAGAACACGGTCTTTTTAGTATTCTATGCTGTTCTGTTGTTTTCAGGTATTCACAGGAGAGTAAACTTATATTCACTATGCGATTATTAATTTTGACTTATCAGGAAATCAAGTTAAAGCACAACTCATGAAATCAGCAAGCTTCCGATCTAGGTGATATGTCCATACTTAGATATGCAAATTTTCAATATGTATATTAGTTACTAGAAGGAATTCTTAAAGAAATAGAATTAGAATATATGAAGTGTGCCATATATATTGAAAACATGGTTAACCATTAATCACCCTTTATGATGCCACCCTACGTCTTAATTTGCGTAAAATAATTATAATTATCTACGTCATATACTCAGGAATGATAGAAGAAGAACAAAGGATAGACTGGTTGTTTAAACTGATGTAAATAGTCCTCAGAGAAAAACTGGTTGTAATGGGAAAAGCTATTACTTTTATACACGATTACAGCAAATTCGTAAAAGTTGACTGTATTAAGTCGAAACATCAAGTCTCTAATTATTTTATGGAATACATAAATAAAATTCAAAATTTATCTGCGAATTTCAGTGAAGAACTAAGACTTGATAATGGCAGGGGATGTATGAACAGCAATATATATACAGTTGCAATAGAAAAAGTATCCTGATAAATTCGTGTAAACAACATGTTCATGAATTGAATAGAACTGCTGATAGATGTAATAGAACAATAACGAATATGGCTGGTTGTCTCCTAGAGGAAGTAAAAGTCAACGGACGTGATTTGTCTGAAAGGATTAAAGTGGCAGCTTATCTGAAAAATAGGACATTAGCAAAGACTGTACTAAGACAGACACCTTTTGAAATATTTTACAATCGGAGACCATTTGGAAATTAATTAACATTGTATGAAAATAGAGTTCATGTTAGAATTCCAGAAGAAATCAAAAGATTAAAATGGGATAAAAAGCTTAATTAAAATTAAAATGGGAATTTGGAATTTTTCTTGGATAAACAGAAGTTGGATATCGAGTTTTGATAGATAGTAGTGCCAGGCATGTTACCATTATAGAAGAAGACATTATGCGTGTAGGTTGTGATAAGGAAGATAAAAATGACACTTATAAGAAGGAGTCAGAAAAAGTGTCAAATGAACCACGTAATGGCCACTCCAACGATGATTTGAAAAATGATGAGAAAGCAAAAGCTGGAATGAGACCAGCCAAACTACCTGTTTGATTTGATGAATAATTTGGGTATTATTGTGTTTATGTAAATTGTTGTGACGCTTTTATTCAAGGGAATTTCAAGGAGGTGATCACATGTAATGTGGCAGGACGATGAAAAGAAAGAATAGACTGTTCAATGAACAATCTTGTGAAAAATAATAATTAGTCACTAGTGAGAAAACCAGTGGGTCAGGAAATTCTAAATGCGAAATGGGTGTTCAAAAGAAAATCAGCTATTTTCAAAGCCAGGATATTGGTTGGATGTTTAGCAAAACGACAGTATTGATGATACATATTCACCTGTTGTTAAAATGCTAACTTAATGTTGTTACTTTCTTATTCACGTCAGCATAATTTATACATTGATGGATGGCAATACTGCCATTAAAAAAATAAATTTATAAAAATAAATTTAAATTACTATAAAAATAAATATTACAATAAATTAAATCTCTGAGAAGACCTGCGTGTCAATATAAGCCCTGGTGCAACCTAAGTTTAATCTACCAAATGCAATAGGCTGGTCCAAAGCAAAAAAAAAAATAATTTTCAAATCACATTCAATAGAATAACGAAATATAAATTATAAATACATTTAAAGAACATAACTTGAAATATATGTGATTGTTATACCCATTAGTGCCAAAACAATAAAGTGATATACCGTAGAGAAGGACCACATCATTTAACACTAATTTGACTGCATGTTGAAGAATTTCACTAATGATACTTATGAAGTTGTATTCTAATTTACTGCAACCGAACTATCTTTCATTCTTTAATTAACTTATTTTTTGTTGAACAACCTGGTAGTAAAGTTCTTACTAAATTAAAACAGAATTCCATTTGAAGATCCCAAGTATCTAGTAAGAGTATCATCCTCATATACGTTTTACTTATACCTAATTTCAATTTTTCAAAAAAAAATTAAACTTTTTACTGCTAACTGAATGACAAACTATAAATAAATTCCTAAAAGAAAAAAATGTTATTTATGTAGAATAATTAGCAAAACTAAAAAAAATAAGTTTCTTTGAAAAACATTGTGTTACACAAATAATCCATACCTTTGCCAAAACAGGAGGTGCCAACCACTTACTTCAGGCCAAGTCTGAAAATTAAATAAAGCATAATTATTCGTCTTAGTCGATAAAAGTATATTTATAGAAGTCGTAATGTATATATAACTATGAATGTGAAAATAAAAATCGATTTAATGATAAAGTTTGTCGTATTTACACATGCTGCTGGCATGACCTGGCCTTATGCCAGATACTGGATCGAAGAAGACACCTTCAGACAACCAATGCTCCAACTTTAAGGACCAACAAAAATTCTTCAAGCAATAAAACACATGATTTTTGAAGGAGACAGTGAGAGGTATATCTTCAGGCAGTGCCAAAATTGAATGCCAAAAAGTTAGTTCAATACCTTCTCTGAGAACTAACATTGCTTTTCTTGCAAAATACTGTAATTTATATTTTGCATTGTAACATAAGGGTTGCAAAGGTATTTAATTTAACATGTTATTACAATGTGTGTTTATATATAGTATATTTAATGTTTTGAATATTGTATATATAAACCATTGTTCCTTGAGTAGGATTTCTGTATTTAGAACTCATGTTGCACTGCTGATTGGAGTGCATTACTATTATTAATCCAATGTTTGTTAGCTGATGTTTGTACCAATGAATTATGAAGTAAGCTTAAAATAGGGAATGAATGAGTCATGAAATGTCAGTAACATATTCATAGACTAATATAAATGCATACAATTATGGGAATTGTTGAAATCTATCTCAATTATATGTTTGAAAGACTAAGATGATCGATCTTTTGACATCTAAAATATCTAAGAACTGTTAACTGCTTTTTCACTATTTTGTTATACATTATTATATTTTATCTTTTTTTTTAAGTAATGTAAGTAGCAAGTTTATGTAATCAGTTAATGCAATAAGAAATTTACTTCAATATTTTTTTAATTTATACCTTTTTACTTTTGAACTAATTGTATATATTTAATGTATGAAATCATTGCATATAGGTGAGGTGTATGTAAAAGGTTTGGAAATAACTCTATATGACAAATTGTTTTCTTAATCTGAACGAACTTTTATGGATATAAATTATTTCATGGAAAAATTCGGCTCAATACTTGTAAAAAGATATCTAAATAATATTTCAAGACAAAACATATGTATATTTTTTTGCAGAGATCAATATAAGTAACTTATTAGAGGCACATATTTCTCTGAATTAGAATATAATAAATATAACGTCAATTCACGAAATATTTAAAATCTTAAAATATTAACTGCAAATTATCGAATCATTGAAATCATTAAAACTTAAAATATAATTCAAATAAGAAAGTAAAATAAAATATTATATACAATATTTTCAATTTGTTAAATATTTGGATAAAACCTTCTTGAAATTATAGTCAGAAGAAATTAGTTATAGTTACTCTGCAAACGGGTGGGGGGGGGGGGGGTCAGTGGTTACGTGCTCGCCTCTGATCTGATAGGACCGGGGTTCGATCCCCACCTGGCCCTCAATTTATTCACGCGGGAGGTGAATAAATCTGAGCACGTTGTCCCTAGGAGAAGGACGTTAAACTGTTGGTCCCGAGCCTGTACGATGTCAGGTACTCGTTAAAGATCCCTACTCTAAATACAATTGAGTTAGGCAAAATTTAGGACTCCTACTGTAGAATCAATCTTCAATGTGTGGTATCACAAAGGGCCAATGCTCGGCCAAGTGTGTGCCCTTGTGGAACTGCCACTGCAACTTAACCTAACCTAACCTACTCTGCAAACACTACATCACTCATTGACGATCAATCAGAGACACCACTTAATTAAATGAATGTTAAAACAAATCTCATCAATTACGGTTTATTGTTTTATGGCTAGCAAATGAATTTACTAAATGTAAGGTTTAAATTGACATTAGTGGTACAGAATTTTTATCTTATTGAATCAAAGAATGATAAAGTATTATTATTTCAAACATTAATTTTATTGAAAATATCAAATTAAAGCAGTCATTTTAAATTGAATTTAGCAGATCAGTAATATGTTTAGCTTAAAACTGATAAACTACAATACTGTAATGTATAACCTGCCTAACAAGAGTCATTTAATAATTACCTGCATTTGAAATAAATGAAATAATTAAATGAAACGGTCCAACGGACTCTTAAATAAAAAGCAATTAAAAAGAATATAGCACACAGATAGGCACAGGAATAACTCACTTCTACATGTGAGCGTGTCGCCGCTCTGCCTTCCTGCAGGACTCTTCGCCTCCTGATGACGACAATGGTCGAAATTATAGAAATGAGTTATTCCTGTGTCTATCTGTATGCTATCTTCTTTTTAATTGGTTTTTATTTATAAATGAGATAATATATATAAATAATAAACTAGCCACCAGGTATAGTAGAAATCGGAAAAAGTTGTCACTAGTGGTTTCAGAGGTTCAATTAAATTTATTAATAGCAAATTTCTTGTCACTGTAACTGACAAATTGAATACCTGTATACCAACTGTGGACAGAATACTTTCTCTTCCTTTACCTGTATACTATAAATCCAAAACATCATTGACATGCGCTTGATGTGAAAAGAAATCTAAAGTGATTTGACATGAGTATCTCCCTTGCACTGTGTTTTCACTTCAAACAATGTAACAAACTGTTTAAATAATCAATCTGATTAACCTATGTTCTACATAAGTCGTCAGAAAAGGTTGACTATTATTGAAACTAAAGGGATCAGCTTAATAGAATTCAATTTAAACAATGTTCTTTTTTAATCTTTTTCACTGATATAATAAAGATTTCATAACATATGAGATCAAGTTCAAATCATTTTCAAACTGAAAACTAGTTTTTCTGGACCTAAGTACAACACCAACTTATCTGGCTAAAATTACACTCACTAAACATAATTATGACCAAACCCATATGACCCAAAAGCGATAAGTTGAGATGAAGTTGTATAACTTGCAGTACTGGCTCGAATGGTTCCCAGTAAAGGTTTATTTTAATTTCGTTCTCTCCAGTTTCAAATTAGATACAGATGACGTGAACTATTACTTAAGCAGGTAACAAAAGCTGTAAATATACATAAATTATTAATGTATGTGTAATGGTATTTCTTTACGTATTATTAATATATTTGTTAGTAATATATCATTACAAATGTAAAGGTACAATAGATTTTTATACCTCACTCAGAGCATACAAAACAAATATGAGTTTACCATTATGCCATACTATGAATTATTACATGGAGCAAGTGACCTCCAAGATTAGTGTTAAGGAATATAGAATTTTTCCTCAGGTTTTTTAATAAATATTATTAAAGCAAAAATCATAAAATATTTTTTAAATTTCTTCATTTTTTGATTTGTTACGTGATTACTACATAATGCTAAGATTCACATATGTGGTTTAACAAAAATTACTATACCATGTAAACATTGCAAAAGAAATAATATTAAAAAATATTATATTTAATGGAATGACACACTTTAAATATTAAGGGTACAAAATGACGATGAATAAACCACTTTCGCACAAGTTAAAAGAATTGGAAAGAGAATCAATTTAAAACAAAAAGTTCCGGTTTTATAGAAAAAAAATTTGTGCTAAGTTTCAAACCTATCAAAGTTTTCTGGGGAAATCGGAAGTTAGACAGCCTAAGGTTGAAACTCGCGCATCCTCACCAAAAACATTTCACGCATCATTGAAGGAAACGGAATTGGAGGAACACAAACCGTCAAAGGTATTCTGCCAACACTACATCAAAACGCTAGAATCAGGCACTAAACAACACTTCATTTATTTGAGAGTTTCTTTTTGCTGCAAGTACAAATAAAAAATCATTTATGAGTGACTTTTGATTTATAAAATTACTTTTATGAATTTTTTTAATAATATTTGTTGTATGTGTTTTATTTTAATTCTTTGTTGGAACATGCTCAAATACATATTTTTTTGACAATTGTTGTACAATGTTATTCAATAATATTTTATATGCATTACGTTTATTGAATGCATATATAACATTTCCAGTATCGGCTAAATAAACTTTATATCATAGCTTATAAAATGAGAACTATGATACAATGACACAGTTAGTAACTTAAATTCCGTATACAGTTATTTAAATACTCTTGTATATTAATAAAAAGTTATTTAAAAAAAGTAGTAGGTATTCATGTATGTGCGCCTATATACTTTTATAGTTAGTCCTAATATCTAATAATACAAGTGTGTAATATACATTTTTCATTTTTTTGTAATTTTTTATTTATTTACTTTTTTCACAATAAATTCAAATTTTTAAATCAGTTTTTTTATAAACTCTTTGAAGTAGTTGTGCAGTCAGACTGTAATGGTTGGCTTTAAGGGGGTGGCCAACACAGACCTTGTGTAATCACAGCCGCCAAGAACTTCGTTCTTTCAAGTATTAGAGATAAACAGTCCCACAGGAAAAGTGTTATGACAAGGATTTTGTATTTTGTAGTTTAAATCGTTTGAGATATGCCTTGAACTTTCTATGGGCTGTCAACAACTGTGTGAGTTGCCAGGTTATAGTGAAGTGACTCATATTTAATCTCCCTTCAACTGATCGGAAGAATTGCCTTGCAATAACACCTGTGTGGGATTCTGCCCATAGCTTCTTACAGCTTTCAATATTCTGCTTTTTTGCCTGTCTAAGTACAGTGAAATGTGGAAGTTTTGAATATTGTGTGGGTTGGTGGAGGCCTCTTTTGCTAGTAAGTCGGCTAGTTTATTGCCACATAGTCCGGCATGTAAAGGAGACAATTATCTTGTTTTCTACCAATAGTAGTTTTATTGTACTTTTATTAGAGTTAAATGGTTTCTATTGTATTTTAATGCTCGCAATGAAATTTTACTGTCAGTTTTAATATATACCGATTGTTTGGGCAAAACTGAGCCATCTATCCATTTCACAGCTTTTAGTATGGCCAGCTGTTTAGTCTGATTATTGAAGAAAGGCAGTATCCTTTTTCCATGACATTGTTACCTTGGAGAAGAGCTTGGAGTCTGATTTATTTGCTTATTGAATTAAATAATTCTTTTCTTCAAGTTTAATAAAATAAATTTGAATATATTTTAAAAACTGTACATAATATGTAAGAACAATGAAATTTAATTTAAATGAAAATTTTAAGCAAACGATTTTTTTTTGCACATGTTCAAGGATAGCTGTTTATTGTGTATTCTATCTAGATGTTGCATTTGTTAACATATGTATTCTTCAGGCAAATTACTTTTCGAGGCTGTTAGGAAATAAAAATGTCTACATGTGCGATGACATCTTTAAAAATGTATTGGAGCCAAACATTAAAAGATTGGCTTATATGTTACTAGATACCATGTCTGTCAAAGAAAAATTTCATGGTGGGTTTCTAAATCATTATCAGTAATAGCCTGTATTAAAACCATCATGATTTCAAGAAAATAGCTCTTCTCTGGTATACAAGCTTGTCAAGAATTAATAAAAAAACGCTTTGCTAAAATATTCATAACGCTTTAGTTGGTTTAACTTTAATCTTCTTGGCCAAAATGCTAACTATGATGATTTATATTTAGTGTATCCTTAAAAATTATCATTACACTTGAGAATTTATCTTTTGTCAGACAGTGGAAACAAACTAAAGGCTTTGAAGTTCAAGTTATTAATTAAATATTATTTTGAGAAAGCCTAATAATCTGATATAATCAATCTAGCCAGCATATAATAGTTAACTGTTCTCTTGAAACGTTAACATACTGAAATATGGGAATGAAATGGTGAAGAATGTTTGACCCGTATAAGCCTACTACCAGTGATGAAATTTGTGCATGAAACCCAACTACATTCAGAATTGGAGTTATGGAATATAAAAGATAATAGAAGAGATATACGGAAACTTACGTGCCTACTGGAACAGTGAAAAATAGATTGGACAAGAAACGTATGTTAGGGCATAACAACTATATTTGCTCAAGGTAAGCTTACATAGCATATCAAAATTTTACGTGTCACATACATTCTCGTAAGGCTTTTTAGAAAATGTGCAGTAGGTGTTACTGCGGTTGCTGCATCTGATTCAAGAAGCTGAACAAAATATCAAACTAGACATTACCAGTAATAAAAGGTACAACCTTATTTACACCTCTTACAGTGATGTAAGTACAGTAAAGTACAGTAAGTAAAGCTGGATATTCGGTGATGATGTTGGCTTTTTATAGGTATTCAAGAGGGTTTCTCGAATCCTCCATGGTGTATTAATGGATTCCTCACCAAGTCTGTAACCGTGGAAGTTAAGAAAGGGACAAACCTAGAGCAAAAAATGAGCTTGCATTCATCAACTAACCATGATTTACTATTGATCATGATTAACTGGAAAGGTCTGAAACAAGAAACCTTGAAGCAGTACTTAATACCAATAAATGTTCAATGTATCTGGGATAATATGACAACTGTTTGTTATTGCAGAGCATGTGACTAGGCTAATCAAGAGGAACATTCCTCGTCAGGGTTTAGAAAAGTCATTCAATCAGGTTTGTCATAATTAATAAAAAAACTACCAAGTTTATCTCTTTTATTTTAAAACTTTTGGAATATTAGAGAATGTACATCGATCTAAAAATAGTGGAAGTTTTCACGGTTTATAAGAACAAACTGCCTGAATGTAATCATAAGTCAACTTGAGTTATTGTTGTCAGCGAGGGCCTCAGCTTCCCAAGCATATTAACAATACCATTTTATTTTTATATGAGCTACGACACATTTTTAAACTTTGCTTAGGAGATTGGAAACTTTAGTACACAATATTAGAATTACATAATGATTCCTTCAATGGCGCTAATTAGTTTAATAATCAATGAATATTACAGATCACTGACATTTAAAACTTGAAGAATTCTTGTTTGTTAGATACGGATATTAAACAAACTGCAATAAAATATGAACAGTAAATACAAAGCATGATGCAATTTTATTAAAATAAACAAGTTAAAGAACAACATTTTATAAATAATTAGCTCCCAATATTATCTCGCTAGACATTTCTACTATCCTTACCAAAAAGGAATCAAATAAATTGTAGGGTTATGGCTTTATATAACTTTACAATTAAAAACTACTAGACTAAAAAACTTGTTATGTCAACAAATATTTAAAAATGTGTTACCCTGTATTACGCACAATCAATAAAACAAAACATCAAAACATGCTGATAAAAACAATGGGCCTGTTGACATTTTTTCAAAATTGATATTGGTGTTCAACAAAATTTTACTATTTCATAACCAGCAATTATTAATAAAACTGAATTCTTGATTTCATGAAAAAATAATACAGAACAAAGTATTATATTTGTTATTTGAAAAATAATATTATTTGTTAAGATATTTAATAAAAATAATCTGTACTTGGCTATATTATTAATTTCTAATTTAAACACTTAATATTTGCGATTTTTATAATTATATTACCATAATATCAGAATTTATATCTCAAATTTATTTCATAGAACTACAAAACAAATGAAAACAGGACGTAATAGACCAAAAAATGCAAACATACTATAAGTATACTTACATTTTTTTTCCAAGCGAATACAAAAAGTTAAATAAATACTAATTTAAGGGATAACTCTTAAAACTACATTACAGTAAAGACATTACATGATTTCTGGTTAACAACGTGGTTACCAGAACATCTTCAAACAGACTGCTCATTCATATATTTACAAAAGATCACAAGTGAGACTCCAAGTAAAAAAAACCGTTGAGATTTGAATAAATCCCGTTTAAATTTTCTACTTTACTGCTGTCATTAACAGAACTTTAATAGTCTATTAGTATTGAATCCAAAGTGCATTTTGTTATTTTATACCTGCAGCTAAATAAGTGCCAAAAAATCTGGAGTGGCCTACATCCATCTTTACTATAAGTAAATATAATACCAAACATCTTGGGTAAATGATGTTCCATTTAGAAATAACATAAATGTCTAAATGGGAGTTTTCTGTTAGTCTTTCCTTCCTGGCGGTACTACTGAAAATCATTGAACCAGATTTTAACATACGCGCTTATTTCTGTATATCACAAATGATACATATAATATCATTGTTATTACGAAATCAGTAATACCACTTTGTAAATCTACACTCAAGATTTCGTGTTACGTGCATCCGAAACCTTGTGTACACGCTGCAGTTTAGAACCTTTTATTGACCAAATTTATATGTTATATGAAAATATGCCTCATAGTGCAGATGTGCTACAATTATGCATGATAAACAAGTCACTTTTTTGGCCAAAATGTGTTTTTAGACATTTTTTTTTTCTGAATTACAAATTCTAGATGCTTGAAATTTTGGTATTATCTATGAGACTACAAAAGCAATAACTGAAAAAATCCTCAGATTGTTAAAAACAGCACAACATTTCTTTTCAATAAAATGTAAAAATTTTGACTTATTATGTAATCTGAAATCTTTTGCGTGTGATAGAAGACACAACCGTTAACGAATCAAAGGAAAATTATATCTAGGAATAGATCATTATGTGTGGAGTAAGCTGAGATAATGTTTTGAAAATGACATTAACCAAAGAGGCGTTATAGTACATTTTATATTTTTAGAAAACATTTTTTTAATGCTAAATGGCTTGTTAAAAACCAAAGAATAATATCCTTACATGTATAATCAGCACCAATCAACAAATAATTTTTCATGCTTTTCATAGCAAGATGGATTTGTCTAACATAATGCTCTAATCAGTTTATATGTTGCGTCCATGAAGAATACATAATCTCAGCTATAGATTCTTTTGTCTTTATGAATCATATTATCTTTGAGTAATACTGAAGTTGAGGGATGGACTCACTCCTTTTATACTACAAAACTAATTATTCGGTGATTTGATGACACTGAAATTTCTTGTTATATGCAGCTGAAACTTTTTCAGACAAAACAGAAATATTTTGAAGTCTTGAAGGGAATGCTTTGGCTTAAATCTTTAAAATGTAGAAGGAGGTCAGATTAATGACATTAAATGTAAAGATTCATTGGCAATATAATGTTGCAAATGGCCATGTATGAGATCCATTCGTTATGGGAACAAAAGCAACGATCTCCTGTAAGATATTATTATTTTAACACGAAATCTTCACTTCGCATTTACAAAATTATTATTACTGATGCAGTGATACTAATGATTTTTTTTCTCCAAAGTGGTGCCCCTTCTTGGAAGGAGTTTATTGTGATATTTTCACATGCTCCATTTGTTATATTGCATATGTATCGTTACACTATGTTATATGAAATCTATGTTATTTATGAATGTGTAAAAATGATCAAATAAATTTGTTATCAGTTCAATACTAATGATATTATATGCATAAGTTGTGTGATGTATAAAAATATACATATTTATTGAATCACTATCTGCACGGTCTGCAGGAATGAAATACTAATAAACATCTCTCATATAGACATATATTCTATCTAAATGAAACAGTAGATACCCAAGAAGATTGATATTATATTTGCTTATAGTAAAGTTGAGTTTAGGTCATTCCAGACTTTTAAATTTCTTCGATATCGAAATAAACACGTGAAATACAATCAAATCCCCGAACATCCCTACTTGGAATATTGTCCTTCTTGCACTTTACTCCCTTTAAAGGGGGCCAGGTTAGCTCGGTGGTTATTGTGCTCGCCTCTGAACTGATAGGACCGTGGTTCAATCCCCCACCTGGCTCTCGATTTATTCATGCAGGAGGTGAATAAATCTGAGCACGTCGTCCCTCGGAGAAGGACGTTAAACCGTCGGTCGCGAGCCTGTACGATTGTAAGTACTCGTTAAAGATCCCTACTCTAAATACACATGGGTTAGGCCAAATTTATGACTCCCACTGTAGAATCAATCTTCATTGTGTGGTATCACAAAGGACCAATGCTACGTGTGCTCCCTTGTGGGAACATACCACTGCAACCTAACCTAACCTGCACCCTTCATAATACCACGCTTTCCTTCCCCTCTCCTGAACCCCTGAACCCCAACATGATGTTGGGTTTTTGACTCTGACGAAGATTGCATGTTACGGTTGAAAGATCTTAGTCTTTTTTTTCCATTTCATATTGTGGTTTGATCATTAAATTTCTTATAAAATTAACATCAAGGATGAATCCGACTAGTCAGGTGTAAAAAGCAAAGTTAATGCGTCTTCCAAATTTTCCTTTCTTTTTAATATATTTTATTTTTTTCGTTAGTTGAAATTCACTATTACACAATATATTTCATCATCCGGGTGGTAGCTATTGATTTTCTATTATGAATCGATTTTCGTCTTAAGAATCATTTCATTTTATTTGGAACCTTCTCTAAATTGGTAGTATTTTTTTATCTAGATAGGTATTTGTGTTTCATTTTTTTATAAGTAGTCAATATTTATATTTATTTCAGAATCTGTAATATGTGTGGAAGTAGAAGTGCTTCGTGCCTGATAACGTAATCAACCTTCTCTCTGCTCATTCATCCAAACTGAGCTCAAAGCCTCTCAATCCGACTATAAATAAATATCATAAATAATTTGGCAGCTTTTTTTTTATAGATTTTTTGTTCAAACAACATGAATTTTAATATTAATTTTAGTTATGTCAACCATTGGAAAATCATGTAACAAAAAAGTACAATTGAGGTGAATATACCTATTTTCACTAAAAGAAGTTTATTTCGTCAAAACCTTGCGTTAAAATTGTATGAATTAAAATTAAGAAGGATGGAGTTGGAAGAAGTTAAGTAAAGCTGGGGTTAAGTCGATGGTTTAATAACCAGTTCGAGAAGAGCAAGAAAACTTCCACTAGGAATTTCCCTCAGGGTTTATAAATCTAATGTTGCATGTTAGTGTCCGGTACTCCGTCTCCTCCATCTATCTCTCTCTTGCTCACGGTAACATAGATTTACTTCCTTCTTTGTCATTTCTATACACTTCTTGATAAGAATTTACTGACTGAAACAATTTTCTGTTCTGCGTGTATATTAATATCTAGGGTATTGACAAGCATAACTAAATGACAACTTGTCCATGCTTTAATAACTGAATAATTAATTTTTATGTATTTATATTTTGTTTGTAAACAACACTTTCGTAAAAAATAATATGTTTTATATCTCCAAAATGATTACTACTTAATGTGATTTATTAGTAAAAAGAAATTTCATCAATGCAGTGTAATATATGACTGAACTCATAAAAACAATTTGTTTAACGTACTTATAAAGTGTAAGAAAATGAATGAATTTACTATTAGGAATAAACAATTGGCCTTCCTCAATGTTTAAAAAGAGAAGGTGTAGCACTTAATGAGGGTGGCCGTTTCTAAGGATTTTTTCAAATCTATCCGTTTTGTCGTCAGGTGTCGTAGTTGTTTACTTGCCTACTCCACTCAAGCTTATTGCCTTGCCATGACTTTTGGTTTCTTATGCAGGTTATGAAAAGTTTTGCGAAGTCTGTCAAAATATATGAAAGAAGTAAAGATGTTTCCCAAAGTATGTATAATGAAAAGTAGTATTCAGTGATCTGGACTGTAAACAAATAAATGACGTAAAATTAATAGCCTCGATGTAGAAATGATTCAGTAATGTGATACGGGTTATAGGAGATAAATGGACCTCATTTTCACCCCTGCACAACACTCAAATGAATCCTATAAGGGTAGCCGTCGGAACACAACAGCCGCTTTGTCAGTCATTAAACATTGTACATAACAGACTATGAAAAAGCTATATTTATTTAGAAATTCAAATTTCTAGAATGAAAAAGACATTTTTTGTTTCAGTAAAAGTACCAGTAGGCTATAGTTTCTTTAATGAAATCAGTCTGGACCATAGTCTACCGGACCGACCATGGTTTGGACTGATACTATATCATTATTGCAATATAATATAGAATATGGAATATGCTTTCTGAAAAAGCATTCAGAATCAATGATAAGTTAAAAGTTTCATTTTATTTCCAAAAATACCTTTGTTTCTATTTTAAATTGTTTTAAATTTTTCTCAGTTATATCTTTATTCAGTTTCATAAAGTGCTAATATTTAAACGCTCTAGAGGTGGCAGTAAAAGGGAAAAACGTAACCTAAAATCATATTTTGGTCAATAATTGTGTCCTCATGATACTATATTAGTGAAAAATAATAAGGCAAATCGAAATTATGGGGTCCAATGTTTGTGAAATATAAACTTATCCATAAAACGATATGGGCTAAATCATGTCTACCAATTTTTGGATACACATCCACTCATACGCGCACACACACAGGCACATTAAAATATGTATTTCAAATAAATGTAACCAAAACACTAATTTAAGAGCAATTGTAAATAAATTTAGTAATACAATATTTAAATGAAGCATGCTGTAAATAAATGAATTAAAAAAAACAGAGGCACACTTACACACACACACACACACACACACACACACACACACATACACACACAAAGTTATGGACTTATGGGACATCAAAACATGTAAATAAATCAACATTTCTGGATCAAATTTATTCAGGAATAAACTTTACATAAAGTATGATCTCAAAGTCACAATGTTAGAAAAGGAATACCACAACCATCTTTTAGAACTTTCCAGGATACCAGAGTAATTGGAGTCCATTTCTAAAAGTGATGGACGGACTTGGTCTGGAATAATTACGATGCTGGTCTCTAGAGTGGAACACGTAAAGTAAATTATCACGTCTACAGGCTCTACGTGTTGAAAGTACATTCCAATAACGACTGACCTGGAGGTGAGTCTATAACCCAACACCCTGAATAACTTGCTCTGCACTAAAATGTAAGAGCTAAAAATTCTGGTTTATATCACCACCTGATAGAAATTGGGAGCAAAACTAAAATATGGCACTGATAAATCAAAAAGAGACGCTGGGTACTATTAAACATGCCTTTTGGATGTGACGCCATCATGACGTTTCCTGCTACTTCCTAAGCGAGTTGGATTAGGTTATAGTTTAATTATTTATTTCATTACATCTGTCATCATTTATGTAAAACCAAAAAATAAATATTTTTATTTCCCAAATTCAAATTAACATTATTACATAAATAATAAGATAAAACCCCGAATAACATCATACAATCAATTTGAGATCAACTGTTTTAGTATATCATTTCTACAATCATTACTTTACAACATCAACGAAATCAGGAAGTGGTAAGTAATCTGTAAGGTATGTTAACAATTTTTCGAATATTTCGAATTATTAATTATTCTAATTCTAAATAATTAGACTAATAGACAGTTAAATAAATCAGGTAAATGATTTGGTATCTCAGGCGACTTATAAAAATGTTCACGACAAAAAACTGTTAACGTCGGGGATCATTTTAAGAACCTCAACTCCCAGAACAGTTCAGGTATAACTAAATTCAAGTGTGGCGATGGGTCAGTTATTACGCTCACCAGGGATTGCCTTGTAACATTTTATACGAAGGCTCAGCTTTGTGGACTCGAAACAAACGCAAAAAATAACACACTGTTTGTATACCAAACTATAAACGTAGACCAAAGATACGAAGGGATGGATAATAACTCTTTATCAAAAAGGAAAAAAGGAAGAAGTTGGATTGGTGATGGGACACGTGATGAGGCTCCATGGTAAGCATAAGTAGAAAATCTTCACACTTTCCTTCCAGAATTTCCCTTCCACATTAGTTTTACCAATAATAGATCGAACGGTTCTGTTGATGTTAATTTTGTTGTTGTTGATATTATTAATGCTCTTAATGATGGTTATTTCTCTAGTATTGTTGATATCACGCCTATGAATTCATGATTTACTAATCCTCATATGAGGAGGTCTATACCGAGATCCATGTCCACATTCATATATAAAGTCAGCAACAATTTGAACATCGTAAATACAATATTAGAATTGTTAATAACACGGGACTATCCCCCTACCTTAAGAGACCTACGAGTTCTGCCAGCAGATGTAATTCACCACCCTCAGCTCAGGAGACATCACAGTCATACTAACTACATCACTTCCTTTTTTTATTTCTGACTCTCACACACTGTTCGTGAGTTCTGCCTCATGATTTCTTTTTCACCTTCCACCTGATAGACTTACATAAAACTAAAAATATTTCATACCATAAACCAGAAATGTACGCTCTCTTTTATTAAGACTCTTATTTACTCACTTCTCAATATTTCGACCGGAATAGCGGTCGTCCTCAGGAGAAGAAGTGAATTGACGGAGGACGACAGTCAACTCGTCATATATATATATATATATATATATGATCAAACCACAATAGGAAAAGAGAAAAAAGGCTAAGATCTTTCCCTCGGGCTAACTATATATATATATATATATATATATATATATATATATATATATCGTTTCAGCTCAAAAACGAAGAAAAGAGACACACAGAGAAAGAGACACACTTACAAACTACTCAAATTTTCGAATGATCCGTCTTCAGGAGAAAATAGAATGGGTGACCAAGCACGCCGGAAACACAACGGCAGGAAACCGTCCCGGCAACCGACCGTGGCACCACGCGCGCCTTCTTCAGGAAGTAATGAAGTAGAGACGAATAGAAGAAATAAAATTAAACTTAAAATTTAAACAAGCAGTTCTGGTTGATTGACGGTAAAATAAACAACAGGAAGATAAATGAAGTATGAAAAGGAATACAGTGAAAAATACCTAAAAGCAAGATAACAGAGTTAGTAAGGTGATGAGAAACAATTGAAAATACAAGGATATGATCATATCCTATCAAAGATATAAAATACATTGAATAACAGCGTTTAACACCAGATATGTAATCACAAAAAATGCTGCTAACTTTAACTTATTATTAAAAAAAAACAGGAAAAACATGTGAAATTAAATATCAATCAGATTTGAAATAGGCAACAGATTTAAATATTGATTTTCATTTTAATGCGTCTGTTGAATATAACAAGACATATTTTAATGCGGTTAAATATTTAAATTCCGCAATTAGAACCTGATTGGCAATAGAATCGGTAAAGACCCTTTTCAATATATCAGATTTAATATATGTATTACAACGAGGCTTTTTCTTCACACAATGAATTATCTGACTGTGAAATCTTAATATAACTGTCAAATTACTTAACTTGTAAAGGGAATAAAATATTTTTAACTTACGGAGCAGGTAACCAAGTGTATGTTGACATCACAGAAAATGTTTGTCAAGGACCTAGACACCTGTAAATCCATCACTATAAATTATATATACATATATCAATGATCAATCCACAATATCAAAAGGGAAAAAAAAGAGTAAGATCATTCAACCGTAACAAGTGGTCTTTGTCAGAGTTAAAAAGTGAGTATAAAGAAAAGAATTTTCTTCTTTTCAAAAAATTGATGCAGAAATTACAACGAGAACTATGATAATATATCATATATATATTATATACATCATATGATATACATCATATATATATATGATATATATCATTACGATAATATATCATATATCGTAAAACTATGATTGTCTTTCATCATAAAGTACGCAAAACATTTATGAACATTTTACTGTTAATTAACAGAATTAACGAGCAAAATAAATACACATTCGTAATTTTCTTCGTCTTTTCTAATCTCTCTATGATCATGGAATTTATCTACAATAAATATATTCTCCTAGTCTGTTTTTTGTTTGAACAAAAATGTTCGACCACTTTAGTAAAACTGTTTATTTCTAATTTTTAAATATAAATAAGGAGATATTTAGAATTAAAATAAGCGAACTTACAATTAAAAAGAAATCACCTCAAATTCAATGGAAAAATGAAAAAAAGTTGTACATAATTCCTTTATAAGTAGCGAATGGCCACCGTTCGCTTTTCTTTCGCTCTTTTTTATTCTAGTTTTTTGAAAGACCTTAAAATTTTTATTTTTCTATTCAATTTGTGGAGATAATATTAATATCTATAACCAAAGTTTATCAATAAATGGATGGTTTTGAATGCTAAAATCAAACTTCTGAAGCAAAATTTGAGGACTCTGTGAAGTCTCACTTTGTTTTTTAGAATCTCTCCTATGTACAGCTTAAAGATAAAGAGCTAGTATTTTTTTCAGATACAGTTATTATTTAAAATATTATTATTATATATTTATTCTTTCACCTAATTACTTCATTTATCCCATTATATATGATTGATCTCACAATTTCCTCTATATATGATTGATCTCACCTACTGTCTAGTTTTTAATGCAAAAGTAGCTTTTATCTGTGCTTGGACATTAATTTCAGGCAGTTAATATGTCTGTTTAATATGTACTGTATTATGTTTACGTTTATGTTTACGTATTATTATGTTTATGTTTATTATGTGTACATCCATAATATTAACAACAGAAAAACTATCCACAATGGACAACAAATGTTTCACAGTAAACTATAGACACAGAGTAAAATACGATCACACTTCAGTCTCTAATGAGTCTCCAACCGTCATTTCGCAAGTGCTCTTGGTGTCCCTATCTCTACTCGTCTGATGGCAGTTCATCCAAAAATTAGAGACTGTAAGGTTGTTTGTATCTTTAATCTGTGTCTATAGTTTACTGTGAAACGTATAATAAATATACGAGTATATACGTTTCAGAGTAAAACCTATGTACACAGTAAATAGAAAACTACACTTACAGACTCTAATTTTCGGTTAAAACGCCATCAGTAAAAATGAAATATGGACACTATTTACGAAACGAAGTTTAGAAACCAACAATACACACACACTCACACACACACACACACACACACACACACACACACACACACACACACACACACACACACACATCCAACTGATCAGTTGGAAAGATCTTAGTCTTTTTTCCCTTTTGATATTGTGGTTTGATCATATATATATATATATAAATTTAAATTACACAAAGCACGACACAGAAAAGAGAATACAAAGAAAACTTACAGAATTCAATATTTCGAACTGTTGTTCGTCATCAGGAGAGTAGACTAGTAGAGAGGACGAAGTGAGAGAGATCTCCCCACGTCAAAGAACGGAGCGCGAATATATATATATATATATATATATATATATATATATATATATATATCAATGATCAAACCACAATAAGAAATGGGAAAACAAGACTAAGATCTTTCAACCGTATCAAGCGGTCTTCGTCAGAGTCAAAAACCCAACTGAACACTAGATGCAGAAAACATCTGGTGAGGAGTTGAGAAGAGTGGGAGGGAAGAGTGGTATTTTAAAAGGGTGAAAGCTCAGGATCATTGATTGTTATTTCACGTGTTTATGTGAAAGCTTTTTATATATATATAAATATACGACGAGTTGACTATCGTCCCTCCGTCAATTCACTTCTTCTCCTAAGGAGGACCGCCATTCCGGTCGAAATATTGAAAAGTGAGTTTGTTAAGTTTCTGTTTATGTGTCACAGTTTATTTTAAATATATATATATTAAACAAAATGCCTGCTATACGTGTGACCAGAAAAAGTTGAGAATTCATTTAATGTATATTACACGCGTATATTTCTGCTTGAGTTACATTGAGTTACAGTTAGTTTGTTGAGAAATATCAAACAAATAATATTAGTTACATTTATTGTTGTTAATGTTAAGCTGACTGCTTTGAGTAAGAATAACATTGTACTAACTACAATGGTGTCATCAATTACTGAGTTTTAACAATTCCTTTGAGTTTGCTGGATAATCGTTTCGTCATTTCTAAGTAAAAAGTTTTAAAAAACCATTCTTGGCAGTTTTAATTAGCAAAATACACCCAAATCTATGTTCTGAATGTTTTACTAGAGTAAAAGTTCACTAGCCATACAAATGACAATATAGGAGTTCATTAAGCTTGAATGAGGAAATAAAATAATAATAATTACTCAACTCAAGAGATTACTATTAAACTATGATAAATAAATTGAAATATGATTCCCCTACGACATTATGAAAGAGTAATAACTGCAGCGAGATAGTAAGTGGGTAAGTAGGGGAAAATGTTCGGATCGGAGTGTGTATGATATAAAGTTGTCGGAACTGAGTACAACAAAATAGGGATAGCTATATCGATAGACAGAGAGAGAGAGTGAGAGAGAGAGAGAGTTTGAATGAGAGTGAGTGGGAAGAGAGAGGGTGAGGGAAAAACAGAATCAGTGGTCTGAGTCTGCTAGAGATTGAGGAACTAACTGAATTAGAAAGGAGGCCGAGGGTCTTATATGAAGTCCCTATGGAAATCTTTGCTCAATCTCGTCTCACTTCGGTAAGAAATTTGTTAATCAGTTATCAATTGCCACTCAACCGAAATGATTATAGAAATGGCAATCAAGTAAAGAGATGTAATTGGCAGCCAAAACAATATTCAAACAATGAACTACTGATTACACGTATAAATAAGAGTAAACTAGAAAATATTCTATTAAATTGAGTGATTTCACAAACTAAATAAAATAAATTTACGAAAAGAACAACCCAGGAATGTGGAAACGTTTTGTTTTGTTACATATTTATAGAAGATTTTGTATCGGTCGGTTGGCGCTTTCACGTCTCTACTCCTGTGTTACTCTCTTTTTCCTTTTTATCCTCTCTTGAGGATAGAGAAAAAGACAAAATGATCTATAAATGTAAGTGTTACTTTCTTTTTTGTGTTTTCTAGTTGTTATATAGATATATATATATATATATATATATATATATATAGGTGTGTTCTCTAATCGGGGTTCGGTCAATTTTCCAGGATAAAAAATCAAACTCTCGTTGCCAACGTTTCGGTTTTATTTAAAACCTTTTTCATAGGCAGAAGTAAGAATTTTTTAACTAAGAAAATGAAATTTACATTATTTAAAGGAACAACAATGTTAGCCGGACAAAACCTTCGACTAGACAGTCTAGTCGAAGGTTTTGTCCGGCTAACATTGTTGTTCCTTTAAATAATGTAAATTTCATTTTCTTAGTTAAAAAATTCTTACTTCTGCCTATGAAAAAGGTTTTAAATAAAACCGAAACGTTGGCAACGAGAGTTTGATTTTTTATCCTGGAAAATTGACCGAACCCCGATTAGAGAACACACCTATTCTATCAAACGGTCGATATATTATTGAATCTGTTATATATATATAT
The DNA here is from genome assembly GCA_026182355.1 of Hermatobates lingyangjiaoensis. Taxonomy (NCBI): domain Eukaryota; kingdom Metazoa; phylum Arthropoda; class Insecta; order Hemiptera; family Hermatobatidae; genus Hermatobates; species Hermatobates lingyangjiaoensis. Next base: position 2,677,167 of record JAPFBL010001935.1, on the reverse strand, counting down.
AGTTAAATAACGCCCCATATTTGGCTTGTATCTGCTTCTTACACAATTTCTCCAGTTTCCGGAATTCCTTCCTCGTCTCTTCATTAAAACTATAAAGTCTATCACCAATATTACTAGTCGACATGTTTCGAATGTACCACATTCATCATCAGGACAATAATGAGAGTAATAGTAGGAAAGCTAGTTATATATATAGAGATGGATTATTAATGGAAAGTTTACAGGGCATCGCCCTGTATCACGGTGCATTATGGGGGATTAAGGTAGGGTGGTTGGGCTCACCTACTACCTGGCTAATCTGGGTGTTTCTGTTTGCAAATAGTTTTAAAATTCGACAAGAATTATTAAGTTAGATATTTATGGCTGGTTGCTTTTCTTGAATAATTATTGCTTCTAATAGTTGTAATTTAAAATGATTTCTTTCTCGAGCGATAATTTTCGTGGAATTTACCATCATTTCTCTTGTGAGTTTTGTCTTATGGACTGCTGTTGTATGGCATTTTGGCGCGCCGGCAGAAAGGTGCATAGTAATTCTTCTAGACAATGAAGTCGAAGTCATTCCTATATATGAGCTTTTACGGGTCTCACAGCTCCCGATATTACATGAGTACTCATATACAATATTTGTTTCTTTTGACTCGTTTACGCTAGGACTATTTTTCATTAATAAACTGCTTATTGAAGGGCTTTGGTAGTAAGTTATCAGGGTCAAACTATCGTCAGGCTTAATACATTTAACATGGCTTTTTATAATATTTTTCAAAACACGTTCATCAGTCTTATATTCATCTAATCGAGGAAGGAATTCCGGAAACTGGAGAAATTGTGTAAGAAGCAGATACAAGCCAAATATGGGGCGTTATTTAACAATATATGTTTAAATGAAGGACTGCTTCCAACTTTTACATATATATATATTTTTTTATATATATATGTAAAAACCCACAAAACAGGTTATCCCCTGAGGCCTATCATCAGTCAAATCCCCACTCCTACCTACCATCTTGCGAAGAAACTCAACGCCTTACTCACTCCTTTTGTACCTAAAGACTATACTCTCCAATCAGCGACGGATTTTTTAGACCTTTTAAAATCATCTAGCACAGTAGGAATGATCGCTTCTCTAGATGTAGAGTCACTCTTCACTAACGTTCCTGTAGACAGAACGATACAATATATTTTGGATGAAATCTACCCTGATAATAACAAACCGAAGATAGACATCCCCAAAGAAGATTTAAGGTTGTTACTGGAGTTGTGCACTAAGGAATCACCTTTCACCTCCCCACAAAAGAAGGTGTACAAGCAGATCGACGGAGTAGCAATGGGTTCCCCCCTCGGTGTCCTCTTTGCTAACTTTTACATGGGACGAATAGAACAGGAAGTTTTCAAGAAAATCAAGAAACCTTCAATCTATGCTAGATACATAGACGACATCTTCGTTCTCATAGAAAGTCCCGAGGAATTATTGGAGCTCCGTTTGCACCTTCAACATATATCCGGCCTGAATTTTACTATAGAAAACAGCACGAATGGACAGCTACCTTTCCTAGATGTCTTGGTGCATCAAACTAACCAGCACTTTACGACCGAAGTATATAGAAAACCTAATAACATAGGCCTGTGTCTCAACGGAATTAGTGAATGCCCGACTAGGTATAAGAAGTCTACCATTAATGCCTACATCCGAAGAGCCTTTACTCACTGCAGTAATTGGAACCTCCTCCACCAAGAACTTGATAAGTCCGTTCAGGTGTTAGTGAACAATGGCTTCTCCAACCAAGAGGTTACGAGAGCTATTAAAAAGTACCTGGATAAGTGGTACACTACTAACCCACCTACTCATCCCAAGGGAGAGTACATACGTCTGTATTACAGAGGATACCTGAACTCCCAGTACCAACAAGACGAGATGGTCCTCCAAAAATTAATAGTTAATAATGTACAAACTGTCAACCCAGATAATCAATTGAAACTTACTATTTTCTACAAAAACCAGACTACAAAGAACCTACTAATATATAATAGACCTAAACAAGAAACCGCGGAGCTGCAACGTAGCCACCTCATATATGAATATAAATGTACCACAGGGGACTGTGCAACCCTGCCTTCCAAGTATATAGGGCTGACTACGACGAAGCTTTCGCGGCGATTGACTCTCCACCTTGCAGGAGGAGCACCGAAGAGCCATGCTGAAGAGGTTCATAAACAGAAATTAACAAGGGAGAACCTGACTGAGAGGACAACTATTTTGCAAAGCTTACAAGACGACGTCAGACTACATATACTTGAAGCCCTCTACATTAAGGAATACGACCCTTCATTAAACATACAAAACAGTGATCTCAAAGCTATACCCAGTTCAAAAAATTTTGATACCACCTATAAGCTTGTAAGAGAGGTGTAGGTGAAGGAACACGACACAGGTAGATGGGTTCAGTGCCCTGCCCTGCCGGCCCTCCCACCTACACCTCCCTCCCTTCTCCATACTTTATTTCCGTAGTTAGTTGTTAACTGTACTATAGTTAAGTTGTTCTCTATACCTTAGCCTTAGTTTTGATTATAATTTTAGTTTTAGATTTTTACCTGAAGATGGCTAATGTAAGCCGAAAGCTTGTATTTTAGATTAAGTCGTAAATTATAGTGTTAGAATAAAGTTTTAAAGTGTTTAGTGTTTACCTTCATGTCGTTACCAGAACTCCTCTGGAAACTACCCGAGAGTTACCGTAAACTAGTGAGGAATCTAGAAAAAAATCAGCCATAAATTGGTCAACGCAGAAGCTGCTGCCAACTTTAATAATATATATATATATATATATATATATATATATATATATATATATATATACCCCATCACAGATGTGAGTTATGTCTGTGTCTTTCTGTGTGTTTCCTTCGTTTTTTATTTTATTATATATATATATATATATATATATATATATATATATATATATATAAGCTTTTAGAAAGATATGAGATAAACTCCTGAGATGAGCTAAATCCAACGAGAGCACTACATTAGTTTTTGAAACGCTGAAAAAAGACTGTGATAAGACAGAGACCATTCAACATGAATTCACACAATGAGAAGAGTATAATACTAATTTACGTTATATATTGAACCATTGTAGGGATTTCAAGTTATAACAAGGATTCTTAGAGTGAACATAAAGAAGAAAGCTAACAAAGTCATCAGATCAGTTAAAAAGAATGTTTGGAAGCCTACACTGACTTTTCTAAGACAAGACTAAGGATTGGGATATTGTTAAAGAAATAGAAATAGCAACAACCACTGCGACCGACCATTAGTTAGATCCCCCACCTACTTATCAACTGGCTAAGCGGATCACTGGGTTGCTACCTCCTTTTGTCCATAAACGGTTTATTTTTTCTTCTTCTACGAACTTATTTGACATTATTATTATAAATAACTTAAGTATCCATACCTCTTCATTAAACGTAGAGTCTCTATTCATCAAGGTGATGTTGTTAGTATATCATTCAAGATGTTTATTCTGTGAACAACCTTTCTAAATGGCACATACTCAAGGTTGAACTTACGACGATCTTATGGATTTGCACTAAGAATCTCCTTTCCACTGGATGGTAGAATTTACCAAAAAGTCGAAGGAGCAGCCATGCAGTATTTGGAATTTTATCACATATATGTATGATTCTGTCCTTCATGTTACTGAGAGCGTATATAACATACCGTATATATATATATATATATATATATATATATATATATCAATACTTTATGTATCAATTTTTTTATTTCTGCTACTAAGATATATATATATATATATATATATATAGTTTTTATTATTCAAGCAAAAATAACAACAGTCCGTAGGTGGATTTTCTTATGAACATACATTTAAACATTAGCTTCAGAAGACGTCTAACTTCAACATGGAGAGTGAAAATAATATATAACATTGTAAATATATGTATGACAAATTATTAATGGCTGCCGTGAAACTAAGAATTCTTAATTCTTAGAGTAATGTAATACTTCCAATGCTTAAGGTATAAGAAGTAGACTATTAAATAGCAGGAGCATCTTGATTACGTGTACTGTTATGACTTAATTTTATTGCGAGAATTAACTTTGTCAATGACGTTGTATTGTATTAAATATGTTGGTAATGCTCTTTAGTTAGCCATGGTTTATCAGCAACAAGCTTGCTATTATTTCGAGGCAAAAGCAATTGAATAGTGATTGAAGGATGGAGTCTGATGTCAATAAACAATAACATTTGTTTTTATCGTTTTACGTTTTTCTCGACCATGAGGGGATGAGGTCGTGCGGTCTCGAAGTGAGCGGCTTACGTGACCGGCATGCTCCGTCATATTTCTGCTTGTTCTCTACATTCAAATTCAGTTTCACTCCTGACTTCTATTTAGATACAGCAATCCAATTTCGGCTTAGAATCGATATGTCTCTCGCCTCCAGTAGCCATTCGATTTCTTATTTGTTTTTATATATATTCTCAAGTCTTCTCTAGCAGCGTTCTTGGTAACTTTCCCATCATCTTTGTTGGGTTCTTCTTCTATTATAATGCAGGGTTGTCCTATAAAATAAACTCAAAATCATGTGAAAGCAGAAAAAAAATTCCCTACATTTCTTTATTCGGTCAAGTATTTCCTTGAAACATTACAACATATCTAAGGTAGAAATATATAAGGTTTCTAAGCAGCTATTTTTTTTCTTAATATCACATATTAAGCTGCGAGTTTCAAACTAATTATTAAAATAAACCCACTAATTTTTGAAAATTCGTATTTTATCCAGATTTATTAGATATATTACTTTTTTATTTCTTCTATTATTTTCGTGCATAAAATATTTTATAATTTGTTAGTTATTAAATCAAACTAATACTATATAGAAGATGTTATCAAAATGACTACATTTCAAATTAATTATCGTGGTCAAAGCAGAGTTGAAAAACAACGTGGACTAATATTCTAGTGAAAACGATTTACTAGAGCACAAAAAGAGAATAGCACAAGTAGAACTGGAGAGATTTGTGTGATCATTGGTGGCTGGAGTGGGACAATGAGTTAAACGCGATGATAATGATCTATTACCTCTCTCGGGTATTCTATTTTAAATTAGATATTAGATTATTAGATTAGATATTATTTTTAATATCTGGAGTTCATTATTAGCACAAATTTAAAATTAAAAATATAAATTTCTGCTAGAATGATGGTTTCCAGCTATATTGAACTCTTCGAAAGTTCAAGGATGATAATAACCATGATTAGTTATAAAACAAATGATTTGTGATGAAGCATGTTTGATAACATTAAGCAGATAAGTTTTCAGCCTAATACAACTAGATGAATATTCATCAGTTTGTATATATTCATGTATACAGCTTTACTGTCATACTTACAGTTAGTTTCCATATAATACTAGGAGTTGTGTAGGTCTCGTTAGCTATAAACTCCAGGTGGTGTATGGTTACTAAATTAATAGAATAACATCATAACAGTAGGGTGCAACATTAACAGAGTAAGGTGAAGGATAAATTTTTGCAGAGATTTTTTGCATTCATACCTAAATGCGCATCTATCTTAAATTTTTTATAAAGTTTAACTCTGTATGAACGAGACTTATATATATATACATCTGGATTGGCATTGAAAATCGCACAGGAAGTTGTCACAAAACTACCCATGCACTGTTGGACTCATACCCAAAGAGTAATAGGTAATCGATGTGAATGACACCACGTGCATCCCAAAAAACTGTGGCCATGACCTTGTTGGCTGACAGACTCTGTTTGGCTTTCTTTTGTCCACGTTCGACCACAGCAACCCACTGTTTCGATTATGCAACCCACAGTAACCAAACGGCTCAAAAATAAGTCCGGATTACTGCTGAGCATCGCTAAACACTCTTTTGAAGTGGTCACACGATTGCACTTATGGTCAAGTGTGAGCAATCGCGGCACCCATCTCGCGGAGAGTTTTTTCATGTCCAAATATTCGTGTAAAATGTACCGTTCAGTTGAGATGCCTACAGCATGAGCCAACTCTTGCACTTTCATTCTCCGATCATCCAATATGATTTCATGGATTTTATCGATGATTTCCGGCGTGATCACTTCTTTTGGTCGACCTGAACGTTCGGCGTCACTAGTGCTGGTACGACCACAACGTAACTCTGTAAACCACTTCTTGACCATTGAAATTGATGGTGCCGAGTCCCCGTAGTATTTATCAAGTCTTTGCTTAGTTTCAGTGATGGATTTTTTACGTGAAAAGTAATGCTTAATCGGCACACAAAATTCACTTTTTTAATTTTCGTAAAAATACACGAGGTTCTTTGCTTTGAATGACTATCAAACACTGACTGCACGTGGTAGCTGGCTCATAATTAGATAGTTGACTACTAATAGAATACAGATGACAGCAGCAGTGTTGCATTTGGAGTAACTGAGTGGGAAATTCAAAAAATCAGTGACTATTAATCCGCCCTCGTATTAAATGAATTATTATATTTGAGTTTATTGTGAGCAAAATACCTATACCCAATGTAAACAAAATTGAGTTTTCAGATTTCATAGTAATATCTTTTTATTTCTGGTAATATAAAGATATTGCTATTTTCTTTTATTATTATTTCTAACAGTTGACTACTCTGTTCAGCGTAGAAGAAACATTTTATGAAATCATAAAGTGTTAAATCACTCCCAAACATTTCAAAGCTGTTTACCCCCACATTCTCATGTTGTTTTCAGACTCTAACATGAAAATCAAATTATTTACATTGTTTTCATTGTTAATTTATGACCTGAGATCAGACTAAAACCTTTTTATTTAAATCAGAAATTATTCAATCTAGGTGATTATTTTTCTGACTGTAAATAATAAATAATAACAAACAAATAAACAATTTTCGTAGGTCATTGTTTTTGACGAAAGTATAGGTCAAACTATTAATTTTTTATTGCATTATTATTTTTGATATATCATCCTGCATAAATCTTTTACTATTTTATGAAATACCAAAAATAATAATTGTTGTTTAAACGACTAAATGGGAGATTAGTTTTACAATAGCTTATTAGTTTTTCAATCAGTGATTGATCGAGTTTCTGTCATACAATTGTTTGATTATATGACACAACCAGTGCATATGGTGTGCTTAGTTTTACAACAGTACTAATAATAATTTTTAAAGCCAAAGAGAACATTCCATTTTTTAATAAATAATCTCTTACAGCAGAACATTGCTTTACGAAGTAGGTCTATTACATCGCATTTCCAAATGAATGCTGGAAGGAATCTCCAAGGATATGTCAATAACTTTAATATGTTTAAAATAACCCGTTTTCTTCTCTAGAAAGGTTTAAGAATTGTTTAGGTATAAGGTAGTTTCGTTCCCACACAATTATTCTTTACCCTTCTTTCAACAATTAAAGAACCAAATGTCGTCTTATCCGAAAGGCAGTATCATTATGCACTACTTTGTATACCATTAACATGAAGAAATATATGTTTGATTGGTGTTAATTTTTTTATATTCACAATTTCTTTTCTTTGTGCATATCATATTAACTCTAAAAAGACATCATTTTTAAATAAACCTCAATTTTATTTACCTGGATCACTTAAAACATTTCTAAGTCCATGCAAAAAGTGTATTCGATCTACTTTTAATGTAAACAAATTAGATAAGTATACATGGTGATCCATTTTTCAAAAATGAATTTTCAGGCTTTACAGCATCTCTGTAATCAGATTTTTTTTTATTAATTTCCCAATTTATGCTCAATTTTTTAGAAAAATATTATCGTTCTCTAATTAGTCGTTATATTAAGACTACCACTATATACTATATAATGAGTTATATGATATGAAATTTATGAATTAAGACGTTTTAATGGAAGTAGAGTGATTCATAATGGTACTGCCTTTCAGAAGATGCAGCATGTTGTCTGAAAGGGAATGTTAAATAAGATTCAATTTCAGAAATAGAACACTAATAAGAATACATACAAAATGAGAAGGTTCAATAGAGTTAAAATATAACAAAAGAGTATTACGTAAATTAATAAAGTATAACAGAAAATAAATAAGGTTTTATGATAAATAGAGAAGGTTAAAAATGTTAAAGGCTAATGTTTTAAGAAAATAAAAGAAAGTTATATGAGGTCGAGCTAATGAACCAAGGATATAAGGAAATAATAAAAAAGAAAAAAAAATAATCATCAAGGTCAAAACTCTCTTATAACCTCTATTAATAAACTGAACCATTGTTTAGCTGTAAAAAATGGCTTAGTTCTCTAATAACTGTAGCTAAATTTCGTGCGGACCAACATATTTTCCTCAGTAAGTACCCTCTAATCGTACTAACCTACTGAACATCTAAATATTATACAAAAGGAAGCAAAACTTACAATAACGACTTTTAATGATCTACTTTTATCAATATATGTGTTAAAAAACCTTTAATTGGTCCACCGAACTTCCAATAATATAGTATATGAAATAAGGAATAGAACAAAACACTTGTTGAGGTGTGTGTATGTATGTGTGAGTGTGTGTGTGTGTGTGTGTGTGTGTGTGTGTGAGTGCAGTATATTATCTATGAAGCAGATATCCTTTATTAATGTTACATAATACAGAATACAGAACAAAAGCACTAACTATGGTGGGTATTTCAAACAATAGTCAGATATCAGCTGAGCGTTTGAAGCGACGAAGAGAGTTTGAGATGTATTCAGTCTATCATATCAAAATTAAGTTACTGTCTTGAGTCAGTCAGTATTCATTTACATTAATTTTGCTAATCTTGTATTGATGCATAACCTTAATATCAAATGTCGTGACCGTTTCCCACGATTTACGATAAATATTCTAAGATATTCATTTAAGCCAAATATGTGAAATATTTTATTATGCCAAATTAATAATGCCATTAAATTTTACTTAGATGCACTTACGTGAACGAGATTGGGTTTATTGCAATCAATATGTCTGCAATAAACTAAATGAATGTGTAAGGGAATGCAAAAAAATATATTTATTCATATTCAGACTATAGCATATAAATATCGTAAAATAAATCGATTATTTCAAGATAATATCCTATATTTTTCTAATTCGTACTCCTAAATTTATATATAGAAATGGAAGGATTTGATTTTAACAGTTGAATTTAAATACTACAAGTCTGATTTTATTGCAATTCGAAAGAGTTAATACCATAGCAGTCAACGTACTTTCATATAATCTACTCAATACTTCAATTTGCTGATAAACAAAAAAAGAAGAATATAACTAAAGTATACTTCACAATAATTAACTAATTAAGATTTAATTCAATTCGTTTAGTAAAAAGTTGAAAATTAAAACATTAATTTCATACCTCAAAATGAAAAGAGGCAGTCTTTCTTCATGTCTGTAGTGAATTATTTCTTTGTAAAGCAGTCACTGGCATTATTTATTACTTCCACCCTGTTCCCCTCATCAGAAAAGCACATCATTGTCTTTGAAATGCAACAATGATCTCTAAAGCCTGGATGTTTAAAGTCACCCCCTTTATTTCATTAAAAGTTAAAAAAGCTACGGTGCTCTATTAATTGTATTTTTTTTATTGAGGGATACTAATAACGACATTGTTATTTTGGTTTATTGTGCTAGTCTCTAGATAAAACAATACTTAAATCAAGTTAAACCTGAGATTCCTTAAAATATTGGAATTGAAACAAGAATTTATCTAAGAAGAAAATAAGTATCTTGTCCTAGATGTTAGTGAAATAGCGACACTTTCATTTACTCATCAAGATCAATGACTTATTTTGTTTGCATATTGTTAGTGCCACAGAGGTTAGTAAATAAGATATTATTATCAACCGTCATACCTAGTCTATTGCTAGTGAAGTCGCCCGACCGGTTTCGCAATGGCTGCATCATCAACAGGACTAATGTTACCTTCCAAAATCACGGATATAAATACCTACTTTAACTCAATGTTGCCAATATACGAGTATATGCCTAAATTTCCTACCTAACAGTTTTGTTTTATAACGAAACCGGTCGGTCGACTTCACCAGCGATAGACGAGGTATGACGGTTGATAATAATATCTTACTTATTTTATTACTTCATTCTAAAAATATTTTTCGATATATTATTTTTTAGATGTATTCTCGAAAATTCTAAATACATTTTTAGAATTGGTACTATGTGGCTATTGGATAATTATATTATCTTAATGTTGTACTCTGGCTGTATACGCGTTGAACACTTCTGATCACCTCTACTGAAATTTAAAAGCGATTTTTCTAATATTCCATTGGAAGCCTTTTGAGTAAAATTAAACAATGTCATATACGGAATATTCTGATGAATGCATATTGTTTAGGTATATATACTTAATTTATTGTTATATCTATTCAATCTGTGAATATTTATATTTCTTTTTAGAAATATATAATATATGCTTTTTGTATTTTGCTTATATTTCATATGTTTTATATAGTTGTACGAACCTTATATCTAGTATGGCATACTACGTTAGAAATAAGCTCTTTCATAACAGGTTACCGAGAAAAGACAAACACACACATACAGAGACAGAGTGAGAGTGTTTGAGGGAGGGGTGAGAAAGAGATAGAGTTTGAAATGGAGAAAGAGTGAGAGAGAGACACACAGGCCGAATTTCAGTGTTTCATCTTTCAATTACCTTAAGTTTCTCATACAGTGTGCAAATAAATACGAATGTAATCATGTATATAAATGTATGTATTAATTACAACAATTGTAGTCTATTTGTATTTATATACAGATATAATACTGTATATGTATTTATATAAATATGACTAACAAACTATTGAAGGTACGTTTCAAATTATTCTTACCAAACATTTTTCACTATTTAAGTTCAAATTAAAGTACAACGGACAACAATACATTCATTTCGAATCATATTTTGAAATATAAAAGAAATAAAAGACAATTACGTGTACAATACTGGTCTTAAATTTAATACAAAAATTGATTGTTTTATTATACGTTCAATCGTATTATATGCTATATAATTTGTTCGTTAGTAATATTACTAACTAACAATGCATAGTTAGACGTATAATATAAATAAATCAGTTATATTGCAAAATATATTTCTGTTGTTTAATAGCTTCAAAATATATTTATTTTATATATAACATTATACTATATATAATATGTCATTACTTTTGTGCATATACGTGTAGATTACAATAGTATAAACAATTTTTTGAGATGTAAATGTATTGCGTTTGATTGAATCCATGCATCCGTTTAAAGGTGGCGTTTAGTCTATATGAGTCATTGGGTGGGTGAGCTTTGAGAGCACTCAAGTCACACTGTTTGATATATCTTCTCAAATATGTCAGATACTCTGTACTTAATGAGAAAATATACTCCATTGTTTTCAGACAAAATAAGTCATAGGAAAGATACTTCATGGTACTTTATATACAAATGAATATACATTTACTCTGAAAATATATTTCTTTCATTTAGTGAATAATAGCGTTTAGTAACATTAAATATATTTTCAAATTTAAAATTTCTGTTACGTTTGCTTGTAAAATTTTCAGATAAGCAACATTATTCCCTGAATCGCAGCTCTCAAAACTAACTCTTATGCGTATTTATTTCTTAATTTTCTATAACACTTTATTCAATGTCATGCAGTTTATTCTGTTATTGAATAACAGCAACTTATATACACTGACTTACGTGCTTTTAAATCCCTTCTGTCAAGTTTTAAAGTCTCCTTATAGTGTAGACAAATCAAGTAGATACTCGCACATAAAGAATACTGGGCAATTGAACCTCCACAAATGACATAATTTGGGCTCTTAAAAAGATTTAAGAGAAATTAATTACTGAATGCAGTGTGTAATTATTAATACACAAAGCGAAAACTGAATAATTTACAGTTAATCTGTAAGGAAAAATATGCAAGTTTTCTCATAAAGATTAAAAATCTTAACTCTGGATTGAATTTATTCTGGTCACGTCGTTTGACGGATCCTAATTATACTGAACGCAATAAGAACTCTGTATAGAGAAATTGATTCAATAAAGTACTAAACCAACAAAGATTCTAACTATAATTTTATATTTTTAATTAAAACTGATATAATTTAATGACATAATAATAATCATATAAAGTAAATTGATTGACTTATTTATAAAAAAAATAGAATGCATTATAGCTCGTTTTAATAATACACCAGTTATTGCAATAATTTTTTTTTACTTATTTTGTTAACCCTAATTTAAAAAAATCTATTACTTTCATGTTTCTCTACATTGATTACAGTATACATTTTGGATCTTTACAAATTCAATTAATCCTGATAAATGTCTAAAAACTCATATATATATATTATATATATATATATATATATATATATATAGGGTTACTAGCCGTTGCGTCTACAACGTGCTTGGTCTCCCTTCTCTTTTTCTCCTGAAGACGGATTACTCGAAAATTTGAGTTTGTAAATGTGTTTCTTTACTTTGTGTGCTACCTATCTTCAATTTTGAACTGTTATATATATATATATATTTAAAACGTGAGCATATAAAAACACAAAAAGATATATTTTGTCAGTCATGTCGTTGAATTTCAAGGAAAAGTTTCAAACAGCCTAGAGTCTCAAGGATTTCTTACTAATTTTCTGGGATATTAGTGAAATTTTCACTATGTCTATTTTCACGTTAAGTCGACTGCCATTGGAATGGAGAAAAGATGTCTTACACTGTGTAAACCTGTAAATTTTAATATAACTTCCTTCTTCTACAAAACACTTAAGTCACTTCAAATTCATCATAGAAACTTATGTGTGGGTCCTGAGGTCACTCCTCATACCTTTCATTTGTATATTAACCACTTAGAACTCAATACATTAAAACTCAATTTCAGTTGAGTATTAATTAATATTATTTTTTAATATATAATAAAATTAAGTACTAATAATAATATTAATACTAAATAAACAATAATTACTAAATATATTCAAATTAACATAAGGAAAAAACAATGTCTTTAAAATATTCATTTCAATAATATTCATTATAATAATTACCTCTAGATAGCAATGCCAAGATATTTATGACTCCGTCAAGTTATTTTATTTTATGTTTTACAATAAGAATCATTTCAAATACGAATAAATTAATGAAAATTTGTTCACAAAATACGCGAGAGTAAAGTCAAACTAATTTCGTCGTGTAAATGTTCAACCACCGGAGTGCTCATTTGTGCAATTAAAATTGCATGTGTTTATATTTATAATTAAATAGATATTTAATTAATGTATAAATTGATATTCTGGTAAAAAGAACATATCAGTTGTTTACTTAATTAACAAGTTATAAACTGTTCAATGTTGTAACTATAATAAGAATATGCACATCTAGTCCTCATATACGAATTTATTATCTACAGAAATGTTATAAAAAAAATATGCGTTTCGAACTTTTTATGACTTCTTCAGGATGCATAAGGTTATCATGAGTATTGGGCATAAGATAATGTAAATGTACTGTATCGCTAACCTTCTGGATAGGCGGATTCCCGATAGAGGTCTTTATGAAGCATCGTTTCCATTGAAATTTGATCCTTTGACTTTACGATTGCTTGCAAAAACCATGTTAACAACTGTTAACACAAAAAATAAATATTAATTATGCCACAGTTGTCAGCCATTCAAAATGATAGCTTTTTAAAAAATGTAGAAGCATAGTGAAATAATTATAGCTGGTAGTAATGAAACTTTAATATCAACATTTAGAAAAGAGACATTCAAAAAAGGAACAGGTTTAGTCAGAATGTGACTACACCATAGTATGTAGTTCATTCAAGAGTTTGTTTCCAGTTTGAAGATAGGCCAATTTCAATTTTTAGCAATGCAAATAAGGTTTGTACGATCAGGTATGTATACTGCATAATGAGAAGAGTTTGCAAATTCGTAGCCAACTGTCTTCAGACCGGCTAGCTCGTAATGCAATCAGCCAAGGACTGTCTGCTCGCTATGAATAATGCACGAAGCTGCACTTCCGCACTTCCACCTCAAAGCAACCCATCGCCACTATAATGCTAACTCTAGCATATTCTCTTCAAAATGCGCCAACACTTACTTTTCTCATCCTTCCATAACACATCATTTCTAAAGAGAAGACTCCGACTTAATCACAGAACATATATATTAACTATACTAGCATGCAACATATGCCCGACACATCAAATTTAGTCAGAAAGTTCTTTGAAATAGACTATTCACATTATCTGTTATCTTACGATCAGAATAATAACATAACTTTTAAAACTTTTTGGCACCAATATATTTGGATGATATTTTTAAAATACTTATTTTAGACAATATCTACAATTAATGGAAATTGTTTATCTATCACATTTATTGTTAATATTTTCACTATAATAACATTTGTGCTTTAAAACTCAAAGATGATGCACACATAAACCAATCTGCGTTCTTTTTTTTATTTCAGTGGATCCAGGAGAATTAATCTCTCCTGATCAAACAATTGAACACATATGTGCTTGAGAATATACTTTTAAATTTCTTTGAACTTAATGTACATACGACTAAAATTGTCAATAAATTACATGACATGAATTCGTTATTGATGCAGGTATTCTTACAGATCAGTCTATAGCCATTCCTGTTTAATTTAGATGATGATAGAGGGCAAATTTAGTATCTTACACTAATTAAAAGTGTAAAAAGAATGTTTCTTCCTTTACACTTCAGTTTAGTAGGGCAATGAGGCTACTATAGTTATTAGAATTAATTATTAAAAATTACGTTTGCCTATACTTATCAATTATGTTTATATTTGCATTTGATTTTAACTTTTTAAGTAAATTTCTTAATATATTTTTTACCCACATGAAATATAAGAAGACTAATTTAATGGGACTATTTTAATGAGACTAATTTTGTATCTCATTAAAATAATTATACAGAATTCATGAAGGGATTTTTGTTTCAGTTCATATTTGTCGTCACATCAAATGTAATTCTGAATTTATTTCATTTATATTATTTATAAATAAGTATGAAAATAAAGCATTCTACTCGTAGTAGAAATTTTCTTAGCGTATATGAATGTTGTAGTACATTTTTATCTTCAATATCTAACTGAACATATATTGTCGTTTAACCATATAAATATAACCAACCATAAAGTATAGATATCCCAGTCAATGATATCTTATAATATATCTAATTCATATATCTTATTTACATCAGTTGAACTTCCATTATTTTAATATACATAATCTGAATTATAGTATTATGCTTTAAATCGAAACTTTATTCATTGCCTATTTCTTACCTTCTTCTATATCGACCTACAAATGCCACTTATTCCAGGAATGTTCCATATAGTTCCTCTGTTTGATGGTTGGTATTTCCTACTATTTATAAGTAAAGAATAAAGATAATGAAATAATCTAATGTAATTATTTTGACGGATGTATAGGTTTTGAGAGGTCTCTATAGTTCATTTTTGGCGTTTATTTGATAACCTGTGTCTGTGTATGTGTGGATCAAAATAGTTACTCCATAATGTTCATAATCACTTTTTCTTGGTTTTCTATGAGCACGGGTTCGTGAAGAAGGAATTATTCATTGTATTCTATCGTCTTCTCCGCCTAACTCTTTTATTTGATCCCCTATATTTCTTATCACAAACTGCCTAATTATGAGTATATTCTTAATAATAAACAATTTCCTTCATGAATAGTTGTGCTGGTAAGAAAATGGTACAAGGTGGACATTGTGCTACCTGTCTGCTCTCATTATTATCAGCAACGTTTTATTTCCCGGGCCAATTCTGCTCCCCATGTACTTTCACTCAATATTTACTCCGCACCTCATGGTGTCTTCTGTGTATACAAAATGTGAGTTCTGTTTGAGTTGAGCTCAGTGTGTTTAATTTTTACGTTTGTTTCTATTCTGATTCTGCTGGCCAATTTTCACAAAACTTTCTATGTTCAGCGATGTAAACTAACCTGTACTCATATTCCTGTCCTTTCTGCTTTTGTCCATGTCATTCGCCTTTATGAAGTTTAGCAGGGTTACCATGATCAGCAATATATAGTCTTTGAAATTCATGGTGATTCCCTATTCTTTGTGTTAATGGATGTTTTCTAATCTAAATCTTCAATCACATTTCTGACTCTCTCCCTCAATCTATTTTAAGTGCTTCAAGAAATCAGAATCTGTTTCTTTGGTGTCCGCTTTATTACTGGTCTCAAAATATCTAACAGAATTATGTTTTGATTTTTTCCTTCATTTTTATTACTTCAATTTTTTCTTATAAATTTTTCAGTGTACTTTCTTTATTATTGTTTATGTTTTCAGGCGTTTCTATTTTTTTTACTTTATCTGACATATCTATCCTTTTTTTTACTTAGTTATTATTCACTCATTTTTTCAATCCTCCTCTTATTGATTGAGAATATGAGACAGCACATGTGCGCGTCTACGACCCTTTTAGTCACATAGTACCACTCAAGCAAGGAGGCTCTTCTTATTGAATTACAAATATCAAAGCTAGTCCTGTTTAGAACTCTGTGCACTTTGCACTAAGTCATTGTCTTTTTTGTCCTTTGGACTATTGAATTTCAATTTACTTTCAAACTATAGTGACTAATTTTTGAATTAGGTACTATTTACAATGAATGTTCCGGTGTACCATCTGCAAATCCAACATCCAAATACGAGTACAAAACGGTGGTTTTAAACGTTTGATTTGAACCTGAAAAACTATCATATTCCCAAAAAAATGTATTCTACACTATATAAATATGAGGGTATCATATCTAAATATGACGGTAAAGTTTTAAAGGGAGTAAGCATTTTCGATGGGTAACGATTCTTTTCAGGGTCACAAGTTGATTGCACCCTGATTTTCTAGTTGTCAAAAGTTTTCGTTTTGAGACTCATACGCTAGTTATTAATCGTTGACAAATTTAGACCATTCCAAATTTTTCTATTATACTTTATGCGTTGATTTTTAGTTTCATTACAACTTGTTTTTTATGTATACCAATTTTAATGAATATTTTTTTTTTTTTAATTTATTTGTTTAAGTCACAACAATGTAAGTGTTACATTACCAGTAACACTGATAACACAGATGTATGAGGGAAGAAACACAGGAGGGAAGAAGCAATCCAGTGACTACACTTCCTGGCATGGGTCTAAGTAGGAGAAAAAAAAAATAAAAAATAAAAATAAAATAAAAAAAAATCACTTAGAACGGTTCATAGTAATAAGTCTCTTGGCCACATCCTCTTCAGACGTCTTCTGGGATTTAATGAATATGAATTAATTAATCTGGTTCATGTTATCATGTGATTTGTGAATATATGTTCTCATTTTAGGAACAAATTATTAATAAAACTAACCTGAATGAAAAAAAGAGTTTATTCTTGTTTTTATAAGTAAAAGTAATATCAAACTAAATTGAACTTCTATTTATTCCACAGATATTAATGTTTATGATGTTAAAATTATCCATCTTCTTAACTAGAAGGAGGTAGAAAGTATTAAGAAAGATAAACATAAATACTGAAAACGATGAATCTTTTATGTTATAGACGTAAAAATAAAAACTTGTTTACAATGTATTGTTATATTATTTAATTGTTTAATTAAATTGATAATCTATGGTTTATTAATTTGTTTTCTTTACTTCAATAAAATCAAAGGCAGTAATGGCACGAAAGGTTATGCAAAATAAAGTAATAAGGATTGAAAGCGTCTCCCTCGGCTGTAGTCTAGATAGAGTCGATACAAATACCTCCTTCCTAATCGCAGTCAAGTCCCTTCCAATACCTCTGCCGAAAAACCCTTTTCCCTTAAAGAAGTTTAAGCAGTTCTACTTGTTGCCACATAATTCAACTTCTTTGAATAACTAAAGAGTTAATTAAATTTGCAAGTTTTAAAGGCGCGAGTTAAAAAGAAAATTAACCCAAATTGAGACCTTAAAAGCGTTTGGAAGAAGAAATTTCTATAATCTTAATTAATCACTTTGGTACAATTTTTAATTAATAAAAGCAGACTAAATAACTTTAAATAATGAATCTTGATTGAATGTTAATTTTGTAATATTTGTTGACTTTTTCACGTGATGAATGTTTTCTTTTATATTAATATTCAAGTAATACTCTTGGTTATTTCTGTCAATGACATTATTTGTTATGACAAAACCTATTCCCAAATAACAAAATTGTATCACTAAATTTTAATATAAATGAAAACAGGCTCACATAATTGAAATGTAAATTAATTATTAATATTTTTTTAACTTAATTTCAATGTTATTTTTGTAATATAAAATTTCAGTAAATAAAAATGAAGTAGATTATCCAAAGTCAATACTTATATCTCATATGTCTCGAATTAAACATTAATCTAAAATATTGATCACCATAATTACTATGTATTAATAATTCTACTCCAAACAATAAAATGCATTTTTAGTTTAGTTTAGTTATATTTTGATTTAGTTTTAATTAAATTTTTTCTAATATTGATTAAAAGATTAAATGGATTATGTGAGAAATTTAGCAGACTCCAATTAAGTCATATTCTTTAAAAAAAAATATGTATAATAAACTAAGTACTGTAAACAACATATTATGAACAGCGAATTATAAATCAACATACAATGTTTATAAGTTTAATGTTAGTCTCGTAATAATTAATTGTTAAATAAATATACGAACTTTCGGTGATGAATATCTCCGAACAACAATCCATCCAATTTTAGCAATAAGACCTATTGTTACAAATATTATTAATTTAGCCCCATACACAGTGTCACCTGAATAGTATCCACAAAGGATTGGCTTCTTCTTGTTTTCAACAAATAAATTTGTATGTCTGTTTTAAGGAAATCAAAGGAAATGACTTTAAAGAAGTGCTCTTCTTGAACAAAGAGTTCCCTAGAATCACTAATGTATGAAAGAAACATTCGTGAGCATATAATTGTAATGTTGAACAATTACTGTTTATAATGAAATACATTTTCAAATTCTTGATTTAACTGCACTAATTATTATGTAAGAAATGTACAATCAATATTGTTGACTGTGTATTATATGTTGGACATATTTTAATGAAGCATTCTTTAGACATACTGAACTGTGTGCTAAAAGTATTATCTAATACAAAAACAATGCATTTAACTACGTTATTTATTTTAAGGTGTTTCTACTCGATATATATATATATATATATTTATATATATATATATATATATATATATATATATATATATATATATATATATATATATATATATATATATATATACAATTAAAAGAAACGGTCCAGTGGACTTTTTTAAATAAAATAAATTCAAAACGAAAGAAACACACAGAAAGAAGAGCGGGACTCTTCGCTTTCACACCTCCTGATGACGACGATGGTCGAAATATCGCTGTGAGTTATGTCTGTGTCTTTCTGTGTATTTCTTTCGTTTTGAATTTATTTTATATATATATATCAGTTGAAACAAAAATAAAACCATTGCCCCCAACAACCAGACAAGTAACAACCCATGGAACATGTCTGTTACATATTATGGAACATAATATACGTAACACTAAGGGTATTAGTTCCTCTCTGAATATTGTGATCTTATTAACTTTTATCATAAAATAATTATATTAAAAAGATAATGAAAGTAAAAATTGAATTTTTAGGACACCAAAACAGCGAGATTTAATTAGTTGCCGTATCATATAAAAAATGATAATGTAACTATGACTTGTTACAAAACTAGATTAATACAAAAATTTACTTCTAAAGCTTATGGAATAATATCAACATTATTTATCAAATAGTGGGACTTTCATTATAGTGAAAAATAAAAGCCAAATGTCATTTTTAATAAACATAAAAGAATGTTTAATAAGAAAACATCATTGAAAGAGATGATTCAAAGAATATTTTTTATAGGAAGTCAAACATTTTTTAAATTAAACCTATAAATCTAGAATACGTAGAGACTACGTAGAGAAAGACCTCCAAAAATGCATGCAGGTGACTTTAATAAGTATAGAACTTTCAAAATATAATTTTTACATGATTTATTTTACTTATATTAAAGTACAAATAAAGTCTTAACATATGTTTATTGATGATCCAGTATTTGCAACAAAGTTGTAGCTTATTTCAGGTGTCTATCTCTATTTTTTCACATATAACAGTTGTTTAAATAGAATATCCGTTTGATGGTTTATTTACTCGTTTGTTAAATTACCAGATTCTTAAATGAAATATAAAACTAACATCAATATGTTACAGCAAAACATATGATAATTAATTGGATTTGATCTATCACAAGCGAAGTTGTGACTACTAAAGGAAAGTGTGTCATCACTCCTTGTAGTGATTAGTTGTGGATACCTCCTGGATACTCTAAATAGTCATAGTTATTAAGGGCTAAGAGATGCAAATAAGTTTGTCATTATAAATGCATGAAAGCATGGCGCTATTGTCTTTGAGAGTATCCAAGACGCGCCCCAAATAGTAGAGGGATGGGTAAAGGTCAAAGGTCTGGATAGAAATCCAGCTAAAATCATCCTCTCACTTTCCTAAGGAGAAATATAGTAGGTAACGAAAACATTTTTATTAATTATATTAAGCTGAATATATACTTAGACTCTCCTTACTTGAAGGATAAAGCGGGAATAACCACGTAACTGATACAATGAGTAAGACTATAAATAAATTATACTTTTAAGAAGTATTTTTTTAGGAAAAACATGAGAATATAAACTCAAACGTTCTTACTGATTTGTAAGATTATAATTACTGCTGCGATAAATCAATTTGTGTGGTATACAAAATTTAAAGAAAAATACACCCGATTTGGCCTTGTTGAAGTACAACACAAGTGTATCTCAAAATAGCAGAAGTCAGGACTCTGCTATCTCTCTAAGTTCAGCGTAAAAAAAAATTATGAATAGCTCCTCTCTTAGATATGTTTATTAATATTTATGAATTCACAGTTAATAGAGAAGGAAATTAACAATACAACGGGAGAAGGGAAGTTCAAGCATTATATAGAAAGAAATATTAGGCTATATGTTTCCAGATGCAATGCTGCTAATAGATTATTTGGTAACTGTAGACAATTATATGGTTATAACAAATTTTAAATCATTTGTCTAGAACAATTAGACAAGAGCTTTGTATTAGGATCTCTTGAGACTGATGGGGTCTGAGACTAATTGAACTCGTGAGCAGCTCTACCGTATGTGAACTATCTGGCTTCCCTTTTTCCTTTTTGACATCAGCTTGGTATATTAGTTTCCTTATACAACTTGAACATTTTCCTTAAAGAATGAACTGAAGTTAGAATTAGAATTGGTATTAGAGATAGAGGCATAACAGGTTAGGCGTACGCCACAGAACAGGCATTTACATGATTATTGATGAGATCCACGCCTTCTGTGCAATAAAAAAAAGTATTAATATATCTGGTTGCTCCAGATGATTGATTTAAAGTTTCTTGTAAATGGCAATATGGATAGAAAACATAAAAACAAATGAATAATCAGTGACTAACAATGGTTTTTATATAACGTTTACATTATAGACACATTACAATTAAACCAAAGCCTTGCCTTATCTACAAGCTTTTGGAATCAATCAAAAGTCAAAAATTTACAATTTTATTGATTCCAAAGTTTCAACATTCTAAGAATAGCAGCTCAGGAGGAAACAATTGTTATCTAAAATCACATATGGACCAAAAAATCCCATTCCTATAATAGATGATTTTACCTAAAAGAAATAAGGCATACCTACACTGTAGAGTTAGCATTGTTCTTATATGGACTAACACATTAAACGGTGTGACCTATAAGGTTCCTACAAACATTTCGGTATATACCCACCTAAGGGCTAGGTTAGTTCAGTTAATCGTGCTCACCTCAGGCCTGGTAGATCCAGGGTTCAATAACCACTCTGGGACTCTATTTATTCACGTGGAAGGTAAATAAATCTCAGCACATCTTCCATCCGAGAGGACGATAACCGTTGATCTTGAGCCTGTACAATGTACGAGGTATTGTTAAAGATCTCTAATGTAAATAAACTTGAGTTAGGCAAAATTTGTAACTGCCAATGTAGAATCTTCATTGTATGGTGTCACAAATGAAAAATGTTCGGCCTATGTGTGTTCTCTTGTGGAACTGGCACTGCCATCTAACTTAGCCTATACACACAGACATAATCGAAAGAAGATTGAACTTTAAAGATGGAAATACATGCAAATTGGTTAAGACCTCGAAATCCGATTTTTTATTATTACTTCCTTATTGTTCAATTAAAGTACAAATATTTTTAGTTATAACACTTTTGTAATTAATGCTGCACTAAATACAACAGAATTAATGTTGGTGAGGCTTGATGGTGACGAAAAATACGAGTATATTTTTTCTTTAGATAGTTTACAAACAAAATGAAGATGTCGGAAAAACAACAGCAGTGCTCACAAGTACGAGTCAAAGTGGTAAATATATGATAATAAATAGTATGCTGAATCAAAGCAGAGAGGTGAGCAATGAATTAAATGTCGTAACCGTGGGAATTAGAAGAACAGTGCGACGGGAATTAGACAAGTGTGTGTTCTTTATTTACAGAGAAATATTTTGTTACGAATATTTGCTATGAAATTTACAGCACATAATAACAGAAAACGAATAAGCCATGCTATAAACAAACTATTAGATCATCTAATGGAAGGAAAGTGAAATTAAGCAAGTAATTGAAAAGTGAACACGCGAATTTTTAAAAGTGCTATATTACTGTATAAAATGACGTAACTTCTATAAAGTGAATCTTGAGTCTTCTTATTATTTGAATAGACATCGTAAGTCAATCAGAATCTAAAGGAGTCATTCAAAATGATAAATAATAGTAAAAATAGCTGGTGGGATCCTTATTTTTAATGAATGGTAATAATTTACTTTTACTGTTATATTTCAGAAATTACGCATATGTTTGATTGCTATAAATATTGATAAGTTACATGAAACCTAACATAATAGTAGCTTGCACTACCATTTATGGTATTTAAAAGATTTATTTAAATCTGTTACAGACCTATACGATGTAAAACGCGTTTTCTGACAAGGAAACATCTACATATTTCAATAATTTCTATTGTATTCTGGAGATAAAATAATATAAGTGTTCCTTAGGAATATTGAAAATCTTTTAGAAATACAAGTGCCAGCCCTGTTCAGTTATATCTCTTATAAGAAGCTTATTCGAAGAGCCCTGCTCCCAAAATAAATCCTATGTCTGTAAAGTTTCTTCTTGACAATAATCAGTAAAACACAACAAAGGTCGTAACCAGTAGTTAACCAGTGGTCAAACTACTGGTAAATGATAAATAGCTATGCACATTTGCAGTCGTAATTTTGCAGTCAAACATTTGAATTTGCACATTTCGGTTTAACCGTCATTAAAGGAGTGCCACCAATGGGTGACTGTTATATAGTAAATCCCGCTAATCGTAGATACCAAATTACAATCACTTCTGAATGCAAATACTTTATAGCTGATGTGAAAAAAACCGTCAGATAAAAAGTCAATGGGACAACAAACGCATTCTCTACTCTTTTATGAAAATACTAATTTTTTGTGTGTGAATGTATTTATTTTTTTACTAATAGTTTACCTTAGTATATATATATATTTATATCAATGATCAAACCACAATAAGAAAAGGGAAAACAAGACTAAGATCTTTCAACCGTAACAAGGGGTCTTCATCAGAGTCAAAAACCCAACTGAAACACTAGATGCAGAAAACATCTAGTAAGGGGTTGAGAAGAGTGGGAGGGAAGAGTGGTATTTTAAAAGGGAGAATGGGATGGGAAAAAAAGGAGTACAGTAAGAAAGAGTAAAAAACTATCCGCTAGCTGTCAACCCTCTTAGAAGAGGCTATTGCCTTCGTAACGAAAGTATCAAGTTTGAAGAGACCGTTACTAATGTTTACATATAAAAAATTACCTCTTTGTTAATATGAAAAATTAGCTATGAATAATCGATGTTGTTAAGAACTATTATTCAGTCGTCTATAATTAAATTTAATAAATCAAATATTATAAACATTAGTAACGGTCTCTTCAAACTTGTTACTTTCATTACGAGGGCAATAGCCCCTTCTAAGAGGGTTGACAGATGGCGGATAGTTTTTTACTCTTTCTTACTATACTCCTTTGTTTCCCCAAACAACCCTTCCTGCGCTTTCACTCTTTTAAAATACCACTCTTCCCTCCCACTCTTCTCAACCCCTCACCAGATGTGCCTGCATCTAGTGTTTCAGTTGGGTTTTTGACTCTGACGAAGACCGCTTGTTATGGTTGAAAGATGTTAGTCTTGTTTTCCCACTTCTCATTGTGGTTTGGACATTGATTGTTATTTCACGTATTTATGTGAAATCTTTTTATATATTTATATATATAAAAAAATTATGTAAATGATCCAACAAACTAAATCAAGTAATTTCTCAAAAAGCAAAACCAATAAGAGATCTCGAGAAAAACTCACTATTGTATTGCTGAGGAAACTATTATGGCTACCTCCTTTGCCAACATAATCATTTCAAAACTGGAACAAAATATCCTTAGTAACACTTGCCATCTGTTCCATCCCTTCATAGATAACATCTGTCGTGAATCAAAAGAAGGAAAGTAGTTTGTTATGACATTTTTCAGCTTATGAACACCAAGAAAATAGATGATCGAAAATAATAGAGAAAGATGTGAACTCGAGTTCTTTGAATACTAATAATGGATGTCATCAGAATGTGGTAAATATGCACAGATATTTTGCTACCTCTCTCTGATTTCTCCATATTCGACTTATGTTTTTTTTTTGTAACCAGTAAAATTTAACTATAATTTTAAACCCGTATGGATCGTTTGTTTATTGTCTAATTTTCCATTACTTTTTCATTGTTGCACAACTTGAAGAAATTGTTGCATGCTACAATTAAACCCCAACTTGTAGAATATTTAATTTAATTAATTTTAAATTTAATTTAAAGAGATTGCTATTTAATCTAATTGCTTAGAGATTAAATATTCTCTTTTTATTTCTTTCCATATACGCAGGAAAACAATGTTACAGTACTCCTGTTATCGGCAGAGTTAGTGTTTTAAATTAATTTAACCTAAGACTGAACTGAAGGGAAAAAAAGAAAAGGTATGAGGAACTAAAGTTATTGGTGACGCTCCATAAACCCGAGCACCCCACCGATACATAGAACGGTCGACTATATTTCCACTACATACACTTTTATATTTTTTTCATAAATAACCACAAGATATCTTTGTATTACAATGCTGACCTGCGTGTGTATAAGAATATTCTTTCACTAATACCAAATGATTCATTTTAGTTAGGACCTTGTATTGTAGGACCCTCTTCCAATCAAAACGATCTTCCAGCTTATACAATTTACGGATAAAGCTATTTTGGCATTAACTTCTGTTACTGTAACCATTCTTTTTTTCAGTTAATAAATTAATTATTTTATTAATTATTAATAACAACAAAGTCAGCCAGAAAAAATAAATTGCTAATAGTAGGGTAAAAAGCTAATGGAATGGTCTCCACATATAAAAATTTAATCGTAAAAATAAAGCGTTTCGAACACGTTGTTTATATCATTAAATTTTATATGTGGAGACAATTTCATTAGCTTTTTACCTTACAATGAGGTAAATACCACATAATATCTGATTGCACTACGTTAGAAATTGCTAATATTAGTTGTCTCGTAAACCTGTAATAGGACGGATTGATGAACTTGCCAAACTTTCAGTTCTTGTATGTAAAATTACTGTGGATTTCAATATAACAGAAAAAAAAATATATCACAATATGATCTTCAGACGTTGGAAGACAATACCTGATAATAATAGAGAGAATATTTTTTTAGAATAAAAATATTAATAACTAAATTTATCTTTATTTTAAAAAAAAAACTTCAGGGATTATCAACCTATGGTGCACCTGCAATAGTTTTTAATAAAGTTCGTTTAATTTAAAATATTATAACTGGGTTTACTTCCATGAAAACATACCTTTATAACTTTAACTGTATAATTCATCAAGAAAATGTGTGCGCCAACTCCCTCAAATTTGAACATATCATGTCTAGAATAGTTTTGGCGATCAACTTTTTAAAAAACATTTCTTAAAATAATATCAACTTTTTTTGAGTATTAAATCACCGTCTGTTTAAGGAATTTATTAACGATATCGATGCAGGATATGGAGATCTGAATTAACACTGTGAGGTGTGATGGAAATTTTCACATTTATAGTAATGAATGACAACTCTATCTCTGAATTAAGTGACGATGGCGAGGTGCAGAATCTCACTTTTCTTCTTGACTTTACTTCACACCTCAATGAATTGAAGTAGAAACGTAAATATAGGAACAATTTAGCTTTTAGCTGTACAGTCATATTCGAACATTATAAAACGAATTTCAATTATTAGGAAAACAGCTAAAGCATTATCATAAAATTCCATTAAATTACATTGGTAAATCACTGCTTTTCTCTGCTGGTGAACTCAACATTACAATGGTGAATTCAATTTACAATGAATCATCAGTAGATCTAAAGATTCAGATCACCATTTGATACAGTGTTGAGGACGCTTCCTAGGAATGCAGATGGAGTTGATTGAATTTCAAGGAAATGAAGATTTAAGACAAAAATATGAAAGACTATCTGTAACAGGAGTTTTATAAAAATCTACCTAAAGAAGCTCTCCCTAGGATAAGTGATTTTTCAAAAAAAGAAAATGTTACGATATATTTATATGTCAGCAGCTGTACGCAGAAATAAATATGACAAATGAAAAACAAAATTAAAGTTGACAGATAACCAACTTGAAAATAACTAAGAGTAACTCCTCCTAGCATCACACTAAACATTGAGACATTTGTCAAGTGTCTCAAAATACGAACCCAAAATTTCGCATTAGTATAATTTCTGGTAATAATACATAATGAGTTGTTTTATGTTTTTCCCCATGTGATATAATAATTGTATATTAAAGTGTTAGTCTATTAGCCTTTCGAATCAGCAGACCCAGAAATTTCATATTAGCCTCGTATCTATGACGCACTCTGTGCCCTGACGGTAAAATATTAGAAATTGCGCTGATTGTTGCCATGCTTCTAAAACGATTTCAAGTTGTACAGTCTGTTAGTATGTTATGAGTACTAGGCTTCAATTGTATTGGTGCTGATGACAACCTTTATGAAATGATAAAGTGTTGGAATAACACTTGATGGAAAATAAACTTTTCGAGTTGATCATATAATTAGTTTAATTTAAAGGCTATTGCATTTTAAAACATGGTACTAGGAGAGAATTGAAAGAACCAAATTTACATTTAACCTGTACAATTAAATACAAAATAAAATGACAGTAAATTATTTGGAGAGAAAGTTCTTTGTTCTTTCGAGTTTGGTAAGGAGTAGGAAAGTCACTTGCACTTCTAAAACTGAACATTTTTAGTGTATCTTTCATTACGTGAATATACTTTTTTCATTAATGTATTTATATCAGAATCAAACATTGTTTTGTTTTTGGTTTTTAACACAGACTAGAAATGAAACAGGGTAGTGTTTTCCTTCCATATAAGTACAGAAATAGTGTTTCACATTATTTCACATATTAAATAATATGCTTCATAGTTCACTGTGATGCTTCTATCACAGAAAAAAATTCTCACATGGTATGAATAAAATTCATAAATATAACTATAAATATAAAAAGGCATCAAATTAAACTGACGATATAAAAGATCCAAATTCAATTTGGTAAAAAAAATGCAACATTAGTTCACAAATAATCATGTTATTTTATTGAAACATTTATTATAGAATTGTCGTTTGAAATCTACTAAATGTAATTTTCATGATAGTAAAGATATTGTCTATTGGGATATTAAAAACATATTTTTTTCTATTTAAAATGAAAATCATTTTACATTACTATGAAGTAATAGCATTTAAATTACTTTGATTAATACTAAGTAGAATTTAGTAACATTTAAAAAAGGTGTGCCAGTTCCCTGGAGAATATTCTTCCCTATTTGGCTGATTTCCATCCGCCACATTAATTTTGTAGGACACTTCAAAGCCTTTAAAGATCTATACGATATTTATTTTAACGTATTCCTTTTTACTTTTCAAAGATCTATGAAATTTAGATGTTACGTGGTTTATTTTCTTTTTTAATATTTGATAATTATAAAATATATTCAATTAATGTTTAATTTTCCATTGCCATTGTCATCCTAATTTCTGACTTCTTGTCTCTTCATCTTTGTTCCAGCACTTCTCAGGCATCAATGGTTTAAATAAGACAACTATCGGATGATTCAATTCTTCACTAATAATCGACTAATCAAATATGTCTAAGAGTTATATCAGGCATTTTTGATTTTTTGTATATTATAAGTCATTATTTCAAAGTTTTTCTGTGAAAACTGTACTTATCCATTACATGGATAATGTCCATGTAATTTATTTCCTAACCATGCTCTCGGTAATATGTAAATTTCATCTTAAACATAGAGTTTGAACCGGCTCGGTATATCCCACTATCATCATTAATTATTAAAGATACATCACTCCCATATAAACTCTATAACATTTAATTTATGTCCGTTTTTTTTATTATTTATCTACTAAATTATGTAACAATAATAATCATGTTAAATGACAAATCCAAACATTTCTTTAGTTTTTCGAATCTCGTTATTAACCTGAATTAATTTAAATCAGTTTGATTTAGTATGATTATTGTTAATAAAATTCTCGTATTTATCGCGTTACCTCTATACATTCATGTTCTCATAATCGAATAATTTCCCTTTTACATTTATGGATATATATATATATATGGATACTCAGCCTTTATATTCAACGATATCAGCTTTGCATTACACCTTTCTGATTTTATTCAATTAATATTCAGCTACATATTCTTTCTTTTCTTTTTTGGACGTTTATTTGTGTTGTTTCAACTATAATTTATTGTATTTTGAACAAGACTGCATCCAAATAGTACAAAATAAATGTTCCCGCTTTATAGCTAGGCTCCATGGTATGCCAGAAATGCCGATATTCAAAATGATCCGAGTTGGGAATCTATTGATTGCTACATTACTCGACTTGTTACCAATGAAGATGAAAAACTACCCACCCACCCAAATCTCCTTATTCGGGAACTTGATTCAACTTCCAACCTTTCCCGATTAGACGAGTTCCATTAGTTTCCAACCTCAGCTAAATATGACGACTTCTAAATTATAGAGTACATCAGCCAATGCAAAGCCGTAAGACCATACGACCACGAATACGACTCCTTTCCCTGACAGACTGACGTCCGCATTCTTGACAATGCTTACTGACCTAAACGAAAACAGGATAAGAATCTAGGAGCAGTGGGCCTCGGGTCCAGAACTGCAAATTACGACGTGCACTGATGTGCATGGAAATATCCGTTGGTCATTGGTTATTATATTTGAAACTGGTGCTATATAAATTTTAATTAAGGTATTGACTCTGGCTTTATTGGATTTATTCTAATTAATGTATAGGTATCAACTTCAGTAATTATATAAGCGCATTTCCTAATTATTTTATCATTAGTTTTTATATTCAGTCATCACTATGTTTAGTTTTTCATCATAATTGCTTTTATTTATGTCTTGAATAATTAACGTGATTATTGTTTTTTTATAATTTAGAAAATGAGAATATAGTAAAATTAGTATGATACATTAGAGTTATTCATTATGAGTAATATGTGATTAAAACGTGTGATTAAATAGATCATACTAGTAATGTTAAAAAACTGTGTCAGTTCTATAAACCGAAAATTAAATTAAAAAACAAACAAAGTTAAGGTAACTAAAGAGAATACTGATCGTGATAATAAACTGAGTTTCGATTTCAAGAATTGTTAAAATTTTTTTGAACAACTGATTTAGCTATTTATACCACATCCCTGCATCACCTGCTGAGAAACTATTCATCCTAATGTATACTTCATATAATTTATATCAAATAGTTTCATCTAAGGTAGAATTCAATAATGAACATTGAACAATAAAAAATACGAACTGACATCCGATTTTATGAAACAAGATTGACATATTAATTACCAATAACACAAAAAATAAGAAATTGTAGTAATCAAGAATTTTTTCAAATAAACCAACAAAGTGAAAATTTTTCCTTGCTTTGGAATAGAATGAAATCAAGGGAATCTAGCCAGAACACTGAAGTAAAATTTCCAATTAACGTAAAACTTGAATTTTATAAACGGGGAAATATATTAGTAAATTCTTACAAAGTATAATCTCGAGAATAAATAAATGTAGTTAAAACTACTACATAGGACAGATAGGAAAACACTAAACAGCAATACTGACATTACATTCATGATTTGAAATATAGTAGGGTAAATGCCAATTTTGTTAATAATTTTAATAACACACATTCATCAACCTGGTAATACGAAAAATCGATGGTCATACTTCATAAAAGACATAACGAATTAAGACTAGCAATAATAATATTTGACATATTTTAACACAAACATTTAATCAGGCATTTTGAGAAAGATAAAGTGAGAAATATGAGATGAGAGAAGACAACTAAAAAAATTATACATTTAAAAAGAATTAAATACCATTTATAAATAGCAGAAACAAAGAAATCAAATATTTATTTTGGTAGCTCAACCAAGTAATTAGTCGTTTGACTATATTCTAAAAACATTTATGAATTATAAATATCTGGGTATAACCTTTGCCGCGAAATCAGTCCCAAATTGATTGCAAAAATGTCTTCACAAAGAAGATTGTCACAAAGAAATAAACGTCCTTTATCAAATTTTATTTTATGCATATGATTATACTGATAAAAGAGCCCTGGTCTTTCCTTGAATGGTAGTAAAATTGATTGACACTTTTTCACAAATAAATAAATAACGCTGGACTATGTGAAAATAGAATCAATCAAACTTACTTAGAACATAAAACCGTGAAAGTATGAAAAACAATTTTTAACAGTGTAAATTACTATTGTTTAGCAAGCCATTCATCTCTAGCTGAATAAGATAGACTAAGAGTGAAAAATGTATGCTGCTTTACTTAAAGAAAAAAACAATTACACTTGCTTTGGATTATTGAATAGTTACCTAGTAATTCTCTTGTTCATAAACATTATGGCGAACCATTGCCGGCTATAATAAAGTTTGACGGATTAAATACGAGAACAAGGATTATGTGATTGCTTAATGATCACATAAAGAACCTACGGATAAGTAAATTTCAATTAGATCGAACTACGAATGTTGCACAAAAAAGTTTTACGGCAAACATTTGCATAACAAGACTACATTTTGTGACAGAACTCCAAAATATAAATTAACAGCATTTATATTTTCTTTATTATAGTTCTTTATTTATGGAGTTTATATAGTTTCAACAAATTCAAACTCAGAAAGCTGCCATGGTAGACAAAGAATATATATTAAGTGTTATATTACATAAGGCTGGCCAGATAAGATTATATGCATTGAGTTCATAGTACCATATGATTGAAGATGATCTATGACTGTCAGGTGGACTAACCACAAAGAAAATCTTTGATTTTATACCAGTAGCCACTAAAACATAAAGATGACTAAATTTTCAAGGAGAGACACTATTTTTAGACAAAATAAAGAAAACAAATTGAACCAAGTGCAGCATATCTTACTCTTATCTCACGCGTTATCAGGGATTTGTCCGACACAGTATACCCACAAGAAAGATAAAAAGAACTACTGGGAAAAACAAATCACTGAAGTCTTTGACATGACCCACAATAGTGATAAAGGAAAATGATAAAAATCATTCAGGAACAGTAGTAAGTAAACCAACTGACAGACTATCTCAATGGACATAAACAATAACAAATGCAGAACAGGTAAAGAATTACAATGAGATTTATTCATTAAATCTCTGAGTGCGTGAGATGAACTAACGACATTAATTATAAAAATTAATGACTTTTTGTATTGACTTACTGAACACACAATTACAGATATTTTGTTAATTTGTTTATGAAGAATTAAATATTTATTACGTTCCTTTCAAATTCTGAAAACTAATTTACCAGATATGAGTTGATTTATGTACTTTAACAGGTATACTTATATTTGTTTCATTTTTATTCTTAATAAAAAAAATAATGGCTTTGTTCTACTATTGTTTAAAAAAGAGTTTAAGGATTAAGAAAAAAGCATGTAACCTATCAATATTTTCATCAGGTCGAAGGTCTGATTATTTATAACAGGGTTTTTACTGAAGCGAAACTTAAAGACTTTAAAATTTGGATATTAAGATGTAACAAACAATATATCAGTCCAAAGGATGTAATAACAAAGGAGGTTAGCTCATAAGAGCCTACAGACTAATTAGTTGTTAATAATTTACAATATATATTACAAATGTATTAAACAAATGTTCTTCTTCAGGGAAAGCGTTTTTTCTGAAAAAATAATGTTTATGTGGAGGCACCATCTATAATTCCTAATTAAATATCAATATAATCAGATAGCATAAAAAGATTATTGCTGGCTATTATGGATATTGTACGAATTCCAATGTATATTGTGATATATGTATGCTCTTTGTAAGTTATACAATTGACACGATCATTTACTTCTCACTATTCAGGTAATATTACTTATTACCATGATGGACAAATTGTAAATATTTTTAATAGTGGCATTTTGAGTGACATACCCTCTATATAAGGCCAAATCAACTATACCAATCTAGTTGCCAACGTTAAGCACCATTTTTTGACGTTCAGATTTATTACTATAATTATAATCTAGCTTAATCTATATCTAAACTTACAAATAAGTTTTGTTATATTGCTACTACTCTATGTCCATTTTATGGCAATTTATCATAATATCATAAACATATAACAATATCATAAAAATTGAATCATATATTTCTATTACAGAATTAGTTGATTTACCATAAATTTTAGAGAGCAATCAAGATATACTCAGCCTTAGTCAGGTTGGCATGTTGTAAAATTAATACATGTACACGATGAATATGCTAAATAACTTGTGAAATCCATTTTATTTTCTATTAGTAAATCAAAAATACGAGTATATATTCATATCTTATCATAAAATGAAAATAAAATTTAACACTTTTCTGATTCTATAAGCTGATCAATGAATCAGACAATATTCTACACTTGTTTTCCCTAATATATAATTAAAAAAATAATAGCCCTTTTTGATTTAGCACAAGATTTCCAATTACTTGGAGCTTGTTCATAATTTATGGTTAATGAAAATAAAGTAATCTCTCATTATTTACTGAGCGATGTTTGAGGATTATTATAAAATACTAACTCAATCTTTGAATTAGTTACATTGTTCAGTAATGCTACATTAAAGCCTAGTGCTGCTAAAAAGACAGAGGTTGGTTACAAAGGTAGCATTTCCATTAATATTAAATGAGTTGAAGAGAAAGGCATGACTGAGAATCCCCATTAGGATTCGTCCTTTTCCCCAGCCCTGGCTGCCACAGCGATCAACTTAAAACCATTCAGGAGTAAGCAACCATAAAATTATAAATAATGTTTTTGTGATAATAGTTCGAATATTTAACAAAAATTTATTTTTCATAGCAAAACCAAAGCTCATTAACTACTATTCCAAAAAAAGAAATTTTAATAGAGTTTTGAAACAAATAAAAATCTAATATTAGAATACATCCACTACCATATTTTATCTATTAAAATGTGGTTTCAAATTTTTGAGCAATTTTTTTCACAAAGAAGCATTTTCATTGCATATCACTCTAAACAAACTGCCAATTTCCTCACTCTTGATTAATAATATGTAAGCGAGGAAGACATTTAACAACTTTTCTGGGCTGACGGTACAGAAAGTGGTCGTTGTTCCTGTTGTCACTAGACATGCTTATCATTGCAGTTTTATAATAACAATTTGGGAAACTTATACCTTTTATAACCAAAGTATGTGAGATTTATAATGACAGTAACAGTGATTTTTTAGTGCGAAAAAAGTAGAATTAGAGCATTCTATGGCATTAAGGCATGTAGAATTCGGTAGATTATGTTCCAACCAATAGTCACTTAAACGATAACATTACATTTGTATCCTCAGCCAATATGTGTTTTATATGTAATTTCCAGTTCAGTCGGTCACCTAAAGAGGTTTTAACGTTTTTATATGCCTGAAGAAGTTTTATTTTAACATTTCTAATAAGAACGCCGTTGAGATCTATTTTCTTTATCCTTAGATAAGATAAAAGAACTGTTTTAGCTGAATTTATATCTAAATAATTCTGATTTAAGTACTTAAACTAATCTAAAGAACATAATGCTCCAAGGAAGCGCTATTAAGCATTGATCTTTTTATAATTACTACTTTATCTGCTTATCCATACCTGTGGTATTTTTTATTACTGGCAGTATTTATTAGACAATCCGCAACAAATCACCACTGTATGATGATAACACCTCCTAATGTTATTCTTAGTGGCCACAAAATAAGTTGTACCAGATCCAATACTTGCATTATTTATTTTTGCCTAAGCTTGTTTAATCTGTTGTATAATTTATAATTTAAACCTCCATATATTAGCCCTGATTAAGTGTGTTTAACGCATGTTCTGAAAGTTCTTGCAATATCCAAAAAGCAGCCGATATTAAATCATTCACGCTCACGAAGTTTTTTGCTTTGTTAACCAAAGATTTTTGAGTTGACTTTCTAGGCTGAGATTTCAAATTTCTTTTAGGAAATTTTCCATGCTGATGTGTAAAATGAGCATTATAAAAATTATTACGTATCAAAAGCTTATGATTTTTCCAAGATAAATAGAAGTAGTCATCTTCTGTGTCATAATTGTACCAGGGTTTGTTTTTGTGACTTATAAATTTGATCCCTCAAACAGTATGACAGCGTGCTTAAGAACTTTTCGGTTCCTACCCACTATCTTTACACAGAGACATAACCAAAAAAAACAACTTCCATTAAGAACTTTGGTAACTTTTGGAAAGTTCGTCACAATCCTGAGATCAATTATTCATGATTAGTGCACTTTAATGAGTACAAAGCAATATATGACTGAATTCTCTTTGATTTGATTCCTTTATGAATTTAACTTCCTGTAAAACAACGTAATTACAAAACAAACTTACATTTATCTTTACCATTTGAATAATAATTTTTCTTCATACTATGCACTATAAATATCTGGAGTGGGCAACGCTAAACTTTACTATAAGTAAATATGACGTCCAAACCTGGATAATGTGCCTGATCATATATTTTAGGCAATAAGTATCATTTGTTTAAATGTGGTTATAATCAATTTATCAGTAGTAAAAAACGTTAAATCAAATAATTAATTTAAACTAATTAAATTATCAACCTGACATGTTATTAAGATTATTAAACTGAAAGCTTGGATCACATAGGACTCAAACGCTTCGCAGCCAAACCTATCATATTGTACATTCCATTGCTGTACTTCATTAATTTGCATTGTAACAGTTCATGACCTTCTTAAATCTACATAGAAAATTAACTTCAGGTCTGTGGTTTTAGATATGATATGACAAACATCATTAACCATTCCAAAGAGTTGTCTCGAATGCACATATAATGTAATCAACAGGCCTAAGTCTTTTAATCAGAGAGTTTATGTACATTGCAAATACAAGCTTTACAAGCCAAATACAGCTTCCATTCATCGTCATTAAGAAAAAAAACTAATAAGTATTCTACATATACTTTTAAAATCTTCTATTGATTATATAATAATCTTTACAAAAGCACGTACAGTTTGTATGAATTTTTTAAGTTAAATTGAACCTAGCTGTTCTTGACATCCTTAACTGCTTTCTTCTTCATTTATTTTCCATCTCCACTTCTGTAAAAGGTGAGGTGTATCGTACAAAAACGCTCAATAATGCATGATATTTGGATGGTCCCAAACATTAATATTTGATTCTATTAATTTTGATTGATATTTGATTTGAGACTTAAGTAAATAAAAAGAGTAATTAACGCTTGAGGTTACTCAAGGAGTAGATTTTCCTTTCAGAAGACTAAAAGTTCTTCTTCTGGAGCTCTCAAAGCGACACTTGCATTAGCTTCATTGATCTACTCGTACCTAAGAACCTTTACACGGAAACAGTAATTGAAACTGAGCCTATGAGAACTGGCATGAGTAGCAAAGTCACTGCGTTTACCAACGGATGACCTGAGATTATTATTACACAAGCTTAGCTAGGTAGAGGATGGACCCACATAAAAGAATCATACGGGGTGCAATCCAAATGCTAAACGCAGTTACCACGGATGCAAGACGTCTTGAGAGAAATAGAGTAGTAGCGTTTTTTGAAGAAAGAAGTAAAGAAAAAAAAACGAAATTGATGATAGACAAGAAGACAACCACGGTGTCAACATTGAACCATCCCACTAACAGTTTTGAGAGTCTTTGAAGAAGAGATGTGTAAAAAGATAGATTTATCATTAGCAGATTTGCTGTAGTTATGTACATTCTTTACCGATAATCGTAGAGTCTCTGCTAATGTCCGTCGTAATTCTGGTGCTCGAAGAATTGCAGCGATATTAATTTCTTCATCACCAATTATTTTCCTAGTGCTCATAAACTGGGCACAGTTGTCAAGGAGTTTTTCCCTATACTTCCTTCATCCTCCCATACTTCTTCTCTCTTCAGAAAGGCACCTTTCATTTCTTCCAACGAACCTGCTAATCCTATATTTTCTTGCCTTAGGTTAACATTACAATGACTGGAACGTTGCTGAACCGTTCAGGAAACAAATATTGTACAATAACTTATGATAAAGTTTATAATCTCCATATATCATCTTATGACATTACTAATTACTAAATTCTTTTTTGATGATATA
Source organism: Hermatobates lingyangjiaoensis (assembly GCA_026182355.1). Taxonomy (NCBI): domain Eukaryota; kingdom Metazoa; phylum Arthropoda; class Insecta; order Hemiptera; family Hermatobatidae; genus Hermatobates; species Hermatobates lingyangjiaoensis. The sequence continues at coordinate 2,640,050 of JAPFBL010001935.1, read as the reverse complement.
ACTACATAACAATTTTAATTTCTAATAGTATCTCAGTATTGAGTGTATTTTTTAAAGTTGAGTACCAAACAGATTGTCGAATCCAATGTTTGATTTAATGTAGGTAATGTATATGATTATGGAAAAGTTGATCTCAAGAGTTTTATGGAATTGCGTGTTTTGACCCTTGAGTGACAATTTGCATGAATATCATATTTTAACGTTTTCCGATAATTGTTATGTTTAGGTGAGAGTGTTTGCCCAAAAGTTGGGAAAATGCTACAGACATCACCATTTGATTGATAATATTTATATTTTAGACGAAAATGATCACCATAGAAAAGATATGCCATGTTAATTTTGGACCATATAGTCTTATGAGAATCTTGGTTTTTGGCCAAACTATAATTTCATAAAACTATTTTTCCTCCTAAACAACATACTCTATCATATTGGTATTTTAGCCTTATCATGATTCCAACATAGCAATGAGTGATAAAAGATTCAAAGGTATACTTTGCAATTAAATATAAGCAGTTTGACTTATCTAAAGCTATTGGATAGGATATAGGTTAAACTTATGGGCAGATTGAAGTAAAATTATATCTCAAAATAGAACCTTATGAGAAAGTAAGCACCAAATTTTTTTTAGAACTTACTTGTAAATTTTATGATAACACAAATATTTTTATGGCCTAAACGGTTATATGAATAAATATAAGATTTTTTACAGAATCTAAATAAAATGGTTATTTTTACAAATATTTAAAAATTCTGATTAAAGAACATGACAATATACCTATTAATAGAAGGTATTTGAAGAAATTATGTTTTATTAATCCCATATGATATTTAATAACAGCTCTCATTAGGAATTTGAAAAATTAAACAGTAATCAAAACTCAGACCTTTGACATTTGTACAGATAGGCATAAATAGTTTGCTGCACTACTAAGAGACGCGCCATTACAACAGTCGTTCGGTAATTGGAGCCAAAGTGATATACAAAAAGAATTGCACAAAAACAATCTAATTGATTTATTCCGTAAGAAGGCTAAGTCATTAATGTTGAAATGGTAGAAATGATGATTAGGGACTGAAATAGCAAATGACTAGAGTTAGAAATAAGACAATTTGGTCAGCTGTAAATTACACATTGATTGTGTAACCCCTCAACAAGGTTACGAGGTCTGGGAGTATATGAGAAAAGTTCCTTTTGGAGTTTTGAGAATGTTTGGTAAGAAACAGACTGAAATGCAATAACGATAGACAAAAATAAACTTAGCTCAAGAAGAAGAATAAGAGTCTTCTCTAAGAAAAATCCTTTCACAACAGTGCCAAGCTTATTGACCCACTCCTCAAACTTCCAAAAAAAAATGGTAATAAAAAAGGAAGCATAATTCCAATCCGTCGCTGGCTAATATCGTTGAGCTGTCTCAAATAGCAAATCACAATTTTCTAATTTAAAAGATTAAACATACCGTGTTTTCACAGTTTGTTATTTAAAATATGTGGGTGAAACACATGAATACCACTTCATGATTATTACCAACTTGATGGGTTCAAACTAACAGAGATCTTAGAGAGAACTGAGAGAGATATTTTAATTTTGATTAATTACTTTACTTACAATAATTTATTTCTAAAAAACCACTATACAAGGATATCAGTCTGGGCCATAACTTAGCCTGAAGATAACTAGAGAATGGTTGAAACATGTTGCAAATAATATCGTCAAGAGGTCACCAAGCAGAAATATCTTCCCCTGAATCAACCATCCAGAAATAGAAGCAATAATCTTCCGCAATACAAACAACAGTGTAACTTCAAATTCAACAAAACCAATAATTCAAAAGTGTCTCCATAAGAAGAGCTTGGAGTCCAGTATCAATACATATTAATCAAGAAGGACTGTGCAATCGCTATCCCTATTGACGTGAAGACAAAGCTAATTTGTCCAGAAGACTAACTAGAAAAAAGTAAAATTAATATCAGCAGATTATAATATAGCAAACCAACACCCCACAAAAAATAATAACAGAAAAGAACTCAGGAGTTTACTACAAGGTGAAGCTCATGATTTCTGTCAATGTCCTTATCTCAAAGAGGGACTGCGCAACCTCTACACCTATTGGCGGAACAACTGAGGCTTCGTAGGGTGGTGTGTGACTGGGACCTCCTAATAGCCGCATGCTTTGGTTCATGTAGACCTGCAAAAACTCTATCCCTATTGGTCACTATCTAAACTAATCATATATATTATATACTATAAAATCGAAAAGCCGATCCAAACTGGACACAAAGATGTTCAAAATTGAAGAAGGGTGTATAAGAACTAAAGAAACACTCTTACACACTCAAATTCTCGTGCAGTCCGTCTTAAGGAGAAAAGAAAAAGTGAGACTGATTCGAAAATCCGAGTTTACAAATGTGTTTCATCACACTGCGTGCCACTCCTCCCTGACTTTAAACCCGTATAGAGTCTGACCTGGCTATCAATCAAGAGCATTTTGTATAGAAATATAAAATTTTGGTGTGCTAAAAAATTAACTTTTAAGCTTAGCCCAGGTGCATTGAGCACCCTGAGAAGGCACACATCTGGTCACTATTTTTAAATAAAATAATATAACTTACAAAAGTAATTTTTTAATAAAAAAATTAATTTTACATTATTTAAACAAATTAACAATCTTGACTAGACCAATCAGATAGCAATACAAGAAATCTTAACACTGTTCATACAAAGGTCACAACATACAGGAACTAAGTAAATCATATTTCACTAAAACTCAGCATATTACTAGAATAACAATTTTTAAATTAGTAATATCATTTTTATGATTAATTGAATTCAAATCCTTTTTAATATACAACTTACGGAAATTCGATATTACCGTAGGAGTTACAAGGTAACCTTATTTATGGCATCGAATATAAAGACTGCAACAAGTGTTACAATGAAGAAGCTAGTCGTTTTCGAACAGAAACATTTGTTTATCCATATTTAATGTGAAATTTTGTTATATATATATTTACTATATATATATATATATATATATATATATATATATATATATATATATATAAACTATATTCAAAAAAAGAAGACAGAGAAATAAAATCCAGGAACTCACTACAATATTTCGATGGCCTTGTCATGAGGAAGATAGATGTGAGTCGCTTCGAAGACAGGTTCAGGCATGACTAGCTAATGTCCTTAAAGAAGCACTTAAACAGTTTACCTAACTTCAAGATGGAGTGAAGACAAGGATAGATAAAGAAATAAAAGCAAAATAAATATAAATGAATGAAGAAATTTAAATATAAATATTTAAATAAATATTTAATAATAAATAAATATTAAAATATTAACAGATGTAAATAGTCAAACTAAAAGGGATGCCAGACATCAGCCATACAGGGTTTAAGTGCGAAAATATATGCCTTTGCAATAAAATGTCATACATATTTTACTCGAATCTTTTTATAATTTCCATGAACCTAAATAGCACTTTACATAAGATTGAATCGCAAACTGTTCTTTTAATAAATGACCTCGGATTTCAACTTTAATTATGTATTAGTCTTTATTAGTACTTCCATATGTATAATAATCATAAAATGTGTTGAATTTAATGCGTATATTTAATACAGTAATCAAATTATTATGAAACACATCTAGGAAAAGGTTATTTAAATTATAAGGAGCGAAATGTAAAATTTGATAAATAAGGGAAAGAAAAAACGATTCTAAAGGTTAAATTCTTCAGAAAGCAGCTTGTCGAAGAAAAAAGATGGTATTAAATCCATTTATCAAATACCATTTTATTGAGAAGACGGACACCATTAACGATCTAAACATTATAAAAATACACTATAGAAGTTAGAACTTTTCTCGGTCCTCGAAGTATTGACAAATATAGACATTTCACTTTTAGAAAAGTCAATAAAGGTCAATATAAATCAGTTTTTGAAATTAAGGAACAAATTAATGTGACAGTTCAAAAAGAAGTGATTTATTTCACTTCTAGAAACATAGATACCCTAGTACATAGTACATAGTACATAACATAGTACAACTAGATAACCATACCGAAAGTTATTATTCAAGTTTTAATTGTTATGTGTGCGATTGCAGAATGGTGCGCTTCCTATGACGGACTACTTTCTGCTTGTGCTCTAAATGGTAAAACTCATGGCAATGATGTCTACAAAGGTTTGGAAGACAGATGTCAAGAAGCCAAATTTTGTTTTGATATGAAACACACGATGCATATGCACTGAAGATAATCCTGCTAATAAAAGTATCTATTAATGATTTATTCCTTAAATAAATTAAAAATAAATAAAGAAGGAAAGTTGATCCATCACTACAAACTGCTTTCAATTACGATTGTAGTAAAGGAAGCTTGCCACTGAATCCGCTACTGTAAGAGACACCTTTAATGCATTCACAGCCATTGATAATATAATTGAAACAGATTAGACTCTGCATCTTCTGTTCCCCAGTGTGCTAATGATTAAAGGCGAAACTGAAGCACTAAGAAGTAAATCTGTGTTCCTTGGTTGAAAAGCCTTCAAGAGCGTTTAAGCTTAAAGACCTTAATCTATAGTCAACTTTGAAAACTGCAAAATAACATTCTAACTTAAAAGGTGAGATCTCATCGATAAGTACATGTTTGTATAATTTAACGTTAGACAAAATAGACTGATAATTATGCTTTAATAAAAAAAGAACTTATGCACAACATGTATATATATATACATAAAAATAAATTATTTTATTTTTTAATCACTGCTTCCGGGTCCAAGTCCTTAATCATATCCCTGTTCCGTCTTCTCGGGTTACTTTAAGAGCTTCAGAGGAGGCAATTATCTGTCTTCTCAAAGCTCGCTCTCCTCCTGGCCTTAACTTGTACCGTTAATTTAATTATTTTTTATTTTTTTATTTATTTTTTTTTTATTTTGATTATTTTATTTTATTTTTTATTTATTTATTTTAATTTTTTATTATTTTTTTTTAAATTGTTTATTGCTTCATTTACTATTCTTCTCCTTCTGTTATTTTTATTTGCTTTTATTTGTTCTTTTTAGTTATTTTTCTCTCTGTAGTTAGTAGCTTACCTAGGACGGCCGACAGAGTGCGTGCGTGTTCGTTTGCATTCGGTCTACCTCTCAGTTAGCTTCAGCTACTCAAAGGGACTACTTCTACCCGATGACGACGACTGTCGAAATATCGTTGTGAGTCTTTTGTGTGTATCTTTATTTGTTTTTTCTCTTTCATGTGTTAACTATATATATACATATATATACATGTTGTATATATATATATATATATATATATATATATTATATATATATATACCTAGTATTGTATTTATAAAGAGTATTGCATATAAAAATATTTGAACAATTACAGGTATACTGTTTTTACTACTTAAATGTGATTAATTTAGATGAATTAATAGTCTCTCCATTAATGAATTAATTAATGGTCTCTCTAGAGTCTAAAGATTGCAGACGCCATTTAGAGTCAGAAAGTACCAGTTAGAATTTTAGTCTATACAAACGTAAAAACTGCCACCTAGATTAATTATTCCTAAATTTATTTCATATTATTTATTTTATTTTTTCTAATTTTTATGTTATTTATTCACCCCTTTATTGTAAAGTCAATCTAGTAATAATTAAATCACCAGTATTTCATATTTATGTATTAATAATTTCTCTATTTTTTAATTTTATGGTTTCTTTTGTTTTTATCGAAGTTTACTTCATTATCAACAAAATATATCACTTTTTTTGGAAACCCAATTGACAATTAATACCAAACATTAACTGATGTATTGCTAAATAAGTAACATAATTTCAAATACTACGTTTAATTAGAAATATTGAATATTGAGTTAAATATTCAAATAGTTTATGTAGAAAAGACTTAATTTATTATATTTACGTATAATGAATTTGAGTGTAGGCAACTCAAATTTCTATTATATGAATTTATTAACAGGACATATGAAAACAGATATATCTGAAACTGACAAAACAAAAACAAATGAGTATCAAAAGAATACTCAATAAATAATATTATTAAGTTTTAAACAATTGATAAAGAAATAGGTTAAACACAACAGGAACTAATTTTAATGCTCTAAGAACAACAAAGTTAAATGCACTTGATAACATTCAATACATCAAGTTTCAAGGAGAGTTCTGTCTCAGACGAATGTTTATATTTCACATTGAAGTCTTGTTTCTTGAAAGAACAACTTACTTTTCTTTAGTGGTGTCATCTTAAACCTATCATAATAAATCTAGTCTTCTGTAAAAACTATGGCGCATGTGTAATAAAGCAATTATTACAATTTCATCTCCTTAAATTGACACACTAAACTCACATACGCAACTCTAACACACTCCTACACACAAACATACTGAAAAAAAACTTCAGAAGTGAAATCAGAGGACGTTTAACCTGTAAATCTGCAAACATTCAAAATTATATGCAACTAATTAGATTCATATATAATTCTTCTAACGCAATGATATTAGTGTAGAAAACAAATTATCTGTAACATGATGAATTTAGTATTTGAAATAAATTAAATACATCTGTATCAAAGAACATCAACTTAACACACAAAAAATGGGGAGGTACAAAATTCGCAGGTATTGCATTTTACCAGCTCGTAGATCAATAAACAAGAAAAACAAACTAACATTTGTTTTAATTGTTGTTGATTGTTAATTTTTACTGAAAACTATGATATTATTCATTTTTATCAAATTTGTTTTAGGATTATTCTATATTAATTTTTGTTAGAATAATCTTTGCTTAAGACTATAAAAGAGAGTTATACAAAGCACTGAAGGAATGATAAGGGAAGGGTGGAGGTTGAAGGACTGAAGGAGAGGGCAGCTTTGTCTAATAAGGGTACTCCTCGGGAATACTTGAGTATGATAGAGACAAAGCATCTTGACCCTGCCACCTTGACACTGATTATCACCCACCAACGCAATCTATCCTTCCTATGCAACACCTCTATAATGCAACACCACTGTATTATGTACACATACATTTATATAACAATTATTAGACAAAACCGATAATTTGCAGGAAATTTAGATTTCAACAGAAATCAATATATCAGTTTTATATCAACATATCTTCAGTGAAAATGAATGGGATTTTGAAAATAAAAACTTAGAGTGGGTTGCACTCTACTTCAGTATACTCTGTTGTATACTTAACCCAGTTTTGCATACCAATAATTAAACTTATTTCAAAAAGTTAAGTTAATAAGTCAAAAAAAAACTAGTTAATTTTTAACAATAATTATTATTGAATGCATCTCCAAGAACGTTTAAATTATCAAAAAAAAATTCAATTTCAATATAAGTATTGTTTATTTATTTTAATAATACATAATTCAATCCATTATTCCATGAACAGAAGAAGTCTTAAATTAAAAATATGAAGGCATGTTTGTATGAAGGCAAGTAATTTTTAAGTTTGTGTGAACCAATTACACAAGTACAGCTGGTTATCATTACTCCATGTAGAGTTTCAATCTTAAGGACCTATATTGCTTTTGTAGTGAATATAATTTCATAAATTTTCCTGGTTGAATAAGACTTACAGTTAGATTTTTTACCAAATAACAATATTCTATAGTTTTAGATTAGTGAAAAATGACTCCCTGAGTTCAAAAAAAGTACCAAATTGCTCTTTTTCTTCTCAGTAAATTCTATAACAACGGTCATAGCTCTTCCTCATGAATAGATCAAATTTTTAATAAATTTTGTTTATGATTCATCAAATGGTGTGATCTGTATCACATCCACAACTTTCAGAATGAATCCTCAGTAAAAATTCTTACATATTGTCGGAGAGAAAAAGTTAAATTTTTGTCAAATATGCCAAAAAAGTTAATTACACATGATGCAATATTTTCAAAATACTATAAATCACATGTACATTGCAGTGCTATTTTGGGGTAAAATATTAATTCAATCTATCGAACGTTGTTATCTTTAGTTATCCTATGTGCGGAAATGTTTTGCACAATCACATTATTTATTGATTTATTTATGCCTCATTGCAATCATATGCGCAAAAAACTACTCTTATAGAGGCAGGAAGATTGAACTTTGATGTAAGCAAAATAGGACAGACAACAGAATCTGTTACTAATACGTGACTAAGAGATTATTAAAGTCCATTAAATAGATAATTACCTTGTAATTGAGCTCAGGTGGTAACTATTATTTTATACATCAGTAAGGCTCTGAGCCACATAATTAATGTACTATTGTTGCGAGATGCAACACGCTATTATAAAATCTTATATTACATATAATGAAGGAAGTAACTCAATCATATACTACCCGATCAATGTAATTTCAAACATTTATGGTGAATAATTGATAAAAAACTTATACACTGAAAATATAAAATAATTTACTGGTTATTATTTTCAAGAATCAAGTAATCACAGTTTCATGTCAAATAATTTTCAATGAATAATAAATTCATTAACAGAAAGTTTTCTTTTAAACCTTGGTAGGTGGTGATGATGTAGGAACATCCAGCGGAAGAAGAATAGGAAACCAATGTAGGATTGCCTGGTGCTGTGGTTAGAACCAGTCTTGTAGTCAAAAAAGATAGAGGGAAGATTTCTCTACAATTCTTATAAGATATTGATATGAAAGACTTTGTTTTGCGTTTATGATAAATGTGCTGAATTAGATGAGAGAGAGATCTAGGAATGGTCTTCTTAACATAGGGAAGGTGGCAGCTATTGAAATATAAATACAAACGTGATAAGAGTTTTTAGAGCGGAGTGAAGTAATGGGGAAATCATTTTTTAGGATGATGGATCAGGGAACTCTCACCTTCCCTGCGTTAGTGACATCACATAAATTGTGTTAGTGACAAATAGGAATAAAGTTTTTGTATGCCAAGTTAAATTGCTGTTGAAAAGAACGGAGTTACTTGCTAGCCTTTAAGCCTCGATTAACTAGGCAATGTGTGTAGATGTTGCACAGACTCTCTTTAAAACAAAAAAAACATTATATATTTCTTCATTTCTTCACTTCTGAAATATATACAAGTCCGCTTATATAATATTTCGATACTTTTATAAATCGAAGAATTATTTTTCAGCCAAAAGAAAATTAAGTTTAATAAATGAATCTGATTATGGAATTAATGACTTTCAGTTAGAAGTGATACGAAAGAAGGGTGAGTGCTGAGTGAGTTTTCATAGCGAAATTCATGGTTTGAGATGTTAGTGAGATTCAATCAAGTGATAGTAGTGACCAGAATATATTCGTAAGTCGGACAGCGCCAATCGATAAGTCGACTTAGATAACGCACGTCTTGATCCAACCCATCTTTCACATTGTAACTGACAGCCAACCGCCAAGATTTCTCTTTCTTGTCTGTATAGAATAATATAATATCAATAAACATATCAGTTATCAAAACATATCACATTTGGAGCTTTAATTGAATGTTAAGCAACAATTATAGTGAGATATTAATTATTTCTTACTGTACACTTAGTTTTATATATATACACTTTAAATCGGAAATGCAATCCAAACTGGACACAAACAAGTTCAAAACAAAGAATAGTAACGCAGAAAGAAAGAGGCACACTTACGAACTCAAATTTTCGGATAATCTTGTCTTCGGGAGAAAAGAGACTAGGAGTCGAAACGCAACGGCGTACTTAGTCTCTCGGTCTCTTTTCTCCTGAAGACGGATTATCCGAAAATTTGAGTTCGTTAGTATGCCTCTTTCTCCGTGCGTTACTATTATTCGTTTTTGAACTTATATGTATATAAATTGAGATGTAGTTATAAAATATAAATATTTACTTCATGAAACGATTAAACGATTATACAGTTAGCCACGAAGAAATAAAAGTTATCCAATCTCAATGTTTTAGTTGAATTGTCTTCGGTGAACAAAGTTTCTGTTGCTAATCAGTCTAAATGGAACTTTACCAGCGTGACTGGTTTCCTTTATTCTGAAGACGGTTTAATCAAAATTTTGGAACTTTGATTTTCTATTGTACGTAAATCTCCATTGTATCCCTGAACTTCTATTTATGTATTTCATAGGTTTGTCATCTATATCATATTTACTCCTGTAAACATAGGATGTATTTTTTTGCTGCATTACCACCATTCTTCTGACAGTTGAAGACAATTTGATGATACTGCTGGTCATGGTTTCATATTTCATTTCCGAGAGATTGCTTCACCCATGGGTTGATTTGAGCAGAGGGCTTCGTAAGATATTTCTATTGTTTGGAAAGCAAGTAGTCTCTTTGGGAAAGTCATGCGATCCAGATCCGCATTCCACTAACAATAAGGTACATCCATTACAAAAGATGACAATGCAGTTAATCAGTTTAATACTTATTTTATTATACTGCTTACTCATATAAAGTTGGTTATATGGATCGCAAGTCATCCAGGCAAACAACATGAGATAACTGCCACCATCACTCTTGACCAAGCATTACAATGAGATAAACAAAATTGATTTATTTAAGAATACTTAGAGTATAGTTGCATTTCGTTTTATTTATATTACCCTATTAAATAGTTTATCTAATCCCATTATTAAAATACTTTTGTAATCTTGTAATTAACATTCTCTTCATTTAAAAAAAATTGAAGTGGTCATTTTTTTGTATAAGTAAAATATAGTATCATAGAAAAATCCATCTGGATATTTTATATTAAGGTCTCTGAAGTGTGAAGAGGTTTATTAAGCCATGATGATCTAATAGTTTATGAGATAAAAGAGTCCTGTGTATCTTCGACTCCACCAACAACAATTTATTTTTAGTTATCATAAATGATGTTGTTAGCTCTTATTTTATGACTATTATTTTACTTATTTATAATTTTTAAATAAGCAAATCTAACGGCATAGTAAATAACTTAATAAAATAATTTTAACAAACATTTCATGTTAAAAAAAATAGATGTATAAAATACACATAATTTAGGTTAACATATTAAAACAGTTTTAATTACTAAACCTTATTTCAAATATTTAAAATTATTCAAAAACTTGTTTATGACAAGTCAATAAACGTTATATACAATTGTATACAAGGTAAAACTAGGTAATATTTTTCCATGGTGAAATTTATATGATTATTTTATATGGTATAGTTATATACAGTTATGGAAGCAGTCCTAGATTAAAACATATTTTGTTGAATAATCCATCATATTTTGCTTCTATTCACCATATTGAACAAAATACGAGTATGTACAATTATTCAACCTTCTGTGAAGTTCTGTTCTTGTGGTCATGCAATCTTAATTTCCAATTTTCTATAATATTATTATCTCTTATTTTATTTTGTTTTCTTTATTCCTAATTTTTTTTGTTTTTGTTTTTACTTGTTTATCTTTTTATTTGGTGTTTCCTTTTTGGTACTATTAATTATTCCTATTTGTTAATTTTATTTTTTATTCGTTTATGCTTCATTACGAATAATCCAATTGGGTTTTGGTTAGATAAAATTGACTACTTATCTCATAAAATTGTAAAATATCCTGTTCATTTTGAGCATATCTCATATTGTTTGAATCTAAACATACCGCCTGACGGTCTTGCTTTGAAGCTTCCGCTATCAACTTTCCCTAACCAATTTCGATATCAACCTGCCTATTCTGGTTTTCAATATTCTCTTTATCTCTTTTGAGATAACCCTTACAGAATTATATTATGTTGAGGAATTTTTACCTCTCTAAACAGACTCTTCAGTTATTAACATTCTCTGGAATATTTCAGACCATTTTATATCTATTAATAGCTCCTATTATTATAGATATAATAACTTATTATTAATGCTCATAAGTTTTTAGAAAAGTCCCGAACTACTAATTTTAAGAAAGTTTCGAATTATATGTTCTTACCTGTCTCTAGGTTTAAGTTTGCCTTTCCAGATTCCTTTTCCTCAACTCCCTGCTTCCTTGTCTGACTCTTTCTCAATCCCCTCTTTTGTATGTTTCTACCTCTTCTGTTATTAAAACTTTAAATTACACAAAATACGACACAGAAAAAAGAATAAAAAGCACACGTACTAAATTCTCAATAATTTCGAACTGTTGTTCGTAATCAGGAGTAGTAGACTAGAAGAGAGGACGAAGTGAGAGAGATCTCCCCACGTCGAAGGACGGAGCGCGAATCATCTGTTATAATCTTCTGTTATTAATTCCTAACCCCAATCATATACCGTTACTTCTCGCCCTCAGCGTCATTCCACATTCAATCCCACTTATAAAAACCATAATAAGCTGAAAAAAAAGCATATAAAGAACAAGAACACTTACTGGATCAATATTTCAAACCAAAGTTCGTCATAAGGAGAAGAGTGTAAGGGATGAAGAAGATATATATACATCTTCAAAGAAATGTTTTGTGCCTTAGCCACTCACGCAATTACAAATCAACACACCTTTCAATTTGAAATTATCCTCTTAATTTGAATCCATCCATTTTAGTTTAAAAAACTTCATACAATAAAAGATTGATAAAAGAAATGATACATATAAAAAATACTAATAACATTTGCTATAAAAAAATCTATACTGATAATTTAAGTAACGGTATGATGCCTATACTGTTGGCCTGAATGTTCATAGAAGGTTGGATGTCCTTGATGTATAAAGCCTCGAGGATATGAAGGCGGCTGGTATTATTTTCTATTCTTAAAGTTGGTATTCCTTTCTCTAACATTTCCCTCGTTAATGTTGTATTATGTGCTTGTCTCGTATGGTACAGCAGGTTACCCTTACAGTCTTACAGCAGAGTCTTACAGCAGGTACTCCGAAAAACCATACGAGACAAGCACATAATACAACATTAACGAGGCAAATGTTAGAGAAAGGAAGAACAACTTTAAGAATAGAAAATTATATTTTCTATGTTATAAATAGCCGCCTTCATATACTCGAGGCTTTATACATCATGGACATCCAACCTTCTATGAACATTCAGGCCAACAGTACAGGCATAATACCAAGTTGTAAGAACTTCGATAGTTCTTATAAACTTAATAGGCCCTCACTGACAGGACCTTCCAAGCAATGTGTATAACAAGTTGTAACCTTCCACTTGTCACAGTGGACTTGTTTTTTCACAATGATTGTCTATTTCTATTTATCCTCTTAACTTCAATAATTTTAATGTTTGTTTAACCTTTTCAATATTGTTATTGTGCCAGTTTACGCTTAATCAGTTTATACGATATACCTGATGATGATTTCAGTAAAATCGAAATCTTGTAAGTAAAAATATATTATTGAGTAACCTATAAAATTATTTCTTCGATGTCTCTGGGACAACTTGTTCATGAAATCACTCTCTACCAAAGAAAACTAGAAAACATCATGAATGCGGAAGCAGCCGTCTACTTTAATAATAATAATATATATATGTATATATAAAAAGCTTTCACATAAACACATGAAATAACAATCAATGATCAAACCACAATAAGAAATGGGAAAACAAGACTAAGATCTTTCAACCGTACTATCTTTGACTCTGACGAAGACCACTTGTTACGGTTGAAAGATCTTAGTCTTGTTTTCCCATTTCTTATTGTGGTTTGATCATTGATATGTATATATATACCATATATATATATTGCTAGTAACCCAAAATATATATATATATATATATATTGGGTTACAAGCCGTTGCGTCTACAACGTGCTTGGTCTCCCTTTTTCTCTTCTCCTGAAGATGGATTGCCCAAAAATTTGAGTTTGCAAGTGTGTTTCTTTAAGGTAGTTTAGAGTTATCAAGGCTGATATAGAAGATTCAAAAAACGGACACTAGGGCAGCACACTAACTGATTTGAACACAAACAAATAATGTAATATAATAACTTTTCATATTACTGTAATTAAATTCTGTATTGACGTAGTCCTGAAGATATCTACAAATATAGACGAAACGTCAGCTTAAAGATGTATTCTTGAAGCTAGAGTAAACCTCGATAAAAAAGAAAAAAAGTGATATATATATATATATGGGAAATATACTTGTACATAAAATTAAAATATATCTGAAGTAATGAGGGTTTTACTACAATCCGACAGAGGGAGGTTGGTTTACAAGACTAATAAGCCGTGTCTTTGTGGGTAAGGATGGAATGAGAGAGAAGAAGGCAGGAGACAAGCGATTGAGGGAGACAGAGATACGGGATAGGGTGGTATGGAAATGCTAAAGCAGAGTGGCCGTCCACTAAAGGGCGCATTCAAATCAGGCGAGTAATTGTGGCAAGCCTGCGTAAATCCCAGGAGACTCATCTTTACCGCAAACCTCCCGATACACCATCACCCGCTGCTTTCTTTAAACCAACTATTTTCCTTTTATTTTTCATACTCTCACTCTTTCTTCCAACTGACACACAAACTTTTTATTTTCTTCAAGGAAAGTAAATTTCAGGAAGAGCAAAATAGGGTACTAAACTTTATTTTACTATAAAGTTAAATCTAAAAAACATTCAACAAAATTTGTATCCTTTGTTAACCAATTATTTTTTAGAAACTTAATATTTAATCAAATAGTACAATAATTTGATTTAGAATAGCAACAGCTTGTTTTAACTTGCAGTAAGATTTCCTGTAACTATCGTTTATAGGTTTCCTAATTCACTTATATAAGATAAGTGAGTGAATTGTCATTTTAGTTTTTGCAGAATATTTTGATTCCATAATATGTGACACAAAAAATTTAATTAATAAATAAATAATTCAGATATGTGGTGTTTAGATTGTTCCAGAGAGTAAGACAGTTGTCTTGTCTCAAATTCCAGCGTTTACAACATTTATGGCAAACCTTCTGAGTTCGGCAAATCAACATTTGAAAAATCGAGACATATTTTTTGTGGTGTGCCAAACATCTCAAAAGTAACGACTAAAAGGAAATATAAATATTTATAATTTTTGTAAAATATTTTTTTTAATGTCATTTAAAATACAAAAACCAAAATTTATCATTTTATCATTTAGAATTCAGCATGTTATCAGAATGTAGCATCTTTATATTAATACCAATATTAATACAATTGGTTTAAATGTTTTAATATGTACATTTGTTACCTATTAAATTTAATTACATATTAATGTAATCACATATTGTTATATTGAAATATTATTCTACTTGAACATATAAGACTGATTTTAGAAATAAAGAATTAATTATTATTTGCAGAATTAATAATAATATTATTAACAACTAATTTTAGCTGGTATGAGAGACAAATATTTAAATCATGGCAGTTTTCATCCACAAAGATGCGTATCATTATAAATGAGGTTGCCTGTCATAGGTTCACCATCACTGGTATAGGTCATTTAGTACTTGTTTATTTTTGTACTAAATTTGCTCTACAGTGTTTTCAGGATTTAATTTCCAGTCACGAATGTTGAATAAAAAAAATGCACACACACACACACACACACACACACACACACAGGAAAAGAAAAACAATTTATAAAAGTAATCACAAAGTAATTTTATTGCACAGAACAGGTGTTAAGTAACCCTCTTATTACCTATAAACTGGGTTCCATTCTGTAATATATATGTCATGCATGTGGGATAAGAAATGAAATTACATTAAGTATTATGAAGAATTAATCAACTATACTTAGATTTTCTTATTAAGTGTTCAATACCCATTCAATTCACTTCCCGTTCTAATCCTAGGAGAACAATGTAA
The DNA here is from genome assembly GCA_026182355.1 of Hermatobates lingyangjiaoensis. Classification (NCBI taxonomy): domain Eukaryota; kingdom Metazoa; phylum Arthropoda; class Insecta; order Hemiptera; family Hermatobatidae; genus Hermatobates; species Hermatobates lingyangjiaoensis. Next base: position 2,624,296 of record JAPFBL010001935.1, on the reverse strand, counting down.
ACTCAAAACTAATTTTAAACAGAAGAGATTTATTGAGAAGAAGGGTGATAAATGGCGAAGTTAAATATACACACCACGAAATATCCCACTTAATACCGCTAATTTTAAATTCATAATTTTGTTAGTTATTTTCAATTCACGATATGGTTTGTACGCGTAAAATATTGCCTACTAGGGTATAGAAGCTAACAGTAAAAGTCATGTTGAATTTCTATTAGATGACCTCAGTTAAGGAATATTGGTTAGTGCTCGGATGAGTGGCCACCTGTAAACAGCTAGTGTGTCAGAGCCTCCGGTAAAGTGGCATGGTTTAAATGGAGTCTGAATCATGAATGTCCTACACTTCCCCCACAGTATACCACAAAAGTCGAAATAAATGAAAAAGTAAGAACATCTAACAGTAATAATAACTAATATCAGTAAAAGAAATACTAATAACTTCATTTTTTTTAAATGTTGATTACTAAATGATAACAAAATTTCTGTTTTCGTTTAGATTTTATGCTTTCCTATTATATATACTCTATTTATAATTTAAATATTTAAGTGGTTCGATAAAAGACATTAATAAACTAACAATATTATTGTTTTACAGAAAATTACATAAATTCATTTTTAGGTATTTTTAATCCAACATTCATACAGATCAATTCTGATATGAAGGTATTACGTTAAATTTATATACAAACTTTTTGGAAAGAGGAAGGAACAATAATACTTCTAATATATCATACACTGTTAATATATATCACTGGAATTGTAATTCAAAATATACTATATTCTGTATAAGTAAAAGTACCTTTTAATAAACGATTGTAATTGGTCTATAATACATAGATTTCTTTATTTTTTTTCTTATTAGTACTATATTAACAAATACTCCAAATAAAAATCATTGAAATAATTGCATAATTTTTTGTTAAAATAAATTATATGAAAACCAGTAATTAGACCATATTAATCAACGTTATTCAATGAATCAATAACTTTGTTTATTTTGTAACTCAGACTATTAGAAATATGTATTATTGAATCATTTTTTATCTAATCCCTCATCTTAAAATTTCGCTCTTTGAGCACCTTATTCAACAGACTGACACCCTTTCGTTCATGATTGACGTGGTAGTACCAGTTATAGCTCATTCTAGTATTAGATGTGGAGCTGCTGATTGCAACAGACCTCAGCAGAGGGTGTACGACCAGGTGCTCAGGGACCTATCATCTACTCATTCAGAGGTCGCATTACTTATTTGGGGCCAGTCGCAGACTGTGAAGATAAATCTGTAAATAGCTGCAACCCACATACTCCTGTTTTCATGAATGTCCCAGTGACTTGAAATCTAGTGGACTACTATGATGTTGCAATATTTTTTGACTAGCTTGATGATTCTCTTTCTGCATAATAGTAAGCGTTTTGTATTCTGTTCTTCAGCTTTTGCAGATATTCTCGATTGTGGATTGTAATTTAATTCAAAACTCTAGTTTGGGGCTTCTATTAGTACCCTGAGGATTGCTAAAGTGACATCTAAGCTTTCACACCAATGTTATTGCAACAATGTTGAACAGGAATTGATCCTTGATCTGCATAAACCAGCACCAGTGTGTCCTAGCCTGGATTGAAGAACCAGAACGTATATAGATGTACCCACCATTTAGCGGATTAGAGTTGAACTGCAGCATGGAGTGCACACCATTGTAGTTCTTTAAAAAAACTGATGTTTAGAGTACGTGATATTAGGATGTAGAAATCGTAGCTTTGGTAATAGGTAAGTAGGGGACCTGTAAAAAATGAGTCTGGCTAGATTTACAGCATTAGCATATGAGCTCAGATAAAATTCAGCCTGCTTGAGGCCGCTTTTTATTAATACAATAAAATTAAGTAAATAACCTTTTATTTATGCATCCAATTCAAAGTTAACTGAGTTGGACCACAAGTCTTTCAGCTAACTTGCAGCAAATGCTGGCCAGCTCAATAAGTCTATAGTTATCTAGACCATTCAAAAACTTTTCTTTCTTTATAATTCAGATTATTTCGATTATTTTTCAGAAGTGAGAGAAGTCTGTATGCCATATCGAATCGATATGTAACAGAAGTGTCATTTTTGTTACAACTCCAAAAAAATGGAAAAAATTCAAACAATATTCTTATTCTTAGACGAGTGAGCACGTCATTCAGATTTTCTTGTGTTAATACTTTTGCAATCAATGCGTCTTTGATAACAAACCATAAACCTAAAGCCTGGTTTAGGTTAATGAGTAGGGGTACTCTTCAAGTGTGGTTCTTTTACAATGATAATATTATGCTACTGATCTTGCAATAATGTTTGCACAATGGGTTCGAGACATCCTATAAGTTATGTATTATCTTCCACAAAGGTTTGTTTCGTTAATTAAACTATGTAGAAATCCATGTGCTCTAACGTAATTAATTTGGATATTCAGATCGATGTACAATACTTTTTGTATGCAGTCTTTGCACGATTTATTTACAGGATGCAGTCCCGTCAGTCGCTAGAAGCTTCAGTCATTTTCATGCTTTGTTGCTGGTTAATTTCATTAATTGAAGAGACAAGTTTTAGGCTCCAAAAAGGTCTGTCTGGGTTGTGTGTCTTCAAGAGATTATTTCTTGAGAGCGCTTGAGGACGTTTTGTACCAACCTGTTCTTCACGCAACTTATAAACAGTTTAATACACTAAGTTCACTTGCCTTTTGTGGTGTTTTTTCTGAACTATACCAATTTAATTTGTAAAACCTCGACCTATATATATATATATATATATCGTTATATATATATATCGTTATATATATATATATATATATATATTATATATATATATATATCGTTCCCTCTCCATCCGCATACACCGTATTTGCAGTGACCTCTATCAACGACAGTGTCATATCGACAAACTTAGGGAGAAATTCGTCCAGCGGGGCTACTCTCCCAGGTTTGTTGATAAACGCTTAATACCTGCCACCAATCAATATCTTCCTAGGACTGCCGCTGAACCCAACAGTTCTCCCTTCCTCGTAACTACTTTCTTTCCTGGGGTCCATAGGATCGGGAATATCATCAAGGACATTTTTCCTCTCCTGTCCTCTTCCCCCTCCACCTCCTCCGTCTTCCGAAAACCCCCTCGCCTGTCCTTCAGAAAGCCTCCCAATTTAGGAAACCTGTTTTCCCACAGATCCCTTGAAACTCCTGGGATTGGGGTGGTGCGTGCTGGTATGGAGAAATGCGGCCGTCGCCTCTGCCTTACCTGTCCTTTAGTTAACCCTTCACCTTTCTTCTCCTCACCAACCAACTCTTTCCGCGTCCCACCTAACACCTCCTGCTCATCCAGGAATTGCGTCTACCGACTGAACTGTAGACAATGTGGAGCATTCTACATTGGTATGACTTCTACCAAGCTCAATGAGCGTTTGAACAACCATAGAGCTTCGGTCGGTCAGCGCAAACAGCTTCCTGTAGCTATCCATGCCAACAGCCATAACCTTTCTTTTAATGACTGCTTTTCTGTTCAAATCATTAAGCTAGTGACCACTGATGACCGTAGTTTGACATTAAGAGCGTCTGAGGAGGCCCACATATGGTTATTGGGGGCCCGATCAGATCCCGGTTTAAATCAGAAGCGTTAACTTTTATTTGTTTTTCCTTTTATTTTTAACTTATATATTCATATTCATATATATATATTTTTTTTTATTATTTTATTATTATATATATTTTTTTCCTTTTTTTATTATATATATTTTTTATTTTATTTATTTATTTATTTTTTTATTATTTCCTTTTTTATAATTTTTAATTTATAATTTTTTATTTTATAATTTTATCTATTGTTTTTGCTTTCTCCGTTCTCCGACGTTTAGTGCCTAGCTCCTTTTTTACGCTAGTGCTGCTCTCTTCGGTTGACTCTTTATTTCTTCATTCGCGCTCCGTTCTTCGACGTGGGGAGATCTCTCTCACTTCGTCCTCTCTACTAGTCTACTCTCCTGATGACGAACAACAGTTCGAAATATTGAATTCTGTAAGTTTTCTTTGTATTCTCTTTTCTGTGTCGTGCTTTGTGTAATTTAAATTTTTATATATATATATATATATATATATATATATATATATATATATATATATATTGGTCTTTAGAATAGGTTTTTCGAAGTTTCTATTGGGAAATAAAATCAGTATCACAATTGCCATTTGAATTGTAGGAATTAAGGCAGATTTGAATGACCAGCACAGGAAGTGTTTTCAAAGAAAAATAGAAATCAAGATGGATCTCAATTACCTACAGGTCATAGTTTTCTAGGAATAATTCCAAAATCTGGCTGGCATTAGTTTTTTAATAGTATCTAGAGTTTGTGGATGGATTTCAATTCTCAGTTATCAATGAAATATGTGAGATCAGAAAAATATACATCTTAAATTTGTTACATTTCTAGGTGGTTTATATAATCCATGAACCTTATATTAAAATTTACCCATCAACATGTCAGCTCTAATGACTTCAAGCTTATTTTGTTTCATATTTGCTTTTCTTATTCATCTGACTACTAACTTCAATTTTTCTTCTAACAATTTTGCTTGATTTAAATGCCCCTTGACTATTTAGGCTAGTTCGTGAATAGCTTGGTGCTTTACACTATTCAGCCTAGTGATGATGACATTACACTACAAAATGACTTACAGGCTGCAAAATTAAGTATAATTTATAATTTAATGGAAAATATGATTCATGAAAAAAGTCGCGTTTTTTAAACTAGTAATAGCATTCAGAAATGGTATTTTGAATATTCAATATTTGAGAGTATTCAATATTTGGAATTTGTGTGTAACATTATTTTTATTGTACATGTTATATCATTCACCATAAGCTAATAATAATTTCAAAAACCAGTTCCTCAGATTACATTCATAATCAATTCAAACTCCGGTTCACCACTCCAGTGAATTGGTTTCTTGCTCTATTTCATAGTTAATTCACAAACTGCTGTCATGTTACCGTCAAATCCTTTTTATACGCTTTTAACAAAACCATAAAGGATATGTATTTGTTTTGAACAGAATTAGAAACATAAAATATCAATTAAGTTTCATTTTATTAAACGTATTTGATAAACTTTTGAAAAATTAATACTGATTTACAAGTATTTATAACGCAATAAATTTATTTTCCATTTTATTTATATAAACTCTTTTACATCTGTCTATTTATATACTTACTGTAGCAATATATCGGGCAATTGTGAGTTTCGGCACAACGCCACGATTGTTACAGCCCAGTTTCTTTATATTTATATGTATATCCTTTAACTTTTAAAACACACAAAAAGAAAATTCACAAGAATACCAAAGTTAAGTATGTATACAATAAAGTTTACTTTCATGAAGTGGCGACTCGTTTACAATCAGTCTGCATTTCTTTCTTCCCTTTCTCGAGTTATAATTGGAGAAACAAACACCACCTTGTAGAAGCAGCTAATCTCGTTTCTACTAGCTCAGTTGAATGCGGACTCAAATAGTTCTCATAAACCATCTGCTACCCTTGAAAATAAGTCAGCGAGATGCAGAGTTTAGCACAACACCAGTTCCAACACTATTTGATCCAACTCGTAACGAATACATCACCAATACTCTCCCAGTTTGTTTTTTAAAACTCCTCACTTTTCTCTACTGTTGATACCTTGTCTGAGATTAGAAATATCCCAACTACTCTACCATCAGTCCTACTGCTGATGTAAGACAAGTAAGACCTTGTACTTTAGAGTAGTCATACTTACGATTTGTTTCTCCTTTCGTAAAAAATTCAACTGTTATATAAACGAAATATCATTATTGTATAATGATGCAAAAAAATGCTAGATTTAAGAAATAATCATTTCTATTAGTATTCATTGCCACATAAATAAAGAGTAAATAGTGTCGAATGAACGGAGTGAAAATTACTTTTACACTGACTAAATATTTAAAAAAAGAAAAGTAAAAAGATTTTATTGATAAGTTGGCAGTATGAAATTTGATTGAATGCTGTTTTAGCTGCTTTGTTGGTGATTAAGTCATTTGGACTGATAATCTACAGCACTTACCGACTGAATCATTGAATTACGAAAATTGTCCTTATTTTAATTAAATCACCATTGACTCCAATGCCAATAAAGGAAAGTTTGAGTAAAGCGGAAAAACTTGCCTCTAGACTATTGACAAAATCTTGCAGAAAATGACTTATTTTGAAAGGATCCTCTTACTGAGAAGCGTGTGGAAGTCAATTCTAAACTTTCTAATGCTTAAACCTTTGATTGAATTTTCTAGATTCTCCGTAAATTAGCTTTGAAATTTTGAAGTGAAGTTAAAGCGAAATTTAATTTATACTATCCTCTTTATGTTGCTAAGACAACTATACAGAATGGCGCAGCTGAAATAAATATGCTGAGTAATCTTTTAGTAATAATTTTCTTATTTACTCTGCTGATTAGAAGCACGAATCATGTCAAGTACTTTTTTTTGGAAATTACTGATTTCTTTAAAAGTTAAACCATTCAAATTCTGTCTAGTAGAAATTATTTTTTAAAAAAAAATACATTCGCTTTATGCTTGAAGGATATGTACTTTTAGTCATTTATTTTAAACTGTTGGACCTCTAACGTAATGACTATATTTTAATTCATTTTGTCGATTATAAATATATGGAAAGTGTTGAGTAGTTTTCTTATGAGAAAGAATGTGTACTGAATAGTGACTTGAAAGAATTGTAAACAACAGCGAGGACCATTTCAGCGCACTTACACCCAACCCACTGAGTGTTCACAGTCAGCTGTCACATTCAAGAATTGTTTGAGTATTCTAAGCACCATAATACCATAAACTATTACTTGTGCAATGTGTTATACTGTGGTATTTACTCATATTGGGGAATTTCAAAATTTACTTCTCCGCAGAAAAAAAAGTATATCAAAACTAACAACGCGTATCGAACACTTAGTGTTCTTCATCAGGTTTTATTGCCTTCTGTCATGTTTTATTAAGGTTTAGGATTAATTAATTAAGTCATTTTTCATAGTCATTCCCTTGTTAAAAACATCAATAGTACAATTCAACATTCATATATATATATTCATTTTCAAATAATTCACTCTGATCTTCTTAAAGCTCACAGATATAATATTTTTCTTTTAGATGTAAACGTGAAGAGGAAAACTAAATGTTCAAAACGCGTTGTTAGTTTTGATATAAACTCATTTTTGTGTAGAGACTTACTTTTTTAAATTCCCAACCATTTTTAACATAAGAATACGACTATAACTGTAAAGACATTATAACGGTATAGTATAAACGGTACTAACATTATTTTCCTGTCCATAACTCACTCATAACAGCTTAGTAAATTTAATTTAATTTTAGTAGGAAGGATATTTAATGTTAATATATCTTGTTCTTAATGCAGCCTAAAAATTTCCTGTTAAAATATTTGACAAAAAACCACCTGAACTTTTGAGATTACTAGGACTGGGGACACTACGAATTGATAATATCAAATATATTTATTTTGCAAAGATGAAAAGTGTTATCAGGATGAACTTTAATAAATTGAAAATCAATTGGCACATGGAAACATGATAGTCTTTTTGCATTCATCATGGTGTCCATAATAAAAGCAACTAACAACTACAATCTATATTTATAATTTGAAAACTTATATTTTTTGTCATCATAATTGCAAATTTTTGATGTAACAGCTCTTTTGTTAGCTGCACTTTCAAAGCAACTCGTTTTTAATAACAAAATTTAAAATCATAAAAATCAGTCAAAAGAAGACAATTTATAAAAATAATATTGAAGAGATTCTACACTCAAATTTACAACATTTAAACAATTAGTAATTAATGCTAAAATAATACTGATACAATTAGTAAACATAACATCAATATCTGATAATCATTTGTCTTTTGGTACCATTTTACTATACTTGTACTCTAACTATAGAGTTGAATATTCAGTACTCTTACAAGTTACTATCGCGTTAAAAAATAACAAGTGTGTTGGTAATGATTGATTAAAGTATAGGCAATCACATTGACTTAATCGTTAACTTTTGAGTTAAATATATATTCTATAAAAAGTCATTTGTATTAACTAAACAAACTGCTCTAACTGTCCAGACATCACCAAAACAACTTGAAAAAAAGAATAGCAGAACATGTTAATCCGTCAAAATTTGGAAATCTATATCTTTCATATTGATAACAATCGTTTACTTATAGTACAGTACAAATTGATACCAGGGCTGGTTATTATTAACTAAAGTAATTTTATTTTCTTCAAATGTTTATACTATTTGCACTAAATAATAGAAGTGGTGTAAGTAAGTATATCATGAAACTATAAATTTACTTAAATATTTTTGAGGTTGGTAATAACTTTATTAGGTTTATTATGGCTTCTTATTATGAAATCCCTGGTATTTAAATATTTGTTAGTTTCATATATTTATAATGTTATTTTTATCCATGATTTACTTGGAAATGTGAAAGATGTTTCGTGTGTGTGTGTGTGTGTGTGTGTGTGAGAGAGAGAGAGAGACTGTGTGTGTGTGTGTGAGAGAGAGAGAGAGAGCGTGTGTGTGTGTGTGAGAGAGAGAGAGAGAGCGTGTGTGTGTGTGTGTGAGAGAGAGAGAGAGAGCGTGTGTGTGTGTGTGTGTGTGTGTGTGTGTGTGTGTGTGATAGAGAGAGCGTGTGTGTGTGTGAGAGAGAGAGAGAGAGCGTGTGTGTGTGCGTGTGTGTGTGTGAGAGAGAGAGAGAGAGCGTGTGTGTGTGTGAGTGTGTGTGTGTGTGTGTGTGTGAGTGTGTGTGTGTGTGTGTGTATGTGTGTGTGTTTGTTACGTTTGCGATTATAGTGCGAATGCCAGTGATTGCTGGGTAAAGTAGTTTTAAATCAGAGAGATTCATTTTTGTGTCTACATACAAAGCATGTATTATTCGTTTCACATAACGATGAAGTTCATGCAGTTTTAATAATAGTAGGTTATAAGTGAATCGGGTTGAAACATCGATACAGGCATCTATGGATAAGTGAATCACGTTAATTCAGAATTTGTTAGAGAATAAAGACGTGACCGTTTTACAAACCCTTCCAGATACGCATTTAGAATTAAAATTTAAGTGGCTATTATGAATATACGAGGGAAAAATAGGCCAGACTCTATAGCCAATGGTAACCATGAATCCATTAACTTATTGTTAATTAAATAGAAATTAGATCATTAACATTTTTAATTAATCTACAAAGCAAAAAAGGTATAAAATTAGATATTCATTCATATTGAATAAATTTTAAAGTACGAAATTGCATTGATTTTATTTCGAAAACTAACGGGATTACTGGTTTCATAAACACTCTTATTAATTACTTCTTACATAAACTTCCGTTATATTTATTACTTTCCTTACTATTTACTAAGCTATTATTTTTCTTTGAGAGGAGGTTTTATTCATGAAACTCCTTACTATGCAAGATATTTATAATATATTCTAAATTATTATAGTATTAAGAAAAATCTGGAGTAGCCAACACTCAACTTTACTATAAGTGAACTTAATATCTAATTCCTTGGGTATACGTATAACATTTAATGTTCAATTTAGGCATAATATAAACGGTTATAAATGGGAGGGCTTTTTAGTCATGTATTCCTGTCGCTAGTACAGATAGTGTTTGATCCTGTTGCTAGTACAGAGTGTTTGATCCACTTATCAATATATATAAATATATATATATTGAAAAAGACGAGCCAATCCCTGTTGCGTGTTACTTTGGACACTTCTTATTGGTTGTGGGTGTTTTTTCGTTAAACACCTTTCGTCTTTTTCAATATCTAATCTGGCATTCAGCATATATATATAATGATGGGTTTTAAACTGAGTTGAGTTTTTGACTCTCACGAAGACTGCTTGTTACGGTTGAAAGATCTTAGTCTTGTTTCCCATTTCTTATTGTGGTTTGATCATTGATTGTTATTTCACATGTTTATGTCAAATCTTTTTATATATACTTATTTTTGTATATCACACCACTGTTGCATATAATATCATTAGTATAACTACGGCAGTAATAAGATTTTGAAAATCGAAGATTTAAATATCGTGTTACGAAAAGTCACTTAGTTTTATTCAAGGATGCAACACATAGGCTGATTAGAGCATTTTGTAAGACAAATCCATCAATCATACCATCATACCATGGAAAGCATCAAAAATTATAAGTTTGATTGAAGTTGATTTTTTACAAGTAAGAATTTAATTCTTTTACAAATCATATTAAGTTATTAAATTATTTAAGCATCTTTCATTAAACTTGTTTACATCAATTTTATTTCAGAAAATTCACTCAAAAAATGTCTATGTTAATCTAAACAACATAAATAAATGTAAATAAATACGACTAATATACCAAGTAAAACATTAGTCCAGGATCAATATTTTGTTGTAATAGCTTTGTCGCTGTTTGCGTAATTAAAATTACACGTCCTTTTTTTTATAAATTTCTATTTTTCTGTTCAATTTTTTGGCAAAATTTCATAGTTTTTTAATGAGCCGTTTAGCGTCAAAAAAACAGTTTCTGAAAACAGATAATCTACTGTAATGCCCCTTTGGTGAATGTAATTTTGATAAAAATGATCTCAACCCATACTCCTTAGAATGTTCTATTTTTATGTATAGTTTCATTTTGTTCCGTTAAACGGTATGCCTTGTAACACACTCACAATCTTTCAGATTGAATTGTAAGTAACAATTTTTACATTTTTGAAAAAAATATTATAATTAAAATACTCAAATAACAATGATTTTATTATAATTAAAATACAATGATCAAACCACAATAAGAAAATGGGAAAACAAGACTAAGATCTTTCAACCGTAACAAGCGGTCTTCGTCAGAGTCAAAAACCCAGAGTCAAAAAATTGGGTTTTTGACTCTGACAAATAGCGCTTGTTACGGTTGAAAGATCTTAGTCTTGTTTTCCCATTTTCTTATTGTGGTTTGATCATTGATTGTTATTTCACGTGTTTATGTGAAATCTTTATATATATATAAAATGATTATGAGTCGTTATCAGCCTTTGGAGTGATTCACTTCTTTTCCTGAAGACGAGGACATCGAAATATAGTAGTGAGTTCAGTGATTTCCTTTCTATGTGTTCTTTTTAAATTCTAGTTTATATATATATATATATATACATTTAAGAAAGATATGTCTGCATTATTCTTCAATAGTTGCTTTTTTTGAATTTCTCGAGACTTCGAAAACACTTTCCAAGTTCAAGGTTCTTCAATTCATAAAGGAGTCCACCATAGGTTTTTTCATTTACTTTATTTTTAAATATCGACATGTTTCAGTGTTTGTTCACCATCATCAGGATAAAATTAACATTAAGGCTATAAAATTTCACTGGTTAAAGTATTGAAATACAAACATTAAGGCTATAAAACTCCATTGGGTTCAAATATTGAAATAGAAACATTAATCTTGTGGGTTACACTGACTTTATGTTATATATTCAAAAATAACTAGTGAAGAATAATGCGGACATATCTTTCTTATATATATGTATACAAGAAGGACTGCTTCGAACTTTTACTAATATATATATATATATATATATATACATATATGTCATGTATGACTGTTATCATACTGACTGTTAGTTGCAGGTTGTGTAGATTTTTTTCTTTTCCCTAAAAAAGGGGTGTTTAGAGAACCCCTTTTTCAGGGAAAAGAAAATAGATAGGGAACAAGTTCCAATCAGGTGGAACTTGTCGTAGTACCTCTAACCTATAGCAATCGTTGAAGGAAAGCCCATATTGTTAGCAAGCATGGCGACGGGTTGATCTGACTGGTTATTGATGGAAGCTCTATGACCGTTCATCCGGAGGCTAATCTTGGTTGATGCCAGGCCTAAGTAGATCGCCTCACACTTAGTGCACTCCAAACAGTAAACGCAATTTTTCGTGATTTCCATCTCTTCAAAAGCATTCAACTTCAATCATAAATCCAAATGTCTACGTTTTATTTTAAAAAAAAATTTTGGTGTTTTAAAAATTGAAAAAATTCTTTCTTTTATTTCTTCTTTGATTAAATCATTAATACCTACGTTATATCACTTCTTAAAGTTCTGTCTATTTAACCAATATACTGGTGTACAAAATAATTATAATACATTCCTTAAAACTTATTTTAAATGCTTATTACAATTTAAAATTATTAATGAGAAATTATTTTACAAATTAAAAAAATCAATTCAAAAAATCAAAATGCACAGTATATTTCAATGTATATTTTCTTCAAGCTAACTGTAATACAAGCTGTAAAAATAAAATGTATGTATAATTTAATGACATGTTCATATGTGAAATATGGTTATAAATGAGTGAAAATAAACTGAAGCATTAAAACCATATATATTTATATGTATATATATATATTTGTAAAAGTTGGAATCAGTCCTTCATTTAAACATATATTGTTAAATAACGCTCCACATTTTGACAGCATTCTAAGACACTACCTAGAGAATAGATTCACCTCAGACAATAAGAGCCTAAAGACAGGCACAAACCACAAAATAATCTACAAGAACCAGTATACTGATGAATATAAAACTGATGAACGTGTCTTGAAAGGCATTATAAAAAGCCATGTTAAATGTATTAAGCCTGCGGATAGTTTGACCCTGATAACCTACTATCAAAGCCCTTCAATAAGCAGTTTAATAATGAAACTAAAAAATTAAATAGATTCAAATTTAATAAATTTTAATAGATTCAAAAGAAACAAATCTTGTATATGAGTACTCATGTAATATTGGGAGCTGCGAGGCCCGTAAAAGCTCATATATAGGAATGACCACGACTTTATTATCAAGAAGAATTACGATACACCTTTCTGCCGGCGCGCCAAAATCCCATACAACAGCACTCCATAAGACAAGACTCACAAGAGAAATGATGGTGAATTCCACGAAAATTATCGCTAAAGAAAGAAACCATGTTAAATTACAAATATTAGAAGCATTAATAATTCAAGAAAAGCAGCCAGCCATAAATATCCAACATAATAATTCTTGTTGAATTTTAAAACTATTTTCCAACAGGCCAAACCAGATTAGCCAGGTAGTGAGTGAGTCCAACCAGCCTGCCTTAATCCCCCATTATGTCCCGTGACCCAGGGCGATGTCCTGTGAACATTCCAATAGTAATCCACCTCTATATATATAAACTAACTATCCTACTATTATTCTCATTATTGTCCTGATCATGAATGTGGTACATTCGAAACATGTCGACTAACAATATTGGTGATAAGCTTTATAGTTTTAATGACGAGACGAGGAAGGAATTCCGGAAACTGGAGAAATTGTGTAGGAAACAGATACAAGCCAAATATGGGGCGTTATATAATTCCATATATTATATATGGAATTAAAATGTGCAGCAGCTTTGCATTAACAGCCTTTCTACTGATAGTCTCTATTTTTCTCTTAATCGTCCTTTGCTCTAGAGGTAATTCCCAAATATAATTGGCCAGAGACACGTAAACACACAAGAAAAACTACTGATAAAACTAAACGACTATATTAGAATCATATTACAGTAAAAATAAACAAGCTTTCTAATAAAATAAACAACTGGTCAGTTGGGTTTTTGACTCTGACGAAGACCGCTTGTTACGGTTGAAAGATCTTAGTCTTGTTTTCTCCTTTCTTATTGTGGTTTGATCATTGATATATATATATATATATATACAGTTTTTTCTTGCGTTCTATACTCGGTTATAAAGTACTGAACTCGGGTTGGATGTAAATATCTATTGCAAAAAAAATATCAGTAATTAACCAGTTTTGCATACTCAAATCAAATGTCAAAGCCGGCTTTTTCATATAACTTAAAAATTCAATAGCTGGAAGCATGCATTTTTAAAAAGCATACATATGAACTATTAGGCTAGAATAATGGAAAAACTAGATATTTGTCAACACATAGACGCATCTCTTCTATAGAACTGAAGAGTCCATTCCTTTTACTTCAATATTAACTAAAGATAATATTATTTATGTATACAAGAAATTCTACATGTGAAATTTACTTTTGTTAAAGGGTGCAACATATAGAATCATAAGCGCATTTTGTTACACAAATTTACCACACCATAGAAAGTATTAGAAATAATATGTTTGACTTCGGGATCTCAAAACATATAACTCCATCAATATCTGGGGATTTATTTTTTTCAGGATGACTATATTTTACTTACAGTAAAGTAAAAATACTTTGCAGTTAGCGAATTATTAAAACTGTTTCTAAAATATATTTTAATAAGTACTTTATTAAAATTAAAGTTGAAAATAGAAATTAATCAGTATAAATTGAAACCAAGTGAGTAGCCAGATGAACTTCTTCAGAATTACTGAAGATGTAATGTTTCCTTTGACGAGTAACATGTCTGCAAACATTAAATGGGAAACACTCGTTAAATCTAATACTGTCAAAATTCTGGCTGACTGGTCAACTGTTATGTTGACTGACTGATTATATCGTTGACCATATGTAGACATTAAACAGTAGTTGTTAAAGAGACATAGAAACCATCACACTGGGTAGAGTAAAGACCACAGACACTGTTGACGGCGATACAGACTGAGCCAGTATAAATCTGTTAATGGAAATGATTGGAAATGGAGGTGAAAACCGTCTTGGAGTTAATGAAAGGACAGGAGAAGAACACCAGAGTCCACTAATTAGTATGTTTACCCAGCTTTTTCTAGTCCGGGTAGGCTTCACACTCTGTATAAGAAAGAAAGTTAATACGATTAGTTCATTTTTATTAAAGGAAAATTTTAATAATTACAATGAAAAATGAGTAAGAAGCGAATTTAGAAAAAAATGTATTTTTGTACAACCGAAAAGAAGAATTACATAAACCTCAGAATTTTTGCTGTTAAAAAGCTAAATTAAAACTTCAAATGCAACGAAAATACCAAGCTGTTTATTTAAATGAAAAACTTATTTCAAAGGTTACTAATATCTAGCAAAATCTTGTAAGATCTTACAACTGCAAACTTTTTAGCACAGCTAAACAAATATAAATCATTTTCATGAGTGTACACTTTAGTGATAATTCTAATCATTATTTCTTTTACTTTAGTGTGCTGGAAATAATTTAAAGCAAAATGTTGCTCAAATTACTTATCATGTTAGTTCTAAACCATAATGACAGATCTTTGTTGCAATAACTGCAATTTTAAATACTGGACTTCTCTTATATTACAATATAATTGTATAGACTTATCCAAATACTCTAGACTTTAATATTAATGGTATGCCGTAGATCTTTCCATGCATTGTGCTTTTAAAGCTATCTTTTATCAAAATTTAATCTGATTATGAGTGACAGCTTGGAGTGAACATTTGACAGGTTCTGTTGTGGACCTACACTTCTGAAACTTAATATAAAACATTTCCATCTTACAGTCTGAAATACTTCCAGTATATTTATTTCTAAAATATGCTCATTAGATTCTTTAAATTCTCAAAGATATACATGGTACAAGATGGTCAAACTGGCTGAAAAGTTCAAGCAACCATGTAGTAATGGAGAGACATATTGTAATTTTTGTATTAGCACACCGCATTTTCATTAGAGTCATATTTCTTCAACAGCAGTTCAACTAATTGTTCAATCCAGAAGTATGTAACTCAAGCTATAAATTCAAGGAGTAAGAAAGTAGTCTAAAATTCAAATAGTTGTTCCAATAGTAGGAAAGAATTAAAGAATCCTCATTTATGTAAGTTAAATCCCCTGATAACCGTTTTTTTATCAGAAACTACAACCTCTAAAACAGAAATTAAAATCTCTGGCCAACGGATAATTTTATCCGTTCAGTTAGCACACAGAGCCAGCCAATCCGATTGGCAACAGATTTTCCAACCTTATGCAGGTATCAATAGAATCTTTTACTCTGCTATATACTCGAACACACTTAAAACATTAGAAAACGAGAGTTACCCCATTCAGTTTGTTCTCATGGTTAGTGTTCATTTTATATAATTACCTGATTACCAAAATTCTGCCTAAAACAAGCCAAATGAAAATACCATTCAAAGAGTTGATTTCTTTGGGAGAAATATAGAGATATATACGGCCACTCCAAAGAAAAAATGGATAAATATTACCCAGATATTATCTATTTCGTTAACATATGTAGATCTAAAAGGTATATTCTATAATTAATAATACTCTATAGCAAGTGTTTTGTTTAAGTTTGTATATTTTTTCATGTGCTGAAAATCTATATACTGCTATTAATTAGCAATTTTAATTAAACATCCTTTACTGTTTAAAAATAGTCTCTTTGTTTATGAAATTTTATTAATAATAAAATACAATTCGAAACATAATAAGTTACAATATATATAAATCACAAAAAACATTGAATGGTTAATACGATGATTTGAACTAGCAAGGTTTTATCAAATACTTACTCGATTGCGGTAATGCAAACTAAAAGCTGGCTAAGCTGACTCTGAATCCTTAATGAAAGCGTCCCCAGAAAATTATAATACCAGCTTTGTATAATGTAATTTTGGAAGCCGTTTGCAGGAAAAGCAATGTCTATTATGCAAGTAGAGTTACGTAAGAAGAGGTCGATATACGGGACCCAACTCTACCGTCAGATCCTCCATATGCATAATTCATGACTGGATGACAGCGAGGCCCAATAGGTTACTGCCGGATTTGTATATGAATAACTGCTTTAAGATATTTCTCTTTTTCTCTCTATATAAAAGAGGCTTTTCCTTAGACTCAGATGATCATCCAGAAACTATTTCAAGAAAAATGGTTTTCTGCGTTCAATTCTTATTTATTCTAGAAGCCCGCAATGGCAAGAGGATTGTGTGTATAATCCAAGAGATTGTCTTCGATACAAACAACAGTTAACTGCACTACATCTTCGGTCGCTTATATTTTGCTTTAAATCTTTATTTATTCCTCTTTCTTTAAATTTATCTCTATATAAAAATTGTTATTTATTTTTACATTGAACTTTAAGTAATAAAAAAATTCAATAGTATTTTAACAAAATCATGAAATATTGTAATAAGTAATAATATTTAGGAATATTTTCAAAGTGTTTTATGAATATTTTTCTTAGAGTTCTTAGTAATTTATAATATGCTACTAACTGTTTAATTGTTAAACATTGATTATTATCAAAATATATTCAAATTTCGTAGAAACGTAATTCCAAATTTAGCACAAAATGTACTAAATTTAATACATTTTTAATGTGATATTAACGAAAATCGCACATGCATCAGTGATGCAAATATTTACCTTTTACATGTAGCAAAATTAATGAGAGCTAATATCATTACAATCGGATTCTGTATTGCTGTTCAAACCGTAGTATGAAGAATATAAGCCTTCTTTTATTATGAATATATTTCAAATTAAGGAATGATAGTTATCAAGACAATTATTTTGTCAAATTTTAATACCATTGTTAATTACAAGTTTCTTTATCAAGTTAAATTTGTTAAATTTATAGCCCTAATTTATCATTAATAGCTAAATTAAAACATTCTTGGAATGTGTGACATCAGATATAGAAAATATACGAGTAAAAGAGAGATGACTGCAAATAACTGATTTTTCTGGTGAATTAGTAAACCACAGTATTAAGAAAATTTTCTATTATTTGTTAAATATTAAAAAAATGTTTTTAAATCCTTTTTCATTAGTTGACTCAATAAACGAAGCATCAACATGAAAACTCGTTATTATTTAAAGGTGGTTGCACATGTAGGAGGAAGATTGACAAGCAAGCAAGATTAGTGTATGTCTACTGGCATACTTGAAAGTTTACAACTAAAAGGATAACCGATTGAATTTAAACTGTGTAAACGTTAATAACCAATGCGCAAGGCGAGTTAGATCAAATAATTCAAAACGTGTATGTCTACTTGTGCATATTTGTACAGTCAAAGGCATTTGACAGTCAGGTTTCAAGATTTCATCATGTCATGTCATTGGAAAAAACCAATCAAGAATGACTCAAAGTGTTTGTAATTAATACTAAACTCTGATAAATTAAATCATCAGAATATAATAACAGAGTAAAGAAGGATATAACATATGATATTCTATAATGGAAATATGAAATAATTTATATCAACAGCTATAAGTATGAAGCTAATATAAAGATAAGGCTACAACATTAAATGCAGAAGAGAAAAATCTGTAGATTGCCCTACACTTAATTGGACTACATGTAGACTTAATGACAATCTCGTTATTGATCAATAATAAAATTATGTAAGGTTTTACCTTAATCTAGCTACCGTATAGACACAATGTGGACCCCAATCATAAAAAATAATAATTTGATTTGTGATAATATCTGTGTCTTTTGGTGACCCTTTTGGTTTTGATTTTTAATCATATCTACCAACCTTTCGTCCATTCCATTAAGCCTTAGTTGACTTTAGGTCCATGCCTTGGCGTTTCTAAATACAACTTCTAATGTCAAGCACTATAGTAAACGTCATAACTGTGCATAGAGCAGAGTCTCTCCATTAACAGATTTCATACTGTTATCAGTATTACGTATAATTATCAAAAAATCATTAATCTTTTGAACGTGATTCATCCCATTCATACAGCATATGGTTATAGATATCACCCCATTTATGAAACATCTGAATTCATAGTATGATGTTAACTGCAGCTTTCCTTAGAGATAATTAAATTGACGACAGCCGGTTAGATAGTCTACATATATATTTTTTCCTACATTTGAAGATTTCTTACTCTCACTGAAAATTCAGTCAGAACGAGCTTTTTATTCAAAATTAGACCTGGTTGTTACAGCTAGATTGTATTGGATTCCTTCTTTATACATTCTTGAATAAGATCTTCAGAAAGCTTCAGTATTGTACAAAAGTGCTACAAACCACAGAAGTTTTGTTCGGCTCTAAACTTTTCCAACCAGTCCATTGTCACATTTTTCTAATTTCTTTGTCTCCCGGTTCTTACATTAGAGTTAACATACTTTTACTGCTTTATTGTTATTAACTTTGGTTCCTTAAATTTTGAGAGCGTGCTGCAAAAATTGAAAGGTATTACATCATTCGTTCTTCAACTTGTAAAAATAGAGTTATCTAAATGGCCCTATCGCAACCTTGATTTCTTAGATATGGTCAACAACAACTAATCACAAAATTAGAAGTGACATATAACCTCCTTCAGGACAGAATTTAGTTGACACATTTTTGATTGTGATAGAAACTTTAATTATCCTAACTATTCTTGAGGTAGATTGTTGTAATCCAATTTATAATTCTTGCAATACAACATCTAACCATTGGTTCTGATTCAATGGATTAGTGTGTAGCATGACCTGTTTTTATATAAAAAATAACGCCAGAGGGACTCCATTAAGACTTCGAGAATATCTATATTCTTAAATAATAAATTTTCTCATATACATTATAATTTATATATAATTAGCTATGTTTAAGAGCCGTATAAACTGGATTTATATATTTATCTTAAATTCTTCTTTCAATAATTACGGAAGCCTGATTCTTTATCTCAAATGTATTATCGTCAAGCATTTCTGTTTTATAATAAAACGACATCATATTTGAAATGATTATATATATAATCAATAAATGAAACGGTTCCGCGAACTGAATAAACTATCATCACAAAAATAACACACTGAAATAAAACAGAAACTCACTACTATAATTCGATGGCCTCGTCATCAGGAAACTAGTCATGAGTCGCTCCGATTAAGTCGTTGCCTGTCGTCTTCGGAGTGACTCACATCTATCTTCCTGATGACGAGGCCATCGAAATATAGTAGTGCGTTACTATAAAATTTAGTGTTACTAAAGGGAATAAAATTGTCTTATACAAATAAATATTAAGATTACAAACTGGTGTATGTAAAGCAAATGAAGGACTATATATTTGACATTAAGAACTATTAAAGCAATAAACATTTAAGTTCATTCCAACTCGTTTGTTAGAGAACCAGCCATCACTTACTGCGAGATATAATAACAAAATACTCGGTACACCAACAAACAACTTTGATATAAGCGAACATAATAATAAACTCCTTTACAATCAATTGAGTTTTAGTTTTATTTTAATATGGCCAACGTGTAGAGGTAATATCAAATAAGAAATCATTAATGACTTTTTGTTTTAAAGGAGCTATCTATATCCATTTCATCAATTGTAAAACTTGATCTCATTCATCTAGAATCTAGAACAATCAAATATTATATTAATATTCTTTATAATATATTATTATGTTAGGCATAATAATGTATTGTGCATCACTTTGTTATGCCTAAATTTAATTTTAGATAAATAACAATTACAGTGGATAACATCAAAGACAGTGAATCAAAACAATTACAGTGAAAAAACAGTACTTACAAGAATTAAAATGTGAACGAACAAGCTTTCATCTTAAACATAAGTCATCGTCAGGTTAAATGCTAGAAGATGCCGAAGAAAATTGTTAGCCATTCAGAACGTGAAAATTAAAAATACAAACCACTCAGATTGCAGGATCAGATCAACTAAGTTCGCCATTTGAGACATGATACGATTGGTTGACTGTGCTGGCCAGCTTGAACAAATGTACAGCTTCTCATGGCTGCTCTGCTGATTAATCAGTGCTGCTTTCCAACGCAGCTAATTGACATACAATTACAGGACTGTAATATCAATTACCAGTTTGTAAAAGTCATCAAAATTTCTAAAACTCGGTATAATGTTGATTTCACAAATTTGAGCGTTTATAGCAGGGTTTAAGTCTTTTGCATAGATGGTTTCATATATTCTTAATTTGTTAACGTCAGTATTCTTCTAAAGTATTTTACTAACATTTTGCGTGTCAGAGTTACATTATGATGTTATATATTGTACAAAACCAAATATGCGTACACATTTTGAGACCTGATGAGTAAATAAATTAAATATTACAAAATAGTTCATCTGTGTGTCTGTTTTAGTAAGATATCTTAAATCTAAAAGAGCCATACGCACAATACATCATACTTAAGTTGTTTATATGCTTGACAACGAACAGCTATAAAAAGCACCAAACAGCTACCTTGGCACAAAAATTACACCTTTTTTGTGACCACTTTATTTAAGAATAACCAGCAAATTTTGTTTTTCTAGCAATCTGTCAACATGATTTTGATTAAGGATGCTGCCATTTTAATTGACTTTTAAAGTGTATGAAAAGCAATATCTACACATATTTTTCTTGAGGGTTTTAACTTCAAAAGCTCTTCTTCAATGGTGATGAATAATGTTTTTAAGCATTATTGTTTGCATTGATGGAATATTAAAGAATAAAGTTAAAAAGTTCAAGTATAGACTTCATAAATTATAAAGAGAAGTTGGTCGAACTGGAAAAGTAGACCTTAGATGCATTATGAACTAACTGTGTACTATTGGTTCATAGTGTTTCATTGAAAGAAATGAGAGAATTACAAATAACTAAAGTTCAGAAATTTAATTTAATTGCATTTTAAACTGAATAAAACCTCGTAAATTATAAAAGGGTAGGTTAAATACAACCCTATTCATTTAATAATCGATTAGAAAACGAAAAAATATGAAGACTACTGGTAAATTTGTTCTGGCAGAGGTGACATTGATTCATGTGTTTAACAATGCTTTACTCCCAGAGCGGCAGTTTGGCCAGAGAAATGCTTAAACTACCCCAGGTTTATTAAATTTACTCTTCTTCCTCTGAAAACTTAAAAGAAAAAAAAATTATTGGTGACACATTAATGGCCTTTTCTCTCCGGGTAGCTGTTAATTTTGAGAATATATATTCAAAAAAGAAAAAAAAAATCAATTTCAATTACGTCCTCACTCTCAAAGTGAAATTAATTTAGTTTGCTATAATTTTTTAGGGAAGTAAAATCCCTTGAGACAATTTTTTACGACCGTGCATATAATGAAGTATGCAAATACCTTAAGAAAAAATCTTCAACTGTTTTAAAATGTATAATCGAGGTAAAATCGCAGGAATTCCTTTAAAAATATTCTAAAATTAATCATACAGAGTTAAAAACTTAATTTAAGATATATATTCTAATTAAGTCATAATTAATTGAAAGGAAAAATGTAGGTTAAATTCATAAAACTGACATTAAAAACAGTAACTTAATCAAAAGTTACAAACAGACATCTCAAGTCATTATGTGATTCTAATACTAACAAAATTAGTACTTTACAGACCGCAGATTTTTGATGTTTAATTTTTCAGTGATTACATTTTTTTCTAACAATAGAGTGTTAAAATTCCTTATACACAACACAACACACACACACACACACACACACACACACACACACACACGCAAACACGCAAGCACGCATGCACTCACAGATATATATATATATATATATATATATGATCAGACTAATTCGAAAGTTACTCTGAGAGCTTCAGAAGAAGCACTTATTAGTCTTCTGGGCGGTAGATCGGATCCTGGGCTTAACCTCAATCGTTGATTTTTTTTCCTCTTATTTTTTAGTTGTTATCATATCAGCTTTTAATTTTATTTTAGTTAAATGTTTTCATTTTTTAATTTTTATTTGGCTTGTATCTCTTTATCTTCCCTGTCTACCTTTCCTCCGAAAGTCGTTATCAGCCTTTGGAGCGATTCACTTCTTTTCCTGAAGACGAGGACATCAAAATATAGTAGTGAGTTCAGTGATTTCCTTTCTATGTGTTCTTTTTAAATTCTAGTTTATATATATATATATATATATATATATATATATATATATATATATACGAGTTCGAGATTAACAAAGAGCAACACACAAAGTAGGGAAACACACTTACAGACTCAAATTTTCGGGTAATCCGTCTTCAGGAGAAAAGAGAGTGGGAGACCAAGCACGTTGTAGGCGCAACGGCAAGTAACCAACCCGGCAACCGCCAGTGCTGTCAACCGTACCCGGTCTTAAAGTATAAAATTAGGAGAAGATATAAACAGAAACTCAGATAAGCAGTACTAGTTGGGTAAAACTATAACTAGGTGAAAAATTATAAACAATATAAGATAAAAACAAACTATAAGAAACAAAAATAATGATAGAGAAAAGAAGAAAAAATAAATAAATAAATAAAAATAAATACAATACAAAAACCTTGCATTGGTTGTTTTAGTAAATAAAAGATAGAGACTGAATAAAAGGGTAAGTATGGGAAACTAGTTAAGAATAAGAATTTAGAAAAATAAAATATATATATATATATATATACCATGATAAACAGAAAAGGTCCGGCAGGATAGATTACACTTAAAATAAAATGACACATAGACAGAAACATAACAAAGACTCACTTTTCAATATTTCGACCGTAATGGCGGTTGTCCTCAGGAGAAGAAGTGAATTGAATTTTATTTTTCAATTTTCTCCCTCTTCCATTCTCCCTTGGTCCATTTTTATTTTTCTCCAAATTTTAAAATTTTATAATTCTAATTAATTAAATTAAATATAATTTTAATTAAAAACCGAAACGTTTGCAATGAGAGTTTAATGAATGAAGAACTTACCGAGTCCTGATAAACTTTAATTTTGTATAAATATATAAGAGGTTACATCATGTTTACGGAAACTAACATGGACGAGTAGTATAAATTTGCAATTATTGTCGTAATAATCATATTATTGCAATATGAAGGTAATATTTATCATGCATTAACATACGAGTACCTCCCCTATTATATTGAAAATGCTTTAATGGTTGTAAAAAAACCAGTAAGACAGAAGCCAAATGAAAAGTGTGTTTGAAATCAAAGTATTATATGTAGGCTAATTCTAGTTAGAAAAATAACAATGAATTAAGTAGTAAAAATGTTTAAAAACAACTAACGAGTGTAATAATAAAGAAAACAAAAGTTTAAGATATAATAAAGTAAATAAAATATGAAGGAATAATTAAATGATTGTGAAGCCATGGAGATGTTTTTGTGAATATGATAAATAAATAAGCGCTTAGACTTTGGGGGAAATAAGCAAAAGATTATTTGTGAACAAAAATCATTTGAATGATGGTTAGAGTTTAAATTGGTTGAGAGTTGAGCTCTTTTATCAAGCGTATGCACCAGTTCTCTGTTCTTTTAACACTATCAATATCCAAACACCGTATTTCAATTGTTTTAACTTATGTATTTCCAGTCTTCACAAATATTAGAAAAACTGAAAACATGATAACAATACAAGCAAAATTTAAGGAAATATTGTTTCATTTTTTAAGTTGCGATTATGTGGTGCCAATGCAGTATAGCATAGAAATTATCATTTGAGAATTTCAAAACACAAGTATAACAGCTGTAAATTTCTTATGGTCCACCATAAAAGTTTACATACAATATAAGAAGGTATATAAATATATTTTAAAGAGAACATGACATTACAATAAGCACATGAATAAGATTTCAATTAATAAACCTCATTAGGAATTTTGAAATGACACTAACCTTTCAACCAGTATTGGTTTTTGGAAGTCTATGTTTGATTGTGACAATAGACAGAGATTGAATGACAGAAGTTATTAAGTTCTTAGTAATCTAAAAAAATATTTGATGAGAGCTCCTTCTCATTTCTATTTTAATGATGTCTCGGACGAGTATCGTTGCATAGGAGAAAAAAGTTAGTTCATTTTGAATTCTGAATATTTAACTGTACACAACTACAGCTTCGTCATTTATTATTATTTTTTTATAATAATAAAAAATGTGAGTTATTATCTCACAATCAAAAATACATAATAGCTTAACCATAATGTTGTGGTTTCTTGTGATTATTTTAATGGTTCTTCATTATAATACAGTTAACGAGTAACAAATATATTAAGAAACAATTAGGTACATACTTCATGTTTCACTATATAGCATTAATAGTTACAATTGTATAAGACACAATCTAATCTACTTTACTTACATTTATATTTTTCATGTAATATTCACCATTGATTTTTATGTTGGTTGAAGTAAATAATTTCCCATATCCAGCCGATTAGTTCATAAAAAATAAGCATCTGACAAGCTCCTATCTTTCTTAGTAGAGAGTGTTGAGTTTATTCTTGTTACTTTTGGTATGTTATTCTCGTTTAAGAAAGGATTTTAGGGAGTTGATGTAGACTTTCCAGACTGAATAGAATTAAGTTAGTACGGCTGTGTAAACAGTGCCATCTGAAATGAAAATACAACTGAACTTGAGTCAAAATCAAGCAGTGTGTACGCAGTCGGTCTCGCTGCCAATGCTAAAGGAAACATCACACCTTGCTGGATTGTAATTAAATTTTCTCCGTTCACTAAGTCGAGTACGGGTTGCAACCAAATGTTTCACCAAATTCGTCCTTAGCATTTCCCTGTGCACTCATCTGTATCGTGCCTCATAAGTTATTAAGAGCACTTCTTACTTATCAAAACTATTGAAAATTACAAGTGAATCTTTAATTCTAATATCTTAGAGGCATTTACATTTTTACTCATCTTTAAGATAACTAATCATATCACTATTGTTAGGAATGTTAAGATAAAGGATAGACCAAGAACTGATATAATATGTAATGGAGTATAAATACACATATTAGAAGAATGTTTCCTTTTAGCAGCATACCTATGTAATATATAAATATAAAATCTGTATAATATATAAATATGATTATATGTATGATATATATATATAAAATCTATATATTATACTCAGTGCACGAGTCTTATGTGTGTGTGTGTGTGTGTGTGTGTGTGTGTGTGTGTGTGTGTGTGTGCGTGGTGCGTGCGTGCGTGAGTGAGTGAGTGAGTGCGTGCGTGCGTGTGTCCGTGTGTGAATAGTGTGTATCTATAGAACGAAAGCGATCAGAAGATACACATCTCAAATTGAATGTTTATAGAAAAATACGAAGGGAACCATCCAAGTAGTTTCTTCTCTCTTCTTGGCATTGGAAACATAATCTAATTTTCTCATAAAAAGATATAACTTTCATTTTAAATATATTCCATTCTAGATGATGTGTTTTTTTTATTAGAAATAATAAAATAAAATTAATGAAAATTTATTTTAATAATGGAAATAAATGCTGAGGAAACAAATACGTAAAGAAGCAATATAAATAGAATTATCTATGTACACCCGGTTGTAAAACGAATGATACTGTTTACCTACACTTATATTACTTAGTTTCTCACAATTTAAACCTATAAATGTATGACAAAAAAAAAACCATTGTAATAGGTAAGATACCAGATGTGATCAATTATTAGGAGGTGACAACAAAACTTTAAGCAACTGTAGAATGGGTTAAGCTTGGGGAATAGAGCTTACTCGTCCGTCTAGTCTTCAAACTTTCTCGCATTTATTAAACTGTCATTATAAATAATAGGCGTGTTATAATTTTAAACAATTAGGACATTATAATGAAAAATGTTTCCAAAACCGCTTAAAAACTTATCTCTCATCACTTATTATATTTTTATTGAAAAGCATAAGGATTCACATTAATGGGTACAGTAAAATATTAAACATGGATTTCCAGTGATCTTGTCATTCAATGTGAAAAATAATATTAATCTTAATAATGATTCAGTTTAACAAGTGTTCACTCCTTGTATTGAGGTATTTCCCATGGCCAGTGTGTTTGCGATAAACAGAGTTACATATCTATTATTATTTCGACCATTTATGTATACGTCCATGAAATTGATTTGTCGTTTCCTTGAGCCTTCTAATGTAAGGATTTAACTGGACGTTTATTAACAGTTTTGAGAGTGACCATAGTTCTTTTACATAGTGTAGGATCAACTAGTCATTGATCCTCTGTTTACAAATAAACGAGTTGGCCCAATAATTTACATTATCTGCATAAACGATCATCGTAATCTATTACTAAATGTCTCAAAACATGAACCAAGAAATTATGAAATGATGCAAGAAAGAAAATTAATGATAAAATTATCATAAACGTCTGAAAATACAACACACCGTCTCCACTAAATAATTACTGCTATTCTTAACCAACATTTTTCTGGCACTCATAAACATGCTCCTGCTATTAAGTAGTTTTCCTTATTCTCTCTACTTTTGCTTTCACTTCTTCTATCTGTAATCACTCTTTTTCATTTCTCCCAACAACGTCCTAATCTGAAAATTGTATTTCTCACATTTCTTCTTCACTTCTATTTCACTTCCAGTAGTAATCATTATTTATACCCTATCCATGTCATTATCTCCTGTATTTGCTGCAGTCGACTTTATGGACTGTATTGTTTACAGTTTGAGGCGTTTCGCTGGCTTAGCTTTATCTTAGCTGAACCACCGTATGAATTGCATAGAATTTTGGTTAGCCCAAGCGACAGCCTTCCTATAGCTATCCATGCGAATACCCATGGTCTCATTTTTAGTTATTATTCCCAAGTAATTAATCTCTCAGCATAATTTCCAACACGAGATTGACCCGAAATATGCTGGTGGCAAATATAAAAAAATAATATAGAAGAAAAGAAACACAATACAATAAACATTTTAAGAGGGACAACCCTTTCTTTCTGATTTTGCTGTGGTGTTGTCTACGAGTATTTCAATATAATGATTGCAATATTATTATTTCTATGTGTTGAAAATGAAATAATGGAATATATGAAATTCCATTCAGAAAAATCTAGAGTATTTTCTAGAAGTAAGAATTATGAATTATTTAATAATGGAAGTAACAAATTATACGTGGATTTTACTGTAGTATATGAATACTCAGCTAGTATTTATCTACTGCAAATCTACTGCAAACATAGTAACTACAGTCTAATAGAACAGATAATGAGCCGCACGTCCATTATTTTGTACATATTCACAACAGTCATGAAGTTTTTGTATGTCAGTTGACAAGTTTTGATGTCAGAGTTAAGTGACAGTTTGTCATGCCATTAATAATTAGAAAAAATTGATAAACCTATTTAAAATCAGAAAGACCAAATAAAAAATAAAACAGTGTTAAATATTAACCAGAGATTAAATATTGTAATAAAATGGAGAAAACACTGTTTCTTTTAAAAAAAAAAAACAGCTCTATTAGCAATTATACTTCCTAAGGATATCTAACTGTAACGTCACTGCATTGATGCCACTCAATATCCTTTCACATCATAGCCTATAATACACATTGAAAACCATGTATACTTTGTCATTTTGTATAATTCTTCCATCCGTAAAGTTTTCCTTACGTTTTGGGTTTTATGTTAGTTTTAATGCTTAATAAATTAGATTGAATCAGCAGGTTCGTTTATTAGATTGCACATGTGCACAACAAAATAGGCAGCAATAAATCTGCGAAAGGTCTACTATTAATAAATCACAAAAGGAGTGTTATGAATGATTACTGGTTAAACATTTTGCTAAAGGATGCTCTCATAATAAACAGCATCTACTAAGAGTTCCAATTTACTTGAAAGAATAGCTTTCGACTTGTAAATGCACTCTGTTGAGCTCTTAGCGGGACTCACTACAGCACATGATGTCCATTAAGGGATATTCAACGTAGAATAACGGTCTGCCATTAACTACGCAACACCAACCCATTAGAAGTGGCTTAAAAATGAAATGAATGAAGATTTATATTCAACTAATGGATTCTGTGTGCAGCAAAACGCATTTCCTAATTTGAATAAAAAACAACCATTTACCAAATTTAATTGTAAAATGTTTGTGTAAATATCTTTTATGCATTCCAGTCGAGGGGAAGTTAATTAATTTTTTAGAAAGCTTTGGACGTAGACTCATAAAGATTTAGTGGTTCAGTGTAATGGGAGATTTTCACCGAAGCCGTTTACAATCTTATTATGATTTCAAACAATAAAAGTTGTTTGAACAAAATGTAAAATATATGGAAATAACCACTTGATCCTGGGAGAAGTGATTTTGTTTGGTCAAGACTATTTCTTCCAACCCTCCCATCATTTATTTATGTGTGCATCTGACACATGCCAACCCTTCCCCACCGCAGTATTGGTAACCTTCTCAGCTCTCCTAATCTGACAAATTTAGGCTGAAAATATAATTTAAATGGAAATTGTATTTATTTTCCATATCCAAAAAATTTCGTTCCCAAATTAAACATATAAGATACACCCATATTTATGATCTTATTTACCATATAGTGCTTGCCTGGCTTATTGAATTTACTGTTATCATGAAAAATATATATCCAACCGGTAATCAAACGAGCAGAAATACAGTTGTGTTATAATAATCGCTGTAGAATATACATCAAAAAAACAGCAGTGATAAACAACTTCAAAATGTATGGAGTGAGAAGCCAAAACATTAGAAGTATTTTGGTATTCACGTTCAGCGCTGTTAAGACATCTTTATGTCTTTACCAAGTTAGTTACCTTAGCTTGAAGTATTAGAGCATTAATAAGAATCTAATTTCATAATTCTTTCTTTACTATAAATAAATTATAGTGCTATTTAAACAATTTAATCTTAATATTTAGACAGATTAACATTTCTTGATGTATACTGGGTTCATGTCAAATGTTTTTTCTTTGATAAATGAATATATATAAATATAATGCACTTAAAAATCGGAAAAACGAGCCAAACTGGATACAATACGAATTCATATTGAAGAAAAGAAACACATAGAGTAAAGAAACACACACAAAGTCAAATTTTTGGGCAATCCGTCTTCAGGAAAAAAGAAAATGGGAGATCAACGTTGTAGACGTAACGGCAAGTAAGCAAGTGGTTAGATGCCCTGGTCAATACTAAACAAACTATCTGCAAGCTGTCAACCCTCGTAGATGAGGCTACTGAACTCGTCAAAAACGTACTGATAACATCAGTATTGAGAAGAGCAATAGCCTCTTCTACGAAGTTGACAGCCAGCAGATAGTTTATACTTATTTTTTCCTGTACTCCTTTCTTTACCCTGACATCTATTCCTAGGACCTTTGTCCTCTTTCCACCACTTTACAGTTTTTAAAATACTTGTCTTGCTCCCCCCTCTTCTTAACTTTACTGCAGATGTTCTATATCCTTAGATTCAGTTTCCGTTTTGACTCTGACGAAGACCGCTTGTACTAGTTAGGAGATCTTCGTCTTCTTTCTGATTTCTTACTGTGGTTTGGACGTTGGTTTTTATTACTCGTGTTTATTTTTTGTGAGTGTATGTACGTGTATGTGTGTTTTACATGTGTTAATGCTGTAAGTCGTAATTAACGAAACTTGCTCCTATAATATAGATGTGATATAGTTATCAGCAAATATTACAAGGCAAAATAACTTTCTTGGCAAGTATACGATTTAAACAAAATTTATTTCTCTAAAATATCAATTGTAAACTGTACTAATTTCATTATTAATAAACTAATAATAGCCTTTATTCAAAAATGATCAAATTTAGAAGGGTATAAAATGATATAAAAAGAGCTTTGATATCATCCTTTTGAACCCATAAGTCTAAACTAAGATATAGATTTATTAATACAAGAACTGAGGAACATTTACCCAATCTAATCCACAAACAATTAGTTAAATTATGAGTTCCAAATAAAATTTTGATTACTACAGGTTGTCTACAATATGATCAAATTTACGATACGCAGGCATATTCAAATAGCATTATTGTTATAAGAAGAGGAATGATTGATTGCACTATCCTTGAATTTATGTAGTATGATCAACTACATCATAGTTGAATGAAAGTCTGGTTATAATCCAGCTAAAATGGGCCCAAAACGTTTCTCAAAAAGAAGAAGGGTCATCTGTATTAAAAAAACTAAAGCAAAACTCTCAGAGATATGCTGTGTTAAACTAATGTTGAAGTCACATCAAATGAAAATTGGAACTGGAAATCCTATCTAAGGGATAGATTGGCTAAGACTGAAAAGAAGTATACTGATGTAAGAGATTCTATCCTATATCATGAGGCTTAAGCCCAAATTAACACGCACTTTGGTTCTACAAAATTACTAAAAGTCCAATGATCAAGCCATTCGAATCACATGTAATAGTTGCGATTGGTGTCCTCCGATAAATGATACGAGTAAGGTCTTAAAATTCATAACCTTCTAACGAAAAAATAAATAATATGTAGAACAACTAACCGGATATCATTTTCAAAAGTACCGGTTTTTGAAGCAGTGGTTCACATCATACATGGAATAAAAACTTTGTCTCAAATAAACTGCCACTTTTGTAGTTTTTTCGTGTAAATATGAAGCAATCTCCCTTCATAAAGATTCTTGCTAAATCAACTTTAAAGCCTATAACAGTGAAATATCCTTCTTGAAGGATAATTCTAAAATTAAAATAAAGAATATTATTATTAATAATAGCATAGAAGTATTAATTACTCTGTAGCTGTTAAAATAGCTGGACTATTTCAGTTGCATTTGAATTGGCACTTATTTATGCATTTCTACACATTATTTACATTTAGATCAAACAGTTTGAGAAAGCTGATGTCACATCCAGAAAATATTCCGCAAGTATATAATTAAGGGTTGTAGGGATGATGGGGTAAGCTGTGGACACACATATTAATTTTAAAGACATGCTTTGGTTGAGTACGCGAGTGGCGGTCGTGACTGACGTGAGTCACTGGTTTTCGTTCTGCTTCTGATCATCTTAGTTGAATCATTTGTAGGATCAAAAGAGGTTTCTGTCCAAAGTGTAACTAATTTGTACTGCAATTTTTTCGTAACGATGAGAATTATTTACATATTCCAATGGATAATTTAAATGAGGGAGAAGACAAAAACTCTGTCAAAAGAACTTTATAACTATACCTGGAAACGTAAACATATTGTCAACAATAACTTGTATTCAAAATGGTATACCCATATTAAAAGAAGGCTACTACAAAAGGAAGAAATGTGTTTACATTTTCCTTTTAAACATTATATTTAATGTAAATAATTTTAGTATAACACCAGATGAGCACAAATTGAATAACCCTTTTTTTTTGGATTAATTTAATTTAAATCGATTTTATATATTTTTAACGAGTTATAAACTTCTAAAAAAATCAGATGAATAAAAGATTCTATTAAATCGAGCTCTTTCAATATTCAATGCAAAGTCTAAGTAATACATATGGAAGGCAAACGTCTTCCCATTCTCTAACTTTATCTCACTTTGTTCGTCTAGCTGGTTTAATCCAAGAACTTAATAGCATTTGTAAGAAACTTTAAGGCTATTTACAATAAACATCCAAGAATCAATTACTTTTTTTTATGTTCTTAATATATATATTGCCCGAACAGACAATATTTATAACAATAAATATGTACAGTTTATAAAAAAATTATAGTTGTAACTTTTGAAGTTAAATGATATTTAAATATTTAAAATATTAAATAAAATTCAAAATTAAATAAATAAATATTAAAAAAATTTTATTTTATATTGTATTTTAAAACTTTATCGAAATATACGTACATTATACATTACACACGACCTAGTATATTTAACAGTTTAGTCACTAAACAAAAAAAAATGAAGTATTTATGCATGTATAGATCTGCTGAGTTCATTATGATCACGTTAGGATGATATGTAAATGAATGTTACGAGGTTGGCATTGTGAGTGACGTGTAAATCAAATGATCAATAGAACAGTAAATGTCAATAATTATGAGTTTATGAACGCAAATAATTTTTACTTTATAGCATAGTAATCATGAAAACATTCAATCTCAGGATTTGGAAGGATCTACATTATTTCAAATCCACAATATTCTTTTTTGACTTTTATAATAATCACTATTTATCCAAAAACTGTAGCATCCATAGGCCAGACCACACCGTTTGAAGAATAAAATTAAAATAAATCCTACATAAAATTGCGTCCTGTAATGTAAATGTGCTCGACTATTTTTGGGTAATATTGCATCACCAGTGCTATTAGCAGTTCTCAGCCGTCAACCATGTTTTCCTAAGGGCCTGCATTTCATCTGAGGTATCCTTAATTTTGGACAAAGCGTTCTTCACATCATTACTAATACATCTTTGTCTGCCCATCGCAGTGTCATTGCTTTGATTACTAAGGCATTCCAAAATCTTTTCTTCCTCCTTCCTCCTAGCGGTATCCAGGGCACTTCGACAAGGAGACTTAGCGCTCTCAAGCAGACATGAACATGTCTGAGTGTCTCCAAACACCGGAATTCGTGAAGCAGCCTGATTTCTCAGGGCAGGGTTCTGCCATTGGCATACCCGCCTAGGTTACAGATCCATACGTTTTATCTGACATGTTTTATGGTTTAAGATTCGGAGTTCTTTCCCATACCTGTTGGGTGTATAAGCACAATTTGTAAGATCCCCTAAGTTACGCTTATGAATGGGAAAATTAATTATGTATGGCATTATAGTGGAATTTACCAGCCGTACAACCCTGGGGCACGGCACAACCCAGACTAGCATAACCCTACTTGCTCAGGTACCTCGGGGTCGCCAGCTCAAAAGAGCCTCCCGTACAGTTCCGAAGAAACTGCCCCTGAGGGAATAATAATAATAAAAATAATAATATTAATAGTAGGATAATGTAAAGCAATTGATACAAACATGTGTTATAAACATGACTCATTTCTTTGGTATTCATGTCCGATATTATTATCACAATAAATTTGATTTACTAAACATCAGATTAGAGTATAAAAATGTTATCTGTTTCACTTTATTATTAAATTGTATGCATTCAATAGAATCATAAATAGAAAAGCTAATTATTCTACACAAATCTCTCAATGTTATCTTGATAAGAAAAATGCAGAACTAGTATTGAAAAAATCAATTAATAAAATTATGTTTTTATTTTTTCTGAAACGGTATAGCTACAATAAAATTGAGTGTAGATCAATCCACATTGTTTACTCCCGTATTTCACTTTTTTATAACTTAGTAATTTTATATTAAATTTAATATTTTACATCAAATTTAATTCTGTATAGAAATCTTGTGTCAATGATACTTAAGTACACTACCCCTTTACATTATGTCACATCATGAAATCTTAATGGTATATATGTAAACATTTGTATGTATATTCCAAATATGTGTGTGATGTTAGCATTTAATTAGCTCGTTTCTATTTTCAAAAAAAAGTCTTACCCGTCCAATAAGACTCATGATTTTCATTAATTTGTCTTTTTAAGGATTTTTTTAATCGTCTGCTCATACATTTCTGAGAACTGCATTTCTTCTACAATATTCCAATTTTAACCGATGGTGTAAAGTTCAATTTTTTTGTATATACAAGGAATTTAGAATTTGTAATTTTACATCATTTATTTCATATTAATAAATAACTGTACTTTTCGTTAAAATTTCTCTTGTTAATCTCGTCCCGTGCATATTATATCTGTGATTTTAATCATTCCTGCGGCCAAGGGGATGTTTAGTTGATTCGAGAATTTATTAGTCACCATTCTGATTAGTCCAATATTGGACAGCAAAGTTGCAAATTCCTCCACTGTATAATTATATTTATAATTAATATTAGTAATTTAGTTTATATATACTAAATGACTTCTTTGTATCAGTGCAGGTGTAAATTATAAATTTCTCATTAAAATGTTGTGAGACTTTACACTTTCATAAAAACCGTCAGTTTAATTTTATCTCGATCGTTTTTTTGGGTTCCACAAAGGCGAAGAGAATTTTTTTCCGGCTTTTCATTTTGCTTGTAGTGATTGTTCATAATTGAACACCTTATTTTGAATGGTTATTATTAGGAGTCTCTTAATTACAAAAATAATTTCATATACTCTTTTTAAGCTTCATTAACGTAACAGTTTGAGTTCTCATTCCATACAAGTTCTTGGTAGATTGTTTAATTTATTCATATAATTTCTTCTAGTATCTTGAAGGCAAAAGGTCTTTCCTTACTTAAGCTGATTTTTTTTGCTCTTACATCATTTTCGTCACTCAGCAGAACCCCGTTAATCAGAGTTGAGGATTCATGGTACTGGTGTAAAATCAGCCACTAGCAGTACACTCTGCTTAAGAAATATCCTCTAACTGCTGAACAGGATGTCAATAAATGATATAATGGGTGCTCATTGCTTTTTTCAACATCAAGAATATGTTTTGAAACCTCCTGAAGTCTATTTTAAAGTCTGATGTTTTTTTAATAATTCTTAATTTTAAGGTTTGCTTTCTTTAATATTTCCTGATTCCCCTGAACGAACACATGATATCGTCAGTGCAGCAGTTGTGGATGAAAGTTCCTTTGTATCCTTTAGAAGATAACTCTTTCAAAACAGTCCATATAAGAATTAACATATAATTTACTCATGAGTGATCCCATTTTTATCCCGTTGATTTGCTTATATATCTTACACTGAAAAGAAAGAAAAAAACCTTTTTGTGCAAATTTCAGGGATTGCTTTTAAAGCAGATTTAAGAGTGATGTGATTTGGCTGTCAATTATTTGGGTAGACCACTTAAATAATATATCTTATTTATCTGTTCACAGGGATGTTAGTAAAGAAATATTCTGCATCGAATAGAGGAAACTCAGATATTATTTCCTAAAAGAAGATACATAAAATCCGGTTAAAGACAGTGTGAATTCGTAGGACAAAATGGAGAGTACAGGCTATTAGGGACTTTCTGACTTGATTCATTCCTGTAGAAATCTGGCAATGATTAACCGAAGAGAGTTACTATGTTTGGGGCCCATTGCGTCATAGCAAAAGCCATACCCATAGTCTCCGACAACGAGAGTCAATAAAACTCTTTGCACATTTGCATTAACAACTCTAATTATTTTACTGGTACCCTTTTTTTATATCATCTACTGGGTTTCATGTGATTAAATGAAAATTACTTGTAGCATTTAAGATTTGTTCTTTTCTGATTATTTATTATTTTCTGATCATGGAGATATTTGTTCTCCGTAAAGATAATAATATAATAGAGAGCTTTATCTGTTTTTCTGATTTTAATACTGGTGTCTTCTCTTAAGCAGTTTTCAGTCTCTCTATATCTATTTTTTGGGATAGCAATACTGTTTTTTCGACTTACAACTTTTACTTCTCTCCTACTCGTCTCCTGTTCCTTCATCCACTTTTACTTTGCCTATCATGAGAAAAGAAAAGAATTTTTATTTCCTAAAACTTAGGTGTTGGAAAGCTTTATTTCTGAATTAAATTTTCATTGAACTGAAAACTACTGAAAGTTTGTGAATTAGTGGTTTTCTGCTATGCGTTTGACTTTTCTAGCAGTCATTCTTTGTTCACGCTGAAGTTTGTTCAGCCACAGCATTTCCCCGAGAGTCACACCTTAGTAGTCATCAATTTACTCCAATATAAACTACACAGATAAGACAAATTTATGAATTTACATTAAACCAACGAAGTAGGTCATATCTACTCTTCTTTAAATGACTTTAATAAATTAAAGAAAATCAGTTATTAAGATAAAAGTTGGAAAACACACAGTGATGAAGAGTTTAAGATTGAAAAATTGCTTATATTAATTATATATATTAAAAACAGAAAAAAACACACACAAATTAAAACAATACACAATGACACACTGTAAATATTTCGACACTGATACTGTTGATAAGTTGTCACCAGAGGAGTTGATGTGAGAATACTGAAGGTCAATTAAAAAGTTTCATAGAATGTAGACCGGTGCAGTGTGACCCCGAAGAAATAAAAAGGAGAATAAAGTTGTAAAAAGTCTAATGACAAAGAAGAAAAAAAACTAAATAAATATAGCAGGAAATAAGTTATACTTAAAGTAAGGATCAAATAGCCTTGATTAAAATAATAACAGAAAAATAATATTGAAATATAAAATAAATAAATGAATACTCTTTCAAAAATGAATATGAAGAAATTACGGCTAAGGTCCATTGCATTGGGTAATAGAAGTTGTTAATTGCAGAATGCGTGTTTCTTCAGAAGCTTCTATTATGATAAGATACCTTTTCAGACCTTGTGTTTTAAATCATTCATTAAAGCTGAGATTGTAGCTTATTTCGTTGCCTAAACTGAAATCATTAGCTATTTAGCAGCCTCAATGGAAAATGGAAAAGAACTATTGTGAACGACAGGTGATCCGTGATTAATCATGCTAAGGCTTAAACACGTATAATGCATCTTACCGAGAAAAGTTTCAACAGAAGACTCCATCACTATAGCTTCTGGATAAAGAAAGATGAGCACAATAAATTTCAGAATTAAATAAAGTAGCGAAAAATGTAGCGTAGTTACGATGCATTAGGGAAGACAACTGTGGTGGCATTAATACTGATGTATACCTGCAGATCTTTCATCAATCGTAGAAGATTTAGCGCATCTATGATAGAATTAGTTGGAGCGATTGAGAGCTATTCCATAAGAGATGCAGAGTAATTTATTAACAAGTTAGAAATATAGCGAAGATGAACTAAGGCTAAGGAAAAGGTAGTTATTAAGTTATGTAAGCTATGATGCTCAGAAAGGTAATCCATCATAAGAGGTAATGGTGCACTACAGTCTTTCTCTGTTCACAGGGAATAAAGAACATGAGCTGGAATAGTAGTAATATATATATATATATATATATATATATATATATATATATGAACAGTTCAAATTATTATCAGCCAATTCATAAAAATAATAAATTGTAATTTTAATGAAGAACTCGCAATAAATCATAATTAAAGAGATGCAAGTTAATCCCAGAAGCAGAATTACCTACCATGAAACAAATAAATGCTTCTTCTGATTACCTTTCAGAAATCAGTAATTCGTAGCATTACTTCTGCTTACAGACAGAAAGTGGTATGGTCGTTAAGATCCAGAATCTGCTTAAAAACATGTACACAGACATGCAGTTATTAGAACTATCATGATAAGATACCTTTTCAGAAGGTTTAAATACACTAATAAATTGATTTATTAATTTCCTTTCTGATTAAAGGAAAGAAAAGTCAATTCCTTGAAAATGGCATTTATGACAACAGTAAGGTCACTGCTTACTTGCGAAAGACTTATATGTATTCATATGCAAGTTTAGATTGGTGGAAACTACTAAACCCAAATGAAAAGCGTCACATTGAATACAGTCTAAACTACAAATGCAGTTACAAGCAGTAGAGGTATTTTTGTGAGTAAAAGGGTAGGTGACATTACTTACGAAAGAAATATTGAAATGTTTGTATTGACAAGAGAACAAGTAAAACAATCCTAAAGTTCACATTGAGCCATGTCACTCCCAGCATTTTGTGAAATTATATGAGAAAAGATATGGAGAAGAGATTTGTGAAAAGAAAGACCTGAGAATAGCAGGTACAATGATAGAAAGATAGATCAAGCACAGACGTACTGGAGGGTAAAGAAGGTGTATGGAAGAACTTCTGCATAACTGTGCCCAGCCGATGAGCACTAGAGAAATAAGTAGTCATTATAATAGTAGTAGAACTGCAATTCCTCCTAGGATCAGATCTATCATGCTCATCAACAGAGACTATACGACTATTAATAAACGTTGGGTAGAACATTTATTTGTAATTGTTTAATTTGAATACTACGATCATATCAGTTGCTAAAAATTTTATGAAGGGCTATGGACAAGGAAATAGAGATGGCCTTGTTGAGATAGGAGGAATGGCGAATATTAAAATGAATGTACTGTTAGGTAATAGTTGGTTAAATATATATATACAAGTAAAGAAATCTCCATTATTACAGGTGACACTAACATGCGAAAATTAGGTTATTAAACCTTTCTTAATAGAGGAAATGGATGAACGAAACGAAAGAAACAGGTCTAACTCATGTTTACCATGGGGACAAATGAAAGAGATATTACACATAAAGTGGATGTAAAGGAGTGGGTGAGAGGAAAGGAAATCTTGTTGAACCTTCTCAATGAGGCTTCATGTGTATGTATTCGAATGTAAAAGCAGAAAAAATGTGGGGGGAAATTATAAAATAGAAAAATATTAAATAACATTTGACATCCATTGATAATAAATCAATAAATTAAATAAGTAAATCATCTTAAAAGTAGAGAAAAAATGAGAGCACTCAAGTCATGATCGGTTTTTATTGAAATAGTGTGAAAAGAAAAGAAAAATAAAAACCATAAATAGTGCTATATTAAAACTATATTTAAATAGAAAATAATAAAATTGAAAACAAAAAAACAAATATTAGCAATTATAGATTAAAAATAATTACGACAAAATCTTAGTCTAGAGAGTTGGTCAAAGTAGTTCGGAAGCATAATATGCAAGTTTTCAGTGATTCAATTTTTTTAAAATTATATTCTCATCTGGGATGTCAGCCCTCGGATGGTTAGAAACATACCTCAATCTATTCACCTATGTAACAAAACTTGCACCACAGGGAACTGCGCAGCCCTGTCCTCTAGGAACATTGGGATGATACGAAGATCTTCCCAGAGATCCCAATAGACTTAAAATTCTAGAATAACTGTATATTAAAGATAAATATACTAATTACCTAGTTTAAATGTACAAAATAATGACTTTAGTGTAATTCCTAGTTTTAAGAATATTGATAATTGTTTTAAATTAATAAAAAAGGAGAGCGATGACCGAGGTAAGTTGGAGGGCCATGTGTTTTTGTTGACAGGCACTCACCCCACCCTATCCCCACCACCATCTTTCACCGTGATATAGCATAGCAGTGCTCAGTCGGCATTTAAACGCCAATGCATTATGTAATCTCTACATTTAGTTAATATAGGTAGTTCGAGAGCCCACAGGGATGACCCACAAGGTCGAGAGCTTGTTGTATTAGTTTAGTTTAATAGTTAATTAGATATAGATATTCACGGTCAAGTTTTTTAGTATTCTAGCCGCAACCCCCTATTATTACATACCTTCTGAATGTCGTTTGCTAGCTTACTTTGGTAATTATCACCTTCACAAAGGAAGATCGTGACGAAAATAGAAGTTATAAGTAAAAACGTCGTGAATGCAGAATCTGATATTAATTTCACACAGTATGCTTAAAAGAAAACTTCCTGCCAAAAT
This sequence comes from Hermatobates lingyangjiaoensis, assembly GCA_026182355.1. Lineage (NCBI taxonomy): Eukaryota > Metazoa > Arthropoda > Insecta > Hemiptera > Hermatobatidae > Hermatobates > Hermatobates lingyangjiaoensis. Next base: position 2,584,181 of record JAPFBL010001935.1, on the reverse strand, counting down.
ACACTGATAAATATTTATATATTTATTTATTTATTATGCTAAAACTCAAATATAGCATTAATTTGATTGCTATCAGCCTTAAACTGGAATAAATCAACATGAAACAAACATTTCTATCGCACAGAGATATGGGTTATGGGGTTGTGTGAAAAGTTTAACCATATTTAATAATAATAACACCATATCGCATAAAACTGCTAAAGAAGTGTCCATTTGCCTGTATTCAACTTCATCACGAACAAATTTTTCAAAAAGTAATTTCATTTTTCTTCACTTATGTTCAAAGCTGTTTTTCTTACTCAACTTATATTCTTTAGTCTGCATACACTTTCAGTTTACTTACCCTTTAACATTAATCAAGAAAGTTTTACCCATTAATCATATTAAGATTTTTTTAGTTGCCTGAATTATATAGAAAAAATTAAAACAAGCATTTTTTGGATCGGTATTATGCTTTCTATAACCAAAATACAGAAATGTTTCAGTGTTTAAAGTAAGCAGAAATTGTACGTAATTTATTGAGAAGATGAGTTGATATAACTCCCTGCGTAAAGAAAGTATTAAACCCAAGCGGATATTTAATATATAAATTAGTGATTCATATCACGTACGAACACCGGTTAGTAGTATTTTAATTAACTTTCAATTGTCAGTTTCTTCAAAGCTATCAGACATTCATTTTAGGGTGGGTTGTCATTAACTAGACAAGCAAAATGTTGCTTTCCAATATAAAGTGTCAAAACATATTGGAGGCATCTTAACCACACTCACCATATATAACAGGCCTGCCAGTCAGAATTCCAATTTATTTGAATCTTTACAAAAATATTGAATGTTGTGGATTATAAATACTTAATTCAACGAAAACATGAAAAATAATTTGGTGCAATTTTTCTAAAATGTTACCTGAGCGTATATTTAAACATGCCCCTATAGAAACTTTTTTATGAGCTTAACACCAAGTTGACTTATGTTTGTAAAAATTATACAGTGTTTGAGTAAAGCAGTCAATATGCAATTCATTAATATAATATAAATATATTAATTTATATATTTATAATATAAACAAATAGTAAGTGCGATTCATATTATAATCAAAATAATATATTGGTTTAAAATTTAGTAAACTAAATCTATTTAGTTACAAGCAGTATTTGAAGTGACATACAATTAATCAAATATGAGAACTAAGTTAATATGATTGTCAATAATATTTTAAATCACTCATCTAACAAAAGCTGCTGTCTCGAAAATTCTGAGCTTAATCTCAAAGTCATTCATTCATACTTTAATAATGATATCTCTGCAGGATGAGTGTCCCATTGCTTCATTTGATGATTAGCATACATTGAATTAAAATCGATATGAATAAATGTTAGTAGATCCCTTTATTAAAAAATACGTTTAATTATCATGAATTAATACGATATCCGTAATAAGGTGATATGAAGGAAAAAATATTACAATAAATGAAATATTTTATATTTCATAAAATAGTTATAATATTTTCTTGGTTAATTTTTTTATATATTTTAAAAGAATGATTTAACGGTTTTAATTGGTTACTAAGAATTGCTAGAGCTGATATAACTTTCGTAAATTATTATAACTATATAGATTGATGTGAATATATAAAGAGTTCAGATTCTTTGAACCATTGTACTAACAGTACTGATAAAATGTCAACTAATTGTTGGAGTTTAGACAAAGAGTTAATTTTTTTTTTCCGTTTTAACTCAATTGAGCAGTGGTTTCAGAATAAGAAATACTACTGACTTTGTAGTAACTGTTCCAATGTTACAATTGAAGATAACATAGAAATCAATAATGAAATAGGGGAGTTCTACTCTTTAAAGTTCGGAGTTTTATGGGCTTGGCACACTTGACGTTTGCAAATTCATTGAATATGGATCGGATAAGTAAATTTCATTCAAAAGTTAGGAAATGGAAACACTTAAGTTTTTTATTCAATATATTTATTCCCAAAAATCGTTTATTGAAATTTCCAACATAACAAAGAAACAAACTCCTTTCTTGCCAGTGAATGCAAAAACTTCTTATTGGAATAGTTTTTTCCAACTTTTTAACTTTATATAAGCCTCTCAACAGCGATTGTATGAAATATTTATAATATTTTTTAAATTATTTTATAAGTTGTTTTCCTATTTGATATACGAGAAAATTGTTTGTATATCATCTACTATAACTAGATATACATTGTCCTTATTTTCAATAACTCTAGCAAAGTTGTAAGCCTTTTGAATCCTTCATCATTCTAGAGATATTCTTCTAATAACTTATCAACAATAAACTTCAAACCCCTTCTCACAACTTTCACGCAGATTTTATGCAGATTGACACTGTTTGAGACTATGGGGATACTCGTATGTTCCAGTTTTCCAAATGTTGGAATTCATTGGACCTTAGGATATCACGTTACCCTTATATTCTTCTTATTCTTATATTCAATTATAATGTTACAAAAGCTTTTCATTCAAAATAATATTGCTATTGTCCGATTAGTTACTAAACTTTTTCAATACATTATTGAGTACTATTTGCTCAGAGACATATCTCAGAGAAAGCCTGTTATACTAGGATGATGTGGTTAAGGTAAGTAGTAGCTTATATCAACTGTCTTCACTGCCTTGTAATGATTATAGTATAATTATAACGATAATAGCCCAATAGTTGTTCACCAGCACCAATTCACTGTCCCTCAATAATTTATAGCCACTAGTTGAATGATGAATATCTCAAAATGTGAGGTCTTTAATTTTTACGTTTATTTTATTGTTACTCTGCTAGGATATCATAGACAGACCTGTGTATCAGAGAGCACAAACCTAATCCTAACAACTTGACCACGTGCTTGATGAGAATTTTAAAGCTACATGCAAGAACCCAACAAACCTCGATTAAGTGGTTTATCGTTTTAAATTCAACGTGTTTAGTGTCTTTAAGTAGCTATAGTAATCCAGAATAATCGTTAAAAGTAGTAGAGGGGGGCTAAAACATCTCAGAATATAGAAATACAATTTTTGGAGAACTGTTCTATCTTGTTGGACACATTTATGCAAAACTTATCAGAAAAGAATTGATCAATCTAGTAACTAGTAGAATAAATGCTAAACTAATAATTAGCATTAATTTAAAATGACACGCATGTGTGTAATAAGAAAAATAGAACAGTTGATGCGTTACTCTGATGATGAATAGTTGCTTTGTTTGGAAGACAACAAATCAAGATTAATATGGTAATGCTTTACTGTGGACCATTTATGATTTTCATTTCAATAAATATTTTACTTCAAAATAATCTAGTTATATATATATATCATGATTTGTTTTCTTGACCCAATATTTATATGATGTAATTTTTTTTTTTGAGGTTTGAGGTCCAATAGTAGTGCTAATTGTAAAAAAAGCATGTTGTAGCCCTGAAGATGACATAAATATATGTCGAAACGTCGGCAAAAGGACTAGTTTTAATCATTGGACCTCAAACCTCAAAAAAAAAAAAAATTACATCATATATATATATTGGTATAAAGTTACTAAGTTATTTATATATATATACGTTTCACGATGAATCACAAACACAGGACTAAGGAACAAACACACTTACTGTCTCTAATTTTCGGTTGAACCATCATTAGGAGAGTTGAGATAGGGACACAAAACGCACTTGTGAAGGGAAGGTTGGAGACCCAACCGTTTCACCGTGAAATGTTTGTTGTCCTTTTGGGTCGTTTTTCTGTACAATATATATATTGTAGAGACGGTCTATATATATACATATATATATTGTAGAGACGGTCTCCAACCGTCTCTGTACCAGTGCGCTTGGTTTCCCTCTCTTATCTCTCCTGAAGACAGTTGAACCGAAAATTAGTGACTGCAAGTGTGTGTTTTTAATTTCTCTATGTTTCTTTATGTACATTGAACTAAATGTATTGTAGTATATTTAGTTTCAATGAAAAAGAGAATATGCAAAATGGCATCTATAGTTTAATGTGAGTAAATATACAAAAATAAGAAAAGAATAAAACCTGTCTTAAATTGTAACTAGAAGTTTAAAATTCCCCTTACTTGTTTATCTGTACTTTTATATAGGTATAAACCTACACTGTTTTTTTTTATCAAGGTTTGGTAAAGCATTGATAAAAGTTTATCAAAAACCACCTTTAGTGCTGGCTACGTTTTCAGACATTTTTGGTCTAAATCAATTTAAAACCAATTATACTAACAAACAAAAAAAATTTCTTTATTTATATGGTTATACATTACTATGTTGGTATTTCTCATTTGGTGAAGAGTTTTTCGTTGTTAGTTCGTATTCAAATCTACTACAATGCTGCTCCCAGCAACATACCTATTAACATTCTGTATAACATTTGGATAACTCAGAAAGTCTCTCAAAAAACTCGTAAAAACAACAGAGAAGAAGAAACTGGGAACAACGTAAATTTTCTTTAACTATTGACTTCTCACTAGTTATTAAAAATGTTATTGCTATTTTAACTATATTTCACATAAGTTATCTCTATCTGTTTTATATAGTCTGAATGTTTTACTACATAAAGGGGAGGAGTTCCTTTTTTGAATTCATGCTAATATTTTGGAAGTGAAGTGCAAGAAGTCCCTTTGGCTCAGAGAGTAGCATTAAGAATTACAAGTAAATACATGAAATAAAAAAACAACCGTCTAACCAACAATAATATTCCAGAAATAGGAATAAGACCATTCGTAGAAAAACCCGGCTAGGTTTATTATATGACAGAAATAAATTATACATCTAGAGTCATTAAATTTTACCTGACTTTTATTGAGAAAATTTATTTTTCTTTCTTTTTAATGCCGTTATTTGTAAATTAATATTACCCACTGTTTTCTTTAATATTTATTTGAGTGATCCAACTTAAATTAAAATTAACAAGCATTCCAAGTTTCACCTGTGTCCAAACATGCATGAAATCATGTTTAGTTGACATAAACAAAGAAAATATTATTTATATCAGGTTTTGAAATCTTTGCAAAAAAGTCGCCTTGTCGCAAACTCTGATGCTTTTTTCAGTAACTGGTTTTGTTCCTTCTATGATGATAAGAAAATATTAAATCTCTAGAGTTTGTAGTTTAGGAGAAAAAAAGTCTAAAAACACAATTTGGCAAAAAAACATAGTTTTCTGAAAATGTTAATATCAAGAAATATACAATTTATGATAGTATTGTATCTACATACAAATATTTTACGTTTAAAAATATTTCTTATAAGTTAAAATCCATTTTTAAGTTACCTATTGATAATTGATAATGCTAATTAATTAATATACTATTAATTGATAGTTAAAAAAATCAAACACAACAAATTTTTATAAATAATAGAAAGGTTTAGTCTGCACATTGCTTAGAACTGACTTAAAGATTTTAAGTTATCTTTACACATTTTACATTAGAGAACCCGAATTCACCTTAGAAGAATTTTTGTTTGTTTGTACAAAAATTTTGTCACAAGCAAACTCAGTCACCATTAGTGATATGGTGAGCTGAAACTTTGACAGTAGCTTTGTAACTTCGCTTTGAAGCGAAGTCATTAACTTTTAAGCTATGTTTGGCTAGCTACACAGATATACAAGTATATAGCTAAAATATGCAGGTATTTTAAAGTGCCTTATAATGTAGCAAGTAGGTATTGTTAGTTGATTTTAATTTCAACAAACTATTTTAGTTTGCATGTATTATTATAGGATTTTAAATAAGTGAATCCTACCTACCCACATACTAAATAAGAAATATTCCCAGAATAAAATTAAATTTGAGCTCAGTATCTAAAGCTTCAAAAGTAACTCAAGATATAATGACAGTTATGAGCTGCATTAATAACATTATTTTCGGTAATTCTTGAAGTTCTAATAATATTTTGGAATACCACATATCAGCTCTGAATTTTTGTAAAATACCGTCAAAGACGGTTATAATAATATAAGTTCGTAAAATAAGTAGTATAAGTCTGGTAGTATAATGTACATAAGAAACCTAAGGAATTACTACATAAAAAGATTCTGAATTTTTAATGAATGTTTAAAATTAATTACGTTATTTATCAATAATTAAATTAAAAGCAGTAATGAGTATAATAATTATTTAATAACTATTTGCAAGATATAATCAACTTAAATTAAGCTGACTTTTAAAAAAATAGATTTAAGCCAGATTACTATAATGAGTTTAAAACAAAAAATGGTTGTAAAATAACAGTTTCTTAATGTTTGCATTGAAACATTGATTAAAAAAATGTTATATTAATAATCTGTTATTGATTAACAACTATTATATTATGTTAAAATTATTTTACAATTTTATATACAATGTTTTAAACAATATGAAAGTTAAAACTTCATTAAAAACTGAATCATTAGTCATATTATAACATACTTTAAGTAATGTTTTTTTGATATTATTTCTTTCTATAAATATAATTAATATATTAATATTTTTTTTCTGACATTAAAATATTATATTTGATTTGCACCTATTGCTATTGATACTAAAAAACCATTTCTTCAGATTATAATTATATAATGTTCTAAAGAAAGAAATATTTAAATGAAGGTAAATTACATTATTTTTGTGACAATAACTTTTTTTAAATTGCACTTTGACTGTATATTAATTTAAATGAGTCAGTTTAATGGTTTTTACTGTTTTAGTGGTATTATTTAATTAAAAATAATTCTTATGCTAATTAGTAAAGATGTGTTTCATTTTCTGTTTTTTGGATTACTATAATGTAGTATTTCATATTATTTCTCAGTACTTTTGTTTGTCATAATATAATAATAATAATTTAACGCAATGTAGTAAAAAAATAAAAGATTATTTTAAATTGTATACTAACCTCCTCTTTCATGCACGGATGTTTTTATTCCTTTCTTTTTTCTTTTCAAACACTCATACCAACAACAAAAATTAGTTCATCCTTGTTCTTCATTTATTAATCTAATTAATGAAATCACTTTAAAACTGCTTATGTTACCATTTTTTTTAAAACTCTGACTAAAAAACCGACACTTACAACTATACAAAAAACAATCGACGCCATGATGATTTGAAACATATAAAAGATATTAGGTTCTAAATTAAGCCAGTGTTGATGCAATGGACAGAAAATAATAATAAACTAACAACAGACGTATACATTTTGATGATTTTGTATTCAACAAAAAATGATCATATATAATCTATATTAATTATAAATAAACACTAGTAAATAGGTATTTTATTATAAAAGACAAAAAATGGAAATAATACACATACTAGTGGAACCTAGTAATTGACTTTCTAGGTCGGTTGATAATAATGTTTAATATTTTGAAAAAAATGGTATCAGTGTGTACTCAACTTTGCTAAAAGTAAATATATTATTACGTTAATTCACATAGTATTTAATTCGATGTTTCTTATTTCGATAATTTTAATGAAAATGTTAACATTCTCACAACCATATAAGAAAATCAAATGAATCACGTTGACTAATAATTAAGACTAGAGTCACTTTGTAATATTTTAAATTAATGTTTAGTATGTTGCAAATTTATATTGTCCATTTTATATAGTTAATTATCACTATTTTAATAAGTTTGTAAAATAAAATAATAATACATTTAATAAGATGGAACCATTTATTTAAAATTTTACTAAGAACACTATATTATATATTATATTTAAATAATTAATTCTTTTTATCTTCTACATTTTATTCGAAGTCATGTAATTAGTTGTGTAATTTTTTTACTTAATTATCTTCAGATATAACCTACTTAATTCAGTTATATAATTATAACTATACATATAATTGTACAGAAATTATACATATTTGTAAATTCCTTATTATGATTTAAACGATAATTGTTATTGAATGTGTTTACGAAAAAAACATGTTATTCATATTATAATTAATGTGGTATTTCTCCTTAATTGGTAACTGCTTTTTTTCACTTTTTTTTTAGTTTTCCTTGTTGTTTTCCCTGTACTGTAATTATGTTTCATTAATTTTAATTTATGAGCATTCGTCTTTCTTTTTTCTATTTTCAATTATCTTTCTTTTATTATTTCTATTACCCTAATAAGTTACCTTTGATTGTTCTCCTATGAATCTTTTTTTTTTTATTACTACGCTCTTGCACTAGTGTCTCTTTTTTTAATTCCATCATTTACCTGTTTCATCTCTTTCTTTCTCTAAATAATGTTTCACCATTTGGCTCTAGCTAGTTCATTTTATCTGGGCTGGCTACCCTATTGATTTCCATCAATCGCTATCATGGTGTCCTTTCTCTTCTTATTTCTCTCTTCTGATGACTGATGAAGCAAAAAAAAAAAGAAACTCCAAGTTCGTGTTCTTACTATATATATATTAGTGTAATATATATCGAATAGTTTTCTAAATCACCTACATATGTCTGATATTCATCATTTTTGTTTCCTTAGAAAAAAGTTTTGTCTAATTTATGTGCATCACAACAGATGACACAAGTTTTGTGTCATGTCAATCACAGGCAACCTTTTTTTAAATTATGTAAATATATTGTTAAAAATGTATAGTAGTATAATGTTAATTTCCTAAGTTAGTACAGTGATGCTTCTAAACAGAGTCAAACAAACTCGCTATACCACTTTTTAATACTAAACAAAATTTAAACATAGTAAACTCAGAGGAAAACATGACTAAGTAACCCTAAAATAAAAAGATTAGCTTAACTATAATTGAACTGTTTATTTGGTGAAAGCTACTTACCTGTTTCATTATTGCATAAATTCAGATTTTCCAATAAGAACAATTTCTAAAATGACATTTGTTTTTAATTGTTCTAACAATCTGTAAAGATTGTGTTTTCTAAATTGAATTTATATCAGTTTTTTTATTCTGATTACCATCAAAGTATGTAGAGCCTGTCTTTGAAATATTTAAATATTGCCTCGTTGAGACTGTCCATATATTATATTCAAATCAACACAAGAAGTTAAATATATAACATTACTTCTAAAGTATCTGCTTGTAGAGTTTGGTTCATGGCCAAACTCGTTTAACATAGAATTGTTTTTAAAAATAAACATCACCAATTGATGGATTCTTTAAAATTATTATGATATATTCAACTACTTGAAGGATGTAGGTTTCAGAATTTTTTAATAGAAGTTCGAAGGCATGGAAAAGTGGTAAATTCTTTCATTAGCTAATCTGATTAGAGCCAAATTAGAACTAACCTTTCTGAACACCTGCTCTCTTGTAACCTATTCGTTGAGCAATTACCACTGTTTATAACTATTTTATTTGGTACTATGATTAAGAAGAATTTAATTCTTTCGGTAATTGATTAAATATTTTGAACTCAGGTTTTATAACTATTTATATCTATAACTATTTTAAAACCGTCACTGTAACTATTTATCTTAAGATAAAGACAAAAGGGTCTTTTTATTTTTAAAATTTGTTGATATAACATTGATATAAGTTTGTTGTTGTTTCTCCATGTTATTTTCACTTAAGTAATCCGGAAGTTTAGCATAAATAACAAACTTATCTCTCGATGATAACCCTTGCATTCTTACAACTACACATAATTAACGTACTATATTTCTCCAACCTAAAAAATTGTGTTTGCATGCATAAACCAAACTAAAACAAGTAAAAATCTCATAAAAAATAATCAAACTGTCATAATAAAGTGATAAGAGTAATAATTAATAAGATAAACATAATTTCATAATTTGTATAGTGTGATAAGTACTAGCACCAGTGTTATAGTTCATAGTTACTTAACATGTGTTCTCATAATTAAAGTGATAATCATAATGGTAATGAGATCAGAATACATGAGCACTCATTTACTATAATCCATGTCATCAAACTAACATATGTTTCCATAGTTGAAGTGGTCATTATAGTAGATAAACCCATAGTTATAATATTATTACGAGCAGTCATTATCATTGGCAATGTATTCTAAAGTATCCCGATGCCTAAACCATTGGCTTGCTAGAAATATTGATAGGACAAGTACTTGCATTATCTTTTTCAGAATTCATAAACTTTGATGCATGACAGTAAGTGACGGTTTTAAAACACATTATCATATAATTCCATTGATAAAAACTAACGTCCTAAAACTTAAACGCCAATTGTTTAATATTAAAACAGTCGAACAGTATTAATTTTTTTCACAATATTATGTAAAAGTAAACAATTTACACTTTGTATTAAACCATTGTTATTTGGTAAATTGCTGATCTAATTCATATACTGATATTTGCTCATTTTTTGCTTGACCCAGCAATAAACAATCTTTATATCGTTCTACAAAAAAAGATTCTTGGCTCAAGTTCATTCCATTCCTCTTTCCTTCAATTCATATCTGAGATAAACAGCGGTAAGATTATTAAGATAATTCACTTCATCACTATATTGATTTTTTTTTATGTTATCTGTAAGTTAACATTCTGTTAATATTTTGTTTAACATTCTGTTAAACTGTTATCATCTTTGTTATTTTGTTTTCTAAATTTGACATAAGCATTGAAAAATGCTGAGCTTAGCGAGGAAACATTTTATTTGTCCATGAGTGATGACCGGTGCAGTCGTAGTAAAACCCTATGTAACTAATGTACTACATTAGGTGAGTCAACTGAACACAGCTAACGACAGATGTATTATCACGCACTGAAGTAAGAGTAACATCAACCACATTGGCAATGACTTCAATTATTTTAATGACGTTTTATATCCGCTTAGTCAATTATAACAAAATATTGCAAATTTTCTATCGCAATTTGATGATCACAGATGGAGTTTAACAGTTGCAATCCTTAATGCACTTTTTACATTATTGTTTATTCTATTTTTAAAATTTAGAATTAAAATATATACAATTATAATCTGACTTGTTCTCTATCATTAAATAATTCATACGAAATTTAAGTTTTTAAACCCATTAAAAGTATATGATAAAGTTTACTCGTAAAGACATATAGCACCGTCAGTATTCATAATAATATCCAACAGTACTGTGAATTATCGAATCAGGAACTACTTATTTGTCAAATAACATGAATATTTAGCAAACACAATGATATTTAGAGTGCCTCGAAAATTTTTGATGAGCATTCACACAAAAATATCCAGAGAAAGTAACAACAAAATAATTCAAGGACCCCACAACATGTAAATATTTTATAATCCCAAACATCTATATTTATAAGCATTATATTTAAAGGTAAATTGCTTCTAAGGTTAATAGATTATTATACAAAAAATTTTTTTAAATATATCGGTTCGTCTAAGATATTTATTTAAAAATCATTACATTACTACAAATTAATGGTTATAAATATATATATATATTATATATATATATATATATAATATATATATATATATATATATATATAACATGTTTACTGAGAAGTAGGTTGGGATTGGACTCTGACAAAGCCGCTTGTTACAGCTGAAAGATGTTAGTTATTTTTCTCATTTTTTATTGTGGTTTGCATGTTGATTTTTATTTCACGTGTATATTTTGAAATCAAAGTTATACCGATAAGAATGATAGAATTAGTTAGTCAAGCTAGTAGGATAACGTAGAAAAAGTTATAATGTATTTTTCTAAGACCATTTGCAAACAAGCCCAGTCAGCTGAAATTTACATGTTCTCATCATAGTTTTTCTTAATAGTTTAAATTTATTTTATATTTATGTCAAATTAAATAACTAAAACAAACTCAAAATTTTATGGTTTAAAATGTTTTAAGTTATACTAAATCTTTCTAACTAGAGTCAGAAATAAATAATAATCCAACAAGTTGGACAGTTTGTAATTACTCTAAGTCGAGTTTCACGTTTTATGGCTACTTTGCTTTACCAAAAGTAAAAATTCCTGATTTTTTTCATGTATGATATTAATTTATAGCAGATTGAAGATCGAGAGATAGGAATACATGGTGGGCTAGAGTTATAATTTTAGGGAAGGGTGGAGAAGAATTAAAAAGATACAAGAAGGAAATTTACCAACTTTCAAACGTGGGGCAAAAAAGGGATGAAAAGTAATAATTCTGAATAAAAAAGAAACTGCAGTCTTACAATTTTCTTTTCAGTTGATTGCTTTTAGTTTATTATTTGCTATTTCCTATTTCAATGTTTTTAATTCATCACCTAACTACGTCCATCTCGTTTCCTGTCGTGCTCATTCCTTATCTCTGTATTTATCTATATCTTTTACTATATCCTCTTGTTCATATTTTTTGTGTCTTCCTACTGCTCGCTCTTCGAATAATGTTGAGAGGAAATTAATTCAGTTTTCTTTAACCAGTAGATTGTATATCTTGCTCCTGGACCAATCAATTCTTTTTACCTCTTCCTCTCTCTTGCTATAAATAGGTATCCATATTTTCCATTGATATCTACTTCTCTCTCTTTAATTAACGTAGTTGGTTAGATGTCACTATTAATCTAATAAGTGCTTCTAGAGCTCTCAAAGTATATGAGTAAAGAGCATATATTACCCAGTACATATATATTACCCAGGACATATATATTACCAGGTATACATATATATTTGTATAAGTTGGCAGCAGATCTTCATCCAAGCATACATTGTTGAAAAGCAGAGCAGATTCTGCATTCATGACTTCTTTAAGTAGCTGTTCTTTTTTCCTAATTACACTTCTATGTTGCAGAGGCAATGCAAATAGCAGATTTCCCAGCGACATTTCAGACAAAAAACAGAGTCAAATAACTACTAAAATTTTATTCACTACTTTTTAAACACAAGCTTTCGACCTCGTTGGTTGATACCAACCAGAGGTACCGCTACGGAGACGAGAATAGCTCCTTTTTGTCAATTTATTTATGGCTACGCTGGAACAAATGTTCCTTCCTTCTTGCCCTCTTGTTCCACTTTTCTATGTCAGATTTATTGATGACATCTTCCTTGTTTGGCAGCACGGTGAGCATCTTTTGGAATCTTTCATTAATTCTTTCGAAGCTTTCTCTACATCCATTTCTTTACATACCATTTCTCTACATCCATTTCTTTACATACCATTTCTCTACATCCATTTCTTTACATACCATTTCTCTACATCCATTTCTTTACATACCATTTCTCTACATCCATTTCTTTACATACCATTTCTCTACATCCATTTCTTTACATACCATTTCTCTACATCCATTTCTTTACATACCATTTCTCCCCTAAGTACATAACTTTTTTAGATGTTGACATCACTCTAACTGTGGGACATTCACGACGTCTGTTCACGTTAAGCCCACCAACGCCCAAAACTACGTCCATTACAAAACTTGTCACCCCCTCATATCAAAAAATCTATCCCGCGAGCTCTGTCTATCCGTCTTCATCGCCTCTGAAATAATCCCAAAGATAGGGAAACCAATAATCAAAAACCCAAAACCAAATTCACGCAGCGCAGTTACTCCCATAATTTAATCAATAGCCGAATCATCCCTGCCAATGTCAACCTTTCCACCAACAACAGAAGAAGCCCCACTAAACTGTATCGCTCCTTACAAACTATTTCCCTGGTGTCCATAAATTGAGAAAATTTGTAAAAGAACCTTTCCTCTTCCTCCTCTATCGCTTCAGTTGTTAACCAGTTGCCCCGGATTTCCTATAGAAGAGCTCCTAATATCGTAAATATTTTCTCCCACCGGGCCGGCAATCATATTCAAAATCCCCAGAGCTGCGACGGTCTACAACTTAGTGGACTTCATAGATATCTCACCTGTCCCATTGTTAATTCTCAACTTCATTTACGTCTCCATTTAATCTTAATTCTTACCCTATTTACCCTACGTGGATAGTAGCATCTACACAATCTCTTGGATACACACTCATCTACACCTAGACACAGACAGACAGAGACATCATCGAAAAAACTTCATAAAACGACTTCTAGTTCCTCATTACCTACTTTTAATTTCCTCAAAATCTCGAGATTGACTTTTTTTACGATAATTGCACTTTAGAATAACTTTTGGCACAAGAAATTTAATAGAACATTTTTGGTACAAGTATAAAAAGGAAGAAACAGAACCTACATTATTACTATTAACCAGGAAGCTTTGAATAGAGAATATTTCAAATTCCTTTTCATTGAAGGTCTTTTGCGAGAAAAAGTGTTCAAAACTAATATACCAGAGATTAATTTAGCATTTTATAACAGACAAAAAATGAAATTATTGTTTTCTAATTTGAAAGATGTAATACCGAAGGATTTACAAAGTAATATTATTTACTCTATCTATTAAATTAAAGGATTGCAATAAAAATATTATGTAGTGGGTATTTGGTTTTCCAAAGTAAGAATATATCACAACTATTTTATTACAACAGGAAAGGGTAATGCCAGTGCATTATCCTAATGTGAGTTGAATAAAGGTCATACATTTGATTTTGACCGTTCAATGATTATGCCTAGGTCATTGTGGGTAAAAATCTAATGAAATAGTTGTACCATACACATTCACCCTTAGTTAATGCCTGAAGAAGACCACTACGTGTTCGAAACACATTGTTTATACCATTAAATTTCTATATATGGAGACAATTTTATTAGATTTTCACCCTACAATAAGTAAATACCACATAACTGATTGCACTAGCTTAGAATTATGTCTCGGAAGAATGATCAACAAAGACAAAAAGAACTTAAAATTTTCATTATTAAAAAATACCAAATGTGCATACCACAGAACTGACATAACAAATTTAAATCGTAATTATTCAAGTCAACAAAGTAACTAAAGTTTTTTATAATTAGAATGTTAGAATAGTTTAGTGAAATATTGATCCACAGTTCAACCTGTACATTGTCTGTGAATTGTTGTTTTAATAATCTTTTCATTCCAGTATATATTAATGTTAAATTTATTTCAGTTATGTAATTTCAGATATTTATTTTATTTCATACTTACTATCTTTGTAATTTTGTTTTGTCTTTCTTAAAATTGATATAATTTTATATTTATTTCTTTAAAATACAGCATTTTACATTGATTATGCTAAATTACAAAGGATGTATTTCTTTTAAATTAGTTTGTATGTTGATCTTATGTAAGATAATATCTCATTTGTAGGTTTCTGATTTTGAATAAAGTCAGAATTAAAGTTTAATTGAAAATATAAGTAATTTACCATCTCTTGATACATTTTTTCACATTATATTTATTTATCAAATGGTCATAAATTTCGTAGTGTTTCACATATGTATTATTTTTAATCAAAATTTAAATGAAAGCATTCGAAAAATTCTAGCTTTCATTTTTATGAATACAAACAGAGAATCATTATATTGATTCTTGTAATTAAAGTTATTTAAATTATTAGTTAATAAACATCATGAGAGTGCAGCTCCGACTGATTGATTTATAAAATATACAACACTACATTTGATGTTTGTTAAATATTCGCAACTGTAAATATTGCTGTACCATATAACACTGTAATTCACTATAATTCAGAAAAATACTATCTGAAGATTATTGTAGCAGCTAGGATGTGATGGGACTCTTTAATATGCGGTGATTTGTAAATTGTGTTTCCTCGTGTGGAGACCTATTAGGTGTCTAAGCTAATTTCGAATATGGCTTCCTTAGGCTCTAATTCATCAAGCCAGTCAAATTAATTAATTTTCCTTCCCTCCACGAAAATCAAGAAGTGCAAGAACGACGCTAGCATCCTCATTTCTAAAATTATTACATTTTATGCCATAAATCAAAACATGTTTTCCTTATTTCATTTGCAAATCTGCTCCTCACTTTTCAGTCGCCCATCTTTGATTGTTTTCATATGTTACTGCTAAAATTTACTTACAACACGTGGATGTGTCAAGTGCTTTCAAAAACTAAGTTTCCAATAGTATTAGACTTCTACCATTTCAAAAGGTAACAATTGAACTATTTACTGTAAAAGATAATATTAATATTTTCTTACCTTTGATTTCTACCTCTATAACATTTGTTATTTCAATCTTTCTATAATACATAATATTTCTATTTTTTTTGTATAATTCTAGTCATTTTGCAACAAAATTATATGTAGATTGCTTCATTTCATTTAAATTATTTGAGATTATCGCCTTTCCTGACAATGGCCAAACGAAGAAACTCCTTAATTGAAAGAAATATATATATGATGTAATTTTTTGATGGTTGAGGTCCAATGTTTTAACTAGTCCTTTTCCGACGTTTCGACAATATATTTATGTCATCTTCAGGGCTACAACATCTTCATGCCCTGAAGATGACATAAATATATGTCGAAATGTCGGCAAAAGGACTAGTTTAAAATCATTGGTCCTCAACCCTCAAAAAATTACATCATATAAATATTGGGTCAAGAAAACAAATCATGATATATATATATTCGTAAATTTCGGTAGCAGTCCTCCTTTGACACACACATTATTGAAAATGACACCAAATTTAGCTGATACCTGTTTCTTAACAAGTTTCTCAATTTTTCTAAATAACACTCTCGTTATTTCGTCTACACAATAAAGTACATCTCCTATGGTGGACATGTTTCGAATGATCAACATTCATCATCAGGACGTGAATAAGATCTAAGGTGAAATATCTGGTTTATATATACATGGAGAAGGTAGAAGGGGTTGTTTTCCATAAAGTTTAAGAAATGTGGGCGTTAATCCTGTGGGGTGAGTGGCCTCTCGGCCTGAGTCGCTACCTGCAAGGGTTTCTGGATGTAAACTAAACAGCTTCAAAATACGGCTACTGTTTTCGCCCTTAATATTTAGGCGTGGCTTCAGTTTTTGAATTAATATAGCCTCTAAATTTTTTAGTTTATGGTGGTTACCTTCTTTTTTTTTTTATAATTTTAGTAAAATGATATGAAATGGTAACCACTTACAATGATATGGTAAACACCATAAAATAAAAATTTTAGAGTCTATATTAATTCAAAAACTGAAGCCACGCCTAAATATTCAGGTCGAAAACAGTAGCCGTATTTTGAAGCTGTTTAGTTCACATCCAGAAACCCTTGCAGGTAGCAACTCAGGCCGAGAGGCCACTCACCCCACAGGATTAACGCCCACCATTTCTTAAACTTTATGGAAAACAACCCCTTCTACCTTCTCCATGTATATATAAACCAGATATTTCACCTTAGATCTTATTCACGTCCTGATGATGAATGTTGATCATTCGAAACATGTCCACCATAGGAGATGTACTTTATTGTGTAGACGAAATAACGAGAGTGTTATTTAGAAAAATTGAGAAACTTGTTAAGAAACAGGTATCAGCTAAATTTGGTGTCATTTTCAATAATGTATATATATATATATATATATATATATATATATATATATTCGTCTACAATTCTAAGTGACAAAAAAAATAACATCTTAACAGTTTGGTTACTATTTTTGGTATATAAAAATCATTTACCAAATAGAAATTAAAAAATTATATTATTTGGCAAATTAAAATATATATCATACACAAATTATTTTAGTATAGAAATAATAATCAACTTAAAATTTCGTTGTTTAAGATAATAAAATTATCATGCAAAGAATTTTTTTTTTCAGCTATATTAATGGCAGCCTAAGAATAAAAATACTTCAATTTTTTTTTTTATTATTATAATATATGGGCAGTTTTAACAATGGTTGTTATAGAGGTGTTTATTTTGATGGTTCTCTTACATTTAGAGATCTTATTACCCCTATTATTTTCAAGCCTAATAAAGTTAAACAACTTTGGGCTTTGTCATCCGTCTTTCTAAATCGCCTAAAAAAATTGATGTTATCATCATTCTTTTTACAGGCTTGATTAGAGCGCGTTTAAACTTCTCCTCAATCATATGGCCTCTGCATTACTCTTATTTTATTCATTACATTGAAAGACTACACCGCAGGTTCATGAGATTTGTCAACTGATTTTCTACCATATACTTCTTTCTCCATCAACTACGCTGGTATAGTAAGGTCTCTGAAATTTGGAAACTCCTGCACTTCGTTGCAAAAATGAATCTCTAGTTCCCATCTTAATTATTAACTGCTAAAATAGATTTTTTTTTTAACTTATTCAGCAATATTAAATTTAATGTTTTCTCAGATAATTGTAATGAGCCTCAATAATTCTGACCTCAATTCGGTAAATATAATTATAGTTATCATTCCACTTTTAACAAAATACTAAAGCAGAGAAACCACGTGGATTTTAATTTGCTTGACGCTAAAATTTAGAAGTCATATATAAGTAAAAGTACTAATTTATTAATTCTATTCTTGTATATATTTAATTGCTGTCGTTCTTACTTTTATTTTTTATTTTAATATGTATGTGTACCAGTTTAATTCGAATAAATTGTAAATAGAATGTGAAAGGTTTATATTACTATTTTCCTTTTAATTAAAGATGTTTATTTCTATTGAAAATTCTATATTTTTTTTTATAATTTAGGATCAAAATATAATACCCATCAAACAGTTTAAGGAGTTTTTCATAAGCTTGCTGGTTGGATGGTAAATTCATGTTTGTATTTTTATGCAAATCACTCTTCTTTTATTGGAAAAGGAACGTGATGAGAAAGCAAAGTCACTTAAATTAATTAAGGATTTATTTGACAGCAGTTGAGTCAGAATCTGGCCCACGTTTCTGATATATTCTTAGGCTTCAACTCATTAACCTGTTTCCCAAGGCCCTTTTGCTGCAGTAAAGAATTGATGGAGAAACTATGCTCATTCATCTTAAAGACATTACATATTGCTTTGGTAAGAAAAAGTCAAGAATTGAAACTTGACCATGTTTAAACTCTTGGTAAGCAAATTGAACAATTCATAAAATTTGGAAATCTAGAAATGGTTTGGATGTCAAACATCTAGTTTTTCAGTAAATTAATTAGAAATCTTCCGTTGCTTAATTGAGAAAACTGGAAACCATAGTCGGCAGACATGTTCGATTGCGTATGTATCTCTTATAACCGTAATACGCTAGCATGTTCTTTTGGTGTATTATGGTGTTTCGAAATTGCGTTTGACATGCTCTGACTTACCCAAAGGTATCTGGAGTTGTTCTGAAATCTTTGTTCTACCCTTAGTACTTATCTCTGTGAGGAAAAAGTTTGATGATATTTAATATGGATACGAGTGCATTTATTAGTCTTCTGGGAGGTAGATCTGCTTCTGGGCTTAACCTCAATCGTTATTGCCCTTCCTATTAATTTTAATCTCTTAATTGATCCTTTTTTTTAATTATCTATTTTTACTTTTAGCTTGATTTTTTATAATTAGTTAATAGTTTTAATTTAAATCTTTCCATTCCTTTATTATTTATTTTGTTTTATTTATCTATCTTTTTCTTCCCTCCCTCCGTAAGCTGGCTACTCTGAATGCTTCTTCAAGATCACTAGCCAGACACCTGTCTTCGGAGCAACTCTCATCTATCTTCTTGATGACGAAGCCAACGAAATAGAGTAGTGAGTTTCTGTGATTTCTTTTCTATGTGTTCTTTTTCTGAATCTATCATATATATTTATGTTATAAAATTAAATAATATATCAATCTTTTTGTAGAATATACGTATTACTTAATCGGCATTCGGTCTAATTTCTGTGCTCGAAATCAAACTCTCGTCGCAGACTTTTTGGTTTCAAAATAAAACCGAACCGTCAGTGACGAGAGTTTGATTTTGAACACCAAAAATTGACCGAATTTTGATTAGATAATGCACCTATATATATATATATATATATATATATATATATATATATATATATATATATATATACTTTTTCGATGAAAATACGATCCGAAATGGACAAATACAGTTCAATATACATAAAGAAACATAGAGAAATTAAAAACACACACTTACAGTCTCTAATTTTCGGTTGAACCTCCACGAGGGCTAACTATTTGCCATTGAGAGCAAAACGCTCCCGATTTCGCTCCCGATGGCAAATAGTTAGCCCTCGTGGAGGTTCAACCAAAAATTAGATACTGTAAGTGTGTGCTTTTAATTTCTCTATGTTTCTTTATATATATATATATACACTTTAACACAGAGAAAAGAACACAGAAAGACACTACAGAACTCACTTCGATATTTAGACATCCGTCTTCATCGGGAAGAAGTGCGAAGTACTCGCGTTGAGAAGCAAACTGCTACGTCGATAGTACGACGGATGTCGAAATATCGAATTGAGTTCTGTAGTGTCTTTCTGTGTTATTTTCTCTGTGTTAAAGTGTTTATTGTCCACACGGACCTTATATATATATATATCACTTAATAAAACGAAACTCGATCCAAACTGGACACAATACGAGTTCAAAATTCAAGAAGAGTAACACACAGAGTAAGGAAACACACTTATAGACTCAAATTTTCGGGTAATTCGTCTTCAGGAGAAAAGAGAAAGGGAGACTCCCTTTCAGGCAATAAACTGGAACTACGAGGACACTCCGACTACTCGGAGTCCAAACACCAACCTTAGACTAGAAACAGTGCCAATATATTTATATATATATATATATATATATATATATAAGTAGATGGAAAGATTTTTAGAAAAAGTCAAAGCAAGGACTACTGAATCTCAAAATGTTGTCTGAAAGTAAGAAAGACGGTAGAAAGATTCCTTTATTTGACTTCACATTTATTTTTAATTATTTTAAGGTCGAACTTACCAGCCAAAGAACAGCAACAGTTTCAAATACTCCAGTATACATTATTCAATATATTGGTGCAGCAACTTTTATAAAATATGTACAATGTTTTATGACTTTCAATGCCCAGATAATATCTATAATAATTTGGAAAATCAAATCAAATAGATATCGTTTTAACTATCCTTAAATAATTCAAAAATCTTGACTATATATATCTTGAAAAAAGGAATAATATTGTTAGTGCTGTGAGAGCTTCGATGTAAAAAAAGTATGATGGTCTAATCCTTTTTGCTAGCACCTCAATAAGACAAACCGAGTACTTTTGACTGAATGGGACAGGTAATATAGGGCCTACGTAAACTCTGCCAACTGGCTTCCGTTTCCACTTAATTATGTGCCCTGGCAAGATCGGTAAATCATTTGCAACTTATTGCCTGGACTTAGAATAATGATTTGCCACAAGCAGATTCAAATGAACAAAATCTAATAATATGCGAAGTGCTATTATACCAACAAAATATCAGATAAATGTAAATTGTTTAAAAATGATTCAAGTATGTAACGTTCTATATGATTTCAAATAGAAGTGATGTCATTGTTTAGTTACTGTCGACCAAACAATATTAAGTTCACTAATAGTTTTAAAAAAAAAACCTGGAGTAGCCTAAACTCTAAGTAAACTTAATATCAAAGTTCTTGGGTATATTATATATATAATGTCCCATTTAGGCATAGTATAAATGTATAAATTAAAAGGTTTATTAGTTTTTCGTTCCTGGAGGTAGTACTAATAGTGACTTAACCACTTATCAATATATGTTCCAGAAATCAGTCTATTAATATATCATATAATAAACTGGATGGGTTATTCAATTAGTATGCAATTAAAGAATCACCTACATGACGCAGCTTACATGTAGCAAATATTACACTCAACCATGTTATAAGTAAATATATTCTTAAACTTCTTTGGTATATAATTTCTCATATAACATAATATAAATGTCTCTAAGGTAGCGGAGAAATAGTATTTCATACATATGGAGACTGTACAGATAGTGATTCAACCAGTTATCAATGTACTCACAAATGATACATATAATATTCTTGATATTACTACGGAAATAATAACATCTTGGTACAGTCACAGAAAAAAAAATCGTATAACCAAATAATCTCTGGATATGACGTGTGCTACCACAGCTAGTGGATATCATTCATGTCCATTTATAGAATCTATCTGTTACGTTTAATACTGTTTATCTGACCTTCTTCATCACATTACTAACTTAAACAAAATCTGGAGTGGCCTACACTTAATTTTAATATAAGTAAACTTAATATCAAACTTACTGGGTGTATAATATATAACGATTTATTTAACCATAATGTAAACGTCTAAATGGAAGATGTTTATCAGTCTTTCATTCCTGAGGCAGTACAGACAGTGATTGATTGACTTATCAATATAAATGCTTGTTATTGTATATCACACCACTGACTCTAATAATCTCATTAGTATAACTATAGCAGTAATTACATTTTTGAAAAGAAAAAGTGAAAATTTCTTGATACGAAATAACCTCTTACAAGAGAACATGACTTTTGTTCCAATAACCAGTGGATCTTTTACATCGTTTACTTGACCTCCTTTTACATTGAATATTTAAGAGGAATTTTCCATTTAAAACTTGAAAATATTGCTATCTTCTCTAAAAAATGTTAGAAACATCTAAGAAAAAATGTCATTTTAAGATAATTTTAAATTTAAGTTTTTTTAAAAAAATCACTTTTCTTTTCCTTTGTCAAAAAATATAAAAATAATATTTACTCTGATGCAGTGCTATCTTTTTCCTGCGTACTGTACTCTGTTATAAAGTTGCTGTACATGTATACTTTATATTTGTATTTGTATAGAGGAAAAATATATTTGTAAGTAGCCAGTTTGTCTTACTCAAAGCAAATTTAAAGCCGGCTTTTCAGTTTAAAACTTTAATTTAAAACTTTATAGCCGGTATCCCAAAATTTTTGAAAATAATGATATGTACTATTAGACTAGAATAGTAAAAAACAGGATATTTGTCAGCTCTTCAATATTGGGAAAGA
The DNA here is from genome assembly GCA_026182355.1 of Hermatobates lingyangjiaoensis. Lineage (NCBI taxonomy): Eukaryota > Metazoa > Arthropoda > Insecta > Hemiptera > Hermatobatidae > Hermatobates > Hermatobates lingyangjiaoensis. The sequence goes on along the minus strand of JAPFBL010001935.1, from coordinate 2,561,363 downwards.
GCTCATTCCGCACACATCAATATTACTCAAGGTTAATATGATTCATAAAAAAAATAACATTTAGTATTAAGTTCTATTCAGGCGTGCAACATATAGACTGATCAGAGTATTTCAGTAGACAAAACTATCATTCCTTGGAAAGCATCAGAAATTCTATATTTGATTAACGTTGATTTTTTACATGTAAGAATTTTATTCTTTTACATCTCATATTAAGTGCTTAAATTATTTAAAAACTTTTCATTAAAACTCTAAACATCAATTTTATTTCAGTGGATTCACTCCAAAAAAATGTTTAAGTTAATGTAAACATTCTAAATAAATGAAAAAAATACAATTATAGCAAGTAAACCATTAATCCAGGATCAATGTTCAGTTTTTATAGCTTAATTGCTCTTTGCCGTAAATGAAATTATTATTTCATTTTTTCATTTGAAATTATGAAATTATTTCATTAATACTTTTTTTGCTAATTTCCCGTTTATTTTTTTTTTCAAAATGCCATGGTTTTTTAATAAGCTATACTTCATTAACATAATATACTTCTTAGGTATATAATGTATATACCATTTTTGTTACAATATAAATGTCTACATGGAAGATGTTTATTAGTCTTTCATCCTGGAGTAATTACAGATAGTGATTAATCCACTTATCAAAATATGCCACTTATATTGTATATTATATATCTTATATAGTTTATCTGACCTTCTTCTACATTAAATATTTAAGAAAAATTTTAAATTTAAAACAAAAAAATACTCTTATTTTCTCTGAAAAACATCATAAACATCGAAGAAAAATGTAATTTTAAGATAATTTATAATTAAAGATGTACGATAATTACATTTATTATTGTTTAAACGAAAGTTTTCAATTTTGAATTATGTTTTACATTCTTGGTCTTTTATAGAATGATTATACTGGGAATTTAATGGCTTCTTAGTATTTAATAAAATCATTTTCCTTCCTCTTTGTTCAAAATCAGATATACCAATTTTCTCTGAGCGAGTGTTATCTTTTTCCTGAGTGATTTACTCTGTTATACGGTTGCCATGAGTGTATATCGAGAAAAAATATAATAGTAATTAGCCAGTTTACTTACTCAAATCAAAGTCAAAGCCAGATATTCAGTATAATTTAAAACTTTTATAGTTTAGAGCTTCTAATTTTTGAAAATAATAAATATGAATTATTAGACTAGAATAGTGAAAAAAATTGGATATTTGTCAACAAACACAACTCCTCTTTCTTGAGAAAAGAGTCCATTTCTCATACTTTAATACTAACTTTAATACAATTTTAAGATACTATAATTCATTAACAAAAAAAAATGTATCTGATATTAAGTTTTGTCTCAGTGCAATATATAGAGTAACTAGACTACCCGTGACCCTTTGTGTCACTCAGAAATTGTATCAAGAGGTATTGAAATTAATTCACTAAACATGATTGACAGGGATAATTTTAATTGTTGTTTCTTGTTATTAAGGCACGGAAATAGATTTTCATATGGCCCAAGCTTATGATATAGTATTCTTAACATGATTCAAGATATATACACAGTAAGTATATTTAGTAAAATAAAAATCATTTAAAAGTAAAAAAAAAATCATTTATTTTATCATATAAATAAATAAAACATCAATTCAAGTTATATACACGATGACATATATTTAAAACAAACAAACCTTGTAAATTGAAATATTCAATTTATTTACCCAATATAAAGTAACATTAATGAAAGGAATGTGTGTTTATAATATTAGTTTAGAACATTCGTATTTTATCTGACAGTTGTGTTCAAGATTGTTTCTAAAATTATTAATTTTTAACCTCTAATGTAGTAGTTTATTTTATATTTGTTACATTTAGTTACAATACATTTGATCACCACTGTCATCGGCGAGTATGCAAGGCTCTGGGCTACTCTTGCTCCATGCCTTTTATTTATAACCATTGTTTATATTTCGCAAATTTTAAATTAATTTTTTTTTGTTACATTTATATAAATTACTTTTTCATTACTGTCATCGGCGAGCACGCAAGCGACTGGCTACCCTGGATCCATGTTTTACTTCATTGTTTATGTTATTCAAATTTTAAATTAAAAAATTTTTTGTTACATCTATAATTAATATATTTGTTCTACTGTCATCGGCGAGCACGCAAGCCAGTGGGCTACCCTGGCTCCATGTCTTTAGTTGATTATCACTGTTGTATTATGCAAATATTAAATTTAAAAAATGTTTGTTGTTGTATTTATATATAATACATTTGCACTACTGTCATCGGTGAGTACACTAGACACTTGCTACCCTGGCTCCAGTTTTGGGAATATAGTCATAATTTTCTTCAATTTAACATCATTCTGGTAATAAATAACTTATATATTTAATTTCAGATCTCTATCTCCACGGAAAATAGGTGAACAAACAAACAAACTTACGAACTTTATGTTTAGAGATTAGAGCATTTTGTGAAACAAATTCACCATACCATGAAATACAAAGGAAATTTATGTTTATTGCCGATGATTTTTGATATATAAAAATATTATTCCTCCTACACCTCATATAAGTCAATAAATTATTTCAATTTTTCCATTATGGCAGGAGTTTTATTTCAGTGGATTCACCCAAAAAAGTTTCAAGTCTATTTAAACAATGTAAACAAATATCAAACATTCGACAAGTATTACAGATGATGCCTTAATGTAGGATAAACAAACAGTTTTTATAGCTTCATTGCTCTAGTGCCGTGTATGAAATATTATAATTTTTTTTTATAAGTTCCTAATATTTTGTTCCTTTTTTAAACAAATTCTCATGGTTTTTTAATGAGCCCTTTTCGGGTCAAAAAAACTTTATTTGAAAATAGAACTGTACTGTAATGTCTCTTTGATGAATGCAATTTTGAAAAACATTATCTCAAATCATCCTCTACATAATGTTCTATTTTTAGGTATAGTTTCAGTTTGATCCTCAAACGTTATGGCTTGTATCGATTTCACAAGCTTTGAGATTGAATTATAAGCTTGTGATAATAATTATTATAGCCAAAATTTTTACATTTTATTGAAAAAAAATATTTCCTGTTATTCTAAAATCTGAATAAATGTTTATTTATTGCATTTGTAACTTCAAAGATAATGCAACAATTTCAAAACTCTAGAATTAGCAGTTTAGGAGAAAAAATGCTGTCTAAAAACAGGTTTCTGGAAAAAAAGAGACTTTCCCGTCATGCATAATTCCTCCCAAACAATAGTGATCATCTACACTATGGTACCCATTTTGTGGGAAATATTAAATTGATCCATCAAAGATTCTCGACCGTAGAGTGGTAACAAACTTGGCTAATACACTCACCCACCCACCCATACACACCCACCCATACACACCCACCCATACACACCCAGACATCATCGAACAAACCTCATAGAAGGACTTTTGGGACTTGAAAACATGTAATTCCATCAAAATCTCGAGATCGATTTTTTTAACGACCACTATACTTTACTTATAGTAAATTAATAAGAGGTTTCATCTATATGATGATATTACTTCTATACCATGAAATAAATAAGGATCAACTGACTACTGTATTTATTACACTAAAAAAATCAACACTAAAATTAGCAACAATTATCTTGCATAAGCATTACAGCATAACGTAAATATTAAAAGATGAATGATGCAATATATCCACCATATTTGATGACACCAATAATGGAAATGTCATTCTGTTATTGGATTTTTAAAGTCCAAATTTTGAATACTTATTATTTTTAAAACTCTACGGCTAAAATAGATAACGTCTGTTTAGACGTAAATAAATTAGTCAATAAATATGCCTCAGACCTCTCACACTTACGAACTGCTCTTCGTCAAATCCTTGCTCAAGGTGTTTAGTTATTTTGGTTGAAATATCTTAATCATACTTCTGTGCTTCTTAGAGTCGTTTTGAAGTTAATTTTTATTTCACCCATTTGCTGTGAAATTTTCTTAGGTATATGTATATATATATATATATATATATATCAAAACTTTGTACCATCTCCAACACATACATTTTACAGTATTAATTATCAATCTATTTCTGAATGTTTTATCAAATAATAATAACGCAAACACTTCTATTTTTTATCATACTCAGTTCTATATCAATTACACAATTTAGTGGTACAAATCAACAGTATACATTAGAATACAAAAGTAAATTGCTTCCTTTGAATTATTTAAATAATTTAATTTAAACTTTAGTTTAAATAATTTTGGTTTGTTTATTGTTAAATAATTGCTTTTTCTCCTTCTTATAAAATGCGTGAAGTTGACTATGTTGGTATTTGTTTGGATACGTTACTCGAATAATGGTCGGTAGTGTCACTCAAGCTGAGCACTTAATCTTCTTAAGAATGACCGACTTTGAAATGGCGTAGTGAATCCTGTTTCTTACTTCTTGTGTTATTTTCTTTATGTTCAACATGTTTACAGTCTAATAGGAATGTATGGTATATTATTCAATATTCACAACAACCACAAAGGTGATCTATTCTCAATGATTCGGGAACAAGATAAACAAGCTCTCCAAAAGTTATACCGAACAATTATAATCCAATCTTTTAGTGATCCTAGATCCATTAAATTTTGTATGCAAATGTCTAAATAATAATTATTCTTGATGAAAATTTTATGAATGGTTATATTGCAATAGAAAAGTGGTGCTAAAATGGACGATAACTACGATCCACCTGTATACTATAACCAGTTAGGTGTTGAAACAGTAACTTCATTTTCATTACAATCCGCAAAATTGGCATAGACGCATAACAAATAATTGTGTCATTTAACGGATCACCAATTATTTTGATATTTCAATTACTACAGAACTCAATAATACATTATCACAATAAACACGTTAAAAAAAAATTATAATATTCAATATTGTCAATGGGCCTGATAATAGGTTTACTTATATTAAAGTCGAGTATCGACCAAGCTATTATAATTTCGGTTATTTTAATGTATTCTGCTCATGAGAAAAATACAGTTTACGTGTATTGATATGTCCTTCATTATTTCCCAATGTTGTTTGCTAGAGTGTACATTGGTGGATACCTATCAAAATGTCCGGAGAAACACTCAGAGTTTCTTCAGAATATTATTGAAAGATGGAAGACCATGCTTTTGAATACACGTTGAATACACGTTGACTTGGCAAGGGCTAAAACTGTTCAGTAATAAATTGAACGAACTCACTCATTCTATGATTCTATGAACTGATGGTTTACTTCAATAATTCGCATCAATAATAGAATTTATTAAAAAAAATTTGTATTCACTGGCAAATATAACATAGTAATTTACTTAAGTTTTAATGAAACTAATGGTAAATGCAGCATGAAAATATTAAAAATTATTTGAATTGAAATAATAGGAAATCTTTTACATGCAATATAGGTTTAAAGTTTAGTTATGAAAAAAAAACCTTTGAAAGTAATCTGTTATATAATAACGGAGAGAAATAATGACCAGCTATTCTAAAATACTCTTTCACGAGTTATATTCTGTTGGTTTATTTATGCACCCACATTGTAATAAAACCGTTACCAATTTTACTGAAAATAAATTTTACAAAGAAATCTAAAGGATTTTGCCACTAAGTTTATCATAAGTTAATGGATTATCAAACTTACTGATAAATACATATTGAACCATTTTTTATTACTGTTGCTACCTCTATTTTGAAATTCATATGAAAATTCAATCAACTGCATTACTTCTTTAAATGATGTCTAAATGCTGTGGAAGTAGTTTCCCCTTCTATTAGACCATATTGAAGGTGGTTTAAATACTCCGAATGGCAAGTAGTTGAAAATTTACGAAAATCTATGAATGACTATATGACTATGAATGAAACTCTGAATGACTATACAATTTATTAACATTCTAATTACATCTTATACAGTGTACATCATTTAAAGAAGATGTAACAAGATTCTTAACTTGTAGTAGTTATCCTCTTAAAATTCACTCCTTATAGTATTTTAAGAAGTTATTGTGTAATGTACAATACATAACCTGATCCAGAATACACTTATATTCATAAGTATCTTTATACTAATTGGTTAATAGTTATAGTCAATATTATAGTTAATAATTTACACTTAATAAAACAAGTATGATGAACTGTGATGCAGTAAAAGGAATAGAGAGTATGCGACACAAAGGTTTAAATACATATTATCCCATTCAAGTTCAAACCAATTTTATTTCACTGTAAGTAGCAGATTTTAAGATCCTTGTAAGAGGTTGTTTATCCAGACTAAATTATTGTTTCTAATAATTTACAAACCGGTGATAGCTAATGTATAATAAGTCGTTAATAAAACAAATTATTCATAATTTTACGTATAGGTTATATCATAAGTATCCCGTCCTAGATATTTTTAAACAACCTATTCAGTTCCATTGAATAGTTAAATATTATTAGTACTCGTTAAGAAAAACACACCTTAATTAGGGAAAATTTAAATATAATTAATTTTCAATCTGTTAAATATTCAAATTCTAATCTTTAAACAAAAATGTTAAAAAATTGTTCTGCAATGGTTGAAATACCTTTACTCTGAATATTTAAAGAGCTGTTATAATATGTTCATAATACTCAGTTTAGCATGTCAGGAAACTTATGGTGTACATAAAGATCATTCCACCTAACCGTTTTTGGAAGTAGGATTACCAAAAAAATATTTGAACAACAGTTATTTTTTTTAACATATCTATAATCAAATACTTGAAGTTAAAATCAAATCTTATGGCTCAAATCTTCAACACACGTACCTGTATATACGTGCGCACCACAAACACATACGTATAATGTCTAAACCACAGTAAGAAATCAGAGAAATGACCAAGGCCACTTGTTTTGGTTGAAAGATCTTGGTCATTCTTTGCCATTTCTTACTGTGGTTTAGATGTGGACTTTTATTTCTCGTGTTAATTTTAAAATATTGTTACACATAAGTACACACACTTATTAAAAAGAATAACCAAAAAGTTATCACTAATGAAGTTTAGCACACAAACTAATATTAACATTAGAAAAGGTTTATTAATATATGGATAACATTTACTTGCAGGTTTAAATAAAGTAGCAGATAATTTTTGTCCACTTTTTTACCTAAACTAATCTGGATATGCATTCCTAACAGAAAATTGTTTCTTTCCATCCCATATATATATATATATATATATATATATATATATATATATATATAATTATAAAGAGAGAGAGAGCGAGAGAGAGATTAATTATATATTAATTAATTATTAATTATAAAGCAATTAAAAGAACACACTTACAGTCTCTAACTTTTGGTTTGAGCCGTCTTCAGGAGAGATAAGAGAGGGAAACCAAGCGCACTGGTTCAGAGACAAGTTGGAGACTCTCTGAATATTTGTCCATTTCTGATCGTATTTCCAACGAAAAATTATATATATATATATATATATATATATATATATATATATATATAATTAATAAAGAAAAAATCTATTACAAACAAAAACAAGATGGTCAAAAACGCTAAAAAAGCTCAAACACTGAATAAATACATAGTCTCACGTTTTAAAGTAACCGCTATCGAAAAAAGGAAAAAAATAAAGAAGAATTATGGTTTTCATTTAGTACAATATGTCTTAATAGTATTGGACGATGAAAGTTCAAATATAATTTGAAAAATCAAACACTGATGAAATTTGATGTCCTATAAGATATTTCTAAGTTTCTGAAGCATTCCGTGGTTGTAAGGTTTTGTTGTAAATTATATGTAGAAAACATTAAATAATTACAACAAAAAACTTCTAATGTTAACAAAATTCTAATTTATACATATGAAAATAACATCAAATAACTGGGTATATTTTTTTAATGAAATTTGTTTGATTTTTGCAATGAAAATGGAAAGGAAAAAGCATGCATATAATAAATACTTAAATGTACTCTGGATTTGTAATTTATTGATAAATGATACGTTAAAATTATTAACTTTTTATTTTTTAGGATGTATTTCTTATAAAGAAATCTATTTAAAAAGATAAATATAATACCCATAATTCAACCATGCCTTTTATGAGAAGAGAGTTAAGTTCTCATGGATGAAAATTATGAACTGGTGAGGTGTCTTACGACAGCTATTTCAGTGAGTGGAAAACAATCAAAAACTGCTGTTGTATGATAATCATTTTATGACTCGGAAAAAGGGAAAACACTTTTACAACAGAGAGAAGAGCTCAAGAAAAATCATGGAATATAATCTGGGCCTATAAATGGGGTAAATAGAAAGGTATATCGATTGCCAAGCATGAGAAATATCCCTACGATGAGTCCAATTTCACTTTCAACCTTTCCATTACATTTACAAATATAGTTTTTAGATTATTCTTTTCCACGTGTGCCTCATATGAAATTTTAGATTTTGTTTAGAACACAAATCTTTTTTTTAATTAATTAATACACTAATAAAGTATCGTTGTTATTCAATCTCCAATGCTTAAACAGTAATGACAAAAACAATAGGTGACTTGTAATCTGTTACATTTGTTAGGAATACTGTTTTGTTTGCGGTTATTAGAGCAGTTATCTCCAACTATTTTACACGATCAACTGAATTTTATTTTGCCATTGAAAACATATATTAATCAAATTGTTAGAACTTAAATAATACAAGACATCCAAACTGAATACTTTTGAACTAGCTAATAAAAAAACAATGTAAACATAAGACTGTTGTTGAAAATGGATTTTTATTTTATCAGTGCTTCATCAGTAAAAGATTTATTGTATTGATAGTAATACAATAACGCCAAGTTGTTTGGTTAAATTCATAACGGATGATTTTACTGGTTATATTGCAATATTTTATCCATTCTGATGATATATCGTACGAAACATGTTAAATCATTCCCATCTAGGTAAATATTTAATTTACTATCTGTAAAAAATAAAAAATGTGAAAACTTTGATCTCGAAACTCTGATAGATTGATATGTTTTGAGGTGTCCAAAGTCGGTTTTGAGGTTATTCGATGTGAATGCTGCAGGGTGGGTGGATGGCTAGGTGTGACGAAACAGTTTGTGCAACGCCGATTCGTACATTATATTCATGTTTTAGACAAAAGTTAATTAAAACAATAACTATATTGGTCGTTAACGAGGTTGATATTATTTTTACTTATAGTAAAGTTCAATGGAGACCACCCCAGATTTTAATATAACTCAAATTTTTTTTTAGGAAATATCGTAAAAAGGATAAATCGGGATGCAGTCAGTTTCTTCCACTTCCAATCAAACTCTCATTGCCTACGTTTAGATTTTATTCAAAATCTTTTTCAAAGGCCTACAATACAAAGGAAATGAAGAATATTGTAACAATGGAATTGTTCAATTCCATTGTTACCTGCTCACCAGCTGTACTTAGATGTTTATTAATGATTGTCACTTGAATAGTTTAACCTTCCATATTGTTTTAGTAATGTGCTTTGTAATAGTTCGTTCATTTTATAATATTCCTACTTTTATAAGTTCATTATAATTTTTTCTAGATATGTTTCTTCTTTTTATTTTATTTTTAATGCTCTCCTAATATTTAATTTTTATGATGTAGTTATTTTTGTTTGTGTTAAAAATGTACGTATTTAAGTTCTTAATTTCCTTTGTATTGTAGGCCTTTGAAAAATATTTTGAATAAAATAGAAACGTCGGCAATGAAAATTTGATTGGAAGTGGAAGAAACTGACCGCATACCGATTTATCCTTTTTATTCATATGAATAAAGGAGACTCTGTATTGAAGAGACGTTAGAACGTTTTAGCACATCCTATTACAATACAGTGTAATTGCCTATAAGACATTAGAGATTTTAAAAAAAAAGTAAAAAAAAGTAGATGTGAAAGATAGTTTACTCAGAAGAATTACAAAGTTTATTAAAGAATTTAAAAGCTAAGCTTGGTTATAGAAACGACGGAATGAAGCGCGATAAGAATAAAGCAGCCGGATGAATCAGTACGGTAAGATTCAATGTCTCAAATCAATTGAATTGAAAAAGTGTGTTACGCCAGAATCTTTAAAAACAATGATGGCAAGTTTCTTATTTCTAATCAGATGTACATATCTACATTAAAACAAATGAAATGATTAAACCGATAAAATATGACTTCGATAATATGAAGCGTAAATGTGATATTACATCTACGTTACAGTAACATAAAAAAAAAACAAAACTCACTAGACTGTAAGTGTGTTTGTTATAATATACACTTGGAATAAAGTTAAGTGTAGGTGACTGCAGAGGTTTAGTTTTGAAACGATATGTAGATTAAATAAGAAGGTTCCTTTGCATAAATAATAAAGGGTAAACGATATAACCATCATAAGGATACATTGTAAAAAATCAGGACTTTCATTTTTCTGTTTTATCAAATAGTTGACTGGCAGGGCACAAAATGAATTTTTCACAATAATGTGTCATTATATCAAGGGACCATTACTGGTATAGTCCAAGATTATTTTCAATTTTCACGGCAAATTTCAATTAAACAAGGCACATGCTGAAAGCAAATGACTAAAGGTGAAATCACGATAAGGTAAAATTAGTCAATGTTCAGTGAGTTGTTTAATAAGTGAGTTTTTACATAAGTGGACCAGTATGAGGCGGACAAAAGCTGAGCATAGTCCTCATTGATTTCTGGATTGTCTACCGGAAAACTAAACTATCAAGCAGCAGCTTTTGTGTTTATATTTAACAATAACTGCCAACATGAATCAAAAGCATGACGCATCATGAAGCAGAGTCCATGATGTTTATGATTCTCTTAATGTTAGTTCAGTCCTTAATCTCCTTTATGTAGTGAGTCCATCTAGTTTTTTCAACATTCATGTTCATATCCATGGGTCATTAACTGATTGCCAAAATTGGATATGTTTATTGTATTTAAAGGGATCAACATTTTTTTTTAATTGTTGTCGTAAAGTCCTGTTTTTTTAATACAGCACTCTTCAGTAATTGAATTTGTTGTCTTTAACTTCTATTAAACCCTTTATGTTTTGTTGAATTCAGTTTTATATTTTTTAAGTGTTAAGCTATTTTTTTAAATAAGTTTATTTTTTGTTCTTAATTTTCTATATTAATTACTCATAAGTAAATTTTATCCTCCTATTGGTGAGAACTCAGGAGGATTTTCCTATGTAAGTCGTATATTTGAGTTTTTATTAGTATGTCTATTTTTCTTCATGATTTTTTCCGTTCATTGCTATTATTTTATAGTTTTAATTTAATTATTATAATCTTTGATTAATAAAGGATATTAATCTGCCTATCAAAGATCTAAACGCTAAGATTTTTTTTCTGATGATGCCGTGTATCATGAATGATAACATTGGTTGCTCTTGGTTTTCTATGTTTATTAAAATTTATTTAACTATCAAATATTTTTTCTAGTTATATCTCAGTAATTTATTTTGGGTGGTTTCCCTGTTCATTTATAAATTTAATCTTTGTCCGAAATATTTGAATTTGTTATATTTAACTTCTAATAAACCCTTTATGCTTAGTTGAATTCAGTTGTTGTTTTTTAGAGCAATGTTTAATTTTTTTTAAAACAGTTTATTTTTTGTTCGTTATTTTTGAAAGGTTCATTTTCTTTTTTGTGAAATTCATTTATTATTAAGAATGCATAATCCATATCGACTGTAATGAATAAATTAATAATATAAATGTTTTTTCCTAATCTTTTCCTTTTTTAGTTCTCTAAATTTTGTATAAATATTTCTGTTAATAGCGGGGATGTAGGATTAGTCTTTCTTACTCAACTTTAGTTCTATACGTGGGATTAATGATTTTAAAATAATTTTACATAATTGCAATCTTCGTTATCTTTCATATCTCTTGCGTTTCTTTACTATTTGAATCTTTATGGAATATTTCCGAGATTAAACTTGAATTTTCGTTATTAAATGTGGAGAGATAAATATTGTTTATATGAAGAATATTAATAGTGTTTTTGATTTGCATTAATTTATTTTATTTTATTAATTAAGTCTGTTGTACTTCTTACATTATTTTATTTACGAGTTCAGCTTTTTGTTTTATTATTTTGGCTATTTTTTTATAATTCATACACGGAGGCTAATCTTAATTTCTTATATTTCTCATCATTACTACGTCTGTATGAAGTTTTATTTGGGCTGTCAATTTTGGTATTTCAGGGTACCCATTAATTAATTTATAAATATTTCATTATTGATGATACCTGCACATTCTTAAATTGTTATTTCTATTTCGTTTTGATAGTTATTAGTTTACCTGAGTTTAGTTTCATACAGTTAGTTGTATTTATATAATGGTCAGTTTTGTATGTATTCATTTTTATATAAAACTACTATCGCGTTTTATCAGTTTTTTATTAAGACATGTAATTCAACAATTTTTTAATAGTTGTTTTATAGATTTATATTTTATGCATTAACAGTTTTAGTTCTTAGGTATTTTCAGAAGTTTATCTATTATTTTGACGGCTAAGTGACTTATATGGGTTTGTATATCGGTTGCCAGTTGCTTCATTGCGATTTCGGTTTCAATGGTAAGGTTTTCTGGGTCTCTTAGGTTTGTTTTCCATTTTGTGGCTTTATGATTTTACAAGTAAGTTAACTAAGGAAGTAACAATTTCACGAGCAATTTATTAATTTATTAATAATTAATTATTCATAAATAATTAAATCACATAATTATAATTATTAATTAAATAAACTAATATTTAAGAATTATTGTATTTGTGTTTGATGATTTTATTTTACGATTTGTTTTTTTATGTTTTGTAGCGTTCTATTCTCTACACTTTTAAAAATATTTTTCTGACCCATCATCTGAAACTTCAAAATATTACACAAAAAATCTTGAATGGCCTAAACTCAAATTTACTATAAATAAACTTAATATCAAACTTCTTGGGTATACATTTATAACGTCTCATTTAAGCATAATGTAAACATCCAAATAGGAGATGTTTATTACTCTTTCATTCCTGAGGTAGTACAGATAGTGATTGATCGACATATCAATATATAAGCATATTTTAGAATATCACACCACTGATGCAAAGAATCTCATTAGTATATAGCAGTAATAACATTTTTGAAAACCCAAAGTGAACATTTCTTCATACGAAATAATCTTCTACAAGAGAACATGGCTTTTCTTCAAATAGCCAGTGGATTTCTTACATCGTTTACTTGACCTCCTTCTACATTGAATATTTAAGTCAAATTTTCAAATTTAAAACAGGAAAATACTCTTATTTTCTCTAAAAACATCATAAACATCAAAGAAAAAAGGTCGTTTTAAGATAATGTATAATATGGATGTATGATAATTACATTTATTATTCTTTAAACAAAAGATTTCAATTTTGAATTATGTTTTACATTTTTGGTCTTTTATAGAATTACTATACTAGAAATTTATGGTTTCTTAGTACTTTCTAAAATCATTTTCCTTCCCCTTTGCCAAAAATCATTTACACCATTTTTTTCTGAGTGAGTGTTATCTTGTTTTTGCTGTACTCCGTTTTAAGATTGCTATGAATGTATATTGAGAAAAAATATATTAGTAATTGGCCAGTTTGCATACTCAACTCAAAATCGAAGCCAGCTATTCAATATCATTTAAATATTTTACTGTTGGGAGCTTCTATTTATTGAAAATAATAAATATGAACTATTAGACTAGAATAGCGAAAAAAATGGATATTTCTCAACAAACAGAACTCCTCTTTCTTGAGGAAAGAGTTCACTCACCACATTTCAATATGATGGAAAGATACTACGATTCACAAAGACAAAGTAATTATAAGTCATATTAAGTTTTGTTCAAGAATGAATATATAGATTTATTAAAGCATTTTATGAGTCAAATCCATCATATTCCTGCCATGGAAGACAAAGGAAATTTCTTTATGTTTATTGGCTTGTTGTTTTTACATGTCAAAATATTATTCCTCTTATATCTCATATAAGTCAATAAATTATTTAAATTTTTCCATTATAAATATCAATTTCATCTCAATGACCTCGTCACCCTACTAATTAATAACCTATATGGTCTAGACTTTGATTAGTATAATTGAGAATATATAAATGATCATTTATTTTTATTATTTGAGGGTGACTATAGCACTGCGTCATAAAAAAAAATCAGGAGTGGCCTACACTCAACTTTACTATAAGTAAACTTAATATCAAACTTCTTGGGTATATAATTTATAATGTCTCATTTGGGCATAATAAAAATGTGTAAATGGAAAAGGTTTATTAGTCTTTCAATCTTGTAGGTAGTACTGATAGTGACTTATCCACTTATCAATATACATACTTACTTTTATATATCACAATATCTATTGCCGTAATAACATTTTTGAAAAGCCAAAGTGAAGATTTCGAGTTACAAAATAATCTCTTAAAGGAGAACATGTCTTCTGTTTCCATAGCCATTGGATCACTAGCATAATTTATGTGATCTTCTTCTACGAGTACACTGAATATTTAAGACAAAGTTTCCCATTTAAAACATAAAAATATTCCTATTTTCCAAATCAATGTAAATAAATGAAAAAAGAATCTGGCAAATATAGCTCGTGATCCATTGGTCCAAGATGAAAATCCCCCCTTTTTTTTAATCACAGTTATACTTTAATACCAATTATACTTTAAATGTTGTTATCTTATGAAATGTTATTTTCAAAGGTTAATTTCAATAAATGATTTCCAAAACATTTTTGTAATAATCAGTTTAAAACGATGTTAAGTGAGAATGCGTTTGAATTTTATTAGTGATAATTTTCTTTGAAAAATGAAAATAATTCCTTTGAAAATAAATTTATATCAAATCAATTACCATGTCCTCTGTACCAGCTATTTGACAGCAAATTGAATTTGAGTGGGCATAATATTTCAATATATCATGTTACAAAGTGGATGGTTTATTCAATTACTATCCAATTAAAGAAACACCCAGATGAAGCAGCTTACATGTAGGAATTTTTGCACTCAACTATGCTATAAGTAAATATATTCTCAAACTTCTTAAGTATAAAATTTTCCATTTAATCATAACGTTAATGTCTATAAGGCAGATAATAATAATGTTTCATACCTATGGAGACTCATACCTAGTGATTGACCTAGTTATCAATGTACCATATTATATTATATGGTATTACCATATATGGTATATACTTATATTTGATTATCACACAAATGATAGGTATAATATTATTGATATTACTACAGAAAAAATATTGTAGCGAAGTCAAAGCAAAAAAATTTATTACCAAATAATCGCTTACAGGAGAATATGACGTTTGCTACCACAGCCAGTGGATCTCATACATGGCAATCTATATCAGGGCTTCTTAAACTGTGGGTCGCGACCCCCAGGGGGGTCGCGAGACTACTGAAAGGGGGTCGCAAAGATCTGATACTTTGATACTGATACTGATACTGATATAATTATATATATGTGAAATGCATGGGTACGTATTCTTTAATCCTTATTTTATTTACATTGTAAAATAGTGCGATATTACATCTACATCTACGGTTAATATATATTTCATTATATGGAGGAGGGGGTCGTTTAAAATTTCCTAAGCTTGAAGGGGGTCGCTATATAAAAAAGTTTAAGAAGCTCTGATCTATATCACTATAGTGCCAGTGAATGCTGTTTGTCTGACCTTCTTCTATATTAAAGTTTATTTGAGTCAATTCATTGAAAAAAATTAGGAGTGGCCTACAGTTAACTTCACCACATTACTAACCGAAACATAATATCAATCTTCTTGGGTATATAATATATAATGCCCCATTTAGACATAATTTAAATGTCTAATTGGAAAAGACTTATTAGTTTTTCATTCCTGGAAATAGTACTGATAGTGATTTATCCACTTATCAATATACACACATAGCTTTGTATATCACACCACTGATTCCTATAATATCATTAGTGTAACTACAGCAGTCATAACATTTTTGAATGATGTAGACTTCGTATTACGATATTACTCTTACAAGAGAACATCGCTTTTGTTCCAGTAACCAGTGGATCACTTAAAATTATTAAACTGGGAATTCTATGGCATGCTAGAGTTTTTTAAAAACTCACTTTTCTTCCCCTTAGTAAAAAATCATAAAAAACCAATTTACGCTGAGCGAATGTTATTTTTCCCAGGTGCTCGACTCTGTTATAAGTTTTCTGTAAATGTATATTGAAAGAAAATATATTGGTAATTAGCCACTATTGCATTCTTAAATCAAGTTCAAAGCCGACTTCTCTGTATAATTTTGAATTTAAAAGTTAGAAGCTTGAAATTTTTAAAAATAATGGTATGAACTATTAGACTATTAAAAATAATGGTATGAACTAAGAGACTAGAATAGTGAAAAAACTGGAAATTAGACAAAAACATAGAAACCCTTACATAGGACATAAAACTTCATCCCAAAACTTCAATATAACCCAATAATAATGTTATTCATAAACATAAATAAATGAGAATGTGAAATTAAGCTTTGTAGAATTGTGCAACATATAGATTGATTAGAACAATTTGTTAGGCAAACCCATCATACTATAAAAAGGATCAGAGATTATATGTTTCATATGCTCTATTGTTGTTGACTTTTTATATATACAAATTTTATTCTTCTTACATCACATATAAGTCGTTAATCATTTAAAAATTTTCATTATACCTCTAAACATTATATTATATCCGTGAATTCACTGAAAAAATTTTAAGTCAATGTAAACAGTGTAAAAAAATATAAAAAATTTGACAAGTATAGCAGGTGAACTCTTAGTTTAGAATAAACAAACAGTTTTTATAGCGTTATTGCTCTTTGCCGTAATTGAAATTTCATAAATTTTTTTTTACATTGCTAATTTTGTGTTCCATTTTTTGATAAATTTTCATGATTTTTTAATGAGCTGTTTAGCGTCAAAAAAAACATTTTCTGAAAACAGAAATCGTACTTAAACGCCCCTTTGGCGAAGGTAATTTTAGAAAAAATTATCTTAAATCATTCTCCACACAATGTTCTATTATTAGGCATAGTTTCATTTTCATTCGTCAAACAGTATGGCTTGAATCTCAAACTCTCACAAAGTTTGAGATTGAATTATAAGTCAAAATTTTAAGTAAAAGTTTAAAATACCATTTTATTGAATAAAAAACGTTTTCTTTTGTTTTAAAATTCTGAATATATTTTTCGTTTATTCCATTTGTAACCTTAAAGCTAATGCCAAAATTTCAAAACTCTAGAGTTAGCAGTTTACGAGAAAAAATGTTTTCTAAAAAACGGTTTTTGGCAAAAAAAGTGACTTTCCGTCATGCATAATTCTTCCCAAACAATACTGATCGTCTACACTATGAGTCCTAATTTTGTGTAAATTATCAACTTGATCCATGGAAGATTCTGGACCGTAACGTGGTAACAAGCAATGCTAACATACTCACAGTAGGTTTGTTGCGATCGAAGATGGACAACGTTCGAAAGCGCTCCAACTCCATGATCATCTTACGAGGTATGACGGTTTTGCCTATTTCTAATATAAATCATACTAACCTCAGTGGTATTAACAATATGCATGTTTATAAATACATTTCGTTTGTCTTCCATGGTATCATGGATTTGTCTCATAAAATGCTTTAATAAATCTATATATTGCTCTCTTGAGCAAAACTTAATATCAGTTATAATTACTTCATCTTTGTGAATTGTAATATCTTACCATGATATTGAAATATGACGAATGGAATCTTTTTTCTGGAAAGAGGATTTGTTTGTTGAGAAATATCCAGTTTTTTCACTATTCTAGTTTATAGTTCGTATTTATTATTTTCAAAAATTAGAAGCTCCCAACTATAAAAGTTTTAAATTATACTGAATCGCTGGCTTTGACTTTAATTTGAGTATGTAAACTGACTAATTACATTAATAATCGAAATTTTCTAATAGATTACCTACAAATTTTATCCAATAGACTTCCAGCTCAAAGAAAGTTGGACGGAAATACTGTTATCATATGTACATAACCTTCTCAAAGTCTTGAAGACGGTTGAAAGGAATTTAGCTATATATTGGATACTTAATTGGCACATCACTGTAGAATTACTCTTTGGATGCCACCTATGGATGTCACGTATGGATGACACCTGTGGATGCTACTTATGGCTGGCACCTGTGGATGCTACTTGTGGAAGACACCTGTGGATGCTACCTATGGATGGTACCTATGGATCACAACTGTGGATGTCACCTATGGATGTCCACTAGATTCCTCTTAATCCAATAGTTAAATCACGAGGCCAGAGACATAAATACTTCTACAATACCTATGATTTGTAGTAGAAGTAAAACAAATAACTTGAATATATATCCGTATAGTGGTGAGTTGATAGACAGATGTCCATTTCTAAATAGAAACTCGTGCAAATACACGGAAAGTTTGTTATGGACCAATTAACCACTTTTAGATGTCATGGTAACTGCAAAATTCCCATTATAATTCCTAAAATATAATTATAAAATAAAGCGAATTAAATCTAATATATTCAATAATTTAATTATTCAGCAAACTGGCTAACTCAATATACATTCTTAGTAACCTTATAACAGAGTACATCTGGCAGGAAAAAGATAACACTCCATCAGAAAAAATGTGTATACTTGATTTTAACAAAGGGGAAGGAAAATGATTTTATTAAATACTAAGGAGCCATAAAATTCCTAGTATAATAATTCTATAAAAGACCAAAAATGTAAAATATAATTCAGAATTGAAATCTTTCGTTTGAAGATTAATAAATGTAATTAACGTATATCCTTAATTATAAATTATCTTAAAACGACGTTTTCTCTTCGATGATTATGATGTTTTTCAGAGAAAATAAGAGTATTTTCCTGTTTTAAATTTAAAAATTTGGCTTAAATAATCAATATAGAAGGAGGTGAACTTGAACAAAAGCCATGTTCCCTTGCAGGAGATTATTTCGTATCAAGACATTTTTTTCTTTGGCTTTTCAGAAATGTTATTACTGCTGTAGTTGTACTAATGAGATTATTTGCATCAGTGGTGTGATATATAAAAATAAGCTTATATATTGATAAGTCGATCAATCACTGCTATCTGACTACCTCAGGAATGAAATACTAATAGACATCTCCAATTTTAATGTTTACATTATGCTTAAATGAGACATTATATATCCAAGAAGATTGATAATAAATTTACTTATAGTAGGCCACTTCAGATTTTTATTTACTATTTAACCTCAGTTTTCCGGATATCCTAAGAGAGTAATTATTTTGATATATATTAAGATCTAATATGGTTCATTTGCATATATTTTTTTCATTATTGAAATTAAAAACTGAAATAATAGTTGTTCATTATTTTTTGATCTAATGAGTATAACTAAAACTTTACAGACAACCTTTAGTTGATTACAATAAACTGTATTCGTTTTTATTTGAGAAGTTAATTCTAATAAATTCCAATTCACTTAAAATTGATAGCAAAAACTCGACATACAGCTATTTTAAAATAATATAAAAATATTTTAAACAATGAAACTAATTAAGAATGAGCATGATAAATTAATTATTATTATTGAAATATCAGATGTACTTATGTGAGGAAAAGCAAGCTTCTAATTTAGAATTAGGGAAATGAAGTCGTAAAACGTTTCACTCCAGATGAGAAGTTTTACAAATACGTTCTGTAATTAAGATAAGGAGAAACATATTTATTTTGTATAATGTAGTAATTGTGTATTAAAACGAATTTTGATAAAATGAAGTTTACAGTGTAGCTGTAACTACAACGATGAAGTACATTAACAATGAACAGTGTTTGTTCCATCTGAATCAGTCCATGAAACAGAAGATAGACTTGGAAGATGTTTGAAATGTTTGAAATGGTAGCAGGTCTGGTATGGATGCCTGTGTGAAAGCATCTGGGGTGTCAATGGCGAGAAGGGTGGGTGGGGCCATACCAATATACCTCCACTTACACTGCCTATCCTAACTCAAACTATGCATCAAGAGCGAAAGACGTAAAATAATAAATCTGGACAACAAAAACTATCAGTAACGTGTCAATCCGTAAAATCCAAAGAAATTAACAAGTGGAATATAACGAAAGACACGTGATAAACATAAACATGATAACTGCATTTGGTGATATTATAGTATACTACCTATCTTCGATTTCCTATTATAGTATGCTGTCTACCACCAGTTATAATGGTGGTACTTTTGGAGTATGATGTGACTACAGCGAGACTAAAAATAATACTGGGAACGGAGAAAACATACTGAATAACTGACTACAACGAGATTTAAAAAAAATACTGAATAACCACAGGTAATTCCTAACTACTTATACTGACTAATAGTGCATTTTTAACTTTTTAAACGAAGGGAAGGTTGATAAAATCATAACCTCCTGTTAATCCTCCGTAAAATAGCGGTCAGATTACATTAGGTGAAATCACAGTCAGCAAGTGAGATTGGATATCAAAGTATTTTACAACATTCAAAGTAGTGGCTGATATATAATCACTGTAAATGTTGAATTTTCTAAATCAATACATTTATGGAATTTTATTTTTCTTTTTAGTGTACTTCTGATGAATTTTGCGCTGTTTACTATGAAACGATATCATAAGTGTTAGATAAAATGGAAAGTAGGTAGCATAATATAATAGCATACTGCATTTTATCTATCATGAAATTAATACAAATTAACGCTCATTTAAAATATAACAAGTATATAAACAAGTTTTATATGGATTAAAGTATGTTTAAATGGTCGAAAATGAAGTAGAAACGTAATTGAAAAAAAATAATTATAGAATTTGAATAAAATCACCAAAAGTGATTTACCTGCCTTCTAAATAAGAAGCATAGATGTACTTTATTCAAGGAAAACATTGTACAGCAATGTACAATGAAAGTACAGTTACATTGCAGATGATTGTTGTGACTCCTACATATACGCAGTGGTGGACTTTGCTTTCAAGTAGCTGTGGTCATTAACATGAGATACATCACTATAATAATTTTACCTGGGTAAAAAAATTAAAAATATTATCAAAAAAAATATAGCTCTCCGTTCAGAGTTCATCTCTTAGGTGTTCACATTTTGGTACATATATTATTTCCTTGATTATCAAAGGTTTCGGTTCATTTCAAAGACAGTATTTTCTTTTCTGACAAATTAAGAACTATTGTATTCTTCCACACAATAGATGAACAGAGGAAGAGTACTTAAAAGAGTACAGGAACTAATTAAGGTATGCAGTTTCTTCAAAAATATTCAGATTCACTGAAAACTTGAAAACTGTATTGTACCTCACTAAATAGGAATTTTATCACTTTTTTCTTAAAAAAAATTGTCCTCCACTTTTTTTTAGAAAATATGTAACGGCAAAAGTTATGTTTGGTGATCATTTCATTAGTAATATTTGTTTTTAAAAAAAATAGAAATTTACTTTATTATAATTAAAGTACACAATGGATTTTGAAGCATTTACATGTTTTGAGCTGCTCAAAGTTCTCTATGGACGTTTTTTCAATGATGTCTATTTCTGTGTGTGTGGGTGTGTAACCGAAAGAACATAGATACGCTACGAGTCAAAACTGTTTGGTTTACCAAATCCATTTTCTTAAAGAACTTAAACCCAAAGTTTAGAAGTACCATATTGGTTTGGGAAATATTCCATCATGAGAAAATCACACTATACGTCATAATCCGATTTTAGAAAAATCATTATTTCCCTTAAACTGTTATCTCCAGAATGTTGCAATTTTTTGATTATGTTGAAACTTATAGCACTCACCATTACCTGAAAACATATTCAGTTTTTCATTAATGTCAATTTTACAATAAAAAGACTTTAAAACTTTTGACTTTTAGTTGATTCTGCCACCATACAGTTCTCATGCCATGACTGATCATAACAAAATTATGGCTAAAAATATATGATTATAAAAGAATGAGCAAAACACTTACTTTCTAGAATTACTTTTAAGGAAACGGAGGTTATAGTTTTGTACATTTTATGATTTAAAAAAAAAGTTGTTTCAGCCCCTAAAGGCTAACTGCAGAAATATGAAACTGTCTGGGAAAGCGTAACATAAAATTTGTGAGCGATATAAAATATTCAAGAACTTTCGATTATCACAAAAGTCAATACAGACTAACTTCTATCATTTCAGATTTCTTTATATTGACTTAGAATTTTTTTATCAGAATGCAATGAAACGTGAATCTTGTTTTAAAATTAAGTAAAAGGAATTGGAAGATTTTTTTAAAACAAGTTAATATGATTTTTAAGAATATGACATTGCTTAAAACTATAAAAGCCAATGCAAACAACTATATGTTTAATGATGGTCTGAAGGGTGAAGGGTTGATGTTCAGCGAAAATATCGTAATAAATCTACATACATATTGCACATTTTAACATAAGTAATTGCCTGACATATAGTTACTGGGGAGATTAAGAATTAGACTCATGTTAGTAATATTGGAGCATAAGAACGATAGCTTTTTTTTGCTATAACAATACCGTTATTATTTCTATGCCAAATCTACACAAAGATAGAAACAAAAATATCATATTGGATATTGTCTTAATACGAATTGTTTGTAAGCTTTCATTTAGAAAAAGTAATTTGAGATTACCCATGGAGTAGTTTACATAAAGTTTGCTATAAAAAATGTGTTATCAGGATGACCGAAATACAAAGCAGTCACTTAATTTTTTACTGTCAAATAAAATTTTGGTTTAAAAATATTCCAAACACTATTTAATGAGACCGAAAAACTAAGCGATTTGCCCAGCACATAAATCAGTGAATATATCGCGGAGAAGTTTCCTTACGTCTCCTTGATTTAGATTTTTTTAACGAGCGATATTTATCCGACCATTATTAATGAATATAATATTCTATAGAAAGTTACTATTGACAAAAAGGGAATTCAGGCAGCATTTTTACTGAATTGAAGGTTGTTTAGAAAAGGATGGTATTGAAAAAACCGGTAATTCAAATAAAGTCTACGTTGAATCGATATTGCTTGAAAAGAATTTATTAAAAAAAATTGAGCTCCTACTGACGATTCTTGAAGAAGTGATTTCAAGAAAGTTTCTATTAAAAAACTATAAAGTGGCCTACACTCAACTATGAACTATGATGCTATATATTTCATTCTTCAATAAAAAATCAGATTTTTGTTTAAAAATATTATGGTGCTTTAAACAGTATAACTATATAGTTTTTATAACTTCTCTGGATCAATTCTAAGTCTAAATGTTAATTAGACTAGATTATACTTTTATTGAGAAATTCTGAAACTGTTTTCAGTCAATAAATAAATTATAATTATAATAACTGCAAAAGTTCCTCTTCTAGACATAGTAAATTAAAAATTTCTGAAGTTACCTATATTCATTTACTTTACGATAAGTAAATACGTTATTGATACAAGTTGAGAATCAGTTGATATTTCATTATATGTAAAAGTAGTATCAAATTCTTAGGAATAGTCTTATAAAAGACATAGAAAATCAGTGTATGAGTTCCTATCTTTTAATAATCATATACTTGTATTATATGATATATGTACTATGATATATGATATATGCATTATATGATTATATGTATAAACATTTAATCATCGATCTAGAACCGACAAGCACATTATTATTATTAAAGGAAGGGTAGGCCTCTCACCGGACTCGTGCGCACCGCAACCATATCGGTCTTATTTTCTAAACTCTACATCAGATTTCATGCTCTTTATTAAGCTTATAACTTGTCTTGAAGGAGTATTTCCCACTTTTATTGGTATTATTCATTATTTTAAAAAAAAAATTGTTAACCTCATAAAGGTAATTCCTTATAATTCATATAGAATGTGTTCTGTGATATTTGCTCCTTCCTCTCTAAGCTTTGTATGATTATAATTGTAACTTCCATAACTGTTACTTAAATAGACAATGCTTAGTTAACTTTCCAAATGTTTGTGTCTAAAATATTGGAAATAGTAAGGAGGGAGATCTTTAATCTCTTTTTAATGCTCGGGTAGAGTAGCTGATCACTGCTTGTAATGAATAGACATGTTTGTCAACGTAGTATATTAAAGCTAATTTGAGTGATTCCTTCATTCTACAGCCGATAAGTATTATAACATTTTATTAGCTACAACAATAACCGCAATTTTATAAATAACTGTAGTTTATTCCAAAGACGACTCTGTAAATTTAGCATTTACCAATGTTCTACAAAAAATCTCACTTTGCAGAATATTACTTTATATTATCAGCAAGACATTTCTTAGTAAATTTAATTAGAAATAACATATGCAAAGTATTTATTTCCGACATACTTATTTTACTATATATTGATTTGAGACTTACCCGCATACCTGTGAGAGCTATTATTTTTGTATTTGTAATGCATTTATATGCAGGCTACTTTTCTTTTACCCGTCATTCCCTGATATGGTTAATATACTGCATAGATTAAGAATGCACCTTCAATCATCCTTCTTCTATAAAAAAAACTGGATTTCTGAAAGTTTCCAGTAGGTTATTCCTAACCAATTACCACAACAGTTATGATTGCACATCTTTCTCAGATTTCCATTCAGTAACCAGAATTTCAGTTATGATAATTACTAATTACTGTTGCACTAATTATTCTTACTAGTAATTACCGTAACTGCACTAATTATTCTTGTATAAAATTGTTGTCATTTATTTTATAGTTCTTGTAATTAGTTGTGATCCGCTCAATTTAAAGCCTGTTTATCAAAAAATCAATCAATATCAATGAAACAGTTGAAATAATTCTTTAAGACTTAAGAATCTTTTTATTTTGTTAACTAAAGTTTTTTGGGTTAACTCTGATAACTTTTAACTTGATATGCAAGTTGTCCCTTATGAAAATCTCAAATGAATTTCCCAAAAACTTTTCATTTTACTACTGACACTACTTTTACCACTAACCAGTCTTGCTATATTTTATGTAATAATATTCTTTCAACATTTGCGCTTATGAAATACTCGCAGTAAAGCAAAACCCATTACATGTTCTGTTTATTGAGTCATCCAAGAAGCAGCTTATTATAAATAGCCGGTTTGACATAAATAACAAAAAAATTCCTTCGTCACGCTACAGTTTCACCCCAAAAACAAACAATGCTTTTCTTAAACACACCTAAAGCAATATATCTAATATTAATATTTTTTTAACCGTGCACATGTAAATTGATTTCTATACTTTTGTTAGACAACCATCGATCAAACACTGGTTGTTTGATCAAACACCGGAAACATAATACAATACGTGATTGATTCACCTTTCCATCTTTTTACACATTAGATCATTCTACACATCGTATTAAACCATTGGAATATCTTCAAGCTTTATTTATTAGCATTGAAATATAAATTCCTTTTGACTCGATTTTGTAAAAGAACTTGTAACAGGATGTAATTAGATGCAACAATTACAGCATGTTATACATTATTTAAAGTGGTCTTTATACTTTTGTTCCTATATTGCGCTCTGATAATTCCTTAAAACAACTGTATATAGCTTGCTGAATGTAAGTTGATGTTTTAGACATAATTTTATTGTTTTGTGATTAGCCGTTAAGCGTAGAAAACATTTAAAAAAAAAAACTGTGTTTTTTTGATAAGTACACTACACTAGTATTATAGTAAAAACAAGGAAATATTCCCAATAAAAAGAATTTCAATAACAAAAAATAATAATATGAACATTTTTCATATTAATACTTTTGTTTAATTATATGGAAAATTTAATAATATTATAATTTTAAGGTGCAATGTAATTTGCTAATATACATTTCTAATACGTACACATAGAATACTCAATGTTTTAGGACCTCAATGTAAAATACAAGTGAGAGGACGATTGGAGCAAGGCATGGGAAGCGCTCAAGGTCACCTGGTGCCTATCTCACAACATGCACTCAAGTATCCTCCAATGTTGTTGACGTCCCGGATATGTCACTCAATTTTCATTTAGATTGATGTTTTGTGCTCTCTCACAGACATCTGGATTCAAGTCCATTCAACTACTTCATGTTTGGTGCTTTTGCTGTTTTGTTATATTTTTGTTTTGTAAAATGATAAGTATCTATCACTTTATGAAAAGAATTTGATTGAATTCAATAAAAATCCTTTTGAACGTCTTCATAATGAATACTTACTTATGAAGAGGAATATGTGTTCGTGTAATGCTAATTATTTTGGGCCATAGAATTAATGTATATAACAATAGTAGTTAACCCTCCCACATCAGTGATTTCCTTAATTAATTTGTAATATTTAGTTAAAATTTGAAATAATTTATTTTTTATAAAAGAGAAATTTCTAAAGAAAATACATTCTTGATGAGTTTGTTAAGCCTTCTATAGCAACAATATCCATACATCATCCCAGTTTAGAAATCACTATTATATAGCAGGTTTCACTGCTTTGACTGATCATAGAATTCTAAACATCACAGCAGTTTCATTACCAGAATGTCTCTAATGTTGAAATTACACAAATAATTAAGGTATGAGTAATGATAATCCCTTTGACTTTACAGCTAGTATTAATCGAATCCAAAAAAAAAAGTGTTACTAATTTAATGAAATTTCAATTAACTTTTTCAGAATGCTTGTAATTATCGTGTGGATTGTTTCCAAAGTAATATTGTTATTGAATAACGTCATATTAAATTTAATATTAGTTTTACAATCAAGTGACTGCAACGCCCCTCACTATTTATCACTGAACATTTTTTGCCAATTGGTAAATTCATATGATTGAATCAGTTAAGTATCATGCAGCATATACTTCTAACAGACATTATTATCAAAACATATAATATTTTCATTTCAATTCAGGATACATTTTTACTAAATATTTAAATTGATATATATTTTAATTGTTGAACAATACAAAGGAAATTCTTAAGTTAACAATTATTTGCAATAATTTATTGTATTCGATTAAGTACTTTGAATATTAAAAAAAATACTTCAGTATTTCAAACTACATTCATTTATGTATTATTATTGTTATTATTACAGTTAATAATAGCATTCCCTTGTAAATAATAACATTTCCTTCGATAAGCAATATAAATAATTAAGCAAGTAATATAACCATATAGCATTCAGACACTTGTAACAATTCTATAGTTTGTACAATATATAATATATCCTTCAAAATGTTGATTAAAATTAATAATGATTATTTAGCAGGCCACACGAAACCACAAAATAGAACCTTCGGAATAAGAGCCAATATTTGTGAATCCCTTTTCTGGCAATCAAAATCAGGCAGCAAGTGTTCAAGAGATTAGATTGAACGCACTGCATGCACATCCCGGATTATTAACTATTTTAAACAGAGTAGAAATTGTTTAAATAGCCCATGACCTGTCAGGACATTTTTTCGTTATAAACTATAACTATAGTTATTACTTATAATAACTATAAAAATATGTTATTATAAATAATAAACATACGATTAAAATTATATATAAAATAATACTACTATAATGTTATATTGTAACTATCTATTATGATGACAGTCCATTTTAACTAGTTAAAATCATTTCAACTAATAAAATAAGAAATTTTAAACGAATGTAAGTTTTATGCACCATAAATGAAAATAATATCAAGCGTCAGTGTGGAAGCGTCCTCTACTTTACTGTGGTAATGCAGTAATGATGGTCAATTTTATAAAAATATAATGGCTTAATCTTTCCAACTATTCAGCAGTTTTAAAATTAAGATTTTTATAAACATTCATTCTTCTTTAAGTATGAAACCGTTCATGAATATCCTTACGTTCAGATTTACCTTATATCTGAAAATCGCTGCGACACACAATGTGCAACCACTGTGATAATAAAAACATTTTTGTATTTGCATGAGTGTATAGAGTGAGCCTTTGTCTCAAAATTTTCAATTTTAATATCAATAAGATTTATTTTGTGTTGGATTAGTCGAGTGTAAATTTTAAAACTCATCGCAATTTCATTTTAGCAACCACCATTTTATCAATTGTATTGTGTCTCTAAACAAATACTCTGGATTATTTATTCCCTGTAAGTTGTTTCTTTCTATTAAAGTGAGTTATATGTTTGACTATTCATTCAGAATTACTAAAACTCTAAATATTATCTTGTCTTTAACTTGAAAAAAAACATTGAATATGTTTTACACTCCTAAATTGAAATTTAATTATATAGATTACTTGTATTATCCTAAAAATATTAATACTGGAAAACTTTCAATTGTTTTGCTCCATTAGTTTATCTTTCACAGACGCATTTGTTTTATTCATTGACTCTTGACAAACAGTTGTCGTCAGTAAACATGGGAAATTGACACAGAAACTTTCTGCCAACTTATAGCAATCTTGTTGAGTGACTCCAGTAAAGTTTTAAGTTTTCCAGAATGATCGCTGAATAATCATGATGTGTGCGCTATGTCGTTCTTTCATTTATATTGGATTTATGTTTCCTTGCTACTTTAGTAAATATCCAAATTTTTGCTTTATTTTTAATTTCTTATCTGCTTCAATTCTGAATGAGTTTTATTTATTTTCTTAAACTTTTTTTGACCAGAACCTACAATTATTTAACTTTACGTGATTCAAACTGTTCTCCACTGTACATTGCCAGAATGTCCTTGTTTTTTATTATAGACATACCTATCATAGGTGGTATTTTACATTTATTAAAATTACAATATTAAATTGTTTCCAACAATGAAGATTGAAACAGTCACCGCATAATATTCTCTGGTTTTGAAAAGATGGCAATATGCTCTCTTACTCCATTAACAAAAAAATCCACAAACTGTAACGATCTGTGCTCGTAAATGGTTAGCAGTTTAGTATCTTCTGTTATACCAAATTTTTCTAAAAGAAGACATAGTTATATATTTTGTAGCATAATTATCCAAGCATTCGTTCACATAAAGCTGTCATTCAGTAAACTGCCGTGTCAACAAGGACCTTACTTTAATAGCAGAATAGACAATTATAACAAGCAAGTGAGTCAACTTTCGTCCTTATGCTTAGAGTTAGAATTAAATAGACTCTTCAATGAACTCCTTTTGCAGTCAGTTTTCATAAAAGATACTGGACTGTGTTTTCAGCTTCGAGATATTTAATTTGTTTATTATAGCTTTCGAGTTGATTTTCAAGAAGTAATTATTTGGAATCTGGGGATATACCCCATTCCTTAGTAATCTTACAATAATGCAGCCTTTACTAACTGTTTGTATTTGAAGAAAGAACTCCATAGCCAACATAACATATTCTTGTTTAGTTCCTTTTTTTTCTTTTTGTTGAATTTTTGGTGCCTAAACAGTCAAACAGTTTTGAACGCACAATCTCTGTAATTATAAGGCTTACTGATATGTGTTATACGATTTGTCCATACCTATTAGACTTTCGTTTGCCACTACAATATCACCCAAAAAATATTCCTATGTCAGTTAGTACCCTCGTCTCTATTCAAACCAAACTAAATAAAAATACATGGTCATTATTTTAGTCTTTATTTGAATAAAAAGCTGATTTAAATCCACTATCCCGGAATCAGCAAATGCAGGATGCATGGAGGCACAATTGTTACTCATAGCCATAGTTATGTTCAGGCTTTGTGTTCACTCAACATGAACATATATGTCCTGCATTAAATTGTTTGAAGCTCAAACTCAATTTGCAATTTAATTATGTTGGCCTGATTGATCTATAAGAGAATGTATTTATTTTGGGTAATTTGGCTTAATTAACATTTGAACGTAACGCAACATTTGACTATGACCAATTTATCTCTTCTCTTGTAGTATTCTTGCTTTCAGTTATTCTGAAGTAGAATAGCATTAAAGAAAAACTTCAATGTTCAATCATAAATCTTTAAGCCCTAACTGAATATACTTTTCTTTTCTTTTTATTTGGTCTGATATTATGAGTTCTGTAAAGCTACTGAAAACATAGGTCATCAATTCAATATATTATTCTCATTAAAATCCAAATATGTAGTATTTCCTTAAGTGTGTGAGCAACACTTTTGCTTTGATAAACTAGAATTTCTTGTATTATTGTGTCTAGATATTAATAGATCATTAGAAAGATTATGACTTTTCGATTATGCAATATTACCCACAAAAAATAGTACCTTTTTGGGTTTTGAAACAGTCTTTTTCATTTATATTAAATATATGCTTCTTTGCTACTTTAGTAATTATACAAATTTTTCTATTGGTTATAAAAATGCAGAATATATATGTTTATATATTTTTCATTTCTAATACATAAAATTATTTTGTATTGGATTAGTCAACTGTAAATTTTAAAACTCATCCTATATGTGATAGGATATACACATCTCTCAATAGTATAAAACTATATCATACACGCTTATTTCCATGTATGAAAATCATCGACAGTTTAGGGCCTAATATTTGGTAAAACATGAGCAAATCCATGGAAGGGTTCGGCTTATAGCATGCCCACAAACTTTTGGACACATGACTTTTTGAATTTTTAAACCGTTGATCTAGATCGGTCACGTAATAATTATTCGGATTAAACTGAAGGCCTGAAACTTATCCAGCTCGTGAACAGCATTACCATACCTTCAATATTGACCTCACTTTTGTAAATTTAAAAACCAACTTTAACATTTCTTTATCTAACTTCAAAATTGACATTGAGGAATTATGTCTTACTTCTATTGGTTCTAAGTATGGTCTGCCAAAAGTATATGTCCTCTTCAAGGCGATGGCCTCGCATTAGATGGAATACAATGAAAGGTTCCTACAACTTCCAGAGAGAGTCTTCATTATTCGAATGATGTTAATTGCACCACGCATAACTATTACTTTAAAAAAATTGCGATTAGATATTCTATATATATTTATAGACCTTCCTTTAAAGTTGCCGTATTTTCTTAAAAATGTAAGTTCAGTTATAATGAGTTTTGTTTTATATAAATTAGACACATTTGTTGTACTCTACTTACCTAAACTGTGCCCCCAACTTTTTGAAAACGGTTCACTACCTCACTCCTTTGTATTTCCTTGTTATTAGGTACTTATATAACCCTTACCTATTTCTATTTAAATAGAAATTAAGTAGCAAAAAAACTTATTTATACTTACTTGTTTATTAATCATTAACTAATTAATAATCAATCAATAACCTAGCATCAAACCAGACTAGAGTCCTTTTTTGAAGTAGTGATCACTTTGACAACTGTAAAATCTTATACTAACATTAATTATTCTTTGAGTTAGCAATGTATTAATGAATTTAAAGTCACTGGACTAATACAAGCATGTATTGCTACTGCTACAATGGATAGCAAGGAATTCCTGTCAACATCTCTATCTGTGTTATATTAAAAGCTCTCAAATCTTTAGTATGGTAACATCTATTAAAAAAATTGAAGTTTAAAGAATACCCAAGAAATAGCTTAAAAGTAGTAGCCTATTGCTCCAAAGAAAGAAGGCCTTCCCCATACTTCAGATTACGTAAAAACAACGTAGTTTTTAATCACCCAAAGAACTATATACCTGAGAATTATACATAGTAATGGGTGCAGCATGTAGACTGCAAACTTTTGCTGGACAACGATTCTTCACCCTATAGATCATCATAAAATATATGACTCTTCGAGGCTTAGTCTTATAGTTCTAAAAATGTTATTGCCCTTTCATACTATTTTTTTTCGATAACAACTTGAATTTATTAGACTAAATTTTAAAACAAAATTTCTTTGATAAGATTCTGGTAAAAAATATCTGAGGCAAAATAAACAAATCCTACAAGTACAGAAGTTTTTTACTAGTGCATGTTAAGTTTTCAGTTCCTATAGCTAGATAGCCTTTTAGAATACTTATAATTTCATGAAATTTGTTTCGTAAAATAAAGCTTTTATCTTTTCCGCCATAAAATTTAATAATTCCGAAATTATTTGTTTAATGTATGAAAAACATTTTCCGAAATTAAAATAAAGCATAGTATAAGTCAAAATGTTTAACATCCCTTTTTGGCAATTGAGGAATTTTGAAAATGTCATCCCTTATTGCAGGTGTCATAATAATGCAAATAATTGATAATTGTAGTTACACTACAATTATGATATGGTAACTGATAAAGGTATCAATCACTTCAACCACTAGTACAGGCATCTACTTAGCACTAGTCACTGTCTGTTAGCTCTTCAGTCACTAATCCACTTCAGTCTAGGTTGGTGAATTCTGTTGTTGACGGATGACTCAGCAACACAGACCTTTCACCTAGAAACCGATCAAATATCTCACGTTTCCATTCAAGAAGTCCCTCAACAAAGAAAATGAAAAATTCTTATTAAATTTGTTTCTGTCATTGTAAGTCAAAAATATCAAATAAATAACTTTATTTGTGAAATACGTACGCTTATATTGTAGATACCATAAATTATAACCGATTGAAATTGAACAAAATAAACAAATATAGATAATAATAATATTTCAAACGGTGTCACATTAATAATTTATTAGGTTACATTTCTTAACATATCTGCTATAGTTCTACCAATAAATTGTTCTCTGCATATTATTATTTTTTTATAATTCCTAAATGAATATATTATAATTTTTTAACTTAATTAATTACAATTTTTTTATACACACTTAGATTAACTACGAAAAATATACTCACTCACCTGAATATTAAAAAAGTGAAAGGTTTGTGAACAACTATTACAAATTAAACATTTACAAGGAAGTGGAAATGAAGTAATAATAAATTTATACTAAGAGAATTTACAGAATCCTTCAGTACTGAATTCAGTTTAGCGTTTAAAAAGCTCTTAGTAGAATTTTATATGAGTTGGCAATGTACACCAGTTTAAGTTTAAAGTAAAGAAAATGTTTGAAACAAACACTCCAGAGATTAGTCAATCGCTCATTCAAACTTCGCAAATTATAAATTGATGCAACGATTAATATTTACTACAGCATTACGTTCCACTGAAAAAATCAAATATAAGTTAATACTTAGTTCACTGAATGAGTCCTTAGAAATGAAAAACATATATCTGATTTATATTCTCTCAAGTGTTTTCTTTTCAATGGCAATCAAAGTTTATTTTTCAACTTTGGTATCACCTTTTTGTGTAATGTATATAATAGATTTCTAACCTGGACTCGGATAACCTACGTTTATATTTATAATTTCACTTGTTAAAGTCATTCCATAACATGATTAGAATTAAAGACAATCTTATATTTGTTTATTTATGTACACTCTTTATTTAATTAAGTTATTTTCATTAAACATAACAATATTTCAATTATTAAAGTCAGGCAACTGTTTCAGTTCTTTCTTTACTGAATTAAAAGATAGGATTCTTATCTATCTTACTAAAAATATAACGTTACATATATAAACATACTTTTAATATCTAAAAATATAACGTTACATATATAAACATACTTTTAATATGTCAGCAATTCTACGAATTGGCAAAATGTCAAATAGTGAGCAAAAAAATTGAATGAGAAAAATAACGGAAGAAAACACGTAAATATTGTAAACAATATATTGTTATTTAATAGAAAATGTGGGTGTGATATCTAACTCACTAACTCCTTCTGATTTGTTGATATTTCAATTTCAGTACAAATTTTCTGTATAATTTATTTTCTAATTATACTCCTGAAGAATTTATACTACACGTATTAATCCACATAATTATTGAAATGATTTGTCTGTGTGTTTTTACTTTACTGTAAAAAATTATATCCTGAAAAAAGCAACCTCCAGGTTTTGAAAGGTTTACACGCTTTGAGGTACGGTATTGGAGTTTGTTCGATGATGCTTTTATGTATGTGCGCGTGTGTTTTTGTGTGTCGGTGAGTGGGCATAAATTCAAGTTAATGTAGACGCCTTGTTTGATGGACCACATTCACATTTTACCTGAACAAGGCCCATTTATTTTGGGCATGTTGTTTTATAGTTCATGGATGATATTGCATCATAGATGAAACACTTGTTTGACCAATATACTATTTTAGATAACAATTTTTTTTCATGCGACTAATTCAACAATGTTGAATACTTGCATTAATGGTTAAATTTGAATGTTTTCCAATAACATAGTTGCATTAAATGTAAAAATTTTAGATTTTTTCAATGACCAGAAATTCATTTAAACTCTAAACATTGTAACTTATTTATGACTTTAAAAACTTGCAGACACGATACAGGTCAAACGTTTAAAAATAATATAGTAAAATTCAACACGAAAAAAAGCTTATAAAATTAAGATAAGCTGTACAGTTAATTTTTGGCGTTAATTATTCAAAAAGATTGATTTGACATCCTTATTCAAAAACATTTTTTTCGTTAAGTCAACTATAGAGAATGATTGTTTTTTTAAAAAAAAAAACTACTTCAAATTAATATGATACGAAAAATATGTCAACAAATATATTCATCATTGAATAGGTAATGCAGTCAAAAATTTCGAAGCTGAGCTTTTAACAATCACAACCTGCTCTACATTTTACTTTACTATAAGTGAAGTACAGTGATCATAAAGTGATTCCATCCCAAAATTTTAACGTATTTACATGTTTTGAGATCCATAAAGTCCTTTGTTGATATTTTTAAGATGAAGTCTGTGTGTGTGTGTGTGTGTGTGTGTGTGTGTGTATCCAAAGTTTTTTTTTGGAGACCCTACAGCCCATAATCATTGATGGATCAAATTCATATTTTACACACACATGGGCCGTATGATTTAAAAGTGCTCTATTGTTTTGGGACAATATTACAGGATGAGAAACTCACTTTCTTGTTCAAACATGTTTTTAGACGACATTATTTTTATCCGAAACTTCTAAATCTAGATACTAAAAAATTTGGCATAATCTTTTAAGTAACAAATGGAATAATACATGAAAAAAACTCAAATGTATAAAAATATGAAACATTTTTTTGTAGGTATAATTTTTTTTCATTTATTGATTCTTAAAGCTTTTGAGGAACATAATTACTGTACTGACTGACGAATCAAAATTAAATTATTCCTAAAAATAGGACAGTATGTGGGAGATAATTTGAGTTATTCTTTATCAAAATTACATTAACCTAAAGGGACCCTATAGTATATTTTATATTTCCACGAAATGTTTTTTAACGTTGAACCGCCACCTATGAAATCAAAACATTTGTCGAAAAAATTAAGCCTAAAATTATCAATTTACAAAAAAAAAATCACAATATTCCGGTACAGAAAAGGACAATATAGGTAAGTGATGAAAATTAGTTTTCGTTTTTTATTTTACAAAATGAACGGACTCAAATAGGAGATGAAGTATTAAAAGTAATACTTCATGTATAATTAAATTAAGTAATACTTAATTTAAGTAATTTTAAGTATTACATAAGTAATACTTAATGTATAATCAAACATTAATAGTTTGACCTATATGTTGGTTAGTAAACAATTCCGAAATGTAAGAAACCGTCCCCCAACGTTCTGTGTTCTAAAGCATATTTACTCTGCACATCTCACCTTTCAGACGAGTGGAACTGATAAATAAATAAAAAAGACTGCAGTTAGAAGATGTTAAAAATAACTGGGTTCAATTTAGTTTTAAAAAGCTTATTTCAACTTAGGTTAAACTTTGTAAAAAATACTATATTTTGAAAGAGAGATTTCCTAATAGAACATCTAATAGAAATTTGTTTACTTAACTTCAATTAATGAAATAATTGTATCTGTATTTAACAACATACGAATAATGCAGGCTCTTTCAATCTCTCTCTATCTAGAAGAGGTAGAAACCTTTGAACACATTGTATCAGTATTCAAGTCAATAAATGTAATGAATAAAGATTTTTTTTTCAAATCATACGTAAAACAATAGAAAGGAGAAACACTTTCCATTTATGAAGGTCATTAATGAACTTAAAATCTGAAGTTGAGTTTAGTTACAAAAATGGTATGTACAACAAGCAGGTATGCTTGTGGAGCTTACGAATCTGATGACATTAAGATCTGAGTTTTATAATGTTAATAACATGTCAAGTTGATCAATGATTTCATGTTTCTGTTTCATGTTTCATGATTATGGTCGCATATAAACAAATGATGCATATTGATGTGACATTATGTTTATTTATAGTAAAAGTAGTGGTATGCTACTCCAGATTTTCGAATTTGTTGACATAGGCTTTATGTTTTTTTTTATCAAGATAGGTTGGTTCAAAACAGAATTGTTATTTAATAGTTCTTAGTAAAATCCTAAACCATTTTGTTGTTCATTTGGATTTTCATGTTTATTATTGGTTTGAATATCATATGTGTTTGGTGGTCGATTTTTTCATGTATTAGGTTATCTGTGTTCCTATGTTTGTTTTTTTCTATTTCTTTCATTCTATTTAATCATTTTCCTTTTTGTTCCTTTTATCTCTATTGATTTTTCTATGTTCTTTGGATTATATCTACTCATCATGTCTGATAGTACTGAAAAATAAATGGAGTTAATAGCAAAAAAAGACAAACATGAAAGTGATTAAATGTAATAGAAGAAATGTAAATATATAAACATGAAAAGGCAACAGGACGGACTTGACAATGACTACTTATATTATGAGTGAATAAAAACAGAATAAAAATAAATTAAAGTAAAACAAATATCAATAATACAAAATTTAGACTAGATTGGTACTACTGATATTTTTAGGTACTTAAGCTGTTGGTTTCGTAAGTACGGTAAGTCCCATTTTATGATGTAACCTATATAAACCCAGTCGGACAACTGCACATAAAGTTATGAAGTATGTTGGAAGTTTAGAATATTAGTAGAAACAATATTTTCTCTGTTACTACTAATAAGATTTAATTTAACTAATTAAATTGTTAATCGTACTGTTACAGTCAGGCATAGGAGCACTGTTTAAGTATTACAAATTTTCATTTTTTCAGACTTTTCTTGATTTCTTCAAGGGTCTTGCACAATATGTCCATACTACTAATAAATCAAAATGCCATTGTTAAGTACGTTCTAATGTGCCCTATGTAGACGATATTTTAGTTTACCTATACACTTACATCATCACTCTTATGAAGTGATCAATCACATAAAAAAATTATAGCAATGCACTTGCTAGAGAAACTAACAATAAACAACTTGGTCAAACAGATTCTCTACAAATTCTACAAACATGATTCTCTAAAATTTTCATCTGAAGTATTTATCACTAAGACGCTTTTGAGGTTTCATAATGGCAAGTGTAAACTGTTCGAAATTTATTTATATTTTCATATTTGGCTGTCAGAGACAGTAGAGTTTTAGCAATGATGTATTATTCTAAATTTTGTATTCTTAATTAAATTTAATATCAGATAACATTTCATTTGTTTGAACTTTGTATGTTTGCAAAATTAACATCGGTATAAGTTGGTTAATTGTTTTCAACCCAACCGTTCTGGATTTTCACTTGTAGACCTATTCTAGTTATTGTTTCAGTTCAATTGTTATTTGCGACTTATTTTGTTATAGTAATCCACAGAACCAAATTGAACATTGCCTGTGCCCAATTCATGCCTATAACTGTTTCATCTACTAATATGAGGTATAATCGTTTTTAGTGTTTTAATTATGAGTATTCTTCTACTCAGGCTAAGCCAGGATATTTCGTCAGTGATAAACACGATATGTGTGTGAAAGTAATTGAATTTTGGGCTAATCATGAACCTTATCACATGGAATAAAAATTTTGTTATTTTAAAGAAATAGTACTTTTTTATATTTATGTTTATATCTTTTTTTTATTAGTATGTTTCTCTTTAATTATTTAAATGTAAGGTACATTTAATTACATTTGCGACTATATTTACAGTAAATTATAACAATAACTTCATTTTAAACAAAAGAATGTTTATTTCATCCATCAAAAATTAAAATTAAAAAATTTGTTATACAAAAAATACATAATTTTTATCAATAAATTACATATTAAAGAATTGTGTATTTTTTGATCAAGTATAGTTTATTCGCATTACATGTAGTCTTTAATAATATATTTTACATCTGTTTATTTGTGTTTTTAAAAGATTTCTTCGCTTTTAATAAATATAAACTATGAAGGTTTTTTATCTCATTCAAACCTTTTTAAATTTAAAACATTTTGCAAAGAACAAATCAGATAAGATTTAGACGGCTGAAGAGTCTGAAATGCGGTCGGTGATTTCTGTAGGATATTCTATTTCAGTGCTTCAATTTCATTTGTATGAAAAGACTATTTCAAATTACGGTAAGATGTTACCTTTTAGAAAAATAAGCTCTGAAGCTTTTATTTTGAAAAACTTTATTTCCATTGTGTAAAACTAAAAATGATACTGGCTCGGTTTTTTACATTTTATAAAAATCTATACAACTATATCATCAAAATTATTATATAGTTTTTTTCACTACTGCCTCTACCTTTTGATTTAGAATATTGATTAATTTTGACAACAATCATAAGTTGTTGCTATTAATACTTACTTTGTGATTTATGAACTACTAGGTACAATTGTTTCTCTCTCTATTACATATATTTATCAACAAAGATCTATTTGAAAATAGACTTTTCAAGATAGAAATAAGGCTAAGGGAAATAGACTGTTAAAAACTTTAATAGAACGAAACAACAATAGTTTGACTTCTATGTTATATTACAGAGGGTGCTTCAATGTGACAATAAATATTTACCTCTAATGAAAGCTTTCTAATTTTTTTTTTAAAAAAAAAGTACTCGTGTGATAAATTGAGGAATTAAAAATTAATAATAAAGCTGGCAAAAATATGTCAACTATCAGTTGGGTTCCTGGACACAAGGGAATATAAATGAGCCAGTAGAATTATTGAAAAGGCTGTAGCAAGCATGGAGCCATCTGCGGCGTGGAGCCTTTTGGACAAAACACCTCAACCTTCTCAAGAGTGCACTTCTTAAATGGGTAAAGAAGGAATCAGATTAAAGGTATTTAGAACAATTTATATAAGTTCGATCTGAATACTTCATTCCAACTATACTTGAATTCGTAAGCAAGATAATAAGTCCTGAAATGAATTATTTAAAAAATCATTTATAGATATTTATGCACCTATGGACTAATGAGGTATATTATTTCACGAGAGTTTTAGTTAATTACTGAGGCAACGTCAAACAAATTAAGGCTAATAGATCCCAAGGCGTAGTCGAGGGATTTAGGAATTTTAATTCTCGAGGTTCAAAAAATATTTTACCTCCAGAAAAGGCTGTATAATAATAACAATTTATTAAGTTTTAATTAATATAAAAACAATTCATAAAAACTCTTTATAATCCAAAATAACGGTTTAAGAAAGCTGAATAAAGTATGTAAACAAAAAAGAATAAAATAATTACCAATATAGTAGTGATTTAAAAATCAAGCTTACCACCCTAACTCTTCCTGATCTCATTTCACTTCATATCTAAAAATCATATCAACAAAATACTTAAGTTGGACAACCTGGATTAAAGAATGTTAAACCAGGTTTTGTAATTATTCCCCTACTTTTTTTTCATTATTACCCAGTTCATAAGTACGAGGATTAAATGTCTTACCTTATTACCTGAAAACTGTAAAAAAATTACTTTTCGTCCCTTCTGGAGATAAAATATATAACTCGATAATGCTTTCATAACTAGCTTTTTTTAAGCTTTAGTCAACGTAATTTAAATTGCAGACTTATTCTTTTGACGAAGCTAAAACCTACGAACACAATGTAGGTTTTCTTCTTTATTAAGGCCAAGTTAGGTACCATTTTTATTCTTGCTACCTATGCTTTTCCGCATGCTGATTCATATACTACTATTTGTGTTATAAATAATAACTATTATTTGTCAACAAATAATAATTTTATTGACAAACGTAAATTTTGGGGGTTAATTCTATGTTCTATCAAATAATCTGTTACAGTAGAACATTATTTTTTCTGATCTTAGTCAAAACGAGGCAAATGAAATAATTAATTGTATATTATAAAATGGTATCAATGTCATCATTACTAATTTATTAATATTGCTATTTTTATGAATTTATTATTAATAATGTTTGATAATACAGTAACAGAGAATTTTGTACCACATTCACACGAAAGATACGTTAAATTAAAACCAAAATGAGCATACTGTTTTGGTTTTATATTGATTTAGATATCATATTTACGGAGATGTTTAGCCTTTATAATCACAGTCTTGCATGTATTACAGAAAATGTAAAAAAGGAAAAAAGGCTGAGGGAACTTTTCAGTCATTTTGAGATCTCAGAGCACAAAAAATTAGATAATCATTAAATTTGTCAACAGTGAAGAATCTTGTATTAATCTTCTTAGAAAACATGTAGACCCTAAGCATTTGAGAGTCTGAAGAATGTTTTAAAAACTTTTGTTTTCCTCAAGAATGGCCTTCAATCAGTCGAAACATATAGCACTGCTGAGTTTTTGGGGATTATATTTAGAATAATTACCTTAATATCAATGAGACATGAAAAAAGTACAAAGAAGAAAAGTAGCATATTTTTTACCAAGCTTCTTAAGTGATTTTTTTTAATTTATGAATTTTAGATCTTAATGATGTCTAAAAACTACATTTGGAAATCAGCAAGTCCTTTATTGTATTATGATATAAGCATGTAATATTTTACTTATTTTCAGTTGAATTTACTTAATGTTTTATAGTTCTAAAATTGTTGTCATTATTTTGTGCAATGTTTGGTATTTCTAGTTTACAGTATGAAGCAGACATTTCAAAAGGGTTTGTATTTTTTCTCCTTTGTTTTCGAAATAAGACAAACACTTGGTCATCATTGTCTCTACAACCCACGGTCTAAATCCACAACCATCTGAACACTTCCACCAATCATCCCTATTTTTTGCATAACTTCAAACCGCTATTCATAATTATATCGGGCATTCTCTCTTACACTAATCCATAACTACATTAAAAACAGTAAGGACTGTTTTTAAAAAAAGTACAAAAAGTGTACTTTTCCAGGGCCCATTCCGGTAACATTTCAAAGAACATTTTCAAGCAACAATTAAAAGAAGGTAAACAAATATTTACAAGAAATGAATATAAATTACCAAAAACAAAATTTGTTAACTATTTTATTACCAATGGTATTTAATGAAGGAATTCAATATCCAAGCATGAAAAAATAATTATTAATTGTGGTTATAAATGCACTAGTAAACGAATGAGTTAGTTCTATTAGAGGCATGTGATTCCTCGCCTTTGGTGTAAAGAGTCCACGATTAATTCATTTCCTCTGCATTACCTTCTCGTGAAGCCCTTCAGTATTAAATCTTTCGAATATCTTTACAGATTTTCAACTTGTTTAGGAAATAAAATCCTAGGTCTGAAAACGGTATTTTCAGAAGACACCCTTCCTTATAGAGTATCGATTTTAAGACTTTATGGACTGAGCCCCTGCAGGAGTCTTCTACAAATCGCAGCTGGTCCGGCTAATTTTATGCTCGACCAGTTCCTTACAAGAGCCTATTTATTACACCCGAGAGTCATTTTCAATGTCTATTCCGACACGCTCTTCATTCTTTTCACTCTCTAAAACATCTTGGTCAGTGTATTTATTTTACACTGGATGTAATTCAACGCCTTACATTAATTCAACTGCATTACGTGATACTTAGAGTCACATTGTGAGTCCTTATATTGCTTTTATATAGTTCACATCAGTTAACAGAAAGAAAACAGTATTATAAAGAATAATTAATAAGTAACCGCTGTTTAAATGCACTATAGCATTCTTAATTGAATGCTTATTTTAATCAATATTATTTTTTTAAACACTTCTCAACACTACAGTAGTTAAGTAGTTATTAATTTTATTTAGTTATATTTCATTATCAGAATATTTTGGACATTTTTTCAACAAGGTAGCTTAATAATAACAAATATGCATATTAACGTTTTAGTGCATAATATTGTAACCATCACAGAAAATATATGAACTGCAGTGAACCATACATTTTGAATTCGCGATCTTCTGATTGAGAAATTCAATTTTAGGAACTACTTTTATTCTATCAGAGGATAATCAAAATATGATTTGGCCAAGTGACTTATTTACCACAAAAAAAGTAATCTCTAAATGATTGAAAAAAATATTTAAGAAAATTATAAAGTTAAATTCACTGATTGTCACAAAAACTACAGAGAATACGGAAACAAAAATTAGAGTGAATTCAATAAAGACTTTCGATCAAACTTCTATAAAAACGAGACACTGACACATATTAGACGTTATAGAAAATACTATCGTGTTACTGCAAGCAATACATAAATGAATGTGGCGAATTGTTAGAGAAAACTAAATGAATGGGACATTTTGAACATCTATAAATAATAAACTTGCCAAAGTTTCAATATTTGAATTACATTTACGAGTGTTAGGAGCTTAAAAGTCTGCTTCAAAGAGCCAAAGACGATGTTGATAAGAAAACCAAAAACAAACTACAGATGCAGATATATTAACAGATGAATAATTAACCAAAACAATAATACGTTTACAAATGTATAAAGAAGAAAATTGAAAACACATAAACAAACAGCGTGTATTGAAAAAAATGAAAACACATAAACAAACAGCTTCAAAAGTTCAAGAACCAATAACATTAAAAAAAAAAAGATAAAAAGGTAGAACCATGGGTCTTTAAATCTTTGACAAGAGATAGCTGAAGGTTACCAGCCTGAACAATGCGACGTACTCAGCAGCGTTAATTAAAATGGTTCCTCTTGAAAAAGAAAAACTAAATTTGATTCCGGTTGAAAAACCAAAAATCTGGAAATTCGACAAAATCATGCACTTGTGACTGAAAATGTTAAAGCATCTGTGATTCAATAATTACTCCATAACATAGAATGATTACTTTCATTGTTTGGACAACGTCGTTTTGGCGGTTGGTTTATTTGAGACCTCCCTTTCTAAGGGAGGAAAGGCTCATTACAGTGACAATTGATCAGTAACGGAATATGATACACAAAACATCCAATTGCCCAACATTATTTTACAAGGGAGTCATGGAAATGGTTTGTTCTACCTGATACTTTTATAGCTTCAAATTTATATATGGAAACATAAATACTATACCCGAAGCCTAACATCACTCTCTATAGCAGTGGTTTCCAACCTTTCTAATAAAGTGACCCATTTCAGAAAAACCAATCAGGAAGTGACTCCAATCCTCAAAAATCTTATAAATAGATTCAATTTTTGTAAAAGAAACTTCCATATATTTGTATGATTAAATTATTTATTATTTATAAGTGAAAAGTTACTTACTATACATTCTGTAAAGTCATGATTAATTTCCAATTTATTCTTGAAATTCGAAAAGCTCCTACAAACATTAATTAATTGCAAATCAATCTAAATTATTCGAACAGAAATTTTTACATTTACGTAAAGTATATTCAAACCATGAAGTTTTTTTGCTAGCAGCTCTATACTGAACTCCTTTGTCCATATGGCAAAACTCAAGTCTTCTTCCACATTTCTTTTTTTTTCAATACTTGCTTTTAAGGATGAAAAACTGGGAGAATGCTACTTTACATAAATAAATTGTTGGAACGGCAATAAACTTCTTATTGTAATTTCAGATATTTACTGGGAATTTTCAAAAACTTATTGCCCAGAATTCTTATAGTTGTAGTTCACCAAACCATGATTTAACTTGAAAACTGTTTTTAAGTCGATCACCTCTTCATTAATTCGTGGACTACTTCAGTATCTACCATGAGACGTACAATATCATTGGTGCATGGTAAAATAAGCTCCTAAGCTATCGTGTGTAGCTTTTTAGCATGTCCTATTCTTAATGGCGGCTAAATTTTTCCTTTGAAACAATCCACTGCTATTAAACCGGTGCCTTTCACACCAACAACTTTTGCTTTAAAAAAGTCAATGCTTTTATCTTTCAAATAAGCGTGATTAGTTTGGAGATGTCTTAAAAGTTTAGCTGGTTTGATAGACTCATGAGTAAGAACGTCCACTCATGTGGTCTTTCCACACCTGCAGTAATTATGTCCGTGAATCCCCACTTCATGATGTTATCGCCGTACTTTCTCTTTCTTCTGCTCATTTTTTAAGGTTTAAGAATCATCCCAACAAAACTAACTATGTGCCACTGTGAGTGCGAGTGCAACATTAGGTAATTGGTAGGCAGCGTTGTTAGACAGTTTTACTCCTAAAACAAATCAGAAACGAAACGTGTTCAATAGTAACTGAGATGTTATATTGAGTGACTTACGGAAGTGCTACATTTAGTTTCATGGTATCAATTTATATAATTATATTAATTTATTTTTAACCGTATTAATTATAAAATATTTACATTCGGCTCAAAATCAATTCGTAAACCCATGGCAATGTAGCCACTACCCTATTTGAGGTCGTGAGTCACAGGTTGGAAACCACTGCTTTATAGGGAAGAGCACGTTCTGCTTAATATTGTTATTCTATTTCTATCAATTATTTCATATATCTTTTATTGTTACTATCACATTTGCGTTGTGTTTACATTATTAGTTCTCAAACTACTTATACATATATATGTATATGCAATTACTTTTTTGAAACTGCATTTCTAAATAAGATTACTTTTCCTA
Source organism: Hermatobates lingyangjiaoensis (assembly GCA_026182355.1). Taxonomy (NCBI): domain Eukaryota; kingdom Metazoa; phylum Arthropoda; class Insecta; order Hemiptera; family Hermatobatidae; genus Hermatobates; species Hermatobates lingyangjiaoensis. The sequence continues at coordinate 2,516,497 of JAPFBL010001935.1, read as the reverse complement.
AATTAGATTTTGTTTTCTAAATTTCTAATGAAATTAGAAATCCTGTTTCTTGTATTATTTGATTTGACAAAAAGTGCAATGAAACTGTTCTACCGATTAAATTTTCTTGCTATTACCAAAATTGACGTATTAAATGTTTTAAACAATAATAGTGTTGGGCGCGTGCCTTGCAGGTGAGGATGTCTAGTTCTCTTCAAAGCACTTTGCTGGACAGCCTAAGGCAGCGAGAAATTACTAACGGTTCTCCCTTCATTTATCCAAATAAGCTTTGGTATTAATAGATTTTCTCTAACTAGACTATAAGTACATTTAGTCAGTTTTCGTATTCAACCTATGAAAATTAACTTTTATGAGGTTTGAAACGGGTATTGGATATTCAAAATAAATCCAATTGGATTTACTAACAATAATGGGTCAGGTCTAATCTAATAGCTTGATTACCTTATGAATGATGTCGTACAGAAAGATGATTATTTTTCTTCCCTCCTGTATGTCATATATAAAGTCAATCTGTAAAGTACTTTTTGATTATCTTTGTTACTTAAATATGTATCCACCTTCGAATTCAAAATTTGAAGGTTGTATGTAGTAAAAATAGGATTGAATGAAATTCTAAGATGAAAAAAGAATATTAGCAGTTTGGTTGTCATTTCTCCATGGCACTAATGTTACTGCCACGGCTACTTCTAATCATTCAGTCAACACTGTAACTTAAACATCTTTCATCTTCATGATGTTTATGAAGCTTTTTTTAATCGTTTTCTACCTATATTTCTAAAGGTAAGTATTAAACTTTATCAAGATTATACCAAAAAGTTAAAAAAAATAGAGTGGTCTACACTCAAAATTACTTTTGATACAACTATAACTACTACCTCCACTACTACGCTCAACATTATTCAATCAAAACGCATCATGAATGTCATTTGGAATCTTTCTAATTTGTTTTCCATACCCACCCATGCTCCGAGTCTCACAAGTACTCACATTTTTTTTGAAAAATGCCCTATTCCTCATATTTATAATCTGAAGTTGATATAAGATATACGTGTTTGGGTGATAGCTGAGTGTCAAAAATGTATGGCCACCCTGCAGGTGTTATTATTTTAGTAACATCTGGACCTATTTTGATATTAGAGCGTGTACCCAGCCTTTCGGCCATATCACGTATAATAGCAGCACAGATTGATGCCTTTTAGCGTAAAAGCTCTTTCGCCGCATCTCGGGAGCACCAAGCTCTATCCGAGGATAGGACAACCAGCCTCCGAGATACGCCCGAGGTGGACCACGCGGAGGCGAGCTTCCACGACCCTACATCACAAAATTAAAAGGATGAAAAAAGAAAACATAAAACTTAGTACTTGTTAAAAGAAAATACATCTACCACCTGACCCATGATGAATTATATACAGAGATATGTGAGTGTGAGTCAATAATAAACTCCTGTCCTATTCTTATGTTTCTGACTCTCCAGAGAATTTACAAGCAATTACACCACAAATGTTTACAAAGGAAATATCTGAGGGAGGTGTAGCTGACCAACAGGATTGAATCGTAGACTGAAATGCCGATTCAAATTGAAAGAAGAATTACGTCAAAGATTCAGATCTGAATATCTTCGACAACTTGTCATGTTCTCCAAAGAAAGTAAAACTACGAGATTGCCTATGGTGGGAGAAATTGTTTTGATTGGTGTCGACAATAAAAAACATGTTGATTGGCTGCTAGCAATGACTGAAGAAATTATCTATAGAAGGATGAAAATGCAGAGTAGTGAAGCTGAAAACTGCAGGAGGAAAATTAATACGACCGGTAGAACGTTTGTGCCCTTTGTAAGTCAATTAGTGTTCGAGAAAAGTAAACAAGACGAAGTTTCCGAAGACAATGATGTTAAAGAAAAGGTCAAAGTAATTTCAAACAGAAGAAGTCGTACTAACTCACTGAAATACTGGGAAACTGTAACTAGATGCGGCAGGACAGTTCGTCTTCCAGTTCGTTATACCTATGTAGGCAATTGAAGGACAGTTTTTTCAATTCGGTGTATGATATTATTTTCGCGAGAAGTGAACAAAAATAGTTGAGTAATATTCTCCGCTTATTACTCAAGGTGGGAGTATGTCCAGTTATATATATTAGTTTTTTTTAATGTATTATTATTATTTTAGTTACATCTGGACCACCTGTATTCTCGAACATTCTGAATTGATGACCTTGTTGTGTTGTTAGCTCATGATCTCAAAATAAATTGAGAGTGTACTGTTGCAACCTTGGCGTATTTTATTTTAGTGATTAATTTCACAAAACAGATGGATCAAATTATGTTATACAAAAATGGTACCTGTAGCGTAGATAAGCCTTACTGTTTAGGCAATATTGTAAGACAGGTACGTTATTTTTTTTTGGCAAAATGTGATTTTCAACACTTTTTCATCATTAACTTCTAACTTTAGAGTTCTAAAATTACTATATTTTAATAAAACTAACCATTTCAATAAGAAATAGAAATTTGAGAACTTTTCAATAGCAGTGAAAGTATGATTTAATATAAAATGTATAAATTTTTATTGATTCTGAGACATTGTGGACACGATAAAACGCACAACATTTAACGGATCAGAATGCCATTACACCAAAAAATAACAGGGTTTGAGTCAATTAGTGAACTTTTTTTCTCTTAATTTCTTTATGAAATTACAGAGAAGAATGTTTTTTAAAATACATTTTATTATGAAGAATTTTTTTTCATTTTTTTCTACATAACGGTTATTTATATAAAAACAATATTTTGTGCCATAACTATACAACACTAAGAAAAAAAGTATCAAAACCTCTTTTTACCGCAGAAAATAATACAGTTATGAAAATTTAAAACTCAAAGTGGATTAATGGATCACTTTCAATGCTTGTTGGATTTGTTTACAATTACTTGGATACATTTACTTTGGATGTAGCCAAGCAGAACTCATAGTTTAAGTTTAATGAAAAATAACTGATAAGAAGATATCATTTGTCATTTGTCATGATATGTACAAACAATAAACATACAAGGTGATACAACAAACAATAATTTAGTTATAACTACATAGCCATATCAACCCTATCAATTAGAATGCTCTCCAGGATGAAAGAGATCTCACTTGTTTAGTGTTAATACTGAGTTCAATAAATATACATGATTTGCCCTACAAGATATCTAATTCTCAGATATATATTCTTGGTGTGTTTAAGAACTCTATTTTTAGACAATATTGGAGGATGATAAATGTAGATTGTAGGTTTAATTTCTTTATGACAATACAGGTACTGTTTGTAAGCCGCTTCTTGGTGATTTAAACTTAAAATATATAAGGTATTTTCATATCACGAATATTAAATGAGTATATGACGAATATACATAATTCGATAGTAATAATAAATTAACCTTGACTAAATTTTGTCTATAGTAACATGATGGGTATTAGATAAATAAGCTTTTCATAAGAGGAAACTAACATACCTAAGAATGAAACAACAGATTCAGTCCAAAGGTTTTGTTTAACGAAATATAAAATTGTTTCCAGCTTAGAGAATTAGTATATACTTATTGGATTTAGAAAGTGTTATAATAGGACATATTGCTGTCCATTGAAACAACTGTGATAGATATATTCTCCAGAATGGATTATTACAATAATAAAGCAGTTGATAATTAGTGTATGTATAGGATTTTACGGCAGGCCTCAAAGTAATGATAAAATATCACCGGAATTGAATGATTTCTGACTTCAAGAAAAGATCTCCATTCTTATATATCGACGGGCAAAAATTAACAATAAAACCAGTAAAAATAAGTTCACTTTCACTTGGATAACAATAAACAAGGAAATATAGGGAATGAGACAGGGTTCTGTTTTAAATTGTCGGGAAAATGATGAAGGGATAAGAGAACAACACATAAAAGATACTTTGTCAAAATTAGTTTACAAAACTTGATCGAACTGATTATGCATTCCTTAAATAATTCTATATTATTAAAGAAAAGAGTTATAAACAGAGGAAGAATAATTTCTGTAATGTATCTTTTTAACTATAATTTGTGGCAGACATTATTTTTAAAATGTTTTCGATTGAATTCTGGATGTACCAAAGATCTAGAAAGACAACTATTTACTTATATATCTGATTACATTTAAAATATATTGATGGTACCTCTAGCCAGATGTCACAGAAGGTAGTCAGGATGAGGGTGGGGTCCTGTAGAGGTGAGGGGATAGGGAAGGCTGACGCAAGGATTAATAGCTTACACTAAGAGATTTATATGAAAGTTATTTTTTTTGCGCTGGTTGTAAGTCAGGTGCTGCAGTGATTAATGAATGCTCATCTAAAATTATGTGTAATATCCACATTTCTGGAGTAGAAATGGGCCTTGGCTATTAGGCCAGCACGTTTATTGTGGACGATTTGGACGGAGGTCTTTTTCAGCTTGGAAGCAATGACCCAAACTGACAGAAAAATCTAAAAATTAGAAAAATGGCCTCCATATAGACGGTTCTTACAACACACATTATAAAATATTCTTTCATTTCCCCATTCGAATACACAAAGAGTATATGACAACTCTTATTATGAATATGAATATCATTATTGTTATCATTGTTATCATTCTTATTTATGAATAACAAGTGTGTTAGGTAAATTTCCAAGTTATATTTACTGTAGAAATTCTGTTTGGATATTTATGTTGAGTTAAAAATTACAGTTAAATATTTAACTTGGGTCGTGTAGGATTATGTTAGTTACCAACAACGACTAGAGATAAGCAGTAACAGATACCCTTGCAGAAAAGAATTGAGAACTATTCTTTGTTGTGCAACAATAATTTCAACAATATAAAACAATCAATCCCATAAACAGAATTGTAGTTTCCCCTTTGCCAGCCAACATTTTAACTATTGGCTATAGTGATGTCGTCAGTCAAAAAATCTAGAAAAGTTTTTTATTCAATTGGGTGCATTGGTAGTAATTATAATACCGGCATAGTTTTTATATTATTATAATAACAACAAAGAAAGTTTAATATATTAACAAAATTAGACCAAGAACACTCAGTTGAGGAATAGAGTTTGCATTTGTTCAATTCAATTGTGTCCATAGCAACCAAGACTTTGCGTTCAGAAAAGAAACTGTCAGCCATCTTCAAGATAAAGTTCCAGTTAATACAAAATATCTTAATTTGTATAACATGCCAAGTGAAATACCTGTTGTATATGCGGAAATACATTTGATGTCTTACTGGGGAGGATAAACATGCCTCATGACAGGCATGTCATGGCATGGGCTAATCCGCCCATGTTAGCTCTGAATCTCATTTTTTAACAGATCATTAAGGTTTTAACATAAATTATAGACTCAATTGGATGTATATATTGAATAAATTATTTAAATGAAAAAATAATAACTGTTAAATTTATTAAAATGAATAATAAATGAAATAAGAAAACATGTACAAAGTTCATGAGATAGGCTGTAGAAGGTGGTTGAAAGGTTCCAAGTTGAAGCACTTTACCAGTGCTTATTGCTACGAATAAGCCAATGTCTATTCAAAGTTAGTATTCTCACTGGGCAACGCCTCAGAGTCATATCTTTGGCTAAAAGGAACATCGGATACACTATAAAGTCAATTGAATTTATTTCCAATCCACGCTTATTTCTGGTTTTTGGGCAAGCATCGTTGATTTTCTACTTTTTAAACAACAATAAAACAAAGTGTTCAATAGAATTATAATGAGACTTCGTTATTTTATTTAACCAATACAACACTCCTTATTTTATTATCTTAAAGATCCTTCCAAAGTTTCATTTGCCTCATCCGTTTTTGTTTCTTGATAAATCGTTTCCTCATCTGTTTTTGTTTCTTGATAAATCGTTACCAGGTTTTTAATTACACAGCAATGATTTTTAACAAATAACACCTTAGACAGCATTAATTCATCTGATTTATCATCTACTATTTAATCATAGACTCCTATTTTATGAAAACACAACAAACATACGAACTTCAACAATGGTTAAAAAACTAAGAGTATGTCTGTGTTTTATATCTTTTTTTTAAAAAAAAATAATTATCTAAATAATTTTAAATTAGCAAAAAGTATAAGTTAACAAAAGCTGAATTTCAGAAATCTACAGTCTATGCCAGTATTTTTTATAGAAAATAAAAACACTTCACTTTTTCTCAATGTCTTTTTATCTTCTTCTGATGATAAATAACTATTAAAATCATGTTGTAGTATTACTGTATACTTTTCGTGGATAGTACACTGTAGTATTCAGCCGTTGATTAGGGCTGGGAAGGGGGGGGGGGGGGGTTGAGTAACAGACTCAGAAATGCTAGTAAGGTTTACGGGCCATTTCTGATAAAACTCTTCAAGCTGAAGAATAACAGAGCACACGTAAGAAGCAATATTGTGGGTTCAGATACAGTTGTAAGGGTTGAGTCTGAAGGTTAGTTTGAGCGTTACAAGTGGTGGTGATTAGATTCATAGCATTCACTGCTCTATTCAAATCTAGAAATTTGAAGTTCATTCTGGTTCTTAACAAAATGTAAAGATGTTCTTACAAATAAATCACTTTGATTCTGAACCTCTTTGTACCCTTCATAGAACTTCTGAAAAACATTGATGTAGTAAATACCTTCAAGAAGTGATCAAACGACATTTTATATATGCTATAAACATATATGCTTTGCAGGAGTGCTGCGGAAATCATTATCATTAGGCTAAGCAAAATCAAAAATTCATAATAATCAGAGTTTGTTTGAATGGTGGTAACTTTCTTAATAATTGACGTACTTTATGGCATAAAACTTTTTAAACTATGATTTATTAGCTTGAAATTAATCAGCTCTAATGAAAAAGCCATAATTCCTGATCTTAAACATTAGTTAATATTACCCTCAAGAGAAGGACTTATTTATTGTTTTAATTGATTTACGCTGTTTAACTTAATTAAACTTACTTTGAAAAGTAATTAATCATAAATGAATTTTTCAATCATAATAAATAATAACAGCACCTTAAAAATAAATGAAGTTTAATGATGAAGAAGGTTTTTACGATTTATTTATTGTACAGATATTATATTTATTTTATTTGAAGAATGTTAACTTTGAATACGATCTATGTATTTGTGATTATCTCTACATTTATAAATATATAATTTTATTTAGTTTTAAAATTGTAATAGTTATAAGCAATCATATATTTTAAATTAACTTATTACAAGTATTTTATAATTATAGTAATTAGTATATATATATAGTATTAGTTAATAATTATTGTGTAGTGGATTTGTGTAATTAGGTCGACGGGTCTATTAAGAATGTGAGAATGGTATTCCCTGAATACACATAGTTAAATCTGTCGGTCAAATAAAAGCACAAGTAGAGAATAAAAGAGAACTAAGCAAGGATTATATTTGACTCCGTGCCAGACGCCCTTCAACATTCATTTGTGCCAATCCAATTCTAATCACAGATTCTCTTCCCAATACATTGTTTATTACACACAATAAAAAGGGATTAGTCTAAAATGGAGCCTAAGAATACATTCCCAAACCTAATCCAGATATCCATAAAATGTTGCAAATTCCCTTAAATTCTATAAATAAAAACCAGAAATTATTTATTCCAGTTTTCAGTTACTTAATAATGCTGTTTGGGACTGCTTGTTAGCATAGTTTGACTTGGTTTTAACTATTCCGCACAATAGAACATCATGATGCAGAGGTTGCTTAAACTGGTCTTATGAGCAAAAGCAATGAATAAACACTGGATCCAAGAAAAAAGATGGTTTCCAAAGTAAGCTTGAAGAAGTAAAGTAAAATCAAAATGAAAAACAATGAACAAGTGGAAAAAAACTGACAAAGAACAAAAGTGATAAAGCTAGAATAGCAAAACAATTAACATAACTTTGATAGAAATGCCTCTGAATGAATTACATTGTTAGGAGAGAAAAATGTGATTTCGGTTTTATCAATAGCCTATAGACTGTAATGAAAAAGACATGACACCGTGAGAAAAAGTTGAGTCGTGTAAAATATTCCCAATGTCAGCATTATTTGAGAAATGTTCTTCAGCGTTCAGTCAACAGACAGACAGAAGGAATTTTGGTAAATTTGGTAAACATGTCAAAGGAGCTATTTGAGTTACTCTGTATGCAGACAAAAACAGAACATGTTGATCTTGAACTGATATAATTGAATTTGCCAACTCTAGAACAAATGAACTTTTATAATGTTAGAAATTTTGCTAATAAAAATATTAAGAAGACAATAGTAATTAACAATCGTTATTTAATCTGCAACTTAATAATTAATCTTAACTATTTTCCTATTCTCTGTGTAGCTAAGTGTTATGTCAGTGCTTTCAAAAAGCACTTCTCTATAACAACCTGAAAGTAAAATTATTCAATTACGTTGATAAATGTTGTAGTAGTGATTAAATATGTTGCAGCTTGTTTTATTGTCCTACATATAAAGAAATAAATATTCTATCTAGTTTATATATTCATTTTTTAGAAACATTTTTTTTCTGATTGACATCACTGATCTTTTCAGTCCCTTAAAAAAAAGTTCTAACGGAAACGGTTATAAAATCGTTCTCATATTCTTCAATAACTAAAATATTTTATTTTACACTTTGTATCCTCATTAAAAGTATTTGTGAGTCAAAATATAATCATTGCTCATTATTCATTCTAAATTACTAAAAATTATGCATATGCTAATATATTAATAATTGCATATTATTAGTACTACAGAGGTTAGTAAACATCATAGTATACAAATCCGTCATTGTATCGTTATTGTATACATCCGACTTGTGTTGCACGTAGAGCATCTCCAAGTCGGACGAGTATATTAATATTTCATTAATATAACCCGCTTATAAATGTTTTCTACTTCTATAACTATTTTTTACCGTATTCTGTTAAAGTCAATCTAGTAACTAACACATTTTAAGAAAGATTTCTTTTTGTTAATTGAAAAGACATTGAAAGCGCTAATTGTTTAATACTCAGTAAGGGTGGTTTTCATCTGACAAAGGTAGATCAAAATCGGAGCAAAGCACAATGATATGAAAAGACCACTTAACCCGAGTGTTCACATCTCGCCAGAATCTAATTATCAAAACACGAATTTCAGGTAGCAATTACCAGGTTCAGAGTTGATGCACAGAGCTTCTATCAATGTCCTATCTTGGACGTCTGTCACTTTTTATCAGGGTTGTATTTTAGTGTAACAAGTGAAGTGAAATTCTATGAGTTCTTTATTAACAGAATTTAGTTTCTATTAATGAAGCAAATAAGAGTACAAATGGAGTTCTTAGTGCAAACTAGAAGTATATATATATAGTAATGTATATATATATTTATATATATATATATATATATATATATATATATATATCATTTATTGTTTTTTTAGTTCACTTGCTCTCCGAAGATGTGTTAACGAAAGGCCTTAGAGCATTGTTTTAAAAAATTGTTTTCATTGTGGTAAATTAATCCATCTATTATATCAAGTGTTATTTTGATTATTATTCATATATATATATATATATATATAGTAAACAGCAGAGGTTATTGAGGGTTGGTCTACACAAAAAATGCTATATATACATACATATATATATATAAAAAGATTTCACATAAACACGTGAAACAACAATCAATGATCAAACCACAATAAGAAATGGGAAAACAAGACTAAGATCTTTCAACCGTAACAAGCGGTCTTCGTCAGAGTCAAAAACCCAACCGAGGGGTTGTCAGTTGGGTTTTTGACTCTGACGAAGACCGCTTGTTACGGTTGAAAGATCTTAGTCTTGTTTTCCCATTTCTTATTGTGGTTTGATCATTGATATATATATATATATATATATATATATATATATATATATATATATATATATATATATATATTCACTTGATAAATGGAAAGACGATCCAAACTGGACACAATAACAGTTCAAAATTGAAGATAGGTAGCACACAAAGTAAAGAACACAAAGTAAAGTTACAAACTCAAATTTCAGGCAATCCATCTTCAGGAGAAAAGAGAAAGGGAGAGTAACCCGTTACTGGGTTACTAGCCGTTGCATCTACAACGTGCTTGGTCTCCCTTTCTCTTTTCACCTGAAGATGGATTGCCCGAAAATTTGAGTTCGTAAGTGTGTTTCTTTACTTTGTGTGCTACCTATATTCAATTTTGAACTGTTATATATATATGTCGGCATTGACCCGCATTTTTCCCCCTTTTTATCGTATACCCCACCTAACCTAACCCCATAACTATATACTGAAAATGACTGCAGCCGACAGTCGAAACGCGTCAACAAACATAAACCGAGTTCTAACAACGAAAAAAGGATCTTTCGCAAACTTGAAAAAGTTGCAAGAAAAATTCTCCAGAGGGAGTACTCTATCGCTGTCAATCTGAGAGACTGCTGCCTAAGTACACTAATATATATATATATATTGTACATGGCCCAAACCAAATTACACTTTCTATCTTTCTATTTTGCTTTAGACATTAAAAGACTATTCTCAATAAGTGTATTTATTTACAAGATTGTAGGACTCAAATGAACCATTCATCATATTCTTCTTTTATTAATAACCAGTTGACAATTAAAATAAATTTGTATTTTGAAATATCAAAAGTACTCAACTCTTTTAAAATAATTATACTTTAACAAAAAATATAGTTAAATTTATGACTATTTGAAAATAATTACAATATTTAAATTGTTTTCAGTTCCGAATCATGTTTCCAGCTTATATTTGTTTGCCCTAGAATAATGATTTTGTTTACGTTGGCTCTGGTATTATTAAATCAGTGAATGGTTTACTGCTCAATCTTTGACCAATTTCTTATTTCAAGCATTACACAAGTTAGTAAATTTTATATGGCTCTCAGTCTTAAAATCTTACATGAAATATATAAGCAGTAATAAAACCAAAATGGTAAAAAATAGTCGCTTATAAATAGTAAAAATAATAAATAAATTAGTTGATATAAGAATTTTTATCTTTAATACACTCTAAAAGTCTAATTTTTCTGTATATTTACACTATTTAAAATATGAAAAAGTCAATAAAACCTAACACCTGATATATATTAGAAAATTTCGAGTAAGCCATGAAATGAGGTCTTTTTTATATAGTGTTGTTATGAATATACAAAAATACATAACAATAATTTAATAAATTATTAAATGATATTTATAAAATAAAATATGGATATATTATTTCAGAAAATATTTATTTGAACAACTTTAATACAACTAAGATCTTTCATACAGATTTTTTTTATAAATAAGTTATATAACTTCTTTCAAGAAGGTATATAACGTTGTCAATTTTTTCATAGTAAATCTTTAAATTTACTATACAATTAGTTGAAATTGGAAATATTGTTTGAATATTAATTACTTACATAGGCTAAATGATGTTCCAGGTGGTTTTATGGGGTTTATGCGATATCACTGAAATATTACGAGAGATTTAGGCGAAGAATACAGTATGGAGGTCGGTGTAGGACTGGAGGGCAAGGGATAACCAACGCCCCCCACCACTGCTGGGACGCCCAGTGCAAGGCTCCCATACACTCGTCAGTCTACAACCGGCTCTACTTCATAGTTTATTGTTATTTTTGAATTAACGAAAGATACAGCCAATAACTAGGCCAAGAAGAATGCATTTCTTTCCTTTTTTAAAGTTATATTCTGAAAAAGTTCGTTGAATCAAAGGCATTTTCTGCTTAACTAAGACCTACTGTTCTTCATTGAAATAGGACTTTAGGGTTTTCCTTCCTCTAGCATTAAGTTAATTTATTTTTATTTCGGCAATCTCTCGGTTTCTAAAGCGCAAATCATACTTCTTGAGTTTTGATTTGGAATCAAAGAATCATTCTTTTATGATTGCTTAAAATCCATAAAGCAAATGTATTTCACTAAAAAATTATCACCAAAAAAATTGGATATTAAATGAAATATAGAATGTCCAAGTTTACACCTTTTTACTTTTTCATTTATAAGTTGTATATTCACGTTCTATACGATATAAAGATGATTAGTTTCATTTAATTACGTAGATAACATTTTCAATTCTATTAAAACTGGAAATTCTATTTCAAAAGTTATGAAAAATTTTTTCACTTTAATGACCTTTATGTTTCGAAAACCAGTCAAATTTCGTTCACCGCAGTATTATCCTTATAACTTTGTAATACATTTATATAAAAGAAAGTTTATAAAGGTCTTCGTCACATTAGACAACTACGACTCTGACGAAGAACGCTTGTTACGATTGACAGATCTTGGAATTTTTCCTTATTTCTTACTGAATTTTGGGCGTTGATATTTGTTTTAAGTGTTTATAGTGAAATCATGTTATATATAGACAACAGTTTTGATTTAGTAAGAGCTGTATGTAGACTTTGTTGAAAATATCAATGTTTTATATCCAATGCTTCTATGTAAATCAAAAATGTTAGAAGTTTCATTTTAATTGTAAATTAAATTGTAAATTAATTTTTAATTGTAAATTAAAAATTATTCATTTAACGTCAGATAATATTTCTAAAAAAATTATAGAAGTTATTTGACTGAGATAAATTATAATGACTTAAACGCGATTTAAGAATGGAGTTGATTTAATTAACACCCATCTGACCACCAAGGAAGACAAAGAACTTCCCCCCCATTCCTTCTAGTGAGAGCACTCTTATCGAGAATTCACTTAAACTTTTACTCTCTACAGACCAGATTCCTCAACATTGCATTCACGTATATTTTAATTATTCAAATTTTAATTTCATGACCCTAAGGCATTAAAAGATACCTATTCCATATGCGTGAAGCACACACTAACTGACTTGCACTAGAAACCTTTACAATTAGTGCAGCATAAAGTTTTTTCGAATGGATGAGTGTAAAAAACATTCAATAAGATGCAAATTTATGTGTACCACACGACATTTTTACTGCATATGATATACGAAATGGAATTTTCATAAAAACTGTTACCCACCATACAGACATCAGTATAACTGTTAGACAGAAACAAGAAGGTGGAACATTATACCTGACAGCATGCTATTCACCATAGATCTCTGATTAATGTGCAAAGCCATCAAATATAATTAAAATTGTTTCCAAAATAATTTCATGGCGTCAATGCTGAATATACACTAAACATAAACACATTAAACACAATTATTTTTATTTAAAGAAACAATATTTAACGAATATGTTAAAGACTAACATTATACCTTTCAAACTTCTAATAACATTCTACCATTTCAAATATGGTACGGTAAAAATCATGTCATTATGCATAAAATCATTTTCTCCCTATCCCTCCATATCAAAATCATTTTTCAAAACTATATGATTATTTTTCAAGAAAATTATAACAATTTAAATGTACTGCAATTGAAATAAATTAAACTGTGATAAGTTAAAACCAGTTAGAATGAAACAATATTCAGTTGTGAAAGGGATATCAATATCATTTATAAAGATGTTATTATAAAGGGAGTGAATTACTCTCGTTTTCCTCTATTCTAGTAAGTGGCTGGCTTCCCTGTTCCCTGACGAAACATTATCAGTTGGAAGAGGGGAATTCACTCTCTCTCTCTCAACCTATTCCCTGATAATACTATTTCGACATTTTACACAATAGAATTAATTGTTTTGTATCACTGATATTATTACTTATTATGATAAACTTCCTAAACTATTAATTTATGAAATATTTATTGAAGAAATGTTTATTCAATAGTAGCATATTCACGTTAATAACTACTAAAAAAATAACCAAAATTTCGTGTTTATAGCAATTTGAATAGTTAAATTGTTCTCTGAGTATATTGGGACGGTTTTGAATATGTATATATTATGCCAGACAAAAATATTAGATAAGTTTATATAACAAATTTATAGCACCCTACACTCAACTGTACTATAAGTAAACATATTATCAAACTTGCTAGCAATCAATTTAGTTTTGGTTTTATTTTAATTTAACTATCCTTTAGTTTTATTATAAAACTCTCAGGTGAAATATTATCATGCTCTTAAAAAAATAATTTAGTGACTTAATTTGTTTTAATGTAGTTATAACCATTTTTCAGTTGTAAAAAAATTTAATCATTGTTCTATACAATCTAAAATTATTATTATTATATTTTATTATTATTATTATTATTATTATTACCAACCTCTGTGCATGTTAGACACTGCAGGCAAGCTATGCGAATAGTTGATCAAGGCGGAGAGATTTCAGTTTGCGGTGCGAGATACAGGACTTCCCTACAGACAGTTTGACTTTGTTGATAGTCAAAAGCAAAAGTACTATCGACTATTAATTAATCGATTAATTAAATATCGACTTATTAATCTATTATTAATTAGTTACAACTATTAATTGAACATTTGAATGTTATATGTCAAAGTAACCATTACTCAAGACCACTATGTATATTGCTAACCCTATTTGTCAAAAATACCTTTAATTGAATGAGGTGAGATTACCTGTTTCACGCTTTAGAAGTAACATTTAAAGTACGATACTTAGAGACTACTGTATGCTACATCCAGAGGAAAGGAAAATGGTACATCACGCCGTAATAGCAAAGGGTTCAATACTGGTGCCAGATCTATGGAACATCTTCTATGATGGTATCCTCAACATAGAAATGCCTGATAGTGCTATCCTGGTTGGCTAGACTGATAGCATAATATTATGTATTTTAGAAAGAAACGTATCTCTTACTCAATTAAAACTTAACAACGCAATGATTCGAATAATAGATTGGCTGGCAGAGCATGAGTTGTCACTGGCTACCAACAGAACTGAAATGAATGTTCTTATAAAGAGAAGATCAGTTTGGACACAGATGGTTACCAATGGTGTATCTGTGCCTGTCAGTAGATCTGTAAGATATCTAGGTGTCATTATTAACAAGAAAATATTCTTCTGCTATTATTTAAGAAGAGCTGCAGACAAGGCAGCACTTGCTACGACTAGACTCAGCAGATTAATAACAAATATTTGAAGGCCAAAACAGTCAAAGCGTTGTATTTAATGTTCAGAGTAAAGATCCATATAACTTGGTTGTTTTCTAGTCATTGAAATTCCGTAAGTACCTACATAGAATTGGCAAGACTGGGACACCTGTGTGTTTGCATTGCATGTCCAGTCAAGAAGTTATTAGTTAAAGAAAGCTCTAAGCTGAAGTAATATGACAAACCGTTCCAGCCTAATGTTTATTTTGGCTTAACTGGTAGCCCAACACTAGGGTAGTTAAATTAAAATAAAACCAAAACTAAATTGATTGTTAGCAAGTTTGATAATATGTTTACTTATAGTAAAGTTGAGTTTAGGGTGCTATAAATTTGTTATACAAATTGATCTAATATTTTTGTCTTGCAATAGTATATACATATTCATGTATAGGTGCATTTCACCTCCTTGAGAATTAAACTGATGCGACCGCAGCCATATCTTCCATTTATCGTTTTTAAAAACATCCACAGTTTTTAGATTAATCAATAAACACTAATTTGACTTGAGCACAGTTCTATACTTTGAACAATTTCTATTTTTCGTTAGTAAGGTTATTCTAATAAATTTATTTTTATAAAAAACTGTTCTTTGCATATACAGAGAAAGTGTTTAGAGGTGTCTAAATACTTCGAGAAAGAGTTTCTTTCTTCTTCATAAGAGAAATTTTTTCTATCAGAGAGACAAACCGGTAGTTTTTGTTCCTGTTATAATTTGATACACATTCGCATAGCTCAATAAGGTTATTTTGTGCACAATGCTTACTTATGATAGTAAACGACCGATGCAAATGATACAATTGCTTTTGCTATGGCAGTAGTAAATTACTATTAAGTTATGATTAATAAGTCATTGTTACTTATTATTATTTATTATTATTATTATAAATATAATAATTTATTGGGCCAATATGATAATTTGGTATAAAACTTCATATTGTACAAAATAATCTCTTACAATAGCACATTGTTTTTTTTGCTGTCAAAGAATATATCTGTTACGATATATTCAACAACATATATATTAATTCGTTATATATTAATGATCCTATTTAAATATAAACATATGTTAGTATTACAGAGGTAAGGAAACAAAATAATATTCTGTTTCTAGTTTAATCTCACATAAAAACAGAGTCAAAGAGAACGTAGCTATAATTGAGAGCTTCACAGAAATATTTTTAATGAGAGTGACACCCATGCCTACTTGCTTTACTGCAAGAATGTTTTAAGAACAGTTTTAGCAGGATTTATAGCCACCTTCTCATTTACTTATATTTTCAAAATTTGGGGATCAAACAGCATATTCTGAAGGACAGTAGCATTATCTATTTTTATTCTTTCAATAACAAAATCTTCTATTCTTGCAAAACGAATTTTCGATTATATAATTTATCCAGTAGGTGGTCTTAGCCTATGTATCTGTTATATGGCTTTTCCAGTTGTATCTTTTATCAAAAGTGACTCAAATGTTTTTGCATACTCCAAGAGTTATAGTTAGGTATATATATTACGGAGGTCTTTGAGATATAGCAACTTTCTTTATGAGAAACTTTTAAGATAATTTTAGCTGGATTTATATCCGAACTTTCTCCTTTATTTATATTTTACCAGTTTAGTAAAATTTGCATGAATTCAAATTCACTACCAGCAAACAGTCTTACATATAGTAATCTTTATTTGTCACCAGTTAATGCCTTTCAAAACCCAGACCAAATATCTAGGTATAATAATTGACAGCCGGCTAACTTTTAAACAGATCAAAAAAAAAATAGATATGAATTATTGTTCTATTAATTGAATTATTGTTCTGGCACTAATGTCAAATTTGTACCCTAACCTGAAGTCAAAGGATACTCCACAGGTAGTAAATGACTTCATTTATAAGGTAGTAATTATAGTTAGCATGACTTACAGATGCTCTACTTGGTTACAAGCCACAAGAACTAATAAAACTCCCTAACTAATAAAAATTCCCTATCCACATCCATTGTAGAGGCTGTTGATAAAATAGAAGGCCAACCTCAAGTCTAACAACTCTTTTACAACATTTTCTACGAGAAAGCGGTAAATTCACCGTAGTCATGATCATTTTAACACCATAATATGTAAAATTATTATTTGCAATTTGCTTCTTATTCAGCATTACAAGTCATCTTTTAAGAAAATACAAAAATGAGTTGTAATCATTTCGCTAACTTCTTTTTATTTGAGTTATCTTAAATGTTTAATACGTTAAATTGAGAAGTAATATAAATTAATAAATGATTAGCCGCTGGATCACTAGGAGGCTTTTATATTACCACATATGCATTAATGATGCATATCACTTCACATGAAACATAATTATAAAAAAAAAAGTAGATTGATTTATTGAATTATGTTTGAACTGTTTTACAAGTTTTATTAATATTTCCAATTATATTAAAAGGTGGAAAAGTATTCAAGGGATTGCTTGGACAGAAATGGGGAAATAAAAACAATGACGAAGGTGCAAAGGTTTATCTTGTCACATTTCAGACTGAAAGGGAGGGTCCAAGGGATGACAGGAGAAACACCAAGAGATTTTAAATGTCAAGTTAAACAAAGCATGAGACTGATTGAATGAAAGCCTTAGCAAGCTATATCAACGATCAAGAATAATAACACTTAGTCCTGTAAGACTGTGTTTATGGATTCTGTCTTTCATTGGTGATGACTCAGTTAGGTAAGAAAGACCAGATTTCAAGAACTTTATATGGCTAAATTTTGATAACTATTAAATAGCGAGATAAATCACAACTGTCTGTTGGAGGTAATCAAAGGATACAGTGGCTATCACTGGAAGGAATCTATTCGGATTACTTAGGAAAGAAATAAAAATGTATGTCAAGTGTGTCGATTGGAAGGACAAACATTCTAACAGTTCCACTCAGGAGATTGAAATCTTCTCCAAGTGATTTTTAGATATATTACACATGACTACTATTTCCTCTTAATTTCATTAAGTTGTTGATATTTAGTACAAATATTATGAGAGTTGAAAACTCATATTTCTGAATAAATCAAATAACAATCTAACACTCCCAAGAGAAATTTTAGAGACATTTTCAATACCTCTGGAAATAAGAAATAGTTTTGATTTCAAGAACTAACAAATATAATATCCGAATATTTCGCAAAAATTAGACCTTTTAGCTTTTCTTGTCAGACTTAAGACAATACATTAGAAACGTATTGTTTTATACTTAAGTGTATACCTACTATTAAATGGTTTGCGTTCTTTTAACATCTTTCAGAAATGAAATATTTTTTATTATTTTCTTTGTGTGGTTAATAATAAGTGGCACACATGATTTTATATACTAGATTGATAGTTATATGGAATGAAACAGATCCTCTTGCTGGTCAAAAACGTCAGTCCTTATGGCCATTTTGTTTGATCAGATGTTTGGGTACACCACTCAGGTCAGTGTCTAGAACTGACCAAATTGTTAAGATATGTAGTGAGGTCAAAGATACTGTTCAGGTTCAGAACTGTCTGGGGATTTCTAGCGCAATACAGTCTCAAACTATTTAGATTGCAGTTTCTTCTGCTTCCCCAAAGAGCCAATCCTCTTAAGAGGCTGACTTTTTCAAGTTACTTCTGAAGCACCCATGTCCTGTTAGTAGGCCAACAACCAACCTCATCTGACTCCTTGGTATCCTGAGTAGGGTATTGTGAGTCGTGGGTTTCTCTCTGGTGGCAACTATTTAAAATGGGAACCACTACTATAGGATCTCTAAAGATTCCACTGTTCATGTCTGACCCAGCCTGATATTCACCTTTAACCCTATCATGGGTTACAAAGGCTCCGGTTCTGTAAAATCGATGATAATTGTTTTTCTGGCAAGATCATCAGCCTCCTCATTCTCTTCGATCCTTTATGCCCATTGACCCATCCTATTAACATATTATTGCGATGAGTCAAGTCAGTCAGCCCTTCCCGACATTGAAGGCTTCGAATCAGTTTGAGTTCCGTCTAACGCTTTCAATATGGCCTGGCTATCTGACCAGATTTGTGTATATCGATCCTTTAAGCCTTCTCCCTTGTATTTTCATGCACAGGTAAGGATTGCAAGTATCTCTGCTTGGAAGATAGTGAGTAATATACGAAGCAGAAATGATAATGTACACCTAGGATACTTTCGGAAGCCACTATGTCACCCCATTACCAAGACATCACTATACCAGGATACCTGTTTACTACAAGATACGCTTGATGGCTCTTTGTTAATGTGTATCAACATCATAGTTTCTGTACAGTGTAGTTTGAGTGACCAGGCAATCAGAGTACATATCTTACGTAAGTATGTAACCTCATTTATGATACCCTGAAGGCCCTCCAAACGGGTGGTATTTCGCCATTATTGGTTCTTCTGCAAGTATTGCGTACCCATTCTCGCTATTGCTATAATATGGAGGTCAAGTGGAGGGATATTAATCAGCACTTCCAGATGTGGGAAAAAAAAGGTTACCCCAATCAGAGCCCCATACTCGGAGAAGGATAATTACTACTAGGAGTACGCCTGGTATCCCAGAGGCTGCGTTAGAGACACACACTTCCTATGGCATACATCCATTCGGTATGAACATTCACGATAGTTCGCCTAACACCTTGGGATTGGGAGTCAGAGCCTCGTTAGCCTTTAACCACAAGAAAAAGTTACCAGGCTCCACCTCGAGGAGGTGGGGTTGACTTGAAGGTAGATTCAGGGACACCCTGTACCTTCCCTGGAGCCAACTTTATATACTAACTATGCAAGGCATGTTATTATGATTTTTCCAACATTTTATAAATGCAATATCATGATCTCATAGAATCGTTACGAAAATTGAAAATGTCAATTTTCAAAAAATATGCAACTTGAAATAATATATTTCATATGTACAATATATATACAATTACCGTTTACCGTATATACTTTTAAGCCGACCTTTCGTCTATATTTGTAGACATCTTCAGGGCTACATCAATACAGAATTTAATTACAATAACATGAAAAGTAATTATATTACATTATTTAATTAATATACATAATTACCTTGGTATTTTTCTATTGTAAGGAAGCAACTACATAACGGTTTGTGTACAAATCAGTTAGTGTGCTAACTGAAAAAACCCTAATGACTGTTTTTGGATAATTATGTATATTAATTAAATAATGTAATATAATTACTTTTCATGTTATTGTAATTAAATTCTGTATTGATGTAACCCTGAAGATGTCTACAAATATGGACGAAAAGTCGGCTTAAAGGTGTTGTATTATTGAAGATAGACCAAACCTCGATAAAAAAGAAAAATATAGTGTTAAATATATGTGGTCGAGATGAGGAATGCATTCAAATATATATATATTTATTATATATATCCTACATAATAGGATGCATATAATATATGTATGCACCCAATATATATATAATAATATAATAATAAAATTATAATTATAAAATTATATAATAAAATAATATAAAATAGAATGCACCCAACTAAGCACAATGAATTATGCACTGTTTATCATTTGTCTATAATGCTTCTGAAATGTTGTTCTCTTTACAAATCATCTTAATATTTTCAAAGATCTTCAAATTCCTTCTTTTAAACCTTACAAGAAATATTATATTATACTTGTTTTTATTAAATAAATTGGGAATGAAGTAAATCATTTGGCTGTTTCATGACCAAATGAATTGATTGTTTTTCCTATGAGGAGTGGTGGTGGTGGGGGTTGTTGAAGTTGTAGGTATCTTCAACTGCAATCATGAATCAAATCTAGACCACTTATGTAGATTTCAATGTACACTTTTATAATTTGTACCGTTTACCGACATGCTTGATCTTGATCTATACTATTATTAATAAAAGAAGCCATAGATTTATTATAGACTGTCCGTCCATTCCTCACAAAGTAAATGAATAAGATAACATAACTGGAGTCGTACTCAAACAATTATTGCTGAGAGATCTCGAATTTCAATGACTCAGTAAAATAGTCGTGTTTAGAAAGTTTACTAATAATTTTTTTAATTTAATAGAAAATTATTTTTTTTTTAACTGTGTCATGCTTATGATGATCAACAATGGTATATAAAAATTGACTTACTCTGTGGAGGAATAACAGAATAAATTAGAATTCAATTTGTTTGTATCAGTTTTGGGAAGTTGCAAGTTTCAACTAGCTTCTTAACAAGGGAAAACATGCACCATTAAGGAGTATTACTGGTAATCCAGTAATTCACCTGCAGAAGAGCATTCGAAGACTTATCATGATAATACAATGCTTGATAAGATGAAATATCAATGTGCTCAACAGCACTGGAATGAAAGAGAAACTTTAATGCAATGAAGGCGTGATATAACTAGCTGCCAATGTTGCAGAAATGGAAGGGAACAATTAGAGCAAGAGGAACGTAAAAGATCTGTAAAGAAATGTGCAAGAGCAGAGAAATATCAGAGCTATTAGACACAGATGAAATCCAGTATTAAATCAAGCAAAACAATTTGAAATCGATGTTCTACAAGTTGAACTGACAATAGTTGGTTGTTGGGTTTAGTTACCTAGCTTTGCAACTGCTGCCAACAGTTGCGGAGTTACTTAGTATTTGCATACTCATGAAAATCCTTTTACAGTACAAGGAGTATATTTTTTCAGCTTAATTAATGCAGTATAAACCAATAAACACCAATTATACATAATAGTAATGATAGCAATAAATAAATTAGACAAGATTGAGTAAGTGACAGTTAAACAAACTGTAACATAATAATGGATAGCTATAATAGATGTTTTGTTACTTTATTAAATTTATTAAGTTAGAATTAAAAATATTTACACAAATATATAAACCAATACACTATAGCATTATATGTGACACTGGGGAATGAAGTAAATCACTACTGTTATGCCATGGAACATAAATTAATTTGAGTGTTTTCAAAGTATATGATAGAATGGGAAAATGTAGTTTAGAAATGAAATAATGGCAATCAATTATATTAATTAATAATTTATATATGAATAGAATAAGTTCTACGGGAAATGAGATCACCAATATTAATTCGAATACAAAGCAGAAGATAGTAAGATGAATCTGTCGGATAACTCGACTTTTAGGAAAATTTCTTAAGGAATTTCGAATGGACGTATTGAAGTAAATTTTATTATTATAATGTCGATTCCAAACAGGTGAGGTACGTACATTTTAAAATTGTAAGAACGAAATTAATACTAGTAGTATTATCATAAAGAACAAAGAATTACCTCTCTCATGCTACAACACTAAAAAATATATGTCAGATAAATAGTTATGTTAAAGGGTGAAAGATGTAGAGTTCTCGCAATACTTTTGCTAGACAACTACCATCCACCCAAGCAAGCACAATGAATTATACGCTTTTTATCGTTTGTTTATAATGCTTATAAAATGTTGTTCTCTTTACACATCATCTTAATATTTTCAAATATCTTCCAATTCCTTCTTTTAAACTTTACAACAAATATTATATTATACTTGTTTCTATTAAATAAAGAAACTTTATTTATTTATTAAGAACTATGGCGTTATATACTAATCCAACAATTACAAGAGGTCATCCTTTGTTCTCAGATGAGTTTTCAGTTATATATCTATAATAATAAAAAGATTTCACATAAACACGTGAAACAACAATCAATGATCAAACCACAATAAGAAATGGGAAAACAAGACTAAGATCTTTCAACCGTAAGAAGCGGTCTTCGTCAGAGTCAAAAACCCAACTGACCAACTGACTGAACTCAGTTGGGTTTTTGACTCTGACGAAGACCGCTTGTTACGGTTGAAAGATCTTAGTCTTGTTTTCCCATTTCTTATTGTGGTTGATCATTGATCTATAATAATATATTATGAGAAGTTTCGTATTTTCGAATGAATGAATACTAATTGATACTACACTAATAAATTGAACAATAGTAAATAAAAGTTCTTATATTTTACCATAAAACTGATCTTGTGGTTATTAAAAAAAATTCGAAGTTTATGGAGTTAATTTTGAAGTTGGTTTCCAAACACTAGTCTTAAATTACTGGATATTAAATTGAGTAGCTTAAGAGAAAAAAAACATGTTTCTAAAATCACATTACGGCAAAGATGTAATATTTAGATCAAGTTATGTGCTTCAAAACAATAGTGCTGATCTGCATTATATGTCCTAACTTTCGGTAAAATATTATTTTGATCGATTACACGATGTGGCCTGTAACGTGATCAACTAACTTTTTGATGCATACTCACTAACCAACACACACTCACACATACATATATAGATACGTAAATACATAATAGAAAAAAAGTCCAAAATGGACTATGCCATCAAAGGATGGAAATCTGTCAAAATCTCAAAATCAAATTTTTTCATGATAACTATATTTTATTTATAGTAAAGTAATAATTGACAGTTTTTAATGATTTTCTCATACATTTTATTTTGGCCATCTATTTCAGAGGTAATTAATGATTTTTTTCATGAATATGATACTGTTTCTATATAATTGCTATAAATGACTTAAAAAAGTTATTAATTCCTAATAAATTGTTTGGTATACACTGATTACTAACTTAAGAGTTACTTCAGTTAACTTTGAAGACTAAAGTCCACAAAATATCTATAAAACATGTTACTTGTTTAACTTGTTAAAGTAATGAAAGTCGCCATCTGCGAATGTCCTGCGCAACTAACGAGCTTCAAACAGGTAGCCTTCTTCTTCAGGTTATAAGAATTTTGTAACGGACACAAAGTTCAGTCCACGTAGTGTTCAAAACGTACTATTGTACGAAATATTATTTTTTTCAACATGTCGAACTAGATATTTCTAATGAATATTAAGGAATAAATAAACTATCCAATGAAATCTCTATTAGTAATGATTTTGCACCTATAATACATTTTGTATTCATAAATAGAATACTGAAGAGAGCGTTTACATTGAAAGTGATTATAAATGTTTTCTGTTTTTTTTTATTTATATAATAAAAGTTTTAGCAGTTATCACGTCATTATAACATCATAAAATTATTGGTATATCACAATGTGCAAAATATTAGCACTAAAATGATCAGATAGTATAAAATATTTGAACCGCACACGTCAAATTCGAGTGATTTTAAAAATATACCAACATCATTGTTTATTGGAAAATATTGTCTACATTATGGGTTGAATAAATTACATTAAATTAATTATACAAAATTACATATTACATTAGTTCACAATTATGAAGTTATAATTAATAATAATTAAAATGGCTTCAATTTCTCTTTCTCTCTCTCTCTCTCTCTACATCTCTTCAAATAGATGTATTCATCCATCCACCAACAGTTACATCCTTTGTATTTAAAGCGGTGGTTTGCAGTAATGATTCCAATTATTTGTTTATCATTGTTACTCTCTACAATTTAATTACTGCATAATGGAAAAAACAATTTTGAGATTTTGACCGACACATATGTTTTAAAGCCCATTTTTTTTTAGATCTATGCCTTAAATGGTTATGTTAAAAAAATATCTATCTTGTTATGTTGAAAAATATAAAGGATGTTTTTAAAATAAGTGCCAGAAAAAAATAATGGTTGTTTACTTCAAGCATTTTGACTGGCATGAGGAATCTTATTTATGATGATTTTCTCGGTGTGATTATATTAAGTAGTTATCTGCATAGTTTCAAAGCTATATTCATGCGCTTGGAAAGCTCAAAATTAAAAGTATGCAGAAGTGGTCAAAAATAAAATTGTACAAAAAAGTGCATAAGAGAAAGTTTGAAGTTATCATCTCAAAAGTCTTGTCATTCAACGAGATTAGAACACATGAAAAGTAAACTTACTGAATTGATAAAGACTAAAGTACTCATCTAGCCCCTACATTAACAAGGGAGAAGTGCTCAATGGTTTATACTATATTGTGGCAATTTTACAAGACCTGTAATAAAAACAATCTGAACAATTTCAACACAGGAAGTGGTAAACTAACTTTTAAATGGCTTCGGAAGGCAGATAAAAGGATTTGGTGACTCTACTGTGTTGTTAAGGGTTTCTTTTAAAGTAAAATTGATATCTCATGTCAAATATGTTCCAGATATTAGTTGTAACATTATGTTTGTTAAAGTGTTGAATCCCGGATCTACTTGGTCTGAGGTGCCACGTTGCCACTGAGCTAGCCTAGGTCACCCATTGAAATTTAAGTATAATAACAAACTCGTTGACAATCAGTTGAGGTTTATTTTTTGTTTTAATATGGCTGCTGGTTAGATATATATCAAACGAGTTGGTAACTACCAAAATCAAAGTTGATCAGCTTAATGATTTCTTTACCTTTAATGTAGCTCCATACATTTCAATCATAAAAACAAACTTAAAAGCATTCATTTAGAAGAATCTGAGATGATATTACAAATACTAAACTAAGATGTGAGTTTCATGGGGCTCACTTGCACAGCTCCTATGTCTTTCATATTATACTTCCTTCTTTCCTTTGTAAAATCAACATTAGATTTTAAGTTCTTTAATAAACTTCATAAAACTCAACCATTTTTATTAAATTACGAATAACATGCGTTGACACCAGTTGAATACTAGTGATTTGGTTAATATCTTAATCCGACATTTTAAATATTGACTAACAACATTCTCACATCCCTGCTGTGACTGATTATGCACTCGTAATCTAAAGGGTGAAAGTAAAATTATACAGAATTTAGTATTTAATACTTTTAGTATTTAGAATTTAGTATCCTCAGATATGACAATATAATTTTGTTTCTTTTGAATCGGAACATGTGCGCAAATGTTTTAAATCAAAGCGTTCGCATAATTTGGTACAAGTGCCATATTATATATTAACAAAAACAAAGTTTATATAATTGACCAACGTAATACTTGTAAAAAAGAGAAGATAAATAATCACCATATTTAAATAATATTTGTTATTATTTTAATGAAAATATATAATGATTATATTATTCCTAATCATGCATTAACAATAAATATAATTAGATTTAACGATAACATTTCAATGAGATATATTTACGTATATGACATTAAATCTCTCCCTTATCTGATTGTATGTCAATAGCATTAACATGTTATTCCAAGTCTATCAACTATTAATTTAAAAACCTTTGTTTATATACTTGGATTAATAAAAAGGATAAAGTTAAAAAATAAATTATATTAACAACCTTTTCATTATGAATGGAACATGTCCTCTGTTAATTAAATAAGTTTAATGATTCAACTAAGTTTTTGTCAATATATAGGCAGAACTAGTAAAAGTTATCTGTGACAATAATTTTGGAAAATTAAAATTCATTACGTATTTTAGTTATTAATATATATGTACAAGTATGATTAATCAAATTATTTTAAGAAAAGATGTAGTGTAGATCTATGAAGACCTTACATTTACTGAGTTGGTACTTTCCTCTGATTACTTAAAATTGTGAGTTGATAACACATTTATTTTCTACGCTGTTGCACTATCAAATCGCTTATTTATTTCCCTTTCCCACATTAGTTTATTTGCTTGAAGATAAGTAATGGCACTGTTAACATGAAAGATTGAATCTCCTTTAAAGATGTTTGAAATCAATGTATGAAGAACAGGAAGGCATTACCTTTGAAACAAGCGCACCCCGTGAGTAGATTGAAGTGAGGCAGCGATGAGAACAATCGTTTAGAAGCTCAACTCTAAAAGATGGCCATTGCCAGATATCGGGTTTGTTTTTTCTAGGCAGTGAGGGTTGTGCTAAAGTGTCTACAAGCATTATCCATCTTTTTTTTGCGAGCCCTTCCATTTACACTGGCCGTCTGACGATATAAACTCAATCCGTCACCCGCAGCAGCACTTAATCTCAAGCTTTAGTTACTTTCCCAACTCTCTTTTGGGCTGGGCTAATCTGGCTCTCACTGCCAGCCGTCAAACTTGCTCCATTCCTGAAATAAACTTGTTAGTTTCGCCATTCACCATTACAGCAAGGCCCAGCCAACAAGTCTCATTAAGCCTGCATCTTCAATTTGGTTATCGACCATTTCACGAACTACTACTTCCATGAAGCTAAATAATATCAAATAATTACGCAACTACTCCTTAATTCCACTCACTTATTTCTTCTCAGATTAATAAGATTTAAACTATATTATTTCAAATATAAGCCGTATGAATTTTATATAGTAACATATAGACAATTCTTTATAGAAATGCTTCAGCAAAAATTTTCCACTTTACAACAATATTGTTGTTTTATAACAAACATATAAAGATATTCATTTTAATCAAATAATTCTTCTAAAAATTGGTTATATTCAAAACCATATTCTAAACATTAATTTATAGTCTTTTAATGTTTTTTTTTATTTACCAAGAATTAAAAGATCAATTATTTTTAAACGGCTAGTGAAATTGTATGAAGTATTAACGCAGGACTTAAAAAACTAAAGTGAATAAAGAACTTAAAGCTTAAGAAGATAAATTATTAACTTAGAAATCTATTTTAATGACACCACAAAGTTTTTGTTGTTTAGTCAAGTAGATTTTGACGTTTGTCTCTCCCAGTAGGAATGTGAAGCTGGAAGTCAGTCAGTCAGTCCGACACATAGTGGGAAGTACTTAGCAGTCAAGCTTTACATAGCATCGCAGAGGAGAGAGACTGGAAAGTTAAACATTACTGAATCAGTATTTGGAAGAGGTATCTCTTGCAGCTAATTTAACTTATTGTAAACTAGACCCCCAAACTATGGAGGGTAACTGCAATACATCCACCTCTCAAGAAATAAATAAAGATCTCAAATTTCCTACCTGTGTTGTTGACTTAACAGTCTGATTACAGCTATAACAAAACTGTTTGGTATTTTAATATAATATAATACTTAATAATTTAATATAAATAGTGAATTATTACTATTTGTTATAAACAGTCTCAATATTTTGTTGTTGTTGCTTAAAAACTGAAATATCAAAAATATTTATAAATTAAAAAAGTTATAGCAAATTATACTTTTTTTTTTGTTAGGGTTTCTTGAGTTTTGAGATTACAATGAAAAAGCAGAAAAACTTGTTGACATATTGTTTAACTCTCACCTTAAGAGTGCAATTTGACACTACCGGCTGATTTTCAGGTTGATTATCACATGCAAAGATTGATTAGAGGCAATTGATATGTCATTAGACGTCAGTTTAGATTACAGCTGTGTGCAGAATAATCGTTGTCCTGTATAATTGCCATTTCATCACTATTCAAACTTATCGCCATATTTAATTTCAAGAATTTCATATAGTCCTAATTTTGGTATTAATATCACTTGTTATTCAACATATTAATAAAATTTGCTGTTTACATAAATTATCATAAATTACATAAATTTTATTATTTTGTTTCTTTTTTGTATTCAATTTAAAAATGTATACTCATATTTATTGCAGATATAACCTGACGATGAACACTAAATGTTTAAAACATGTCAAAGTTTGATAAAATCTTTTTTGTATGAAGGTTCAGTGTTTCTTTCTCTTTCTCATCACGAATAAATACCACACAATAACTGCTTGCATAGCTCGTGAATATTTGTATCTTTATCTTATATGCAAATTGTAAATAATAGTTCTGGTCTTACTATTTTTTTTTCATTCTAAGATCTGGTTATTTTATAATAAGTTTCCAGGTTAGTTTCTACGAGAAACAAAAAAAAACATTTATTAACGTTTATGTTAGTTGGAATGATAGACGTAAATCAACAGTACTTCTAACTAAATATCATTTATGAAAGGCTAATTGGTTACTGGGTTAGATGTTGACTTTTGCCTTTTAAAAACATGTTGAGTGAATTGACAACACAAAACCAATGCCCTAGAGATATAAGCAAATGGCTTGAGAGCAGGAAATATGCCAGGTGTGGATTGTAAGCACCATAAACTCATGCTGCGTATGTTTAACTGAACTCTTTGGAACCACTCTATACTCTCGAGTGTTTGGGAGAAAGTTACAAAATGCTGCTACAGTTTCATTTAATTCGCTATCTGGACGGACATCTTGAGAAAAACGAATTTTAAATTATTAACAGCATTTACTATTATTACCATTTCACAATATTATGACGAAATAAAGTTTTGTAGTTTTCAATTCAAAATTAATATAGATATCTGAATAAGGAGCGTCAGCCTCAAATATTATAAAGCTAGAAACATGATAAATATAAAATTACTGCGTTATTTTAATTCGTGAAATGTCTTTTTTAAAAAATAATCATTAAAAGAAATAATTACTAATATCTTCTGCAATGATTTAAAATATAATAAACTGAAGTATTAGACTTGTGTAGGTATTCCAGCATCCTGAAATACACATTTACTTGTGTTAGATTTAGAAAGGGAGTATTTATAATTGACATGTCGTCTATCTATATTGATAGACACTACAAAAGGATGTCTTAATGTTGACTTCGTTCCTATTGTCCTCTTTAGATATTCGTTTCTCAGTTTCTTAGCTGTAAGAACTATTTCTGATATGAAACAAAACTTGTCATTTCATGATAAGGGAGCTTTCCTTTCACAATAAAAGTTCAATAAATGAGTCTAGTGTATTCTATAAAACCACTACTTTGAAAATTGAAAACTATTTCTGTAGAAAACTTTTAAAATATTTATTGAATATTGAGACAAAAATCACGTCATAAAGTATTGTACATTTGTAATTAGGAGGTAAATATTTGTACATAATATGTTATTTCGTTATCAATGAATAGGCATAGTATAATCTTTTATGATAAGGATTTATGCTTATTAATAAGTTATAAATTTGCTCCTACCATCCGCACACTGCAAAGTACAGGCGACAAATCATCCTTAATAAAGGGTCAAGTCCATCAAATACTAATGCATAATGAATTCTGCCAAGATTGGATGCTGAATAAGGAAATGGTTCAGATCGAAAGAGACAATTCTTACTGATAAAAAGTTTTCCAGCTAAAAGTATTCTTCAGCCGTAATACTACTGTTTACATAAAAGTTGATTTCTTCAACCATAATTTAAACATTTAATTAAATATTGACGTATTAAAATATTGAACAGAAACAAACAAATGTAATTTTTATTTAATAAAATTTATTTATTTAATAAATATTTATTAAAACAAATTACTAGGGAAATTATTAATAAATAAAATAAAACTGAGAATGTAAAATAGTGTATAACCTTTCTTATTAATAATTAACATTGTATAGTCGTGTCTAAATTACTTACTAAATAACCAGACTAAATGAACTACTAGTACATAACACGAGTCCGAACTTCTTTTATTTTAAACCACCATCATGTGAAGTTGGATGAGCGTAATTTGTCACAATGTTGATATCCAAATCACAATTAGCCTTTAAATTCTTCAACTGTTTCGAAAAATCAGCCAATGTTAGCAACTACATGATTTACTAATGAATGTTAAAAACAAGAATAATGAAATAATATTATATTGATTCTATTTCTCTTTTACAAAAGTAAATTTATTCCATTAATACCTGCACTTCTAAACATATATATTGAAGTAGAACTTATTCAAATATTTCCAAAAAGAAATTTTATGAATGTATTAAAAACTAAAGTACAGATATTTAGTTTATAAATAGGCAATATAATGTAATAACTTTTTTTATATTATTTTATGCGATGTAATTTGGAGTAATATCTTCTCATGACATTTCAAATTGCCTCAATATATTGCATCTTTAAAGTATATTTTTAAGTTATTGTATAATAGGAAGATGACAGTATAATGAATAAA
Source organism: Hermatobates lingyangjiaoensis (assembly GCA_026182355.1). Taxonomy (NCBI): domain Eukaryota; kingdom Metazoa; phylum Arthropoda; class Insecta; order Hemiptera; family Hermatobatidae; genus Hermatobates; species Hermatobates lingyangjiaoensis. The sequence continues at coordinate 2,485,562 of JAPFBL010001935.1, read as the reverse complement.
ATGTTCTCAATATACTACTGTCGACAAATCAAGAAAAAATTCAAATATTTATCTTTTCATGGCTTACAGTAAATAATCTCACACGAACAACTTCACATTAATATTTAGTATTTATGTCTCATACTGGAGGAATATGATAAAATTTACATACATTTTAAATGATATTATATAATGTTCTTAAACACACCAAGAACTCTATATCTGTCATAAACATTTGCTAAAGCAATCAACACATAGATTAAGTGCAACATATTTGTTAGAAAATCATCCATCACAAGCTGAAAATCATATTGAAATATGTAGTTGATTTACTTTCCTTTTATAGCTATCAGTTATAAATTTTCTCTCATATTATATTCTTCCATAAAAATATCTTCATCTAACATTCAAATAGCCATTTCTTCTTATTTGAAATTAAAAATTGAAAAAATTGTGTGTAAACAACTTAAAATTACTTTGTTTAAACAAGTTTCTTAATTGTTTTTAAAACAAATTGATTTTTGGCAAATTATTTTTATTTTTCTCCAGTTAGCTGTTTTTCGTTGAAAACAATTTCCCAAGTACTTAAATGTAACATAACGCCCCCATCCGTCCACTCGATTCCAATTAAAAAGTATTCATCTCATCCACTTAAGAGATGATACACACTTAATAAACATACACACAGATAATGAGTGAGTATGAGAATCATCATCAAAAAAGGGTCAAAAGAAATTTGGTGACCTCAAATCATATAAATTTGACAAAATATCAAATTTGTTACTCATTACTGCCCTTTACTTATTGTAAGGTAGTATAATTAATCTTATTAATGACAATAGTTTGTTCTTCATTTATATATTCATTTGTACATTATTATTCATTATATTCATTTATACATTCATATATTTCATTTGTTATTATATTTATCTTCCATAATATAAATATAATGAATAAATTGGAAATCCATATGATTTTCCTATCTCAAAATGTACGATATATACATATAATTTTATAATTAAAATATTTGCCAAAAATATTAAAAGTAATACCTAATAGCTTATTCCTTAGGATATTAATGGTAGAACCTTACCTTCTTAGACAGAAAAAGAAACATTTAGAAAACTTGGGTCAGTCACATTCTAAAGAAACAATTCATGGGACAGAAGTATCCATTTGACATAAAATACCTTCAGTTTTATTAAAATTAACTGTAGGTAAATATAAATTATTATTAATTGTATGATTTTTATCAATCACCTTTTTTAAAGTGAAGCAACTGTGTCCATTATCATTAGAACGAATCACCGGGTCTTGTGGAATGATCTTTCCTAACATCAGCGAAATACAAGAAAATGTATTTCTAATTATGTATTTAAACTTCAATTACATCTTTTACTGAGTTATTTTCGAACACATATAAAAGTTGTAATTCCAATGAAATCTCATCAAACAATCATCATTAAACATATAATGTTGAACAACCAGGTTAGTAGTTTAAAATTGAGGGTCAACTCATTGATATTAAGGATATTAGTTGGGTTCATTCCCAATTATCGAATTCCTACTGGGTTCTGCCTAGTTGACGATTAATTACATAAAAATCCTATGGAAATACATATTTTAATCTGTTAATTCAAAGTAATTAGTAGTTTCAATTATGCACATTGCATTGTTAATATTATAACTCCCTAACACATGTAGATTACTCAAATGAAAATCACATTTACCTTTCACTATCCTTTCTAACCAAATTTAACCCTACTTTAGATTAAAATGGTTTTACTGCTGTCAAAATTTTGCTTCTTAGACCAATTATTATCAATTACTTATTTTTTAATTTAAACATATTATGTATAATCAAATTGAAATATGTATTAAATCTTAAAATATATCTTGCTTAATAATATGGTATGCAAATTTAAAAAAAAACACACTTTTATATATGAAATATAAACCTTTATATGATATTTATATATATTGAAAATGATCTAGTTTCTGCATTCACGGCCTTTTTGTTAACAGATTCTAACCTCCTGGCTATTTTCTTTATTGTAGTAGGTAAACTATATATCAGGTTCGCCAGTGACATTTCCAAGTAAATAGGTCAAATGAACGAAAGAAATTTAATAACATGATCTAAATGTATATTCACTTACACCAGTGTTTCGCAAACTTTTTCTAGTGACCGCCCCCGTGGGTCCATAAACCGATAATTCAACACCCTTGAATAATAATCAGATTCCTAGACTAAATAACCAAATGAGTGATATTTTAATAATTAAATTAAAATAATTACTAATCGAATAATTATGTAGAATCCAATAGACGTATTGTTTCATAGCATATTTATGCAAAAGAATTAACACACAATAAAAGAAACTTAGGTGAGAATATACTTTTAACATAAAAATGAATTATCAAAACAAATAATTTTAAGAAACCGTTCCCTACAAGTTTACATGTCGTGTTTTCACATAAATTTAGAAATTATATTGCATGAACATTTTCAATTTATGGAAATAGAATCCCCGCTCCTTTTTGCATTAGCGCCCCCCGATATCAAAGCACCGCCCCCAGGAGGGCGGTACCGCCCACTTTGGGAAACACTGACTTACAGTAATAAACGAACTTTCAACAATCATATGCCATCATATGACAACCTGTTGATGACATATGACTGTTGAAAGCTCATTTATTAACCAGCTAAGGCTTTCACGTAAGGTGAATATACATTTAAATCATTTTGTTAAATTTCTTTCGTTTATTTCAACTATTTACTTGAAAATGTCATGGGCGAACCTGATTTATAGTTTACCTACTACAATAAGGAAAATAGCCAAGAGGTTAGAATTTGTTAACAAAAAAGTCGTGAATGCAGAAACTGCGATCATTTTCAATAAAATATGTTTGATAGAAGCTGTGCTGCCAATATACACCAATATATATATACTTATTCGTTGAAAATACGATCCAAAACGGACAAATATAGTTCAATATAGACAAAGAAACATAGAGAAATCAGAAGAACACACTTACAGTCTCTAATTTTCGATTTGAACCGTCGTTTGACTTATCTTCAGGAGAGATAAGAGAGTAAAACCAAGCGCACTGGTTCAGAGAGGGTTCAGAGGGTCTCCAACCGTCTCTGAATCAGTGCGCTTGGTTTCCCTCTCTTATCTCTCCTGAAGACGGTTCAAACCAAAAATTAGAGACTGTAAGTGTGTTCTTTTGATTTTTCTATGTTTCTTTGTCTATATAGACCAATATATATATATATATATATATATATATATAGGTGTATAATGTAATCGGGATTGGGTCAATTTTCCAGGATCAAAATCAAACTCTCAATGCCGACGTTTCGGTTTTATTTAAAACCTTTTTCATAGGCAGAAGTCAGAATTTTTGAATTAGAAAAATGATGAAATTTACATTATATAAAATGAAGTAACAATAGATAGTTAGTGAACTAACATCTTAACTGGTCAAAAACTTGGACCAGACTGTAATGTAACTGTAGAATGTAATCCCGATTACATTGTACACCTATTCTATCCAACGGTTGATATATTATTGAATTTGTTATATATATATATATATATAATATATACATATATCATGATTAGCTTTCTTGACCCAATATTTATATGATGTAATTTTTTGAGGGTTGAGGTCTAATGATTTTAAACTATTCCTTTTGCCGACGTTTCGCCATATATGTATGTCATCTTGAGGGCTAGAACATGATTGTTTTACAATTAGCACTACTATTACTACTATTTGGTTATTTATTATGTCTTAATATGTATAGTAACAGAGAGGAATTTATTGATAAATCAGTTATTTCGACTATGGATTTTTTTTATATCGACATAAGGATATGCTATGATTATTCTACTTCTATTACAATTATTTCATAAGTATAGAGATCACTATATATATATATATAATATAAGCCGTTAGTACTGTGATTTGTTCTGATAATACATGATTGTACATCAAATCACTAAAATAAAAAGTGAATGTTTATATAATTACTATATAATATTATATAGTAATTAAATATATACAACCAATCGTTAGTACGTTCACCTTTCATTTAACTCATTAGTATTTCTGATTCTTTTTCCTGTAGAGTTGAATACCTAAATTGTTGAGGGATACTACCTTTTGAGAGTACCCCACATTTAATAATTGTGATAAATACCTTTTGAGAGTACCCCACATTTAATGATTGTGATAAATAAATCTAAAAATTTAACAATAAACAATTGTTAAACATACGTTTATAACAACTCTATTTAAGTTATATGAATTTAAGAAACAGGTACAAAAGTAAGAACAATGAAACTAGTCATGAGAAGAAAACAATGGGTAATGAAACACTTTAATCAGTAATCTTACAAACATAATTACGATATCTCATTAATAAATGCAACCATCAGAGACTTTGACTTAACATCCTATACTCTTGTTGGTGGGTTTTGTATTTTGTGTTTTATTTCACACAAAGCTTTCTTTGTTTTACAACCGATTAATATATTAACATTTTCTTTATCACAGCAGTAACAGTAATTTTATAGATAAAATATTCAGTTTTTGTTCTAACAAAGAATCTGTCAGTTCTACCTGCAGAACATTGTTTTGATTATCGTTGGAAATTTTTTCTATCATGTTATTATATGCTAGTGGTATAATGTTGCATTTTAATACAATCACTTACACTTCCATGACTATTCTTTGAAAAGCTTAATTTTATTATATATATAGCTATTTATATATTGATTAAGAAATTGTAGTTTATCAGTTTATTAAAAAAAAATTGAATGTAGAAAAAAGAAAAAAATATATTTAAAAGTTTATCAAATAAGAATAAAGAAGTGTCCTCTAATTAATAAGAAGATATTGCTGTATTCTCTTTAAAATATGCTGGTTTGAATATCAGAGGGGATTGGAATAACCACGGTCAAAGTGGTCTTTGTCTCTCGAGCATTTCAAAGAGCATATTAATCTAGTCAAGTATGCTTTTCTAGCCCTTCCTACACTGCAACTCTAAAGGAATACCTCTCACAAGAAATTCTTTTAAATACTTAGAGCTGTACTTATTCATCAAAATAATTAAATATGTATTTCTTCTTCCATCTTAATTAATTCTTAATTCTAACTATACATTTAAAGTTTTGACTAAACTATTTACTGTTCTGATATTTATATATATTTAATTAACTCAAAGTTAAGTTTTTGTTATTATTATTAGTGACCTTACTTTCATTTAAACAATACTGTATTTGTTAAAATTATAACTTAGTTGAAAAAAAAATATTCCAACATTCGTAACTGCTTACAAATGCCTATTAAAACCGCTTCCCTATAACTTTCATTTGCACTTAATATTCTTAGACCACACTATACCAGCAAGCTAATACTTTACCTTTTATTGCTTTTAAAGCATGAAAACAACAAAACAGTGATATTGAAATTATCGATTTAATTTTAATCAAAAACTTTAATTTCCATAATTACCAACTGTAAGAGTTTCAGTAAGTGTTTTGCTGCGTTAGTTCTTCTAAGTACTTTAATTGTGTGAAAGAGGTTTTTAAAATTTTTGAACCATACATATAAATAATTAACGATTCTTATGGGGTCTTCTTTATTCAGTATGAAGTGACTACCATATTACTCCTGATAGCTTTCAAATCATTTAAATATATGTATAATTGATTTGTATTTAAATACTATTTTAAAAATGGGAAAAAAAATTTCTTATCTATTTCAAATATATGTGATTTAAACGAGGCAAAAAACAGACGCGCACGTATGATTCAGGTAACTAATAAAGTTTAATTATCAGTAATTGAAGAAATAAAATTTAGCAAGTTTAAGAAAAATATTTTCATTCTTTATACATAGAAGCTTTTAAGAAACAAATATCAGCCTAGTATGGTACTATTTTCAATAATGTATATCTTAAGAAAAGACTGCTAAACATCTTTTGATATATATATATATATATATATATATATATATATATATATATAAATATGTTGCTGTTTGCGTACGAGTATAGATTCTTTTCCCTGATGACTCTGAGAATTTTGTTGTCATTTCTCTTTGTCGTTTTATATATATGTACAAAATATTTGTCTCATGTTTCTAAAAAAATCTTCAAGATAGTAGGTATTAATACATGTTTACATAATAAGTCATTTTTTTCATTTTTACCTATTGGTCTGTGATAATTTTAGAAAGATGAACTACGTATAGAAGGATATATGGATCATATAAGAGGGAGCATTTCGTTTAGTGCGGGATACACATGATTTACAGCAGAGATCCCTACTTTTTTATGTCAGTGTCTTCCAAAACATGCCACAATTTTACTTTTACTTTTAAAATATGACGGAGGATACACTGATGACAGGCAACTGTCGACTTTATGCTTTGTTTTGTCTTACAATATTGAAAACTGCAAACACTTACATACATTATTTATTTAAGGTAACTAAATTTTATATTTACTAGCTTTTCTTTAAACTTCTGGTCCCACATTATTAACAAAATGAAAATATTGAAAAGATTCAAGATGTAATAAAGTGGAAACAGAAGAATGTATATAACTATTAAAGTCAATAATAACTCAAATCCATAATTAGACAGTTATTCTGTTGGTCAGAAAGTAATAATAATAAAACCTATGAAGTTTTTCTTACCATGAGAGGAGAACGAATATATGTTGTTCTTGAAAGTCAACCTTGAACACCAAAGAGCTCAATTAAATAGCTGATGAAATAAAATGTATAATTTTGTAATTTTTGGTTATACAGTATGATATTCAAAGAAGAAACAAATTAATTCTGAATATTCCAGTTAACTACTTATTTCAAAAAATTCACTAAACTAATATATATCAAACAGAATATATCTAGACAGTTTTAGAAAAGCCGGATAAGTTTCGATTCACTTCCGGAGAAGAACTAACCAACAGAATATTTGGTCTATTTTTTCTGTTACAGTGGAGATCATCACTATGACGTTTGTCATAGCTACGTATTACAAACGTCTAGCATTTCATGCTAGAAATACGTTCTAGCAACTCGTATTTCAAAAAATTCTTACATGTAATTCTTACATGTTTCATAAGTTAAAATCATCTGGAATACTCTCTAAATATATAAATAATATGGTCCCTCAGAGACCATATGCTGAAAACCGTGGTATCCGAGCAAATCAATAATCGATAAACCATCTTCAGGTATATCTAAGCACAAATTAGGTAAAACAGATTTTTACTCAACCAAATTTGCTCATTAGTTCAATTTACCAAGAACTCATCAATGACAATTAAGGCACAATAAATTAGCTGGTTTATTCATTTTTTTCTCTTATAATCATCAATCTAGTATTTCAGACAGTTCACTAAATTTTAAGAATTATGTTTCATTACACTCAGCACAACCACAAAATAAAAGTTCCATTTAATACTTTTTTCATTCCTTTTTATAAAACAGTTTTTATGTTTCTCACAAATAAGGTATTATATTTTTCAAACAATGTGGTATGTATCGTGACAAAAAAATTTTCAGAATTAATGAAAAATCCATGTTTCTACAATTCATTTCAGAAATTAACTTTTTGAAAAACCCCGACGTTTCTTGCTGGTGATGTTTCTGTCAGTTCCATAATGGGTTTAAAAAGTTACATTTTTTCTGGTAAAATATTGCTGAAAACATTTTTTTCTCCTGTAGGTTGTGGAAAAATCGGTTAAACAAATCACTTAACAAAAGCATTTGCTCAGGGTATGTGAGGGGGTTCTACTTACTAAAAGACTACATCCTAATACTTAGCAATATACGACCCGGAAACCGTTTACCTATGAAATAGTTTATTTCGTACCGGTGCCGTCAGTCCTCCTAACGGACTAACTTAACCTAACTTAGATTAATTCATCTAGGAATTATCGCTGTCCTTGCCTAACGCTTTCATTATTCTTATAACGGAGGACCGTCTCTACAAAGCCTGCGACTTTTGACCAGTTTTCCTCACTCTGAAGCATCTTTTGGACTATGTTCTCTGGAGTAACCTCACCCAGCGATGCAATTAATACCTCGCGCAGCATTCCCCATTTAGTACAGAAGAAAAATGTATGATCTGAGTCGTCGTTTTCCCTCGAGCCACAGTGCTTGCAATGAGATCTATCACCTTTACCGATCTTATATAGATATTTTTCAAAATATCCATGGCTAGTCAGCATTTGGGTTAGGTGGTAACCGACCTCCCCACGCTTTCGGCCCAACCATTTAGAAAGGCCGTGGATGAACCTTGCAGTTCACCTACCTCTTAGGTCTCGTCCCCATCTCTCTTTTCATAGCCTAAGGGTTTCCGTTCTGGCTTGTCATTTTGCACCTTTTCAGGAATAATTCCTGAGATGACTGCTCAACACATTTGAGCACATGCACACTATAGTAACAATTTTAGTGTTAAATATGATCATCATCACAATCATTTTGATACAAACTCACCCACATACCAAATACACACAAACACACAGGCACAAGTACATGCAGAGCTAACATCAAAAAAATAATAAAAAATCAACTCTGGGAACCCAACAACATGTGAAGCCGTCAAAATATTGAGATCAATTATTTTCATTATCGCAACATGTTACTTCGGTAAATTAAAAATGTACTGAATGTAATAAATATTTTTATTATAATTAGTCACTTTATTTGTAAATAATTGTATTATGTTGTCATTTAATGTTCTATTATATAGAGGTATGTAATAGTCCATGGATTCTTAATGCTTATCAGAGTATTACAACCATAGGTATTAAAAAAAATGCATATTTACTAAAAGAATTTTAGATTAATTTTTTTTACTTATTTTATGTTTTATTGCAACATGTTCCACTGTGTATTAAAAGCGTCAACATCAAATTGTATACAATAATAGATTAATAATAGCCAGTTTTTTAATTATAAATTCAAAATTTGTAGTTCATTGTGAACTACAAATTACCTGAAAATTTGTGGCAGTATTTACGAAGAGTGTCTGATATTTAGCTTATTAAGTAGAACAATAGATAAAGGGCTCTAGGCTCGTTGAATATACGATGAGCCTTCGTTAATAACTCTCTACTCAGTCAAAATGAAATCTCGGCACAGATAGTTATTCCGAGGCATAAATTAACTTGTATTTTAAAGTAAGGCCCATTTGTTGCCAGTTCAAAAGGAAAATTACTACTTAGATAGGATCTTTTCACTTTCTCTGAAAAATAAAACAAAGTCTCCTTTATTTTTTAGATAAGCTAAATAACTGTTTTATTTTCTAAATCCTTTGTCAGTACTATTACTTAATTAAAGATTTAAAATGTTGTGTACATCATAATACTACAAAAAACTTTCTGAGTTAGCTAGATGTAAAGTTCAACTTCTTTTCATTGATATATTTTTTAAGTACTTTACATCTATAAGGAGTTAAATTATGCATGCGCCAAAAAAATTGTTATGTTAGTACTTAGTAACATTCGCCTTAATAAATATAATGTTTTCTTTGCCTTAATCATGATCATCTTAACTCTAACTATATTAAGAAATAAATTGTTAAGTATCTATCAGCTCATTAACAAAAAATCTGTGGATTTAGTGAACACAGACAGGAAGTCATCGTAATAATACGAAGTGTACATTATTTATGTACACTTACTCATGTAACTGATTGCAACATGAGTAAACACTGCTATCACTATTAGGTGAATTCAAAATGATGGTATTCACCACAGAGCCGACTGTTCAAGGTAGAATGTATTCACCAGCCATTCAATCATGCCAGATTACCTACTCTCACCTGTTCAGATATATATCCCCAGTAAACAGCGGAGTTAATGCTTTAAAAGTTCTTCATCGTAATCTTTTTACACGTTTACTGTATATTTTTTATGAATATTGCTTTACAAATAAATAATGCATTTTATTGTTCAATTATTTATAACAACTGGCTCAATATGTAAACTCTAAAGTTGAAACTAAATTTTCAATTGAGATTTAAAGAAGAAGTTGTTGATTTATTACTTATAAACCATCTCGTTGATTTAGTTTATGGGGTCATGTCTTTTTGGTGTGTACTTCATTCATTACCTAAAACAAATTTTGAGATACGAAATCAAGTACTACATCTGAGCAAAGCATGTGATTACTATTTGTAATTAAACAATGAAAGATCATTGAATAATTAAAACAAGTTAGTTTTCTTCCCTTTATCACAAGCAATTTACTTAGACACAAAACATAGATTTCATTAATTATTTTCAACTTTAATTATAACAATAATTATTTTATAATTTTTTTATAAGAAATTCCTAAATTGCTTTGATGAATACTTTAATTACAAACAAGGTTTTTATAGACCGCAAGTAACGTTATTTTAAGAAACGTTTTCATATCACAAGGATCAAAAACTACTAAAATAAAGAATTACTAAGTTCTATCAGTACTGTGTGTAATATTTGGTCACCTTAACCTAATTAAAACCTCCAAGTTTACTATTAGTAATTATCAGAAGTAGATTTCTGTTAATTGAAACAGTAATCAACTTCTGGCCATCATTTAAAATTATTCAAATTTAATGATAATAATTCCATGTAATTTAACAATTATTTGCATAACTTAAAATAAAATGAATAATACGCAAATACAAGTAAAAATAGCTTTAAAAATCACATTTAACAACAAATAGAAAAATAGTCCAGAATTAATTAAAATAATTCATAATTTAATATATTAAATTAAAAAACATCAGATAATTTTGGAAACGTTTAAATAAAATGTACTTTGACACATTTGACCGAACAACTAATGATATATATTATTTGGAGATAATCCGTTATGTTTTTGTAATTTTATTTAAATGATAAACAAAACAGTTGAGAATATTAAACATGCAACTCAACTTACTCACCGTAAACAATGGAACTATATGAATTAATCTTTTATTACATTCAGTAATTCACTTAATATCATTCCAAATCTAACTTGTTGAGTATGATTTCAATCCGATTTTAAATACCAACTATGATTAAATTCACGCTTATGTTATCTGTTTCTGTCCATTATTGAATTAATCTACAAAAGCAACACACGTTCTATGAATTCACTTGTTCTAACCAATCATAAATGTAAAAATCTGCAGTAGCCTACATTAAACTTTATTATAAGTAAACATAATAACAAAAAAAGTATGTTATTTTTATTAAATCATCGTTATGAATTAAATACATTCATAAGCTCTAAACATTTCTGTGGAAATAGTTGAAAATCGAACTTTCTGTTCTAATCGGTCCTATATCACGTCTATGGGTTTGTGTTCCGGTGGATTTAATATCAAGGTTTGGGATGGGATAAGCATCATGAACTCAGCTGTATGTATATGCCTAGCTAAAAAGACCTTTAGTTGATCATTCTAATTAGTTGTTATTATTTATCATTCTAATAATAAATATAACTTATATCGACTTAAATAACTGAACAATAATTTGTTTGTTTGATACTGAAGTCGTGGTCATCTAAAAACTTATATATTACTTTAAACTTTTATAAATGTTTAATTTTTTTCAACGTTCAATACTCAAAATAAATACCAGTCACCTAAGTGACACAAAACATCAATTATGTAGTGTTAAATGTAATAATTTTCTTATATAATATATTTATAGAACTAAGTGACTTAGTTTAATAGAAATCGAGAATGTTGCATCGTTTATCAGGAAAATGAACGCTTCAGAGAACATACACACGCCTCCGACAATCACACAACCAGACAATCTCACTCCAGGCTATCACAAAAGTTTAAAAAAGTCTCTCCAGGTAACACGAAATTTTTAAACTACCTCTAAAGTCAAGTTTAGTTAAAGGGTGCAATATATAGATTGTTTAAAGCATTTTGTTTGACGATCATACATGGAAATCATCAGAAATTATATGTTTGATGTTTTATTGGGATTGATTTTTAACATATAAGAATTATTCTTTTTACAACTCATATTATGTCCTTAAATGACGTTTAATATTTTCATTAAACGTCTAAACATCAATTTTGTTTCAGTCAATTTAAAAAATATTATAGAATAATAATTTTACGTTAGATGATTTTTTTTCCATTTATTTTAGTAATATCTGTGCAAAAAATTTTCCATCATCAACGGTAAGACGTTAAAAACCTGTGATAAAGGTTTCACTAATTTCTGTAGCAGAATACTTGCAACAAATTGAGGTAAAATAGATCATAACAAAAAAATTGGATATTCTATCCATATCTGACGATGATCTGTGAAGAAAAAAAATGACACAAGTTTTATAGATAAAGGAGAAGTTGATCCTATGTAGATAGAATCCCAAATAAGGTTGAAAGTGAAGTGCCAGGGAACAAACTTCACGTCAACAATTTCTCTTTCAAACTTTATTTTTTAACATTCATAAATTTTGCATATTCCTTTTATAAATTAAAGATTAAGAAATAAAGACTTATTTTTCTCGAATAATCTCTCTCTTTGTTTAAACATATATTTCAGCCATATATATGTTGCCATTTTTAGGCTGGAAACTTACTTGTACATTGCATAAAGTTGTTTTTTAATTAAATAAGGTTCATTCTTTAGCTAATAGCAAATGGTTAATATTCCCATAACATAATGAAATAACCTTTTTTGAAGTTGACACCCCTGTTTTCACTTTGAATAAGTATTTCACTAAAACTATTTTTAGAATATGCCGATTTTCAGTTTTAAACACATCATCCTGAATTTATTGTCCTAATCACTGGTAAAGAGTGTAGCCCTCACTATCAATTCAATAGCACCTCCTGTCTTTATGTAACTCACTCATATATTCGTACACTCACGATTTATGAGAAATGCTCAAGGTTACAATAGCACTCCTCTTGTTCAGGTGTGGTGCTTTCACCCAACATTGAGTACAATCGTATACATACATATATCGTATGCATATATACGATGTATATCTAAGAATCACTTTCTAGCTCCTTCTCTTTCCCTTATTTTCCACAATCTTATCTTCTTCTTTCCAAAATGCATGATTTCCTTATATACCACATACTTAAGAAACCAAGAGTATGGCTTAGGTGCAGTTTTATATTATTTTCTCTTTTGTTGGTCAATATTATATTTCTCAATTTGTTAACCAATCTGGTTCATTTCAAATGAGATAGTTGTAAACCCAAGAAAGATGAAGTGTAACACTTTTGCATTATTAACAAACAAATAAATAGTAAAATTAAAATTAAATAAACTTTAAATTAAAAGAAAGTTTCTAAACGAATACAACTATTTAATTAGGAGTAAAACTAGACCTTCAGCTAAATGTGGAAAGATATATAGAAAACCAAAATCTGGATTGTCTATATTAAATTATACTATATGTTAACTATTTATTATTTCATAATAAATATTGAACGATGGACTTAAGATTTTTTTACTCTAATTTGACTCTTGGATTTAAGTAAAGTATAGTGATCGTTAAATAATTATACATTTTCTAGGATGCACTTTGTTTGCATTGATATGGATATTAAGAATTACAACTTTATATTATATATAATAAACATTATACATTAAATTAAATTGCATTCACAAAGTTAAACTGAGAGAGATAATATCGGATATGAACATTTGTTAGGAACATTATGGTGCAAGATTATCACAACACTACCACGATACAACTTGTGCTAGCCCAACAAATGAGCTCTCCTTTTTAATGAGGTCATCTAACACTTCATACCAAATTTTTACTTTACTATAAGTAATTTATAGTGATGTTGAAAAAATACGATCTCAGGATTTTGATGTTTTGAGATCCCCAAAGTGGTTTTATTTGGTTTAATGTTTAAAACTCCAAAGAGGTTTCAAAAATTTTTAAAAGATTCTTCATTTGCATCTTGCTAATATAAAGAATGTTTGTTTTCAAAATATGGCTAATTGCTTAATATGCCATGCAACAACGCAGCTCCCATTAAAGTTAGAGCGGCGGGTTGGGCTGCTGACTCTGGGGATGTGCCTGTAAATAATCAAGGCCATTTGTCAGAGGAAAGTTGGCCACGAATTCTCCCTGGGTCAGTCCCTTGGCAAGCTTGGGGCGGCATTGCGCTACAGCTGTTTTTTTTCCTCCAGCAGCCTTTGAATAATCGTACCGGCATTTATACATTCATTCTGCATACACTAAACTATTAATGACTTTTCCTGCAGTTTAAAGTTATACTTCGAAAAGACTGTTTTATATTTTATTTTTTTAACTGCATCTTTCAAACATTTTTGATTCTACATCTAATCTCTATCAAATTAACATCATTATACCGTGAGTTCTACAAACTCATTTTGTTCTATATATTTCTTTCTTTATCTCTTAGATTTAACGCCAGAATCACCAAATAGGCGCAATGCAACTTTATTATTTTATTCTTGTTTTACTATATGTAAAGTATAGTGATCGTAAAAAAAATTGATCTCGAAATTTTGACGGATTTAGATGTGTTGAGGTCCCCTCAAATTTAATTTGAATAACATATTAGATTCATCACTAATACTTATAACAAAATTTTTTTTAACTTTACAGTTCTTACAACAAATAAAATGATATATTAGTAAACAAATATTTCACTGCCCCATTAATTAATTGAATATTATAGTTAAATAGTTGAACAGTATAAATTTATGTTGCATAATATTCACAGTATTAGAGATAAACATGTTCTAAAAAGGCCCTTTTCATCAAGCTGTTCAACAAGCTGAATATTTATATTAAAAAACTGTTTTGAAATTATCATGTATTTGATGAGTGTCACTATTTGATTGCACTGTATTTCATGAGTCACTATTTGACTGCACTGCATTTCATATGTCTCACTATTTGACTGCACTGTATTTCATGAGTGTCACTATTTGACTGCACTGTATTTCATGAGTGCACTATTTGACTGCACTGTATTTCATGAGTGCACTATTTGATTGCACTGTATTTCATGAGTCACTATTTGACTGCACTGCATTTCATATGTCTCACTATTTGACTGCACTGTATTTCATGAGTGTCACTATTTGACTGCACTGCATTTCATATGTCTCACTATTTGACTGCACTGTATTTCATGAGTGTCACTATTTGACTGCACTGTATTTCATGAGTGTCACTATTTGACTGCACTGCATTTCATATGTCTCACTATTTGACTACACTGTATTTCATGAGTGTCACTATTTGACTGCACTGTATTTCATGAGTGTCACTATTTGACTACACTGTATTTCATGAGTGTCACTATTTGACTACACTGTATTTCATGAGTGTCACTATTTGACTGCACTGTATTTCATGAGTGTCACTATTTGACTGCACTGCATTTCATATGTCTCACTATTTGACTGCACTGTATTTCATGAGTGTCACTATTTGACTGCACTGTATTTCATGAGTGTCACTATTTGACTGCACTGTATTTCATGAGTGTCACTATTTGACTACACTGTATTTCATGAGTGTCACTATTTGACTACACTGTATTTCATGAGTCACTATTTGACTGCACTGTATTTCATGAGTGTCACTATTTGACTGCACTGCATTTCATATGTCTCACTATTTGACTGCACTGCATTTCATATGTCTCACTATTTGACTGCACTGTATTTCATGAGTGTCACTATTTGACTGCACTGTATTTCATGAGTGTCACTATTTGACTGCACTGTATTTCATATGTCTCACTATTTGACTGCACTGCATTTCATACGTCTCACTATTTGACTGCACTGTATTTCATGAGTGTCACTATTTGACTGCACTGTATTTCATGAGTGTCACTATTTGACTGCACTGTATTTCATGAGTGTCACTATTTGACTGCACTGTATTTCATATGTCTCACTATTTGACTGCACTGCATTTCATATGTCTCACTATTTGACTGCACTGCAATTCATATGTCTCACTATTTGACTGCACTGTATTTCATGAGTGTCACTATTTGACTGCACTGTATTTCATGAGTGTCACTATTTGACTGCACTTTATGAATGACTGTATGCACAGTATGCACTTTATGACTGTATTTTATGAATATCACTATTTGACTGCACTGTATTTCGCGATTGTCACTCGTAATCGCTATATCAGTTTACTGGGTTTCGCATTGGCAAGTCATTTTCGTAAGTACTGTCTCACTAAACTATATTTGATGCATGCCAGTCGCAGTCATAATGACTGTTTCACGGCACTGTATATAATGCACGCACTACTATGAACCCATTTGCTCATTGATAAAGGAAACTTCACTGAGTTCTGCAATTCGAAGTGCAAACTGCCAAATATTTAGCCTATAATGCCACTCGGAGTAGACACTAAACAGGAGAAAAAGAGACGGATACGAGATGTTAACACAAATTAAACCAAAATGGTAATAAAAATAATATTTATATTAAATTAAGAACATTTCCCACTGGAAATAGTAATTAAAAAATCAATAAATTAATTGATTAATAAATAAAACTAATATAATAGGTTTTATTGAAACTGGATGACAATGTAGTATTATTATTTATACTTTAGCTCTAGTTTATTCAAATTTTATTTCATGCTATAGTTTTAAAAGTAAATATATGATACATATTAACTTGCTTAGTAAGGTACAGTATATTATTTAGCTTAGTGGTAAAAGAGTCATCAGGAGGGAAAACGTTGTAAATATACGCTCCCGATGCAGGATTACTGTGTTGGGAAAAAAATCCTATAGTTGAAATATTTTAAGAAATAATTATAAAATCAGTTAA
The DNA here is from genome assembly GCA_026182355.1 of Hermatobates lingyangjiaoensis. NCBI lineage: Eukaryota > Metazoa > Arthropoda > Insecta > Hemiptera > Hermatobatidae > Hermatobates > Hermatobates lingyangjiaoensis. The sequence continues at coordinate 2,468,746 of JAPFBL010001935.1, read as the reverse complement.
AAAAAATGTAACGAACAGTTCAGTTTTTAGTGAACTTTAAAACATATTACTCATTGTATAAACAAATCTAATGAAAAAGATCTCATCATGTGATAGGGTAACAATTGGGATCGGAAAAGTTGAAGCATTTGGTTTGTGTTTACTTACTTAAAATTACTTTGGTTCAATTTTTGTGTTGGTAGTCTTTTAATTATTCTAAAAATTTGTTACAATTGCTTAAAAATTGAATAGTATGAGGAAATTAAAATGACAAAATAAATGAATTGTAAATATTTTAAGTGGTTATTTCAGTAGAATGTATATTTTTTTAAGTATATTTTTCTTGAAGGATTTGAGTGGTTATGTGATTTATTTATTAATCATCTTCTTTTGTAAATTATTTCAATTAGTAGCCTATTACTTATCTTAACATTGTAAAGAAAGTTACTTCTAATTAACACTAAACGGTTTAATATAATAAGGTGAACAAAACCAGCATTGATTAAAAATAATACTCAATGATTCCTCCCTTGTATGATGCTAGCTACCCGTGACCCTTTGTGTCACTCAGAAATTATAGCAATAGTTATTGAAATAAATTCACTGAACATGATTGACAGGGATAATTTTAATTGTTGTTTCTTGTTATTAAGGTAAGTTATTCTAATATTACCCAAGCTTTTGATACAGTATTCTTAACATGATTCAAGATATACACACAGTAAGCATATTTACCAAAATAAAAATCATTTAAAAATAAAAAAAATCATGTATATTATGACGTAATAAATAAAACATCAATTCAAGTTATATACAGAATCAAATATATTTAAAACAAACAAAACTGTAAATTTAAATATTCAATTTATTTACCTAACATAAAATAAAATTAATGAAAGGAATGTGTCTTTGTAATATTACCTTACTATATTTGTAGGTAATATATTGTACCTAATATTAGTTATTGGATATTAGTAATTAGTAATATATTGTAGGTAATATATGGTACTATATTGTAGGTAAAATATTACCTTAGAATATTTGTATTTTATCTGACAGTTGTGTTCAAGTTTATTTCTAAAATTATTCATTTTTAACCTCTAATGGAATAGTTTAATATATATTGTAGGCTAACCTGACCCCCTAATACGATTTTTTATTATTTAATACAACTATAACAAAGCCAATCACACAAAAGTAAAGATTATAATAATTTTAGGTCTCTATCTCCATGAAAAATGGGTGAACAAACTAACTCGCGAACTTTATAAATATATTAGATTACAACTACCAAAATGATTTATTTTTTAAATTCAAAATTGCAGTTAAGTTTCTAGAATGAATAGAAAAGTAGGTTGGATAATATTTGTAACTAACTCGTGGGATAATAATTCATTATTAATAATAATGAATTATGGATAATAATTCTTGGTAGGAATAATTTGTGCCGGTTGGATACAAAGCACGAGGTAACTTTCCTATAATAAAACTGTTCATAAAAACAATCGGCCCTTTCCATGATAAATTTTGCCAAATTTCATTAAATGCATTATGTGGTGAAACTTGGGATTACACATTTTATATTGGATCCTACCAACCACTTACACGAAAATTCAGACCAAATTAAATAAAAATGTTAGAATACAAACTATTATTTCTTTGATAATTAGTGGATTTTAGTACAGTAAATACAATGTTGACTCCCAGGGTTATTAGTAATTGATGATTTATGCAATATAGTTAATATAAACATATTTTTTTTTAAAAAGAGCAATGAAATGTCATTTATGAAGAATATTATGTGTAATAGCATAATGTAATCTTGAAGTACTTTGTACTAAGCCGTTTTTTGTTTAGAAAATGAAGTGAAAAAAAAACATTTAATAACTTTGAATCATACGGTGTGATAAATGATCTATCCTCCATTACCACGACAAGCACACTATTACCAGGCAGTAGACAAAAATGAAATATACCCTTGATAAATGTGAAACAACACAAATATTGATCCATTCTTTCAATAAGTCACTCAGATTCCAAATGAGAATGTACTTAATTGTTTTATAAATATCTTAGTTTCTTTAATTAAACATTACTTAATAGGATTCAGTATATTTCCTCAACAAAAGAAGGAAAATTTTGTGCAGAGAAGAATTTGCAATGTAGATGACTCATTACAAAAATACTAGGGGAGCACCACTTCATGAAGTCAACCCCGAAGTGCTCCAAAGCAAATTTATAGCTTGCTCTGATCTTGATAAATAGCACGGTCCAAGTCAGATAGGGAGACCAAACTTTTCAAAAGAATCACACTTTTTCAAAAATTATTACTTTCCTTTAGCAGGTTTTCCTGAATACTGATTTTTTTTTTTATTTTAATTTATAACTCTTGTCAGTTATAAATGTCTGTTTAGTTTAACTTTCCTTGGACTTGTAACCTAAAAATAGATGTTTTAAATATGAAACACAGTTTTTTTTTCCACACTAAAGTGTGGCAATAATGTAATTAAAATAATCGAGAACATCACATGAAGAGCCCGAATTGTTTGAATTTTTTTTTTTTTTTTGAACGCCCAATGAACTTGTAAATTGTCTTCAAGGTTTATAATGCCGATCCAGATAATATTAATACTCTTTCAAAACAGCGTTTAGGGACCAACTTCTTCCAAACTTTGTGGGTAAATAACACTACACAAAATTATATTATTTCATATGCAATTTTTCTACTTTTTTTTATACACTTTATATTCACCTTTTAAAAACAATAAGATAAATGAAACATGATGTTATACTATCCTCATGTTTTACTTAATACATTAATGAACTTTTTGATTTGTTGGATATAAAAACAGAGAGGAAACAAATGACAGAATTATTTCTTGATTCTTTCAAAGAGCCAAGATATCATAGTATGTAGTAATAGTACAACTCTTTCAGTAACTGTAAATCATAATCAAAGTAACAGAAGTTACCTGAAAAAATGTCTCCTAAACTTTACTGCTGCTAATAAGTACAACAAAATTTATCTTTTACGAATTTGCGATGTGATTCATGTTCGAAAACCCATTTCTAGTAATCTGAATAGTAACCTTAATTTTAATGAAAGATACATTATTAATTAAATATTGATTTATGATTGAAATTTCTAAAAGCAACCATAAATTATTTTACTTTTTTCTGAACCAAAATAAGACTTAATCTAAAAGAAGACCTAATAATAAAAGATAAGTTAATAACTTGTATAGTTATTTACATCACGTAAATATTAATTTACTGTGCATTATATGTTTTAGAAACTACTTTTTTTTCTCATATTCTAGTAATAGTAGATAGCTAAAATATGTTATCAAGTATGCAACAATATATCATTAAATTAAAGAAAATAAAAATGTTGCTTCATTCACGACATTCAAAAACCTTTCCTACACTCAGAAAACCGGAATAAGAAACTTATTCCTTTCCTAGACGTTGGAGTTACTTTTAATTATAAGAATAAACGAATCAATGATATTATAACTTTAGCAGCAATCGATTTATTAAATTAATCAATCAATAACTTAATAATATTTTTTTACAGAAATAAATTTAAATTTAAGAAAAAATATCTAAAATAACAGTTGTAGTTGAATCCAGATAATAATCTAGCGGCAAGCAAGCATAGATGTACCTCCTCAGAAGCAGATCAAGTAACTTGAGCATTAGTAAAGTGATCTGTTTCAGAATTTGAACACGGTGACAGTAATTAAAATTGACACGATGGGAGTCAGCGTGGACAGCCGCAGAAAGGTTTCTAGGTTGACTAACTGAAGTCCTATGACATTCTGAGGAAGGTTCAGCATAGCTGAAGCTAAGTCAACGTAAAAAGTCACACTGAGTGTATTTCAGGTTATCACGATAGGTTGAGAACGATGATGAATTGAAAGCTTTCAAAGAGGAAGCATTGGGAATTCCTTTGGGATTGATAACAAGACAGGTTTGACAGCCGCGATATACACACGTTTAATTCCATCAACAGTATTAAAGACTGGAGAAACATGTAAAAAAACAAATACTTTTAAGATTGGGACGTTTCTGGTAAGACATGAAAGGAGGACACTGATGATAGAAGAAGTAGAAGTTACAATAGAAAAAAATAGGAAAAAACTGCTTAATAAAATTACCAAGAAAAAAGGTGGCTAAGAAAACAGAAGAATCGCACTTACATTTTTAGATCTTGGTCATTAGGTAGATTTTGAGAGATGAAGTAAAGTAAAACACGGCTCTCGGTGAATGAGGAATGATAACCCAGTTCAGAAATATATCTTTTAATAGATTAAGAGGTGTCTTGGAGTTTATTACAAGCATTGTGTATACTAATGGACAAGGATCAAGGACCTTAGTAGCTTTGATATGGACTGAAGTCAGAAAGCTTCCAGTGTCAAAAGTTGTTATCAGAATTAATTTTTATTTTTATGGTTTTTATTATTTCCCATTTGTTTCCTTCGCCCTCCTTTCTTATTGGTGGTGGTATCACTGAGTGTGTAAATGTCGTAGAGTTGGACTTCAGTGATCATTCTGCCCCTCACCACGACGACATTTGTTGAAATATAGAAGTGGGTTGTTGAAGTGCCTATATCCATCTTTGTTTTACTTTCTTTATAACTTTATTTATTAAACGAAAAAAATCATACCATTATTTGATGAAAATGTAGTCAGAAAAATGTAATATTTGTCTTTTGATTGAACGAAAAGTGTTGTAAACACAATTGTGTAAACCTCTTCTGACGGATCAAAAAAAATTAAATGCAATAAATATCCTAATAGCAGACTAAACTGTACTGTTTTATTTAGAAAAAAAAAAGGCTCAACATACTTTGTAGCTTCTTCTATTTAGGTAATACGTTTATAGTAATATAAAAAAAATATTCAATATTCAACCAAGAAAATGTATTTAACTTAAAAATTATTAAGTGATAAAAACTATCTAATTTTATACTTTAAATGAATAAAATTTTCTAATTATTTCGGTGAATACTATTGATGCGAAAACATTTCAGTATTCCTGATGGTATACGAGTATGCTCATGTGATAGAGACAATACATTACTTACTGCTCATACGAATTTAGTTAAATAATAGTAGAATAAGTAAATATTTACAATATATATATATATATGCAGATGAATCACAATAAACACGTGATACAATCAATGAAAACAAACCACAAGGAAAAAAAAAGAAAACAGATAGAAAAAATGCTCTGAGGCCTTTCAATTTATGTCATCAGAGAGCAAACAAGGTAAGAACTGAACTTCTTCTTACCTTGAACAGTTCTTACCTTGTTTGGTCTCTGATGACATAAATTGAAAGGCGTCGGAGCATTTTTTCTATCTGTTTTCTTTTTTTTTCCTTGTGGTTTGTTTTCATTGACAATATATATATATATATATATATATATATATATATATATATACACTTTTTCGATGAAAATACGATCTGAAAAGGACATATTTTTCAGTTTGGTTTCCCTCTCATATCTCTCCTGAAGACAGTTCAACAAAAAATTAAAGACTTTAAGGGTGTGCTTTTAATTGTTCTATGTTTCTTTATGTACATTGAACCACATATATATGTATATATATATATATATATATATATATATATATATATATAAACTTTAACAAATAGGAAAGGACACAGAAAGTCACTACAGAACTTACTTCGATATTTCGACATCTGTCATCATCAGGAAGAAGTGTGAAGCACTTCCGTTGAGGAGCAAAAATATATATACGAGTACATATAAATTTGAAATAACTATATTATAAGTATGATCTACAATCATTGTATAGTGTAATTGTTGAACAAATTTATTCAAGTGATAATTTGTCCCGTTATAAAACACATCTCTTTTTTTGTTGGCTCTATAAATTATTTTTTTGAAATTAAGTTTCCCTTTTTAAAATACACAGTTCGTTTTTATGCTGGCCCTATAAATTATAAGGATAAAAAGAATGCATTTGAGATTTCGGTAAACTGATTTATACTTTCAAAGACCCACAAAATTCATTTTTCACAATGTTTCTCACCGTAACTTGGCGGGTATGGTAGTATATCGTATCTATTCTACAATTTAAACTGACATACCTTAATAATAGTTAACAGACTTATAGTTCTTCGTGCAGTGAAACACTCCATTTTGTTTAGGTAGTATTGACTCATAAGTAAGGGCTTTATTGTACATTACAGCATTTTAATACAGTATAGAAGGCATTTTAATCCACCTACTTGTAATTCTAAAAAAAACATGATTCTTAGTATTATTAATAGTCTGAATTATGAACACTGTATAGTAAAATATCAAGAACTTCTAATATTGCAAGAATAATATTGTATAATAAATATTTCAAGCACAAAGGTTTTGTCATGAAAACTTTATCATTCCAGATAAATTATTTATATTATAACTGATAAAATGGAAAGAGCGAAAGTAAATTAAGTATATAAATGTCTATGAGTTTGATGAAATTTTATCACAGTGTTAAGTAATACCTTTACAAAATAGCTACTTAAAAATAAATTAATAATTAATTCATTTCTAGCAAATTGTTAATATGTTTAGTTACAGTAAAGTAGAGCGCAGTCACTCAGATTTTTAATTCACCTTGACGAATACAATTAAAGTATAATAATCAAGAAAAAGGTGATTTGCAGTCTTTTGATATATTTACACATTATCAGCTCCCCAGAGTAATTTTGAAGATTTAAATTATCGTTGTGTATATTCGTGTATGTATGTGTGTGTTCTACAATTGCTTATAAAAAAAAAGTATTGTAGCAGATTTCATGAATTAAATTATTATATTTTTTTCTTGAACTGCATACACTAAAACATTAATGCATTGCTTGTTTTAAGAGGTATAAGCTTATTGTTTTAAGGTTAATTACTTGCATGTATATTGCTTAAACGTGTGGTAGGTGAGCTCGGGGTCCCGGGATTCGCTACACCCCGTCAGCTGCACACGTCAGCTGCCCCTGGGGGATATTATTATTATTATTATTATTAGCTGGAGGTCTGTCTCCTCTGCAGTATAGATTTTTTCTGCGAGATCTACTATCGATGTGATCATCAAAGTCAATGAAGCTGTTAGTCTTTAATCATTAATCGCCACTCACGCAGGATCGTACTTTTAGTTACCCTCGATGTAAGAAATGCTTTTAACTCAGTCAGATGGTGTGATATGATGAAAACACAAGGAGGAACCTTTAGGCTACCTAACTATCTTCTCCGTATTATGAGTGACTACCTAAGGGTTCGTTCAATTATCTATCAGACTGGTGATGGACCTAGGAGAATGGATATTACTGGAGGGGCTGTCCAAGGTTCGATCCTGAGCCCTGACCTATGGAACGTCACTTTTGACAAGCTGCTGAAACTCAAGCTCCCAGAGGATACCCACCTCATAGCATACACTGACGATGTGGCAGCAATTATAGCAGCACGAGACACAATCATGTGTAAAACTATGAGAACTGTAATCTATTGGATGGAAAATTATGGGCTATCATTGGCTCTAAACAAAACTGAAGGTTGTTGTCCTTGTATCCAAAAGGGCCGATAGTTTTCCCAGTCAAAGTCGGAAGAGTGCAAATAATGACCAAACCAGCTGGTAAATATCTAGGAGTTACCCTGGATACAAAGATGGGATTTCTGTCACAGATAAAGAGGCACCACACAAGGCGAACAATAGAAAGCGTGCGAACTTTAAGCAGACTAATGGCAAATGTTGGAGGTCCCAAGGCAACTAAGCGTCGTATGTTAATGTCAGCAGCACAGTCAGTGCTGTTATACGGAGCAGAGATCTGGGAGAAAGCTGTCATCAAGAAATGTCACAATAAAAGTCTGCTTCTAGTGGAAAAGAGAGCAGCTTTAAGGGTGTGGCCAGCTTATCGCACGTTATCAGAGCCAGCAGTCATGGTGAAAGCTGGCATGATTTCAGTTGACCTACTAGCGAAAGAAAGGAAGGCCATTAATCGAAGAAAGGAAGAAGTCGATAGAAAATCTACTCGCTCAGAAGAGAGAAGGTGTACCCTAGACAGATAGCAAGAGGTGTGGGAACTGGACTAGACTAGAGGGCGCTAGACGTTTAAGATAATTAGAGATGTCCAATTGTGGGCCGAGAGAGGTAGGGGAGAGGGGGAGGGGGTGTTGCCTGAAACAATTTCTCAGTGGACATGGATACTTCCGCACCTACCTATACAAGATAGGAATGCACCAGGCATCCGAGTGCCTGTGTTGCTCAGCAGCATACAAAGAATGTGGAGAACACATTCTTTTCATGCAAAAAATGGAATAGCCAGGGAGTGCTTTGGTGAAGAGAATTGGTATATTCTCCCCAGCAACTATTATGGTCAAAATGATTCAGAGTGCTGAGGTATAGAAAACGGTAGACCGGTTAATCAAAAATATCCTCACCACCAAAAACCGACACTAAGAAGAGATAGACTAACTAATTCTAAAGTAAAGTGTCTTACGTAAGAAAATGAATGGCCTAGCTTGAGGGAATGTGGGAAACAGTTCCAGACTAGTGTCCTAGAAGAAAAGGAGGTGTTTTTTGGTTTGGTAGTGTTTGGTTTGGTCAGGTGTTTTGATTTGGTAGTCTGGTTTATCTGGGAGCCAGGCATTATGTGCATAAATGTATAAAATTGAAAAAAATTATGATTATTATTGTCATTACTTTTATTTTATTGTGTTATTTTATTATTACTAATATAATTGTTTTATAACACTCAATAATTAACAATGTAACAATAAAATAATATTACCTATATGATTTTTGAACATCTGTATTATTTGGTAATTGCTAAATAAATATTTAGCTCTATTTGTTAAAGGTTAAATGATTTTTGTTCAAAAGACTATTAATTAAATTGATTACATCATTAGTTGTGCAATCCGTAATTGTGTGGTATTTACTCATTCTGAGGTAAAATGGATAAACCAACAAAAGTCTCCACACAAATGAAGTTTTATTCAACGCGTTTCGAACACTTTGTGTTCATCTTCAGGAAGACACCAAGGATGTGGTACTGACGGGTTGGTCCAGTGAAAACAACTCACTGGACTTGAGTTGTTTTCACTGGACCAACCCGTCAGCACCACATCCTTGGTGTCTTCCTGATGATGAACACAAAGTGTTCGAAACGCGTTGAATAAAACTTCATTTGTGTGGAGACTTTTGTTGGTTTATCCATTTTACCTCAGAATAAATTGATTAATTAAATGTGACATGATTTCATAAGTCTTAATTGTTATATAATATAAGATTAAGATATGCATATCCAGCTCTTTTCAAGTAAAGCCTCAGTTATAAATAAGATTAGACTACCCTTTTTCTGGTCAAACTTCTACAATCAAGATGAAATTCTAGTTTAATTATTTTCTCTTCGAGGTTCATTTTCAATTTAACTTTTCAAACATTCTTTCATGTTGAAAAATTATATTAATTTTCAAGGTTTATTTATCCTTGTTTTATCAGCCTTTATTCTAAGGTTTTATTAAAATTGTATAACTCGATATGAAGCAAGTGTTGTTTCTAGACTAAAAAAAGTTCGAGGAAAAGAAATAATGATCCGGTAAAAACTATCTCATTACTACAAAAAATTAACATAATGACTATGAAATATACAAATGATTTAACCATGGTACAAGCAATGACAATTTAAAAAAATTTCATCAAAATAGTCACAGCTGAGTGGACTTATACAAAATATATGTATTAGTATTTGATAAATAACACATATTTCATGGAGATTGATGTTTAAAAAAAATCTTATAACACGAAGTGCGTCAAATGCTTTACCTAAGAATACATGTGTTATATCATTTCAATATATCTCAATTATATTTAAACTATGCTCATATATGATGACCATAGTATTTGGAAGTAATTTCTCAATCTTAAGCATAAAAGAGCAAGCTTTGCAATCCTACAATGTTTAGCTTTCTGCTTTACAACTCAATTTTAAATGCATCAGGCACATTGACTTATTGTTTTTCTAAAAACATGCATTGTCTGGACTCTTGACTTCAAACAGAAATGTAAAACCGTTATTGATAAAACATATAGAGGAAAATAGAGGTAAAAATAATATTTAAACAAAATCTTCTTGTTTAATTCTTTATCATGTTGTGACCTTCTGAAACTATCAACAAACATTTTTTTACGGCCTTGACTACTTTTATGTAGGTTATCATACAGCAAAGGTCCCAAAAAAACTGCGTATTTTTGTAATCATTCTACATAACAATAAATAATAGTCAACTTCCAAACCACAGGTAGAAATTAGATAACAGACTAACATCTTTCAACCGTAACAAGCGGCCTTCGTTATAATCAAAACTAATACTGAAAGATATGACGTAGAAACGTCTGATGAGGAGTTGAGAAGAGTAGGAGGCAAGAGGAGTAAAGAGCAAGAAAAAGAGCAAAGACCATGGGAAGGGATGTCAGAGTGAACAAAGAAGTACAGGAAGAAATAGGTAAACTATCTACCTGAAGTCAATCCTCGTATATAAGTCTATTCCTCTCGATAATACGAAGTCCAGCTTGAATAAACCGTTACTAATGGTCATAGTATTTGATCCATTAAATATAATCAGAAAGGATTCAATAATATTTCTTAATAACACCTTATTTCTTAAAATCATTACAATTTTTTTTATAAGTAAACATTTTAGCTTCGGTTGAATCTGTATCATGATTTTTATTAAGATATTATTATCAACCGTCATACCTCGTCTATCGCTGTTGAAGTCGCCCGACCGGTTTCGCAATGCTGCATCATCAATGGGACTAATGTAACCTTTCAAAATCTATATATATATATATTTGTGTACAAAGGCAGCAGGTCTTCCCTTAAGCATATGTTATTAAAAGAAGCAGCAGCTTCTGCATTGACCAGTTTCTTGTTGACACTCTCTAGTTTTCGTATCACTCTGCGGTGAGACTCTGGTAGCTTCCAAAGAAGGTTAGCAAAAGACATTAACACACACATTAAACATAGGTCAAACACGAAAAACTAAATTTAATCACTGTTTTAATCACTAAATTAACAAACTAAATAAAATTACGTACAAGCTTTCGGCTCTCATTCGCCATCTTCAGGTATAAACTAAAATTAATTAAGTCTAATAAACTATAGTTAAAATAAAATAAAATAAAATACTTGAACAATGTCTACAAAATTACTGTACTTTAGGAAGTGAATCTAAGGTGGGAGTGATGGGAGAGGGAGGTATGCATGGCGAGAGGGTCAGCCAAAAACTACCTGCGGTCCGTTCACCTCCCCGTCTCCCTTACAAGCTTGAAAGTATTGTCATATTGTCTTGAAAGTATTGTATTGTCTTAAGAATTTTGACAATACTTTCAAGCTTGTAAGGGAGACGGGGAGGTGAACGGACCGCAGGTAGTTTTTGGCTGACCCTCTCGCCATGCATACCTCCCCCTCCCATCACTCCCACCTTAGATTCACTTCCTAAAGTACAGTAATTTTGTAGACATTGTTCAAGTATTTTATTTTATTTTATTTTAACTATAGTTTATTAGACTTAATTAATTTTAGTTTATACCTGAAGATGGCGAATGAGAGCCGAAAGCTTGTACGTAATTTTATTTAGTTTGTTAATTTAGTGATTAAAACAGTGATTAAATTTAGTTTTTCGTGTTTGACCTATGTTTAATGTGTGTGTTAATGTCTTTTGCTAACCTTCTTTGGAAGCTACCAGAGTCTCACCGCAGAGTGATACGAAAACTAGAGAGTGTCAACAAGAAACTGGTCAATGCAGAAGCTGCTGCTTCTTTTAATATATATATATATATATTTATTTATTTATTTATTTACTCTTCTTTATATAATCTAGGAGGTGTCAGAGCTTATTTTTCTTCATTCTGATTCTTCCTACGACATTTTGTCTCATATACATATCTTAGGTGTTGCTGGTCTGAATACTGGGCGGTGACTGAGTGTCGGCTTGGCGAGTAGCTGGTGGTTGGTCACCTAGTAGCTGCAGTGTGCGTGAAACCCCCGTGTGTTGACGATTAATTAATGGGTTGTGCTTCATGATTTTCATGGCTTCATATATTTGCAGTCTGGCTGGATCATTAATTTTCTTTAAAATGATGGTGTTTTGAACAATGTATATGATATATATGATATATATAGTATATATATGAATATATATATGCAATATATACCTATACAAATGTATATATCTATATATACAAAATATAAAAAGTTTTAACAAAAACACGTGAAATAACAATCAATGATCAAACCACAATAAGAAATGGGAAAACAAGGCTAAGATCTTTCAACCGTAACAAGTGGTCTTCGTTGGGTTTTTGACACTAACGAAGACAGCTTGTTACGGTTGAAAGATCTTAGTCTTGTTTTCCCATTTCTTATTGTGGTTTGATCATATATATATCCTGATGACGGTCTCCAACTGTCTCTGAACCAGTGCGCTTGGTTTCCTCTCTCTTATCTCTCCTGAAGACGGATCAAACCGAAAATTAGAGACTGTAAGTGTGTTCTTTTGATTTCTCTATGTTTCTTTTTCTACATTGAAAAAAATATATATACAATAATGCCAATATATACACAAATATATACAAATACAATGGTGTCAATATGATTTTTATTATTTATATGCAAGAACAACGCGCTACTTTGTTCTTTTCTTGTTTCAACGTTGCAACGTTACAACGCGTCGTAACGTCCTTTGGACGTTGATATGGTTCTTGGAATGTTACTTTCAAGTAACATGTATGTATACATGGATTGATCCAGAAGCCATGGAATATATTGCATTAACATTGTAAAATAATAAATTAGTGTAAGTATTGGTTTTACTACAGTTGTGAACACAAAGAATGTGGTAGAATACAAGTTCAAATCTCAGGGATTGTCCATCGCCCCTATTCTAGTAATTAGTTGTGAATGACCGACAGAATACTCTATATCACGATGGATATCATAAGCAAGGATATTCTGAAGACCTTTAATTAAAGCAGGAAACATATAAATAGTTTTGGCTTTCAGATAATGCTTCATGCTTCCCAGATTCTCCAAATATAGATAAAAGAGAAAAGTTTGGATGTAAATTCAACTAAAGTGGTCCCTATATCTGCATTAAAGAAGAAAAGGGTTAATCTAAAGCTATCAAAGCTATAGGTATTCTTGAGGGTTCTTTAGATGTAAGATAAAAAGCGAATAGGGATGTAACAGATCTACACCTACGAGAACAAGAGCAATGTTCTACTGTATGAAATTATTTTGTAATAGATAGAGCTTAACGCGAAATCTTTGGCTTTACAAAGTTATTACTGCTGCTATGCTAAAACTAATTCTATCAAATGCATTGGTTGTGTGATATATAACACAAGCATGTATAGCGATAACTAGATCGATCACTATCTGTGCTACCTCAAGGCATACAGACTAATAAACATTTCTCTATTTACATCAAAAATTTTAATATTCCGTATATTTTACAAAATAAGAAAACCTTGATGAGAGACAAAATATCACAAATAAAATAGATGAAACAATAATGCTATGACCTCTAAGTTGGTTGGATACAAAGCCATTCATAGAATATTATTTTACAGGGGGTATATATTATATCACACAAATGACCACCTGGATTTAATGTTCCATGATTTCAATGAATGGACTCTTGTCTCACATACTGAGGGGTCATAATTAGTAACAGAAATAGTGCAAAGAATTCGTTATTCATCTAAGTATCTAGGAGCAAGAAAATACCTAGGAATGATTTAGAAAACAATTTGGAAATGTTTAAAACCATAGAAATATTCTGAATTTTGAAATATTTTCCTCTATACACCTCACCTTTCAGAAAGGTAGAACTGACAAATAAATCAAGAAGAAAGCTGTAAGGGATGTTAAGAAGAGTTGGGTCTAATTTGGTTTAAAAAGCTCATCCCAACTGCACATACATTTGTAATGAATGTTATATATTCAGAGGGTGAATTTAGTATATTTAGAACATCTATTAAAAATTTGTTTACTTAACCACAATGAAAGGAAGCTGTATTATATATTATATGAAGAATGCAGGCTGTCTGTGTAGGAGAGGTAGAATTCTTTCATCACATTGCATCTACATTCATGAAAGTCATTAAAGAACGTATAAGCTGAAGTTAAATTTAGTTTCAACAATGCGATGCATACTATGGCAACTATGCCTGTGGACCATTCGAGTGTGATTTATGCCCTTAGTTTAATAATTTTAATAACATCTCAGATTGATCAATGATTTCACATTTCTTGTAACTAATAAAATAATAATTGAAACATGCAGACAAATCATATATATCGATTAGAATGTATTTATAGCCACATTAAAAAAAGCAAAACATCAGTTGGTTGTTAACGGGTTTGATGTAATGTTTACTTATGTTAATGTTGAGTGTAGGCCACTCCACACTTTTTTTAGAATTAAAAATCATATCATTCTTGATCTTTGCTTCATTTCACAAGATAGAACAATACGATTGTATTAAGAAGTATTCGATAAACATATGTGTGATTTATTAATTTATTTATGATATGTTTAATTATATGGATAACATTTTCTCATATCAGCACCGAATAATTATGTAGATGTAGATGTAATTACACACCATATAATTATATAATATATTCATTGCAATCATATATTATTCCCACGTTTATTATACATTTTTGATTTAATTGAATTTGTTTAATTTGACTAAATTTTCACACATGCAATTTTTTTTATACGTATCTTTATAAATAAAATAATGATTTTGTCTGTACATTGCTTAAAACTGACTCATTTCAAGTTTTCTTTACGTTTCATACATTGGAGAAACCGAATCCACCCTTAGAAAAATTTCTGTCGGTTTGTCGGTTTGTCGGTTTGTCGGTTTGTCGGTTTGTCGGTTTGTCCGCAAAACTTTGTCACAGGTAAACTCAGCTACCATAAGACATATAAAGCTGAAACTTTTACAGTAGATTTGTGTAGGTCTAACTTAAAATATAGGCTATGAATTGATTGGAAATTCAACGTAGAAGTGAAGTTATGGACGTTTAACGCAAAAATGTTTGTCACAAGTAAACTCAGCCACCATAAGACATAGCGAGCTGAAACATTGACACTGGATTTGTGTGTGCCTAACTTAAAATATGGGCTCTAAATAGATTATTAATTCAGTACAGAAGCGAAGTTATGGGGCTTTTAGCTGTATTTTCCTAACTTCACAGACAAGTTTGTTTTGAAAATACACAGGTGTGGCAAGTAGGTATTGTTAGTTGATTTTAATTTCAATTGTGCATATGAATATATTGCGTATTTGACATCATTGAAATGGTGTTTCACAGAGTTAAGGATGTACTATCTATTGAGAATAAATGTTTTGTAAACGAGCAATTCTCAACTCTTAATATGAACAGGGAGGAAAAATCAACAAACAAGTTCTTACGCTATATGAAGCCGAGGAAAGAACTTACAAGTCAGTAAAGAGATTGGATTAGTGACGAAGAAGCAGTTCATTATCTAATTGAATTTCTTGACTCTGAATTTATTTCTCCTGGACTGCCTGCTCATGAGTAAAAACTTAAAGTAGAGCACCAATCATGCTACAATTTAGTAGCAGTAACAAATTTCATGTTACGAAACATGAGTGCCCCAAAACTGTGCAACGGGACACGACTCTGAGTTCGTGCTCTACACAGATATGCCAAAGGGGCGGACATAATGACTGGATGTGGTATTGGGGAGTCTGTGTGTATACTTCACATACCATTGATTCCGAGCCACTGTCTGTTTACGTTGAAATGATTGCAAAGTCGGGTCAGAGTCTATTTCGCAATGACGTTAACTAAGTCGCAAAGGGAGACTTCATCTAACGCAGGAATACAAGGTAGCAAAACCAAGTTTTTCTCACATGGTCAAATGTAGTTTACATGCTCAACGGTCAGAGGTTTCAACTCTTTCTTCTACCATGAACCTGAAGGACAGACAGCTAATGTAGTGTATAAGCTGGAGGCATTTGTTTAACACTGTAGTAATAATGGTATTTTCTACTATTCTATAATTTCTAATGACATTTTGAAATACCAAAAATGACGGAACTTCTGATTCCTCCGTGGTATAGCCGAAAGGCAATAGGCACACGACAATAAACCAAAACAGGAACTTCTGATTCCGTCAAAGACGGGTACGTTTGCTATGTATTATATATAACTGTCAACTTTTTTTTAATTTAATATTTGCTTAATAAATACACTGGTAATAATGTAAGGTATGGGACCAGAGTAGCCCAGTGGTTTGCGTGATCGCCGATGACAGTAGTGCAAATGTATTATAAATAAATGTAACAAACAAATATTTTTTTGAATTTAAAATGTGGATAATATAAAAGATGGTAATAAAGGAAAGGGATCTAGCCAGGGTTGCCAGTAGCTTGCTTGCTCGCCGATGACAGTAGTGCAAATGTATTATAAATAAACACAACAAAAATATTTTTTTTTAATTTAATATTTTCGTAATATAAACACTGGTAATAAAGTAAGGTATGGAACCAGAGTAGCCCAGTGGCTTGCGTGCTAGCTTTTGACTGGGAGCACGTTAATTAGAACTAACTCATTTCAAGTTTTCTTTACGTTTCATACTTCAGAGTAGCCACATGTACCCTTAGAATAATTTCTGTCTGTCGGTTTGTCCACAAAATATTACTACCATAAGACATATAAAGCTGAAACATTGATTGTAGATTTGTGTATGTCTAACTTAAAATCTAATCTTTGTATACAGAGGCTTTTTTTTAGCACTGTACTAATAATGGTATTTTCTACTATTCTATAACTTCTAATTGTAGTATTAGTATAATACTATAATTGATATTTTGGAATACCAAGTATAATAGAATTTTTGATTCCGTCAAAGACGGGTACGTTTGCTAGTAAAATATATAACTTCAAATAAATTCATTTTCTATTGACCTATTGTGTTTGAGAATAAAGTGTAGCATAATTCAGAAAATAAATAACTCTCCGTATTATAAAATTCTCCGTTTAATAACTCAATTAAAATTCTTTTGTATTTCTTGTAATGTTATTTGAACTACATTTTATCGATTTAAATACTTACTCTAATTGCAATCTTCACCCTAAAAAAATTGCATTTTTTATCTAGCGAATTTATTAATAATTCCAGATTAATTAATTTTCGCTTTCATCATGATTGGATGATGTCAGCAGTACTTAAAGATTAATTGCTACTCTGTCTTAAAGCCAACCATGTTTACCTTACAAAACAGAATTAGCATTTACTCTGTAAGTTTGCATGTTCTCCACTTTAAACGATTAATCTTACCCCTCTCACATTTACTCAAGCATATCACTCGCTTGAAAACCAAAGTACAAAATTGATTAGTATTTGATATGACTATATACCAGTAAAAGGATAATTGAATTAGATTTACATTGATAGTGAAATAATTAAAAGTTTCTCAAATTTCAGTATTTCTGTCTTGGAGAGAAATCTTCTTTAAAAAATCCAAACTACTTCTGTTAACTACAAAAATACTTTGATTGTAAAGATGATTCAACGAAAGCTTGCTAAAGAGAAAGGAAGTTTACCTAAATACATAATAGATCGATATTTGAACTGGAATGACAAGTGTTTTATACATAAGTGTGAAATTCAAATGTGTAAATGTGTAAATTTTTTGGACATCATGGTCTTTGAAAATCATTTCTTAATATATAACAAAAATGCGCGAGATTTGCAATGTACAACGTCTTCTCTTATACTTTAAAACATTAATTCAAAATTTATATAAATAAGACATCCTGATAAAAGGATTAATAATGTTTTATTGTTTAATGCATATCAAATGAAAATGAGATAAGCAACTTCGTGCCTTGAAAATTGAATACAATTATTGGGTTGAATTGATATAGCAATTCAGCACAATGTCATATTATTTTGATAAATGTAAAAGTAGAGAAGAATTTAAAGTTTTTCTCATTTATGTTGGCTGTTGTTCACATAAAGCGGTAATTGTTAACAACTCCCAATAGACCTGAGTAGTCATTACATATATGTGATAATATAAGAAAACAACAGAAACCACTTTTTAAATGTTTTAATTAGTAGAGATATCCATTTTTAATACAGTAGTACTTCTTTAATCAGTGTCACATTTGCCTGTAAGTAGATAAGGAAAAACAAAATCGTTCAACAACTGAACGGAAAATTGTTTCGTTGTTGAATCTCATTTATATTTAGATAGACTTAGCGAATAGTACATAAAGAGAGGGAGATACATAGAGTGAGGGAAGGAGAAAGGTAGAGTGAGTAATAGACGAAATAGAGAGTGAAAGAGATAGACTAACAGCGAAAGGGAGAGATAATGATAAACAGGGTAGGTGATAGAGGAGAGAAGAAGAGACGTTTTATGATAAATTGAAGCATGTAAGAGGCTAGAGAAGTCGAATGAAAAGAGGTAGAAAAGGGAAATAGAGCGTTTAATAAACAACATTAATCATTCAATCCTAATCAAATCGTATATTCTCCACTTCAAATAATGAAGGAAACTGATATCAAGATTTTGGCTAACTTATACGTTTTTGAACTAAACTGAGTTTTTTGACGATGCTTATCTATATATATATAAAGTTCGTGAGTTTCTTTGTTTGTTCACCCATTTTCCGTAGAGATAGAGACCTGAAATTATTATAATCTTTACTTTTGATTTGATTGGATTTGTTGTAGTTGTATTACATAATAAGAAATCGTATTAGAGGGTCAGAATAGCCCAGTGGCTTGCGTACTCGCCTCGACTTTCTACAATATTATTTAATAATATTTCTCATTAGGAAGTCATGGTAGCCTATATATATAATAAATCTTACATTAGAGATTAAAAATGAATAATTTTAGAAACAAACTTGAACACAACTGTCAGATAAAATACGAATGTTCTAACGCAATATTATAAAGACAGCTTCCTTTCATTAATGTTATTTTATATTGAGTAAATAAATTAAATATTTCAATTTACAAGTTTTGTTTGTTTTAAATATATATGATTTTTTATGTTACTTGAGTAGATGTTTTATTTATTTATGTCATAAAATAAATGTTATTTACGGGTAATCTAGTGAATATACTCGTATATGTAAATGGGTTGGAGGGTTGTTGTATCTAAAAAGCTCACAGACATGTTGAAAGTCTCAATACTGCCGGATATATCAAACTGATATTATTTCCAAAAAAACTTCCTTAAGTCAGAAATGTTCTGTACAGATTTTGAGCAAAATTATTTCATGAAAAGTCTACATAATTGTTCTAATTGTGTAGGTAGACGCAATTTGTTCAGTTACAGACGATATATATTAGTTATTATAAAACTCTATTATGTTATAACAGTCCTACCGTTAAAAGTGTAATAATATGCAACACAAAAAGATCACCTTATTGATCTCTTTATTGATCAACTAGAAAAAGGAGTAAATATTATATTTTTTAAATCGGAGGATACCTTTTTGCTTCGTAACTTCTAAGAGTAGAATATTAAAACATTGGATATGAAATTTTAAAAATTAATATACTTTGAAAGAAACCGTAAAAATTTTGTTACATCAGAAGAGGAGATATATGCCTAAAAAGCTAAACGCGCTTCCCTTGAAAGAAGAGTAACTTCCTCTATTTGCAATATTATTTACATTAACTTAAATTTTATTTATCAACATCTCAAGATTAGGTTATTAACTTTATTTTAAAAAAAAAAAAAAGGAATGGAGATTTAAAATAAGTTTATTTTATTTTTTATTTATAAGTACTTATAACTAGTTCTGGAATACTTTATCAAAGTATAAATTTCTGAAAACTCTTACTGATGCTAGATGTCTTTCACAGCATGTTATTCACGTTTTAATCTATCGGAACAAATTAATTAAATAATGAATGTATAATTGCATAGGTGTTACGTATAGTTATATATTATAAATATATAAGTATGTTATAATCATATCATCCAAATTCATGATATACCAAATACTTTAGAACTAATTTACTTGAAGGGTAAATTTTCACTTCTTATAAAAAATTTATTTGTTTTGTTACCTCTATAATGCATATAATGTTTTGAAGTTCACTATATCTTTTTCATTATGTTTCTCAATGTGTGATTGGGTGAATGTCTATCGATAACTTTGTAAACTCCTTTACAAGTCTTTCAAAGCTCCATAATATTTCAGACATATAGTTTTTAGCTAATATTAATACATGGGTAAGGTTATTATCATAGTTTTTCAAAAATGGGTACTAATTCAATGTACTATTCTCATGATCTTAGAAAACTTAAATATTGACTTAATATGAATTTCCATAATATAATTTTTAGAAATTTAGGTATTACAAGATGAATTTACATCAAAAAGAATAATTATTCAACTGCAATAACTGTCAAATTCGACTGTAACAATAATTATATTTTCATTGTAGTGATTTTTTTTTCAACTGCAAAATTGAATGTTTATTGTAACTTCAATAAGTAGATATATACTCAGGCGTAGCGATCTTAGTTATTTAGTAATTTAATTAACCATTTTGACGAAATACAGTAATTGTTGTCACAGTCATTGCAAAATGCTTGTTCAGGTACTGATTTCATAAATTATCACTCATTTTCGTAAATAAATAAAATCGACGATAATCCTTGTCAATTATCACTTAGACATTTTTTCCATAAGATTTTGATTATATGAGTTATATTCTTCAAATTAAAATGATACAAGACAACTCTTCCTCATACCTCAATATCCCTGTCTATTAGAATACTTTTAATTTCTAAAGAACAATTTATCTCAACGGAATTATCCCTCTAATTGAATCAAGAACCTTGTTGTTCTATACTTTATAAATCTGGATATCAACATATGAAGGCTATAGTTACTGCCTTTATACCTGCTGTTCATAAAATTTACACAGTACTGAAGATTCTTATGTAATACTTCACTTAACTCGTCTTTTTTGTGAGTTTTATTTCTTATCCACGACCATTCCAAATAGGGTGTTTCTTTTTTCAATTTTTCTCCCAATATCACCAGGGATTTAAATAGTGTGCTTGTCGTAGTTGTAAACTTTATAATACGAATTCAGTCCTTACTGAATATGGTTCATCAACAATAATGTCTACCCTATTCAGTATAACTGCATCTCATTACTTTTCAACTGCATCCTCGGATTCAACTTTGTTTGTTTTGATGGCTTTTACAGTTGTTTGGCAAACACTAGGTTGAGTCGGTTTATAAATTGTTTCAAGAGTTCCTACGGTTAGTGCAGTCACTTACCTATTGCTATTACCGCAAAAACGGATTTGGTTGTAATATGTATGTCTATGGCCAGATCTATAAAAACATCTCCAATCTAACCTAATAATACATTAGGTTCTTCAGAGGTTAATTTTTTTCTTGGAAATACGTACTAAAATCAAACTATAACTATTTTTTTTTCGATTTTCTTCACTTCATTTTTTCTCTTTATTAATTTACAATTTACTATTTTTATGATTTTTCATTCTATAAAAACCGCTAAAAAATGCATATTGCTTCCAAGATATCTCCATTAGCACATTAAAAATTAACTAACTATTCTGAATTTCAGTTTATTCAAAATTAAATTATGTTTATGTCTAATAATAGTTTTCTCCAATAGCTATTTATTTGGTAGAGTAATTGAGCCGACGTGAGTGATATTACATATCACCAGTACACTTTTTGAGAATATGATTTTAATAAAATCAATGCTCCTAACAGCTGCATTCCATTTAATTGATTTTCATTTGCTCAACCCTCGATAATAAAAGTTTATTATATAAAAAACTTCTTATAAACATTCATTCTTTATTATTACAAACAGAAATAATTATATCTCGTTGTAGAATAAACCTGTGTTATGTTTATTACATTTAATAGACAAACGTAAATTAAGTGTACTACCTTTGATATTCAAAACACCTTGATTGGGAAAATGTTCTCACATAAAGAGCAATTTAATTAGTCGTATGACAGGTTTTACCCCTAGAGGGTAGATTACCATTTAATTAAACCTAAAATGAAAATAGCATAGAAATGTGCCCTCAATGTGTAGTCTGAGTTTCTATGTTTATTTATTTATTTTATATAAATAATATTTATTTATTTTGTATACATAAACATAGACAAGAACAAGATAGTATTAAAAAATCAATGAGATTAATAAAAACAAGACAAAAAAAGAATAAATATAATAAAAGAAATGGAAATATATAAACATAAAAACACAGATAACCTAATAAAAAAAAAAATTAATCAACAAAAATATTCAAAACAATAATAAACATGAAAAGACGACAGAATGGAGAAAGACGACGATAAGTTAAATAAAAAAAGAACAAAAACAAAATGAAAATAAATTAAAATAAACAATATTATTGATCAGATAGTTAGGCATAGATTGCTGCTACTGGTTTTTGAAAGTATAAATGTTCCTGAATTCCATGATTACCATTAATTTTAGTCCCATTCGATGATGCAGCCTATACGAAACCAACCGGACAACTCCATGAGGAAGTTACAAGGTATCTCGGAAGTTTATAATTATATTATCAGGTTTAATTGCTATCATAAACTTCAATGACAGTTTAGTTCTGTGAATCGACTACACGACCTTCTTTTTCCCCATCTCTGTTACCATTATGGCAAAATCATTAAAGTAATAATGGTTTCTTTCAATAGCCAATATTATTCTACCTCCTCACTGTACGGATGTTTGTTCGTCAACATTTCTTTAACCTTTATTTATCAAACGCAAATCTAATTATTTGTTTGTTTTTTTTTTGAGAAAGCAGCGTTTACCGCTGTGAGTCTCGATGATGTGTCTAATAGTGTCACTAAACTCATATTGTGAGTTGCCTGGCAGAAGTGAATAGCTTCCTTTAAGCTTTCATCCCGGTGGCACATACACTACATTCTTTGAGAGTGCATTGATCAGCTGGGTAGATTTTCTGTCTATAAGCTATGTGTATATTTCTATTGACATGCATTTATATGTAAAACTTCCTAATGTAATGTATTAAAATTTTTGATGTAAAACTGTAAAACTTTCTTGCTACATTGTTGGAGTACTTTTTCATGGAGTGATTAGTCTAACTTGGCTATTTATTCCGGTAGTGCTGTCGGGAATTGGACTTTAGGCTTTATCTTGTACTGGCCTAAATTGTATGGAAAGTAACCGTTTTATTTCCGTTGTTCTTACCAATAAAAAAAGGTTTGTGGGCTTGCTCTTGCTCGTATTGCGGATGAATGGCTGTAAAAATGTTTATATAGAAGATGTTTCATCTTGAAATTAGATCCTCTACATAGGAGATGGATTATCTGATAGGCTTTGAGTATGAGGTCATCCAATGTACATACTGAACTGATAGGGTTTGTTGTAAAGACTCTAAAATCCAAGCGAAGTTCAGGAGTTTAAACAGGCTTTGTTTAAAACAGTCTTGATAACCTGACGGACTCCTCTCATCTACAATAGGACCTTCCTAGCAAAAACTTAAGCAAGATCGTCCACAAAATGATTTAGTCAACTATAGTTGATACACTGTCTAAAATATCATTGCTTGGCACAAGAATAGCGTGGTTCTCAACACTATCCCTTGGAGCACACCAAGTTCAGTTTTTTTATCTCTGAGGGACATTAACCCAGCTAAACTCTGAACATCTGAACTGCAAGGAAGTTTCTCACAAAGCTAAATTATCTTTCCTTAATATCTCAGAATTGCTATCTTTTCAGTATAATACATCTCTTTGTTATGTTGAATGCTTGTCTTCACTGAAACAAGACGGCTAAGGTGTGTTCTCTTTTCTAGAATGAATCCTAGATAATTTTCTCTATAGTGGTGAGATAGTTAAATGCACAATACGCATTGTATACCCTCTTGATATTCGCTGACACAAGAGTGTTGGTCTAAAAACCATGATGGTCTCCTGTAAGTCATTAATACATGTAGTCGCTGAGGCAAAAAGTCATGGATGATGGTCGGAAGCTGTTAGAGCCACTTATAATCTTGCATTCTTTTTGAAAACGGCACCTAATATAGCTTCTTTTCAACTATTGGAATAAGTTTCAGCAATTCATATTTGGTTATGGAGATAAATAGTCTTTAGACTATGAAGGCTGAAATATTGAAAGGGTTATTCAAAAGGAAATAAGGGAGTCTAGTCACTTTTTTGTGAATACTCAATTGACTTTCAGTAGTCTGAAGTCAGATGCGAGTGCTCTATTCGACTGACCAGTTCGTCATCCACAACTAATCACCACGACAGCGACACCTCTCTGAAGGAAGACAAACTTTCAAAGTCCCTGACACAGTTGTGGTAGGTCATATTCTCACACTAATTATTCTTATGTTAGTTTGTTGTAATATATTCTATGGTTTATAGATGCATCTATATAGTAATTCTGATTTGATAGATTTAAAAACGTGTTATCAAATGGTTCTTCTGTATGTAAAAAACTTTTGACATAAACTTAAACAGGCCGTAGTGACTTCATTAAAAGATTAATCTCCAAAAGAGTCATCTCCAAACTATTTTTTTTGAGCTCATTCTGTTTATTTCATCTCTGGAAAACTTCTCACGATACTACAAACAAAAGTTAATCATATTATTTTTACTAGTGCAAATTAGTCCTCTAATATTCAATTTTTGTGAAATATTCGTACTCATGCGAGATCTATACAAAATATTAAGTTATTAAATAAACTGAGAAAAGCTTTGGCATGTGTTTTGTTACTAAGAGCAAAACTTTGGGTTCAATATCACACAAAAACATTGAATTGTAAATAAGAATGAAATAATTTACCAGCCATATCTATTTAAAATGTTAAACTTCATAAATACTGGTGATTGAATATAAATTTAATTAGTAAGTGAACCCACAATTTATCCACAGTAGGACAGTAATCAAAATTAATTGACATGGTAGTTATTTAATATTCTCCTTGGTTTCTTTTCACCCAATAATATAATTATTTATTGATCTTAACTAATTTTTATATATATTACAAACCTTGTATTACGGAAACAAGGTATTTTTGGATTGCTAACAGAAGCTTTTTCCGACGCTGTAGCTCTAGGTACAATTATAAATTCTCGTAGTCATCTCCAAATATACGATAAATACTTTATGCCTGACAACTATATAAACTAATCATAAATATGGGTGTGTAGATTTTGCATTAACTATACAAATCCTAAAAAAAATATTAAACATTTGTATAAAAACTATTTTATTACATAAATTTTATTGGAGTACAAATAAAATTATCGCACACGATTGCACTAAAATCGGCAAAAAAAATTGTGACTTAGGTGATAAATGTTGTTTTATGCAACAGGACTCCAGAGTCACTTTAAGCATGTCCTGTTATATGTATATATGAAATACAAATTATAGAATATAGCAAGCATGTGATATAGATATAATAAAGACTTAATAATATTTATATTAAGAGTTATAGAACTGCACAGAAATGTTTAGAGAAGGTGGAAAGAAATTGTAGAGAATGTGGAAGTCTTGTGTCAAGCAGTCCGTAGTTTTTCCGAGTTGAGACAAGTTTGGCCGACTTAAACTCCCCGCCTTGTCCTTAATCCGTCTTGTAAACTTGACTCATTCTCGCTTCCTATTCCGCCTCTTTGAATTTATCTTTTTAACTCTTCTTCCATGCCACATTCGAGGACAATATGTACAAATCACAGTTTGCAAAAACATTTTTACTTTCATTCTGTTCAGGCTAGTGAACCCTTTTTGGTGAAAATTAATATCCAAAGCTGAAGTATGTTATTGTACACCACATCACCCACACATACTCATACATAAACACACACACACACACACACACACACACACACACACACACACACACACACACACATCATATATATATATATATATATAAATATATATGCTTTTAAAAACTGGATGTCTGTTTCCACTTGGTTCAATTTCGTCTTATATTTTTCCAAATTACGAATTTTTTTCTTTAATGCAGAGTACAATTTAAAAATTAAATCACCATAATTTTTTCATTTATATATATATATATATAACGAGATTTCACAATAAACGCATGAAATATATGGTCGAAACCATATTTCAAATTTTCTGATTTTACATGGGGTTAGACGTTTATTATGTATATTCCAAATGTTAAAACTAGTCCAACAAAGCAAAGTGTATAGAACAATGTACAGAAAAAAAATTAATGAAATCGGAATTTCCAACGTTCAGTTCGAAGTCAGGGAGAAGTTAAGAGGAGATCTGAAGAGATGTATGTTAAAAGGTATTCTGCGTTAATGTTTAACCGTTAAGTGTACTAGACAGGAACACCTTTTTTGAAAATAGAATGATTCCTCCCAACCTGAATGTGATTCCTGACGGTATAATATCCAAGTAAGAAATTTTCATAAAGGGAAATTGTACTGAACAACCCATAAGTCAATTTAGTAATGTATCGTTCCATTTCAGTTTTAGATATTTTACTCTCTATAGAGCCATTTCATTTCTAAGGAGCCTCAGTAGACAGAAGATGGCTTCATTTTTGATCAAAACTTCTAAAAGAGTGATGGTTGACTACTTTTCTATACTGCATGTAAAGCAGGTGATCATTGCTTCTATTATCCCTTGAGAGAC
Organism: Hermatobates lingyangjiaoensis; assembly: GCA_026182355.1. Lineage (NCBI taxonomy): Eukaryota > Metazoa > Arthropoda > Insecta > Hemiptera > Hermatobatidae > Hermatobates > Hermatobates lingyangjiaoensis. The sequence goes on along the minus strand of JAPFBL010001935.1, from coordinate 2,441,997 downwards.
TTGTCTTTTTGGCTCCTTAAGGCTAGTTTGGTTACCTTTTTCAATAATCTATGAATACTGCTCTGCCAATGAATATGGTGCAATGTGTCGTGTCATGACAGTATAGAGGAAAAGTTTTCATGTGCGGGTAAGACCCCAACTTCTAGTAAAAAATATCTTACAGGAGAACATTCCGTTTGTGGTCTTACTAAAGCATCACTAACATGGTTTTTCCAGTTTAGTCCATCTCAAAAAGCGATAGCTGGTATTTCTATATCTTTGAGAGTTCTGTTTTAGTACTTTTAGTGAAACAGTCTTTTTTTTATTTATTTTTATACTACAACTACCCTTAGAAGGGTAACAAGTAATATTGATACATGATACATATAAAAAAATGAAATAAAAGAGTGGAGAAACCACCTATTGGTGGTTTCATATAAATTATTCTGATCACTTGAAATTAGTAAGCATTCCTGAGTACATCCCGGGGCCAACATCTTTTTAGCCTTCTAATAGGGTCGATAAGAATCTGGTGGGATATAACTGCTGTATTAAAGGTTCAGGTTGGAGGGTAAAGATTCATGAAATTTGCAGTACCGTGATCGGATTTTTGTTGAATAAAAGGAATTTTTAAATGGTTATGAATGGTTTCATTGGAAACATTAAAAGAAGTTTTACAATTTTTCGAAGGATTATGGATTGAGCTGTTTAGATTCTTTGGATATTTGTACACTTGATTGATCCCCAGATTTCGAGTCCTTAAAACCAAATCGGATAAACGGTCTTTGAGACCTTCTCCCTTCGTCCTTGACAATGGCATATTCACCGTTTTCTTGAGTTTATATCCAAACACTACTTTTTAGCCATCTTTAAATAATCTGAAGTCATGCTACTTAAGTTAAAAGAGAGCATCATCAAGCTTTCCCCTCTTAACAAGGCCACATTTATTTAGAGTATCTAGTATACCAATCATAACAAATGACCATATTGACGACGACACACGTACCTGAGAACTATCATTGGTGGCATGTTCATTTGTGATATATCCTATACTTAATTGTATTATTCGTCACATTAGCATTGTATAAACTTTATCTTTAAGCGTTAAAGAAGAATCTATTTCGCTAAGCAAACGTTTTGAAACGTTTTTGTTCATTTCAGCCTTTCAGCCTTTGTTCATATGTTTTTGAGAGAGATATGTCGTCTTTTACGAAGATACTTATTTTCTTCAAACTTGTCACATGACTATAGATGCAATATTTTACATTCTAATGTATGACTTCTTCAATGTTGTAAGCTCATGAAATATTCGAACTGTAATATCTAATTACAAATAGTAGATGTGCTGTCAAAAAATATGAAAAGTACTTTTTCCATTCTCTGGTATTAATCGAGTCCTTAAATACACAAAAAACTTATTTCTGACAATTAGAAATACAATATTCAGGTCAGTTATATAATTGTTCCCAAACACCATTCCTCACTCAATAAAGGGTAATAAAATATGGATCGATCTTTTTTCACGTTTGTTTGTATAGTTTTTAGTATTTTATTGTTCTTAAATACCATAGTAAATCATTAAATCATATTTCTTATAATTTCTCTTATTAAATCTTAACACAAGAATTACGCTTCGATCGACTCTAAAGAAAATTTCTTAAATCAATGTAAACAAAGCAGATAAATACAGCAGATACTAAATTATTCCACTTGACCTTTTAGTTTTTATAGCTATTTTAGTAATTAATTTCTTGAATTGTATTTATAAAATATTATTTTAAGTAGATTTTTATAACAAAATTTATTCTTCTCTAGTTAGCCGTTTAGAATAAAAGAACTGTTTTGAAATCATAACATGAACCCTAAGCCTCTTCACATCAATATAGTGACATACAAAAAGTATTTGGTTCATATACGATAACTTACAATTTTCGGTTATAATTTCATTATGATCAGTCAAACAATGTAACCTGTATCGCGTGCAAAAGCTTTCAAAATAAATTGTAGGTCAATATTCATACATTTTATTTCAAAAAGAACATTTTCAGTTGATATAAAAACTGAGGTTTTTTTCAAACTAGGCTCATGTTTCAACACTGTAGTGATAGTAGTTTATGAAGAAATAAATTGTCTAAAATCACATTTTGGACCAAAAAAGTGACTTTCGCATATTTCCATCATATGAAATTAATGAGTAGCCCGTGGTCTACTTATATTAACCAAAAAATGGATTAATTTTATCAATGAATTCTACACGGCTACTCTGAAGTGTGACTTAAACACCGTGGCTTGTGGAGTGCCGCCGAAGTTTTCGATACTCATTCTCTCACACACAGACATATCGTGAAGAGTTGAAAAAAGACTTTGGGATGTCAGAACTTCTAAATCCGTCATAATTTCATATCAAACTTTTTTTATTATTACTATATTTTGGTTATAGCAAAGTAAAATGTTGATAATGAAAAAGTTGCTGCAAAATATAAATATATAAATTCACACAAGGGGTTTTTGAGGATTTTGGTCATAAAACATATAACTCCTGATTATAAGCCGACGTTTCGCCAAAAGTTTTTTGGCATTTTCAAGGCTAAAAAACAATTTATTAACGACATTTAAAAGATGTATTTATCTTGATTTACTTATGTCGTTAATAAATTGTTTTTTAGCCTTGAAAATGCCAAACAACTTTTGGCGAAACGTCGGCTTATAATCAGGAGTTGTATGTTTTATGAGCAAAATCCTCAAGAACCCCTTGTGTGAATTTGAAATATCAGTGGTCGAGAAGCTATATCAATATAAATATATAGATATGAGAGAATTTATTGTATCAAAATATACAATACATAGCGTAGTACCAATGAAATACAATAATAATATAAAAACAAATGATATGCATACCCATAAATGGACAACCATAAACACCAAAATTTTACTATTAATGTGAAATTAAAATTAATTTTTAAATTACATAACAAAATATTAAAATATAACTCTACCTTTCAATCAGTAATAGTTATCTTTACAGTTATATTGTTTGTGACACTTGTATATCATGATTACTTTGTTCATAAAAATAACTTGAAAGGAATTGTTTATTTACATCAGTTCTTACAAATTAAGCTCTCTTAAATTTATTGCATATATGCTATGAATTGACTACCCATCATTTCCATGGATCTCCCTCCTTACGTTTATGTTATTTTTTGATAAAAGTTATTTAAATGTTCCCCATTAATCAAAGTTTTTCATCCTCATGGTTTAATATTTTATTGTAAGAGATTATTAAAGGAATGAATTCCAATTCTAATTGATAGTAGCCGTTAAAAAAGGATCTAAAGAAAACAAATTAATTTAGTTATTAGTTCCAACAACAAAAGCTATCAATCAATGTAAAAAATACAGAATTCTTTTAAAACAAATTTATTACAGCATATATATCAAATTGTAAATTTAAGCCTAAGTCAATTGTTTCCCAGATATCGTTTTGGACTCAATTGGTTTATCGCTTATCCTTTCTCTATTGACATTGTTTTTTACATTAAATTTATTGTATACATAAAATATTGTTATATTATTAAATAACTATTTATTTTGAAGTTATTAATTTATCTTTCCTCTTGTAAATTGTGAACAAAATTAGATAATGGAAATATTACTTTTATAAATTATTAATAGTAACTTATAGCACCTACATTTTAAACATATATATATATAGACATATGCTTTTAAAAACTGGATGTCTGTTTCCACTTGATTTAATTTTGTCTTATATTTTTCCAAATTACGAAATTTTTTCTTCAACTCAGAACTCAACTTAAAAATTAATTCACCATAATTTCTTATTTTATTATTGAACATGTTTCGGTGTACGTTCACCATCTTCAGCAAAACACACAATTAATTACAATTACCTTAACAAATGAATCTAATCATCCAGTTTTTAAAAGCATGTATTGAAGAAGGACTGCTCCCAACTTTTACAAATATATATATATATACAGGTTTTGAGTAAATATACTCAAAATCTGTGAATATAAAGTGGTAAAGAAACAAATGGCATATATATGTATATATATATTTATCATTAAAATTAACCGCAGCCTCGGCATTCACGATCTTATGACTGAGAGATTCGATCCTACGAACTAACAAGGTTCAACTGGAAAAGGAGTTGGCCAAGTGACATGTTAAATTACAATCGATGAGATAGTCATTGCTATTAATAGATTAAAAGAATTAGTAAAGGTTGATACAAAGAGAATCTTTATTGACCTTTGACCTTCTCTTTATATTAACCTTTACTAATCCTTTTAATCTATTAACAGCAATGACTATCTCATCGATTTTAATTTAACATGTCACTTGGCCAACTCCTTTTCCAGTTGAACCCTGTTAGCAGGAGGTTAGTTCGTAGGATCGAATCTCTCAGTCTTAAGATCGTGAATGCCGAGACTGCGGTTAATTTTAATGATACCTGTTTAAAAGAGGATCTGCTCCCTATTTATACCAATATATATATTGTTAAAAACGCCTCATATTTGGCTTGTATCTGTTTCTTACACAATTTCTCCAGTTTCCGGAATTCCTTCCTCGTCTCTTCATTAAAACTATAAAGGTTATCACCAATATTACTAGTCGACATGTTTCGAATGTACCACATTCATCATCAGGACAATAATGAGAATAATAATAGGATTGTTAGTTTATATATATATATAGAGGTGGATTACTATTGGAATGTTCATAGGACATCGCCCTGAATCACGGGGCATTATGGGGGATTAAGGCAGAGTGGTAGGACTCACCTACTACCTGGCTAATCTGATTTGGCCTGTTGGAAAACAGTTTTAAAATTCGACAAGAATTATTAAGTTGGATATTTATGGCTGGCTGCTTTTCTTGAATTATTAATGCTACTAATATTTGTAATTTAACATGGTTTCTTTCTTTAGCGATAATTTTCGTGGAATTCACAATCATTTCTCTTGTGAGTTTTGTCTTATGGACTGCTGTTGTATGGCATTTTGGCGCGCCGGCAGAAAGGTGCATCGTAATTCTTCTTGATAATGAAGTCGTGGTCATTGGTATATATGAGCTTTTACGGGCCTCGCAGCTCCCGATATTACATGAGTACTCATATACAAGATTTGTTTCTTTTGATTCTTTTACGCTAGGATTATTTTTTATTATTAAACTGCTTATTGAAGGGCTTTGGTAGTAGGTTATCAGGGTCAAACTATCCTCAGGCTTAATACATTTAACATGGCTTTTTATAATACTTGTCAAGACACGTTCATCAGTTTTATATTCCTCTGTATACTGATACTTGTAGAATATTTTGTGGTTTGTGCCTGTCTTTAGGCTCTTATTGTCTGAGGTGAATCTATTCTCCAGGTAGCGTCTTAGAATGCTATACCTGGATCCAACTTTTACAAATATATATATTCTCGTACTCAAGAATTATCAAAACATTCTTTAGATAAATGTTGCACTATAAAAAAAATCGTATTTATAAAACCAATTTCATAGTAGAAGTGAGTTTTCCATTTCTACTGCGATTAGATAAACCTTAAGAAAAATGCTGTATGCTGAAAATGCGTTATCGTGCAGTAAAAGTTTTTCATGTGGTGAGTTTTTCAATCATTTTTACATATGAGTAATATCATATAATAACTGACTGCAGAACTGTAGAAGAAGGTTGAACCAAGTGGTTCCAAATACAAGATTGGGTGATAACTAGGACTCTTGCACTGACCAAATTATGGAATTTGATGAGTTTCTTTAAAGAATGTAGTGGAGATATTTACTGACCGAAAGCAGATTGTCGCCGCAGGGGAAGTAGTATAAGTGTACAATACGACAAGGACACGATTACAAAATGGTGATTTCTACTAAAAGCTGGAGGATTGATTCCCTCCAAATGGACCAAACACTGAGGATAATCCTACTCAATAGAAAAGCTGACCGGTTTTTCCTTGTCTTAAACCATTCATAATAAAATATGACTGAAATATGATTTGTCATGATGGCATCATGTAATTATTATTAGTTTAATTACCCTTACTATTAATATTTTGTCATTCTCGTTGTTAATATTGTGGGTATTACTACTTTTCTTGCTTTATTTAAGTTGCTGAATATTTTTATTTCACAAAAATTAATTATTTTACCTGATAATAAGTAGTTGCACTTTTCTAAACCTTTTGCAAAAGAAGAATAAAATTTATAGGATGCAACTCTACGGCAAAGCAATTATCTTTTGTAAAGTAGTAGTTCTATTAAAAATTATTAGAAATTCTAAGTCACTTTTAAATCCCATAAAATTAATCTACTGTTATTCTTTTAATTTCAATTTTTCTTTACCATATTATTAAAAACTTTATTGTATCTTTTTAATAAAAGTATGTAAGATTCTTATTATAACTGATTTCTTAACATAATTTAAGTTTGATAAACCTTGAACTATCAGAAAAAATTTAAGACATATACATTGTACTGTTTTCTGAAGTGTGTGTGTGTTTGTGTGTGTGTGTGTGTGTTGTGTGTGTGTGTGTGTGTGTGTGTGTGTCAGACATTTTTTATTTAAAGAAATCAAAAAATCAGTTATAATATCAGTACAGTTTTTTCCTAGTTTGAAATTAACGAATGGAATCAATTTCAACTTTCAAAAAATCTTATTAAAACAATTTATTAAACTGTTAGATATTTCGAGTGATAGTTTTTCAACATCCAGTGAGCCTGCTGATAATATATGTTCTCTACATTGATAATGAGATAGCAACTCTGCCATCCCCCAAGGAAACATTGCTCGCTCAAACTTGAAAAGTTTGCCAGGCTCAAGTTTAATCAAGTTGTAACTTTTAAAGAGTTACTATTACCTGGATACTAACTGCAAGTGTTCTGAAGACTACAGAACAACTGATTCTTGAGAACTATTTGAGCTATTTAACTTGAAAGTAGCAAAACAGAAAGTCTTTAGCGTACTTGAACAAAAAGGAAAGTTTAAACAAATATAAAGTCACAAACAAAATATTTAAAATTACATCGAAAATAAAACGTTATTCTGAATACTTAATAAACTCTACATTTTCAACATACAAGTTGATTCAATGAAGCTATTGTGAAGTTAATGTTTCCAACCTCCTTATACAAAGGCTTTTACCTAAGTACTGCACCCAAGGGATACCCTAGGTGCTCGCCTGGTTTTCCAGAGATTATTAAAATCTGACAGTCACAATACTATGAAGCTTTAATGATAATAACCTTTGGTTCAATGTTTAAATCGTAAAGCCAAATGTAAAATACTCGTACATAAAATTTGAATACTAGTTTTGGCGCCTTTTCATAACAAATCTTCATTATCAAAAATGAACAGTTTTGGTTGAAAAGAAATTTAAGCAACCACAATCAGTTCATTCAAATAACGAAGGGTTGTAAGTGCCTCCCCAAACCCCAATCGTGTCACAGTTTAGTTGTCAACTGAGCTACTTTAATGGTTGATACAGCTATGAAATATATTTCATAAACGCCTAGTTAAGAAAACAAGGGCAATTTTTTGTATTTATTTATGCTAGCATAAATTATATGTATATAAACAGAATTATTAACATTTAGAAAACATTATAACAACAAAACAGTCTATCTTTGATAACACTGTTATCAAAATCTAATTATTCACTGTAAAAGTTCTCATTGAACAGAGGTCTGCAATGCTACTCCTGCAATCCAATTAGCATCACATTACAAACAGCTAGAAACATCAACTGTTCTATACTAAGGAATGAGCTGATAACGACTACCAGATTCCTAGTGGTAGTCGAGTGAGATAATTCACACCGAAAAATCGTCAAAAAGGGACTTTGACGCATGAAACCATGTCCAAATTAGTCATATGTCATATCAAATTTTTCATTATCACTATCTTTACTTATCGCAGAGTAATAAAAAAACAGGTATTATAATTAAAACGAAGAATATGCACGTTTGAGTCAAGTTTGAATTTTATATTAATATTACTTGAAAGTATTAATGTAAATAGTCATGTCTATTTAGTTAACTGAGCCGTTTATTGTTTACAAAACTGTCTGATAATCAACAAACCTCTTCTAGTCACATTAACAAGGTTCCAGTTATGTCGGCAACCATTGCAGCCTTTGAGAACGACTAATTAATTGGTTTTGCAGCTTACTAATTTGGGAGTACTTTGATCAGCCAGATGTAATGAATTAAATGAGTAATGGATTCTAGGAAAATTGTTGATTAATTTGTTGTAAACATCATATTAACTATATTTAAGTGAAATTGTAAATTTAATGACGCGTTCTATTTATTAAATTGTTATTAAAATTACAATTTTTTTGTTAACATCACGTGACATTCATTTATCTCATTAATGGCTAATAATTCACCCCATATTAAACATGGGAAACAAAAAAAAAATGAAAATAATAAATTTAATCAATATTAACTTTGATTAAAACATTACTTTACTTAAAACATGGCTTTACTTAAAACATTAAATCTCCGTAACCACAGCAAAAAAATCAAGAATTAAACTTCCAAATGAAACAAATATAATTTTTAATAATAGTTACAAGGTTATCTAGAAATTTATGGTTATCCACGGCTACTTAGAAAGAATTATTTTTAACAAATTCCATTATTTAACTTTGCTTAATTTGAACAATAAAAAAGGAGCAACCAACGCAAAAATTAATATAAAACTGCTTGGGAAAGCTTGGGAAAGAGCAAAACATAAAGCAGCACCAACGTTTAGAACGTTAAGGGCTTCGAGATCTCAAAAAAAACATATTGTACGGAAAAAATAAATTGAAGATTGCTTTTAAAACTTTTACTAAATTCATTAATTTGCAAATTCATTAACCAAATTGCAAGAACTATTTTATTGAGCTCAGGTGACTTCAAAACGCGTATTTTCTTTGAAGATTTCACAGCAAAATGTTTCTCAAATGTAATCCTTCCTTTATTATGTAGTTCATATAGTCAATATGGCTGGTCTCGTATGACTCATATAAACTATGACCAATCTCTTCCAGTGATTATTTCATAGTGTGACCTGTTTTACTCTACATCCAATTATTCTAGACACAGAACTAGTCATTTATTTAATTAATTAGTATTTATATAGATCACTTCTGTGATGGCATACTACATAAATAATAGAAAAGAATTCCGAAAGTTACAAATAAACAAACATATGTTTGTATAAAATGTGAGAGTTTTGGGAATGAAAGAAATTCCGTGCTCAGGAATGTTAGGTTAGTATTGGAACTGTAGATATCAGTGTTCTAGCAGAGGAGTAACTAGGACCACTTACTGAAGTCATTTGTATTATGTGACTTGGACAGCAGCTCGTATCTAACATTGCAGTATTCCACTCTTCTCACATAGGTTACAGCCACATCCCGTGAATTATTGCTCGTATAAAACAATTATGGCCATAAAAAATCTGGAGTGAACAAAATATTAAACATCTTCGCAACCATTTTTAACACTGAATTTCTTTAAAAATAGCTATCAGGTAGAGCCAATATTAAAATCTATTGCCAAAATTATTATCAGACTCACAGAAACTCAATTCAATTCTTTTAATATAGCGACATATATTTTACCAGTTATAACAAAACAGTAATCATCGTTCCTAAACAATACTTCAATTTACAGCAATCATTGTTCCATAACAATAAGTGAATTTACTGTAGATGGAACTTAATTACTGCCATTTTATGCAACATTTTCGAATCTAATACTTTACATTTATGTAGACCTTAGTAGATATGACTTTACGTTTTATCATGCAATATTTAAATTAATACAATACATAATATAGCCTTAAATGTTTGTAAAAATCATCAAAATTGTTAGTTTGAATTAGTACCTGGTTTGGTATAACAAACTCTAACGTACTTTTCCCAAGTTTCAAAAATTCTGAATACAATTAGATATTTTTTCACACCAAGTTCTATCTTACTATCAAATTTCATCATAATTAATATAACTTAAAGTAACAAACAAAAGAAATAATCAAATTTATTTAAAAAAAATGACATTATATGAGCTAGTTCAGTTCCTTAGAGTTCTAGTTTAGTATTTTCAATAAATAGGTTTTTGATGGATACTTTTCTTTCTTTCTAAGTAACGAAAAAACCTTTTATCTGGATGTTCAGAAATTTCTTGGTCTTTCATCTCTCACGAATTTGGAGAGTATGAATCAAAATCTCAAAGATATTACCATAAGAAGTTTATTGAATCACGGGAAAAGTGACATAAAATTCGCTTTCAATACCACCCTAGAAAGAACGGAGATCCTAAACTCATCATCTACTATATTTCTGACACCAGTTTCTGCGAGTTTGAGAGGCAGTAAACACACAACTATTGGCCTGAAATACAAAGACCCTCTCTACATTAAACCACCGGGGATTACAGAGGCATTTGCTGAGTCTCTAGGCTAATTATTCGAGAAACAGGACCCAAAACTCTCTCCTTGTCTATTTAAACTCTCTTTCGGAGGAGTCTATCGCTTTTAATATGGAGGAAGTTAATTCCAGATTGAAAGTGCTCGCTATACGCTAAGCCCAGAGTGCAAGCGGCGTAAACAATTATCTTGTGAAGTAGCTCCCAGACCCAACACTCAAATGATTAACTTCAATATTAAATGGTTGCATTAAAATTAGTTATGCTTGTAAACAAGCATTTAAAATCATAATTACTTTAATCCTTTTTATTTCGTTCTGATTACTTATTTTATATATATATATATATATATATATATATATACAAGATTTCACATAAACACGCGCAATAACAATCAATGATCAAATCACAATATGAAATGTGAAAAAAAAGACTAAGGTCTTTCAACAGTAACAAGCGGTCTTCGTCAGAGTCAAAATTCCAGGGTTTTTGACTGTGACGAAGACCGCTTATTACGGTTTGTAAGATCTTAGATTTTTTCCCCCATTTCATATTGTGGTTTGATCATTGAGATATATGTATATATATATATATAAAAAGATTTCACATAAACACGTGAAACAACAATCAATGACCAAACCACAATAAGAAATGGGAAATCAAGACTAAAATCTTTCAACCGTAACAAGCGGTCTTCGTCAGAGTCAAAAACTCAGTTGGATTTTTGACTCTGACGAAGACCGCTTATTACGGTTGAAAGATCTTAGTCTTGTTTTCCCATTTCTTATTGTGGTTTGGTCATTGATATATATATAAAGTTTTCACATAAACATGCAAAATAACAATCAATGATCAAACCACAATATGAAATGGGAAAACAAGACTATGATCTTTGAACCATAGCAAGAGGTTTTCGTGTATATATGATTGTGTGTGTGTGTGTGTGTGTGTGTCCCTTGCTTACAAGTACCTTTTTTTTATGTAGTTTTTCGAACTTTCTTGCTAATTTTCGGTCTTCAGGGTTGAGTAGGTGAATAATTTCTGCAAAGCTATGGTTTGAAATCATTATATAGAATTAATCAACGTTGTACTTTGAACTACGAGTATCTTTAAACAAAAAAAAAAAAAATTAAAAAAAAATATTGAAATCTTTCAGTTGTCTCCAACCAATATTTATATATAGGCTCCTTTTTATTAATTATTGATAACATGGATATTTTTAATTACACTAATTTAATCAGTACAAATTAATTAATATTAGATTAATACTGAATTATGTCTCACGGAAGTCTACATAAATTAAATTAAACCACTGACATATTAAATCACATTAATGATTCCAATGACTTGAAATATGTTAACTTTTCCATAGAATAGATTACTTTAAATAAAATTATTCATAAAAATTATAGCTTCTTTATAAAATACTATTAAATAAAAGAAATAATCACTTCATAAGGTAAAAATTAACACAACTTAAACTCTTTACGAAGAATAAATGCATGCATTGAATCCTTAATGTTAAAAGGTAATCAAAGACTAAGATATCAGTAATAAAAATGTGTTGTTAATTAAGAAATATTATTAATTAATTTCTTGATACCATCCAGAAATTTTACGTCATATATCCTTCGTTATGTTCGCCTGGTTTTGACAGGCATCTTGAAAAGCATCGGAATGCCCCAAAGCCGATCCAACGAAACCAACATCAGTAATGTTGATACAACGTAATATGATACTTTTCTTCATCTAACTTATAGTAATCGTTGTTAAAATAATAATAATAACTTTAATGTTTATATATCTTCTTAAAAAGATAACCAAGCATGAAATTGGTATAAAAAATTTTAGAAACATGTTTGAAATAAGGATTGATACCAACCTTTACTAATATATATATATAGCAGTTAACTGCTGAAACAGTTAGCTTCAGCTACTCAAAGGGACTACTTCTGCCCGATGACGACGACTGTCGAAATATCGTTGTGAGTCTTTGTGTGTGTCTTTATTTGTTTTTCTCTTCCTGTGTGAACTATATATATATATAAAGATCACACTACAACATGAAATTGAAAAAAAAGACTAAGATCTTTAGAAAAGACTTAAGACTAAGATAAGTATATATATATATATATATATACATTGGTATCAGTCCATTTCTAAAAAAAAAAAACTTTTTCAATTACATTTAGTTATTTCTTAAGTTTCTTTGGCATGATATAAGTGATAAATAATTAATACGAAGTAATAATTACTACATTAAATATTACTTATTTGTGACATCTTTTTTTTGTCTTGAATAATTACAGAAACTCTTAAAACTTATTTTTGAACCAGTAACAATTATTCACAAAGTAAGATGTGTATTTTGTAAAAAGATATAAACATTTTGATTTATGATTGTTTCTGAAAAAAAAGTAATGGATTAGAACAAAACTGTACGAAAAATAACCAATTTTTAGTCTGTGTGCTGAACACTTGTTTATTGATATTAGAAGGTTAGAAAGAAAAGTTGTGCTACACTATTAGATTTTAGAAAATTTAGAACATGGGTTATATATGATAGAGATATGATGCGACTGAAGAAAAGGCAATAGGACACATTGGGTCGCAGAACACGCAAGTCCACACACACGTGTGAATTGTTGAGTGCCCAATAATTTTAATAAATAAATCCACTCAGCCTTCAACAGACAAACATATAATCACCATTGAGAAAAGATAAAAATAAATGTTGTGGAGCCGTCTAAATTTTTAAATTGAATATCTTCAATATTACTTATTCTTAGAAAATTTGTAAAGTAGTCTACATTTAACGTTACTGTCAATATTACTATAAGTACATTATTATCAGGAATAATGATCAACAATTTTACTAAATGTCGTTACTGTACTAGTCAATTATAATGAAAATGTGAATTGCCAACACTTGGAAAGTATACATCTATTGAATGTTATAACTCAATAATAAAACGACACAGGCAACAGTGGCATTAATTTAATTCAAAGAATTAAAAGTTAAAACTTCTAATTATAAATAAGCTAAGAAATCATAAATTATAAGTTGGATTTGTAGCACTAGTTGAAGATTATTGCTAATCAAATCACTAATATATTAAGCATTGTTAGCCATATCACCTGATATATTATGAATACGTGAAGTGGAGTTTTAGTTGTCAAGTCAGTTTGTTTTGATTACTATTTCAGATAGGAAACATAATAAGTAAATTACATAATTAAAAATTATTTAAAAATCATAAATGATTATTTTATTTAATACTATTATTTATTCAATTATTTGTTATTTATACGAACTGTGTTCGTATTATTTTGAATTATTAATTCTTTCAATTAATAGTTCATTATTCACTAGTATTCTAATTTTAAAACTGGCTTTACTTCTTCTGAATTACTTATATTGAACTCTGAAATTTCAGTAAGATAAAACTCACACATTAATAAATTTCCCGCTTTTTGTGTTCTATATCTTTTGCAATAATCAAAATTTTGGTTTCTGTAACACTATATCAGCATAACGCAATACTAAATACATAATTAATTATTTCATGATTTTGTATTTTTATTACTATAAGGTAAAAGTACTTTCTCAGGTAGTAGTAGAGTTTTACTCAAGCTTCTGTTGAATCAATGTAAAAATCAAATAAACTATCTAAAGGCCAACAATAATTCAGTGACTTGAACAATAATTTAAACGGCTGATCTTAAATCAAAGTCATTCTCAGACAAATAGTGTAACAGTAATTAAATCCACTTTTAACCTAAACTTTATCACTGAATTAATTCAATTTTATGTAATCAATTACGTAAAACATATTAATTAAAAAATTAATACAATTTCAATTCATGAATTAATATTAATGTTATTTCTCATGAAATTGGAATTAAAATTTGTCTTTTCAGGTAGTAGCCTAAAAAAATTGTCTCAGGGATGCCGTATAAGTGTGTATACAATGAATGATGTTTTAGTTTGACTTTGAATTTTTTTTAACTTTTTCCTTTTTTTTTACAGCAAGTCAATAAAAGTACCAACTGCCCATGAATAAAGGTAGAAAATGATATTTTTCACCTTAACTAATCATTCATGAACAATTAAATCTTTCTTCTACATCTAATTTTATAATTTGGAGAAGATCTACATACTTATATCATACTTATATCTCTTGGTCGCGTTTAAATGTTTGCACGCTCGAAATTGAATAGAATTTTAGAAATTTGGTGGACCTCGAAACCACGACGTCGGCATTGGAGATCCGGCGAGCTACCTATTTTGCCAGAGAGACTGTTGAACACTAGACTTCCAAAGACTGATTTAAATGACGACAAAGGTTAGATAATAGTTTTTCGACCTAAATTATATTGATTTAATTATAATAAATTTAGAAAGAGAAAATTTAATGAATAATCCATGATAATATAAAATAATTGTTTAATATATCAACAAATGATATGTATTATAGTTAACAGAAGTTCTAGAAATTATCAAGTTAATATAAGTAAAATATTAACAGCACACAATAATGTCCGTAATCAAAAAACAGTTTCTCGTAATGCCTATATTTTCTTCTTTTGATATATCTATTTCAATAAAAAAGATAGAGTAAGGATTCCGATGCATCGGAAGGTACAGGAAAGTTCTTAATAAAACTAATTCTCTCTAAATTAAGGAGTTCAGGACTAATAGCATTGGCTGTAGTCTCTCAGGAATTGACAACTTCTTCCAGTTGTCAAAACAGGAACTGATGTTGATATCTATAATGATTTAATCAGTCTTACTTGTGGCGCAAATTTACTAAATCACATTTAACTAGCAATATAAAGTTCAAGAAGAAGATGAGGAATACTCTAAATTTCTGATAAATATTGGCGAAGACTGAGTTGAAAAGAATGAAAATAAAGAGATGTTTATTTTCTACCGAAGACATGTTGTTCCATGCAATAATGTTGATTAGTGTATTGAATACATTTGCTCTTCAGTCGGCAACCAACAAATATTGTTCACAGAAAATTCTACATAAGTTCTATTTAACGAGACAGATAGTGAAGTTAACCATAGGTTCATTGAATGATTTCCAGGAAAAATTAAACAATATTTGTCATACAACTCTGTGTAGGAACAGAACCCACACATTAACTTCAAGAGTTCCTTGACTCACTAGAGTTGCCTGGATTGCTCCAACATAAGCTAGAACTCAAAAAGGAAGCTCCTGTCATGTGTAAGTATAAAAACATTGATCCACCGCGCTTATGTAATGGAATAAGCCTAATAACTGAGGAAATTTATGATGATGTCATTGTTTATAAAACTTTTGCATCACTGTGTCAATGGCAAATAATTTTAGTTCCAAGATTGAAAATTGTTTTATCTGAAGAGGACAACATTCTTTTCTCAAGGATTCAATTTTCAGCTTAGTTAGCATTTGCCATAACTATTCATAAGTGTCAAAGAAGACTCTACAGAAAGTTTCAGTTCATTTATGTAAAACAGAATTTCAACATGGCGAATGCATGTTGCTCTCAGTAGTGTCAAACAGAAAGAAGGCATTCAAGTTTTATTTGGAAAATTCATATTGCACAAAAAATGTAAATAAAAAGAACTGTCTTTAAAATATGTGCCAATATCCTCTTTATTAAAATTTAATTAATTTAGAGTTTATCTGCATTTATATGAACATGATTGCATTAAAAAGGAAGGAGTTGGATGACCCAACTAGTCACGGGTAGTCTAGTTTTTTTTATATAATTTTCTAAAAGTTATAACATAAATATTGCTCTTAATTTTCTCGATGGGTGACGGACAAAATGTTTACCCTTGGTCTCCTAAAATTTAGTTCTCAGACTAAAAATAAAGCCAAAAAAGCACATTGTAATAAGGTGGATACATGTAAATATAATTTCCTATGTAAATAAGAAAAGAGTAAAATTTGAAGAGAAAGGTTGATGTAAGGTCCGAGTAACACTCGGTGCAGTTGACCCCGTAGTCTGTGAAACACCGAGTGCAGAGGTCGCGTTATCTGTTGGTGCTAGACTGGGTCAATCAGATCTTCCATGTTTCTCTGTCCCTTTCAACTTTGATAACCTCCAAAGATAGATCCAGCAATGTAGAAAGCTAACTCCCATTGCATGTCTTGCATTTCCACATCCATCCTTGCATTTATTAGTCAATATAAAACTGTTTATGCCTTAATGAAATCAAAACAATTTTAATTATACATAAATATATATACACATATATGTATATCTTCCTGTATCTTCCTCTATCTTCCTGATGACGAGAACATCAAAATATAGTATTGATTTTTTGTTTCTTTTCTGTGTTCCTTGCGTCAATATTTGCACACCCAAAGCTTTGGATGTGCTTTATTTAGTTCGTGGAATCGTTTTATTTAATTGGTATACATATTGACAAATATATGAACAAATATATATATATATATATATATATAAAAATTTAAATTACACAAAGCACGACACAGAAAAGAGAATACAAAGAAAACTTACAGAATTCAATATTTCGAACTGTTGTTCGTCATCAGGAGAGTAGACTAGTAGAGAGGACGAAGTGAGAGAGATCTCCCCACGTCGAAGAACGGAGCGCGAATGAAGAAATAAAGAGTCAACCGAAGAGAGCAGCACTAGCGTAAAAAAGGAGCTAGGCACTAAACGTCGGAGAACGGAGAAAGCAAAAACAATAGATAAAATTATAAATTTTCTTTTAATTATTTTGATATTTTCAGGGATATGAAATAACAACTGTCCAAATGTTTTGTCTTGAAAGCTCATTGTTCACAATCTACACTTTTTCTTTTAATTATTTTGATGTTTTCAGGGATATGAAATAACAACTGTCCAAATGTTTTGTCTTGAAAGCTCATTGTTCACAATCTACACTTTTTCTTTTAATTATTTTGATGTTTTCAGGGATATGAAATAACAACTGTCCAAATGTTTTGTCTTGAAAGCTCATTGTTCACAATCTACACTTTTTCTTTTAATTATTTTGATGTTTTCAGGGATATGAAATAACAACTGTCCAAATGTTTTGTCTTGAAAGCTCATTGTTCACAATCTACACTTTTTCTTATAAGTATTTTGATGTTTTCAGGGATAAGAATTTTCTTATAAGTATTTTGATGTTTTCAGGGATATGAAAGATAAGTGTAGATTGTGAACAATGAGCTTTCAAGACAAAACATTTGGACAGTTGTTATTACATATCCCTGAAAACATCAAAATACTTATAAGAAAATTCATATCCCTAAAAGTTAATGAGAAAAGAGATTAAAACAAAGGTTCAAAAAGTGTTTAATCAAATATATATATATATATTCTACCATAAGTCATCAGCCCATCATGTTGTAACTCCATTCCATCAAAAAACGGGATTATATTTAAATGTTTTTTTTATATTTTTATCAAGTCATGTAGAATGCTTTTAAAATATCATACGGTCAATATATATTTTAAATTTAACATTATTCTTGTTGTTTTTTATTTGATAACATATAAGAGACAATCAGAACAAAAAGAATTTACTATGACTATACTTAAGGGACCTGAAGTTTATTGCTCTTTACATTCTTTTTCTAAAACCCTATGTAAATAAAAAAAATAAAAGGGATCAAAGAAAAAGCACAATTCTGATTTATAATTACTTTAGAATTCACAAGTATTGCTAAAATTAGTAAATATATAAAATGACCTATATGTATTTTTGGAAAATAAAATTGAGATATTGGGATATCAGTGAATAGGAGTCAGTGAATCTTCTATGAAATTAAACCAAAATACCTTCTAAGAATTAGAACACTGTATTTAGCGAAAAGAACTTAATTCAATTGAATGTCGCTTCACAGACACTAAATATCGACTCAATTTCACCTAAATGTTGTATATACACTCTACTGAAATAAAATCAAACAAAAAAAAAAGTACATAATTCAAGATAACAGATTGGGGCTAATTAAGAACAATGATCGAACATGAAAAGGTTGCTGTGAATGACTGAGGCTCGATATAATAATAGTCATACAGACTTTGGGTGTGCTTAACTGCTCTCTCTTATACGTTTACTAGTAATTGCAAGACCTCAGGCTATTCTTGCCAAAGTGTTTGTGCAAGATTTAGTTCCATTTGAATGTTTAATCCTTGAGATTAGGTGAAAGTTAGATTAAATGAACGGGCTTAAAAGCATTAAGTAGCATAGAGTAGAGCAATGTCCATACTTTCCGCTGGTTAGAAGACAATTTTCGCCCATATATTACGCATATTACAAAATCACTCGTTTATTCATTTTATATTCAACCAAAAGAACAATGAAATTAAATTCAGTTAACATCAATTCTGGATTTCAAAATGGACTTTAAACGTTAAAAGGAAATATTTTTAATGAAATCACTCCTTGTTAAACCAAAAAATCAAAATTTCAGTTGATTGAAATATTCCTAAATTATATGTATTATCCAAAGTTATAAATAGCAAGGAAGTCTTGATTTTTTTCTATCATATTTGTTTTCATTAATCAATTTCAATAAAATCAAATCATTTTTCATTGCATAACTTTTTTAATCTTAAATTTCTAAAAGGTTTTCATTCGTGTCTTATTCATTTATTTCATGTAATTTAATTCCATATTGAATAAAGTCAATTTTGAGAAGTTAGAATGGTGTCTGGTGTGCCTGTCCAAAAATAAACTTTACAATTTTTCTACAAATCTCATTGTTGACAGATATAATAAAATTTAGACTATATTTGACATAATTCCTTGATGTGGATATAACAACTGCTGTTCTTGGACAATATTACATCATAGGAAATGTCTTTTACCCTACACTAAACAAAGAGTTACTAATTCTGAGGTAAAATGGATAAACCAACAAAAGTCTCCACACAAATGAAGTTTTATTCAACGCGTTTCGAACACTTTGTGTTCATCATCAGGAAGACACCAAGGATGTGGTACTGACGGGTTGGTCCAGTGAACACAACTGAACCCGTCAGTACCACATCCTTGGTGTCCTCCTGATGATGAACACAAAGTGTTCGAAACGCGTTGAATAAAACTTCATTTGTGTGGAGACTTTTGTTGGTTTATCCATTTTACCTCAGAATGAGTAAATACCACACAATTACGGATTGCACAACTAATGATTTAAAGAGTTACTACTTTTTGCTACTCCTGTGGTAATATGGAATCTTCAATATTAGATTCAGTATTGCCAATGCTCATGATCTATTATTGTGAGCATTAGATTATGATATGCACAATGGGCGTGCATATTGAATTGCGGCAAGAATCAATACAGCACTACAAAGATAACTATTAAGAACCATAAGGACAAATATAAATTCTACCTACAGTCAGTGGCCAGATTTGCTAAAATTAATTTACTAAGGTTACCCAAATAAGTCTAATATAAGAATAATAAGAACAAATCCCAAATATAAGAATATATTTCTTTATAATAAATGACGACGTAATCCATATTCTAAATAGATTCATTAACTTTCTATTGAGGCGTAACTAACGAAAAAATACTGAATTTATAACGATATTTGGAATAAATTTAGCGTATTTAGTGCAGTATATCTCAATATATATTAATGGCTGAATATTAATTAAGCGAACTTTTCATTTGGAATGGATATCTCAGTCAAAGGGTGCTCTTAAAGGTGCATCTTAATATGATGAACACAAAGAGAAAATAACGACTGTATCCACTTCGCAATACTTAATATGATTAGAAGTTTATAATGAGACATTTTTACTTCACTATAAATAAGATAATGATTTCATGAAGCACTCTATTTTAAAATTAAAACAGATTAACAAGAGTTTTGAGGTCATTTGAGCCTGTATTTGTGTGTTTTGCGTGCTGTGTGTGTATGTGTGTCAACGAGGTGGTTGTATATACAGAATGTGTAAACACACTAGAAATCCCACCAGTTTATAGATAAAAGTAGTATCATACAAAAATATCCCTTTCAATATAGATGATCCCTAGAAATAATTATAGTTTTAACCAGTATTAGTTCATAGAAAAGCCATAAATTGATCATTATAAAATTATACGTGATAATTTTTGTTTTCCTAAACTTCTAAATCTAGTAGTAAAAAGAATTGTAATTTTAATATCTACTACACTAAGTTTTACATTAACAGGAAATTAAATTAGAATTTTCTGTAAAATTATGAATACAGTTAGTATTCAAACTGTTTCACCAAGCAAAATAATATTGACACAGAATATTTCCTTACAAAAACAAGGGCCGTATTGCAATTATATATTACAAGTTTTTTGGCAATATTATTCCGAAGTAAAATATATTTATAGTATGTTTCAGTTTTCAGAAAATCTTTTTTTTTGTTGCAAAATTAGCAAAACTATAATATTACAATTCTATATTCTCCATGAATATAGTTTTGGTAGAATATAATTATTTGTTCTGGAACATTTCTATAGTTTCCAACATTACAAACTACAAAAAATTGTAATTTGTAATGTTCACGACGGTATCATTTATAACGTTCATTTCACATTTTCTGGATCTATCACGAGGGATAATTTTTCATTGCTTTTTTTTAAAAAACATATGCTCCATGTCTTTACTGAGTTATTACATTAAAATAACTTCATAGATAGAGATATGTGATTCTCAATGGCACGATTATGCGCTTACTAATAGTAATTTGCTTATACAAATACAACAATCAATATATTTACATTAATAATTTTACCAGATTTTACTGTGAAGAAAAGCATTCAGGAGGAATAGAACCAAATAGTAGTAAACATATAACAGTAACAGACCTTAAAGCGTATTGCAATATATGTAGCGTTCTAATCATACAACTGAAAAACGAAAAGTCTCAACCTTAGACGTTAGATTATATTTTTCTAAATCTTCTAAGAATCAAAGTACATTTTATCAACAATAAATTAGCTTTCTTTTTACTTTATCATTAGTAAAAGACAACGATTATGAAATAATTCCATTTCAAGATCTTGAAGGGTTTCACGTTTCTGATCACGGAAGTTTGTTTTTGACGTTTTCTTATTATTTCTGTGTGAATGGGTACTGGAAGAGTGGGTACAATCCAAATGTTTGCGGGGACTTCAGTCCACCATTTAAAGGATGCTATTCATATTTTACTCAAAAATGCATCCTATAGTAACCCAAAAAGGTACTATTTTGTCCAAAATAATTTAAGAATTTTTTTTTCTTTAAACTATTAACTATAAAGTTTTGAATATAAAGAAATGTTATAAAACTGACAGGTATATTAAATACAAAATTTGGAGTGGCCTACCCTCAGCTTTTACTTTACCATAAGCAAACATAATATCATTCTTCTTTGGTGTATAATCTATAATGTTCCATTTAGGTATAATATAAATGTACTAATGGAAGATGTTTATTAGTCTTTAATTCCTGAGGTAGTGCTGGATAGTGATTGATCCACTTATCAATATATACCACTTATTTTCTATATTATATACCACTGACGCACATAATAGCAATAGTAAAACTACAGCAGTAATAAAATATTTGAAAATTGGATGTGTAATTTTATGTTACGAAATAATCTCTTACAGGAGAACATGGCGTTTGTTCCAATAGCCAGTCAATCTCATACATAGTTTATCTGACCTCTTTCACCTTTGATGACTTAAGACAAAGTTTCCCATTCAAAGCATGAAAATATTCCTATTTTGTCTGAAAAATGTAAGAAAGATGTAAAAAAAAATGTCGTTTTAAGAAAAGTTTTAATTTAAGATATACGATAATTTTATTTATTAATTTTAAAAGAATATTTTTAACTTTGAATCAAATTTAAAATGTTTGATCTTTTATAAAATTATCAGCGGATTCACTCAAAAATTAAATTAAAAGATAACAGCATTTTTTATACCTAAGTCAATGTAAATAAATGCAAACAAATAAAAACTATTTAATTTGGTGTTAAAAGAAGAAGCTAATAAATGAACCTCAACGAATATTTTTATCCTTGAAGGAACGGTATATAGCAATATGAATAACTGACAGAACTTAGGGCCTATACGGGGACCAGACAACCACCTGTGTCATGTGGATCTGCTAAAGGTGACCTATCTTCCAATTAGATATACCTATTTTACGGAAATATATTTTTTAAGTTAACAAATAAGTTTTAATGTTATATCAGCATTAATCAGCGTTATATGAGCATCTGCTCAACAATGTTGTACCTGTAGGAGTAGGTATATCTGTATATGTATATTTATATCTGCACCCACAGATAAAAATGATGATTGAAGAAAACGCTATTCCTAATAACTCAAAGAAAGTCAAATCCAGCTTAAACCATTTCGTTCAAAAGCTTAATAGATCAAAGTGCAGTAATATTTGATATGCTTAAAAAAGAAAATCTGTGCTAGGTTTGGACTTGCTAGTAATAAGAGGCTTGGGTAAACCGGTGGTAGAAGTCCCAGTAAATTACTTTGTTGTTTATAATAACACAGATATATGTTTCTTGATTGTCATTAAAAAAAAATGGTTGCTTCACGGATAGTTTACCAGATTAAATTTTGTCTGGTATATTAGATATATTTGTAAATTGAAAGGTAAAATTCAAGTCTTTACAATACTCGTTTTTAGATAACTTCAATTGCAATCATACAAAATTAAATTTAATATGGTTGTGTAATCAAAAGTGATACTTTAATATAATATGTTAAATTAAAAGAAATAAAGCGAAATATGAAAGTTATAGCAATTTATATAATTATAGAAAAAAATTCCTTAAGTCTCATAAATATCTGAAATTATTAATTTAATGATTAGTGGATTTGAACTGGAAAGGCCCAATTCAAACAATAAATAAATTCTTCAAATTACTGAAAAGGATCGTGAATTTTAAGAAGAGCAAAATATTTTAGCAGTCGGAGAAAAGTTCGGTTGATTTTAGAGGCGGAGGAAATATTTATCTTTGAAAGACGACAATCATAAAAGCAATGGTCCAAGAATTCAATCCCGTGACATTTAAAAAAGTTAAATCTTTTTATTAAAATCAAAACAAGAAGATAAATTCTTTCAAATAATATACTAAGTTTAGTCTCAGAAATAGCTATTGTTATTAAATTATATTCATGTAATACTTCATGGCATTAAATATGGAGTTAATTTAAGAAATGCGTTTATCCACTGTGTATCTTATCATTGCTTATTTCCCTTTCTTGCTCTTATATTAGTTTGTTTTTTGTTTACATTATTTTTCATTGCTGTAAAATATAATGCTGACAGATATATCAAAACATTGACAGAATACATTAGTACTCTTGAATTCTACCTGATTTTTTGTATTTTGGGTCAACAATAAGTGATGATGAAAATGACAAGCTTTTTTATGAAAATGATAATAATGATTAATGAGAAACTAGTACATTAATTAATTAAACAGTATCCTGTCCAGTATCACTGTGATGAAAACGATAATAAATAAATTTACACGCTTTTACTTTACTATAAGTGGAGTATTGTGAGCATGATCAAATTTGATCTCGAGATTTTGACGGAATTAAATATTTTAGGTCCCCAAAGTCGTTTTATGACGTTTTCATGATGATGTCTCTATGTCTATGATGGGTGCGTGTGCATCTAAAAATTTCTGTACACGCTACGGTCCAGAATCTTTGATTGATCAAATTGACATTTTACAAAAAAAAAATTGGCCTCATAGTGTATATAAAAAATATGAGTGTATTGTTTGGAAACAATTATGCATGATGGGAAAGTCACTTTTTCTCCAAAATGTATTTTTGAACATTTTTTCCCATAAACTACTAACTATAGTGTCTTGAAATTTTGGTATTATCTTGGAAACTGCAAAGGTAATACCAAATTGAAAAAAGGTATTCTCAAATTGAAAAAAAAAACTTAATATAAATCTCGTTCAGTCAAAATTCCAAGAATATACATTGATAAATGAATATCTAACTGTAAACAAATGTCAAACAACAATTTTACACACTCAAAGTTACTGAGAATTTGAAACTTTATACGATGTCGAAGGCAATTGTTTTGAACTAAGCTGTATGGAATGATGTTTGTAATGGCTGTGTTTTCAGATTTTCTCTAAAGTCATTTGATTTTAAAATATTCTGAACAAATATTTCTGTACCAATTCGATATAATTTATATCTTATAGAATTAGTTCTGTGTAGTGTAGGTTTCTTCTCTCCCCTACCACCTCTGAACTCAAACTTTCAAGTTATACCTGGCACTGATGTTCCTGACTGGACTTAGAGATGCCTTCCCGACTGATCTACTGTGCCCCATCCAGGCACCACCTGGCACTACAGATCAGCCAAAATATGGCCGAAAGAGCAGTATCCCTCCCGGTTAGTGGAGGGTTCGGGACTCCGCACTGTCGAGCGGCCCAGGTGCACACAACCCTTTGTTTATCCTCGGTCTCCACCAGTTGACCAGAGCCAGACTAGGTACAAGGAGTGTGAAGGTACTAGTAAAAGGAGAAGTCCTTTGTGTGTTATTGAGAGTGTTTGCGTGGTGTATGTGAGCTCGGGGTCCCGGGATTCGCTACACCCCGTCAGCTGCAAACGTCAGCTGCCCCTGGGGAGATTATTACTAGTTCAACACCTGTTCAATTAATAACTTTTTGACATATATATATATATATATATCATTAAAATTAACCGCAGTCTCGACATTCACGATCTTAAGACTGAGAGATTCGATCCTACGAACTAACCTCCTGCTAACAGGGTTCAACTGGAAAAGGAGTTGGCCAAGTGACATGTTAAATTAAAATCGATGACTCATGCTTAGTCATTGCTATAAATAGATTAAAAGGATAGTACAGGTTAATATAAAGAGAAGGTTAAAGGTCAATAATGAACAAGAAACAAGCGGTTAGAATAAAAGAGTTGAAAGTTCAAGAAATTCAAGAAAGGCCAAGTGACGTGTTAAATTAAAATCGATGACTCATGCTTAGTCATTGCTATAAATAGATTAAAAGGATAGTACAGGTTAATATGAAGAGAAGGTTAAAGGTCAATGATGAACAAGAAACAAGCAGTTAGAATAAAAGAGTTGAAAGGTCAACGGTATAACTGGACTAATAGAGAATAAATAGATTAAGAAAATTAATAATAATAATAATAATTAAGATTAATAGTAAACTAGAAAAGATATATTATATCTTTTCGAAGGTTTTCCCTTCGAATATTGGTTTTATGAATAGATTCAGCATGGTTTCAAGGAGCACCTCCGGCTAAGTGCATAGTAAGTCTCCGTGATAGGGAAGTAGTAGTCATGCCAATGTACGAATTGTTACGGGTTTCACAGTCCCCGGTTCGACAAGTGTATTCGTACACTAGGGCTGCTTCCTTCAACGGAGAGTCCTTGGGCTGGTTGTTGTTCCTTAGGTTACTATGGTTACTATGCACTTAGCCGGAGGTGCTCCTCGAAACCATGCTGAATCTATTCATAAAACCAATATTCGAAGGGAAGACCTTGTGAATAATACAACAATCATACTAAAGGAAAAGGATCCACAAAAATTGCTAATTCTGGAAGCCATTTTAATACAGGAAAGGAAACCGACTCTCAACACTCAACTTAATAGTAGTAGCAGGGTGCTCAAGCTCTTGGCCCCGATAACTTCATCTGCTGGCCACCAGATAACAGTACCTGCATAACCATGCCCTCTCCATCCCTACAACCAGCCAATCAGAAACTGATTACCGAAACCCACCATTAGACCACTCGTTGCTGATCAACAACTGCAGTAAATACCAACAACTCAGCAAAGAACCTCATTATCCAGAAGATGACTGACGAGCAGTCGAAACATGTCGATAGTAGTGATAATAGTAGTAGTAGTAGTAATAGTAATAGTACTAGTTGTGACTGTTGTGACAATAGTAAAATTAGTGGAAATGCAAGATTTAAAGACAATGGAAGCATTGGAAATGTTCTATTCAATTTAGATGTTTGTACAAGAAGATTATTCAGATCCCTTGAGAAATACACAAGGAAACTAGTCAACCGTAAATATGGCGTATTATTTAATCAAACCTGTATAAATGAAGGACTGCTTCCTAAATATACTAATATATATATATATATATATATATATTTGTGTAAGGTAAATGATATATACGTAAGCATATTTCATTGAAATACTCAATAGCCTCTCCGTTAACGATTTTAAAGCTGGTCTGCTCCAATTTCCCCACAACTTTGCGGTGGGTTGGTGTTAAGTGTCATATCAATTGCCCAAGAAAATCACAATTCTCAGACGAAAAGTTTTTTCACGACTCTACAGTCGTGAAATTTTGATATTACCCGAAACTAACTAAAGGAATAACTGAAAGCAACGTCAGATTGTTAAAACAACAGAAAATATTTTTTTCAATAGACTGTAAAAATGTTGCCTTATGATTCAATGTGAAAGGTGTAAGGATGATACAGAGTTGGACAGATCAAAATGAAATTATACACAAAAATAGAACATTATTTAGGAGATGAAATGAGATAATTGTTTTAAAATTACTTTAACAAAAATGAGTGATGTATTACATTTTATATTTTCAGATATTTTTTTTTAAATTAAACTTCTTACTACAGAACAATGAAATTTTATCAAAAGACTAACCTAAAATTAGCAATTAGTAAAAAAATTCCTACAATTTCGATTACGGCAATATGCAATAACCCTATAAAAGCTGAAAATCAATACTGGAACAACGGATTACTTGACCTACTTGTCGGATTTGCTTACATTTTTTACAATTATTTACGTTTGTAAGGGACGGACAGACTGACATGGCTTCTTTCATAATTGTATAGATTATGTTAATTTTTAACTTGTCAGAATACTAGAGAAGGGCATTTGTTGTTTAAATTAAGAGTTTATAATCTGGCTGATTATGTATGGTTACTTTATAAAGCAATTTATGATAGTATCTGGAAACAAAAAGAACAAACTATTAAAATTTGTTCTAATGAAATATGTACAGTTTATCTCTGTATTAGACATTTCTATTTCGTACAACTCTTATGACACTGAAGATACCCTCTGTCTTTATAACCACGTCTACAGAGGGGATCTTAAATAAATTGTGCAAACTGCAGATGAAGCAATTAGTCATTGCTTCTGTTAACTCTAAACACGTTTGTCTTTTTAGGACACGCTTATAGTTGATTAATTCTAATGTGGGTTTCTTTTACATTTTAAAACTGATGCGACTAAACCATTTGTTCATAGCAATAACACTATTTTTGTAGATAAGAAACTGGAAATTTGGAATAAACGTAATGTTATACTAAAGTATCCCTCATAAAAGAACATTGTCATCGTGACATTAGCATATATAACAGTCAAATGGATGGCTTTTCAAGTTTCGTCCTTCATCGAAAATTACACCCATTTTTTAATAAATTTATAAGACATATTTTTGTCATAATTCTGCACCATAATAATTTGTTCAGTCCAATCGATGGAACCATTTATTAACAGACCGACGGACTAGCAATGGATTCATTCAAGAAGAATACCTTTATTATAATGTTTGGAAATTATATCACTGCTATTAAAATAATCACATAATGTAAATGTAACAAGAGTGTATTCATAACTTTTCAAACATACAATCAAATTTTGCTTGTCGATTAAATAAAAATAGTTTTATTGGATATACACTATAATCTTTAACATTTTTTTTTAATAGTATTAGTAGTATTATAATAATACCAATATAGGTATTCTCCCTTCGAAAAGCATTAGCTATTTCCAGAAAGACTAGTAGATTTTCTGTGACGTCGTAGTTATAAGAGGGCTATGGATCATATATTGTTCACTGTTTATTTACTGTTAATTAGCAGGCTGTTGTCAATACTTCAGTTAGGACTTTGTTCATAGGAGTGGAAGATCGTGAAGGGTTGAATGTAATCGAGCCCTTGATACAAAGTGACAGGAGACTTTGACTAACTGGGGCCAAGACAAACCAAACTGACTAGAAGAAGTATCTCTGAGGGTACAAGTGACAGCCGGACTCGCAAGTCAAACCCACTGTGCAAACAATCCTTGCCTAACTCTCTTCATGCGAAATCCCTTGCAAATCACTTCCTCTTTCTATTATCACATTTATTATTCCTTACATTTTTCACATGTCTCTTTATATCTTTTAAGTTCGCCATATGTTTTCTTAAAGCGCTTCGACATATATATATTGATAAAAGTATCGACCGTGGAATAGAAACTCGGTGAGTTCTTCAGGTTCAAATAAAACGCTCATCACCAACGTTTCGGTTATTATTTAAAACCTTTTTCATAGGCAGAAGTATAAATTTTAAAACAGAAAAACTAAGTATTACATTACAAATTATTTTACAAAGAAAAATAGTCTGTGGATATCAAACTACACTTGTTGTTGAAAACACTGTGGTTCTACAGTGTGTACATGCTTGTGTGTGTGTGTGTATGTATGTATATATATGTGTGTGTGTGTGTGTGTGTGTGTGTGTGTGTGTTTGTGTGCAAAAAATAGTCTGTAAACTACAGTTGTTGTTGAAATCCACAGATTATATGAATCCGCAGTGTGTGCGTGTGCGTGCGTCTTTGTATATATAATACAAGTGGTGTGTGTGTGTTCACGTGGGCGTGTGCTCGCGCGCGCGTTGTGTGTGTGAGTGAGTTACAAACAGAATGTAGAAAAGAAAAATAGTTAGATACAATAGCGCAAATGAATCTAACAAATAATAAACAAGAAAATATTAAAAACTGATTTTTTAACTTTAGTTATCAAGTAGGATAAATATAATTGATCTGTTCTGATCAATTTAGTAACAAAACATCAATACATATTCTGTAAGCAGATTGAACCATAAGAAGAATTTTTTTTCAAAATAAATAACTTTAAAGAAAGATTTAGAAATATAAGCAAAACTATGATTGCAGGGTAAAAATCATTTACAATGAGTAAATACCATATAATAACTGATTGCACTACTTTAGAAAGAAAACTATGATTATTCTACAATCAGTTGTAAGAGACTTTTTAATGACCAATATCTTTTGAAGTGTACGTTTTATTTATTTATAAATATGCCTATTTGTTAAATTAAAAAATGTTAATAACACAAATGTTATTTTTGTTAATATATTTTGTTAAATATATATATATATATATATATATATATATATATATATATATATAACTTTAAATTACACAAAGCACGACACAGAAAAGAGAATACAAAGAAAACTTACAGAATTCAATATTTCGAACTGTTGTTCGTCATCAGGAGAGTAGACTAGAAGAGAGGACGAAGTGAGAGAGATCTCCCCACGTCGAAGAACGGAGCGCGAAACTATAAATAATGACCAATTAAACTATAAATTAAACACTTAAACTATATATATATATATATATATATATAAACAGTAGCAGTTTGTTTCTCAACGCGAGTACTTCGCACTTCTTCCCGATGACGACGGATGTCGAAATATCGAAGTGAGTTCTGTAGTGTCTTTCTGTGTTCTTTTCTCTGTGTTAAAGTGTATATATATATTATATATATATATAATTTTAATATACTCTGTATATACAATCTATATCTCTAATAATTTAATTGATATTATAAAATAAATTAAAAAATATTGAAATATGCCAAAATAATATAACGGAAACTAAAAAAATTATTTTATCACTCATTTTTACAGTGAACTTAAACACTTAATTAACTTTAAATTAAATGAAAGCATAATGCATGAATGCTAGGGTAAGATTTACTACAAGAAAGTGGTCACAACTTTCGAGTTTCTGTTTGGTAGTAAACGAGGAAACTGTCGTGCTTCTAGTGTGTCTTGGTTTGTTAACAACAAACAGAACTTCTTGAAACTTTAAACACTAATCCAGGGTTTAAATTAATTTCACCAGCAATGTTGACACTTTTTTGAAAGTGTTCTTACTTTTGCAATATTCGTTATATTCATTTGTAATCCCCAGAAAACATTGTTGATTTCACTTAAATTAAATTTAAAAAGAAGAATTCCAAACAATTCTAATAATATTTAAGCTAAATGTGCAGCAACTTGTTCTTGCGCAGAAAAATATTGCTCTGATAAACTTTTTATTTATGACAAAAGTATAACAGATAAATTATTATGAATTTTTTCATTGTTTATGTCGATTAAAAATTACAAAAATACGTCATTTAGAATGATGCTGGTGTACGCACTGCTAGAACACAGGTTTCCAGTTAGCAACCTGACATGTAGTTATAACCAGGCTGAGATGGGAGCCATCTCATTATCTCCTGAAGAAGCGTGTTCAACAAATAATTGAAATCATAAGGATTTACCATATTTTTTCATATTTTCTTCATATTTCTTAATATTTAATTTCCATATTCCATTTTCCACAAACCCTTTCCTTACTGGCATTATTTATCTTTATTAACGCTCATATGTCAATTCTTTTACATTTTTTCTTTTTGGTTAACTCCGTTCCCACCTGCAGACTTACCTCTTTAGATGAGTACTAATGTTGAAACAAAGATGTCAGTTTTTGTCAATGTTCTCCTGTGAAGATTTAATCTCTAGTGAGAGCACATAAAATGACATTTGCATTTTTAGTTGTAAAACGTTAGTTCTAAAATTGACAAAAATTTACTTTCTCAGTTCTTCTTGACACATTTCTGACTAATAAACCGGTTTTAATAAGAATTGGTTTCTAAACAATTTAGTAGCTCAAACATTGTGGAAAGCAATACACCAAATTACATTGATCTGCATTAATATCGTTTACTATACGTTATCTGAGGGTATTCTATACGTTGTCTTTCAGAGTGTTCGATCACATACTGAAGATTGTATACTCCAACCTCAGCCATTTGAATATTCGAACGATGTATTGTTGTGGTAATAAGGAAGAAAAAAAGGTCTTTATTATTTTTATTATTATTTTGTAATTGCAATAGACGTGAACATTGCGTACTATTTTCATAATTTCATAATCTATGTGAGTTTTCGGTTGGTGCTTTTCAAGGTACTCTACGAATAATTCTATAACGTTTCTGCTGTAATCTAAAGCTTCTTTGATTGTTTTGTTGACGCAGTTTGATATATATTTCTTTATGGCGTTCGAACAATTTACAAGAACTCCATTGTATTTTTTCCAATAACAGTTTAGTTGCTCTAGAACTTTCAGTCGATATCGTTAATAACATTCAATCAAATTGACATAAATCCTCTTTATTCTTTTGTTATAATGATGAATTACTAAACTTTTAATGTTAATATCACTTGCCATAATAAAAAATTGGAACTATGGAACGTGGACTCTGTTTATCTTGAAGTAATGTAATTCGTATTGTTTGATTAACAGAAGAATTAATACATTTTGAGGATGGAGAAAACCGTTTAATATTGTAAAGGGTAGAAAACTACCATAATTGTACTCGTTCTTTAATGTTTTTATAATCACAGTATTAACAATTGAAGAAGAATGTACAATAACACCTCATAAATCTTCTGTCCACGATGGGTTTCATAATTACTATAATCTTCACAGAGTTTTTCGATAAACAGAATATTTTTAATGGAGTATCAACAATTTATTGCCTACCAACAATTTTTTTTTTTTGAATTCTCCATTCGATAATATATTTGACCAATCACTGCATAATTATAATTATATGTTTCTACTTAAAATAATCAATAAATAAAGAAAATTAATTATAATTATGCAATGGTTGATCAGACATTTTATCAAATATCCAATCAAATAAAAAAAATGATACTTAGGTAGGTATAAATATGTGACAACCCAATGTAAATACTGTTTACCCGGTATTTCATCGTTGTCATTCGTTGATGGTTTGTGAATATTGAAATAATTCCGAAACCGGTTTAATGAGCTAAAGCACCGATGGCAAATCTTTTGAGATCGGCGTGTCAACATTTTGAAAATTGGGATATAATTTTCGTGGCGTGTCACGCATCTCAAAAGTAAAGAGAAAGATAGAAAAGTAAAGAGAAAGTATATTTTCTCTCTAAAAAGAAAATATAAATATTTATACTTTTTTTAAGTTAATTATTTCTTTAATGCCATTTAAAATACAAAAACAAAAATTATGAAACCAAAATTTAATATTTTAGCATTAACATGTTTCCAGAATGTAGAATTTCATATTAAGTGCTATCAATATTAAAACAATATGTTTAAATGTATTAATATGTATATTTGTTAGGCAATATTATTGTACTGGTACATATACGTCTGGTTTCAGAAATAAAAGTATTCATTATTATTTACAGAAATATGAATTTTATTATCTTTGAAGATGAGTGTCACCATAAATCAGGTTGCGTGTAACACTGAGACGCCTGTCAAAGGTTTGCCATCACTGAGCTAGAGATTTACGAGATAAGACTGTTCATTTTTGTTTAATTCTAACAACCTCTGTGGGACTAACAATGAAACAATCATGCCATCGTCAAAGAAGCGTTTTGCAAGCTACATGCTAAGAGATGCTTTGACTCAAGTTGAATGCATGTACTTTAGTTCTCTTCGTGATTATTTATTTGACGATTCCCTCGATACTGGTAGACAATACAGAAAATCTTCGCTACGACGCACCCTAATCCGAAAAAAATATTATTAACAAGAACAATTGACCTTGAAAAAAAACATATACTGATTACTGAACCATAAACTTAACTTTGACTGCGTTAAAATAATTACTGGTCAGTGATATACTAATCCTCTTATTTTTATTTTAACAACAATAATTTAAATATTTATCTTGTGAAGAAGGATGTATCCGAATATTTATTTAATTAGATCTTAAAAAGACCCCGATAACATTTTTTACCATTAAAGGAGGATAGAGGGAAATCCTTCTAAGCCTTGAGCCATATACTACATTTCAAACAGGATATAATAATGCACTACCCCTTTGCTCTCCTCCACCCTCCGTCAGGAAAATGTTCTAATGATCACTTTGACTTTTAAAGTACCATTGGATCCGTCTTATTAGAGAAATTGTCATCAAAGGCAATCCAATTATCAATGAAAAAAACTATCAACCTCTAATACATCCCGAAGAATTGACATCATTTGTAATAAATATGTACTGCGACAGAATTCACTAAAAATGACACATTGATTAAGATGGAATTATTACCTAATATTATTTTGTGTAATTCTTAAATTGAAACCTTAAAACTTCCCTAATCATCTAGTTAATATATATAACAATTTGTAATTATTGTTTGTAATATAATGTTTTTAAGAAATGATCATAACATGTCTAAAGCACCATTCAGTGCTTATATTGATACTTCGATTACAATATTCATCTAAGAATCATTACTGGAAAAATGAGTTCATGAGAAACAGGTTATAAAACTTCAATAGCTGATTCAGTAATATAGGACTAAATCATACATAATAAACTAAATATTAATTAATAACCCTGAAAAGAAGAACAAAAAATACTGAAAAAAACGTATTTCTTTGCTAAAAATTGAAAACTTTAAAATCATCCTGTAACTAACAAAAGAAGAGGGGAGAATTAAAGAAGCATATTTAATACTTTTGTCCGGCTTAGACAGTTTGCTGTAAGGTTTCCCATAAAAAAAGTATTAAAGTTTTAGCCAGACTGTTCAGAAAGAAACTTCCTTTATGAGTAATTCTCGATTTATTCCCCCTCGTGATTAATCAAAATTCAAAATCAAGGGATTTCACTTTAGCCATTACTTCTGATTAAGAATGATTTTCTTCTTTCCTGTTAAGTTTGGGTGAGTATAAATACAAAGTTCAAGACTGTATCGAAGTTGATAATCAATAAATTAATTTAAAACAATTCTATCCGACGATGGAGCTGTAACTGAGTTTTACTTGCAATTACCTCGAATATGAAATATAAACTGATGGTAGTATTACAATAGCGTCAAATATTCCTCAGCTCAAGTTTTTAACGGAAATGAACGTTTTGAAGATGAAAGACTGCAGTAATACAGTTTAGCAAGTGTGAGTGTGTGTGTAGGATACTTCAAAAATTTAGGGTTATCATAAAGACTTATCAGCAAGCGCGGGTCCAATATTACACTTTTAAGTGGTAAATTATCTGAAAAAAAAATATTTTTTTGTGATTTGGTAAAAATCTGACCACATGATTGTCAATTAAAATTACTCTAGTTTTGACTTTTTTTGGTTCACATTCAATTCTCCTTCAGGGTGCAAAGTTTAAAAAACTGCTCTGGAATGTAGATATACTGGTTTTTAAAGAATTCTTTTTAAGTTGATACTAATAAAACAAAAACCAGTAAATTATAAACTATACATGATTAATGCAATCTCCATATATTTAATATTATTATGAATAAATTCATATGATTCTTGAAATATGAAGTTTACAATTGTCTAAGGCAGGGGTCTCCAAAGTACGGCCCGCGGGCCGGATGCGGCCCGCCGAGGGTTTTAATCCGGCCCGCCGAGCTCTCCTTCAAAATTATAAAACAAATGTCGAAAGACAGGCCTTGCCAAAATCATACAAAAACTAATATACTTTATAACCCTTTTAACACGCTTGACAAATCTAGAGCTGAAACAAACGCAAGACGACGCTAATTGATAAGCGTTTCAAACTTGACTCGCGGATGAAAAATAGAAACACATGATCACTGCTGTCCTTCCGTCATATCGGTGCTTTCAACGACTGAGTCACAACACTCACAACCATGGATGGTCACAACCCAAGCTTCAACAGCGAGTTGTTTCTGAAGCGTGCGCACGTGCGTTAATTGGCTGACAACGGCCTCGTCTCCGACATGCTATTCAGGGACCTGATCTGTAAAGGTAAGCCATTTACACATGGTGAACTTATTAAACAGTGCTTAAATGAGATAGCTAAGGAAATGTGTCCAGAAAAAGTAGATTTATTTTCCGCAATTAGTCTTTCTGCGAATACTGTTGCTGGTAGGGTTGAAAATATTGAAAGAAATATTAAATCACAACTGAAAGACAAAGCCGGTAAGTTTGTATGCTTTTCTATTGCACTTGATGAGTCAGTTGATGTATCAGACACATCCCAACTGTTATTGTTCATCAGAGGGATAAATGCTAATTTTGAGATTACTGAGGAACTTGCATCTGTGCACAGCATGCATGGAACAACAACAGGCATAGATATTTTTAGAGAAGTGGAAAAGTCAGTGGCTGAGTATAATTTGGAATGGGAAAAACTAAAATGTATAACAACAGATGGTGGCAGAAATATGTGTGGAACCAAAAAGGGCTTAATTGGGCAAATTAATAAAGCAGTTGAGAATTCCGGTGGATTGAAACCTTTGGTGATACACTGTATTCTTCATCAGCAAGCACTGTGTGGAAAGTATCTTGATTTATCATCTGTATTAGACCCTGTGATTTCCATTGTTAACTACATAAGATCTGATGGACTCAAACATCGCCAATTTCGTGATTTTTTGGAGGAAATGAATGCTGAGTTTCCAGACCTACCTTACCATACTTCAGTAAGATGGCTTAGCTATGGAAAAACTCTGTCTAGATTTTTTGAGCTTCGAACTGAAATTGAAATATTTTTAAATGAGAGAAACCATTCACAGGTGTTGCTCAAAGACAGTGAATGGCTCTGGAAATTAGCATTTTCAGCTGATTTAACTATCCATCTCAATGATTTCAACCTACGGATACAAGGTGAAACTTCACTTATCTGTGATTTGTACTCAAAGGTGTAAGCTTTTCGTCAGAAATTAACACTATTTGAAAGTTAGTTAGCAAGAAGCTGCTTTACTCATTTTTCACGATGTGACAAATATAGACAGGAAGCTGCCACTCCATTTCCAAACTCTTGTTTGTCAAGATGTCATTTTAGCTTTGAAACAACAGTTTTAAGAACGTTTCTCTGATCTTGATGCATATTCTTCAGAAATAACTTTTTGAAAATTCATTTGACTCTGTTATTGGAGACTTACCGTCTGAGTTACAAATGGAAGTTATACATTTGCAATCCAATGACATCCTGAAGGGCAAATATAAAGAAGGAAATTTAACTGAATTCTACAAATATCTTCCATCTGACCAATTTGTTTATTTAAGGAAGTTTGCCTGTGAATTCATTTCAGTTTTTGGCACTACATATTTGTGTGAGAAGACTTTTTCAAAGATGAAATACACAAAATCCTGCTACAGATCACAGTTGTCTGATGAAAATTTGAATGCTTTGCTTGTTATTGAAATCACTCGTTTGGAACCTCAGTTGGACAAAATTTTGTCAGAAATGAAACAATTTCATATTTCCCCTATTATCGAAGTTAAAAAACATGTTAATTGTTGCTGATATTATATACATTGTAATTATGTACTGAATAAGTAACATTTTTTAATTATTAATTCACTGTTTATTTACATTGCATGTATTTTGGTAAAATAAATAATTTAGAACCTTGGTCCGCGAAGCTTTAAAAATTCAGCAATGTGGCTTTCCGCTGGAAAACTTTGGAGACCCCTGGTCTAAGGTTCTAGACCATAGAAAGTTGTTAGTTCCGTTTCTGAATTCTTAAAAATTGATGTATACATAAACATCAAATGTAAGTATAATCCTTCAAATGATACAGCCTCAATCCTCTTTAAGGTTGCATACACATCTTTAGAAAAAATAAAAAATTGGTACAGGGACTTTACAACTAGTAAACCTGTCATAATCCGCATATCAAAGTTTCTGAAATTGCTCAAGCAATATAAACGATTAAAGTCTTTCCGATTGCTTTAAAAGAAAAAAAATCAAAACTAAATTATTTAAAATCTATTCGTGTTTGTTAAGAAGATATGAAACAAGTAATGCGGAGCGATGCCAACGTTGTAAAGAATATTGAAAAAAAAAACAGCAAGTGAACAAAGAGTAAATCAAGCTATTGAAATTGAAGGAGAAAACATTTAAGACTGAAGTGGTACCGAACGGTCATAACTATGCTGGAATTGTTAAATTTGTCTTATTCCTGTCGTTACTTGCTGTATTTAAATCCTATATAAAAGCTCGTAAGTGTTCTTATATTTTCATTTGTAGTTTCACGCGTTATCTTTAAACAAGTATTTAAGTTCAACACTTTTTTACATATTTTTGAAAATAAGCCATATCGGAAGCAAAAAAAAGAAACAGCAATACAGTGTAGAATATATTAAATATGGATTCTTAGAAAATTCGACAAACCCATCTTTGCCTTTGTTCCTTCTTTGTTCAAAAACATTTTCAAACGAAGCGATGAAGCCTTCAAGACATTTGAATAAAATTAATGCATCCGGATAAAAAGGACAAAAGTGTAGCCTATTTTCAAGATCTCAGCATAATGCTCAGCCAAGTGTATCGAAACTTCTTTCGATGGCTGCTAAGCAAGACGATGACGGACTTCGAGCTTCATACAATATCTCTCTGTTAATTGCTCAAACAGGTAAACCACACACCATCGGAGAAACGTTAATTTTGCCGACGATAAAAAAAAGTTATAACTACTGTGCTCCATAAACCGGCGACAGACATAATTTGAAAAATTCCTTTGAGCAATAGTTCTGTCTAAAGACGAATTGATGAAATGGCTGAAAACATTGAAAAGTCATTGTCATTGTGCAACTAATGTCTTAAATTTCTTTAATTTAAATTTCTTAAATGTCTTAAAGCCATTGTGCAATCATCTGAAGACTGGTAAATTTTCAATTCAATTGGATGAGTCCACTTTACCAACTAATGAAGCATTGTTGTAGTCTTACTTGAGATTTATTAAAGATGAACAAATATGTCAAGAACTTTTATTTGCTAGAAATTTAGAGACAGACACGAAAGGAGAAACCGTATTTAAAACACTGGAAAAGTTTTGTGATGAAAAAGGAATTCCGTTGAAGAATATTATATTAGCTGCTACAGATGGTGCTCCAGCTATGACGGGGTGTCAAAAAGGCTTCATATCGTAATTAAAGAACAAAATTCCTGATGTTCTTGCTGTATATTGCGTTATACATCAACAGCATTTAGTTGCTAGAAATTTAAGAGAACGACTATTTCAATCATTGCAACATGTCATCAGAGCAGGCAATAATAGCCGAAACAACTCTTCAAATGACAGATTATTTAATCGGCTTTGTGTTAATAATGATGAAGATTTCAACAGATTAATCTTTCACACAGAAGTGCGTTGGCTATCAAAAGGAAATTGTCTGACGCGTTTTTACAATCTGTTTGACTCTGTCATAGAGTTCTTAGAAAACAAAGACACAGAATTTATGACAGACCTTTATACATTGCTTAATGATAAATCTCCAACTTCAAGGCGGTGACTTGAACTTAATAAAAACAAAAAATGTCGTCGCTGCTTTCGTAGTCAAGCTGCTCTTACACAAGAAGAATATAGGCAGACGTGAGTTCCATAATTTTCCCAACTTATTAGTATCCTGCAACAACGACGATTTGCTCGTCTATTGCCAACATTTGGAAAATCTTCACAGTGATTTCATTGAAAAATTCCAGGACATTTTGAAATTGAAAATACGATTTGGGTGTTAGATCCTTTTTCAAATGTCAAAATTGCAATATCACCCCAGTTGGAAGAAGAACTTATAGAACTGACAACGAACGAGGAAACAAAAATCAGATACAAAAATGGCTACCAACAATTTTGGCTACAAAAGTCAATTCCGCAGTTGTACCCTGGATTGTGGTCTATGGTTGAACGATTTTTGATAGCATTTCTATCATCATATTTGTGTGAACGTGGATTTAGCGCTGTGACAACGATCCTTACTAAAAAGAGAAATAATTTCCAAGTTGCCAAACGCGGCGACTTACGACTGTTTTTGAGTAAAATCGAACCTGATATCAACAAACTTATTAAATATCATCAAATTCTTCTATCTCATTAGATTAGTATAAAAACGAAAACTGATTACATATTTATATTGTTTCTTTTACTTTGATTAAAATATATTATTAATATTATAAAGTTGGGTTTTATTTGCTCTCACTGGTAAAAATTTCTAGTTTAGAATGTAAGTTTAAACATCAGAACCGACTAATATAACTAAATTAATTAAGTAATGAAATTGTGGTTTTTAAGTTTTAGAGGTGTATAAAAACTGGAGGGGGCTGAAAAATAATTGATTTTCAAACGGGGTGGTAAAAGAAATAAATTTTATAATCAGTGGTTTAGAAGGACAACCAAATGTTCTTTAAAAATACATTTTGATCAAAATAGTAAGTTTTTCTTGTTACAATATTGCTCAAAACACAACAATAAAATTTATTTGCAACGAATCCCTGCTCCATCTGGTCACTAATTGTAATAGGAAAGTTTTCAACCTAATAAAACCTAAGCCGCTGCATTGTAATATTGAAAGTACTTCGAAATCATAATAAACTAGTTTAAATTTATCATGGAGGTGCTGTTTGAACTTTGGTGTTGAATCTAAAATAACACACGGATATTTTAGGTGAGAGTATGGAGGATAAGCAGGACACCAATGACAACAGAAGTGGAAGGGATGGTGAGGGCAATACATACTAAGGCAATGGGTCTACATTAATTCACCCATCATATATTTGTAGAAAGTCAATTCTAAAAAGCGCAACGAAAACAAGTTCAAGATAGTGTACTGACTTATTCTGATAAGAGTAATATAATTATTATATACTAATAAATTAAGAAAGAAGACTAAAAATATGAAATTACTAAGACGGGAAAAGAAAGAAAGTAGAACTGATTAGAAGAATCTATTATAATAATTCTTGTAAGTGGAGGAACGAGTACTACGGGAAATTGTGTCCACTGATGACTGTTCTCAGAGAGTATAGTAGTGTCAACGCCTCTATTGAGGTGATTAGTTGTGAAAGACCTACTGGATACTGTATATCAGTGCATCTCAGACGCCCAGGCGTATTGGTGCGCCCCAAGATAACGGAAGATTAAGTTTATATAACAGATTTATATTTTAGTTTTTGCATCATTTTAATTTATTTGAGAAAACACCAAGTATGTGATTGTCAAGTCTGAGTCAAGTCTCCACCACTTGATATTTTGAACTGGAAGGTAAATTTCTTTAATCTTTAAGCATCAATGGATAATACTTCCTCTTTGCCTTTACTCAGGGATTTAAATCATTTTTCCCTCCCTCTCACTCTTTCTGTCTCTCTTTCTTTCTTTCTTTTTCTTAAAAAAAAACTATACATTTTAATCTCCAATCATTTTCCTGTTATCAAATCTCAGGACTAAATTTTCTATATTAAAATCAGTGATGCACCCCAAAGTTTTGGTTTGGTTTCATAGCTGCACCCTGAAGTAAAAAAGTTTAAGAAACACTGCTGTATATAAAGGTTTCAATACACAAGGATATCCAGATGATTTTGTTATTGTAGAAGTAATGTTTTATGGTACTGCATCTGAGCCTATGATGCATTCACTTCAAATTGTTGATAGGAGGCTAAAGAAGAAAGATCTCATATCTTTCATGCTGATGCTCATAAAATCATGCTGAAACGGCTTTTATACCTTTGTTAAGAGGAAAGAAAAATAGCTAACAAAGCACTCTCATTTGTACTGTGATACCTAGAGTTATCAAGGTAGAACATAGCTTTGGTAGAACATATTTTAAAACTACTATCATGTCAGATTTTACTAGATCAATGATTTCAAGTTTACAGTAACTGATGAAATGAATGTAGCCACATTAAAATGGAACCAAAACCATTTTATTCTCGACTTTTTCAATGGTAACTCTTCATATACAACTCTCTATTCACAAAAATCAATCTCAATTTCAAAAATACAATTCTTGTTCTTTAAAAGACCATATATTAAAAAAGAATATATATATTTGTAATATGACATCATTTAAACGTGTTTTATACCTCGATAGTGTATAATACATGAGACAGTACACCTGAAAAAAGAATATATATTTTTGTAATATGTTATCAATTAAACATGTTTTATACCTCGATAGTGTATAATACATGAGACAGTACACCTGAAAAAAGAATATATATTTTTGTAATATGTTATCATTTAAACATGTTTTATACCTCGATAGTGTATAATACATGAGACAAAACACCTGAAAAAAGAATATATATTTTGTACCTTGTTTGTATACCTTGATAGTGTATAATATATGAGACTACCAACCCGAAAAAAGAATATATATTTTTTCGTAATATGATATCACTTAAACATGTTTCACACCTCGATAGTATATAATACATAAGACAGTACACCTGATAAAAGAATATATATTTTTTTGTAATATAATATCACTTAAACATGTTTTATACCTGGATAGTGTATAATACATGAGACAGAACACCTGAAAAAAGAAAATATATTTTTGTAATATGACATCATTTAAACATGTTTTATACCTCGATAGTGTATAATACATGAGACAAAACACCTGAAAAAAGAATATATATTTTTGTAATATGACATCATTTAAACATGTTTCATACCTCGATAGTATATAATACATAAGACAGTACACCTGATAAAAGAATATATATTTTTTTGTAATATAATATCACTTAAACATGTTTTATACCTCGATAGTGTATAATACATGAGACAGAACACCTGAAAAAAGAATATATATTTTTTTGTAATAGGATATCACTTAAACATGTTTTATATCTCGATAGTATATAATACATAAGACAGTACACCTGATAAAAGAATATATATCTTTTTGTAATACAATATCACTTAAACATGTTTTATACCTCGATAGTGTATAATACATGAGACAGTACACCTGAAAAAAGAAAATATATTTTTGTAATATGTTATCATTTAAACATGTTTTATACCTCGATAGTGTATAATACACGAGACAGAACACCTGAAAAAAGAATATATATTTTTGTAATATGACATCATTTAAACATGTTTTATACATTGATAGAGTATAATGCATTTGACAGTACACCTGAAAAAAAGGATATACTCGTATATTTTCTTATGATATATATATATATATATATATATATTCTATGTTTTGTTATTGAAGGCTAGGTCAAATAAAAGAAAATAAACTCCTTCCTAGGCCGACGTTTCGATGTATTTGTACATCATCTTCAGGGCTAAAATTAGAGTAAGAACTATAATACATTTACCAAAACAATCTACACCTCACATAGAGAACTAACACAAATTTTTGAGACCAACAGATACATACAAAAGGTTATTTTATAATCAGAGTTGTTGAGCACACATCTATTTCAAAGTATCAGACAAAAGGAAATTAGTTTTACCTTGGAAAGTGTGCTAATGGTTATTTAAGTTACAAGAGAATTAATTGGTTATAAGTACGAAAAACACTACTTTGTTATATTCATCTATCATTTTAACAAACAGGGAGGGTGAACATATGAAGGTTACATAAAGATAGGTTAGTTTATGACTTAAGGTTATCATCCATGTTACAATGATTTACTATTGTTATTGTGACTGGGGATGGGAAAGAATGTTTGTATAAATACGCGTACTATAACGCCGCATAGTCCAAAGATTCTGGACAGTATAGTGTCCACAAACATTGAATACACATTCAGCC
Organism: Hermatobates lingyangjiaoensis; assembly: GCA_026182355.1. Classification (NCBI taxonomy): domain Eukaryota; kingdom Metazoa; phylum Arthropoda; class Insecta; order Hemiptera; family Hermatobatidae; genus Hermatobates; species Hermatobates lingyangjiaoensis. Next base: position 2,398,942 of record JAPFBL010001935.1, on the reverse strand, counting down.
ACCCACGCACACACACAGACTTCATTAGAAAAACTTCATAAAACTACTTTAATGACAGTAAAACATACAATTCTGTTAAAATCTCGAAATAACTTTTTTCACGATCACTAACTTATAGTAAAGTAAATAATTCTTAAAATAAATTAGCCGGCTACGCAAACTAATAACCTTTTAACCCGTTTAAAAAACTAGTTTTAAAAAATTTAAAAGAAATGTATTTTAAATTTGCAAATATTACAGTTGAAAAATCCGTATTACACACATAAAATATAAAAACAGTTACGATCTTAAAAAATTAATTTTGTTATAAAATTTCATATTTTTTGTTAGCTTTTTATTATTTGAATTTTCCCTTATTTTCTATTTCTACCAGCTCTAAATGCCGTCCCTTGGTCGTGCCACCCGGGCCGGACCTCCCTCCCGCCAATAAAGAAGTGCATCCATGGAGGCAGGCTCTGATACTACCATGAGCAGCCAGCGCTTAATAAAGTCTCAAGATCAGAAGAAGGTTGACTGTTGATCTTGATTTGGTAAAAGAGAATAGCATTCTTCCATGTTATTTTCCTGCAAAGAAGATAAAACTTTAATACACAGGAAACAAGGTGAAAAACTAAACCTAAGAAAAATTTGACATAAACTGTTAGATGAATGCTGTCCGGCCCCATAAAAAACTGAATCACATTTTCAGTCATTTAAACTTGTAAAACGTGCCTTGAGGGGTTTGTTCGGGACCCCTTATTAGCTATTCGGCGTTACCCTGATATCGAAGAGATCGTCCACAAACTGTGGATCCGCCTGGTTGCCACCCAAGCCCCAGGGCCCTCCTTCTCCTGACTAAGTTAAAGTTTTACATGATACGGTATAATAGAAGTAACTGTGTTATCAAAACTTAACGATCATCAAGATAACAGCTATAAGTCAATATACACAGTATAACTAAAATAAGAATAATCATACCTGTTTATACAAATCAAAACCGTTTCTATCCCCATAGTCACAAAACTTACATGGAAGAGTAGAATAGACATAGCTATGTAAACGTTGACTCATTTATCATAAAAAGCATACCTATTTAACAACTCTTAAATTAATGTTACCTTATAAAACAGAATTGAATATCAGAATGTAACCATACCTCTTCAAAATGGTTTCCATTCCTTTATCATTTGAGTTAATTGGATGAGTAGAAGAGAACCAGCTATAAAATATATATTTCAATACCATAGAGAAGCTATTCTATTCAACGGTTATAAGTTACCTCATAAAGTAAAATTAAAATAAGAATGTAAGAATACATCTCTATATAGCTGTAAAGAGTTTCTACATGCAAAATGACATGAAAATGTAGAATGGAAATACTTATGAAAACATAAATTTAAAGTAAACAAAAGATCTGTTGTATATAAGAACCATAACCTACTTTACACAGTAGAATAAAAATATGATCAACAGCTCTTCATCACATAGAATACGTTTCTACTCCACAAAACAATATGAGCTACACGGAGAGTAGTTTACAAACATATATGTAACTATAGATTTGAATACATCAAACACATATTCTATTCAATTATATATAGGGTATCACACATATACCTTTACCATAATTAAAGAAACATGTAACCAAACCTCTTCCTATACATCAAGAGCGTTACTAGTCCCATAACATATGAACTGCACAAGAGAGGAGATTGAACAGTAATGCGTATATATATTAAAAGGACTATTTACCTGTAAATGAAATAATAGTAAAGAAACACAAGAAATCAGTTAAAAACTAAATCCACTGAAAATTTGACAGAAAATGTCAGATGAATGCTGTCCGGGGTAAAATAAGAATAATAACACATTACATCCCACCATTTCTAGCCCCATAATCACATAAAAAAGTAGAATAGAAATAGATCATAAATCACATACCTACTTGACAACTATAAGACAAATTAAAAATAAAATAAGAATAATAATACATGATTATATACATCATACCATAAAAGAGTAGAATAGAAATAGCTATGTACATGTTGACATTCAGATCATAAATCGCATACTTACTTAACAACTATAAGGCAAAATACAAGTTATAAATACAATAAGAATAATAATACATGATTATATACATCATACTATTTCTACCCCTATAGTCTATTAGTTACATGAAACAGTAGAATATAAATAGTCATGTAAGTGTTGTCTTATAAATCATAGAACACATACCTATTTAGCAATTTCAAATTCAATGTTACCTCATAAAACAGAATTGAATATCAAGATGTAATCATACGTCTTCATAATCCTCAAAAGGGTTTCCATTCCTTTATCATTTGATTTTATTGGGAGAATAGAAGAGAAACAGCTATAAACAAGGCATTTAAATATCATAAAATTCTAACGTTATATGTTACCTCATAGAGTAATATTAAAAGAAGGTTGTAAATATAAATCTCCAAATACCATAGACCTGAAACAGTTTTTACATGCAAAACGACATGAAAATATAAACTTAAAATTAATAAAACACCTATTGTATACAACAACCATATCTTACCTCACACAGTAGAGTACAAAAAATAATAAAGTTATCAACACCTCTTCATCACTTCAAATACTTTTCTATCCGTTAAAATCATATTAGTTTCATGGGAGAATAGTTTACAAACATATATGTCAAAATAGACTTATATACATCGAACACATTATTCAACATATATGAGGTACCTCACACATATACCTTTAATATAATAAATATTCAAAATCAAGTTACCTAAACAGTAGATTTACAATAAGTATGTATCTTCATATATGCACATTTTTTTCACTATTTAAAAACTTTAATATATAACCACAAGCTTTCGTCTCACATTAGCCATCATCAGGTAAAAAACTATGTAAGGTTGTTTAATAAAACGATTTTATTAATCTGAAACAGAATAATTAAATTACAGGCTATTAAACACCTCTAATGATTACAGCGGAAACATTAATAAATTATGAATCTAAAAAGGATTAGTACACAGTGCTATCTATGACAGTGTTGCCATGGGCAACGATGTCAAAGTAAATCAAAGAACCAACCATGAACTATCAGCTATCAACTGACTATCAGCATTTACACCTCTCTCCTCTCTCTCTCTCTCTCTCTCCCCCCCCCCCCCCCCAAAGTCACTTTTCCGGAGAAAAAGGTGACAATTTGCTAGAGTGGAAAAAGTTGGATTCTTTTTTTCTTTTTCCGCAGTCGACTTCATAAAATGATGATCATATCCTTTTGAGAATGGTGAAAGGTCCAACTCGTACTTTATCCATTTTGTTTCTATTTATCTTGCTTCCATTTTCAATGTATACTTGGTCACCCACTTTAAATTCGTACTCGATTCTGTTCTTATCAAATCTCTTCTTGTTTGCTTCAAAATGTTTCATAGAATTTAAGAAAACTAATTTTTTATCTGCCAATAAATCTCTTTTTGATAGGTCCATAGGAGTTATTTTTGATTGAATCCCAAATAATAAATGTTGTGGTTCAAATTTTGTTGAGCTGTGGATTGTCTGGTTGTATTCATTAACACATTCATTAGCTATTAACAGACCATGCACGCTTGTCTCCACTATTTATTTTACATCTTATTCTATTAACTAATGTTTGGTTTAATCTTTCATTTAGACCATTTGATTGGGGACAATCTATGCAAGTAAATATTAACTGTATTCCCATCTTTTGCAGATATCTCTTTAGTTCTCCTGAGCTTATTCCAGTATACTGGTCAGCTAAAATCATTTTTATTTTATTTCTCTTTGCTATGGGATCAATTAAATTAATAAAATCTGTTGCACATTGTCCTTTAGTTGTGGACACCCACGCGTATCGGCTAAAGTGGTCTACTAAAATATACATGTATTTCTTGCTTGACCTATTTCCTGCAAAACCACCTACCGAGTCAATGGACATGATGTCATAACTTTCAGTAGCCGGACCAGGCTTTAGCCGGATTGACTTAGACATAAAGCCAATAACTCTACTTCTTCTAGTTTTGTTTTCCATACATACTGAACATCCCTTACAAAATATATCTATTAATTTACCAAATTTTTAAAATAGTAAAATGGTTTTATTCTTTCTTTTAATTTTGTTGCTCCGATGTGGCCAAAATAATCGTGAATCTTTTTTATTAATATTAAGCCAAGTTTTTCTGAAATGTATATTCTACTCTTTTCATTTAACTTTTTGAAGGTTATACCATGATTTCTTTCAGTTTTATTTGCAGTTTTTAGTTCCAATATATTTTCTTTTTGGTCATTCAGTATGTCAGGTAACTCTGTAAGATTTACTACTTCAACTGCATCCTCATTTTCAAAATACTCCAAAACAGGATATCTAGACAGTAAATCGGCCATTACGTTTTCTTTCCTTTTTTTGTAAATAATTTTGAAGTTGAATTGAGACAGATAATTTACCAAATCCCCTAATATTTCGTCTGTCCTTGATTTAGTTTTCAAATTTTCTAATGGTTTATGGTCGGTGCACACAGTAAATTCTCTTCCAAAAACATAGTACTGCCAATACTTGATAGAATCTTTTATAGCCTTGCATTCTAGATGTATAATATCCATTTTCTTTTCTCTTTCTGACAGCTTTCTAGAAAAGTATGCTGCAGGATGTAATAGACCATCTGATTGTGGCTGCTTTAAGGTTGCTCCGATTCCTTTAAAACTAGAATCCGTTTCAATATAAATATCTTTATTTAAGTCATAAATAGATAAAATTGGTGAAGAACATAGATATTCTTTTATCATGTTGAAACAGTTTTCACATTCTTGTGACCAATTGAATTCTACGTTCTTCCTTAAAAATTTGTGAAGTGGTTCGAATTTTTGAGCGCTATTTTCAATGTACTTTAAATAAAAGTTTATAGAGCCTAATATACTTCTTACACCCGCTTTATCGGTCGGTCTTTTAAGGTTTCTTATTGCAATTAAATTTTCTTGACATGGAGATACAGTATTCTCTTTAATAAAATGACCAAGACACTTAACAAATTTGTTGCAAAAGTGCACTTTACCAACTTGAGTTTAAACCCTTCTTCAGAAATAGCTCTATGAAATCTCTCGATATGGCAAACGTGTTCTTCCCAAGCACTTGAAAAAATAAGAATATCATCAATAGAATTTATACAAAAATTATCTAAATTATTTCTTCTTATAATATTCGATAGGATTCGCTGAAACATCGCTAGAGCATTTTTAAGCCCAAAAGGCAGTACTTTAAACATAAATTTTCCGTACTTTGTTATAAAACTAGTCTTTTCCCCGATCCCTTAATTTTAATACTAAACACCAAAATGCAGAATTTTGACAGTAAATATTTACAATTAGAGACCTTATCTATGACATCATTGATAGTTGGAAAAGGGTAGCATTCCGGTACCACAAGCTTATTTAGTCTTCTAAAATCAATTCAGAGTCTTGATCGTTTACCATCATCTTTCTTATAAGCTAGAGTTACTGGAGATACATATGGTGATTCTGATTCCTCTATCAAGTCAGTTTCTAATAATTGTTTTACTTGTGTTTTAATCTCGTGCTCGTCTGGTATAGAGCATTTATATGGTCTAGCTGTAACGTATTCTTCTCTTATTAATTTAATTTCAGCTTCTTTAGATTTAACTTTACCAACATCATACTTGTCTTTAGCAAATATGTTTTTATACTTCTTTATTAACTCTAAAATTTCATTTTTTTTTATAGTCATCTTGAATATGTTGCAAGTTTGAAATTTATTTACATCTATATTTTCATTAAAATTAACTTCAAAATTTTATTTAAATTATCTTCTTCTCTATCTTCTTGAATCAGTTTATTAAACTCTAAACCTGATCTATTATAATCTTTTGTTTTCGTCTTATATGACATTCTGTCTCGTTCTTTTATTTTAAATATCTTGTCTTTATCGTCTTTCTGTAAAATATTTAAATTTCCATCTTGTATCAGTTTAAATTTTTTAATAGCATCTAGTCTAACAATAGGTCATAAGAGAAATTATTATTTTTAACAACATAGGTATTTAAATTATTAATTAAATTTCCAATTTTGAGAGTGATATTTGCCCGGGCTGAACTGAAATTGAATCCATTAATAGTTTTAAATGCATTTTGATTCTTTATAAGACTTGATTTTAATAGATCGAATACTCTTTGGTTTATCAAACTAACATTGGAACCGCTGTCATACACTGCCATTACTTTCATTTTATTATCTATCAATACATTTAATTTTATTAATGAATCCAATTTCTCTGGGCGATCTAGTTTAAAGAATTATTATCTACTTCAATTTAAATCATTTATGCTTCATCATTAGCTTCATGTAGGTTTGATTCTCTTCTAGATGTGTACATATTCTTGTTTCGGCAGTCGGTTGAAGAGTGGTATCTATTTGGCCATCCTAAAGCTTCACACATATAACATGGTTTTTTGTAATTTTTATCAACATTTTCTTCTCGTTTTAAAATCTTCTTGTCTGTCTTTATTAGTTTCGGCTTATCTGATAGAGTCTTCTGATTACTATAAGAATGACTCTTAGATTTTATTTTTATATTATATGAATCATCAACTTTCTTTAATTGAGTAAACAATTATTCGATAGTTGTTATTTCCTCCCGATCGAGTTTATTCTGTACTTTTAATGGCAAGCCAATCACAATCATATTTATTCTGGAAAAAACTGTTCCATTTTTTCCACTTCTAAGCATAGCTTTTCTTTTGCTAAGGCATAGTCTGTCTATAAGTGACTCTCCTAAGTACTTATAACTGTACTCATTCTTACTTTATTCCAACCCTTATCTTTAAATGTTATAAGAAAAGATTGTTTCCAGTCAGACCAATTTAAGAGACCTATCTTGGTCAAATTAACTTCGTACCAATTCATAGATGGACCAGATAAAAAGAAACAGAGTATTTCAATAATATTGGCTTCCTTAGTCACTTTATGTCTGCAGCATTCATTTTCAAACCTTGACAGCCAGCCAGTAGGATCTTGAGTTTTGTTAAATTTATCTAGAATAAACTTCTTTTCAATTTCATGTAATTCCACTTCATCTGCTAAATTTAATTTACTTTCTAATTCCTTTATTCTTTTAATTAAAAATATTTCTTCTTGAGATTTGCTAGCGACCATAGCAGTACCCTCAGTATTGTTGTGAGATTCCTCTAAAGGCATGTTTTTATAGCATAAATTCTTGTCCTCATCAAAATACTCCCTTTTTATGTCATCTTCTATCTTTACCCCTTCCTTACGGTACCCGTTTATAGGTTTAATGGCGCTAACAGCACTTTTAAATGTTGGTTAAGAAAACAATACCTTATGATCCATTAGATTTTGATACTCAAGTGGCAGGGAGCACCAGAGTTGTTTGTCTTCATATAAGCCAGCTAACTGAAAATCATTCTCACTCTTCCTTACTATATGAACAAATAATCTTCTAGCCATCTTAAATTTTGTGTAAAAGATGTAATTTAATTTGTAAGGTTGTTTAATAAAACGATTTTATTAATCTGAAACAGAATAATTAAATTACAGGCTATTAAACACCTCTAGTGATTACAGCAGAAACATTAATAAATTATGAATCTGAAAAGGATTAGTACACAGCGCCATCTATGACAGTGTTGCCATGGGCAACAATGTCAAAGTAAATAAAAGAACCAACCATGAACAAATGACTATCGGCATTTACAACTATAAACTAAAATCGTAAATAAAACAAATCTACAGTACTTAGAGCGGTTAACAACTAACAAGGATGGAAATAACAAAATATGCGGAAGAGAGGGAGGGGTAAGTAGCATGCCTGTATAGGCATGCAGAGCACTGAACCCAACTACCTGCGCGTCTCTAAACCTACCTCTCTTACTAACTTATAGTTTATATCAAAATTGTTTGAACTAGGTATTACATTATGATCACTGTTTTGAATATTTAAAGCTTCCTTGAAGCCCTTTACATCAAAGACTATAAACCTTGTTTAAATATTAAAAACAGCGACCTTAATGTAACACCTAGTTCAAAAAATGTTGACACAAACTATAAGTTAGTAAGAGAGGTAGGTTTAGGGACGCGCAGGTAGTTTGGTTCAGTGTCCCACCCTGCATTCCCACACAGGCCCAATATTTTGTTATTTCCATCCTAGTTAGTTGTTAGGTTGTTCCACTCTTAGTACTGTAGCATTTGTTTTCTTTTTAGTTTATGATGGCTAATGTGAGCCGAAAGATTGTGTTTTATATATTCTTATATATCATGTAATTGCTTCATAAACATAAAAAGCTTCATATACCTGAAAAGCTTTTGCCGTGTTTCTAGGGTACAGGTTCTGAAACTACTTGGGGTTGGGAAGATCTTAATTCTAAAAATAGCTGAAAGCACACTGTATACAAATATTTGAGAAATATTTTAGTTAAATCAAATACAATACGGTAAAAATAATGATCAAAAAATAAAGATAATGAGACTTACTTTCAGTTTCCTTATTCTTCTGCACAGAGAAAAATAAACTTGATAAGCCTCGCCGTTTTCTACATTGTTTGGGGATAAAACTTTGATAGAGATAGGGAGGAGCTCGCATTTCTTCTTCAATTCACTGAAAAGTTTTTATTCCTGGCCTATTTTGACCAAAGAATGATGTTGTTGGAAACTGTAGACTTTTTGCTCAGAGCGCTGAACAAATGTCATCTCGCCATTGGTAAAACAAATTTGCTACGGTGAGTAGCTCTTCTTTAGAAGAAAATCGCTGTTACTTATCACTCATTATAATGATGCACTCAAAAATAGAGATATAATGCTATATTTTTATGTTTGGATAAATTCTGAATCACTCAGGGACACCTAGAAACCCTATAGACACCCTTAACAGATTTCAGCCCTATAAGATCACGATTGTTCTGGGAATAATAGTGGATGTAAGGGGGTTTTGAACAGTATATGATGTTGATTTTCTGTTTTGTTGTGTATTGTAAATGATTACATGCAATAAACACAAACATGCCCACTAACCTGTGTACAGGTATCCTTCCGTCTGTACCTGCAACAGTACACACATGTTAATACTAACTCAATTGTAATGTAAAATATTGTTGAATCTTTGTCAGTCATTGTTGTGACTAGTCATAATCAAATAATTCTGATATATTTCGAAGTTATATAATTAAAACAAAAATCAGTTCAGCATCTAAAGTATTTTTTCTCGTTTTCTTCATTCACAAACAGACCTATTCCTAATAATTTTATTCTTCGGCAACAACCGTTGCAAATATTTGCTAATCGCTCTTCTTAAAAAGATTGCATAAAATGGACATAACATCATAAATCCTCACTATATACACAAAGATGAGTATTGATATAAAATACCAAATGACATTTGCTATCAAGTGAAAAAGAATAATTATTAATTACCATGCTATAATGCGACAGTTGATAGTCTACCATACTTCATAACCAAGAGCAATCCCTAACTGGTTCAGTTAAACAAAAAAAAACATGCAATTTTCATATCACTTTTTATGATAATGACACTCATTTTAGGTTTGTTTCATACTGGTGAATCAATAAGAAGCAATGAACTAAATTTAGGTAAAAAACATAATCTACCATATAAATTTTAATTTATTCCCTATAATTTAACATATATGGGTTGACATGTCGTTAAAATTATAGTTAAAATACTAGTGTTGACATAATTATCAAGTGACATTATCGCGGAACAAAAAAAATTTTCATTATTACCTTGGCATTAAAATACCTTGTTGCATTGTCGGCCATGTTTATTTGACGAAAAGTAATCACTGTTTCAGTTCAATATATAAAAAATGTTTTTTTTTTATCAAATTTTATGATTATAACACTTATTTTAGGTTTGTTTGATATCGGTGAATCAAAAAGAAGCGATTAACTTAAAAAAATAAAGAAAAAATTAACTACCATTTCAATTTTAATTTATTCCGTATAATTTAACATATATGGATTGACACATAGTTAAAAGACTAGTCTTGACATAATTATCAAGTGACATTATCGGTGAACAAAAAAAAATTTCATTATTACCTTACGCAAAGAAAACAATTAACTACCATTTAAATTCTAATTGATTCGGTATAATTTAATAAATATGTGTTGATACATAGTTAGAATTATAGTTAAAGACAAATGTTAACATAAAATATCAAATGACATTATCGGTGAACAATGAAAAATTGTTATATTACCTGGGCATAGAGCCTCAGTGAACGTCTTCCATGTTCCATTGATGAAGAGCAGCAGCAGACTGACTGGTTCTGGCCTGCAAGGAACTTTAGGGAGTCCACAGTTCACTTACGCAGTCTTAGAACAGATTGGCCAACCCCATTATGACTAGCTATTTACTTCATTCAAAAGTCAAACAAATTTGTTAAATGTTTCATTTTATTGAAAGTTTTTTTTTGCACGGTTCAGTGATAAATTTTATGCTTATTGCTATATGGCTACATCTTTCTTTTTTAAATTACAATCGTGATATCCAATTTACTTCTCATCAATAACTTAAGTAACTTACACCTTCTTAATTTCCAATGAATGTTTAAGTAATATTATCTCATTTTTAGGAAATCTAAGTCGTAATATGTTTCGTTTATACAATATACAAGCCTTAATACTATATTATTTATGAAGTACGAACATGTACATCTTAATGTAATATATATGAAAAATATTCTGTTTAATTAAACCTACTAAATTATAAGAAATATAACTTTCATAATTTATTTCATTAAATTAGTAGAAATATTATTTCTTCATTAATCTTAATATATAGTAATTTTAAACATAAATTAAGCAATAATATTTTAATTAGTTTTGCACATTTCTAGTTAAATAGATATAATGTAAAATATTCTGTAGTGAATATGTACTATTAATAAATAGATAATTATCCTTCATAAATATACCACAATGAACATTTTAAATCTTTTTTTTAACATTCTGTTTAATCCACAAGAGTTTATTGTATCACTCTTTAGGGAGTACACAGTTTTTAAAGATAATTAAATAATTGTATTATTTAAAGATACAAAATGTGTTAACCAAAAAGAATGCTAATTCAAAATTATATATCATATTCATTAAAAGTATTCATCCAATTATTTGCATAAGCCATTAATATTGAACTTTTTAAGTACTTTTGATACTGCCCTAGTAAGTTACGACGAAAATCGTACTTACTGTTTGAAGATATCATTGTATGAAATATCAAATTGATTGAATAAACTAAATCATTAGAATTTTATTTAAAGGCTCTCCCAAAAGAGTAACACTTTACTGGAGAATAATGGTGACAGTTATGTTTTATTAATAGGTTTTTTCTTAAAGTAAAAATTATTTTCATAATGTTCAACAATTTTAGCAGTTGATTTGTTTAGTTATTTCAGAAATATCTATTTTGATTATGCTCAACTGTACTATAATTAAATGCATTGTCATAATCATCAATAATCAATTTAACGAAATGATTTTTTCAAATGAGATAGACTTCATTTTATAATTTTACTGGAAGCTTTACTGTAAGAGACCGTTACGTTGATAATAATAATGATGATGATGACGATGCAACATTATTCAGATTATTATTCTTTTTCTGGATTAACATAAAACTTTCTCTTTAATACCTAGTTAGAGGTAGTTAGTTGTATAACAAACCACCATTTGCTTGTATGAAAATTATAGTTGTATGTAATGTTGGCTTGAATAATTCATCTTGCTAGTTATTACTATAATTCAAAATATTTTCACAATTATTAATCTAAGATATCTATTAATATGTACTTGTACTTGCTTCAACATTAAAATATAACTGACTTAGAATAGACTAGTATGTTACCACTGTGGGATCAGTAACCTCACGTATATGCTCATGTAACCTCAAAAACATTTCAGTTACATATATTATTAATTTTTTATTATCTTAAAAAATAATTTTAAAATAACAATACTATTTTCAGTGAATTTTTCTTAAGTTACTAATGACAATTGTAACGGTTCGTATATAACAAGACAGTAACCAACCAGAAAATGTGTATTAATATTTCTTGCAACTCTAAATAAACGAAACAGATCCAACATCATGCTAAATCACTGATTCATCATCATTACCTTCTTCAAGTTATCCTATAAAGAGTAGCATCTAATTATCTTTCGTTCCTTCATTACTATTAAATACTATAAAGCATTCTGGAAATTTCATTTCACCTGATTTCTATTTTTTTCATTTGGTTATTATTTCAAATTAGCTTCTGTATATGTTCTATAAACTGTTGTGTGAATATTGAAAGCTAGTTATAGAAATAATTATTGACTGATAAATTTTTAGATTAATGTTTAGGTTAAAATTGAATAGACTGATTTGTCTTATTTAATTGAACGGTAAGGAAAACAGAAATGAGTATGAAACATTCTCAGTATAGTACAAATAAAGATATGTTAATTAGATTTGGAATATCTCCTTGTTTGTAAAATATATTTATATATACATCTGTAATTAGAAGTATAGCACTATGTGTGACTCTAAAACTAGTTTAGCAGAAATGGATTCTCTATTTGATTAGCTCTCAAATTACTTTAAAATTTGTTGTTACTGTGTAAATTTATTTTATTGTTATTTTTATATACTATTATTTACATAGATACTATGTTCTATTTTTATAAATGAACTATTTTACTAGTGATTGTAACCTGTATACTTCAGGAATAAAAATACTTAAAACGTTAGGGATTTCATTTTAATTGTATAATACTAACTTAACTCTGAATCAGAGTATTGGAAATGTTTTTCTACACTTAGGAAAGGTAATCGGGTCAAAATCTATTTATCTTACAATAATTTTATGTTAGGGTATTTTAAGGATTTTTTAAAACTATTATGTATTAGTTGTTCATTAATTTCTCGAGGATAAATGTTTCAAAATGTGATAGACCTCAAAAAAAGAATATTCTTTTAAGTTAATAAAAGTACTAGAGAATTTCACAACGTTATAAGTGACTTTAGAATTGAAAATCCATTTTAAAACAGCATAGGGAAACAGTTAACAGATCGCCTTGCAAAGAAATCATACTTGTATTATCTAATCAATTGGCTTTTTTAGATAAACAGGTGATAGAATCATGGTCTGTCCTTTTATTATTCAATGAATTGTATTCATATTAATAAATATTATTTCAGTTACACAGATATTTTTAAATTTCATTTGGTCAATTGAAATGTAATTGATTATATTATTAACCAATGAGATTGTTAATAGTATTAATAGATTAACTAGATTAATAATCTCTCAGTCTGAAGATCTTGAATGCCGAGACTTTAATGATACTTGTTTCAAAGAAGATCTGCTATCTATTTATGCCATATATATATATTAGTAAAAGTTGGGAGCAGTCCTTCTTGAATACATACATTTATTTAAAATTGTTCCAATAAGAATTCAAATAATTTTGTTATGTGTAGTTTTAATTTCTTCTTTTTTTGCTGAAGATGGTGGATGTAACACCGAAACATGTCCAATAAGAATTCAAACAATTATGGTGATTTAATTTTTAAGTTGAATCCAGAAATAAAGAAAAAAATTCAAAATTTGGACAAATATTTGACGAAGATAAATCAAGTGGAATCAGACATAAAGTTTTTAAATGCATATATATATACTGTGTGCTATATTAATATTTCAATAATTATTTAAATTTCTATTATTCTTATGATTAAAATTTTTATTCCTGCACTATTATTTCATAATGATAATGAGGTAATTACGACAACGCAATACACAAAGATTAGTATCATCACATAAAAAACAAAACTAAAGCATGGTTTAGTTAATCCCATAACGTCTATAATGGCATATGCTTGTTGGGAACCCATACCAGATGTCATCGAAATTGCCCTTATGCATACCAGAGCCGTATATTTGCTCAAAGATTCTTATTTTCCCAAAGACAAACTACTCATAAATAGATTAGTTCGAAACTATCAAAGTTCTAAATCTAGAATTGGTGATGGAAGTTGTGCGCGAAGTTATTTCTTTAAGGCTTTGAGGTATTCAGTATTATACTTTGAGACTTTCAGATGTAGAGTCCACATGGATTCCATTTTAGTATCCATTAGAATAAAACAAATTTTAGGTTGACAATGCTGACTACTCCCCTGGTGTGATAAATATAAAGTTATATTAAATATTAAATTAAATATTTAACTTTAACACATAGGAAAGAACAGAGAAAGTCACCACAGAACTCTCTTCGATATTTCGATATCCATCATCAAATATTTCCGATTTACCGCATGTTCTCCACCTTTATTTCTTCACTCTTAAAAATTGCTAGTCTTCTTCTAGATCATGCATAGGGAACCTACGCCCGCGAAGGCTTTTTACTAGACCGGTGGAGACCTTTGATTAATATCAATTCACTTTCTAGACAGTACTTTCTTTGAAGTCTCATAATGTAGAAGGGATGTGACATGCAATGTGTGATCCTTTTAAACCTTCTAGTGGTGTTTGGTTGGTAGTTAAGAATTTGTTAAGTATCCCAATTTCCTTTCGACCATATCACACATTATGACAAAACCATGCTGACTCCTTTTTTAAGTTGAAAGTCTTTTGCCACATCCCAGGAGCAATGTGCCCTATCCTAAGATCGGTGCAATTCAACTACTGGTACACTGGTAACTACGTAGAAAACATTATGTCTGGATGGAAGAAGTTCCATATAAATTTCCTTACATATTATTTCTCTTTTTTACCTAGATGGAGATTGTAAGCTTGGAGTTCCTTCATCTTTCTGATATTGTAGATCAAATCCTTTAATTCATTCTTATTATGACCAAGGGCGAGTCTATAGGTTTGGCCTATAAAACATCCTGTGACGATTTCAAATTTGAAACGGGCCCTCGAGAACCTGGGATATAACTCAAGTAGATGAGAAATACTTACTTCCTGAGTACTCTCTCACATGAAACCAATTTCATCATAGTACCACCTAGAATACTTTATAATAGATATACATTACAGTACTAGCTAGAATACTTTATACTAACTCCTGCAATACATATTAGGCCTTTCTATCGTAAGAGTTCAATATTGTACAAACATTAATTTTAGTAATGTTATATAAGGTAGCACTAAAGTATTAACGTAGTAGAAGTATTTAGCATGATGATACATAGTATCTTCAGATAATATGACATAGTTATAGTTAATGATGAGTAAACAGATTCACCCAAGTCTTTAATTAAGTCTTCTATCTCTAGTGGTTGATTTCAGTTCCAGTCTCCCAACAGTTTCTGTAACTATTAATATTAAGCTTGACGAAGTTAAAAGAGAAAGTTGTAAATAACGTTCTAACATTTTTTTTGAAGTTTATGGTTTCAGAGATTCTATCTATCTATATACTCATAAAACTTTGATGACTGATCTTGTTTATTTGTTTTCTTGTAACCATGCATTGTCCGAATAAATAATAAAATACACGTATTTATGTGAGATTCTAACCCACGACCTTTGCAATGGATGTCCAATGCGCTACCTCTGGGCCATGGGGGCTTTCTTACAATACAATTCCAAAACCTGATATAAATAACGTAAGGTTTGTTTAAATCAACTAAAGATGAAACCTTGGATGTTGCGCCCAGGTAAAACTTTGGATACGTGTTAATTTCAGTTTATGCTGGATCAAGTACTTTCTATTATATATGTTGAAATATTGAATGAGTTAAATCATATTTACTCTGTACTTGCTTTTTTGCACTACACACCTCAGCCTTCACAGGAGTGTATCAATCTAATAAATGAATCATGAGAAAAGTAAGTAAAGGATGACAAGAACAACCGTGTCCAATTTAGTTTAACAAGCTCATCCCAACTGAACTTACATTTCAAAGAATTCTATACCTTCAAAGGGAAAACTGAAATATACATAAATATATGTAAAACATGCATTAGAAATATGTTGTACTTGACTATTATGAATTGAATATCTATTTGACATCATACGAAGAATACAGACTGTCTGCCTAGAAGAGGTAAAAACCTTGAATTGCATTACATCTGAATCCGAGACAATCACTTTGGAAATGATAAGTATTTTTGTTAAATCATTTTGTTAAACTATAGAAGTGAGGTACTTCTTTATTTATATTTAAGAAGATCACTAAAGAACTTAAAATCTTAAGTTGAATTTAGTTACAACAATGGGGTATACAATAGAAGTATGACAGGTATGACCAAGGAGCGTACGATTCCGATAAGATTCAGGGCCTCAATTAATAATTTTAATAACATGTCAGATTGATAAATTGTTTCAAGCCTCTTAAAACTGATAAAAATATTATAGCCATATGTAAATAAATGATATATTATTGATTGATTTTAAAACATTGTAATGAAATAAAAAAGGAGTTGGTTGTTAACGAGTTTGATATTATGTTTACTTACAGTGAAGTTGAAAGTAGGCTCCACCAGATTTTACTTTTGGTAAAGTTTACTTATAGTAAAATATTGTATTTTTAACCGATCATCAATCGATGGAATAAACAATTTCTGAAAGTAATACGGAAACAGTTATATTTTAAAATTAAATTATAACTATTACTTGTAATCTCTTATTGTTGTAAAAAAATAAAATTTATTTTAAATGAACAGCTCGATCTATTTATATAAACTGAGAAGTCACTTATTAACAATGCAACAGGGAAAACTATTGGTAAATATAATTTTCTTCTGAATAAAACAGTAGAGGTTTCCCTTCGTAATAAAGTAAGACACAAGTGTTAAGTTATGGTGGGGATAGGTTTCACAGAAGGGTGGAAGAGAACTTTTGGACTTACTAGTACGGGCTGGAATACTTCAACCACTGCCGTGCTTCATCTGACTCACAAGCCCAAAGTTACAACTCACCAAACTAAGGTAATATATAATTAATTCTTAATTTATAATGTCCTTTCATATTAGTTTTGAATAATATTTGTATATATAGTTTAAGATGTATTATTCACAGCAGTGGCGTGGCAACCATTTTTTTTGCAGATTTTTATGACTTAAATTTATTTCTATTTTCCATTTATCACCCTCAAAATGCCGCCTTCTGGTACATGCCGCTCTGGGCACCCCCCCTAATAGTATTCCTACAGAAATACTTTAAAAATACAAAATGAGTATGTTTAAACATAGTTACGAAGTTTTCAAAGCCAAAGGAGATCATTCCAAGTATTATTCAAATTCATTTTAAAAAACCGTTTTTTCTGTCCCATGTTATTTGAAAAACCCATAAAAATTAAAGAAATATGGAAGGTAATGATTTAAAAGTAATTGTATTTATATTACAATTTTATTTTAAACGTACATCATTCATCAAAATGCCTCATTTTTTAATTATAGAAGAGCTGGTATTTTGTCCGCGACTTAACACGATATGTAAGGAGTAATTCCGCACTAAATCACTAACTTTAAATTTTACTTTATTTTTACTTTAATATTAATGTTAAAAGTAACTTTAAAAATATAAAACATTCTAGACCGTTTTGCGGTTTTCATTAACGATATTTGAGCTTTTCTTTAAATGAAAGGCATTAAGCATCCTGAGCTGGCTAACATTGAGTTGTTTCTGAAGTTTTCCCATCTAGTGAATATGAAGGAACATCTGAAGCAGCTCAATGTGAAAATGCAAGACATCGGAAACGTACTTTAACAATCAGTGATTGTATTTAAAAACAGGCTGGAACTCTTTGCCGTTGGTATTGAAACTGGTCGCTTAACTGCAATTTGAAAAACTGAGACAATTTAAACATGCTTACACACAAGTAACCCCGCTCAACATCTTAATCTCCAACAGCTATTGTTTCACATCTAACCCCCTGCAGTCGCTTAAAAAAAAAGCATCATCAGCTTTTTTCATCACTCATGCACACAAGTGTACGGTAAAGAAAACCGACCTGAGTTGTATCCTTGCTATCTCCATCAGATATTCTGAGCTTGAATTTACTGAACTGAAGGCCTCAGACTTGTGGGTGAACAAGTTTAAATTATTGAATGATTTGGAAAGACTTGTACGACAGAAAGCAGTATTGGCCACGGAAAACAGATGGGAAGAAATGTAAAAGCTTCAACCCAAAGAACAGCCGATTGTCAAACTTTGAACGCTCTCCTGTCAAATATCAAACATGCAACGTTTGAGTACTGCTGCCATCTTTGGCTTCACGATACTTGTGAGCAGCCCTTCTCAAAAACATCAAAACCTACCTGCGATCAAGTTCACAGATGGAAGCCTAAACGCCTAATGGAAGCTTAACCTCACCACGTATTAATTAGACTACAAAGCCATCAGCAAAAACATTCAGTACCAGAATGTTAATAAACATGTAAATTTTATTAATTATTCGTTTGCTTCAATATATCAGTATTAACAAAGTAAGGGCTTATTACGTTCAAACTATTGGTTTTACTTAAAAAGACACACATTTATATCTATTCAGTGTTAAAAAATATTATATGGCTCTCCTAGTCATGAAGATTCCTGACCTCTATAGTACTTTAAGAGTATTTGATTTAGGGGAGTGGGGTTATATGTTCATCATGAATTTTGTGCAATCTCACATTTTAAATTTTTTTTTTAATTTTTCTCACCCAGGGCTCATAGAACAATATAAGAATGTAGTTATAATGTGAGACTGATTAAACGGAGCAAAATATTAAACAAAACTTTCTTGATATGACTTCGTATAATTATTCCTTACTTACGTTAATCCAAATAAGAATTCAGAACATCATCAGTAAATTGTCAAATTGATTAAGATTGGTAACACATATATTTCTTATACAGTCTTCGTTATTACAAATGATAAGGGAATATAATATGTTTTTAACAGTGAAGGTTTTTCAGGAATTATTTGCATAGATTTCTTGTATAGAATGCATATTCACTTCTATTACATTAACTGTTGCAAAATCAAATATCGCTTCAGTAAGAGTCAAAATATAGTTACTATTTAGATGTACACGAATAATTATTCAGTATATTTTAATCTGCGTTAAAAGTTGTAGAGAATTTTATGATTGAGTAACATATATTTTTGAAGAACTATGGTTGGTCGCATTGTAAGACAATGTACTATTAATACTTCTACTATTTTATCACTCAGTCTGATACTAACAGTTTGGTGGGTTGTTTCATTGATAGGAGGAACCTTTAACCCCGTTATCAGTTACCTGTCTGAAGGTTACCCGAGTATAATTTAATTTATTTAAAATGAGTGCTTTAAGATTTATTTATGCCCCTTGGGGAAAAGATGCCGTATCTAACTCGAGGTATGCAAGCAGAATGGCAACTGGTAATGAATTGTGCAAGCGATTTAGTGCTTCCAGGGTTAATTGTCTCCCTCAGTTAGTGCACAACTCTCGAATGGCCATGGCTACCGCTGCACAATCCAAGGAAAAATGTATCACTTTGGACAACATGAATCCAAGAATAAAAGTGATGGAATATGCAGTTCGAGGACCACTAGTTATAAGAGCTTCAGAAATTGAAAAAGAATTAGAAAAGGTAAAGCAAATAAGTAATATGCACTTCCATCATATTTGAGTCCTGATTTATTGTTGTCAGATCTTTTAAACAATTAAAGCATAGAATTGGTTTATGTATTTAAACTGATAGAGTTAGTTTCAAACAAACATCGAAAAACTTTATAACCTTTGTTGGTGTAATTCTTATTTTGACCTCTATAATACTTTATTATTTACCAATACTTGTTTTCATCTTAAACATACTCTTTTATATCAATAATGCTTACACTTTAATGTTTTATGGTCCATACAATACCAATACTATGATTTTCTCTTACAATATTGTTACTTATCATTTTAAATAGTATCTCAAGGAATGGTGTTTTATCTAAATTGTCATGGCTTGTTAATATTGACTATATTATGTAATGTAACTACTATACTTTATTTGAATTTTTACGCTAATGTATATGATTTAGACATTTAAAACTAGTCAAGACATAACATGTCTGACAAAACTAGGGTAACTTTTTAATACTTTAAAAAGTGAAACAAAAAGTTGAGTTTCAATAAATGAAGTACAAAAAAAGGTATTTTAATGTGTTAACAGTTTATCGAAAAATGAATTAGTAATTACTATAAATAACTGAGAGAGGTAAGAGAAATATTTGTGGTAAGATAAGTAAAAAATATAACTGGAGTTTGTCAGTAAAGGGAATTCGTTGTATGGTACATAGGACATTGTAAAACAAGAAATGGTTATTATAAAGGAAAAATAAAGAATTGGATTTAAGTACGAAGAGTAAAAAATGTTGCAATATTGTTGAAATATGGAAGAAGTGCACAATCATTTGGTCATTTAGATTAAAAAAAAAAGTAATTCAAGTTTTAGTTAACCCAAGTCTGACTATATGTGGGACATATTTTCAAAATATGAGTTAAACTTATTTCTTAGAATTACTAAAGCTTAGTGGAGGCTTTTTGTACAACAAAAAAGGTGTTTTTTTAAAATCAACTCAAGGAAATATGGCTTTCCGAAAACGTTAGTCGTAACAACAATTTTGACTGATTTGGTACACTAATAATTTATTTATAAAGTGAGTTGTAATTAATCTGATCCTAGCATAACTTTAACGGTTTATTGAGGCATAATTATAGGTAATTTAAGAGTAATAAGAAGATTCATAATAATAATTTTTCTTTTGATGGTGAATTATATTTCAGTCTCCTTAGTCCCTGCTTATTTAAAATGTTATTAGGGAATGATTATGAAAAGTAGTGCGTTATTAAGTATTACCGTATTATGAATAAAAGAAAATTATTGAGGCAGTGAAAACCATTCCGTGTAAGTGATTTTTTGACAAAATCATAATCCAAATAGAGTTCCGGTTTCTACTTCTATTAATTCATGTTATTTTGAGTAAGAGAAGTATTTAAGATAAGGAAATGCCTCTATCGTTATGCAATCAGTTGCTTCATGGTATTTACTCATATGGGGTAATCGAAGAACTACTTTTTTTATATAAAAACTTTTTCTAAAGTTGACCAATATGTGAAAATGACACTATTTTAAGGAAAATAAATATTAGTTAATTTGAAACTAAGCACATAGAATTTATACTTTATATGAATTGCTTAATATTCGTTGTAAATTATATTTGCTTTATTAGGCTTATACTCCTTGTTATCAAATGAAGAAAATAACCTGGCCGTTTTTACCTTTACTTTGTGATATCAGTGGTCGATGCTAGCGCTAGGTGCTATTTTCCCTGTTTCGTTAGTTTACTATCGATTTCAAGGAGCTATGGAAACAGTAACCATTCCCAAATAAAGAATACCTTGAACTTCTATTTTCATCCTCATCAAAATATTCTCGTTTACCATATTTCTTCACTACTCTCATTTTTTTTTATATAGTATATATTCATTTATTATCAAATTCCTCTTAAGGGTCTACTGAAGACCCTCTCATTGTAGGAAGCTGCTCTTTTTTATTTATCTTTTATTTTTTATTAGTATTACGTGGATAGCCCTAATGCCTTAGTGGGTGATGTGCTAATAACAAATTGAAATATATTGATAATTATGAATTCTATTTTATCTTTTTATGAAAAACTGCCGTACTTTAATTAAAAACACCAAATACAAAATTGTTTAATTTACAGATTCAATAAATTTCTTTAATGACGTAATGATATTAAAAATGTTTAACTTTTAATATGCAAATTAATATATGTAAGATTAATGATCTAAGGCTGGAATTTTAGTATGATATTATTTATTATTTGTGGAGAGTGTTCAAGTTCAATACTCAGGTGATGAGTATTTAGCATTCCTTATTGAAGGGGTAAAGGATTTGTACATCGTCACTAATAGGAACATAACGCTGAACATAATTTTTTACAAAAGTGTTATTCTTTGCCATTTATATAACTCGCACTCCGGCATTTCAGTCATGTAGTCTCATGTATAATGATTGATTTCTAGTGCATTTCAGTTACCTTGTGATAATGTGGAATATCACTGGCTGGGCATTATTATGTAAGTGTGTTAATGTAATGATATCTGTATTCAGACTAATCACATGTAATAATAAATGCAGAGAGGTTTAATATTGTCCAGCGTAGTGGGGTGGACTAATTTGTGGTTTAAAAAACCAATTTTTTTTATAATTAAAAGAAACGATACAGGTGCTTGCTTCCTTTATTTAAGTTTGTTATTAGGAAAATTGATCAGTTTTCTTCACCAAATCTGTAAAGCTATTTAGGTTGTCCTAAATGATTTTTTTTTCAGCATATACTGCCTATTTTTTCTATATATTCTTTTTAAATTTTAGTGGTATTAAAATGCCCATTTAATGATGCACTAGTAATTTCGTTTTAGTAGCACTACTGATTTCGTGGGATTCCATATTATTAAGATCAAAGAATAAAATTTTAGTTAATGAACAAACTAATATAAGTAATTAACGTCAGAAATCTTCAGGCTACAACCTTATACAGTATTCATACATTCATTGTGTTATATTCATTGATGTCCTACAAATCTTGTAAATAATAACATTGGGAAACTTTATGTAAATTGTTTATGTTTAAGGTAGCAATCTGAGGATGACTATATGGATGACTGAAATATAGCTATTTAAATTAGTTTAAGGAGGAGCTGAAGTATTATCCTTTAACAGTTATAGTAATGTTACTAATATGAATGTAGTACACATATTCTTTTACTAAATTTGTGTATTTTTTTTCTTGCAAAGGGCACGAGCAAGCCGTTCAATGAAGTAATAAAAGCGAACATCGGCGACTGCCATGCCATGGGTCAGATTCCCATCACCTTCATCAGACAAGTGCTTGCCTTGGTCACTCTGCCTGAACTCCTGGACGATCCGAGGTTTCCTGATGACGTCAAGGCGAGAGCGAGGGATGTGCTGCATGGTTGCAGGGGAGGCAGTGTTGGTAAGCCTTGACTCTTGAATCTTTTACCTACAAACAAGTTAAACACTCTCAAGTGGTGACAAATTAAGTAGTTGATATATTATTAGTTGTGCAATTAATCCGTAATTGTGTGGTATTTACTCATTCTGAGATAAAATGGATAAACAAACAAAAGTCTACACACAAATGAAGTTTTATTCAACAACAACAACGCGTTTCGAACACTTTGTGTTCATCATCAGGAAGACATTACAATACTAATTATATCTAATCAGTTTCAAAATTAGAGTGAAATAATAAAATTCAATTAAGAGAATTAAAGACATACCCAAGGATGTGGTGCTGAACTTAGTTCTTTCCTACTAGTTGTTTTTCACTGGACCAACCCTTCAGCACCACATCCTTGGGTATGTTTTTAATTCTCTTAATTTAATTTTATTATTTCACACTAATTTTGTAACTGATTAGACATAATTTGTATTGTAGTGTCTTCCTGATGATGAACACAAAGTGTTCGAAACGCGTTGTTGTTGTTGAATAAAACTTCATTTGTGTGGAGACTTTTGTTTGTTTAACCATTTTACCTCAGAATAGTTGATATATATTTAAAGTTATATATGCATTATGCTTTCCAAAAGTTATAAAACCAGGATTTAAATTTCCCTTTCTGAAACAAAATTCTTCCTTCTACCTAAGTTCAGTGCTTGGAATTTCGACCATCTGGCTTCGAGCAGACCAGTAAAGATTAGAGCGTTTGATAGGTGGGTCGCTCTCGTTAATATCAAGCAATTGGTCACCCACCTACATTCTTACATGACATTCTTACTGGAATGTCATCTCCATCTATTTTGTGTTACATCGTCAGCATTTATTGGAATTTGCTAGTTCAATTCAGTGGAGGTGGGTATAGAACCACAGAGATTTCTTGAAGTAGGCTGGGAGTAAGTTCCAGCCACTTCTTCTCTGTAGCCGATTCTATTCGGGCTCATTCAATATGAAATATGAGTGAGTGTCGGTTTGTTAGTATCCCCAATCGAGTGTAATAATACTTGGCTAATTTATTAGCTTGTTCGTTGTTTGTCGTTCCGACGTGATGTATAACCCACTACAGCATTCTTTTGAAACCTGCAACATGAAAGTTGAAGTTTTTTGCAACAGACCACTGTTATGTTGAAGTCAGCATTTGGTTTAACAGCAAACAGAGCAGATTTTAGTTCTGCTAGAATAAATGATCTTTTCATGATATATTAGGTTTTTTCAAATAGTCAGGTAGTATCATGACTGATGTTATTAGTTTACTTTGGTTCTTTGCGACATGAAGTCTACTGACAGACACATAATGTTGTTAAGTCCTTTATTATGTCCTGAGAAAAAGTGCTTTTTATGTTCTTTAAGTTGTAGATATAAGTTTGCCATAGTAGACAATGTTTCTTCAGGCAATGCTCTGAAGCAAAATATTTCTTGTGTAGAATGTCAAAAAGCGATCCCCTTCAGTCGGGGAACAACTGAACCCCGTAACTAATAGAAACTAACAGTTGAACAAAATAGAGCATGCTTTGTCTAGTTATATCGTGCTTGCACTAGTATTGAAGAATTGAAGTTCTTATCGTACTTATGACCCAACATTTTTGAACTGGGAGTGTAGAAATGTCCTAGTCTGACACGGAGACGAAGTAAAAGTCTGAGTGATTAGGCCTACTCTGAAAGAATCTTATGTAAATAAATTTGAATAAAGTACGATTTAGGGCTCTGGATATGGAATAATTGCAGTAATGTGACTCGCCTGTGACTAATGTAGCTACACATATCAAAATGAACCAAACCTAAACACTAAAGGTTAAAGCCTGTCTGTGTGATCATTGGAAACGAACACTAGTAGAAATTATTAAAATATTTGAATCCTTATTAGGATGCATTATAGTTGTTGATCTTAGTTTTAATTGAAGCTTTAAAATTTATTGCTGCAAATTAATATGTTTGAAGAGAAAAAGTTAAAGATGAATTTGCGCTTCAGTAATACTATTCCTTGCGAATCAGATAGGAATACGAAAAACGTGCATTTTTTCTGAAAGTTATGTATCATTTACAGTTATGTTATTATTTTGTTGTGCATTTTGTTATTCGATTCAGTTCAAATTAAAGATTTTTTATTGTGTCCAAGCCTCTTTGGGAAAACTTTGATGGAATAAAAGAGTGAACTTGAATCAAACGACGGTTTGCACGAATGCATGAAGGACTTCAGTTGTAATAATGTTAGATACTATTATCAGGAATATCGCATCGCTAGAGTTATAAAGGTCCTATAATGTTATATATGTTAATCCTATAATGTATATTATCAATAGCAAGTAGATGAGCATTACAGAAGAACTTGACCTACATTGCCATTTAAACTTTGATGTGTATGGATTAAGATTAGGAAGAAATGTAATACATGTTCTCTCTCAATCAGGTCAATCAAATGGCAAAAATCTCACCAAATAGTGATTGTTCGTAGTCATAAATGTGTTTAAGTTTAGTGGACTTCTTTAAATCGGGATTGGAAATGTTGGAGTATTGACTTTAGGTCATTTGCATAAATATATTAAACTACTAAAATCGTTTTAGAAGAAATTCCACATTCAGTTGATGTCTTTTGTTTGAAAATAAACAAGAAAATCTTATTTAACTGTATAACGAGATTATTTCAACAGCAAAAGCAATTTTACAGATTCAGAATAAAGGTTATATTATAACCACTCTTTTGAGGTCAGCTGTAATAAGAACAATCATAAGTGCTTTTTAAAGCAGTACTACACGTAGAATAATTATGTAGATATTAGGGAACTATTTTTTTTTTATTTATAGAAGAACCGGTGATTTCTGAACAGCTACCGGGATATATTTAGAATGTAAAGCTCTCTAAGAAATTTTGGATTATAATAAACTTTCATGATAGAAAGAACTACCTCAAACAATATTTGATTTGATTTAAATCATGTACAGTTAACAGTCCTTCAGTCTTCCCATTATAAAGAAATCAGCTTGATATTTATTTCGTGGAACCCATTCACCACATCATGATACCAACTTCCTCTTTATGATGGAATGGGAAACAGTAGATGTGCATAAGGTAGACCTTGCGATGGTAGGTGTTACGACCATCTACATCAAGAAGACAAAGCGTGTGGTTTTTCGAAAGACTTGTGGCCACTTGCTAAAAGGTACACTTGCCAAAGTATACAAATGAAAATTTAAATGAAAAAAAAAGTGAGGACAGCAAGTGGCTGATGTTTCAATCTCCCTCTATAGAGGTATTTAGGAGACATAGGACATGACAGTTATGTTCCGTGACCAAAGGTTTTTAGATTCCAGAAGGCATCCGTGACTATTGTCGGAGATGTCTACTTCTGAGAGGCATCATTGCTTCGTGAACTGATTGGTAGGATGAAAATGGTATTGCTTTCAAAGGCGACTATTTGGAAAGCAGTCAAGTTGTATGTTTCCTAAAAGATTTATATCCCTCTGTTTTCATAACACTTTTAAGTGATAATCACTAGACAATATAATCAACTTTGTTAAACTGCTCTGTTTACATGGCTTATTAATTCAATTTTATTTAATAATTTTAAGACTTATAAATATATTTTGGTGATTGTCATTAATTTTACTGATTAGTTGTTGTAACTCGTATTAAGTACTGTATGATTGCATTATCTTTAAAACTGGTAAAAAATAAAAACGTTTTCTAAACCAGCTCTATTAAAATAAGTCAATCGATCAAATTGAACCTCAGTGATTTTGATAGTGCGTTTACTAAAATATATCTAGTTTACTGTAGTGCAGTATAATTTTGTTTTAGTAACCATCCACAAAAACATTGATCTAAGTCCCACATTTTCTCGAAGGTGGGGCAAACTAAGTTGTTTAAAGCTTTGTATATATCATTCAGTGATTTTATTTTAATTTATTTATTAGTAATTTTACCCAAAGGTTGTAATTCCTATTTGAATAACGCGTGATTTATTTGAGTGATTGCTTATTGATAACTTGTTGAATAGGTTTCCTCAGATACAGTTGATTACTTTTACTGATAAGCTTCTAAAGAGGAGAGTGGAATCTTGATAGATTAATGATTTTTTTTAATTGTGACGCAATTTGATAATCTCGCCATAATTGGGTCAACTAGAAGGCCGATTACCTGATTTCTTTCTGACGAAAGTCACAGTGATAATTTTTTTTTTATGTTGAACTATTGAGTTTTTGATGCTATCCAATGCCCTTATTTATAAATGTAGTCTAGTTTATTGAAAGTAAGCATTTTTAATGAGAAAATGACATCGTAAAGACACCAGACGTAAAGCATTATGTTGTTTTCAAATAAATATCTCCCAAATAGAAGTATTTTGGAATCAGTTTATCAGCTTTATAAGTAAACAATTTTAAAGTATCATTTACGAGCTATAATTAATAATTTCTTTGCAATCTGAAGCCACTATAATGTACGTTTTCTTAGAAGTAATTGTTTTTAGAAGAACTGAATGTTAATATCTAAATGAAATACATCAGTGATCCTCACAGAAATAGTTACTTTCAGAGAAATAGAGCTCGTCATCTCGTATTATTTCATCTTAGTCTCTATGAAAGAATAAAGTCGTATGGCTTGAAATTAATATGGAGCGTTTGCAGCTTGAAAAATATATTTAAATTATTCGTTGTTTCATATTCAGTCACTTTAAACACTCTTCAAGCTACTGCACTAAACCATAATCTGGGCTTATTATTCTCTCGAACATGTCTTTAAGCACTGCTCCCAAAATCCTGAACAAATCATGTACAAATAGGAATAGACATATCAAAAGTGAAAGGTTTTCTTATAAATTATTGACTATTCGTAATTCATGTTTATTCTTTCTTGAACACAAATTCCTCTGTCGCTCATAGCACTATGCTCCCTGTTCCTCCGTATTGTCTAAAGTAATGCATGATACACTAGAATTTATATTATTTTTGGTGTTTAAGTTGTGCTCTTGCGGGTAGACTTTAGGTAAGTCCTACCTATACTGCTGGAAGGAACTCGTGAGTCACCTCAATAATAATTGTACTTCCAAATATTATCCCGAATGTACTGGGCAGTGGTACCAGGATGTGTCATGCATACACCAATATTCAATCATGCTTCGTTGGTTAGTGTTTCATTAATTGGTAAACGTGCTTAATTCACACATCACAGATGGCTTCAAGTGACTTTACTGACAGTTCATCATGTGGTCTGATCATATAACAAGTCAGAGAAGCAGAATTTGAGAATGTCGAATTGTTTTTCCCAGCCACTATATTTCTTCACGGTTAGTTGTATAAAGCCTTTTCAAGGTTAGCAAATTGCCAGACGAAAGAATTAAGGTGATGAGATAAACAGAAAGAAAAAGAGACCAGCTGTTTTTGAGAACATCTGCAAAAAATAATGAGGAAAGGCATTACATCAAATATGTATCTCCAGTTTTCATTTCCAATAGAGATCATAATTTTTCTATTTTTATAACATATGTACCATGTGTATGTTCCTTTGCTTTACTGTTTCATTGTTTTACACTTTTATTTATTATTATTTCATAGTCGTTATTAATACTTTTACGGAAACACTTCGTTGACTAGTTTATTTTTTTTCGATTGCACCTAGTCTTCAAAAGAGACTTTTCCCATTTTGTTTTGTTTATGAATTATAAGGGAAATAAACTACACAAATTAAATTTTTAATGACAGAATAGCCAGTTTGATGAATTCCTTATTCCAATTGCTCAGAAACCAAGTTTTTCTGAGTTATTGTTATAGAGAAATTGAAGTTTGTGAGATTGAACTGTTCTCAGAAATTAAAAAGACTGAGGACTAACACTTGAGTGAGGCCATCGGCGCATCTACCACTTTAATTGAAATTGATTCTTTATGAATTTTTTACTATGGCATCCAGAGAATGTCCTTGAAAATAACTTATGAACCTCAGTTACTCAAAAGAATATATAAAGAAGCAATATATATCCTCGAACTACTGCTGTTTTGTTCTTTTAATTCATGAGTTTGCTTACTACTGGTCCAGCCTAAACAACTTGTCTTATTGGAAGAAAGTAAATTTTTCGAGATAGTTAAGGTATGCCAGCCAACTCTAAATGTGAGGTATTTGAACTCTTTACTTGTATTTTAAATGTATCCTAAGATAAAATGACTACGTTTGAAAACTCGTTGTTTTTATCAAACATTGTATGTAGAGACTATTATTAGTTTTTTTCATAATAATTAACTTATTAGTAAATAAACTTAAAGATTTAAATTCTGGGAAGGTCCCAGACAAAAGTTAATGGTGTAATATTGTAGATCTTCCTGGTTCCCAAAAATAAAGCAATTTTTTTTTGATTATGAAGATGTTGTGCGAAAATTTTAATTAAACGAATATTTAAAGATCCGGAATGAAGTAGCTGTTCTTTTGAACATAATATCTCACAATGCCTTTCCATAGTTCAACATTGCCTACAAACTGTGCAGTTAATTCTCCTTTAAAAAAAGAGGCATATTATGTGTATTTGTAGTGTTCAAATGTCAGATTTAATATTTTCTATGTAACATTGTAACCCTTTTTTTCCTCACAACAGTAACCCTGTTACATGAGTTTATTTATACTGCATGTATCACTAGGTATAACCTCTACCTATAACATATGAACCAGGACTAAAATATTCTACATTTTATATATTACAATATTACATATTCTATGAGTAAATATATTATATTATGGACTTAATATAAGTACAAAGTATATACATATGAACATTGAGTATTTACATTCATTTTAATATTGATTATCTAATGTCACTCAGAACACATCCAATAGAATATTGGATAAACTTTTTTTGAAGTCGTATACAAATTGTTCTGATATTAGTTTATTTTCTTTGATAGGCCAGTCGTGTCCTGTAGTATTCACTACCTGTATTAACGTTTTCGTTAAGGATCTAATAATACTGTAATCTGAAGCGTAGTTACGTATTTTTTGATACATAAATATGATTTCAAATGGATACACACGGATGTTACAACAGAATATTAAAAGTAGTTTCATAGACCTTCATATGTGCAAATCCGTCTAAGTCTAAATCGAATTTTATCACTCACTATGACTATATTTATAGTAATTTAGCAGACCCACTCTAATAGGTTAAGGACTACATCATGACCGTGCTTTTGCTGCCCATATAAGTGTCCGTTGGCTGTTTTTATTTTTTCAAGTACCTTAACTGTTGACCCTACCTGTATAAAAATACCAGGTCGATATTCTTTAACTGAAGCCCTTGCACCTCATCGTGAGACCAACTACGACTCCAGGACGAGGGAACGAAACAGTTTCCTATAGACGACTTTTAGATAACTCCTGATGTCATATTCTTCGAACCCATTTGCTTCAATCCTATAGTGCATAACGTTATTCACTGAAAAATACATCACATTCCCAATTTCATAACATTTCAATTTTTTTTTTCTTTTGTTTTAGGTCCCTCCATATTTTTTTTTATCTTAAAATTATCTTTGGAAGTTGTATTTAATTAGACTTCAGGTTTTTGAATTGCCATGTTTACCAGGATTGTCTTTTGTTGGCAGGTTCATACACTGACTCACCAGGGATTGAAATTATCAGGAAACATGTGGCTCAGTACATCGAAAGGCGGGATGAAGGAATTCCCTGTAGCTATGAAAATGTCATTCTGTGTGCCGGCGCTTCGGACGGAATCAAGGTAGCTTTTGAAAATAAGTAAACTTTGCTAGCATATAGTTGACTCGTTTTTAATGTTTATTTATTATTATGAATTTAAATCAAAGGCAGTTCATAGTAACATAAATATCAAAAATACGTAAAAAAATATGTTATTAAGTACATTATAGAACTGGACGTAACTCTTGTTGGAGGGCTGATGTGATAGAAAAATTAAAAAGGGTACAACGTTCATTTATTTATTGGTACAAATAAATGTATTTATTATTTTTAAGTAAGTATTCTTAATATAAGTAGTTGAATATAATAATACAGATTTTATGAATATAATTTATTAAATAAAAACCAATTAAAAAGAAGATAGCACATAGATAGACACAGGAATAACTCACTTCTATATTTCTACCATCGTCGTCATCAGGTGGCGAAGAGTCCCGCAGGAAGGCAGAGCGGCGATATAATTTATTAAATAAAGATGAAACATAACATTTACTGAGTTATATGTTATATATTATTGTTCTAGTGATAGTTCTAGTATGATGCCCCAATAGGGTTCCCTTACGTCGTATTACACAGGATTAAAAAATAATTAACTGTTTAAAACCGCGTATTTTAAATTATCTGAACTACAGGAATGAATTTAATGAAACATAGTTTTATTTGAATACAATATTTTAATCAAATAAGAAAAATTGTGTAATATACATTTATTTTTGCTCAGCTAAAGGTAAATTGTACTGATATTAAAAAAAAGATGGATCTCCAGATATTGACAGTTTTACATGTTTTCAGGTCCTCAGAGTTCAGTTTTGTCGTTATTTACTTCACTATAGGTAGTGTACATCATGAAAAAATGTAAGCCAAGAGATTTTTAACGGTTCACATTCTTTGAGGTCCCAAAGAATTGTTATTTTATAACATTGTTCGTTTTTTCAATGATATATGTGGGTGGGTGTGTGTGCAATAAATTTTGTGGGCACGATACAGACCATACCATTTGATATATTAAATTCAAATTCTACAGAATAAGGGGCACTATAGTGTGGATGTGTCCTATTGTTTTTGGACAATATTGTTACATCATGGGAAAGTTATTTTTTGGCGAAA
Organism: Hermatobates lingyangjiaoensis; assembly: GCA_026182355.1. Lineage (NCBI taxonomy): Eukaryota > Metazoa > Arthropoda > Insecta > Hemiptera > Hermatobatidae > Hermatobates > Hermatobates lingyangjiaoensis. The sequence continues at coordinate 2,367,104 of JAPFBL010001935.1, read as the reverse complement.
ATGTGATTTTTGGCCACTTTTTTTCTCCTAAACTACAACTGTAGAACGTTGAACTTATGGATTATCATGAAACTAACAAGAAGATAAACCTGAAATAAATGTGGAATTTTTAAATGGACCACAAAGGTCACTTTTGCAATAAATAAATAGTTAAATAAATAGTTTGACTTATAATTGATTCAGAAAGCTAATGGAAACTGTATAGGTACTCTGTATACCCGAGTACTATAATGATATTACACCCAAAAGTAGTAACTTTTTGATGAGAAAAATAATTTTTTTACTATGTACTGAATAATTGTTGTTCTAAGTTACAAGTACGGAAATAAGCGTTATGATGTGCTCGATGATTTCTGGAAATATTTTTTTTTTACTAAACCAATAACTATAGAAGACTGTATTTGTCTGTAGAGCAACTACTTAAATTAGTATGTGACAAAATAAATTTCATGAATTTCTCATTACTACGAAAGGTAATATAACACTAAAAACTGCAACTCAACTTGGAAGAACGGATAACCTGCATTGATTTGCTTACATTTAATTAGAATTTTTTTAACAGAATCAAGTTAAATATAATTAGTGCTTGAATGTTTAATAAAAGAAATTTGAAGGGTCTTATTATAAGTGTATGTGTAAGCAATATAATTCTTAAATTCATAGCCAATGATCCATATATTTTGTAATACTTTGCGGTGTAGTGGATGGTTTTCTGACGAAGGTGTTGTTATCAGAATACATGTTATACACTTTAGCGTGTCTAAGTATCAGACACTAAGTATAGTTCTTTGTGACATTATGAAGCTCATTGATTTAGGATAATATTAAAGCATGGAGGTATTTTTCCCTTATTTATGGCAAAACGGCTGCTAAATTGTATTCACTTCTTGGTGATTCAATACACTTAGGAAATTTCGTACTAGTTATTGTTTTAATATAAATATTTTATGAACCTACAATATTAGAAAAGTATTATGTCACTTATTACACTTAACATCTCAACTATTAGTAGTTTTTAACTGTAGTAACCTGAGAAGTTTTTGATATAATTTCATCTTCATAAAGGACAATATAACTATTCGAAGGTAAAATGACAGAATAAGCTTAATAATTTTATTAACAGTTATAAAAATAATTTTGTCCTAAAGGAATCAAACTAGGTTTTTTTTTAGATATAGAAGAAGCTTTTGATAGCAGGTCTTTACAGTCTATTAAATCAGCAAAAATATACAGGTCCATTAATCCCTCGACTGTAGAACAGATTAATATAGTGATAACACGAACAGTCATTATTACTGTATGCATAGTATCTACTTCAGTTGAAGTTTTATTCACTAAGGTAAAATTTTTCTCTGGAGTATCTGCTATCGTTGTTATTTTTGTTATCGCTTGTGGATGATCTACTAGATACTGTAAATAATCAAGGTTATGTTATGCAGGGATATACAAATATCTCTGTTAATATAAGAAAGGGAATGCTTGATGGTACTGCATTTAAGCTATCCGTTACAAATTGCTAAAAGGTAGATAAAGGAAAAAGGTCTGTATATAAATCCAGCTTAAATGGTTCTTATACCTTTCTCAAGAAGAAATGAAGTAGGTCTCAAAGATATCTTAATTAAAAATACAGAACTAGAACTCTGCGAAGTACGCGAATATTTTAAAATCTCTTTAGGCGAATGACTAACCTGGTAAAGCAATGTAACTGATACAGAGGCCAAGGTCATAAAAGTAATGCCCTGCTGTGCGAGATTTGGCTGTAGAATTTTAGGGCTTAGCCTCTAATCTAAACTTTCACAATGCACTACTGTTATTAGACCGATGTAGTTATTTGCATCAGTTGTGTGATATCGATTTGATGATAAAAATGGTATCTGAATTAACCCTACTAAATTACATAGACAAATTTGTGTAAGCATAACAGGAATAACAACCACCTGTCCTACATTCAGCATGGAAGAGTTATTAAACCTAATCCTTTTAGGTATTTTTATCAAGAAAGAGGGCAAAAGCATTCTTCGAGACGATTTGAAAATAAAACTGTCTGTGTAGGAGATGAAATTTTAAATTTTTATAGAACAAAACATTAATAGATTAGTTTATAAGTTCCCAGATACAATGCTCAAAGAAAATTTAATAGTGGGTTCTAAGTGAGGGCAAACCATTGCCTGGATTAGAATCATCCTGATTTAGAGAAAGGTGCATTTTGTGGTATACTCGTGGGTCAAAAATTAATAACAAACATTATAGGACAACTTGTAATATTGCTAGAGTCTGGTAGTAATACAGGAATAGCGATGATCTACAACGAAATTCTTACGATAATGTTTTATATAGAGCGTAAACCAGAAAAATTCTCATAACAGTTGAGGATATACATTTTATAAGATAGCCAAGCTACTACACAGAAGGCTTTGCGTTCATTGATATTTATTTCACAGTTAGTGAAAGATTAAAGAATCTAGCCTGTAAAAAAAAAGTTTATCTCAAGTAGGAGCATACATACATGGAAACGTAGGGGACTGAAGTGTTGCATCAGTTGGAAAAAACAAACCTTCTGCAACAAGGTGGCTTTTTGCTGTACTCCCCCCCCCCCCCCCCCCCACCCACCCTTCATCTCTCCAGCTCCTGAAGGATGCAGTTAATGGTAAGAAAAGGAAGAAGAAGAAATATGATAGAATAACCAAGTGTAATTCGGACTAATAAGATCATTTCATCTGTACTTACACTCTTAAACAAAGCAATAAATCTTCTCATGAAAGATGTAAAGATATATGTGTGAATTGATTGCCAACGAGTTTAATATTATTTTTACTTTTATTAAAGTTTTTTTAAAAAAAAAAATAAAATAGAACTGTTCTCACGTACATACCTGGCAATTTATGTTGTGCTAGCGAATCAGACTCTGTTGCTTGTACGTATGAAGACCACGATAGTGAAGAGGTTATTCACGTCCTGTTTTCAGTTCTTACACTGACAACTAGTCGCACTTGATGCTCCCATCCTACAATGTAGACCGACCTATAAGCAGCCGTCGTTTGGGGATGGAGACGGATGTGGACTAAGGAGTAGAACCTTTTCTACTGCAGACGGAAACACCTCACTTACCGATGCCACAGATCTCGTCCAATTCTTAATGGTAGCCTCCCTCAGAGATAAAGTTGTAGAAACAAGAGGTACCATTTTTTTAATCGTAGGAAAAATACTAGCATAGTGGCAATTACCCGAACCAACTTTAGTCAGGGTTTTGTTCCAGATATTTGAAGTGGATTCCAATATATTTTTGTCATGCTGGTAATTTTTTCCTCTGAAGGGATACTTTATATATAATACTCACTATAAAATCTATTAATGCATTTATATATATGAATGGTATCATTTAGTTGTAATTTTGAATCTTTTGATCTCTACCTTAGTCAACAAATCGATACGTAGGCAGTCTTATTATGCAGAATTCAGATGGTTTAGCCAATATTGATATCTCTCACGTTTAGATGAAGTCGTTATTTCAATCGTTGAAAATTTTTTAAATAGAAGTTAAAATAAAAAGAACATATGCTTCTTCAACCCTTGATGTTATTTCGTGAGTAATTTCTTTAAACTGATTCTGCTGCTTTGAGTATTCACTACAAATTATTTCAGTTTTTTTTTTCATGAAATACATTTTACAAATTGTCCAGCTGATTAGCTAACGATTCTGGTTTTGTTTGAAGCATTGAGCTTTGATTTGACTCCCGAGCTGCTGGAGTGCGTGCTGGTGTTCTTTTGACCAGGTTCTTCTCTTCTTTTACACCTACCGTCCTAGTAAGCCCTACTCACTGGTCCACCAGTCATTGCCTGCCCTATGTTTTCCTTCTGGATATTGTTTTTTGTTTGTTCATGCATGATTGATTAGGTGCTCAAGTAAATTTCAGCTAATTTAGTTGAAAAGCCTCGCTTGCATTGACTCTGAAGGAGAGTGTTCCCTTGGCTCTGGCATGTCTGGTAGCACTTCTAGGTGGTTGGTTTGGTCTTGTGTTCTTCTTTTTTCTTCTTTCTCTACTCATCTATGAAATGCATTTCATAAAATTGATTTCGATGAGTTCCATAGAGCTAGTCGTAATGCATGTTGCTGTTAATTTTTTACTACACTAACCTTTTGCCGCAATGCTACAGTAGGTTATGTCTTGCTATAAAGTAGGATATAGCCTAACTTCATCCAACCCCTTATAACTGAAGTTACATAATGTAAAGCGTAAAACAACGTGTCAAATCCTGGAGGAGTGGAGTAGAGAGGGCAAGGTAGGGATGACATTACTTGTTTTAAGAAAGAAATAGAATCCCTTCTTATATGTTTTTTATTTTATTATATTTGTTTTTGCTCTACCTTCTGAGTTACATTCAGGATTATATTCTCATTAAAATGAGGATATTCCAAAACACAGGTTAATTTATAATTCCTTTTTAGTTAATTTTTGAAAAGAATGAGGTAAAGGTTTGGAAAATTAGGATTTACATTTTTCTGTAAATAATCTCTGTTCATTGCAGTTGAGTCAGAGCTGCGTTGAAAAATGGTTTGACTATCTGGGTTTAAGGAAAGACATAATCTTACATTTATACAATATATCATTATTTCTAGCACCCATCTAAAATCCTTCGTAAGAATATTTGGTAATCTAAATCTTGTGTACAGAAAAATAGTGACAATTGGTGTAAACTCAAGTTCAGAGTAAGTCATTAGTCCCAGCGAAGTAAAAGACACAAGAAGCGGATCACATTGAATCAGTTCCAAGAGTTTTAGTTTGCTAAAACTACCTTGTTTTTGTAAGAGCTCATCTCCTAGTATTTAGGTTGTAATTTTCTTATGAAATTCAGGTTAATTAACATAAGAGTTGTAGTTTTTCTAAATTTTTCTCCCATTTGTTCATAATTATGTATATATTTACAGAGTAGAAAAGCTTAGAGAGAAAGAACTGTAATAATTAGCTTCAGTATTTCTACATCTGTTGTCATTCAGGAGAGAAATGGTTGGCTTGGTGGTTAGGTGTGATTCATATATGTATATGTATTTGTTGTGCAAAAAAATTGGTGAAGTCACAGTGCTTGTATTTAAGTATTTCAGAAGTATTTGCCTTAATATAGCACGTAGTAAGAGCTGAGAGTTTAGAATTTACTGAAATCAATTCATAAAAATCTGCTTCTTTCTCTCTCTCCCCCTGTCTCTCTCTATCTCTCTCTCTGTCTGTATGTCTGCCTGTATCCGTGAACACTGTGCCAAATATTACTTAAAGAGAAGCAAAGGTTCACCTCATTGGAGTAATAATCTCCTCCCCCTCAAAGAGGTGAAGAAGTTAAAGAATATAATTTAATGTGATGTGAAACTGTAGATTGAAGGGTGAATAGGTCTGTATGATATCTATGATAATAATAATGAAACAGGTTAAAATACTTTGCAATTTAATATGCAATGAAACTACAAAATATGTATATAATAGACAACGTAGTATCTATGATTAATTCAAAAGGAAACCTCTTTGGTGGTACCGCATACCTACCTCCTACATCCCACTTCACTCCTGATGATATTGAAGAAACAGAGAGTACAGTAAAAAGTTCAAAGGAACACTCAGCTCACCAGAGACGTCCAAAGGAGGATACTCTAGGATGCCAGTATGAAACATAGAACATGGTCTCGTAAAGTGAAATAGGAAATTTACCTCTTAAGAATGCAGTATGAAACGATAATTTCCCTGCATCTTCCAAGGACAAGGCAGAGATATCTCACCAAATCGTATAGCAGACTTGAATGAGAGACCAAATATCGTTCACATTATTCAATTCATATGATATAAGTATTTTTCCCTTAATCTTTTGCAAATAGAGTGAGTGGTTTCAGAGGATGAGATATATGAGAATAAATTTTCTAATAAGAGAAACTTATACTGAAAGTTATTGGAGTGTTAATGTAAAAAATGTTTCAGGGTTTGGTGTTGACCGAAGTAATAAAGGTAGTATTGTTGAGGGTAATATTTACATTAAGGATGGTGACAGATTTACTGGCTCTCTTACGGGAAAACGAAGTGGAAGAACAAAGTATTTCAAAACAGTTTATAAAGACTTCTAGCTCAGAACTACAGTGGTGCCTAAGAATACAGATATCTTAGAGCAGAGATCTATCTTGCTTACCCTTCGTATGAACTATCATAAAAAGAGGGAGTAGACTAAGTTCAAGAACTGCTGTCAGCTCGCACCCAATCAAGAGGTCAGCTAGTGAAGATTGGGAAAGAGAGAGGTGTTAAAGTCTAGAATTAAGATAATATACAAGTTGAACAAGTAATGTGAACAACTATTCAAAAGTTATCCTACTATTACCAATAATGCCTCGTAAATTAGATTTGCGTGATTTTACACCATCTTTCCATGATGAGGAGGGAAGCCTAAAATGAAATGGCACGTAATTTATTTCACTGAGGAGGAAATTTTTAACTTCCTTCTTTTGATTTTATGATAATTCTAGAATCGTTCATTCCAGAAGTAGATTGGGCTACTACAAATATGATACCGTTATCTGAATAGATTACTGAAGGTTCTCCTCTTTGTCTGATAAACATCTTTAAGTACAGAGATGAATGAGTCTGTGATAAGCCACATTACTGAGAATAAATTTACTTCCAAGAAGGAAGTAAATTTATTCCCACTGCAATGGGACTTCATTATTGAAGTCTCATTCAACTCAAACTTCAACTTTCTTACTTAAGCATACAAATAACCAAATATAAGACTTGCCAAATATAGCTTCTTCTTAATGTAGCTGTTCTAAGCTCTGCAAACAGCTGACTTACATGTCATCAATTATATCATATATTTTTCCATTTATTAACAGAAAGCGCAATACATTCCAAATGCTTGGTAATTGATACACCTAACATTATTTGTTCATTGTCCAGTTCAGCCGGAAACACTAATGTTTCTGCCAGTGTGTGAGGTTTCTTGTACTTAGTAATTATATATGATCTAAGCCGGGCCTTTGAAGACAACGTAGCTGTTTTCTCGAAAGTTTTCTTATCGTTTTATGTTTCAAAAATGTCATCATTAATTTCTTCTAGTTTCCTCCGCAAAAAGTTCAATCATTTGCATAGATATTCAGACTGATTTTTTATAAATACCTTTTTACCTTTATTGGTTTCATACTTTTTGTTGTTAGAATAATCATACATAACATGAAATGTGGCCGTTACATTTAAAACTGTAAGTCCCAACCCTAAATGGCCCTCATAATACCTTAACCTTTTTTTGCAGGATTGTTTTTCCTCAATGCTATCTTATTTCTTTTTTTTTTAAAAAAAAACACCTAAATATAATCCATATTTAGATGGGGTAGTAATAATCACAACAGAACAAATAAATACATAGTATTTAGGCCTATTAAGCCTATGTAAGAGCATTAAGTTAATCTTGACCAAACAAAGCACAACAATATGTTTCTTCGAATCAAATCTGGAAAAAGTGGAACCGCTTCTTGTCCACTTTTGGAATGATATTCCAGAATATTTGTATATTTTGAGTGATTCCTATATGTTGTTTCAAAGGGATTTTGTAAGCCTCAAAACTTCATCCACTTAAAGACGAGCAATGCCGAAATTCGTAATGATTCTGGTTTGTAATTTTTCGTATTTTTTCATTAACTGGCACGCACACACACACACACACACACACACACACACACATGTATATATATATATATATATATATATAATATATATATATATATATATATATATATTCAAATCACAATAAGAAATGGAAAAAAGACTTAAGATCTTTCATCTGTAATAAGCGGTCTTCTTCAGAGTCAAAAACCCGACTGAGGTTTTTCACTCTGACGAAGACCGCTTGTTACGTTGAAAGGTCTCAATCTTTGTGCCCATTTCTTATTCTGGTTTGAGCATTGATTGTTGTTTCATGTATTTATTTGTGAAATCTTGTTATATATATATATATATATATATATCTAATATATATTTTCGTAGTGTCTTGTTTATATATCTGTTTGTTCTCTATAGAAATCAAAACTACTGGATCAATTGGGCTGAAACTTGGCATGGGAGGTCTTTGGGGGTAAATGAACAAAACTAAGGGGGTACCAGAGGCAATCCCCCAAGTTATGGTGCAATAACTTCTAATTATGGTGAAATACCAGATGAAAATGGTGCAATTCTTTGAAAAATAAAAATAAAATAAGAACAATGTTTAGACTAAATTTGGAAAGGTATATAAAGGACATTTCAATTTACAAAAGTAACAGTATTAATTTTGTAAAATAAAGTTGTGTTATATATATATATATATATATATACTTTTTTGATGAAAATACGATCAGAAATGGACAAATACAGTTCAATGTACATAAAGAAACGTAGAGAAATTAAAAACACACACTTACAGTCTCTAATTTTCGGTTGAACCGTCTTCAGGAGAGATAAGAAAGGGAAACCAAGCGCACTGATACAGAGATGTGGTAAAGGGCAGGATGTCTTTATCCCAAGAATTCCAGTCATTCCAACAGATGTTCCGTTCAATTTCAAGCGTCTACAATTTCCCGTCAAACTAAGTTTCGCAATGTCCATTAACAAATCGCAAGGACAAACTCTTTCAGTTGCTGGCTTGCATCTGCTTGAACCATGTTTCTCTCATGGACAGTTATATGTAGGATGTTCAAGAGTTGGCAGTTCCAAAAATTTATACATCCTTGCACCAGAAGATAAGACAAAAAATGTTGTTTATCATGAAGTACTCTGATATGTTTATTATGATTTGATAGAATAAATATTAACTTAAATTCTTCCTTCTTAAAGCTCAAACCTAAACCTGACAAAAATTAAATGTTTTTTGTATCAGAATTTTAGTTGGGATTAAACCTCAATAATGGAATGTGTCTCTGTTTATAAGAAACTTAATTTGTTAACATGTTATGAAGTTTTGTTTTGTTAGAAAATATGTTGTACTGTTATAGAATTTCTGATAGAAATATATACTTAGAAGTTTAGATTCTTTGCTTCATTCAATACTTAGCCATAATTTCATTATTTTCTTATTTTGCCCCAGGCAACGCCGGGTAGTTCTGCTAGTATATATATATATTACTTTCAAAGCTTTTAGAAACTTTATATATATACAAATATTATTGAAGACCAAAGCGGCTTCTTTGCTAATGATTTTTTTTAAGAAATCTGTTCTTTTCTCCTAAACACTTTACGGTGTTGAGGAGATGACCAGTAAGGTTGAACGATCGATTTATGTAGTAAAGGTCTTTTAGTGTTTAAAGTTTATTTTTAATATGTCCTTGGGAGAGTTGCTTAAGTTTTTGAAAGTTTGATCTGATTCTGGAAAACTGACTCCAGGGTATATTTTATTTTATATTTTTGTAGACTCCTGATATATTTTATTTTGTATGTTTGATTATATGGTTCGATTCAGATGTGTCAGCTAAAGAGACCAGGCGTGCTCTATGTAGGCAAAGATGTGGGCTTCTTAAGGTAACTCGTAAGAGTCAGTTGTCCATTATGGGTTTATATGTCAATTATATTATACATTTATATCAATGATCTACAGCCAGGTTTACGTAGTAGTGCAAGTAGGGAAATTGTCAACTGTTGAGTATATTTTTCTTGTTCACTTCCTAGGGACAGACGAGCGTTGCCTGTGACAGTTGTTGATCTGCAGTGTGACTGATTCTTTCTCTTGTTGCAGTCGGTGCTGAAGCTGATGATTAGCAAGGTGGACGGCAAGCGCGCTGGCGTCATGGTTCCTATCCCCCAGTACCCGCTCTACTCCGCTTCTCTTGCCGAGTACAACATGCAACAGGTGACTTCCTTCGTCATCACAATATCTTAGATTCAATTGATTGTATTACATTACATAACATAATGCTGCCTTTCTCGGTAGTCTTTTATCGCTTCCCTGGCTTTTATCCCTGGATAGCATTGTGAGTTGGTTTAACAAAGGCCTTTTCCAAACAAAGTCCATTTCTGGTAACGTTTATTATTCTAATCACCAATAAAACGGAAATAAGTATGCTTCTGATGTGTTTCTTTAAAATTAATTCATGATTAGAGGAAATAATTGTGCATTTTTAAATATTCTAGTCTTAAAGAATACTGTTCACCAATAACGTATAGTTTGGCTAGTAAGCATTATGAAATAAAGGCTTATTATTATGGGACCACCGTGACGTAATCATGGTGCCATCATCAATTATTAAAATATTGGAATGATGTTTAATTTATTGTTCAATATGAATAACCATATTAGCAAGTTCAATTAAATAAATTAATTGAAGTGTAGTAAATCCATTTTGGAAGTGAAATTCCATTTCCTTACTTAAAATATCTCTTTCCTTTAAAAAGTACTCCATAGAACAGTAAATTTATATAGAAAGACAGATATTACATTATTTCTAAATTATCAAACATAATGTTGGGTTACCATTTAGATACAGTTGTTTAAGAAATTTATTGTTAGGAAGACTTTAGCAGAGCCTACCATACCTTTAGGGTGATAAATTATTGCTCAAAGCGAGTGGATGTTCAAGTTATAAATCTAAGCTGGCTCGGAGAGTGTAAAATATCATCATCATTATAACTGCTTGACGTCAATTTTGTGAATTTTGGATTTTTTTTTATTTTTGTTATGTATTTGTCGTTTTTTTTGTATGTAATAAAATTTATTGAGTTACATATTTTTTTTTTCATTTTATCTAGATTCAAATTCCAGAACAATATACTACCCAAAACTACATATTTAGTAAACTAGCTCGCTCTATGGCCAATAAAATTCAGATATAACATGGAAGACACGCAGTTATATCCTTTTTGATATTTGATGAATTTTAAACTTTTTTTAATTATTATTTGTACGACTTACCTTTCTGACATTTGTATTATTAAAAATTTTATAGAAATGTTATTTAATAATTTATTGCATTTTGTAGACACTTCAAAAATATAACCAACAGAAATGAGTTCATAGTTAAGGAACCATATAAACTCTACTGTTTTAACTGATAATGCATTGGATTTCGTCTGTTTTTCATTTTCATTATTAATATGATTCAGGGAGTGATTCGAATCTTAATTATTAGTTATCTGTTGTTGTCTGTTTTTCTAATGATATGGCAGTGATAACTTTTGAGTTATGATAGAAGAAATGTAGACAGTGATATTAAAATAAATCATTCAATCAAGCTGATTGTCAATGACTTGGTTACTACGAGGTGTGTAAATAAAGTAGTGAGACTGATTTTTTTTAAATTTTCTATTCAAATATAATTACAATGTGATATTGTCACCTTCAAAATAGTTCCCTTCGGAAGCCACACAGCGCTGGAGACGGTCCTTCCAATCATTGTAGCATTGCTGGAACTCGGATTCTGGAATGGCCTTCAGCTGGTCGGTTACAGCAGTTTGTATGTTTTGTAGTGTCCCGAAATGAGTTCCCTTGAGGTGATTTTTCAATCTCGGGAAGAGGAAAAAGTCACAAGGACTCAAGTCTGGTGAATAAGGAGGCTGAGGAGCAACAGGAATGTTTTTACTGGCCAAAAACTCGTTTATTGAGATGGCAGTGTGACAGGGCGCGTTGTCGTGATGCAACACCCACTTGTCTCATCTCCAATTCATTGGTCAAAATGTGATGAACGGAGGTGTGATTCAAATTCAACTGTTCCCCGATCATTCTGACTGTCAAGCGTCGATCTGAACGCACAAGGTTCCGTACTCTGTTGACATTTTCATCGGTGTTTGCACTTGAAGGCCTTCCGCTTCGTGGTTCATCCTCAATCGACTCTCTTCCTTCTGAAAATTCCTTAAACCACCGAAAAACGTGTGCCCTTGATAAAACACGTTCTCCATAGGCCGGTTTCGGTTGCATTATGTCCAAGTCTGAAGCAAAATTTGATTGCACACCGCTGCTCAACTTTGAGGTCACTCATTTTTAAAACGCTCAAGAAAAAACCATTTCACGAAAACCAACGCTACGGACAAACAAATGACTGTGGCGAGTTCAGATTCATACTGGAGGCGCATCACACGTGCACCTGACGCTACTCAAGGCCACGCGTCTTTAGCGTTGCCAGATCGAAAGCGACGTTGCCAGTCTCACTACTTTATTTATACACCTCGTATGTTCAGTTATAGCAAAATTCAGTGTCACCACGGCATATTTGTTGTATTTTCAGAATTAGCATGTCAGATCCTAACTATTACATGCATTGCCTAAAATAAAGTCGATTAATGGCTGTAATAATTAATACATGTTATATTTGCAGATAGACTACTACTTAAATGAGGAGAAGGGATGGTCATTGGATATTCCCGAACTAGAGCGAGCTTTGTCTGATTCCAAGAAAGACTGCCAGCCGAGGGCAATCGTCGTCATCAACCCAGGCAATCCTACGGGCCAGGTGCTGACCCGGGAAAACATCGAAAATATCATCAAGTTCGCTCACAAACACAAACTTTTTATATTTGCTGATGAGGTACTTCTACAAGCATTATTATGGAATGAATGCCTTCATTAATAATAAAACTGTATTTTATTTTTAATCAATGATTTAGGCAGTTTATCGTGTATACAAAGTGTACCAGCTTTAATAACTGAGTTAATAAAATTTGGTTTTACTATTTTCTATATTTTTGCAAAAATCTTAAACTCAGACTTACAAATTTGTTACAAAATGAAACCATTAAGCCAATGAAACTAAAAAGGTCTACTAAAGTATTCTTCTTGTATGATATTTCTTTGAGTTTTCTAAGTATTCTCAATCTTACAATTAATAATTACTGACAAGGCAGATCACATGATATGTTTAATTAACTTTTCCAATGCATTTCTCAGATCTTTTCAATGAGTTAGAGAGTAATTGTTTAGCAATATAATTCATAGACATAGACATAATACATTAATACTAAAATGTATTAATCAATTTATGGAACAATAATATTCGTGTCTTTAATTTTTCGTGAGATATGATTGGTCATTTTGAAGCTGTCCCTGTTCCTGTTTTTGTTATTCCCATGAGGAATACTTGGAATTTCATTGGAATTGCTATCTAACATCCTAGAAACCGGTCAATTTTAAATTAACTCAACTGTCCTGTACAGGTACATTTTCAGTTAGGGATTTCACTTTTATATCTTTGCCTTTCAGAATCGAAAATGCAGTTTTTACTTTTCTTTCATCATAAAAGGCAAGAGTAAATTCTCATAAAAGAGTATATTTTATCATAAAGGGTAATTTGTCTTTTGAATTGTTTAATTGTTTAGTACAAACCACCATCAAAATATTCACTCGTTATAAACTAGTCATTAGATTTAACATTTGAATTAATAGATAAATATAATTGATAATCAGATAAATATAATTGAACCACACATAGTCTATTTCAAAGTAAATATTCTCTTTATTCTAAATCTCATGCGTAAAGCCAAATATTTTCAATGCAATGAAGTTATATATTAACAATTATTTGGCTTGTAATAATGAACCAACAAACAAAGTGAAATCCATTAAACTGTATGCTAATCATTTGTTTTTGATTATTGAAAAAGTATAAATTAACATATAAGACAGAAAAAGATAGCATATTTATTTATACTATTTCTTAGTACAAAAGATATAAAGAGTGAAATGGCAATATTTTAACTAATTATTACACAAAATTACCAGTGCTAGAAGAATTTTTAATTACTATTCTTTACAGTGAGTGAATTGTGTTCAAAATATAGTGAAATATTTAATTGAAATCAGCAATCTATGTCTCCTGTAGAAAAATGAGAAAAGAGAAAACGTAATATAACATTTGAACAAATAATGACCTTTAAGTTCAAGAAATTAAGTTTCTTGAACTTTAAATTTGCATTTGTTCAATCTTGGTTTTTAAAAGAGAATAAACTGAGCTTAATCTTACCTTTGGAAACTCTAACGGTAAGCCTAATGTTGCCTTTGACATTGAGGAATAAGTTTGTATAAGAGCTAGAGATTTTAAAAAGTTTTATTTGAGATTACTTTTAATTTTGTGTCTTTGAAATATTCTTATTGTTTAAGGTTCGAATAAACCACCGTCATAGATTACTGTTATTTTATTAAAATAAAATTGTGAAATTTGGGTAATTCAAATTCTTCCGGACTATTCAGTTATTTTTAATGTGACTTCATCTGAAATAGATGTCACAATTAGATTGTTTTTAACAATGGTCTTTAATCTCATTACAATGGTTTCTTATTTCTTAACATTTTATGTTAGGTTACTACCTGAATTTCTTTGGTATACCTAAACCTGGCATATTATTATGTGTTTGTTATCATATATTATTTATTATTAGGAGCATCTTTTCTTTTGTTATTTCATCCTGGATTATATTTTTTGTTGTTCATCCTAATGTGTATATATTTATATGTGTTTGGAAAGAAGTTACGTATCCCCTGAGAGAAATAAAAAAGTTGTTCTTTTTTTTAATGGAAAAATGACTGTTTAATATACCTCAAATTTTCCCCAACTATTATTTTCTCTTTTCAATTTGATTTGGTAATTATGCATCAAAAATCTGATCTAAAGGAAAAAATCTTAAGATTTGATTTTATATTGGTTTTATTTGTCAATGTCTTTTGTTAATAACTAAATGTTGGTTTGGTTGGATGGTGCATGTAGTTTGTAACAAAAGTATGTAGATTTATTTGCCTTATGTGTGTGAAGGTTTACAGGCTGTATTAATACGATGGAGCATAGTTATTGATAATTTATTTATTTAGCATAAAATTCAGTTTGCAAGTTGTCTATTTCCCTGAATTTAGGATCCATTTTGTTAATTATTAAAATAGTTTAAATGTGTTTACTGTTTATTTTAAAGCTTATGCTGTTATGCAGGTGTACCAAGATAATGTCTATGCAGAAGGAAGTAAATTCTACTCATTCAAGAAGGTCCTTTGTGAAATGGGAGATCCCTACGATAAAATGGAACTCGCTTCTTTTATGTCTTGTTCAAAAGGTAAGTAAATAAAGGTAGTAAATGTTGTTGTTGTTATTTCATTTAAAATATTGAATGGTTTTAATGTTTAGGTTACATGGGTGAGTGTGGTCTCAGGGGAGGTTATACGGAAGTTATCAACCTAGACCCTAAAGTGAAGGCTATGCTGCTGAAGAGTATTTCCGCCATGCTTTGCCCTACTGTTCTTGGACAGGTCTCAACATTTCAGTGTCAATTATATTATAGTTGCAATACTTCAGTATTATTGTTTGACTCAATGCGGGATGTCTCTGTTAACGATGCTCTCTGGGATGTCAGGGATTTTGTTCTTCGTTCAGAAGTTAAATATGCAGTGGGTCTGTTTTTGCACATTTTGGGGGACTTTTCCACTTTGACTGTGGAGGCAGGCCATATTAAAGCAGCCAAGAGAGTCCAAACTTATCACCAATATACTCAGGTCGTTGGATAGTTACTTCCCTAATAGAGTGGCAGCAATAAGAACAGCGTGTGCGTCTGCGGTAGGCCGGGCAGAACGTGGTTGCCCTCAGGGATCCGTTCTTGGCCCTGTGCTATGGTCAGTTGCTCGACAGGTACTATTTGGTAGAGCTCTTAATGCATGACGTAAACTCATTGGCCTACGTTGATGATATTGTTATCCTGATTGAAGGCAACTTCAGATCATTGGAAGATCAGGCCCATTCCTCAATTAGGATAGTTCGTAACTGGAGTCAGTTTGCCAAAGTTGAGATTTCGCTAAATAAATGTTACTGAAAAGCAAGATGAATCGATGCAGCCTTCCTAGAGTTTATATAATGGGGAGAGAATATGAGTGGGGCAAGTGGTTAAGTATTTAGGTATCCTGATCACAGACGTTCTATTATTTAAAAAACATGTAAATGAAACTGTGGCCGTGACCCAGGACATATTTACCTGTATAAGTGTGATTTCGAGGACAACCTGGGGAATAGGATTCAGACGATGTTCCATCATGTATACTTCTATATTTAACTCTATAGTATGTTTTGGTACCCCTCACTGGGCCTAGGACCTGAAATATTACCTCTGAATGGTCCTTATATAGGAGCAAAGCCGTGCCCTAGTATCAGTTGTGAAGGCAACTGTAGGACTATTTCTGCCCTGTCGGTGTAAGTCAAAGCTGGGAGGATGCCAGTGGATTATTGCAGTTACCTTAATTCGAGGGTGCGGCTTCTGGGGTAAGTATAGAGAGTCGTTCCTCAGGTTCCTTTACGATATGGCAAAAAAGGAAAAGGCCTTCGGTGTGACATCAGTAGAAAAAAGTGACAAAAAGTGAAACATAATAATTTAATCCACTTGGTAGATGACCTCAAATTTACCTATGGACTTTGTGTGAGCTTTCATATGGAAATCTGTGTGATGTCTGTCATGGATACCCGCCTTCGCGAGTTCCTCCTCGGGTACACCTGTAGTGTGGTTGTCTCTTCCTCTTTTTTTTTTCTTCTCGTTCCTTTCATTTTTCCCTCTACTTTCTCGTTCTCTATATTTTTTTACGCCTAAGAAGTGGCTACAGGGCACCACGTAAAAAACGTCGATCTGCGGTTGCTTCAGACATGGAGAGACCGAAAGGTCGGGATTCATAGTGGTGAATCGAAACAGGTTACCGTTTCACTCGTCTCACTGGACATTCTGAGGACATTGTGAAACAAACTTTTATTTGAATGGTAGGATCAATTGCCGACTAAATATGTAATCAGACTAATATGCAGCAGTATATTAATTTAGCCTAAAAACTTGCATATTAGTTTAGCGAACTAATATGCAAGAAAGCTGAATTTTCTCTTCTAATTATCTAGTATTAGTAAACTCATATATTAGCTCTCGTTAACTGAGATTCTATTATGATTCTAAGATCTAGAAAAATATCTGTACTTGGATTAATAACTTCTCTAAACTATATTATTTTGGCCTAACGTATATCGCATATTTCACTTAAAGCAAATTTAATTGCAACATTATTGAATAGCATAATTTTAATAAATGAGACTACACACTAAATATGTAAAAAGTGATTTATGGTTAACAGATTGTTTTTGTTTGATATAATGGTTTTTCCCCTCTATGGAGGAAATATAAATATATTTCTTAGCTTACAAGATCTGAAATACTTTAACCTGGGATTAATATTTAAAGGCAACAACACAATTAATGGATTTGAGAAATAAGTGTATCTGCCTCATTCTTGATGACTTCTTTTTCTTTAAGCTGTGAATTAATGCATATATCTACAATTTTACAACGTATATTTAAATTTTGAACTCGTATTTTGTCCAGTTTGGATCGTCTTTCCGTTTATTAAGTGAATAAATTTTAAATCAGTCACTGAAAAGAAATAAGGGAAATAGTAAAACCCTGCTCTGTTCGTGTTTCTTATTGAAGTTAAATAGTTAAAGAATTAAAATATTAGTTACAGATATTATGTGGGAGTATGATGATTATTAGTTTTATTATAAAAAGAGGAATACTTAATGTTACTGAAGTTGAGTTCATGCAGTACAAATTTTTCCAATCTGGAACTGCAATGGGTAAAAGAGAAAGATATGGATATAAATCAAGCTATGGCAGTCCCTGTTCCTTTCTCATGAATAACGTGGGCATCAAATATATCCATATAAAAACTAGAACTCCCTGAGATGAACTGCGATTCGTGTCTCTTTAGATATAAAACTGAACTTGGAAAACATTGTAGCAGATATAAATGCAATATTTTGATGTATGAGATTATTTAGTAGATTATAGAGTTTTAAACCCAAATATATTTTTTACTGCACAAAAATTTTATTACATCTGATATAACAGTAGCGCTAATGCATCGGTTATAAGGTGTGAATAACTCAAATTAGCCTTTTTCACTTTCTTATGCCATAATTCGTATGCATGACGAACTAGTTTTCGAAATAACATCGTAGTAAGAGTTTGCTCAGTGTACTTTTTTGTTACATATTGTGTAATATCAATTTCTGAGATTGTATTAACCTCTCTGTGTTGTCTTTTAAACATCTAAAATAAAATTTGCATTCTACATAAGATTGTAGATCCATTCTACCAAAATTCAAAAGTCAGGTATAAAACTGTCGTTTCTGAATAAAGTGACTTTTTAAACATTGGCTTTTGGAGAAACACGTTTTTAGTTATGAATCTGTGGAATAATTTCTCTAATAAGTTTAAAAAAAAGAAGTAAAACTGATTATCCTTAAAAAGTTTGGACTGGTTTAATCTTTCTTCACAAGTTTGAAATAGAGATTATCCTGGCGATCCTACAGAATAACATATTTTGAAGCTGAGCTGGCTCTATATAGATTAATAATTGTAAGGATGTGTTTTCTGGAGTTGTGTAAGCAAGATATCATCTTCTCCAGTTACTTTGAACAAAGTAAAAAAAGGTCACCTATCATTTAATAGTTTAGGATGTGATCAGTTTTATCAGTGCCAATTCCTCGAGTTGAACTATTTTTGTTCTTACTTTCTTTCATCTTTCTCGATGAATCACTTTCTTGAAATTGTATTATACGTTCTATGGAGTTAACCCCAAGATTCATCCTTTTTTCTTAAGGGCTTTTATCGCATTCCTTCCTTCAGTGGAATATATTTTAAAAAGTCTGGAGGTTTCTTTTCATATTCAATTTCGTCTTTTATTTCTTGCACCCATTTCTTCATCTTGCGTTTTGTCTCTCTGTAGTTTTCTTCATCCTCTACTTCTTCTCCTGATCGTTTTATTCCTCATCCTAATTATGGATTGCCGTAGATTCGCCAGAACTCGAGTTCACTATATCATTTTCCAGGGTTTAAATCATCTTTAAATTGTTGGTCTTCCTTCTAATTCTGTAAAAAAAAGTCTTTGTTTTGAAATTTTTTGTGGCTATGTCGTTAAGGTTCAAATCAGAGTCGTGGTTCAAATCTCTTAACCTTTTGTGTTCTCTAAATTTTGATTGGCTGACTTGGAGTATAACTGACAAGAAAGCTTATAGTTTACGATTCAGTAGTTCATAAACTTACAGTGTTGACTATAATTTAAGAATTTACTTTTTAGACAACAATGGACTGCGTTGTAAACCCACCACAAAAGGGAGAACCAAGTTACGATCTATTTATAAAGGAGAAGACAGCTGTACTCAAGAGTCTGGCTGAGAGAGCAAAAATGGTCGCCGACACCTTTAATTCTATGGAAGGCTTTTCCTGCAACACTGTCCAAGGTGCCATGTATGCCTTCCCTCAGGTACTACCAAGTTCTTTTGTCACCTAGCATTAAGTTACATATTTATATTTGTCTGTAAATACATAATTTATTTTCCAGATGAAGTTACCTGAGAAAGCCATAGCTAAGGCTAAATCTTTAAAGCAATGTCCTTCAGTCTTTTATGCATTCCAGCTCTTAGAGAATACAGGGATCTGCATAGTGCCTGGTGCTGGTTTTGGACAAAAGCCCGGAACATACCATTTTAGGTTAGTTTTTTAATTATGTTGCCATTACGTTAGTATAATTAATGTGAAAAGTTAGTATATTTAGTATAAAAGGTGAAAGCCTTATAAGTATGGGCGATGGAAAAAAACAACAGAATTTTTAATGTTGACTTCAGCATTTGCTTTACTGAACCTAAGTGTGTCCGTCACGAAAATCATTTATTCTAACGGATTTAAATGTTTCAATGTCTCCTGAATCTCTTTTGATATTTTTTAAAAGATCTATGAGTTGGTGTGATCCAAAATGTTTTAAACAAACATAGTATTGCTTCGTTTGACAATACTTAATGAAATTAAGATTTATTTTTCCTTATAACATAACTAACACTGAGTGAAAGAACCTGTTTTTGGGGCAATATTGAAGCATGCTAAATATATTTTGTGTACTTTATGTCAAAACTGGGTCTGCCTTTTTCCCGTTTTTCTGCTTATTGCAGGGACATCACATTTTGCAGTTAGTATTGCAAGAATATAAAGGTACTTGGTAATAATTTTATGATTTTATTGTAAATAGCAATAGAGCACTAGTAAAGACAAAATAACTTCCACTTATTGTAACTTATTGAATGTATTTTATATATTTTATTAAAATTTACTGGTGAAATACTAAGCACTTGAGTAGAAGTTACCTAATTATCATAAATTATAAATTATCATTTTAGATAATAGTCTATTTATATATGAATGTTGAGAGTACAAAAATTTATATAGGCTAATCAACAGCTAATTAATAAATAATACATTCGACTCCACTGCATATCTCTTTTATAGAGTTGCCAAATATCTTTCTTTAGAATTGTACCAGAAAATCAAAACGAAAAATGTTAACTCATTTATTCTACTTAGGTGACTGAAAGTTAATGTTTTGATACTAAACACAAAATAAATACCCTAAGACTTGCAATCAGCAGGGAAAAATCAAATTTTATTATTCTAGAATATGAAAATGTGGTTAATTTAGCTTTAAAAGTACTAAATTAATTAATGGTTTGTAGATTAGCTAAGCTTCAATCACTAATACAATGACTGTTACTATTCTTACTTAACGGCTAAATAATGGGATTTAAATGGATGAAGTGTATCTTTCTTTTCACTTGAGTCACACATTCAGAAGAAACAAACCTTATAAGCCTTTACCGAATCCTCTAGTCAAAGATGCTAATTTAGTTTTATTATACCTGATCAGTTATACTCGTTTAAGCTACATTAAAGCAAATGAATTAATGATTTGTGATTGTGCATTGTTTTTCATAATAGGTTTACTTATAATCGTTCGTGCAGTTTCCACATAAAACAGTTTTACAAATTGGTAGGCTGAAATATAAATTAATTACATAGAATCAATGAACATATTGAGTAACATACAAACTTAGAAGTACATACCTGCTGAAGAGTACAGCTGACAAGGACTGTTGTATAGCAAGCAATAGTTCTACTGTTTAATGGTTTATGATAGGGAGGAAGGATGACAGCTATCTCACTTAGATAGACTGAGAAAAGGAGCAACAGGGGAGGCAAGAGCAGATAATGTTGGCAGTTAATGGGAGCTGGCTTATCTATCGGTTATACGAAGCTTAAGATTACAAAGAGATACGGAGTTGTGGGGTACAGAACATGTATTTTGTTGACAAATTACAATTAGATTTGTATGCAAAGTTTAAAAAAAAATTAAACAAATGAGGGATTTACTCGTAAAACGGTAAGGGGATTTTCGTTCAAGGATTCGTTAATTTCGTAAGTCTGAAAATTTGTTACCTGGTGGAAATTGTAAATAATAATAAAATACTATGTAATATGTTAAAATTATTATCCTGAATTATTTAATAATGAAAATAATGAATTATTTAAAACTAATACAAGGATAATTATTTCTGCTTATATCTGAAATTAGGTATAATTTACACATACATCTGGAAGAGAATTTGTTCATCAGATCAATAATAATGATACATTCACCTACATTTCAATGTGACGCAGTTGTTATTGTTTTTTTTTTTAAATTAATTTTGTTGAATATTTCTTTTTTCTGCACTTGTGATTGTTATTCATTCTTTTCATGCATCTTTTTCTAAAAATTCAATCCTCTTGAATCCTGCCTCCTTTTTCTGAACCTGTTTATTTCTAATCCTTCTAGAAAGTTTTTTAATTTTTTTTTTTTGTGGTATATCATGGATATATGTTTCTTTATTATTTTTTAATTTTCTATGTTTTAATTGTGAATGTGGGTTTAATTGTGTATTATTTTAAAACCAGCATGGCTTGGATCCTGTCTCCCAGAGACAAATCTTTCTAGTTTTAATTTAACTTTATTCTACATTAAATTCCAAGTTTACTTGACACTTTTTCAAATTTTTCGTATTCACTTTTTCCATCTTATCATAAGCTAGACTTTATTCCTTCAAGTGCTTTTTTTTTCAAATTCTTTATTATATTGTATCATTTCATGGGATTCAGAGTTAAAAGACCGTATTAAAACTATTTTTATAATCAGCAATTGTAATTGTGATTTCGTTCTCCTTCTAAGGTGAGTTTAGAATTTCCAGTTGGCTTCAGTGTAGCATTTACTTTTATAAGGTTAAAGAATGATTTTACATATAAAATTTACTCTCCGAAAATGGTTTCCTGTTTGATATGCAAGTCAGAGTAGTAGACACTGGTTAGGATTTTCAAGGGGTGTTTTTAAGGTCATATTGCATCTCCCAGTGGGAAACATTTCTTGACATTTTTATCATAACATACAAGATTTTGGTAGATAATTTATGTGAAATGTTAATATTCTGTAGTAGTTCTGTAGTCAGTAGTTTTGCGTAAATATAATAATTTCTGAATTTGCAGAGTGCACTATAATGCAGTTTTATGAAGGAAATAGCTAAAAACAATTCTACTAATTTAAGTAAATTTTCCTATATGCAGCAATTTCTATGCCAATTTTATTATGATGGATATAAGAAGTACTTCAAAAGTAGACACAGGGCCCCTCAACGCTTGTAAATCTGTTCAAATTCAAATTGCTTTTATCTTGATTACAATAGTTACTCATACTAAAGTAAAAATGTCTTATTCATATATAATCAACCCTTTGCTATCGCGTTATATTGCTACTATTCACGCTATAAAAGCTGCCTAAATTCCTTGATCACGCTGCAAATGACTGTTATAGCCTATCCTCGTTATTTAAAAGTAGCGATCTCCGTAAATGTATGTAGATTTACTCGTTAATGACGTCAGGAGCGATAATTAAAAGGAGTCCCGCTTTAATCAAGACTGTCATGGTTTCTGATCACCTTGATATGTGTTTTATTGTTTAAAAAAGGTCCTAATAATGTAGATTAAGATGACAATTGGTTATTTGGGTCTCCATTAAATATTAAAGACCTAAGACTTTCATTTAGACCATAGACTACACTCAGATATAGTAACACTAATTGGATGTGATAACAGAGATTGACTGTAAATGTATTAGACATAGAATTAGGAACCGAGGGTGTAAAAAAATGCATTATTTATTTAACAATAAAAAATATTTATCTGTTTATGTGAACAAGAATATTCTCTCTCATATATACCTGAATTTGTATAATTCTAGTATTATAAGTAACTCAGAAATGTAATAGTGGTAACGGAAAAGGTGAATGTTTGCTGTAGTATTTGCTGATTTGTAGACCAAATATTTGACTGAGGTCTTTAGATTTTGACAACTTATGAAATAGGAAGTAATAGTAATATATATTTTAACTATTCTCTGTAATCTCAAAAGCAATATTAATTACCCATTATTTCGTTTATAAGAAGTAACTATAGTTATGTTAGAAATCACAGTGTAATAGATTGAATGGAGTAAAAAGGTTTTAAAAATTACGAGAGATAAACAATATTTGGAAAGGATTTAAATGGAGATGGAAGAACATTACCTACAGTTGAGAATCCCTTGTAAAGAACTATGTTGTACTGAGTAGTTGTACCTAATTTATTATTGTTAGACATAATTTATGTCTGAATTATGTAGGTTAGCTTGTTAGGTACAGTGTTCCTTACCATTTTGATATGGACTAAATATATGTGTTTATGGTATATTATGACGTTTGAACTATCGAATGAAATTTAATGCGATCGCTTCATGAAATGCAATCATGTGAAAATAGTTTAATTTTCCACCCATTGAGATTCAGTTTAGTTTTAGTGTTGCTATTAATATTGTAAATAATTAATTTGACATGAATTACTAAAAGCAAGTTACGAAATGATCCACAACTTTCATAAGTCTATTACTTTATTCAAGACAGACATTGGTTATGTCTGGGTACTTATAAATCAAATGAATATATGAACAAGACAATCTATAACTGTAAAAACGAAATTCCCAAATTATATATATTTTATTTGAACTTTTGGTTTAAGATAAATAAATTGACTACATAATGTTAAGCATGCTACGTTTTAAAATTTTTCTGACCATTAATATATAGTACAAACTGTGTAAGGGTTTTATATTTACTCATGACACTTAACTTGAATGGTTTTCAGGACTACAATTCTACCTCAAACCGAAAAACTGAAATCTATGTTAGAATCATTCAGAAAATTCCATGAAAGTTTCATCGCACAGTACAAATGAAGACCTTAATTTTTTAAAACATCACTTGTGGTAACAAAAACTTATAACCTTGACGTCAATCTTTTTGTAGCTTTCAATTCTTATGCCAACTGTTTATTTATCATTTATTCGTAAAATGCTGTTATTTTATGAATAAATTGAGTTTTAATTTGTTATTAACTATTTCTTTCATTTTAATTCCTCCGTTTCTCTTGAAGAATTGTTTCAAAGTTATGAAGTACATTAAGGTAAGTACACTGGTTCAGGTAGTTTTACTTGATTACTTTTTCTTATCAACAATTAACATACCAAAATCAAAAAAATATCCACCAATTGTATTTAATCATGCAGACTTATACACTGTTATGTCCTAAATGGCCTCCATATTGATGTATTTAGTGAATGGTGAAAGAAATTCTGATCATTCTGTATAATGCCAGGAGTAGTATTGACTCCCCGATTCGGTAAAGTTTTAAAAGTTGAATCCATCGTTTTTTTTTATGTTTCCATTCCCACTCCTATATTTAGGGAGTATAATTATATAATTAAAGAGTTTAACCTTCCATATTGTTTTAGTAATATAATTTGTAATACGAGTAGTTCGTTCATTTTCAAATATTCCTACTTTTGCCTTTGAAAAAATGTTTGAATCAAATCGAAACGGCGGCAATGAGAGTTTGATTAGAAGTGGAAGAAACTGACCGCATCCCGATTTATCCTTTTTAGTTATATATCTGTCCCACGGTCGACAATTCATTACTATTTTGTATATCTAATTAAATGTATAATTTATTAATAATGAACAATATCAGTTTTACTTATGAAAAGAAAAATCATACTACTATGTACACGTGATAAATCTGTAGTACGTTATGGGGAAAAACTTGAGTCATAAATTCAAATATTTCGGGTATTCTATGAGATCAAGCAACTGCAGACTACTTCGTTTATTTAAACTTTTATTCAGATCGGAGTGTCTGTGATATTCATGGTTCTTATTCCAAATTATACATACCTCTAAGACGCCATGAATTGAGTACCTATAGTTCTTATAACTTCCAAGCAATATGGTTTTAGACCCAAATTGTATCTTCAATATAGTATTGCTCAGAGTATGTAGGTTATCTGAAAAGTTTCCGACCTAACAAACCAACAAGACATTTTATTCTAATTTTTTTCAGCTTTGTCTCTGTATAAGTCTACATGCTTCCTCCAGTGATGCTTCCATCCCTTAAACTCGTCCAAACATTAATCAGTGTCGAGCTCTGCAAAACAGTTTGCGAAATTAATTGCTTTCACATTCTTTGAAAGTAATCCCTGTCCTTCGAACGAAACTTTTTGTTTATCGTTTGTTATGCACGATGAACACGGTATCAAAATTGCGAACATCTGTCTTATGGATCTCCATTAACAATGTTGTGACATTGGCATGTTTGTTTGTGACAAACACGTTCTCAGGGCATGTTTTTTTATCCTCTGTTCTTTGTTAAACTTGACTAAACTTGTGCGATTATATTGTCAGTGGGTAGAGTTCAATGTCTTCAACGTTCATCGTCTCAAGCTGCTACGGTCATCTTTCCCTAATTTTCACGGTAGTAAATGATTCGCCTATTCTCCATTCATTTCGGTGGCTGCATTGGCTTTAAAAAATAAATGTTTAACAACACCTGGATGGCTGATTTTTCCATTTGTTTAATACAATGAAACATGTCTTTCAAACAAATGTGAACCATCAAGTCTAAGTCTTAAATAGCTGAAATTTCGATAAATATCTTTAAAATGATGAGCAAATAAATCACACATTTTTATTAAGAGCAGCGCACTTATTTCCATGTATGAATTTCATGCCATAATTTTTCATGAGGGAACTTTTCAACTCCTTCGTCAATTACAACTCCCAACAATTAAAGAATATAACAGCTGTTAATCCTTGTTCGAGACTTACATGTATAGATCGATATGCAGGGTAATTAATAAATACATTGTAACCGCTAGAAACTATCATTGCAGCGCAAAATGAAAAAAAATCACCCAAAATAAGAAAAAAAAAACGAAGTAAGAAGAAGAAATCCTTTTTTAATTTGACTGACAACCTCTGGTTGTAACAATAATAATATTAATGTTCTGTTAGTATTGTTAAGAAGGTTTTAAATAGAAGTTCTGCAGTGATGAAGCCAATGTTGTGTTTAGCAATAAGTAATTTTCTATTCTTTTAGATGTTTAAAGCTTTTCATACTTTTTCTACATGGGTAATCATAAACATTTTCTCTTTTTAAACTCTTTAATTGAGGCAACAAATAAAAATCTTGACTTCTGAAGCCAATTAAATAATGAGGAGAATACATTACTTTAAATATAAACCAAAGTTTAAAAATAAAAACATAACAATTTGCTCTAACTGTTAATATACATAAGTACGTTTAGAAAAAAGAAGTTTGTACAATGCTACATAGGAATCAAAGAGGGTTTGGTTTGCACCTCTGCACATTTGTACTATTTTAAAACTATACAAAAGTTTAAAAAACAAATTTGAACTAATTCCAAACAATTTGGTGAAGTTTCATGAATTTAAATATGGAATTAGAATTGTGGATTTGAACATTAGAATAGTCATCTACCAGTTTTTCAATGTACTTTTCTATTAAAGCACATAGAAATAAAGACTATCTCAAGTGCAAATTGTAAATTACTAATATTTTAAATCAATGTAACAGGTGGTTTTTTTAAATCGAAAATTACAAGCGTATAACTTAAAGTTTTGGGTTAAATGCAACATAGACATATTGTGACAAAGTAAACAAATTTTAAAACATAAACAGAACTCTTTTTGAAGTAAGTAATCATACTTAACTCTTGAAATATCCAGTGCCATTTAACAATGGAACGCATTCTAAAATATTATCTTAATCATGAGAATATTTTAAGTATATTATAAAAAAAGCAAAAATAAGCAAAAAAAAAAAGAATGTGTTGAAAACTTTAAGGAAAGTGTCCAATAATAACAACGATTTTTTTTCTCACATGGAAACAAACCGAGTAAATGAATTGGACTGTATCAATTAGTCGACATCTCACGTCATTGTCATAATGTTTTCAACCTTTTTCATTCTTTGTTGTGCTTCAAGGATACATCAAAATTTTTAGTACCAACTTCTAAAGGATACTGAAATATAATAAGTAATCTAACATAAATTACATAAAGTGTCTTTTCAGATATTTAGACAATTTTATTTTTTTTTTCTTTTAACAATTCAATGTCATATTTATTTAAATTATACATGTATACTCACCAAAATCTCTGAGACTTATCATTAACAGTTTTACGATAGAGACTGAAAAACACAGAGCTAAATCACAACAAAAAATCTGAAATTTAAATAAGTAACAGTAAAAGGAACCAATGCCTAATCCGAGGGATGTAATGGAATAGGATTAACATTTCACACATTCAAATAGAAATATAATTGATAACTGCTACCGAACAAACAGAACTCATCAACAATTACAAAATAAATCTCTTTCAAAAACTTACAACTTTTCTGATGATTATACTGTATTTATAACAATAAAATGTCAACATAACAACGATAACTGAACAACGTAAAAATATATACAAAAGAAAAACACGGTTAAACTGGACCACAATACTTCCAATTTATGCATCATTATCAATAACGAATTGGTGATAGAAAGAAGCTTAATAGAAGTCAAACTGCAAAGCATATAATTTAAAAAAAAGGAATATTCATTTAACAAAAGAGTAAGAATATAAATCAACAAATCTACGAATGTAAAATTATTCTTATAGTCTGTTTTGCTGGGTAATTTATATTAATAATATAACATATAATTTTGGAAATGTTTATTTATTTTTCTTGTCAATTGCTTTTGTTTGACATCCAATGATATAATAATTGTACTACTTCAGAAAGGTACAGTACCATTTCCTTATTATTCACCAGTTGTGCTGTCAAGTATTATCTGTTACTTACCTACAACTGGAAATTGTAACCAAAATCTCCTCTTAAACATGTTTTATATAGCACTTCTTTCTGGTGAGACATTACCTATAATTCACAACTATTTCTTATTACTCAAAGCATGTGATTCGATAATTTTATGGGGAGATAGAGATAAAAATCATTTTACCAGCTTGAAGGGTTTGTTTATACAGTTGAGAAATTCAAACTGTACGCAATCATATGAAACTAGAAATAATGTTCAACAATTTTGTTTTTCAATTCATTTTTCTGGAAATCAAATTATGAATTGTGATTGAATATTATACCTATCTCACTGAATATCTCAGTAATTGTCAACTGTTTGAACAAAAAATAAAATAGTTTTAGTTTTGAAAAGTTTTAATAACTGTTTCTATCAGCTACTACATTTAAATGTGATTCATACTTTGTCTATTTAAGGTCATTTAAATTACCACTATATTTTGATAGAAATTCTAACAAAATATTCGTAATATGAAAATAATTCTTCCTATTTTAATATTCTCACTAGTACTATGCACAAATGGTATCAGTCTAGGAAGATTACGATATGATCGCAAAGGTCTTTTAAAGAAATACCCTGACTTACACATTAGAAAGTAAAATAATGAAAACAACGTAATTAGAAAGAGTTGGATGTAAGGCATGTGGGCAGTAGAGTTGACGTAGAAGTTGAAACAGTAAATGAGCATATGTAGATAGGCAGCGTTGAACGTATATTGCATTTTAAGAAACAGAAATTGAATTAGGAATACTGGTAGCCATTGGAGAAGGCGGAGGGTGAACCTTCAATAAGATTCTGCATGTCCAACTGGCTTTGAGCAATGTCTGCCAAAGAGGCTTGTACTTGCTCCAGGATAACCTCTCCTCTTCTCACCACCTGTTCTAGTCGTTCTGCTGCCTCTTGATTGTCCAATTCCAGTCGCCGTAGACACTATACAAAAATCACAATGCTTTAACAATCAATATAATTGCAACAAATGAGGCTATTATTGCACTATTAACCAATCTACAGAATCTGTAATCTGGTGATTACATCTTTTCTTTTTACCTGGTCAGGGAAATAAAACGATTATAGTTTTAGATAATAGTTATTAAAAATGTGGGTTCATGTGTTGTAATTATAAAAATTCAAACATGTCATTTTATTTTCATAAAAAACTTTCTACAGAACCATGACAAGAAAGGAGAAGAAACACAACGTCTCGGAACACAAAAAAGAGTTTATCAAACGATGACGCGTTCGAACACTTTTTTGTGTGTGGAGCCGAAGTGTTTCTTTCCCTTTCTAATCATGAGTAAATATCACACAAAACTGATTTCATGACTAATGAGTTAATGATCCTTAATTGCGAAAAGCCCAAAATGCTTATGAATGTATGACTGCTTAATCAATCCGGTAGGGTATTAGTTATCCTGTACAATAGTATTTATGTTTAGTTTTAATTTATATTTTAGAAATAATAAGTTAGGAAAGCCATAAATTATATACTGTCTACAGCAGAACGATGTTACCTGCAAATCATTTGAAGTTTCATCAGAAGGTAAGGATTCAATCAATGCATCAATATCTTTAGCACATCGAGTGATTACTGTAGCAAATAACTGAGCATAGTCATCCTGACTCGACTGTTGAGGTGTATGGGAACCAGATCTCTCAAATCCATTTAACTTACTGGGTCCAGAGAGCTGCTGCAACAGGCCAATGCTGTTGCAAAAATATTCTGCTTGTTGATTCACAATGTCTTGCAACTGGGTCAACCTGTCAGCCATTCTGTTCCCTATCTGGAAATTGTTACAGAACACTTCAATAAAATGGCCATTTATTTAAGAGACCCGGATTTATAAATCGAACAATCACCTAGAAAACTTGATTGTAATATGTTGTTTTCAATAAAAATAATCCCTCGATTCAAAAAATTAAATTAAGCAGTTAAAAGAATGGAAAAAGAATACAGTACTATTCTTCATTATATATACTTTGTCATTCCGTATTCCTTGCCAAATTATAATCCTAGACACCAAACTAATTAAAACAGACCAAAACCTTCTAACATCAGACACTTTGATAAAGAATCGATATTTATTCAAGATTATCATAATCGATTTAAAGCACTCTTGTAATCTTCTAATTGTAACAATGCCAACTTCATTAAGTTTGTTTTAAGTTTTCAATAAATACAATTTTAGTTTAAAAATGTTAGTATTTTAATAAAAATCAAATAAATAAACTTTATCGTAATATGATATACGTAATTTAATTGTGTAATAATTTTATATGTACAAAATGACTCATAATTTAATTCAAAGGAAGGAAGTTCCTTCTATTCTAGATCGTGAAGTAGGAAGATATTGAAGAAACTAATGATATCTATCTTATTATCTTATCATTAAGATATTCACAATCATAAACTTCTGAATACTTCCAGAGTATAATTCATGACTTAGTAAATAAAGAAATTGAAATTCCATCTTATTTCATGAAGATTTCTTTATATATTCGAAATACCTTAAATAGTTCTAAATACTAATGTTGAAGGCCTTCATCGTATTGGTTCTTGATTATATGCTTATATCTTTAATAATTATATCTTTGAAATATCTAATATTAGTGGTGAAGCACACGAGAGACGTACAATAATTAAAGAGAATAATTAATGTAGGAAATGAATGTATATTTTCAAAAAATGGAACTTTAATTTTTTCCCAACATGGAGACATAGTCTCCACCAATATTAATTTACCTGAGCCAAAGATAATTTTTTTTATACCTGTTGCAAAGAAGTCTGTATCACTTTCCAAACTGTCATCTTAGTTACCGATAACTTTTTTCCACCTAATACCTCCTTGAGGAATCAAAAACTAAAAATCCGAGGTACCAAACTCTAAACTGTAGAGAAGATGAGATAACATCTTCTGACCATTTTTTTCAACAGATTTGTGAGTAGTTGGTTGGTTTTACGGTTATAATTATCGTGCAACGAAATCACACCACTGAGATCCTTGACGTTTTTCTCTCATTCTTCCAATGAGACTCATTTTTTTTTTCATAAACATGTATAAATAGTAGACACTACCAGCTAGTTCGCTGATATTCCAAATAATCACATAAGACTACGTCATGGTTATTCAAAAAGATGTTAAGATGATTTATCCCACTGATACTTACGCTTTGCTTATTTTTGACGAGTGAATTAGTGTGCTTGGAATTGGTAAACCCTACGTTAAAACCTTGTTTAAAAAAAGGGTCACCTTCGCCATCATAGTAGTTTTCTTTGAAGCCTGTACCAAGCTGAATCTTGTTTCCTTGTGTTGTTGCGTTCAACTCAAAAAAAACTTCTTAAACATTTCTTCAGATCGTTTTACACAACTTTCACAGTAGTGTAAAATCATTTGAGAAAAGATTTTAGTAAATTAAATAAAACGCCATCTCTTATTATGGATGGTTGCAGTATTCATTTGTAACAAGAAAATTCCATGGGACAGTAAAATACATGAAGAGGGCCTTCAAACTAAAAAAATGTTTGATTTAAGGATAAGACGGAATGTAGTAGAAAGTACTCAGGTAATTAATATGTTGAAGAAACATTTTAGCTGTTCTACGTGATGTATTAATGAGGATATAGCCTCCATTTTAGAACAGGATAGCTGGCTACTTTCTATAGAAAGGAATAAGTTATTCAAGTAGTAAATTAAAGAATAATAAAATTGTAAGTGAAGATATGCTACTTGTGGAATTCTTCAAACATGGTGGTTAGGAGTTGCTAAATTAAATTTATTTCTTTCAATTGATGAAACATGAGAGCAAGATAATATTCTCATTTTATTGAGGAATACTGTGTTGGGGAGTTGCATTATAACGAGAAGGATCAAGGGATTCACGGATCACATTAGTTTATGATAATATTATTAGATAGAATCTATTTCGTGTATATGGGATATCAACATTCCCAGTGAATTAATGAACTTAACAAAAGTGTTTGTGCATAGTAGTAATGCTGAATTAGTATTGATAATATATTAATAAATACTATTTTAATAACATATAGTTATACATAAGTAATATATCTTAAATTATGGATAAGAGCTATCTTAACAGACAGTTACGATACTGATAGTAGATATCGATACGTAGACGTAAAGAATTAAATTGAAAACTAAAGTCTACGATTCTTGTTGAAATAGAAAAAGAATAAGGGCTGGAATCTGTGCCTATTCATTCGAGAGCAGGTGTTTCATTCATCCTTATTAACAAGAAAAACCAAAATAAATGTATACAAAACGATTATTGGATAAATCGAGACTCACACTTCCGAAACATGGATACCATATGCGACCATCATTAACATGCTGAACAGTTTTTAAAGGAAAATTGTGAGGTAATTTTAAGGTATCCGAATAGGGAAATGAGAGAATACAAAACTTGAAGAGTTGTTTGGTAAGAGGAGCATGATGCTTTTCCCACATTACATTATTGGTGGAATGGCTACGGGATAAGAGGAGGATAAGTAATGGAGTGCTAATATAAAATTAAACTTGCTACTGAGCACAGGGTGAGAGGATGAAGCCAGTAGAGAAGTTTTTATGAAATACTTGACGAGTGAAATTTGCTTTCATTAATTTTGATTTCGCAATATTTATCTCCCTATTAGCAACTTTGACACAATCAAGAAAATATGAGTAGATAAATATTCCAAGAGGCAAACTATTTTTCAATTTCATCTTGCAAACAAAATTCGAGGTTTCTAAAAACGATCTACTACTATGGAATGTACAACTAAATTTTTCTTCTACTGTGTACAACACCTGGATTAACCCAGGATTAAATTAAATGTTCAACATGCATATCTTTTGAGTTATTCCACTTATCTTCGCAACAATACATCATAAGACGATTCATTTTATAATATTTACTAAATATACCTATTTCGAATACTTAAATGTGTACGTTGTAAGTATTTAATATGCCATATATAATAATTGATAATAATGTCACTACTATTAGTTTCTCTATGATTTAGCGTTATGAAAAGTGTTTGCCCTGTAATGCAAAACTTATTCTTATAGATATAAAAGGTGTTTGTGATAAATCCTGTATTCGTTGTTCAAATTCCAGTGCAGTTTAATAGAGTTGAATTTATTCAGAGAATTATAATCGGGAAGACAAGAAGTAACGAGAGGAAAATTCCAAATATGTAATACTTAATTCGTGTTACATAGATTAGTTGGAACTTCTATTAAATATTGAGGTTTACCAATATTGAATACTTTTGCTATGTATTTCCTTCTTTCGTACTATTTGAATAGGAAAGGTAAAAGTTCTGTGACAAAAACAACCAAAGATGTTAATACTCATTCAAATAAATTCCTATTCTGATCTAATGTAAAATATACACTATGCCTCACTGATAGACCATAGCTGGATAGAAATGCTTAGTGCCATACAAAAAAGTAATAAGCTAGTTCACCTTTGGATGAGTAGAAAAAAAAATATTCGAAAGTTTCCTACATTGTGCAAATAATATTAATGCAACATTTATCGGTTTATATGTAAGGGCTACAGTGACTTGATAACTTGTGTATTTATATTTTGTTTTCAGATTTGTCAGAGAAACAATGATCTGTGGTCCATGGTTTCGTGGTTTTAGAACATTTATTAAATCTGATTGTACTTCTCATGAGCACTCAGTAGTTAACAATGAGAAATTCGACGATTGCAGTAAATTGACAGAGTCAGCCGTATATATATCTAGTTCAGGTCAGTGTGTAAAAGTTTGTTGCTTAACATTGCTTTCTTCCAGGCTTACAACTTGTGAATGTGACTATATTGTGGTACTTAGTTTTAGAATGAAAATCATCTAAACTTAAGGAGGAAAAACAGATCTTGGAGTCTTTGGAATAAACTCGAGAAAATTGCTTGATTAGATTACTTACCAAGTATATTCATTTGTCAAGAATAGATCTGGATACTCAAGAAATCCCTATTAATGGTTGAGAAACCATTAAAATCAACAGTAGCCTTTGACTCTCCTGGAATTCAAATGAACTGCTTATTGCAGATTATTTGGATAATCAGAAAGAAGAATTCAACTCAGCTAATTGAAATGTGCATTGTTGTGGTGATCTTTGCTGCTTACCATTACAGTACTTGAGTGAATAACTTTCCGAGTTAATGTTACATACCTTTTGTTAAAATGGGTAGAAGCACTATTCCCTGTTTATTGGACAGTAACATAAATGGTAATTTAAAAAATGTGATACCCATATTTTTTTTAATATGGGTAGCATACTATTTCTCGAAAGTTCATTCTAAACTGCTTAATGGTTTGGAGTGAGTAAGATGTATGATAATTTGTATTTATTATGAATGTTAAATTGATTTGCATTTGTGGTTATAGTCGTGTATCTATTCTTAAGGCATATAGTCACATTATGTGTTGGAAAAGTATTTGAGTGAGAAGACAGCTGCCTTTTCTTTTTAGCCAGATGATATTTTTTATTTTGTTTACTATCTTAAAGAGTAACATAAACAACGGTTAAGAGTGTCAAGTAGTCAAGAGATAAGAGGTCGTCGGCCCAAATTTGTGAAGTTAAATAAGCGGAAGTACCCTATGTTTATTTTTTAGACACAAGATTCTTTGTCAACTGTATAGTGTGAATCTTATTTCAGTTCTATTCTTTTACTATAGGTTTCAATTAATGTACTGAATTTTTATTAATATTGGTACTAACTTTTCTAGGCTAGAAATGAATATTTCTAAAAACAAAGAAATACTTAATTCCGCCCAATCCTGAATATAATTCTACCTACGCTTTCGAAAAAAAATTGTACCTAGTTACCTTTAATAATTGAATCTGGGATAATCAAGGGGCATAAATTTGGCAAGTAAGATTATATAATTGTAGACAACAGTTCACATTATTATCTCCTATAGAATCACTCTTATATTAATTAATTATATTAATTATATTATATTAAAATTAAGTAAACCCTAATTTTAAGGGTTTAAAATAATGTTTATCTTAGGGCATAAAGACAAAGATGTACAAATATCTTTATTATAAATATAAATGTGCTGACATAAATCTATTTATGTAAGTAACAGATATGTTTTCTAGTGGATATGCACTCATATGATTTCTGAATAAGTAAAATTTAGTATACATTTGTAGACTGACGATTTTTAAAAATGGTGATATAATTTACTGGTGATATTTAGTTAAGTGTATATCTATGTTGCAAAAGATTTCTTATTATTATTCTTTTTTTTATATCACAATTAGACTAATTTTTAAGCCTTTTATGATGCACTATTTATATAGTCACTGCTTTTGGCAAAGAGCAGATCATCATCGGATTTTTTATGTTACAAACACAAATAAGTAAGTACTCGTACTTATTGGTTAACGGGGAGGCCACTCATTTAAAGACGGTTATTAAATAAAAATAAGGAAATAAATTTATTACGCAATACATTATTCCTTGGAATTATATAAAATTAAATATTATTTTTTGTTATTAATAATATATATATATATATATATATATATATATATATATATATATATATATATACATCATGATTTGTTTTCTTGACCCAATATTTATATGATGTAATTTTCTTGAGGTTTGAGGTCCAATGATTATCATTGATATAATCATTGGAACTCAAACCTCAAGAAAATTACATCATATATATATATATATATATATATATATATATATATATATAAATTTAAATTACACAAAGCACGACACAGAAAAGAGAATACAAAGAAAACTTACAGAATTCAATATTTCGAACTGTTGTTCGTCATCAGGAGAGTAGACTAGTAGAGAGGACGAAGTGAGAGAGATCTCCCCACGTCGAAGATCGGAGCGCGAATGAAGAAATAAAGAGTCAACCGAAGAGAGCAGCACTAGCGTAAAAAAGGAGCTAGGCACTAAACGTCGGAGAACGGAGAAAGCAAAAACAAAAGATAAAATTATAAAATTAAAAATTACAAAAAAGGAAATAATAAAAAAAAAAAAATAAATAAATAAATAAAATAAAAAATATATATAATAAAAAAAGGAAAAAAAAATAATAATAAAATAAAAAAAAAATATATATGAATATATAAGTTAAAAATAAAAGAAAAAACAAATAAAAGTTAACGCTTCTGATTTAAACCGGGATCTGATCGGGCCCCCAATAACCATATGTGGGCCTCCTCAGACGCTCTTAATGTCAAACTACGGTCATCAGTGGTCACTAGCTTAATGATTTGAACAGAAAAGCAGTCATTAAAAGAAAGGTTATGGCTGTTGGCATGGATAGCTACAGGAAGCTGTTTGCGCTGACCGACCGAAGCTATATATATATATGTATGTATATGTATGTATTTATATTTTACTATTTAGTTAAAGTGTCTTCCCTGTATTAACCGATGAGCACCCAATAATTGAAGTAACATCCCTAAATTTACGTGAAATGTGCAAAACATAAATTTTTAACTTCATTTATTTTGCTGTTTTTACTTTACTTACTATAAGTAAAGTATAGTGATCGTGAACAAATTCGATCTCGAGTTTTGACGGATGTAGATGTTTGAGTCCCCAAAGACCTTTTGTGATGTTTTCCGATGATCTGTCTGTATATACAATGGGTGCTGTATATCCAAAAGTCTGTGGGGATGCTGCAGCCCACAATCTTGATGGGCTCAATTAATATTTTATACAAATGGTCTCTTAGTGTAAATGAGCCCTATTTTTGGAAGCAGTTATGCTTGATAAGAAAGTTACTTTTTTTGCCAAAAAGTATTTTTAAAACTTTTTTTTTCTCCTAGACTACTTACTCTAGAGCCTTAGAATTTTGTTATAATTTGTGTTATAACAGAATTTTGTTATAAAAGTTTGCGTTATTATAGAAGAGATTAATGCAATAACTAAAAAAATAACTTCAGATTATTAAAATAACTGGAACTGATTTTTTTACTTTACTATAAGTAAAGTATAGTGATCGTGAAATAATTCGATCTCGAGATTTTGACGGAATTACATGTTTTGAGGCCCAGAAGTCGTTTTATGAAGTTTTTACGATGATGTCTGTGTGTGTGTGGGTGGGTGTGTTAGCATTGCTTGTTACCACGCTACGGTCCAGAATCTTTGATGGATCAAGTTGATATTTTACACAAAAATGGGCCCCATAAAGACGAAGATCCCTATTGTTTGGGAAGAATTATGCATGATGGGAAAGTCACTTTTTTTGCCAAAAACCGTTTTTTTTAAAACATTTATTTCTCTTAAACTGATAACCCTAGAGTTTTGAAATTTTGACATTATCTTTGAGGTTACAAATGCAACAAACGAAAAATATATTCAGAATTTTAAAACAACAAAAATATTTGTTTTTCAATAAAATGTAAAAATTTTGACTTATAATTCAATCTCAAACCTTGTGAGAACGATACAAGCCATACTGTTTGATAGATCAAAATGAAACTATGCCTAAAAATAGAACATTATGTGGAGAATGAATTGAGATATTTTTTTTCAAAATTACATTCGCTAAAGGGGCGTTACAGTACCATTTCTGTTTTTAGAAAATGTTTTTTTGACGCTAAACGGCTCATTAGAAAATAATGAAAATTTGACCAAAAATGGAACAAAAAATTATCAATTCATAAAAAAAAAATCATGAAGTTTCAATTACGGGAAAGAGCAATAACGATATAAAAACTGTTTGTTTATCCTAGAGTAAGAGATCACCTGCTATACTTGTCGAATTTTTTATATTTTTTTACATTGTTTACATTGACTTAGAAATTTTTTGAGCAAATCCACTGAGATAAAATTGATATTTATAAAGGAATAATTTAAATCGTTTATTGACTTATATGAGATGTAAGAGGAATAATATTATGCAGGAAAATAATAACACTCACTGTGAAAAAATTCGTATATATGTTATTTGACAAAGGGGAAGGGAAATGATCTTATTAAATACTAAGAAGCCATAAAATTCCCAGTATAATAATTCTGTTAAAAATCAAAAATGTAAAAGATAATTCAAAATTGAAATCTTTCGTTTAGAGATTAATAAATGTAATTATCGTACATCTTTAATTAACAAATCACCTTAAAACAACATTTTCTTCGTTGTTTAAGATGTTCTTCAGAGAAAAAAAGGGTATTTTCGTGTTTTAAATTTGAAAATTTTACTTTAATATTCAATGTAGAAGGATGTCAAGTAAACGATGTAAGAAATACACTGGCTGTTTGAACAAACGCCATGTTCTCTTGTAGGAGAATATTTCGTATCAAGAAATATTCACTTTGGTTTTTCAAAACTGTTATAACTGCTGTAGTTATACTAATGAAATTATTAGCCAATAATAAATTATTTGTGATGTACAAAAATAAGCTTATAAATTGATATGTCCTTCAGTCACTATCTGTACTACCTCACGTATGAAAGACTAATAATTATATCCCATTTAGATATTTATGTTATGCTTAAATGAGACATTATGTTTTATATACTCAAGAAATTTGACATTAAGTTACTTATAGTAAAGTAGAGTGTAGGCCACTCCAGATTTTTTTAATAAAAATTTAACAAATTTGACTTATGATTCAATCTGAAAGCTTGTGACGAAGATACAGCCATACAGTTTGACGGATCAAAATAAATTATTCCTAAAAATAGAGTATTATGTTGGGAATGGGTTTAGTTGATTTGTTTCCAAATTGCATTTACCGAAGGGGCGTTATAACACAATTTTTGTTTTCAGAAAATGTTTTTTGACGCTAAATAGTTCATTAAAAACCCTGAAAATTTACCAGAAAATTGAACAGAAAATTAGTAGTTTACAAAGAAAAGTCCGTGAAATTTAAATTACCGAAAAGGGCAATAAAATTATAAAAACTGAATATTCATCCTGGACTATGAATCACCTGCTAAACTTGTCAGATTTGTTTACATTTATTTATATTATTTCTATTAAATTAGAAATTTTTGAGTGACTCAACTAAAAGGAAACCTATGTTTAGAGGTAATAAAATAATAAAAATAAAATTAATAATAATTTATTAATAAATAAATTTGAAATGATTTAATGAGTTAATATGAGATTTAAGAAGAATAAAATCTTATATCTAAAAAAATCAAAGCCAATCCAAACATATAATATATAATGCTTTCCTTGGTACGATGAATTTGTCTAACATAGTGCTCTAGCCAATCTATATGTTGCACTCTTGCACAAAACTTAATATCAGTGTAGATTTTCTTGTGTTTTTGAATCATATTACGGATATTAATTTTAAGCTAATTCTTCAAGTTGTCAATAAGTAATTCTTTATGTTTACTTATAGTAAAGTAGATTTTTTTGTTAGTGAATAGTCTTAAGCAAGTCTTGGTCAAAAGTTTAGGATGTATATTATTGGAATATAGACGACTTGAGAAGTATTTGTGATATTAGCAACTAAATAACTATTTAAACTAAATTTTGTATTATGAACAAATATCGATGTTTGTATAATTTTTTAATGCATTCAGGGTTTAATTAGTTAGTTAGTGCGCTCTATAATATGATGTTATTATTTCCTAATTAGTGTACAAATGATCTGTAAGATTGTTTTTATCATTCCTTGTTTAAAAATCATATCATTATTAATCCAATCCTTGAATTGCGTTGAAATTATTAATATTTCATTGCACCCCACATGTTCATGGGCTCAGGGTATAGACGTTAGTCTAATTAGGAAGGAGAATTTACAGCGCACTAACTGTAATTATTACAGTGTAATTATTACTGTGATTATTACTTTATAGAATACATATTACAGTTTGTTGTTAAAATTTAAAATAATTTCTAATGATATTGAAATATTGAAAAAATCGAATCCTTTATCAAATTAAAAAAATAGTTTCAGTGTTATTAACAACTTTGGATATGACTTTTTTTTTTCTACTTAGTATTTCTTTTGAAGCCATTCAATCCAATACAAATTATATCATAGCTGATTTATTTAAATATTTTTATAAACAACTGATTTTAAAATTTAATTTTTCATGATTTAATTATATTGATTTATATATTGCTAAATTTATTTATTGCTTTATCTATTTATTTCATTAACAATATTACAGATGACATTTTACAATTGGTGAGGCTGGGGAGGAGAAAACTACAATTGATCAGTATGTGCCACGATTTTTGACATCCTATCCTCTTTCAAGCTCCTGCCACTACAGTCGCTCTATATTATTATAAAATCCTGCTCCGGGGCAGCCTTACTCTGGTTTTGATGATTCATCTATATAGATTCCTGACCATAAACCCTAAAGGTAGAAATTTCCATTGCTTTTAATGATATTTGTTTTAGTTCAGTCGTATTGTATTTAGTTTAATTATCTTATGACCAGATATGTAAAGTTGTATTATTGGGAATAATGTCATTTTGTTCTGTTAAAGTGCAGAAGTTTTGGTGTTCCAACTTTTATTCAATATTCAGCATACAGCAGCGCTTCTACTCTAGGAAATGACCTTACTACTAACAATAATTTGTCTGTCATTCAGTTGAATAGTATAGATCTTATCTAGGCGTCTACGTAATCTTGATGTAATCCATTCCTTGAAAATAGAAACATCCCCCGTGCAAACATACAGAGTAATATAGGATCGGATATAAATAATACCTAACAAAATCTATAAAATAATCAGTCCATTGTTTTATCTAATTCTAGGTACCCTCATAACGGTACTAATTCTCCAGAATTATATATATCCAAGAAATAACAGAATAATCATTAAATTATTAGAGATTACGAACTTCAAAATAGGATATAGGGTAAAAACAAAATTAAACCCCTGTATATTTACAAAAATACTCTAGAATAAGTCAGTCCATCTATAGTAATAAAATATTTATTCTGTGTAATTTTTGGTCCACACTGTATATAGTCCAAACAAAATAATACTTTATATGTGGTTTCGGTCTCCAAAAATCAGACCTCAAATAAAAAAAAATTGCACCTTAGCCAATCACATGGTCAAAAATGGACATACATTTAAATTTGATAACATGATTATTTATAACTATGAAAAAAATTGTTTTTTTATTTACATATGAATTGAAATCCTTTTACAATACAAAATCTTTTTTTTTTTATTATTATTATCATCTTAATATTAATTAAGAAATACTGAACTGATAAACACCAATTATACATAATAGTAATGATAGTGATATCAATCAAGACTTGGTCAGTGAGAGTTAAGCAAACTGTATCAGAATAGTGGGTAATTGTACTAAATGTTTAATTACTTTTTTAAATTTCCTTATATCGTATTGAAAAAAAATTATCTACTATACACATAATTACACTTTATCATCGTACGATACCGTGGGAAGCAAAAGCAGTAAATCTTGAAAGAAAAAAACTGATACAGGCAATTGAAGTAGAAAATTTACAGTTTTTTCTGTAATAAATAATTAGATATATATATTACTGATATATTAATTGTTCCAGTAAGTTGTGTTCAAATAAGAGTTTGGAGATAAAATTAAAAATTAGATTTACAAATTGTAAAAGATTGGAAAAATAAGGTAACAGAAGAATGACTTCAGAGGAAGCAGTTAGAATTCCTTACTATTAAGGAGACTACTTAGGGCTTATAGTCAAATGAAAAGCGGAATAACTGATAAAAGTATACATTATATTTTTTACCAAAACTCTTCCGTTTAGTTTATAATTGCGAGTCATTTAAGGAATTAGATTCAATTGATTGAAACCAAAAGGTTCGTAAAACTAAAAACTTGCACAAATTATTTGAGAAGGAATCATTTGACAAGAAGTCTATTTTTCAATTTACAAATACTGTTCTAAGAAACTCTATTCTTTATTACAAATGGTTATTATTACATAATATGGTACTGGTGATTGCAATACTGCGATTGTTAGTGAACTTCTTCTGCCAATAATCACTTTCGAACCTTGTTGTCTACAGCATAATTAATATTAGCAATAACGAATCATCACTAGATGATTATCAAGGTTAATTTTTGTTACAGATCATATATTAACAATTAGTTGAGGGAGAAAAAAAGGTAATTTATTGTTTGCCATAATTAAAGAAGACATTTTGTAGTTAACCACCGGTTGAAATTTTTTGATCGATCTAAGCTCTGAGGGAGTTTAAATTATGAAAACATTTTAAACTACGAAGAACAAGAGATACAGTATTTGTATCAAAGCGAGTACTAAACATAACGTACTCGATAACACGCTATTAGGATTTGGTGTTATTATAATCTAGCTGTAGAGTAGAAGTAATATCAAACTCATAGATGATCAGACATGATTTTATTTGTTTAATGTGTTATATTCAGTTTATCAGTTACAAGAAAATTCAAATCATTGATCTTGAACAATCTGATGTTTTAGTTATTATTGTTTAACTAATCCCTTAGTCTCATTGAACTCGTGCTCACAGCGTTCAAATTAGTCATCTCTTTTACTTTTCTAATTTTTTCTTCAGATCTTAATTTATTTAATTAACTCCATGTTTGATCTTAGAGAAATATATCACTTCGAATGGCTATAGGTGTGATTTTCAAAAGGTCTTTAACCTCTTAAACGCTATTGCATAGTATTCATGTAGAATAAGTTCAAAAGTTTCTCCCTCTTCCTGACAGAGTCTGCATTCTTCGTGTGATGTTAATTGAGGCCTGCATAAGTGATAGTTAAGAAAACAATGCCAAGATAGGTATGCTACATATTTTCCAATCCATCCTGTGAAGATGTATTGTTTTTCTTTACAAATGTAATTTTAGTTGGATTGAGGTTCTTAAG
Source organism: Hermatobates lingyangjiaoensis (assembly GCA_026182355.1). NCBI lineage: Eukaryota > Metazoa > Arthropoda > Insecta > Hemiptera > Hermatobatidae > Hermatobates > Hermatobates lingyangjiaoensis. The sequence goes on along the minus strand of JAPFBL010001935.1, from coordinate 2,324,170 downwards.
ATAGATAAAATAGATCCAGTTCTTGTAGACACTATTAATTTGCTTCCTTCTTCATCTATAGAATCCTTAGTAAAGCTTAGATAATATTGTAGTGTATAATGTTCCGCAATGTTGTATATAATGTACAGGCAGTTCGTTTGTCTCCAACCTTTTCCAACCGATATACTTCCTGGTTCTCTGTATCGCCTCATATTATCAGATTCGAATTGCTTCTTCTTGATAAAAATATATTCCTGTGAGAGGATATTTAATATTTTCTTAATTCTGGAGGCTAATCCGGTGGTCACTGATTTCGTTTCAGTATTGAACTTCACATTTTAAATTAATGTTTAATGACTTTCCTAGATGTTGATGGAAAAGTATCATTCACTTCTATGTAGTATCAATCACTTTAACCAAAAAAATCACTTTAAAATTATCATTAACTTTTTAAAGATTATTGCATTGTGTTCACAAAAAGATGTGTTCAGTGGTTTCCGCATCTACTAGATTATAAGTCAACCTTCTTTGTATGATGTTAGTTGCAGCTTGCACTAGTAGTAGTTAAGAGAATATCCTATTGAATATTTTGTATAGTCATACCTCTTCAAACAAAATGAATTCGTTCCGGAAGGGGTTTGGTAAGCTGAGTTTTTCGTAAGAAGAATCGATAATTACATGCAAATAGCCTAATGCGTTCCAAGAACCCAATACCCACTCCAAAATCACTTCATTCGCACTGTCATTTCACTGTCGCCAGTTGTCTCTTTTTCCTTGATCCACACGAGTAATAGGCTCTCCATCTCATTCTTGCTGTCCTCCTTACACGAGCACATGAAGACTCCTTTGGCCGGAGTCGCAGATTTTATTGCGTCCTTCTGCTTCAGTATCGTACCAATAAAAATAAGGGTTTCGGCCATATTCTTTCGCTTGATCAGAGAACCGCATCCCTGTTTCATACTTGGCGATTATTTTATGCTTTCGTTTCTATAGATAAAAGAACTCTATTCTTCTCGTGAGCATTGTCAATACTTATATTGGGTTCATATTGAAAAAAATGAATACACACATAATCTAGAATAAGCACAAAAAAATACTTTCGTTCATAAATCATTTCGACTGAAGTTGCAGGTTATTTAGACTGAATGAGATTCTGTGCCTCCTAATCAATGGGACATAGTCTAGAGGAAGATATAAGTTTCTCTTTACGCAGATCATGCTGGGCTCCCCCTCGGATTTCCAATGCATTAACAATTAGAGAGTGTCACTCTCAAGAGAGAAAATGAACGATCAGTGCTAAGAAAAATCCCCCCCCCCCCAAAAAAAATATATTTCAGAGGTATATTTACGTCTGAGAACTGAGGAAACGAACGAGCATTTTGATAATTTGGCCCTTCGAATGATGAAACAAAGTTCGTAGGATGAGGCACATTTTTTCAGAAAAACCTTTCGCAAGATGGAAATTTCGTGAGAAGAGGCTTTCGTATGGAAATATACCACTGTATATTTTTAAATTTATCCTTTGATGGTGTAGAACATTCGTAACAAATTTATGTTCAGTTAGATGAGCTTTTCAAACATATTTGATCTCTTAGCTTTCTTCTTGACCCAGTCATTAATTGCTTCCTTAAAAGACTGTGATTTATAGTTAATACTTTATACGCCCCTTTACCAAACAAAAATCTCATTTTCGAAATCGGGAGTATTCAATTCCATGATATCAATTTTGATGACATCATATTTTCTTAGGAATGTCAATGTTACCGAAAATTTCTCATGTTACTACAGAACGTTTGTAATGTAATATTACTACATTTCATATTATAAGCTTATGAAATATTCATAGTACGATAGTAGCTAACAATAATTTTTTAACTTTATAGGAATTTTGAGAAAAGGCATACAAATAGTAGTCGTATTGCCATAAACAATGGAAAATTAGTTTCCCCCATGCTCTAGTATTACCCAAAAATAGTGGATTTCATAGACACACAGAAAATATATATCTGAAAATTAGGTAGGTTGATAATCTACACAGTAGATTATTTGAAACATTTTCGCAATTCAAGCATTTTCACCCCGGAGAGAATAAATTATAAATAAATATGACTGTTTGGAGTTTTTATGTAGTTTGTAGTATTTTATTGTTCGTGCATAATATCTGAAATCATTATCGCATCTCATGTTCAAATTTCTTGTATTAAATATTAAAATAAGAATTCTGTTTATTTTGATTCTGAAAATTTTCTATGTCAATGTAAACGAATCTGACATGTTGAACAGGTATCCATTCGTCCAAGTTGGCTTTTCTATTTTTATAGTGTAACTGCCTTCAATTGTAATCAGAATATCCTGAAATTTTATGACAGGACAATCGTTTAAAGTAGATTTTGCTCAAAAAATATCTTTTTTTTTTTAATAACCCTTGATAACCCTTGAGTGAAAAAACAATTTTTCAGAAATCATGATACGTACAATATCACCCATTTCTCTCTGAGTACTTGGTCTCCCAAGTAATCTCCCTCTCTCTATTCTCCTGAAGATGGATCTCAAAAAATTTGACTTAGTAAGTATGTTCTTCTCTTTGTGATTTTGAACTGGTATATGTCCAGCTTGGATGGACATTCGAATTGTATGTTGTGCATTTTACAATGAATTTCTAATGAAACTTAACTAGATTTTGTTTTTTCAGATTATATAGTTTTATCACGAATTTTTGTACTTATGGATGGGTTTTCTTCAATTAATTGATCGATTTCTTTACTGCATGTAACAGTCCGATTGGCAGCAATCTGTATTCTACTAATATACATGAATTTTTGTTGTGTAATTTTATTATTGAGTCTGCGGTGTTGTTGATGTCGAGGCACCAATTGATATTGAGAAACAACATGGCTGAACTTCACCGTTCACGTTTCACTGGAAGGTTTAATTCAAGGAATTTAGAGTTATTTTAGAGTTAATTTAATTTGTAAGAACAATATGTCTACAATAAAGAGTAGTTGTCTAGAGGAAGTATTACAATAAATCTACATGTTGCAGTCTTAAAAAACCCAATCTTAACATTTCCTTGTTATTTGTTATTTAATGCGAATATCTCATGCATTTACGATATGGGAAGAGTAATATTGAATTAAAAATAACAAATATTGTGACAGCATACCCATCAGATAGTAAATATAGGTTTTTTTTTTTAGATTAGAAGGATAATGAAAGGAACTATGCAGTGGACAGGTTCGAAGAAAAGTTGAGAGCAAAACAAATTTTCTCTGTCCTGGAAAATCTTTGCACATTCACTCCAGCTTTCTCGAAGATGCAGAATGGATATGAAGAAAACAGATTTAAGGTAGCTAGAGTAACCTGGTCTAATATGCCTAAAAAGCTCATTCGAACTGAACTTAAAAGTCTAAAGAAAACAATAAGTGATCAAGTAAAGAATTTAAAATATATGTAGAATATCTTAACGTTATTGCCCTCTCAACTGCTAGTTTTGCCATTTGCAATTAATATCATAAGAATTTAGACTTTGTATGAACACATTTTATCTGAATAGGATACAATAGCATTTGCGAGATAATGGTTTTTGGCAGATTGTATCTAAAGTCACCAGTAGTGAGAATACTTATCTAAAGACAAATTATAAAATTCGAAAAATAAAATTATAATATATAATTTTATAAAAATAATAAATAATTTTATAAAATTATAAAATTTCAAAAAATAAGTTAAATTTAGAAACTTCAAAGGCATGCACAGTAAGACTAATATGGCTATACGAGTCCTATGAGTCTCAGAAACTAAGTTAAATAATAATAATAATATTGATAACTTTAAAACATGTCAGATTGTTTCAGGTCAATGATTTTAAGCTTTGTTATTACTAATTAAATAAGTATAAAAGACAATAACTAATTATTTATGAGTTTGATATTAGGTCCACGTGGCAGCCAGAATAAATTAAACAAAAACTGGATTGTCAATCTTGTTCAGTATTAAGTATGTTAATTACAGTCCACTTCAGAGTAGGCCACTTCAGATGTTTTTTTGGTAATTGTTATCTGATTATTATTTCATTATCAATTTAAAAAAAAGTGTAATCTAAATTGTTTTATTTTTTGTTTTGACACCAGGTTTTGACTGACATAAGAATGACAATTTAAATTATGAAAGAATAAAATCATATAATAAATAAAATAATATTAATAATAGGATATTTAGGTGTTTATTTGCATTGCATGTTTAATTGGTATTTGGACTAAGTATCCTTCGACTATTTATTATCAGTCCCACTTGAAGAGGTGGAACGTGCAGGTCTACGTGCGGACTTCTACACTACAGTTCACGAGGTATGAGGGATTTTTATAATAATATTATATTTACTAACCCATGTGGTACTAACAATATGCTTGAAATAAAGTTTTTGCAAATGAAATTTATTTGTGTCAACATTTTTTAAAATCATTTGCATGCAATATACATTGAATTTAAAAGCGAGAAGGGAGTTAATAAGTACACAAAAATAAATATTTTATTAAAGATGATGTAAGATTACGTATTTATAAGCAACTGATTCGTTTCATAAAATTTTAACACAAGAAGAATAACTCTATATATATATAACAGATTCAATAATATATCGACCGTTTGATAGAATAGGTGTGTTCTCTAATCGGGGTTCGGTCAATTTTCCAGAATAAAAAATCATCAAACTCTCGTTGCCACTGAAAAAAACTCGTGGCAACGAGAGTTTGATTTTTTATCCTGGAAAATTGACCGAACCCCGATTAGAGAACACACCTATTCTATATATATAGTTCATGAGTTTGTTTGTTGACCCATTTTTCGTGTAGATAGAGACCTGAAATATATTCTATATATATAAAAGATATATAAATATATATCTTTATATAAATATATAAAATAAATATAAATATAAATTTATTTATATAAATATATATAAATATAAATATATATAAATAAATATATTTTATATAAATATATATAAATATATATTTATATCTATATAAAAGATATATTATTTATTACCGGAATAATGTTAAATAAAAGAAAACTATCACTATATTTCTAAAATTGGAGCCAGCGTAACCAGTCGCTTGAGTGTTCGCCGATGACAGTATTGAAAATATACTATATATATATATATATATATATATATATATATATATAAAGATTTCACATAAACACATGAAATAACAATCAATGATCAAACCACAATAAGAAAATGGGAAAACAAGACTAAGATCTTTCAACAGGCAGCCATATAAAAAACAATGTTGATTTAATTAGAAAATTAAAAAGCATCAACATGAACAAATGAACAAAAATTATAGATTAATCAGTTTCGATGTGAAGTCTCTTTTTACCAATGTACCTGTAACTGATCTGTTGAGCTTACTCCAGGAGGAATTAATTAATTATTCCCTTCCCCTTCCATCTACCACTATAATAGAGTTAATTAAGTTATGTGTGGTAGATTGTCATTTTCAATTTGAAAATAATTATTATATACAAAAATTTGGTCTTGCTATGGGTAACTGTTTATCCCCTCTCCTAAGTAATTTATACATGGAGTTCTTTGAAAGTAAAATGTTAAGCTCAATATTGCCCAAAAATGTTAAATGGTATAGATATGTTGACGATATACTTTGCATTTGTCCTAATTCTTTAAATAAAGATGATTTCCTAATAAAATTGAATTCATTAGTGCCGACAATCAAATTCACGATGGAAGAAGAAGTAAGTGGTAATTTGTCCTTCTTAGATGTCCTGATCCATAGGCTACCTCATGAGTTAGGCTTTAGTGTATATAGAAAACCTATGAATGTACTTGCATAAGTTCACTTTTATTCTACCCATCCAAAAAATGTTAAAATTTCTGTTTTTAGAAATATGTTTTTGAGGGTAAGAGTGTGCTCTCCTGAATTCCTTAATGAAGAGATTAATAACATTAGGTCAATTGCCCTTTCATTAAAATACCCCTCCTCTTATATCGATTTAGCTTTGAAGGGTGCTAAAAAAACTTTCTCTAATACTTCAACAGAGCCCCGTTCATTGTCAAATTCTATAGTTTTGCCATATCATGAGTCATTGGACCCCCTTCCAAGATTAGCCAAATAACTTGATTTTAATATAGTGTTTTCTAATCGTAATAATGTGGGTAATATGTTAATAAAAAACTATCCCAGTGAATTGGAGTTCGGTGGTATTTATAAAATTCCGTGCAAAAATTGCCATAAAATTTATATTGGTCAAACTGGTCAATCATTAAAGACACGTGTAAAACAACACCAATACAACGTATGTAGCCAGGAAAAAAGTAGTGCCTTATTCTTGCATATAAAAAATGAAAATCATCATATTGATTGGACAGGAGCTATATTTATTACCTATGAAAAATCAATGTTGTTAAGAAATATTATTGAATCGTCTGTATTTAAATTTAATAGATCAAATATTATAAACATTAGTAACGGTCTCTTCAAACTTGGTACTTTCGTCACGAGGGCAATAGCCTCTTCTGAGAGGGTTGACAGCTAGCGGATAGTTTTTTACTCTTTCTTACTGTAAAGTTATTTAAAATCGCTATTAACATGTAGACTTCATGTTAATAGCGATTTGAATAGACTTAAAATGTTAGAAGCTCTTTACATTAAAGACTTGTTACCTAGTTTAAATGTACAAAGTAATGACTTCAATGTAATTCCTAGTTTTAAGAATATAGATAATTTTTTTTAAATTAGTAAGAAAAGAGGGCGATGACCGAGTTTGGTTGAGTTGAAGGGCCATAAGTTTTTTGTTGACCCGCACTCACCCCTACTCCACCCCCACCACCAACTTTCACTTCGACAGAAAGCAGTTTTCAGTTGGCATTTAAACGCCAAAGTAGTCAGTAAGATGTATATTTAGTTAATATAAGTAGTTTAAGGAACTGATGATGACCCATGGGACCGAAAGCTTGTTATCTTAGTTTAACCTAGTGTAGTGTTTAATTAAATATAGTTATCCCCAATGATGTGGTTATTTCCAGCCTTCTGAATGTCGTATGCTAGTTTGCTTTGGCAATTATCACCTTCTCAGAAGAAAATTGTAAGGAAAATAGAAGCTATAAGTAAGAAAATCGTGAATGCAGAATCTGCCATCAAATTCAATAATACATGCTTGAAAGAGGACTTGCTGCCGAAATACACTAATATATTATAAATATATATATATATATATATATGATCAAACCACAATAAAAAATGGGAAAACAAGACTAAGATCTTTCAACCGTAACAAGCGGTCTTCGTCAGAGTCAAAAACCCAACTGAACACTAGATGCAGAAAACATCTGGTGAGGAGTTGAGAAGAGTGGGAGGGAAGAGTGGTATTTTAAAAAGGTGAAAGTGCAGGAAAGGACTAATGTCCAGAAAGGGATGTTTGGGGAAACAAAGGAGTACAGTAAGAAAAAGTAAAAAACTATCCACTAGCTGTCAACCCTCTTTGAAGAGGCTATTGCCCTCGTGACGAAAGTATCAAGTTTGAAGAGACCGTTACTAATGTTTATAATATTAGATCTAATAAATTTAATTAGAGACGATTCAATAATATTTCTTAACAACATTGATTTTTCATAGGTAATAAATTTAGCTCCTGTCCAATCAATATGATGATTTTCATTTTTTATATGCAAGAATAAGGCACTACTTTTTTCCTGTCTACTTACGTTATATTGGTGTTGTTTTACACGTGTTTTTAATGATTTACCAGTTTGACCAATATAAATTTTATGGCAATTTTAGCATGGTATTTTATAAATACCAGCGGACTCCAATTCGCTGGGAGAGTTTTTTATTAACATGTTACCCACGTTATTACGATTAGAAAATACTATATTAAAATCCAGTTGTTTGGCTAATCTTGGAAGAGGGTCCAATGATTCGTGGTATGGCAAAACTATAGAATTTGATAATAAAGGGGGCTCTGTTGAAGTATTAGAGAAAGTTTTTTTTGAACCCTTCAAAGCTAAATCGATATAAGAAGAGGGGTATTTTAATGAAAGGGCAATTGACCTAATGTTATTAATCTCTTCATTAAGGAATTCAGGGGAGCAAACTCTTAACGGCCTCAAAAACATATTTCTAAAAACAGAAATTTTAACATTTTTTGGCTGCGAAGAAAAAAAGTGAACATATGCAAGTACATTCATAGGTTTTCTATATACACTAAAGCGTAACTCATTAGGTAACCTATGGATCAGGACATCTAAGAAGGACAAATTACCACTTATTTCTTCTTCCATTGTGAATTTGATTGTTAGCACTAATGAATTCAATTTTGTTAGGAAATCAACTTTATTTAAAGAATTGGGACAAATGCAAAGAATATCGTCAACATATCTATACCATTTAACATTTTAGGGCAAAATTGAGCTTAACATTTTACTCTCAAGATAATTACCCAATACGTGTGATTGTGAGTTCGGTTGGTTCGGCATCATATGGCTTGTCCAAATGGTTAGTAAGTATTTTAAGCCCATTAATTGGAAAAATTTCAGGCAGGCATATAAAAAACAATGTGGATTTAATTAAAAAATTAAAAAGCGTCAACACGAACAAAAATGATAGATTGATCAGTTTCGATGTGAAGTCTCTATTTACCAATGTACCTGTAACTGATCTGTTGAGCTTACTCCAGGAGGAATTAATTAATTATTCCCTTCCCCTTCCATCTACCACTATAATAGAGTTAATTAAGTTATGTGTGGTAGAGTGTCATTTTCAATTTGAAAATAATTATTATATTCAAAAATTTGGTCTTGCTATGGGTAACTGTTTATCCCCCCTCCTAAGTAATTTATATATGGAGTGTTTTGAGAGTAAAATGTTAAGATCAATTTTGCCCTAAAATGTTAAATGGTATAGATATGTTGACGATATTCTTTGCATTTGTCCCAATTCTTTAAATAAAGTTGATTTCCTAACAAAATTGAATTCATTAGTGCTAACAATCAAATTCACAATGGAAGAAGAAATAAGTGGTAATTTGTCCTTCTTAGATGTCCTGATCCATAGGTTACCTAATGAGTTACGCTTTAGTGTATATAGAAAACCTATGAATGTACTTGCATATGTTCACTTTTTTTCTTCGCAGCCAAAAAATGTTAAAATTTCTGTTTTTAGAAATATGTTTTTGAGGGCGTTAAGAGTTTGCTCCCCTGAATTCCTTAATGAAGAGATTAATAACATTAGGTTAATTGCCCTTTCATTAAAATACCCCTCTTCTTATATCGATTTAGCTTTGAAGGGTGCGAAAAAAACTTTCTCTAATACTTCAACAGAGCCCCCTTTATTATCAAATTCTATAGTTTTGCCATACCACGAATCATTGGACCCCCTTCCAAGATTAGCCAAACAACTGGATTTTAATATAGTATTTTCTAATCGTAATAACGTGGGTAACATGTTAATAAAAAACTCTCCCAGCGAATTGGAGTCCGCTGGTATTTATAAAATACCATGCTAAAATTGCCATAAAATTTATATTGGTCAAACTGGTAAATCATTAAAAACACGTGTAAAACAACACCAATATAACGAAAGTAGACAGGAAAAAAGTAGTGCCTTATTCTTGCATATAAAAAATGAAAATCATCGTATTGATTGGACAGGAGCTAAATTTATTACCTATGAAAAATCAATGTTGTTAAGAAATATTATTGAATCGTCTCTAATTAAATTTAATAGATCTAATATTATAAACATTAGTAACGGTCTCTTCAAACTTGATACTTTCGTCACGAGGGCAATAGCCTCTTCAAAGAGGGTTGACAGCTAGTGGATAGTTTTTTACTTTTTCTTACTGTACTCCTTTGTTTCCCCAAACATCCCTTTCTGGACATTAGTCCTTTCCTGCACTTTCACCTTTTTAAAATACCACTCTTCCCTCCCACTCTTCTCAACTCCTCACCAGATGTTTTCTGCATCTAGTGTTCAGTTGGGTTTTTGACTCTGACGAAGACCGCTTGTTACGGTTGAAAGATCTTAGTCTTGTTTTCCCATTTCTTATTGGTGTTTGATCATTGATTGTTATTTCACGTGTTTATGTGAAAGCTTTTTATTATATATATATATATATATATATATATATATATATATATATATATATAAAATAAATTCATAACGAAGGGAACACAGACATTTCACATCGAAATATCGATGTGAGTTATGTCTGTGTCTTTCTGTGTGTTTCCTTCGTTTTGAATTTATTTTATTTCAAAAAGTCCGTTTCTTTTAATTGTATATATATATATATAAATTTTAGGATAGGAAAAGTATTGTGTCCACACAAAAAAATTATTACAAGAAACTAAATAAACTCGTTTCGAGCACTTGATGTTCATCTTCAGGTTACATCTGCTCTGCTGGAGTGGTTGTTCGGGTGAACCCTCCCAGCAGAGCAGATGTAACCTGAAGAAGGACATCAAGTGTTCGAAACGCCTTGTTTAGTTTATTGTAATAATTTATTTTGTGCGGAGACTTAATACTTTTCCCAACATGAGTAAATTCCACACTATAACAGATTGCCCAGTGAATGAAAAATATCTTTAATTTAAAATTTGCAAAATATGATAAATATAACAAATATATAATAAACTATTTCATTAGAGGTTAAAAATGAATAATTTTATGAACAAACTTTTTCACAACTATCAGATAAAATACGAATGTTCTAAGGAAATATTATAAAGATACATTCCTTTTATTAATGTAATATTATGTTAGGTAAAGAAATTGAATATTTCAATTTACAAGTTTTGTTTGTTATTTCATTTCATTGTGTATTTAACTTGAATTGATGTTTTATTTGTATATGATAAAATAAATGAGTTTTTTTTACTCTTATATGATTTTTATTTTGCTAAATACACTTACTGTGTATATATCTTGAATTCATGTTAAGAATACTATATCAAAAGCTTGGGCCATATACGATTTGGTTTCCGTGCCTTAATTACAAAAAACAACAATTAAAATGATCCTTGTGTATCATGTTCAATGAATTTATTTCAATAACTATTGTTATAATTTCTGAGTGACACACAGGGTCCCGGGTAGTCTAGTGTACACATATAATCAATGTATATGGATGCATTGGTTATAAATTATACTGAACATTTAATGGATAGTTCATACTAAATTCAAAGTGACGTTTCGATTTTTATTTGAAATATTTTAAATTGGTAGCAGCAAGAATTTATGTAAATCAGGAGTTCTCAACTTTTTGGCCATTTGCCCCCTTTACTTACTAAAAAAAATTAATTGCTTCCTTAATAAAAAATGTTACACATTATTGCAAAAAAATACCAAAAATTCTTTAAAATGTTTTATTCATGCCTGTGTAATGAGATACTTCAGCCTGGTGCTTTGTTGTCAACCTTTTTATATTTGGCTTTAAGTTTGTTAGTTGAAGTGTCATGTCTCCTCGAATTCATATATCCATCTTCTTTCACTCTTGAGTCATGATTTTGTTGACGTTACTGAATCCACATTCAACTAAATAAGAAGTTGGAAAATATAAAAATATTGGATCCATTTTGGCCTATAGTTTTTGATCTAGCTTTTTTGTCGTATTTGATAGTCATAACTCATTTATCCCGCCTTTTTCAATCTTTTATTGGTATTCATCATTACATTTCAATTTAGTAAGTTCTTCCTAAAGATATTTATTAATCCGTTCAAATAATTCAGCAAAAAAAAATCTATCATCTATGATTGAACTTGAGATGAAAAGAAGTCTGTGAATTCACTGTTCAAGTCGTCTCTTAGTTTTAGTAAATAACTAATGGTACTCTTCGTACCATTGTTGAGCTTGTTTTGTGAGTTCTTCTCTTACCGCAGCCATTTGTTTAAAATTTGTCTTCTGCATATTAATTCGGAACCAATGTAACTTTTCAGCAAAAGCTTGTATTATACGTTCCCAATCTAAAAGCGTGCATAATTAGCCTCGAAGCTGTAATGAAACCTCATTGAGCTTATGAAAAATCCACGATAGAAAGAAAATATCACACCTATAACTACTAACTTTTTCTGCAAATTCGTTTTCTCCTAATTTTTTTTAAAAAAAAACTGCATCAAATAACTCTACAAATCGACCCAGACAGTTTTCGCTTTGAAAGTCAACGAACCTCGGTATGAAGAATGAGCCCTATGTACTCTTGTTCAATATTTAAACAAAACTATCGAAAAAGTCGATCTTATTTCTTGTTAGTCTTTATTTTATTAATAGTTTCAATAACTATTCTTTATGATTCATGAAGTTCAGGACTAATCGTTTTGACAACCAAATGGTGGTTTTCATTAAAATTTCAAATACAGGCATAATAACCTTTTCAGCAACTGTGTTTATTTGCACTTATTGCAACTAATTGTGCAATTTCATATGATTCCGTTAAATCATCATCATTTATGTATAAACGTTTTTTTAAATAAGATGACAAACTATTTTGTTGATTAAAGTTTTTCTTTAAATTTTCAAAATATGGTAGAGGATTATTGGCTTTATCTGAATGCTTTCTTAGAAAATGCTCATAAACCCTCGGCAGCTTCATAGATTCATTACAAAATGTGTTTTTACAAATAAGACATATTGGTAATTTTTGGTCATGCAGCCTTTCTATAAAGGAGCCATAAACCAAATAATTCTCCATATATTGTCAACATTTCTTTTTTGATTTCATAATCCGGGGAAGATAACTTAAAAATTTTTAAGTTGTTACTCGGTGATATCTACAAAATTCCAATAAACACTGTAGGATCACCTAAAACGACTCGACTGGACTGACTGAAATTGGGAAATAGCTGGGTCCTTGCCGATAAAAAGACAAAGGGATATTGCCCCGGTGACTATGTCTGATATAATGAAAGGCTATTAAACTACATTACAGGAGTAAAAAAGTAGGACTTTTGTGATTAATAATGTGAACGTGAGGAAACGTTCGTGTATATGTATTTCGTGTATAAAATACATAAACACTTCTTTCCCATTAGCACAATCAATAGTTTCAAGATTAACTAATTACTTCAGTAAGAGTCAGAATTTACCTACTAATTATATGCACATGGATAATTATGTAATAATTATAATCTGCTTTAATTTTTTTTTATTGTATGACATAAATTTATGAAGAACCATGGTTGGTCGGTTTGTAAGACAATGTACTATTAATACGTCCACAAGTTATTGCTCAGTCTTATGCAGGCAGTCATCATTCAGTTCTTAGATTGGTAGGAGGAACCTTTAACCCCGTTATCAGTTACATGTCTGAAGATTACCCGAGTATAATTTAATTTATTTAAAATGAGTGTTTTAAGATTTATTTATACCACTTGGGAAAACATGCTTTATCTAACTCGAGGTACGCAAGCAGAGTGGGAACTGATAATGAATTGTGTGTTTTAGTGCTTCCTGGGATGGCCCCTCAGTTAGTGCACAACTCTCCAATGGTCATGGTTACTCTTGCAGAATCCCTGGAGAAATGTATCACTTTGGACAACATGAATCCGCGAATAAAAGTTATTGACTACGCAGTTCTCGGACCACTAGTTATTAGAGCTTCAGAAATTGAAAAAGAATTAGAAAAGGTAAAACAAATAAGTAATGTGGACTTGTATTTCCAATCCTGATCTATCGTTGTTAACATTTTTTTACAATGAAAGCATAGTTCCAAACTAACAACTAAATAGTTGATAATATATAATTTTTTTTGTTAGAAATTTTTTTTGTATAATTCTTATTTTAGTCTAAAATATAACTCTTCATTATACAGTTTTAATTTGTTTACCACATATAACTTGTTTTCATCTTAAGCATACTATTTTACATATATAATGTTACTTTAATGATATGGTCTATAGTCTATATAATACCAATACTATAATTTTCTCTTATAATATTGTTTCTTGTCATTTTAAATACAGGATTGAAGTTAATTTGTATGATAAGATTTTCTGAACTGACCCACGTTTTTGGAATAGTACAGGCTTCCAGAAGTGAGATCAAAGAGTCAAGCTCCATTTATTCGCCAAGCTGAGAACATCTTATCTCAAAGAGGACTTCATTTTAATGAGCGGGATCTTATCGATCACCTCACCTTTCCTCGAAGTTCTCCCTTATCATGTCAAGGCTACAACTAGTTGACAAATTCACCAAGCCATCTCAAATATTAAAAACCTTAGCCATTGAAACAATCAAAGAGAGGTATCCAGAGCTCCAATAGTTAAGAATCTACTCTGACGGTTCCACAGAAAGTACCAGAAAGAACACTGGTGTACTGATTGTCCCAATTTGGTATTTGTGTGGGAAAGCTTAATACATCTTTAACGGGAAAATTACTGCAATGTATACGGAGCTAGAAAAGTTGGAACGATGAAAATGTAGTTCTGTTGGTTGACTCCCAAGTAGTAACTCGCAGCATTCGCTAATTTCACAAATTTACTTCTATGATTGTATAGGACTGTAAGAAGTTAGTATAAAATCTAAGTGAGAAAAATGCCAACATAGTTTTGCAGTGGATTCCTACTCATTGTAGCATATTTGGTAATGAAATGGCTGACACTCTGACTAAGCGAGGCACGGAAATGGCGAAACCTGAGATCCACTCAACTACAGTTTACTCTCATACTGAAACTAAAGCTGAATTTGAAAATGATATTGTTAATATATGGAGGGAAAAGTTTGTTGGAAAATATATATGCAGGTTTAATCAATGGAAGGCTTACATCTAACATGCCTAAGAAAAACACAGTAGCTTGTTTTCGACTTGTTACAAGAAATGATTATTTACAGGCCCATCTAAAGAAAATTAGAGTTGCAGAAAGCGATACTTGTATCCTCTGTGATCTGGCATAGTGGATTGAGATCACCTCGACACTTGTTCCTCTTTCGAGAATATAAGATTAACTTAGACTAACGAAGATATATATTGGAGTTAGTCCTTTTATAGTTGGCAGTAGACTTCTAATGGCATAACTTATTTTAAATAGTATCCCATGAAATTGTATTTTATCTAAATTGCCATTGCTTGTTAATATTAAATATATTATATAATGTAACTTCTATACTATATTTGATTATTACAGTGGTATATATAAATCAGATATTCAAAATGGTCAAGATACGAGTATCTCATTTCCGTCAATACTTTGGTAACTTTTTATTACTTAAAACAATTATTCAAAAAGATACAATTTCAATGTTTGTTATAGTTTCATTGAAGAAAGTACAAAAAAAGTTATTTTAAGAGCTTTTTTGTATTAAATATATTAACACATTATTGAAAATTTAATTAGTAATAACTATAAATAACGGAGAGAGGTAATAGAAATATTTGTAGTACGATAAAGTAAAAAATATAACTATAGTGTGTCAATAAAGAGAGTTAGTAGTCTGGTGTATATGACATTGTGAAAAAAGTAATAAGTAATGAATAAAGAACTGATTGTAAGCATATAGGAAAAAGAGAATGCTGGAATATTATAGAAATAAATCTTTTGTCATTTAAATTTAAAAAGTAGCACTAAATTCAATTTTGTTATTACATTTCTGAGACAAAATTTATAAAAAACACAAAAAACAAGAAATTAAATAAGAAAAAACAAAATTATAATGAATAGGGTTTAGATTTCTACTTGTATTAAATGCTTGTTATTTTGAGAAAAAAATATTGAAGATTATTAAATATCTCTATGGTTGCGCAATCGGCTGCTATATATATGGTGTTTCTCTACTCATATGAGGTAATCGAACTACTTTTTTTATTTGAAGATTTTTTCTCATATTAACCAATATTATTACGTGTAACCAATATTAACCGATGAATAAAGTAGCCCTTCCCACGTGAAGAATACCTTGAACATCTATTTTGATCCTCATTCTCATTTAATATATTTCTTTGCTACTTCTCCTTTTTCTGTATATTGTATTTGTATTTATTTCAAATTCTGCTTAAGTACGTATTGTAAGCCTCATTCTCATTATGAGAATATTTATTATTTATTTATTATTTCGTAATATTATACTGATAGCCTTAATACATGAGAGGGCGATGTACTGATGAAAAGTTGAAATATAATGATAATTATGATTTCTATTGGCACTTATCGATTAGCGAGATGCCACTCATCTAAACGCGGTTGTTAAATCAATACAAGAAAAAATTACTTTATTATACTCATAACAGTACCTAGAATCTATAAATAACAACATGTTACTTTTTTTATATTTACATTTTATTTATATTTATATTATGTATTTAAATATGTATATTACATATACATTTATTTATATTTTTCTATTTTGTTTGTAAAACCTCTGTAATGCCCATTTGGTAATTAAGTGGGTTCCCATTAACCCATTAGTACATCCTTCTGTTTTATCTGATTTGTAAAAACTGTCACACTTTCATTTAAAACACAAATAAAAAATTAGTTCATTAACAGATGTAATTAATTTCTTTATTGATGTAATGTTATTACAAGTGAACTTTTAATATGAAACTTAATAAAGGTAAGATTAACGATGTAACACTCGAATTTTAGTATGATATTATTTAATAGTCGTGGGGAGTTCTCAATTTCAATACTCAGGTGATTATTAATGAGGTAAAGGATTTGTGCTCCACACTAATACATGTTATCCCTTGCATAACAACATAATTTAAAAACATTAACATAACACTGAAAATCATTTATTAGAAAAATGTTATTTTTGCCATTTATATAACTCGCGCTCCGGCATTCCAGTGTCACGTGATAATCTCGTGCCTTGATAGATTATTAAGGTATTATTATTTAAGTGTGTTAATGTAATAAGATCTGGTCCCGAATAGCCACATGTCATAATAAATGTACAGTGGTTTAATATTTACCAGACTGATTTGTTTTTTTAAAAAAGTTTTTTTTAAATAAAAAACGGTTCAGTTGCTTCCTTTATTTAAGTTTTTTTGTAATGAAAAGTGACCAGTTTTCTTCGCTGACCAGTTTTCTTCGCTAGGTATGCGAAGTCATATTGATTCTCTTACACAGAATTACCTATGTAAGAATAAAGAGAAAAAGTTTTTCTTTGGCATATACTGCCTTTGTTTTTTTATATGTTAGTGATATTAATGCAACCATTTAATTATGTTACTAGTGATTTCGTTTCAGCAGTAATGCTGATTTTATGGGACTCCATTATTAAGATTATAGAATAAAACTTTAGTTTATCAACAAACAAGTAATAAGTAATAAACATCAGGCATCTTATACAGTTGTCATATATTCATTGTGTTATGTTCATTGATGTCATGTATGTCTGGTAAATAATGACTGCAATTTTTATGCAAATTATTATGTTTTAAGTTTTGTAATCAGAGTATGGTCATATAGATTATGGAATATAGCTATGTGAATTAGTTTAAGGAGGAAGTAAAGTATTATCCTTTTAATGTTATAATAATCTTACTAATATAAATGAAACATTGATGTACTTTTACTAAATGTGAGTAAATTTTGAGTTAAGATTGAAATTTGTATTGCAAAGGGCACGAGCAAGCCGTTCAATGAAGTAATAAAAGCGAACATCGGCGACTGCCATGCCATGGGTCAGATTCCCATCACCTTCATCAGACAAGTGCTTGCCTTGGTCACTCTGCCTGAACTCCTGCACGATCCGAGGTTTCCTGATGACGTCAAGGCGAGAGCGAGGGATGTGCTGAATGGTTGCAGGGGAGGCAGTGTTGGTAAGTCTTGATTCTTGAATGTTTTACCTACAAATAAGTCCAACACTGCCAAGGGGTGACAAATGAAATAGTTGATATGTATTTATATGTACATTATGTTTTTCAAAAGTTATAAAACCAGTATTTAAATTTCCCTTTCTGAAACAAAATTCTTCTTTCTACCCAACTCTAGTCCTTGGAATTTCGATCTTGGGGCAAAATTAGGACAGTAAAAATCAGAGGTTTTGATAGCCAGGTCACTCTCGTTAATGTCGATCACTCTTTTGCAAGTTTTTGTTGTTTCACAGTTAATGTTAGAATGATTTCCATTTGACGGCACATTAAAAGATCGACTGCGAAAAGCAGCGTTCACTCGCCGGATGGCTAATGTTGGTCCACTTTCCTTGCTCTAGAATAAACTATGTCCTCACTAACACTATCACCGACTAACTGCTGTTCATTTATGTATATATGCACTAATTTTTCAACCTCCTCTATTACTTGCGACGTTTGCTTACTTATGACTGTTGCACCTTTGGTAGCATCACTAGATTTAACAAATTATTTATTCTTAATAATGGTCTTATTGTCGATTTCGCATGCCAAACTCTTTCGCTAAGTTGGTAATTTGCACACTAGATTCATGTTTATCAATGAATTTCTTCTTAAATTTCAATTTTTTCTCAAACGTTTGTTTTCTAACCAAATTTATCACTTAATTTCTTTGGAGGTTACTTAAAGGATACTAGGTTATTAAATATAATGAAAAATTATGAAGTTGGTGGAAAAAGTGTGAACGCCTGGTCGAATTCTGCAGAAATAAATCAGAATTTTTGTTCGAATTCCGAATTGTACGATATCCGAAACGTTACAAAAACCGAGATTCTACTATATTTTCAATCAATGTCTTTTTTTTTTTGCTTCATTAATTGTTTTCTTTTATACCTTTTCTAAAAGATTTGTATGCCTTGTTTTTATCACTCTTAAGTGATAATCAAAATGACTAGACAATGTGATTAACTTCGTAAACTGTCTGATTACGTCACTTTTTCATTTTATTTCATTTAATAATTCCAATAGTAATAATATGTTTCAATGATTGTCATTAATCTTACTTATTAGTTGGAGTTACTCGTAGTAAGTCCTGTAAGTATGATGATATTTGATAGTACATACATTTACTAATACTTAGTTTACTGTAAGCCAGAGCGGGCTATACTTTATTGAACATCCTTGGAAACATTTGATGTCGATCCCAGAAGTTCTCGAAGGCTGGACAGACTGAGTTGTTTATAGCTTTAGTCTATCTTATTCAGTGATTTTTGTTTATTAGTTATTTGGTTTACCTATACCCTTACGTAGCAATTCCTATTTGAATGACGTTGATTTATTTGAGTGATTGCTTATTGATAACTTGTTGAGTAGGCTTTCTCAGGTTCAGTTGATTACTTTACTGATAAGCTTCTGAAGAGGCGAGTGGAAATCTTGATGAGTGATGTCCTAATTTTTGGTTGTTCTTTTTTAATTGTGACGAAATTTGATAAATTTATTTGAGTTTTGGCAACATCAAGGCCGATTTCTTGATTACGTCATTTTGATTGACAGTTCATTTATTTTTTAATTAAACTATCGAATTTAAATATTATTCGAATTTATTGTAAATAAACAATTTTAATGTGACATTTACGAGGTATAATTAATAATTTCATTGTAATCTGAAGCCACTATAATGTCAATTTACGTAGAAATAATTGTTTTTAGAAGAATTAAATGTTAATATCAAAATTAAATATATCATTGATCCTCACAGAAATACTCTTAGTTACTTTAGTTTTTACGAGAGAAATAGAGCTCGTCATCTCGTGTTAGTTCATTCTAGTCTCTATGAAAGGATAAAGTCGTATGGCTCGAAATTAATATAGAGCGTTTGCAGCTTGAAAAATATATTTAAATTCTTCGTTGTTTCATATTCAGTCACTTTAAACACTCTTCAAACTACTGCACTAAACCATAATGTGACGTTATTATTCTCTCGAACATGTCTTTAAGCACTGCTCCCGAAATCCTGAACAAATCAAGTGCACAAATAGGAATAGACACATAAAAAGTGAAAGAAAACTAAAAACAGATCATCCTGCTTTCTGTATAGATTGTCCTAGTTATAAGTTCTGGTTCAGTAAAAGAAATGAAGATTTTGATCATAGATATGAATATTAATGAAAGTTAAAAAGAGAAATAATACTCAATGTTTACAGATCGTCTTTTTGGGGGATTTCAAGAATTAACGTCTCCACACAAAAAAAAGTTTAATATGAAACTAACAACGTGCTTTGAACACTTAGTGTTCTTTTTCAGGTTAACATCTGCACTGTGACAGTTGATCTACGGAAATGAGTTGGAAAGGACTGATCAGTCCATCAGATCAGTTTTCAGAGATGTAGGGTTGGCAGTTGTAACTTGTCAATTTTATTTCAGAAGAAAAAATTGATATAAAATTTAAATTGTTTAAGTAATTTTAATTTAAAGTTAAGGAAAAGAAGATGTAAAAAATAAATTATAACGCTAATTGCACTTGACGTGAGGAATGCATTTGTTTCAGCATGGTGGTCTTCAGTAATATCGTAGCTTTAAGACTTCTTGTGTCCAAAGAAATTAAACCAATATCCAGTAGACTATTTCACTTACAAAGAAGAAACAAAATTTAGACAAATAGCTGAATTGTAAATAAGAAAGTCACAAAAGGATGTCCATAGTGATCTTGTGGTGGTCCAGGCTTCTGGACTATTCAGTGCAGTTCGCTATTCAAAGATTTTCCTGGTGGCTCTTTGGTGACGAGCATGTTTAATGCATTTACATATGATAGCATTAAAGGGATCGATCATCTACTACTGAGGTGGAATACTGTGGAAATGAAGCGCTACGATTCGTGTATTGGAAGTGTAGAGTCACAATAATAAAGAGATATTCAAAAGTGCGAAACAAAAGATTCTTCCGATCGCCAAGACATCAGTAAATATGGATCCATCATTGTAAATGAGAAGCAATAAATTGGAAATTGTAAACAGACAGAAATATTTAGAATAACATTCCATATGGAATTAAATTAAAATAAATATGTCACTTTTCTTACGTAGGAATCACTAAAGATTATAAATCTCCTCCCTATCATTAAATCATATCTGTAAGACAGATACTCTCGTGTGAGAGTAGGTTCAAGTTTATCACCAGTTTACCACATTCAAGCAGGCGTTCCTCAGGGCAGTATACTTTCTCCCATTCTGTATAATATATTTACGGAAGATCTATCCCAACATGCATCCCACTCTCTTGGCAGCATTTGCTCATGACAGAGCCATTCTATCAGCACATAATGATCCTATTATAGATTCTGATAAACTACAACATTTGCTTCTTCTCCAACCTTGTTTCAAACGTTGGATAATCAAAATCAACGAGCAAAAGATCTCTCACATTACTTCCACTCTTTCTTTTAAAACCTGTTCTCCAGTACTTTTGAATAATAAGATCATCCCTCCTACGACCACTGTACGCTACCTTGGGATACACTTTGACACCCGGAGACCTGGGATCCACATACTAAACTTAAACGTACAGGGACGAATAGACGTTACAAACTCCTAATAAGACTTTTAGACTCAAAATCGAGACATAACTAACAGATAGACTACATATATATATAACGCAATCCTGAAGCCTTTCTGGTACTATGGTATAGAAATCTGGTGTTCACCAAACCATCCAACATACAACATTTACAATCCCTATAGTCGAAAATCATCAGAAAACTTTCACATTTACCTTTTTATGTCCCCAATAAAATCATAAAATAAAAAGACCTCAAAGCCCCATCCCAACCCCTTTGTTCATTCTCTTCATTCACCTGTAATACCTTTAACCCACGTGGGCGTTTAAAAAGAAAATGGCCCCGAGACCTCTGCTTTTAAACCAACTGTGAGGGTAACCATATCACAGAGAGTCACCAATGGGTGACCACTATTCCTGTTGTATATCCCCGATAATTGTAGTAACCAAATTAGAATAATTCTGAATTAAATTGATTATAATTCTGTAGTTGAAGTGGAAAAAAAAAACTTGTGCTGCCATCAAAATGGCTTCATCCTGCCATGATTAATGAAAATGATCAGAACTTGAGCAAACTCAGCAGTATAGTTATGAAAACAAACAATAAAGTCGCATTGGATTGTTCGGGAATAGAAAGCGTCATAATCCACTTATAGAAGACATAAGATGTACTCGTACCAAGATGAATGACGCCTAAAAAAGTATAATCTGTCATATCTCGATAGTTTTTTTTTTACTGCTCATTATACTTTAATTACAGCAAAGTAAAAATAATCATTATCCGCAAAATAATATACAGCGATATCATTTACTTCTTCAGCCAAAACTTATACCGGTATCTAAAAGCCTCTTATATTTTATTTTGGGAATGAACAGCTAGAGATGAAAGTATTCAAATTTTTTGAGGAAGAGTTAATATTGTTATTATTTAATGATTCTGCTTGTTTCTACATCTCATGGTATCAGTTCCATCTGTTGCTCTAAATAGTGTATGACTAGCGTATAAATGCAGTTGTTTTCATTACAGTGAAATCCGGACTTTCTAATTTGAGTTAAAAATAATCTTGGGCAAGTTTTCATTTGATAATTATAATCTACATTAGTTTATAATATTGAAATAATGTTTTTTTTACAAGAACAAGTTGCATAAAAGGTATAACATAGTTTACTTATATTTACAAATATGATTTTTTTTTGTGGTGTTAAACTTGCTCCACTATGATGAAGTAGATGAACGTCCGTTCTTCAGGGATAGTAAGTGAAGAGCAGTAATAGAAAGTACTATAGAGGTATAGCTAGAAGAAGCAGTTGTATCGGAAATGGTGGAGAACAATGCGAGTGATTCTTGCGGAAGGACGGAAGAAGAAAAGTTATTAAACGAGGAAATATGAACGAAAACCTTCGTGCACAGTTTGTCGCTACCATAGAACTTTATTCCTACAAAAGTGGAATTGAGGAGGACCAGCACAATACCATGGAATCAAAATGAACTTTTCTCATCAATGGAGCTTAAGTGTCCTTATATAGCAATTTTATAAGCAGTTAAATTTGTTATTTATACAATATTTAACGTATGTGAATTGTTTTACTTTATTGTTAATAACTGTGCTCGTTATCGGTCCATGTCTTCTCACAAGCTGTCTCTCCATCAATTGAATGCAAGTCTCTCTGGTGCTCATAGCATTGTGCTTGCTGTTTTGATATTGCCTAAACTATTGCGTGATACACTGGTATTGGTATTTTTTTTGGGGTTAAAGTTTGGACTTTAGACATGTAGTACCCAAACTGCTGTGAGCACATGTGAGCCAATATTAAAAAGAAAGTCGAATTTCATGTATCATCAGCTCTCTGGTAGATAATACATTGAAGAGTATTCCTCGACTCTGGTACCTTTTATAGCACTGAAAAAGTATTGACTGATGTTCCTGTTGAGACTCAGCTCATCCATTCCAATTTCTACGTTCTTTGGCACTACTAGGAATGCCTCCACATAAATTGAGTTTAAAGTCTGGTCCAATAATAAAATAACACTGCTTCCTAATATGTGATTCGCAATGGCCTGGGCAATGGTGCTAAGATATGACCATGCATGCAGTAATATTCAATCATGCTTTGTTGGTTAGTGTTTCATTAATTGGTAAACGTCCCTAATTCACACATCACAGATGGCTTCAAGTGTCCTTACCTTGTCATTTACCGTAGGGAGAATGTATTTCTTGATAGTTCATCATATGACCTGACCATATAACAAGTCACAGAAGTAAAATTTGAGAAGGTGGGATTGTTTTTACCCAACCAGTATATTCGTTCATAGTAAGTTGTATGAAGCGTTTTCTAAGGTTCTCTCATCAGATGAAAGAATCAAGGTGAAGAGATAAAGATAAACAAAGAAAGAAAAGGAGTCAGTTGTTTCCAGGAACATTATTTGTAAAAAAAAAAAAAAAATAAGGAAAATAAGGAAAGACATTACATCAAATATCTGACTATAGGTCATAATACTGCTGTTGGGATGCTATCAATTATAATTGGACCATACCAGTATTCTTCTCAGATTTTACTGTTGACATGGCTGTTAGCCAGTGCAAATAAATATGCTGCATAAGGTTTATCTGGTAAAAGGTAATCATCAATATAATAGAAATTCATTTGCCTATAAGGCATGTACAAAACAGTGTTTTGGTGTGTCTCTAAATGCTTCGTCCAGTACTATGAATTTGATATAAAGTGTACATGATAGCCACATTAAAGTACAACTAAAAGTCAATTAATTGTCAACGATTTTGATATGTTTATTTAAGCTAAAGTTGAGAGTAGTTAGGTTTCCAAATTTTTTTTAGTCCCTCCGTAATTTTTTTTTTCATCTTAAAATTTTCTTTGGAAGTTGTATTTAATTAGACTTCAGGTTTTTTAATTGCCATGTTTACCAGGATTGTCTTTTGTTGGCAGGTTCATACACTGACTCACCAGGGATTGAAATTATCAGGAAACATGTGGCTCAGTACATCGAAAGGCGGGATGAAGGAATTCCCTGTAGCTATGAAAATGTCATTTTGTGTGCCGGCGCTTCGGACGGAATCAAGGTAGCTTTTGAGAATAAGAAAACTTTGCTAGCATATAGTTGACTCGTTTTGAATTTTTATTTATTATTTTAAATTTAAATCAAATGCAGTTAATAGAGTAACATAAATATCAGAAATACGTAAACAATATGGACCGATATAATAGAAAAATTAAAAATGGTACAATTGTCATTTATTTATAAATATAAATAAATGTAGTTATTATTTAACCATATGCAACTATTCTTAGTACAACATACTTAAATGTATGCATCTGGATTACTTGAATATAATTTATTACATAAAGATTAATAATACGTCTAGGTTGAAGGCAATATTTGTATTATCAAAGTCACATAGGAGGTTCCCTTGTGGTGTTTTCGTATCATAGAGGTATATAAAATAATAAAGTGTTTAAAGTCCTGTTTTTGAAATTTAATTTAACTTTAAAGTATCCGAACTACAGTAATGGGTACTTTTCATTCAAGGAAACGGTTGTTTTATTTCAATCAAATATTTTAATTCATTAAGAAAAAGTATAATGTAATCTTACTTTTACCCTGCTAAAGGTAAATTTTGGTGATCATGAAAAAAAGGTCAATCTCCAGACTTTGTCCGTTTTACTTGTTTTGAGGTCCGCAGAGTTCATGTTGTTTTTTACTTTACTGTACGCAAAGTAGAGCCATTATGAAAAAATGTGATCCAAGAGATTTGGACAGATTTATTTTCTTTGAGGTCCCAAACCCTTCTATTTTTTCTTTTTTTTTTATAAATTTCCAATGATGTTGTAGGTGGGTCTGTTGTGTACCCAAAAGTTTGTAAGCACGCTACAGATCACACCGTTTAAATGGATCAACTTCATATTCTATGGAAAATTGGGCACTATAGTTTGGATGTGACCTATTGTTTTTGGGAAATATTGTTGCATCAAGGGAAAGTTACTTTTTTTGCCAAATGTAATTTTTGACCATATTTTTTTGTCTTAAACTACCTACTGTATAATATTGAAACTTTCTGATTATTGTGAAACTGAGAGGAGAAAAACTGAAAAGACTGACGGATTTTCAAAGCTGTCAGTTCTGACTGATAACTGACTACAACAAAGGTCACTTTTGCAGTTAAATCTGAGAACTTATGACTTCTGATTAACTCTAATGGTGACTATACAGGTCACACCGTATGAACCATCCTAATGAAGTTATACCAAAAATAGTATTTCTGATAATTTGAGACGTATGATATTTCACAATACACTGAATGATTGTCTAAGTTACAAGCACGGAAATAGGCGTTCTTAAAGATTTTTTTTTTAGCTACCTTCAATTAAAGAAGGTTAAATTTTCGTTACTTATCTGATTTTTCTTTCTCACATTCATCCGTAATTTTTGGTTTATGATTTTATATTCTCCATTTTCCTCTCTTTCCTTTCTCTCATCGTTTGCTTACAACTCTCATTTATTCATTGGCTTAAACTGTTCCACGATGATAAGGTGGATACAATGTGTGTCACGTTGTATCGGTTGGTGAATCCATTCACGTCTGCACTAGTGGTGTCTTCTCTTTCTTTTTCTCGTCTCTTTAACAGGGTAGGAAAGCCAAAATGATTAGTAATCGTCAATGTTATTCTTTTTTTTATGTTTTCTAGTCGTAAATTGAATTATGAATTTGTCTGTTGATGTTTGTAGTGTCAGACGAGTGTGACTGATTTTTTCTCTTGTTGCAGTCGGTGCTGAAGTTGTTGATAAACAAAGTGGACGGCAAGCGGGCTGGCGTCATGATTCCTATCCCCCAGTTCCCACTCTACCCTGCTTCTCTTGTCGAGTTTAACATGCATCAGGTGACTTCCTTCGTCATCAAAATTGTGTATATTCTATTGATTTATTGCTTTCATAACATAATGCTGCTTACCTCGGTAGTCTTTTATCGCTTACCTGGGTGGCAATGTGAGTTGGTTAAAGACCTTAGAAATTTCTTGTAACCTCTTTTACTATAAAATGTTTTACTGTAAAATGTACCTCTTTTTACTATAATCAACTATATAAAAGAAATAATACTTGCTTCTGAAGGTTTATACAAAATTTAATTTACTCATTAGATTAAATAATTTTGCATTTTAATTCTTCTAGTCCTAATGAATACTATTCACCTATAACATGTAGTTTGCCCAGCAAGCATTAATCAAAACTGGTTAGTTTGGAATCATCATGACGTCATTAATCGTGATATTTGATAATTATTTTAAAATATTGGAATGATTTTTAATCTATCTAGTCAATATGAATAACCAAAAAAATCTCATATCCAAAAAAATCACAATTGTTAAATAAATTAATATAGGCGTGGCAAAACCATTTTGAAAGGGAAGTTCTATTTACTTGCTTAAAATGTCCTTTTCCTTTAAAAAATGCAGCAATGAACAATCAATTAGATAGTTCTTGTTTATTCTTAAAGTATCAAACATAATAGTTATAAGTCTAGGCTGCCTCGGTGAAGTGTATTTTACATGCAATTGTTTCAGAACTTTATTGTTAGGAGGACTTTAGCAGAGACCACTATACATTTAGGTGATAAATTATTGCTCAAAGCGGGATGAATGTTCAAGTTACAAAGTTAACCTGACTCAGTGAGTGTAAAGGATCATCATAGTAGATAATAACTTGATGTCAATGTAGGGAATTTTGAATGTTTTTATGTACTTAATTATATAGAGTTTTATATTATTATATTTTCTGAGGTAAAATGGATAAACAAACAAAAGTTTCCACACAAATGTTTGTTTATCCATTCTACCTCAGAATGAGTAAATACCACACAATTACGGATTGCACAACTAATGATTTATTATCTTTTTATCAGGATACAAACTAAAGGGTAATACACTACCCAAAATAATATATTTATTAGACTAGCTCGTTCTATCATAAATAATTTCCAAATATAACATGATAGTCACGCTGTTATATCCATCTTAATATTCAATCAATTTTACGTTTCTTTTCTTGGTAATTTTGCCCTCTGTTATATCTTTGTTATTAACATTTCTATAGAATTATTTTGCATTTTTTGTACACTTACAAAGTATAACCAACAGAAATGAGTTCATAATTAAGGAACCATATAAACTCTACTGTTTTAACTGATAATGCATCGGATTCGTCTCTTTTTAATTTTTGTTTAATGATTTCATTATTAATATGATTCAGGGAGTGATTCGAATCTTAATTATTAGTTATCTGTTGTTGTCTGTTTTTCTAATGATATGGCAGTGATAACTTTTGAGTTATGATAGAAGAAATGTAGACAGTGATATTAAAATAAATCATTCAATCAAGCTGATTGTCAATGACTTGGTTACTATGTTCAGTTATAGCAAAATTCAGTGTCACCACTGCATATTTTTTGTATTTTCAGAATTACCATGTCAGATCCCAACTATTACATGCATTGCCTAAAATAAAGTCGATTGATGGCTATAATAATTAATACATGATATATTTACAGATAGACTACTACTTAAATGAGGAGAAGGGATGGTCATTGGATATTCCCGAACTAGAGCGAGCTTTGTCTGATTCCAAGAAAGACTGCCACCCGAGGGCAATCGTTGTCATTAACCCAGGCAATCCTACGGGCCAGGTGATCTCCCGGGAAAATATCAGAAATATCATCAAGTTCGCTCACAAACACAAACTTTTTATATTTGCTGATGAGGTACTTCTACATGCATTATTTTGGAATGAAGTGCTCCTTAATAATTAACTGTTTTATGTATATGAAACAATGATTGATCTATCAATGGAATTGATATTGCAAATCAGGAGTAAAAATTGGCTTCTTTGTTTGTATAGTGTCCATGTGAAAAGCTTATATACTCGTGTTAAAAATTTTATTTTCATGAATTCATGTTTTTGTAAGTTTTTATACTGTTTGGAATGTTAATATTTGTTACGTTTTATAACTGTAATTTTTTTTCGGTTTGATATAAGTTTAATTGTTGATTGTTATATAATTTCTTATATTTAATATTGTACAATAGGACTATGGAAATGTTTTGGTCAAGACCAGGTCTGTAGAGTCGGAGTCGGGGCATTTTTCGACCTTGAGGAGTTGGAGTCGACTGATTTTTTGCCGACTCCGACTCCTTAGCTATTTAAATTACTTATGTACATGAAAAAGACATAAAATGATAAAACATTATTAATTAGTCCAAGTAGGAATTTAATACTTTCTTCGGAAAAAGGCATGAGACATTTGATGTAACAACACAAAATGTTTAGTTTAATTCAAAATATCTGGTCTCGCCTGTTCAGGGTTTCAGAAGGTCTTGCTTGTTCAGAAGATTAATGATTAAAAATCTGAGTAACCGATCTACACTAAACTTTACTATAAGTAAATATAACATCAAACTTCGTGGTTGTATAATGTCCTATTTAGACATAATATGCCTAAATAGGAAATGTTTATTAGTCTTTCATTCCTGGTGGTAGTACAATTCCTGGTTCTGAACCAGTTACAAATATGAACGGTTATTTTGGTATATCACACAACTGAAACATGTAATATCCTTGGTATTATGACAGCAGTAATAACACTTTTGTAATGACAAAAAAAAAATAACGTGTTACGAAACAATCTTCTACAAGAGAACATGGCTTTTGTTCCCATAGCCATGTCTAATGAATATTCAGTTCTTATAATTTTATTGGGATTTCTGGAAATTAAAATTCCACGATTTTTTTAAAATTACTATTATTATTATCATTATTATTACAAAGTACTAATTATTATTTACCTGTCATCTGTTTTTTAATAATAATAAAAAAAGCTGGAGTCGGAGTCGGCTGCTGAAAAATAGAGGAGTCGGAGTACATCCCTTCTCAGGACTATTTCGTGGCCGATACCTTTATATATATATATGCAGAAAAATCACAACAAATAAACACATAATGCAATCAATGAAGTTTAAACCACAAGGGAAAAGGACATCAAATAAAGGAGAGCATTTATTTATATTGTTTTCCTTTTTCTTAGTCGTTTAAACTTCATATGTATATGTATGTAAACACTGAATGGTAAACATAATGTTTTCTTTAGACATTAGGTAATGCGTTTGTATTAAGAGCTATATTGAGATTACATGTAATAATATTTCCCTACAGCTTGTTGTAAATAATCGTGTGTTAATAAAGAGGCTTAACCCTCGTAGTAATCAGGATATTTTCGATTCAAATTTCTTTCTTTGAGTACAAAATAATTATATACGTAGGATGCAATTTTTCATTTTCATTTTCCAAAATGTAGAGTTTTCTTCTAAAGCATGTTTACAATGTCTTACTCTATGTAGTTTACCTCAACTCTTAAAACGGATAACTTTTTATTATTGCACATTCATTCAGCCTTGAATAACAATGCCAAACCTGGTTTGAGCATTGTTTTTTCTGTTACTGGGTGTGGTATATGATCAATTTGAATATATTTTTTGGTGAAAATGTTTCTTCTGTTAATCTTTTTATAGTAGACGCTATGCCTGTTTCTCAATCTATTTATTATATTGTAAACAATATCTGAATGGGCTTTTGTTTATTTTTTTTCGTCAGTTAAATTATCTCTGCATATATTTCTCATACTATTATACAACAAATCTATGTCTTATGAATGCATCTTTTTCAGAATGCAATTTATTTTTCTTTTTTTTTTATAAATATCAAAATCCTAATTATTTAGTTCATTATTTCATCTACTTCAGAATTGAAGTCGCTTAGTAGCTCAGTAGAATATTTATCTTTTTAACTTACGCTTAAAGTGATTTCCATTCGTTTTATCTCCATTCTCTCGGAATTTTGATTGTTGTGTTATTCCCAGTTCTTCATTTAAACTAATTCAATTTAAATTATTAAACAGTATCAAATCCAATCAATAGGTCATAGGTATTTTTTTATTTTAAATAAACAATTCTACGTCTTTTTTAAATTTACTATTGTTTGATTGTTGGAGAAAAAGAACCTAAAGATTTTTAAATAGGTTTAGTGTAGTTTATTTTTAATTTCCGTTAATTTGGTTTTACAATATTCATTCTTATTGTTTAAGGATCGAATAAATCATCGTCGCAGATTGCTGTTATTTTTTGAAAATAAAATTTTGGAATTTGGGTGATTCAAATTTTTCCAGCCTATTCAGTTTTTAATGTGATTTAAACGGTAATAAATGTCACAATGAGATTGTTTTTATTATTCTTAAGAGTAGTCTTCAATCTTATTACAATGAGAATTAAGAACATGGTTTCGTAACATTTTGCGTTATTAATAAATCTGGCATACTATTCTGTCTTTTTATTGTTATTGCATCCTCGATTAACTAACTCGTACAAATTTTTCCCAATTACTAGTTTTTTTTTCAATTAATTTTGTAATTATGTTTCGGTCATTTGATCTAATTTTTTATTTGATCAAAAAATCTTGAAGTTTGATTTTATATTATTTTATATTAGGTTTGTTTGTCAATGTCTTTTAATATTAACTAAATATATGGTAGTTAGATGGTGCATTGTAGTTTGTAACGAAAGTATTCAGAGTTCTTTAAGTTTTATTTTCTTTATGTATTGTGAAGATTTATATGCCATATTATGATGGAGAATACTCATTTATGACTTATTTATTTAAGATAAAGTTTAGTTTGGTGGTTGTCCACTTTACTGAATTTAGGGTGCAGTTAGAATGCGTTTACTGTTTATTTTAAAGCTTATGCTGTTATGCAGGTGTACCAAGATAATGTCTATGCAGAAGGAAGTAAATTCTACTCATTCAAGAAGGTCCTTTGTGAAATGGGAGATCCCTACGATAAAATGGAACTCGCTTCTTTTATGTCTTGTTCAAAAGGTAAGTAAATAAAAGTAGTAAATGTTGTTGTTGTTATTTCATTTAAAATATTGAATGGTTTTAATGTTTAGGTTACATGGGTGAGTGTGGTGTCAGGGGAGGTTATACGGAAGTTATCAACCTAGATCCTAAAGTAAAGGCTATGCTACTGAATAGTATTTCCTCCAAGCTTTGTCCTACTGTTTTTGGACAGGTGTCAACATTTCAATTTCAATTATATTATAGTTTATAATGCTTCGTTGTTACCGTTTGACTCGTCTGACTAGACAATCTAACGACATTGTAAAACAGAATTTTATTTGAACGGTAGGGTCAATTGTTACCTAAATATAATTCAGTCAGATTAATATGCAGGAAAGTTGAATGTTCTCCTAGTAATTATTTGGTATTACTGAATCCGTGGATTTTCTCACGTTAATTCAGAGATAATATATAGTCTATTATGATTCTAAGATCTAGCAAAATATCTATGTCTGAAATATTAACTTTTCTAAACTTTATTATTTTTGATAGCGTACATTACATATTTCACTTAGAAAACTTTGATTACAACATTATTGTATAACATAATTTGAATGAATGAGAATATATGGTACACTAAATATACAAAATCGGATTTACAGTTAACATTGTTTTAGTTTGATATATAGATTTTTTCCTCTATGGAGCAAACGATATACGTTTCTTAGTTTACCAGAGCTGAAATACTTGTGACCTGGACACAGTTAATGGATTTAAGAAATACACTGCCTCATTTATGATGGCTTATTTTTTTTAATCTATGAATTAATGTATATTTCTGCTATTGTACAACAGATATTTAATATTGGATATTTAAATCATCCTTCTAAAAGAAGTAAAAAAATAAGTGAAGCCTCGCGTTATCCGTGTTTAATATTGAATGTAAATAGTTAAAGACAAAAATATTGGTTACAGATATTATGTGAGGATATGTTGGAAATAATTAGTTTTATTATAAGCACAGGATTGCTGGATATAAATCGACTTTTGAAAGTCCTTATCCTTTCTCATGAAGAAATTAGGTGTCCAATACTTCATTAAAAATAGTGAATTAGAACTGTCAGTGGTGTGCAAATTTTGGCCTTTCTTTAGATAAAATCTGAACTAGAAGAGCCATATAACAGATACAAATGCAATATTTTGGTTATGAGATTATTTGTTAGATCATCGGGTCTTAACAGGAAATCTTCATTTTTCCTGTTTTCTAATTACCACTAGAAAATGAAAAAAAAACCTACAAATTAGTCTGAATAAACTATAAAGATAACTGTGTATAGGGATAAAAGAAGCAACGATCAGTTAAACAACCTCCAGCATAGAAGATCGGCCTTCATGTAAGCATGTTGACATGACTGCAGTGGCTTTTCGAACTAGTTATGCTGTTGGTTGACGTGTTTCGACTGAATATCAGTCGTCATTGGGAGGTGGTAGTCATGCCACTCTACAAGTGTACAGAACATTTATTTCTATTGTTTTCCTCTTTTCTTGTGGTTTTATATATCATATATATATAATTAAAGTTATAACTAGAAAACACAAAAAAGAGACCGACAATCACATTCCATCACATAATTTTTTTAAAGAAAGCAATAAAAAGAAGAAAAACTGCGTAACCATCAATGACCAAACGACAGTAAGAAATGGAAAAAAATGTCTAAGACTTTCAACCCTAACAAGCTATCTTCGTCAGAATTAAAAACCCACCTGAAACACTAAATGCAGAAACATCATGGTGAGGGGTTGAAGAGAGTAGGATAGGAGAGTGGTATTTTAAAAGGGTGTAAAGTGCAGGAAAGGATAATATTCCGGGGA
Organism: Hermatobates lingyangjiaoensis; assembly: GCA_026182355.1. Lineage (NCBI taxonomy): Eukaryota > Metazoa > Arthropoda > Insecta > Hemiptera > Hermatobatidae > Hermatobates > Hermatobates lingyangjiaoensis. The sequence continues at coordinate 2,291,063 of JAPFBL010001935.1, read as the reverse complement.
TGGATGTTTGGGGAGACTTTGGCTTATTGACTCTCACAAAGACCGCTTGTTACGGTTGAAAGATCCTAGTCTTTTTTGCCCATTCCTTTTGTGGTTTGATCATTGATTGTTATTTCACGTATTTATTGTGAAATCTTGTTTTATACACCGTATATATTACTATTCTTTTTTTTACATTGTATGCTGTTTGTTGACATAAAATGAAAGGCTTCAGAGCATTTATGTCTATTGTTTTCCTTTGTGGTGTCAGACTTCATTGACTGCATCGCGTGCTTATTGTGATTCTTCTGCATTGTACTATTAAATAACGCACCATACTCCACATAAATTGGCTTATACCACATTTTCTATAATATTCAGAACTCTCTCCTCATCTCTTGTGTCCTACATCGTAAGCTAGTGCCTATACTGTTAGTCCATCGAGTATCAGTCATAATTGGGACATTACTGGGGTATTGTGCACCATATTGGCTGCTTTAAGTTTGGATTCAACAGGTTTTGTACATTTAACATTACTCTTTATAGTGTTCTTCAGCAGCCTCTCATCAGCCTTGTATTCATTTCTAAATTGGTTTCTTTGATATAATTTATGGGTATCTGTTGTACTTGTGTTTTCAAGAGTAAGCTTATGATTGAAATATTTTTTTTAAAATTCCATAAAAGTTTTTGTTTGAGTAACCGTTATTGATCAGAGCCTGTTTCGGTAAAGTAGATATTCCCTCATTGATGCTTTCTTGTATGTTCTATCTGTGAATGCAGACTCTTTTGTCTAGTTGAGAGCATTACTGTTTGCATTAAGGTATGATCCAGTATATGTCGGTTTTTCAGTCTTTGTGGAGTAAACATATATCTACATACATCGGCTAAACCGAAGGTCTCAGTGGACTCAGATCAGTTCGACAGGACTTCGTTTTGTCAGACTGAATATTAAAAGTCATAATTCTTATCTGTCACAAACTAATTTTCAGAATATCGATCGTAGTATAAGTTTGTTCAGTGTAATTTTTTTTATATATTTTGTGTAATCTCAATTTCTGATGATGGGATGAGATTATTTGTGAGATCATCGAGTCTTAACAGGAAATCAATTAACTCTAAAAAAGACGCACCTTTCAAAGCTGTTGTCTGTTAAAAATCTAAAATAAAATTTGCGTCTTTACTTAAATAGGTCCATTTTGCCAACGTGTTTTTGTTTAAACCTGTGCTAACTACTCTTATGAGCACTTATCAAAGGGTTTTCTTTTCAGCATCAGAAGTCAGACATTAAGAGTCATTTCTGTTAGTGATTTTTAAACTCATCAAACTAATGCATGCAGAGTGCTTCCAGCAGATCCGAAAAAAATCAAACACATATTAGAAAACTGAACTAGTCCTATATATATACAAGATTTCACATAAACACGTGAAATAACAATCAATGATCAAACCACAATATGAAATAACTCTGGGGTTTTTGACTCTGACAAAGATTGCTTGTTACGGTCAAATGAGTTTAGTCTTTTTTTACCATTTCATACTGTGGTTTGATCATATACGAGGGTCGTCCAGAAAATAAGTTCCGTTTTGGTCTGTAGGGCGGTAGGAGTGGTTTTTGCCAAATCCGGCAACACCGCTCGAAAGAGGAGAGGTGGGGGAATAGAATGAGAGGTGGGGGACCTCAGTCGGTCAATTACCAACGTCAGGGCAGGTAGTTGAAATGGAGCCCTCCATGTCACGTCCCGCCACCTCGATCCCCGTTCCCTCTCGAGTTGTTTTGCGCGGAGTGATTCAATTTCTTTATGCACAGGGTTTCAAATCAGTTCAAATTCACGAACAGCTCATTTCTGTTTATGGAGAAGGTGTAATGAGTGAATCAATGGTGAGGAGATGGGTACGTGAATTTAAGGCGGGAAGACATTCAGCTCTCTAGGGACCCACCGGGCGGAAACTTTCCGAAAGTCAAGTTTTTCCGAGACGATCTCATGGATGAGGGATCGTGAGATGTCTGGGAAACTCAGGTGGAGTTCATCCAGGGTTGAACGACGATCTTTGCGAATTGCATTGTCGATTTCTGCGACAATTTCGTCCGTCACAACTGAGGGTCTGCCTCTCCCACTTTCATCCTCAAGTGAATGTCTTCCCGCCTTAAATTCACGTACCCATCTCCTCACCATTGATTCACTCATTACACCTTCTCCATAAACAGAAATGAGCTGTTCGTGAATTTGAACTGATTTGAAACCCTGTGCATAAAGAAATTGAATCACTCCGCGCAAAACAACTCGAGAGGGAACGGGGATCGAGGTGGCGGGACGTGACATGGAGGGCTCCATTTCAACTACCTGCCCTGAGGTTGGTAATTGACCGACTGAGGTCCCCCACCTCTCATTCTATTCCCCCACCTCTCCTCTTTCGAGCGGTGTTGCCGGATTTGGCAAAAACCACTCCTACCGCCCTACAGACCAAAACGGAACTTATTTTCTGGACGACCCTCGTATATAGTTCACAAAAGAAAGAGAAAAACAGATAAAAACGACTCCAACCATATTTCGACATTCGTCGTCGTCGGGCAGAAGTAGTCCCTTTGAGTAGCTGAAGTCTACTGAACGAACGGTCGAATGCGACGAACACGCACGCACTCTGCTGGCTGCCCTAGGTAAGGCTACTAACAACAGAGAAAAATAACTAAAAAAGAACAAATAAAATTAACAGAAGGAGAATAATATTAAATAAAGCAATGAGTAATAAAATAAAAATAGAAAATAATATTGTTAAAAAAGTTAACGGTACAAGTTGAGGCCAGGAAAAGAGTGGACTTTGAGAAGACAGATCATTGCCTCCTCTAAAGCTCTTAAAGTAACCCGAGAAGACGCTACAGGGATCTGATTAAAGACTTGGACACGGAAGCAGTGGTTAAAGTCCAATCCATGGGGATTAGAGTGGATAGCAATAGGAAGGTTTTTGCGTTGACCAGCGGAAGCCCTGTGGCCATTGATACGTAAGTTGAGCTTCGTGGAGGCCATACCAACGTAGAATGCATCACACTGGGTACAGTACAAACGGTAAACGCAATTAGCCGAGGTGCATGAGGTATGGGGAGGACAAGGGTAATTAATCTTGCTATGGGGGAAAGTAAAAAGTGATTAAGATTGATGATATGACAGATTTGGCATCTGCTCCGTCCATACTCCTCCATTTCCCTACCAAGCGTAGTGTTCAGGGGAGAGTGTGGGAGAAAATCCTGTGAGGTTCGGTGGTTTGCAGTATGATAAGGAGGGGTTTCAGAAAAAAAGATGGGGCAGAACGGAAAGAGGAGAGCAAAGGGAATAACTCCTTAATGACCGAGCCAATCCTATGAGCACAAGGGAAAAAAGTGGAATCTAGGCAGACACTATGTACTGCCTGGTATGGGCCTGTGAACTATTTCAGCCGCCACGACACGACTATTAGAACGGTCCAATGAGAGTTTAATTTGAACCTGAAGAACTGACCTAGTCCCGATAAGCTTTAGTTTTATTTCTATACCACGGTCAATTCTTTTATCAAAATTTATATATATATAAATATAGACTTTGACCGTCTAGTCGAAGGTTTTGTCCGGTTAAGATTGTTGTTCCTTTAAATAATGTAAATTTCATTTTCTTAGTCAAAAAATTCTTACTTCTGCCTATAAAAAAGGTTTTAAAATAAAAGCGAAAGGTTGGCAATGAGAGTTTGATTTTTGAACCTAGAAAATTTGACCGAATCCCGATTAGATAACACACTTATATATATATATATATAATATATATATATATATATATAAAACTTTAAATTTCACAAAACAGGACACAGATAAAAGATAAAATACACAGTTACTAAATTTAATATTTTGAACTGTTGTTCGTTATCAGGAGAAGACTAGAAGAAATCTGTCTCACTTCGTCATCTCTTAAAAAAAAATAATAAATTATCAGATCTGAGTGTATGTTTCTTTCTGTAATAACGATATTTAACTATTTCAAAGTTGTATAATCATTGAGAACATGTTCAAAATATATATTTTTCTATAGCATGCTTACCAAGATACGAAACTGAGAAGTTTACAAGTTCTCAGTTCTTGAAGAGCTTCAGTTTCCAGCATTATTTGGAATGATGTCATATTGATCTTCTAAGAAAGCATGTAGTTTAGAATATGGTTCAGTTGTTCATGAACTTTGTTGTGTAGAATATAATATAAGAATTTTACTTTTTAGACAACAATGGACTGCGTTGTAAACCCACCACAAAAGGGAGAACCAAGTTACGATCTATTTATAAAGGAGAAGACAGCTGTACTCAAGAGTCTGGCTGAGAGAGCAAAAATGGTCGCTGACACCTTTAATTCTATGGAAGGCTTTTCCTGCAACGCTGTCCAAGGTGCCATGTATGCCTTCCCTCAGGTACTACCAAGTTCTTTTGTCACGTAGAATTGAGTTACATATTTATATTTGTCTGTAAATACGTCATTTATTTTCCAGATAAAGTTACCTGAGAAAGCCATAGCTAAGGCTAAATCTTTAAATCAATGTCCTTCAGTCTTTTATGCATTCCAGCTCTTAGAGAATACAGGAATTTGCATAGTGCCTGGTGCTGGTTTTGGACAAAAGCCCGGAACATACCATTTTAGGTTTATTTTTTTTTAATCATGTTTCGATATCGTTAGCATATTTAAATCTTACATCATATTTTCTTTATTGAACCTATTTGTGTTGGTCACGAAAATTATTTATTATAACGAATGTTTTAAATTCTCATTATTGAGAATTTAATAACATATATTTATTATAACGGATGTTTTAGTGATATGTTCTAAAATGACCTATTATTAGTGTTGTATTAAGTAGATGAAGCAAGAAGTAGATGTAGTGAAGAAATTTAGGTCATTCTGTATAATGCCAGGAGCAGTATTAACTACCTATTTACGTAAAGTTTTAAAAGTGAATTTTTTTTTTCAATGTGGTTGATATTTTTTAAAAGATCTATGGGTTGGTGTGTATCCAAAATGTAAACAAGCATCATATCGCTTCATTTGTCTGAAGTATGTAGGTCAGCTTGTTAGGTACATTGTTCCTTACCATTTTGATTTGGACTAAATATGTGTCTATGTATTATGAAGTTCACTTTGAACTATCGAATGAAATTGAAGGTGATCGCTTCATGAAATGCAATGAAGTGAACATAGTTTAATGTTCGATGCGTTCATATTGGGTATAAGTTTAATATTGCTTTTATCATTGTAATTGATTATTTGGACATGAATTAGTGAATGCAGTTACGAAATTATTAACAAGTTTCATAAGTCCTCCAAGTTCTTTTACTTTTTTCAAGACAGACATTGGTTATGTCTGGATAGTTATAAATCTAGTGAATATATGAACCAGACAATGATTTAAGTCCATCAACTAAATTCCTGAATAATATATATTTTATTTGGAAATTTTAATTTAAGATAAAAAAATTGACCGCATAATGTCAAACCTGTTAAGTTTTAACATTTTTCTGACTAGTAATTTACAAAATTGTTTTTGGGTTTTGCGTTTAACCATGCCACTTAACTTATGTGATTTTCAGGACTACAATTCTACCTCAAACGGTAAAGCTGAAATCCATGTTAGAATCACTCAGAAAGTTCCATGAAAGTTTCATCGCACAGTACAAATGAAAACCTTATTTTTTTAAAACATCCCTTGTAACAATGACTTATAATCTTGATGTCAATCTTTTTTTGTAGTTTTTAATTCTTATGTTGTTTATTTATCATTTATTCATTATCATTTATTTATTTATCATTTTATTATTTTATTTATCATTTATCAAATGTTATTTTATGAAAAAAGTAGTTTTAATTTATTAAATATGTATATAAATTTAATTCCTTCGTTTCTCTTTAAGAATTGTTTTATAGTTGTGAAATAGATTAGTGTGATGTGCACTAGTTTATGTTGTTTGCCTTCATTACTTTTTTTGTCAAGTAACATAACTAAATAAATATTATCGACTATTTTTACTTAATGCTGCAGATTTATACAGTGATATGTTCTAAAATGACCTATTATTAGTGTTGTATTAAGTAGATGAAGCAAGAAGTAGATGTAGTGAAGAAATTTAGGTCATTCTGTATAATGCCAGGAGCAGTATTAACTACCTATTTACGTAAAGTTTTAAAAGTGAATTTTTTTTTTCTTTTTTTCATTCCCCACTCCTATATTTAAGATATCTTAAATTCAAATTGAAGTAACTATAACAGTATATGCAAATAAATAAGTAATTTATTAATATTGAACAACTGAGTTTTATTTATAAAAAGAAGAATCATTCTAAATACATGAAATATAACTGTAATATGTTGTGTGGAAAAATGGTTTAAATTACAAGTTCCATTATTTCTGACATTTTATGAGAGAAAATAACTGCAGGATATCTTTGATGACTATAGAAGTTGCAATTATTATCAATTGTATTCGAATACCATCTTTCCTAAAACACTATCATCTAATATTGGCAACTGCTTTTGTTCGCTGACCGAGTCATACAATTTATCCAAAAGAAAACCATTTGTAGTGTTGAACTGTAAAAGATTCCTAACAATTAGATATGCTTCAGTGCTATTAATGTTCCTTCTTAGTTTGACGAACGACTTTTATGCCAGTAAACATTTTTTCCTCAAATTTATTTTTATTTTTCAACTTAGTCTCCTTGTAAATAAGTCTACATGATTCCTCCAGCGATGATTCCATCTATTAAACTGGACCAAACAGTAATTGGTGTCGTTGTCTGGAAATAGTTTACGAAAGTTATGGTCTTATCATTCTTTTAAAATCCTTGTCCTTTAAAGGCAACTTTTAGATAAGGTAGAGAAAAGGTCGCTTTTGTTTAGTGTCCTGAGTAGAAGGGTTATCAAGCAGATCTATCTCATTTTAAAAATTATCACAATGACATCACAGAGGTATGTGGTTACAATCTCGCAGTTAAAAAGTTTTCTTTACGAAAATTCCTGTTTTGCTTAATAAAACCTTCAGCCTGTATAGTAATGGTCCCCGTAGGATACTCCCATGATCTTCTTTTTTTTTTATTTTTCGTGATAATCGCTTTAGGCAACTCCATGACTGTCCCAGAAAACATTTTATGAAATGAGTTCGGTTGCAATTTTCGGTTACTCTTTCGCTGTTCACTATTTTGACTATGTTTCTATTTTGGATGTGTAACAGTGAATCCGAAATTTATCTACACTCATTAGATTGTGATAGAGCTCTGATTTATGGAGATTAGTGCCAACAGAGTATTGAAAATGTTTATATATTATATGCTCTTATGTTAGTTTTATATTTTATATTATATATTAGTTTTATGTTATATGCTCCATTGAATATGTGACAAATACGTTCTCTGTACATGTTTGTATCTTCTGTTGTCTCTGAGCTTGATTCTTTGGTTGACTAAAGTTGAGCGATTATACCATCAGTCGTAAACGTATGGTCAAAGGCTGCTACGGCCACCATTAAATTCAACACCCAAAATTTCACGGTGTTAAATAATAGCTCGGAATCTCTGTGCACGGAGTATCTCTGTATTCTTCTTTAATTTCGGTAGCCGACTTACCTTTAAAAAGCAAATATTTAATTAGACCTGGATGGCTGATTTTTGTTGATTTGTTTAAAACACAGACACAAATCTTTCAAACGATTTAGAAAAAACAAATGCCAAAGTTAAATAGCATGCGATTAAACTCATACAAGTTTCAGTTTGCGTATCATTTATTGACGCATGGATATAAACCGGACAATAGGGAAAGTTCTATGGACTTTCTACATCAAAGAGGGAGCACAAAGTGATTTATAGGAAGTAACATAAATTCCATAAAAGGGAAAGTGGAACAAATTAATTGTATTAATAATTCAAGAATTATTTTAATAGATAATAATGCAAGTTAAATACTAGTAAGGATTGATGCACGAGGTAATTATAAATATATTGTAACCCGCTATAAACTATCAATACAGTGGAAAATGAAAAAAAATCCGGTCAAGAAAGGAAGAAAATTTAGGAATTAAGAAGGTACAGCATTTTTTTAAATTTGACTAACTACCTCTGGTTCTAACAATAATAATATTACTATTCTGTTAATCTTATTAAGAAGGTTTTTAAATAGATAGGAGTAATTAGTTATTTTCTATGCATAGCTCCTTCGCACTTTTTCTAATTGGGTAAACGGAAACATTTACTTTTTGTAAACTCTTTACATTGAGGCAACAATTAAAACTCTTGGCTTCTGAAGTCAATTAAATGATAAGGATAATATATTACTACTTTCAATATAACCCAAGGTTTAGAAATGAAAACATAATAATTTGTTGTAAATATTAAGATATATAAGTATGTTTAAAAAAAGAACTTTTTACAATGTTACATAGGAATGTTAGTGATTAGTTTCCTATCCCTGCATATTTTTATTAATATTTCATAACTGTAACAAAAGATCAGGGAAGAAATTTAAAATAATTATAAACAATCACTAATTGTTCACTAATTACAAACAATTTTGTGAAATTTAATGAATTTAAACATGGAATTAGAACATGAGAATAGTCAGTCTTCTACCAGTTTCGTCACTGTAGCATTTTGTTAAAACATTTTGAAATAAAAAAAATATATATATTCTAGAAGTGCAAATTTTAAATTACTGAAATTTACAATCAATGGTAACACAGAATTTTTTTCCATTGAAAATTACATGTTTAGAATTTTGTTCAAATGCAATTGTATCAAAGTAAACAAATCAAAACAAACAAAAACAGAACTCTTTTTGAAGTAAGCAAACATATTTTAATCTAGTGAAATATTCAATGCTTTTTAACAACAGAACGTATTCTAAAAATTATAACTCAATTATGATATTTTAATCTATTAAGAAAAAAACTTAAAGATTATGGAAAGTTTCCAACAGAATAACAACGAAATTCTTGTCACACGGAAGCAAACTAAGTGAATGAATTTGTTTGTATCAGTTAGTGACATCTCACGTCATTGACATAATCAAAATAATGTTTTCAATCTTTTCATACTTTGTTCCGCTTCAAGGACACAAATCAAAATTTTTAGTACTATTTTTTTAAAAAAAACATGTATATGTTGATTTTTAAATAATTCGATGGTTAAGGATAACTGAAATATTATCACGGTGCTTTTTCAGATATTTCAACACTTCTTTTTTTTTTTCTTATAGCAGTAACGAATTGGTGATAGATAGAAACTTAATAGCCTAAGTCAAACTGCAAAGTATATAATCTGAAAAGCGATCTTCAGTAAAAACAAAAAAAGAGTAAGAATATAAATAAATAAGTCTACTAATGTAAAATGATTTGTATAGTCTGTTCAATTTGATGTTTTACTGGGTAATTTATATTAATAATATTACAGAAGATGATTTTGAAAATGTTTATTACTTGTCAATTGCTTGTATTTGACATCCCATGATGTAATTTGTGTACTACTGCTGAGATATATAGTATTATTTATTTATTATTCTCCAGTTCTGCAGTCAATTATTATCTGATACTTAATCACAACTAGAAATCAAAGTGTCTACTCAAACATGTTTTATATAACCCTTCTTTCTGGGGAAACATTACCTACGGTTCACAACTATTTCCTTATTATTGAAAAGATGTAATTGGTACATTTTATGGGAACAAAAAAAACAAATTTGTTTACACGGTTGAGAAATTGAAAATGTACACAATTCCCATATGGAACTGCAAACGTTATTCAACTGCAATTTTGCTTTTAATTCATTATTCTAGAAAACAAACTATTCTCAACAAAGCATGATTTGTGATTGTATGTTCTATCTCAGTGAATAATTAAGTTGTTTGTGAACTGTTTCAAAAAAATTATAATAGTTTTAGTTTTGAAAAGTTTCAATAACTTTTTCTGTCAACTACTATATTTAAATGAAGTCATTCGTATTTTGTCTATTTAAGGTCATTTAAATTACTACCGTATTTTGATAGAAATTCTATCAAAACGTTCGTACCATGAAAAAAATTCTAATTATAAAAGCAAGGAATATCTGTTCTTTAAAGACGAATTAATTATAATACTTACAGCTGAAGGTGAAAAGCTAGGGATGATAGTAATCGAAGGTAAGACGAAATATATGAGGGTCATCCCGAAAGGCAATAGAGTAGATTCCAGGGTATGAAATGGTAGGTTGTCGCTTCGAAAAAGTTTGATCTCTGAATTATATAAGAATAGAATTAAATTGAGCTCTACAGTCTACAATTCTTGCCGAATTAGAAAAAAGAATAAAGGCTGGAATCCGTGCCTATTTCGTCAACAGAAAGTGTTTCGTTCATTCTTGTTTACGAGAAAAATTGAAATAAATGTATACAAAAATGGTTATTAGACAAATCGACACTTGAACTTCCGAAACATATACGTCCATCATTAAAAAGCTAAACATTGTTAAAAGAAAAATATTAAGGCAAATTTATGAGCTAATATGTGAATAGGGAGTACGAAACAGTTGAAAGAATACAGAACTCTACGAACTGTATTATGAGAATTGATTGCTGTAATTTATTAGCAGTATAATAACTCCGACATCCGTACAGATATAGATGAAATTAATATTTGTGGTACTCCTCTCCTAGTTATTTTTGAAGAATATTTACGTAATCATCAAGAAAAAATGTTGTACTAGTTCATACCATTTGTTGGTATGAAATATTTGACGAATGGTAATTTGCTTTCATTAATTTTGATTAGATAATATTTATCTCCCAACTAGCTGGCAACTTACTTTGCAACACGGAATCACGCAAATATGCGTAGTGCAGTATAAATGTTCCAATAGACAAATTATTTTAAAATTTCATCTTACAAATAAAATTCCATATTTCTAAAAACAATCAACTATGGGAATATGAAATTTTCCTTTTCCTTTCATTGATTGCAATACCTGGACTAGCCATGATTAAACTGAGTATTCAAAATGAATATCTATTGGGTTATCGTGTTCGATTTTTTTTCTGTATGTTAATTTAAAAGATGCTTAATTTTGCAATTATTGTAAAAAGTTCTTTTTTCAAATACTTAAATATGAAAATTGTAAAGCCATATTTAATAACGGTGTAATATCTGTATAACAATGTCTTTACTATTAGTGTATCTAAAATTTGGCGCATAGACATACTAATGCTAATTCTACCAATTTTAGCTTTATCTCTAAGGGCTACACTGACTTGATAGCTGTATTTATCTTTGTTGTTTTAAGTTTTATTAGATAAACTATGCACTGTGATCCATGGTTTGATGGTTCTAGAGTATCTATTAAATCTGATTGTACTTTTGAAGATAACTTTGTGGTTAATAATAAAGAATCCGACGATTATAGTAAATTGCCAGGGTCAGCCGAATATGTATCAAGTTTAGGTCAGTACATAAACGGTTTGTTACGTAACATTGCTTTCTTCCATGCATACAACTTGTGAATGTGGCTTTATTGTGGTGGTGCTTTGTTTTAGAACAAAAGTTATCTAAGCTTAAGAAGGGTGGTTCAAAGAAGGAAAAAGAAATCTTGGAGTCTTTAGAACGAACTCGAGAAGATTGCATGATTAGATTACTTACCGAGGATATTCATTTGTCAAGAGAAGATCTGGATACGCAAGAAATCCCAACTAAGTGGTTGAGAAACCATTTAAATCCACAGCAGCCTTTGACTGTCTTGGAATTAGTAGAACTACTTAAGGCCGATTATTTGTCCAATCAGACAGAAGAGTTGAATTCAGGTAATAGAAATGTTCATTTTTGTCGTGATGTTTACCATTTACTATTACACTGCTTGAGTGAATAGTTTTCCTAGTTAATGTTGCATAATAAACTTTGCTAAAACGGGCAGAACCGCTATTTAATGTTTATTGGATAAGCTAATGAAGTTCCATCGAAAGGAAAGATATGCATACCTGTATAATAATTTCAAACCTAATACTTGATAATTTTATTGCGCTAATTTTCTTTAATGAAAATTAATTTTAAACTGCTTAGTGGTTTAGGTGAAATGTTTGGCATACATTTTTAACTTATTTTTCTTTTCCTGTTTTTATTATTGAATAATCATGATCAATTCATGTTTAAAAATCTGGCATATGTAATATTGAAATATAAAGGACTTAAAAAGTAAAACTTTAAAAGTGCATTTGTGATTATAAATTATTAAAGATATATTAAAGAAACTAAATGTTATTACAGCAGACAATGGAACTTGTTTTATGTGTCTGCGACCATATTTAGTTAGTATTTAGTTGGAACGAATATTTATGTTCGTCTAATTTTGTAATACAATCCAGGTTTAATTGTAAGTGGAGTGTAAATGATATGAGGTTATTATTTCCTTTGATTAGTGTACAGGGGGTCTGTAAGTTTGTATTTATCATTTCCTGTTTACACATCATATTAACATATTAATCTTTTAATTACATTGAAATTATTAAAATTGAATTGGATCCTGTATATTTTTGGGGTTGAGGTTGCAGACATTAGTTTAGTCGAGGATTAGAATCTACAGTGAGATTTTGTTTCTAGGCATAATTATTCCTTTAAACAACACATATTACATAAGCATTACAGTTTGTTGTTAAAATATAAAATATATTTCAAAACATATAATATCTTACAATATTGATAGGTTAGGTAAAGTCGATTGTTTATCAAATTATAAAAAAGTTTCAATCAATGAGATATGATTTTTTCTGATTATTTATCTTTGGACCAATGAAATACTAACTAGTATCTTGAATAATTGTTTTATATTTTTATAAACTATCTATTATGAAGTTTAAATATTTATAATTATATTGATTTGTATATTGATACATTTACTTATTTTATTATCTATTTACATATTTGATTAACAGTATAAAAATATAGTGTATAATAAGGATACACATAATAATATAAATCACGGCCTTGGATGGATAATATAAGCAGGTGATCTGCATCCTGCGTACTCTCCCTACAGAATGGAAACTGAGCACTGTCAGTTATATACGAAGTCGTAAATGGACCCACAAAGAGTCGTTAGTACTTGGTCAATTAGGAGTTAGAAGGATCTAACTAGTTCAGCTCATGGTAAGGAGTCCAATAGTCGTGGGTAAGGGTCCTTGTTGGTAGAGCTGTGCATATCTCTTAGAAGCCATTCGATTCCAGGTTGTATTAACTAATATACTGTTGGTGGCTTTATTTGACAATATAGATGTAACTTCTGACTGGGTGTCAACAAGGAAGAGTGTCCACAGAGGGCGGAGATTTTCATTGCTTTTAATTGTACGATATTTTGTAGCCCTCTCATTGCTTTTTCCTTCTTCTGTTTCTAGCATGTCTGAACAGTTCCAGTTTCGTGTTCCAAAGAAGACGGTACTTTTTAACTTTCTCTGTAAATAGTGACTCACGTGTGCCTTTAAAATGGCCTTACTGATTCTATCAAAGGATTTCTGCGCATTATCGCCTGCAAGGGTTTTTGAACAAACCTGTCGCTCTATGTTTTAAATATTATTCATTTTGATTTTTTAAAATACCACTAGGGAACTTTGTTTTTTACAGCATTTGGTTTATCAAAATTTCATTTTAGGAAAAGAATGTTATGTTCTCATCCAGTAAGGGAGTCTATTAACTTAATAAATGTACGGGCTACGGGGTTTTTGCTCACCAAGGCGAGATCTGGTTGTGTTAAGAGTCCTACAAAGGAAAGAAACGTAGAAAAGATATTGGCTATTTCTAGGTTGTGGTATTTCTAGGACTATTTTTAGTCCTCTGTTATTTGACCAACTATTGTTATTCACTGGTAGTTCCATCGGGTTGAAGGTGCATTATAATCATTAATCATTACAGAATTTTGGGAGAGATGTGGTGTAACAAAATTATGCCAAGTTTGTTATTTTCGGCGGTTATTTTTAAAATAACGAACATTTTAAAACTGTTATTGTTTTTCCACACATTTAGATTGTAAGTTCTATATTATCGTTTTGTGTTTATATTGCGTGGGGGTCGGGATTTGTAAACTTTTTAATGAGAAATCTCTGTGTATAAAGTTCGTGAGTGTTTGTTTGTTCACCCATTTTCCGTGGAGATAGAGATCTGAAATTAAATATATATTATTTATTACCTGAGTAATGTTAAATAAAAGAAAATTATCACTATATTCCAAAAATTGGAGCCAGGGTAGCAAGTGTCTTGCGTATATTTCAATTTACAAGTTTTGTTAGTTTTAAATAATTTCATAGTTTATATAACCTGAATTGATGTTTTATTTATTTATATGATAAAATAAATGATTTTTTTTTACTTTTAAATTATTATTATTTTGCTAAATATACTTGCTGTGTATATATCTTGAATCATGTTAAAATGCTATATCAGAAGCTTGGGCTATATAAGAATTTGTTTCCGTGCCTTAATTACAAGAAACAACAATTAAAATTATTCCTGTCAATCAGGTTCAGTGAATTAATTTCAATACCTATTGTTATAATTTCTGATTGACACAAAGGGTCACGGGTTGTCTAGTTTATAATATTAAAGAACTGTGTCACATCAGATAGATGTTTTACCATCTTTATTGAATATTAAAAATGTCTACATCATTCTCATTAGTAATTTTCTTGAATTTTATAAATATAGAGTTATTCAAGCTTTCACCTTTGCAAGGAAAAATATAGAGACTGTCATCACTGCTTTAGAGGGGTCATTTATTGTAGGAGTACCTATGGTACGCATTGTGTAACAGGCTACACTTGTTAACTGTTTGACGTTATTCAGGAGACCAGCAAGGAGCTGGTCAACAACACCGTCCCCACAACAATTTTTTAAAGATGGTCAAAAGTTATTTCTTTAGTTAATGTTTAGTATAGAGTACTGTACGAGTGGTGAATGAAAAGTATTTAGCCTCATACATACAGAAAACTGTAAGATATGCAAATAATATGTTTTTTTCACTATTTACATGCCTGAATACTACGTATATCCACCCTGAACCTTTTTGTTTAGTTTTGGCAGGTTGTTAAATTGAAAGAACTTTAGCATTTGCTGGAAATGAAGAACATCGATTCTAGGGAGGTTATTAAGTATCATCTGAAATTCATAAGGATATGGTTCAGATCTTAGAGGATGATAGCCTTTCATATGACACTATCAAACTGGCTTGGTGAAAGATGAACCAAAGTAAGGATGGCCGTAAACAGCTATATATCCTACATATGGTATACTAATCAAATCAAACACCACTGATGAATAAGTAATATTATTGTGTGGGTAATTTAACTGATTAATTCAGTGGAATTGTTGTTGGTTATTCGGTTGTTGAAAGCTTGAAGGAAGTTTTATATGAATGGTGTTTTTAGTCTAACTCTATCTGTCGCAACTACATCTCTTCTATTTCTGATTTTAGTCTTGTTATTTACAAATGAAAATAATTTCGTTTAGAGAGGCTATTATGAAGTGACTTATCATTTATTTCTCCGTTGATAATGAAACTACATCATATTTACGATATGTAGTTTTTTATGGAACACTGAAGATATCTTTTGCATAAAGTGATTATACGGTTTTATACAGCCATTTAGGGACACCTGATTGGGTTATAGTCTTTAAGGTATTTTCACTAAGCAGCAACCTTTTCAGTAGCCTATTTGACTGCTTTACGCACTTAAATAAACTTTTCCTTTTTCAGAAGATGGACAGAACTAGTGTTTGGGGCCACCGCAGCCTGTGCATTGTAACTGGAGCAAGTCAAGGTATTGGACGCTCCCTGGCTGTCAGCTTTTCATCTCACCTTGCTACTGACTCTGCTATGCTGCTAGTAGCTCGGTCTCTGTCTGGACTTCAAAAGACCAAAGAGACCATTCTCCAAAATTCTCCCAAACTTACAGTGGAAGTTAGTATTTAACTCATTTGTGACTGTTTCCTCTATTATTTTAACTATTGGTTTTGTAAAAGTAAGATCATTAAAAATGAATGCCATTATGGCTATAATAATTATTACATTATGACTACGAAAACATTTTTTTTCAGATTGAATTGTCCCCCAGAACCTTAATGTCAAGTAATGTAAACAAATATAGTATAGTATTTTAATATGTGCTAAAAAGTAACATGAAGTTTTATTACGTATGATGAAAGTAATCATTTCTGAACATCAACAATCTGTTAGAAGTCTTCATCCTCATTCATCATTTTTTAATTTTTTCATCAAGCTATAAAAGCCCTCTAAATTATTGATACGTATCTTAAATATGATATAATCCATTTCATGCTAGTTAGATATTTTTGTATTGTGATTTTAATATTGCATTGTTTGTTATTTATTTTTATCGACATGTAGGTTGAAAGCGAGGATTTGAGCAAGCCTAATGTGGAACGCTATAAAGAAATACTTGAAAAGCTGACATCGTCCTGTGAATACGATTCCTACATTCTGGTCCATAATGCAGGAACTGAAGGCAATGGTTGTCTCACTTCTCAAATGGCTGATTTGACGGAATGGCAATCGTGAGTAAAAGTTTGAACAAATATTTCACAATGTTAAAATCAACCTTCCATCTTTAACGTTATCAGTCCTGATATGCACACCTATAATATTAATTACTTTCACCTATTTATTTGTAACAAAACATATAGGTTCTAAGAATGTTGATTTAAAATCACTATATCAGATTTTTGCCAGTGACCCGCAGTATATTTCTTAAAAGATGTCAAATTTTATTTTTGTGGGTGTACTGTTTAAATTGAAATTTTAACATTTAACTACTGTTAATACTGTTTAAATTGAACTATATTCAACAATACATCAATGGAATATAGGATCAGAGTATTCCAATGATTCTGAACTTAAAATATTATTATACTTTATATACTTTAAATTATTATACTTATGACAAATGATCTGTATTAGAAGATAAGTAAGTTATGAAATACTTGTGATAAATTATTTATATCAGATGCTATGAATACATAACCTTAATTTTTTTCTTATTACATTGCATAATGGAATTGGAGTAATCCAATAATTTTGTAAAAAGAAATAATTCCGTCCAATGGTTAGTCTTTATTTTAAAACATCTTCAGAGCTATAACATATTTTAGTTAGCTTTTTTTTAAATAAAGTTATGCATTGTGATTACTTAAGGATAGTTATTCACTATTATTGCCAAGGAATGTGTCCAGGACAAAAACTTTATTCGCATAATAATATGCTTATCTATTTCGAAAATTCAGAACAGTGCTGCTATCTGGATATGTATCAGATATTTGTAATCGTTTTACTATATGTAAGAATTTTAACATCCTACAACCTTAATTGATGAACGATCACACAACTTACAAGACTAAGTAGAATTTATAGTTTTATCGTTAATAGACAATTCGGTATATTTGTATATTGGTTATGTTTCGGAAAGTTCTGTGTTTTTCACTTAAAAGTATGGGGTTAGATTAGAAATTAAATTTACAATTTGAAAAAGATTGGAAAAATAAGGTAACAGAAAAAAATTACTTAAAATGTAAAAGCTAAAGAAAAGAAAAGCAGTACTACTAAGGAAACTAACAAAATTCTACTACTCCACAAAATTGTATTTTTACCAAAACACTTTCAGCTTAACCTATTAATTGCGAATCATTGAAAAAAAAAATGGGCTTGAACTAAAAACTTGCATGAATTACTTGAGAAAGAATCATTTGATACCTGACTTAGTTCAGTTTGCAAGTGAATCGTTCTAAGAAATACCATTCCTTATTAGAAGTAAGCACGAACATTCAGAGTAATAAGCTATTTACAACAAAAATTGCAGAACCCAGGCTGGTACTAGTGATTGCAATAGCGAGATTTTTGATAGAACTTCTACTGCCAACAACTTTCAAACCTTATTATCAACTGCATAATTAACATTAGCTATAATAACGAATCATTCAGCCTTATATCATTACTGGATGGTGTATCACTGCCAAATATTATATCAGAGCATTATACGTAACGATTAAAATATAACTAAAATCTCTATTAAATCAATGGTATGTGGCATAGAAGGTTATCATATTAATATTTTTCATAAAACCACAATCAACTAAAATTTAGATTATATTAAGATTCTTCCCTTTGGAGTGCTTAATAATACCTACTATTTGTTTGTGCATTCCAAACAGTCATTTAAATCATTAGTTGTGCAATCCGTAATTGTGTGGTATTTACTCATTCTGAGGTAAAATGGATAAACCAACAAAAGTCTCCACACAAATGAAGTTTTATTCAACGCGTTTCGAACACTTTGTGTTCATCATCAGGAAGATACCAAGGATGTGGTACTGACGGGTTGGTCCAGTGAAAACAACATGTTTTTCTTAAGAATTCTTTATGTATATATATATATATATATATATATATAATATAGGGAACAGACCTTCTTTTATACATATTGTGTTGAACTGAATTGCCTTAATTAAACTTACCTTTTTTTTGAGCAGTTTCTCATATTTCCTTGATAATTTTAAATCGTCTTGATTTAGTTGGTGAATTATTTGAGCGAAACTCTGGCAAGCCATCAATATTTAATGATTAACATAACATGACATGTTTCGGTTGTCTCTAACCATCATCAGAAATTATTATAAAACGTCACAAAACAAAACTATTTTCATGGAACAAGTATGTAAACATAACAGTAAGTTAATTAAAATTGATCACTAAAAAATAAATATCACTAAGTCTAACAATAGGAACATTTAACATTGAATACATTACAAGGATGGATAAAAGACAAATTAAAGTTAGGATGGGAGGGCCATTCAACCTAGCAGTTTGAGCTGACGTGTGCTACCTGTCTGCTGCTGGTTTAATTTAGGCTTATTATCCAGAATCAGAAGTGCTTCTAATAATTGCAATCTTTTTTGATCTTGTTCAAGTCTGAGTATTTTTGTGTTATCCGTGAGCATCTTTCTAGAGAGTTGTTGTTTGTGCATTATAGTTGTGTGTTCACGTATTGCTCCAACTCCAAGGTGCATAGTCAGACGGCGGGATAATGTAGTGGTCGTCATTCCTATGTACGAATGCTTTTGGACTTAACAGTTTCCAATAGGGCAAGTGTATTCGTACACAAGATTGGTTTTCTTTAATTGGTCTATTGTCGTCTCTTGGTTTTTCATGATGAGGTTGCATGTGGTGGAGCTTTTGTAATATATTATAATGTTAAGTTTATCCTGAGGGTTAGTACAAGATGTATTATTTTTTATGATTGTTTTTAAAATTCTTTCATCTTCTTTGTATAGTTGGGAGTACTGATTTTTGTAATAGATCCTGTGGTTAGTGCCTGTATTTTGGTCAATGTGGGTTTCATTAGATCTTGTATTTAGATTCATTAAATAAATTTGAAGAATTCTGTCGAAGTGCCTATTGCTGTAACCGTTGTTAGTAAATGACTGTTTAAGTTGTTGGATGGTTGTGTTGAAAGAATTCCAGTCTGACGATATTTTGTAAGTTCTGTGGATGAGTGCTTTAATGGTGTTGTCTTTGTAGCGTTGAGGGCATTCACTTATGGCATTTAAATAGACCCCGTTATGGGAAGGTTTCAATAGTTTTGTTTTGTGACGTTTTATAATAATTTCTGATGATGGTTGGAGACAACCGAAACATGTCTTGTTATGTTAATCATTAAATATTGATGGCTTACCAGAGTTTCGCTCAAATAATCCACCAACTAAATCAAGACGATTTAAAATTATCAAGGAAATATGAGAAACTGCTCAAAAAAAAGGTAAGTTTAATATATATATATATATATATATATATATATATATATATATAAATATTTCACATAAACACGTGAAATAACAATCAATGATCAAACCCAGTTGGGTTTTTGACTCTGACGAAGACCGCTTGTTACGGTTGAAAGAGTTACTTAGTCTTGTTTTCCCATTTCTTATTGTGGTTTGATCATTGATATATATATATATATATATATATATATATAATTAAAGTTACAGCTAGAGAACACAAGAAAAAGGACTAACACTCACGAATCTCGTGTATATATATATATATATATATATATGTTGAATGCCAGATTAGATATTGCAAAAGACGAGCCAATCCCTGTTACGTATTACTTTGGGCACTTCTTATTGGTTGTGGGTGTTTATTCGTTGAACACGTTTCTCCTTAGCACACTCCGTCTGCTCGGCCGCCTCAGCCTTCACTCCGGGAGAGGGCTCGCAGTCCCTACTTAATTTTCCAATAGAGTTGGATGAAGGTCTTGGCGTCCTGGCTTGGAAGTGTACCTCGTCGAACTCGGTGTTTACTATGGGCTTAGTGGATTTCATTAGATACTGGTTGTTGGTGTTTTCTGTAGATTCTATTGTTGTGGGTGTATGTAGGTAGACCTTTTCCCCGTCGGTTTCCTAACACGCTTGGCCGCATCCGCCGTCCTTCCTGGAGAGGGCTCGCAGTCCCTACTTTAATTTCACAGAGGGCAGGAATGGCATAGGCGTCCTCACGCAGAAGAGTTCCTCGTAAGAATCTGGTCCGGGCTATGGGCATTATGAGTTGAAGTTGAAGTTGAATGTGTGTGGCGTTTGTCATTAGACCCCTTTACTGCAGTGTTTTCTTGAAGAATGCGTGGCGCCTTCCTCGTGTCGTTGCGACCGGTTTCGACCGTTCCTCGGTCATTCTCAAGCTGGTGGGTGTAGTTCCTGGCTGGATTGTGCGTTATTATATGTTGAATGCCAGATTAGATATTGCAAAAGACGAGCCAATCCCTGTTACGTATTACTTTGGGCACTTCTTATTGGTTGTGGGTGTTTATTCGTTGAACACGTTTCTCCTTAGCACACTCCGTCTGCTCGGCCGCCTCAGCCTTCACTCCGGGAGAGGGCTCGCAGTCCCTACTTAATTTTCCAATAGAGTTGGATGAAGGTCTTGGCGTCCTGGCTTGGAAGTGTACCTCGTCGAACTCGGTGTTTACTATGGGCTTAGTGGATTTCATTAGATACTGGTTGTTGGTGTTTTCTGTAGATTCTATTGTTGTGGGTGTATGTAGACCTTTTCCCCGTCGGTTTCATTTCCCCGTCGGAATTCATTAACCCCGTATATATATATATATATATATATATATATATATATATATATATACAAAACTAAAATTTATCGGGACTCGGTCCGTTCTTCAGCTTGATAAACGAAAAGACGATCCAAACTGGACACAATAAACACAATAAATAGGGTTACTAGCCGTTTCCAGTGTGCAAAAAATATACACAGAAATTTCATACACGATATGACACCACGCTCGATATGAGCTTGTAGGTTGTATAAACTTAAAGCACATGCAATAACGATTGTTGCTTTTCAAAGTTGAGAACTGAGAAAGTAGAGAGGGTTCTAAACTAGTTTTTTTTGAAGCAAACAACAAACTTGGTAAGAGTTCAAATAAAATGTGATTTAATTTACATTACTATCCACTTTGTTATAATAAACTTTTTTATTGTTTACAGATACTTGAGTTTAAACTTGTACAGTGTCACCCTTCTCACCAGCGCCTTCCTCCAGCTTACGAATTCTGCCAAGAACAGAATTATTATCAACATTACGTCCCTGGCCGCGGTGAAGCCAATCCCAGGATTAGGCTATTATTGTGTTGGCAAAGCAGCTAGGGAAATGTACTTTCGCACACTTGCAGAAGAAAATCCTCAACTGAGAATCCTCAGCTACTCTCCTGGTATAAGCACTTTTTTTTGTATTACTTATTACTACTTTCTTGTAATTAAAACATTTAGTATTTACGAAATTTTTCTACTGAAATATATATTACTGCTTTTTTAATGAAGATACTTCCTCAATGTTTTAAGAATGTTGTTTTTAATGTCTTCTTATGAATAGTAACTGACCTTTTAAAACCCTCAGTTTTTTTTTACATTGAATATTTCGCACCTGACACTCTCTATCTGAACATTCAAATTGGAATTCAGTTAAATACATTTTTATAAAATATACAAAAGCACAAAAATGTTAAAAATTTAGAAGCATTAATTTGCCGAAGTGGAATCATTCATTAATGTTAATTTCAATTATTCATTAATGGATGCCACGTGGCCATTGATATATATGAAAATTAAAGATGGATTGCATTTTGCATTGAGGATTTCGCAATTCTATTGGACTGTCGCTTTTGCGTACTAAGTGAAAACTGTACAGAATCGTCTTTATGAGAGAATATGAATTACTGTTTTACTAGTGAAGAGGTAAGGCGGTTTGAACCTCTGTCTATGATGTTACCTAACATTGCCGAGCCATCAATGTTAATATCTAAAAAGTAAGGCGGTTTTAAGGTAGAGTTATCAGTTATTATGTGGTATTTACTCATTGTAGTGTAAAAAGTTAAAGAACAAGTTTCCACATTGATCATCTGTATATGATGTTACCTAACATTGCTGAGCCATCAATGTTCATATCTAAAAAGTAAGGCGGTTTTAAGGTAGAGTTATCAGTTATTATGTGGTATTTACTCATTGTAGTGTAAAAAGTTAAAGAACAAGTTTCCACATTGATCATCTGTATATGATGTTACCTAACATTGCTGAGCCATCAATGTTCATATCTAAAAAGTAAGGCGGTTTTAAGGTAGAGTTATCAGTTATTATGTGGTATTTACTCAAAAAAGTTAAAGAACAAGTTTCCACATTGATCATCTGTCTATGATGTTACCTAACATTTCCGAGCCATCAATGTTCATATCTAAAAAGTAAGGTGATTCTAAGGTAGAGCAATCAGTTATTATGTGGTATTTACTCATAGTAGTACAAAATGTTAATGAACAAGTCTCCACATTGAACATCTGTCTATGATGTTACCTAACATTGCCGAGCCATCAATGTTAATATCTAAAAAGTAAGGCGGTTTTAAGGTAGAGTTATCAGTTATTATGTGGTATTTACTCATTGTAGTGTAAAAAGTTAAAGAACAAGTTTCCTCATTGATCATCTGTCTATGATGTTACCTAACATTTCCGAGCCATCAATGTTCATATCTAAAAAGTAAGGTGATTCTAAGGTAGAGCAATC
The DNA here is from genome assembly GCA_026182355.1 of Hermatobates lingyangjiaoensis. Lineage (NCBI taxonomy): Eukaryota > Metazoa > Arthropoda > Insecta > Hemiptera > Hermatobatidae > Hermatobates > Hermatobates lingyangjiaoensis. Next base: position 2,267,963 of record JAPFBL010001935.1, on the reverse strand, counting down.
AGTTATTATGTGGTATTTACTCATAGTAGTACAAAATGTTAATGAACAAGTCTCCACATTGAACATCTGTCTATGATGTTACATAACATTGCCGAGCCATCAATGTTCATATCTAAAAAGTAAGGTGATTCTAAGGTAGAGCAATCAGTTGTTATGTGGTATTTACTCATAGTAGTATAAAAAGTTAATGAACAAGTCTCCACATTGATCATCTGACTATGATACCTAACATTGCTGAGCCATCAATGTTCATATCTAAAAAGTAAGGCGGTTTTAAGGTAGAGCAATCAGTTATTATGTGGTATTTACTCATAGTAGTACAAAATGTTAATGAACAAGTCTCCACATTGAACATCTGTCTATGATGTTACATAACATTGCCGAGCCATCAATGTTCATATCTAAAAAGTAAGGTGATTCTAAGGTAGAGCAATCAGTTGTTATGTGGTATTTACTCATAGTAGTATAAAAAGTTAATGAACAAGTCTCCACATTGATCATCTGACTATGATACCTAACATTGCTGAGCCATCAATGTTCATATCTAAAAAGTAAGGCAGTTTTAAGGTAGAGCAATCAGTTATTATGTGGTATTTACTCATAGTAGTGTAAAAAGTTAATGAACAAGTTTCCACATTGAACATCTGTCTATGATGTTACCTAACATTTCTGAGCCATCAATGTTGCATATCTAAAAAGTAAGTTAAATTATACAAATAACGCGTTTCGAACGCGTAGTGTTCTTCTTCAGGTATAACTAGAAAACAATTACATCAGAGAGTTATCTATAGTATAAAATTAATGGTACTTATATGTATCTACTCTGTTTCCTTATTTCATTTTCTACCATTAACTTTATACTATAGATAATTAGATGTAGATCAAATATAGATAATCTGATGTAATTGTTATTTTGTTATACCTGAAGGAGAACAAACACTACGTGTTCGAAGCATGTTTACATGATAAAACTTTTTTATGTGCATACTTATTCATTACTTTTTACCCTACAATAAAGAAGTCGATGTAAAATATTCTGTTAAACGTACTTAAGTATATTTCTAATTTTTAAAAACCAAGATGTTTTCTAAACGTCTTATTATTTATTATTAATGAATTTCCACCAAAAATGTATGTTGAAACCTAATGTTTTGTGAGTGCATGTGTCTTAATTATTCTATTTGATTGTATAGCTTTTGTGACATGTAATTTGCTCAGTACGAGCAATTTGTATATTTCAAAAAAACATAACTTAAGAATTGTCTATATATTTTAAACAAATGTTGCTGTTTCCGTTGGTGTGAAACTGTGTAACTAATAAACGAACGCTATAACTTGACTATTGCGTTTGTGGTGATATCCTGTTAATAAAAGTACTATAAACGCAGCATATGGTAGGTCTTATGAAAATAAAGATTTAGCCAAACTCAATTAGTGCACTTTATTTATGTATAAATATATATTTTAATCCAATTAGTTCATTAAAAGAAATAAGTACCTACTATTGGGTTATATATTAAGAAACCATATTGTAATATTTGATAATAAATAAACTTGAAACGAAATTAATCAGTTCTGTTTTAGTAATTAGGTTTATTTCATGGGTCCATCTAGGTTTTTCAATAATACTGTTGATTTCCTTGATTCATCGCTGCTTTCTGTTCACTCTTCTTTATTTTAGCCTGTATCTTTTCTAAGAATATTTGTATTCCTATTGATACTGAACGTGATCGAATGTCTGCACACTAGTGAAATGTTCCTTGAATAAATTCTATTTAACTTGTGTCTCATGCATAGAAGGTAGCAACAAAAATTAGAGTACATCATTGAGAAAGTTATGAATGATGAGACAACTCTCAACTTAAAGAAATATATGAGGCGAAGATCTTCTGACCAGTAAAGCTGTTTGTCAGAGTCAGAACTGACTCCGGCATCCATCTTATGACTGACGATGACCCTTACATGTCGAAAGATCCTAGTCCCATTTATGAATTTTTTATTGTGATTTATTAGTTGATTTTTGTTTAAAGGTTTATTGTGTATTCCTGTTGTTTATATATAAAAAAAAATTCGAATTAAACGCATAAAATAGACAACATTTAAATATTCCAGAAATTGTAATTTATAAGTGTAGTTCTACTTGTGAATAGTGGGAAAATGTTTGTTTAATTTTTTGTTTTCCATAACAACTAAGTACAAATCAGAAATTAAGGTATGAGATTTTAAAAATGTCAAATTTTGGCCTTCATTAATACTACATACTGCCAATGCAGTAGCATTAATTTTACAAATGCAGGTACAAAAGATCTTTTAAAAAACGGCTTGTTTCTCCATAATAATCTTTTTCACAGTCTTTACACTTCATTTTATATATAAGAACTCTGTAATTCTAATGAAATCTCCTCTATGAGATTTTAACAAAAGGTTTCAATTTTTTTTTTTATTAAGGGCAATATTTAATTTAATTTTCGTTTGAGGACTTTTTACTTGCTTATAATAAACTTTAAACAAATTTAAATTTAAAGGAGGTTTTATCTCGCAATTTCACATAATTTCTATTGGATGGAACTTGTATTTCTTGAGAATTAATCCAGTATCGTTCACTTAAATTTCTTTGATGGTTTTTTTATGTATTCACATTTTTACTTTTTTTATATTTCTTCAGGGAACATTGACTGCTGATTTCAATCACTTTATTTATTTGAAGATGTAGAATTATTTCGATTCATCTTATCTCAGAATGGTCATGAATGTCAACTGGTTAGACTGGAGTATATGATTGAATTAGGAAAATAGCTACGCTCCACAAAATATGTTCCAAGAGGTTGTCAATGTGATGTGATGACACCGGTCTGCAATATTACTTAACTTTTATGTAGGTGATATAGGGGGATCCAGGGATAGCCATCTTTTCATGAGGTGGATGGCAACTCAGGAAGTGAAAGAAGGAAACATTGGCATTTGTAACGTGAACACTTTTTAGTTAATTTACTGATTTGCCATCTTGAGCCGTTGTAGTGATGTTTATTAACAATGTCTATAGGGTTAATGTTTGTTGATGTTTTGTTTGTGGTAGGCCCTGTGGACACTGACATGATAAACAGAGTAATCAACACTCTCCAAGTCAAGGAAACCAAAGGCATGTTTAAGTCGATGAAGCAAGAAGCCAAACTTGTTTCCCTGGACCAGACCACTCAAAGGCTCGTTCAAATCCTGGAAAACAATGCTTTTCATTCTGGCTCCAGAATTGATTACTTCGATCCCCAGTAGAATTTACTTTTTTTTTAGAACTTTTTCACGTATCAAAAATTGCATGCTGCCTGCTCTGAAGTATTAATTTAATTTTTTTTATTTTCCATATTCATATATTGTATCATATAAAGTTAATTATTATATAAATGAAATTAATTTTGCAACTGTATTATTATGAGATAGATGGTTAATAAATTTTGAAGGTGGAAGGTGTTGAAGTTTTATTTACAACTTTATAATAATAAAGTGTGGTACATAACGTCTTGCTAAGAAGGAAGGGACAAAACCATGAATTATATCCTTTTTTTCTATTTTACAGCATTTTTATTCATTTTCTTCCATGTATATTTTTCTGATTTTTGTGCATACATTTTCGAATATTTTGGTTTTTCTTTTGTGCTTCAGTGTAAAGCGTCTGATGTGATAATTAAAGAGAAACAGAATTGGATAGGAGCTTACTTTCGCAAAAAAAAAAAATTGAAAGAAAACGTGATCCTGTTTTTGAAAGACTCTGCAACAGTGTTGGATCATGTGAAGTGTGTTTTCTTCATGAAAGTACTCCATGATTTTGAACAAATGACACAAAACCTGATGAAGAGCTCTGGGACTGATTTCTGTGATCGAACTGAGTGGCCTGAAAATTCACTAAACTTAAACCCTGCAGAACACGTAGGAGCAATTCTGAAAGGTCGGGTGGAAGCTCAAAGGGTCCAAGAGGTCGATGCTGATCGACATAAGCAAAAGGTAAGCATATGGAAGCGTGTTAGAATAACTTGAGTTTGATGCTAATCTCTTTGAATCGCTAATTTGATCATATTTTTCAAGATTGCAAGCTGTCGAGCTGTACGTGGAATATTTTTTTTTTTAAACAGATGTTATATTTAGTAAACCTCCCTATCAAAGTTATGTACCATCCTGTATACTCAGCTAAGACAAACTTTTTGTGTGTATTTTTTCTGTGTGTTCAATGTAATAAAGGAACAGAATAATTTCAAAGAGACATTTGTTTGTTCTCAATCAAAGAAGTCGAAGTTTTAACGCAGCAGCACCCTTGTGGGGTACATAGAAATATTTTATTGGAAATGAGGAACTGTTAGAACAACAAACTCAGTGAAGATTTTTGCAAAGATGTTAATGATTTCGATTGTGTAAGTTTCAATAGAAATGTGATTCAATTATAATTAAGTAGTAATTAATTAGTATTAATGGCATTTTCAAAGCAAAACGAGAACGTTTTATAAGTTTAGATGAACAAACAGTCGAGTTGTTATATAAAAAGTAATGTGAAATTGCATATCAGGAATTAGAAACTGAATTAAACTGTAATGTCGTGTATGCAGGAAGATAATTTAAAATATGTTCCACATGTGATATTTTCGTGTATGTGTATTTTAAACAATCTATTGGACACTGACTCTTCTTCCAGTAAAAATAATAGAGGTATTAAACTTCCGAATTATGAATTGAAGAGATGGTAATTTAAAAAAATTGGCTTGACTTCTGGCCTACTTCTGTTTTACATTCTTATGAAAATATTGGAAATGATTGTAAGTTCTTCCAGCATCTTTTACAAGCAACACAGTTAGATTCACCTACTACAAAATAGTATCTTTCCATTTTGAGCTTAAATTTACTTTAACCAATAGAACAATTAAAAGTTATATTTACTCATGACGAATTTCTCATTAATGACTATATCGAGATCTTTTACAACTGTGTGTTACGACATTCACCCACAATAAATTTGTCAGATATTTCATTATGTTGCAACTGCAGAAATATTAGGTGTTACCAAATACAAATTGCAACAATAATCTATCCTTTGCTACTTGAATCAGTATTCCAGATGCTGCACTTAGAATTTGTGACGAGAATGGCTGAAGAGACAACAAGAAAGTGTATTTAGCCATCTGTGAAGGTAAATTAGATATGTAGAGTCAACTTTTATGTTTCTTGAGAAATGGAGTCAAAGGTAAGGAAGAGTCTAATTTGGCTAGAACTAGGATTAAAAAGAAAAATTATTAAAAAAGAGAATGATGAAATGACTAATAAAATAAATGTGGTGAAAAACAACAGAAAAACCTACTGCTAATGTGATAGTAACCACAGAGGTTAAGAAGGTAAGCAAAGCGTTGATGATGCTGACTAGAGCCTGCCCGGGGTAGCAATGGAGTGATTAAGCGCCTTTAATAGCCTCTAACACTCAACTCCGACCTTCCGGCCTTCACGATGCTACCCTGTTAACCTGCTATATACAGGGACAAACGAAAGAGGAGGAGAAGGTGATCAGGGGCTGGGCCTGACCACCTTCGTTTCACAAACTTCCTAATCCCCAAATCCCCTCCTTTTATCCCAACCCCAATCTAAGGTGTTTTACGATCCGTACCGGAGGATGGATGATACTGGGGTTACTGTATTTCAAGGGTACCAGGCGACCCCCTTGAGTAAATAGTCTTACTCCGGTATGCGGTGCTCTGCCGGACCAGACAAAATACCACCGATAGAGATACAGGGATTTTCCCCTGTATGATACTAAGGAGAAGGAAGTCTGGAGACCATTTTCCGGAAGCACAGAGGGTTCAAAAGAGCTAACTTGTGGGAGCCAACCTCCCACAAGTGCACCTAAGGACCGAAGAAGACCCTCCCGATGAAGGAGAAAGGAAGTCGCTTTTTCCTGAAACGTAGGGAGCCTGAATGGACATTATCAATGATGGTTTGTGCAGATTCTGCAAAGAAGAGGAAGAAACACCGTTGAACCTACTGACTGACTGTAAGGTAACTTTGCTGCACAGAGGTTGGTGCTTCGGGACACTCAACAAAACCATAGAAAAACTTTTACCGCTGGAATCAGCAAAAGTGGTGAGCTTCTTGGAGGCTTTGAAGCTAACTGCTGGGGTACTTTAGTATAGAGGAGGGGAACTACAATAGTTTTTTTTTTTTAAGACGCAGTGCTATAGTCACCCTCAAATAATAATAATAATATCATGTTTATAATGATATTATTTGGAATCAAACAATTATGAAACGGATGATCTAAATGTGGGAAGTTTTTACCTTTTCATGAAGTCATAAAATAAGCTAGCCGAACGGAAGTATTTGATAATTCAGAGGAGTGTAAATGTAGCGATCCTTTAAACGATGATTTCAATTTGGTATAATTAATTCCAGCCGTTCTATTAAGATTTCGTCTCCTTGATAGAAGTTTCGAGTGATATTAGAAAGGTTGATTCTTTTTTACCTTCAGTTGTCTTATGCAGGAAAAAGTAGGATGATTAATTAATTCTTTATGGGTCATACGATAGTAAAATTATTGGATTGCGACAGTAGAAGAGCCACGAATGCTGATAATCAAGATGTCTGCGTTATCAATGTCATAGCAGTAAATAAGCCTGTAGAACCCCTATTTCCTCTTTTGCCACGAGATCATATCGAACGTTTCACTGTCTCTGATGACAAAGCAGTTGACGTCACCGGACCATTCATATTAAGATAGAGTATAAGAACTAGTGCGATTTATATAGGAGTGTTTTTAGAACTGACCCACTGTCTTAAACACCAATGATTTTTGTTGTCTTTAGAAGATTTAAAGTGAAGTGGAGAAAAGATTATGTGATTTTATCTGGTAATAACATTTCTTGCCAGCGGAGAACATCCCGAATAGCATCAATTGTAAATGAAATGTGTGTATACCTGCCATCGTAGCCTGGTGGAGTGGATGGTGGTAACGATTATAGAACTGTCGAAGTACTTGCTTAGCCATAATCTGTGAATTGATTGATTGAACAAGAAGAAATGAGAAAGTTATTATGTGATAGTGAAACTATTATGAATAAAAGGCTTTTAATGTACATGAAAAAGAAAGAGAACAGGTCCCCAAACCACTTTAGATCGATAATACTCTAGCTCAGTGGTTCTTATCTCGTTTTAGGCCATGAACCCACCAGCTCAATTAAAAGAATATTGTGGATTATTCCATGTTTGAGTATCCCTTGCAGTTGAAGATACAGTTCGTTCAAGATTCCAAAAAATATCTGTGATGTATGCAAGTTCTAATTCTGACTGTATTGGCATAATTCTTAAATCCTGTTTTCTTTGAGATTGGAGAAATAAGTCATTTCTTCTCTCATTTAAAGTGGTCTGCTGAACTATTTTACTGCTGACAACCAGCGTACAAAAATGTAGAACAGCTACAACTCAAAGTTGGAACCCATCTCGTGACATATTTTCTGAACTGCCTGATGTTCACTGCTGACCATTGATATAATTAACCACTTTCACCTGTCCTTTGAAAACGTGGTGGTGTCAAGAGTCTTATAGAAAAGAAATTCTTCTGTGAAGTCTTCTCCAACCATATATCACACAAACGACATTGGTAGAGAGGAGGGCGATTATTGCAAATGTGGAGATTTTTTACTTTATCTACAACTTGTTGTTTTGTCAAATTTCATTGATCCGCCTCCATAATTTGTCATTAGATACAGATATACCATTTAGCTTCCGTACTGTGTCCTCGCCAACAGCAAGCCCTACCATTTCTTTGTTTGATCACAAGCTGCTCAACAATTGTATGATTTTTGAGCGCCTTCGTCTGTTTAGCACATTATTGGTCTATTCGACTTTGCACGAAGAAGGCACTGTATTGGCCTTATTTTCATGGAGTTTAGCTGATGCGTCAAAGTGCTGCCGCTTGAAAGCTGGTAATTTCTATTCAAAATACTTTTTATTATTTTGTAACAAATTGGGATAACAATTTTCGAGGAGGAGCTTAAGCTTAGCTAGGTTAATTAACTCATTCCCCAAGACTTTGTAAGAAATAACACAACGTAGTAACTCCATCCCATCTTTTTTTTTTTTTACAAGAGAAGCCAAATTAACGTGGTCCTCTGAATATTTGGGCTTAGCAATCCTTCCTGCCATTGTTATATTTTGAGATCTGTGGGTAGAGCAACGAAATATATATCATTTATTACTTGAGTTTGACAAAAATAATGAAAAGCGTTAATAGTAATAACACCATATATGCAAATAAAGAACTATGTGCCATATGATACATTCCCAAGAAATGGCAGAGTTCATAAATTATGATGTGAATTTCTTGTGCCCTATATATAATTATGTTATTTTCCAGTGAATTTGTAAGTTTTTCAATCCTAATCTGGATTTTATAGTGGGGAAATACTCTTTTGTCGTAAGCCCTTTTGTTATATTCTGCAACTGAGTCTCCTACTTTCGATGGCTTTGTTCTTTTATCGACTTCTTCAAATGTATGTATGGGTAGAGCAAATAGTCTGTTGGAATTGCCTGTGGCTGCCTCTTTCGGTAGTTCTTTCATTTCCGTGAATATGTGTGTGAGCTTTCAGTCAAAGTCAATCCGAATTCTTACAACTTTTTCAAAACACAATCGATCTTTCGTTTAATTGGCTGATGATTTTTTTAAGAGGTCCAAACTGATTTTACTCTCCATATTTGTTTTGATTGAACAATTGATGGTTGTATGTTTTTCTACCCATCTAATGGACTTCAAAACTGCTAAAATTTTTGTCTGATAGTTAGGTTATTTGATTTTCCGTTGTTCATGTTCTATTTTGTTAAATAACAAATAACAGTTTGTACAGTCTACCATCTGTATAAATTCTTTGATAATACAGTTCAAAATTAATGTCTAAGGTGTCATGGCGTTATTGCTGGGTCTTCGCATGGGTATATCGATACCTTCTACAACTCCTTCCAAAGAAAATGAAATTATTATTTTTTGTTCCTCCGTTTTTATGCATATGGGCGTAATTCTCGCAATAATGTAACACATGAGGTATGGCATGAAATTGTACTGTGGTATGAAATTGATCTATGGTATAGCTAAAAGACGTTGAACCCTTTGAAGTTTAATTCTATTTTTTCTTCTTTAATGCGTCAATTCAAAGAGGAACACAGTATATTAGCATAGGTAAGAAGGCACTCATGTCGATTGTTCTCAAGGCTTCCTCATTAATTCCCCAGTCAGGCAGATTACTACTCTTACGCTTTTTTCTAAGATATATGTCATGTATTTATTCCGTGAGAGTTTACTGTCAAACACAACACCCATGTACTTAATTGTGTTTACTTCTCTCAATAGATGACCTTACAAGGTTGTGCTAATTTTATGTGATACCCTTTTCTTGCTGACATATGAAATTTCTGATTTTGGTTCATTAAATAATATCCTATTCTTTACTGACCAATTAATTATTTTGAGAGCTGTCGTTGAATTTATCTAAATATTCAAATTTGATTTTCCTGCTCCCAAACGCTAGAAAGTCATCAGCTAATACCATTGCATTGCAGTGTAGAGGGTACTGTAGGTTTGGCAATGAATTATACAATATTATCCAGTATCATGGGACCCTGAAGACTCCTGAGAACAGCCCTTAGAAATAGTTGCCTGTTTGGTGTTACTGTTTATTAGATACACATTGCTAGTTAATTTGAAAAAGTTTCTTGGGCATCTGAGTGATCTCAAGTTACAGATAATTGCGGGCAACCATGCTAAGTTGAAAGCTCCTTGAACATCAAGTGAAATAGATATGACATCCCACCTTATTTCATTCTATCTCCTATAAATGTTGTTACTTCAGTCACAGCCTGAAGTGCTCCTGCTAGTGGTCTGAATCCAAATTCTTTTTTCGACAATAAGTCATTGCTGAATAAATAGTCGGGAATCCGGTTTGTCACCATTCGTTCAAAAATTTATCCTCCTATTGGGATCAAACTTATGGATCTATATTTTGACTGGATATCCAAATCAGCCTTAACAGGTATTTCTATTAAGATTATTTTAGTCCTTTGCAAAGTTTTTGGAAACATTCCTTGACTGAGGAATTATTTATGAATTCAAGTTGTTGAATGAAACTGTCCTAAAATATTGACTAATATGCCCTTTGTAAGGCCATCCTATCCTGGAGCTTTATTAAGTTTGAAAAAGTTAAGACTTTTTTGATTTCTTAGTCTGAGAAGTCCCGGATTTCTGTGTGTCCGTGTATGCGTGTGCGTGTGTGTGTGTGTGTGTGTGTGTGTGTGTGTGTGTGTGTGTGTGTGTGTGTTGTGTGCGGTATGCTACCGTGATGGTTAAAGCTGGCTATCATGTAGCAAAGCAAAAGCAGAGAACAACCTCAAAACTCGTTACAAGCATATAATAGTTCTCATAGCAAAGAATGTTAATAATATTTAATTTATTAATTATTAAATAAACTAATGCATGTTTTATATTAAAATAATAGTATTACATAAATACAAAAAGTGTAACAATCCATTTCGTGACCTCTTTTAAATGGTTCGCATACCCCACTTCGAAGAACATAGTTCTAAATAATAATGGTTCCTTTTCGGAAAGAAAGCAGATGACCATGTGTACTGTCTAAAGTTATACAGCGTACTTCATATTGGCTTCATATCAGAGTATTGTATATTGGCAATAAAAAGTTATATCACCTCTTAAAACGGTCAAAGTACTATTCTTTTTTTCAAGCATTAATAATTTAATATACACGCCAGTAGTTAAGTTTTATAAACTCTGGCACACTAGCTCGAATATTATTATAAATACTGGCACACTAGCTCGTATAGTATTATAAATACTGGAACTAGGTCACCCACCAGCTGTGTTATGACTGGGGCTTGAACACTGACCTACTTTCAAGGTCACCCACAGCCCAACCTATCATTGGTGATATATATATTTATTTTTATATCATTTTAATAATTTTTTAGAGATGAAAATAGAAAAAAAAATGGTGATATAGAAGTGATATTTTAATTAAAGTGAATGGAGCATTGAGAAAGTGTGTTGACGAATGAACCAGCCAGCTGGTCAACTGCCGCTTCAACCTCATTACTATACGAACACGGGTCACAATCATTCCCGTTAGAACCAAGACGTACTTCCCACACAATCTTGTGTATCCTACTAACCTGACACACACTTCTGCCTCAACAACCTGTTCCCTACTAACAAACCACTGACCCACCGCACCCACACCCCTCACCCACATGTACCACCCGCCTCCCACACCTTCCTGTTCCAGTCAGTCGGCCGCTCATTAGTATTCACCCCTTCTATACAGAGTTCCTTTGTCATCTGTTCATTATTATAAAACATCACCTTCCACTGCTGAGTGTAGGTATATTGAGTTTGGTATCATTTCACTCAGCGTGGGAAAATAATTTGGCTCGGATGGCACTTCGTGCTTTCCGAAATTTCATTATTTTTTCGATATCTCTTACCGTTTACGAGTTACAGCCCTTTTTTAGCCCTTAAAGCTATATTGTCAATAATGGGATGATATAGTAGAGTTTATTGATCATTACCTTGTTGTAAATAACGAGGAAAGAGAAATTTGTATTGATTTTAGACTTTATTTGCTCATGTCATTTCGCTTTGAGTCCCTTCGAAGGGATCATAAGGGCTGAGTGGAGGTACATTGAGTTTGGTATCATTTCACTCAGCGTGGGAAAATAATTTGGCTCGGATGGCACTTCGTGCTTTCCGAAATTTCATTATTTTTTCGATATCTCTTACCGTTTACGAGTTACAGCCTTTTTTAGCCCTTAAAGCTATATTGTCAATAATGGGATGATATAGTAGAGTTTATTGATCATTACCTTGTTGTAAATAACGAGGAAAGAGAAATTTGTATTGATTTTAGACTTTATTTGCTCATGTCATTTCGCTTTGAGTCCCTTCGAAGGGATCATAAGGGCTGAGTGTAGGTACATTGAGTTTGGTATCATTTCACTCAGCGTTTGAAAATAATTTGGCTCGGATGGCACTTCGTGCTTTCCGAAATTTCATTATTTTTTCGATATCTCTTACCGTTTACGAGTTACAGCCTTTTTTAGCCCTTAAAGCTATATTGTCAATAATGGGATGATATAGTAGAGTTTATTGATCATTACCTTGTTGTAAATAACGAGGAAAGAGAAATTTGTATTGATTTTAGACTTTATTTGCTCATGTCATTTCGCTTTGAGTCCCTTCGAAGGGATCATAAGGGCTGAGTGTAGGTACATTGAGTTTGGTATCATTTCACTCAGCGTGGGAAAATAATTTGGCTCGGATGGCACTTCGCGCATTATTTCATTATTTTTTCGATGTTTCTTACCGTTTACGAGTTAGAACCCTTTTTTAGCCCTTAAAGCTATATTGTCAATAATGGGATGATATAGTAGAGTTTATTGATCATTACCTTGTTGTAAATAACGAGGAAAGAGAAATTTGTATTGATTTTAGACTTTATTTGCTCATGTCATTTCGCTTTGAGTCCCTTCGAAGGGATCACAAGGGCTGAGTGGAGGTACATTGAGTTTGGTATCATTTCACTCAGCGTTTGAAAATAATTTGGCTCGGATGGCACTTCGTGCTTTCCGAAATTTCATTATTTTTTCGATATCTCTTACCGTTTACGAGTTACAGCCCTTTTTTAGCCCTTAAAGCTATATTGTCAATAATGGGATGATATAGTAGAGTTTATTGATCATTACCTTGTTGTAAATAACGAGGAAAGAGAAATTTGTATTGATTTTAGACTTTATTTGCTCATGTCATTTCGCTTTGAGTCCCTTCGAAGGGATCATAAGGGCTGAGTGTAGGTACATTGAGTTTGGTATCATTTCACTCAGCGTGGGAAAATAATTTGGCTCGGATGGCACTTCGCGCATTATTTCATTATTTTTTCGATGTTTCTTACCGTTTACGAGTTAGAACCCTTTTTTAGCCCTTAATGCTATGTTTTTACCAGTGGTAGTTTTTAGTTGTCTTTTATCATGAATAATGATAAGGAGTAATTTTTAATCAGTTTGGATTATTTGATGTTCATCTGATGGGAATATCAGTTCTTTACAAGGGCTCGGAAGGGTCGAGAGATTGTTATGGGTATGGATTTTGAAATAACTTAACACCATCTGTAAATTTTATAAGGAATGCTTTATGCTTTTTACGTCAGCTGTCTACGGACTGTCCTACTGTTGATCATAACTAGCTTGACGCTAGAGTGTTGACTTCATCTGAGAACAAGCCAGAGCAATATTCACACATCATATATGGTCCCACACTTATATCAAACGTCTTCACCTCCATATGCAAACTCTCACCATCTTTTCCTCTTCCTCAATGTTTTGATTCACAAGTGGACTAATAACTGAGTCATATCTAACTCATGGTTACCCTAATGACATTACTGTACCAAGTTAATGTTATAATGCACACAATGAAAAAAAAACTCATTGTTTTTGGTCTGGAGCTCAGTTGGACATGTTCACTTGTAGTTCAACATGTCTCGCAGACTCTTGTTAGTTTACACACTCGCTGTACACAGACATCAATATCCAGATGGTCAAATCCTAATTTATTATTGAATTTATGTTGATTTTTTTTTTAACACAACATTACTCATTAAATTGAGTAAGTTCAAAGGGGGTGGGTGAGGGAGGAGTGAATTGGATGCCAGCTCCTAACATGTCCATTATTATTGTAAATAAAATTAGCGTTAATGACATGGATAATCGTCCCGATAAAGGCTCGCTCCACCTGTCCAGACACTACATGCTGGCTCCAGATGGAGGGGTCTGCGTGGAAAGAATAATTACAAGAGAGTGTTATTCAAGCATGACTCATCCGCCCAAGGTGAGCCGACCTTAGCCTATCCAGCCACATCTCCTAAACCTGTCGAAACATGCTCAAGGTTACCACCCGAGTCTACTGCAGTACATTAACCTTCTACATTAACGCTAAGACATGTCGCGTTGTATTTTTTCACATACACTCATAGTCAATGCAGTCCAATATCCACCTGTTTCATATTACTGTTAATACTAATTTGAGCAAAGTATGCGTAAAAGAGACAATTATGAGGGAGCAGATAGGCAATATGAGATAAAATCACGTGTTTATGAGAGTGTATATTTAGATAAACACCACCTAGTATATGGTAGCTGTTATAATGGAGATAAAATTATCTCATGCGACAAGTGTCACTATGTGAGCGATATTGAGACAGATTAATATAAATAATTTTAATTCGAGTATGCTAGTCAGACATGACTATCAAATGTGATGGGGTCATTGACCTTAGCCCATGCAGGCTCAGGTGGGACTGTGTGGACTGAATAATTACACAAGAGTGTTAGTCAGGGATGATTCATCCAACCTTGGTGAGGAGGGCCTGTCCTCCTAAGCCTATCCTAGCAGGTATGTTTGAGTACATTATTAACCGTCTCCATTGCAAGTCGAGACAAGTGATGATGAGACAAGGTGAGTGAATCATTAGGAGTGTTCTGGTCCGATTGCAAGTGAGTAGTTCAAGGTCACACGACTGAACGATTGGAAATACATAATCTACATTATACCCTGCTTAGTCTTGAACACTACATTGTAGGAGAAGGACATGATGTTTTACATTTTGTTAGTCTCTATGTCAGTCATTCACTTATGCAGAGGAGTAGACTACATCGGATACTTGAAAACATATGGCTATTTGGAGGACGCAAGTAAAGAAGAAGGTGTTGCTTCAATATATAGCAACGGTGTTGTTAAAAATGCCATTCGTTTATTTCAAAATAATTTCAATATTGATACTAGTGGAGAATTAACGTCCGAGACTTTACATTTGATGGAAAGCCCAAGATGTGGGGTAAAAGATGATGTTTTATCTAGATATTCTACAAAAGGAACATTGGAAAATCTAAAATGGAAAGTAAACACGATAAAATGGTACACATACGACAGTGAAATACCTCACGATATTGTTGAAAAAGCCTTATTTCTTTGGGAAGAGCATGCTAACATAAGTTTTATTAAAAGCAAAGACAAACCAAACATCGTCATGAAATTCTCCGACGCAAATCATACAATGATTCAAAACAATGCCACATTATGTCAACCATTTGAGAAAGTCACGATAGCTCATGCATATTCTCCAAAAACTGGACTTTATGATGACACGCTTGAAATGCATTTTAACAATGAACATTATAACTGGGAAATGACAATGAAATTGCCTGAAGACGGAGACATATCATTTTTTCATACACTTGTACATGAAATTGGTCATACTTTGGGTTTGAACCATAATACAGTCAATAGAAACTCTATTATGCATCCAATTTATAGAATACCAGATGGTATACGAAACATGAGCGAGCTTGCTTTAGATCCCACCGACATTTCATCAATTGTAAAGTTATATGGGAAAAAACCTGTGAAATCAGCTGATACAACTTCTACTAATTCATTACCAGGAATGGAAGAAATGAACTACGTCACGGATCTTTGCTCCTACAGATATAAAATTGATCATGTTCTAATCACTCAAAAATCAGTTTATTTCTTTTACAAGAAATATGCATGGAGAGTGAGTTTAGTGGAGTCATTAAGAAGTAAATACCAAATGTCAGCTGCATATAGAATAAATCAATGGTTGGGCTTTTTTCTAAGAAACTTTAACGGAATAGATTCAATTTACCAAAATCGTAATGGAAACCTTGTAATGTTTGTTAATAATACAGTTTACACTGTTGATTTTCCCCGTCTCCGTTTGGTTAAGAAAGAACCATTGATGAATATTGTTCATCACGGAATGATGAAGACTATAACAGGATCATATGTTGACTACTTGGGAAGAGTTTATTTAATTGCAGACCACTATTACCTACTAGAAGCGCTCGAAAATGAATTTGTTATAAAAGGTACATTGGAAGATCTATATCATGGCTTAAATGCAAGAAGTATTACATCAGTGTTTCGTCATATGAACGGTAAATTATATTTCAATTACAAAAAAGAAGGCTATTTTGTGGAATATGATGAATATTTACAAAGTGTTACAGGAAACATTGTAAATGTCTTAGAACTGTTTAACATAACCTGTGTAGAAGACAGTATCCTTAACGATATTCACGACCTAACTAACCAATTGATTCAC
This sequence comes from Hermatobates lingyangjiaoensis, assembly GCA_026182355.1. Classification (NCBI taxonomy): domain Eukaryota; kingdom Metazoa; phylum Arthropoda; class Insecta; order Hemiptera; family Hermatobatidae; genus Hermatobates; species Hermatobates lingyangjiaoensis. The sequence continues at coordinate 2,251,758 of JAPFBL010001935.1, read as the reverse complement.
TTACAACGAGAGAAAAAAATGTTGATATAATAACAAAATTCGATGCATACAACATTTCACTGGCTTGTCACATCGGCTACAGTCAGTAGCCAATGACAATGATTTGTCAGGAATAGACAAAGGACAGGAATTGGTTCCTCTGTGCTACATGATCGATCAGTCAATCAGATCTGTTATTAGAAAATGTGTTAATATTCAAAGACATGTACACAATTAGTCAAAGTAATAAATATTTTGATTGAATTTTTGTTTTTTTCCACCCCCCCAGCTGTCATGTATTTATTGTAATTGAGTTAATAAAGAGACAAGATAGATCAATTGTTTAAAAATCAATGCTACTTTATATAAATATTATATTCAGCCTATAGGAACAATAGGATGTAATTCTTTCATCAATTGTTATTGTATAACTGCGTAAATAGTATACTCTGGTCAGTCTTGAACACTAGGTTCAGTCGTGTGACCTTGAACTACTCACTTGCGATCGGACCAGAACACTCTTAATGTTTCACACGCCTTGTCTCATCATTACTTGTCTCGACTTGCAATGGAGATGGTTAATAATGTACTCAAACATACCTGCCAGGATAGGCTTAGGAGGACAGGCCCTCCTCACCAAGGTTGGATGAATCATCCCTGACTAACACTCTTGTGTAATTATTCAGTCCACACAGTCCCACCTGAGCCTGCATGGGCTAAGGTCAATGACCCCATCACATTTGATAGTCATGTCTGACTAGCATTCTCAAATTAAAATTATTTATATTAATCTGTCTCAATATCACTCACATAGTGATACTTGTCGCATGAGATAATTTTATCTCCATTATTACATTTATATTAAAGTAAAATAAGTCACTTCATCATCTCAAGAATAAAACGCCTCGATCATCCATATCATTAGAGCCAATACTCTCTCTCTCTCTCTCTCTCTCTCTCTCTCTCTATCCAGAATATTTACATCTTTATACCATCAAACTAATAACATCTAGCAAACCAATTAAGTTGGATAGGTTCATAATGATTTAAAGAAAAAAAAAATATGGATATTGATGTGATTTTGAAGTAATTTCAGTATCACCTGTGCTTTTTTTTTTAACATCATTTCCATACACTTTATAACTACATGCTGTAAAAATATCACTATGTCCACCAAAATAATAATAAGGAGTGTTTATCTAAATATACACTCTCCGTAAACATCTGACTATATTTCATAGTGTGTCTCTCTACACCTCATGATTGACTCTTTTACACAGACTTTGCTCAAATTATCATTAATAGTGATATGAAACAGGTGGATATTGGAATGATTTGGCTTGATTTAGTTGAATGACAGAGAGAGAGAGAGAGAGAGAGAGAGAGAGAGAGAGAGAGAGAGAGAGAGAGAGAGAGAGAGAGAGAGAGAGAGAGAGAGAGCACACTTGCTAGTCTTTTGAACTAGCATATTATATCTTGTAGTAGATATAATAGGAGAGAGCTGTCACAGGGCTACTGAGCAGTTCAAGGTCACACGAAGGGACCATTAGGGACCAATTAGAGTAAGAACTATAATACATTTACCAAAACTATCTACAACTCACATAGAAAACTAACAGAAATTATTGAGACCAACAGATACTTAAAAAAAGATTATTTTATAATCAGAGTTCTTAAGTACACATCTATTTCAAAGTAACAAACAATAATTTTAACTTATCATGTAATGGTTATCATGTAACTTAAATAACCCTTAGCACACTTTCCAAGGTAAAACTAATTTCCTTTTGTTTGTTACTTTGAAATAGATGTGTACTTAAGAACTCTGATTATAAAATAATCTTTTTTTAAGTATCTGTTGGTCTCAATAATTTCTGTTAGTTTTCTATGTGAGTTGTAGATAGTTTTGGTAAATGTATTATAGTTCTTACTCTAATTGGTCCCTAATGGTCCCTTCGTGTGACCTTGAACTGCTCAGTAGCCCTGTGACAGCTCTCTCCTATTATATCTACTACAAGATATAATATGCTAGTTCAAAAGACTAGCAAGTGTGCTCTCTCTCTCTCTCTCTCTCTCTCTCTCTCTCTCTCTCTCTCTCTCTCTGTCATTCAACTAAATCAAGCCAAATCATTCCAATATCCACCTGTTTCATATCACTATTAATGATAATTTGAGCAAAGTCTGTGTAAAAGAGTCAATCATGAGGTGTAGAGAGACACACTATGAAATATAGTCAGATGTTTACGGAGAGTGTATATTTAGATAAACACTCCTTATTATTATTTTGGTGGACATAGTGATATTTTTACAGCATGTAGTTATAAAGTGTATGGAAATGATGTTAAAAAAAAAAGCACAGGTGATACTGAAATTACTTCAAAATCACATCAATATCCATATTTTTTTTTTCTTTAAATCATTATGAACCTATCCAACTTAATTGGTTTGCTAGATGTTATTAGTTTGATGGTATAAAGATGTAAATATTCTGGATAGAGAGAGAGAGAGAGAGAGAGAGAGAGAGAGAGTATTGGCTCTAATGATATGGATGATCGAGGCGTTTTATTCTTGAGATGATGAAGTGACTTATTTTACTTTAATATAAATGTAATAATGGAGATAAAATTATCTCATGCGACAAGTATCACTATGTGAGTGATATTGAGACAGATTAATATAAATAATTTTAATTTGAGAATGCTAGTCAGACATGACTATCAAATGTGATGGGGTCATTGACCTTAGCCCATGCAGGCTCAGGTGGGACTGTGTGGACTGAATAATTACACAAGAGTGTTAGTCAGGGATGATTCATCCAACCTTGGTGAGGAGGGCCTGTCCTCCTAAGCCTATCCTGGCAGGTATGTTTGAGTACATTATTAACCATCTCCATTGCAAGTCGAGACAAGTAATGATGAGACAAGGCGTGTGAAACATTAAGAGTGTTCTGGTCCGATCGCAAGTGAGTAGTTCAAGGTCACACGACTGAACCTAGTGTTCAAGACTGACCAGAGTATACTATTTACGCAGTTATACAATAACAATTGATGAAAGAATTACATCCTATTGTTCCTATAGGCTGAATATAATATTTATATAAAGTAGCATTGATTTTTAAACAATTGATCTATCTTGTCTCTTTATTAACTCAATTACAATAAATACATGACAGCTGGGGGGTGGAAAAAAACAAAAATTCAATCAAAATATTTATTACTTTGACTAATTGTGTACATGTCTTTGAATATTAACACATTTTCTAATAACAGATCTGATTGACTGATCGATCATGTAGCACAGAGGAACCAATTCCTGTCCTTTGTCTATTCCTGACAAATCATTGTCATTGGCTACTGACTGTAGCCGATGTGACAAGCCAGTGAAATGTTGTATGCATCGAATTTTGTTATTATATCAACATTTTTTTCTCTCGTTGTAAGTGAATCAATTGGTTAGTTAGGTCGTGAATATCGTTAAGGATACTGTCTTCTACACAGGTTATGTTAAACAGTTCTAAGACATTTACAATGTTTCCTGTAACACTTTGTAAATATTCATCATATTCCACAAAATAGCCTTCTTTTTTGTAATTGAAATATAATTTACCGTTCATATGACGAAACACTGATGTAATACTTCTTGCATTTAAGCCATGATATAGATCTTCCAATGTACCTTTTATAACAAATTCATTTTCGAGCGCTTCTAGTAGGTAATAGTGGTCTGCAATTAAATAAACTCTTCCCAAGTAGTCAACATATGATCCTGTTATAGTCTTCATCATTCCGTGATGAACAATATTCATCAATGGTTCTTTCTTAACCAAACGGAGACGGGGAAAATCAACAGTGTAAACTGTATTATTAACAAACATTACAAGGTTTCCATTACGATTTTGGTAAATTGAATCTATTCCGTTAAAGTTTCTTAGAAAAAAGCCCAACCATTGATTTATTCTATATGCAGCTGACATTTGGTATTTACTTCTTAATGACTCCACTAAACTCACTCTCCATGCATATTTCTTGTAAAAGAAATAAACTGATTTTTGAGTGATTAGAACATGATCAATTTTATATCTGTAGGAGCAAAGATCCGTGACGTAGTTCATTTCTTCCATTCCTGGTAATGAATTAGTAGAAGTTGTATCAGCTGATTTCACAGGTTTTTTCCCATATAACTTTACAATTGATGAAATGTCGGTGGGATCTAAAGCAAGCTCGCTCATGTTTCGTATACCATCTGGTATTCTATAAATTGGATGCATAATAGAGTTTCTATTGACTGTATTATGGTTCAAACCCAAAGTATGACCAATTTCATGTACAAGTGTATGAAAAAATGATATGTCTCCGTCTTCAGGCAATTTCATTGTCATTTCCCAGTTATAATGTTCATTGTTAAAATGCATTTCAAGCGTGTCATCATAAAGTCCAGTTTTTGGAGAATATGCATGAGCTATCGTGACTTTCTCAAATGGTTGACATAATGTGGCATTGTTTTGAATCATTGTATGATTTGCGTCGGAGAATTTCATGACGATGTTTGGTTTGTCTTTGCTTTTAATAAAACTTATGTTAGCATGCTCTTCCCAAAGAAATAAGGCTTTTTCAACAATATCGTGAGGTATTTCACTGTCGTATGTGTACCATTTTATCGTGTTTACTTTCCATTTTAGATTTTCCAATGTTCCTTTTGTAGAATATCTAGATAAAACATCATCTTTTACCCCACATCTTGGGCTTTCCATCAAATGTAAAGTCTCGGACGTTAATTCTCCACTAGTATCAATATTGAAATTATTTTGAAATAAACGAATGGCATTTTTAACAACACCGTTGCTATATATTGAAGCAACACCTTCTTCTTTACTTGCGTCCTCCAAATAGCCATATGTTTTCAAGTATCCGATGTAGTCTACTCCTCTGCATAAGTGAATGACTGACATAGAGACTAACAAAATGTAAAACATCATGTCCTTCTCCTACAATGTAGTGTTCAAGACTAAGCAGGGTATAATGTAGATTATGTATTTCCAATCGTTCAGTCGTGTGACCTTGAACTACTCACTTGCAATCGGACCAGAACACTCCTAATGATTCACTCACCTTGTCTCATCATCACTTGTCTCGACTTGCAATGGAGACGGTTAATAATGTACTCAAACATACCTGCTAGGATAGGCTTAGGAGGACAGGCCCTCCTCACCAAGGTTGGATGAATCATCCCTGACTAACACTCTTGTGTAATTATTCAGTCCACACAGTCCCACCTGAGCCTGCATGGGCTAAGGTCAATGACCCCATCACATTTGATAGTCATGTCTGACTAGCATACTCGAATTAAAATTATTTATATTAATCTGTCTCAATATCGCTCACATAGTGACACTTGTCGCATGAGATAATTTTATCTCCATTATAACAGCTACCATATACTAGGTGGTGTTTATCTAAATATACACTCTCATAAACACGTGATTTTATCTCATATTGCCTATCTGCTCCCTCATAATTGTCTCTTTTACGCATACTTTGCTCAAATTAGTATTAACAGTAATATGAAACAGGTGGATATTGGACTGCATTGACTATGAGTGTATGTGAAAAAATACAACGCGACATGTCTTAGCGTTAATGTAGAAGGTTAATGTACTGCAGTAGACTCGGGTGGTAACCTTGAGCATGTTTCGACAGGTTTAGGAGATGTGGCTGGATAGGCTAAGGTCGGCTCACCTTGGGCGGATGAGTCATGCTTGAATAACACTCTCTTGTAATTATTCTTTCCACGCAGACCCCTCCATCTGGAGCCAGCATGTAGTGTCTGGACAGGTGGAGCGAGCCTTTATCGGGACGATTATCCATGTCATTAACGCTAATTTTATTTACAATAATAATGGACATGTTAGGAGCTGGCATCCAATTCACTCCTCCCTCACCCACCCCCTTTGAACTTACTCAATTTAATGAGTAATGTTGTGTTAAAAAAAAAATCAACATAAATTCAATAATAAATTAGGATTTGACCATCTGGATATTGATGTCTGTGTACAGCGAGTGTGTAAACTAACAAGAGTCTGCGAGACATGTTGAACTACAAGTGAACATGTCCAACTGAGCTCCAGACCAAAAACAATGAGTTTTTTTTTCATTGTGTGCATTATAACATTAACTTGGTACAGTAATGTCATTAGGGTAACCATGAGTTAGATATGACTCAGTTATTAGTCCACTTGTGAATCAAAACATTGAGGAAGAGGAAAAGATGGTGAGAGTTTGCATATGGAGGTGAAGACGTTTGATATAAGTGTGGGACCATATATGATGTGTGAATATTGCTCTGGCTTGTTCTCAGATGAAGTCAACACTCTAGCGTCAAGCTAGTTATGATCAACAGTAGGACAGTCCGTAGACAGCTGACGTAAAAAGCATAAAGCATTCCTTATAAAATTTACAGATGGTGTTAAGTTATTTCAAAATCCATACCCATAACAATCTCTCGACCCTTCCGAGCCCTTGTAAAGAACTGATATTCCCATCAGATGAACATCAAATAATCCAAACTGATTAAAAATTACTCCTTATCATTATTCATGATAAAAGACAACTAAAAACTACCACTGGTAAAAACATAGCATTAAGGGCTAAAAAAGGGTTCTAACTCGTAAACGGTAAGAAACATCGAAAAAATAATGAAATAATGCGCGAAGTGCCATCCGAGCCAAATTATTTTCCCACGCTGAGTGAAATGATACCAAACTCAATGTACCTACACTCAGCCCTTATGATCCCTTCGAAGGGACTCAAAGCGAAATGACATGAGCAAATAAAGTCTAAAATCAATACAAATTTCTCTTTCCTCGTTATTTACAACAAGGTAATGATCAATAAACTCTACTATATCATCCCATTATTGACAATATAGCTTTAAGGGCTAAAAAAGGGCTGTAACTCGTAAACGGTAAGAGATATCGAAAAAATAATGAAATTTCGGAAAGCACGAAGTGCCATCCGAGCCAAATTATTTTCAAACGCTGAGTGAAATGATACCAAACTCAATGTACCTCCACTCAGCCCTTGTGATCCCTTCGAAGGGACTCAAAGCGAAATGACATGAGCAAATAAAGTCTAAAATCAATACAAATTTCTCTTTCCTCGTTATTTACAACAAGGTAATGATCAATAAACTCTACTATATCATCCCATTATTGACAATATAGCTTTAAGGGCTAAAAAAGGGTTCTAACTCGTAAACGGTAAGAAACATCGAAAAAATAATGAAATAATGCGCGAAGTGCCATCCGAGCCAAATTATTTTCCCACGCTGAGTGAAATGATACCAAACTCAATGTACCTACACTCAGCCCTTATGATCCCTTCGAAGGGACTCAAAGCGAAATGACATGAGCAAATAAAGTCTAAAATCAATACAAATTTCTCTTTCCTCGTTATTTACAACAAGGTAATGATCAATAAACTCTACTATATCATCCCATTATTGACAATATAGCTTTAAGGGCTAAAAAAGGCTGTAACTCGTAAACGGTAAGAGATATCGAAAAAATAATGAAATTTCGGAAAGCACGAAGTGCCATCCGAGCCAAATTATTTTCAAACGCTGAGTGAAATGATACCAAACTCAATGTACCTACACTCAGCCCTTATGATCCCTTCGAAGGGACTCAAAGCGAAATGACATGAGCAAATAAAGTCTAAAATCAATACAAATTTCTCTTTCCTCGTTATTTACAACAAGGTAATGATCAATAAACTCTACTATATCATCCCATTATTGACAATATAGCTTTAAGGGCTAAAAAAGGCTGTAACTCGTAAACGGTAAGAGATATCGAAAAAATAATGAAATTTCGGAAAGCACGAAGTGCCATCCGAGCCAAATTATTTTCCCACGCTGAGTGAAATGATACCAAACTCAATGTACCTCCACTCAGCCCTTATGATCCCTTCGAAGGGACTCAAAGCGAAATGACATGAGCAAATAAAGTCTAAAATCAATACAAATTTCTCTTTCCTCGTTATTTACAACAAGGTAATGATCAATAAACTCTACTATATCATCCCATTATTGACAATATAGCTTTAAGGGCTAAAAAAGGGCTGTAACTCGTAAACGGTAAGAGATATCGAAAAAATAATGAAATTTCGGAAAGCACGAAGTGCCATCCGAGCCAAATTATTTTCCCACGCTGAGTGAAATGATACCAAACTCAATATACCTACACTCAGCAGTGGAAGGTGATGTTTTATAATAATGAACAGATGACAAAGGAACTCTGTATAGAAGGGGTGAATACTAATGAGCGGCCGACTGACTGGAACAGGAAGGTGTGGGAGGCGGGTGGTACATGTGGGTGAGGGGTGTGGGTGCGGTGGGTCAGTGGGTTTGTTAGTAGGGAACAGGTTGTTGAGGCAGAAGTGTGTGTCAGGTTAGTAGGATACACAAGATTGTGTGGGAAGTACGTCTTGGTTCTAACGGGAATGATTGTGACCCGTGTTCGTATAGTAATGAGGTTGAAGCGGCAGTTGACCAGCTGGCTGGGTTCATTCGTCAACACACTTTCTCAATGCTCCATTCACTTTAATTAAAATATCACTTCTATATCACCATTTTTTTTTCTATTTTCATCTCTAAAAAATTATTAAAATGATATAAAAATAAATATATATATCACCAATGATAGGTTGGGCTGTGGGTGACCTTGAAAGTAGGTCAGTGTTCAAGCCCCAGTCATAACACAGCTGGTGGGTGACCTAGTTCCAGTATTTATAATACTATACGAGCTAGTGTGCCAGTATTTATAATAATATTCGAGCTAGTGTGCCAGAGTTTATAAAACTTAACTACTCACGCCATTTGCAAAATATTAGTTTTCCAGTTGTAGTAGTTAACGAATAAACATTATTTTCACTGAGAATTCACACTGTGTCTCTTTATGTTCACACAATTTTGATACACAGCTCCTTCTCTTATAAGGCGCTATTTTCTTGTTGTCTAATTTCATTGTTGGTTGTCAAAAGGATTACGCAATTTATGTGTTGAATAAATAAATTATTCAATAAGAGAAATAATGGGATAAATATAATTGAATAAATGTTGAATAAATAACAATATTTTCCAAATTGAATCATAAGCTAAAACTTTTACAATTTTATAAGAAACTACCTTTTTTTTACTATAAATTTGATATTTTTTTTTAATTATACTTGATAAAACTTTAATAATAACTGCACAGTTAATACCTTGTGGAAATTTTAAGTCATGAAACAAAAATATTGGCCCCTAATAATAATTTTACGTCCATATTTGTTACAAGTGATTGAACATGCATATTTGTATTAATATATTTAAAGCTCGGCAAATAAGAAACTTCATTAGAAATCTGTGCCCTTGAATTTTCAACTTCAATAAATACTTTTTATGCTTCTGGACTTTTATTTTTATTTGAGTCAATATTCCGTGATTTGTTAATTTATAAACAACCATCTTTAAATGTAAAGTTTTACTAGAATCATTTGCGATGTAAGAACTTGGGAGATACAATATATTAATTAAGCTTCAAACCGTCAGCTTCTAGTTTAACCAAAAGTGTTGAAGTAAAGTACTGCAGTTATTGCCTTTACTTTATTTATTTCTGTTCATTTAATTTAAAATTGCATTTGGAATACCAACCAAATTAAATAAATTATGTTAAGTAATGTTCACGGTTACTTTGCTGGCTTTGATTGGAAAATTTAGTGGAAGGACTAGGACCGCAGAAATGACTGTTATCTGTCTCCCTGGATACTTTCCAAGTCCATTACAACTGCCGACAGCACCAGCTAACTGCCTTCTTACCCTTTACTTCTTAATTTCTTACCAGTATTGTTGCTCCACAATACGCTCCAATACTTCGTCCATTTCACCCTCACTATTCACTTGTGTTATCTGCTTGAACAGTTTCTCAATTTTTTTTTTAAATTTATTTCATTAAAATAAATTTCATTATCTCAGTGACAACTGTTTTATTTAAAAGCTCAGTGAACAAAAGCAAAATAATTTTCTCTCTGATGTTCATTTGTAAATTTTATGTAATTATGGAAACTCTGATAATTATGGAAATATTTACGAAATTGTTTCAACATTTTGAAGGCTTTACAAGTTTCATGGTCTCTTGAATCATGTTTTCAATTTTGGTTTGTATGTATGTGTTGTGCGTGTGTATGGTGTTTGAGTCGATGTACGTAAAAAATCTATGGATCAAATTAATATCCCCCCCCTCTAACGCCTTTATGCTTGTAGTTTGATGGTCTTCGATGAATATTATCTAGCGAAAAATTAACTATATTAACCTGTATATATTTTAAACACAATTTTGACTTAATTTCTCCAGAGTTTTAATGTTGCAGTTATTATTTAACTGCTATCTGTATGAATAAAAAAAAGGTTTTGTCTGTACATATTGCCTAGAACTGACTCATTTTTTATGTAACTGACTCAAGTTATCCTTATGTACCCTTACAAAAAAGGAAATACCTGTACGGTATACAAGTATTTTCAGATAGCAAGTAGGCATTGTTAGTTGATTTTAATTTCGTTTGTGTTTATCATTATTCGCTCGCTTTTAAAAAGTGAGTCCTACCTACCCGCCCGCGTACTAAATAAGTACGAAGAATAAAACTTCATTTGTGTGGAGACTTTTGTTTGTTTATCCATTTTACCTCAGAATGAGTAAATAAGTACGCTTTTATGCGTAGAATAATGAAATGTTTAAATAGTTGATTATAAAATCAAATTTGACTCAGTATTTAAAGCTGCAAAACGTAAAAGAAACTCCAGATCTAATGACACTTGTGGACTGTACTACTAATGATATTTTCTACTATTCTATAATTGATAATAATATTTTGGAATACCACTTATGATCTCTGAACCTTTGTAAAATACCCGTCAAAGACGGGTCTGATAGTAACCATTAATTAAAAAAATATTTGATTTTTCTGATAGCAAAAAAAATGGAGGTTTCATAGAAAAATGTGAAAGTTTTAACTTATGATTCAATTTGAAAAATAGTGTATTTATTCATCTTATTTAAAAACATTTATTTATTGAATACATAAATCGTGTTACATAAACGCGATAAATTAAATGAAATTCCAAAAGTAATAGTTAGTGCTTTGACCCTTTCAAGAGGCAATGTAGTTCTAACTATGTGAAACACAACTTGGAATAATTTAATCAATATGCCAAGTTGTAATAATTGAATAAATTGCCTTCTCTAATAATAATTAGAGTAAGAAATTATTGGAATAATTTTGTGTGGTTTATTTCTCGGATGTGTTTACATTAAAAGAGACCATCTTTATTTAAAATTAAACAAACAAATATAAAGTTTAAATTTCTTTTTGACAAATCATAAAAGTTAATCTAATATGGAAAATTAAAAAAAAACTTTTGGATTATTTAAGGGAGTATTATATAGACTGATATAACAAAATTTCATATAAACACGTGAATCAACAATCAATGATCAAACCACATTATGAAATGAAAAAAAAAAGACTAAGATCTTTCAATCGTAACGAGCGGTCTTCGTCAGAGTCAAAAGGCCAAATGGAAATCCAAAAACAGTTGGGTTTTTGACTGTGACAAAGACCGCTGGGTTGAAAGATCTTAGTCTTTTTTTCCATTTCATATTGTGGTTTGATCATTGATAGACTGATATATGTCAGCGTATCATTCCTGATGGTCTTAGTGATTTAGTTAAGAATAACCAAGTTCAGGATGTATTTTCCAAACCCATTCAAAGATGATTTTATAAACTCCTTATCAATCATATGAGTATTTCTTTCTTTGGGTACTGTAGAGTATAGTGATTAAAGAAGAAATACGTTTGAAGCTATGACGCATTCCCATATGTGAAACATCCATTACATCTTTCTTCATTAGGTCATACTCATTTGGTTATATAATAGAAGCATACGTATGTGTTATTATTTAAATATTGGATTGGCAACTAAGTTCCCGTTGTTTTATTTTTTTTAAATATCAACATTCCTCCTGTCATCAAATGTTTTTGGCATATTGTTTTAGATCACTCGCAAAAGCATGTTTTGTTTTTAGTCGAGTTGTGTTAATTTTCAGATCATTAAAACGGAATGCCATACTTGGGAAAAATGATAATTTTAATCTAAGACTTTAAAAACTACTCATAGTTGGAAGAAAGGAAGACACGATTTCTTCGCCGAATCGTTACTGGTAACAGATTGGAGCACCTCTTCATTAAAATGAAGCTGCGTAAGGAAGGGCTTAGTAAACAAGTTGCTCACGTTTGAAACAACACTAATTGTACTGGAATGTAATAATAATGCAACAGTGGATAATTGCTACATCCCAAAGTATTTAAGATTAAGGTGAATTATACTGGTTTTTAAACAAAATCTTACAAACGGTATCCTCTTTGATAATAATAGATTGATAAAGAAAACCGCAAAAACTATAATATTTATTATTAATTTATACAGAAAAAACAAATATTTTTTTAATCTGATCCATTTTATGGATGAAAGCTGTTTTTTAACACACATTATCTTAAAGAAATATGATTATTTAAGTTACTCTTATTTTGTTTTAATTGATTATACTATTTCCAAGTTAACTTCAAACTTTGAAACAATCTCCATTTTTATCCAATATAATGGCATCAGCAATTACAATGCTGAAGACACCAGTTTTCATTCATTTTAGATCAGAGAAATACAATAGTACTACTGGGAATAGTTGTTTTTTTTATGGTGACACCTCTTGCAGTCGGTAGTATTACTGGGAGTAGTTGTTTTTTTTATGGTGACACCTCTTGCAGTCGGTAGTATTAATGGGAGTAGTTGTTTTTTTTATGGTGACACCTCTTGCAGTCGGTAGTATTAATGGGAGTAGTTGTTTTTTTTTATGGTGACACCTCTTGCAGTCGGTAGTATTACTGGGAATAGTTGTTTTTTTTATGGTGACACCTCTTGCAGTCGGTAGTATTAATGGGAGTAGTTGTTTTTTTTTATGGTGACACCTCTTGCAGTCGGTAGTATTAATGGGAGTAGTTGTTTTTTTTTATGGTGTCACGTCTTGCAGTCGGTAGTATTACTGGGAGTAGTTGTTTTTTTATGGTGACACGTCTTTAAGTCGGTAGTATTACTGGGAGTAGTTGTTTTTTTTATGGTGACACGTCTTGCAGTCGGTAGTATTACTGGGAGTAGTTGTTTTTTTATGGTGACACGTCTTGCAGTCGGTAGTATTACTGTGAGTAGGTGTTTTTTTATGGTGACACGTCTTGCAGTCGGTAGTATTACTGGGAGTAGTTGTTTTTTTATGGTGACACGTCTTGCAGTCGGTAGTATTACTGGGAGTAGTTGTTTTTTTTATGGTGACACGTCTTGCAGTCGGTAGTATTACTGGGAGTAGTTGTTTTTTTTTATGGTGACACGTCTTGCAGTCGGTAGTATTACTGGGAGTAGTTGTTTTTTTTATGGTGACACGTCTTGCAGTCGGTAGTATTACTGGGAGTAGTTGTTTTTTTATGGTGACACGTCTTGCAGTCGGTAGTATTACTGGGAGTAGTTGTTTTTTTATGGTGACACGTCTTGCAGTCGGTAGTATTACTGGGAGTAGTTGTTTTTTTATGGTGACACGTCTTGCAGTCGGTAGTATTACTGGGAGTAGTTGTTTTTTTTATGGTGACACGTCTTGCAGTCGGTAGTATTAATGGGAGTAGTTGTTTTTTTATGGTGACACGTCTTGCAGTCGGTAGTATTAATGGGAGTAGTTGTTTTTTTTATGGTGACACCTCTTGCAGTCGGTACCTTGATGCGATCACTTTTCTTAAACTTAGGTCTTCATACCTATACAGGTTATAAAAAGAAGCAATATCGTTAAATTATATTATTGTCAGTGAGGCAGAAGTTTTTATAAATTTTATAATAAAACTAAGACGTTCTTTATAACCTCGAATGGTTTCGAAACTTCTCCCTTGTCAAAAGTAAACTGAAAGTTACTCTGTATTATAGTATCAAGGTAGGGTCGATAAAAAGTCTTCTCTTGTACAGAATTCTTCCAGTTTACCCTCGACAATTGACTAATTCCGAAACAAAACGAGATATGAAGAGAACGATTGCAGTAATACAATATTAATAAATCTGAAAAAATAATTATTATTAATTATTTATTAAAACTCTTACAAATTATTGAATATAGAGAGAATTATGTATTTATTTTATGAATATTTTATGGAATATTTTGTTGAGCCCACACATAAGAATGTTGGTGATGTAATACAAATGGATTTCACCCTTTAAAAATGTATTTATTGGAGCGAATGACTCAGAAAGTGATCTGTCCCTTGCCTTTCGGCATTCTTGATGTATAATTCAAACAGCTTTCAATTTGGCATTCATTGTATCCACTCAAACTTGCACCATAACCAGTACGTCTACATTCAATCTTCATTTTTTCTTTGTCGTAATTGTATTTTTATTAGTTTTAAATTTTAAGGCTTCATTTCTAGTGAAAGATACAAGTTTGCATTGCTGTAGACGATAAAACAACTTTTTTTCAACAGTTCTTAAACATTCTTTTCTTGTAAATGTTTACTCTAAAAAAAATATAATGCATTAAAGTTACGAATGTAATTGCTTTCAATTCAATTCAAAAATTATCTTCTTATACTACCAACTTAATTTCTTCAGTCTGTCAGTAAATTCAGATATACAGTAGTAGAATATAATGAATTGTTTTTTCAAATGGTCTATAAATTCAAATATTCATGAACATTTCAGAGTTAAATGTAAATTAGATCAGTATAAATATTAAGTTGTTTTAAAACACATAGGTGAAAATAATTTAAGAAAATTTATGTTATTAATAATCTGCAAAATAAACAAAAACAGAATAATATCTACTTCCAATTTCAAAAATATTATATTAACAAAGCAGCTAAAACTAGGCTAGTGACAGGAAAAATTATTTCTTGAATACTTTTCAGATATAGCATACCTGAATCTACCTATCCTAGTAAGTTATCTATTCTACTCTTAACGATAACATGCTCGTATTCTACATGTTCGTGTGCGTATCTACATACTTCATGTATGTTCTACATGAAACACCTCATATGATGTAACGATTCATGTGTTTTTTTTATGAATTACATTGGTATTTAAAAATGTCGAATATTTAAAGAACTTTCTAAAGTTTGTAAACTTAGAATATTATTTTAGAACTTTGTAAAGTTCTTTTTACCACTTTACACTTTTCAGGACAAATAATCATTAAGAAAGGTTTTAGCAGTGTCCTTAGTGGTTTCATTATACTCGTAGGTAACAATTATACTGTATTTTCAAGGCAGGTTTTCCATGTGTTCTAAAACTACATATACACAACTTTCCCTTCCAGTGTTCTCCCAATCTGATATCGTATTAGTACTTCTCAGTGGGTTTCCTATTATTCTGTTTTAATTTTCTTAATTTGATTATCAACTTTTTCTATTCTATAGAAACTCATTACTTTCCCTCGTAACTAGTATATTTATTCTAACAGGCATACACATAAGATAGTAATTTTACAAATATCCAGAGGAAATAAGTTTTGAAAAAGTTTAAAGAAAGGATTTATTTATAAACAAGAAAGATATTCATTTATATACAGCTATAAACAATTATAACATTTATTTACAACATTAAACAACATATTATTTCCGTTGAAGAAATATATACAAATATTAATATCCTTATTTACTATTTTATGTCAAATAATAATAATTGAATAATCGTAGATTCGATAGCATGTAATATATATATATATATATAATATATATATATATATAATATATATATCGAGCATGCTAAATAAATGGATTAAAAAAAAATTAAATAATACTAGGATATCGTATTATATATTTGGAATTACAATATTCTTTTATATACATATTTTCTAATATATTGTTTTACAGGGAATTATTGCAGGTATATGCTATAATAGGATAAAAATAGAAGTCACATAGAGTCTGTCAGAAATAAATAATACAATCATAGATTAAACTGACAAAACCTTTAGTAAGCTGTACAGTACGATCAATAATAAATATGATCTTAAAGTATGTGAACAAAATAATAACTCTTGATTAAGCGTCCATATAAAAAAATTGTGTTAATTTTGTTGACTAAGTGATGTAAGTGAAATTTCATTTGAACCGCCTAACCTGCTATGAATTGTTCTACTTCAGAACCTATTCTTATCAATAGTAATGACTCATTCAACAAAAAGATGGAACATCAAATGTCTGTTGTTGCCCGATACCCACAAGTACTAACATGGTTTTACATTTAGTACGTTGTTAAGAGCGGAAGGAGTACCTCATTTGGTATTTACCACTCAACCTGGTTATTGAAGAGCCATGTATCCGGCTTGATTCATCATTAAAATAAGAATGGTTTGATTTTAATTGAGAAAGTAAATTTTATCTTGTACTCAATCTTGGTAGGGAATAGATGTTTAACGAGTACATGACATCACACTGTCGCAACACATCTCTTTCAGATGAAAATTCAGGTTTGCTGACCGGCAATCGAAACCTGGGTCGTCAATACAAATGCAATCACACTAACTGTTAAGCTACATATGATAAACTCGACACCCAAATGAGAAACTTTAAAATTAAAATTTCAAACGAGCCCATAGTTATGAACATACTAACAACCAAGCTGATATGTTAAAACAATTTTAACAATTTTATTCAATATTAGCTAGTCAATTCCAATTCATACCATTTTATAGTAAATAGTAGTGATTACAGCTCAGTTGAAATGCTTCAGATTTCCTTCGTGTTGTTTGTACATTACACTTTGAAATGTATGTAGGGTGCTTGATTAAGCATTAATTATGTCTTACCAGGAGCATAGCAGATGAGGAAGCTTGCATTAAGGCAAAGGCCTGCCCAAAACCTAAAGTCCGCATTGCTTACGATGGTAAATAAGAATAACTGGCATTTCTCCAAAAGTATTATATAAAATTTATCTGTTTCTATACAGAAATATTGTTAATTTACAATATAATGTTTATATTTATTTATTTTTCGTATTTATTACAGTATTAACAGCGTTTATTCTTGGATTAACATTGGTCATACACGTGAATATATTATTTGCATTTACATTTGAACAGCAAAATAATACGATAATACGATTGCAATAATACCTTTAAAAAAATTCTAGAGGAATGAGGTGTTGCGTGCACTATTCCCAGGCTTTGAATTGTTTCCAACTCTTTTATCTTGTGACAAACAGTGCATAAAGCATTTCGTGCATAGATTTTCCATATTCTAATCAAAATAGTTTTTTCTAGTTGGATCCATTCAGCAACCTTAGCTTAACACTTCTTATATAAATTTATTTAAAAAATTATTTTAACAAAAGTTAAAACTGTTTTTATAATTTAAAATAACGTCAGAGATGGAGACAATTAGTGTATTATAAGATGATTTAATTGAAGTCAACTCAGTATAAAGATTAACTAGAAACACTTTTCTTATTTGTTATAGTTGTAGTTTAGAATGTGAAGGCTTTTAGTATCAAGTCAGACTCCTGATAACCCTCTTTTTTTAAAACTATGGAAATAACTAGTTCATTGTGATGAAAAGCACAACCCATATATTGAAATCTTTGTTCTAGAGCATATCTGTAGTTATTTATCCGAATAACGAAGGCTCTGATCTCTCACTATGTACTTGTTGGAATTCTTTAACAGCCTTGGGATTCTCTGAATACATTCTGTTTTGAGTTAGTCCCAGAGAATTTATCTGAAGGATTAAGGTATATTCTGTGAGGTGCTTATTGGAACCAGTGTTTTTGAACGCAATAAACTAGTCATTATCAAAGTTAAGTTTCATTGAATTTGATCAAAAGAAATGAGGTTTATAAAATGTTTAGTGCTCGTAATTTTTGTCGACTATCTAGTGATGAAGAAATCTGTGATTGGTTTACCACAGTAGGGGGAAAGTGTTTACAAAAGTTTAAGGAAACCATAGAAAGTTGTTTGATAGTGGATTTTCTAACATCTACTCTATCAGTAATGGTACTTAATTTTGTTTAATGGTGTGTTATAAAAATAAGAATTATTCTATAATTTAAAATCTAAATAAGCGTATAGTGCTTAGATGTTTAAATAAGACATTGAAAAAAATGTCATTATTTACTTGAATGAGTGACGATTAAAATACCAAATCGGGGGAAGGTTTGTGTTTCATTCAATTCATGAAATTAGAGCTTTTTATATTGGAATTAACAGAAGCCCTTATGAAGCTGTGTTTGGTTGTGCGCCAAAGGTTGGAATTGTGAATTATGGGTTAGCCTTACTTAGCTCTAGCTGTGTCTGTTTTAGCTCATTAGCTTCGCAAATCTGGCGCGGTGTGCTCACATGGTGAGATTCACTCCCTTTGTGTTTCACTCAGGAAAACTAACTACCACCTCATTATTCTATAAAATTATATATATATATATATATAATACATTTCAAGTTTTTAGTGACTTCTGCCTCCTTCCGCTCTCATGATCTCTTAGAAGGGTATCTGGAGATTTTTAACCATTTCTATTGTCTTCTTCAGAAAATGGTTTTAAATAATCAGTGGCTTATCTCTATCGTTTAAATTTATTTATTTTAAATAAATAAATGAGGAAATATTATTTTGAATGAGTAAATAACAAATTTATATAATTTTTGAAGAAGACTTCTGTCTTTTTTCACCAAACTTTCTTAATGGAACATTTGAAGTATCAGGGATTAAACTTTCTTATACCCCTCAGAAAATGTTTATATATATATATATATATATATAATATATATATATATAGGTAAATTTTGGTAGCAGTCCTTCCTGTAAACACACATTGTTAAAAATATGACCATATTTTGCTGAAACTTGCTTCTTAATAAATTTCTCATGTTTTCTGAATAGAGTTCTTGTTACTATATCTTGTCACTACACATATAAAGCCTCCTCATTTACGACTTTTTTACTAACTGTCTCTAATTTCCTGATTATTTTTCCTTCATTTTGGGGTAAATCCCAAATTAATTTTGCTAGAGAGATTTGAACTTTACCAGTTGGGTTAACATATCATGACAAGTGAAACGAATAAGCAACCAATATATATTTACTTACAAGCTTTCGACTGTATAGTAGTCATCATCAGGTATAATTTTGGTCTAACATTTAAAGAAACAAATTTAAATTATATATATATATATATATATATATATATATATATATTAAATGTGATCTAAATATGAATATATATCAAGTTTTATAATTAGAGGGACTTAGATTTCAAGACCAGTTCCTCTGTTTTTCGTTGAAAATGTTTTTACATAATTCATGTTCTCATCATAAGGGGGTGATGCTGGTTGGTCCTCGTTCCTACCCCTGGATAGCTGTGCACCTTTTTTAAAAGTTTGAGTATCAGACAAAGCAATTTGCACAGTGAACTGAACACCAGCAGCTGCCTCTCCTTGAAGCCGTAAATCTACATAAACAGTCCTTTTCAGCTACTCTTCGTGTTAAAATGAGAAAATATAGCAAACAAAGAATAAAAGATGTTTGACTAAATTATAATATGTAGAAAAACACTTAATCATGAGTTTAAGGGGGAAAGAGGAGAAAAGACGCATTGAAATATGGTGCCCAGATAGATCTTATGGTAGTAAACTAGAAATTAGTGTCAAAGGTAAAATTCATCAGAACAAAAGTAAGGCTGGAGAAAGAAGAGGTGTGCACTATCATAAATGTTTACATCCCCTCACAAGGGATCCCTGACTTGGATTTGATGTCAGTAATAAAGAATTGAAGAAATTTATCCTGTTAGGAGATTATAATAGCAGATACAGTTCATGGAATGCTGGGAATGAAAAGAGAAATAGACTGATGCTGTTTGACTGGACCCAAAAACAATATTTAATGATAATGAACAAAAATATAAACCTACTTATCAGTCCCCTTAAGATTATTCTCTAAGAACCCTGGATCTGACATTTGCCCCACTGGATGTGAAAAAATTGATAACTAAATGTAAAGTGAGGGTAGCGAGCACTTCCTCATAACATTTAATATAAACTAAAAACAGAGAATAGTTGAATATCCATCCATCGTAAGAGAGAGAGAAAGAAAAAGAAGAGATTTCACTAAACACGTGAAATAACAATCAATGATCAAACCACAAATGAAATGGGAAAACAAGACTAAGATCTTTCAACCGTAACAAGTTGTCTTCGTCAGAGTCAAAAAACCAACTGAAACACTAGGAAGTAAAAACCGAAACGTTGGAAATGAGAGTTTAATTTGAACCTGAAGAACTGACCGAGTCTCGATAAATTTTAGTTTTGTTTCTATTCCTCGGTCGATACTTTTATCATGTATATATTATATATAATTATCAAACCAAAATAAGAAATGGGAAAACAAGACTAGTCTTTTAGTTTTGTTTCTATTCCTCGGTCGATAC
This sequence comes from Hermatobates lingyangjiaoensis, assembly GCA_026182355.1. Lineage (NCBI taxonomy): Eukaryota > Metazoa > Arthropoda > Insecta > Hemiptera > Hermatobatidae > Hermatobates > Hermatobates lingyangjiaoensis. Next base: position 2,231,242 of record JAPFBL010001935.1, on the reverse strand, counting down.
TTTTATCGTATATATATATAAATAAAAAGATTTCACATAAACACGTGAAATAACAATCAATGAAGAGTCAAAAACCCAACTGAAACACTAGATGCAGAGAACATCTGGTGAGGGGTTGAGAAGAGTGGGAGGGAAGAGTGGTATTTACCCATGAAAAATCAATGTTGTTAAGAAATATTATTGAATCGTCTCTAATTAAATTTAATAAATCAAATATTATAAACATTAGAAACGGTCTCTTCAAACTGGATATTTTCGTTACGAGGGCAATAGCCTCTTCAAAGAGGGTTGACAGCTAGCGGATAGTTTTTTACTTTTTCTTACTGTACTCTTTTGTTTCCCCAAGCATCCCTTTCTGGACATTAGTCCTTTCCTGCGCTTTCACCCCCTTTTAAAATACCACTCTTCCCTCCCACTCTTCTCACCCTCACAGATGTTCTCTCCATCTAGTGTTTCAGTTGGGTTTTGACTCTGACGAAGACCGCTTGTTACGGTTGAAAGATCTTGTCTTCTTTACATTTTTTTATTGTGGTTTGATAATTGATATTATATTTTATATATTATTATTATATATATAATATATATATTGGTATAAATAGGCAGCAGATCTTCTTTTAAACAAGTATCATTAAAATTAACCGCAGTCTCGGCATTCACGATCTTAAGACTGAGAGATTCGATCCTACGAACTAACCTCCTGCTAACAGGGTTCAACTGGAAAAGGAGTTGGCCAAGTGACATGTTAAATTAAAATCGAACTCATGCTTAGTCATTGCTATAAATAGATTAAAAGGATAGTACAGGTTAATGTAAAGAGAAGGTTAAAGGTCAATAATGAACAAGAAACAAGCGGTTAGAATAAAAGAGTTGAAAGTCCAAGAAATTCAAGAAAGGCCAAGTGACATGTTAAGTTAAACTCGATGACTCATGCTTAGTCATTGCTATAAATAGATTAAAATCGATGACTCATGCTTAGTCATTGCTAAAAATAGATTAAAAGGATAGTACAGGTTAATATAAAGAGAAGGTTAAAGGTCAACGGTATAACTGGACTAATAGAGAATAAATAGATTAAGAAAATTAATAATAATGTTAAAATAATTAATAATAATAAAATTAAGATTAATAGTAAACTAGAAAAGATATATTAAATAACGAGTTGAAAGAGAGTAAGAATTAAAAGGGAAGGTATAGTTAGTTAGAAAAAAAAAAAGTAAAGTTTATAGTTAGTTAGTTATAACGAAAAGAATAATAATAATAAATATAAGAAAAGTAAACGTATTGAGTGTGCAAGCTTTCGACATCACAGATGTCATCGACGGGCGAAGTTGTTCCTAGGAGATCCAGGACGCAAAAGGCATAGGGAAGGGAAAGCAGGCAAGTAGTGGGGGTAAGGGGAGTGGGGGAGCCCAACTGGAGAACAGCTGCAGATCACCTGATGCCGGAGGCCGACTCGCGCCGAGCAGCCTCGGGAATACCGACCGCAGGCCGAGCGCCCCCCTCACACCACTCTCGGTCCACCAGTCCGAGTCACCAGATCAACCGAGCCACTATTTCAGCAGCACTATGTGGCGCTACACTCAGTCCGGTATCCCGCTGCACTTCACCGCTTACTACCATACTCCTCATGCTGGGAATGACGAACATGTCTACCATCTGGCAGTTAAGGGAAGGCTTCTTAGACCTAATGTAGAGCGCTTCCAGGATTTTCAGGCGGTTAGGGTCACTTTGCAGTTGAAGGACTTTGGTTCCTTCGACTAACTTCTCCCTAGTGAACGAGTACCATGGACTTCTTGTTCATGTGTTTTGGTCCACCAGCAGACAGATGTAGGGTAAGACGCCTCGAGAGCTTCGTGTTTGTCATGCCGATGTATGTAGAAGGCAGGGCTGCACAGTTCCCTGAATTACAAACATATTCATACACGAGATGACTTTTCTGGAGCTCTGGGGTGACACACTGGGGGCTGTTCTTAAGAACAACATTACTGGTCTTATTGTTCTTATAGAATATTGTTAATTTAAGCTTATCCTCCTCCGTCGTCGTTGAAACGTGCTTAGAGACGATATTTCGCAGCGCTTGTTCATCTTGCTTGTACTGGCTGCTCATGTATGCCCTGTAATACAAGCGTATTATTGATGCCTCTCCTCTGAGGCATCTTTGTTCTCTGTAGTGCCATACCACTTCTCAAGGCATTGACTGATAGTTTTCCTCACATGATTATTGGAATAACCATTGTTGACCAGGACCTGGGTTGCTCTTTCCAACTCCGAGTGGACATCCGACCATTCACTGCAGTGAGTTAGAGCCCTTCTTACATAAGCCGCAATGGTTGAACGTTTGTACCTATCCGGGCATTCACTAATCCCATTCAAACACAGACCGGGTTAGTTGGTTTGCAATAGACACCTGTGCTAAAGCTCCTAGACCGTTGTTGGACCAAAACATCAAGAAATGGAGCTGACCGTCAATACTCTTTTCAACAGTTAGTCTAAGGCCTGATTCATTCTCCAGGTGTTCCTTCAATCTTTCGATCACATTTACGTCTCTGGCTAAGACGAAAATGTCGTCGATATATCTCCCATATATTGTGGGTCTTTCTAATTCAGAAAAGACTTTCCTCTCCACAGCGCCCATGAAGTAATTTGCAAATAGGACACCCAACGGTGATCCCATGGCAACACCATCAATTTGCTGAAACATGCGGCCATCAGGTGAGATAAATGCAGACTCTTTCGTGTATCTTCAGAAGGGACTTCAGGCTCGTTTTAGGGATGTCTATCTTAGGTTGCTCTCCTCAGGGTAAACTTCTTGCAGGATGATGTCAATCGTCCTGTCAACCGGCACATTAGTGAAAAGGGACTCGACATCAAGAGAAGCTATAGTACCCGTACTCTCCGAACCCTTTAAAAGTCAAGGAAGTCGGTAGAAGATGCAAGGCTATAGTCCTTGGGAACGAAGGGAGTGAGATTTCATTCAGTCGCTTCGCCAGTTGGTACGTAGGAGAAGGAATCTGATGATAATAGGCCTTAAGGGTTCCCTGGTTTGTGGGTTTCACATTGCCTAACAATATCCCAAACATAGTCTCCGATGATAGGTGGAAGACTTTTCTTTCCAGTTTTGGCAATTTACCATTTATCAGTTTGTTAACTCTTCTTTAATATCGTCAGTGGGGTTACGGGAAATATGACGAAACTTCGCAGGGTCACTTAGGATGTCGCTGATTTTAGAGTTGTATTCATCTGATCCTATCAAAAATAGCAGGCAGCTTTATCAGCTTTACGGATTGTGATGGAACCATCTTGTTTCAAATTCTTGGCCGCTATACGGTGTCTCGTTTTTAGTATATTACCTTGTAATGCCTCTTTCAATTTAGCTTCTCTAAGTAGTTCCTCACGGATTCCGTCATCGACCTTTAATCGTCCGTCTTTTGCAAGGCTATGGATATCGCCTAGTAGCGACTCAATTTCAATTCGTTTAGCATATGGAGGCGGTTTGGATAGAACATGACAGTTCAAACCGAAGTTCAGTAATTCTCCTCATCCTTATTCAACACCCTCGTTGTGAGATTGATGTAACCATTCACAGGTGCTGGCTGCTTCAAACTGCCACCATTAAGTCGAACTAGTTTCCTAGTTGTTTCTGGAGATAGCGCCTCCCTATGCTGCTGAACGGTTTTATATCAAGCTGTTCGTCAATTTGGGTTTTACATTCTCCATCAATTTCGAGAGAGTTCCACTCGTTGACAGCATCATCAAGTTCACGTCGGAGCGGAGACTTCTCTTTCTTAATATTCATTGCCTCTTGACAAGTTGTTCCTATACGCCAAAGTCTCTGAGGTTTGGCGTGCTGCTAAATCGTGAGTTCTAATATTGGTATAAATAGGCAGCAGATCTTCTTTTAAACAAGTATCATTAAAATTAACCGCAGTCTCGGCATTCACGATCTTAAGACTGAGAGATTCGATCTACGAACTAACCTCCTGCTAACAGGGTTCAACTGGAAAAGGAGTTGGCCAAGTGACATGTTAAATTAAAATCGATAACTCATGCTTAGTCATTGCTATAAATAGATTAAAAGGATAGTACAGGTTAATGTAAAGAGAAGGTTAAAGGTCAATAATGAACAAGAAACAAGCGGTTAGAATAAAAGAGTTGAAAGTCCAAGAAATTCAAGAAAGGCCAAGTGACATGTTAAGTTAAACTCGATGACTCATGCTTAGTCATTGCTATAAATAGATTAAAATCGATGACTCATGCTTAGTCATTGCTAAAAATAGATTAAAAGGATAGTACAGGTTAATATAAAGAGAAGGTTAAAGGTCAACGGTATAACTGGACTAATAGAGAATAAATAGATTAAGAAAATTAATAATAATGTTAATAATAATTAATAATAATAATAATTAAGATTAATAGTAAACTAGAAAAGATATATTAAATAACGAGTTGAAAGAGAGTAAGAATTAAAAGGGAAGGTATAGTTAGTTAGAAAAAAAAGAAAGTAAAGTTTATAGTTAGTTAGTTATAACGAAAAGAATAATAATAATAAATATAAGAAAAGTAAACGTATTGAGTGTGCAAGCTTTCGACATCACAGATGTCATCGACGGGCGAAGTTGTTCCTAGGAGATCCAGGACGCAAAAGGCATAGGGAAGGGAAAGCAGGCAAGTAGTGGGGGTAAGGGGAGTGGGGGAGCCCAACTGGAGAACAGCTGCAGATCACCTGATGCCGGAGGCCGACTCGCGCCGAGCAGCCTCGGGAATACCGACCGCAGGCCGAGCGCCCGCCCTCACACCACTCTCCGGTCCACCAGTCCGAGTCACCAGATCAACCGAGCCACTATTATCAGCAGCACTATGTGGCGCTACACTCAGTCCGGTATCCCGCTGCACTTCACCGCTTACTACCATACTCCTCATGCTGGGAATGACGAACATGTCTACCATCTGGCAGTTAAGGGAAGGCTTCTTAGACCTAATGTAGAGCGCTTCCAGGATTTTCAGGCGGTTAGGGTCACTTTGCAGTTGAAGGACTTTGGTTCCTTCGACTAACTTCTCCCTAGTGAGACGAGTACCATGGACTTCTTGTTCATGCTGTTTTGGTCCACCAGCAGACAGATGTAGGGTAAGACGCCTCGAGAGCTTCGTGTTTGTCATGCCGATGTATGTAGAAGGCAGGGCTGCACAGTTCCCTGAATTACAAACATATTCATACACGAGATGACTTTTCTGGAGCTCTGGGGTGACACACTGGGGGCTGTTCTTAAGAACAACATTACTGGTCTTATTGTTCTTATAGAATATTGTTAATTTAAGCTTATCCTCCTCCGTCGTCGTCGTTGAAACGTGCTTAGAGACGATATTTCGCAGCGCTTGTTCATCTTGCTTGTACTGGCTGCTCATGTATGCCCTGTAATACAAGCGTATTACTTGATGCCTCTCCTCTGAGGCATCTTTGTTCTCTGTAGTGCCATACCACTTCTCAAGGCATTGACTGATAGTTTTCCTCACATGATTATTGGAATAACCATTGTTGACCAGGACCTGGGTTGCTCTTTCCAACTCCGAGTGGACATCCGACCATTCACTGCAGTGAGTTAGAGCCCTTCTTACATAAGCCGCAATGGTTGAACGTTTGTACCTATCCGGGCATTCACTAATCCCATTCAAACACAGACCCGGGTTAGTTGGTTTGCAATAGACACCTGTGCTAAAGCTCCTAGACCGTTGTTGGACCAAAACATCAAGAAATGGCAGCTGACCGTCAATACTCTTTTCAACAGTTAGTCTAAGGCCTGATTCATTCTCCAGGTGTTCCTTCAATCTTTCGATCACATTTACGTCTCTGGCTAAGACGAAAATGTCGTCGATATATCTCCCATATATTGTGGGTCTTTCTAATTCAGAAAAGACTTTCCTCTCCACAGCGCCCATGAAGTAATTTGCAAATAGGACACCCAACGGTGATCCCATGGCAACACCATCAATTTGCTGAAACAATTGATTAGTTTCACAATTGATACATATATATATATGTATATATATATATACATATAATTATCAAACCACAATAAGAAATGGGAAAACAAGACTAGTCTTGTTTTCCCATTTCTTATTGTGGTTTGATCATTGATTGTTATTTCACGTGTTTATGTGAAATCTTTATATATATATTCATAAGTACAAAACTATTTTAACGTAAAAAGAGACTGTTTTTAGTTCTAACCCTAATGGCTTTCAATAAAACTAGTAGCAGTTTGTTTGAGAAATGTCTTTTAACTAATTTAGAATAGCTTTTGTGAAGATGTGGCTTTTAAGTCAATGTTGAGCTGGCATCATGGGATAAGCAATGGCTGGCCGTGACCTGGAGTTGGGTGACTCATTACAGGCAAATCTAATGGTCCTACATCTCGGCCAAACTCATGCCAACCTTGTTTGATATTCAGTGGCTTGATAAATTAGCAAGGAAGGACCCAACTAGAAGGGAATTAACTGTGCCAAGCGTTCAAATGCAAATCTCAACTTTACTTATTTGGTTACTTTACTTGCCTCAGTGAACTTCAAAATGTTATTTTTTCCAAATCTATGAGTGCTCAAAAGTGCAGTTATTCTTCGTTTTGATGATGCCCCATATTCTTTTGGGTAGTACGATAAGATGGCAAAGTTACTTTGTTTGATCAAATGTGATTTTAGAACCCCTTATTTCTCTCCTAAACTACTATGACCAGAGCGTTCACATTTTACTATTACTATGAACCCAACAGTTTCAGTACCTGATACAAACTGAAATATTTTATTCTTCATTTGATAACGAGAAAGGTTAGTTTTTAAATAGAATATAATAAATGGCTTATGATAGACTTTGGAAGCTTGTGGAATCGATAAAGGCCACATCGTTTGACAGACCATTTTATCACATTATACCGAAGAATAAAACCTCATGAATAATTTTTGTCATGTGAATAAATCACATGAACAGATAGAAATGTTCTAGTGCATTTAATAATTTCAGAAAATTGTTTTCAGCGCTAAAACGCTTATTTAAACAAATGAAATGTTGTGAGAAAACTATATAAAGTTAGTGTACTATGAAAAATATTTCGAAAAACTGTCTGAAAACTCAACTTGGAATAAGGGATAATCTTCAGTACTTGTCGGATTTGTTTACATTGACTCAGAAATTTTTTATTGAAATCCAGTCAGACATATTCTTGTAAGATTTAATACAAAAAAATATGAAGATCCATTCAAGATTTAATATGGTATGTAAAAGTAATCGTGCTTCAACCATAAAAACTAAAGCTAAACAGCTATATTTTACTTAACTATTAGTAATAAAAAAGATTGTGAAGTGTTTACATTACTTTAAGGTCTCAAAAGATATTTTTCGACGTTTTTTTTATGATTCCTCTATGTGAGTGGGTGGATGGGTGTATAACAAAAGATAGTGAGTATGCAACAGGATGCTTCGCTTTATACAACAATTTGAATTTTACACTAAAATAGCTATTATTGTGTAGATATGCATAATTTTTTTGGGCAATATTGAGTCATACAAAAGTTACTATTCACGCTGAAATGTGATTTTAGATTACATTTTTTTCCTCCTGAACTACTAATTTTAACTATGGAGCGTTAAAATATTTGGGCTATCACGAGTATGATAGCAGTACCATCTGGTAAAAACTTCTTTTTTTTATGGACAGAAAATGTTAATTTTATAATAAAATATAAAGCAACATGACTTGTGATTGCCTTTGATAAATTGTGGACTCGATAAACATATCACATCCTTTGACGGACCATAACAGAATGATACCCAAAAATAGAACCTTTTGAAAGGATGTACTGAATACTTTTTTATCAAAATCAAATGGCTGAGAGGGACATGATTGATTTTATGATTTCAGAAAATTTTTTTTCAAAACGGCAAACTTTGGAAAACTGAGAAAACTCTAAAAAAAATGTTGAATGAAGTAAATTGATGTTATAAAACATTAATTTAGAAAATTTTTGAAAACTAATGAAACAAACATCAACTTATAAAAGAAATTTGTATAATTCATGATTGCAGCATTTTATGTATGTTAGTTATTACTGAAAACCAAACCCGGAATAAGGATAACCTACGGTACTTCACGCTTTTGTCTATATTAACTTAGAAATTTCGAATCAGAATCCAATCAAACATAATCATGTTTCAATGTTTAATACAAGAAAATTTAAATATATTTAGGAGTTAATACGATATGAAAAAACAATAAAATTGTGAAAACTATAAAAGCCACCGCCAAGAAACATATATTTTATGATGCTCTCCAACTGAAGGATGGTTGTCTAACAGACGTGTTGTAATAAACCAACATATTGCAGGTTTTATTCTAATTGTTAGACATACAGTTAGACATATATTAAACACAGTGAGTTTATGAACTTCATCTAAAAAAATTGTTGTTTTGTTTTTATGTTATATTGAAGCATGGGAAAAGTACCTTTACTTTTACTCTCTTTATGATAATATGCTTACTCTTTTTTATGCCATATCTCGGGTAATTAAAGAAATATAAAGTTAATTTAATTTAATTAAAGAAATAAACACTTAAAGGTTTATTTAAGTGTTTTCGTGGTTCACCTCAAGTTTATTATGCGTGTTAATGTCTTTCGCTAACCTTCTTTTGAAGCTACCAGAGTCTCACCGCAAAGTGATAAGAAAACTAGAGAGTGTCAACAAGAAATTGGTCAATGCAGAAGCTGCTGCTTATTTTAATAATATATATATATATTAGTCTTGTTTTCCCATTTCTTATAGTGGTTTGATCATATATATATATATATATAGACATCTATCCACATATTGTTCCCTTAACTACCATTTATACATGCTGCAATCAACTTCATACGAAGAATGCTGGCTCTGAATTGACAAAGCGGACACCTTTGATCATAAGCAAACTCGAGACAATTGTGTTTAAGAGGTTCGAATTTTTATCAAGTTATGCCTAAAACAAATAAAAGTGAGAGTTAATTACCTAAGAAAATTGTGAAGTTTATTCAAGAATTTAACATTTGAAGTTGACTTTAGAAATAACAAAGTGAAGTAGAATAAGACAGATATGAGCGCGGTGCGTACGAGACCGATGCGATTCAGGCCCTTCGTTTTAAAATAATAATAATATATCGATCGTTTTCATAAATATACTAGAATATATAACAAAATTTCACAATAAACACGTGAAATAAAAAGCAACGTCCAACCACATTAATGAATCAGGACTTTTTACGGTTGAAAATCTTAGTCTTTTTTCTGATTTCTTACTGTGGTTTGGACGTTGACTATACTATATATAGGGATTCCTATTCTTCACAAAACCTCTTGTTCTTCTTGCAACTTCGTTCATGGATTGTTCTGCTCCCATGCGATGCTTTTTATGTAGATTGTAGGCTATGTAGGTATGTAGCTTCTACCAAGCTTAATTTGAATAATCATGTCTTTGTTGGTGAGCACAATGATCTTGCCGTTTCTTAACATGGCAGTTCTCACGGTCTCAGTTTCAGTGACTCTTTCCAAATATAGGTCTTTGGCAGCGTCCTTATCCGAACACCAATGTCACTTTAAAAGTTTCAGTCTCCTTAGTAGTCTCCTGGGAGGTAGATCTGGTTCTGGTCTTAGCCTCAGTCATTAATTATTCTGTATTTATTTAGTCTTTTTAAAAAATCCTTTTTACGTATTTATTTTTCATTTCTAGTCTTTTATAATGTGTATATTTATTTAATTGCTTTATATATATTGAGTTGATATTTATTTTTGTTATTCATTTAATTGTTTTTTTATTTATTTTGGTATTCATTTAATTGTTTTTTTTTATTTATTTTGTTATTTTTCTTATTTATCCTTATCTCGCCGCCCTCCAAAAGTTGGCTATACTGATTCAGTGTCTCATCGATGAGATACACTTCAGTCATCACTTGTCTTCGTAGCAACTCACATCTACCTGACAACCGGACAGTCAAAGTAATATAGTAGTGAGTTTCTGTGATATCTTGTTTTTTCTGTTAATTCAGTTAATTTAGTTTGTAGAATCGTTTCATTTAATTGTCTATATAGATGTATTTATAAAACATATATAACCACATATACAATTTTCAGTGGATGCTAAAGTTTTTTAGTATGTATCAGCCTTATAAAAATGGTTTTATAAAGATTCATACTAATTAAAAGGTATAAGAATCTATTTAGATTATTATATATGTTTATAATTTGTTTTTTTATCATGTGTATCTACAGTTCAGATGAGAGAAGAAAGAGGTTTTTGCGATTTGGGTGTTTTAATGAGACTGTTACAGAAAATAATGAAAAAGGCAGTTTCATGTAAGGGAATAATTGGAGGTTCAAATGAAGCCTCTTGAATCAGATTTCAAAGGATGACTTCAATTATTGAGACACTGGAAATAGAACAAAATGGATTTGACGAAACAAAATATTCTAGGCAATTATTTTTTTTGGTTGCCAGTTAGTGTTGTAAATCTGAAATTTAAGGAGAATATTCTTCATGGTTTTATTTACTTCTTATAGGCCAAACAATTTAAACAATTTGGTTTGAAATAACCATTTGTGCAGTGTGTCTACCCTCAGTGTAGAAGTATTTAAGAAGAATGAACATATGTTAAAATTTTGTGTAAACATAACTCTAGATGAAATTTCTTAACTGATTTGTAGTTGAAATATTTATTCCATTATTAGTATTCCATTATAATATAATATGAAATATGGACTTATGGACAGTAAGTGGATATTACAATACGGGGTTTCAATCTGGGTCATAACCCTAACATGTCATTTGGGAGATGGACAGATTTGTGCGTTCCGTCAACTGAATTTAAGCCCGGTTGTCTAGAGTATGTACAAAGTCAGGTGTTCGTAAATCATTACTTTTATAAACTTAAGTAAAGCAAAATCTATATCTTCAGATTTAAAATCAGTCCCCTAAAGCTCATCTTTAGGTGTTGTCATACTTAGGCCTTGCAGGCTTTGTAGAGTATGTACTATAGTAGTGTACATTTCACTCTGAACGCCTTTGGCTTAGTACAGGTCTGAGATGCGAGGAGTTAGTCTTCGAGTCTCAAATGTACATCAATTGCAGTCTACTGAGGGAGACCAGTTGGTTTAGACCAACTAGGTAGTCATGTCCGGGTAGATAGTTCTCTGCAGACGTGGTTATTTTTCTTGTTATCTCTAACTTTTAATTTAAATCATCTTCGTTTGAGCTGTCTCAAACAATGACTTTTAAATAAATAAAGTCAAATAGCTGGCACGTTATTGCTTCATCAGTAGATATATCGACCTGTGCAGCAAAAATAGAGGATGCTTTATCCCTTCAATAATTTGATCTTTCACATCACCTGGCATGTCTCTGACTCTTCACTAGATAGTAATATTTGAAAGATAGATTACTTAGTTTTTGTCCTATTTCTGCTCTAAGAATCAGTGTAGCCATGTCTTTTGCACAAGGGAGGATTAATTCTTCAGCAGTGGTTTGTGGTTTTTTCTTCTGTGCTACTAAATAAGCCACTCTGTATGCTGCTACTACCATGTTCCCTCTATTCTCTTGGAAGCTACTAGTTTATGCATCTTCAGTTGATCAGCCTTTCTCTTAAAAAGACCCTTTTACTGTTTAGCATACTAAGGATGACATTTCGTCCAGATGAAATTGTAATTTTGAAGGCTTTGATGAATAATTTTCCAGGACACGATAAGAAATAACACTGTGTGAGAGATCTACATTATCTTTTGGAACCGAAGGCCACCCCCAATGAAGATACTCTTACAGGGACTTTTTTTATTTTCTTACTTAGGATCGTGCAATATCTGTAGGTCTAAAAAAACTATACTGAATATGTATGTGACCAGGTTAATATATACAACAATATGCGACAAAATAATAGCAAACAAAAGAGGTATCATATACAGACATACTGGTAATACCGTCTGCAGATAACCTGTAATGCGACGTATTTGCATTGAACTTAGATACTTGTAAAGCAGAGATCCCCGAAATGTTCATCACATTGTATACAGTAGTATGAATTTTATTCTGAGCGGCATTCTAGTTTTAGTAAAATGCCACCTAGTTTTAGTAAAATAAATTTACAAAAAAATAGAATCTCTACAGACCTCTTGAAATTCTACTATGGATCCTGATTGGCAACCACTGTTGTAGACTAACTTTAAACAAGTCAAAATAATGAATAAAATATGAACCAATGACATTTTACTGAGGTTCGTATAATATGCAATTTACACGAAGAGGAAACTCTTTTAGGTTTTTCGGTAAATGTCGAAAAATTGACCAAGTGGTAAATTAACAATTGAAATGTTTATTGAATAAATAACAGTAGTTATTATTTGAATAATTAAACGAGTCGTCCTTAATTTTTAATAAAGTTTATGGTTCAGTTTTGCAATTGATATCAATTGTTTTTACTATATCAGTAATGATATGAAATAATAATTTTACTCTCTAAATATATACAAAATTTTTCCTCTTCTAAGAGATATTTTAAATGCACTAATTTATTATTACTATTATTAGTTGGTTTTTCACAATTTTTTCCTAAATATATAACTCTTTTTTTTAGTTGGCTATAAGTATAGTATAATAATAATATAAAATTATATCTTGCGATTTTGACTGATTTATGTATATGTCTTGAGCTCCACAAAGTCTTTTATTGACCTTTTTTTGATGACATATATGTGTGTTTGTGTATGTGTATGTGTGTGTTTGTATTTGTGTGTGCGTAGGTGTCTGTGCAAAGTTAAATGCCTCAAATTAATATTTTACAAAAATATTGATCCCACAACAGGAAATATGTGCTTTAGTGTTTCTTAAGCAGGACTGCATCATGAAAAAGTGACTTTTTTTTTGCCGAAATGTGATTTTTGTCATAACTTTTTTCTAGTAATCTGCTATCTCTACAGTGTAGAAATTTTAGGATTATTATAGAACTACCAGATGCAAAAAATGAAAAAAGCCTCCAATTTTTAAATTGATTGGAAAACCACTTTTTGCTCTAAAGTTTGAAACTTTGACTTACAATTTATTCTACATGCTTCTGGGGATAATAAAAGTCGTTTCATAGATTAAAATGAAATTATACATGGAAATGGTAACTTATGTGAGAACTAGACGAAGGCTTCTTTTACATAATTACATAGAAAAAAGATATTTAATGGTACATTTTATGCTTTCAAAATTTTTTTTACTATTAAACGGATAATATTTTGTCAAAGAATACCCTAAAAAGGTGTTATAATAAATAAAAATGCTATTTCTATTATCGTAAAGGGCAATCAATATAGGTGTAAAAAATGAAAGTTCATCTTGGAATTACAAATCACCTGCTGCATATTAAGATTTTTTTCATTCAGTTAGGAATTTTTTAGAAGAAGAAATTGTTACTTAGGAGTTTAATAATAAGCATTTTAGATGTTTTAATAAGTTATTGTGATATGTAAAAAGGATATAATTTTTAAATAAAAAAGTCAACTCCTATATATTTTATGTTTTTCAGTGAATAATTAATAGCTACCAAAGAAAATGTAATGAAACCACATATTGCACCCTTTATCAGATTATTGAAAAATATAAAGATTCACTTTCATTCATTGTAAAAGGAAATAGTGACGCATTTTAAACCACGTCTTTGGTGATTCGTTGACCCTAACATTTTATTAAATTTGTTCTTACTACGAATATTTATGAGTAATATTGCATTATCATTGACAACTACTAAATTATATTTGTAGTAATATTATAAGTTTTTTGGTTAATAAATATCTCCATTAGGAACAATAAGCATATCAGAAGAGAAAATTACTGGAATAATTTCAAATAATTTTTGTTAACAAAATAGGAAATCTTTAATCATTCTGGTTTTATTCATAGATATTGAATAAACTTTTCATAACATGTCTCGAATGCATTAAATTGACTCTAAAATATAGATGTATTAATCCAACAGACTATATAATGACTCACAACAGTTGAATGCAATAATAATTAACTAAGCATTTGGTCTACTACAGATGAATTGTACCCACTAAAGGCTCTTGTCATTGTGGGGTCCCGTCTCCAATATTGTGGAGATTAGTTGTAGATGACCTACTGTATACACTAAATAATCAAATTTATTATACGGAAGGATAGGTAAACAGAATTGTTTCTACAACAAGTGCTATGATAGATGGTAGCACTTTTAGGTTTATGCAGCCTGCATCTTGATCAAAGATGGGCAAACAAAAATGATTGCTTATAAATCCTGCTAAGATAGTCTTCTTTCTTTTCTCAAGGTGAAAGAATGTAATGTCTAAAACGCTTTCATTAAAAATGTTATGTTAGAAACATCAAATATACGTACAAATTCTCTTGGAGTCTGTTTAGTTTTAGGAAGAATTCTTAGGTCTTGACCTCAAATCCACACTTTGATTCTACAAAATTACATATTATTTTGTTGGTATATAATATTGGGATATCATAATGCCAATTTTATCATATGCATCTCTTGTGTGTTATTCTAAGATAAATGTAAAAGATATCTATACTAGCTGTAATAGATTACACTGACAAGCGTGTCAAAGGATAACATTAGAAATGATCACCTTCACTATCTTCAGCAAGGAAAAGTTATTAAAAGCCTTCCTTTGAGATATTTTTACTCACCCTAACAAAAGTATAGAAATCATAGAAAAAATTTATCTCAATATTTTGACAGATTTACATGTCCTGAGATCTTTCAATAAAACATGTTTTCTTAATGATGTCTATATGCATGTGGTTGCGAAAAAGGTTGTGGGCTCACTACAGGCCACAGCATTCAAGAAATCATATTCATATTTTACACCAAAGTCGATTATTTATACTTTTTGGCCAAAATATGATTTCAGATAAGTTTTTTCTCCGAAACTACTAAATGAAAAGTGTTGAATTTTTGGAATTATCATAAAAATGACAACCGTATAATCTGAAAAAAAACTAAACATTTTTTTTTAACAACTAGAAAGGTATTTTTCTGGCACTTTTCTGGAAATAAAATATGAATATTTTTTACTAATGACTGATTCAGAAGATTTTAGGTAGGATAAGTTCACAGGGTTTGACCGATCATAATAGAATTGTACCTAACATACCAATTTTGCTATGCTTGTTTTCAGCTCATCAGACATAATGAGCTAAATACGTTTTTGTTGAAGAAATCATTAAACAATTTGATTTCGAGATTTTAAGGGATTTAAATGTTTTAAGGTACCAAAGCATCCAATATTAGATGAGTAATATTACATTAAATAAGACAAATGTACTATCTAGAGTAACATAAGAAATTTTAGGTAAATAACCATTTTCATAAGGGTCGACATACTACAATAGAATCTGTTCCAAAAATTTTGGCGGGCAAAATTCTTCAGAGGGCGTTGATATGATAAAAAATATTGTGATCTATTTTCTGGATTTCGAAAAAGGCGCTTCAGTTTCGTATACTGACAATTCAAAAATTACCAATAAAATTATGAGAAATAAGTTAACTGTTTTCTGGGTATCTGAAAAGAAAGAATGAGTCAGTGTGGTGCTTAGAGAACAGTGGACCAATGGATGAATGGAGGAAAAAGAATGCAGATAAAGATAGGCACATCAGCTGTGTCTAATGTAGTTAATAAAATTTATATTAACATTTGTAAGACAACACTATATCTTCAAATAAAAGAATAATACATACATGTAGGATATCTAAAAGTTATTTTTCTTCTTATTTACTACTTTTGCCGGATGTAAACGAATTAATCAGATACTGCCTGAAAGAGTCCAAAACTTTGATCACATTCTACATGAATGGAGACAGCCCCTTGAAGAGGAAAAGATTTTCGGTAAACCATATCCATAACGATTAAAGTGAGATATAATTTAAGTGAGGATAATTGTGAAGTTCGATGAAGATAGCAAACTCAGTTCCTGCGACCCATGGGACTGAGTAATAGTAACTGACTGATTATTCTAGACCATCCATTTCAAGATTGTTATGGCAAAAAAATGGTTATAATTACAATAAAACAAATGAAATCATTAAATTGATTATCTATAAATCTGACAATACAATACTATCCTCAGGATGTATAACTTCATTTCTATAGCCACATTAAAATAAAAAAAAATCAAAAAATTCAATTGATTGTTACCGATTTTCATATTATGTTTACTTATAGTAAAGTTGAGTGTAGGACACATCAGATGTTTTAGTATATTGCTGAAGCATCCTTTTAACGAATTTAAATGCTAATATACTCAGAAGTCTAATGCCACTTAATTGCCGAGTACATTCATGTTGAAAAGGTGCTCAAGATATATACGAATAAGCAGATTTGGTAAGCAGACAAACTGAGATACCCCAGTACTTTTAACTGGGTATTTGGGATTCGTCAGAATGTGGTTAAATACACTAAATACAATGAAATGACAGTGAGGAGGAAACGATAATTAATGCCTCCACACAAAAGATTTTTTTTTTATTTAAGTTACGCGTTTCAAACACTCTGTCTTCCTCATCAGGTAAACCTCTACCTGTAGAGACTGTCAATTATTGTTTGAATACCCCCCAGTATTAGTAAATAACACACAATTATGGATTGGACAACTTATGAACTGAGCAAATTATAAATCTATAGCATCATTGGAAGTTCCTAATTTCATAGGTTCAATTACCCCTTGTGAAAACTCATGAACAGTACATTTTCTTGATATATGGCTTGGTATTTTGTCTATAAATCAGTTTCATTAATGGAAATATTCAGTTTGCAGAAATTTTCATTAGAAATTGTAAATTTGATAATGTGATTAATTTTTTGTTTATTTTCCAAATAATTATTAATAATATACGAATTATTTTCAAGAATTTTCAACTATTTGATTAAAAAAATTTTAAATATTTATAACTGATGTAATTTATATGAAAAGGTAAAATTTTTATAAATGTTAGAATTCATAGGTATTTTACTAAAAAAAACTTTGTTAAATTCTTATTATTGTATATCTGACTTGACTGGAGAGGAAATTAAGTTAAATAAAATGGGAAGATAAGATAATAATTCTTGATGACTGAGATGTTCATTAGAACCGAAAAGGAACAATCAAATCACTTAGTGTAATATTAATGAAAATTGATTCCGACCCCTGAATATTAACTTCATTCAAAAAGGAAAGGAAGATTATTGAGTTCTGCGAACTTTATTAACACTTAATTGTCTCCTTTTGATATTACAGGCTTCCTATTTACAACTTTTTATTACTTGAAAATATCTTTTGAAGCGTTACGTTTATTCATTACATATATTCATTTAGTAGTTGTATAATTAAAAAAAAAAAAGGATTTGTAAACTTAATATAATAAGTATTAGATTTAAAATAATGATCAAATAGAATTTTTATCAATTTTTAGTAAAGGTTACATTTAATATTTATGTATTAATACAAATATTTTCCATTTCTTTAATGCTTTAAAAATATAGCACGTGTATTAGCAACGCAATGACTGAAAACACTTACATTGAACGTTCCCTGCACTTCAAAGCACTTCGGAATAGAAAGTATTTGGATACGAATCTGTAAAAATATTTATTATTTTCTATCCATAACGAACTAATATGACCTAACGCCCAAAGTTTACACAACACTTGAAATATAAGAGAAAGCTCTCTAACAGATGTGGATCTTACAAGAGGTCTAAAGAATTGGTTTAATATATTTATTACTTCAATCTTCTTTTTAAATATATAATTGGAAACTCTTGAGTTAAGATTAGGTAAAATATAAATTAAGTAAAAATTTGAAGTAATGTACTAAATGTTACATAACTTTCAATAATATTTTTACATTTGCTAAACTTAAATAATAATTTAAATATAAAATTGTAATAATTTTACAATTAAGGTATTTTTGTATGAACGGTAAAGAAAATAGGTTGTAATAGAGATATTTAGACGGACCTAGTTTTCTAGTTGACAAGCGATTGAGTATTTTTTTCATCGTCATATTGTATTAACATTCTCACTGCTTACACACCTGTATATTATAATGGTTAAACAAATTGGAATAGCTAATTGATTGCAAATATGAGTAAAGTGAA
The DNA here is from genome assembly GCA_026182355.1 of Hermatobates lingyangjiaoensis. Classification (NCBI taxonomy): domain Eukaryota; kingdom Metazoa; phylum Arthropoda; class Insecta; order Hemiptera; family Hermatobatidae; genus Hermatobates; species Hermatobates lingyangjiaoensis. Next base: position 2,213,071 of record JAPFBL010001935.1, on the reverse strand, counting down.
ATCTAAAGTGTTACCGACAATAATTACAGAACTAGAATGTCTCAGTTTTTTAGTGAATTATGACTTCTAACAAGAAAAACATTTGTATCTGATCTTTTTTATAACCTGAAAAGAATTATTGAGTTTTCCTGCAATCGAAACCCAACCTACAACCCGCAGAGTAACATCACGGTGGAGCGGTTTCACTGCACTTTGAAATCATCTCTTATGTCACCATACTGTGCATTCCCTACTGTAGCTGCTTCACCCTCTGTTGTTCTTTGACTTTGCATAGCTGTTCTGGATGATCTTGGTGCTGCGCCATGGAACTCATAGTTTTTGGTCAGCCAATACTTTTACACATCACAAGATGCACCACCTCAGGTAGAATATCCACAGCAAATCCGTTTTGCCAGAGGCTCTGTGTAGAACGACAGCACTACATGCCCAAAAGCATCAACCATGTTTATACCGATATCTTAGTAGCATATACAATATCTTTCTCACTTACTGAACCCTACGTTGAGTCGTACAAAGTTCTTCAACTTTAAGACAAAAACTGCATCATTGATTAAATGCTAAGGCTACGAATGTTTCGAAAGTTAGAGTGAAGTCTATCTTAATCCAAGAAATTCGGTTAATACTTTAACCCCCCCCGAAGTGCCTTCACCTTGTCGTGGTGGGGGGGCTTAACATGCCTGGGTGGTTGTTTCCTCATGGCATGAACTAAGAAAGGCACAACTGTTAGGATGGTTAACATTTATTAGCATCTGAGGGTGGAAAGACCTTGTTTGCGGGCTGGCTTGGGTGGCAGTCAGTCCTTATTAGTCTGATGTGGCTAAAGCTTTCTTTTTTCAAGACTTTCTCTTGCTTGTTGTTGTGTCCGCTGGTTTGAATCTGGCGTGGTAAGTCCACTCGGTGAGCTTTGCCCTGTGGGATCCCCGTCCATTCGGACTCTTTCTCACTGCATTGGCACAACAGCGACTTTAGGCGCTCCTTGGAATTCTCATTCTTGGGTTGTTCTCCGAGAGTGCGAAGTCCGCTCAGCCCCTCTCTTGTTCGGAGGCTGGGTCCCAAACACATCTTTTCTTCTTCCGGCCAGACCTGTCTTTGTTAAAACTTTTTCTCACTCCCCTGAGGAACCCTACAACTTTGGTTGCCTATCAGGCATAAGATTTACTCAGACATTGCTGGCTGCAATGGATATAGGTTTGCGATGTAGGCAGCATTTCGATTCTAACCACATCACGCTTCTCTTTCCTTCTCCTTATACCTTTTCTTGCAATCTCTGACTCTTTGCTCTGACTTAGCTATTCTGTTTTATATATCCTACTCTCTATTAACGTAGCAAATGGGTTCCACGTTAAAATACATCAATCTACTTTACTTTATCATGTTATGGCCGAGGTACATAATTAAATCAAACAGGTTAATATTTAAGAATAATTATAGATAAGTATGATATAATACTTTGAATCAACTTTACATCAATATATCTTATTTTTAGTAAGTAACAATTCATTTTAGTTACCCAATTTTAGTTAGTACTTATAATTTTATATAATGAGAATTGACAACAGGATATCTGAGTTAATATGTATTAACTTAGAACTTAAATTACTGGCTTATTAAAGTCTATAAAGAAATATAATGGGAGAGAACTTGGAGACAAAGTTATTTACATTTGTGAATAGAAATTCTGCACACACAAGAAGGTAAGGGTCGTCTTAATAAACTTTGTTATTAGTTCCAAAGCAGTGAGGAGAATGTCAATTTCTTGCCTCAATAACGTGCTAATAGGTTAATGGCACCTCCAATAAATCTATATTCGTGAACGCCAGGGTTGACTCGATATAAATATGTGAGGTCATGGAGCAAAATACATAGAAAGAGAAACAACAATAACATCTGGTGCCATAGCGAGTGTAAGACAGATTATGAGGTAGCACAGAGGAAAAGATAAACAAGTAATAATATCATGAAAGATGCTGCTACTAGAACATATGAGGTAGTATTAAGTAAAGATAAATCAATAATCATATACCTTAGAATGTAAACATAATGTGTAATGTTTTACACATTATCATGGGAATATACTTTATATACGTTGTATACGTTATACGATATACGTTATAGTTTATTACGTTATCACGGAGATAATTTTAAAAAAGGTAAACCAATAATGATATCATTAAATCCAGCTCAAATATGCGAGATAATGGGATACTTTACAGAATACGATAAGCGAGTATGATATGATGGGTGTTATGACAAACTCTGAAGTTTTTACTTCAATGGATGCCTATTTTTGGTAATACTATAGTCATTGAATTTTAATAGTTGATCCCCCATGCCTTCTGGGATGTGGTACATAAATATCCTATCATGGTGGTATCTATAAATAATATAGATGTTTCGCTTAACGATGAGGCATGTATGTTAATAATTTTATAAAACTAGAATACCTCAATACTAACATAGCATTTAATAACATTATAATATTTATTGAAAATGCACCAAAAGTTAAATTATTCCAAACATATTTTACTAGATTATAAAACTAACCACAAATAAATTTCAACCACCTTATCGAGTAGTTATTGATGTTTATTTCAATATCAGACAAACTTTCAGAGAATCCATTTGTTAAAATATGCTTAGGAATTTAATAAGTGGTTTGATTTTTGTGAAATAAATTCCTCACCGAGTGTCATTCAGTAGAGTCCTAAAAGATTAAGTTTTTTTTTTATATGCGGACTTTTGTTATGTAAATACATCATAGAAAACTAAAAAAAAAAAAAAAAAAACAACCTCACACAATTCATATGCAAAGCATAGTACGCTTTCATGTTAGATATCTATATTCTTTGATTGTCTGATGCATGAAAATTAATAATAGTCTACAAAAAATATTTAAAATATAGGAAATAAAGATTGGAGCCCAGCTAAAATTTTAAAAACACAGTTCAGGTGCAAAAACAGTTCACAACATTTCCAGGCACAGCTCTGACATAGCTAACTATGTCAGTTAGCTATGGAATGCATTGAACAGATCTCCTCGTAGCAGTGTTGGAGACAAACTTTTAGAATTGTGTGTATGTACATGTGATGCAGCTCTACTTAACATAGCTAACATAGTTACATACATCGCATGTACATATACACAATTCTAAAAGTTTGTCTCCAACACTGACACGAGGAGATCTGTTCAATGGATTCCACTCTCAGAAGTCTTCTAATGGAGGAAAGTGTAGTTGATTGGTAATAATTTTAGTTCTGTATGATCTCAATCACATGGTCGATTTCACCAAACTCATTATACTCAAAATAGCCATATTTATCTGCACCTGGAATTATGAATACTCTGGTGGACTAACCTTATGTGTAACGAAATAGTGACGTAGGTGTTTGAAGAAATAACAATGTATTACATTCATTATATTGTTATTACAGAACAATCTGAGTAGTACGCGGTATACTTGAAAATAGTCTAAAGAAGAGAATATTGATTTTTCAATATTATTTAGTATAAGAGCTTGAATGAACTCTCTTACAATTCTTGTTTAGAGTAATGAGGGTTGACTTCGATTAATTTGTTCAATTATTCGAGAATATGGTCAATATTTATTCCTGGAAGTTTCGAAATCCTTTTTATTTGAAATAAAAAGAGGTACTTAAAGGATGAAGAGTGAGTTACCAAAGTAGGAACTATATTGACTATAACAAAGAGTTAGTACTAAACAGAATGCACTAAGAAAGCTTGAATGCATTCTTTTATGTTACTACTATACTTTCATGGCATCTTGTTACTAGCTAATATGGACCAGGAAAAATGTCAGTTTAAAATCTGAAGTGTCTATATTCAACTTTACTATAGTAAACATATAAGTAAGCTACTAACAAACTTATAGACTAATACTTTAGTTTAAATAAACAATTATCGTAATAGTTGATTACTATTGTTATCATTTTAATTACCTCTATCCATGTGGATGAGCAATTTACTTGTTGATACTTAGGTACTTGTTTTTACAGGTACAGGTATCAGTGGAACTAGGATAAACAATCCTCTGAGTAATGCATGTGAAACGAAATAATAGTTTTTAAGCTGTTATATTGCCAGTTGTAATAACTAAAAATGTATGAAATATTTACCATGCAATATTAATACTACGTCAGCATTAAATATGCATTTTAAATTGCAAGTGGAAAGAGTCAAAAGTAAGAAGCACAGTACCCGTTTGAGATAAGGTATCAGTTCCATAGTTCCATAGTGTTAAAAAAAAAAAAAATAGTTTCTTTTCACACTCTGGACTATTCATCTGTTGAATTTCATTAAGATGTGCCAAGGAATGTGGTTTGAAAGTTAACAAAACATTTTGGAAACACACTCACACCCATCCTATTCAATATGGAGCATGCTAAAAAAAAAAACCCATCACACTCATCTAGAAAACAACAAGAAATATAAAAAACTACTAATGAAATCTGAGAAAGTTTAAATACAGATTGTTTCTCAATCACTATACTTTACTTATGACAAAAAAAATCATCACCAAAATATATGTAATGCAGTTTATGAACAATTTGTTTATATTCTTGCTTTAGTACTTTTGTACTTGATAAAATCATTGCAGATATATCGATACAAAGGCTGTACTTTCTAACTAATTAAATTGGTAGCAATGGTAGACAGTGTGAATTCAAATTTTGAGACTTCCTGTATCAATCGCTGTACCATTCTATAAATTCATTCATACTATAAGAAAATTTGAACATTACTATAAATAAACATAATATACAAAATAATAAACAAATTAATGTGGCTACTATTTTTTTACAATTTAGATGAAAGCGTAGTTATCTTCAGTGTGTGTTGTAAGGTGTGTTGTTTTTGAATGATTTTGATTGAATAATGGAATGAAATAGGTGGCTGTAGGGGTGCTTTAAAGTGTGTTCTTTTTGTAAATTGTACAAATGCCTCTGTCCCTGTATCAGCTGTACACAATCTTATCACTGACTATAAGTTAAACATTGTCCTTGCTTATCTTTCACTTGCTTATGATTGCTTTATCTTGTACAGTACCTGTAGGAAGCATGGGTATGATTGTGAACCGATTTATATGGTATAGTATCTTAACAATAAACTAGTAACTTAACTGCAATAGTTTTCATGAGGACTCAATTTGAAAATTAAATAACAGAAGAGCTGTGAGTTCAGTTGTGTGAACGTCTGCTATTTGCCGAAAAAAATCAACCTAAGGCTTGTAAAGTACCGGCAACACCACTACTTCAGAGTGAACTGGAGTAAAATCTACCTTCCAAGTTTGGGTTTTGCGGGGCAAAACCATGTTTTGGGTATTTAGTGTACGGTAAAAAATACGAGATTTCATATTTGCATGTGAGTTGTATAGAATAATCCAATGGGTGCTAGAAAGCTGATTGAATGCTAAAAGTTTTATACATACCACGAAGAGATTTATAGCTGACAGAAGAAGGATTCAAACGGTATACTCGCTCAGTGGCACTGCAACTAAGAATACTTTGATAATACTGGATTGAGAAGCAGTTTGAAGAGGAAAGCTGTTTAAATAAAATACAAAAGTGCTAACTAGTGGGAGCCAACCTACCGTAGGTGCATTTAAGAACCCGAAGAAGACTGTCCCGAAGAAGGAGAAAGGAAGTCACTTTCTCCTGAAACGTAAAGAGCCTGAATGGTCATTCAGGTTTGAGCAGATTCTGCAAAGATGAGGATGAAACACCGTTGCACCTGACGGCTGACTGTCAGGAAACTTTGCTGCACAAAGGTAGGTTCTTCGGGACACTCAGCAAAACCATAGAAAAACGTTTATCGCTGGACCCAGCAAAAGTACTGGGCTTCTTGCCCAGTACTAACTGCTAACTACTGGGGTTACAAGTTTAACCCTTGTACTTTAGTACAGATGGGTACAGACGCAGTGCTATAGTCACCCTCCAATGATAATAATAATAAAAAATAAAATACAACAAAAATTAAATTCCTTAACCCCTGGCCAGGGTAGTCCAGTACCTTACATGTTGACTCTGTTCAGTAAATCCAGGTTCCGATTGTCACTCTGTCACTCGATTTTTGTTTACTTGGGAGGTTAAAAAAATCTAAACATATAATTCCTCGGTGAAGAAGTTAAGATGTTAGTTCAAGGGTGTGCGATCTTAGGTACTCGTTAAATGTCGTTACACCCTCGAAAATAAGTAAATAAAATAAATATACATACACAGCTTCATAATTAAGTCAATATTAGGAACACTCATTAGAATCCTGCAATATTTTTTTAAGAATAGAATTATATTAAGCATCCTTATCATCTATGAACTAAACACCTTAGAAATATTCTAATGCATTTCAACTGCTGAAGTAATGTTTATGTCTGGTATCAATAGAGGGACGCGAATTCGTATATCTAGATAGAATAGAAAAACCTAGTCGAAACAAATGCTGCTAATACCTTTGAACAATAACATTAGAACTTAGAAAAAAATTCTAGTCAGGGTATCTGACATTTATAATGTAAATTTTGGGAAGACGACACGAGGATGCGAGTTGAGATGATGTTCTTTTAGGTAATAACAATCATAGGTGAATGGACCGGCCAATGTGACTCAAGTAATTACAGGAAGGGGCTGTCAAGTCTAAGTGGTTAAAATAGAAATATCTTAAGAAAAAACCCTCAAGATATGAGACTTGAGTTACAAGAAGAGAAGTTGAAAACAGATAGCGACAAGGGAAAAGAAGGAAGTGAAGAATTAAAAGTAAAAATAGAGGAAGAAAAAGAAGTCCCTGCCTAATTAATAATTAGAAGTGGAAGGCAGGTGTTATATTTATAAAAATAAGTTTAATTTTTTGAAAAGAGTTGTAACATTCTCTTTTCAAAGAGCATAATAATAAATTAATAAATGTTTAATAATAAATTAATTTTAAGATTACTGTTGTATCATTTTATAACTACTTTGTAATGTTTAAATATTTGATGATTATAATATTTCATAAAAATAGAAAGACGTTGGAGAAGGTTTAAGATTTTCATTTCTTAATATATTACTGATTTATGTAGTTTGTTTTTTTTTGTTTGAGCTGCCGCAGTTTTAATGATTGATGAGATTAGCTATTCTACTCTTACATCAAGAACAGGAAATAAGTGACAGCGATATTAACATGTAAATATACAATGAACATATATTATACATTTAGTTTATGTACACGTATATTATTTACCGGACATTACATTGAAATAATTACTAAAAGCTTGTACATCTGACACAAAGCTAATATTATATGCATTTCAATAAACAAAAGTTGTCACCCACGGTGGATGAGCAGAGTAGTTTGAATTACAGAAATCAGTCTTACATTTTGATGATTTTCAAGTAAGCATGACTGATTTCGGAACAACTGCTCATGAAGCAGACTAAGACGACAGGGAGTTCATCTGATCACGGAAGAATTCTTCTTCTATGTACTATTTAATTACAGAAATACCACACCAGAAGAGAGAATGGATACATTGCAGGCTGGAGCGACATCAACTTGTTAGACGAGGACTTTCTCATCTCCCAGAGGTCTGTTTCTTGCGGCCATGTTTATATAATTGGATCATTAAAGGACAAAACAGTCCTTTAAGATGTGCTGCCTGTAAATGGTATTTTGCTGTAGTTATACCGTCTGCTGTCTCTAATACTTGACTTTCACTGAAGGTTGGCCTTTGGTCGATAGTCAGCAGCCTAAACACCAAGTCCGTACTTTGTTCTCTTTAACACTTATAAACGAGCTTTTCAATGTTTATCTAGATGTTCATTTGCACTTAATATCCATAAAATAACTTTATGTGAGATTATTCACAAAAGTTATATATCTTTATGTGACGTTCTTTATTAACTTTTTCATGGATGCAAAGCTCTCAGCTTTGACTGTTTGTCTGACGATTCATTGCTTTCTATACCTCAGTGGCCATCATCAACAGAGTTACTGACATATATTTAGTAAAGCTTACATAAAACGTACGCAAATACCACAGTAGGCGAGTTTTATAAAATGCACGTGTGTAAACCACTTGAGATGATGGATTCCATTCTAAAATTCACACATGGCGTTCACAGACTTCCTGCAACACAAAATCATTACTGATTTCATAAACACTTATAACATTATAAACAATGTGTCTGTTAAATATAACGTTATATATTTTGTTTCTTTGTAAATGTATAAAGTGTAGGAAGTTTTGCTCCCGATAGCAAATAGTTAGCCCTCGTGGAGGTTAGATTCCTGTGGAAGAGAAAATTGCCAAGGTTGGGAGGGCGTCTGTAGGATAGGCGTGGGGGATTAGGAAAGGTACTGTATGTGGCAGGGGAAGAGGATAAAATCGGAAAAAGTTCTTTAATAATTGTACCCAATTACCCAATAGATTCCAAGACAAACAGCTCCATCTTAATACCTTGAAAAGAAAATTTGTAGAGTGAGGTTACCCTCTCCCATTCCTGACTAGAAGACTGCTACCAGCGACGATACCATACAATCCTGCATCGGCCTCCTCTTCCTCTCCCTCTGGGTCTCCCTACCTCATCACAACCTACTTCCCAGGTATCCATAATTGGGTACGATTATTAAAGAACTTTTTCCAATTTTATCCTCTTCCCCTGCCACCTTCAGTACCTCTCTTAATCCCCCACGCCTATCCTACAGACGCCCTCCCAACCTTGGAAATTTTCCCTCCCACAGGAATCTAACCTCCACGAGGGCTAATTATTTGCCATCGGGAGCGAAACTATGGGGATGTCGAGGTTGCCTAACCTGTCCGATTATCAACCCCCAACAACACTTCACAGCTCCCTCCCATAACACACACTATCCTGTTCCAATTGACTGCTCGTGTACCTCCAAGAACTGTGTGTACCGTTTGGAGTGTACCAAGTGTGATTCGTTCTACGTAGGCCAAGCATCCACCAAGCTTAGTCCCAGTATGAACAATCACAGAGCTTCAGTCAACAACCATTCCCATCTTCCCATCGCCATACATACTAATAGCCACGGACTTCTCTTTAATGAGTGCTACAGGTTACAGATTCTGCGACAAATCCCCTCTGACTGCAAAAACCTCACTCTCCGAGCCTCCGAAGAAGCCCATATTTGATTGCTCAATGAGTGCAGTGCACTTGACCTTAATCTTAAGAGATAATGCTTCATTGTATTAGTTTCTTATCTCTGCATCTAGTTTTTATGCTTACAGTCTTAAAATGTACTTTAATGTTAATAGCGATTTCAATAGACTTAAAATCTTAGAAGCTCTGTACATTAAAGACTTGTTATCTAGTTTAAATGTACAATGTAATGACTTCAATGTAATTCCTAGTTTTAAGAATATAGATATTTTTTTTTAAATTAGTAAGAAAAGAGGGCGATGACCGAGTTAGGTTGAGTTGAAGGGCCATAAGTTTTTTGTTGACCTGCACTCAGCCCTACTCCACCCTCACCACCAACTTTCACTTCGACAGAAAGCAGTTTTTCAGTTGGCATTTAAACGCCAAAGTAGTCAGTAATATGTATATTTAGTTAATATAAGTAGTTTAAGAACCTGATGATGACCCATGGGGCCGAAAGCTTGTTATCTTAGTTTAATCTAGTGTAGTGTTTAATTAAATATAGTTATCCCCAGTGAAGTGTTATTTAGTGTTTCAGCCTTCTGAATGTCGTATGCTAGTTTGCTTTGGCAATTATCACCTTATCAAAAGAAAATTGTAAGGAAAATAGAAGCTATAAGTAGGAAGATCGTAAATGCAGAACCTGCTATCAAATTCAATGATATATATATATATATATATATATATATATAAACTTTTTTGATGAAAATACGATCCGAAACGGACAAATACAGTTCAATGTACATAAAGAAACGTAGAGAAATTAAAAACGCACACTTACAGTCTCTAATGTTTGGTTGAACCGTCTTCAGGAGAGATAAGAAAGGGAAACCAAGCGCACTGGTACAGAGACGGTTGGAGACCAACATGCTTGTCTCCAACCAACCTGTTGGTCTCCAACCGTTTCTGTACCAGTGCGCTTGGTTTCCCTTTCTTATCTCTCCTGAAGACGGTTCAACCGAAAATTAGAGACTGTAAGTTTGTGTTTTTAATTTCTCTACGTTTCTTTATGTACATTGAAATATATATATATATATATATATATATATATTATATATATATATATATATATAAGAGAGAGAGAGAGAGAGAGAGAGAGAGATATGCCATACCAACACATGACTCTAAAATCAAAGATAAAATTGTTAAATGAATAAAAGAAATTCCTTTATTTTGAAAGAAAAGATGTGGAATCATGAAAAAATTAATTGGTGAGATATTAAAGGATTACATGATTTGGGGTCCTCTGTGACCTTTCCTGAAGACCTTTTCTGATGATGTCTGCGTTTTCGAGCATTATTTATATTTATTGTTGACATATCTTTTACAAATAGGAGACTTTGTTGTGTGTTTTTTTTAAAGAGATTGGACATCATCCATAATAATGGTTTCCATGTACTGTCTATGTTACTCTCTAACATATATTACTCCCATCCGTGTAAATCTCTCATCACACTTCCACCAGACACCAATGCATACATACATAAAGCGGGTACTTCAATATAAAAGATATATAAGGTGGTTCTGAGAATAACGTAGAAGACTAAGTAATCAAATGGAGCTGGGCTAACAATTGTACTGACTGTGTTTTAGTAACTTATATAAATTGAAAGTACCTTTGATTTTAAGGCGTAGGGGTGATAACATATTAACTATTATTTATCCCTTTCTAAGGGTTCTAATATAGAATAATTAAACCGTTTGAGTTATGTTATCAATATTGTCTACAAACAAATATTTAAAGAATTAAAAATTGATGATATGGTTGATGGGAAGAAAAAACTAATGTAATATAAAAGAAAGCTAGGTGTAGTTGCATCTAACACATTTTATGTAATGAATGATTGTGTTATGAAATTAATGTTACGTCAAAGTGTTTTCTTGTTATCTTAAATGAAAGTTTATTCCAAATGGTTTTCTCAGCATAATCTTTAAGGCAGTTAATATTCTATTGGAGAAGTCCTTAACCAATTATCCCCAAAAAAATATTGTAGAGTGTTCTTCCAAAATTATCTAAACTCTGACTGATGATCTAGGAAGTATTGTTACTCCGAAAAAGCATAAAGAGTGCTGTGAGATATAATGTAGATGTTGAAGAACACTAATCATACGTATATTCTGTGAGACTAGCTTTTAAAATAACAAAATGTCATCTAGTATAGTTTTACTAGGGGGTCAGATTAGCAAATTAACATGACAGAAGTTTGCGGCTTGATACCTGGTGGTAAGAGAGTAGTTAAGAGTGGTGAGATTGACGTGGGTGCTGCGGCCCAAGTGACTGTGCTGATCTACTCGAATAGAAGTGGTTCGTGTATGTGAAAGAGAGATCTGTCGCCTTGGCTCGCGTCTGCTCCAGCACACCACCCAGTGGCACATTGTCTTCGAAAAGCTTTCCCTGAAGTTCTTCGACATGAACCCGTACACCAATGGATTAACACAGCTGGAAAAATCAAACCATTCTAGAGAGTTATTTGTACATTCTATAGTAAATTAAAGAAATGGTTAAATTTAACTGTTTTATAAATATTAAGTGAAAAGGGAATTTTATTCTAGAATCAAATTTCATAAAGTAAATATTTACTGAATAAATAAATGAAATAAATGAAGTCGGCTTAAAGTAAATTCACTACCAGGTGTTCAAAAAACAACAACCCGAAGAGTTTGGGAAGCATCTTTTCTTAGAACCACTATATAAATGGTTCTTCAGCTATGCCGCAGTACACTAGACCAGTACATAACACTAGATTATGTATGCGTCAAGTATGCGTTAACAAACCCATCAACGTAAAAAACACAATAACTCCTTCCAATACATATGTATATATAAAAGCCAGAGGAGTGACTTGGTGAAGAGATTCGGTATACCCTCCCCAGAAATTATTATGGTCAAGATGATCTCTAGAATGCTGAGGTGTGGAAAAAGGTAGACTGGCTAGTCAAAAATATCTTCACCACCAAAAGAGACACTTAGAGGAGCTAGAATTACAATGTCCAAAGGAAAGCTGCCTTACGTTAAGAAATTAATGGCCCGGTCTGAGGTGATGTGGAAAACGGTCCCATGCTAGTGTACTAGAAGAAAAGAAAGTGTTTTAGTTGTTTTAAAGAACTATCCTTAAAAGGTATCGGTCACTAATCTAGCCTTCACCTGGTTTGGTGTTTAGATGACGAGTGGTATTATATACGAGACCGTATTCATATTCCAGTTTTTCATTATTCTGGTTCTAGTTTGTCTGTGATTAGTTTTAGCCGTGATTAGTTAGTTAATCTTACAGAACCTAGAGAGTCGATGTTGGATCTTTCATTTTCTGCTCGATAATGGATTAATTTTATTCCTCAAAAATCAAAATTCATGAGTTTGTTTTATTTTGTTTAACCGTACGTTTAGTATTTGTTTCTTTATTCTACAGGTTTTTCCCTCTCTGTTATAGTTGGCATAAGTTTTATAAAGTATAGAAGTTCCAAAAGAGATGAATAATGTAGAACTATAGAATGGAGTGCAGCAATCTAGTGCAAGAATATTTAGTGTAAGTACAAGATCTCTCACAACTTACATTGTAACGACTAAAGACCGTCTTCAGGGAGGTGTAATACCACCCCTATTGTAGTGATTAGTTGTGAAAGACATACTAGATTTTCTAAATAATCAAAATTACGATATGAAAGGGTACGGAAATATGTTGTTATAAAAGGCCTTGGTTGTACTGCCATTGTGTTTTTTCTGCATGCTCTCTAAATTTGTGAGTTATACACAAGAAATATCTGGACATAAATATAACTGCCAGACGCTATCAAAGGAACATTTAAAGTTTATTAAAGAAACTAAAATGTAATGCTAATTTTAGAAACGACAAAGAGAAGCTCAATAAGACAAGTATGACAGTTGTGCGCAGGAGTCTCATGCCCTGAGTTTAATACTGCTACTAATAATAGCATGTTAGATTGTTCTAGATCAATAATTTCGAGTTAAAAAAAGAATATCATTAAATTAGTTATATATAAGTTTGAAAATACTTTACCAGGAGTGTTATATAGTCAACAGCATAGTCACATTATTGTGTTTACTTAATGTAAAGTTGAGCGTAAATCACTCGAGATCTTAACGTAGTATTCACTTCTCTCTTTCTCTTTAAACTTATATTACTATTGTACTTCTCTGATTTTCCAGTCAAATCCAAAAGGTTAAAGACAACCTTATCAAATATGAATCCCTTTTGTTTAACATTGAATGTGCGGAGAAAAGAGTTTGCTTTTGGCATTGTCATTTTTAGAAAAATATGAAGCAATTTTAAATTTGTACTTTACTATAAGTAAATTACAATAATCATAAAAGAAAAATTCAATCACAATATTTCGACGGATTTTCATGCTCTGATTTCCCCGAAGTCCACTTTTCACGTTTTTTTGGATGATATATATATATATATATATATATATATATATATATATATATATATATATATATATATATGATCAAACCACAAAAAGAAATGGGAAAACAAGACTAAGATCTTTCAACCGTAACAAGCGGTCTTCGTCAGAGTCAAAAACCCAACTGAACACTAGATGCAGAAAACATCTGGTGAGGAGTTGAGAAGAGTGGGAGGGAAGAGTGGTATTTTAAAAGGGTGAAAGCACAGGAAAGGACTAATGTCCAGAAAGGGATGTTTGGGGAAACAAAGGAGTACAGTAAGAAAAAGTAAAAAAAATATCCACTAGCTGTCAACCCTCTTTGAAGAGGCTATTGCCCTCGTGACGAAAGTAAGAGGCAATAGCCTCTTCAAAGAGGGTTGACAGCTAGCGGATAGTTTTTTACTTTTTCTTACTGTACTCCTTTGTTTCCCCAAACATCCCTTTCTGGACATTAGTCCTTTCCTGTGCTTTCACCCTTTTAAAATACCACTCTTCCCTCCCACTCTTCTCAACTCCTCACCAGATGTTTTCTGCATCTAGTGTTCAGTTGGGTTTTTGACTCTGACGACGACCGCTTGTTACGGTTGAAAGATCTTAGTCTTGTTTTCCCATTTCTTATTGTGCTTTGATCATTGGTTGTTGTTTCACGTGTTTATGTGAAATTTTTTTATTATATATATATATATATATATATATTCGTAAATTTTGGTAGCAGTCCTTCATTGACACACACATTATTGAAAATGACACCAAATTTAGCTGATACTTGTTTCTTAACAAGTTTCTCAATTTTTCTAAATAACACTCTCGTTATTTCGTCTACACAATAAAGTACATCTCCTATGGTCGACATGTTTTGAATGATCAACATTCATATATATAAATGATCAAACCACAATAAGAAATGGAAAAACAAGACTAAGATCTTTCAACCGTAACAAGCGTTCTTCGTCAGAGTCAAAAACCCAACTGATTTGATTGTTATTTCACGTGTTATGTGAAATCGGTTTATTCATATATATATATATTTAAAGGAATAAAACGAAAAAAAAAGAAAAAACTGACACTCACAATTCTTGATAATTTCGGCTGTCTTGCCTTGCCGTATTCAAGAGATGCAAAGGGAAAAAGGAAAAGGAACGCATGAACGGAGACGTGAATAGTTCCACCGACCGATACAAAGTGACACGCAGTGCATCCACCTTGCCATCGTGGACTAGTTTAAGCAATAGGTAAAGGAAAACATAAAGAGCTTATAAAAGTAAAGATGGAGAGAAAGGAAAGAAGAAAAAGGTAAAAATGGAATCCTGAAAAATAATTAAAACGTAAAAAGTAAGGCTGAAGTTAACATAACAAAAAAAAAAAAATTAAAAAAGAAGAGGTCATCTAGTTAAGTTCTGACCAGGGGAACTTCTGGCACCTAATAGCCAAATGAAGGCTTCTTCAGAATCCCGTAAAGTGGTTTTGGGGTGTCATCATTGGAAAGTTGTCTCAGAGTTATTCCTTTGTCTATCTGTGTGCTATCTTTTTTTAATTGGTTTATATATATAAATATATATATATATATATATATATTTGTGTTTGATGGCAGCAAATCTTCACGTAAACATGTATCATTAAAGTACACAGCAGCCTCTGCGTTAACGACTTTTAAGCTGGTCTGCTCCAATTTACGAACAACCTTATTAAAGTACACAGCAGCCTCTGCGTTAACGACTTTTAATCTGGTCTGCTCCAATTTACGAACGACTTTTAAGCTGGTCTGCTGTGTACCTTAATGAAACATATAAAACATATATATATATATATATATATATGTGTGTGTGTGTGTGTGTGTGTGTGTGTGTGTGTGTGTGTGTGTGTGATCAATTTGGCCGTACCACTGCTGGTTGCGTGTTGATTAGTTGTAATAGATGAACCATGTATCACACTAGGTATAACATATTTTATTATTCTAATTCATAAAACCAAAAGATATTCAAGAGTATACCGAGATTTACTTAAATATTTTAATATTAAATCTCTCTATTAAGAAAAAGAAGTCTATATTAATATTTAAAAAATATTCGAATTTATTTTGTTTATGATATTTATAAAAGATTTAAAATTGTGTGAAGAGAGAAGTTCTGATCTGGGTGCAGGCCAGAGCCACAAGTGGTCATGGTGATTTGGATAATGGGTCCTTTGTGATTGTCAAGCATAGAGGAATGATATACGATGTGCTGCCAAGTCTCTAACCAACCATGGTCGCCGATACATGCATCTACTGATATGTGAAATCTGTTTAGGCTCGATATTACCCGTCCCTGTCCAGTCAGTATTTATGTCGGTTTATTTTTTGTTGGTAAATGGGATGATATTTTTTGATCATATTTTATTGTTGGTATAAATATAGTTGTTTCTCTTTATTTTATTGCATTTTTCCAATCATTTTGCCATTTTTCTTTGCCCTTCCTAGGCAACTATATGCTATTGGTTCTTTTCTCTTGCTGACTGTTCCTATCTGTTGACTCCTCTGAAAATAAATCACCTAGTTTGATCTTCGTTCCTATGGAAGTGTACTTATCTTAATTCTAACAACAGTACTAGTGTTTTTTACAGTATGAAGTCTTTCTTTGACTCTATGGATTGCTTTGAGAATATCAACAAGTTCTGGGTCGTTATAACTGGAGGCTGATCCTGGTTTATTTTTGTAGTGATCAACTAATGTGGTTGTCTTGAAGACACCAAAGCAGAACCCACGTCTTCAAGGGGTCTTACGTTTTTGTGTGAACATTTCATAATCGATATTTATATTTCCAAATCCATTAGTACTGAAGTTGACGTCAAAAACCTCATAAAAGTTTATGAATCTAGATAAAATATCTATGGTTTACAAGACTTTATGGTATATTCTATTGTTTATTAAAATTGTGCCTGCAATCAAATCTTACATACAGAAGTTTCAAATCCCTGATGAAGTCTGACTTCTCTCCGTTTATATATATATATATAGTTCAATGTACATAAAGAAACATAGATATATTAAAAACACAAACTTACAGTCTCCAATTTTCGGTTGAACCGTCTTCAGGAGAGATAAGAGAGGGAAACCAAGCGCACTGGTACAGAGAACCTGAAGAACTGACCGAGTCCCGATAAATTTTAGTTTTATATATATATATATAAACAACGGGTTAATTGCCGTTGCGTCTACAACGTGCTTGGTCTCTCTTTGACTTTTCCCCTGAAGACAGATAGCCCTAAAATTTGAGTTTGTAAGTGTGTTTCTTTACTCTGTGTGTTAATCTGCTTGAACTTTGAACTCATATGTATATATATATATATATATATATATATATAATTCTATTTATTTATTAAACTAAAACCTTTTGAATAATAATACTTTTAATGGATTTTATGACTTAAGTCTTAAAAACGTTATGTAATAATATTTTTATGACTTGAAGGAACAATTATGAACAATTGTTAAGTTTTTGATTATAATTTTCATTGGTGTAACTAAGTTATTTAAGTATTTTGCTTCATGAATTTTAATCTGAATTAAATATGTAATAATAATTTTGATAGATTATTATATATATAATTTATAATAATAATAATAATATATTATATATATTGATTAATTTGAATATATAAAATGGTTTAAGCTAAACATTGCGTTTTTAAAACAAAAACTTGTAAAGAAAAAGAACAACTATGTTAGCATTGGTGAAAACTGAAAGAAAACCACCTGTTTCTTACTCTTAAAAAACATTTCTTTCGAAAACCTTACAAGTCTTGTCCGTCGCTTCAAACATCTATTACTTCATTGTAAATTTCATTCTAAAGTTAATTAATGAAAATAGTATCTTTAATTAACTTGGTAAGTTAATTGCGAAGCTCATAATATTGAGATAAAATACACAGCAGAAAATTCGACAAAAAAATTAAAACATTGAGTTATTTACGTTACATTAGGGGAGAAAATGAAATCTTAATTGAAAACTCATTCATATTTAATTAGTTTAATTGTTATACTTTTCAAATAAAGACAGTTAGAACAACAAATTTTTGCTGAAAAAGAATAGTCTCATAGCCCGATCTGAACGAATAGTAAGTCAGTCATGGGGAAAGTAATATACATCAATCATAATGAATAACATAATACAAGATTAAATTTTCATAAATAAATTAAATTAATCTAAATCTTGTTGCGATGAATTCACTTAATATTTTTTTTGTTTTTCGCACGAAAATATAAAAACATAAATGTGAATCTAGCAAACCATTTTGATGATACTTTAATCAAGTGACTTGAAAAAAAATTATATACTTTATCAGTAGAGCTCAATATTTTCATGTTTTGAGTGTTTTCAAAATTACTATGAAGTTTTCAGAAGTATAAAAAATTAAAGACAGAAATAAGAATTGTATTCTATATTATATAATTAATAAAAATCGTTATTTTAAAATATATTATATTATACAGAATACAGTATCATAATAATTGCACAAAATAATATTTTATATCAAAATGTTGATATAATTTTGATATTTTGTTAAAGTTTTTTTTTATTTTAATTCCTTAAATTAATAGTATTACTGCAAAAATATTAATTCATTTTTAACATTACATTAAATCGAATAAATTATAATTAGATTTTACAATATACACATGGTATAACAATTATCGTCTAAACTACATTATGAAGTCATATATAGGAGTAAGTCTTCCGATCAAGTGACGAGTTACACCACGAACTAAAAGATTCCAGGGAAACGCAGTTACATACGAGTATGTTGACTGAAGGTGTAAGGGTTGTATTTTAAAAGAAGAAAAACTAAAGCAAACTGAAAAACAGATTGACTTGGACAGAGTAAACAAAAGAAACAGGAACACATTATTTACCAGCTGAATGAAACCCTCAAGACTGAGATACAGCTCTCGTTAATACTGAGTCCAATTTGAATAAACTCAATCTTTCAAAATTAATCATGTTAGTCTTTGTCTAATTTATACCATGATATAAATAAGAAAAATCATTCTAATGATTAAGCTGTGATGATATCAAATAGCAAACCCGCATGTTATTTTAATTATTTGGGTGTTGATCCATGTGATTGTAGAAAAAGGGTGACATATCGTTACCTCATCCTTATGATTCTGTACCGAAGGCAAAGAAAGAAATTAAGGGAAAGCCAGCAAAGCTATGAAAGTTAAGTTGTGCCTGAACATGAAAGTGCTAACTAAGAGAAAGAGAACTTTTGTTAAAAATATGCTATATTTTAAACAGACTCTTAAAACTTTCTGTCAGCTTGCTGCATACATTACTACTTCTATTTTAAAAGTTTCTCTACAGGAGATCAAAGGTCTTCTTATAGAGAGTCTCTGTATCGAAACGGTACCGAAGCTCTTTCAAAACAACTAGTTACAATCTCATCAAAGCGCGGCAGTGCATTCCATGAAGGCAAACACAGTCCTTGGGGTCAGTGCTGCTACGGATGATATATGATGATGATGAGGATGATATACGATGATGATGAGGATGATATACGATGATGATGAGGATGATATATAATGATAGGAGACATTATCAAGGACAATAATAATAGACATAAAGTCTATAATTAGAATCTAAATGGTATTCTCTCAAGGGGGAACAATTTCTTAAAACTCCTCGATCATTTATATTATTCTGATTTTGTAAGATTTAAACCACTTGTTTAAATCATAATTTTCGTCATTAAGATGGAAAGTTTAAAATTCATCTTACGCCATGTTGGACCTACTTAACCAGATATTTTTGAAAAGACGCCTTTACCTGTTGCAATTTCTAATAATTAGCGACATAGTACTAGCCACATCTTAAAAAAATTAGTTAATAAAGGTGATTTTTCATAGATTTATATGACTTTTATTATATGTTTTCTTGTTGTGAAGTTGGCTGTAGAGTGCATAAATTGCGAATTTCTTCATGTTTTGCTAATGAACTTTTGACAATTGCAATCAGTACTTGTCGACGTAATTGCAATCTACACTAGGTGTCATGTTGAGTGTAGACTACTCCAAAGCTCTTTAATTTAGCCAGGCTAGCTGTCAAATGAAATATTTTTGGCAGTACCGCAGAGGTTATTTTTTATCTTTTATAATTGTTTAATATAAGGATGTATGCCCTAAATAAATTAATTAATATAATGGTCATAACACCACAATATTGAATGAACAGGATTTGGTGATTTTATTTTTTTTACAAGTTAATAAAATTCAAAAAGCAAATTAAGTTTACAAGGTAATTGTAACAGTGTTACCCGTATTTGATCAGAATCGTTTTGTTTTTAAATGTGGAGTGTAAGTGATATTAACAAACAAATAGTTATTTCTTTATATCCTGTGTTAATAATTTCATATTATGTGGAATGGTTATCAAGAAATTTTCTAACTTGCATTAAAGAATGAGTATTCTTTAATCCTATATTATAGTTTCATAAATTGAACAGTGTGATAAAATTGGTTGCTTTTTACAAATTTATAATAATTATATATTGAAATATTAAATTCTGAAAACATTAACATCTTAATGTTTCTTTATATTTCATTTAAATTGTTGGTTTAGAGTAAAATATATCTTTGAGCAAACTTGAAAACAATCCAAACGAAATCAGTGTTTCAGTACATCTCAATCGACAATCACTTTTGCAAATAATAAAGTACACTGAGTCACTGAAAAACATTCAGCGTTTTATATTGATGGAGAATAGATGAAGGAACACACCTGTTGAAGTAGGCCATGAGGTGAAAAGCAGTGGCCATGTGCTTGAGAGAGCCCGTGCGGAGGTACGGCAGCACACCCCATGCGGTCAGGACGTTGTCAATGAGCATGGGCGCCCAACACACCACGAAGACCACCACTACGGCCACCAGCATCTTGACGACCTGCCAAAAACAACTTCATATAATCAGCAAATCAAGTCAAAAAATATTCTCAATCTTACTGCTTACCTTTTATTACATACCTATTTATGAATGACCTTTGAAATATCAAGTAAAAGAAACACATTCCACTATTTACATTACTCTAAGTAAAGTATAGTGATTATGAAAAAATTCGGTTTCAAAATTTTGACGTATTTACATGTTTTGAAGTTTCCAAAGTCCCCCTTCTCATTTTTTTTCTTTGAAGTTTACTGTGGGTGTGTTTTGGTGTGGTGTTGGTGGGGGGGGGGGGGGGGATGTGAATCCAAAAGATTATGGGCACACTACAGCCTACAATCTTTTTTTTTTTTTATAGAAAAATGGGTTTTATTTTAACAAATTGATGAAATATTTTTCAAATAAGAATGGTCTGTATAAAAACCTTACTAAAGGAATCCTTATACCTTTTTTAAAGAGAAAGAAAGCATGTCTGAAATACTTCTTCATTAAAATTACTAACTCGAACATTTAGAGATTTGTGCAAACTTAAGAGTATAGAATAATCTAGAAAAGCCATGTAACACGTAAATTGTCGAAGAATGCAAAAGAAATGTTTTGCTGAAAAAGATTCAATCAACTTGGAGCTTTCATTTTAAATTTTGGGCGTGCAAAATAATTTTTAATGGTATGATAAAATAATTATATCATTCCCATAATTTGTTTAGAACTAATTTATATGATAAATGAAAATGCTCTAAAACTATCCTTAATAAAGTGCAATCACAGTCGTATTAAAGGATAACAATAGAAGTTATATCTGCCAACCTCCAGTATCGAATAGGTAATAAAACATTGAAAGTTTAATAAAACTTCCCCCCCTCTTCTAAGTTACTTTTGTAAAGAAAAAGGCAATTTTCTGTTTATTCAAAGCGTTGCAAAATTTGAAGTTGAGCTATGTTCAAACATTTTGTAGTCCGAGATATTAATAACTAGTCCTATATAATGCCAGGTACAATGTCAATAATAAAATATTTTACAGGCACCTAGGTGTAATCACAGATCAACTATTTCATTATTTATTTCATTATTAAATTAATAAATAAATTAAGTTAAATAAAGAAATAAAATAAATTAATTATTTAATTATGTTATCTAGTTATTTATTGGAAAATAAATTCCATATGTATTAGGTACTTTTATGTTTCAGGAGAAGTCCCTGTCTGGTATACTACTAATTAATAATAAAACCAGTAAAAATAAGGTAAATCTCATATGTGTACTTAGAGGGAGGGAATACAGGAGTATCAAGTTGTGGCACTTTTAGATAAATTGAGAGTCAAGCAAACATTCTGCGGCCTGGAGCCTTTTTGCACAATACACCACAAAGTACCACTAGAATGCAAATCATTTATGTAAGGAGATAAATGCAGATAAAAGAGTGCTAGAACATCTGAGTCTCATTTAGTGCACAATTTCCATTTCATATAAACTAGAATTTGTAAAGAAAATAATAAATATTTAAAAGGATGAATTTCACAATATATGTAGAGCATTATTGTCTTCTTAATTGATTTAGTACTATGACTTAAATCTGTTGAAATTATCATATGAACAATGAAGACAGTTTCTGGAGGATGTGGAGACTTTTGAATTCATTCTATTCCAATTTGGAGAATCAACATTACGACATGAAATATTTTTGGAAAATCATACCTAAAACCAATGAATATATGAGAAACTTTTTGATGGACAATTATGAAACATGAAAGTTCGTAAAATATAAATTAGATTTTGGAAACTACAATAGCCCCTTTATTAGTAGTATGATAATAAAATAACTCGTCAGATTGTTCTAGATCTGATGTGTTAGGGTCACGATCAACAAAGACAATGGTCTTACTTGTTTTTGAAGGAGGTTGGTATTCTATTTACTTATAATAAAGTTGAGTGTAGGGCGTTCCAGGTTTTTAGTTGTGAACGTAAGAGAAGATATTTTTTCAAATTTCTTATTATGGTATTTTTTTGATGTAAACTCCTTGATAACTCGAAGCAGCCATCAACATGTTGTACATTATTTTTATTACTTTTTTTAACATAACAACATTTTTCATGTGATATCGTAGTTAACAAAAGGTGACTAAGAGGTGACCACGTGAATCCATTTGTAAATGTATAGATCCGTCCATCTCCGTGTACGGTCTCTCATTTCTACAGCCGTCTAACACCTTTATAAATTAGTTCATATTCAGTATTGATGTTGAAGTGTTGTTATTTAAATATACGGAATGACAAATGATGCCGTTATCTCTTAAACAGCAACATTCGTGAATCAGGTTTGACAACCAATAATACTATTTATTCTTGTGATTTCATTTTTTTACAACGTCAAACGATTCCACCAATAATCTATATAAATAAAAGAAAGGTTTTGTCTGTACATTGCTTAGAACTGACTCATTTCAAGTTTTCTTTATGTTTCATATACTAGTGAAACCGAATCCACCCTTAGAAAAATTTCTGTCGGTTTGTCCGCAAAATTTTGTCACAGGTAAACTCAGCCACCATAAGACATATCAAGCTGAAACATTTACACTAACTTTCTGTATGTTCAACTTAAATTTAGGTTCACAATGGATTGAAAATTCAGCGTAGAACAGACGTTATGCACTTTTAAGCTGTATTTTGCTAACTTCACAAACATGTTTGAATATATACAGGTGTAGCTCGTAGGTATTGTTCCTTGATTTTAATTTTATTTGCGTATATGAGTATATTGCGTATTTGAGCTTATTGGCAAGAGAGTGATAATTTATATAAAAAAAAAGAAGAGATGTGGATAATGCTTTGATTAGTTCTTTGAATGATGATTGAGAATGCCGAACAAATTTCGGTGAAACGTCCACTTAAAATCAGAAGTTATTAATTTTGTCCCAATCATCAATAACTAAATTAATTGCTTAAGAAAATTGAAAATAATTACTCAAACTTATGGCGTTAAAATATTTGAACAGGGAGAACTTTTCATTTTCCATTACATAATAACTTGAGTAGGAAATAATGGTGTTTACACAACGGAATCGTTCAATGTACTCATATTCTGAACATCTGACGTTTACATAATGCGTGATGAGAGCAGATGCATTAACTTTATTTACTTTCTTTGAAAAGCGAAGTCGATATTAGTAGTCTTTCAGAAAACGACTCGTTCCTTTGTAATATATTCCCACAGTCTTTCATTTAAAAGCATATAAGAAATTACTTTGCAAGTTGTTAAGATACTTTTTCTTTTAAATTAGAAAAGAAAATAACATTTTATCTTTTGCTTCTATAAAGTGACAGAGTTACTTCATGTGCAATACGTTTAAAGTCTTTTGTAATCCTTTGAAATAATCCCTCAACAAAAGAAAATACCAAAATTTTCTTCCTTTGACCTACCAGGTCAATGTTTACATCGCTTGAATGTCTTAGTTGTTCTCTTAAATATCTAGAACAAAATGATGAATTAAGCTATTGGGGGTAATTATTTTACTCAATAATAATCTCATTATTGATTTCAATCAATAATTTCAACTACTGATTTCAATTTTTTTTTCACTACGTTGTGTAAAAAAATTATTTTTTTCCTAGCAGCATGAGATGTATAATAATTTAGGGTTCTTCCAGCAATTGAACTGTTTCTATACAAATCTGTTACAACATTGTTGTTTCACAAATTATTTTTTAAAAAACACATAAAATAATAACATTTTGTTCCATAATTAATTTATAGATTGAAATGCTAGGTGTAATGGCATGATTTTAATAGTGACTGAATTCAAGATATATTATAATAACGTATCACTTAACACTTCACTGGAGAGAGATTCTTTAAATTCGTTTGTTTTTAACACTTAAGTTATTGTAGCGTGTAATGTACTTTCCTATATATTTATAATGTTTGTAGGTAGAACTATCTTATCAATATACATATATTAACCTTAAGTAGAACTATCTTACCATTATACATATATTAACACGTAAGTAGAATTGTCTTATCAATATACATATATTAACACGTGTTTAATATGACCATTATATGACTTAACTCAATTATGACTAATACATAATTAACTGGTGTCTTCGCTTATACTTTTATTTTAAAAGACCAATAGGTGGTCATGTTTTTTTTCACTTCTCAATACAAATAAGCATTTTAACAGTGTAAAAAAACCATCTGTTTAATTTTTTATTTCTACCATGACATTTCATTTTGGTCAAGGAAAACTGATTAAAAACAGTAAAAAGGGTGTGGTAAGGTAATCTGATTACGTCATTTCGACCACTTCCAGTTTAATCAGCCCGTACTATTAATTACCCGTTCTTTCCCCTATTGCTTCCCACAACGTAAAAATTAAAAAAAAAATGGAACGGTACCTTGCAAATTTTGATATTGCAAAGATTGTTAACCCTATCATTGTCAGCTTTGTAATAAACTTGAGAATTGACAATATCAGGAAAACTACATATTCGTTAACTAAACGACGTTTTACAAAAGAAGAATATTGAAATATTTATCTAAAACGTTCATATATTGTTAATCAATTTTGTTTTCTTGCCTTTGAAAACATCATTGAAATTAATTTCAAAGACATTATTTTAGAAATCTGGCGTAGGCTACCCTCAACTTCACTATAAGTAAACAATATCAAACTCTATAGACAACCTTTTCCTTATAGATTCAATAGACTTGTTTTCCGTTATATTTTACTATGCCTATGGTATATATATATATATATTATATATGTATATAAATCAATAATGTATAATTTGTATACATGTGGATATAATCATTTTTTCGGTTATAAAAAATAATAATCATTGGTCAATCTGACATGTTAATGCGACCATCTTCTCATATTTTACAATCCATTGTTATAACTACAGTCAACTTCAAATATTAAGTTCTTTAATGACCTACATAAATGTGCAAAAAGAAGTGTCTCAATGCTACTCTAGTATGAGGTATGATTTGACAAAAATCTTCATCCTCTGTAATCCGATTGACTTGCATTCAGATACCATATACTGCAATCAAAAATTCTACCTCTTCTAGACAGTCTTCACTCTTCGTCTGATGTCCAATAGTAGTTAACACCTTCCATTCTTAGTAGTTAAGTAGACAAATTTGTAATAAACATCCCAAATTCTCCTTTTGAAGATATAGTATACGTTAAAATGTAAGTACAGTTGGAATGAGCTTTTTACACTGAACTGTGACCGGCTGACGATATCCTTCTTTTGTCTTGATTTATTTATCACCGTTACTCCAGTTAGCTAACTCATTCCCAATTATTCCGTTGTTTTCATGTACTCAATATTAATTTATCACTCATCAATATATTGCGCTAGAGTTCTTTTATTGATATTATAAAGCGTTCATTTCAAGTGACATTTGTGTTCACTTTAAGACCACCTGTAAAATAATCTGCATAGGCTACTGAATCTAACCAACATATAGACCAAACTTAATATATAATTCAATTAACTTTTATGATATTACATCTCCCATAGAGGCATCTTTATTTTGCAAAAAAATAAAAAAAATAATCAATTTTAAGTGTAAGTAGGAGATGCGTATTAGTTCCAATGGACAATCCTGAAGGTAGTACTTCCAGTTATCATTATTCACACATGTTTGTTTATAATACAAACGATGCATATTGTCTTGTTAGTCTTACCATAACTTTAATAATACTTTCGTAAAGTCAAAGATAAGATGTAGAGTTAAGACTCCATTTTTTACGAATTAATCACTTATAGCAGAACATTACGTTTGTTCTCTTAGTCACTGTTGCGTGGATTTTCTAATTTAATTTTTGATATAAAAAAAACAGTAAGAGTATGTCCATAACTTTAATATTTTTAGGTTAATTGAAAAGTATTAGTACCGTGTGAGGTAGATTTGTACCCAGAAATTTCTCCTCTAATCATCTTTCAACAATTATGGACTGCGTACTGCATCATCCGTAGAGTAGTACCATCTTGCATTTCTCTTCCTATATTAAAAAGTCTTATGTATATTCTTGAGTATCTTTTTGTAGAGATAAGCTGCTATCATTATGCAGAGTATTCACTAGATAATCACGAAGGATCGATAGCGCACCTTCTGAGAACATTTTGTAGTATTCACAACTGTGCTAGATCTAAAACATCCACTTATTATTCTTTAACAATATCACTGTAAATGTACTGATCTCCTTCTACATTCACGAATTAAGAAAAGTAATTTATTTAAAACTTCAAAATGTTTCTATTTTATCAGTAAAATGTCTAAAAGAAAAAATATAAAAAATCTCAGGTTCATTTAATCACCTAAGAAGTAGCTTACAAGGGAACACTTGAATTACTATCCGTTCTGTAATAAAGAACGAAAGGGTACATACATCAATTAAACCCAAACACTTGGGTTCATAAACTTACCAAGAACTATATTTAATGTTATATCTGTTATTAAGTTTTGTTGAAGTGTTCAACATATTATCTGATTGAAACACCTTGCTATAAAATCCATCATATCATGGAAGACCCACAGAAATTATATGTTTGATAGACGTTTAATTTTTCAAGTTTAAGAATTTTATTTTTCTTACATTTATTAACTCAATAAAAAAAAATTTTTGTATCACACCTCAATGGTATTTTACCTGATTAACTTAAAGAAATTCTACATCAATGTAAACAAATCTGGAGTGGTCTACAATAAACTTCACTATAAGTAAACACAATATACTTCTTAGGTATATAATATATAATGTTCCATTTAGGCATCATATAAATGTCGAAATGGGAGTAGTTTATTACTTTTTCATTCCTAGAAGTAGTTCAGATAGTGATTGATCCACTTATCAATATATATGCTTATTTTTGTATATCACACCATTGATAGATATATAATATCATTACTGTAACTTACGCAGTAATAACATTTTTGAAAAGCGAAAGTGTAGAATTCGTGTTACGAAATAATCTCTTACAGGAGAACATGGATATTGTTCTAATAGCCAGTAGATCTCTTACATAGTTTACCTGACCTCTTTCTACATTGAATATTTAAGACAAATTTTCCTATTTAAAACTTTAAAATATTCCTGTTTTGTTTCAAAACTGTCAGAAAAATATAAGAAAAAAATGTTATTTTAAGATAGTTTTTAATTAAAGTTATAGGATAATTGCATATATTATTTTAATATATTGATCACCAGTTGGATATTCATACTGAAGTAGAAAATCCTGAAGTAAAGATTTAAATCCGTTATTATAATGAACTCCAAATAGTCAAATAAATTAATAATTATATTATATTTTATATAATCATTTTATTTTTTATTTCTAAACACTAGTTATTAGCGTCTTTATTTTTTTTAAAAAAAGGCCGTTTTAACTTAAATAGCATCCATGAATAGTGATTTATCTTGTTTGGTTTGGTATTAGATATATAATTAGCTTTTGTATTATCCCAATTTAATTTAAAAAATGATCATTATGTTGGAAAAGAAATTAAAGTTTACAAATAAGTTTAGCTCTAAAATAAGCCTACCTTCTTGAAAGTATCTTCAATGCTAGAGTCTTAAGGAGGACAAACTCATCTTTTTATAATGTACAAAGTTTACATTATAAAGAGTTTATAATATAAATAAAGTTAGCTCCAAGGTATAAATGTTTTATTACCTTTGAACTTAAACAGGCATTATTCTTGAGTTAGATTCATTATTTTATTAGAATTAAATGCTTTGTGGTTCTAATGTATGGAAATTACTTAAAAATAAATTATTAAAGTTTTATTGAAATAATTTTTACCACTTATTGAAAAATGCACAAATATAACTAAATTACCAAACACTTCTGCACATATTAAAAATATTTATTTATACTCATTTTTGTTTTCTATCTGCAACTACAGTGCTTAGAACTATGCTCAGTTCATAATACAATATCAGGAAAACCATAATAACAAAGCAACCAGGTTAAAAGGAGTCACCAAAAATAAAGTAGTTAATCCAGTTCTTAAACCAATTATCCCCCCAATTAAACAGATTAGTGTAATTGCGTAATGAATTTATTATTAGAAAAAAAAAATTTATTTTTAAACTAACAAATATATATATATATATATATGATCAAACCACAATAAGAAATGGGAAAACAAGACTAAGATCTTTCAACCGTAACAAGCGGTCTTCGTCAGAGTCAAAAACCCAACTGAAAAATCAGTTGAAAAAACCATCAGTTGGGTTTTTGACTCTGACGAAGACCGCTTGTTACGGTTGAAAGATCTTAGTCTTGTTTTCCCATTTCTTATTGTGGTTTGATCATTGATTGTTGTTTCACGTGTTTATGTGAAATCTTTTTATATATATATATATATATATACACTTTTTCGTTGAAAATACGATCAAAAACGGGAAAATATAGTTCAATATAGACAAAGAAACATAGAGAAATCAAACGAACACACTTACGGTCTCTAATTTTTGGTTTGAACCGTCTTCAGGAGAGATAAGAGAGGGAAACCAAGCGCACTCGTTCACTCCAACCGTCTCTGAACCAGTGCGTTTGGTTTCCCTCTCTTATCTCTCCTGAAGACGGTTCAAACCGAAAATTAGAGACCGTAAGTGTGTTCGTTTGATTTCTCTATGTTTCTTTGTCTATATTGAACTATATATATATATATATAATAACAAGCGAAGACCGCTTGTTACGGTTGAAAGATCTTAGTCTTGTTTTCCCATTTCTTATTGTGGTTTGATCATTGATTGTTGTTTCACGTGTTTATGTGAAATCTTTTTATATATATACATATATATATATATATAAATATAAATATTATTTAATATAAAGTATTATAACTATTGAATATATATATATATATATATATAACAGATTCAATAATATATCGACCGTTTGATAGAATAGGTGTGTTCTCTAATCGGGGTTCGGTCAATTTTCCAGGATAAAAAATCAAACTCTCGTTGCCTAAGGCAACGAGAGTTTGATTTTTTATCCTGGAAAATTGACCGAACCCCGATTAGAGAACACACCTATATATATATATATATATATATATATATATATGATCAAACCACAATAAGAAATGGGAAAACAACCCAACTGACTTGGGTTTTTGACTGTGACGAAGACCGCTTGTTGCGGTTGAAAGATCTTAGTCTTGTTTTCCCATTTTCTTATTGTGGTTTGATCATATATATATATATATTCTTCTTGTTGTTTAAACATTGATTGTTGTTTTACGTGTTATTGTAAAGTCTTGTTATATAAATAGTTTGCACTTAAATAAACTGACACAAAAAACAAATGTAACAAAGGACTCACTTTTTAGTATTTCGACCGCCATAACGATAGAAATATTGAAAAGTGAATCTTTTGTTACGTTTCTTCCTATGGGTCAGTTTATTTTAAGTATATTCAGTTCTTCTATATATATATATATATATATATATATTGATGTAGCTTCTTGAACGCTGATTGTTCAAAATACTAATTTAGTTATTGATGATTAGGACAAAATTAATAACTTCTGATTTTAAGTTTACGTTTCGCCGAAATTTGTTCTGCATTCTCAATCATCATTGAAAGAACTATTCAAAGCATTATCCACATCTCTTCTTTTTGTAAATTATCAAAAATGAACTGAATTATTATGGAAATTTATTCTATCAACGAAAACACATTATATGTGTTGAACACCAATAATAATTTTCAAATAAACATAAAAGTTATATATACAAATGTAAACAAATCCGAAAAGTAAAGTAGGTGATGTATTATTTCAAAATGATTTTTCAGTTTTTATAGCTATGTTGACTTTTGCGTTATCATAATTTAAATGTTGATACCTTTTTTACAAACTTTAATTTTTTGTTTAATTTTTTGGCACGTTTTCATTGTTCACTTATAAACTGTTTAGTGCTAAAATAACATTTTCTGAAATTATTAATAAGCCATAACTCCCATATCCGTTCATAGAAATTACATTGAACTGATCCTGACATAAAGTACTATTTTAGGTATAATATAATTTTGATCCGTCAAAAAGTGTGACTTGTATCCTGAGACTTGTTTTTTGTAATCTGAGAATTTTTTCACTTATTTTCCTGTAACTTGAATAAAATGGTAAAGTTATAAGACTGAAAGATTAGTAGTTTAGAACAAAAAGCGTTGCCAAAAAAACACATTTTAGTCAAAAAAGTAATTTTTCTATTAGTAATATTGCCCTCAAACAATATGTTTCTTCTACACTATAAGTTCCATGTTTGTGTGAAGTATTAATTTGATCCAACAAGCCGTGTGGACTGGTGCCTGCTCACAAACTGGGATAACCACACACACATACACAGATATCATCGAAAAACGGTATAAAAGTATTTTGAACACCTCAAAACATGTAAATCCATCAAAATCTTCTAATTGAATAGTTTCATGATCTCTAGACTTAATATATAGTAATGCAATAAGCGTCGAAAAGTTAAATAAATGAATATCTGAAGATCCATTTATCAATAAATGATGGGATTATCAGGGCATACATTTTTACTTTACTATAAGTAAAGTATAGTGATTGTGAAAAAATTCGATCTCGAGATTTTGACGGAATTACAAGTTTTGAGGTCCCAGAAGTCGTTCTATGACGTTTTTACGATGATGTCTGTGTGTGTGTGGGTGGGTGGGTGGGTGGGTGAGTGTGTTATCATTGCTTGTTACCACGCTACGGTCCAGAATCTTTGATGGATCAAGTTGATATTTTACACAAAAATGGGCCTCATAAAGACGAAGATCCCTATTGTTCGGGAAGAATTATGCATGATGGGAAAGTCACTTTTTTTGCCAAAAACCGTTTTTTTTAAAACATTTATTTCTCCTAAACTGATAACCCTAGAGTTTTGAAATTTTGACATTATCCTTGAGGTTTCAAATGCAACAAACGAAAAATATATTCAGAATTTTAAAACAACAGGAAATATTTTTTTTTCAATAAAATGTAAAAATTTTGACTTATAATTCAATCTCAAACTTTGTGATAGCGATACAAGCCATACTGTTTGACGGACAAAAATGAAACTATGCCTATAAATAGAACATTATGTGTATAATGAGTTGAGATATTTTTTTTCAAAATTACATTCGCTAAACGGGCGTTACAGTACGATTTGTGTTTTCAGAAAATGATTTTTTGACGCTAAACGGCTTGTTAAAAAATAATGAAAATTTGACCAAAAATAGAACAAAAAATTAGCAATTCATAAAAAAAAATCATGAAGTTTCAATTACGGGAAAGAGCAATAACGATATAAAAACTCTTTGTTTATCCTAGACTAAGACATCACCTGCTATACTTGTCGAATTTTGTGTATTTTTTTACATTGTTTACATTGACTTTACAGAGCGAATCCACTGAGATAAAATTGATGTTTCTAATGGAAAAATGAAAATATATTATTGACTTATAAGAGATGTAAGAGGAATAATATTGTGCAGGTAAATGATAACACCCATTAAAAAAAAATTAGTATATATGTTATTTGACAAAGGGGAAGGAAAATGATCTTATTAAATACTAAGAAGCCATAAAATTCCCAGTATAATAATTCTGTTAAAAACCAAAAATGTAAAAGATAATTCAAAATATAAATCTTTCGTTTAGAGATTAATAACTGTAATTATCGTACATCTTTAATTAACAAATCACCTTAAAACAACATTTTCTTCGCTGTTTAAGATGTTTTTCAGAGAAAAAAAGGGTATTTTACTGTTTACAATTTAAAAATTTTACATTAATATTCAATGTAGAAGGATGTCAAGTAAACAATGTAAGAAACTACTAGCTATTTGAACAATAGCCATGTTCTCTTGTAGGATAATATTTCGTTTCAAGAAATGTTCACATTGGTTTTTCAAAAATGTTATTACTGCTGTAGTTATACTAATGAAATTATTTGCAAATAATAAATTATTTGTGATGTACAAAAATAAGCTTATAAATTGATATGTCCTTCAATCACTATCTGTACTACCTCACGAACGCAATGCTAATAATTATATCCCATTTAGATATTTATGTTATGCTGAAATGATACGTTGTGTTTTATATACTCAAGAAATTTGACATTGAGTTACTTATAGTAAAGTAGAGTGTAGGCCACTCCAGATTTTTTATAATATTGTTATGTTGTTTCTCATGGAAGTTTATTTTGTTTGCAATATAGTAAAAAAAAATAATTAAATTCAATAATGTCTAGATTTCACATAAATTATGCATGTTTTAGTCAAAAAACTACTGATATTGATTGAAATGTATCGTCAATTAAATTAATCTTTGAATGAACTACAGTCTTATTCGTTAGGTTGTTGTTTATTTGATGATAAATTTTAATTTTTTTGAATTATTAATTTTCAAACTATGAGTAGTATTTTCATACAGTTTAATTAAGATAGTCTTCAAAATTACAACAGTGTTTGCTAATACTTCTAATCTATACCAATTTTTAAAGAGATTTTCAGATCAAAAAATTTTCTTGACTGTTGATAACTGTGTTCAACAGTGGCTGGTGATTTACCACCACTTTAGTTTAAAAAAAAACACTACTCAACTAAATTCTACTCTAAAGATTCTAGAAATTTATTTGTATTAATAAATAAATAATAATGATGTAGATTATGGGCTGCAAATAAATAATTCTTTTTTTTTTCTAGTATGCAGATAATATAATCTGTGAATATATAATCTTCACATATATTAAACAAAAATACATAAAAATAAACAAAACAGCTCTTCTTATAGTTTTCGGGATGATGATCCTTAATTTTGTTAAAAAAAAATTAAGTTTTCCTTGAAAGAAGGAAATGGTTTCCTTGTTAACTATGGCTAGAAATATTATGTAGTAGTGTGAAATATTATTATGTTGATAAAATGGAATATCCTTCAAAATTTGTCTTTTTGTTAAAATTTCTGGTTACTCAGGTTTGAAGAGAACATGAGAAATATATTAAGAGGAATTGAGATCTTCTAATCTAAAAACTCTCCTTCACTGAGATGAGAAATAAGCAGTAAGATTGCTACAAATTAAAATTTATCAGATGTTCCAAGTACATCTTCCATTAAGCAAGCACGTCTTGGCTCAGTATTTATTAATCATACAATTAATTATTAAAAATGATTTCTCAAACAGACAAAAAATTTGATGGATGAAGAGCAATAAATAACCTTTAATTTAAGATTTTAAATTTATTATGTATTTGGTTATTTATTAAATTTATAGTTAATTAGTACAAATTTATACGTATATATGTATTTATTTATGCATTTGGTACACTCTAATTCATGCATGGCCAACCTTTTTAGAACCGGAGGCTGCATTATTCTATCTTCAAGTGACCTCGGGTCGCATGGTAATTTCTGTGGTATTTGGATACATACAGATTTTATATATATATATATATATATATAAAACTATATAGACACTGTGTGCTATATTAACGTGTCAATAATTATCTTATTATTCTTATAAGGAAAAGTATTATTCATACCTTATTATTTTATAATGATAATGATGCAATTTTACAACGCAGTGCCCAAAAGATTAGTAGCGTCATATATATATATAAAGGCTAAAGCATTTGTTACTGTTGAGTTCTCTCTCTCTCTCTCTCTCTCTCTCTCTCTCTCTCTCTCTCTCTCTCTCTCTCTCTCTCTCTCTTTAATGATTTAATTTTCTTCCAAAAGTCTTGGTGAGATTTTATTAATAATCAGAAAGCAAAAAAAAAGTTTTAATGTTAAGATAGGATTCCACATAATCTCCAAGGGCCGCACAAAAACACGTCTTGGGCCGCATGTGGCCCACGGACCGTAGGTTGCCCATACCTGCTCTAACTGGTAGATACAGTTTTTGGAGGTACAAGAGCAATCCTCTAAAAAACTGTGTCTACCATTTGAAGTGTACCAAATGCAATTCGTTCTACTAAGACTATGATCTTTCAATCGTAACAAGCGGTCTTCGTCAGAGTCAAAAACCCAACTAACGTTGGGTTGTTGGGTTTAGTTGGGTATTTGACTCTGACGAAGACCGCTTTTTAAGGTTGAAAGATCTTTAGACTTTTTTTCTCATTTAATATTGTGGTTTGACAATATACATCTAATTCAATAATATATCAAGTATTCGTGTATTATGAAATCGGGATTCGGTCAAATTTCTAAGTTCAAAATAAAACTCTCATTGCTCTCGTTTTGGTTTTATTTTATAAGCAGAAGTAAGAAATTTTTTTATAAGAAAATGAAATTTGGATTATTTTAAGAGAACTAATAATCTTGATTGGTCAAAACTTTTGACTAAACTATCTAGTTGAAGGTATTGACAAGTCAAAACAGGAATAAAACAAATACAAACCAATAAACAAGTCAATACTAGACATTTGACAGCCAATACAATGTATAGAATAGTGAAAAACGTGAGAACAAAAACTATACATGTATAAATCAAATATCCGAAATATTTAACAAATCTAATGCATTGTCAGACCGATGTTTGTCAAGGGTGTTAGATGTTTCCTAAATATTGCTGTAGCCTTACCCTTGAATCGGAGTTAAAATGTACTATATGAACACAGATATTTCATTAAGAAGATAGAATCTTGTTCGCATAAACAACTTAAGCTCCTATTAGTAGTAGCATTAAAATTACAATGCAGGTTTTCTTTCTCTAAAACTCTTCAAAGTTTAGTTCAAAGTTCTATATTCGTCTTTAAATATCAATTTAATTCAGTTAGATATCTACCTTTATTGATAGATTTGGGTAAAATATATAGGTCATCAATATATCGGAGCTATTTAGCTTGATTAGGAGAATTGAACATAACATTTTAGTATCAAACAATCCATATATAAATTATTCATGAATAGAGGATAAGCAAGCATTTATTACAAGGCTAAATTTAGTATGTATAAGCTATTATAAATGTTAAAATAATAATCAACCAGACATATTTTAATTAATTGGGCTATACTAGTGGAAAGCAAATAGTTAAGCAGTTCCGTTTGAAGGAAACTTAAAAGATGGAACTACAGTTACATTAGTAACAAGAAAGTTTACATCAAATTAATCAATCTATAATCTTTCTTAACATTGACGTTCCTTAATTTGTTATCAAAATCTGTATTAATTTCAAAAACCGGATTGAGATTTGATAAAGTACTGTATTATTTTTGCATATAAATAATTGGAATCACGATATAAATTGGGTAGAAGCAATAATTCTCATTCATGAAAGATAAATTAATATTATCTATTATTCATTAATTAAACGTAACATATCAAATACTATAAACATAATATAGTCTACAGGGGTTTTTACTTGTTTTTAATGTTTTACTTGTATCTTTCTCAACTGCATTATCTAATCGGACTTGGCCAGTTTGTTCTCTTTTCATGACTTTTATACCCTTTAAAATACTTGTCTGATCTATCCTCCGTTTCAGTACCATACTACATGTTCAGTATCACTTGTTTTTAGTCTCAGTGTAACTTTTAGACCATAATTTTGTTCAACGAAACTAACAATAATGTATAGAAATTAATGAATATACTTCAAAAAAAAAAAGTTTAATATTTTGAGATAACTGATAAAGTAGATTACAGTTTGAGCACTGGTGTCAGCATTGCTAAGGTTCTATTTTGTGTTTTTTTTTTATTAAAGCTATTAAATTAGAATTAGTTGGAACACTCTGTATTCCAGAGTGAATCATTAATATTTTAATAAAATCTGTGTTTGGGCTATTTAGCAGTGGAAGTCTGTCTAATGTTCCCAATCTTTTTTGATCGGTATGTTATGAATAATATTAGTGTTGGCTGGCATCATTTCTTCAGATTGGTCTTCTGCATATTGATTTTGTTTCCTTGAGAGCTTGAGTCGTAAAATGCATGGTCGTATGCAATGCTTCGCCTGAACATGAATTTGACTGGATTTCACATCTCCAATGCGTGAATTTGTATTCATACATAGATTCGTTTTTTTTATTGGAAATTTTCCTTCCACTTTTTTTTGGAGTAGTAGTTACTGTTTTTGTACTATCATAATAAATAGTTTATACGTATAAACAATTAATAACTACGTTTAATAAACAAAATAATGTACTTTGGTCATATGTATGACTAATCAGATTTGTTCACTTTTTTATGAAAAAAATGTAGTTTATCAGCAGATGATAGTGTACAATGATCATGAAAGGAAAATAAATGTCCACATTTATCTAACTTACAATAGTTAACTAACTTACAACAGTTAAATGAGGTTTTGATTACGTGGTTTATCATCATATGTAAAGTGGATGATGTTATTAAGTTTTTCTAAAAAAATTGAGTAAGACAGTATCTTTCCATTTATAAAAGAACTTTACTTATGTTTTCCATGAAATTGAGAAATTTGTATTGTGAAAAATATTAAATTTATCAATTAATAAAAATCAATACTGTGAGGGGAAAAGGATATCTGTAAATTATACCAGGTCATATTTACAATTAGAGTTTAAGAGATTTTTGGAATTATTGTTTTCTGTTAGTATAATCCAAATTGTTAACAATCCTACATAGAACTGTCAAATTTATTAAAATAAAGTTTCAAATCGTAACAATCAAAGTTTAGTCGTGAACTTAAACAACACCATTATCCTTTTGCCAACTATTACGCAGTAAACCAACAAACTGAGGCAAACCTGCTATACATCTACCATAGTCAGTTCATTTTTACCTTATATTAAGTTACCTTCAATATAAAATATAAATGTCTGAAAGTATTAAGTATGAATTTGCATTTTAATGACCAGTTTGTAACACGAATATAGACGTTTTGAGGTCACTAAGTTCAAAAGAATGTTTCATGCATATTGTTAGAACCACTGTGGTTAGTATGAGGTTAATAGTAAAAACAGAATAAACTGTCATACCTCCAACATCTTCCTAAGAGGTATGAAGGTTTATTCTGTTTCTAATATTAATCATACTGTTTCTAAGTTTAATTTTTTGGACTAATATCATTGTTCTATAATTAGCCAATTAGCTTTGAACAAACATTAATTGAAATCATATAAAGTACTATAAAGCCTCTTTTTGTTGATGTAATTAAAAAAATTACAAAAAAAATTAAAAAAACCTTAAGAAGGTTTATAGAAATGCAGTAAAATGATGTTCCCCAAATGGTTTATTGTTTATTTGAAAGAAAACTGGTGGATCACATATGCAAAGAAATTGTTAATAATATAAAATAACTGACTCATATTTACGAAAAGAGTATCAACTTTTGTTTATACAAATTTATTCTTAAAGTTGTTTGAATGTAGTTGAATTAAACATGTTTTCCTTGAAGTGAAAAAGGCATTACATTAAATATGTTATTTTTTTTATTACTTGTTATATTAATAACCTGTCAGTTTTTTCCGTAATTTGAGAAGTCAACAGAAATCAATGACTTGCTTGCAACAGAAATCATATGAAAATATTGTATGAAACTATTAGAAAATAATGCTTACACAATCAAGTTGTTTTCAACAAATTATATTTGAATTTGTCAAAATTGGTACTAATTTATATTGTAATAAATAAATCAAGTTGTTTAATAAAATGCCAAAGTCAAAAGAAAGATGGAAGAAGTTTGGCAATTGTTGTTACCTGTTTAACAGTGCTGTTCTCATCTTCAGTCAGTCGGACCTTTGGCTTGCTTAGGTTGCGTATATGTGACAAGGAATTTCCCTCAATCATCACTGACCTGCAACAAATTTGTTGGACGTTTATACACAATAACCTTAAGAAGCTTATTAATACTCTATTACTTGTTAATAATTACTCATAAGGAGAAAGAAGATTTCATTTTCGAGTACAGGTGTCAGAGAGTACTGCTTACCTTTAGTACTGAAGACTCGAGTTTCTAATCTTGACCGTGTCCCCAAACTTTTCATTTGACAGAAGAAAAATCTTGTGAATGTTGTCTCTAGATATACAAAAAACCGTCTACTTCAAGCCTGTACGATGTTAAAAAACCTTTCTACAATAAACTTCAGTAACTCACGAGCTATACAAAAACTTATTGTGTAGTAATTACCCATGATTAGAAGAGAGGAAGAAAACTAAGTGTTCACACATAAGACTTTTGTGTTCATCATCAGGCTAAATCACTACTGAGGCAGATATAACTTTCCGATAATATATAACCATACAATAAGTGCTTGCACAGCGCATGAGTTACTGAAGTTTATTGTATAAGGCTTCCTTATCGAGTGCCTGCCATTGCACAGGCTTGAAGCCAACAGTTCTACGTATATCTAGGAACGGGGTGCACAAATTTTTCTTTTTTCAAATGAAATGTTTAGGTTTATGGCTAAGATTGGAAACTCGAGTTTAATCAAAACTTCAGTAAAATAAAACTCAAGGCTTCTGATGTAAAATAAACTCGGTTATGTGGCTGGCCTACATCTGAGCTACGTATGAACTTATAAATAATTCATGCAGAGATGATAGAACAGTAATACTAGTAAGTTAAACACAAAGAAAACTTTCAAATTAATTATTGTTATTACTGTTATTAATTTTGTTCACATGTGAGAAGCTCGGGTTTCGCAAAATATTATTATTATAAGTTGAATGAAAGTCGTGTTTTTACGAATAAAAAAAATCTTACGACCATTTTTGTGGTTTACATGGAATATTTACAAAAGAAAAACAATATTTTTAATCCACCATTCCCATAAAATGGCATTAATCAATATGGTTACACATAATAATAAATATGTCTCAAGAAAGCTTGTCACTTAACTGCCATTAGTAGAAGAGTTTAAAATTTGTAGGTCAATGTAGTGATAATAATGTCGATTGTTAAATGTTTTATTGAATATCTCAGTCCGTAGTTCATACCTTTCCAAAACTAATTTAAATCGTGTAAATAACATTCATCATGTAATAACAAAATAATAATAACTTCAAATAAGATGAAATATTTAACTCAACTTTTAATATAATAGGAATTTAACTGTTGTTTCCATTCCCTAACTGAATCCTTATTGGAGAAGAAATAAATTCCAGGAATTCTCTTGTTTCTAAAAATATATTTCTTTGCCTATTAACATTTAACTTTGCGTCTTCAATATTTCGTTATATAATATTAAAATGTAATAAAAGTCAGCTCTTTTACAGGAAAGTTATAGAGCGAAAACTATTCTTGTGCTATGATCTGAATTGAAAAAGTGTGTGTTTCTCTTGAACCAGTCTGTCAGAACAGAAACATAAAGAGCGATGGAAATTGAAGACGAAAGTTTTGACAAGAGCAGTGGAGATGAGCAGAAAGCGTCAAGGGAAAAGTAATATCTTTAGGAAATGATTATGAACAAGCAGTGTAGTCACATTGAGAGAAACTACAAGAAGGGCAATAAAAGGAACTGTATGAAACGGGGATGACTTGGCAGATTTAATGCTATTTATTCAACGAATAGCATGCACTCAATCGGTGTAATATATTTCTAAGAAAGCAAACATACTACAATCATATTGCAATGGCCAATCAAGTTGCAGGTGAGCAGTGATATACTTCTATTGATTCCAGTTGTACTAAATTTTTCATTTTATTTGAATAAAATAGCTACAAAATACTAGGCCAGTTTAAATCATGAGGCTTTATTTCTTACGGCAGAAAAAGAATCTTGTGGTTAGTCAAGGCAGTAATTCTAAGCGGCTGTTTGTAATCTGAAATTCACTCTTTAAATACTTGCTGTGATTTCCTTTACCGATATCTAGAGTTTGATTTCTTATCAGTACAGTTCACACAAAACTGACTATATCATAAAATAATTTTTGACATGAACTTTCTCCGCCATCTTTTACAACCAAAATCAAGAATTAGGCCAACTTCTTAGGCTGATTTGAAATGGTGTTCTAGGTGCAGGATTTCCGTTCTTCTGAAGTATAAGTAGTTTACCATATAAAAACTGTAGTAAAGATGAAGAAATTCAAGTTTGATGTCGCACTGATTTACACATTTTGATGCCCCATGAGCTCATTGTTGAATAATGATCATGATGTGTGGTTTTTTTGGACGGATGTATAACCAAAAGTTTGTGACAGCTGCAAATCACATCATTAAATTAATGAAAACAACAATATGTACAAAAGTAACGTTTCTAACCAAGATGGTTTGTAGAGTTTGTGGAGTGATGTATCATTAAAATATATTTTTTTCTAATTTTCAGGAAAATAGTCTTAAATATTCAATGCGTAAACTTTGTGTAAATAATTTAAAATATAACATGATTCTGGACCTGATAAATTTTTAACAACAAAACTAGTTTAAATATACATATATATATATTGTCTGTATGTATGAGTGTGTGCATGTTTTTTCTATTGTAAATATATGCAAGGAATTTACAAAAAAAAAATTGATTAATTCTTCTGTTACTTTTTCTGTGAAAGCCACAATGCTATTTTTATTTTGATCAGAACGAATGGGGGGGGGGGGGGGGTCAACTGACACCTTATCTATAAACCTCTTCATTGTAGATAAGGTTTGCTTTACCACCTGTTTGTTTATATTTTGACTTTAAGTAAGGAATGGTGGCCGCAGGTAGACTATTCCTTGCGTCCAACTACTAATATTTCCGCCTGGAGGCCAGGTTAGCTCAGTGGTTAACGTACTTGACTCTTGGCTGGTAGTCTGGAGTTCGATCCCCACATCCCTACTGGAAATGCACTTTAGTACTTCAGTTAGGCAAAATTTAGTACTCCTAATGTAGAATCTGTAGAATCACCTATCAAACAAAAAGCCGGTAAACGGCGTTATCACCCGCTAGGGAATTAGTTTAAAGAATAAAAAAAAAATCTGCCCGTTTTGTTGAATTGGAACCATCCAGGTACCAGAAATGTTATTACTGTGTTCAGATTGTATTGAAGACAATTATTGTAATTTAAAGTGAGTTTGTTATTTAATTTAACAAATCTTTAGTTATTAGCAAAAGTTAGTTTACCATTAACTTTCTTTATCTAATTGGTTTAACTTGCTTTAAGAATTAATTATTTAATATGATATTATCTTTCATGATAGTATTACGAATAATAATGAAAGTGTTTGAACCATAATTCAAATCTTTTAGCCAAAGTGTACGTAGACCTTATTGAATTCCTAACTAGGAATCCACAGAGTTAAAGTTAAATGAATGTATGGCTTGCTTATTTATTACTGATTGATTATTTCGTTAGTTTGAAATATTTAATGATTAATAATTATATCTGACCCTACTCCATACAAGAAAAAAGATAAGTTATATATCGATGATATCTAACTAGAAGACACTTATGATCAGCTCTATATCTAAATCAGTCAAAGTTATAAAAGAATAGAAGATACAGCATTAAAAATTGATTAAGAAATATTCAAATCAAAATGTACTTATATAAAACTCAATCATTGTATGTATTTGCATTTGTAAGTCTTTAACATAATTTAACTTAAATTAATGAAAAATATAAGTGCAATTTAACATTTAGCACTTAACTGACAGTTTTCAACGCAATGCTTCTTCATAAAGAAATATCAATATTTCATCAAGATATTCTTATTTTTAAAATACATGTCATCATATTTCGCAGATAATTAGAGCTAAGACTTCTTCCAACATTTCTTGTTGTATTGTTCAACGAAAAATCCTTTTTTTATTATTTGCTTAATCTAATCTATCAACTATCAATTGTATTAAACATGATATCAAATAAAATATCTCAGTTACTGTAAGAATGATTTTGAAAAGGAATTGAGTTACAATTTAACAACTATTTAAGAGTCCTGTTTTAAAGGACAATTAAAATTGACTTAAAATTTAATTTATGATACAATTTACTTTTTATTCCAGTTTATTATTAGAGTTGGCATTTTGTTTCCCAGGCATCGCCGGGTGGACCAGCTAGTTACATCGTAACAAAGGCTCATGGTGATTCATTTTTTTACAATTTTTAATTATTTTTTCTGCAGAACGTATAATTAAAGAGTATTAAAATATCCCATAAAAAATTTACTTAAGACTAATATAATAGTTATGATAAATATTTCAGTGGTTTTAGCGCAATGAAGGTATGACCTGAAAAGAGCAAACTCCACTTGGTATGATAACCCTTACTGCTATTAACATCATATCTTTTCCATAACATGCAATTTTTATTTTACAATAAGTTACGTATAGTGATTCTGAAGAAATCTGATTTCAACATTTTGACAGATTTACTTGTTTTGAGGCCTCCAAAGTCCTTTTCTAAAGTTTTTTATATTGCTATATGTAAAAATACTAATCATGAAAAATCGATGTCCAGCTTTTGATTGATTTAGAAGCTTTAATTTCTTTGAAGTCCTTTTTTAACGTTTTATAAAATCCTGAAAGTGGATTTACAAACATATTATAAATTATTAAAATAATACTTTAATAATTAATGAATAATATTTATAATTAATAAATTATTTATATAATGTATGTGAGTCGGGGTGTATGGATTGGTGGGTGTGATATATTCGTAGTATGCATGCATACAGGCATACTGTAGGTTTGATGTATGGAATTTATATTTAACTTAAAAGTTTACTATACAATATAGATGTGTTTTATTGTGTCTTAAATGATTCCGACCCTACCAAATAGAGTTGTCATTGTTTCCATGGTGGTAATTGCAGCCAGCATAAGTGATAGTTAAGAGAACTACCAAATATCTGGTTAGACAAGACACAAATATTTTTAAATCTTTCCTCTTTAGATTTATTATTTTATTTACAAACTAGCAAACGTGCCCGTCTTTGACGGAATCAATAATTCTATTATACTTGGTATTCAAAAATATCAATTATAGTATTATACTAATACTACAATTAGAAGTTATAGAATAGTAGAAAATACCATTATTAGTACAGTGCTAAACAAAGGCCTCTGTATACAAAGATTAGATTTTAAGTTAGACATACACAAATCTACAATCAATGTTTCAGCTTTATATGTCTTATGGTAGCAATATTTTGTGGACAAACCGACAGACAGAAATTATTCTAAGGGTACATGTTGCTACTCTGAAGTATGAAACGTAAAGAAAACTTGAAATGAGTTAGTTCTAATTAACGTGCTCCCAGTCAAAAGCTA
The DNA here is from genome assembly GCA_026182355.1 of Hermatobates lingyangjiaoensis. Classification (NCBI taxonomy): domain Eukaryota; kingdom Metazoa; phylum Arthropoda; class Insecta; order Hemiptera; family Hermatobatidae; genus Hermatobates; species Hermatobates lingyangjiaoensis. The sequence continues at coordinate 2,169,416 of JAPFBL010001935.1, read as the reverse complement.
GCACGCAAGCCACTGGGCTACTCTGGTTCCATACCTTACTTTATTACCAGTGTTTATAGTACACAAATATTAAATTAAAAAAAAATATTTTTGTTGTATTTATTTATAATACATTTGCACTACTGTCATCGGCGAGCAAGCAAGCTACTGGCAACCCTGGCTAGATCCCTTACTTTATTACCATTTTTTATATTATCCACATTTTAAAATCAAAAAAATATTTGTTTGTTACATTTATTTATAATACATTTGCACTACTGTCATCGGCGATCACGCAAGCCACTGGGCTACTCTGGTCCCATACCTTACATTATTACCAGTGTATTTATTAAGCAAATATTAAATTAAAAAAAGTTTATAGTTATATATAATACATAGCAAACGTACCCGTCTTTGACGGAATCAGAAGTTCCGTCATTTTTGGTATTCCAAAATATCATTAGAAATTATAGAACAGTAGAAAATACCATTATTACTACAGTGTTAAACAAATGCCTCTAAATACACTACATTAGCTGTCTGTCCTTCAGGTTCATGGTAGAAGAAAGAGTTGAAACCTCTGACCGTTGAGCATGTAAACTACATTTGACCATGTGAGAAAAACTTGGTTTCGCTACCTTGTATTCCTACGTTAGATAAAGTCTCCCTTTGCGACTTAGTTAACGTCAATGCGAAATAGACTCTGACCGGACTTTGCAATCATTTCAACGTAAACAGACAGTGGCTCGGAATCAATGGTATGTGTGGTATACACACAGACTCCCCAATACCACATCCAGTCATTATGTCCGCCTCTATGGCATTATTATCTGTGTAGAGCACGAACTCAGAGTCGTGTCCCGTTGCACAGTTTTGGGGCACTCATGTTTCGTAACATGAAATTTGTTACTGCTACTAAATTGCAGCATGATTGGTTCTCCTACTTTCAGTTTTTACTCATGAGCAGGCAGTCCAGGAGAAATAAATTCAGAGTCAAGAAATTCAATTAGATAATGAACTGCTTCTTCATCACTAATCCAATCTCTTTACTGACTTGTATGTTCTTTCCTCGGCTTCATATAGCGTAAGAACTTTGTTGATTTCTCATGCCTGTTCATATTAAGAGTTGAGAATTGCTCGTTTACAAAACTATTTATTCTCAATAGATAGTACATCCTCAACTCTGTGAAACACCATTTCAATGATGTCAAATACGCAATATATTCATATGCTCCAATGAAATTAAAATCAACTAACAATACCTACTTGCTTCACCTGTGTATTTTCAAAACAAACTTGTCTGTGAAGTAAGGAAAATACGCTTAAAGCCCTATAACTTCGTTTCTGTACTTAATTATGAATCTATTTAGAGCCCATATTTTAAGTTAGGCATACACAAATCCAGTGTCAAAGTTTGAGCTCGCCATGTCTTATGGTGGCTGAGTTTCTTGTGACAAACGTTTTTGCTTGAAACGTCCATAACGTCACTTCTACGTTGAATTTCCAAATAATTCAGAGCCTATATTTTAAGTTAGATCTACCCAAATCTACTGTAAAAGTTTCAGCTTTATATGTCTTATGGTAGCTGAGTTTACTTGTGACAAAGTTTTGCGGACAAACAGACAAACCGACAAACAGACAAACCGACAAACCGACAGACATTTTTCTAATGGTGGATTCAGTTTCTCCAATGTATGAAACGTAAAGAAAACTTGAAATGAGTCAGTTCTAAGCAATGTACAGACAAAATCATTATTTTATTTATATAGATTTCTGTTCAATTGGAAATGAATTTACACTAAATTAAGCACCAGATGTTCTATCACTCTGTTATCTGCTCTCTTCTTCTTTTATAAATCAATGGTATTCTTGAGAATGCTGGGGCGTGTTATGCAAAAAGGCTCCTTGCCTCAGAAGATTTGTTTACCTCTAAACTTATCCAATAACTCTATGGTTTTATTCTCCTGTATTTTCATTTGAATATGAAAACAATGTTTTTTTGGTTACATTTCGTATATACACCTAACTTAAAATAAAGAACTTAAACATTTCAGTTAATGCAATATATTTAACGTTTAAAAATAAGTTATTAAATTATTTAAGTCAGTTAATCATATTTAATTTCTATCCGAAATTTAGATAAATTTCATTTTAGCTGCATTACTTTGATAACCATTACCTCCTTGACGGATAACCTCTAGTCACAATTTCAGTTCCCGTCGGTCCTAACATACAATAACATTAAATATTCCTATGCTAGATTCTTGTAACTCAACCTATAGTTACAGGATTAAATCGTTCATTTATTGGATATAAATTACCAATTTTGCAAAGTTTATCAATATCATAAACTTTCAATGATATCTTAAAGACTTAAAGAGTTTTCTATTTTTCTTGAACAATGTTTTTGGAACTGATTCTATTGAGTCACTCTTCAGATAACTAGTTGTCTCTTACAAAGATGTTTATTTAACATACTTCTCATCTTAACAGAGTTATAACCGTCATTTATTAGTGAAATGTTACTCTTTTAATTCTTGTGATAATGATATATTGGTATTAATGCAATAACTAATACAAAATGTTGAAGTTTATTGCATACTTTGTATAGTTACGTTAAAAGGAATCAAAACCAATGAGCGACTCACACCTTAAAATACAAGGTAACTAGGTTAATACATTTTTACACTATTAGTTGTTAAATAAAAAATTAAACTTCCATACAGTGAAATCCTTTTCAAATTACTTCAGAGATTACCATTCGTTACAAAATTAAAACAAATATATTGAATGAATAAAGGAAAGATTAATTTTTACTTTTTTTTTACTGCTCTGTGATTCAAAGCAGTAAAACCAATTCTATTGGTTTTGTTTTAAAAAATTTTGACATAAGAAATGAAGTTATATAATTCTTATTGCATTTGACAGCATAAGTGGCATAAATAACTTCCCGCGTGAATAAATCGAGGGCCAGGTGGGGATTGAACCTACCAGTTCTGAGTGGAGTACGTTAACCAATGAGCTAACTTAGCCCCCTGAATGATATACTATGATGTTATGATTATACAATAAATTTAGGAAATAAAATATTGATTAATTAACTTAGGGTTCTAATTTCACCAATAGAATGATATGCTAATGAATGAAACCTTAGCAGGTCTTAAAGTAACGAACAGTCAAAAGAAATTCTACAGTTTTATAGCTTCTTATAACTTTGATATTTTACATTATGTAACTATGAAATGGCTTTGAAGTCAAAGTTGTAATGAATAACATTTGTAATGGATTATATGTTCACTCAATTTCTATAAGGTCATTTATTTTTAAAATAATTATATCTGACTATTTGCTATGAGGTTTCATGCCTGGCAATATTTATATATTTTTATATAATCGAACAAAATTCGAGTATGTAGGGTTTTTAAATAATGAATTAATAATATCTGTTTCGGTTTTTATAGCAACTCATAGAGAGTATATCTATTTGTTAAATTGGTCAAGAATACTTCCATAACCACAAATTGTTCAAAGAATCGTGCCTATGACTTTATAATCGTGCACACGTAAAATAAATAAACGAAACAAACAATGCTATGTACCCTAATGCATGCAGTTTCTGAACATATAGACTCTCTCTATAAAAACCTAAGTGGAGTTTCGTAACAAACAGACGGTTACAAAATTTGATTTTGTAAGAAGAGATATTTGGAGTACAGTCACAGAGGCATTAGTATTTACAGCAAAAGTATTCAAAAACTATAACACAATAAATAAAATTGCTAATCAGTACCCAGATGTAAGCTTATATGGAGAACATTATTTAAACAAAAATCAGATTGAATTAATTTACATAAAAATTTTTATTTGACGATTATATCAAACTCTAATTAATATAAGTGATAAACTTTTAGGATATTGATTTCGTTTGTAAATGAGAGTATTTGGGGTGTTTTTTGAAAGCTCTTAATAGAATTACAGGTCCATGAAACATAATATTTTTGTTGTAATTTTGCAATAGTTTTTTATTTTCTTAAGTACACAGCCAGTAGACATGGTTCAATCTTATTAACCTTAATCAGTTTGATGGCACCCATTATATTGCTAGCTCAATATTTTTTGAAGATTTTAAGTAAACCTAAGCTTCTCTCAGAGTTGACTTTATCTTAGAAGAGCTTAATACTTGAACGGAGATAGTGAAAAGAAGCTATTCAGGAGAAAGTAATATTCTTTTTAATGAAAAAATAATCTCTTTTCAGCACTTGGTTTTTAATAAATTTACCAATATGCTATTATCGATCCTTTGTTTTAAATTAACTGTTGGCAGTGGAAAACATCCCTCACTTGGAAGCACTTCAGTATTTTGCACAGGCAATCATATTACACCATGTAATGTAAGATACTTGGTTTCGCAATATATGTTCAACACGATAATACTTTATTTAATTTAACAAAATAAAAGAAGACTGCTTTGAATATTATAAACAATTTTTAGGTAACTCATTACGTCTATAATAATTATTATTAATTATAGCAATATCTATCGAATAATAATAATAATAATAATAATATTAATAATATTATCTATTATTAATTATAATAATAATTAATTTAAACTATTTATGACAGTTATTATTGCTATTCGTGAAGATAAATGTTCGATTCTGAAGCCCCTGACGACTCTGCCAGACTTAAGATTGTCTTCTAGGTGGACCTTTACCAGACAGATTTGTAGTTGAAAAGTTTGTTGTAAAGTAAATCAACATTACCTCAAAAGCAATTAAAGTTAGAGTAAGCATTGTGAATATAAGCATTGTGTAGCTTTCTGTTTAGGTTTATTTTTACCACCCCTTAATATGCTTGTTGAATAGCACACTCATCTTCTTTACAATTTTTGCTTAGTCATTAATCAAAGACATAAGATTTAAAAAATAAATAATTAAATATAACCTGCCTCCAATAACAATAAATAATATACTTTGATATTTTTCTCAGATTTTTACTAATTATATTAAAATTATTTAGAGTTATATATAATTTAATGGAATATAATTTTTGTTGTTCACAAGAGATATGATCATCACTAAAAAGCTGAACAATGCTTAAAAGAATGAAAGAAGACAACATTCATTTTTAAGCATTGGATTACTCGACGTATCTGAGTAGATAATCGGGGATGTCAGTTTTTTTACCCTTACTTTCCTCCACTGGCCCTGATTTACTCTTTCTCAAGCGTTCATCATCTTCTCAAATTACCTTTTCCAACAGGAGCCTTCTCCTTGGATAAGTTTGTAAGGATGTCATAATTATCATATAGTTGCTACATGCTTGTCAACTTTTCTACGAGTGGCAAGTTCTAGAGAAGTTTATACCACTTTTCTACAAATCCGTACTCAAAGTGCACCTTTTTTTTTTACTTTTGTAGAATACCATTGACAAAAGTGGTCGGAAGTTTATTTTTATTTTCGACATTTAGCAAATTTTAGGCCCTAAAATTTTTAGAAAATTTGAAAGTGAGAGCTCAAAAGTGAAAGCTGTAGATGAGCTGGGAATGAATGCTATTGTAAAGCTGCAGTAGTGAGAGGATTTAATCCCAAGAAATTAACGTTTCTTTACATCCCAAACTAAACTATTAAACATCTTTAATCTATTTGACCTATATGATTTGGGAAAGCATTTTTGTTAAAGAAAATATTGATGTCTTAGTATAACACATAATACGTTACAATATCCACATTGGTGTAACATATGACACCAGTTCAAGTTCTGATAAGCACTGTTCATAACATGAACACATTTCTTCATGCACTGACCATGAAGTTCAAAAGCGGTAACCCAAACTTTGAACCCATGAATATAAACTATTAATCCTCATGTTTGGAGTGGTTTTCAGATATACAAGACAACGTAAAGTGCATTTTATCTTTCCTTTGCAGGATTTATGAATAAAATATTTTTGAAAACAAAGGATGATTCTAATATTTTTATGAGATATGTCTTCACTAATAAGTATACAATTTTGATGTAGTTATCAATTCTAGAAAAAGAAATTTATTATTACATATTCATTATTTTCTACATGTGGCCTCATGATAAAGCTAACGTACATATTTGTAAACTGAAAATTGTTCTTATCATATAATATAAGTTGTTCATGTCATGTTATATAAGTATATGTTAGACATTATACTGATATGACTACAGAATGACATCAATACTGTCATGAGGACAACACGAATCCTCTCAGCTGAAACATTTTTGAACGCTCTATTGTTGAGAAACCTGATTCAGGTTTATTGATTGAAATAAAGTTACATGTTCTTTTATTTCCCATGTTTCATCGATAATATAAAATATGTGTTTTTCTTATTATTTTGGGCTTTGCTGAATTGCCTTCTGAGTAACTTTCAAATGGTTTGGCAGTCAAACCCTTGAAATTTTGACTGTTCGTGTATTATAAATATGTATTGGGGTAGCATATATAGTACCACAGTACATGATAAAAAAAAAAATCAATTTTCAGCTATAAGAAAGCTGGATTAGTACTTACCATATCAGTCGTTATAGAAAATGTTGGTAATAAAACATGGAATTTTACTGCGTTTAGTAAGATTTCCGAGTAGTATTTCTTAACAGTGAAATGTATACTTAAGTGTTCAAAGTATAGAATTTAATAATCGTGCCATGAGAATAATAATTTTCTTGGTTAATAAATAACTAAAACAAACTTTAATAGTTTTGAACTAAATACCAGACTTCATTAGTCAGATTTTCTATGGAAAGATCGTCTACATTATCATGGGTTTGAACCAGAACAGGTTTGTCTCTCAAGTGTCTGACCACTTAAGTGGCAAGCAAGCTATGTTGGCCTGCACATTTGCGCGTTCTTGTTGCGGAGCCAGTTTGTTTAGGATATTTTTGAACTTATCACGGTGATTTTCACTCTACTTGAAGGTGATAATATATGACTTATGAGTGAAAAAACAGATAGATGAATGTTCTAGTTACTGACGTGTTCAAGGTGACTATTTTTCATTGCACAAGCTAAAGATGTAGTTACAGTTTGTTCAGGTTATTGTGTTTCAAACTAGCACAATATTACAGCTAGTATGTTCATACGACTATTAAAAAAGTTAAGATCCAACTAGATCGTTAAATGTCATACACGGATAGCAATATTTACCAATATAACTCAGATTAGCAGGTTCTGCAGGGTTGAGGAAGGAACACCGCTGTATCTGCTGGCTGATTGTCAAGCCACTGTGTCACACAGAGGCAGGTGCTTCGGGACACTCAACAAAACCATAGAAGAGATTACCGTTGGACCCAGCAAAGTGCTGAGCTTCTTGGGGGCGTTGAAGCTAACTGGGGTACTATAGTACAGAAGGGGGAAAGTACAATAGTTCTTAGGACGCAGTACTACAATCACCCTCAACAAATAAATTAACAAATAAATAACTCAGATTAAGTAATTCTGTTTAATAAATCTAAACGAGAGTTTACAGAATAGTCTCAGTTGTTGAATTAGAAATATGATTAACTTATGCTTTAAGAGGAATACTATATTTCTAGACGATAGTATCATAGTTGATATAAAACCAAAAATTAATATTCGTAATTCCATAAAGAAATAAAAATGACTAAAGAAAATTATCAATTGAAAACAGTTGGATATATCGACTTTCAGACGAACTCCACGGAGAGAAAACTAATATAGAAAAATACTGGTCATGTGACTAAGAAAACAAATCATCATGATGATTGAGAGCAGCATTTTTATGAACTGCAGTTTTTGCTTGAGTTTAATTGGATAAACGTCACCTTCTTTGAACCTCAGGTGCAAGCTTTGATCACCACATAACTGTGATTAACTATACAGTTTATCGTGTATCAACAATGCATTATTATGTGTCACAAGGGACGTGAAGGAACCTCATTACTTTTGTGTAATATTTTTTTTTTTTTTTTGTCAGAAAACAGCATGCTCCACCCGAAGGCACCACACGCATCAAAATCTTCAATGCTACACAACAATCTCCATCATGCTATGCAAATACAGCTTAAACAACAACAAAATAACCACAATGACAACAGAGCACACAGATAATACAGGCTATCATAATCAACCCAGTAAATTAAAATATTTGTTAACCACTTCCCCGAAGGCACCGACTAGGCCCTCCTCCAACAAAGCTTTTGTGTAATATTGATGTATGAGAAAGATACATTATCGTTATTGTATGTTAAAACGGGTACTAATTTTACCTGCTCTTCTGAAAATTGCAGAAACAGTAAAGTTTGTAATCGTTTTTTCTTTAAACTTTCTAAATACTGAAGTAGTATTCAATTGCTTACTATATGTTTGGTCGTTTCTAACGGAAACACTTATAATATAGCTATGAGTGCTGTTTAAAAATCAAAATATTATTCATTTCTTATTTACCACCCATTTTAAAACTATTAAACCAGATCATGACCATATTGTATATTGCGAGTCTAACGTTTTCTTTATCCCAGTTTATTATAGATCTTTAACGTGCATCTGAAATAGTACAGGCTTGAAAATCCATAGCCTTACGACCTCTTCAAGGGAAGACGGTCTCTCGGATATGAGTTTTTTGTATGAATATTACTTGAGAAATATTTCACAAAGTTCACCACAGTTTTGATATGGCTAATAAATTTAAGTTAGGCAAATTAAATTAAAACAATTGAAATATATGACTGTGAATGAGTTTATATTACGTTTACTTCTAATAATAGCGTGTGACCACTACCAATTCTTTTTTTATTTTTTCTCAACTTTCCTGTCGTATAATGACGGGGACTAATCATGAGTAAATGCAACATAACTGAAGAACAGATGATACTTTCTGATATCTAGGTCAGGAAGTACCTAGATATTAGGTATCTTCCTTTCTGATATTAGGAAAATACTTTACTAATAGGGAAAAAATTGTGCAGTCATATATTAATTAATTGTCTGTTACACAACTACTATTTTCCAATTAATGTGATGAGTTGTCAAGAAGATGCTTTCTGCAGACAACCTTTAAAGAATTGAAGAATAACGAATCAATAAATATGGACTTGATACTTTCCTGGACTTTTTCGCTTCAAACAAGCTTTATTTGATCATCAGAAAAAAAACTCGCAATATTTCTTCATTCTTCTACTTTAAATTAATTTGTTCTCTAAATAATTCATATCAAGAAATAATGCTTTTTTTTAAACTATTTTATTTAATTTAAAAAAATATTAACATAATACATATATTATTTCTAATGGTATTAATTATTTGAATGAAGAAAATAAAATCTTTATAAATAAAATAATGATTTTGTCTGTACATTGCTTAGAACTGACTCATTTCAAGTTTTCTTTACGTTTCATACATTGGAGAAACCGAATCCACCCTTAGAAAAATTTCTGTCGGTTTGTCGGTTTGTCGGTTTGTCCGCAAAACTTTGTCACAGGTAAACTCAGCTACCATAAGACATATAAAGCTGAAACTTTTACAGTAGATTTGTGTAGGTCTAACTTAAAATATAGGCTATGAATTGATTGGAAATTCAACGTAGAAGTGAAGTTATGGACGTTTAACGCAAAAATGTTTGTCACAAGTAAACTCAGCCACCATAAGACATAGCGAGCTGAAACATTGACACTGGATTTGTGTGTGCCTAACTTAAAATATGGGCTCTAAATAGATTATTAATTCAGTACAGAAGCGAAGTTATGGGGCTTTTAGCTGTATTTTCCTAACTTCACAGACAAGTTTGTTTTGAAAATACACAGGTGTGGCAAGTAGGTATTGTTAGTTGATTTTAATTTCAATTGAGCATATGAATATATTGCGTATTTGACATCATTGAAATGGTGTTTCACAGAGTTAAGGATGTACTATCTATTGAGAATAAATGTTTTGTAAACGAGCAATTCTCAACTCTTAATATGAACAGGGAGGAAAAATCAACAAATAAGTTCTTACGCTATATGAAGCCGAGGAAAGAACTTACAAGTCAGTAAAGAGATTGGATTAGTGACGAAGAAGCAGTTCATTATCTAATTGAATTTCTTGACTCTGAATTTATTTCTCCTGGACTGCTTGCTCATGAGTAAAAACTTAAAGTAGAGCACCAATCATGCTACAATTTAGTAGCAGTAACAAATTTCATGTTACGAAACATGAGTGCCCCAAAACTGTGCAACGGGACACGACTCTGAGTTCGTGCTCTACACAGATATGCCATAGAGGCGGACATAATGACTGGATGTGGTATTGGGGAGTCTGTGTGTATACTTCACATACCATTGATTCCGAGCCACTGTCTGTTTACGTTGAAATGATTGCAAAGTCGGGTCAGAGTCTATTTCGCAATGACGTTAACTAAGTCGCAAAGGGAGACTTCATCTAACGCAGGAATACAAGGTAGCAAAACCAAGTTTTTCTCACATGGTCAAATGTAGTTTACATGCTCAACGGTCAGAGGTTTCAACTCTTTCTTCTACCATGAACCTGAAGGACAGACAGCTAATGTAGTGTATAAGCTGGAGGCATTTGTTTAACACTGTAGTAATAATGGTATTTTCTACTATTCTATAATTTCTAATGACATTTTGAAATACCAAAAATGACGGAACTTCTGATTCCTCCGTGGTATAGCCGAAAGGCAATAAGCACACGGCAATAAACCAAAACAGGAACTTCTGATTCCGTCAAAGACGGGTACGTTTGCTATGTATTATATATAACTGTCAACATTTTTTTAATTTAATATTTGCTTAATAAATACACTGGTAATAATGTAAGGTATGGGACCAGAGTAGCCCAGTGGCTTGCGTGATCGCCGATGACAGTAGTGCAAATGTATTATAAATAAATGTAACAAACAAATATTTTTTTTGAATTTAAAATGTGGATAATATAAATGATGGTAATAAAGTAAAGGGATCTAGCCAGGGTTGCCAGTAGCTTGCTTGCTCGCCGATGACAGTAGTGCAAATGTATTATAAATAAACACAACAAAAATATTTTTTTTTAATTTAATATTTGCGTAATATAAACACTGGTAATAAAGTAAGGTATGGAACCAGAGTAGCCCAGTGGCTTGCGTGCTAGTTTTTGACTAGGAGCACGTTAATTAGAACTAACTCATTTCAAGTTTTCTTTACGTTTCATACTTCAGAGTAGCCACATGTACCCTTAGAATAATTTCTGTCTGTCGGTTTGTCCACAAAATATTGCTACCATAAGACATATAAAGCTGAAACATTGATTGTAGATTTGTGTATGTCTAACTTAAAATCTAATCTTTGTATACAGAGGCTTTTTTTTAGCACTGTACTAATAATGGTATTTTCTACTATTCTATAACTTCTAATTGTAGTATTAGTATAATACTATAATTGATATTTTGGAATACCAAGTATAATAGAATTTTTGATTCCGTCAAAGACGGGTACGTTTGCTAGTTTAATTATAAAATTACTGTAAGTATTAATCAAGTAAACAATATTTATTTTGAATATTTTTTTATTTTTTACGATTATATTTATCCATTGATTTCTGTTTCTTGACACGTTCTCGTGATTTTGACACATTGTAGTCACTTGTATGGGGATGTCACCAACATCATAAAAGATCTTCATATCTCTGGTAAAAATTAGATTAGTAGTAAAATGTTCCTTGAAGGTAAATGTATCTCCCTAACATTGAATAATATCATAAGAAGTTACGATGTTTGAACATACATGCTTTCACTGGTGTTTAAGTGGTGACGAGTGTTGTCCTATTACGAGGGTCGTCCAGAAAATAAGTTCCGTTTTGGTCTGTAGGGCGGTAGGAGTGGTTTTTGCCAAATCCGGCAACACCGCTCGAAAGAGGAGAGGTGGGGGAATAGAATGAGAGGTGGGGGACCTCAGTCGGTCAATTACCAACGTCAGGGCAGGTAGTTGAAATGGAGCCCTCCATGTCACGTCCCGCCACCTCGATCCCGTTCCCTCTCGAGTTGTTTTGCGCGGAGTGATTCAATTTCTTTATGCACAGGGTTTCAAATCAGTTCAAATTCACGAACAGCTCATTTCTGTTTATGGAGAAGGTGTAATGAGTGAATCAATGGTGAGGAGATGGGTACGTGAATTTAAGGCGGGAAGACATTCACTTGAGGATGAAAGTGGGAGAGGCAGACCCTCAGTTGTGACGGACGAAATTGTCGCAGAAATCGACAATGCAATTCGTAAAGATCGTCGTTCAACCCTGGATGAACTCCACCTGAGTTTCCCAGACATCTCACGATCCCTCATCCATGAGATCGTCTCGGAAAAACTTGACTTTCGGAAAGTTTCCGCCCGGTGGGTCCCTAGAGAGCTGAATGTCTTCCCGCCTTAAATTCACGTACCCATCTCCTCACTCATTACACCTTCTCCATAAACAGAAATGAGCTGTTCGTGAATTTGAACTGATTTGAAACCCTGTGCATAAAGAAATTGAATCACTCCGCGCAAAACAACTCGAGAGGGAACGGGATCGAGGTGGCGGGACGTGACATGGAGGGCTCCATTTCAAGTACCTGCCCTGACGTTGGTAATTGACCGACTGAGGTCCCCCACCTCTCATTCTATTCCCCCACCTCTCCTCTTTCGAGCGGTGTTGCCGGATTTGGCAAAAACCACTCCTACCGCCCTACAGACCAAAACGGAACTTATTTTCTGGACGACCCTCGTATAACTTGACACGCAAGATATGAGCGACCTCTTAACAAATTTATTCAACTTCGGGATTCATTAATTTTACCTTACTGAAGTTTGTTAGAGTAAGGATCTCTAAAGAGCACCTGGCATTCTACTGATTTGAAACAGACTGTTTATATTCTCTCCGAGAGTTGCTATTTAATTGATAAACACAAGCGGAACTTAAAATAATACTTTAATTTTGTTATTAAGTGAAAAATATGGGGTGGTATGCAGTTTACAATAAGTCTACGTATAATCACAAACTTACGGAAGTGAACGTTATCAGTTGATTAATGTTTATCCGGAAGCATTATTTAAACTGTCATGATGAACAAGAAGATAACGTAAATGATTCATTTTTGCTATGCCATACCTCACTTTGGAAAGTGCAATCACTTATTGTGAGTACGTACTTATATTTAGAATAACACCGGAAAATTATGTATACCACGTCCGAAAATGCTCGAACACCGAATGTAGAATTCGAGGTAAGAGAGTAACAAATATTTTGAGTTTAAATTAAGGCTAATATTTATCATATATGAAAAAGGTAGTTTTTCTTTCCAAACAATATATGATATTCTTGATATTGTAAGTGAGAATTGCCATGGGTAAGACAGTATAGCCATGAAAAAGAGAGTTAACGCAGCTACCCATGGATTAAATGCCAGGAGCACAGTCTTAAGATAGTTTGCATGTCTGTGTCTTCAGAACGATTCTGCTCCTGAATTAATGTTGCTGAGCATTCCAAGAAGATCAAGCTTGTCTCAAATAAGATCCATAATGTCCTTATATGAGGAAATTAAATTAATTATTGACTATTATATATCTACTTTATTTATTGATTTTGCTTCTGTAGATTACTTTTTTTGTTTAATTCATTTTTTTTTGTATATTAACATCTTTGTATAAAAAGATATCGCATTTGACACGCAAAATTTTTCGAAGACATATTAATGGTATCATTGAATTTGAAAACTTAATATTTTACAATAAATTAACCTTCATTGATTTTTTTAAAAGTTTAATTAAATTTCTCTTGTTGGATATATTATATATTGGTTAATACTATATAGGCTCAATAATTTCAATAAAATCCGAGTAACATAGGGGTGGTCGTAGTTCTAACTCAAGAGTAGTGAAATTTACTCTTGAGTGATGTACGTACTTATATTTAGAATAACACCTGAACATTATGTCTCCACACAAAAAAGTTATAGTTTTAGTTGTTTGTTGAAAAAATTCAACTCTTTATACTTTGTTTTGAATGTTGATAAATAGTTTCCGTTACACATAAAGCACAATCAAGTGGGTGTTCATGATTGAGTATTTTTCTTAAGGGTTAGAGTCAGGTGGTGAGGGTGCCTTGGGAATGGTCTCTGGTAGAGTCTGGTAGTTTAATTATAACAAATTACAATTCCTAATAGTTTAAACGCCATAAGTTTTGAATGAGATATGGTTAAAGTATTTGTACTAACTATCGGCTGTTGAATTGATTTTTTTTTTTGACAATCATATTATTAAAATATGTTCAATATTTCAAATGTATTGAATAAACACTCACCATGAAATGTACATTTCTGTACTGTAACACAGAGTGTTTGGGATATATATGGGATGATCATCTTTACAGTTTCTTAACAGAAAACAGAAATCAATTTCACGATAGAGGAAAATTCGGTTATTTTGATTTTATTCTATTCGAAAAACATTGGAACTCATTAAACTTATCTCGTTATTAAATAAAATATACATTAATTTGGAAAATCTAGTTAATTTATTGTGCAATATGTATATATATTATGAATTTTCAATAAAATTATATTGAAAAATATATGGAAAATATAATTTTTAATATATTGAAAAATTAAAGTCAACATTTTAAACTTTCTATGTTTTCACCCTTTTGATATTTATTTCAGAGAATATTGCATGTATTTTATTGAGTGCATGAATTTCAACAGCATTTCACTTTTAGATGCCTGTCAAGATAGAAGCATAGTTAGAAGTGCTTTATATCTGTGCAATTGGTTATGTTTTTTATTTATTCGTAAAACTCATAATAGTTTTCATCGAAACAACAGATTCTGAATATATAGTGTTCTTTATCGAGTTAAATCTAAAAACAAAATTATAAAACTGAAACAGAGAAGTATTGTCAGAAAAGAGAAAGAAATAACATTGATAGATGGATAATGGAGATGTACATTGTTCTAACCAAATAATATAATAACTAACGCGAAATCGTTCAAAAGTGACTTGAACATAAATTTAATTTTTAAAAAAATTGGTCAAATTAAATATTAAAAAAAATAACAGACATTTAGTTTAAAAGAAATATACTTTAGAAGATTACACTGGATGGTATTTCTTGTAAAACAGTGTATTTAGTTGTGAGAAATATTTACATGTTGATGTGGTATGTTTAATTAGAAGAGAGTCACGTCTGAAAGTAGGATGAGGAATATGTATGATAGCACTTGGAATAATGTATTCTAGTGCTGTCCCTCTAGTCGTATTGAATGAACGAAGGTATGGGGACTAATCATACCCATGCTTGCAGAGAGGTGTTCTGGAAATAATTGAAGGGCACGTTGACTATCATAGTTTGCAATGAAGAAGCAGAAGTGCAAGTAGTAATTATCAGATTAATATGCATACAATCTAGCCATAACCAAGTGCTGCGGTGGCACCCTGCCTGCAGTTTTATCTCCCAGGTCCCTAATAATAGCATTTACTCAAATGCAAATATGAAAATTCAAATCGTTTATTGCTTTATATCATTTTTACAATACGAATTACAAATACGAGTTTACATGTACAGTTAGAAAATACGATTTTAATAGGTATTACCTGTTCTTGGTAACACAGTTTATGGAATCTGTAAAGGAAGTTAAGATTTATGAAACCATTGTATGTATAAACCGATAAAAAATGTGTGTTTTTTTATTGTTTAAACCAATGCACTAGAGGGTGATAACGTTTACCGGCTTTTTGTTTCATCGGTGATTCTACAGATTCTACATTGGGAGTCCTAAATTTTTCCTAACTCAAGTGCATTTCGAGTAGGGATCTGTAACGAGTACCTGACGAGGAGTCATCGACCGACGACTTAACATCCTCTCGGAGGGATGACATATTCAGATTTAATCACCTCCCACGTGAATAAATCAAGGGTCAGGTGGGGATCGAGAACGTTAACCACTGAGCTAACCTGGCCCCCATTTACTCAGTGTTAGTAAGACCAATCCATATGATAATTAATTAATATAACTCTAGCATTAGAATATTGTTTACATTCCAAATAATGAGCGCCAAAAGTTGAGATTTATTTAAACAGTGCTCATAATTATAATGTTTGTAAAAAGTATATAAGATAGATTTCTTATTTAGTCGCTGTTATTTTGATTGCTTTATGCAATCAAAAAATTGATTACAAAAATTGTTTATTTTATTATGTAATATGTATGAAAAAAAAAGTTATTTTTATCTCAATAATTGCGTAATCTGTGTGGTGTTTACTCCCAGAATAAGTTCTTTTTTCTATTTTAAAAATCGTAATGATTATGATTATAATATTTTAATATTGTATTTTGATGATACAAAATCGCTGATATAATGTTCGTTAAATATACATGGTCACATTAATTATAGGACGTCCTAACAATTACTTTCTTCTGCTGCATGCTCTGGTGGTCTTGGAGTAGTGAGGTAAGTGTAATATACACTTAAGATATCTGTAATGATTTTACTATTTTTTCTATGCATTTCATGTATTTTCAATAACTGACGTATACTTTACGTGTTATTCCATATGTATACTATAGGGTACATGGAATAAAGATAAATCACATCACGCGTTTTCAATTATTGAATCAGCAACATAATGCAATCTGTTTATTTAAACAATTATTCAGAAATCAGAAATATAAAAAAAGTAATAAGTAATACGTTGGATGTATTGTAACGTTTTTCAAAGATGATAATATTTCATGATATCACGAACAACAACTGTATTTCGGAACCAGAAGAGATTCAACTGTGACATCAATAAAACAACTTAACAATCAGTAATTTAAAACAGGAAGCCTTTGTTTCATAAGGGTTAAAAAGTTCGCCCTGAATATTTTTGGCTATGATAGTTCAAATAAATGCTATTTGTTGGTTTTTATATGTATTCCTATACAACTTCAGTTACGTAAAGGACAAGATAAGCTGGTGAATAATGGCAGGAGTACATCAAAGGGTTTAAAACTAATTGCCAAGACAATGAAGATAGTGGAAAGAGTAATCGCCTTTTGACATATCAACAATTAGAAAAGCCTCCTTTGAACACAAGACAACTTTGACTAACCTTGAACAACGTCTTAAGCACACACAGCAATAAAGTTGACAACAAGATCGTGCTCCTCGTCACTGAACCAGTCAAGTCACTTCCCCCCACCGCAGAGACGTCGATCAGAGTACTTTAACTGGTTCTTTGTCTTCACTGATTTTTATATTTCAGATATCAGATAGCGTTAATTACTCCAGAAGTTTATGCGTATATTAAACAAATAGAACTAACCATTAATTTTTTAATGCTTCCTAAAAGAACATTAAAGAATTTATTCCGCTATAATGGCCTATGAATGTCATGTTGAAAATGCTAATGAAAATTTGAACAAAAATGAAGGAAGGGAGTAGAGTATACAAGTGCAAAAAATAAAGAAGAGGATAGAATAATTTTAAAAAATACAGTATGAAGTATAGTGAAATGATAGAAGTACTATGAGTTATTTTATTTATTGTTTACTATTAATTTTCTTTTTTTGGTTTCTTTTTGTACATATAATAAGTAAAGAATATTAGTAATGAAAAAAAATAATATTGCGATTTATTTTTAATTCTCAACACATATTTACTCGTTTTCTGCATGCATAATAGTAGGTGTAAATCCAAAAGTTTGTGGACATGGTATGGATTACATCTTTTTAGGAATCAAATTAATATTTCACTCTAAAGTAACCCCTGTAGTGTAGACGAGCCCTATAGTTATTGAAAAATGTTATTTTATTTCCCTTTATGTGAATTTCGATCCCGGCTTATTTTCTAAAATACTTACACTAAAGAGTATCAATTTTATAATTAGTACAGTACTAATTAAACTAATTTCATAATATGAAATGAAAAAAATATTTTTTTCTTTTAAAGGAAAGTTTGTTTTAACGTAAAACAAATGTAAGGAAAATATAAGAATTTTAACTTAATATTGGATCTAAAATGTTTAAACTTGCTGATGATCGCACTATTTAATGACTCATAAAATAATTTAACAAAATATTAGCTCATTATAAGAGGATTGGTTGAAAAATATATTTCTATAATATATTTCTATGATATATATTATAGAAAAGGTTGGTATCATTTATTTGGAGATTTAGAAAGACTTTTTTTTATTAAATAATTGTCAATATAATCGTATAATTTTAAGCGATATCTATTTAAGATTAGAATTTTCTGGAAAAAAATCAATTGGACGATTAGAAGAGGCAAATTAGGTAAAAAAAAGAAACTCGGAATAGTCGCTCCACTTGTCAGATCGTTTTCATAAAATTATTTTTTTTTACTATAACTAACCAAATATATTTATTAATTTTAATATATTTTTTAAAAATAATTTTAATGATCTATTTAATAAAATTTTTTAATGAATTAATTTGACTACTAAAAAGGGTCACATTTGTCAAACTATTACAGCGAATACTATTATGAAGTATAAATTTCAGTGCACTAAACCTGATCGTACCTTCTCTTGGACAATACTTATATCTTACTTTATTAATACCTAGTTGGTTGAATAACAAGCTGTAGCGTACGCAATGGAAGCATCAATAGTATGGTATATATGTTGCCAGTATATCAAACAATATCAAAAAATAAGCCCAGACAGCTGTGAGGAGTAGGTTATATAAAATGATTAAAACAACTCCTCAGATCAGCTCCTTTCGAAGATGGGTAAAGCCCGAAACCTGTCGAACAACTCCAGCGACATTATACGAGGTACAAGGTTTTTTCCCTTACTGATATAAACACTCAACTGTTGTAACAAACTTTTTCAAATGGTTCCCGACCTCATTCCATAGTTTGCAGGTACCCACATGAGAGTTATCTTATTTTTCCTGGTTTCATTATAAATTTTTGACAAGTCATCTTGCCAGATTGGGAATACTTTTTTGAAAGCATGTAACTTTCAACCCAGGTGATCATTTTCACTTCAATCTGACATGTATAATGATATACTTCAACTGATTGTTCTTTGAGTTTTATAACATTGTCTTTCACTTGATCGTCCCTTCAACTCTTTAAGTTGCTCCCAATTAATTGCTTCATATCACTTTTCACCTCACCTCACCACTTATCTCTCAACAGCGGAGTTCATTGGAATTAATAAGGTAATTGTGCATTCTTGTTACTTTTACCACAATGACTCTCCTAATCAGTCACTCTCTGCCTCTTTACTACCCTTTTTTCCTTTCTCTATTTTATTTTTTCCCCCTAATAACACTGTACGATTGTCTCCCTCTCCTATATGGACTTGCTGGGGATAATCATTGGGATTTGAATACCGAAGTAACAATATTTAATCTCGTTATCTTTCTCTCTCTCTTTCTCGATATAATTCTCAGTTTTTATATAACATAACCTATCTTGTTTTTTGTCAATATATTAATTAGATTAATTAACTGATTAACTAATTTTAATCAACATATTGTCACAATTAACAGAGCAATTATATTAATACCATTCACTATCGTTTAATTAAAAAATATCCGCCTTTACGAGACAGTTTTCAGAGATTATTACATTTACTCAATGGTTTTAACAGTCAGTCAACATCAAAAATCAATAAGATCAACTCAATATATTTTAGACTGAATTATGGGATTAAGAGATTTTATGATTTACATTAAGACGAGAACAATAAGGAATGTAGCTAGCGTGGGATGGTTGGGAGAAGCAATTGTGAAATTTACTAGATGAGTATTTTGCTAGGGAACCTCAGAGCTGTAGAATGAGAGATTATGGGAACAATGCAACCTTGACAAGGCAGCTTAACCAAAACGCTCAATTTACTTCACTGAAACCTTTAACATAAATCTCAATTTAACCTTATGTGTATATTTAAGACACTACTGGAAACTCCATTCAGAAATGAAATACATGTGACACTTATCCGTTACTAGTTTTCAAACAAATGGAGTTTTTTTACAACAAAGAATCAAAGGATAATAGATTTTTTTTTATTTAAAATTAAATTTGTGGTAAGTTTTTTTTATTTCTGACTCATGGTGCGTTATGATAATCAATGATAATTAATAAAGACTGTTACAGCTATTTGATAATATATATATCATTAAATATATAGGTGTGTTATGTAATCGGGATTTGGTCAACTTTCTAGGTTCAAAACACACGCTCTCGTTAACGACGTTTCGGTTTTATTTAAAACTCTTTTTCATAGCCAGATGTAATAATACTCGTATTTTGAGTCAGATAATTAAAACATTATTTACATTATCTATTGATCTAACAAAGTTGACTAGCCAAAAGCATATATTTGTGTACAATGGCAGCAGGTCTTCCCTTAAGCATATGTTATTAAAATAAGCTGCTGCTCATTTTAATAACATATATATATATATATATATATAAACTGGAATACACATTAGACCACCAATAAAAGGGATCACAAAAACTCTCTACTATATTTTGACTGACCCGTCATCAGATAGAAAAGATAGGAGTCTCTCCGAACACATGCGAGGACTGAAGTGAAGTCTCATTGAAGAGGCGTTATCAGTATAGTGTTATTGTTCTTTTCTTTTCAATGAAATACATTTATTATCTGGATCATATTTAATTAAAGATAATAAATTTCAATAATTTATGACTTAACCACTGTTTTGGTATTTGTTAAAGGCTTAGATCATGAAGCCCCAAGATGACGAGTCTTTCACCTTTAAAAAAATGTTTCAACATTCCATTGCAATTGATCAATGATATTTAATTAATATTTTAAGCTAAATTATTGCTTAGGTCCGGAGGAGTCTAGGGAAATGAGTTTCAAGCTGTTGAATATTCAACCATATTGAATATTACCAAGACTACGAAACTTGTTGAAAATAAACATATTCCTGTTATACCATGTGTCAATTAAAAAATTGATTTTGCACTATAAAACAATAACGAACTATATTTGATTTATTGTTCTTCCACTAGTCTTTCTCCAACTTTAATCATTTGTAATTTTTTATATATCGTTATCATTATCCTGGTAATGTTCTCCTAAAGTTGATAACTTGATTTATAGTTATCGTTATACTATGAATCTACAATAATATATCACTTTATTTCAAATATATATTTGCAACTTACAATATTTCATGTTTCTTCTAAACATATGTTTAAAAATATTTTTATCGAAATCACAAGTATGTTGAAATAATCTGATATATTTGTTCAACAACACTAAAGTAGAGTTATTCTTAAATAGAAACTAAACATTGGCTATTAGTTTTTAAAATATCACAAATAGCTGATGAAAATCACATCGATTCTATGTCTAAAAGTCAGCTAGAGATGTCATTATGTTTCTAATTTCTTCTACCAAATAGAAATGTTATCCCCTCCCCACAAGTGTCAGACAGAATTGTGACACGTGGAGGAGGGAAAAGAAATATTTAACTACATAATAGTTTATTCCGGGCCTTTACTTCATCTTGTTGCAAACATAATTTACTCACAAAAGCAAGAAACCCTGAATGGGGGAGTAATTTCAGTTTCATTGATATGCTTTTATATTGTATTTATAAATGTTCAAATAAACACCAGAAAACCTGTTTACAAATATATTGATATTTAAAATGTTTTTATGATAACTTAATGGAGTACTTAAGTAAATAGATATCGTTTTCAGAGGGATTTATTTTAGGTGAAATTTTATGTGATACATATTTTCTTTTTTTAGTGTTCCCACCGTTTAGTGCCGTTTGATCACGTTTTGCTGGCTTTTTATTCTAGCTGTTACATTATTCATATCCATGAACAAACAATTCATTGATTGAACTAAAAACTTATAACTCTTTTGAAAGAAGTGTATAAAATATCAATATGTTTATAACGTTTTTACTTTACTATAAGTATTACTTTAGTATAAGTGAAGTATAGAGATCGTGAAAAAATTCGATCTTGAGATTTTGACGGAATTATATGTTTTGAGGTCTCAGAAGTCGTTTTACGATGTTTTTTCGATGACGCCTGTGTGTGTATGTGTATATGTGTCTGTGTGTGTATGTATCTGTGTGTATCTCTGAGTGTGTGTGTGTGTGTGTGTGTGTGTGTGTGTATTAAGAAATTGAGACTCAGTAGTGGACTGATTAGAAAATTTGTGAAATTAAATTTAGGCATACAATTTAACAAGATATATATAAATATATAATAAAAATATAACCATAATTTGCAGAAACATGCTTCTTGTCATGCTTCTCTGTTTTCCTAAATAACGTTTTTGTTATTGCATCTAAACTATATATCATATTTTCCTACTGTCAACATGTTCTAGTTCCGAAGATGCAATACCAATTGTCTAGTTTAGATGTAATAACAAAAATGTTATTCAGGAGTACATAGAAACTTAACAAGATTCAAGTTTCTGCAAATTATTGGTATATTTTTAACAATATATGCTTACAGGCAGGTATTCTACCAAAATTTACTAATATATATATATATCTTCTATTTATTCAAAATATTTAAATAACAACTTTTAAGAATATATGGTAAAAATATTTTAAGTACCCTAATCTACTTAACTAAAGTTTGACAAAATTAAAAGTTTTCGATGTAGAACAAACCAGTTAATGTGGCTCAAAATAACTAAATGGGTGCCAAATTATAAATGAGATACACTTAACGCCTCCAGAATAGCAGTAAGAGGTAAAAGTTTATAAGTAAATAATAATGTTTACTTATAAACAATAAATTTATAATATAAACAATTATATTAACAGGATATAAAATGCAAATTCAAATGTATTACAATAATACCTTTATATAAATATATATGTATTTATATAAGAACACAAATTATAATTATATATATCAATATCTAAAACACACAGTAATAGAATTAAAAAAATACAGAGATCATTCAACCAAAAAATGTCTATTTCAGAGCCTCACTGATCCCCTAAAGCACTGAACTACTCTGACTTCCAAAAGGTGAAAGCAATACCTGGAACTATTCCCAAAATTTACTATAGAAATTAATTCTCCGAACATTGCAAAATAGATAAAAAGGTATTTTAACAAACAAAAACAAAGTGTGAGAATAAAGACGAGAGATTTTCTCTTATTACTTACTACAAAGGCCTCACAATCAGCCCCTAATATGAAAAATGATAAGTAATCAAAGAGCACTCTACTCAAAGAAAAGAAACTACTTGAGTGTACGAATATACATTTACTTACGGTAACTGTTGAAAACTGAAAACATTCATTCATTGGAGTAACCACTATCACCCTGTCAAAGAGACTTACAATGCATCTGTTGTCTAGAGCTCCCAAGAAACACATGGAGCAAATTCATAAGACCAAATTAACAAGTGACATTATTGTAGCAAAAACCAAAAAAGTGATATTCATAGACGTAAAATTATTAATACAGTGTTCATAGAATAAATGAAACCACATATTAATATTCAGTTAGAAAATAGCAATAAAATAAAGTTATTTGCAAAACAAGACCAAATAGGTCACTCACCCCCCAGCTTTGGTAAAAAACTTTAATTCTTTAATTCACTTTACTTGAGCTATATACTCGTAAAAGGAAAAACATTTGAGAACCATTCTCGTCCCCAAGATGGGTCTAGGAAAGAGTTGAAACATGCTGACTGTAGGAAGTAGTTATCTAGTTTGGAAGCAAGAATGTTTGCTTTAAAGTTATGAAATTATGGCTACATTTTTAACAATATGAGCTAAAAGAAAGGACTGATATAAATATTTACAAACATGTATATATATATATATATATATATATATATATATATATATATATATATTTATGATAAAAGTATCGAACGTAAAATAGAAACAAAGTTAAAGTTTATCAGGAACGTTAAAAAACCGAGACGTTGGCAATGAGAGTTTAATTTGAACCTGAAGATCTGACCCGAGTCCTGATAAACTATAATTTTGTATATATATATATATATATATATATATTGGTATAAATAGGCAGCAGATCTTCTTTTAAACAAGTATCATTAAATTAACCGCAGTCTCGGCATTCACGATCTTAAGACTGAGAGATTCGATCCTACGAACTAACCTCCTGCTAACAGGGTTCAACTGGAAAAGGAGTTGGCCAAGTGACATGTTAAATTAAAATCGATGACTCATGCTTAGTCATTGCTATAAATAGATTAAAAGGATAGTACAGGTTAATATAAAGAGAAGGTTAAAGGTCAATAATGAACAAGAAGCAAGCGGTTAGAATAAAAGAGTTGAAAGTCCAAGAAATTCAAGAAAGGCCAAGTGACATGTTAAATTAAAATAGATGACTCATGCTTAGTCATTGCTATAAATAGCAAACCTATCCTATAAATAGCAATGACTAAGCATGAGTCATCGATTTTAATTTAACATGTCACTTGGCCAACTCCTTTTCCAGTTGAACCCTGTTAGCAGGAGGTTAGTTCGTAGGATCGAATCTCTCAGTCTTAAGATCGTGAATGCCGAGACTGCGGTTAATTTTAATGATATATATATATATATATATATAAAGTATGAAAACAAAAAACTCATAAATACAAACACTATATATTATATATAATTTTATATAACGGAATCTAGGAGTTGGTTTTCTTACTTTTTTGTTTGCAATATTTATATCGTAGATTAACATCACTTGAAATATTTTTAATTTATTATTTTGTATGATTCGTTTATTTCTTGAGCATAAAAAAAAATCTAGTGCCTTCTACAAACTGCATGAAAAATATATAATTTTTAAAAATAAATTTGTCTTTGTAACTATGATTCAACTTGGTTGGTTGTAAACATACACCACCTGAACTTCTTCTGATATGTTTGTATACATCAACTTTTTAATAAATAGTTTACATAATATAAATGCAACTAATTTACATATTTTAATATTTTTATATAATTGATATTATATATTTGTTATTGCTAGTGTAGAATTGGTAACAATTTGTTTATGTCCTCAATTAATTCTGTTTACTGGTGTGGTTCTACTGAAGTTGAGTTGAGTTGCTCTCTTGGTGCTCTGTTCGTTGAGACACTAAAAAAGGCTTTCAGACCAGGTCACTCTATTGTTAGAATGGTCGCCTTTGTTAGAGCAGAACCCCTAAGACTACCGACTCTTCTCATTTTTTTCCAGAATCATACAACCATACACAATAACTTCATTTTGTGATAAACCACGCAATTTATGCATCAAAAATAGTAACAAAATTCAAATAAAAAGAAAAATTTGCACATAAATACCAATTTTTTAGTTTCTAGCTCAGACCGACTCAGCTATGGCTTCCAACAGAGAGATTTGCTGGAAACCACTGCAGTATTGTAAAATTAAAATTGCTGACGGTAATTAAGTTATTTATATTTTATTTATGATTATTATAACTCCGAACCATTATAGTACGTTCTGGATTTTTTCACACATTTTACATAAATAAATGTATAGATTTATTTATATAGTCTATAATCAAAATCTGTTCAATTATTCAGAGTCGGGTCAATAAAAACAAATTAGTATCATTTCAGGAATCGATGGAAATAAGGTGACGCAGGCAAGGACATGAGGGGCTTTTTATACACAATAAATGAAGCTTTTAAAGGATCTATGGCTAAACACATATAAGAAAGCTGATTTACAATTCCTTCCGTCTTCAGTTGTGGGGAATGAGGAGATTGTTGGCATTAGTGAATCTATTTTTATAAGGAAGGCAGTTTTAACCCAATTTGAAGCAGAGACGTATGCTGCGAATAAATTTCAGAAATTATTTATTGTTTTGAATTATTAGTCAATATTGGAATCTTCTTATATATATATATATATATATATATTCTTATATACATATATATATATATATATATATATATATATATATATATATATGACTAGGCTACATTGCAGTGCCTACTATGCTTTATTTATCACAGTACTTCTGAAGAGTCCTCGTAAATTTTTGCGTCTGTCAGGAGTTTGTCCTTAATCTCTTCATCACCATAACATTTTTCATCCTTCACAAGACTGAAGAGATTGTCCATCAGGATATATATATATATATATATAACAAGATTTGATATAAACACGTAAAATAACAATCAATGATCAAACCACAATATGAAATGAAAAAAAAAGACTAGGATCATTCAACCAGAACAAGCGGTCTTCGTCAGAGTCAAAAACCCAACTGAAAAACTCGTTGCAGAGAACATCTGGTGAGGGGTTGAGAAGAGTGGGAGGGAAGAGTGGTATTTTTAAAAGGGTGAAAGCGCAGGAAAGGACTAATGTCCAGAAAGGGATGTTTGGGGAAACAAAGGAGTACAGTAAGAAAGAGTAAAAAAACTATCCGCTAGCTGTCAACCCTCTTAGAAGAGGCTATTACCCTCGTAACGAAAGTATCAAGTTTGAAGAGACCGTTACTAATGTTTATAATATTGGATCTATTAAATTTAATTAGAGACGATTCAATAATATTTCTTAACAACATTGATTTTTGATAGGAAATAAATTTAGCTCCTGTCCAATCAATATGATGATTTTCATTTTTTATATGTAAGAATAAGGCACAACTTTTTTCCTGTCTACTTACGTTGTATTGGTGTTGTTTTACACGTGTCTTTAATGATTTACCAGTTTGACCAGAAAAATTGTATGGCAATTTTTGTATGGAATTTTATAAATACCACCGGACTCCAATTCGCTGGGAGAGTTTTTTATTAATATATTGCCCACGTTATTACGATTAGAAAACACTATATTAAAATCAAGTTGTTTGGCTAATCTTGAAAGGGGGTCAATGACCCATTATATGACAAAAATATAGAATTTGTCAAAGAACGGGGCTCTGTTGAAGTATTAGAGAAAGTTTTTTAGCGCCCTTCAAAGTTAAATCGATATAAGAGGAGGGGTATTTTAATGATAGGGCAATTGACCTAATGTCGTTAATCTCTTCATTAAGGAATTCATGAGATCACGCTCTTAACGCCCTCAAAAACATATTTCTAAAAACAGAAATTTTAACATTTTTTGGATGGGAAGAATAAAAGTGAACATATGCAAGTACATTCGTAGTTTTTCTATATACACTAAAGCACATCCACATCACCACCACATCAAAATGTAGTTTGATCATTGATTGTTATTTCACGTGTTTATGTGAAATCTTTTTATACATATATATATGACATGGCTACGTAGTGGTACCTACTATGTTTTATTTATCACAGTACTTCTAAAGAGTCCTCGTAAATTTTTGCCTCAGTCAGGAGTTTGTCCTTAATCTCTTCATCACCATAACATTTTTCAGCCTTCACCAGGATTTCATCTGGATATATTCATCAGGATATATATAACAAGATTTGATATAATCACGTAAAATAACAATCAATGATCAAACCATAATATGAAATGAAAAAAAAAAAGACTAGGATCATTTAACCAGAAAAAGTGGTCTTCGTCAGAGT
The DNA here is from genome assembly GCA_026182355.1 of Hermatobates lingyangjiaoensis. Taxonomy (NCBI): domain Eukaryota; kingdom Metazoa; phylum Arthropoda; class Insecta; order Hemiptera; family Hermatobatidae; genus Hermatobates; species Hermatobates lingyangjiaoensis. The sequence goes on along the minus strand of JAPFBL010001935.1, from coordinate 2,141,945 downwards.
CAAAAACCCAACTGAAACACTAGATGCAGAAAACATCTGGTTAAGAAGAGGGGTTAAGAAGAGTGGTATTTTAAAAGAATTTTAGATGCAGGAAAAGACAATAGTCCAGAGAGGGATGTTTGGGAAACAAAGAAGTTCTGTAAGAAAAAGTAAAAAGCTATCCACTAGATGTCAATTTTCTTAGAAGAGGCTTTTGCTGTCGTCACGAAAGAATCAAGTTTGAAAAGCCCGTTGCTAATGTTTATAACATTTGATATATTAAATTTAATTAGAGAGGATTTGATGATATTTCTTAACGACAACGATTTTTCATTGGTAAATAATTTTGATCCCGTTAAATCAATCTGATGATTTTCATTATTTATATGGAAGAATAAGGCGCTACTTTTTTCCTGCTACTTACATTGTATTGGTGTTGTTTTACACTCTCTTCAAAGATTTAGCAATTGCTCAAAAGTAAATTTTATGGTAATTTTTGCATGGAATTTTATAAATACCACCGCACTTTAATTCCCTGGGAGATTTTTTTATTAACATATTGCCAACGTTATTACGATTAGAAAACACAACATTAAAATGAAGTTTACGCGTATTCCTCGGGAGAGGGTCCAATAACTCATGATTCGGTAAAACTATAGACTTTGATAATAAACGGGGCTCTGTTAAAATATTAGAGATGGTTTTTTAGCACTCTTCAAAGCTAAAAGTATTTTAATGATAAGGCAATTGACCTAACGTTGTTAATCTATAAATAAAATGTATAAAATCAATCCTTTGAATCTCTCACAATTGATGTTCCTGCATCTTGTATTTCAGTTGGGTTTTTGACTCTGACGAAGGCCGCTTCTTCGGGTTGAAATCTTAGACTTTTCATTTCACATTGTGGTTTGATAATTGATATATATGATTAAATACGAATATAATAAGATATAAATCTTGTAATGATAAGGTGAATATTTATAATAAATTAAATATGAGTAAACATACAAAAAAAGAAGGATTAAAACTCACAATCTGAAATTTTGGGTTCCAACCATCATGAGGGGTATAAATAGAGAGAGACCAAGTGCACTGATGCAGAGGCGGTTGGGTTTTCAAATCGTTTCTGCATCACTGCACTTGGTCTCTCTCGACTTATTATTCCGAAGATGTTTGTTATAGAAAATTTGATGCTGTAAGCGTTATTCAATACTTATTTTTACTCTTGTTGGACTATTTGTGTTCCTTTAGGTTGGTTGTTTGCTAGAAGTATTGTTTAAAATGTGACCATATATTGCTGATACTTGTTATTAAATAAGTTTTGAGCTTTTCTTATGATTGATACTATGGTTACTTCATCTACTCAATAGAATTTTCCATACTCGACATTTGTTAACTGTCATGTAGTCATCATCAGGCTATCATAGTATTTGCAAAATTCTATTTATATAATTAGGTAGATATATGGGATGATAATGAAGGAGATTATGTAATTGTTATATCTATTATTTAGTTTCATTTATGTCACTGCCAATGATAGCTTTATCACTTTCTATGTCTCCTCGTCTTCCCCCACCCCCGCACAAAAAAAAGAAGTTTCATTAACGGTATAGAGCTTAATGCTTTTGGGGTTTATTATTTTCTAAGTAAATGGTTTCTAAATCAAGTGAAGTTTACAATAAAGTGAATTTTTAGAAAAACGAAAAAAAAGACTTGTTATATATAAATGTATCAGTTTTTTTATAACTTTTGCATGTCTTTAATAAAAGCGCCATTTTGGGGTTGATCAAGGTGATTATTAAATTAAGTGTAGCAGTAATTGAAATATGAATTTGATGGTTATATATTTTGTTTCTTTTCGAGATATTATGATAAGATTCAGAGAAACATACAAACAAACAATATGGAATAACATTTTTTAATGGACTCAAGGGACATCAAAACGTGTATTTCCGTTAAAAATTTGATTTCAAAACTTTGGGCTTAATACAATACTTTCATTTTCTATATTTCTTACAGTGAGTATATGAAAGTTCTATATAGTTCATTTGCTTTTGCTTTTATGGTGTTAAGTGTTTTATTTTTCTTACATCATTAACGTTTAAAAATATCTTCAAAGTTTATTTATCGAACAAATTTTATTTTCAAACCTTTAAATAACAATTATATTTTACTTGATTCTGGTAACAAACTTCTTATTGCCTGTCAAAAAGTCGACGGGTCATCATTTCCCAAAACGAGTTCAACGTTTTGAAGCTATATTAGCTTTATAATTATTGGAATGTCTTGAATGTTTTCTATGCTAATCTACGTTCGCTTTTTTCCAAATGTTATTGATTTTTCGAAATAATTCACGAATTTTCCACAAAAAAAATGGAGATTCATATATATTGGTGAAAAATTAACTTTCCTATCATCCAAAATTTCCAAAACTACATAGGACATCTATAAGATACATACGAGTCAAATTTAATATGTTATGTAGCATAGCATGCATACTTAAACAATATCTAATTGATCAACTCACATACTCATGATTATAAAATATAATAATTCTTGTAGGTTATATTCACTAATTTGAAATAGTATTACCAAAATAAATGTCCATTATCTACTGAAGATATGATTTGCAAATTTGAAGTTTAGTTAAAAACCAAAAGGGTGATGACTTGTTTCTTTCTGGTAGACTGAATGCTTGCAACAGTGCAGAGTATTTATTCGAGCCGCAGAGTTCTGTTTAAAACTTCCTTTCATAAACTTTTTCTAAATACTGTAAGATATGAATATTATTTATTTACACTCTTTTATAAAAATGTATACTCTTTTAAGCCCTAAATATAATATTTAATTTTCAAAATATTATACTTTTGTTCATGAAATGTTTTAACTAAAACTAAAATATTGGGTTTCATAGTTTATTTGAAACTGGAAAACTGACATATTCCGTACAAAAATTTATTGCAGTAATAATCTATACGACTGCTGAATGTAAATACATTTGAAGATATCAACTTCGCAATATGAGTATCAACATCTCTCAGATTTTTTTTATACCTTATAATGGACTTAGAAAACTTAAAGAACTAAATTTAAGAAATGTCGCTGCGGATAACAAGTTAAACAAGAGAAATCCTGTCAGGGTTTAACGCCATCCTTTTCCAGCTTGCACTGCTTCCGAAAAGCTTAATATTAGTCTGAATTGCGGAAGTTAAAATGTAATTAACTTTTTATTTCATAGGTTTATTAAAGTCAGTATCATAAAAAAAATTCCAACCGAGTGAAGTTATTAAATATGTTATTACGGTTGGTAAGACAGCGTTCATTTTTTACTTTAAAATATAAAATATAAGTAAAGTATAGTTATCGCGAAAAAATGTGATCTGCGATTTTGACGAAATTACATGTTTCGATGTTCCAAACTGTATCCAAAGTTTGTGTTCAGGCTACGACCCAGAATAATTGATGGATCAAGTTCATATTTTACTAAAAAATGGTCCTTAATGTGTAGATGTGTTGTATAGTTTGCGAGCAATTAGCATGATGGAAAAGTTACTTTTTTGCAAAAAATATGTTTTTAGACAACATTTTTTCTCCTAAACTACTATGTCTAGAGTCTTAAAGTTCTGGCATTATCTTTGAGGTTAAAAAAGCAAGAAACGAAGAAAAAACAACAGGAAATATTATTTTTTTAATAAAATGTAAACATTTTTACTTGTAATTTAATCTGAAAGCTTGTGAGATCGATACAGGCCATACTGTTTAACGGATCAAAATGAAACTATACTGAAAAAATAGGATGAGTTGACTTAATTTTTTTTAAAATTACATTCACCAAGTTTCAGTTTCAGTACATTTTCTAATTTCAGAAAATTGTTTTTGATGCTGATCGGCTCATAACAAAAATATAATATTGCAAAAAAGTTACCAATATACAAAAAAAAATACCTGAAATTTTAATCACGGCAAAGAACAATAAAGTTATGAAAGCTTTATAAAAGACCATATGATCATAGACTAACGGTTTACTTACTATATTGATGTATTTTATTTATATATATTTATTTTATTACATTTATTTACATTGACAGACATTTTTTTGTGTGAATCCACTGAAATCAAATTGATGCTTAGAGGTCTAATGAAATTTTTTAAATAATTTAATAACTTAATATGAGTTGCAAAAGAATAAAATTCTCACACGTAAAAAATCAACGCCAATCAAACATATAATTTTTGATGCTCTCCATGGTATGATGGATTGTCTTACAAAATGCTCTTATGAATTAATATGTTTAAGTTTAAACTGATATTACACTTGATATTAAGTTTAGTTATAGAAATGTTGAGTGTAAGCTACGTCAGGATTTTAGCTCACATGTAATAAATAAAAATAATTTCAATTTAAAGATATTGCGTTTATAATTATTTTTTTTATTAAACTAACAAAAATAAAGAAAACTCGAAACCTTTATAGACGATAAAAATTAACATTCTCTCATTAATCAATACAAGTTACTGAATATTGAAATGAATATCAAATTATTCCACAGTGATAGTTAGAATAACATTATGCCTGATAGCAAACTATTAGATCGCAGTAAGCTATAAATTATCCCAATATTACATATTTGTTTATCGTGAATTAACTCTCAAACCCATAATAAAATGTTTGTAAAATCTAAAACAAACATTTTTCAAAAGAGCAGTCTTTGAAACAAAGGTCAACATTTCATTTGATACTTTTTTCTTTGAGAAGCTGTTTACTCAACCAGAATTTCAAGCTCGTCGACAGGCTTTCCTTTGGATTCTTGGTGGTAGGGCTATGTTCTATTTTATTTGACTCTAAGCCCGTCGCCCCTTATCATGTTTTCTTTTCTTTGACCCATGGCTCTGTTTTGTCTCCAAATAATCAAAACCATTTTCATCAATGATAATTAATCTAAAAGTAGAACTCGATTCAATTTCTTACAAGCGGAATCTTAATCCTCTTCATCCCTCACTGAGAAAATAAAAGTAGCACAAGCAAAGAGCATACTGATTAATATCTTTTCAATATTGTGATCAACAGTGACTAAAAAATCAGAAGGACTGATGACTCGATGAGACGATTGTCAATTCTATATTACTATATATATGAAATAAACACTTGAAGAAACTAGTGTGTAAACACTTGTAAGAGATGCAAAAGTAATACTATAATATTTGGACCACGTAACTGAGAAACCGTTGATAAATGGAAAGCTATTCTTCATTGATAATAAAATAATTCATTATTAACTATATTTTTTTAAAAATAATCGCTTAACAGTTTATGGTAAGTATTTTTAAGGGGAAGGGGAGGGGGAGTCAACTTAGTATACATAAAGGTGTGGAAGTAGATGGTAAAAACAGAGGGAATAGTTTTTTAATAACAATGCTGAGTTATAGTCACCCAGTAGAAAAGGGAAATAAAAGAAACAGTTGACAGCCGTCTCTTCTAAATTCAGGCCGTCAGACAATCTCAGCGACACGAGACAGTCAATAAAACTAGAGGCATCGTCTTTGTTTTACATTCTTCAATACATTCATGCTTACAGTTTCTTCCACCTCTTTTATTTTGTGTTAGTTTTTCCATATAATAAAGTAAAATTCACAATTACAACATTGTTTCACTAACATTTTTCTGGTGTTTCAAATATTTTTAAAGACATGAGGCAATGTCAAATATGCTAAATTTTGAATCCCAATCTGTACCCTTACCACTTCTGTCCTTAGCAATAGTGTCTTCCCAGTGACTATTCAAACAAGCTTTTCTTTTGTAACTGTTATATTACCAAAACTTCCTACTGTATTTCGGCTACCTTGAAAAGGTAGGCTTTTCATCAGGTAGAAAAATGTGAGTCGCTCATTTCTTTCTGCTTGATGGTGAGACAGTTGAAATATATTAGTGACGTTTTGCACTTCTTTTAAGTGTGTTCTTTCTGTGATCTAGTAGTATATAGAATCATTATATATCAATGATATATAACAGAAAAAACGTGAAATAAAAATCAACTACTAAATCACAGTAAAAAAATTAGATATAGAACTAGCATCTCTTAACCAAAACAAATTTTCTTTTGTCAGAGATGTACATCCAAACTGAATCAAGTGATGTGAAACGTCTGCTGCAGTGATGAGAAGGGAGAGAGGTAAGGTAGGTATTATAAAGTCTCAAAGTACAAGGGAAAGGAACAACAGGCTGCGGAAGTCAGGGTAAATAAACATTTTACAAAGAAATAAGTAAAACCTATTTGGTCACTCTTAACACTGCTAGACAAAGATATTACTTTCGTTAAAAGTGAGTCCTTATTACTAAGGTTTATAGTATTTGGCCTGTTAAATTTAATTAATGAGAGCTCGATAATATTTTATAACAAATCGATATTCTGTATGTGATTATTCTAGCTTTTGCCCATTTTATGTCATGATTCTCATTGTTTATATGCAAAAAAGGTGTTACTTCGTCCACTTGTAATTATGTTGTATTGGTGTTGCGTAAACATATACATTGGTAAATTTGCTATAAGACTAAAGAGTTAAATTAATTCAGTCTATGGGTAAGTACATTTAAGAGTTGCAATTTATAATTTACTTCTTCTGAAACTGTATTGGCTCCACTAATACATTTATTTTTGTTAAAAACAAACATTTTTTCATGTCATTTTGAAAGAGGCAAAATAGATTGTCAATATATTGTAACCGTCATTGATGAGAACTACTTCTACCTTGATTAGATACCCTTGATTTTAACATTTCAGTTTCAAAAATTACATATATAAATTACTCTATAAAGAGACAAGCAATTTTCTATAGAAATTACTTATCTATAGCAAAACAAAATTTTTTTTGTAAATGTAATTTTCAAATTTAAAATGGCAATCAAATAGACATTATTAAATCAAGTGGATTATGATGGTGGTAGTATGTGGAAAGCAGAATTAGCCAGTTCCTCCAGCAGAAAACTTAAAAGATCAGGTACAAATACATTGGTAAAAAGTGATTGGCAAACTTTATTAATCCATATTCTTTCTTAATACTGATACCCTTGAACGCACTAATTCAAACTATATTCTTTTTATTTATGGCAAACTAAAATTTTACGAATAGATAGAACTAAAACTATAAGTAGCCATTTGAATAAGACACAAAAAGCTGGACTAACGGATGTCTCAATTTATCGTGTGGGAAAATCATTCTTATACATTTTGGAAAGTAAATTTTTAAGTGAAGTTTAGTGATTTTTTAGATTTCTGTTATTTAATTTTTGTTACTGTCGTTTAGGCGTTATATTATTTCATGATAAAGTCCTATTGTTCATGAAAGTCTGGCATTACCTACTTATATTTCTGTTAATTCTTCCCTTCTTTTATCCTTGTTGTTAAAAATTGGATAATTTGTAACACAATACATGTGATTCCGTAAAACTTTTGAGTTAGATTTACTTATAGTATTTAGTAAAAGTTATAGTATAGTATAAATTTTTAAGTCTTAAAATAATTACCTCGTGTTGCTTCTAGGATCTGAAATCATCTTTTGATGGCACATCTTTGCCATTATTAAACGAGTATCATCAGAATGGATTAATACAACTCTAATCCAAAGGTTGCGTTCGTGTACGAGTATAATCACTATTAAAGTTCTTATCTGTGAATGATCCATTAGATATTCTAAATAATAATGTCGATGTTTAGCAACCATTAATATTATTTCTAAATATTAATGGTGGATATTTAAGATATCTTGATATATAGTATTTAAATTTATCTTTAAATACTAGCAAACGTACCCGCCTTTGACGGAATCAAAAATTCTATTCTACTTGGTATCCCAAAATACTATGGAATACCATACCAATTATAGTATTATACTAATACTATAATTAGAAATTATAGAATTTCTATATTCTATAGAATAGTAGAAAATATCATTATTAGTACATTGTATCACTATTATCATTACAGTGCAGTGTATCATTATTAGTTAGTACAAATGCCTCTGCATACACCACATTGGCTGTCTGTCCTTCAGGTTCATGGAAGAACAAACAGTTGGAACCTCTGACTCTTGAGCAAGTAAACTACAGTTGACCATGTGAGAAAATCTTGGTCTCGCTAACTTGAATTCCTGCGTTAGATAAAGTTTCCCTTTGCGACTTAGTTAACGTCAATGCGAAATAGACTCTGAAAGGACTTTGCAATCGCTTCAACGGAAACAAAAAGTGGCTCGGAATCAATGGTATGGATGGTATACACACAGACTCCCCAATACCACACCCATTCATGATGTCCGCCTCTATGGCATATCTGTGCAGAGCATGTACTCAGAGTCGTGTCCCGTTGCACAGTTTTGGGGTACTCACGTTTCCTAACATGAAATTTGATACTACTACTAAATTCCAGCATGACTGGTGCTCCTACTTTATGTTTTTACTCATGAGCAGGCAGTCTAGGAGAAATAAATTCATTGTTAAGAAATTCAGTTAGATAATGAACTGTTGCCTCATCACTCATCACTCTCTTCACTGACTTATAAGTTCTTTCCTCGGTATGATTTAGCCTAAGAACTTATTTGTTGATTTTTCCTGCCTGTTCATATTAAGGGCTGAGAATTGCTCGTTCACAAAACTATTTATTTGTAATAGATAGTATATCCTCAACTCTGGGAAACACCTTTTCAATGATATCAAATACGCAATATATCAACTAACAATACCTACTTGCCACACCTGTGTATTTTCGAAACAAATTTGTCTTTGAAGTTAAAAAAATACAGCTTAAAGCTCCATAACTTCGTTCTGAACTGAATTATCAATCTATTTAGAGCCTGTATTTTAAGTTAGGCATACACAAATCAAGTGTCAAAGTTTCAGCTCGCTATATCTGAAGGTGTCTGAGTTTACTTGTGACAAAGTTTTGCGGACAAACGACAGAAATTGTTCTAAGGGTGGATTTGGATTTTCCAATGTATGAAACGTAAAGAAAACTTGAAATGAGTCAGTTATAAGGAATGTACAGATAAAATCATGATTTTATTTATATAGATTTATATAATTACAAACAAGAATATGCAGATGACTTTGTTATTATCCGTAACCATTTATTTATTTTCTATTGTTTAATGGAAAAGTTATCGAAATAAGATTCATTAATCTAAAATATATCCAATATAGATAAGTTGTTAATATTCACTATCTTAGAGATCCCTATGAAAAAAGAGGCTCTTTGCAGGCTACTGAGACAGGTTGAAGGTTGAGTGGAAATGCAAAATGAAAAATAAAATTAGATATGTAATTGAATTAAACAGTAAAAGATTACTGTTTATAGTTACTTAAAGAAAATGATCTCTAAAGAAAAATAAAGTGATCTCTAAGTGATCATAAATGAGAGCCTGTATTGGTATAATAATGACTTTCAGAAAGGAACTCTTGAGTGGTATACTTCAAAAACTGACAATAAAATAACAAAGGGAACCAAAGTAAGACAAATATTCTGGAAGGAAGTGAGTGCGTGTCTTATGTGACTCAGGTCCTGATTTTAATAATAAAATAATTATTTGTCCATGTCAAATTGTTATAAATCGGTGTTTTCAACTTTGTTATAACTGATAAAATTAATTTATTTACATTAAAACAAACAAAATCATAACTTGATTTGTACTCGGCAAGATTAGCTGAATACATTTAGTTAAAAATACGTGATCTAAACGGACCTCAAAACGGAACATCCGATCTAAACGGAACTAAAAAATTCACCTTAGCGCATTGGATAATTTGAAGTATTCCTTCGACTTGTATATGTTCGCTTCTAAATTTTTTATCAGAATCAATTCAAAAATAATAATTAGTAAAATATATTTTGAGGTATTACAATAGGTTTATATTATATGTAGGTAGGTTCAATTCATTAAACTATAAATGCAAACTGAATGTTTTCTAGCAAAAAATAGATGATTGTCGAACGAAGAGTGTCCTTATCGATATATATCTTGTACCCATTAAAATTTCAATATCAACGGTTCTTGTCTTTTTTAAGAAAAAAACTTTTGCCTTGTTTTAAGTAATATTTAAGCACGGAAAATGAATTTTTTTTTTCTTTATAATAAAATTGCTCTTAATTTGAAGCGAGTTCTCTAGTGATTTAATAAACTTAACTTTTTCTTAGTATACTTTATATTATACTTCATACTATGAATATTTCATGAACTTCAACATTGGATGAGTATTATTACGCCTAAAATTACATTTTCTTTTGTGTATTATAATTTATCTGTAGTAAGATACGAAGTTTTTGGTAAATGAGCATCCTCAGAAGAGCAATATACATATCAGAAAGAAAAGTAAACAAAGTAAGATCAAAGAACTCTAGTTAACAGAACAGAAACTTTCGAAATCTTAATGGAATTACTCTGGGCTAGTTGCTGGGATGGTGGTTATAATAACATGATTTAGTATCCTGTTAATTATAACTACTAAATGTATGTTTTATGGCAAGAACAATAGAATGGATTATAACAATCTAACACAATACTAATTAGTGTAACTATAGAATTTACCACAAATAATTCTACGGCCACTGATAAATGTGTTAAACTATGGTGATTAGTTATAGATAAACTACTGCATGGTATAAATAATCAAGTTTTTTGATACACAAATGCATTTAGATACCTGGTTATTACAAGAAGTTTAATAACTTATTCAATGTTTACTTGATGATAATGTCTTAAAGCATATGCAACATGCGCTTCCAATTTTGGAAGAACTGGGTAAAAAGAAACGGATATAGATTCATCGAAATCAGTTCTTCTATCTTTCTCTAGAAGAAGGAATGCGTCAAAGAATTTTTCAATAAACAATACTAAATTAGAACAGTCAGAGGTATGCAAAAACTTTGGAGTATCTTAATATTATGAGTAATCTGGAAAAATTACGTAATACGTATTTTGTTAAAGACATAAACTTAAAATTTTGTTGTAAGAGATCTTTGGCAGAATGAAAAAATTTAACCCAAAATATTCACTTTGACTCAAAAAAATTACTATTACTGGTGCAACAAAAATATTGTTTTCATTTGTATTATTTGTGTGTTAAACTACGGTAAATGATAAAAGGTACTAAAATTTGCCTTATGACTTTCAAATGCAAACTTGTTGAGCTATAACATGAGCAATAACCACCTGTCATACTTCCAGCATGATACAGTTATTAAACATATCCTCCTTTTGGTTGTTAGTATCAAAAAAGAGGCAATTAGCAGTGAATTAAGTCGTATACAAAATGGTGTGTCCTCATAAGAGATCAAATATTTACAAATTAATAGAATAAAATACCATCTTGGTCTGTTTGATGAAAGATCAAAGTGATCTTTCAATCCTCTTTATTGAATATTTTGTAAGGGAAGTCAAAATGATCAGAAATGATTACCTTGGTTTTTGCTTTCTGACATGGAATTTATAGTGCTCTTGTCTGGAATACTGATGAACCAAATGATATCAAAACTCATAAAAAGTGAACCATTAAGGTCGGTACAAAACAAATCTTCTACGGTCTTTAACCTCTGTACAACACACCTGAGTACTTAGGCATGCATTTGATGAAACGCTAAAGATGAAAGTAGATAAATGTGGTTAAAATAATCGGTTCTAGTTTAATATATAAAATTATCCCAACTGAATATCAATTTGCAAAGAAGTAATACATCTTTAAGTGAAGGATTTAAATATATATCAAGAATATCTAAAAGACTAATTGTCTTCATACCAATAACTTATACCCGGGTTATCCAAACTTTATTGGGACGCGGGCCGCAGTCGGCAAGGAAATTAGATCGTGTGACGCAGTACCAGATGTAAAGTAAAACACGTACATGTAAATGAATCTTCATATTTATCATAAAAACATATATTATCATAAAAAAATAATTGACAAGTATGGATAAGAATCAACCCTTAAATATATTCGTTAAACATATTGAAGAAAGTTCGTAAAACGGTAAAGTTTACTTAAAATTCAGTAGGACGGGTGTGCGTGCATTTTGGAAGACTTTGTGTCAACTGAGGGTAAGGCTAAACGAAGGCAGGCTTTCAGAGACGTTTGATTAAGTAGATTCCTCTCTTTGGATTTAATCGACTTCATTGCGGAAAATGCTGCTTCACAAAGTAAAAAACAACTTTTTTCGAATATAACTCAATAGATGTCTAAATAATACTAATTTTTAAAAGTTTTCCAGAAGAGGCCGTGGGCCGCATTGAAGGGGGCTAGACTTTGGACAACCCTGACTTATACGAAGTGAAATTGACATCCTACAAAACATGCAGACACTGGCTAGAAGAACTAGGAACCTTTGAACACATTCTATGTGAATGCAATCCAATCGCATTTAAGGGGTTGAAATTTTTGGTAAGTCATATCTAAAGTCAATAGAAGTGAGATATACATATCTAAAAAAACATGAAGTTCATTGTAACCATGAAGTGATAGTTATTAAAAAAAATTCAAAATCTAAAGTTGATTTGAAGAACAAGAAAAGAAAGTCCTACTGAACAAATATTGAGAAGTTAACTTCTCTATCACTGAACACCCCTTCTAAAGCAGGTGTGCCTGATGATGAACACTAAGTGTTCGGAGCGCGTCGTAAAATGAATTCCTTGTAGTGAAGACGTAATACCCTCACGATCATGTGTACATACCACACAACAACTGTTTGCATCGATCGTGACTTCTAGTAAAGTTGAGTGTGGGCCACTCCAAATTTTATATTTGTTAGGTAGTACTAGTTCAATCACATGATTTCGTGTTTTATTGTAACAAAAAAAAAAAAAATTAAATACTAAAGTATTTCTTAAATATTTGAACATTGAATAAATGTTAATCAAATTTAATAAAAGAAAATAAATGTAGCAATAAGTTAATTCAAAATATTAAGGACCACATATTTATATTTCAAGAATAAAAACACGAAAATATATACAAAATTATATGGTTCAGATGAACCGTTCTTACAGAGTAGAAATGTATGAATACTAAATGTATACTGACGAGTTAGTCATTGTTTGACGATTCTGCATAACGTTGCAGATTTTCCAGCAGATGGCTGAGTATGTGCCGGCCATGACGCAGGTGGGAATGACTAGTACTAACAGCAGCATGTACAACTCGTGATACTTCCAACGAGAGCCATTGGACCAGTCTCGCACACACCAAAATGCCTCCACACGAACGCCTACCTTCATGTGAATCTGGAAAATTTTCAAAGAGATCATCAACTAATAATTGTTTCTGTTAGTCGTTCATTTGATTAAAAGCCAGTTTCAATTATATTTCAATTAGTTGTTACTGCAGTTCACATTTATTTACAATATGATTTGCTATTCACTGTTATACTCACAGCTATATTACTAATTAAATAATTTTATCGGATCAAACAACGATTAAACAATGAATTAATTTATACCTATATGTTGCATATATGTAATTAAAGTTATAACTAGAAAACACAAAAAAGAGACTAACACTCACGATTCTCAAACATTTCGGCTTATTGCCGACTTCAGAACAGGCGAAAATGAAAAACAGGAAGAAACACAGGAGTGGAGACGTGAAAGGGGCAAATTTTCTCGGTTGTCAAAAGCCAATTTTGTGCAGTACCTTAGGTCCATTTATCCAAAATTGAGTACTAACAGATACAGTAGCAAACTACCGTAGCAATTTCAGTTATCAGTTTTTGAGGTATAAATCAAACTTTTATTTTTATTCAATTTTTTTTTAGATTTACAGTAAAAAGAAAATTCAGAAAACCTTACATCAACCAACAATTAAAGAAACATCAAGAGATGCCAAATTATAAGATGGAAAATATTAAAAAGTTGGGTATTTCAGGCAAAAAGTGAGAGTCGTAAAGAAGTATACAATTTTGAACCAGAAAAACTGCTCAAACAATACATTAGAATTTTACCGTAAGTATGTTCAGGAGAGTGTAGGGAACTGTTCAGATTGCACCAACATTGATACCATGTAACCGATTTTCACTTGACACTACACAATTACACTAGTTAATATCGAGTATAGAAAATCGTACAGACCTGAATGAATACAATTTAAATTACCAAAATTACTTCTATAGGTAAGCATTAACAAACCCTTTAATATATGAGAAAAAACTGGCCAGTCCTTTTCGATGCGTATTTTTTCAGCAGTTGGACTATTACTTAGTAATACTTTTAATGTTAGTATATATACAACAGTTTTTGTATAAAGAATGCTATAACCCACTTATGATGGTGACTGTAACAGATGACGTAAGCAGTTCAGATCAAATGCTCCTTACTATTGATAAGCTACTTTTGTGGGATATGTGGAATCGCTAGAATGATTCCATGTATAGAGGTAGTGATTTGTCTTCTTTAAAGCTTTTTTATTCTTTTTTTTTATTTATGAATTACTCAATCAAACTTTCCAAAATTCATTCAAGGTCATTAATAACTCAATATACAGATAACAGATTACCATCTGTCACTTTTATAATACATTTAATAAAGGAGTTATTTATGATTTTTATCCTTTTCATTAGATTCGAAAACTCAATAAATAAGTTATTCGAATCAATTGAAGACATTTATTGACTGCAGAGTGCATTATTCAAATTTACTATTGAGATTTATTTAAAATATGAATTGTTTATTTAGATCGAAAGAAAAAATTAATTAGCTTATGTCATGTCTGAATTAAAATTCAACTAGCTTACATTAAACATTTATTTATTAAATCACAGTATGTTTGAGGTTCATTTATATTGAAATTCTTGACAATTTGTCATCTTTCATGTGTTTTCTGACACCTCTAAGTTGTTGACAATAGCTTCCGTCTTACAACAATATTTCTCATCATTGATGAACCGTTTATCACGAAATGTAGTTTTAAAACTCCATATATAATAAAATACACAACATAAAAATAATACATCTTGCACAATTTTTACTCCCTATTAGTATTTTTTAGATATTTTATTTTTTAGACGATTTAATTATTTTATTCTTTACTCATTGGCAATACTACAAATAACATCGTCATGCGTTCTTAAATGCAGTTTACTAGGCGAACAGAGTTGTTCTTCTCCTAATGCTTTCGAAGACAAAATTTTAAAATTTCTTGTTTCTGAGTGTTATTCTCGTAATCGTTTGATAAGTTTCCCTAAAGGATTTTTTCTGGTTTTGAATAATATATATATATTTATATATATAACATAACAAAAACTCACTTTTCAATATTTCGACCGTAATGGTGGTCGTTCTCAGGAGAAGAAGTATATATATATATATATATATATATGTGTAATATGAGTTGACTGTCGTCCCTCCGTCAATTCACTTCTTCTCCTGAGGACGACAGCCATTACGGTTGAAATATTGAAAAGTGAGTCTTTGTTATGTGTCTGCCTATGTGTCACAGTTTATTTTAAGTATATATATATATATATATATATATATATTTAACAGAATCAATCTTATTCAGCCATAACTGACCCAGACATCTCTACCTACACATTAATTTATCTACATTACGAAGCAATTTTCCATTTTTCATACTTGAGGAAGTTTTTCAATTAAAACCGAAAAAGTAGAAGTGATATATTACAAAAATCTCTTTGGTTTCATTAACTGGAACATTTGTAAACAATCTCTCTTTGTCTAGTAAGTCTATTACCTTATCCTAGACGTTTAATTTCTCCTGTTAGTGAAGAAGTGAGTCTGTGGATTAAATTAAGAAAGGAAATTGATACAAGGAAAATGAAAAATTAGTGCTGTGACACATGTTTATCATCACCCAAACTTAGTTCATTTTGAATATTTACCTATAGCAATGTGAAACAATAGCTTTAGTCTTACAATAGTATTGAAGTTCAGAACAATATTAATATTCTAATTCAAGAAAAAGTTTTATATTTTCTAAGTTTAACAATTTAAAAATATGTTCTTTATTAAAGAGAAGTTTGTGAGTATTGGTTTAAAAAAAAATTGAAGAAGGTAAGCGTTTGCAAATTAAAATGTTTCATTCAGTTAATACAGCAGTCTATGAAAAACATAATACGATGGTTTACAATGCTAAAAATGATCATATATTAATAAATTATAATATAATTACATAAAAATCTATCTTGTTGCTGTGTTTTTATACACATCTGTGGTGACTACGGGTAGTGTTTATAGAAAAATTAAACTAAATTTTACTACAATCTTGTGTAATGTTTCGTGGTAGTGTATAATTAATGTTTTCGAAATATATGCCAATTAGTAAAAATGTCGTGAAAGCAGAATCTGCTATTAATTTCAACATTATATATATATACATTAAAGTTGCATATTCTATGCTATAAAAATGTTATACATAGTATATAAGTTATATGCATAACTTATATAAGTTATATATATGTATATACATACAAAACTGTAGTTTATCGGGACTCGGTCAGTTCTTTAGGTTCAAATTAAACTCTCATTGCCAACGTTTCGGTCTTTATTTAAAACCTTTTTCATAGGCCTACAAAAACAGAGGAAATATATATATATATATAAGTTATATAAGTTAAATGTTATATATAGTAATAATGTTATATTGATATAGCTTCTCGACCACTTATCAAGTTCAAAGAAGGGGTTATTGAGGATTTTGGTCATAAAGAAAATTAAACTCCTGTTTATATGCCGACGTTTGTTCTTATTTTGTCTTGCTCTACTTAATGTCAATTAATAGCTCTATTTATTAATTGACGTTAATTAATATGTCGTTATATACTTACTCTATTTATGTCGTTAATAAATTGGTTTTTAACCTTGAAAATGCCAAACAATTTTTGACGAAACATGGCCATATGAACAAGAGTTTAATTTTTTTTTAACAAAAATCCTCAAGAACCCCTTCTTTGAACTTAGAAATTATATACAGTTTTATAATTATTAATTTCAATTTCATTTAATGTCAAAGTCATTAATTTTAGTAAACGATGAAATAGGGTAAAATATAGCGGTTGTTAGATTTGTAACTATTTCTGGGTATTTGTTCCAACAATAGTAGTTGTTGAATGAAAGCAGTGAGTATAAAGCGTCTAAATTATAAAGGAAAGGGTCCAATGGTATGGGGGAGCAATCAGTTCGAGAAACGCAAGTATATGAGTGAACCATTTGCTTCTGAAAAATCACAAGTACTTAAGTGGCTAGGCAGCAATAAAAGACACTTGACCTGACATCTTACGCAAGTAGATATAATTCTGACCAGAATTACTTATTTGACCTCCCTCTGGTTAAGAAGGCAGTTTATATTACATCATAAAATCTTTCACTATGTGTATCCACCATCCAAAACTGTTACTTTTAATTAATAATTATAATTTTTTTGTGGTAAATTTTAGGTTCAGTGTTGAATTGGGCAAGTTTTCATTTTAGCAATGGCATGTAGGCTATCATCGACTTCTACCAAACTACCAGCAGACATTATTTTTGTGTGCATTATGAACACACGAGTAGTCTTGAGTACAATAATGAATATTGGAGTTCTCTGTTTTACAAAAATGAAATAGTTTTATTACCCAGTAAATTATAAACAATTCGTTGAACTTACAAAGCGAAGTAAATCATGTATAAGTTTACGACAACTATTTTCACTATGTTTAATTTCCTTACTTTTTTTGTGTAAATCCTTTTGTACTAAATAAGAAAACATGTATTTATGTAGACAAATACATAAAGTTATAAAAAAGAAAAGCAAACAATACACTTACAACGTTGTTTTTCCTCACCTGCTTAGTGGTTACGGTGGAGTGAATGAATGACTGAAATGGTGACAATGCAAATGGGTGATAGTGTCTTCATTTTTTTCTCCACTCTTTTCTTACTTAGAAAAAATAAAATGTTGAAAGAAGTAAATCGTTACCTCTTTTTTGTACACGACTTTATTTTGTTTACATAGGTAAACGATTATTTGTAACTACTAAGAAGTATAAATGAATATGACAGGGGTGACCAACCTGCTGCTCACGAGCCACAAATAATCAAGGATTATTTGTGGCTCTCAATAAATGTACACGAGTTCCCTTTCCATTTTTGTGCCATTATATTTTAAATAATTATTATCGTTCTGTATTTTTTATATGCATTTTTGCATACCTTTTAAATACAAAACATTTCAAGTTTTGGCCACCAGGAGTTTGTCCACCGCTGAAATATTACATAAAAGACATACAATACACTCACCATTTAATATTTGAAATGATTTCGTCATTCTGATCCATATGAAAAGTATATATGTAGTATGGTCTAAACAACAGTAAGAAATTCAGAAATATAATTAAGATCTTTCAACCGAAACAACTGGCCTTCGTCTGAGTCAAGCTCATACTGAAACGAATGGTGTAGGATATCTGGTGTGATATTGAGAAGGAAGAGGAAAGTTATTTTAAAGATTATTAAGTGAATGGAGTAAGAAAAAAGGTCTCAGTAAAGTAAGCCAGGATAAACAAGGAGTTTGAGAAGAAATAAGCAAGAGTTATCTGCTAACAGTCAACCCTTGTAGACAGCCAATGCTCTGGTTACACTGATCTGACTTGAATAAATCCTCATTAATAATTATAGTAATAGATCAATTGAAGTTGATTATAGCGTGCACGATAATATTTCTTAACATTGATCTTTCATACGTGATAAATTTAGCTTCTGTCAATTAATGTCATGATTTTCACTATCTATATGCAAGAAAAGACGCTACTTTGTTCAGCTCTCATTACCATGTATTTGTGTTGCTCAAGAGATCACTTACACATACATTACTTTACATTAAAACTAATCAAAACTAACCTAACCTTAACATTGACGCTTTTTAATTTACTCAATAAGATATATCATTTTTAACATAGCTGCCTCAAATTTTGCCAATTAATCGGTTGATAACCCCTTTTTATCGTCATGAAAGCTTTGACGCATTGAATCCTCTTTCATTCTTATTATGAGGATATATTTTTTTTAGTAATTCTAGATTGCATGAAATAGAAGCATATGAATGTATAGGCTTAACTTTTTTGTGCGTTCTATCATTAAATATTTATCAATTCCTATCAAGAACGAGTTTTCTATCACTTTAAGTTTTTTTGAAAATATCAAAGTTATTTTGTATTCAAATAGCTTATTGTCTAGCTGCTGTATCTTATGAGCGACTCAAATGTAAAGGTTTATAAGTACTTGGTTTCCATTATATCTTAATATCTTATTAAGATATTAATAAGATATTAACGTTACAGTAATATTACGGTTCGTATATTTGGGGGTAAAGTGTTCGTTCTGACTGAAGTTTCAAAGTTTCTGAGCCATGAGTTTTTTATGTTTTAATGAAAAATACGTTCTTATATGGTTTATAAGCTGTTGTTTTAAGCGCATACGATAAAAGATCCTCGAAATGAATTTAATTCGTTTGAGCAGAAAAAATTTCTTGATGTCCGGATTTTAAATGAAGCCAGCTAACAGAGAACATTGGTTTCAATTACCAATACATAATCATGTAGGCTTAGATGTTGGAAACAACTATATCATGTTACCAATAGTTTTTTTTTTAAATTATTTTTGCATGATTTAAGCATCAGAAAATTTCAACATGTAACTCGATCTGTTTGTATATGTTAATCGAAAGAATAAAAAATAAAGATAATAGCAATTTTGTATATTTATGTACTAAACAAATATACTTGTTAAGTAAATGGGTTACCCAGTTAACCGGAATTGTTATTAGTGATGGAGTTACTTAGCTTCGCTGTACTGGTGCTAAGGACCTAACTGGGAACTTGTTTCGGAGCAATCAATTCCCTTTAAGGCCACCTCAAGTCCAAACATCAGTCTGAGATTGTTCCCTAACATACGACTGTTATCTATCGTCACCGCATTCTATTTCATTCTTTCCTTCTCTCACTTTCCACAAATCACGCCTTCCCATTCAAATAACAATCATTTACTTCCAAATCTACTTTCCTTTTGCTCTTTATTCCTTTTACTCCTTATCTACTTTGTTTATTCTCTATTTTACTGCAATAAAATAGTCTTGGTCAAAAGCTATCAACCAATTTTATTAAATGTTTTCTTTTCCTTTTTAAAAAAAAAACATTTATTATAAATATAAATATATGTATGTATATTGGTATAATTGACTGCATATCTTCTCTTAAACATATTGAACTAAACTTCGCAGCAGCCCCTGGTACTGACTGTATTTTTGCCTCGTACTTTCATACTACTTTAAGATGGATTGATTGTTATTTCCAAAGTAAGTTGTTTAGAGATATTCACTTTACACGGTTACTGTACACGGTAATTCAAGGGTTTTGTGGTCGATACAGATTAACTAAAAGTTGTTCTAACGTTATATTTTACACTACAACATCTCTTAGTACACAAACTTTCAGCACACAAGTCATCAAAAGGTATTTTAACTAACACTATTTAATATAAATTTAAATGATCATAAAAATAAATTAATCATACATGGGTCAGTTAAAATAGAATGATGACGAATAATAACTGAAAGCTAACATATTACAACAGTCTATAGTAGTATTATCTTAATAGTTAATTTATATAGTTGTGTAACCATTCTTAGTTCATTTGTGTTGACCATGGAACCCTTGCATGCACTGCGTAAAGATAGTGTAGAACGCAAGTGAATTGGCCAATTTACGTTGAGAATTACTGCATATCCAGCAAAACTCTACAACTATTGGAAACAATCAGTAAGGAGGTAGCCAATGCTGAACCAGCAGAAGTTATATTCAATATTTATATATAATTATCCTTCCTCTTATTTCTGGAGGTGGTTTATGAAACATTTGATTCTCTGATTCTGATTGTTTTACTATTACTTCCTCCTAAGTGTACATTGTTATACATAATTTGTGGTTGAAGTTTTTTTTTTATTAAATGCCATTTAAATGTATAAATCAATTTTTTATTAGTTAAAAACATAAAAAAAATTATTATATTTCAAAATGAGGAAGTGCACCAGATTGGTGTTACAAATTTGAAGGTTTTGATACTCCGAGGTGACAGGTTTGTTATCATTAGTCTAATGCACAGTGCGTAAGAAGTTCTTGACATAGCAGTAAGTGATATCCTTAAGATGTTGATCGAGAGACCTAAACTTGTCCATTGGTTATGTCCTTAATATAAGTATATTTAGAATAATGTTACAAGATTTTTAATCGTGAATATAGCAAAAGCACTCAGAAAGTTAATTTTTTTTATAAGAGGAAAACAAAAAAGGATAAAAAATCAGAACACTGAAGAAATTCTCAAAAAGAAGGTAAAACTATTAGGTTTGTATGTAGTTTCAAATACTGTTTACATAAAGGACTGTTTCCAAAATTATAAAAAAATGTATATAAATATCAGGATTTGAGCGCAGGATTTGAGTATTCGACTATATTGTACTTTATGCTTCCTTCCAGAATTACGAACATTTCTTTGACTTACAAGTTCCTTTTTCTGTCTTGATTTTTGTCTGCCTTTTTTTCAAAAATGAAATATTTTTTGAAGATTTTTCTAACAATCATTTTTTCTAGAATATGTTGTTAGCGTCAAAACCTTTCCTTGTAATAATAAAATCTATCATAGCACTCTTTTCCGCCCGTGCTAATTGGGCAAAAACGTATTTAGTTTATTCATCAAAAAGCCCTGTTTTTGTGTCAATTTTTTTATGATCTTACAAACTAACCATTTATGTTATTGAATAGTTTTAAACTTTATTTCAGGTAATCCTACAGTCAGTTTTATAATGCTCCCCTTTCCACGATTTTATAACATTCTGGAGTTACCAGTATAGGATAAAAAATTTTGTCTATAATCACATTTTGGCCAAAACAGTATCTTTCCTACAATGTGATATTACCGGAAAACAATAAGATACATCTGCACTATAGGGTACAATTTTTGGTAAAATATGAATTTTATCGATGTTACGGTGTATCCTGTTGCTTATCCACAAATTTTTTGATATACACCAGCCACCCCTAGACCCAAACACACACACACACTACTGATATTCTAAATCGAGTGTTATTAGAGTGTTTTACTCTTGAGTTAGGGGTTTTAGCGTAAATGAAATAAAAACTTCCCATTTTGTAATAAGAAAGAGTAGGTTTGATTTCAAAACCTAAAATACTATTGTGTGATTGTCAAATGAGAGAACATAGATATTAATTATTTAATACAACTATGCATTCGTGATCAGATAATCGTAATGAAATATGGATTCGGTAGACCTCGAAACTTGTGAATCCATTAAAAACACAAAATATATTTTCATTGTCATCACTATTCTTTAAAAGTATAACAAAAGAATTGTTTTTTATCGTAACTTCGAATCAATCCCTACTTATAACATACTTATATTTCAGACGTACAATTTTATACATAATATAGATCTATAACTATTTTATTATCTATTTTAATACAAAAAATAAATTTCATTGGAACAGTAAATAATGATGAAATGTCCTTGCTAAAGAGCATTTGCTATCAGGAACGGTATTTTGACATTTGTTTCCTGATATCATTTGCCATAATGAAATTCTATATTTCAGAAATCAGCTCATCTTAATTTATAGAGATTTATGATTTTTTTTCAAGAAGTTAATTTACAAAATTTATGGTTACAAATTTATGGATTATTTTTTAGGTCCATGCAAACAATACGATATGAAGAAGTGGTTGTATTTATTCCAAGTAGACTTAAGTATTTTTAGGTTTAGGCTAACAAACTGTTTGAATTTTTTTCCCTAGAAACTAGTTCCTTTCCATAATACTTTTACGTAGATACCACATATATATTTTATGGTCTATTATTTATAGTTTCATGGCAAAAAGATTGTTTCTGAATTTACCACATATAAAGAACCCATACTTTCGATTATGTAAGTTTGCCAACAATTGTTACATACATCCTTCATATAGAGAGATATTTATCGTTTAATTTCATTATAGTTTTTTGAATGGTCTGACTAGTATATTTTTACAAGGTTTTTTTTAATTACAAAAAAATATTTGTAATGAATAATTTGTAGTGAATAAATTGTGATACTAAAAAGTAGCGTATTATTTACAATTCTAAAAAGATATAACATATTCAACAGTATTTTAAACAAACAAATCGTCAATTTAATTATTTTTCACCCGAGCAAATTAGGGTCTAGCTGACTTTGTTAAATATTTAAAGGAATCTTAATATGGTTGGGAGAATATTTTTTTTATACAAATATCAAACATAACAAAGTTTTTTGTTATCTCCATATTTTTTCCATGCTTTAGTGGACTACAAGGTATTTTTCTGACGTGTATTTTTCTGAAATGAAATAAGCCGTTGTGTGACAGTAAAAAACAACTTTATATTTTTTTCTTGTAAAAACAAAGATTTGTTGATTTGATGAAAGTTATATCACAAAAAATGTAATTTGTTTTAGGAAAAATGAATAAGTAATTTTAAGGGTTGTCATTGAAGTACAATTAAGACATATGAATGGAGCTGAGAATGTTACATAAACGAAAAAGTTACTGCAATCGAAGTCATTACTAGATGGAACGTGTATAAAGGCCATAAATATGGATGGATGCAGGAGAAGAGGGTGGAGGAAACCCTGGTACTAAAGAATAATGGAACTGAGGGTGAATTCACGAAGATATTAAATATTCTAAGAATGGTTGACTAAATGATTATATTATAAATAAAGGAATATATTGCAATTCTAAATTAAACTAAAATTTTCTGCAGGTAATTTCCAATTTATGCTTAAACAGTTCAATTTATTTCGAATTAGCAATAAGGTTAGATTTGAACCAGCCTTTAGTGGAGGGTGCAAATAAAGTTGGATATTTATTGAACATTGGTTTAAACTATAATTGACCAATTATAGACTACTTAAAGATGTACATATTAACATCCTTATAATAAAGACAATAATATAATTAAAATTTAATTAAGCATTTTTAAAAAAATTTAAAAATTAAAGTTAAGACTGCTGACAGACCGTGAAATCATAATAAAGTGTTTTATTAAATCAATTATTATTAAATCATAAGTGTTTTAAGTATAATAAATGTCATAAAATTATACTAGATGTTTTATATAAATTAATGTTATGCATTGATGATGAAGTACCTGGACAAAGAGTATTGGGAGAGCGAGGAGGAAGGAGGCTATCCACGTGGCTGTGATGATCCTCCTGGCCTGGCTAATGGTGCACACGTACTTGGCCCTCAGAGGGTGAGTGATGGCGTAGTATCTGCAACAAGATAAATTACATTGATTCCTTGTAGTAGATCTGTTATCAGTTGTGTCTTGCTATGATTCCTACATCTGTCTCTTCTTCATCTTTATCATTGGCTCACTAACAATTTATTTATTCTCCAGTAAGAAGTCAGACGTAATTATTTCAATGCTTCTCATAATCTGTACTTTTGATAATAATAATAATTCCACATATCCCTATTTATTATAAATTTATTCTAGAGGTCATCTATCTACTTTCCTGCCCGTTGCAATGTACGAATACATTGTTAGACGTAAGCTTGTCATGATTTCAAGCCTTATATAGCATTAACATATTCTGATATCAATACAAACCTCTGAAGACCATTTTGAAAGTAAGCTGCCTCTACTTCAGAAAAAATGATCTAGTTGTTGAACTTTTATAACAGTGGTGTTTCAATTAACTACCGAATCACTTCCAGTATAGAATTATCCTTGCGATGTAATAATTTCAATATTAACATGTATTTAACAAAAAAGTTATTATGCTTTTAAATGTAATACAACTAAACACAGAAAACAATTCTAGTTTAGTGTACTTTATTTTCTAACATACGAACTATCTTTTTCACCAAGGTTTACTTATAAACATTTTTCATCCTCCGACTCAAGTAAATCTGTGATCATTGCTTTTCAACATCGTACCGTACGTATCGTAGTTGTCCAAATTAATATTTCTAATATATTTGATCAACCTTGTTGTCCAATATTTTTCTTATAAAAAAAATACGTTTTTATGTTGGTGGTGTACAAGCTATGCACTGGTTCTGCATAAATTTTATAATCCTATAAGCTATGTTGTAATGAAAATTGCATGAAATGGTTAAATTAATTTAAAATGTTATATTTCTTATTACATGACGTACAAGTATAATTAAGGTTTGTTCATGGACTTTTATAAAAAACCTTTTGTCATTCTGACTTCGTCTTTGTTCAAAAATGATCAGGTCCGTCCCCTGGCTGGAGGGAATCGCGGCAACAGCTTTCGGTTTCCATTTTGTGCCGGCTCCACAGGACCTTGGACAAATGACCTGTTTGCTGATTAATCTGTCATGCCAGCAGCAAGTCAGATTTAACAGCTGCCATAATGTTTATTTTTAGTTTTAATACCTAATACCAGCACAATATAACAATTATATATATATATATATATATAAAAGTTGGGTTTTTGACTCTGACGAAGACCACTTGTTACGGTTGAAAGATCTTAGTCTTGTTTTCCCATTTCTTATTGTGGTTTGATAATTGATATATATATATATATATATATATATATATATATATATATATATATATATAATATATATATATATATATATATCAACATCAGTTGACTGTCGTCCCTCCGTCAATTCACTTCTTCTCCTGAGGACGACCGCCATTACGGTCGAAATATTGAAAAGTGAGTCTTTGTTGTGTTTCTGTTTATGTGTCACTGCTTATTTTAATTGTTATTTGTCCTGCCGGACCATTTTTCGTTTATCATGGTATATATATATATATATATATATATATATATATATTACTTTACTATAGGTGAAGTATAGTAATCCTGAAAAAATTCGATCTCAACATTTTGACGGAATTACAAGTTTTAGGTCCCAGAAGTCGGTGTATGAAGTTTTTTCGTTGATTTCCGTGTGTGTGTGTGTGTGTGTGTGTGTGTGTTATATGTGAGTGAGTGTGGGTGGGTGGGTGAGCATGTATCCAAAGATTGTGGCCACGCCATGGTCCAGAATCTTTGATGGATCAAACTGATATTTAACACAAAAATGTGCCTCATAATGTAGATGAGCCCTATTGTATGCGAACAATTATGTATAATGAAAAAGTTACTTTTTTTGCGAAAAACTTGTTATTAGACAACATTTTTTTTCTGCTAACATGCTAATTCTAGGGGCTTAAAATTTTGACATTGGTTTTGAGGCTACAAAAGAAATAAACGAAAAATATCCTCATATTTTTAAAACGACTGAAAATATTTTTCAAATAAAACGGCCCCAGAAGTCGTGTTATGAAGGTCTGTTTTATGATGTCTGTATGTGTTTGGGTGGGTGGGTGAGTGTATACCCGAATTTTTTTGATACGCTACAGTCCAGAATCTTTGATGGATCAAACTGATATTTTACCAAAAACAAGGAATCACAGTGTAGATGTGCTGTATAGTTTGGGGGTAATTATGGATGATGAGAAAGTTTTTTTTTCTTCTTTTAGTGAATCTGGTTTGCTCCTTCATGTATTAGGCTTTTTTTCTTTTCTATAATACTCTTTGTTTCGGCCCTAGTGGGGCCATGCAGCCATAACACAGGTTGCATCGGCTTTATTTCCACAGGTTCATTGAACCAGGGGCTGCAAAGGCCATTGTCCTTACCTGCAGCTGAGTAGGTTTATTGCTCTACTGAGAAGGAGCAGTAGGACCATTGCTACGGAGTTTGATCCGAAACTCTTAAAACAGGTCGGTACTACAGGCGGCGGGGGTCTTTGGAGGGTTTTCTCTCCAGCCCAACTCAGAGGTCAGACTCGTAGTGGCTGTTGGTTCTCACCCATGTTGTGTAGACCCTTGTGGGTGCTGTGTGAGAAGCAGTAACTTCATAGCATTAGCTAGAGATCCCAAACCCCTACCAGTGGGAACGTGCCATGAACTCAGCTGAATGGACTGTGCAACTGGTATTTGCTTTGTAGACGCTTTGGCTTTTGATGGGATCTCAGAGTAGAGACGATTTAGGTACACCCCTCTCTGGAGTCCTTTATTTTACGAATAGAGAGACCTTAAAGGTGCTTTAACCTTTTATTGATACGAACCAGGTGTTCTTTAGCCAATGAAATATTTTTAATTTCTCTATGAGTCGTTGTCATTGTGCTGAAGACTCCCCATAATGAGACCCTGATAGGTCAAATTAACTATCATTGCAAGCCCTGGCCTCGGAGTAACGGGCTTTGCCCTCTTCGGACAGGGATGACCCAACTCCTAAGAGTCGTTAAACTGACAGCATGATAGGTGCTGGTCACTAAAATTCTTTGTAATTTGCATGGCATTTGTTTTGCAGTTGCTCTTTGATGGCATAGTTTGAAAAGCCACAGTGCATATTTTTCCTTTTCTAATTTTTCGTAGTGACTTTTGCTTTATATATACATTTCATCTGTTTGAGATAGTCAATTAATGAGATCTGAACAACAGATGGCTTATAAAGAAAAAAATTGAACATCTTATTTGGACCTCATTTATATAAAAAATAAAACTTGAGTGGTCTATACGCAACCATATTTTAAGCACACGTAATATAAAAGTGTTAAAATAACTAATTAATTCATTTTTAAAATAAATTCTTTTTTGCTATCAATTATAATGATAACGTAATCACTGTTATAGTTACACTGTTATTCAGTCAAATAATACATGCTAGACTGAATAATGACCCATGATGTGTCATTGAAAAATCAGTGTTGTTTTCCTGTCTCTCAAGCTTAAGGTGATGGTTAAAGCGGTCGGTTTCGAAGAAGTTAGCGATGTCAAAAGGGCTGTGACAATAGAGTTGCGCAACATCTCGGACAGACTAGCATGAAGAATGTCGGAAAAGTAGGGATAAGTACAGTGACTCCTTTGAGGGAGAATACTTGTCGTCTATATTCCAAAGAAATCTTTTATGACAGGAATTCTAAAACTACCCTAACTCCCTTCTGTACCCAGTTTTTTATTATTCTTTTTCCCATAAAATCAATGTAAACTTCGGTCTTGATAAATTGTTCATAATTATATTGACATGATGGCACAGACATGAATGTGCAGGTGATTGTAAGTGTATACTGTTATGTTGCCATCTCTTTGAAGTATATGTGACACGAATAATGATAAATAAATAAAGTAGATAAGAGTAGAAATCAAATAAATATTAAATGTTAGTAAATGAAATAAAAATGGGGAAATGCCATGAAGTCAATTTATCATAATCTTCCAAATCAATATCAATTTTCCAATCAATGATTTTACATTATCAAGAATTCAGATATTTATAAAAATTCCCATCCTATTCAAAGGTTATTTAGTTATAATGATATGCCCTAGATTTTTATGTATTATTTCATTCAACTTTTTATATTTTATTACAAAACAACTTATAATAATAATGCTTGTTACAGTTAGTGCCGGAATACTTAGTACCTCGGATGGTACCAGAAAGCCTGCTTGTATATATCTAGCTAAGTAACAAATCAATGTTGTTCATGATTGAAGTTTTACATGAAATAAAAGGCAGTTTGCGCTATTTGAAGGGTGGAGTAAAGCTTCAGGTTTCTCTTACGTCATGTCATTGTTTGAGTCTGCTCAGTGAGAAAGAGATTAATCTTTTCTAAAAGCTGAAAGGAAATCATTTCTCATTTTCTTATTGAACTTGAGACTTGAAGGTCCCGGCATTTATTTTCCTCATGATATCGGACTGATTTCGAAAAGTATAAACATTCACACAGTTTACTTTAACGGTATTGAAACAATAATGTTTCATTTTTTTTATGTAGCTCTATCAATTTTTAAAAAAAATATGAAGTAATTAATCTGAAACAATTTGACATATGACTACTATTAAACTAAAGGCTTCTTTTTATCTTATGCATCTATTTGTCCTTTCCAATATTAATTTGAATTTTAAATGCATTAATGAAGATAAAGATATTTTTATTTCTCACTGCTATTTATTTGAGGCGTCATTTGCCAAAAAACTTTAACCTCTTAAACTCGGTTACATAGAATTTATATAGAATGTGTTCAGAACTTCCAGCCTTTTTTATACAGAGCCATTCATCGTAAGATTTTAATTGCAGTCTGCGTAAATTGCAGTTTAGAGGAAATCATCGAGTGAGGTACTCTCATAATTTTATATTCTTCCTTTGAAAATGTATTATCTCTTTATAAAGTAGTTGGAATGAACTTTTTAAAAAGAGTTATAATCATCACAACGTGCATACCCTTATTATAGTCTTGATCTTTTGAAGTATCCAGTAGGTTATGCTGAACAAATGACTAATCACCACACTATTGTGTGATCGCACACAAACCTGTGAATAGCCTTTTGTGCATCCAGTTAAAGTCATGATATTCCTATACTAACACTAATTTCTCTTGCGTTAGATTGTTGTAACCAATTCCATAGATTTTGGATTAAAAGCACTATAGAATGAGTCTGGTTTAATTAACTTAAAGGTATGATATCAAGATTGCTTCAGTATCAAAAAAAAAAAAGCAGTTAGGAATGATTTATTCCAGACTACGTATGTTCTCTGTTTTATTATACAATATTTTGGAGACTTATTATGTTGCCAAATAAAAGTGTTCTCATTAAAAGTTTTAGACAACATTTTTAATAGACTAACTGCTTTTGGTATCTACTTATTTCTTCTGCATAAAATGTTCTAAAAAGTCATTACATAAAATGTTACTCTTTGAGCCATGTTTAACGTTATTACTTTGGTTGATTAGTACCCTACACACATGGAGCACTAAGGATTAAGTGATCAAAAAAGTGCCAAAAATGCTATTTCATTAACACTTTCATTAACACTTGCTTTAATTATATACAAACTTGATCTTTTTAATTTGTAAGACCATGTAACCTTTCCCAATTAAATTGGATGTATTTTCGCCATTTCTATGGTGTGAAATACAGACAGACAAGTAAACACTTAATTTTTATAAATATAAGTTATCAAAAGAAAACAAAAGTAATCATTACGCTTCCTCCTAACTACTTTTATCAATAGGGGATAGTTAAATAAAATCCTGAGTTTGTCCTTTGGTTGTTTGTTTGTTTGTTTGTTTTGTTTGTGTGTGTGTGTGTGTGTGTGTTTGTGCGTGTGCGAGTGCATGTGTGTGCATGTATGGTATGTGTGTGTGTGTGTGTGTGTGTGTGTGTGTGTGTGTGTGGTATGTGTGTGGTGTGTGTGTGTGTGTGTGTGTGTGTGTGTGTGTGTGTGTGTGTGTTTGTGCGTGTGCGAGTGCATGTGTGTGCGTGTATGGTGTGTGTGTGGTATGTGTGTGGTGTGTGTGTGACGTTTTAAACACCAAGTACAATAATCAATCACCATCCTCTTCATTCTCGCACAAAATGTGTTATTATTTGTCAGTTAACAACAATTTTAGAGATTGATTCGTTGTCAGCAGCATTTAGCTTTGCTCTAGCAAGTAGATTCGAGCAAGGCACTTTAACAAGTACCTTTAACATCGTACACCCCGAGAGGAATGGCTTTACGCCCCCTCCGAATGGAAGCGCAAGATATTTTCTCCTTTACTCGATAAATGATCACCGTTGGGAGTTAAAATGTTTAGTACTAACTTAAGTTGGACCACAACTGACATCAAATGAAGTAAAAATATCTGAAACACTAATTGAAAACTTTAATTTATATTAGATCATTAATTTCATGTAGGCAAATCGCTGCTGTAAATTAAGTAATATAACTAATTTAATGTTATTAAATGTACGTAGTAGTATAATTATACCACCTACTCTTTAATCCATTGTTTTTATTTTGTTTACTGTAGTCCAGACAATCTTATAAAAAATCTGGAGTGGCCTACACTCAACTTTACTATAAGTAAACAGAATAGCAGACATCTTGAGTACATAATATATAATGTCCCATTAGGCAATTTTTAAATATCTAAATAGGAGAGGTTTATTAGTCTTTCATTCCTGGAGGTAGTACAGGTAGTTATTGATCCACTCAATATATATGCTTATTTTAGTAAATCTTACAATTGTAAACATACAATATCATTTGTATAACTACAGCAGTAATAACATTTTTGAAAAGCGATAGTTTAGATTTCATTTTACGAAATAATCTCTTACAGGTTTATTTTTTACTGTAGTTATACTAATGTATCGATAAGTGGATCAATCGCTATCTGCACTAGTTCAGGAATTGAAGAATAATAAAGATCTCCCATTTAGACATTTATATTATGCTAAAATGGGACATTATATATTGTATACCCAAGAAGTTTGATATTAAGTTTACCTATAGTAATGTAAACATTTTATTTCGCCAAATTTATAAAAATTAATATCATTCACCACGGAGGAATAAGCATATACGTGTTTTCAAATATAATAAAATAAAGTTTTGCAAGCTATTTAACAACACAAGGACATAAGCCAGACGACATAAAAAACTCGATAAGTTTGCTGCTTGAAGGAGAGGGTGGTCTGAGACTGACATAATAGAGCACTAGACATGTTTAACATATATGACTCACAAAACTATAATTATCGAACCCAAAACATCCGTCCTACCTCAAATTGTTATAACCATTAACAATTTTTAAAAATTATATTTCTGTATATTTAAATTAATAGAACTTTTGTTCTTGGTAGCAGTTAGATGGCTCAATTTTAGGTATCAGACTTGATACCTCGGATATATCTCACACAAAAACTGCCTGGATTGAGTCTTTTAATAACCTGACAGCTTCTGTTTTTGATATGTAACTTAAAGGGAAACGTAAATCACTTTCATAATTTTTAAAATAATAAACGCTCTTTTTTTAAACCTTCCTCAATATTTTTTAACAATAGAAAAGCAAACATCGACTGATACCGTTCTTATTATTGAATTCAAGCCCGCACTTTTTTGAAGATCGATTAATAAATATCTTTCAAAACTTTCCTGTCTCAAATTCAATTTAGATTACGTGATAATCATTAGATGATAAGAAACTTGAAAGCAATGTTTCCTCACGATTTTACTTTGCAAACAATTACTTTATAAATAATAATAATAATCCGTAATTATATGCATCTGGATTCTTAATTAATAATAAAATACCTGGATGAACATACAATATTCTCAGATCATCTTACTTTACAAACAGTTTCTTTTTAAAACAAGGTAATAGTTCCTATAAACTCTGAAAACACCTTGAAATCAATGTACTCATTATCAAAAACACCATTTTCAATAAGCGCAATTGACTTCATGTTTCAGGCTCTTTAATAAACTGCCTGTCATTGTAATATTTCTAGAAAAACAGATTCATAAACAATAACGATTAGGAGGCTTCAGCTCTTTCCACCAGAATTCTGATCAAGGTTACTTAGACAATGAATCAGTTTTATTTAGAGCGCTAAATTACAACACAAATCGAATACTATTCCATGAATTTAAGTTACTTAAATGCTGATTTTGCAGCTTATTTAGCCTTACATACAATAAGTTATATGATTTATATACGTGCTCTCAAGTGAAAACGCAGTTACAGGAAATTTAGGAGGTCCTGAGGAGAATTAGGTATGTGTTAATGATAAATGTAAAGGAAAGGATAGTACTAGGAAGAGAGCAAATTAAACAGCCAGGACAGGACGTCCACCAGTCGTATGGTCATTTTTAATAAAACTCGCAATAAAGCACCATGAACCAAATCAAAAACATCCATATTTCATCCTATCATTACATTTTCTATAAAACAGCCTAAAAAAGTTATAATTCTGTCTGCTACACTACTTGCTTCTCAATAGCTTACCCGCATGATTCAAACCCAGAATCCTCCCCATTTCCTAGTTACAAGTTCAAGATTACAATATAAAAATCTGGAGTGACCTACAATTAACTTTACTATAAGCAAACATAATATCAAACTTCTTGGGTATATAATATATAATGTCCCATTTAAGCATAATATTAATGTCGTAATATAAAAGTCTTTCATTACTATGGATAGAACAGATAGTGATTGATCCACTAATTAATATGTATGCGCATATTTTTGAGTATCACAGAACTGATGCATATAATATCATTAGTATAACTACAGTAGTAATAACATTTTTGAAAACGGAAAATTTTTCACTTCTTACGATCAAACTCTTTCAGGAGAATATGGCTTTTGTTCCAATAGCCATGGATTACTTACACGGTTTATCTGACCTCCTTCTACATTGATGACTTAAGACAAAGTTTCCCATTTAAAACTTGAAAATATTC
The DNA here is from genome assembly GCA_026182355.1 of Hermatobates lingyangjiaoensis. NCBI lineage: Eukaryota > Metazoa > Arthropoda > Insecta > Hemiptera > Hermatobatidae > Hermatobates > Hermatobates lingyangjiaoensis. The sequence goes on along the minus strand of JAPFBL010001935.1, from coordinate 2,108,644 downwards.
CTATTTTGCCTGATAAATGACAGAAACATCTAAGGAAAAAAGTCGTTTTAAGATAATTTTTCCTTATTTTAAGATGAGGGATAATTTCATATATTTATTTTTCAAAGAATGGTTCAACTTTGAACTATGTTTTAAATTTTTGGTATTTTATAGAATTTTTATACTGGGAAAATCACTTTTTTTTTCAAAAATCATAAAAATTCAAGTTACCTTGAGCGAGTGTTATTATTTCCTCCCTGATGTACTCTGTTATAAGGTTGCTGTACATGTATATTAAGAAAAAATATATTGGTATTTAGCCAGTTTTGCATATTCGAATCACACTCAAAGCCGACTATTCAGTATAGTTTAAAATTTTATTGCTGGAAGCTTAAAAGTTTTATAAATAATGGTATAAACCAGCGTTTCCCAAAGTGGGCGGTACCGCCCCCCTGGGGGCGGTGGTTTGATATGGGGGGGGGGGGGGGGCGGTAACACAAAAATAGGCGGTTGGGGGGCGGTAACGCAAAAATATGCGGTTTGGGGGGCGGTAACTAAAAAATAGATGGTTGGTGGCGATAGTGTAGCTAATGTAGCAGCTGGCTGCTACAATACTTACACCGTCGTCCCAAACTGTTGGCGGTAACAATCAAAAACAATACAAGTAATAAAAATTAGAAATAAGGATTTCAAAAGATATGCCGCTCTTTTACCTGAGGATTAAGGGGTCAGCCCCGGTCGAAAGTAAAAGAGAGTTTTCGGTCAAAATAAAGGGAATAAAAAGATAAGCTGCTCTTTCACGTATGTCCTATGGATTAAGAGGTCAGCCTTGATCGGAAGTAAATGAGTTTTCGGTTGAGATAAGAAGAATAAAATGATCGTTACCTATATAAACAGTAGACCGCAATCTCAATTCTGTAAAGATAGATTGTGGCTGTAGATTGCATGACAGCTAGACTCTAGCTGTCTAGCAGCTAGAGAAACATTTGAAACCTCGGAAGGTAACCAACTTAAGATTTATTTTTTCTTTCTCCAAAAAAGTTAAACCTGAACAGGATAGGTTAGTTCTGATAGGCTTTTTGGCATATCATTCCATTTTTATGAGGTAGGGGGCGCTGGCAGGCTATTCTAAAAGACAAGGGGGCGCCAGCCAGAAAAAGTTTGGGAAACCCTGGTATAAACTATTAGACTAGACTAGTGAAAAAATTGGATATTCATCAAAAACGTAGAAGCTCATCTATAACTGTTTAGCGTCAAAAAACATTTTCTTTAAACAGAAAATGTACTCTAACGGCCCCTTAGCAAATGTAATTTTAAAAAAGATTATATAATCATCCTTACATAAACTTCTATTTTTAGGTATAGTTTCATTTCGATCCGTTAAAGGATATGGCTTGTATTGCTCTCACAAATTTTCAGATTGAATTATGAGTCAAAATTTTTACATTTTATTGAAGAAAAAATTTTTCAGTTGTTTATAAATACGAGGATATTTTTCGTTTATTTATTTTGTTGCCTCAAAAATAATGCCAAAATTTTAAGCCTCTAGAATTAGCATGTTAAGAGAAAAAAAATGTTGTCTAATAAGAAGTTTTTTGCAAAAAATTAACTTTTCCATTAAGCATAATTGTTTGCATACAATAGGGCTCATCTACACTATGAGGACAATTTTTGTGTTAAATATCAGTTTGATCCATCAATGTTTCTGGACCTTAGCGTGGCCACAATCTTTACATACATGCTCACACACACACGGAAATAATCGAAAAACACTTCTTAAAACAACTTCTGGGACATCAAAACATGTAATTCCGTCAAAATGTTGAGATCGAATTTTTTCAAGATTACTATGCTTTACTTGTATTAAAAATGATAAGAAAGAACATATCTGTACTAAAATATGACAAAACTTGTAGAATTTGTAATATGATAAGCATTAAACAATTTAAGTAGAATCCTGAAATGAATGGGCTTAGGAAATTTTACACAACTGGGCACTATTAACAAGAAAGCGTCATTAATCAATGATATTAATTGAGAAATCGATCATTAATTATGATTTTAAATTACGCTAACTGATACTAACAACCACAAAGTAATTAATTTAAAGCACCTGATTAAATATTCTTTAAAATGATAATAACTTATTTATTTAAACTTTAGTCAGTACTCGTTCATTGCTTTTCATTTCCAAATTTCATACTTCTGTATCTTTACTCATACATTAGTCCGGAATATTTACATAGATAATAATGTATATTAATATTTGAAACAGAATAAATCGTCATGTCTCGTACAGTGATGTTGGAGGTGTTTAGATCTGGTTAGTACAAGAGCTTCAGTTCCTTTCGAAGATGGGTGAAGCACGAAACGTCCGAAATACTCCAACAGCACTATACCACGTATGACTATATAACGTATGACAGTTATTCTGTTTCGAATGTTTATCATACTAACTTCAGTGGTACTATTAATATGCATGAATTTAACTATATATGTTATAACTTTATATGTTTTTGTACGAGGATAAGTTAATAGTGTTGTGACTTTTTTATATTTTATTTTGTATTAAATGTATATGAAAAAGGTTTTAAATTTGTTTGATTTTTAATCTTGGAAACTGCCCAATGCCTGAAAACAATTTTTATTCGTAAATGTTGGATTTGTAAACAAAGTTCATTTAATATAAAAATTACAGCACTAGATATGAAATGGCCGTAATCAGTAAAATGTAATTCCGGTTCAGTAAAGAACGTCGTTCTTTCGTTTGAAGTAATTTTAGTCTACCAGTTGTAAATAGCAATTTGTTATCCTGTTCTGACGAATGATCTCTTCTCTACATAAAATATTTTGTTAAGAATGGTTTTTGATACAATAAAATTGCTCAATTGTGCGTCAAATGATGAAGAGACCATAAAGGTGTTATTAACCATTTCCTATTTGACCTGATAAGGGCTATCGAAACGTTCTAGTTCTAAATCAAGTAAATCGAGCAAACTCTCTTCAGTCAGCAACTTCTGTGAGATTAGGGAAACTTCGTTGACAACCAAGCTTTCACACATAACACACTTATCTTAATTTTTTTTTCTGCAATGTGTTTATTTATAAAATTAATTATTATTTATAATATTTAATCTATTGATAAAGATCAACAGGAATAATTTTTAATTATTAAAAATTGAAAAATTATTACTTGTATTAAAAATTTAAAATTATGAAATTACTTCCCTAAGATGTATCTTGTTGTAAGAAACCCAACACTGGTATAATTTCTTTGATAAGCAATCCACTCTCTTTCCTATTTAATCTAGAGAGAGAAACAATTCTTTTGGGTTAACAGGATTGAATGTGACTAGCCCTTTGTACCTTTGAAATAACAAAAAAAGTTATTTATTGGTCAAAATACAACCGTTGACGTCTTGAAAACACAAGTTGACGTCTTGTAGAAGTACAAGTAGCCTAGTTGAGCTGCCTTCTTCTAAGTGCAGAATATCTGCCGTCGAAAAGCCTTACTTTGATCTATAAAGAATTAGTCCATCAGGCCTAATTCCATTATTTTCCTTCTATTGTCATTTCATAATTGACCTTAAAATCCTTTGCGCTGATAGTTAAAAGTCAGTATGACAACTCCTGTTGAATTGAAAACATATTATTTGGAAGGCAAACTGAGGCTTTGTGTCCTTTCAGAAAGTCCTTATATATTCTGTATTCGATGTTAAAACATTTAAGTTAAGATTGAATTTTAAGTAAATAATTCCCTTAATGAGTTAGATCAAAATAAAATGGTCAAATTTATTCTAAAATATTCTATCTCAATAGAAGACTTAATTTGATAAACTTTTATTGTAACATACTATTCTCTTCTTAAGCAAAAAAGTCTTGAATATAACTTTTATCCAACTGAAATTAATAACTGTTTTCAAAATCGTGCTTCTTGGAATTGAGTAAAAAACAATTCTATAGTTCTATATAGTACTATGTCTGTTTTACTTTTCCATCTGTGTTTATATATTAGAATGATGAAGGGAATATTACACAGAATATTTCTCAGCAAAAGATAGGAGTTAGCTTATTTTATGTGATTGTATTAAGATTTTCTTTTCTATTTCCTCAATTATGCCATTTGATACTGCAAGGGACAAAAGATCTGGTTAGTGGTCAAATCCTGAAATAATCAGCTTACTTGTATGAAAACAAAAATAATTGATTATTTCATTTCAATTTCAAACAAACGTTCTTGTTCTTAAAAACGTTTTCACTATTTTCAACAGTTTTACTACTTAATTCATTTATATCGTATAGTTCTTTACTATGGAAGATGACAATGAGTTCAACACAAGGATATTTCTTCTTAAAAGGGAGAACTGAATATTTTAATTTTCATCAGTTTTAAATGGTTGATAATGGTATTATTTAAAACTAACCTTAATGTAGTTTATTTTAAAAAGCCTTTATTAAAATTACATAAAAAAATGAATATATGGACCTTATAATGTTTATCTATTCTGTTTTTTTTTGGGGGGGGGGGGGGGGGGTCAATATTAATTCATGCAAAAGTCACTTTTCAAGAAATCCAAAATATGACTTAGATTAATATTAATTTTCTCCTAAACTACTAAATCTAGTGCATTAAAATTTTAAGTTTATTTTTTAAACTAGCAGTCACAATAACTGAAAAAAACTTCATAATAATTGGATAACCAAAATGGTAATTTTTGATGTAAAATGGAAAAATGTTAACTTACAATTAATTTTGAAACTTGTAGTCACGATACAGGTCACAAGTTTGACAAATCGTATTAAAATTATAACCACATTTTGTAAAGTGAGGTGAAAGCGTTTGTCTTATTTAATAGTCGTTCCTGAATATTTTCTAAGTTTAGACATTTTTTCCACATTAACATCTAACAATAGAGAATAGAGAAATTATGTCAAAGAAATCAATGTAAATTAGTAATCTTAAACAAACTTAAAACTCATAAAGGGCATATTATAAGAACGTATAATTTTCAACGTATTATACTTGTTTAGTAAGTATATTTGACAGGGATGTTAAACTGTTACTGTTTAACAGTTTAAACAGTAACTGTGCCAGAAAGGTACATTATTAGAAATGTATAATAAAGTATGGAAGGCCATTAAGGTTTTAGAGAAGTTCATAACCATCATCTCTTCCAACTATGGAGATAGCCCTTATGAGGATAACTAGAAGTAGCGTCAATTGCAATATTTGTTTCAACTGAAAAATAAATTAACAATTTAAATTGCGCTGTTTTCTCGAAAGAAATATCGTTTCGTTCTTCATTTCTCCGTAGAGTAAATATCACTGTCTGAAAACAGTAAAATATATAGGTTCAGATTAGGTAAGAAAGTGAAATGGTTACTAAATATGACTAATATTCTAAAAGAGTCAGACAAAGAAAAATGGTGGTTACCATTAAAAACGAAAATGAAATGAATATTGTGGTTTTTATAAGCTTTTTATAGTTGTTTGTTAATAGCCCTGTGCGCGATAGTTTCTGCAGAAGAAACTGGTTGATGAGGTCAGCAGTAAGCTCCACTTTTTGAACTTATAAGAAACAGAAACAGAAACACAAATCAAAGTATGCCTTGCCTATTATACTCGTATTTGACCGAGATCAATTTCCAAAAGGCTAATAATTACTGTCCAAAGAGTTTCCATAGTATTTAAGTTCTTTTAATGAACTTAAATTTTAAACCATATTCAAATAGGTTGCAGAAATGGAATGGAATTAAAGATTTCATAGCAGAATACTTTTTTACAGGAAAAAACAGTGATTTTGTTCATTTCTTTTGTGAACATACTGCCTTGACACAGAAAAGAAGTCGTACACTAGAGGAATTCGTTTTCCCAAACTTAGAGTAGTTTGGATTAAACTTTTATATAGATAGTCTAATGTCTGTAGGATTTCTAAGTTTACGAAGTGGATAGAGGGACAACTTAATGTGTTTGTCCTCACAAAGACATACTGGCCTACGTCTGCCCTCTTCTAAATCGATTACCATAACCTGCCTATTGCCTAATCAATTCTGCTAATATATTGAACTTTAAAGATACTGAGATAATATTTGTTTTCTTGATATTAATTTTAACTTCCATATAATACCAGAATATGGCAAAACCATAATAACAAATTTAATATAATAATTTCTACTTATTTAAACTTTTTTTAAAAAATTTTGTTAAAATTGGTTAGTAGTATAAATGATGCAAACAGCCATTTATTTCTCATGTTATACTCAAGCACTGTAAATAGAATTATTTTAGTTTTTAACATTTCCTTATAGTAGTTTTGCTTCTCTATGATTATGTACAGATCTGTTGCGCGTCATCTCAAGTAATCACTATTTTCCCTCAAGTTAAGAACCCCTGTTCTTACTTTAGGTCTATAATTGTCAAGGGGTTATTCTTCCTAATGACTGCATGGCTCTTTTAACACTGTATCTATCTGATAGTTTTTATTATTTCCCTATCAATGACTACGTATCATATTCTAGGTACAATCTCTGGTGTTCTTTACAAATTTATACAGTGTTATTTTTCATCATTTTCGGAGGCCATAGGTATTTTTTCATCATAAATGTCAATTATATTATCCTTTTTAATTGCCTGATCTTTATTATATTATATTCTACACATTTATTTGTGCTTTGACCTGCGTATTAATTTGAATTCTTTGACAATTATTTATCTTTTGTGTACTGTGAAGCGATGGAGAACCAATACTACAGCGGCCGCTCTGTCTCTCCCAATGGCCATTGCTTTTAAGAGGTTAAAGTTTTTTACTAAAAAAGCTGCAGAAGCAAGAAGTACTTCTCTAAGAAGAATTATGAAGTTCATAAAAGAACATAAAAACTGAAAAGAGAAATACAATAGAACAGCTACGGTCACGTGAGCAGGAGTCTAACGGGATACAAGATTTTAGTTATTTTGGATTCAAATTAAACATTATATCGGACGTTTTAATTTTTAATAAAACTAAACTTCGTTTTTAAAATTTAAAAATTGACTCATTCCTGATTTTTATTTTTTTTTTTGGATGCGCTATTCAATAATCATATTGAATTTCAATTAATTTAATATGTTTGAAGTTCATTACATAGTTTGAGGTTACATAAGAATGAATTATCAGTTGTTACATCATTTAATTATTTTCTGTAATTTTATGACTTTACTTTACCTTGCTATGTTAAAGTAATGGGAATGGTATTTCTTCTTTCATTGCTGCTGAAAGGAAATCATTACTTCTTTGGTAAAAATATAGCTTCATTTTTCTATTAGTATAGTCCAAATATACATTCAGATGCAGGATTAAAATCATTTGAGGCAACCTGTTTACACAATCTCAAGGTTATTGAAAAAATCAAGTTGCATCAACGAGAATAAAACTGTTCTACATAATCTTCTGAAGTTAGCATTGTCTGACAGGTCCAAGGTGATAAGTCAATTATCTACATTTCTATTTCGTGGTGCATTTGAATATTAATTAATGAAAATTGGGATAACAGAAATAGATTAAATCATAATAGCTTCTATGTAACTGGGCTTCTTAGTCTTTAACAACTTATCCCTGTTCTTCAAGTTAATAAATTATTAGTTAAATTAAATTTTGAAACAAGCTGAGAAAAGTGTCATTAACAATAGAAAATGAATTACGTTTCATGATGAATTATAGCACTTATTTGGTGAAGGTTGTCGTTGCAATAGACAGCTGTGTGGTCTATGAAGAGTAAGATTTCTTGATTGTTGTTACAGGAAATTGTGCTACAACATGTAGTACTTTTCTGAATCTAGCGGTAACTACATGGTGATCGAGGAGTACAGTATCGTACACCTTGTAAAGGGGCATCAAAGATATTGGCTGGTTCCAATACAAGTTTCGTAATAAAACTTGATATTGGCACAAATGTCAACAAGATATTGCATAAAAAGATAATACGCTTGTCCAGTTTAAATCAAAGCTTGAAATATTTTCTGAGAAATTTCTCGGAACCTTATCAATATCAATATCAATTAACCTTAGTCTTCGCAATCATAAGAATGTTGACATATTTCAGTATAAATCTGTAAGCTTATAAAACTTTGATATTCTTGTTTAAATAATTGCACACAGATGAAAATTAGAATACCTGTTAATTCCAGTTTATGATGAATTATTCAAATGAATATTCAAGAAAACAGTGAGTAATATATTACTTTACAAATAATGGCATTGAAAAGAAAGAAGAATTAAAAATAAATTCTCTCAACTTAGGTCAAGTAAAATTAATGACCCCAGATGTCAAATCTATTTATGTTATATAATAAACCTAACGAGTTTTTCTACGAAAGATTTCTGTCACATTTTTGGAAATCTTATTTTTAGTTATTTATATTTTTTTTAGTTCACATATTTTTTGTTAATTCTTGTCATAATATATCTAAAGTAAATTTTATTTGTTTTATATCAGGAATAGATCAGCTTTCCAGGTTCAAATTAAACTTTCTAAGCCAACGTTTTGATTTAACAATCGTGTTTAGAACTTAAGCAATAAACAGATGTATGACATTACGAAAATATATAATAATTTATTACATTAGAGGTTTAAAATTAATTATTTTAGGTATAGCAACATGAACAGAAAGGTCAGTTTAAATAGGATTGTTCTGAGGTAATATTAAAAAGGCACATTATTTTCATTAATGTTATTTTATATTGGGTAAGATAAATGGAATGGAATTTACAGGTTTGAATGTATAACTTGAATTGATGTTTTATATATTATTGTAATAAAAAAAACTTTTTTTACTTATAAAGTGATTTATTGTTTTATTAATATACTTACTGTGTATATATCTTTAATCATGTTAAAAAGACTGCATCAAAAGCCTGGGTCATATAAGAATCTTTGTTTTCATGACTTAATAACAAGAAACAGCAATAACAGTTGTTCCTGTCTATAACATTCAGTGAATGTATTTTATTAATTGTTGCTAAAATTAATTTGTTAACAAAAGGGTTCACTGCTTGTCTAGCAGTAGATAAAAATGAATATATGATTAAACAATTACATATTTATTTATTATTATCATGATATTTTATGAAATTTCTATAATTATAGTAATAATTGACTCACCATTGTGTATTCATTAATGTATTTTTCACGGTGATTACCGCAGTTGAAATTTATTCCGGTTGGTTTTCTAGATAATTACGCTTTAAATATTTGTTACATTTTTGGTCTAAAGCAGTCATTGTTTCTGTATAAGTGCTTATGATTATACAGAATCTTTACATGTGTAAGTGTAGAGTTGAGTAAGTAAATAAAGTTAAATGTAAATAAACTTCTTCAGTTATCAGGACCATCTGAGATCTGATACTAAATCTGATTAAAACAAGAATAAGCCTTTGAGACAATATTTAGTGAAAAATTATTTTGTCTAAACTAGTTCCAGAAAGTACTTGAAAGAGCAGTAAGAATTCCATAAAGTACAATTCATTAGCAAATATTTTTTCTCAAGTAATATTAGTATTCAATATCACAAAAAAATGAATATATTTTCTTAAAATGGGAATACCTTTCTACACTCATGGCGGTGAGAGTAAGGACGGAACAAATAGCTGAGACACTCTGCATGTAGTGAACAGTCTTGCAAAGGAAGAGCCCCATGGTCCAGGTGTACGAGAACAGCTTGGCTACCTGGTCACAACAATTCTCTGTCAATAACAAAGATAAGAAAACATCATACAAAAAGAGTATAGCTAGTATTGGTATACAATTTTCTGAACATTTAAATACAAATTGGGCTTCTTTAATCAAATTCGATAGATTAATTGATATTTATACATTTATAGGGAATAATGAAATTTGTTATTTCCCGAGTGTTTTAGTTGATTACTGAGGCAACGCGGAAAACGCGCGTCGTAGCCGAGGGATTTAGGAATTTTAATTTACGATTCTAGTCGAGGTATTAATGATGAACTTCTGAGGCGAAGCCGACGGTGATAACTATGCGAGCGAATAACAGTTCGTTATTCTCGAGGTGTATACAATATTTTATCTCCAAAAAAAGCTCTATAATAATAATTTATTAAGTGTTAATGAATATAAAAATAATGTATAATTACTCTTAACAACAAACATTGAAGATTTACGAAAACTAAATAAAAGTATGTAAACAAATCAGAGTAGAATAACTTGCTATACAGCTGGGATTGCCACCCTAACTCTTCCCGATCTCATTACTTTTCAAATCTAAAAATCTATATCAACAAAATAATTAGGTTGGACAACCTGGGTTATTTCCCTGTTCTTATCATTATTTCCCTGTTCTTTTCATTATTTCCCTGTTCTTTTCATTATTTCCCTGTTCTTATCATTATTTCCCTGTTCTTATCATTATTTCCCTGTTCTTTTCATTATTTCCCTGTTCTTTTCATTATTTCCCTGTTCTTATCATTATTTCCCTGTTCTTATCATTATTTCCCTGTTCTTTTCATTATTTCCCTGTTCTTTTCATTATTTCCTTGCTTTTTTCATTATTTCCCCGTTCTTTTCATTATTTCCTTGTTTTTTTCATTATTTCCCCGTTCTTTTCATTATTTCTCTGTTTTTTCATTATTTCCCCCTCTATTTCTATTATTGCCCAGTTTTTAAGTAGGGGAATTAAATGGTTTAAATTATTTCCTGAAAACCAGACGTAAAAAGTTAAGTTAAAGATATTTATTTTATGTTTCCAATGAAATTGAAATATAAAATATTGATTTAAATAAAAAGCGAACGTTATTTGGAGGCACAGTGGTGTGGAAGAAGACAAATAATGGAAGCTGTGAATGTTGACAGAACTCTTTTACGTCAGAGGATTGAGACTGTAAGTGCTATTGATCAATGTTTCTCAACCTGCAGATGACACTTGTCCCCCGCTTATGCTAATAAATAGCTGTATCATGTACTGATTTAACTAAATATTACATTAAGATATTATCAAATAGAAATCAAATGTGACAGTGATTGCAATTTGTTCTTCCTTTCATTTTGCTCATATTTAAGTGATTTACTAAAGCCAGAACTATTTCATAATCAGTTTACATATAAGTTTTATTTTTTAAAAAAACTGACTCAAATGTTTTGTTTCAGCACGGACAAGATTTAGAAACACTGTTAAAAATGAACTTACGTTTCTAATATCTGAATGATGATAATTATCCATAAATGGTAGTGTGTTATTTGAAGTATTAAACAATAAATATTGAGATTTGTATGTCTAATGATCGTACTGAAATTAATTAGACAAATTAGAGAAATCTCAATAATTAATAATGTAACTAATTTAATTTGTTTACATATTTTTGGACGTATCGAAGATATATATCCACTTTCTTAAGGCTTAAGAAAATCAATCTAGGTTACTTCTTGGATATAGAAGAAGCATTTAATAAAATGTACATTCAATCTATTGGGTCTTCAAAAATAATTAGGTTTATTACTATAAAAGCAACTATAGAATTGATTACTAATATACAAACAAATATAATAAATTATATAAGCATGAGATATACCATAAGTGAAATTGTAATCCCCGAAGGCTATTCTCACATTGGTGTTCTATTTCCTCTATTGTGGTCATTCGTTGAGGGTGACATACTGGATACTCTAAATAATCAAGTTACGGTATGCAAAAATATGCAAATGACCTTGTTATAATAGGAGGAGCAATGCTTGGCTGCAGTGCATTTGAGCTTATGCAACACGCTCTCCAAATTATTCAAAGATTGATAAAGGGGAGAGGTCAGGATATAAATCTAGTTAAAACAGCTCTTGTATCCTTCTCAAGCAGATAGAAAATAAGTGTCAAACATCTCTTCATTAAAATACTTAGCCATGACTGTCAAAGGTTTATTTTCAAAGAGCTTAGAGATTCTTTAGATGAATGATCAAGCTGGATAAGCCATGTAAATTGGCAACTTCTTCTGCTGTAAGAAATTCTTTGGTACAATTTGTAGTCTTAACCACAAATCTAACTTTGGCTGAACACTGCTCCGATGAGACCAATAATATCATAATTATCAGTAAACTGGTATAAGTGAGTTAATGACAAATTTGGCACCCAAATTATCCTTTCTAAACTACAAAGTCAAGTCCATCTAGAAATAACAGATCAATGACTACTTGCTTACTTCCAGCTTAGAGAAATTATTCAGTTTTCTCTTCCTATATGTTTATATTCATCAAGAAAGAGAACATCTGGGGTCAATTAAGACTAGTTTAAAACAATAATACCTGGATAAGAGACAAAATGCTCATACATTTAATCTGGCTAAACATTAAGCGTTCAGATTATATGTCGCCAAATACAAGTCCGCTTATAGAATATTTTACTAAGGGCGTCCAATTGATTAAACAAAAAATGGATTGTCCTGCACTCAACGTTACAATGAGTAAACATGATATCACACTCATTGACCACCTACTGATTTTTGTTTTTTTTTTAATGTTTTAATGAATTCTTTATCATTCATTTAAATTGGCTATAATCATTTTATTAGTTATAAGAAACATGAAATCATTGAACAGTTATTAAAATTAAAGAACCCGTACTTTCTACGACCATACCTTCCTATTATACATCCCATTTTGGTAGCTAAATTGATTTTTGGATTCTCTAATGACATTTAAAATTGTTCATTGTTAAAAATCTCTCACTTCCATGCTTAAGCATGACTGGTTGTTTCCAAACATTCAAATGAAAATTAAATTATTTTCACGGTTCTCATTATTAATTTTTTAATTTATCAGTGTATAAGACTAAAGCCATTATTGAAATCAATACAGACACCAGTTTTACTGCTTTAGTTTTAATAATGTTTACGTTTACATGAAATAAATCTCTCTTAAAAATTTAAAATAAATTAAATAAATCATTTTTGTTGAAGTTTAATTTAAAAATTATGCTAGAAATCTTAAAAAAGTTAGTGCTCCTAATAGAGTATAACTTGGGAACTTTCGAGGTAAATGAAAAAGGATTACTGGTATAAGATATTTAAAATAGAGTTCATATTAAACATGTGAAATAGAAGTCAATGTCTAAATCAGAGGAAGGAATCAGAAATGAGGCTTAGATCTTTACTATATGTAATCATCCTCATCTGTGTGACGCTATGTTGTGTAGGGTTATCACAACTACATTTAATTAGGTGACCGACGAAGACCTTTACGTAGTCAAAATGTTTTAGTTTCATTCTAAATTGCTTACAGTAATTTAGATTATTATAATTGAAATAAAATGTTATTATACAATAAATTTTAGAAAATTTATACCAACAATACAAAGTTCGTAGCGAATAATAATATTTGTGATAAATATAAATAAACAATTACTTTACTAATTATCGTGTCAAAAAAAAAAAAAACAATTCAGATGTTATAAAACCAATTTTTTGTTTCTTTTTTTTTAAAGTAAAGAACAAATCCATTTTATTAAAGTAAAGAAGCCTTATCTTGTCAAAATTAATATTTTAAGAGACTTTTGTAAACAGTTTGCAAAAAAAAAGTAGCCTCTGGTTGGGGCAGCATGACTGACACTTTCTGTTAATATGAAATTTATTTCTATTGAAAACTGTATATCAAAAACCGTCAATTGGCTGACTTTCAATTTAATTTTTTTTTCTTTTAGTAAATATTGTTATTTATAAACTTTTTATGAAAATTAGGTCTACTTTAGGTTTTTTCAAACATTGATTTATGCATCCTTCAGTTTATAACAATCAAAAGATTTACTGATACTTACTTACAAGGAACATCTAAGCGTTGCTTAATTCTCAATTCCTTTTTCAATATCAGATACACTTTCCACGTTTTTAGGAAGATGCTATTCAATACAATTAGCCTCATTTCTACATCGATCATTAAATTTCTGAAACGGTTTCTCTCCCTGAAGGATTAACATTAATCGTTGACATTACTTTGCGAAAAATCGACTGCATGGTTCTGGACACGGATTATGATTCACTAAATCACGTAAACATTATATTGCAAGAATATAAATATAAGGAAAATTAAAACGACACAATTTATTTATTATATCTTTTAAAATTGTGAGAAGAAAAGACACTGAACAGTTTTAGAAGTTAATACTGATTAAACTCAAAGGACGACTTTGTCATTTAAAAATTTCCCCATTAAATATTCAAGATTAGTAAAAATTTTTGTCAAAATGTATTTACACTCAGACTATGCTTAATGTACATGTTAATATTTCTGAATCAGTAGGTAATCAGCTTAAATTTATTAACCGATTCAACGTAAAATAGGATCATGTGCCATTCTCATGCTTCAATAATACTCAAAACCTATAGGTATTATCATTATTACAGGAGAAATTGAATCTTTATCAACTTACTGTGATATTTTTTCAACATTGAGATATGTAGATTTGTTAAAGCAATTTTAATAGACTCATTTAAACACAGAGAACCACACTTAAATAAAAATTGGGTACAGTGAACCTTGAAGAATGTAAATATGTAATCAGTAATTCCACTGGATTCACTTGTACTGGAATTTATATTAATCATATTGTTCTTTACTGCTACACATTATTCTATTATATTTAATTTCTCCGCCTCAGAGAGTGGATGAATGAAGACGGAATAAATCTACCTTTGAAGCTCTATCACCTTCAAAACTCTAATAACCTTTATGCACTTTGTTGTTATTCTTTCTTCACAATATATTAAGTTGGTTAAAATATCGGCAATGTTTAGTCATGTATCAAGAGTTCTATATTTTTGCTCAATCAATTTAACATATTTATCATATGTTATAAAAAAATTGGGAGATATACAGTTCATAGGGAACTGCAAAAATAATGGGGAAGGTACTGCCGATATTTTTATTAAACTTAGAACTATTCTATTTTGATCATTCTGGAAAATCTGGGCAGAATCAGTTGAGACTTGACTTTGACGAATTGACTAATTACAGTTTTAAATAAATGACGATGTATAGAAAGAAACTTAAACGTCCAAGTATTATAACAAGGCCTAGTGATAGTACGATCAGTGCTTTCCATTCTACAGGGACATTAGAATGTAACTCGCTATATGATTTAACATCCATTATTTATTCGCTCCTACGTTCTGTCGTAATTGATCATCTTCAGGGTAATTTCCATACCTTAAATATCATTATGACCTGTAAACTAGTTACTAATTGAGTTTTCAACTGGTACATAAATATAACAATAAAAAAATAAAAATAACGAAATATGCAGGTATGCGTCAGCAGGTGGGTCATCAGTTTTGCTGAAAGCGGTTGAATTCCCTAGTTGTTGTAGTTGGCTAGGTTGAAGTTGTCCCATGCATAGCTTCAATATAATTGAAAAGCTGCTGTTTTTTTGTTAATATTGGTCCTTTTTTCCATTATATTGAGGGTACCTATTATATGAGTACTTAGTCTGTCATGAGCTCTCTCCTGTTTCAGTCTTGTTTGTTTGGCATTTCTCTTGTTAGTTTTACTTTATGTATATATTCAGAATGATGCTTAGGTATTTCTGCTGCCAGATGCATTATGAGATACTGATATAACTTTGTAGTATATTCCTTATAATTAGGGATTATTCCTTATAATTATATTTGTCGTGTTATGGTCCCTAATAGATGTTGATTTTTAATCCATCCCGGAGATTTACACATGAGGTGTTGGCTTTGATGATATCTTTTAAAACTCGTTCATACGTTTTATATGAATAACAAATACGAAAATTGATTTCGTATATGTGTGTGTTTCTTTATTAATTTAAGATTGAAGTTAAACATTGTGTAAATTTGTGGAAGTAATTTTGAAAAAGGACAGGGACAAGGAATGTTTGTCCTTGCCTCTCGGTTTCCTGTTTCGTTCTGTCCTCAATACTACTGTTTAGATTTTTTTTCAGATTAATGCCGAATATTCTGTTAACAAACCATAAAGAAATTATTCTGGGTTGGTATATATAGATGGATATAGATATAGGGCTGCTTTGCGTGCCTTCGAATCCAATGATTTAGAACTAATATGCAAATGTATTAATCCACTAAGTATAAAATGGATTACGACAATCGAACTCAAGAATATTTAGTGTAAGCATAGGCTTCACCACAACTGGCGTTACGACCACTAAACACTGTCCTCCGGGAACTGTGCTATCACCCCTATTGTGGTTATTAGTTTTGGATGAACTATTGATTACTCTAAAGCAGAGGACCTTGAATGAGGTTAAGACCCCCTCCCCTCCTTAATAGCCTTCTTAGAGGTATGGGACTCGATCTCTGGATACTGGTATTTAGTTTATGTTGGTTAGCGTTAGGTTAGTTTGCAGTGGCCGACCCACGAGAGAACAGATATAAGCCAAAGATTAGCCCTCTTTGATATCACAAAATGAACATTCTACATTCGAAGACGGAATTTTGTCTCAAGTATATTTACATGTAGAAATAATATAGTCTTATGAAAATATTATTACTTTAGTTATTATTCATTTCTATTCACTATTCGTTAATCAATTAATTGAAAATTACTTAACTGATTATCCATAAAATTAGAATAAAATATGTTTTGTCTTTTATGATTTTTTTTAGAATTTTTTATTCGTTTGTTATTTTTTATTTGTTTCCTTCCCCCTCCCTTCCCGCTGGGAGGTGGTGGTGTCTTTCTGAGGATGTAATGATTGTGTTATCCGGCTTTAGTCACTACCTTACCAGCAGAACACTTCACCTCTTGATGGTGACGATCGCCAAATATAGAAGTAGGTTATATCTGTATGTATTTGTGTTGGCTTTCGTTATAATTATTATTTAATTTCCTATGAATCGTTTCATTTATATATATTGGCAATATTATATATATATATATATATATAAAAAGATTTTACATAAACACGTGAAATTTCATTAGCGTTTATGCCCCCACAAGAGATAATTGACAAGGTGTTTCCCGAAGTTCAAGATCTGCCATTTATTCAGAGTAACTGGCTTTGTGAACGAGCAATTCTCACCCCCTACAAATAAGCAGGCAGGAAAAACAATAAACAAGTTCTTGCACTATATCAAGATGAAGAAAGAACTTACAGGTCAGTAAACAGAGCGATTAGTGATGAGAAAGCATTTCATTATCCAATTGAATTTCTTGATTCCATAACTGCTCCTGGACTATCTGCTCATGACTTAAAAGTTAAAGTAGGGGCACCAACCATGCTGTTACGAAACTTGAGTACTCCGAAAATATGCAACGGGACACAACTCCGAATTCGTGCTGTGCACAGATACGTCATAGAGGCTGACATCATGACTGGGTGTAGTACTGGGGAGTCAGTGTTTATACCACCAATACCAATGATATCTAACAACTGTACCTTTCAATTCA
Source organism: Hermatobates lingyangjiaoensis (assembly GCA_026182355.1). Taxonomy (NCBI): domain Eukaryota; kingdom Metazoa; phylum Arthropoda; class Insecta; order Hemiptera; family Hermatobatidae; genus Hermatobates; species Hermatobates lingyangjiaoensis. The sequence continues at coordinate 2,091,265 of JAPFBL010001935.1, read as the reverse complement.
AACGTTTGCCATTTCCCGTCAACGTCTGTTTCACAATGACGGTAAATAAGTCGCCAAACTTTGTCTACGGCAGGAATTGGAGTGAATAAGTACAAGTGTTTCTCACATGGCCAACTGTAGGTTGCTTACTCAAGAGTCAGAGGTTGGAACCTCTCTGACTTTTTGTTGAAAACTCTCTGTTTTTCCATGCACCAAAAAGACAGACTGCTAATGTGGTGTATACAGAAGTACATACTTAATATTGTGCTAATAAATCTATATTTCCTATTCTATAATTTTTGTAATAATATTTGGAAGTACCACCTATCATCTCTAAATTTTTGTGAAATACCAGTCAAAGGCGGGTACATCTGCCAGTATTAAATATAACTGGAAGTTTGTTTTTTTATGATTTAAGGTATTTTTAATTGATAATGTATACGGTAATTGTCTGTAATTTATCATATAGTTAATTGGTTTTCTAATCCAGACAGTGGAAATGACAGACATTGGGCCACGAGCAGACAAAAACTACCGGTAGTGACCGGGAAAGAAGTGGATAACATTTTAATTCAATCTTAGTAAAAATTAAATATTATTTAGCGAAAATGAAAAGTGAGGTAGTTGTTATAAAGGTACAGCATTATATTCACTATGACATATCGACTAGATTACCTGTAATCTACTTAAGAGAAAGTATAATATATTACAAAATAACAGAAAATAACCTTCTGTTGTCAATTGTCAAGACAACATACCAGGCATTATTGTATTTTTATAATGATATGTTTATTTTGTTCTGTAGGCTCCAAGTTAAGGTTAATTAACGTTTACCATCAATTATTATTTTTACGTATAATATGTAGGTTTCATTCGTTCGAGGACAATTTATTAAACCCAACTCTACTGACACCTATCAAATCAACGTTTCATATTTGTATAATAATTGAACGTATGAGAGTATTCATATATATTGAGCGTTTTTTTCAATACAGAGAAAACTAATAGTTCACATGATACGGGACAAATATTTCATTGAAAATTCATTGTAGCAGTTAATTTTATTTAATTAATGCTACATTATTCCCTGGGACACTCTAACACAAACATGTAACTTATGACCACAGTTCTATACGACATGCTTAAATTGATTGATTGGGAAATCGATGGAGGTGATGTGTGGTCTTTAAAATGATGCATGAAACAGACAGGTCGTTTGTAATCAAGCAATCTGATCGGCTGTGGTGTTAGTAATTAACCATGAAATTAATTAAGAGCTAAGTCAAAAGACAGCTCCTAGCAACTATCCTCCTCTTCAATATCAGATTTCAGTATAAATGAGCATGCAAGAATATCAAGATCACAAACATAATCTACTATATCATCACTGCATGGATTGTATAGACTCAGACATTAGTAAAGATGTAACCTACTCAGCATCTGTTATTAAGTATACAAGTAGCAACCATCAATTGCATATAGTGTTGTTTCCAGTCTAACTCCCAAAACAATATAATACAACCTTTGACAAGTTTTAATTTTTTTTAGAAACTAAACTCGTAAATGAGTCACTCAAAATAATAAATTATTTTATTTATTTATATTCCAGTGGTAATGCAATGTGATAGTAGTGCCATACTCCAATACTATCATAATAGAATTGTTTTGGAACAATGCAATTATAAAAAACTTCTAATGGATTGCCTATGATGTGTTTTATAATATTATCTAAGTTATTTGTTGGAAGAATTTTTATATGTAAAGATGACAATCTCATTTGAAGAGTTTTAAAAATACCGACATAATTGATGGTGTTTTCTGTTATTTATTACAAAACTATTATTAATTTTTCAAAGTAATTTTCACAAGCGAGTTAAAATAACAATTTAGAGTCTAAGTAGTCAGTAAAAGTTTAATGGTCAGATCGTTCCCCACCAAATTCCCTAGTTAAAGAAAGAATTTGGAGTGGCTTTCACACAACCTTACGTAAGTAAACATAATATCAAATTCCTTGACAAAACCAACTAATTTTTTGTATTGTTTTAAGTATAACATATCAATCTATCATTTATAATTTCTTGACATGTAACTTTAATTATTTTATCGTAAAAGAATTACTAAGCGCCTGAATCTCATCCGACTCTTACGTTCCGCAGCCATTGTTGTGCATCAGATTGTTGAAGCCAAACTCAAATTAGATTAAAGTTCTTTAATGACCTTCATAAATGTACATAGAGAGGAATCTTTAAATTTTTTAGTTTTATGTATGGTTTGACGGAAATCATTTTGGTCATATCGCACTTTTCAAAGGCGACTGGCCTGCATACAGATATACCAGATCACGTTGCAACGTGATCCAAGGGCTTTACCTCAACTTTACGAGGAGTCTGCATTCTTCGTATGATATCAAATTTAGTTTTTATTTATGGTATTCATGTATAAAAATTTAGCTTTTATTTATGGTAGTTAAGTCTAAAAATGTTTGATAGAAGTTCTAGGCAGATATGTTTAAATTCTCCCTTTGAAGATATATGTTGTATTTTTAATAATGTTGATTCAGTTAGAATCATTTTTTTTAAACTAAATTGCCTAATTGTTGTTCTTGTCATCTTTAAACTGCTTTTTTCTTGATTTATTTGTTAGTTCTACTCCTGAAAAAGCTGAGGTGTGTATTGCAAAAAAGTTTCAGACTATAGTATATTTGTATAGTTCCAGACATTTCCAAACAGTATACACACTCAATCCCAGATATTTTCCTTGTTTCCAGGAATTGAAATGAAAATTAAAATATTTTCACTGTTCTCATTAATAATTTTTGACCCATCAGTATATAAGGCTAGAACCATTCGAAAATCATTTCATTCAGGTGGTCATTTGTTTTCATTCACGTTGAGATGCAAACCCTCATTGAGCATTTTTTATAATAACTCCATTTTGTGCAAAATAACGTCTTACAACCGAACAGTACTTTTTTTTCTTTTGCCAGTGTTGCATGGTTTTTCTAATTTTTAATTTTGATACGTGCATCATATATATGAGATTCAGAACTGTTTCACCATCATGCAGAGATACTTGTACCTCATTAATCTTTATAGTAACATCAAAATTAATATTTAGTTTTTAATTTAGATAAACTAAATATTCTTAAGAGCTGTATTGAGATTCATGTAGTTATACCAACATTGCACTAATTTTCAGAAAATAGTATATATGAGAGGGTATTTATGTATATTTCAGATATAAATTTAAGGCATTAATAAAATCTTAATACGCTTAATTTGAAAGGAATTATGCGTATAATAATTTATAGGGTGTGGTGTCGTACCAATAAATAGCATCCTGGCAAAGAGTAATCCCGATTAAGCGAATACTTGCAATGAAAACAGCGGTTAAAAATTATTTATAACTTCAGTTATTCATTCAGTAAAGCTGTAACTATATAATTAAATTAAATACTTTTATAGTTGCTGATTATAAAGAGGTTAAAAATAAGAGTCCTTTCAAAGTGAATGTGGGGGTTGCTTTATGTAGAGTTTATTTGGAAACTGAAAGTTGGAGTTTAAAACAAGCCGGCTGTAATTCGCAAGAAAAACTTTTAATACTCTATGGTTCGTCGACCAAAAATTTGGGTTTAGGTTAACTGCTAAAGCACTAATATTAAAATAATGGATGTTGGTGGAAAATAAATTAAGTTTAATGGATGTAAGGCTTCTTTGTTTATTCCTGATTGATTAATTCGTTTGTTTGGAATATTTATTTTTAGTAATTAAATTATAACAGTGTGTACTGTTATAATCTGTTAGATTATATCTTTTTTGAGTAATCTATAATTGTATTAATTTCGTTTTTTCTCAAAAAAATAAAGTGTAAAGGAACTATAGAAAATTTAAATTGTTTTCGTTATATGTAATTAATTATCAGAGTTGGAATTAAATTGTTTCCCGGGTAAAGCCGGGTAGATCAGCTAGTATTCAATAAAAGGAAGTCATGGACCTACAGAAAGAAGTCGGCCACATAACGGCTGGCTATTACTTACACATTTGAATTTCAATGTATTGCTCTGCAGTCTTTCTGGTTGAGGCAGAGGTTATTGAGAGAATATGGCACGCTGGGTTCCTTTGGAAACTCAAGAAAATCCCTCCACATATTTATTAAATAATTATGCAATCGTACCTCAACCACCGCTTCAATCAAGTCATTGAACGTTCTTCTCTTTCACCTATTTATCCGATTAAAGCAGATATACCTCAAGGAAGCATACTTGGTCCAGTACTTTATTCCATCAACACATCTGACATTCCATTATCTCCTCATACTGTCCTAGTCACCTTCGTTGATGACAAGGTAATCTTTTCTCAAATAAGTGTCCTGACACAACCTTCTACTGCATTCGAGAACTCTTAAACATTTTAAAATCCTGGTTAAAGAGTTGGAGAATACGTATCAATGAACAAAAAGGTGTTCATGCAAGATTCACTTTGAGGCAGAATACATGTTCTCCTGTCATTCTTAACGAAATTTCTATCCCTCAAGCTACTACCACCAAATAATTAAGACTGCACCTTGACAGATGTCTTACTAGGACTCCCCATACCAAAATGAAAAGAACAGAACTGATCAGATGCTATAGACTTTTAATTTACTTACTTGATAATCGTTCAAAATTAACAACTGCCAATAAACTATTACTATACAAATCTATGATTGTCTGTTTGGACTTACAGTATTGAGATATGAGGAGAAACAAAATCTAGCAATTTCCAGAGGATACAGCTCTTCAGTCAAAAAAATTCCTAGAAAAATTCTTCATTGTCCTTTCAACATACCAAATCAAACAATCTATTTAGACCTCAGGATTTCAACAGTTCATCAAGTGGCAATATCTCGTTACAAAACTTTCCACAAAAATCTTTTGAACAATAATAATCCCTTAGTTCTAATATCTCCTAACTAATAATCCAGGAAATCCCCAAAGACGTCTGAAGAGAAAGTGACCAAGAGATTTATTGGTGTGAATTATTCTAGTGACATAAATTTAATCTATTTTTATAACTTATTTCTTTCAACATTGTCACTGGTAATGTTACAGTTACGTTGTTGTGACTATCTAAAATAAAAAAAAAGTTTGAATTTCTGGCTCCAATACATGACAAGCTCATTATTTACTGTTCCTGACCCTAATCTTACTCTTATATGAATATGGCACTCGCAGATGAAATTTTTTTTCCTGAAATCCTTAGGATTTGAATTTTTGACCACTCCGATCATTAACGTCAACCATGTTGGCACGTCAGCTTCTGTAAATGCGTATTTCAAACATAAATCCAAATTCTATTCTGCGTAATCGCATAGATATCAAAATGCAGGCATTATTACGATTTAGTGATCATAATCGATTATAATCGGTTTTTGTGATGTTTACATCGTGGCTTCGAGCGGCATCTAAATTTTCTAAGATTTATTCAATGGAACACGATATTATTGCCAGAATAATTTTTAAAATAGTATTGTAATTTTTAATTTGCTAACAGTATTATCTTCATTTTTCTCTATTGTATATTTCAAGAGCATCGGGTGTACTTATTTTTAATTTCTTATCTATTAATAATGGCAGGTATTTGATCGATGAACTTAAATTCCTCCTTCTCCAAATCATTGAATGATGTTTCATGTTATTTATGCTATCAATATCCTTTATTAGTTTCATTTTATCTTTCATTTTCTCTTATTTACAATATTAATCTAAAGTGTTCAGTCTATTTTATGTTTACTTCCTTAAATTGCAACCTTGTTGGGAACATCTCGGCTTTTATATCCTACTATTATTTTGTTATTTAGAGATCCTTAGGCTTTAATTCTTCCGTAATGTGGATATTGCACATACTCTTCAATATTTCTGTCCCTAATTGTACTGTTGCAGAACTTTTTCTGAATTCATATCTTCGTTAACACAATGCTGTGGCTCTTATTCCTTTTATGTTATTCTACTTTGATTTATTTCTTTATTTTATAATGATCTTTTTTTTATGTGGAAGTCATTTTACGATATTTAATCACAACTATTAAATATCAATGCTATCCAATGTTTTTCAAAAACATTTATTTGGAAAATAAGAGATTTTGAGTTCAATGATACTATCCCTGGAATTAGTAAAGAACAAAATAATTAATTGATAAAAATACAATCTCTTCGTTGGCAAAAAAGAAAATAAAGAAAAATCATGAATTTGGGAATAAAGAAATCATGATAGTAGTTAGAAAAGAAAAAGGCAGAAAAAATAAATAGATTGAATGCATATGGGGCTTTGAAAATATATCTATAGATATAGGATGAAAACATCAAACTCTGTATGAACAAAAATATTTGGTGTACTCTCAGATTTTTCATAAGATTTTTTTCTGTATTGGGGACAGTCGGATGAAGATAGCGGGGTCGGATTGAATTCATAACGGTGGTGTCGCTCCCCTGTCAGTATTTGATCAATTCAATCAAGGATGTGTGTTTGGAGCCAGCAGTGTAAACAAGTGGAAAATATGATTAGCGAATTCCCTAATTAATATTTTAAAATGTTATTGCTGTAATTATTGTACTTTACAACTTTAGTCATATGTATGAACCAAATTTATATTATTTCTAAACCTGTAGCCTGAGGATAGTGGCTAAAATGACAACGGACTATTTAAAAAGTTTTGAGAAGAAGAAAACCTGGGCTTCAGTCTTTTTCAAAAAATAACGATATGATGTTATAAGTTGTAATTATATTTCATTAAATATATTCTTTCGGGAAAGTTAAGATTACGAATAAACTTACTCTAATCACATCAAAATATAAAAAAAATATCTATGATAATGAGAAAAATGCGTTACTGTTGGTATTATTTTAAATACCAATAGCAACGAGCCATTACTAACTGTTACTGTATGATTATTTTGGCAAAGTGTAATGTTGCTTTCCCAACACCAAGCCATGTTAACTAGGTCCTAACCCTTCACACAACTGAGCCATTAATCTTGACTGACCTTCTAACTATCTGTTATTCCTGACAAGTTAACAAACTTATGTCTCATTTTAAATTTAACAAGCATATTGATTTTTAAATAAATTTACTGGTTAGTACATTTATGAAATTAACTTGAGTTTAGAGCATTAATCTCAAAACTTTTATTTATTTTCCAAATGATTCATTATATTTGTTTTCTAATTAGATTATCAGTTTAACTACTGAGTCTTTTGCTAATAGTCTTTTTTTTGTGTGATAGTGGACGCATATCTAGTTCTAGAACTCTGTTTATAAGGGAGTCAATTAAAAAGTTTGGAGATGTGAAGGAAATTAATGAAAGGGACCATTAAATAAGTAATAAAACGAGAATGTTCGCATGCTGCTATTTTGATCAAGAATGCCATAGTTTTTATTAAAACGAAACGTGGCCTTTCTTTCACTCGTTCAATATGTGTTTTTACTAGCCAAACAGGTGGTTTCCAGAGTCCACAACGGTTGAAAACTAATTATATCCGTTTAATATGGTTCATGTTTGTGCAGTTCTACAAACCCCATATATTCTTTATTTCCACTCATAAAAGTAGTTGTCATAAAAAGATATTGGTCAAACTGGTAAATCATTACAATGATTACCATTCAGTAAAAGCTGAAATGATTACGTATAACAAATAAAGTTTCTATGATAAAATTTAATAGATTAAATACCATGAATATTAGTAATGGTTTACTACAAATGTCGAGGGCAATGAAATTATCTGATAGGGTTGACAGCTAACATATAATTTGTTACCTATTTCTTCCTGAACTCTATATTTACCCTGACTTGTCTTCCCAGCCGTTTATTCTCTTTCCTGCATTTCCTCCCTTTAAAATACCTTTCTTGCCTCCCACTCTTTTCAACCCCACACCAAATGTTTCTCCATCACTTCTTTCATTATCAGTTTGACTCTGATGATGATCGGTTTATTTTTTTGAAGGATCTTCACCATTTTTCTGCTTTATTACTTTGCTTGAGACGTCGATTACAACTATGTATATATATTATGTTTTCAATGTATTGGAACAACATATGTAACAAATTAAATGATTCAATCTTTTTCCGAGAAACACAAGAGAAGTTGTTTGGAGTCAACAAATAACCGGTTAAGGGTCCCATTATAAAGATTAATATTAGCTTCATATTTTTTATCTAATATATAATTGATTTTAAACAATATGTCAAATATTAAATTAGATTGGGTTTTTTATGAATGGAAAAAATGTTTCTGGAATGCTACACCTTTACCTCTTGATATCTTTATATATCGTAGATTTAAATTAATGTTTATCTGTATTTATAAAACAGTAAATTATGTAAAATCAGTGTTAATGACAAATAGTAGAAGATATATTAAATATCTAAATGATATATGAATGACAGAAATTCCTTGTAAATGCAATATATTTGTTCCTTAAGATGTTAGAAAAACGTTCAAATTATGCTTAATTCCTATCAAGAAGACTTATTGAAATGTTTAATTCAACTGACCAAAATCAAATTTGAAGTTCAGTAGCTCCAGTTAGAGACAAAATGAAGTTATGTTTTCATTGCTAAATCATCAGAACTTAAATTTTTCAAAAATATAGAAGCTAATTTTTTGAGGCCTTGAACCATTTTTCATTTTCCTTGTTCGAAACCCTTTTTTGTAATTGTAAGTGTAATCTTTGTACTTGTAATTACATTTATTATTACATTTATTGTTCTTATTTTTAAAAAGAAGATACATCAGTATCAGCAATTTTCTAAATATTAATTTAGATTAGCCTGTCTCATCAGTACTGAAATTCAATGTACCATCATCGATAATATTTCTTTAGTTGTCTGAGGAAGTATTATGTACAAATTTGCAATTAAATGAATCCGTTCAGAAGAGTAAAACATGTTTTATAATTTTAATTCAACTTATAGAAAGATATGATCATTCCAACAGGTGGATTAAATTACAAATTATATTCCATACTAGCAAATGTACCCGTCTTTGACGGAATCAAAAATTCTATTATACTTGGTATTCCAACATATCAATTATAGTATTATACTAATACTATAATTAGAAATTATAGAATAGTAGAAAACACCATTATTAGTACAGTGTTAAACAAATGCCTCTGTATACACTACATTAGCTGTCTGTCCTTCAGGTTCATGGAAGAACAATCAGTTGAAACCTCTGACTATTGAGCAAGTAAACTACAGTTGACCATGTGAGAAAAACTTGGTTTCGCTAACTTGAATTCCTGCGTTAGATAAAGACTCCCTTTGCAACTTAGTTAACGTCATTGCGAAATAGACTCTGAGGGGACCTTGCAATCATTTGAATGGAAACAGACAGTGGTTCGGAAGACTCCCCAATACCACATCCAGTCATTATGTCCGCCTCTATGGCATATCTGTGTAGAGCACGAACTCAGAGTCGTGTCCCGTTGCACAGTTTTTGGGTCACTCATGTTTCGTAACATGAAATTTGTTACTGCTATAAATTGCAGCATCATTGGTGCTCCTACTTTAAGTTTTTACTCATGAGCAGGCAGTCCAGGAGAAATAAATTCAGAGTCAAGAAATTCAATTAGATAATGAACTGCTTCTTCATCACTAATCCAATCTCTTTACTGACTTGTAAGTTCTTTCCTCGGCTTCATATAGCGTAAGAACTTGTTTGTTGATTTCTCATGCCTGTTCATATTAAGGGCTGAGAATTGCTCGTTTACAAAACATTTATTCTCAATAGATAGTACATCCTTAACTCTGTGAAACACCATTTCAATGATGTCAAATACGCAATATATTCATGTGCTCAATTGAAATTAAAATCAACTAACAATACCTACTTGCCACACCTGTGTATTTTCAAAACAAACTTGTCTGTGAAGTTAGGAAAATACAGCTAAAAGCCCCATAACTTTGCTTCTGTACTGAATTAATAATCTATTTAGAGCCCATATTTTAAGTTAGGCACACACAAATCCAGTGTCAATGTTTCAGCTCGCTATGTCTTATGGTGGCTGAGTTTACTTGTGACAAACATTTTTGCGTTAAACGTCCATAACTTCACTTCTACGTTGAATTTCCAATCAATTCATAGCCTATATTTTAAGTTAGACCTACACAAATCTACTGTAAAAGTTTCAGCTTTATATGTCTTATGGTAGCTGAGTTTACCTGTGACAAAGTTTTGCGGACAAACCGACAAACCGACAAACCGACAGACATTTTTCTAATGATGGATTCGGTTTCTCCAATGTATGAAACGTAAAGAAAACTTGAAATGAGTCAGTTCTAAGCAATGTACAGACAAAATCATTATTTTATTTATAAAGATTGCTTATGGAGTTTTACACGTTGCATCAGATATAAAAAAAATTGGACCCTTACTTTCTGTGCATATGTTATTAAGGCATCCAATCAATATAATTAAACACAACGCGAAGAGCTCTATGTAGGTGACTTTTTAGATAATCTCTAAATCAAAGTTATAGACAATGAAAAATATAAAATATGGTAGCAAAATAATTATCTTCAAAATATTAAATACAAATAACTGCATAGAAAATCTAATCACGCGTAGTGGATTATGAATGTTCTACAAATGCTATGTGGAACTTTAAATGGAACCATAAAATGCTAAAAAAAGTGAATAAATGGCGTCTACTAATTGATTTTTGCAATATTTAACTCTTAGTGATTCAGGTATTCTCAGTGGCGTAGCAACCATCCCCCTTGGCCATTGATAATCCTTTAACATCCAACACTTCAGAACGTCCTGAAAATATTTATTTTTATGAAATTACAATCAAGGTTCTAATTTTGCACTGCTGCCATTGGTCCCAGAGTTACATCTTATTACAGTACTTGTATACTTATACAGTCATCATCAAAGAAAACCAAAGATTTGTCAAAACAAAAACAAATAATTCAAATCATAAAGGAAATGAAAAGAAAAGTGGTTAATTATTATTAACTGTTAAAAAGTATTATGTCCTATAATGATACCCTTGTGTTAATTAGTTTGAATTATATTATATTTTGATTTCACTGTTGAATTCTAAGGAATGGACTAAATCCACATTGCCTACATTATTGTAATCAATATTGATTATTGAACCATTTGATAAAGTTGAGATATGGCCTTCGAGAGTTAAGTCTTGACATAAGCCGAGGGTCGAAGCTTCTATTAATTGCTCTTTAGGAGCGCTGTTTATATTGGCCTATGTAAGCCAGCAGAGTGGACGCTTAACTCTGCCAGCTTTTTAACAAGTTGTGTTTCATGTTCAATATTAATAATTACTTTACCGAAGTATACTGCATATATTAAATTTATGTGTAAAACTTAAAGTAAGTTTTACAATATATATAACTTGTTAAAAAAAAGCATGATTTAGCATCACAAAATCACATTACTAGAGATTATAAACAAAAACGTGTAAGTATTTTACATAAACATATAATAATTCAGAAGTTTTACAATCAGTTATTATGTGGTATTTACTTACTTTGTACAAAAAACACTAATAAACGCTTCCAAATAAAGTGATGCTATTAAAACAACGCATTTCTAATATGAACTGTTCTTCTGCAAGTTACATCTAAAATATAAATAAACCAGAAAGGGCATAGAGTTAAGGGATTACAAATATACAAAAGTAATAGGAATTTCATGATTTACAAGCCAATAAGGTAGAATAGATTGACTAAGATAGAAGGAATTTGAAGAGTAAGCAAAAACATTGGGGATGTCTTATTGAAACAAGCTAAATTTTACAAAGAAAGTTAAGGTATTCGCCTTGTAAAAACACTAAAGTAAGAAAAAGAAACGAAATAGAGGAAATAGGATGCTATCATCTGTAGAAATGGTTTGAGAATTCAGAGCATTCAATAATACTTTCTGTAGACTATTTTCATATTCTAAAGTTCAATTTCTTCCTTATTAGTTTTGATATATTTGTTTTCTTTTTATAAAGCTTGTTAGAAGGCAAGGGCTTAACCTTCATGAAACTTTATCTGCATTGAATAAGACATTACCTATGTATTTCCTTACATCCTTCTCATCCTGCCTTCCCCCATACAAATATCTTTCGGAGTAGGCAACCCTTAACCCCTACCACTATTGCTATGTACAACATTAAATTCATATTATTTTATGTATTTTATGAATTTAATTTCCATAATTTGAAGCCGTCAGTAATTTATACCTAATTCGGTGTCTGCTGAAAAAATATAGGATTTTTAAACGCGTTGTTTTTATAAAAAAGTTTGTTTGAAGAATTTGGTTAATATTTAACTTAAAATAAAATAAAGTTTTGGTTTACTGATATCAATGAATCTCACTATTTTTTCTTTCACCTGCACAGTTATGGCCGCAATTTACTTTGCTCTTTCTTTAAAGTTTTTCTTAATATAACTGCTAATATATCTCCAACTCTGAGATGAGTATAAAAATAAACTGCTTACAATCACCTATTTGGTTACTTCAATCAACTTTAACGTGTTGCTTTAACTCTTAGACAGCCAACGGAGTAATCCATTAAAAAATGAAAATTGAAAATGATCCGTAAAAATAAGCAATTCTATGTAATATTTAATGTTCATTATTATGTTTTGTGTTATAATTATGTTTTGTAAACTCTCTCAAATTATAAAAAAGTGAGTATACTGAATTATCTAAAGTATCCTTTAACCATTTTTATGAACGATGTCACGTGGATAATGATATGAATTGATATTAGCACCCTTCTGGCTTACTATTTCATGAAATGGGCAATTTCTTTTATCACTTTAAATGACTTCGTTAATAATATTTTTTTAATGACTCTTATAAATCTAACATGTTAGGATAGTTACTTGTTTGATTTTATAATTGCTAATTTTATTTACATCATTTGATTTATGCTAATGCTAATATTGATTAGCTGTTTCTTTACGTTGCTGAATTACTGTCGTTCTAAAGTATTGTGCTTTCTAAAGGTTCAACGATTCATGCAAACAATTCAACTTTTCTGCCAATGGGTCTACTCACAGAAAATTTGAGTGTTTCACCAAATTTTCATCTTTTCTTACCATAGTTTAGTTGAATTTTAGTTTTCATCATCGGGTATGATATTTAACTTGTTCTGTTTACGTACTTGTGAGTGTCTTAACAGGCTGTCTTTGATAAGCAACCTACGAACAAAGTACCTCTCATCTCTTATCATATTCTTCTGATAATGAACAGTTGTTTGAAAAGTTAATCAAACGTCTATTTCAATCAATAATGTGCTATAAATATATGTTATAATACATATTTTTAATTTAACAGTAAATGTAAATTTGTCATGTTGAATTCAATTATCTTTAAAAGTGTATAAAAGAAAGTAAAATATGGCATTAACAATAACAAGCATCATGATTTTAAAGTATAAAAACAATATCAAAGGAAACACAGTGAGGAAGACGTGATATAAAATTTTAACTAAACAACTTCAAAGAACAGCCATTTTTTACTATATCAATTAAATATATGAGAAAAATAAAAAAATAATTAAAATTGAAACAAGAGGTTTAACTTGTTTCAAAAATGGGAAGTGACTGAGAGGGAAAACCCTGACGACTTCAAGTAAATTGTCATCTCAGATTGCAGTGTAATTAAAAACATTATACATAGATATTTGTTCTCTGAAATCTCTAAAAATTTGAATTGATCTTATCTTTATGTTACAAACCCAATTTTACTGTATTTTAAGTTCATTTCTATCCATATTTCATATGTGGATAGCAATGGATCCATTGCAATGGATAGCAATATCCATTGCAACATATTTCATAACTATTATGAAAGAAGAAAGAAAACTGGTTGGTTGAAGGTTTCACGAGAAACTGAGTTTTCAATATCCAAAATTTAAATATATTTTAATATTGTTCTTAATATTGAATATGACAGATGATAAGACTAACTTTAACAGTTGAACACAAAAAAAAAAGCCTATATCTTGAAATGTAATGGAAAAGTAGTGTAATGTGATACTGAAAATTAAGAATCATACTTTCATAATCTAAAAGTTATTTAAAATTAACTCAAAAGGTATAAATTTTACGTTTTAAAATTTATATCACCGTGACTGAAAAAAAAAACAATGAAAATTGGCCTACTAATATTTTAACAGATTATATGTAAACAGAAATAAACGGACACCAGGATTTGATTGAGTGGATATTTATGTTCATTACTACTGCCAATGCCTTTCACCCCATTGATATGGTTTAATTATCCAGTCTTATGTAATATTTTATTATAATGCTAGCTTTCAAATTGAGGTGCACTTAAGTCACTAACTACTAACCCTTGTGAATGGTAAAAGGTAAAAGTAGCAAAAGCACAGGCTTCTTGTTTCTAATAATGTGTAACTGAACTCTGAATAGATATAATTTAAACCAACATTCTAAAGTGTTAATTGGATGTAGTTATTTAATCTACATAAATTATATATAAATATTTTGTAAAAAATTAATAATATATGTAACCAAAATTTTACATATACATGAGGTTGCTGACTCTCTTGGTCCCTCAGGGGTAACATACTAGTCTATTATTGGTCAGTTGTGTTACAATGCTGAAGCAAGTGCAAGTACATATCAATAAAAAACTGAAGTCACTTATTGTGTAAATATTTTGAATTATAGAAATAAGCTTACAAGATGAACCTTCCAAGCCAACATTGCATAAAAGTATAATTTCCATACAAAGAAATAGTGGTTGGTTATACCACTAATCACCTCTAACTATATATTTAAGATGAAGTTTCATACTTACGAAAAAAAGAATAATATCTGAATGATGTAAAGTTGTCATCATAATCATCATTGTAATTAACGAAACGTCTTCTTATGGCAATACTGTAACTATTTATTACATTTTCATCACATTGTAAAATGATGCCAACCACATTTAAAAAAAATCATTTAGTTAAATTAATTATTCACAATTTTTATAGTACTTTTAATTATAGTTCAGTTGCGCAGAGATCAAGTAAGATTTTTTTTTAAAGATACAAACAAATCAACTTCAATATGAAAATAATTTTAACTTTAAGAAAGTTACAAATGAAGCAAAACTGTCGGCATTATTCTCCAGTTGCAATATATTGAATCAACTTGATTTTTCATACAATGATAACTTCAAACAGTAAGTACGATATTCATTTCAACTTATTTGTGTAGGATAATAAATACTTAAATAGTTTAATATTAATAACCAATGAAAATAAATACTTAAAGCTTTCAATATATGATTGGTTGTTATTGAAATCATCATTCTTTTTGGTTAACACATTTTGAACCTTTTTCCTAAAATAAAATCTTGTGGGTTAACCATAATGTTAAAAAAAGTTTTAATATGCTTCTTTATGAAGTATAATTATCTACTTTATTAACAATACATATTTGGAACAGAATATTTGCATAACAATTTAACCTACTCGTATTTTAACAAAAATATGTTGTAGATTAAGATATTTATAGTTAATTACTTAAGATATTTACTTAATTTATTTTATACAAATACTGTAATTTAACATGAATGAAGAAATATTATTTCTATTAAGCTATTAAAATGAATTATGAATGTTTTACTTCTTATTATTTAATAGCTCTAATTGAACAAAATGTTTTGATTTTGATTGTGTATTTGATACAAAATTACATATTTATATTTCATAAATAATATAATAATAAGGATTGTACATTGCATATATGAAACTTATTATGACTTAGATGTCCTAAAAATGAGATAAAATTAATTTAACATTCGTTGTAAATTAAGGTGTTACTATTAAATTGTTGATAAGTTGTGAATTTGTCACTGCAATTGTAATTTAAATAAGAATGATATTTTATTTTTTTAATTAGGGTTAGTAAGATTATTGGTGTTGAACATGTTTTAATGATGGTCATTCCCTCTTTCTTTTCAACAGCTTTAACTATTGATTACCTTTTCATGACAACCAGTAAAATGCTTCTAGGCACATTAGAATAGCCAATTAATTAAATTGAATAATTATGAATTTGATAATTTAGTTACTCATAGCAATGTTGAGTGAAAACTACTTTAGTGTTACTACTTTATTGTAGTGTACAAATTATCTTCGCACAATATTTAATTTATTTAGTGAGATTGTTTCTTTAGTACAATCCTTTATATTAAATAGTAAAAAATTACTCATCTAAATGGACGTACTTATTAATTATAAGAACGATTAAGGGAAAGATGGCATATTGTCTCTTACTTTAATGCATGGAAAGTAATCAAATTTATTCTGTACACATTTTTTATTTTAATATATTTACAAATTTAATGTTTAATAAATGAAAGAAAACCTTTTTGAAATTACTTTTTTTTTAATTTTGATTTGAGCTCTGATTTGATTCTTGCAGATTTCTTTTTTATATAAAATAAAGGCTATTATTATTTGACATTGTAAGAATCTGTGATTCTGACAAGTAATTACAAAAGGATATTATTATTTGACTTTCTTTTTCTTCCTAGTTTCTAAAACAAAATTTCTTTCTATTGAACTTAATATTGTGATTATGTTAATTACAAAAAAGAGAATTTTTCATTGTCTTCAAAAGAAGGGAAATAATAGTTTGTGTTTTGGCATAAATTACCATAAAACACCATTATGATGGTTCGAGATTGACAAAATCAATGCAGTTCTTCTCCTGAAGAGGAAATCATATCAGGCATTTAATAATTTTAGGAATCATTCCCACCCATATACACTCAGATGTCAAAACAATGTCGGAAATGAATTAATGGAAATTTCAAAATAATTTTTTTTATCATCACTGCATTTTATTTTCAGTGCAGTAACATATACTTCACTATATGTGGACAATATACCTCAATATATTGATTTAACGATAGATTGTCTAAACCTATTTCTGAACTTCTTTCTGGAAGTTATTTAAAAAAAAAGTTCTTATATTTTAAATTTAAATTATAATTTTTATGTTCAATCCCTCATTGTTGTCAACCATATAGGAATAAGGAAAAAAGTTATTACTGAAGTGTAAAAAGAAAACTTTCAAATAAAATAACCAAGAAGGAAATTTCAAATTTATCCTCGTTTTAAAGGTTTGTTCACCTAAATGCAATAGTTTACTGTTTGTTTTTATAATCCATTATATAATATATTACTCATAATTATTCTAATATATTAATATAATATATATTATAATGTAATATAATTATTAAATAATATAATATATAAATTAAGTTTATACATTTGAAACATTTAAAAAATTCGTTGATCTTATAATGGAGCAAAAACCAGTCATGGTGAGGTTGGCCATTTTGTTCTAGAACTGTAAGTGATCTTTTGGACTCTCTGAAGCTCTTTGCATGCAGCAACCAGTTCTCGACTGCCCTTCCTCAGAGAAATATGCTGGAAAATACACTGTGCCCTCTGCCTGAGGTAATATTAACAATTTCTCTTTGTTCATAGATAAGGTCATTTCATATTTATATCAACACTAATCTTTGTGTATATTGTTAAGATTTATTGTGTTATGTCTATTATATGCAATGAATTAACAATAAAGTGGGAGTTAATTTCATTTATACTTCTATTAATTACTTCTTTTTGATTCACTGATAACAAACGAAACTAAAAGAAATGCTGTAATCATAGAATTTAATTCACACGTAAATTTAAAATAGAAGTTCATAGTAAAACTTAAATGTGATTGATTCTTAAGAAAATAAATTACTTGGTGGTAAACTGACTGACTAGTTTGCTAGGTGGGAGTGAAAAGACCTGAGACTCCGGCAATCATGAGAGGAGAGCATCAAAATAGACGGAAATAATATAATTTTTAATAATTTAGCTCTGGTAAATGATGTTTAGCCTGAGAAATAGTGGTGAGTATTTTATATGTATATTTGTATAAAAAAGAACTGTTATTTTATTCTTTGTGGAGAAACTCACAATCTCTATCTAATCTTTGCAATAGTAAAAACAAAATTAGAAATAGGAAGTGAGTTTTTCTTTCGTATGAACATCTTCGGTATATTTTTTAATCTTTGTAGCCTTTGTAGGGTCACTTCTTTATCATTCTAGTGATATATATATATAATATATATATATATATATATATATACTTTTTCTCTGGAAATATGATCCGAAACGGACAAATATAGTTCAATGTACAGAAAATAACGGTTAGGTCTCCAAACGTCTCTGAACCAGTGTGCTTGGTTTCCCTCTCTCATCTCTCCTAAAGACGGTTCAAACCAAAAATTAGTGACTGTAAATATGCACTTGTAATTTTTCCATGTGTATGTCTGTTCATTGAACTATATATAAATATTGATAAAAGTATCGACTGTGGAATAGAAACAAAACTAAAGTTTATCGGGACTCAGTCAGTTCTTACCGAGTGTACATTATTTTACATTATCATTGAGTTAGTATTAACATGTGTGTACTGTTACAGGTACAGACGAAAGGATACCTGTACACAGGTAAGTGGGCATGTTTACACATTTAAATTGCATGCAATTTATTGAATGTTTATGTTTTAACTTATATGTTATACTTATTATAGTGGCAAACGTTGCTCGGGTTTTCACCATGTTGTTTGCTGTAAGGGATGTTCATATTGATAAGAGTGAAAGAGGATGGAAATTAAGTATATATTCAAGCGCATACACTGTTCAAAACTCTCTCACTTCCCCTATTCTTCTCAGACCAAACATGATCTATTAGGGTTCTCGAACTGTGATTTATCAGATGGTGTCTATGATATTTCTAGGTGTACATGAGTGATTCATAACAATGTACCCAGACATAAAAAAGTAGTTACCATACATCACCTTACGAATTACATCTCCCTTGGGGAAAGCATCATTATTATGAGTTATAAGTCACAGTGATTTTCTTCTAATGAAGTGTTATTCATCGTAAACAAGTTTTGTACGTAGCGAATTTTTTTTTTAATAATGACGAGATTAAACCACCACTCTGAGCAAAAAGGTTGGCAGCAACATTATTCCTTTGTCAAATACGACTAGTCAAACATGTTTCCAGGAATTGAAGAAGAAATGCGATTCCTTATCAAATATAGTTTGTTATATTGAAGAAAACATAAGAAGAAAACAAGCTGCGGCTTGTCTAGTTTATATTTTTCTGCGGAAAAGAATAAACAAACGGAGGGTAAGTATCGTTTTATATATTTTTTTGTATACTATTTAACATAATTATAAAATTTCTCAAAGATTTGTATACAGTGTGCCTTTAGCTATCTACATACTTAAGAATTGTCTGAGTCCAAACAATTACAGAACACCTACCCTACAGCCTGACAAAGGCTACAAACATGAGCTGCTTTCGAAACAATCTAATACTGTACTAAAGTGTGTATCATAAACAGACTCTACTAATAAAATATATATTAACTTAGGTATGTTGAATAGGTATTTTATGATTTGTAAGACATCATGTACAGAGTTATTTCTATTTTACTCATTCATGAATTGGTGTTTAGGGTTAAAATGGCTTTAGAGCTCTATAAAGAATATAAATTATATTCTGATTATAATTCCACTGTGTCTATGAACTTATAGTTGTTAAATAAGTATGTATTTTATGATCTATACGTTGACATTTACATGGGTGTTTTTATTTCACCCTTTTATTTAAATTATATATTTTGTGGGTAGAAACGCTTTTCAATTGTACAAAAGGGTATGATTATTTTATTTTTTTAATTCTAGTCTCGCTATGACGTTATAATTGTCAAAATGTGTGTGCTTTTTGTGATCTATTGGTCAACATTAATATAATTATTTCTATTCCATGCTATTATGAAAATTATATATTTTTGATGTATCAGCGCTTCTCAGGTGTACATAGAAGTGAGGTATGTTTATACTCTTATTTTAATTCTATGACTATATGAACTTAAAGATGTTAAATAAGTATGCGTTTTATGATCTTTAATAGAATTATCTCTATATTACTCTATCGTGTGACTTACATACCTTTGTGAGTATAAACATCTAGAGGTGTATTAAGAGTTGTGGTCAGGTTAGTTCTTTGATTGTGTAGTGATATTTGCAGTTGTGGAAGAAGTTGATGTCTTAAATCTATTATTGCACATCTATTGATACTCTACTCTACGTGTAATCATATGCTGTAGGAGGAGAAATGCATTTGACGTGGATGACGTGTATGTGTTATAGTTATTTTTGCTAATATGGGTTATGTACAGAAATGGTCTGTGCTCGTATAATTATAGTGAATAGAATAGTGAATAGGGAGTAGTTTGTATTTAGTGAAATGCCCTTTTATTTTTCCTCGTTGTATTATTCTGAATTTCTATTGTATCAATAAATGAGTTATAGTGCAATATGTTATCAGAGGTATTGGCTCTTAATACTCAGGGCGGGCTCAAGTTGGTCATGAGGGTCCTGGGGCTTGGAGTGGCAGGTAGAAATATGAAATTCGCTATCCGGGTAACCCCGAATACTCAATGAGGGGTCCAAAACCAACCCCTCAAGCCACGTTTTAACATCATAATGTTTATATAACTGAAAATAAAACTAACTTTTTTATTGAAGACCTTGGACAGCATTCAGCTTTGTAAGGCTTTACATTTTTTAAGCTTCAGTTTTGCTCCAGGAATCTGTGCTTATAAACTGTTATTCTATTGTAACATAGATATTCTACACAATGTACAAGAATGTTATTTTCTTTTACCAAATCAAGGCAAGACCTTCCTCTGAACTTGATACTTTATAAACCGCTGTCTACTTATGAGAGTATCAGATCTTACCTCCATAGCTTTGCCATCATGACTACCTTCTCCTATCTAGCCACCTTTAACTGACTTAGTTATCAAGTAAACATCTCCCAAACACATGACATATTTTTCTCGATTGGCCAGTATTTGACAGGGAATGTTCTTTATTAATTGAAGGGGTGATTTTTAGCTCTACACAGACTTGACAACCTAAACTAGACGTATAGTACCCGAATTTCATGTTCACACGCTTGCCTTTAACTTTACATCCTTCAGCACTTTTCTCTCCTCTTTGGTTTTAATTTTCATTCTTTTAGATATAGTTTTTAATTCACAAAAGAAAGTTTACATAAGAACGAGAGTATGCTTTATGCCGAGTTATTAATTTATAGTCCGTCATCTAATGATGTCTTTATAATAATAAGGTTAAAGGTTATAATATTATTATAAAGGCTTAAACATTAATGAGGCTTAATTTCACTAATTCTCCTTACTACCTGCATTTTGCTATTTATTGTTTTTGCAATATCAATTATAGTTTCAAAACCGCAATGTGCCGGTACTATTTTTCATTATAAAAATAATACATCAATGAATTTAGAAAATCTTGATTTTTGATGCAATAATGATTCTTTTATAGTTGTTGCCCATAAATCAATTTCAAATTATTTATTTGTAACTGCTGAAATCTAACTTTGATAATATTCAGTTAGAATTGAACAAAATGATTATGTAAAGTAGATTAGGAAAGTTACTATCAATTCAGCATTGATGAAAGTTACAAGCACTCATTCTTGTAATTGCAAGTATACGTTGGGTTATTTAAAAAGAAGTTATGTGGATTAATACAGCTTTAAACATTGGATTGGATTGCGTAGAACAGAATGGTCAAGGCCAATGTGATATCCTTCTGAAAAGACTAAATACAACAAAACAGAGGGAAGCGCAGAATATTCTCACTACGGCATAGAAATCTTATATTCACTCGGTGATGGAGCATGGCAATGGGATTGCCTCTTTCTTAAGAGAAGCATACCTTTTAAAAAACTGTACAGACCATCTACAGTAAAAATGTCACAATTACTTATTCAACGGTGAGAACTGATAGGGTCCACAAACTTTTAGATACACACCCACCCATCCACGAAACATCAAATATCTTTAAAATCGTTCAAAATGAACTCAGAGGACATCAAAGCATGTAAATCTTTCAAAATTTTGAAATAAAAATTTTCAAGATTACGATACTGTGGTTTACTTATAATAATTTTAATAATAATTAATTTTTATAATATTAAATATCTTATTGAATATTTTAATAATTAATAATAATTATAATTTTAAAAATTAAAAATATTTTAATTGTAGTATCCTTAAAAATACATGTGGAAATTAAAAATACAAATCGAATTGAAAGGTATTAAATAGGAGATTAAGTTTCAAAGATTAGACTGAAGGTAAGTTTTAACACAACTATAATGTAATATTCCACTCTCTCTCCCAAAGACAACTCTTGAACTCAATTTTATTGTTGACCGACAACAACTTTATTCACTTGGTCTATTCAGATAAAACACAAGATAAACTTTTAGATTTTATGAATTACTCCTTTTTACAGGAGTAAATATATTTGCTGGCATTTATGGGGTGAGGATTTTATTTAGGTGTTTCATTAAACCGTAGATGGGTATGATAACGTATGAATGGACGTAAGGATATCCTGTTTTGTGTTGTTTTGCTGTGCATAAATATATCCTGGAGTGCATTCTCCTAAAGTAGGTCCATACATTTTCGCTATCTCACCTTTGTTAAAATTCTTGTTGATTTAATGTCCACTTTAGTTGGCTGGTAGGGTTCCTCGTTATTTACTTAAATTTTGTAAAGACGTTCAGAGTGTAGTCTAGTTTCTGCTTGTAGTAGTGATGGTCCGCCCTTCAGCAGGCGTATTCAGCAAGTATGACAAGAGGTCCCTTCCCGTACATACACGGTTCACATGTACCTTCAAATAGATGGAGTGGCCATCAGGTCACCCCTGGGAGTCGCATTTGCCAACTATTATATGTGTTACGTTGGAAATAAAATCTTAAACAGTAGCCCTGAATTAAAGCCTTCTATCTACTGTAAGTGTGTGGATGATTGTTTGTCCTCACATTTAACTATTATTGTCCTGTACATGAGTGTAGAACATTTGAATTATGTCGACTATTAATAAAGGTAGTACGTTATACTTTTTTAACGAAAAGAAGTGAAAAAACTTCAGGAGATTGGAGAAATTATGCAAAAAACATATACAAGTCATATATAGGGCTTAATTTAACAATATATATATATATATAAATGATCAAACCACAATAAGAAAATGGGAAAACAAGACTAAGTTCTTTCAACCGTAACAAGTGGTCTTCGTCAGAGTCAAAAACCCAACTGAACACTAGATGCAGAAAACATCTGGTGAGGAGTTGAGAAGAGTGGGAGGGAAGAGTGGTATTTTAAAAGGGTGAAAGCGCAGGAAAGGACTAATGCCCAGAAAGGAATGTTTGGGTCTTGTTTTCCCATTTCTTATTGTGGTTTGATCATTGATTGTTATTTCACGTGTTTATGTGAAATCTTTATATATATATATATATATATATTGATAAAAGTATCGTGAAATAGAAACAAAACTAAAGTTTATCGGGACTCGGTCAGTTCTTCAGGTTCAAATTAAACTCTCATTGTTTTTGTAGGCCTATGACAAAAGTTTTAAATAAAGACTAAAACGTTGGCAATGAGAGTTTAATTTGAACCTGAAGAACTGACCGAGTCCCGATAAACTTTAGTTTTGTTTATATATATATATATAGTTATATAAAATTTTAAAGTGTTATTTTATTTTAATTATTTCATATAAAATTAGATTAATGAACATTTCTTTAAACTTGATATAAATTATTATTATTGCAGCATTATTATTATATTAAGCATGCAGGATATTAATAGAAATATGTTAAGTATTTTGATTTCTCCAATTGATTTATTTGCGTTTTTTTATCTTATTTTTTTATCTTAAATTATTCTGTATAAAACATATGTTTAGCTTAGCTGTTCTATATTATTTTTTGACAAATCCTAGATAACATTCTGAAACATAAATATTTCTATCAATTTTTGAGTATAAGGTTGTGAGTATAAAATTAACGTGAGAATTAAGAGTATTAATTTTGTGGCACACGTACATAAAAAGGTCCACCACCAGTAAATGGTTACGTAATAGTGCATCAAAAACACACAAACTTCTTCGCTACGCCCATTATTAGTTTGCCTGGTATAAAAAACTAAACTTTGTTTATAGAATATGATTTTATAGGCCTTATGAGTTTATTATTTTGATAAATTCAATGAATTTAACCATATTATATACTATATTACTCACTCATTAATATAAGGTGCTTTTTATATTAACAAAAGTTCAAAGAGTGCTAAGAAAAACGTTCTCGAAAGTAGTAAGAGAAACTCATTTAATGCCAAATATCATTGTTTTACCACATCATGATTCATTGGAACCACTTTTATATTCGCACATAATCTTTTATATAATATTTTTTTAAATAATAATATTGAAGGTAATTCGTTAATTAAATTGTTTTTAAAGAACTGGAATATAGAGTTATTAGAGATAATGCTTCTTGCTTTCTTGTGAAAATTGTTTCTATAAAATATTGATAGGTTAAATTAGTAAATCATTAGAATTGCGTGCCAACAACATCAATAATCCGTAGTTCAAGGTTACAGTTAAAACCTTTTTATTGTGTATAAGTAATCAGAATCATATTTATTGGACTGAAGCTAAAACATTGATTGTGTTAAGAAATATAATCGACTTTTCGTTAATTAAATTTAACATATTAAATACTATAAAAATTAGCAATTGTTTACTTAATTTACTCAATATTAATGAGAGCAGTATCCTTGTTTACCTAAGCAATATCTTCCTAAACTCTTCTTTATTCTAACTTGCTTAGCCTTTTGCACCCTTTCCTTGCCTGTCACACACTTTAAAATATTTATCTTGTCTCCCTTCTCTCTCAATGACATATTGGATGTTCAACTGTACTTGTTTTAGTATAAATGACACATTACGAAGACCAGTTGTATTGGTAAATGGGTTTAGTACCATTTAGTATATATATATATATATATGTATATATATATATATATAAAAAGATTTCACATAAACACGTGAAACAACAATCAATGATCAAACCACAATAAGAAATGGGAAAACAAGACTAAGATCTTTCAACCGTAACAAGCGGTCTTCGTCAGAGTCAAAAACCCAACTGAACACTAGATGCAGAAAACATCTGGTGAGGAGTTGAGAAGAGTGGGAGGGAAGAGTGGTATTTTAAAAGGGTGAAAGCACAGGAAAGGACTAATGTCCAGAGAGGGATGTTTGGGGAAACAAAGGAGTACAGTAAGAAAAAGTAAAAAAACTGTCTGCTAGCTGTCAACCCTCTTTGAAGAGGCTATTGCCCTCGTGACGAAAGTATCAAGTTTGAAGAGACCGTTACTAATGTTTATAATATTAGATCTATTAAGTTTATGTCTCTAATTAAATTTAATAGATCTAATATTATAAACATTAGTAACGGTCTCTTCAACCTTGATACTTTCGTCACGAGGGCAATAGCCTCTTCAAAGAGGGTTGACAGCTAGCAGACAGTTTTTTACTTTTTCTTACTGTACTCCTTTGTTTCCCCAAACATCCCTTTCTGGACATTAGTCCTTTCCTGTGCTTTCACCCTTATAAAATACCACTCTTCCCTCCCACTCTTCTCAACTCCTCACCAGATGTTTTCTGCATCTAGTGTTCAGTTGGGTTTTTGACTCTGACGAAGACTGTTTGTTACGGTTGAAAGATCTTAGTCTTGTTTTCCCATTTCTTATTGTGGTTTGATCATTGATTATATATATATATATATATATATATATATATATATATTATATTTCGTTGAACAGCTGACCGTATTTCGCTGATGTCATTTTCTTCACTAGTTTTTCAAGGTTTCTGAATACCTTCTTCTTTCCTTCATCCAAACGTTGGAGAATGTTAATTAAGTTGGAACCGACATGTTTCGACTGGCTTCCAGTCATCTTCAGGGTGATTAATTAAAGAAAGAGAAAAAAAAAGAAAAAAAAGAAGAAAATTATTAGTCTTTGGAGTTGGTATTAAGACACATTATACAGTAAAAGTTTAAAGTAGCTGCTCTTGGTCCTGGTTCTCGAGAGCTACTGACTGAAGTGGGGTGGATGGTGGGGTGGGGGTATTAACAGTTAACGGTTTTTTCATCCAATCAGACGCGTATAGTTTAAGCACTCTTTCGCTACTAACCGTCTGAATATTTATTGTAGGTTTATTCTGTTTAATTAAACAGAATATATATATATATATATATATATATATATTATATATATTATATATATATATATATATATATATATATATATATATATATATATATATATAGAGAGAGAGAGAGAGAGAGAGAGATAGAATATATGTTGTCTTTTTCATATATATATTCGTAAAAGTTGGAAGTAGTCCTTCTTGAATACATTTCGAATACCTTGAATAGGTTTCGAAGTTTTGAGAAACATTCATCATAGTTAAGTAAAGTGATGTCAGATATAACGTTTTTATGTCTATATATAAAAAAGATTAAAGTTTCTCGGTCAGTTTCTTTAGGTTAAAATTAAACTTCCAATGCCACTGTTTAGGATTTTGTTTAAAACCTTTTTCATAGACAGAAGTTTACAATTTTGAAACTAATAATATTGAAAATAATATTTAGTTAGTTCTTAAGTAGTGCTAGATATAAATAGTGTTAGAATGTGTAGTTATGAAAAAAAAAGTTGGGCCAGTTGTTTTTTTTATTCCCCGAGGAACTGAGAAGAGCCTGTAGGACATTAGAGAAACTCTCAAAAAAGGTAACCAAGCATGAAATTGGCATAAAATTTTTAAATATATATATATAATACTGGTCACTATTTAAAATGACCATTTTAATAAAGAAAGAAAATATGCGTCTTATGTTTTCCCTTAATGAGTTAAAAATAGTTAAAACAGACAACTATTTTTAACAGTCCTATATAGAGAAGGACTTAAATACTCTAAGGTTAACTGGGAAATGCACGACAAATTTAACAATAATTATACATCGAGAATAATATTTTTCTTTTGAATAGCTTAAATGTGTATATTTAAACATTTTATTGCCATTTTTTCAGCTCAGATGGCTTGTGATAATAATCTTGTTTTTGTGAAATATGAAAAGTACAGATCTAATCTGCTGCGGCTTGAACAATAAAGGGCATAAAAGTAAAATAATCTGGATTAGATCTAACAATCCGGTTCTTTCTTCATCGTAACCAAAAAGGAATTAACCCAGTGGAGAATTATTCTATTTTTTAATATCAGTACTACCAACTAAAATGTTTTTTATTCCTATTAAATGTTTCTACACATATTTCTTTTACTTTTTTATACTTCTTGTTTAAACTAAAATAAAGATGAAGAAACATATCAGTTATGTAGCAAAATAGTTTGTAAAAATATTTTAATGTGTCAGAAATCATATACGAATTATTATCTTATATTTTATTATTGTTATTTATGTGATTTAGCACCTGGCTTAGCATTTTTAGAAATGAAAAACAGGAATTTTATTTTAATTAAGACAGAAAAAGAAATAGTGAGATAGAGAGAGAGAGAGAGAGAGAGAGAGAGAGAAAGAGAGAGAATGCGAGAGTGCATGGGTCCAGTGGGCTGACATCAAAGCAGCTGGACAGTTTGCTAGCAGTTGGCGTAAATCGATAGCTAAATTTGTTTGACAGTTTTAAAACATCGTTAACTGATTTTCCTTTGTATGTTACACTTAAGTACAATGTTTAATTTTCGTTACTATGCAGAAATAGTCTGATATTTTCTTGAACTATTGAAGCCCAACCGGTTTGATATTTGTTTGCTTTAAGGCAATCTGATGAAACTGTTGAGTAGAGAGAAATATATCTCTATAACGTTTGAGGAAAATTGTAATAATAAGTTGTGAAAGGGTACTCGTAGTTCCATTGCTTTAGGGTGTCACTTGCGCTTGGGGCAGAGTAGCTGTGTGAAAGTGTTATTCTCTTTACAATCCGCTGTACTTCCTGCGTACAATTTGCATTACTATATCTGTCCACATCAATTTTCAATATTAACGCATAACTCTTTTACTAAATACTTTCAATCCTAACTTTACATATTAAGAAAACAATAGAAAAGATATATATTCTATTGCAATATCTGTAATTTTAAATGTTGTAATATTGCAATATTACAAACAATAGAAATATATTCCTATTTTTTCCTCACAAAATTAATATTCAAGTTGGATGATTTACACAAGTTATTACATTAATTTGTATCATAATTATTAATATGATCCATACATCTGGCATAACATTTTTAACAAAGTAAAAATAGACCATTAAAGAAAAAATGATATACTTTTTAACCATATCCCTTATAATTCACGTTAGGCAGAATTAAAATGAGGTCTAACAGGTTACGTTTTGGCCTCCATTTGGTCGAATACAGTCCAGGACTTAGACGTTTCTGACGAAAGTTGGAAAGTCTTGTGGACGTCGTGTCTAAGCGTCGTCTTCAGAGAAAGCGTAAATCTATCCGTCCCAAACGAGGAAGTTAACTTGTCCTTTGATGCAGACTGATACGAGCCCTGGTACTCCTTTAATGTATCTTCTGTATACACTTAAGTAGGGTAAAATTCATGATTCTCTTGTATAGTGCTGCCCTGGTAATAACAAATGAACCACACGTTTTGCCCCCGAAAAACACTAAAAGTGAAGGAGTACAATGCTACGCTTCCAAGAAAAATATCTACAAAACTAAAATTTTGTTAATACATTTAAGAAAACACTATTAAATCATACTATGTATGAAATGCTAGGTAAATATATATGTTTTTTCTAGTTAATAGTAGTGAACAAGTATTAGTATATCCAAGACTGATTAAAACTAACGTTTTGAATACGAGAGGGCACTGGCGTTTGACCAAAACCAAGCAACAGAAACAATAAGAAGAAAAATGACTGAAGAAATAAAAGACAAGGATATATATATATATAATATATATACTCGTATATATATATTGCATTTGAAAATTGTATGGTGAGCAATGTGATACCTACAAAGGAGGATGAGAAAATAGTGCTATAAAAACAAAAAGCAAGTGAGTTCTCATATCCTGTTTTGATTTGTAATCATGTCTCTCAACCTTTCGGTCATTCCATGAACAAAGCACAGCAAATCAATGCTTTTTTACTTGAGACCCTTTAATTAATATTCGTTATTTTAGTTTCTTAATCACAACCTAATCTATAAAATATTCAATTAGTATAGAATTGTACTCTTGAATTTGTAATTCTCGAATTGTTTTGAAGAATTCGAGAATTTGGGTCATTTCTTGGTATCTTGATTTTTCATGTCGATTACTTAAAAGCTCCAGTGGTATATCAGTTAGTCAGTAATTAGCTGTGCATCTAGGAATGATAAGAGAAATGTTTTCAGTGCAGGGTTTTGAGAGATGTAAACAATTGCAATAGAATTTTTTATCAGAAAAAATTCAGAGAGACAAAAAATGTTTCAAACTCAGTAGAAAATGTTGATTTGCCATCTAAACTGTTCATTAATATCTTATATGCACCTTTAACCAGAAAATCTACAAACGTCAATTGTAATATATTTCAATTATCAAATTCAATTGTCAAAGACAAAGTTGTGATAAATAAGAACTGGACAATTAAACAAATTAATACTATCAGTTATATTGAAACTACAAGTGTTATAAAAACGACAAAGAACTGAAAGATACAATTACAATTACATGCCACTCTTCAAATTAGAAAACCTGTCTATTGCAAGGTCATATTATTTTATGGTGTGTTCCAACCTCAACATATATTAAACCTTTCAAACCCAAAGATTTTCTGATTCCCATTTTAAACATCATATCTACATCATATCACATCCAGACACAATGTCTCCTGACTAATCACATGGATACCTAAAATTGAGTGTGCTATTCAATAACATTTCTTCTCAAAAAGTATCTCCGATGTCCTATATTTGTTGATAACCAGTTTTATTGTACCAATGCAGTTCGTAACAAATAAATGATACGTTTGTTAATTTTGGAGTGTTCTTCATTTGATAAAAAGTTCATTACACGGTAATATTTAATCAGTTATTAAAAGTATTCTCCTTCATCAGTATCAGGGGAAACAAGTATATTTTTATAGGGCTCATACTCAGCAAGCTATTATGAAAGTGCCGGCTGTTGTTACATTACATACCACTTGTATAAGACTTCTACTATCCCAGTAGAGTACTAAGAGTAAACATAACGTTGGAAATACCTCACCTGTAGTTCAATTAGTGAAAAGTACACAAGTTCTTTTTTCTAGCTCTGAAAATCTTTAATAAACTTGTTAGACTATCTCCATCACAAAGAAGTTGAAACAGAATTATTTAACAGAAAGCAAATGCCCTTCACAACCTTCAGCAAGACATTTAAAAAAAAGGTATTTTGATTATTACCAATTTTTGCAGTAATTCTAAGAAAGTAAATTACTATGTACCTTAGCACCCTCAACTACTCTGTAATCACAGTTGCTTGTTTCCGAGCGAGATAGAGTATGATTCTCGAGTAACATGATTGGACCACCATCAAATAGCTTCGTGGTACCACAACAAAGGCCATTCCAGCTACGATCCACTCTGTTCAACATACCAACATCAGCTCCACTAGTAAACACAATACAACCTACTTTAACGCTCTTCTTAGTCTAAGAGCACCTGTCGCCTCTTACCAGTGCAAAAAGATGCACAAAGCTACTGTACAAACTAACACTTATCATTACTGAACAATATTTAAATTATAATTTGAAATACCTGATGTATAAAGGGGTTTATCAAGTTACCAGTAGATATGTAAAACTTCCTATTGACTACTGTGAGAATTAATTGTAAAGTTTAAGATCCAAGTTTTTAATAGAATAAATTAGTTTCAGCTAAATATAATAATTAAAAGTAAGAGAACAATTAAAATTCTAGCCAAGAATTTAATTTAAGAAGATCGCACTTGCATAGGAACGTTTAATTATAAGATTGAAGCAAAGTTGTTCAATCTTATTCGGAAGTGAAATAAAAAAAAGAAAGTTTAATTTCCTTTAGGATGTAACGACTTTATTCAAATTGTGGGAAAGATTTTACACGACACGTGCTTCTCCCGCAGAAACATAACGGTAATGGTACAACTTGAAAAAGAGCATGCGTTTAACAAGTATTAACTTGAAACTTAATTGATCTTCAGGTTAACGCTACTTAACTTCTTAATACTATTTTATTTATAATTCTGGTCTTCATTTAATAAATAGATAATAAAAAAGTTCTTTGATTCCATCAACTGCTGTCTGACCAACACAAGTGACACTTTACTCATGGCTTAATCATTACTTCACGTGATTAATGACTAATTTTATAGTTTCCAATTATGAAATAAAAAATTCTCTAATTTAAAGAACAAAGATTTATTTAATTTTTAGATTATTGAATATCAAACATTTATAACAATACATGTAAATTACCAAGTTTATCAGAAAATGTGTAGCTATCAAGGAAAAAGTTGAGGTTCTGAAATTCAAAGTGTAATTTCTAGAATGTTGTCTGTATGCCTAATATGGTGTTTGTTTGTTTGTGTATGTGTGTGTGTGTGTGTGTGTATGTGTGTGTGTGTGTGTGTGTGTGTGTGTGTGTGTGTGTGTTTGTATGTCTGTGTGTATGTTTGTTTTTGTGTGTGTGTGTGTTTGATGTGTATGGCCGAAGGTTGTGTCTGGGAGCGGGAGTCTTAAAGAATTTGTGACAGTCCACACAGTCGCCGTATTTATCAGGCGTGTTTAGTCCTTGGGATGACAGGTAAACGATTGTTTTTGATCAATGCTACATCATGACAAAATCACTTCAATGCTCTTTAACTATTCCAGATATGTCACTATAACTATGCCTAGGCAAGTACGAAAGTTATCCTTCTTCATTTATTTTTTAGGCTTGATGTTTTATGTTTAGTATTCTCCTTTCTAATGTTAGCATAGTAAGATTTCATAAAATTTCAATTAGGCGAGATAGAAATACAACATTAAAAAACTCGTGTGAAATGACCCACAACTTTCATGTACCTAAATATAAAGCAATAATCCTTCCCTACTTTCAGATAAAGAAGTGAAAGTAATAATCATAATCATACAAGAAATACTAGGCATCAAATAATAAATGGAACAGGCTTTCTTCATTAAGATAGTGTTATACCTCGTTAGTCATTTCTGCGCTGTAGGACCTAAGGTGAATTTTATCTGAGTCGGAATATGTTAAAATTAATCTCTTCAAGATAAACTCGTATCATTCATCCTGATACATTAAATGTTATCTATTAATTTATTTTTACAAACATGAAATCTGAAAAGAATAATTTTATCAAGCATTGTTACTTGGTATCAATTATGATTTCCTCAAAAAAAAAAATAGTAAGAAATTCTAACTAATTAAAAGGTTCTTAATGTAAAAGAAATACTTTGAATGACTGGAATACCGTTGATTTTAATCATTCCATTGCAAATGCAAATTTTATCGCATATGAACAGAAAAATGTTATTAAATGATAAATACCAATTTTACATTCTTACAGATTTATAAAAATCATGGACTCAGATGAAATCCCTGAGGAAAATGTTTAAATATAAGTTTTAGAAAATAAAATTTACAATTGACGATGCAATTTCAGTTTACCACAGCGGTCAATTCTTGTTTGTCAAACAACTGAAATGTTTTATAAAATAATTTAATATGTATATTTTTCTATCAATTTTCATAGTTTATGTTTGTAACATTAACAGACTTTGTGGTAGACAAAGTAAAAAATCATTCACACAAAAATGATCAATATGTAATTAACAATTACTGTTTCCTTTATGTCTATCTGGAGCACAAGATACACATCCTGTTAAAGCCGTAACTTGCAAGGTTCTTGATTTCTCACTGGTTAGCTAGAGGTACGACGATGAACTCATTATTTACACAAAAGTGTTCCTTCTTTGATTTCTTTTCAGTTTAATTCCTTAGATCAAATAAAATATATGTATATATTTCCCCTTTAATATTCCTATCGGGACAAGCAAGTGTAAACTTAAAACATAGTTTATCACAATTTGAGAATAGTTCATAAACTTTATATTTTTATATACTTTTGTTTCGAGATCAATAGAGTTATTGCACTGTGTATATAAATGCAAAGAGCAGAATGCATGAATAAAGTGATCGTTAACGCTTAGAAGTCTCCGGTTTAGATAATGGTCAGAAGAAGAAGCAAAATAAAGTATGCAGTTTCTTAAATTGCAAAAAGCCAAACTTGGACAATAAGTAATATTACTTGGGAGTGAAACTGTATCCAAATGATCTTGGAGTAACCACATAGGATTTGCGACTGAAAGAAGTATTCATTTTGTGAGTCAAATGAGACGTCCACCATGGTTTATTTGGTATAGCAAGTGAAATGCAAACCATTATTTCTTTAATAACATATATTTAAAATATCTTTGATGAACATCCACCCAAATGGCATCTTGATAAAAGTACTCAGTATCTTAAGACGTGTAAATCCATTAAAATATACAAAAAAATCTCTTTTTTTCAGCGTGAATATATTTTATGGATAAATTTTACATAGTAACCAATACAAAAATAAGTATGCTTATGATAAAAACAAAAAAATATCCTTTATTATTTTGAACCAGAAAGTAGTATAAGTATCTTGATGATATATCATCAGATACCTAAATTATAATATTTAATGCATAATATAATATAATGCATAATTATTATTATTTAACAATCTTATAACTAAATCTGCACAATAATGCTATGAATGATCTAACATCTTTACCGAAAGAAACATGAAATGCACGTGAATGGACGTCGAAACATCCATATGATATTTAATATTAATACTTACCAAAAATATCCATGTCATTTTTGCATCATACTTAAAAATATTTTAACATTTTTCTGTATCAAACTCTCTTCATAAAATTTCTTCAAATTGTTTAACAATTTTCAAGTCTAAAAAACCTATTTGGCAGGATTCTTATAAGAAATGTTTTAAGTAAATGTAAATAACTCCAGCAAGTAGGACTGATAGAGATTATTAAAAGTTGAGGGTCGGGTTTTATGAGCTGTATTGACTCTTTGAATATAAGTTTAAAATTATTGATTTCTTTCTAACTTAGAAATTTTAATATTAATATAGCTTCTCAGCCATTGATACTTAAAAATCAGAAGATTAACTACTGCTGATTATAAGCCGACGTTTCGTCGAAGATTGTTTGCCATTCTCAAAGCTAAAAACAGTTTATGCAAAAAATGAGTACTATTATGAACAAATCTCCGAAAATAAATACAAGTAATGCCGGCCCGCGAGAGACGCCGGCCCGCGAGAGACTAGAGGGTTGAAGTCCGTATCAACATTGCCTCTCCTATAAACAGAAGGAGCTGACTAATAAACTCCATTCTTGTCTTCAATCACGTGCGAGCTAGTTTATTTAAATTCCTTTTTTTAAAAACCTATTCATTACCCGGACACGCGTAACTGGTGCCGAAACCCGGGATCATTCGCCAACTGTTTAATAGTGTAGTGTTGTGTCCAGTGTAGAAACCAACATGACGAGTAAATAGACAACAGGAGCCGATGTTAGGCTCGCAGTGAAAATAGAACAAGCGAGAGCAGCAAAAGCAGGGTACCTGATGAACCTATTAGATTCGATAAAGAGGTTCGAGGGTGATGCTCGAGAGTTGGACTTGTTCATAGAGAGAATGGACTCATCAAGGTTAGGCAATTCAACAAGACCACAGGTACAGACAAGGACATTACCACTCGCCAGGGTCAGCCTTACGGTGATGCAGGAGTTAGGACTTACGTTTTGTGCGGAGTGGAGTGCGGTGCGAGCAGCCCTTAAGGACAGATATGCTGGAGCCGCAAAGCCTGTAGCTAGAAGTGCGCTAAAAATTTGTGAAATGCGGAAGGAGAATGGTGAGACCTGCGCTGAGTTCGGCGCAGATTGGGGGATGCGACAAGGAAATTAACTATGAAGATAAATGAAAAGTGCACGGACAGTCAAGAAGCGAAATGGAGAACGACGATATATGAAAGATAGCCAGTGAAATTCTCCTCAAGGCAGCTCCAGAACGAGTGAGAATGGCCCTCCGTATCATGAAGCCCACTAGTCTCGAGGAGACAATTAATGCCATCCGGAGGGAAAATGGACGAGAATGTCGGTGTTATATACAGAGGAAGTCAGAAGGAGGATGGGCAGTTGTGACCAGGAGGAGAGTACCTCAGGATAGCAATTCAGAGCAAGAGCCTATGAGGATCGAGGACAAGGGAGGTATTCACAAGGAGAGAAGCCACGGGGACGTTTTGAAGAGAGAAGATCTCAAGCCAGGAGGAACAGCTATGAGGCAGTGGGAGGCTACACGCGAAGAGAGAAGCCAGTAAGAAGAGGATGTTGGGAGTGTGGTGAACTCGGTCACTTCGCGCGAGAGTGTCCGTATTTATATCGCAAGGAGAGACCACGAACGAAACAGTATAGACCAACACCAAGAGATGAGCCCATGGAAGTTAACACAACCCGGCGGGAGAAGATGTGGGGCAGGAGAAGACAAAAAGGGGAAGGCTCTTCAGAGGACGGGAGCTCATCAGAGTCAACAGGGTCGGAGCAAGAGACATCGATAGAACGACACGAGCGCTGGTACGAGCGAGGGAAGTGGCCTTCACTGGAAGAGACTCGTGGTGGGAGGATCGCTATTCGAGAGAAGAGGAAGAAGGATTGAAGGTTAGGCGAGAGGTATATAGGCGAGCAACAGAGGAATAGCATAAGAGGTAAGCTCCCTATATTTTTTTTTCCCAAATGGAAGACTAAGTGTTTGGTAGATACAGGGTCAGATAGCACAATTATGGACAATGAAGTGGCAAAAAGGATGGACAATTATTCAGGGCTGACACCGTGCAACTGCACCTTGGTCACCATGGCAGGAAGGAAGAGCCTGGTAGGCGAATTACAGGTAGAGATGGGAGAATTAATAGGAGAGACCTTGGAGATGAAAGTGCATGTGACCCACTTAGAGACCCAGAAATATGGAGTTATTCTAGGGTGCGACTTTTTGGAGAGAATCAATGCAAAACCTGAGTGTAAAAGAGGGAAGTGGGACATTAAACTAGGAAAAAGGAAATACTTCGTGGAAGGGAGAGTTAAACCAGGGAAGAGAATAACGGTAAACTGTGGAAAAGTGATACCAGGAGAACATCAGGTGAGTGAATTAATGAAAGAATTTGAAAAAGTATTCTATAGTGAAGGACAGAGGTTATCAGCTACAGGTAGGGTCAAACACCAAATAGAACTCCCTGAAGGTACAGTTGTTTACGTGAAACCTAGAAGGTACCCACACCAATTGAAAAAGATAATGCAGGAGCAAATAAAGGAAATGCTGGACCAGGGCATAATACAGAGGTCTAAGTCGCAATTTTCGAGCCCTATTTGGCTGGTCCCGAAAAAGGTCGAGGAGGGTAAACCCCCTAAATACCGGTTGGTAGTAGATTTTAGAGAGTTAAATAAGTACACTAAGCTTGAAAGATACCCTCTGCCAAGGATAGAAGACATACTCGACCATATGGCAGGAGCAACTGTATTCAGTACCTTCGACCTCAAGGCCGGGTATCACCAGATTAGGATGCACCCGAGAGATGTCGAGAAGACGGCCTTTACGTTCGATAGAGGCCACTTCGAATTTTTGAGGATGCCCTTTGGCCTAAAGAATGCGCCTTCCACGTTCCAACGCCTCATGGATGAACTGCTTGAAGGACTGGGAGAAGACTTTACGCAAATCTACATGGATGACATCATAGTGTTCAGTAAGTCAATAGAAGAGCATAAGGAACATGTTACAAGGGTGCTGAAAAGAATAAGGGACTTTGGCTTAAAGGTAGCGATGGATAAAACCCGCTTATATCAAAAAGAGGTTAGATTTATGGGGCACCTTATCTCAGGTGAAGGAGTAAGACCCGACCCTAAGAAGGTTGAAGCAATAGATCGATTACCCTATCCAAAGGGACCCAAAGACATCAGGGCTTTTCTAGGTATGATAGGTTTCTATAGAAGGTACGTAAAGGACTTTGCAGCAATCACGAACCCCTTGACGGACAGTTTAAAGAAAGGAAAGAAGTTTATACAAACAGAAGATCTAAGAGAAGCAGTGGAGCAGTGTAAGAAGGCGTTGCGGGGCCCGCTGTTGCTCCAATTTCCTGACCTAAACAAACCATTCATTGTAATGACAGATGCCAGTCAAGAAGCTATCGGGGGAGTCTTGATGCAGGAAACTATCCAGGGAGAGCGACCAATAGCCTACGCCAGCAGAAAATTATCACCAGCAGAAAAAAGGTATAGCACAATAGAAAGGGAAATGTTAGGCATAGTGTGGACTGTAGAACATTTCCGACCCTACCTTTTTGCGGCTGAGTTCACTATTAGAACAGATCATAGGCCCCTAATGTGGATCGGGAATTTAAAGGAGACGTCAGCCCGGATAGCAAAGTGGAAAGAAAGGATAGCTGCATACAACTTCAGGGTCCAGCACGTAAAGGGCGTTGATAATCAAGTAGCCGACTGTTTGTCCAGAAACGTCAACGTCATTACGAGAAGTAGTACGAGAGAGCCAAGTACCTCCAGGGACGTGCGAGAGTTCTTCGCCAACGGGACACCAGACGCAGATGAAGACCAAGAACAACGAAATGGACCGGAAGCTGAGATTAGTCAGGATATAATAAACAACAAGAGAAATCAAATAATTATAAAAGACGACACAGAAGAAATAATAAACACCCAATTGCACAAATATGGCCACTTAAAAAAATATATTATTACAGGAGGAACGAAAGCGAGCAACGAACAATTAAGTACAGTCATAAACCAACTAACAGTGCCAGGAAAGGTATACCATTTCTTTATAGAATCACAAGAACTTGAAAATAGACTACTCCGACTAATTCAGGAAAGAGAGCTGAGACAAGGAGCTCATTTCATAATCTGTAAGAACCAGGTAGAAACGGTAGAAGACGAAGAGCAGCAGAAAGAGGTCATCCTAAATTATCACAGGGGAAAAACCAACCATCGTGGTGTCACAGAGACCCTTAAACATCTACAGAGGTCGCATTACTGGCTCCAAATGGGCAAGAGGATAGCCCAAGTGATAAAGGACTGTGAAATATGCAAAAGGAGGAAGTATGAAAGAGTACCACTTGTACCTCCATTATTACAAAGTCAGACGCCCGAGGGACCCTTTGAGGAGCTAGAAATTGATATATTTACATACGACGGAAACAAATATTTAACAACAATAGATAGACTAACGAAGTTAGCCTCAGCATGGCCACTAACAAGTAAATCAAGTGAAAGTACAGAAGAGGCATTGCTGTCGTATTTGGCCACGTTTGACTGCCCGAGAACGATCTATATGGACAGAGGGCGAGAGTTCAACAACGTTAAAATAAAAACCCTGTTAAAAGAATTCAATATAAACCCCCATTGGTGTACACCGGGTCATCCAAGGTCCCACGGAGCAATAGAGAGACTACATAACACTCTAACGGAACACTTGCAGTTATTGGCTGATGCAAAAAACATAAAGGGTCATGTGGCAATGGCCAGAGCGGTCCTAGCATACAACAGTAGTATTCACTCGACCACAGAGGCAACACCATTTGAATTGCGGAAAAAGGAAGCGGATCCACAAAGGTTACATAATAGAGTCAAAGCAGCAAAAGAAAGATGGACCAAGCAATATAATCAAAGGAAAGCAGAAGAAACAGTAGGGTTGATACAAGAAGGGGACTTCGTATATAAACTGAATAGGCAGAAGCGAAGGAAATCGGACCCGAGATACGTAGGGCCATACGAAGTACTCGCAACGTTACCGCGGTACAGAGCACAGATATGGAGGATAGGAACGGACACCCTGAAACAAGAAATAGTTCATTTTCAGGAACTGCGACGGTGAGAAGGAAAATCCCACCAATGGTGCGAACGATATAGTGTAGTTATGTGTGTTTACCTTTGTTAATTTTGTTATTTTTGTTTTGTACAAATAATCATAGAAGTTCATCTTTTGTTATTTCTGTAATTTCTATAAACAATGTTAATTCAGTTACTTGTGTGGACGTCATTTTATTTTTGAATGTTAAAACATTATATTCATTTCTTATGTTTAGAGTGAAGTTTTGTTTTGTTATTTTATGATATAACTCAGACACTTGTACGGAGAGCATTGTTGATAAGGACTGGGAGGGGGCAGTAATGCCGGCCCGCGAGAGACTAGAGGGTTGAAGTCCGTATCAACATTGCCTCTCCTATAAACAGAAGGAGCTGACTAATAAACTCCATTCTTGTCTTCAATCACGTGCGAGCTAGTTTATTTAAATTCCTTTTTTTAAAAACCTATTCATTACCCGGACACGCGTAACTTACATCTACAGCATTTATACAAACAGAAAACATGAAAACCTTGGACATAAGCAACTACACAAATGAAGTAAAAGAAAACCAAATATAGACAGTGTCATTGTTTTTTATAGAACAGGTATGTTTCAAACATAAATACTTTTATTAATAATTAAGGCTAAAACAATTTGAATAGATTAGTAATATTGCAAATAACTCTGCGGGAATATCTTCACCGAACATTAAAGGAAACAGAAAACAAAAACGCAGTAAGGAAAAAAAAATAACTAACAAATTCGGGGGAAATAAAAGAATGTATAAGTTATTATCTGTTTTATGAAAGAAAAAAAAACTATTTACAGCATTTATCTAGTATAATTTGTTATAATGTCAAACAAAAAAATCTGGAGTGGCCTACACTCAACTTACTATAAAAAAATATATCATTTTTTTAGGGTATATATTCTATAATGTTCCATTTAGGTATAATATAAATGTTTAAATATGAATGTTTATTAGTTTATCATTCCTGGAGGTAGTACAGATAGTAACTGAACCACTTATCAATACATATGCTTATTTTTTTATATCATTCCACTGATACATATCATATCATTAGTATAACTACAGCAGTAAAAACATTTTTGAAAAGTGAAATAGTAGATTTCAAGTTACGAACTAATCTCTTACAGTAGGACATGACTTTTGACACAATAGCCAGGGCCTCAATGAGTAAATACGAAGCAAGAAATGTTGAAGAATTGGTTTTCTATTCCTGGAAAACCTGATAAAAACATTCAGAACACCAGAAAAATTCTCAAAAAAGGTAAAAACCTGAAATTGGTATAAAGTTTTGGAACACACGTTGCAAAGATTGCTCTGCATATTATATATATGCATAGACAACAGGAAGGGTTCTTGTCTAGCAAAAGCTGTTGTCATCAGCCTACATGTATCACTCTTTATCATAATTATGACGGAAATATAGTTCATAATTTGTTTATGAACTTCATTGTTTTGGGTAATATTAGAGGCATGAAAAAGGTCTTCTTTCGTTTTTTTTATAGCAATAGGGAAACCATATCTATGTCACATTTTAGATGACTGAAGAGTTGACTTAACAAGACTATTTCATGAACCCACAAATTTGCAAGAGTAATATGACATTAATAATTACAATACTCCTATCTATGGTGCCTGGGACTTTTAGACATAAAAATATTTATACGAAATAATATATCAATAACAAGAGAAAATCAAAAGAAGTTGTTCCAGGAATTTCAGTTAGCAAAATTGAAAAATTTGTAAAGCTTAAACGACTTAGTGTAAGCTGATCTTTGATAAACAAGAAACTGATAATACACGCCTTGAAATCCATAAAACCATCACTAATATATAGATAGACTAATCTAATATCTACAGCATGGCTTACAATATTTTAATCTAGCATTAATTGTTGAGTACTTGAAATACAACCGGTTAAAAATAGTGATTACTTAAAACAGTGCAAGGGAGATATGGTATGTCCTCTATTGTGTTGATTAGTAGTGGCTGACTGACTGATTATTCTAAATATTCAAGGTTACGGTATGCAAGGATATTTGAATGATCTCCGTTTTATAAGAAGAAAATTATTTGAAGTAATGGACTCTGCAACTCTGCTATGGAAAACGTTGGAGTCAGACATGCACTGTCTGAAGATCTTTTGTATAACACACACCAATTTTCATAAAGAGTGCAATTGATGAACAGATAAGAAAGGATGCATATAAAAGGTGTCCAGAGCAACCTTGTTTTATTTAATAAACTAACCTCTTTCAAACTGTACCTGAATGTTTAACGAAAATAATAATACATTTACCGAGGGATTTAGAAATTTATGTAGAATATCCAAACGGACATTATTTTCTTAAGTAAAAATGTTACGTACTCGTATATGCCAGATAGCCGCTTTTTAAAGGGAAACATTTTTTAACAAATCCTACACAAAACGAATAGAAGTGAGAGATGTTTCTCTAACGACAGTTATGAAGTTCATTTAACAACTTAAAATCTGTAGTTGACTATAGAAAGGACAAAGAAAAACATAGTAGAACAGATATTGCAATGGTGGTCACTTGTCCGATGACACTCAAGCACTCAGTTTAATAATAACAATATGTCAAATTTTTCAGATCAATCATTTTAAGTTTTTTAAAACTAAAAATTTATATCCCTTCAGTAAGTAATGCAATTGATTACCTTTGTATTTAATAATACTTTATCAGTGAGTTTGAAATCACGGTGGCACGATGAGCACATTAAAACAAAAACCAAAAAACAAGTGATATCAACTAGTTTGATGCTATGTTTAGTTATAGTAAATTTAAGTGCAGGTTACTATAGATTGTTTCTCTCTACTTCTCTAGCGTGTTGATTTATTTTTCTTTTTTTACATACTAAACTAAAATATGCAATAACTGATTATTATATCAGAATTTTTTGTATCACAAAACGGCCAGTTATAAAAAAAAAATGTAATTTTCTTAACTTATATTAAAATTGTGATCTTTTAAACAAACAGATTAAATGACTTTCATCACAAAAATAGCTGTACATGCATTCTATTTTTTTTAAGTTGATTTTTCAGTTAGTGTGTATCTATTTTTGTGTTCATATATATAAAGGACTATTTTCAAATGACTCTTAAAGATGAAAAAAAGTGTTTTGTCATATTATTCGCTAAACAGAGGTGAATGTATTATTCTAAATATAAAGAAGGTCATATTTTTAAAGGCATTGAATGCTTTCTTAGAATGTGTATTGTTGTCTCCACGTTCCATTGTTAACAGACTTATAATGATGAAAGTAGCATCCAACTCTATAAAAAAATGTATTTGTGTTCCTCGAAAACAATGTGTTTTATGTCATAGATTCTATAAATATTGTGTTCATTTTATATGCAATGTAAATTTGCCTCGTAATTTATTTTCAAATTTAATAGAAGAATAAAAATTAAATAACATGTTACACAAAAGAGAGAAAAATCTGAAGATGTGTACGGTACTCTATTCTGTGGAATAATCGGAAAATATAAGATTAGATAGTTCGTTATAAATCAAAATTTTATATTCTAAATCAAAATTGTTATACATTTTTAACACTTTGTTATGAAATTATTATACTAAAGACTTGACCAAATATATAAATTTGAAAAGCCGAGGAAAGTTATCAGAGCGTAGCTTTGATAGAATATTCAAGTTATGGCTGGATGGAAACATTATCAACAAAGATATGTTTTCAGTCAGTCCACGTACTAACAAAATCCTTACACTGATATTCGTGATTGTGATAACTCAACAATTAATAATGTAGTCATGCCAAATTTAACATAAACAGAATTTAAAAACCCTGGAATGGACTACACTCAACCTTGCTATAAGTAAACATAATTAAAAACTTCTATGGTATATAATATATAATATCCCATTTTGGCATAATATAAATGTCTAAACGGGAGATGTTTGTTACTCTTTCATTCCTGGAGGTAGTATAGCAAATGATTAATCCAGTTATCAATATACACGCTTTATTTTTATAACAAACCAGTGATGTATCAAACTACAGCAGTGGCAACATTTTTGAAAAGCCAGAGTAAAAATTTCCTGATACAGAATAATCCTTTACAGGAGAACATAGATTTGTTCCAACAGCCAGTGGATCTCCTACACAGGTTATCTGACCTCCTTCTGGATTGAAGATTCAAGACAATGTGAATCACATATAAAATAAATGATCGATAATGAAGCTGAGTAGATAAGTGGGAAAAGTATTTGAAATGATTGAGCCAATGGAAAAGCTGTACCTTTGACATTTGTTCAAACATTAGGAAAAGCGAATGGTGTGAATAAATAGCAAATGAGTCAACAGGGCTCAGCCACACATCACAGTTCAAAGGAAACATGAGTCATCCAGCTCGTAAAGGAAACTAATTAGCGAAAAAATTAAAATGAAACCATTTCTTTACGTAATTTTTTCTAAACAAGGTTCATGTTGGAAGAAAAAAAGTAATACACGTCAAAATAATAAACACATGAAGGATACAATTCGCATAATCTATTGCGTTCACAAATAGATGTGGTAGAGTCAACACAGTTCTACTCAACTGGTCTATTTTTTTTGACCAAATTTAAACAAATCATAATAAATTTTATAATAACAATATAATCATATTACTTTGTTGGAATATTTTTGATTAGACCGTTAAATACATTTAAATATCTCGGATTAACTCTTTTAATTTAAAATGGGAACAGTTCTTTCGTCTGCCTGTCTGTTATTTTACATTATATTGAATTTATTTACATACTTTTAATATCTCTCTCTCACACACACACACACTCTCTCTCTCTCTCTCTCTCTCTCTCTCTTCTCTCTCTCCCTCTCTCTCTATTAATATATATATACATATATATATACAAAACTAAAGTTTATCGGGACTTGTTCAGTTTTTCAGGTTCAAATTAAACTCTCATTGCCAACGTTTGGATCTTGAATTCAGTGTCACGTGTTCATTCACACTACAGTTGTTGTTAAAATCTACGTAATATTTTTCTTTGTAAAATAATTTGTAATGTAATACTTAGTTTGTCTGTTTCAAAATTTATATTTCTGGTTATGAAAAAGGTTTTAAATAAAGACCGAAACGTTGGCAATGAGAGTTTAATTTGAACCTAAAGAACTGACCGAGTCCCTATAAACTTTAGTTTTGTTTCTATTCCACGGTCGATATTTTTATCAATATACGAGTATATATATATATATATATATATATATATATGTACGAGTTTAAA
The DNA here is from genome assembly GCA_026182355.1 of Hermatobates lingyangjiaoensis. Classification (NCBI taxonomy): domain Eukaryota; kingdom Metazoa; phylum Arthropoda; class Insecta; order Hemiptera; family Hermatobatidae; genus Hermatobates; species Hermatobates lingyangjiaoensis. The sequence goes on along the minus strand of JAPFBL010001935.1, from coordinate 2,047,006 downwards.
ATCAAAGAAGAGTAACACACATAGTAATGAAACTCATTTGCTAACTCAAATTTTTGAAAAATTCGTCTTCAGTAGAAAAGAGAGAGGTAAACCAAGCACACTATAAACGCAACGGCAGATAACCCCCACTGCCGTTAACGTAACGTTCCGTATGAAAAAACATACGCCAGACAAGCATAATGTTAAATTAACCCGAGAGATGCTGGTTAAAAATACTAAAATTATAAAAAAAGAAAGTAACCACCATAAACTGAAAATTTTAGAGGCTATATTAATTCAAAAACTGAAGCCACTCCTAAATATTTAGGTCGAAAACAGTAGCCGTATTTTGAAGCTGTTTAGTTCACATCAAGAGCATCCTGAAACCCTTGCAGGTAGCGACTCAGGCCGAGAGGTCACTCACCCCATATATATATATATATATATGTGTGTGTGTGTGTGTCTATGTGAATAAGAAAAAGAAAGAGAGAGAGAAGGAGAAAGGTAATGTGTGTCTTGTACATACATTTATGTGTACATGTTTATTAATTTTGCCTAAAAGCAATTCAAATAGAATTAAAATTTGAAAATTGATTTAAAATATAAATAACGTGAGTTGGAAAATTACTTCTTCAGATGGATTTACATAAAATGCTTCTTGACATAGAAGAGAAAGTGTAGAGTGCATTGGCGAAGCTTACAACTTAAGGATGCACGCTATGTGTCCTTAAGTAGTCGTCCGTCTATAACAGGTTGAGACATTTTATGAAAACTTACCTGACTCTTCTCAAACAGAAAACTTCTTCCCCATCGTGATATATGTCTTTAAGAAAACTCTCACCTTAGTTTCCTAGCAAATAATATATCGATGGCAGTTTCAAGAGAGAATTATGGCTACAGAGTTTAAGGGAATGCAGCGGTACCACAAATTAAATTGGTAATTCGAAAAAATACCAATATAAGTATCCGCATACTAATTTTTCATAAAGATATATAAATATATTTATTAAAAGCATCTTTAAATTTTTTTCTTTCAAAATAAAAAAAAATTATAAATAAGGAGAGACTTAAAAGCAACTAAATAATCTAAAGATAATATTTTTTTAGTTCGTTATTTCTGACTTCATGCATTAACTGACTATTTAAAACAGACTTTTTATAATTAAAAATATGTTACTGTTGGGCAGTAAAAAAAACGCGTACTTTTTTATATAAATGTTAAGTCACATAAAAGATTTTGTTGTAAGTTACCTTGACAGGGATACAGATGATGATAAGAAGAAGATCTGCAGAAGCGAGACTGGCGAGGAAGACATTGGTCGTGCTCTTCATCCGTCGATAACGCAAAATCGTGAAGATAATCAATCCATTGCCCACGATTCCCAAAATGAGAGTCAGCCCGTAGACAAGGACAGCTGGAATGAGTTCCTCCCAGAAGAAAATTGACGCTGATTCATCCAGGTCGTAATCGTATACATCCTCTTCTGAACTTGAGTTGTCTCCTCCTTCACCATGTGAGTATGAGTTGTTCATCGCTCACAAGCCAACCTAACCAAAAATGTATTACAACCAATTTTGCATAAGTTATTAAAAATACTATACAAAACATTAAGTTATTAAGATGAAATTATCCCCTTAAAAAAATTTCAACATTCTTAACATCTTCAACATACCATATATGAACTGGCGCAATCTATTTGAAACAGTTGTGTTCAACAAAATACGCAAAGCATAAGTATATTTACGCAAGTAAGCCAATTTAGGTGGAAATCTATAATTCTTCAGAGTCTCTCCTTGATATATATTTTGTATGTTATCTCATATGAAGAACTATCAGTTTCTTCTAGGACTGCTATGGTAGAAGTAAAAGAACAGGATGCCCAACAGTTCCTTCATTTTATTACATTCATTTTAATCCCTTCCATAGGGGTCCAGGACATATGATGCGTCTCTTTAAGCCTCTCGGACTCTACGCTATTCTCACCTCCTTGTAGTGGCCCCTGGACAGAGTGACGAACGAGAGTAAATTCTTTCCTTTTTCCTTTCTTCCTTTCTTTTCCTTGTCTCATCTTCTATCAAACAACAGGGAGACCTTGAATGGAACATCTGCAAATTCCCTCAGGTGGGATGGAGGCTGTGCAGATCATCTCTAAGGTGGCTATTACCTCTCAGTGTAACAGGAGTATTTTATCGTAATACTGGAACCATGGATCATAAAGAACCAGGTTAATAAAGAACAGCTTGAAGATTTCGTGTTATAAAACCTGTTAAAAAATTCTAAAATTTGCAATCAAAGTACAGTTATAATTGCAGTGAAGCTACGTGACCAGCCGATCTGGATAGCACCTGCTTAAGTAGATTGTGATCAAAATGAGTCTTTTCCATCTATCAGCGTATGCAGAGCAGTTGAGAGAACGACCGTTCGTTCCAATGATTATAACAGGATCAATCACTATCTGTACCACCTCTAGGAATGAAAGACTTTAATATACATCTCTCATTCAGACATATATATTATATCTAAAAAGATTTCACATAAAAACGTGAAATAACAATCAATGATCATACCACAATATGAAATGGGAAAACAAGACTAAGATTTTTCAACTATAACAAGCGGTCTTATCAGATGGGTTTTTGACTCTGACGAAGACCGCTTGTTACGGTTAAAAAATCCTAGTCTTGTTTTCTCAATTCATATTGCGGTTTGATAATTGATTATATCTAAATGGATAATAATATATTAATAAATTATTAATAAAATAATAAAATTAATTTTAAAATAATAAAATTATTAATAATAAATATATTAATAAATGGATAATTGTATCTAATATATAATCCCAAAAAGTATGATATTATATTTACTTGTAGTAAAGTTGAGTGTAGGCCACTCCAGATCTTTTATTAACTGAAAAAAAAGAGAAGCCATTGAAGAATGGTATCAACTATGGAGGGTTGTGTCTCCTTAACCAATGGTTTGAGGAAACTCATAAAAACCTTTACTTTATCTTTTACTCATATTCTTTTGCTTCCCTATATCTCTCACAATAGACAGACCCACTTCGTCAACTTGTTCTCTTATATAACAACTGAAACTTTTCCAACCGATGTAAGAAGTACTGGCATGCAAGGATGTGATCGAAATGAATTTTTACTTGTCTTTTAATCCTAACAGTTATTGTATCTTCTTAATGTAGTCTTCCGACTAATATAAAGATTTAACAAACACCAAGTTAAATCCTCTAAGGTGTAATTATAGAAACTGAGTCAATCACTCAGGAACTGCTCAGCTTTAGAGACTAAGGAAAAAACCATCATTCAGCTCTTAAGTTTCTAGGGGCATGTTCACACCATTGTCTTAAGCGAAACTTCAATTTATTTTAACTTATTTATTAAACCATATGTTATCCTACTACTTTTTATTTTTACTTTAATTTTTATGGGTTTATTTAATTTACTGAATTCATTTATTAAATATTTATTTTAATGAGTTAGGTTTTATTGTATTTTATATGCTTTAATATTATTTTTTCTTTTTTAGACTTTCCTACTACTTTTTTTGTTTCTGTTATCCTAACCTGTACTATTCTACTCGTGAATTCAATATCATGTTCACTGCTTTCTTCTCTGAGAATTGCTATTGACGGGGTCAAAAGTTGAAAGTAAGTCAAATATATTGCTTTTTTCGGTTTGAATAAAACCCAAATAGTATATTCATAGGATCATTGATTCATAGAAACATAGTCATGACAGTTAAGTTAGTGACAATCATAGAAAGTCATAAAACGAATAAATAGACAGGTTTTTTATATTTAAATTATGGACTTATAACATTGAAAATAATTTTATACATTTCAAAATATACAATATGAAATAAGTAATAAAATGAAATAGTTTATTACTGTTAGTTATTACCAATATTAGTATAGTAGTCTTGTATTGTGGATGAAACGGTCATTTTAATAATGCACTCAATTGTAAATATAAAACCATTTGAGCATTTGGGTGTACATTTTTCAGCTACGTGAGTGTTCAAACGGTTTCGGCGTCGATTGTAAATTTGCAGAACTTTCTATGTAATTTGTTATTTATCCTCACACGCATCTTATGTTATTTTAAATGACACGCACAAAAACACACACTCACACAAACGCCTGCATTGGAAATATTTCTATTGAGTGATAGAAGAGAAATCCAATATGTTAGCCACATTCCATAGTTGTTTTTTTAAAAAAAACTATAATCTGAAAGGTCAGTATGAAACAAATATATATATGGCTAACTTTAATGGTAAGCCAATCACAAACTCTGAGACTTCTGATAGAATTTGAGCATACTAATTCAGCATTTGACTTATGTCTTCCCTAAAAAAAGATACATTCATCAGGCTTAATATATTATTTGACAATCCCTGGGTATATGACCCTCTACCAAAAAATTTGGTATCTTTTATTATTGATGACTTTTATTATTATATAATCTGCAATTTCGTACACCCGTTCGGTTAATGTCACCACTGTAAGCAGACCTTAGTGAAGAAGGATAGTTACCGCTTAAAGTTTCCTTTCCTTTCTAACTTTTAACACCTTTGGTGCAAAGCGCTCTTAAGTTTTCATTCTTTGAGATGGAAACACCTAACTTTGCCATTATATTACTTTTTCTTTACCAAATATATACTGTTATATTTGTGTGAAGTATAAATGATTATATATATATATATAAAATATCCAACAGCACAATAAAAGAAAAGGACAAATGATTAATAATCCTCATTATACCTCTTAATAATTCACTTAAATGATATAAAAAAATTAAAAAATTTTCTAATCACATATTGTAAATTTTCAGTTATAAAAAATATAACCTACTATGACTTTGTCAAAAAAAGTGCTTAAAATCAATCACCTATAGTACAGTAAACTGTATTCTCACAGCATTAACTTTAATTGTATTAAAAGTTTTATATATCTTACATAGAAAATTAGACTAATGAAGGTACTTCATAAATTTTTATTTTACTTAATCATATTAATCATAAAAAAAACTTTTTTCAAGACTCATAAATTTAGGCATTTTGAGATATGTTGAGTCTATTTTTGATGATTTTTTGATTATTAGTGTGTGTATGTGAGTTGAAATAGGTGAGCATGTACATCCAACCCAAAGTCTTGTGAATACAGCACAAGTTACATAATTTAATAGATCAAATTTATATTATATCCTAAATCAAACTTTAAAATGATGACGACCTGTAACATGGCAAGCAAAACTGCATTAAATGAGAAAGTAATTTAATAGCCAACGATGTTAATTTTCTGAACTCAACTGCTGACTCAAAAAATACAAATTTTGTTATTCTTTTAAAAGTGATATCTGCAATCGAAGAAAGAGTAACGGAAGAGCAACTAGAAAAAATTTCTTTTCATGTATATATGTTTAAAAAGATTGTCACAATCAAGGAGATTTTGACACTATACTGTTACAACATTTGGCAACCAAATTAAAATTAGATTAAAAGAAACATATCTCTTTTCAATAGGATGAGCTGAATTGTATTTTAACTAAATTTCATGTAAAAGGGGTGTTAAGGACATTTTGCGAATTTCGTAAAAAAGATTATCTTGAAGGACTATTGATTGCAGGAAATTAACATTTTGCACAAGTATGATATGATAAAAATATATAGTAAGTTATGATACAAATTTATCAAGAATGTCAATCCAGCACATCCACCAAGTGAGGCAGTTAGTTCAAAAAACGTAAATCACAACTTCTCTTTAGTCTTTACTTGTATCGTTTGTCCGATTTAAAATTTAAATTTTCTAATCAAAATGTCCTTAATTTAAATATTTTATAATCAAAATAAAACCAGACAATTTGATTACAATTTAAATTTTTAAAAAACAATCAATAATTGCTGCATTTACAAGTAATTTTGGGATGTAAAAATCATAAACAATTTTAAATTATTGAATGATATAATACGAGGAAATATAAATGCCATTGTAGTAAATTGGATTTCTTATGTTTTTGGTAGAAGTATCGTCTTTCATTGTATACAGTTAGGTTAAATAACTGTGGTATAGTTGTAAATTTGATTCATGTTTAAAGTCATGACACTGTAATATAAGTATGTTATAATTGTGTTATGAAATAGTATTAATGTGTAGGACATCTTTTAAACAAGTGCATTCCAAGGTGGAATGCTATTCGAATATTCGCGCAAATTTTGACTTTTCATCAAGACAAGTAAATTAACAATGTCAAAATATTATTACAAGCTTTTGACGAATTTATTGCAATGAGGTCCTCTGGGTTTATTTTTATGGTATCTACTTAAAATCAGTATTGCAGGAATATGAAGCATTTTTTTTTTTACTTTAAGTAACAATATAGTCCTGAAATACGAAAGTGCACCTTGACGTAACTGTTTTAATTTTTGCTGACATTAACATTGAAAACTGTTCCTAAAAATCAAGAAAAAAATATTTTAAAATAATTTTACACATTTTTAAGTGCTATAAACAGTTATTTTGAAACAAAATAAAAATAATTATATGTAATAATTATATTTACATGGTTTGTATTAAACATTTGAAATTATTAAAAAAAAATATGGTATAAACGTATAAATTTCACTGTGCTTTGTTGTGTTTCCATGTGTTCTTTTGACACAGTCGTTATTCCTTGTTCACTTCATCATACTAATTTAGTGAATTATTGCTAAAAGAATTATACATATGTATGATGAATATGGTTATAGTTATTTATTTACATGATATCTGGCTGAGTGTGGCTGCTATTTCATCAAAGATATTTTAAATACGTCTCCAGTCCCTCTAATTGATTGAACCTAATACATTTAACAAACATATAAAAATTTCCTTATTTCTTTTTGTAATATTGAAACAAGACTAAGGAAATCTTTTAAACTGAAACTTTTGAACTCAAAACGGTAACAGTAATAGCTAATTTAAATCTGTTTTAGCTGAGTAAATTTGACCTGAATATCTGATGATATGAAATGTGCATGTCAAGACTATTTAGACATAGTTGTGCTGTTTCATAAAAGTTAATAACATTTACAAACATAAAGGTGTTGAAGTTGAAAATGACGCTCTTGGTAATCCAGATTATTAAAGTAGGGTGAAAGAACTTAATTGTACTTTCTTCATAAAAAGGTGTTAAATTCAGCCAGTATTTTGGTCATTCGAGAAGTGTCAAATTGTTTAAATCCTGTTTCTATATGAATATTTTCCGTTACGAGTTTTATGTCTCCTGAACATCAAACGAAAAAAATATCACTAAAAATCTGGAGTCAAACACCACAGACTTTCCTTTTAACCGTTCCTCATTATAAACTAATAGTCGACTAGGGCTTCCACTAGATGAAGAGAAATACAGTTAATAATTAATGTTCGGCCATTTTTTTTGTTAATATATAGATTTAATATCAAGCATATCAAATCATTTTGAATTTAATATGGAATAAAAACAAATTTAACTAAATCTAATTGTATTAGTTTAGAAAATGTAATCTATGAAAGCATACTTAAGCGCGTGAATTTGAAAAGAAATATTTAACAATAATATTTGCTATCAACCTGGCCATATTTTAGAGACATTGTCTACTGTTGTACCTTAGATATTTTATGTCAGTTAGGCCTAACTACTAGTAGAGATCCTTTGGACGTGGTTAAACATTGTTTGAATAGTTGATTTCTGTGCTGCTACTTCAGAGTCCCATCTCATTTAAGTCCTTTAACCAATCTAAAACCCCACACACAGAGGTAGTAACATAATCAACATTATTTACACCCTCACCCAACTTAATCTCTTTTACTTGACTCCCAACCGTATAAACTACCCTTCACATTAGCTTGTCACCAAATGAAATCTTTAGTGTTTACAATCGGAGCAGTAAAGTTAAATTCTCTGCCATGCCAAGAGTAGTTGACCAACTATGAGCCCTCTGGTGACAGCATCAAATCCAGAACAGAAAACATAGGCCCTGTCAGTATCATACTAATTGACCAACGCATCTAGTCAAAGTGCAATGTCAAAAGTTACCTAGCTATTTGTTCTTTATATAATAATATGTTCTCTACTATAGGAAACCCTCCATACAGTCCAAAAAATGCTGTAAAATCTATCTATCCTCTCTCAGATAATTGTGCTTAGTCCCAATTACTGAACATGTCTTTGCAGTGAAATGGGCTATATAGGTAAAACCAATAATCCACGTAGTCACCTTCTATCAACTATCTTCCTGGCAAGACTTCAATAAACGAAAAAATTGAAATCTCCCCACTCGTCCACTTCTCCCAAAATATTCACTGTACTCTCATCTATAGTTCTCGTTCTGGGTCTATAGCAAGATTACTTGAAAAAAAAACCTGATCCTCTCCCCCTGTTAGTCATTAACAACCCATTATCACCTATCCAAAGTGACTCCAAAGAATCCTTCTTTCCTCAAATTTTTAAAAACAATGACTCTATAAACTCCATCAACGTTTCTAGTATTGACTGTTCAATAGATCATTGATCACTCCCCCACTCTCACCACCACGCCCAATTAAAACATTAGAAAATTAGCAATTTATAATTTTCTATTTTCTGAACAATTTTTGGTAAAATGTAATTGTACTCTAATGAGCCGTTTTAGTGTGAAACAAAATTTTTCTGAAAACATAAAATATACCATAATCTCCCTTTGATTAATGTAATTTAAAAAAAAAATATCTCAACACATCCATGACATAATGTTTTATTCTTAGGTATAGTTTCATTTTGATTCATCAAACTGTTTAGCTTGTATCCTGCTCACAAGCTTTCAGATTGAATCATAAGTCAAATTTTTTACATATCATTGAAAACTTTTCAGTTATTGCTTTCGTCGCTTCCATGATAATTCCGAAATTTCATGATTCGATATCACTGATATTTTTTCTTACATGTTTCTGATATTATTCAAACATATTAGGAATATTTTGAAGTCTTGAAGGAACAAAAATAGCTTGAATCTTCAATGCAGAATTAGATCAGATAGATGACATCAAATGTAACAGGCCCATTGGTCAAGTAATTTTACAGATGGACATGTAAAAGATCCACTGGCTACAGGAACGATATATTTCTCCCGTGAGAGGTTATTCCATACTATAAAATCTTCACTGGCTTTACAAAAGTGTTATTACTACTGTGGTATCACTAATTATATTATATAACAATATTCCACAATAAACACATAAAATAACAATCAACGTCTACACCATATAAACAAATGGGAAAAAACTAAGATCATTCAACATAACAAGTGGCCTTTGTCATTTGGGATTGGACTCTGATGAAGACCGCTTGTTACGGTTAAAAGCTTTTAGTCTTTTTTCTCATTGCTTATTGTAGTTTGGACCAATTATATTATATGCATCAATTGTGTGATATATAAAAATAAGCGTATTATAACTGGATCAATCACTATTTGAACTCTACCTCCAGGAATGAAGCACCAATAAACAACTCCCATTTAGATAAATTATATTGTACCTAAATGGGACGGACATTACGTATTATAGACACAAGTAGTTTTCTATTATGTTTGTAACTGCAGAAAGTTAGTCTACTCCAACTTCTTTTGAAAAGAATTTGACCAACTCTTACCTGAAATCACCAGTTTTTCTTACTACTACTACTTCTGCCAAAATTTAAAACAGTATTTTTTCATTATTACAATAATTTTTGTATTATAATAAAGCTAAAAAAGAACTTATGATACCAACAATTGTGTAAATACATTAAAATCAGTAATCGATTTTTTAATCAATTTTATGCCTTATTTATAGCAAAGTGAAAATAGACAGAGGACCTCAAAACGTTGATGATATTTTATATATCAATATAAAATATATTGATATTTTATTTGTAATTTACGAATTTTAATCACCTACCACATATGATATTTCAATGTTTAATACAAGTAGTTTTAGTTAAAAAAAAATATTTCCTAAATATACAAAATTTACTACAATGATCTTATTTTTGAAGTAATTGGATCAAAAATATATTGGGCTCAAATTTCTGTAAGGAAATATTTCAAAGTTTAATTTCATTAGGATCTGTGAGTAGTGTGACTCGTATTGCATTCACTATTTTTCTGTCTAAAATTGAAACAAATTTCTTTGTCTTCTTAAGAAGAATTATGGTAAAGTATTTTATTAATTGAAAATGTTTGAAGTCACTCAGTCAGTGAAAACATTAATTTAATATTAACTGCAATATTACAGGCATAGTTGGAAATAGTCAAATAGAATATAACTTGATATATTATTTGTTATGATAATATTTCTACTATTACGATAAATAATAATATTATGATCACATAAATAACATTCATCACGTGACCTTTTTGAATTTTTAGGATACGAAGAAAAATGTGATGGCAAAGACATATAATGAGTATTAAAATGGATTTCCCACAAGGCAATATCTCATCATTTTTCATAGATCATTATGAAAGAGTCAACTCTTATACAACATTGGACAACAAAAATTTAATATTTTAGTTTATTGAGACTTTTTAGTATACCTAAGACTGCACCCAACAAAGAATTAAAATATTTTTGGTGGGAAGATTCAAGTACTATCTTTTTGAATAGACTTTAGAAAAGAGAACAGCTATCAATTTACTGCAGACTTTCAAGTTATAGTTCCATTTCTAAATGAGTGGAAATAAAAAAATATATGATTTCACAATAAATAGAAGCTTTTTAACTGCCACAAGTCTTATTCGTTAGATTCTATTATTGGATTTTTCAAAACATACAGTGATTATAAATAAATTAATAACGACTATACCATAATTTGAAATTAGTCATTTAGGATTTCTGAAGTGAAAAAAGGTACATTATCTTTCAATGTGTAGTTTAAAAATTATTTTAGCATGAAATAACAAGTTTTTTACACCAAATTTATTGGTTCCTTTTCTATTCTTTTAGTAGGTAGGAGAGAAGTAGAAAAAATTAAACAAACATACTTTTTAGAAAGATTTAAAGAAAGAAAAATGAAATATTGGAGTTGAATTGAAAAAAAAATGTCATTGCCTGAAACTTGTGGCAAGTAGAATCGTCACAATCAAGTTGAATTGATGTAAAAATCAGTAAATAAAAAACAGGGTCAAAGCACAATAAGTCGTTGCTGGCTGCTATTTTTATCTAATTGAATCCTTTGTATGGACCAGTCGGATCAGCTTTGACCCGTCTGCAGTGACATTGAAGTTAAAGAAATGTTCAACGAACCGGTTTTTTTTTTATTTTACCCAACACTAAAGAAAATCTCTTGTCCAGGTCATTTCGCAACAGTGCACTTTGAGTTATTACATATAATCAAGTTAAGTTTATAAAAAAAATTATCTTTCTCTTAATGCACTATTGCTGAAAAACTGCACTCCTAGAGCAGAATTACTACTACATCAGCCATTTTTTGCTTAAATATGAATATGATATTTCAATCACTGTGAACTGTATCAACCACAATCCATTGGATACACATACCACATTCAAACTGCAAATACATAATAAACAAACATACACATACATAACACACACACACACACACACACACACACACACACACACACACACACACACACACTCACATACATGGTACAAACAAATATAATGGAAAAAACTCAAAAATGTACTCAAAGAACTTCCAAATCGTAATATCCTGTAAAGATCTAAAGTATAAAAATAAACCTTTTTATAATCCTTACTTAAGGTAAAGTGAAAGTCTAGGGTAAACTCAAATTTACTACAAGTAAAGTATTATCATTAAGGCATTTATATGTCACTTAATTGGATATTTAATTATGCTTAATGTACAGTATTTTATAGTTTTAGTTAAAAGTACTACATGGACTTATTATTTAGCATTTCACTTATTAATTTTTGACATTTATAATTATTAGTTGCTTCTTCAAGAATTGTCATAAAAAAAAAATGAACATTTTATTTCTTAATTTAACATATTTCTAAGGAAGGATGAACTTTGGAGTACACACCGGCTCACCGATGTGATGTATGCATAGACATCATCAAATTATATGTGTGATCAACGCCAAACTTTATTATAAGAGAACGTAACATCAAATTCGTTGAAAATAATTTAACTTTGATTTCTTTAACATGATCATTTGGTATGAATTATTAAACTTGTTGATTAAGTACTACAATACTTAAAAATAAATATTTAATGACTTCAAATAAAAAAAAAAAGAAGTTCAAATGACTTGTGACTTGTTGTGATTCCTATATTGTCACACCATTTGACTAATTAATTGGAAATTAAATTAGGAAATTACTTATTGTTGATTATAATAGCAACTAAATGCAATAATTGACTTTGTTAGTGAACTAATATTCTAGTGAGCCAATATTTTTTAATGTCATTAAATATTAGCATTTAGACAATACTAATATTGTCTAAATTAGACAATAAATTCCGTAGTGACTATGGAATCACTGAAGAAATGGCTTAAAATTATAGCCGTTTTGTAATTAGAAATAAAAAACTTATTCTCATGCTTCAGTATTACATAAAAACAAGCTATTAGAACTGACTATTAGCTATTAAGCTATATTATATAGCTACAAGCTGTTAGCCTAACACCAACATGACATATAATCTCAAATACATATGCCATTATGATTTGTTAATGTATGCAATGTGTTATCTGATTACAACGCTACCACTAAAAAAACATCTACTATCCTGGAAAACATCATAAAATATGTCGTTGATTTGCTTTTACAGTCATAAGGAATTTGTTATTAACTTTTATGAAATATTGCACCATAAGAGGAACACTTTATTGCCCATTATGCAATTTTGTACAACATTCTAACGTAGTGCAATCAGTTATTATGTGGTATTTTCTCATTGTAGGATAAAAAGCTAATGAAATGGTCTCCACATATAAACATGTAATGTATAAACAACGTGTTTTGAACACGTAGTGTTCTTCTTCAGGAATTAACTAAAATATACAATGACACCAAAGATTCTCTGATGTTTCTCTGGTGATTCTCTGGTGTCATTGTATTTTTTGTTAATGGCTAAGGAAGAACACTATGTGTTCAAAACGCGTTGTTGATACCATTAAAATTTTTATATGTGGAGACCATTTCATTAGCTTTTTACCATACAATTATACAAGATTGTTTTTCATCCACTACTTTTCCTAGTGAAGATTATTGATACGGTCTTAAGTCTCCAAAAGGTGCTTTGGGCTATGGGGTGGCTTTTAAAACTTTTTTCTTAACAATTTTGTTTAAACTTAAACAATATATTCAAGTACAAATAATTTAAAAAACTAATTATTTAAAAACTTTTTCAACTAAATCACTAAAAGTCGTTATGGTCTATAATCGTACTTTTAAGAGACAGTGGTATAGGACCATCTTTAAAACCGTATATGTATTACGTTTTGATTAAATTTCAAACATATGTTTAAGATAAGCTCTGCAGAATGTGTCCATAACAAAATCAATTTTATTTAACCAAATACTCTGAAACAATAAAGTTCAGGTCTCCCTATGGGAGCTAAACTTTTCCTCCTTTTGATGGGTCCATTTTTAAGTTGTCTAGAAAACAAACTGCTTTTATCTAACCACTCTCTCACAAAATAACAATGTATTAAAAAAGATATATTAATGATGTCATGGTAATATTTATAGAACCAATAGATAGTTAACTTCCTTATTGAAGTTATTGAATAAGTTGAACTACTAATTCAATTTACACTGAAGAGTAATCTTTAAAAGATTTAAATTTAACAAATATTCGTGTAAAAAAAAGCTCAAAACTTTGATGTATAGAAGAAAGCGACATGCAAAGACTCAGTAATACTTGTTGTCTTCTTCCACCTGTCCTATAAGGGCACATTTCACTTCATGAGTCACCCCCTTTTCAAAATACTATTATTGCTCAAAAGAAGTCAAAAAATTAAAACTATAAAGTAAACAGCAAATAACAACTGATATGAAACTCTTGATTATGAATTTAATGAAAAGAAAAGATAGAAACCAGACAATTCTGTGTATCCCTTAGACAAGTCCACTACACGCAGCGCACAAAACTGGGTTCTAATCAAATTTTATGGTTACCAACTACCAAAATTGAAAAAATCTTAATAAAATATAACCTCACAGTTATGTATGAAAATATAGGTAACCTTAGTCTTTACTAACGGTCAAAACGTTTGATCAATCCCTCAGCGGAGTTTACAAACGGCCTACTGAAGTTTCCTTGTTATTATATAGGTATGTTGGTCAAATCTTTTGATAACAGAATAACTAAACATATTAATGAAACAAACAGAGCATTAAAACCTGCATCAAAACTTCCATTTCCACAATTTTTTTCTCTTTTGAAAAATATGTAGTCATAAATAATCACTAATTTGATAGAAGAATTAAAATCTATAGATTGAAAATATCTAATCTAGAGGTCAACTAAATGAACTGATTGATATAAATTCGTTTTGAGTATTTTCCTTTTTTTTTTTGTCTCACATTCCTTCAACTATTTCTATGTGTACATGGCATGAATGTACCAGGTTATTCATGGTACATGAATCTATAAAATTTATAGAATATCAAAAAAACGGCTTCTATTTCGATTATCTACTTATCATAGTGGATAATTTTGTTAAATTTATTCTGTTAAAAAATTCCCAGTGTTTCTTTCCTAAAAACAAGAAGTCCACTTATCACCTTAAATGGCAATTATTCAATTTTACTGTTCACTTGTAAAAAATGTTCACTTCAATAACATTTAGAAAATTGTGAAGTGTGCTCTGAGCATAAACATCTACTCTATGGAGTAATATACTTCAATAAGTTATCAACAAAATATTAGACACAAATCAAGCAGAATTTATAATTGTAAAATTGTTTCATATATTCTCTAATAAGATGAGTAGGTAAACTCCAGTTTTATTTTTTAAACAATATTTTGAAAATGAAATATCTTCACAACAATGGGATTATTATTCTAACTAAAATAGAATCAAGCTGAGAATTAAAGTAAAATTAATTAATGATTTTGATAATTTTACTGCAGTGTTCAGAGACCGTTTCAAATCATTTCTTCAAAAAATTGGATCAGACAGGCTTCCAATATAACCTCAAAAAATGACTCCTTTAATGCTTGTGCAAATATAAGAAAATAAAGAATAAAGTTGACAGCTTTTTAAAGAATGTATTATGCAATCAAATATTTGATTGTATTTGTTAGTTAAAGAAAAAACAATTATATTGTGTCCAATCCGAAAATACAAACTAAGTTTGGATTCAAACGAATTTGACTTTAATAAGTTTGGTTTGTTGAACGGAATTGAAAACTCTCTTTCCTCATGTATTTTAGATCGTTAAATTTTATTTCTTGATATAATTACAGTGTAAACAATTATTTAAAGGTACAAAGCGACAGAGCCCGTCTAAGCTAAATGAAACCCAACTCTGCATTGATTTTCCCTAAGCTATCCAATTAAAAGCAGGCTACCTCATTGTACACTCACATGCGTTTCATCAAAGGGAATATGTATTTTCAGTATACACTGGCTTCCGTTTAGAAATAATGAAAGTTCAGAAATTTAACTATGTCCTTCTTCAAAGTTTCAACTAAGAAATTTTCTTTTAACTTTCCTCTTTCTTTTGATAAAATTAGACGAAAAATATAATTATATTATGTGAAGTAACGTTCTTTTACTTACGTTAGAATCATATTCTGCTGTAAAACAGAAGTGTGAACGTGGGGTAAAAAATATATTATGCTCTTTATGAATATTATATTTAAAATATATGTAGTCTTTTTTAAATTTTTAATAAGCGTATAGATTGGTAGGGTATACCTTTATAAACCAGTTTAAGATGATAGTCGATTTGTAATAAATGCAAATGTATTTTAATCACTCCCTAGAAACAAACCCTCTGCATAACGCTGTATAATATGGATGTGCTCATTTCTGTACTTATGGTAATTACTATCGTCTCGTCTGTCCATAGCAGGACCAGTCCATAGTTCTGTCCATAGCAGAACCAGTTCATAGTTGGACCAGACCACAGTTCCCTAATTGAGAAGTGAGCACTATCAGTAATGCTGACCATATTTTGTTTAAGTGAGTGTATATATTTCTTTATATATTCTTCTTTATATATATTTATATATTTTATAATCTTTATATATATTTATATATATTCTTCAATTATATATATTTCTTTAAGAAATTCATGTCCTGATTTCTCTAGTATCAAACTCTCATATATTTATCACCTTTCTTAGCTACATGGAATTTATTCATTTATCAATTTCTTTCAGATTCAAAAGTCAACTCAGATTCGTAACAGGCTGAATAAAGAAACTTGGCACCACTTGTTACGAAAATTTTTGACTGTCTTTTATCACATTATCAGCGCTTTTATTACCTGTAGTAGCGTCATGTGAAATGTTTTGCAAATTAAATTACAAAATAAAACTAAAGGGTACATTGATTTCATGAATAATATTTCATAGTTTTGCTTATAATTTATGTCTAATTTTAAGCTTAATAATTAACTGAAATCATCTTTGTTATTAACTTATAATTGTACACTTATGTTCACTTATCAAAGTGCAACAAGTTTTACCTTTGAATGTGTAGCTACTGATAAGATACGATATTGCGGGTAACATTTACCATAAACCATGTCACATTGATTGAGGGCATGATTGAAATAACGCTTGCGAATTAAAGGGTCACTTCAGGAAACAACAACAACAGGTTAAAGAAATAATCTCAAAATAATAATGTGAAGTTTAAAGGTGTAATCAGTTTAAATAAAATCCTATTTTTTTTAGATGACAAAATTGAGAGAATGACAGGCCAGATTTCATTCAATTGAGAGAAAATTACTGGCCGAGTTTATTAATTCTTTTAACAGAAAGTTTAGAAATAATATGAAATAATGTACAGGATTTTTTCTCAAATTTTCTCTGAAAAAATTATTGAAATTCACATTATATAATATATAAATAAAAATGTACTTTTCATCTAGAAAAATAAAAAAAAAATAGCCATAAAGAGGCCATAATAATATCAGGATTAAAAATAAAAATTTTGCGTTATTAAGATATTTGATCTAGTTGAAAAATGATTTAAAGGCGTCTATCAGGAGCTCCTGCTATATCCAAGAAGCATCTGAGTGATTTCCTAATTTCTTAACAAAACTTTTTGGAATATATTCTATCAGCTTTCTTTTGTAATAAGAACGTTGTCCATTATGAAGATTCTGAATTAACTAGAAACCTCTACCACTGTATGTTGAATGTTTGATTTTACATTTACACTGTTGTAAGGTTATGGAATATTTGTATAGGATTATAGCTAATAAGATATTTTATATTTGTTAAATCACTAGAGTTGTGACATTAATATAATAGCGTATTATGTTCCAACATTACCCAGAACAATGAAGTTCTTAAAGATACTAAAAGTATTGAGCACATACCCTTAAAAGGTTCTATTTTTGGGTATGTTTTCATGACGATCGATGAGGAGGTGTGATCTCTATCATGTCCTCGTTATTACTAAATCAGAACTCTCAGAGGGACGCAAATACCTTGCAATTTTACAGATGGAAGACTAAACTGGAAAAGTCATATTCCATATATCTTGGCTCAGGGCCTAAGTTTGATAATAAAAAACATATCAGATTGTTATAAATCATTGATTTTAGGTTTTTAAAAATAAAAAACTTAATATAACCACAATAAAGCAATAAAATAAAATTTACAAGCAAAAATATGTTATTCTTCTTTCACTGTTATTAATAAGCTCTGTGGTATTAACAATGAATATATATCATTTTTAAATTGAAGTTTAGTTAAAATTACAAAGGCTATAGTTGTAATGGTTTCTTTGCAACTATAAACTGTATACACATTTTATCACTGTACACACATTTTAAATCTTAATTTATGTAGTTCTATTAAAAGCTTTTTTTCTTTATACTCTTGATTTCATTTTATGTCACTAGATAACACTTTATGTGTTATTTAAGTAGGTAAGTTTTGATACATATCTATGAGTGTTTTCAAATTATATTTAAGTTTATCCCTGTAAGAGTTAGAGATCTACAATTGCAAGCTACTATGTTATATTTTCTAATATTTCTGCAATTACCATTTAATTATTTGTTCATTAAAGCCGTGCTCATCAAACACAGAGGTGTCTGTTATATGGGTTACTTTATAAAATTCAGTAGTCAGAACACACATCTGTATATAGTATTTCAGTACATGTTTTCCATTGAGATTTATAAACAAAAATCTGTGACAGACACCTTCATTTTTCGTTATAAACTAGAAGAAAAATGAAAAACAATTTGTGAAATCTTTAAATAAACATGTTAATGTGTTAATGTTATTTCTTACTAGTTCTCTGAATGGAGTAAGACATTCATTTAAAATTTGAAACGGGCAAATAGTTTTTTATTACTTAACTTTAAAATAAATTTGCAAAATATCAAAACAGTGATAGAACATTTCTAAAATCTTTAGAGATAGTTTGTTGTGAAACGACTGGTTAAAAGAAAAAAAAGTAATGAAACATATAACATTGACAGTATAACATGTAAAAATTTAATCGATGTGGGGTACTACTCTCTTTAACATAAGTTAATATAATTTAAAGAAACCAAGTCCTATATTACCAGATCAATCACATGTATGATATATGAATGTTTTGATATTTGGTTCATTAGTTGATCTTTGCTACAATATTCTGTTTTCCACAATACAATTGTTGAATTTTTCTTAAACAGTTATATTAAATTCTAAAAATATCTAAGCATAAATGATGTTTTAACATATAATTATATTTTCACATAATGGCTTTATTCTTTACAAGATTTAGAGATTTTTAATAATGCTTTTCAATTTAAACAATTTGAACTTTGTAGGAAACGAATCACCTATGTTTATTTGTTGTAGATTTCAGTGACTAAAGCTGATTCGTACATAGATGTAATTATACTAATTTGCTTTAATATCATCACTAGCTCTTGCCACCAGAGCCCTGATTATTTGTTTGAAGATTGCCACCTCATATCTCTGCCACTGAAGTCGGATACACTTCCCACACTATTAATTAGCAAAAACATCATTCCGTAGTTTATTTCTTGCTCTATAATTAATTACTTCCTGTTTATTCAAATTTTATCCTATTTATTGTTTATGGATTGTTATTTTTGGTAAAAGAATCACTATTTCAATATATAATTGCAAACTAGAATTATTTATGGTAAGTGTCAAAACAAATATAATGATATTTTAGTTCTATACTTTAAAGCTGTGATTGTATGTTAAACGCTGAAGTAGTTTGGATTATTTATATTTGAAATGCATATTTCCGGTTTCAAAAAATATATAATGCAACTAAGAAAAAAACTGAACTAGCCTATATTCAACTTGAATATATGTAAATATACTATTCAACCCAGTGACAGTCAATTCAGTTGTGGCATTATTTTAATGTGGCTATCATGTTAAACTTATATAAAACTCCCTGGTAAAGTTTTATCAAACACATATGTAATCCACTCCATGATTTTATTTGTTTCAAAATGGCGATATCTCCCATTTCACCCTATATAATAAACTTGAAATCATCGTCCAAGAACAATTTATTATCATGATATAATAACTATTATTATTAAACAGAAGGCTTGATAATAGTATCGCAATTATGAACACCGTTTCTCCTATTAAACTTTTCTTTTTCGTTTCTAAAATCAGCTTTTGATTTTAAGTGGCTTTATTGAACTATTTCATAATTATTCTTAGAGAAGAACAATTTATGTGGTGTACCAGAAATCTGTATATCTTCAAGGAGATTGCTCCTAATTCACATAGAGTGCGACCAAAGGTTTCCGTCTCTTCCAAAGAGATTCTGCATTATTCGTGTGATGTTAAAAGCACATTGCATAAGTAATAGTAATTATTAGAGTTGGGACGATTATTCGGAATCGTTAATCACAAGAATATTGTATTTTCGGAGGAATTGGAATCACATCGTTAAATAAATACCCTAGATTTCCGATTCTTTCATTACGATTCTTTTTAAATACTCATTATTTAAACAATACTTCTATTTATTTGAAGTGAAATTAATATCGTCAAAAATGTATATTAAAAACGTCATAGAACTTGGTATGACATTTTTAATATGATGTACAAGAAGTTTATTAATTACTTCAAAGATAATCTCAATGAGTTTGCTTATTCTGCCACATACATACGACACATATATACTTTGTATTTATTTAATACAATTATTTAAGTGTAAGGGAGGCTTCATCTACAATTATTCCAAACATAAAAGTTATTTATGAATTATTTGAGGAAGTTGAAACAAAGGGATTGTTCAGTGGACTAGATTCAACTTTATCAGCTTGGAATGCTTGTCTGATCTCTCGATTTCCCCACATATTTAAACAACAAAAATCTAATTGCATTAATTGAACTTAATTAAACTTACGCATTATTTTTCCTGACGTTTGTAGAGGAAATTTATTCAGACTAATTTTGATAATCATTTCCTAAAATAGTCAGGCTACTCAGTACTCATACCTTTGTTTACCTGTATCTAGTTTCATTTATAGTTAGCCTGCCATTTGTTACACAATGAACAAATAAGGCCTACATACAAAATAATTAAAATAGTTGAGTTACTGAGAAGATACAAGTAAAACCTAAACAAGAATAGAAATCGTACTTAGAATCGGAATCGTTTATTACCATTACTTATACATATACATTACTTATATATATATATATATATATATATATATATATTATATATATATATATATACGTGTATATATATATTTTAAATTTTTTCTACGAAAACTTATTATTTTCTTTATACATTTAAAAGTTGGAATCAGTTTTTTTTAATAAACAAGATGCAGTACTCTTGGGCACTTTTTATCTACTTTCTTCTATATCCGTTCACCATTGTATGGTAATGAAAGCAGAGGTTGGTTGTGCAAAAAAGCTCCAGACCGCAGACGGTTTGTTTAGGTCCAACATTTTTTCAACCTGCCCAATGCCTCATTTCCCTGTATTCCTTTGTGCCCATGATAATTAACATATATTTAATGGTTTCATTATTAATGTTTGACCCATCAGTATACCATATTCTCTTTTTTGAAATCAAGAGGCTTGAAATCCCTTGGGATCACTTTAACGTCCCATGTAATATTTTCTATGAAAGGTATTTTATCTGGCAACACATATGTCGAACTGTTAACGTTTCGTTCTCAAATGAGGTTCATATACTAAATGTATGAGCATATTATCATTAACAGAAGCATTACCAAAATTGTTTTATAAGAAGAAAAATTATTGTTTTTTACATAAGTCACCCAATGTGTGCTAGTATGTTTAAATTTATCTAAGTTGATTTGATATGCCTCATTCGCCGGGTTTCTTTGGTTTTGGCGGGTTATTTATCCCTAGAGAATGGTTGGCATATTGTTTCAAAGTGCCAAATTTCAAGGTCAGTTAAGGGCCTATTTGATGGTTTTTATTTTTAAATACAGTACCCTTTAACTAATTCCTGTACCACCGCCGCCGGCTTTTCTTTTCCCATTAATCATATGCTAACAATCTTTCCAATTCTTTAAAATCTCTACAGGTATTATATCTTTATCTCCCTGCATCAACATTCGTTCATTTTCCTTTCTATTATGAGATTTTTATGTTCCTGTGCTAACACCACTAAGAACACATCCTAAAGTTGTAGAAGAATTCCACCTCCTCTCTCACTTGGAGTTAGAAGCATACCCTCATATACCTTCCTTGTTGTCTTCATCTTCGTTTTACTCTTGGCAGCAAGCCAAACAACTTGATTTTAGAAAATTGGAGACAGTAATTGTGTTTGTTTCTTAGTTCTGGGTTTGTCATTCACCGTTAAATGTATGTATATATATATATATATATATATATATATATATATATATATATCCTTCTGATATATTTTGTATCCTTCTGATACATCTTGCACTTCGTGTAACTGCGTTTACCGTTTGGAGTGTACTCGATGTGATGCTTTTTACGTTGGCTTGGCTTCAACCAAGCTGAGCCTGCATATGAACAATCACAGGGCGTTCGTTGGTCAGCGCAGTGACTTACCCATAGCTATCCATGCTAATTCCCATGACCTCCCTTTCAATGATTGTTTCAGGGTACAAATCCTCAAACAAGTCCCCGAGTCTAATTCCCATGTCACCCTTAGAGCTTCCGAAGAGGCATTCATATGACTCCTTGGAGTTCGCTCTCCTCCTGGTCTTAACCTGTACCGTTAATTTTTAATTTTTTTTTTTAATTTTATTTGCATTCTTATTATTTAATGTCTTCATTATTATTTCGTATTATACACTTTTTATCTTGTTTTATAAATAAATATTGGAGGGATTTCTATTTTTCCTCTCCTCCGTTGGGGGGCAACATTGCGGTGGTTCCAGGAGTTACTCTGGAGGTCAGTAGCAGATTGCTTCTCAACGCGAGTACTTCGCACTTCTTCCCGATGACGACGGATGTCGAAATATCGAAGTGAGTTCTGTAGTGTCTTTCTGTGTTCTTTTTTCTGTGTTAAAGTGTATATATATATAATATAGAGTTAAATAATGCCCTATATTTGGCTTCTATCTGTATCCTACGTAATTTCTCCAATTTCTTAAATTCCTTCCGAATTTCTTCATAAAACTGTAAACCTACTACTACTAGCCGACTACTACTACAACTTCATAATCCAAAAGAATAAGTATACACCTTTCCACCGGTGCCCCAATATGTCATACAGAATCAATATATAAGGCAAAACTCCCAAGAGAGATGATGGTCAACTCCACAAAAATTATTTCAAGTGAAAGGAGCGATTTTAAATTACAATTAATAGAAGCAATAATAATTCAAGAAAAACAGCCAGCCAAATACATCCAATTTGGTAACTCTAGCAGAATCATAAGATTGTTTTCTGACAGACCGACCCGCATTTGCCTGGTAGAATGTGAGTTCAACCACCCTACCTTAATCCCTCAAAATTCTCCCTGATTCAAGGGCGCTGGCATTCCTGTTCAACTCCACCTTCTATATATAAACTTACATATCCACTGTTATGTTTATTATTGACCTGATGATGAATGTGTTACGTTTGAAACATGTCTACCAGTGATATAGGTGATAAGCTTCACAGTTTTAACGAAAAGACGAGGAAGGAATTTAAAAAATTGGAGAAATTATGTATAAAACAATACATGCCAAATATGGGGCGTTATTTAACAATATATGTTTATTAAAGGACTTCAAACTTTTACATATATATATATAATTAAAGTTATCACTAGAAAAAAAAAGACTAAACTTATTATTCTAGATCATTTTGGCTATCTTGCCTTAGGAAGGGCAGGAAAAGGAAAAGGAACACAAGATCGGAGACTTGAATGTGTCCACCGACCAAAACAAAGTCATGTGTATATAAAAGCAGAGAAACTGTTTCGGACACAAATATTTCTAAATAAGTGTGTTCTATTGTAAAATTTATCGAATATTGTGAAAAACTGAGTAAAAATGTTGTAAAACTGAAGCCTAAAATTGAAAAAGATAAGACAAATATTTTAATTTTTTTTAATCTAATATGTGCCCTGAGATCTTCAACATTTTTCGGCCGTTAAGGTGAGTAAGAAACAGAAGTGCGATGGACATGATGAATCAGTGTAAAATTTTTACGATGTTCAAATAATTCAGAAAGCTTAGAATATACTAGACTATTGAGATTATGCATTACAATCATTGCAACAGTTATCTTATACTTCTAAACAATTTAAATCAACGATGAACAAAGGAGATGTAAAATGATTCAAACCTACAGTTCCTTTAGTACCTACTTAAAGGGCTTAATACTGGCCCTTTAAGTTTGGTGATGGCAATTTTTTATTCAGTAAGTGACTCAGTAAGAGATATCAATTTTTCATATCATGTGACAAGCTTAAGCCAGGTTTGGTGTATTAGCTATTCTTAAGAATCGTCCGCAATACACCAATGATGATTTGTAATAATATAAACAACTGCTCCAGTTGTTCATGAACATAAACGATACCAATCCCCAGAACAACAGATCAATACAATTTGTGACATTAAATATAGTTGCATTATCAAAGACTTTCCTAAAACACTCTGCCTTCAGAAACACTGAGAAGAAAGGACAAAAGGTTAATGGAAATAGAAAACCCGGTTTATATAAATATTACGATGATTTAAACGCGCTAATATCAATACTCGATCCTTTTACTGCACAATAGAAAGCAGGAAATACTGAGTATAATAATGCAATTGAGCCTATAGTCAAAAAAGGAATATAATTTACTAATGAGATCGAGTGAAAAAGAAATGTTTTTGTGAACGTTATAGAAAAGCAAAACTGAATTTTTTACCGTTCCCCTTCCTATTGAAACGCATGTGGTAAAGGATTTGGTCGATGTGAGGTCATCTGCCAATTAGAATAACGAAGTCAGTTATTTGTGAACAGTTATCAATACTTTTTTCAAATATGCATGGGTTATGGGAATCACTAAAAAATTAATGGCAATATCTCGAAAGCCTTTAAGGGCTATTTGAAAAGTGGAAAATCAAAACCAAGATTCATATATCAAGTGATGCTGGAAGGAAGGTTTCGAACAACAATTTTAATGATTTTTGCAAAACCAACAACATAATGAATGTAAAAATTATGTTTGTGTAGAACGATTAAACAGAACATTATAATGCTTGTTCAATGTTTATCTTTACAAACTTTTGAATTTACATCTTTCCACTCATCCACACATTCATTGGTCATCATTAAAAAACGTTAAAAAAGGACTCAAAATATGTAGATCCGTCGAAATTGGGATGCTCCCAATGTGATGATTATTATATGACTTTGCCTTCCACTAAGCTAAACTTCCCTTTAAATAATGACACTTTTTCTTTGGTAAGCGTAGTGACATTACCATTGCTATTCATCCCAGTTCTCACGGACTCAAGTTTCAATGATTGTTTCCATATTCATGTTCATACTCAGATTCCTGATCCCAACACCAATGTCACTTTGAGAGTTTCAGAAGAAGCATTCAAATATCTAAATGTATATTTAGCGATTATCGAAAATAATTAAACGAACTAAATAAACTAAAGTCACGGAGAAAAAACATAAAAAATAAAAAAACACTTCTTTTGCGATTTCTGACTGTAATTACATACATATTTTATTAATATATTTATATGTGTATATGTATTTATAAATAAGCAATAAAATATGTATCTATTTATATCATTCTGTAGACTTTAATAAAGTTATGTCCTATCAGGCAAACATGATAGAGACAAAGTTGTAAGCGATATTTCACAGTGTTGCAAGTAATCTTTTACTCGTTGATAGATTGGACTTTATTTCGTCACTTGATAGAAGATAACTTTCCTGAATTAATGGACTTTTCATGTTTCAATCATCTATCAGTATTACACAGAACCTTAAAATATCATAATAAAGAAGTATTGATTTTACTAAAGATATAATCGCTATTGCTACCAAAATAACTGTTTTTAGCTTTTATTTTTAAATGTATTCATATTTACAATGTAAGAATTAAATTTTGATTAATTAAAAAAATGCATTTATTAAACAAAGTTCTTTCTAAATTTAATGGAATGTTTTCATTAATTTCTCTCCTGTTAATACATGTCTTGTTCCATGTTTTGTTTGTTCCATTGTCTTGTTCCATACTGGAACAAGAAGTGAGTAATTGGGTTGCTTTAGTAATTCACATTGAACAAATAGATTACTCCTTTAAATAGAGTGCATAAAACCCTGTAACTAAGAAAAACAATAGTTTCACAGTAAACATTTAGAAACTTCATTACCTATATCATAAACATTTACTTTATGATAAAATCTAAATGGCTAAAACTTTGTTAAGAGTGAAAATTTAAAAAGAGGTTTGTGAAGCCATGAGAAGAACATACTCATCCAAATCAAGCCGATATATTCAAATTTACTTAATAAACACACAAATTTTTGTATAATTAAAAAACCCATTGTAGTTATTCGATTTATGATTAACAGATTTATTGCTGAAACATATAATGGGTTTCAAGAGACGATATTTCCAAAACATGTAAATCTATACACCTGTATTTGAGTAATTTTTAATCTGTGAACGACCTGCGATATCGTTAACACTAACATTATAGTAAAGTGTGTAACTGTTTTGTAGTTTCCGTATAGTTTAAACGTGAAACTACGTTCTACGTAGTACCATATATGCGGTATCACAAGAAACGATCTAAAAAGGACAACAAACCTTTCAGAGTAAGCTATAGGTAAACAGTAAATAGAAAATACACACTTACAGTCTCTAATTTTTTGTGTAATCAGGAGAAATCAAACCGTTTTCTCCTGGAACTGTTAGAAACTGTAAGTATGTGTCTTCTTTTTCCTGTTTACGTACTGTTTACCCTGAAGCCATTTATATATATATAATATAACGGTCGTAACTGAACAGATATGTAACTGATAAAAAAGTGCAACACAAAAAGAACGAAAACACCAGAATCAATATTTCAAACTGCAGTTCATCTTCAGGAAGTGACTGCGGTGCACCGCTCGTCTGGCAGTATCGTGAGCTCTTCTTATTCTTCTTCTAGTCTCTTCCTGTAGACGAACTGCTGTTCAAAATAATGATTATAGTAAGTGTTTTTGTTCTTTTTGTTGCTCTTTCTTATCAGATATATATATATATATATATAAATATATATTGATAAAATTATCAACCATGGAATAGAAACAGAACTAAAGTTTATCAGGACTCTAAATTATGTTTAGATTTTATAAATGTATTTTCTCTGAGTTTTGCCATAGTATCTATATAGTTTCTAACAATAATATCTGGTAATTTTTCATTTGCCTTTTCATTACTAACCAAGTCCTGATAAACTTTAGTTTTGTATATAAATATATATATATGATCAAACCAGAATATTAAATGGGAAAAAAAAGAATAAGATCTTTCAACCGTAGTAAGTGGTCTTCATCAGACGTAGTTAGGTTGAGTTTTTTGACTCAGTTAGGTATTGGACTTTGACGAAGACCGCTTGTTACGATTGAAAGATCTTCATCTTTTTTGTTCATTTCACATTGTGGTTTGATCATGGATTGTTATTTCACGTTTTTATGTAAAATCTTATATATATATATATATATATATTCAAATCGCAAAAATGTTGTCCATTTGGATTCTATTAAACTAAACTTCATAGAACGCAGAACAAAATTAAATCTTGATAGTAACGAAATTTTGAACAGATATTTGCTGTGAAGGGAAATCTAAAGGAAAAGATGCAGAAGAGATGTAATCATACTGAGAGCTCAACATCTATTTGCTTCGATCATTTGTTGCTAAATTGTTTTATTTACATAGACTTTGTCTGACCTTTTCTCTCTTCCCTTGCCTTTTAAAGCCTTTGAATGGCTTTCATTCCTCTGTTCATAGTACGTACCACAGTTTATCTTATTCTGTGAAAATTAAACGTTGAAAAAATCAGTTGAAAACAGACATCAAAAAAAGAAAACCTTGACAAGCAAACATATGAACGACCCTGACAGTCCCTAATTTTTGTGGCAACCATACATGAACTTATTTCAATATTACTACGAATCCTATTATCAGGATAAAAAAGAAGTCTAATCTTATAAGTAAAAGTGTTATCAACATAAGCAGAAAATGTAACAAGAGAAGTAAAATAAATAAACTAATACAGAAATCCGAGTAAACGACAAAATAAATATAAATTATAAAACGTAAAATATTAAGAATTAATGAATGAAATAAAAAAACTGTAAAGAATGAAATTATTAAAGATGAGCTAAAATCCTAAAAAAATTAAAAACTAACCGTATCATTAAAATGAAAAAGAGTCAACGATTTTAAATGAGCCGGCAATTTTTCTTGAATCAAAACGTAAAAGACAAGCTTGATATATAGGCTCAAACAAGTTAAAATAAGATTAAAGTACATGACATTGAAATCTGTTTATGATTTACATTTGGATATAGTTATTGAAACTGAGTTCATTAGAATTAATGTGAATAATAATTTATAAGTAGTGCAATCAGTAATTATGTGATATTTATTAATTCAATTCTAATGAGTACAGAATGAGATTGTTGTGTGGGCCACAGAAGCATTATGACCATTCATATATAAGAACCGCATATTGAAGGACAAATACAGCCAAAAAGAAATGATATTACGTTTAGATCAGTTGTTTGACTCAGTTTTCATAAGTTCAAAAAGTTTTGACTTGCTTTCTTGACCTGACGGTATTAAAGATTTTAAGGTAAGTAGATTCAATTGAATATCATAAATACAGATATAAATTTACACCAAGAAACACCTAGAATAAAACTCAATCTATTTCAAAATTCATCATCAGCAGGAGGAGATGTCCTGAGCTAACAAGAAAATAAGTAGAAAAGTCTCATCCCCTCAAATCGAATAGTACAGTAGACAGCCAAAAAAAATATATATAAAGAAATGCAATGGATTAATAGTACTAACAAAAGACTTTACTGTAAGTAAAAATAATATCAAACTCGTCCACAATCGACTGAGCCTTGGTATAACTTTGATATGATTATTTAATGAACAGATTTGTATGGGTTTTTATCATAATTTTTAATCTATCAGTTTGTCATAAAAGAGTTTCATTCTTAAGGCCAGGAAACATAAAGAGATATTTTCTGATCACTTTGATACCCCTTCTAAAATACTCAATGAGTGTCATTTATATCTAACAACATATTAGCAAAATTATTATTATATCGTTCTATCAAATTTTTGAAGATTGCTTTTCCTATAAAAGCATTATCATTTCTTACCAGTGTCAATAGCTGCAAATTACCTCTTTCCTAATAAGAATGTCTAAGGCAGAGGAAAGTTTAAAAACTATTCTATACTTAAGCCAGAACAGGTATTGCACGTGTTACTTACTCGTATTTGTTAACAAGCTTGTCATTTTACTCACTAATGCTAGTTTGGGAAACTTTGTCATCTTTGGGCACCAATTCTTTTAGCATAGCAGTAATAGTACTTTTGCAGAGTTAAAAATGTCGATTTCTGTTTAATACTTTATGTTCTACTAATGAATTTCTTAGAGCAGAACACCTCTGCAGTAGTATGGTAGTTTCTATAGTTACAGTATTCTTCTTGAGTTAGATTGTAGTAATATATTATATAGTTTCTATATTAATACATTGATAAATTATTGATGATTCAACAAATTCGATTTTGTGTTTTTAAAAGTTCTTTAGGTATATTATAATACGCCTAAACTTATTTCTTAAGACTCCATGACATTTCTATTTTGTTAACCAACATTTTTTTGAAGTTGATATAGTTCATTTTCACTTCTGATAGGTATGTTATCTCTTATAAAAATGCTTATTTACTAAAAACTTCACATCTTAGTGTAAAGAAACTCAATAGTTGCCCGTTTTATTGTGATACGAGTATACTCGTAATACTCATTCAGTATTGTGAGGTTATGAAATATTTGTACCAAGACAATACAAAATATAAATTTTTTAATTTACTGAGTCACTTCTGAAATTGCTTAAAATTAGTAGACGATTTTCATAGAGAACGAAACCCATGCTTTACTATTACCCAAACACTTTAATTACTACATTTGGCATTAATATAAATTAAAGGTACTACCTTAACCATCCATCACCCTGAGAAACATGTTTGATTAGTGTTATTTTTTTCTCATTTAAGGGATTTGTTCTTTTTGAACATCATATTAACTAATTAAACATCTTAGGGGGCCAGGTTATCTCAGTGGTTAATGTACTCACCTCTGAACTGATAGGTCCAGGGTTTGATACCCATCTGGAACTCGATTTATTCACACGGAAGGTAAATAAATTTGAGTACGTTGTCCCTTGGAGAGGACATAAGCAGTTGGTTCCGAGCCTGTACGATGTCCAGGTACTCGTTAAAAATCTCTACTCTAAATAACTTGAGTTAGTCAAAATGTAAGACTCCCAATGTGGAATCACTGATTAAACAAAAAGCTGGTAAACTGCTGACGTTACACCCGCTAGGGGATCGGTTTAAACAGTAAAAAACACATCTCGTTTTATTTACTACTAGCAAATGCTCCCGTCTTTCACGGAATCAAAAATTCTATTATACTTGGTATTCCAAAATATCAATTATAGTATATTACTAATACTATAATTAGAAATTATAGAATAGTAGAAAACACCATTATTAGTACAGTATTAAACAAATGCCTCTGTATACACTACATTAGCTGTCTGTCCTTCAGGTTCATGGAAGAACAATCAGTTGAAACCTCTGACTATTGAGCAAGTAAACTACAGTTGACCATGTGAGAAAAACTTGGTTTCGCTAACTTGAATTCCTGCGTTAGATAAAGTCTCCCTTTGCGACTTAGTTAACGTCATTGCGAAATAGACTCTGACGGGACTTTGCAATCATTTGAATGGAAACAGACAGTGGCTTGGAATCAATGGTATGCGTGGTATACACACAGACTCCCCAATACCACATCCAGTCATTATGTCCGCCTCTGTGGCATATCTGTGTAGAGCACGAACTCAGAGTCGTGTCCCGTTGCACAGTTTTTGGAGCACTCATGTTTCCTAACATGAAATTTGTTACTGCTATAAATTGCAGCATCATTGGTGCTCCTACTTTAAGTTTTTACTCATGAGCAAGCTGCTTAGGAGAAATAAATTGAGTGTCAAGAAATTCAGTTAGATAATGAACTGCTTCTTCATCACTAATCCAATCTCATTACTGACTTGTAAGTTCTTTCCTCGGCTTCATATAGCGTAAGAACTTGTTTGTTGATTTCTCCTGCCTGTTCATATTAAGGGCTGAGAATTGCTCGTTTACAAAATATTTATTCTCAATAGATAGTACATCCTCAACTCTGTGAAACACCATTTCTTTGATATCAAATACGCAATATATTCATATGCTCAATTGAAATTAAAATAAACTAACAATACCTACTTGCCACACCTGTATATTTTCAAAACAAACTTGTCTGTGAAGTTAGGAAAATACAGCTAAAAGCCCCATAACTTCGCTTCTGTACTGAATTAATAATCTATTTAGAGCCCATATTTTAAGTTAGGCACACACAAATCCAGTGTCAATGTTTCAGCTCGCTGTGTCTTATGGTGGCTGAGTTTACTTGTGACAAACATTTTTGCGTTAAACGTCAATAACTTCACTTCTACGTTGAATTTCCAATCAATTTAGAGCCTATATTTTAAGTTAGACCTACATAAATTTACTGTAAAAGTTTTAGCTTTATATGTCTTATGGTAGCTGAGTTTACTTGTGACAAAGTTTTGCGGACAAACAGACAAACCGACAAACCGACAGAAATTTTTCTAAGGGTGGATTCGGTTTCTCCAATGTATGAAACGTAAAGAAAACTTGAAATGAGTCAGTTCTAAGCAATGTACAGACAAAATCATTATTTTATTTATAAAGAAGATTTTTTAAAAAACATTCATTTCACACACTAGTGTAATAATAGTATATTTGAATGGACTATGATATCGGAATAATACAATTAATAGTAAAAGACCATTTTTGCAATTAATAATGTGTTAAACAAATTAATTACAGCAATAAATTCAAAGGTAATATGGAAGGTAAACGTATGATGAAAATACCGAAAATTCTGTTAAGCACTTCGACAGATTATGTTGTTCCAACACGTGACGTAACCATTATAGTTATCAATACAGACATTCAATTCAAATATTCTAATAATTCAATTTCGAGATTTATTAAATTGTCTACTATAATTTTTATAAACTCATCCTGTAATAAAAAGGATTTATTATTTTATAACATTTTATTACATTTATAAATTTTTTATTTATTAAATTAAATGTATTTATTTATTTTATTAATTAAATTTATTTATTTACTAAATTATTAAATTTTGAAGCATTTCAAGAAAATTAAAAGCGAATAGTTGGGTAGTAGTCTACTGATCGGAAACTGAAATTTACTGAAGAAAAGGGCACTCAAGTTCAATAAACCTGGATTATTACGATGGAACTCTAAAATATATATTCGAATATATTTAGAACACATCTCTTACCTTTGCTCTATGAATAACACATACTATCAGAGGAACCATTATAAAAATATAAAAATGAAAAAAATAATATTTTTTTACATAAAGTAAAAATATCTTACGTTTTCCAATAAAAGGAAATATGTAAAAAAATGTTTTAATAACAATATGAATATGAAGTAACCTACACCTAACTTTACCATAAGTAAAAATAATATCACACTAATCCACAATCAAGTGAGTTTAGGTTTCATTTTAATATATTTGTTGTTTAACCGTGAAGATCAAACCTGATGATTATTTATCATAGGTCTTTGTAATTTTATGATTTTTATGTTTTTAATTACATTTTTTAATTACATATTACAGTTTTGAAATATCTTCAGACTTCTTGTATTAAAACAAGTATTATAGTTAAGGAATTCTAATAAAAATTTGTAAGTCAATGTAAATTATGCGAGAAGTTTATGTGAGGATAACCTTTACCATAATTAAATATAATAACAAACTCATCTTACAACCGATTGTAGACGTAATATCGTACTCATACTCGTATACATACTACATCTTCATATGTCAGTTATTATTAGTTATTATAAGCGTCTTTCCTAATGTATTATATGTTTTCATGTTCCAATAATAATTTTATATGTTATAGGAAGCTTGAAATGTCGACCAATATGATATATTATCTGTGGAATCAAACTAAGGGGTTGAATCTCTCAAAATCTCTGCGATCATACCTGTCATATTGTGTATTTCATTAGCTTCTAATTTGGTATTAGTTCTATTGGTTTTAGGAGTAATCTTTACTAAAAATACGCCACAAGTCTTTATCCTTTTTCAAACAGTTGTCTCACATTCAGAAAAAATGTGATCAAAGATTTCTACCTTTTCTGAATAGAGGTTCCATACGACTCTTGTATAATGTTAATTGCAGTGTGCATAAGTCATAGTTAAGAAGACAAAGGCCGATCAGATTTTTTTTTATTGTTTAAACTGATTTCCTAGTTGGTTAAAAACGTCAGTCCTTTACGGTCTTTTTTGTTTGATCGGTGATTTTATATTGGGAGTCCTACATTTTGACAAACTCAATTGTATTTAGAGTAGGGACATAAAAGAGGTGCCTGACATCGTACAGGCTCGGAACCGACGGCTTATATCCTCTCCAAGAGACGACGTACTCAGATTTATCCATCTTCCGTGTGAATAAATTGAGGTCCAGATGGTAATCGAACCCTGGACCTACCAGTTCAGAGGCGAGTACATTAACCACTGAGCTAACCTGGTACCCTTCGGACATATATACTTCATATATTGTTCTGGATTAATTTTCTTTTTCTTCTTCTTAAAGTTATCCACAACGATTTGCTATAATAGAAGCGATAGCACACCTCCCTGAAGAAAGTTATTAGTGTTCACAATTTAAGTTCTGGTAGATCCAATACTTACACAAATTATTCCTCTAGAAGATTACTATAATCTATTCCACAGTTTATGGATTAATCCATAATCCATTAATCCATCTATACTTTACTGCTGATCATTCGATTCAAAAGCGTCTACCGTGAGCTATCTACATATGCAAGAAGCAAGCAAAAGTGATTTTTTTTAAGACTCCGATATTCTTCTCGGAAACAAAATCTTTAGAACAAATTCCGACGATTTGCTCTTGGAATAGGTGTATTGTCCCTTATGAATCTTTTACTCTCCCAAAATTTTCATATTACTATAAGTAGAACATTTGTCACTTTTAATGTAATATTAGTCGTTATATATCGTAGGATCATGAAATATAGGTAGGAAGATAATACCTAATGCGATATTTTATGTTTGTCGCGTCACCGGAGATGTAGTAATAAAATAGTTGCCGTATTATAATAAATAACAAAAATTGTCTTTCCTAAGCTCCAATATTTCACAGAGCAATGGAGTTCTTAAAAACACTCAGAATTATATATCTGATAATTATTTATGTTAAAGGGAGCCACACAAAGATTTACTACAACACATCTTTCACATCTTATATTATATCGTTGTTTGAACTTTCTTATTTGTTTTTTTATAATTATTGTCACAAGATATCAAATACCTTCAAATAGCTCCTATTAAATCTAAAAAAAATGAATTATCATTGAATTTTGTTAAAGAATTTCTAAATTAATGTAAGCTTATCAACCAAGGATAAGAGGTAATCCATTAATCCAAGTTGAATTATCAGATTTTACAGCATTATTGTTTTTTGC
Organism: Hermatobates lingyangjiaoensis; assembly: GCA_026182355.1. NCBI lineage: Eukaryota > Metazoa > Arthropoda > Insecta > Hemiptera > Hermatobatidae > Hermatobates > Hermatobates lingyangjiaoensis. The sequence goes on along the minus strand of JAPFBL010001935.1, from coordinate 2,012,507 downwards.
ATTAATTGACATTTCTCGATATTTTTTTTTTTTTTTTGTTTAGTTAAATAATTTATCGATTTTTTTCTAATAAAATTTCGTTCTTCTGTACTTAGCTATATAGTGTTAAAAAAAATCAGTATTACTAAAATGTAAGATAGCACCCATTACTGTCCTTGCAAATTCGATAAAAAGGTGTTCATCTCATTCTATCAAAACATGCAATATTTCAGCATAATGTCATTGCGATCTTTCCGACTGGTGCGCAGCGCTACCATATCTACCCTATTGAGCTTCTCATTATCAATTTAAAAATCACTGTTGGATTTTAATTTCATTATTAAAATGCAAAATTATCATTAATGAATTATGTTTTACAAATAATGAAACATGTAAAGGAGTAAAAAAATATGCAAATAAGCAAACAGACAAGGAATCAAACAAGCAAGTGAGCAAAGAAGCAAACATAGAAGTATCAAGCAAATGAACACACGATTAAGGAAACATATTCGTTCAATCAAGCAAGTACGTAAACATTCTCGTACAAGCATGCAACATATATTAGCGACATACAGCAAAAAATCATATTTCCTTATGACAAAGTTGAGGATAGACCACCATAGTTTTTTTTCTGAAACGGTATTCTTTTTTTTTAATTTTTTCTTTAAATTTTTAAAATAATAAGTGATTAATGGCATAAGAATGTATTTTTCTTAGTTCGAACTTTCACAGGAGATGCATTGGCAAGTTGCATTCCAAAAAAGATACTGGAACATTGTACAGTAGTTTCATTGTTAGAATGCTGATGATCAAAGCTTTGGTAGGCACTCATACAAGTACTGCGGATATGTAATGCAAAAATAGCATTTGCAGTAACAAGCACTGATTCTTAAAATCCCCAAATAGACCAAATTCTCAAAAAATCTATTTTGAATTTTAAGATTCATCATAGAGAAACTATATAAATATAATTAAAACCGTATCATTTATAAGAAGAACCGTTATTGCAAATGCTATTTTTCCTATTTCTCTTCCTCAATTTAATGATTTTGAATTAAATTCAATATTTGTTTTCTATTTTGTGCTGCCACACATTAATAAAAGTATCAAGTTACTAGAGTTATTGAGAAGTTGGTTATTTGAGTCACAGAACCATATCTTAACTTGTACTTTGATGGGTAATATGCACGCAGAACATAATTAGTGTCATCTAGAAATATATAACCTATCCATTTTAATCAAAATTGTAAAAACAAGTTTTTACTAAATAAAAACATCAATTTGCTTGCTATAAGAAAAATAATGTGGGAATAGGGAACATTGTTTCCTTTCCGAGCTAACAGAAACTCAAGTTAAGTGAAATGTGGTGGTTACAGCTCTCTTGGTTTTCGAGATTCTCTGTTTACACACATGCACAGCCATATACAAACACAGACAATTGCGAGCGCTCGCACGGAAAGACCAATTGACAAAATCTATTTAAGAACTCAGAGAAAAATCAAAACTTGTAATTCCTCCGGGAATTTACAAAATCGGCGGGAATAGAGAGAGTGAATGAAATTAATACACTGCTTGATGTACCAATAATATCCATGTGTTCTTTATAAGTGGTATAATATAGAAAACTGTCATAAAACATAAGCGTAAGTCTTGCAATATAAGAACTATAAAATATGGTAGTGTATAACTACATTTTATATGCAAGTCTTCAGTTGACAAGCAAAACCAGTTATACATAAATAAAAGTTTGCCCTGCCGGGTTCTGCATGACGATTATTGCATTTCGGGCAACCACTTTCTCTTCAAATGGCAAATATTTAATATCAGATTTTGCTCTAAATCTCTACACTGTCGCCTTTATAAGTGAAAATTCCTAAGGATATATTCCGATACCCATTATTAATATTTTATGAAATATTACCAACTTTAATTTTCTCGTTACAAAAATCCAGTAATACAAAATCCTTCGTAGAAAAATGAATACATCTATTAATAGACGTAATGATGTCAAAATAATTCTTACGTATAAAAATGATTTTCAAATAAACTATTGAAAATCAAATTTCAATAATAAATAATCAAATTTATTTTCAAATAAATTTTCAAATAATCATTTGAAATGATTTTGAAACTGAAAGAAAATATACAAATACATGGTAATCGAGAAACCTTTACAATAAAAAAGTCTGATTAAATTTTAATTAAATGGTTTATATGGTAACCTTTCTTGAAAAAATAATTCTATTCCCAGCATCTAAATAATTTTAATATATATATTTGATGAGAACAAATATTCTAATTATAATATGGTGGCATTTACTTTAAATTTAGCAACTTGCTATTTAGTAAGTCAGGATTTTCTTTATATTCATTCACCTTCTAACCCGTCTGGTAAAAATATTAGTTCCTAACTAGACTATTCTTCAATATATTCATTTGAAAACTGCTTATTGTAGAAATTTATAGGTTAATAGCTCTATTCATAGTGGTAATTAAAAACTTAATTGGCCGTCACTCTAAAATTGCATAAAACTAATTAAGCGTACTATTAGAAGTTATGTATGTTGTGTTTTTCACTCTGTATGTTTGACTGTATGTTTGTTTATTGTTTGACTTTAATTATTACCAATGACGTCTCCAAGAATATTCGCATCAACAAACAATTCAAATACATTTCTTTTTATTTCAACGTATTTTTGATCGTTTCTTACAGTGTCCATCTCTGTCATAACTGATTATCAATGTTATTAGTATATAATTTTCCTCAACATGTAATGTGGAAGATAATTTTGAAATTAACCACATAAAAGAATTATTTCCTTTGCAACCTCTTTAATAAATTTACGTAATCCATAAATAGAACAAAGTCATCATAACAACTCTTTAATCTGACTCCCAGCTGATGGTGATTCCATCAGATTATATTAACAGAATACTGAAGATGTGAATAAATTACCTAACGAGGAGTTCCCACATCGGTTTCTGCAGGTGCGCCCTTTCCGGTTCTCCTCCTGTCATCGTTTGAAACGAGGTCATATCCTAATACACTCAAATCCAATACTTGAATTTCTTGCTGACTTCTAGGTCAACATTTAAGTACCTCTATAGTAGAGCAAAGTGAAAAATATACCTTTTCCAATCAATATTAGAGTACTGAAATATAGAAATACTCCAGACGCAGTAAATTACCTTTTCAATAAGGTGATTATTTGTAACTCTACTACTTATTGATTCGTTTTATAGATGGTAGCCGTTTTAAACTTTGTAGCCGTTAATGTTTTAAGCATTCGAGATCTTTTTCTGGCTATTGTAACACAATTTAGTACATGCAGGTGTCAAAATATACATCCATTTAAGATAATTTTCAAGTAACTGAAAATGTTATTCCCGAGTAGCGTTGAACCAATAAATTGGAGGTTTATAAACAGTGTTTTTATTCAGGTTGGGGGGGGGGGGGGGCAGTTGAAAGGTAGATTTTGATGTACTGACAATCATAGCATTAACTTGCAAATGGGACACAGATCTTTCAACCAAAACAAATAGTAATGCTATTAAATTCATCATTAAGGAATTCACGCAAGCTAACTGTTCATGCCCCCAAAGATATGTCTAAAAACAGATATTAGCATAAGCATATTAGCATTCGTAGGATGGGCACAATAAAAATAGGCATAATAAAGTGCATGGGGTATGATACAGTGTTAAACTAACTCTAAAACGTAACTCTTTAATCAATTTATGAATAAGAATATCTAAATAGAGTAATTTACAATTTACATTTTCATCTACCATATTGTGAATTGTAATGCCAGCATTAATGAATATAATTCTGTTAGAAAGACAGCATTATTCATAAATTTTGGACAGATGGAAATATATCGTTAGTATATCTGAAACATTTAACTTGATTAGGTAGAATTGAAGTTAACATTTTAGTTTCATCAAATTTCACCAAAATTATTCAAGAGGAGAAATAAGCAATTATCCATTGCAATGCCAAATATTTATTTGCATAAGTTGTTTTAAAATTGAAACTGACATCAACCACTCGTAATTTAATTATGTGATTGCTGATTGTAGAGTTGGTTCTGCGAGGGGAGGGAGGATTAAGTAGTTCCTCCTTCAGAAAGTTTATAGTATCGGTTACTGGTAGTAGTAAAAGGGACTTCACATCAAAGTAATCAATCTATATTATTTTTAATGTTGACAATCTATATTTTACTAATTAATTCTATATTATTTTTAATATAACTACTTGAAATTTTACCAATTAGTTGGTAAGCTAACCATTTTCATAAGACATATGAAGTCGAACCAACCTAACAGACAGTTATAAGTATAGGAAAATAATTTGTATTCATCTTTATCAACCGGTATATAATGACAATCAGCGGAGTTTAAAAATTGGTACTATAAAAATGTCATTCTTTTATACACCGTCCTTTTAGAATGTTAAAGATACAAACATCTGTATTTAGTAATTCTTCTAGATTATAAAAACCTTTAACTACCTAAACATCATTTATATTTATAGTCTTAGCAATAAAATTTAATCCATATCCATGAGTTATTGGATCCACTTTCTACACTTGCTTGAAATCTTGACTTTAATTTAGCCTTATTATTGGTAATAATGTTGATAATTTGTTAGTTTTAAACTCTCCCAAGGAACTGAAGTATAGCGTTATTTATAAAATTCTGTGTAAAAGTTATCATGGAATATAAATAGGTCGTACTGTTAAATCTTTTAAAATGCGTGTCAAACAGCTCCAGTACAACGTAATCAGAGATGAATAAAGTAGCGTCTCATTACTGCATGTCACTAATGAGAATCATTATATAAATTGGACAGAAGCTAAAAGATCGCGTATGAAAATCGATGTTGTGAAGAAATATTATCAAATCTTCTCAAATTTTATTTTATAAATCAAATACTATAAACATTACAATGGTTTATTCAAGTTAACTCACTGTTAACAAGCAAAATAGCTTGTTAACAAAGGTCAACAGCTGGCAGTAATTTTACTTATTTCTTCCTGAACTCCTCTGTTTACCCTGATTTTCCTTGTGCTCTTTCCTTGTTCTTTACATCCATTACAATATTTCTCTCATTTTCCTTCCTTCTATATTTAACAATACCACACCAGATCTCTTATATAACTTGATCCAGTATGAGTGAGACTTTAACGAAGACCAGTTGTTTTAATTAAAAGATTTTACTTGTATTTTTTAATTTATTACTGTAATTTAGATGTCGATACATAAAGATATATAAGTAGTATTTACTAATGTGCCACTAGTATGAACCATTGATGTCATATGTAATTATGTCCTTCTAAACTGAAACATACTATGACCATTTTGAAGGAAAGTAATTGAGAAAATTACTTCGAGGTTGTACCATGAAAAATCATTAAACATAGACCGATGTATTTGTAGACTGATCAAATCACGATGTGCTATCTTTGGGAGTTACCTTTGCTAACCATTACATATGTCATACTGAAAAAATGATAAAGTTGAACAGGCTTTATATTCAATCACTAATTCTTGCAAGTATATGAATTGTACTCGTCATATACAAGAGCATGAACCAAATAGGAGCCCAGAACACTGAGTTAAAAACAACGCACTTTTTGAAGTTTAGATTGGAAAAAAATACAGATAACAATTTTAATTTGCTGGATGTCAGTAATAATGTGCAAAATTAGAAGAACATTAACAGTATGTCAGTATATATACTGGTATTATACAACAAATACTACTACCTACCTCAATGTTTATAGTAAAAGCCAGCAACGTTTTAAAAATGCAATAATGAAAGTCATAATGCACAACACGTATAAAATAACTTCAAGCTGACAGTTTCATTTAACATTAGGAAAATATAACAGACAATATATAAAAATTGATAAGGATGATAATGTATTAAAGTAGTTTAGATCAATCCAAATCCATGTAATACCTAACAAGCAATTGGGAAGTTCCTCTAGGTACTCAACCTTCACATTTAGAGAAACAACTTTAGTACCATAAAAAAACTTTCATTTTATTGTATAAAGCAGCTAGTAGATTTAAAATCGTTTATGCCTGATTGATGAACAGCTCAAAAAATGTTGACAATTATATAGTGAGAATATGAACCTGAGAACGTTATTTAGAAGTAATCGGAAACATATTAAAGACACGTTTCAACGAAATAATTTATTAAATTATATTATTAGTTATATTTTTAAAAATATTTTTGTATAGGAAGAATTACGAACAAAGTTACTAATATATATGTATATAAATAAGCAATGTAACAAGTTTTGTCATGTCTTAGAAAATAAAAACATGTTTAATTACATGAATTTTCCATGAAAATTCATTCATTTAAAATTGTACGTAAATCTATTCGTTAAGCGTGTTTATTATATATATATATATAGGAGTGAAGTTGTGCTTTATTAATATAGATCTGTTTTCTCTGTTGAATAATATTTAGTTTTTAATATCTAGAAGATGCAATGAAATTAAATATTTACTTACAAAATTGAATTACAAAATTAAAATTTACCTTTAAATGTAGTTAAGTTTTAAAAATTAATATAACATTTTACTAGTTATTTACATTTACTATATTTACAAGTTATGTAACATTATGCTAATTTACAAGATAGCTGCAAGTCAATACTGGTTTTGAATTATTATGGACTAAGGTGTAATGAAAACATGTTCCTGGTAATAACATTTTAACTCACAATGAATGAGATAAAGTTATTATGTCAAGAAAGGGTTATTGGTTTGTCAGGATCAAAGGAACAATTGACTTGTGAGCATCCATTCATTGACTTATGTGTATATTGACTTACATAGATTGCTTGCCAAGTTGGTAAAATCGTTGAGTTAACTACATTTTCTCTGCTTATTTCCAGTTAGTTTAATGACGTAGTTAATTGACGCTTTAAAAATTATAGAACACAATAACAATTTATAAAAAAAATATTGGAGGAGACATAAATAATCTAAAAGAAAGATGTTCTAAACCATATTCAAACAGCATATGTTAATTACCGTGTATTTTTTTTATAGTATTTTAGGTTATTTTCAAAGAAGTACAGCACTTGAATTTCCCAAATCAAGAGATTCGAAAAAATAATGTATAACAAACTTCAATGTTTAAGAGATTAAAACTTTTTTGTTGAGTTTTATCCTTAAAGTTAAACTTTCATCCCTTAAAGTGTATTCCAAATTTGTTTATATCTCCTCGAGTTAAATTAAAAATGATCAATTTAATAAAATCATAACTTAATTTAATTGAAATATATTTTTTTTCAACGAAGAATAAAGTGGAATATTAAAACAATATGTCAAATTTTTAAAATCAGTTCAAGAATTTAACAAATTTTATTCTTAACATAGTAAGAAATCTTGTAAATATATTGAAAGGTATTTATCAATAGACCAAATTTTCAAACAAAATATGCTTATAAAACTGTATATTAGAAAAAAACATATACTTGCATATTCTCTGTAAATTACTTAATGATTCACTTATTTTGTGATATTTTGTTGTTGTTTTTGATGCTAGTTATCTTTTTACTGGTATCTTTTAACTATTTATTTTTTTTCCTTTTAATTTTCCCATTTAAGAACTTGAAATTTGAAAAAATAATCCTAAAATTCTAAAACAATACTAAACAAAGTAAAAAATTATTAAGAGTAGAATTCTGCTCTTAAAGAATTATCAATTACTCAAATTATGACATAGATTAAACATTTTATGAGTAGGAAGCAAAACTTGGAAGCTTTACAGAGTGTCTGCAACCCTTGGCTTATAGAGAAAATATTCAACCAGTAATGAATAAATATATGTGGCCTCACATACATAAATTCCACCAGGAGAGTGCTTCGTACACAAGAGTACAAACAAGTGTACACTGTACCTTTACGTGTATAGTCCATATAATTTTATTTTCTGTATAACCCTTTATACATGTTATAACTGTGTAACAGTAACTAATGTTATATTTCAAGAAAATCTTCTTATTAAAACGATACCTCTTCGTGGCAGGTTCAAAACACGTTTAGACACAGCTACTGCCTGTCTAAGATCACCATACATCAGTGTATGGACAGTACAGGCACAACATAAGCTGTAACTCCTTTGTTATTTCCCACGACATACCTCAACAAAGGGCTTTTTCCAAAAACAGCGAAATAAACTGGATATAACCAATACCCTTCAGGTACCACTCTCCCAAATAACCGGCAGATGTGACCTTCTTTTCCTAGGATACAAGCTCAATGTTCACATTGAATTAATGTTGCCATTAATTTTGTGTGCCTGGCTATTATTTTTCGTGCCTCAGTATTATTGATTGTGTACTCGAGTATTGTACTTTTTTGCACCTAATTATTATTATTATTTACGAGAGTGTTATTTTGAGGAGATATTTAATATACAATTAAGCTCGTTTTGTTTTTATTGAACTTAGATTACTTAGATTGTTTTTGAATTGAACTTTCTGGTCTAATCAACACTATTAGCTCCACCTCTCCCTCCATCCACAGAAAATTGTTGAACGTTTATTGGTTTGTGACGATAAAAAGCAGGCTTGAACGATGAAAAGAATAACAAACTAAAGAGAAACTGACTTAGAAACAGCAAGTTTAATATGTTATGACGTGATGCCATCAAGTGTTATCATTATTCTGACTTACTAGAAACAATTTCGTACTCTGACAGTGTTGGAACATCAAGCACTCTTCATTGATTTGCACTGAATTACTGCACTCTTGATTTTTTCAGTTTTAATCCATATAATATTGTTTCTTAACGTAATTCACAGATTATGAAACTAGTCATTCATTATTTATGCACTTTTTTTTTCATCAATATCTTACTAGTCTATCTTGCCTCAAGATTTATTATGCACATTAAAATCTTAGATATTTACCGAATCAAATCGAGTATGCATCGATATATTGCGGTGAGCTGAAATCCGTATTTTTCACAGCAAGAAATCTGTCAACAAGTTCCCACAGTTTGATATCTATTGGTACTATTTTTGCTAAGATACAAGCTGCATCAAATTATATGGTGTGATATCCTCTTATCATCCTTAAAGCAACTGTTCGTTCGAGTCTTTTAAATTTAATGATAAAGTTTCCAAGAGCTGGTATAGAATAAAATATATAATTTTATACTGCACAAATCCATAGCAAACAAGACAACTCACCCAGAAATAAACGAAAGGGAGCTGAAAGCGGTCTGGGTTGAAGAATTTCGTAGATATCATTGTTGCCACTAATAGAAATCTGGAGTGTTCTGCACTAACTCTGCTTTCAGTAAACTTATTGAGAAGCTCATTGCAATCAAATTATTACATTATTTTGTTTTTGGTTAATCATAACAAAACTTTATCTAATTTTGTAGCAAAATTTTGGATGTACCTACGGGTAGAAATTAATAGTTTTCCTTTTCGGTGTAACATTCTAAGATTAAATAATTTCATAACTAATAAAAGTATGTTTAATTTTATTAGTTCTGTTTAATTATTGTTTTGTTTAGTTATTGTTTAATTAGTTATGTTTAATTTTATGTTAAATTAAGTTTAATTTCATAACTGCCATAAAAATGTACGATATATGAGCTGCATGTTCTACATAGCAGGACAACCACGACTAATGTAATGAATCAAACTAACAAAGATACTTCCATACGTCAAAACTTTGAAATTTTCTAGATCGCAGTAACAGTTTATTGTTTTGTAACATATTCCTCATCCATTAAATTTTTTTATTCAAGCTTTAAACTTTCGACATATAAGTTTATTTTCCTCTATAATATAAACTAAAATCCTACAATATACATTAATATTTAAATACACACCATACCTCTATCATTAGAGAGTTAGTCGTATATAATTGAACAATTAACGTAATCCAAAACATCATTATTATTGAAAATTACGTTTGTAATTTTATAAAATATTGCTTTATAAATAACTATTAATAACTATGATGATAGCACATAACCCCATATCTGAACTCCTTCATAATAACACCTTTTTTAATATGTGAGCTTATCAATAAATCCTTCTTACATATTTTCTCTCATAGAATAAAATCAAACCCTAAATTCTGTTTAAGAAAAGTTCACAAGGTTTTTACTAATAACGTGTGCAGAAGAGTAGACAACTTGGAGCTACAAATCAAATTTGATTTGTTGAGAGATGATGAAATACTAATTCTATTCAACAAGAACCCTAATAGTTTTGAGGGATTTTGAATATTGTGTGACTAATGTGGAAGAATATGGTGATTATAGACAAAGTAACAATGATTGAACAGGAAAACACTTCTAACAGTCTTTTAAATATTGTTAATATACAAATTTAGTATTTTAAATTTCAATAATAAATTTTTCCCTTATGTTTAGTTAGTGAAAACTCAGTAAAAGATATGAATGTCGTGTTCACAATCATAATTTAGATTAACATAAAATGTATTAAAACTCAATATAATAGTCGTTGATTAAATGTATTGTAATAAAATAAATTGAATATTATATGAAATCTGTAGACATAGATGGCTAGATAAACATTTTTATGTATAAAGTGACAATGAAAAGATCTGGATGGAGGGTTATTTGAAATTCTATTGCTGTTGAAACGTTTTCTCCTCTCTCACATAGCCATAAAAATCACTCGACATACTGGTCATAAAATAAGATTCTATTGTATTCGGCTTTCGTTTCCTCAAAAATGCAGAGTGAGCAAATACTACGACAAAATTGCATACTTGAATTGTAAACCATTTTTAGAAGAAGGTAAATATTGATATGAGTATATAGTTCAGTATATAACTGTCTATCTCAAACATTGCTTCAATATTTGCAAATAAATATCTTGTTTTTAACAGCTTTGTTTAGAAAGATACAGCTACGCATATTTTGTGTAATAACCATATATGGTAAGAGTAACAGAAGTAGTTTTGAGACTCACGATGAAGGAATGAAACCCAGTGGTTTAACTTTTCACTTTGTTTACTGGTTGTAGTAGGTTATCGTAAAAGCAGATCCCTCAGCCATGTTCTCTTGAGTCGTCTTGGAGAATTCTGGGAAAGTGAGGAAGAAGCAAGGTTTTAAGTGGATTTGGGTGAGAGAAAAGTTTGATGTGAAACGCCTGATAACGATCAGAGGCTAAATTTTGTACAGATGGAATTCTTAAATCTCTATGAAGAGTAAAATTTGTTACATAATAAAGAGCATTAGTGATAGTGGGGATGCAATTTGGATTTCAGTAAATGTATTTTATGATTGTTTGAAGGTTTTACTTAACCCAATAATTCAAGTCTGTAAGTCCAGATCGGTCTCAGTAATGTTTTTATAACAGCACTTTTTTATGAAGCGTCAATTTTGCGTGTTTTCCGAGAAGTCTATACAGTAATAAGGATCGTCGTTTTAGGTCAATTATTTTCAGTCTGGTATGAGGATTCCAGGTTAGTCGTTTGTTATTGAAGAGCCAATTATCAAATTATAAAATGTTTGTAACATAATAGTAAATTGAAATTATTGAAATTATCTTACAGCATTAAGCAAATTATCAGGTGATTAAGAAAAATTATCAAATGGAATCTTCAATGAAGCCTAACAAAAAAGGAAAAAAAAAATAAATATATAGATGGGGGTCCAGGTTAGCTCAATGGTTAACGTATTCGCCTCTGGGCTGGTAGTCCGGTGTTCCATCCCCCCCGGGCCCTCGATTTATTCATACGGGAGGTGAATAAATCTTGGTACGTCGTCACTCGTAGAGGACGTTAATGCGTTGGTCCCAAGCCTGTACGATATCAGGTACTCGTTAAAGACGCCTACTCAAAATGCTCTTGAATTAGGCAAAATTTAGGACTCCCAATGTAGAATCTGTAGAATCACAGATCAAACAAAAAGCTGGTAACACTTGCTAGGGGATCAGTTTAAACAATAATAAAATATATAGATATAGAAACTAATAGAAAGGAGAAAATGAAAGAGAGTGAGTGAGAGAGATAATGAAAATACTTTTTCCAAGCATCAGACCACCAAATTAATGTTAAAGCTCTGATATCTAAAATATTTTTTTTTCAATTAATATCATTTTCATAAAAGGTGTGCATACTAATATTCACCCATATCACATAAGAGGTTGTACTAAATCCTATAAAATTTACATGAAACACTACTAGAGAATCACATACTGTTTTATTTAACACTCTATAACTGGAATTCCTTAATAATTATAATTTAAGAAACCTGCAACTTGGCATTTTTATTGCATGTAAGGTTGGAGGAGGTATCCTCTCGGAATTACTTGAATAAAGCCTAGCGTTTATATTGCTGTGACCCCTGTAGTGTATTTCAGGTAGAGCTCATTGCTGTTATTAATACGGTGAAACCCTTATTAGCCTTTACCTGCCCACGCGATAGTAATATCTAGCTTTTTCTAGATTGGCAATTACAGTCAGGAAACTTAACTACGTTTGAAGTAGTTTTTAATTGTATAGTCAAACATTAAAAATATTAATTTACAAAATAAAAAACCTTTAGAGGCAACCAGCAAAAATTTATTCAATGGAAGCTGCTCCAGAATTGAAGACTATTTGTCTAAGAGAAAATTTGTAGCATACTTATACTAATATATTAATATATATGAAATATATTCGCAGAAAGAACACACAGAAATGAATCAGAAAACTCACCACTATATTTCTATGGCCTCGTCGTAGATGTAAATCGCTCCAAAGATAGGCAACGATGGCTAGTGACCTTGGAGAAGCACTCAAACAGTGTAGCTAACTTACGAAAGGTGGAAGGACAAGGATAAATTGATTTCTTAATTTATTTTTATTTACTTACTTATTTTTATTTTTTTTTGTTTTCTTTTTGCAATGTGTTAATAGTTGTAAATGTTTCATTCGTTTATTTATTTTACTTTTTATTTCTTTATCTATCGTTGTATCCCCTCTCTTCGTTAGTTGGCTACACTGTTTCAGTGCTTTTTCAAGGCCACCAGCCTATCGTTGCCAGTCTTCGGAGCGATTCACATCTATCTTCCTGATGACGAGGCCATCGAAATAGAGTAGTGAGTTTCTGCTTCATTTCTGTGTGTTCTTTTTGTGAATATAGTTTATTTAGTTCATGGGGCTGTTTCATTTAATTGGTTATTTTATATCTAGATATTTTTTTAAGGCTAGGTCTTTAAATTGAAATACTATAGTTTACTTGAAAGCTTGGTCAGAAGAAAGTCTTTTGTGAGTTGTTCGAAAAAACCCATGTGAGTTGTTCCTTGTATAAAAAAAGGTGCATTTGATAAAACTTGCTTCCAAGCACTGAATCAGCACCAATCTATAGATGTATCAATACAGTCATTATGGAATAAATTAAAACCATTCAAACAAAAGAATAATTGGTGTGGATGTATAAATGTTTTTTACCAAATTATTTTCTAAAGAAGATGTGCTACCTCCTTTACTGCGATAAATACATGCATATTATTAGCACTTCAGAGGATAACAAAATATATTATTGTATAAATCTGGTTTACTTCATAAAGAGCTATTTAGGTAGCAAGGTAATTAAATTTTCTTTTTGCGTTCAGTGATTAGTAGACAATTTACTATATGCTGTAAATAATCAAGATCACGGTACGTAAAATTATGCAAATGGCCTTGTTATTTGAGGAGATGAAAGTATGACAATACTTCTTTGAGATTTGTAGCGTGCTCTCAAATTATTGAAAGTTGAATAAAAGAGAAAAGTCTAGATACAAATTCAGCCAAGGAGGTCTTAATAGTCTTGTAAAGGAGAAAGAAAGTAAGTGTCAATTATCATTTCATTAAAAATATTAATCTAGAGCTCTCAAAGGTATGCAAATTCCTTGAAGTCTCATTAGAAGAACGACTTAACTTGGAAAATTATATAGCAGATAGATTCACAGATTCATTTGTATAACTTGAGATCTAACCCCAATCCTAATAATTGACTCTACACCTTCTCTAATAATACTGATGATATCATATTTATTGGTGTGTGCTATAATAATTTAAAAGAAAATGTTACCCAAGTAAGCCAAAAATATTTCGGAACAACAGGAGCTACATAGCTGACGAACTACAGGTACTACTAGTGGTCGACCGAACCTCTAGTGGTCTGGACGAATGTCCAGAAACTTTAGAAGCCAGTAAAAATATGTTAAGTGTCACGAGAGTGTGGGGCAAAGGTAATACAGAAGAAGGTCAGCAAAACAACCTTCTGCAGTCTAGTGCCTTATTGTCCTACGTCCACCAGCTTCCTGAAGGACGTGATTAATAAATGGATGAAGAAAGACCTTGACCTAAGGTCTAATTCAACTGAGGAGATCATTTGATATGAAGTTAAATTCATAATGAAAATAACAAACTTTAAATGAAAAAAATTAAAAAAATCTTTATATATAACCGAAAATATACTTATGCATATATACTTATATACTTATGCAAGCAGTATCAGTATCAGTATCGAATAATGCATACTCACTCTGGAAGCAGCGAACACACATTCATGAGAATACAAGACATTTGCTTATTATTGGCATAACATATTTTAAACGCATAGATGTATGAAATACTTGTTAAAATTAGTTATAATGTTCATTAAAGAACTTAAAATCTATTGTTACTTTCAAAACTGACAAAGAGAAGCACGTTATGACAGATATAGTCGAGGAGGGCAGTTATTTCAAATTTTCTATAACTGTTAAAGAAAATATGGCCCCACTAAAACAAATGAGGTCATTATCTTATGGGGGCCAGGTTAGCTCAGTCGTTAAAGTACTCGCCTCTGAACTGATAGGACCGGGGTTCGATCCGCACCTGGCCCTTGATTTATTCACGCGGGAGGTGAATAAATCGGAGCGCGTCACCCTCGGAGAAGGACGTTAAACCGTCGGTCCCGAGCCTGTACGATGTCAGGTACTCGTTAAAGATCCCTACTCTAAATACACTTGTGTTAGGTAAAATTTAGGACTCCCGCTGTAGAATCAATCTTCATTGTGTGGTATTACAAAGGGCCAATGCTCGGCTTACGTGTGTTCCGTTGTTGGACACAACAAACGTGATTTTCAATATGTTTGATGTTGTACTAACTTTTAATAAGGTCGATTATAGGCCACTCCATACTTTTTGGAATATTATTGCAGAGAAATTGTGATAGATGATTAAAATGTATATTGACAGACCTGATTCTTACATTATTTCTTGATGGAACATATGATCTACATCTTAAATACAATAAGATGTATTTTATTTAATAATATTATATATTTATTCAGTTTGTGAGATGAACCTTTTATTTGTGAGATGTTTGCATTGGTGAGTATTATAAATTAAAAGTAAATTAAAAAAAATATTATTTTTGATTTGACCACCAGATGACCATTGTTGTGATGTATGACTATTATTATCTATGAGATACTCATTTAGTGTTAACATGGCGTTAAATATTCTATTGTGTATTTTAACAAGCATATACTTCTAACCTCGTATTTTAAGCCACCCTGACAGAAAAACTTACTTAAATTTCATCTGCTAAATGCCGATAGATAAATAATATTATATGTGATTGCAAAAAAGTTAAAAAAGTTTTTTAATGAGATTGGTTTTCCAGGTGAATGGCTGTCCTATTAATCTATTTAACCTTTATAGAGAGACATGAATAAGTGGTAGAGGCTTTTTGATTAGATGTAGATTGGTCACTAATGGCTTCAGGGATCAATGTATTACCTACATTGTGAACTTTGGGTCCACTATTGATTAGAGCCTGCTACTTATAATACATTAAACTAATCACAATGGTCTTTAGCTACAAAAACTATCAAATCTGGGGAAAATGTTAATTTTACCTATATATATATATCTATATTGTGTAGAGTGTTATATTAAATGAATATAAATAATAGGCTATGAAGAAATATTGCATCACTTATTGCTAAACGAAAAACTTATTTATGATCTTTGTAGCTGTAATCAATTTTTATTATAATTGTTTGTTGGTGAGACCAACTATCTTCGTTGGTATGACACATTCATTGTCCTGCAACATTTAAATTCATCTGATTTTTTGAAACAATAGAGCAAGTTCATTGTAACTTAGATTTTATGAAGAAGCAATATTTTTACTCTGAAATTAAATATCTTAAGCAATGAAATGTTTAACTACAATGAATTGATCTTATTTAAGAAAACAGATCTCAGGCAAACTCAAAACAGGCCAAGTTAATTTAGCTGGTTTGAGGAGTTTAAAAAATTCTATCTACAAGTAAAATAAGAAACGATCTAACTGTGTTCATGGAAGTTGAAATCATTTTAACATGAGAGAGAGAGAGAGACGATGATAGGATATATATGTTTAAGAGTTTAGCAAATTGTATTAGCAATAAGTTTGATGAGTTTGATACCATGCATTTAGCGTTACAATATTTGTCGAGTGTCCTGTTTTTACTTTACTATAAGTAAAGTATAGTGATCGTGAAAAAATTCGATCTCGAGATTTTGACGGAATTACATGTTTTGAGGTCCCAGAAGTCGTTTTATGAGGTTTTTACGATGATGTCTGTATGTGGGTGGGTGGGTGGGTGGGTGTTGAGTGAGTGTGTTAGCATTGCTTGTTACCACGCTACGGTCCAGAATCTTTGATGGATCAAGTTGATATTATACACTAAAATGGGCCCCATAAAGACGAAGATCCCTATTGTTTGGGAAGAATTATGCATCATGGGAAAGTCACTTTTTTGGCCAAAAACCGTTTTTTTTAAACATTTATTTCTCCTAAACTGATAACCCTAGAGTTTTGAAATTTTGACATTCACTTTAAAATTACAAATGAAACAAACGAAAAATATATTCAGAATTTTAAAACTACGGGAAATATTTTTTTTTCAATAAAATGTAAAAATTTTGACTTATAATTCAATCTCAAACCATACAAGCCATACTGTTTGACGGATCAAAACGAAACTCTGCCTAAAAATAGAACATTATGTGGGGAATGAGTTGAGATATTTTTTTTTAAAATTACATTAGCTAAAGAGGCGTTACAGTACGATTTCTGTTTTCAGAAAATGTTTTTTTGACGCAAAACGGCTCATTAAAAAATAATTAAAATTTGAACAAAAATGGAACAAAACATTAGCAATTTATAAAAAAAAAATCATGAAGTTTCAATTATGGGAAAGAGCAATAACGATATAAAAACTGTTTGTTTACCCTAGACTAAGAGATCACCTGCTATACTTGTCGAATTTTTTATATTTTTTTACATTGTTTACATTGACTTGGAATTTTTTTGAGCGAATCCACTAAGATAAAATTGATATTTATAAAGGAACAATTTAAATTGTTTATTGACTTATATGAGGTGTAAGAGGAATAATATTGTGCAGGAAAATGATAACACTCACTCAGAAAAAAGTCGTATATATGTTATTTGACAAAGGGGAAGGAAAAAGATGTTATTAAATACTAAGAAGCCTTATAAAATTCCCAGTATAATAATTCTATAAATAACCAAAAATGTAAAAGATAATTCAACATTGAAAGCTTTCGTTTAGAGATTAATAAATGTAATTATCGTACATCTTAGTTATAAATCACCTTAAAACAACATTTTCTTCGCTGTTTATGATGTTTTTCAGAGAAAAAAAAAGTATTTTCCTGTTTTAAATTTGAAAATTACTTATTACTTATTAATTACTTTAATATTCATTGTAGAAGGATGTCAAGTAAACGATGTAAGAAATCTACTGGCTATTTGAACAATAGCCATGTTCTCTTGTAGGATAATATTTAGTTTCAAGAAATGTTCACTTTGGTTTTTCAAAAATGTTATTACTGCTGTAGTTATACTAATGAAATTATTTGCAAATAATAAATTATTTGTGATGTACAAAAATAAGCTTATAAATTGATATGTCCTTCAATCAGTATCTGTACTACCTCACGAATGAAATGCTAATAATTATATCCCATTTAGATATTTATGTTATGGTTAAATGATACGTTATGTTTTATATACTCAAGAAATTTGACATTAAGTTACTTATAGTAAAGTAGAGTGTAGGCCACTCCAGATTTTTAAACAAGTAAAGCACACGCTATGTTTCACAGATTTTCTTTTACCTAAGAATCACAGAGTATTTGTAACAATAACTTATTGTTTTCATTGTTTCCTTTCCATACCTTAAATATGTCTAATAGTATGAAAGATTGTATTAAAGAAAACACATACAGAAAAACTCAGAGATACTATTTTTAACTAATATACCTTACAATGAGGTCAAAATTGACCAATGAAATCATGAACTAACTTTATTAATTTTGCAGGTAAAATTTACTCAAAACTTTTAACAACTCACTCAAATTTCTTCTAAATAATTTGAATAGCTTTGACGTAATTTTCTTCCAAAGGAGTAATTAGTTGTCTACTAAAGTGCGGTTTCTAAAACCGATGTGGCGTTGTGTATTTGGTATTGGAACATCTCTTCATTTGAGACAGATTTATCATTGCTTGTGATACGATATGACTGAACACAGAAAGACACCTATTGTCTGATTCCACCACAATATTGCACAAATTACAACTAAAGTGATTTCAACGTCATCTGTTGATCCCCTGATGGACATTTTCATTTGTAGCTCTATTTAAAGTTGACTCGTTCTCCAACTTAACTTTAGATTTAATGAAAAAATTTATTTCAAATCTTACTCATTTGTAGAGTGTATTTCAGAAATAACTTTTCCTCAACTTTACCAATATTGTCTTTGAAAAATTGGTTCAACACTTTTGTCAAAAAAGCTAATGTTTTATTAACTGTGAAATCTGTTATAGTGTGGTATTTACTCATGTTAGGAAAGGTATTAAGTCTCCACACAAAAAAGTTTATTACAAGAAACTAAACAACCCTTTTCAAACACTTCATGTTCTTCTTCAGGTTACAGCTAGAAAAAAATATATATAAACATTTAACTAGGGGCGAATTAATTGAAATGAATACATCTGACACTATTGAGTGATATTATTATTATTATATTATATGAATGATAATATTATTCCCGTTATCACTCAATAGTGTCAGATGTATTCATTTCAATTAATTCGCCCCTATGTTCCCAAAGCTTTTAAATGCATATTTTTCTAGATGTAACCTGAAGAAGAACATCAAGTGTTTGAATCGCGTTGTTTAGTTTCTTGTAATAAACTTTTTGTGTGGAGACTTAATACTTTTTCTAACATAAGCTAATGTTTCATATCTTGTACTTAAAAGTGCTCACTTCTAATTTACTAATTTAAAACCACTGCCTTATTTTTCAATAAATCATCTACACGTTTATAACGCTTAGTAACAACCCTTCTCATTTAGATCATCCTGTCCTGTAAGCTCTAATGATAATTATTAGGAAACACTTTGCTTTTGTAACAAACAATGTTGTCAGTGTAATTACTGATTAAACAAGAAGTCAACATAAAAGGGATTAAATATTTAATAAAATTATTATTTTATAAACACAACAGTTGTTAAAACGGAAGAATTGTTCACATATCATTCTAACAAAGCCACCGACATACAAATAAATATCTTAGATCCAAACTCAGTTGATAAAATCTCAACAGTATGTTCCTTCTCCATAGAAATATATCTTACATTGAACATTAGAAGTACACTTTGAAACAGACAAGTATCACTAGTATGAATTAGTATGAACTAGTATGACTTTAATCGACGACCATAACAAACTGAAGTCACATGTGTTTTGGTGAAGAGTACAGGAAAGTGTGGAGCAGTATGGAAAAGAAAAAATGGCCAGAAATAATTTATTTGATTTAAGACGAATAATTAAAAATGGAAGTGTATTAAGAATACTAATAAGCAATAAATTATGTTATTTTACATTTGTGACTCATGCTATATTATCCTGCACAAATAACAAAAAAAAAATTAAAAAATAACTAAATACAGAAAAATTATATTTCATGATGTTCATGCAATACTGATCAACAGAAATTCAAAATGACCATTTGAAATTGTGTGGTAAAAAAACTCAAGAAATTATAAATATATAAACGGGTCCATAATGGGTAGTCAGTGGAAGTATAGGGGAACGAAATAGGTCACTTCCACCCCCCCCCCCCCCCCTGGACCTGACGGTGACTCAGAAGGATCAAGGAAGTGGGAAACTTTTAATTGATCTCTTAGAGGGGTGGCAGTTTGTCATTAACAAGGAAATTACTTGAGTATCCATCAAATCTTGACTTTACTGTTTTGTTCTGTCAGAGCCTATGGGACATTCACAGTAATCTATCACCAAAAAGAATGACATGAATGGTAATTGATTTCATAAGCTTTCAAAAATGTGACATTCGTTTTCAAAATCTAAAATTTTTAAAATCGCTGTGTATACATATCAATTTTCTGCTACATTTTCCATATTTTTCTTTTCTCATTGCTGTTCCAATGTTAATAAAATACCCAGACATATGGTCTTCATTCCTTTTATAATTAATATGCCGTTTCCGTAAATTCAGTTAATTTATTTGATATTAAATCACAAATCAAATTACTACAATGCTGATTAATCTTATGTAATTAGTGAAATTAGTGTCCTATTCTATAATCGATTTCATTATTTTAATTAAAAATGCTTTGCTCCTGATATGTCCAGGATACAGTATAATATATAATATATTTTGCAATTAAAACTCGTAGTATTTGTTTAAATATAAATTCGTTTTAAGTGTAACGTCATATAATTCACTTGTAAATAAGTTAATCAATTGATTTTAGTAATTGCAAGTAACTTATTTCTTGAGCTATAATGTTCAGAGTTGTAATGAAGAAAATACATAAATTGGTTGTGTTCCACATTAATACAATAATTCAGTGCTAAATTTCCACTGAATGTGTTGAGGAGGGTTCCAAAAGTTTAAATACGACACTCGGATAGGAATGGAACTTCTTGTTTAAAAAAAAAAAAATCACGCAATTAGTTTTTAAATACAATAAACATTTAAGTAATAAGATTAATGTAATATCAAATCAATGTTAAAATTTATAACATTTGATAGAATTTTAATCTTCATGTCAGGTTTGTTTTCATTGACGTCAAATTTGTACTTTACTATAAGTAATGTAAAATGATAATGAACAAAATCGATCCGAGGTGTCAAAGTATTTATGTATTATGAGGACTCTAAAGTCCTTTTTGATGTTTTTTTTTAATGATCTCTATGTTTATATTGCAATAGTGCATCCAAACGTTTGTAGACACGCTATAGGGAATGTTGCCAGGTACAATGCCCCTCAAAGGAGGCACCGAGAGATCACAAATGATCACCTGGACTCGAAAACTGACTGATTTTTAGAAATAAGATGCTATCTGAAATATTGTTTATAATGCCAAAGATTTAATATTGTGCAAAAATATTGCTGATGGAAAAAAAGAATCTCATGTGGATACTTGAACACAAGGAGAATGAATAGGGTATTAGTTGGAGAATGTTGGGGTAAAACAAACCCAGGTTGTTTGGAGCTCATTCACGCAACACGTCCCAGTGATTCTCCAGGATATAACTCTCAAGATGTGTAATTAATAATTTAAGATCAATAGATGATTTCAAAAACAAAGGAATGCAACCCTTCGGTGCGCATTCAGTGCAGTAGTGCGCTCGAATCCGATAAGACTCAGTGTCCCAGTATTATGATAATAATAAAATATACGTCTTTCCAAATCAATGATTTTCAATTTTTTTTGTTACTAACCAAATGAATATGGCCAAATTAAAACAAATGAAATCATTAACCTGATTAAATATGTTGTTTATAATATTTACCACAGCGTTTGATAATACATCTATAGTATAGTGACATTAAAATAAAAACATTATATTAGTTTTCAATGAGTTTGTTGTTATATATACTTATAGTATAGTTACTGCAGACCACTCAAAATTTCCCTGTTTACTATAAGTAAAGTATATCATGAAACAATTTAATTCGAGATTTGACGGATTACATGTTTTGACATCCCCAAGGACATTATTCCAAGTTTATTCGATGATATATGTGTTTATGGATGGGTGGGTATGTTTTACTGATCGTAATAAAATTATAAACAAAATAGAATATTTTGAGTGGAAGAGAACAATTTTATATTGAAATTACATGAAAGGAAATGAGTGTCATGACGTATTTAATTATTTTAGGAAATATTTTTGTAACGCAAAACCACTAACTGTAAATAAATTAAAATTAGTAACTTACAAAAAATAAAAAAGAAGTTTGATCATCCCAAAGAGTATGGCTATAAAAACTAAACCCCAGCATAGAATAATAAATTACCTGCGGTCTTGTCGAATTTCTTTACATTGACTATGCAATTTTTTAACATAATCCAATAAATCATAAGTTTTGTTTATAATTTATTGGATTTTAAAATAAAAAACGTTTAAAATAAAAAAAAATTAAAATATTATAAACTGTTAATTTGATATGTAAGGACAGTAAAATTCATAAAACTATTGAAATAACACCAAACAATATAATTGATGATGCTCATAAGAGTGGAGCACAGTTTTCCAGCAAATGTTTACAATATATCCACCTGTAGCACTCTTCAACATAACTGACTGTAGCACTGTCAGACATATAGTTCTTAAAGTTTTTTTAAAAATAACAATTTTTTCGATAAATTAGAGAATTGAAAAGGGACATTTTGATTGTTTATGACAGTAAGGATACTATTTTTTCGCTCATTATCAGTGATTGAACAAACACGAAACATTACATTAGGTATTATGTTATTACGAATACATCATAATCTTACAATATTGAAATGACAATATTAAATGAAAAATTATATATGTTCTACCTATAACTATGTAAAACATGTATGTATATGTAACTAAGTATCATTATAATAGAGGGCATATATATTATAAAGGCACATTGTCAGAATCTGTCCCAAAAGTTTTGTTAACAAATAGACAAGTCTTAATGGAATCACTCTGGTCCTTCTTACATAGAGAAGAACTTCTGATAGCGGCCTTAAAATCAATTAATCAGCAAAAACACTGACTTTAATTAATTCAGAAACTACGGAATAGATTACAGTAATCTAATAGAAGAATAATTAGTGTAAGAACTATTGTATCGACCACTAATTAAATAGTGAACACTATAGACTGTCCTCAGGGAGGTGTGCCACCTGCCCCTATTCTGGTGATTAATTTCAGATGACCTACTGGATAGTTAAATAATAAATCTTATGATATGCGAGGATATTCAAATGACCTTGTTATTACAAGAAGAGAAATGTTTGACCCACTGCCTTTAAAATTATGCATGCAGCATGCTCTCCAAAATGTTGCAAGATGAGAAAATAAAACGGCCAAGATAAATATCTACATAAAACTGTGAAAATACCTTTCTCAAGGAAAATAAAAGTAGGGTTAGAAACACTTTCATTAAAAATACTGATGTAAAATTATCAAAGATACGGACATACTCTTGGAGTCTTTAGATATAAAACTAAACTAGAAAAGCCACGTACTGAATACATTAGCTAAGGGTATAAAAGGAATGATTGATAAGGTTCATTGATGAATGAATGAAAAAGAAATTGTTCAAAGGTTGCTGGAACAATGGGAATCTAATTTCATTTAAAAAGCTTGTTACAACTGATCTTACTTTGGAAACATCATATATTCAAAGAAAGGACTTAAAAATATATGTAGAACATCTATCCTGAATTTGATTTCTTATATGTAAAAACCTGTTGTCAATATCATATAAAGGATAAAGACTCTGTGACTAGAAGGAATGGAAGGCTTTGATCACATTATATCTGGGACTACCAATTTTTTTGAATCGCAATAAAACCAGTTGGGAAGTGAAATACTTCTCTAGGCACAATTATCAAGTTCATTAAAGAACTTTAAATTCACTTAAATTCAGTGCGCACAAAGCCGATGATATTCAGGTCTTCTGTTTAACAATAATAGTAATAACTCATTGTAGGGTAAAAAGTTAATGAAATGGTCTCCACATATAACAATTTTAACGGTTAAACAACGCGTTTCGAACACGTAGTGTTCTTCCTCAGGAATTAACTAAGAAAAATATAATGACACCGGAGAGTTATCTATAGTATGCAGTGAATATAGTACAAAATAAAATAAGGAAGAAAATAAAATTCATTAACTTTTTACCCCACAATGAGTAAATACCACATAATAAGTGATTGTACTACATTAGAATAGTAATAAGGATAATAATAATAGTAATAATATGTGTCAGATTTATCGATAACTTAAAATTTTTTTATAACTAATTATATCAAATCAAAGTTTTTATACAACTTCATATTTTCGGTGATACTGAAACGTGGGAAATGTAATTACTCAATATTAATACTATTTTAACTTCTCCTAACTATTCATCTAGTCACTTTAGAAAGATTAAGTATGCAGTTATTCTCTTAATATGAACATGTCACATAAACATTCTCTGAATTTAGAATACTGGAAAGAAAACTACTATAATTAAAAGGGCAAGTATGAGGTCCTGTCTGCGAAACCTGTCAGATTGTGTTATAACAATGATCATATTACTGTTATAATTAAGAAAATAGATACGGACGCTTTAAATATATCAAGTAATGAAACTGATTATCAGTGTGTTACAAAATGCGGGTTTCTTCTAGCTTCATGTCACGAGAGTCAAATTATAGAAGTTGTGTCAAATCTTTCTATATGCATAGTATGCAGTTTTATAAATCTTTTAGTTAATTAATATATATTTGACATGTAAAATTGTGATTAATTAATACGATGTATAATAGTTTTCATTCCATTTATGAATCTATAGATACACAAACTAATATCGTTTCCCAAATATAAGGAAGCAGTGTCATAAATTTAAATTATGTCCTTTGCTTGGGGTAAAGTGGATAGGTAGCCTCGCTAAGCTATTTCTCCTTCTTCCACTCTCCCAACTGTTTCTCGATATTTCTACAATATTTTAAATGTTGCAATAAATGAACAAACTTTAATTCTTTGTCAAATTTATTCAGTTACATATAGTTATTCTCAGGCCACAGACAAGCAATTTACATAAACTTTAAATTTATTATAATTTGCCCAGATAGGTGATTATAAACGAACTAAAGTCAAGTATATTCTTAAGAAATCAATATTTTTAAAAAAATCAATTTTTTTGAAGAAATGAACCCACTTAACAAACTTAAAAAAAAATTAGTTGATTCTTGGTATTGTGGCTTACCTGTTTCTACTGCGGCTATCGAATAATAAATGTGCTACTCTTTCTTCATATAGAACAGTACTAAAAGTAAAAACATGCAAATTTCGGAATTAGAAACTTTAACAAGGATATTAAATTATAGGGTTTCATTTTCCATGATATTATAGATGTTGAAAATGTGGCTCATTTGAAAAGAAATAATTTTAGTTATGTTTGACAGGGTAGCTATTACCCCATAGAATCAAAACGCGAAGTCAGAAACTCTTCCTTTATGAGTTATTAGAACAGAGACACTGAACGAGTTGCTGACATCCTATAGTCTTCAGCTATAGTCCTTTCCAACAGACTTCTCTCTTCTTATAAGAAAGGTACTTTGTTTACTGGACTGTTGGGTCATTATTTAAATAAAAAGATATGTATTTACTGGTTCAGATATTTAAGTATGAAATATATATGATCAAATTCGTGATTTCTCAGCAAATAGTAAACGTTTTATGCAATTGATATAGTAAATAAAGTAACTTGATCATGAGACAAATTGACTTATATCAGTTTGTTTTTGTCTTACCAGCTTATTTCTGTAAATTCATGGAAGTGTCTAAAATGTTTCATCTTGTTAAAAATAGAAATGGTCATTTAGCCATTCTGATGAATCATTGATGTCATAGTCTGGTGGAAGCACGTTTGTTTTTGTAAATCTCAGTACCGAACAATATTCAAAATATTCATTCACTAGAATTATCTCTTTATAGAAAAAACAATAAATAAACTAAAAAAGAATGCATGAATTAACAATCTGCCATGTTATTAACAATTATCATTGACATTAAATTTTGTAAATAACATAATTGCCTTTACCAAAGCATTTTTTTAATTAATTTAATTAGAATATTTTACTATATACAAAAATGTATTAAGCAAAATGGAAAAAAAGGGAATTCACATTTAAAATTAATTGTTTTATATAAAAAAAGTACCGTATATTAATAAACCTAATTGCAAACAGATTGTATCATATTAAGCAAACCTTCATCTATTGACGTTTTATTCAAATTAGAGCGCAACTCAAATAAAAAGGCATTTTAGATTCAATAATGAATTCGTCAAAGCCTCTCTTTGAAATCATTAAACTCGGATAATGAACGCTAATAAAGTCCCTGAGCTGAATGAACTTGTCAAACTAAATATAATTAGTAAACCGATTTGCAATAGTAAACTTGTACAATTCTAATCTTCATATAAACCTCTCGCCAATGATTAACTTAAGTGAATGGTCGATACAACCATTTTCTTATCTTAAAAATTTATCTGATCAACTCAAATTTGGTCCAATTTTTATTAAAATACTAGACGACCCGTGACCCTTTGGGTCATCTATCACCTTCTTTTTTAATACAATCATGTTCACGTAAATTTAGATAAGCTCTAAATGATCCTACTGAGAGGAACAGAATAGACCAAGTTGAAATACTGTTATA
Organism: Hermatobates lingyangjiaoensis; assembly: GCA_026182355.1. Lineage (NCBI taxonomy): Eukaryota > Metazoa > Arthropoda > Insecta > Hemiptera > Hermatobatidae > Hermatobates > Hermatobates lingyangjiaoensis. The sequence goes on along the minus strand of JAPFBL010001935.1, from coordinate 1,985,737 downwards.
CCTAAATATAACAAAACTTTCTGTAGAGTCTCGCCTTGAGACTTATGGATAATCATGGCAAATTCTAACTGAATTAGAAATTGAATCATTGAAAAAGAAATCTTGCCTTCTTTAGATGAAACAAAATTTAATCCTGGAATTTAAACTATTTTTCCTTGGAACCGTGATGCATTAATTTTACAACAATGACTTTGTCGTAAAGCTCCTCAGTTATTAGTCTTGTTTCATTATGTAAGCGCAGTGTATTAGCAGTTATCATACACATGACAGGAGTTCCTTTTTTGAAGTTGAAGTGCAAAAAGTCCTCTTGGCGCAGAGGGCAGCACCAAGAATTAAAAGTAAATACGTGCAACAAAAAAAAAACATCGTCTAAGCAACAAAAAGATTCCAAAAATGGAACTAAGATCTTTCCTAGAAAAAAATCGGTTAGGTTTATGCTATAACAGAAACAGATTTTACATGTGGAGTCAGCAATTTTACCTGACATATATTGAGAGAATTTAATTTCATTTTTTTTTTATTTTTAATGCCACCATTTTATATCATCATTTCATATAATGGGCAAGTTAATCCAATAACTAAGAATTTAACAATTTAATGCGTGTGTCAAATGAAACTGCCTACATAGGTTTGTTCAGACAATGTAGCTTCTAGTAATGATGGATCCAACGAAAAAAATACTTGTTCATCTAACCTAAATGATTTAAAGTTTTTAGTTTTTACCCGTTTTCTTTGTTAATTTGAATGAAAGTTAATTGTCTGGCAAGGGAATTTCCCATTGCCTTGCGACTTAGTATTGAAAAGAAAACAGTTTTCTACTGGTCTCTTAGATTAGCATGTCTCTTTAGACTGGAATCCAAACCTACATTCAGTAAACAGCCGTGAATGTGAATAAATAATGAAAACCCGAAGACGCTGGACAGAATATTTAATGAACATGAATCAATTGCTCGCCACATTGAAAGATTTAAAACCCTGTTTTTATATATTAGACTTCGGGGTAAATTAATCAAGTGAACAAAATTGAAAATTTTGTTAATAATAATAATAACAATTTCTGTATTAATAACATAATAAATATATTATTATCTATCCATATACTTATAAAACTCTGTTTTATGCGTTTAAATATTTGCATACGCTCTAAACTGAATAAAATATTACAATTTTGGTGGGTATCGAGCCCACAACCCTAGTATTGGAGATCCAACGCGCTACCTATTGCGTCAGGACTTCTGTACAATAAAATTCCAATACCTAATATAAATGACGTTGAAGTATTAAATAATAATTGTTCGACCTAAATTATAATGATTTTATTATAATAAATTTAGAAACAGGAAATTTAATGAATAACAGATGAATTTGAAATAATGATTTTATGAATCAACAAATGATAATTATTATAGCTGATAGAAGTTTTAAAAATGATCAAATTAATATAAGTAAATATTAACAGCACACAATTATGACCATAAAAAACACTTTGTCATAATGCCAATATTTTCTTCTTTTGCTATATCTATTTCAATAAAAAAGATAGAGTAAGACTCCCGATGCATCGAAAGTTACAGGGAAGTTCTAAATAAAACTAATTATTTCTAAATTAAGGAGTTCAGGACTAATTGCATTGCTTGTAGCATCTCCGGAATGACTCCTTTAAGTTGTCAAGAGAGGAACTGATACTGATATCTATAATACTTGAATCATTCTTACTTGTGCCGCAAATTAACTAAATTTCATTTGGCTAGCAATATGAGAGTTCAAGAAGAAGATGAGGAATACTGTAAATTTCTGATAAATATTGGTTAAGGAAACACTCAGTGAAATTACTCATTGGTTCACTGAATAATTTCTAGAAGAAATGAAACAATATCTGTCATATAATTCGTGAGTGTGTAGGAACCCACACATTACTCTCAAGAATTTCTTGACTCACTAGATTTGTCTGGATTGCTCTAACGTAAGCTAGAACTCAAAAACGAAGCTCCTGTCATGTATATGTATGAAAAACATTGATTCACCACGCTTAACCGGAACAAGACTTGATTCACTGGAACAAGACTAATAACTGAGGCTCTTTATGATAATGTAATTGTTTATACAATTATCGCATCAATATGTCAAGGGGAAATATTTTTAATTCTAAAATTGAAAATCGTTTTATCCGAAGAGGAGAAAATTCCTATTTTAAGGATTCAATTCCCAATTCAGTTAGCATTTACCATGGCTATTTATAAGTCTCAAGGAGAGACCCTATAGAAGGTTTTAGTTCATTTATGTAAAACAGCATTTCAACATGGCGAATTACATGTTATTCAGTAAGGTGAAACAGAAAGAAAACATTAAAGCTTTTTTTGGAAAATTCAAATTGTGCAAAAAATGTAAATAAAAAGAACTGTCTTAAAAATATGTTTATTATTAGAAATAAATTAATTAAGAGTTTATCTGCATTTATATAAAAATGATTGCATTAAAAAAGGAGGTGTTAGATGACCTAACGGGTCACGGGTAGTCTAGTCAACCAGATAAATATCAATGGATAGTAACGAAAAGTAAAACTAAAAAACGGATATTCAGTTTTGATATTGCAACATTAAAATGTTTGAAACTATAATTGACAAAAAATTTGTGCTCAACATCTTCCAAGACTAAAAAATATTTAAATTAACACCTAAAAAAGAAAAGAAATAATTGTTGAATAATTTTAAAGGAAATCAAAGTCTTTTTGACTAATACAATCAGATGATATCAGTTTTCAAACTGAAGCACATTACATATATATTCTCTCAATGAACTCATAATTTCTACTGTATTTTTTATACTATAATATAAATAATTCAAATGAAGTGATGGTCATTGTTGCGGTCTAAATTGAATTGTTTCAAACAAACAGCTGAACACAGCAATCCATTTAGTCACTCTTGGTAGAGTGAGAGATTCATCTTAATTACACCATTTTATTGGTCCATTTCATCTACTCTAGTATTCCCAATTACAATTCTTGATTTTCATCTAATTAGGTCAGTATTTATTACATTAGATAGCCTTGACTTCCTGTTTACTTAACTATTTTATTATAATTGGTCTATATTTCATTTTTGAATAGTAATTTTGAAATCAATTTTACTATACTTTGTGTCATTCACCATAATTTTTACTCTTATAGAGGTAAAGTATAGTGGCCATGAAAAAATGTTATTTCAATATTTTAACAATTTACATATTTTGTAGTTCTCAAAAAAAATTCTTCTTTAACATTTTTTCAATAATTTCTCTCTCTCTCTCTCTCTCTCTCTCTCTCTCTCTCTCTCTCTCTCGGTGTATATATGTGTGTGTATGTGTGTGTTTAAATTTTTCAAAATTTCAAGACTTTTGTGGTTCCTAATCAACAATACTTTGGCTTTATGTTAAAAGAAGTACTAATGATTTACTTCTTTTGTTCTTTTAAATTGTATGCAATATTATCTCAATACAAGAATGCAGCACAGCCATTCTGGTAGATTTTGAATCTGCTTTTGATAAACATATTAGAAAACTACTTTTCACCTAGGATCAGAATTGACCTAAAAGGAAACATACTCAAATACATTGAAGACTTCCTAAAATGCAGAACCATAAGAACAAAAATCAACTAAACCCTTTAGGTGAGAGGGTCACTCTCAACTAAATCCCTGAAGGTTTAATTATTAGTCCCATGCTGTTTAACATGTTCTCATTTTGGTAAAAAGAAGGTTTGTTGTTTATATGACACCACGAATCAACAAATATCATATTTAAATCTATTTCAAACGTCAGGAAATATCTTATTTTTGGTTATCTAAGCAAGTAACTATGTTTGTTAAATTACTCAGATTCAAAGTTCACCTATACCATAGATATAAATATCACTTAGGCAAAAAAGTTATCTAACTTACTTTTGGTGGGTCAATTTGAATTTTTTTTGCTAAAAGCCATCATCTAAAATCCTGTGATGCAGGATAAATCAGTTAGCAGTGGTTTATTTTTATATGCTCTTATATTGCCATAGAAATTCTTTTAACAACTATTCAATTGCTCTCTAACTTACTAATTGCTCTCAAATACAAATATTTAAAATGTTACTAAGTTTTCAATTTTTTTTTTTAAAAAAAAGAATGTTTTCTAAACTTTTGGCGTATTAAAAAATATACAATCTATTAGCCTGATAAATAAGGCAGTTAAATTAAATTACAAACACACTTACATTAAAAAGGTTAACGGATTAAAACACTAAATTTTTGGAGACAAAAGTTATCTACCATACAAGCTATCGATAAAAATATCTGAAGTAGATAAAATTGTGAAAACTTATTAGCTATCTCAAGTGAGAGGAGTTACAAAGACCTATTGGTCTTTGTATAAATAAGTCTAATATATATCAATTAGTGAAGATTGGGCAGAAATTAATTTATAGTAAAATATATAATAAAAAGTGACAACTCCGAAAACTTAGTAATAGAAATGCTGAAGGCTCGTTTTTGGTTTATATAAATTTATGATTATATCTACAAAGTGTTTTACTTTCTTGTTACCAATAATAAAACTTATTAAAGAAGTTCTTTCTTTGCACCTCTTGTAAAAGTTTGGGTTCTGTTGATTTCTTTACCTGCTCACTACTTTTCTTGTAAACTCCCTTGATAGTTCACTGAAATTTATATTTGGTGCTAAGTTGAAAATGACCTTCACAGTGCCCAGTCTTGAGAGCTTTTGTAAGGCAAACAAAGATATCCTTTTCTTTATACCAACAACGAATATCTTTGAATTACTATTCAAAGTCACACTCTTTTACAGATGAATATTTACGAATCACTCTACTGTATGCTATAATCAGGCAATAATTTTTTTTTGTAAACAGTTAAAAAAGTTAACGATTCTTTTCATGAACCATAATACTATGCTTCTAAGAGAAGCTCTGCTCTGTCATTCCATCAGCTTGAGGCTAGAGTTCGCTTTCACTGTATCTCTACATTACAGTAATTTACATCAATAAACTACTGCCGATAACAGAAAGAGTTAAAATCATGAGCTCATGGTTCATTTTGATATGGTAGAAGAAAAATAGAAACGCATTTGATTTTAAATTTTAAGTCTGGAAGGTCAATACTGTTACAACTTAATTTCAAAACAATGTATCCTATTAAAAAAGTAATAAGTAAATTAAACACATAAATATCTTTTTTGTATAATAATTATTGAGATATCTCAAATGTTTATCTACTAAAAGATATAAAAAAATGGGAATTTTCATATACGTACATAATTCAAGATGCTTTCACTAGTGCATGTTTACCTGTTTCATTTACAAGTGAAAAATTACCTAACGAACCTTATTTTAATCCTTATATATAAGAAATAAGAAATTGTTTTATTTAAGAAATATATATAAATTCTTATATATATAAAAATCTGAAGGATATTGACATAACAATAAATAAGGTCAGCCAGTTGATAGAGTTATCACATGACAAATTGTACGAAACAGCATTGATTTATATTACTGTTAGCATTTCTTTTTATTATTGAAAAGTTTTCTAATAATGAATAACTCGCTAACTTAGTTAAGTATTTATGTAATGTAGTAAGTAACACTTATTCACGATACAAGTAACAATAGGCCCTAGTTTAGCTAAAAGACTGTTTCTCTCTCGGTGTTGATCATTACAGCCATAACAGCCTTATATAATTAATGTACTTCACTCGACCAACACGCCAGAACTAAAGAAATACGATTTATAACAATGGATATAGGGAAATTAGTTAACATATTAATAATATAAGGTCGTAATATATCAAGAGTTATGATCAAAGTCATAATATAAAAGTTAGTGTTTTAAGATAAAGTTTTCATAGACAGTGATAGCCATAGTACATAATTTCTTAGTTATTATTATACAATTTTCATAAATTTTTAATCATAAGTCAATCAGAAAAAATATTTTCCAAATAGCAACAATGATATTCCAATAACAATATTTGGCAATAAATTCTACATTTTTATCAAAAATCAAGTGCTTATCAGTCTTCTCAAAATGTACATTAATATTTAAAATTTTTCCTAAAAAATCTTGGTGTTGCTTCACCAGTTGTTTGTCACCAGTCCCTTAATTTAGAGCTTGAAGTATTACGTCAATTTCTGCTGTACGCCATAAGTTACTAAATTTGTTTCACAATAAAAAATCACTAACCATGAATACAACCTTCTCTCAGAGTTTATAAATTTTGCTGCAGAACTAGTGGTGACAGTTCCGAAAAATAAATTTTTATCATCCACTTTCTCTAATAAAAATTGGCACATCTCCAAACTTTGACACTCATTGTTCAATTGTCACAGTAGTTAAATCATTAAATTTATTAATTGTGTCCTCAGTGTCACAGCATGAAAAGGAAGGACTAATGTTCTATAGATCTTGGCTTTCTGCTTCAGTTCACAGATTTTATGTTCTTCCTATTTTCCTTGATCCAACAAAAAACAAGTCTTAAATCGGTCCACTAACCGCTGCTTAACACTTTTTGTTGAATTCCACTTTTCTTCAATTTACTTCTGAGTTCAAAAAACGTATATTTATTAACATAATTTTTTTTCAATACTATCCGAGAAATTCATTCCAACATTATTAACTATTTCATTGACTACTATTGCCAGCCATCTTAAATTTTTCTTCAAAATGTTTTGCAAATAATTTGGTAACAGTTACATAATTCGTGGAAGCATAAAATAGAATATCATTATTTTTCCACAAGTAAGTCCTGATTATATGTGCTGAGAATTACTGTCATAAAACCTTAGCAATAGCTTTTTTCACAATATAATTATTCAACAACAAAAATAATAATAACATTATTGGTAAACTTAAAAGATGTATTGTATTTTGTCTTGTGTTTTAATAAAATTCATTTCATGCCTTTAAAATGTAAATTCAGACTTTGTTTTTAATTTATGAATTTACAAAATACCAGAATTGACGTTTTCTTGTTAGTTGAACATTACTGACTTGTCTTTTTGGACGATGTGTTTTTTGTTAAAATTATTTATGTATATCCACGAATCATGTTTTGTAAATATAAATCAACATATGTCCACAAGTAAGAACTCTAATCAGAGTCACGAACAAAATGAAATCGCTTATTCAGTTTACACTGACCTAAAATTTTACTAGTTAATGCAAGTTAGTTTATTTTTAAACTAGCAAAGCGTACCCGTCTTTGAACAAATCAAAAATTTGATGGTACATGGAATTCCAAAATATCATTAGATATTATAGAATACTAGAAAATATAATTATTATTACAGTGTATAGCAAATGCCTCTGTATACACCACATTAGCTGTCTGTCTTTCAGGTTCATGGAAGAACAAAGAGTTGGAACTTCTGGTTCTTGAGCAAGCAAACTACAGTTGCTCATGTGAGAAAACCATGGACAACACTCACTTCAATTCCTGCGCTAGATAGAGTTGCTCCTTGCAACTTAGTTACCATATTTGCGGAAAGAGACTGACGGTACAGTGAAATTGTTTGAATGGAAACGGATAGTGGCTCGGAATCAATGGTGTGTGTGGTATACACACAGATTTCCCAGTACCATACCCAGTCATTATGTCCGCCTCTATGGCGTATCTTTGCAGAACGTGAACTCAGAGTCGTGTCCTGTTCCACATATTTGGGGCACTCCAATCACGTTTCGTACATGAAATTTGTTACTCCTATTAAATAGCAGCATGATTGGTGCTCCTACTTTTAGTTTTACCCCTGACCAGGCACCCCTAACCTGAGCAGTCATGGAGTCAAGAAATTCAGTTGGATAATGAACTGCTTCCTCATCACTAATCACACTATTGTATGCTCTTTCCTCAGATTGATATAGCGTAAGAACTTGTTTGTTGATTTTTCCTGCATGTTCATAGTAAGGGTTGAGAATTGCTCGTTCACAAAGTCATTAATTCTGAATAAATAATACTTCTGGAACTCTAGAAAATAGCTTGTCAATAAGCTCAAATACATAATATATTCATATATCCAAATGAAATTAAAATCAACTAACAATATCAATTTGCTATACCAGTATATTTTCAAAATAAACCTATCAGTGAAGTTAGCAAAAGACAGCTGAAAAGTTCATAAGTTCGCTTCTACTCTGAATTTTTTCAATCCATTCAGAGCCTACATTTTAAGTTAGACATGCACAAATCTGGTGTCAAGTTTTCAGCTCGCTGTGTCTCATGGCGCCTGAGCTTATTTGTGACAAACGTTTTTGCTTTAATCGTTTATAACTTTGCTTCCATTCCATTCTGAGCCTATATTTTAAGTTAGACATAAACAAATCTACTATCACAGTTTCAGCTTGATATGTCTTATATATGTCTTGGAGGCTGAGTTTACTTGCGAGAAAATTTGCGGACAAACTGATAAACAGAATTTTTTCAAAGGTTGGATTCGGTTTCCCTAATGTATGATAACTTGAAATGAGTCAGTTATAAGCAATGTACACACAAAACTTTTCTTTTATTTATATAGATATCCACTTTTTGATTTATACATTCATTTCCTTTTATTTTCAATAACAAGTAATAAAATAAGCAGTTAGGATATGCTTTGATAAATATATAGTTCTTTAATAATAGACTACTTCTATAAGTGTCAGTATCTATTTCTTCTTTATATCTCAGAACATCAGTATACCGAAGATATATGAAGAAGAGTAGAAAAATATTAATAATAGAAGAATTAGAGGTATATTATATAGTGATACGAGTAACGGAAGAATTGGAGATGAATTATATAGGATGCTAAGAGAATATTCTGCACCCTTGAGAAATGCACAAAAAACTTCTTTGTATAAAATATGGCTTACTATTCAAGCATTCTTTAATGAAGAACTGTTTCCAAATTACAGCGGTGCCTCAGCTTTCGAATTTAATCCGTTCCAGATTGGTGGTAGAAGTGTGAAATTTTGTCAAAATCGGAGACAAAATATTTTTGAAAATGTTGGTCGAGAACTGAGGCGTTTGAAAGCTCAGGCACGACTATATACAAATACAAATTACAACCCCGCAATCACAAGAATGGATTTCACCATGTTTGATGAAGTTCATGGGGCCAGAAACTTAAATACTCTGCTGCTTCTATCAAGCTGGGTGTTGAGGGTCAGTTTCCTTTCCTTGTTTTAACCATCTTCAGAAGAAGAAAGGGAGGCAGACCAAACACGCAATGCATCGGCGTTATTTTGCTTTCCTGAAGACAATTGAAACCCAAATTTCTGACTTTCAGTTTATGATTTTTCCTTAACTGTATTCATTTGAATTTTCTTAATAACTTTAATTATTACTAACCGTTACAAATTGTTAAATGTGTTACTTTCTTGGGTTACTTAAATGGGTAGAGTTAATTGTAACCGTAAATGAGTCATTTGCTGTTGCGTCTACAACATGCTTAGTCTACGTTTTTCGTTTCTTTTGAAGACGGATTGACCGAAAATTTCAGTTTGTAAATGTGCTTCTTTATTCTGAGTGTTACTCTTCTTCGATTATGAACTCGTATTGCGTCCAGTTTGAATATTTTTTCTGATTTTTAAGAGAATATATATATATATATATATATATATATATATACAATTAAAAGAAACAGTCCAGCGGACTTTTTTAAATAAAATAAATTCAAAATGAAGGAAACACACAGAAAGACACAGACATAACTCACACCTCCTGATGACGACGATGGTCGAAATATCGATGTGAGTTATGTCTGTGTCTTTCTGTGTGTTTCCTTCGTTTTGAATTTAAATATTTAGATTTTTACCCTACAATGATATAATAACGATATGATAATTGATAAACAAAGACCTGTACCCCAAATATTCAAACTTCAAACTATATATATACATGTATTATCAACAGGTAAACAATCCACAAAGAACAACAACCGTTTCACAGTAAACAATAGATACAGAGTAAAGAAGCGATCACACGTACAGTTACCAATTTTCTGGTAAACCGTCATAAGGAGTAAATATAAGGACACCAAGCAATCTTGTGACTTATCTACAGTTTACTATGAAATTTATATATATTTTCAATTACAGACCATAATTAGTGCATAATTTGTGTTAACTTTTATCAAAAATAATGTCAAGACTAACTTTAGTCATAATTATAAATAAAAAAACTGTAAAAAAAGTAGGCAGAAATTTATTTTTCAGATATACTCGTACTAGACTAAAAAATATGTTCTTAATCTGTGACGTTTTTACAGAAATACAACGAGTGACAACAAATCCCACGAATTACAACTCAATACTCTGAATGTAATATATGCCGCTTTAGGTAATACTGATAATATTGAATTCGATAAGAACTGATAAATAACAAATGCATGAAAAACAATTATAAAATATATAAAACATTGCCATAGAAAAGTAAACTTCAACAAAAAAATACCAACTGATAAACAATCCTATACTAAGGATTTATTCCCTAATTGAACGGATAAAACAGAGAAAAATTATGATGCCAAAATCTGAAATGTATAAAGAATAAGTTCATAAAGTAAATTTCTGTAAGTTTTAACAAACCCAATTCTTTATTAACTAAAGCAGATATAGGAAATGAGATCGTTATTTTAGACATAAATAAGTTCATTATCAAAACCGAGCATTAAAAAAAAATAACTACTTAAGCCTGAACTCAGACATCCCAAGTAAATATCAAAAAGAGGTAAAAAAAATAATGATACTGGAATTTAATTAATAAAGATGACAATGTATCAAATAATTAGTATGGACAAGGAAAGACCAAAATTAAGACCCCAATTAAAAATTCTGGAAAACGGAGACCAATTAGAGCTGCGATAAATTAAAAAACAGCCACAGCTTTTAAAATATTGGGAAAAAAATGCTGAGACAATAAAGTAAAAACTAATCTTCCAAATAGAGTTTGACCTCCCTCCTCCCTATAAATACAATTGAATGGTTAAGTAAAACTAAAGATATTAGTTTCAACAAAGACATAAATTTATGTATATAAATATATATAGTTCAATGTACATAAAGAAACATAGAGAAATTAAAAGCACACACTTACAGTCTCTAATGGTAGGTTGAACCGCCTTCAGCAGAGATAAGAGAGAGGAACCAAGCGCACTGGTACAGAGACGGTTGGAGACAAATAATTTGAACCTGAAGAACTGACAGAGTCCCATAAACTTTGGTTTTGTATATGTATATATACATACGAGGGTGGTGTGATAAGCCCTTGACTTTTTGAATAAAACAAAATATTTTCAGTAAAGAAACATTTTATTTTTCTACATAGTCACTTTTTAGCTCGATACATTTAGTCCAGCGTTTTTCTTATTTTTTTATTCCCTCCATATAATACGTTTTCTCATATCTCTCAAAATACGCGTTTGTTTCGGTAATGTCTAGCTCATTTGACTCAAATCTCTTACCGCTCAGCCATTTCTTTAGGTTTGGAAACAGAAAATAGTCGCAGGGAGCTAAATCAGAATATGCTGGATGAGGTAGCAGTTCGTATCGCAATTCGTGGATTTTGGCCATCGTGACTAGACAAGTGTGCACAAGTGCATTGTGTTGATAGAACAGCACTTTCTTCTTTGCTAAATGCGGCTGTTTTTGCTTCAAATTAACGTCAAATCTGTTCAAAAGCTTTGAATATTATTCGCCGGTGATCGTTTTACCTTTCTCGAGGTAATCGATGTGAATGACACCACGTGCATCCCACAAAACTGTGGCCATGACCTTGTTGACCGACATACTCTGTTTGGCTTTCTTTGGTCCACGTTCGCCAACAGCAACCCACTGTTTCAATTGTTCTTTGTTCTCTGGCGTGTTGTGATGGATCCACGTTTCATCCACAGTAACAAAAAATTGTGCAGATTACGGCTGAACATCGCTAAATACTCTGTTGAAGTGGTCACACGATTGCGGTTATGGTCAAGTGTAAGCAATCGCGGCACCCATCTCGCTGAGAGTTTTTTCATGTCCAAATATTGGTGTAAAATATGATGTACCCGTTTAGTTGAGATGCCTACAGTATGAGCCAACTCTCGCACTTTAATTCTCCAATCAACCAACATTACCGGCGTGATCACTTCTTTTTGTGAACCTGAACGTTCGGCGTCACTGGTGCTGGTACGACCACAACAGAACTCTGTAAACCACTTCTTAAGCATTGAAATTGATGGTGCCGAGTCCCCGTAGTATTTATCAAGTCCTTCCTTAGTTTCAATTGATGGCTTTTTACGTAAAAAGTAATGCATAATCAGTACACAAAATTCACTTTTTTCCATTTTCGTAAAAATACATGAGGTTGTCTGCTTTGAATGATTATCAAACACGGACTGCACGTGGTAGCTGGATAATAACTATCTAATTTCATAGTTAGATAGTTATTCACTAATAGATTACAGATGACGGCAGCACTGTTGCATTGGGAGTAACTGAGCGGGAAATTCAAAAAGTCACTGACTTATCAATCCGCCCTCGTATGTATATATATACACTTTTTTTCGTTGGAAATACGATCCAAAACGGACAAATATAGTTCAATATAAACAAAGAAACATAGAGAAATCAGAAGAACACACATACAGTCTCTAATTTTTGGTTTGAACCGTCTTCAGGAGAGATAAGAGAGGGAAACCAAGCGCACTGGATCAGAGACCATAGCAGGGTCTCCAACCGTCTCTGATCCAGTGCGCTTGGTTTCCCTCTCTTATCTCTCCTGAAGACGGTTCAAACCGAAAATTAGAGACTGTAAGTGTGTTCTTCTGATTTCTCTATGTTTCTTTGTTTATATTGAACTATATATATATATATATATATATATATATATATATATACTCAACTCTGAAGAAAGAAAATTATCTAGGAGATTACAAAAACTCCACAAAGGATGGACTTTGTATACAATATATATATATATAAAGATTTCACATAAACACGTGAAATAACAATCAATGATCAAACCACAATAAGAAATGGGAAAACAAGACTAAGATCTTTCAACCGCAACAAGCGGTTTTCGTCAGAGTCAAAAATCCAACTTTCTTATTGGATATATATATATAACAATGATCAAACCACAATAAGAAAATGGGAAAGCAAGACTAAGATCTTAGTCTTGCTTTTCCATTTTCTTATTGTGGTTTGATCATTGATTGTTATTTCACGTGTTTATGTGGAATCTTTATATATATATATATATATATATATATATATATATAAAAAGGTTTCACATAAACACGTGAAACAACAATCAATGATGAAACCACAATAAGAAATGGGAAAACAAGACTAAGATCTTTCAACCGTAACAAGCGGTCTTCGTCAGAGTCAAAAACCTAACAGTTGGGTTTTTGACTCCGACGAAGACCGCCCGTCACCGCTGAAAGATCCCAGTCCTGCCCTCCCACCTCCTACTGCGGTCCGATCACTGACTGCTACTTCACGTGTTTATGCGAAAGCTTCACATATATATATATATATATATATAAAGATTTCACATAAACACGTGAAACAACAATCAACGACCTAACCACAATAAGAAACGGGAAAACAAGACCAAGATCCCTCAACCACAACAAGCGGTCCTCGTCAGAGTCAAAAACCCAACTGAACACTAGATGCAAAAAGCATCTGGTGAGGAGTTGAGAAGAGTGGGAGGGAAGAGTGGTATTTTAAAAGGGTGAAAGCACAGGAAAGGACTAATGTCCAGAAAGGGATGTTTGGGGAAACAAAGGAGTACAGTAAGAAAGAGTAAAAAACTATCCGCTAGCTGTCAACCCTCTTTGAAGAGGCTATTGCCCTCGTGACGAAAGTATCAAGTTTGAAGAGACCGTTACTAATGTTTATAATATTAGATCTATTAAATTTAATTAGAGACGATTCAATAATATTTCTTAACAACATTGATTTTTCATAGGAAATAAATTTAGCTCCTGTCCAATCAATATGATGATTTTCATTTTTTATATGCAAGAATAAGGCACTCCTGTTTTCCTGTCTACTTACTTTATATTGGTGTTGTTTTACACGTGTCTTTAATGATTTAGCAGTTTGACCAATATAAATTTTATGGAAATTTTTGCACGGAATTTTATAAATACCAGCGGACTCCAATTCGCTTGGAGAGTTTTTTATTAACATATTACCCACGTTATTACGATTAGAAAACACTATATTAAAATAAAGTTGTTTGGCTAATCTTGGAAGGGGGTCCAATGATTCGTGGTATGGCAAAACTATAGAATTTGATAATAAAAGGGGCTCTTTTGAAGTATTAGAGAAAGTTTTTTTAGCACCCTTCAAAGCTAAATCGATATAAGAAGAGGGGTATTTTAATGAAAGGGCAATTGACCTAATGTTATTAATCTCTTCATTAAGAAATTTTGGAGAGGAAACTCTTAAAGCTCTCAAAAACATATTTCTAAAAACAGAAATTTTAACATTTTTTGGATGCCATGAATAAAAATGAATGTATGCAGTACATTCGTAGGTTTTCTATATACACTAAAGCGTAACTCATTAGGTAACTCATTATATATATATATATATATATATATATACATATATAGGTGTGTTCTTTAATCGGGGTTCGGTCAATTTTCCAGGATAAAAAATTAAACTCTCGTTGCCAACGTTTCGGTTTTATTTAAAACCTTTTTTATAGGCATCTTCTCCATACACCTATGCCTATGAAAAAGGTTTTAAATAAAACCGAAACGTTGGCAACGAGAGTTTAATTTTTTTTCCTGATTAATTGACCGAACCCCAATTAGAAAACACACCTATTCTATCAAACGGTCGATATATTATTGAATCTGTTATATATATATATATATATATATATATATATATATATATATATATATATATGTAAAATTTGGAAGCAGTACTTCTTTTAAGCATATTTCGTTGAACAGCTGACCGTATTTCGCTGATATCATTTTCTTCACTAGTTTTTCAAGGTTTCTGAATACCTTCTTCTTTCCTTCATCCAAACGTTGGAGAATGTTAATTAAGTTATAACCGACATGTTTCGACTGGCTTCCAGTCATCTTCAGGGTGATTAATTAAACAAAGAGGAAAATTATTAGTCTTTGGAGTTGGTATTAAAACACATTATACAGTAGAAGTTTGAAGTAGCTGCTCTTGGGCCTGATTCTCAAGAGCCACTGACTGAGGTGGGGTGGATGGTGGGGTGGGGGTACTGACAGTTAACGGTTTTTTCATCCAATCAGGCGCGTATAGTTTAAGCACTCTTTCGCTACTACCCGTCTGAACATTTATTGTAGGTTTATTCTGTTCAGACGGGTAGTAGCGAAAGAGTGCTTAAACTATACGCGCCTGATTGGATGAAAAAACCGTTAACTGTCAGTACCCCCACCCCACCATCCACCCCACCTCAGTCAGTGGCTCTTGAGAATCAGGCCCAAGAGCAGCTACTTCAAACTTCTACTGTATAATGTGTTTTAATACCAACTCCAAAGACTAATAATTTTCCTCTTTGTTTAATTAATCACCCTGAAGATGACTGGAAGCCAGTCGAAACATGTCGGTTATAACTTAATTAACATTCTCCAACGTTTGGATGAAGGAAAGAAGAAGGTATTCAGAAACCTTGAAAAACTAGTGAAGAAAATGACATCAGCGAAATACGGTCAGCTGTTCAACGAAATATATATATATATATATATATATATATATAACAGATTCAATAATATATCGACCGTTTGATAGAATAGGTGTGTTCTTTAATCGGGGTTTGGTCAATTTTCCAGGATAAAAAAATCAAACTCTCGTTGCCAATTTTTTTATCCTGGAAAATTGACCGAACCCGATTAAAGAACACACCTATATATATATATATATAAAAAGATTTCACATAAACACGTGAAACAACAATCAATGATCAAACCACAATAAGAAAAAACCACATTAAGTCTTGTTTTCCCATTTCTTATTGTGGTTTGATCATATATATATATATATATATATATATATAATATATATATATATATATATATATATATATATATGCTTTTAAAAACTGGATGTCTGTTTCCACTTGATTTAATTTTGTCTTATATTTTTCCAAAATACGAAATTTTTTCTTCAACTCAGAACTCAACTTAAAAATTAATTCACCATAATTTCTTGTTTTATTATTGAACATGTTTCGGTGTACGTTCACCATCTTCAGCAAAACACACGATTAATTACAATTACCTTAACAAATGAATCTAATAGTTAAATTACATTTCAAAAACAATAAGTGAACAAGTTAACTAAGGTTACACTGACAGGTTAGGGGTTGTCAGTGTTGGCAAAACTAGCCCTAGGTTTCCAAACAAGCGCAACTGGTTGGCAAAATTACCTTTTTGATCGTTCATTCTAGGAGCTTTTTCTAGTATGAACAGAAAAATATATATATATATATATATATATTATTTGTTGTGTTGACTGTCTTACCTCCGTCAATTCACTTCTTCTCCTAAGGACGACACCTTATTAAAAATTTTAAAAAGTGAGTCCTATTGTTATGTTACTTTCTATGTGTGATAGTTCATTTCAAATATATATTTATATATATTTTAGTATATGTTGGCAGAAGGTTTCCTCTGAAACATATATTATTAATATTTGCAGCAGCTTTTGCTCTCACAATTTCTGTTTTGATCTTTAGGGCAATTTTTCTTTCGTCCGGCCGTATGGCTATATCATCTGCCCAAGAGGCAACCGTCGAAAGATCGTGTAACTAAAACGACAACAATAGCTCTTGGACAGGTACAAATGTATAATTAAATGTCTTTGGTATAAAAAGAGTAATGCTTTACTGTACTACCACTGAGCTTATGTGGCAAGCCCTCCAAATTTGTGGAAAATTGAAAAGGGAGAAAGGTTTTAAATGAATTTAGCTAAAACAGCCTTGATATTTTTCTCAAAAAGAAAAAAACTACAGAAGATCTCTTTATTAAAAATACGAAGCTAAAAACGAATGTAATCAATTAATTTATTTTTATATAGTTTGATAATACTATATCAAAGAGATTGATATGATGTCTCCATTAAAATAAAACCAATAAATGGTTGGTTATTAATTTTATATTATGATTACTTATATAAAGTTGAGTGTAAGTCAATCAAGATTTTTTTTAGTTAGAAATGAAAAAGTTATTTTTTGTTGGTTACCACCAACAAAATTACAACTTTATTCAAAACATATTTGATGATTGACTTTCGTAGAATCACCACATTTCTGAGATATTACAAAGGTTCCTGGACTCTAACTGTTTTTCTCTGAGACTAGATCTCCCCATAGTCAAACTTAAAGTATTATCAATATTTTAGGGGCCAGGTTAGCCCAGTGGTTAACGTACTCACCTCTGGGCTGAACGCTGAATGACATCCTTTGGAGAGGATGTTAAGCCGTCGGTCCCGAGTCTGTACCATGTTAGGTACTAGTCAAAGATCCCTACTCGAAATGTACTAGAGTTAGGCAAAATTTAGGACTCCCAATTTAGAATCGTAGAATCACGGGTCAAACAAACAGCCGGTAAACGACTGGCGTTATCACCCGCTAGGGGATCGGTTCAAACAACAACAATATATTATCAATATTTTAGTGAGTTGTAGTATATTAAAAAAGATTAACAAATATTTCACAGTAACTAAAATCATATCAATCTGAATAGAAATAATTGTATGTACTATTACAAAGATATCTTCTAACCAATTTCAAAAAGAGGATAATCTACATTTGACGTGCCGTAATTCGTTATCTAATTTCTGATAAGTCATGACGTGTTTTCGCACAATTTTCCCCCTACTCTTGCAATCTAATGACTGCTGGATACAACATATTTATTATTTACGAACTTCATTGTTACAATGAATTCTCACTACATCTCTCCCTTTTTCTCTTTCTTCTGCATTTCCTGATGTATATTTTCATTCATTCTTCTAATCATTCTTTACAGCATTTTGTCTTCATCCTTACTTTCTAACTTTTATTATAGCACTCAACACTACTACAAAATAGATCCTTATTATAAATTCTTCCCATTCTAATAACTAAAAGAGAATGCGTTTTAAAATTTAAGACAAATTAAATAGATAAAAAGCCTATGTTTAATAGAGAAAAGTAAGAAAGCTGTAAAATGTTCCTACAAAAAAAATGCCAAAAAAATTAATTAAACCATTTTGGTTTAAATTCTTGAGTCAACAACAGGGACCATCCAAGTACAGAATACAAACCAGGAAGTTTAATCATAAAGAATGGTAAATATGTTTTCCAAATTTTCATATGATGAACAAATATAACAAGTAAGTAAATAATTACCAAAAGTTATTTGGCGTTTTTAATAATAATAATAATAATAACTATTTATTGCTATTTCTAAATTGCACGTACCTTTATATAATTACATACAAAGTAACATTTTCTTGGAAATAATGAATAAGATCTGGCGATGATCATTTAAATATTTATAATGTAGATACAAACTGTTCTCCAAAATGAAGGATTTATCAACGTAAATACTCAAAGAGAACATGTAATATTAATGCTTCTGCTTTGTCATAGTATTTTATTAATGAAGGGAACATGTTTCATTTTAATGAAGCAAAACTTTAGCTAATAAAGAACATGAGCAAAGAAAAGTAACAGTACAAATGTTATAAATTAAAAAGTTCTTTCTACCATTAAATATTAAAATAATATTTTAAATCGAAACCACATAAATAATATTTAATTAAGTTTTTAACAGTATTGCTCAATTATGTTAAGTCAAACAATGTTTGACTTTTCTATAATTAAAGTGTAATAATCATAAAAAATATTATGTCAAAATTTTTAAGGATTTATATGTTTTGAAGTCTTTGTTTGAAGTTTGAATTTTTTATATTTCAAAATTCATGAATTTTGCATATGTATTTCAAATTTTGTACAAACACTATAAAAAACATTTCTACACCAAGAATCTGCATTCAATGTAGATTCACATTCACTACCTGTCAAAGGATGCAACAAAAAATGTTCGATACCTTAACATCCATAAATGGAAATGCGTACTAAAAATATAAAAATTGGCTTCAGCGGCCCTTAAAATGTGTAAATTCATCAAACTTTAAATCCAATTTTCTCATTGTTTCTACCTTTACGAACAGTGTAGTAAAATAAAAAGGGTAAATAGATCGGTTAAATAGTCACATTACGTATGGATATTAAAATCGCATTTTCTTCTATTATTAATAATCAACTAAAAAAACTTTTTTATTGCTATTCTTGTATTGTGGTTGTAGTATAGTCAAAAGTTATGATTTTTGCAAAATACCTGAAGAACAGGAATAAAATAGTTTCTGTTTCGACATAATGAAATATTGTTTTCACCGTAGTTCAAAATCTTCAAACAAGTTTATATAGTTATATTTCTAGATTCTAGACAATAGCCATTGATATGTTGAATTTTATAAGTTTTTAACAAATACTGGGATCTGTATTGAGGTCAAATATGAAACCACATTCACTCACACATAACTCAATCGAAAAGCTGATCCAGGGGAGCTGGAAACCTGGAACTATTTATATTTTGAAACAATTTAGTTTTATCATTACTACCGGTATATATAGCTTAAAGTGAAGTAACCAAATCTAGCGTTTATTGAGGGAAACAGTGATTGAATTTCTAGTTGATATGTATATATACATAACCAGTATTATTGTACATTCAGTAATGTGTTCATGAACTCAGCCATGGGGATCCTTTAATAAAAATTAATAAATAAGAGTATTTTTAATCGTTTAAAGTAAATTGATATAATGAAATAAGGTAATGGCTTTTAAAACTAAGATACTTAATGCCAGAATTGATTACTCAGTTCTTTTGCCCCAGATAGATTAAGTTTATACAGTTGAATACACTTTCCGTCATTAGAAGAAAATTGTTTGTAGAGTAACTCATTGATGATCGAGATGAGATGAATTAATTTCGAGTTCTTTTATACAAAGAAATAAATCTTAATTTAATCAAATCTATTGAATTGATGCTGGTTTTTAAATTAAAATTTCCTTCTAGTTTCTTGATAATATAGGTAGCATTGTTTTGAAAGCCACTGATTTTTTATTTTAAAAAATTCATGATACCTAAAAAATGATTTATTACCACACTGAGTGTCAAAACTAGCAGATTAAATCAAGAAATTAAAATATTGTGATTTTATATTAT
This sequence comes from Hermatobates lingyangjiaoensis, assembly GCA_026182355.1. NCBI lineage: Eukaryota > Metazoa > Arthropoda > Insecta > Hemiptera > Hermatobatidae > Hermatobates > Hermatobates lingyangjiaoensis. Next base: position 1,965,477 of record JAPFBL010001935.1, on the reverse strand, counting down.
TAATATGGCAAACCGTCATACCTCGTACGATGATGCGACGTCGTACGTCGTCGTTGGTGCGCTTTCGGACGTTGTCCATCTTCCTCCGAAACGCTCCATCGGACCTTTCCATCGATCATCCGAAAGCGCTCCAACGACTCCAAGATCATCGTACGGGATATGACGGTTTGTCATATTAATAATATAAATCATACTAACCTCAGTGGTAATAATAATATGCATGTATTGGGATTTTACTTACAAGTATACATATTATCGGGAATAAAGAGATATCCAATGAAGGGAGCAATAGAAGTCATTACAATTATGAAAAATATTAAATAAATGAAAAAAAATCTTAGTAGTGGTAGCCTTCATCATGGCAGAAGTGAATCTGGACTGGCTAATCTCGAGTTTGCTACAAGTAAACATAATATCAAACTGGTTGACAGTCATTTGCGGTTTGGTTTTATTGCATTAGACTCATAAATAATCAATAATGATTTCATATGTTATAATATGCCTGTATTCACTTTGTAAGTTATTAAAACTTGTAATCATCCATCTAGAACAATCTGCCATGTTATTAGTATTGTTCTTTTTTTTTCCTTTTTTTTTTACATTATTGTATTGCTTACTTGGCTAGTAGAGCTTTAACAAACTATGCTCAATATTATGCACAATTAAAAACGCAAATTAAAGAACAAGAAGAGTCATCGATAGTAAAGATAGGATAAATAAATACAAGATAATTAAATGAATTTCTTATTTACATTAACCACGAATTAAATATCACAATTGGGCTACAGGTAAGGAAACGCGAACGAAGTAAAAAAAGAAGCAAACCTTTAATTCTTGAAAGAAGAAAGTTTAATTCTTGTCCTTTCTTTTTAAACAACTTTTAACAGAATTATTTCATTAAATAAATTAACCACCCTTCTGACGTTGTCCCTGCCGGTATCTAACTTCACCAACACACATCTCCTGTATTAGTTGTGGGCAGTCTTATACTCTACCGTTAAAAAAGCTTTAGAGGCCATATCAATAACGAAAATTTTAGACATTTTGTCTTTTCTTCAGGAACATTATATAACATATATAATGTAACAAATAGTGTTGTCATCCGTAGTTATTCTCTGAACACATTTCGCGTCTTTAATTATTCCCGGTACTAAGCTCTCTCCCAACCTTTTGGATAATTCTGCACAGTTGAGTGTTCTCTATTTCTGCTGTCAGACTTTGTCTTTAAGTCTTTGTCAGCGTTTTATCCAGGAAACTAAATGTTTTTCTTTATCATTTAATCTTTCAATTTTACTCATTTAATTTAGCTTTTGAATATTTTGATTATGAAAGGTCTTTTAAATTTAAGTGATGCAGAGCCGTCAGAGCTGGCAGGTACTTCAAGTCTAACTCACTATAGCAATAGATAAGTGCTTTATCCCTGAGCTCGGCTGTAAATACACCGGCTTAGTAAAGAAAGGTTCAGAACTGTTTTGTTTCACCGGAATATATGTAACCTACCTCGGTAGAGTTGCCAAACTATCTGTGAGGGATAAGTATGTACCTTTTATGTTCATTAAGTAACTCTTTAATTCAATTATTTAATTTAAATCAATTCAATTTTTATGTAATTTAATTCAATTGTTCCATTATAACAATATTATGTTTATTTGGTAACAGCGCATATTTTTGTTGCTCTTGTAGATCCGTAGAGACAGTTACATGTGTCCAAGGTGGAGTAGTAGAAGACGCATAGCGTCATATTTTAATCATTTCGAAGCATAATTTACACATTTGCTCTTTAGATATTATGTATAGTTGCCTGGTTCGTGGCTGTAAAAAGTTATACTTTATGGGTTCTTTCTCAATAATGGAAGTACTGAATAGAAAGTGATTGGGTTGATCCCGACGTAGGTAACTTCTAACATAACTCTTGTTACATGCGGTTAGTTAAATAAAGATCGTATGCCACTGCAAATATGGTCTATTCTAGACCAAACAACGAACATACCATCCGACCAAACTGCTTTTGTCCTCTATCCATTTAACATTTGTCGAAAACCTTATCAGTTTTTACAACTTTTTAAATCGATATCAATGTGAATTGTTTTAAACCATTAATATATTCATCAATAAACAATATAAAAAATTATAGCTTGAACACACTTCACAATCCATCGTGTTCTAATACGATACATGCATTTTTAGATCCAATGGCTGCTACAGAACAACAATTACCTGAAGTATTAAAAGAAAATCTTAACATCAGATAACCTGAGTACACATTTTTTTCTATTAATGATACAGTCAATTCTATTCCATATTTTGAAGGAAGAAAGATAGATGATGTTCATGGTTGGGCCAAGGAAGTATGAAGAATTGTGAAACCAACTTTACTGCTCTTAAATATTTGTAAATCGTGCATCTATATTTAAAAGTTCTTTCTTAACAAGCATAAAGTTCGATGCAGAAGTAGAAGATATATAGCAAGAATGAAAATTAAAATTATTTGGTTAATTTCAAGTATCTCAAACATATCGCATAATATGAATATATTATTTATCAAGCTAACAAAACTCTTAATGCTTTGAAACAAGTAATGAATACATTTTCAGAAAAATGCCATTTTCTGAAAAAAAAACTTATTTTCGTTAAATAGAAGAAATAGATAATTTTCAGTTGTGGAAGTTATTTGTGAAACTATTCCATTAGAAATCCAGCAGAGTGCTACTGCTGATTAATTTAAGTATCTGCCTGTCTAATAAGGGTAATCTTAGATTAATTATGATAGAAGATTAATCTACTAATTAGTTGATTAATCTAAATTCTACCCGTGTAGAAGATCTGTCTCTGGCACGTTATACGCTTGTGTCAAACAGGATAGTGCCAACGCAACTCTCACATCACCACTGAGAAAGCTGTTCTGCATCAGCCGGCTCACCAGGATTGTCTGTCACCCAAAGACAGTGTTTCTGCCAATTCAAGTCAACAATAAACTGCTAGGCGATTTCAACATTGCAATACTCTAGAGTAGTAGTTACGATAAAATGAAGTAACAAGCACTAGAAAGACTTCTAGACCTTTCTTTCTAATGTTAGAAGTCAAAATGCCTAAAATTAGTGCCTTGCAGCTCTGCTCTTACATTTAAGATTGAACTATTCCATGAACAATGAATTGCTATAAATACTGTTCGTGATAACAGTAGTTCTAATTAGTTTAAATTACTTTATAATAAAAATATAGTATGTTCATAAAGGCTTAGTCCTCCCATTAATTAACTTATTCTTAATGATCATAATTTTTCTGGTTTGGAAATCAATTGCCTTAATAACTACTTCAAATTACATCACTTCAAGTATTATCATTTATAAAACTACAAAACTTATTTAATAACTCTCATGAAAATAAAGTCTGTAACAGTGGTGTGACTGGGTCTTTTCTTATTTAAAACCTGATTAAAATTTTAAAACCATTATCTCCTTTGGAAGGCTTAGATAGTAAATAAAGTCAATTTTAACATATATAATGCTATTCCTAAAGGAGACCATCAATTAAACAAGTACCATTTCTGTTATTTTACAATCTTTATTCTAACATTTTTTGAAAACTTAGTTACAGCTGGAAGGAGGCTAAAAGAGGTTGAAGAGAAATATTAAAAAAAAATCCCTAACTTAGTCATATTAGAGCAGCTATTCCTATCCAAGGGTGGACCTTTAAATCAATCACGACCCAATATTGCAAAAATGTAAGCCATTCAAAAAAGTAAACATTTCTAATGAAACATATGAACGGTAGTTGTTACTTAAACACCCACCTATCTAGATGGTTATCAAATTATTTTAATTAATCATATGAGACTAAAATAATATGTGCATTTTCTTTTAATTACTTATCTGGGATTCTATTTTTTTACAGTAATCTAAAAATTGTAGTTGATAATAATTATCTACTTCTTTATACTAGTTTAATCAATTTTGGTATTTATTTCTGATAATATGTTGTTCAAATATTGTTTCATACAAGTAATTAGTTCGTAATAGGTCAAATATCCTATTGCTATATCTATCCGTAGGGAGAATTTAACAGTATTAATATATCTAATATTCACTGGTATTTATGTTAATACCATTGAAAACTGTAATCCTTAACTATCGCTTAGAAATCTTATTTTGTGATTTAGATTTAAATCTATTATTCTACTAATCAAATTCATTTTCAGCGACTACTAGTATATAAGATATAATAAAACTAAAAATTTTATTGCAAACAAAAACTTTTGATGTCCTGCTTAAAAAACAACTGTGATTTTTTAAATTTCTTTTTATGAATTCCAAAATGAAATGATATGAAATTTTCGTCTTGGTATTTATGATATAGGTTTAAATTTTTTGTACTCTACCTGTTTAAATTACTGTCTTATATGTTTTACTCAAATTATGAATATTTCATTTAGAATATCATTATGGAAAATTATGAGGCCCTTTACAAATGTTATCGTGATCTACAGAGCGGAATAACTGTCATTTGAGAAATTCAGATCTTATCAAACAGTCTCGGGCAGATCAGACTCCCATCTGAGAGTAGGAAAGCTTTTACTCTTCCCAACATCTCCACCCTATAAAATAAATGCCTTAAATTTTCCAAAACTTTTTAAATATATTGGGCTAAAAGAATAGTAGTTACCTTTACTTCAAAAGTGGGTATATTGAACTTTGAATTATATTTTAAAAGTTCTTTATATCAGAAATTTTAACAAAGTTTTATACATTTTATTAGGAGTCTATACGTACTTAAAGCCCACCTTTTGCATAGCACAAATTAAAAATATTTATGATACAACAGACAATTGTAAAAGTCATATTTATATGACTCAAAAATGAATGAATTCGCCACAAACACTGTTTGAAAGGTTTTTTCTATAAATTTCATGCTATCTCACTAGTAATATAAGTTCCGATTTAATAGTTCCGTACACTTAACTATAGCTTTTTTCATGTGAAATGTAAATCATTACTTGGTATCCCTCGGAAACTATTTCCGCCGTTGGTTCTGAGACTCTACGATGTCCTCAACTGGTTAAAAATACCTATTTCCTTTATTACGTATATCCCTATTCTCTCTCACTCTCTACTCTCAATGAACGTGAGAATGTGCTTGAGAATTTCCCCGATTGTGTTCACTCATAAAGCACCCTTTCATGTTACGTTTTTTTCTGTCTTACCTTTAGTGTCACCTTCATCTAAATAAATGAATGATCAATACCTAAACAAAATCTGGAGTGGCCTACACTCAAGTTTGCTATAAGAAAACATATCATACTTCTTGGGTATATAATAAATAATGTTCCATTTAGGTATAATATAAATGTCTAAATGGGAGATGTTTATTAGTCTTTCATTCATTTCATCATGGACAAATCCATCATACCAACAAAGGCAACAAATATTTATGTCTATTGGGAGTAATTTTTTAAATGCAAAAATATTCCTCTTATATCTCATCAATGATGAATATAAACATAAATTCCTCTTATATATAAATCAATGAATTATTTAAATTTTTCCATTATTAACATCAATTTTATTTCAGTAGATTCACTCAAAAAATTTCTAAGTCAATATAAACAATGTAAAAAAATATCAAAAATTCGACAAGTGTAACAGGTGATCCCTTAGTCTAGGATAAACAAACAGTTTTTATAGCTTTATTGCTATTTGCTGTGATTGAAATTTAATGATTTTTTTTATAAATTGCTAATTTTTTGTTCCATTTTTGGTAAAATTTTCATGATTTTTTAATGAGCCGTTTAGGGTCAAAAAAACATTTTCTGAAAACAGGAATCGTACCGTTACGCCCCTTTAAAGAATGTAATTAAAAAAAAAACTATTTCAACTCATTCTCCACATAACGTTCTATTTTTGTATCTCTCTTACAAGCTTTGACATTTAATTATGTCAAAATTTTTACATTTTATTGAAAAAAAAATATTTTCTGTTGTTTATAATTCTGAATATATTTTTCGTTTATTGCATTTGCAACCTCAAAGACATTGCCCAAATTTTAAAACTCTGGAATTAGCAGTTTGAGTGAAAAAAATGTTTTCCAAAAACTGCTTTTGGCAAAAAAAGTGACTTTCCCGTCATGTATAATTCATCCCAAACAATAGGAATCCTGTACAATATGGGGTCCATTTTAGTGTAAAATATCAACTTGGCCCATCAAATATTCTGGACTGCAGCGTGATAACAACAATGCTAACATACTCACCCCACCCACCCACACACACACACACACACACACAGACAGACATCATCCAAAAAACTTCATAAAAAGACTTTTGCGACCTCAAAACATATAATTCCGTCAAAATCTCGAGATCGAATTTTTTCACGATCACTATACATTACTTATAGTAAAGTGAACAACAATAACTAAAGGAATATCATTATGAATAGAAATAATTGTATAAAAGTTTCACAGATATTTCTCATCAATATTCATAAAACACAATAATAATATTTTACGTGCTTATCGGGCCGTAATATCTGATTGCCGTACAATTTAATTAAAGTGACCTAAATAATTAAAATCTGACAAGCCATTATGAATATCTCAGCCAGTCTTCTCTGAAAGATCCAGAGAGCTATTATTCAGATTTGAAAATTAGTGGTGTGAATTAATAACAAAGCAATCGTTCCATCAGTAAAGGATTTAAAATATCCTATCGTGAGAGAGTCCCTATTTTTATGAAAAAAAAGTCTTTATTCACAATATTATTTAATAAAAACAAACAAAAGGTATACAAAATTTATTGTATTTTACACGTTATACGATTTAAAAAAATTGGTTTTGAGAATACAATTATTATAAAAAACGAAAAAAATGTACAAAGGTGAAGAAGGTTTATAAAGTTAATTTTAAAAAAGAAGCAGACTTCATTAATTACATTGAATTTTCAGAAAAGTGTTCATGTAACATTCACTTGAGGCAGGATATATGTTCTCCTGTCTTTCTTAACAAAATTCCTATCCCTCAAGCTACTACCACCAAATGCTTAGGACTGCACCTTGACAGACGTCTTACTTGGGCTCCCCTTAACAGAATGAAAAAAACAGAACTAAACAGACGCTATAGACTTTTACTTGACAATCGTTCAAAATTAACAACTGTCAATAAACTATTACTATACAAATCTATGATTATGCCTATTTATAATAACGGTATTGAGATATGAGGAGCAACAAAATCTAGAAATGCCAAGAGTATATATGCTCTTCAGTCAAAAATTCTTCATTGACCTTTCTACATACCAAATCAATCAATTTATTCAGACCTCAGGATTTCAACAGTTCATCAAGTAGCAATATCTCGCTACAAAGCCTTCCACAAAAGTATTTTTAAGAATAATAATCCCTTAGTCCTAAACATCTCCTCGACTAATATTCCAGGAATCCCAAAGACGTCTGAAGGGAAGGTGGCCAAGAGATTTATTGGTGTGAATTATTCTAGTGGCACAAGTTTAATCTATTTGTATAACTTATTTATCTCGACAAGAAGTATAATCGCCGGATTATTTCTTCCCTCCTGCCTCCATGTGCAAGTGCATATATTTCTTTCAACATTGTCAGTGGTAATGTTACATTTACGTTGTTGTGACTATGTAAAATAAAGTTTAAAAAAAATATTGAATTTTATTCGATGTAAGTGGTATATCGAACTTCAATAATGTTTTTTGGAGTTTTAAAACGTTTTACTAATTATTTGTTATTTAATAAAAGTTAAAAAACTGAAATCATTTGATAACTGTTTAGTAAAATTTGTGTTTCCTGGGGACTTGGTGTGTTTATGAGTGCGCTTGTGATGAGATTGTAACTTTGGTTACCAGTCTGCAAAGGGCCATACATTTTTAACGTCACTAGTCTCCTTCCGACACATATATAAGTGTCGGAAGTTCATATTTTTTTCCACAATTCCTACTTCTATAAGTTATTTTCCTATTCCTTAATTACTTTTACTTTATCTTCCACACTTTGTACAATTCATTATTGCAATGTTTATTTTTGTTAATTATGTATCATTATTTTTTTGCTCTGTTTTGTTGACTCATGAAAAAGGCTTTAAATACAACTAAAATGTTGGCATTTTAGAGTTGATTTAAACCTGGATTATTTTTACCTATGTATCTAACTATAATATAAATATATGTAACTTTAATCAGGAGTGAACAGTTTTCAGTTGTCCAATTTTCATTGGACAGTTATTAATCTTTAAAGCCTACATTTTATTTAAAAACTTATCCAAAAGCTTGCAGTATTATTATATCATATTACTCTTGAAATTAAATAAAAGAAATCACAATCGACAATTACAGATATCTTAAGGTCGATATTGTATTAATTGATTGACAAAAATCTGAAGGTAGATATAAATATATGATAAGCCAACAAATATACTCAGTTCATTGTAAACACTACTTAAAGATGTAATTCCAAAACTGAACCGGTAGACAAGAAATTCTGTGGGTAATCTTGTACATTCTTCTATAATCTTTAAGTCATTTTGGTACATTTTATGAATCACAAACATTTTTTTTTTGCGAAAACCCTATATATATAAAAAAAATTTGTGAATAATATTTAATGAAATTTAGTATTTTATAAAAAAATTCTCAAAAAGTCTGATTACAACAAATTCAATATAGTCTTGAAATACAGTCATCTTTGAATAGTGACAGTCTGCAATTCTCGTAAGAATAAAACACAGAATTTTCATGATGGATTTAGCAAAAGAATTTTGAAAATCTTGTTAACAGTTAATGGAATGTGTAAAAGAATAACGCTTTTAAAACTGTTAACTCCAACCCAAATCAACCACATAATACCATTATTTATTCTCACCATTAAATATAAAGAAATGAAAGTATTGTGTTTACGACAAAATTTAAAAATCATGCTTTTACGGAAATACATGTTTCGAGTTTACCTGAATCCAATAAAATAAGTTTGCAAATTGGTCCTTCATAAGTATGTGAATGTCTGTGTGTGTGAGTGAGTGATTGAGTGAGTGAGTAAGTGAGTGAATGAGTGAATGAGTGAGTGCGTAAGTGAGCGAGCGAGTGAATGAGTGTGTGAGTGAGTGAGTGAGTAAGTGAGCGAGCGAGTGAATGAGTGAGTGAGTGAGTGATTGAGTGAGTAAGTGAACGAGCGAGTGAATGAGTGTGTGAGTGAGTGAGTGAGTGAGTAAGTGAGCGAGCGAGTGAATGAGTGAGTCAGTGAGTGAGTATGTGTGTGTTGAAATTGTTTTTATTGTACAATTATTACGAAAAAAATAGTAAAGAATGCATATTGATATAATATTTGAACAAAATTGATTGAGAGAATGAAAAATGAAAGAAGTAACATTTATTTGGAAAATAATAAGTTCTAAAAGAATCAACTGCATTATCATGAGACAATTAGCGCCACCTTACAAAATCTGACAGTGTTTATATTAGGTAATAAAAGTTGTGTGAAGTCTCACCACATACAGATTTTTGTGTGATGTCCTCCTGAGTGTAATGGATTATTGTTTAAGAAAAGTGTTGAAATCAATCCACATGTCAGACTGGTTAACAAATCTGGATGTCAGACGTCTTCTGTTTAACAATACTGTGGTTTGTGGTGATATAGAAGCGTAGGAAAGTACTATTCTTTATTTTACGCTAAAACTGTTATTAGTTTTAAGCTATTTTTCTGGTAATTGGGAAAATTTAAAATTGATGTATTGCCTTGCTATGAATATTTCATGAACTTGAAATATTGTAAGAGGAAATATTACCTCGATAAATTGCAAGTAGCATCCATCTGCAGTAGCATGTCAGATTTGTCGTTGAAGAATAATTACATTTTTGTTTTGACTATAGCTACGTTAAAAAAACCAAATTAAACACTTGTCACTGATCTTGATTTTATTCCTAATTTTATTTAAGCCCATTGTTGAGCACTTCTGGTTTCTTTATATGTAACCTTTTATTTGTAATAAGTGATTACAAATTTTTTTGTAATTGTTTGTGACAAACCCGCAAGAAATAAAAACTTTAAAAAAATTGTTCTTATCTTGCATGTCATTATTTCTTTTATTGATTATTGTAAGTTATTGATTGTTTTATTGTATATATAACCAGAATCGTTTTAATTATATTTGTTGAATAAGAAACGGATACAACAAATTATCATTTGTAACAATACTTCATGAAAACAAAGTGAGAACTCTAATGAGTAGAAAAATAATAGAAATTAATTGATATCAATTATCATTTATGATGAGCTGATCATAATTGAATTCAGTGTCAATGGTGTTTACAAAATTTCGTGCCAGTAACAGCAGCCTGCAAGATGAGCTCTAGTCCAGGAAATCTCTAAAGTTATTAAAAAGTTGCTCTAAGCAAAGGTAGAATGAATTTCTGTTTAGGTGTTGAATAATTCAATTTAGTCTCTCTGTCATCGAAGTATCTGCAACTGGGAAAACAGGTACCTCAAACCTTTCTCAGTTGAATAATTACATACATAGAATGAATATTTGGGCCTTGCAACCTTATCTATGGAATAAACTGTATTTTGAAATAATAATGGTTCATGTAATAAATGGGTTCTTTAAAGATGACAGTATACATGGCAGAAAAAGGTTAAGATAGCAGAAACACTAGTTTACTACTTTTAATAATATTCTTTATTCTGTTATGGTCAGTGAATACATGGGGACTATACCCTTACTCTTTTGTCTGTAGTATATCTATGGTTGTAAGGCGTAACTCAGTTACTAAATTAGTACCACAACTGAGTTCTAGAACTACTTGACTCGGTAGCATTACCTAATTAAAATACGCTAACAAGTGCTTAAACAATAGATTATTATAACAGATTTATTATTGTTTATATTAACCATTGATATTTTTAAAGATTGTCAATAATAAAAGACGATTAAATGTATCTGTTGATCTAAAAAAATGTACACAATGACTAGAATGTATTTGATTTGCAAAATGTGTTGTAACTCAAATTAAACCCTCAAAGTGGGTCTAAATTTTAACAATCAGCATCCTAGTGAATCTACAGGATACAGTCTTAACCTTTTAAAATATATAAAACTAATATTTTTTTCTGCAGTACACTACAAAGTTTGATGTCAAAGGCTCTAGTTAGGATGTTTCTGAAGAGATAAATTTTTTGAAGTGTTCTAAAAAAACACTACCAAAAAGTAGTAAAACCATGTAAAATTAGTTTCCCATCACTTTTGGGAATCAAAACAGAGCCAATTACGCTGTATTGGATCTAAGGACAGACAAATGGTTCTTTGAAAAAGAAAATAATCTCCTGAAAGGATAATTACGAATAAACGACAACAATGAAACAAAAATATAGATATTTTTTTTAAGTAATTGTATATTATACATATATTTATGTTTTATATTAATGAGATTAAAAATAAATATATCATTTTACAAAAGTATATATTGTTGAAAAAATAGAAATCATATTTTCAAAGGGGTGCAATGTTTATTTTCAGATATAAGGGGTTGTTAGCTACAAAAAAAAGTTAAGAGCAACTGCTCCCGTTTATTTCAAAACAGAACTTGAATAACGTTTTCATCACCAAAAATTAAATGTGACATAGATTCCTTGCAAGTCTACAAGACAGATTAATATACGGATAACATTGTGAAACATGAAAAATTGAATGGATTTTGAAAAAGTATATTTTTTCTTTGAAAAATAGAGAATAATATAAGTTGTTTATATTTTTGGGTATATAATAAGTTGATATACTATTCTCATAAATAAATCATCCATAATTAAATAATAGTTTATAATTTAATTATTTTGTAATCAATCAAAAGATTACTAAGGCGGTTAGATTTTGTTTTTTCTTCTTTTTGTTTATATCGTGAAGAACAAGTGACTCACGTGTTTTGAAGGAGATCGCGTAGTGACAGCGCGAAGGAATTACTTTTACCACAGACTGAAACGTACTGAGGCCCTTGCTACCGTTGTCATGATGTCGCCCTAGCGGCGAGTTCACAGAACTATGCCGTATCTGTAATAACTCTCCAAATATATCAGGCTAAACAAAATAAACAAATAACTCTAACATATTAAATCTTCATACATGTTGCTTTGTAAAAACTTAAGTTTAGGTATAAATATACATATATTGGAATATTTAAGAAACAGTCCTTCCTTAATACATGTCAGATTGAATTTACGACCTATTGTTTTTTTAATTAATTTTTTGGATAACTTTTCCAAAGCCCTTAATAATTTTTTAAATTTACAAGGAACTAGGTAGATTAACTCTCCATACGTTTGGTTTTCAATGGTTCTATTTTTTCCAACGTTTCGGTCGTCTTCGACCATCTTCAGGGGGTAAACCTGTTACAATGTTTAATAGGTTTTTTTTAGATATTGTATATAGGTTTACCCCCTGAATATGGTCGAAGACGACCGAAACGTTGGAAAAAATATAACCATTGAAAACCAAACGTATTGTGAGTTAATCTACCTAGTTCCTTGTGAATTTTAAAAAAAATATTAAGGGCTTTGGAAAAGTTATCCAAAAAATTAATTAAAAAAACAATAGGCCCTAAATTCAATCTGATATATATATATATATATATATATATATATATATATATATGAAAGGTGAAAATCCATAGTCAGAAAACTTGAAAAATTAACCCGAAAAAGAACAGAAGTTAAAATTGGCATAATTTTTAATAAAACATGTTTGATTGAAGGTCTGCTCCCAAAATACACAGATATATATATTGATATAAATAGGCAGCAGATCCTCTTTTAAACAAGTATCATTAAAATTAACCGCAGTCTCGGCATTCACGATCTTAAGACTGAGAGATTCGATCCTACGAACTAACCTCCAGCTAACAGGGTTCAACTGGAAAAGGAGTTGGCCAAGTGACATGTTAAATTAAAATTGATGACTCATGCTTAGTCATTGCTATAAATAGATTAAAAGGATAGTACAGGTTAATATATAGAGAGAAGGTCAAAGGTCAATAATGAACAAGAAACAAGCGGTTAGAATAAAATAATATATATATATATATGTGATTATTGAATCGGGATTCGGTCAAATTTGACAAGTTTTATTAAAACTAATGCCTAATTCTAGTTTTAAACGTTTTCTGATTAATTTTTTCAATCTTCTCATACATGACTTCCATAGGTTTGGAAGTAAATACATAAGTTCACCAAAATGTTGGTTTCCCTGGTGAAATTATTTTAATTATTGTTTACTTTTAGATTTCTTAATAATTGTATGTGTGTTATGAAACTCTTTTTATATAATATCCTTGAAAATAGTCGATGATGACCGAAACATGTCGGATTACAGAAATAAACATTTTGGTGAATTTATGTATTTGGTTCCGAACCTATGGAAGTCATGTATAAGAAGATTGGAAAAATTAATCAGAAAAGGTGTAAAACTAGAATTAGGCATTAGTTTTAATAGAACGAATATATATATACATATATATTAGGTCAAAAATAAACTTGAACCTGTATGCAGTAGACCACTGTTATAGTCCACTGTTATAGTTATAGTAGACCACTGTTACAGTTTTTTCTCTTTTTAATGTTGTGTCTTCTCAAATTTTACTTTGCTATAAGTAAAGTTTAGTAATCATGAAAAATCCAGTTTCAAAATATGGATAAGAAGTGAATGGGTGAACGTATCCATAATTTTGTAGACACGCTCTAAGCTGCACTGTTTAATGGATTAAGTGGATATGATACCAGAAAATAGCAGATGTAGCACATAATAGCTGTATGGTTTTTTGGCAGTATGTATAAAAAGCAAGTTAATGTTAATGTGTATTATGAGAAGTTAATTTGTTTTTCATTATGTGAATTGTAAATTATTATTTTTAAATTGCTAATTTCTGGATTGCATAAATATTCTGTTTTGTGTAGAAATTTCAAGCATTCAACTGAGGTTTGAATCTGAGAGAAGATAAACATGATAATGGACAGATGTTTTGATGGAACATAATATAATTGATCACATAAGTGGTCACTTTAAGAAACTCTGTTGCCTTGAAGATAAAGAAAATACAACCCACCCCTTCAGAAGTTTTATTTCTGATTGTTATAATTTCATCTTCAAATCCGTGAGTGAAGGCATACAGTTCTGGTGTGTGTACATGTGTGAATGGGTCGTATATCTGTTTGTCTTTCTCGTTTGCATGTTTGCTGTTCACTCTACCTCTTTTCTCTGTGCCTGTGTTTCACTTGCCTATCTGATGCCCATATCTATACCATTGGGTCTCTATTAATTCAAGTAGTGTCGTATGGTTTTATTTTCCATACCAAGAAGGACTCTTAAGGTAAGTAAATGGCATAACAGGTTCCCATATTTATCAAAGGGATGAATTATTTAAAAACAAGTTTATCAATCACCCAATCTGCTCAATGTCAAGACCCCGTGACCCATAAAGACAGGATATGATAGCTAGTGATAAACAATTAGTAGAAATGCAATCGTTTTTCATGAATCTTATAAAAGAAACGAGTATAGTTTGAAGACTTCTCTGTCTTTTCTGGTGATACTCAAACAGTATTGGGCTCCTTCCAATGGGGTTCGCCACCTCATCTTTCCATTCGAGGAGGTGGCGTGGCACCCGTTACCATAGAAGCACATTTCTTCTTATTTCCCTTCATAGAAGAAAGTATAATACTTTACTTTTCTATACTGGTAAATACAGAAGTTGTCGCTTTAATAAATGGTGATACATACAGAAACCATCAAACCGAAGTTCCACAATTTCATGAAAACCAAATTAACACGAATTGTTTCATTAATTGTTATTTTGGATAGTGAAATGTTTCATATATTATTCTCTTAAGTTAATACTGCTAAATAATATTAATTTAGTTCTATTTATTGATTTTATTTTATTAAATTACTCAAGTAAACTGGTTTAATTTCAAAAATGGTTCAAGGGATTAAAAAAAAAATGCAACAGAGTCTCTGTTTTGAACTTACACATTAATTCCCATCCAAACATCTATGAAGTGAGGTTCAGGAGGAAAAGAAGTTTGGACATAATATACTCACTAAGGACAACCATAACTAATAAATAGCCTGTCCGAGTAGACACATTAATTAGATTTTGTCAACTTAGTAATAAACTATAAGACTGTGAGAGCTCTAACTAAACTGACACGATTATAATGGCATCTCTGTCAACTAGATTTACGTGGTGTGTAAATAAAGTAGTGAGACTGATTTTTTTTAAATTTTCTATTCAAATATAATTACAATGTGATATTGTCACCTTCAAAATAGTTCCCTTCGGAAGCCACACAGCGCTGGAGACGGTCCTTCCAATCATTGTAGCATTGCTGGAACTCGGATTCTGGAATGGCCTTCAGCTGGTCGGTTACAGCAGTTTGTATGTTTTGTAGTGTCCCGAAATGAGTTCCCTTGAGGTGATTTTTCAATCTCGGGAAGAGGAAAAAGTGATAAAGACTCAAGTCTGGTGAATAAGGAGGCTGAGGAGCAACAGGAATGTTTTTACTGGCCAAAAACTCATTTTCTTTTCGGAATTTTCGGAACCATTTTCGCACAAATTTTCTCATCTCCAATTCATTGGTCAAAATGTGATGAACGGAGGTGTGATTCAAATTCAACTGTTCCCCGATCATTCTGACTGTCAAGCGTCGATCTGAACGCACAAGGTTCCGTACTCTGTTGACATTTTCATCGGTGTTTGCACTTGAAGGCCTTCCGCTTCGTGGTTCATCTTCAATCGACTCTCTTCCTTCTGAAAATTCCTTAAACCACCGAAAAACCTGGGCCCTTGATAAAACACGTTCTCCATAGGCCGGTTTCGGTTGCATTATGTCCAAGTCTGAAGCAAAATTTGATTGCACACCGCTGCTCAACTTTGAGGTCACTCATTTTTAAAACGCTCAAGAAAAAACCATTTCACGAAAACCAACGCTACGGACAAACAAATGACTGTGACGAGTTCAGATTCATACTGGAGGCGCATCACACGTGCACCTGACGCTCCTCAAGGCCACGCGTCTCCAGCGTTGCCAGATCGAAAGCGACGTTGCCAGTCTCACTACTTTATTTATACACCACGTATTCTCACGGTATGACACGATAATAACAATCATGAACCTATCCAATTTCCCTACCACCTAGGTACTAACTAGAACAAATCTAAAACTAAGAACAATAAATGTTTATACAAAAAAATACATTACAGTTACAATAGAATGTAAATTATCGTTTGAAACTTTGGGATATCGCATCAATCATGTTTTAAATAAGATAAATTTGTAATAAAGATTTCAGTTATCTTTTGTTACAATCTCTCAATACTGGGTTTTAGTGAAATGTTTTCTAATAATTTCTCTCATTTAGAAAAAGCTGTGATGTTTTTATCAAAATTAAATGATGTGTGAAGATCTTCTTCGAGTATATGTTAGTACAATAGATGACTTTGAGTTTGGCGTTGCAGAGTTCAATAATATCTCTATTTGGCTCTACACTGACACCCACTTGAGGGGTGCTTCGTTACTATCTCGTGCCTTGCTAACCACAGGTTACCCCATTAATCACTGCCTTCAGTGCTACATCGCCCCCTTAGCGGCTGTTACCTCTCCTCGACCCACACTATTTATCAACCTCCCCCTTCTACAGCGTCCTTTCTTCTTCTCAAATTCATTCTTATGTAGAGAGCCAAATAATTTTACTGGCCAAACTTGATATTGGCAAACATTAACTCAATTTAGCAAACGCATTTTCACAAAGGCAATTTCAAAGTACCAGGAGTCGTTAAGCTCAACATTTTTTATAAATTAGTTTTAAAAAAATACCAATAAAATTCTTTCAACTTTTGTGCATATAAACTATAATTAACTACAATTGGTAAACTAAATGTAAAACTTCACATTATATTTTACCATAAAAATAATCACAATCAAGTAATGAGGATAAATTGATGATGGTAAAAATTGATTTCAAAATGGCAACGAAGTTCTATGTGTAAACTTCCTCTGAATTCATGTTTGTTTGACATGCTTGGTTCACAGTAAGCAAAGTATAGTCAACAAAAATGAAATCAATTTTGGGACATAGACGAGTTTTGAAGAATCCTGATCCCATCTTTCGAAACTACGTCTGACGGAAAGTTACAAAATGTATCATATACTTAAATGTATAAGCACTGTGTGCTTAAAAAATGAACGGTAGGAGTTTTGAAAATATGAAATAATAAATTATTACTTTACTATAAATTATACCAAAGGAAGAACGATTTTTCCTTATCATCCAGGAATTGTCAGAAAATTAAAGTGAAATATAGTGAAACTGTGCAAGATTGTGAAATATTGATATGTATATATACAGCATACAATTATTTTAGACGTTATATACTTGACATATTTCATCCATTTTTACTTAACTATAAGAAAAGTACAATGTTCATGAAAAAATATTGCCTTAATATTAACAGATTACATGTTTTGTGCCAATTCTTGAAGTTTTTTTGTGAGTGTGTGTGCTTGTGTGCCTGTATGCGTGTGGGTGGGTGGGCGTGTATACAAAAGTTTGTGAACATGTTACAAGTTTACCGTTTGAATGATCAAATTCATATTCAGTCCAAAGATAGATACTATGATGTAAATGTTCTGTATGGTGGTTGCGTACACTTACATAATAGAAAAGTCATATTTTTGGCGTTTATATGATTTTAAAGAACTTTTTTTACTTTACTATAAGTATTTACTTTACTATAAGTAAAGTATAGTGATCGTGAAAAAATTCGATCTCGAGATTTTGACGGAATTACATGTTTTGAGGTCCCAGAAGTCGTTTTATGAAGTTTTTAAGATGATGTCTGTGTGTGTGTGGATGGTTGGGTGGGTGGGTGGGTGGGTGCGTGGGTGGGTGAGTGTGTTAGCATTGCTTGTTACCACGCTACGGTCCAGAATCTTTGATGGATCAAGTTGATATTTTACACAAAAACCGTTTTTTTAAAAACATTTATTTCTCCTAAACTGATAATCCTAGAGTTTTGAAATTTTGACACTATCTTTGAGGTTTTAAATGCAACAAACGAAAAATATATTCAGAATTTTAAATCAACAGGAAATATTTTTTTTTCAATAAAATGTAAAAATTTTGACTTATAATTCAATCTCAAACCTTGTGAGAGCGATACAAGCCATACTGTTTGACGGACAAGAATGAAACTATGCCTATAAATAGAACATTATATGGAGAATGAGTTGAGATATTTTTTTCCAAAATTACATTCGCTTAACGGGCGTTACAGTACGATTTGTGTTTTCAGAAAATGTTTTTTTGACGCTAAACGGCTCGTTAAAAAATAATGAAAATTTTACCAAAAATGGAACAAAAAATTAGCAATTCATAAAAAAAAAATCATGAAGTTTCAATTACGGGAAAGAGCAATAACGATATAAAAACTCTTTGTTTATCCTAGACTAAGAGATCACCTGCTATACTTGTCGAATTTTTTGTATTTTTTTACATTGTTTATATTGACTTAGAAATTTTTTGAGCGAATCCACTGAGATAAAATTGATGTTTCTAATGGAAAAATGAAAATATATTATTGACTTATAAGAGATGTAAGAGGAATAATATTGTGCAGGTAAATGATAACACTCATTAAAAAAAATTTGTATATATGTTATTTGACAAAGGGGAAGGAAAATGATATTATTAAATACTAAGAAGCCATAAAATTCCCAGTATAATAATTCTGTTAAAAACCAAAAATGTAAAAGATAATTCAAAATATAAATCTTTCGTTTAGAGATTAATAACGGTAATTATCGTACATCTTTAATTAACAAATCACCTTAAAACAACATTTTCTTCGCTGGTTAAGATGTTTTTCAGAGAAAAAAAGGGTATTTTACTGTTTCAAATTTGAAAATTTTACATTAATATTCAATGTAGAAGGATGTCAAGTAAACAATGTAAGAAATCTACTGGCTATTTGAACAATAACCATGTTCTCTTGTAGGATAATATTTCGTTTCAAGAAATGTTCACATTGGTTTTTCAAAAATGTTATTACTGCTGTAGTCATACTAATGAAATTATTTGCAAATAATAAATTATTTGTGATGTACAAAAATAAGTTTATAAATTGATATGTCCTTCAATCAGTATCTGTACTACCTCACGAATGCAATGCTAATCATTATATCCCATTTAGATATTTATGTTATGCTTAAATGAGACGTTATGTTTTATATACCCAAGAAATTTGACATTGAGTTACTTATAGTAAAGTAGAGTGTAGGCCACTCCAGATTTTTTTTCTTAAAAACGACTGAGTCCTACAGATTACTTTGACGAAAAGAGGCCTTATGGTAAATTTTATGACTTGAGAAAAAAAAAATAGTTTTCACTAAATTGATTTATAATGGCAAATGAAATTTTGTGAATAAAATCTGCTTAAAATTATAAAACTACAAAAAAAAATTGCAAACAATTCTGAAACAACCTAAGTCAATATATCTCTAAAAACTCAAAATTAAACTTAAAATAAATACAATCTGCTATAATTGTCGGATTTTTTCCAAATACTTAGATTTTTTTTTCAGAATCGAGTTAAACAGAAATGCTATGTAAAGGTTTAGTAAACGATAATTACATATTTTTGGAAGAGTTATCATGATATGTAAGAAGAATAAAATTGTTGAATATAAAAGCAGACAAACACAAAATATAAAATGGACCATACATTTTTTAGTGTTATCTAGCCTGGGATAGATGGTTGGGTAATGAAAGCGTTGTAACTAATCTGCATGTCACACCCTTTATCGGTCCATACAGAGCATACATATTGCTCTTGTTGTGTTCAAGAACTCCACTGTCTCTGGACAGTAATAAATCATGAGGGCGGTACTTTTTTTTACTAATTTAAAAAACTTCTCCGGTGATTCAAGACATTGAAAATATTATTAAATTTTGCTGAAAAATTATTTATATTAATATAAGAAATGTAAATTCAACAGTTACTCACAGAAAAATATAAGTTTTTTTTATGAAATATGTTTGACCCCAGTAACACTAAAACCAATCCTCCCTCATCTCTTCAATCAAAAGAGCTAGCTGCACTTTAGCTATTTAGGTTATTCTTGAGGAGAAAATGTTTTAAAAGAACCTTTTAAACTCTAAATCAAATCATGTTTAATATTTCATAATAATGGTAGTTTTATAAAAGTTATGTTTTTATTATTTTAATTGACACATTGGTTTGTTAATTATGGTATAAGATTATAATTACTATTCCAGGTAAATGGGGTCAATGCTATTACTTTACCGCAATGAAAGGTTTGTGAACATGAGAGAAAAATCAAGTTAAACGTTTTGAGACTTTTTGAAACAGTTTTTGACATTTATGCGATGATTTAAAGGGGTGGTGTATATCGTATCGTATGAATAGGACAGCATACGAGTATAAGTTTCACTGATCGGATTTGTTCACCTCTTAATCTCATTGAAATCTCAGAGTCCAATATAAATCATTAATTTCAAGCAATCATCCTCTTATAATCAGAGATAATAATCAATCATTAAATGAAATATATTGTAAACATGAGTATTCATATAAATAAGATACGAATAAAGATTTTTTGCAAGAGGAAAAAATTCAAACTACATTTTTCTGTGAGTACCTTTCGAATTTACTTAACTTACATTATTAAAAATAATTTTTCAGCAAAATTTAATCACATTTTTCTGTGATTGTAGAAAAAACTAAGATATATATTCTTATAAAAATAATATATATGTATTTACTTTCATAAATGATAACAAAGAGTTCATAAAAATATTTTATGAAGTTACAAATGAATGATTCCTCATTCACTTGATGAAGTTATAATCGATAGTCGAAATTAAATTAACACATGAAGTTACTTAAAACTTGCTCAGGGTCAATGCGCTATTCTTTTCAGCAAAATTATACAATATTAGATCCAAGTGTCAATTATGGTAATATACCTGCTAAATAAATCAGTTCAAAACATAAGAGCAATCAAAATATAACATGAGTATATTTAGTTGTTGATGGATTAATTTAAATGACATTAAAAGCACAACCTATCAGGGGAAATTATCTAAAACTTGTTGTAAGAACAGTTCGTTTTCTAATTGATAATGCTTTAATTGCTCTAGTTTTTCTAATTGCTAATTTTAATTATTATAATTGCTCTGTTTTATCTACTGATTTTGCTTCAGATTCTATTTCACTTCCTGACCTCATTCAATTTTTTTTATTCAAGATATATTTTCCTTAGAAAGTGAAAATTACTTTTTGTTTGATGTTAGTAGTTACCTGTCAACTATATCTATTGACTCTTATATGATATTATGCATTTTTTGAAACCACTCTAACTGTACGCCAAACTACTATGTTTCTTAGATCTTCTTTCATACTTTCTGTCTCAATAACTAAAAATGACATAAAAAGAAATTAAAAAAACGAAATATTAATTTAATGAAATGCAAATGAAGCTTAAATGTAAATGAATTGAAATGTAAATGAATTTGTTGACGTTAGGGTTATTACAATTCCTCTCACAAATTATTGGTGATACTTCTGCACTATCTTCCCTATCTCTCGTGAGGGCTTTACAGTATCCAAAATATACTCTATTAATTATGGCACTTTTTCATAAGACGAAAGTTAGGATATCAACAAGTTTGTACTTGAGTTAGATGCTCATTTAGTAAGTTGTCCATAGACTGTCCAACGTGCCAGAATGACACTTCTAGCTGGTTAATGTGAAATGCATTGGCCCTCAGAGTGCCACCGTTTCCCTTCTACTCGTTGATCTAGTGCATGACATGTATTTTCCTTTCATTTACTACTTAGCAGTCTTTTCATCTCACATTATATTCCAAGGGGATTAACTATTGATTCTTCTATACTCTTTGTTTTACCAGCATATTAGTCTTTTTACAACCCAGTATACCACAGTGGCTTTCAATCCACTGAAGCTCGGTTGATTCATCGAATTAAACTGAATTGGCACAATTTCCAGACTCTTGAAAAAGATTTTTAACGCTCCCTCAAGTAATCAAAGAACCATATTTCACCGCCAGTCAGAGAATATTTCCATTAAAACTTTATTTTAAGTTTTATAATGAAAATTCATGAAATGTAACTATAATTAATTTTAAAAGCGATGTTTTACCTTTCCGAAAATCAATTAGAAATGGGAAAAGAAAATACGTAACAAACCAAAGTCAGGTTTTTATAATAAGATTTTATATAAAATTTTATAATAAAACAAAATCACATAACAATTTTAATAAAATTTAAGCCAACCATTATTGTTTTTCAATATGAGATACCTCCCACCATTTACTCAGAAACCTTACTCAAAGATTATACTTATTATTTCATTAAACTTATATCTCGATTGTATTTCCATAAAAAAATCAACAAATGATAGAGGTATTAAGATAAATTTATTACATAACATTATCCTATTATTGCAAAGACACTTACTTATATTAATGTTGAGTCCAAATATTTCCAGATTTATGAAAGAATGCTTCTTTAGTTATAAAAAAAGGGATTTCAAAAGTCATCTTTAAAACATTTGAATATCAGTAAAGATGACATCCATACTTAAATTCTTAGCTTTACGAGAAGAGTAAAAGACGATTTTAGTTAGAGTAACTAGGTGTTAATGGTAAATTTAAGGGGTTCTCTCTTATCCAAAGTTTCAATTTTCACTGGGGACCATAAAATCGTCTTCCAGGTGTATGTGATATTTACTCCATAAGAGTTTTCGTCGGTCGCCTTATAGCATTATGTGTTCTACTTACATATTTATTTAAGTCAATTAGCCTGCCGACCTATTTGGATTTGACTTACGAAAGTTAAATATATTAGTTTAAGTTACATTCTGTAAATGTGGAACTTATTATGTTTCATTTTATCTTGAAGGATATACCATTCATTCCTATTCAATGAAAATATTAAATGGTAATTAAGTTATATGAAGAATTTAGAGCACTCGTTTTTAAACAAGATAGGCATATAAACTATGATAGTCATATAAAAAGCATTTTTGTCACGTTTTCTTAAAGCTTAATTTGTCGTGAATCAGAGTACTAAAATTACCATTGAATGAATCTGTTTAATATGTTGCTGCTACATTCATCTTGTATAATTCCGATATTAAAACGAAAAAGCCTGAATATTAATTAAATGAACTGTTTGATGATTTATCAAACCACCCCATATTTTCTTGGAAACTTATGCAATCTCAGATTGATGAATAAAAAGGAAATATCTTGAGAAAGTCATTTGATCCTTTCAAAATTTAATTAGTTAAAAATAAAAATAATTTAAAAATTAAATAGAAGCATAAGATTGAGAAAAGTAGCAATTCAATGTTTCGAAAAAAGTAATAAAACCATTTCAATTGGCAAGAATTCTCAAGATTTCATTTGGGCAAATATTATTAAAAGTAGCAACGAGATATTTCTTTTTGGTTAAACAGAAGAAATATTAACTAGCAAGTTCATTAGTGAAACTTACTGATCGGAAATATAAACTGGGGCAAGAGGAACGACAAAGACCTAGAGTAATTGAAGCCAAGGGCTTTGGCCGCCCACGGCTGAGTCGAACCCTTCAAAGCTATGGACCTCTTCTCTGCAAAATGGTTAATTGGGCAAAGTTATCCACCTCAGTAAGTTTTTAATAAAGTTTCTAATTAACACAATATAAAATACTTATTTTCTAACTTCTATGTGAAAACGAGATTAAAGAGTTTTCATCCTTCATTAAGGAGACGGATATTTCTAAACATGGTAATGATAATTTGGCATTTAAAATCAGTTTAAATAGTTAAATTATAATAACGAATTTAATTTATAAACAAATCTGAAGTTCTTCCACTAAACGTTACTACAAGTAAACATAATAAAACGTATTTGGCAATGAATTAAGTTATGACTTATTTGAATGTGGCTATCTTATATCGTGACGTAATGTAAAACTCTCTGATAAAGTATTATAAAATCATACCTAAACTATTAAAATTTTGAAAATATTATCTCTCTGGTGCATTTTCATCTCGCATCAGTCTGATTATACCAAAACTTTTTTTTCTGATAAAAATATCAAAGTGGGGGGGGGGGGGGATGTTTGATATATTTTCTATGCGGAAGGTAGGGTATGTGGTCATTACTCCTGATTTCCCTAGGCACTCATGTCTTTATGGTTTATTAAGGCTAATTTACTTATTTTTTTTTTACTTTTAAACCGATGCAAATGATACTGCTGGTTTTGTGGCAGCTCTAGCAGTAATTATGTAAAGACAAAAATATAGATTTAGACCTTTAAACAATTACGTTATAACCTTGTCGCTACCAAAAAATTACTTTCAGCGGAATATTACACTTCTAGCCTTATCAAATGTATATGTTGCATGGTTTTTATCATAGCTAATCTTTAATCTAAAAAAGCTCCAACGTTTTTACATATCTCTAAATCTGAAATGTAGTTTAGTATTTTTCATGAAAATGTTTCTAAGACCTACTTTTTTACTTCTTAACAAACTTGTAAGCACTGTTTTAAATTGACATGTACCAAGACATTTCTCCTTTACCCAAGTTTCTCCTACTTAGCACTAGTTCAAAGTTCAAGGGTGGTACAGTCAAGCCTTCTTCTTGTAACAGCATCTACATGCTATTGGAATCCTAATCTAATAATTTAAGCATCTAGAAGATTGTAGTCACCACAATAGGTGTAGAAAGCACATCTGCCTTAAGATAGAATTTAGTTGCATTTCAGTTGTGGTAGATACTATTCATAAACCATTTTGAGTAAAATAAAATGTAATTTTAAAATGTCATTTATTTGAAATTGGAATAGATTTCACTTTGATATGATGATGTTATGTTTTTTAAGTTCCTCACGCGTGCCTGCAGTGAAAGACATACAGGTCCATTAATGTAGATTAAAGAGTTTCGAGGAGTAGGTAATGTTAGTGGTTGGGCAAGACAGTGATGCAAAGCCTACCAAGTTGCTGATCCCTGCCTCTTGAGGACCAACCACTAACTGAAATCGACTCTCCTTACTTTACCCTCCCACTTCTCAATCTAAGCTAGCTTCTCATTCAAACGCCAATGAGACTTCCAACAACTTACCTGCGGAATTACACAACTCATTAAACTTTCTCCTTCCCGCCACAACGTAAGGGCCTAATACAATTTCCCTAGAATATGGTAAACCCTACAGTTCTAATGTTCTAGTCTCTCACTTACCTCTCATTAATATATATCCTGATTCAAACTTGGTTATTAACTTGACAATTACTTTATATTGATTTCTTTTAACCCGGTGTCACTTTATCTCCTACGTTACACTATTAAATAATTTATTTGTGTAACTCTCACAAGGACATAACTTAATGCTAAAATAAACTAGGATATATGGTTGAAACCACACAAAGCTTGTAACAGTCTGAATTACTAATTCTGTTACAGCAATTTTATAATAAAGTACATTTCATTATAAAATAGAAAAGAGAAGCTATTTCCTATTTTTGTTTAAGGAAAATGTCTTCATAACGTTGTTTAAGCGGTTTTCTCAATATTTTGACAAAGAAGTATGAGTCAGCACGGAATTCCTTGAATGAGGTGTGTTTATGATGTTGTATCTCTGCTGAGCCTAGATTACTATAATGTTAACGTAAATGGAGAATCAACCTTGTTTAATTTCTTTTGGATTCTCGAGACATAAAGAACTCTCTCCGGCAAAGTGTATTGGTTCTTGAAAGAGCACTTTAGCTGTGGATGTTTAAAAATCCTCTTCAAACCAGCATCTCAATATGTAAGTAGTGAACCTGTCTGTGGATTGATGCACATGATGGCTGATTTAAACGGACGATGCTTCGGTCCACTGAGCTATTGGACATCAATTGGTGTGTTGTAGTCCGTAAATGGCATATAAAAATCATTCTATACAGAACTCGAAATAATTCTGCATCAAACTGTTGTCTTCGATTGGCGATAATTAGCAAGGTTATCAGCTTAGCGAGCAATCCACTCACTGAATAGTGTGTTGGCAACCGCGACAGCAGTAATGACCGGCTTCTGCGAGTTGACAAACAGCGTATTTCAAGTAGCGGTCTTACAATTCCATATTTCTTGTGTCAATTGGAGAAGTAAAACGAGATTTAGATGAAAGTTTGAATCTTGAACTAGGACGAATGAAGTAACATCGCTAATCATCTTCGTATAAGTCCATACTGACTTATATGGAACTACATGTTTAAACAGTCCTTTAAAACTTCACGTCGTAAATGAGTTGTAGTGTAGTCTCAGGAATTAAAATAGTTTTGGTTCACAAAAAGGAATTTTCCTTCTATATGTTACTTAATTCCGAATCATTCTTTTGAACTTCTGGAAGTCTTTAAAATTAATAGGCTGGAAACAGCTTCAAATCTGAAAAGGGCCTATGCCACATGTTCTGGTTCCCCTAAATA
Source organism: Hermatobates lingyangjiaoensis (assembly GCA_026182355.1). Taxonomy (NCBI): domain Eukaryota; kingdom Metazoa; phylum Arthropoda; class Insecta; order Hemiptera; family Hermatobatidae; genus Hermatobates; species Hermatobates lingyangjiaoensis. The sequence goes on along the minus strand of JAPFBL010001935.1, from coordinate 1,938,931 downwards.
TGACAAATAAAGTTATCTACTGGTCTATGTAGCTTGGATATCTGAATTGTTGAGTCAAACATGTGTGTAGATTTATGTGAAAACACATGTAACTGGTTTGTGGTGTGTTTACATACATATTGGTTGTAACTGCTTGCAACATATAATAGAAATGACATATTGACTTATACACAGCCAATGCTCACGGTTATACTATTTAATTCAAAATATGACTTGAATAAAAATGATATTTGATAGAATTACCATAAGTATATTCTAAAGAGTTCAATGAAAAACATGAGATACAAATAGCTGTGCGGTAAAAAATTATTTTCTTCAAAAATGGAATGACTTTTTTATACAATTACTTGATAATCATTTCAAATCAAAATTGATTCCTTAAATAATAAATTTAGTTTAATAATAAAAAGAATACAGCCGTGAAAACGTTTTAGAAATCAGGAGGTAGCTCCTGCATATTTAACTGAAATTGAGCAAAAATGTCAAGTTTAAAAAATAAGATTCTTGATGAAATATATTTATAAAAATATTTATTTAGAGAGTTTATAAATGGAGGGATATTGAGGAAAACTTTAATTTCCGTGTATCAAAAATGCAATAAACTATTTATTTTTAATTATTTATTTTTAACTTCTTTGTGACATGATTAACTCCAAAGTTATGAAATGCAATTTTAAAGAAAACCAACAAATCATATAAACTTTTTTTCATTCAACAAACGGAAATGAACATCATTTATATTTTCTTGGATAGAAAAGTTTTGTCACGATCAAAAGAAAGCAGTTTCTTTTAACTTACGAGGTAGAACTAATGAATCGTAGAATTGAAAGTACATCAATTCGGACATGTTTAGCTCTGTCTATTATTCTTAGGCATTAAGGGTCATTCATTGGTATTGGTGTTCATAATTATACCATTGATATAATTTATGTAATCAAGTACAAAAATGAGAAATATATTATAAAATTAATTTAGGAAACAGTTCTGCAAAATAAAAACAGCATTAGGATTTGAACTTGGAACAGTTCCTATTTTCATGATTAGAGAGGAAAAGAAACACTAACCTCACACACAAAATGAATTTAATCAAACAACGCTTTTAAAACACTTTGTGTTCAAGATCAGGTTGCATCACCTTTCTGAGACAGATGTAACATGACGATGAACACTAAGTGTTCGAAAAGCGAACTCTAATCACGAGTAAGTATAACACAATAACTGCAATGCATTGCTCGTGAGTTCTTATTCTCTACAAAAGTCTAACCAAGACTAAATTTTAATATTAGTTAAAATAATAAGAAACTCGTTGATAATTATTTGAGTTTTGGTTTTATTTTAATATGGGTAATAATGTAGACGTAATATCTAACTCTCTGGTAAAGTCTGATCAAACTTATAGATTACATATTTAAGGTTTCATACTTTTTATTGTGGTTGTATCTTTTTTCATTTCTCCTCATTCCATTCAGTTCTGGAATGTGTATTGTGATTCTGTTCTCAAAATAGAGTACTTAATATGTGTCTGTTCTTTGGAATTTGCTGACGATTTTGTTATCCTGATCAATGGTGATCAAGAGTAAAATTGGAAGGAAAGGGAAATGAAGTCTTACACTAAATTAGTCAATGGCCTGCAGATAACAAAATACTCTAAGCAGTGACAAAAGTAAGATGTCACTAATGTCTAGGAAACTGAATCGTAATGGTATTAACTTACCTTTAAATGAGATGGTTAAATTAATTTCTATTTAAATAGTAAGTGAATATTTATGCCCTAAAATCAATAGCAGATAAATGAAATGTTCTCATTGAATATGCCAAAACCAAATATATTAGACTCATAAATACAAGAAACAAAGAATGTACTAACTAAGAGCTATTTATGAGCGAGCTATTATACCAGGTCTATAATTAGTTCTGCTTCTAATTATAACGGTTTCAAACAAAGTAGACTGTTTTGTAGCAAGCATCATTGCAACTAATTTTAGAATTAAAAAAAAAAAAGTAAATTTGCATTGTCTAACGAAACCTAAAATAAATATATCATATTGATATTTCGAACAATGGGATGCCCCAAATAAATGGGCAGATTAAACCTACCCTGCGAATATTTCTGAATACAAATCGCAAATAAATTATAATGAGGATAATAGGATTGTCGGGAAAATAGTACAAATTTATAGTAATTGATATGATCTAGATAAGAGTTTTGGCTCTGCGTTTATAGTTATGGATTCTGAAAAACCAGTGCGTATAATGAAAGCAAAAGTTAGATTACATAATTATATATTTGATTAAGTAAAAAATATTGAATAAGTAGTTGTATTTTGGAAGGTTCAGACTGCAAAGAAATTATCGAGAATAAGTTGGTAAATCTTAATACTAAGAAAGCTGTTCAAAACTCCAATTTTGACTTTATTTATTATACTTACTTCACTACTTACATTAAACAAAAGCTAAGCAGACACGCAGTTATTTAATAAGAAAAAAATCAGCCAGAAAGTACCGAAGGGCTTAAGTAATAATATTTAGCCATTACCTAAAATAAGTTAATGAATAATTTTGTAATAAACTATAATGATTTTATGATATGACTAACCATTTGAAGAGCACCAAATCAAGTTAAAAATAGTTGCCATCCATCATGTTTCATGAGACCTCAACCTCCTGGAAACTTTGTGTATGGAGCCATCAGGGGCTGGTTCTTATTCATGAGACACCTCAACCTCCTGGAAACTTGGTGTATGAGGCCATCAGAGGCTGGTTCTTATTCATGAGACACCTCAACCTCCTGGAAACTTGGTGTATGAGGCCATCAGAGGCTGGTTCTTATTCATGAGACACCTCAACCTCCTGGAAACTTGGTGTATGAGGCCATCAGAGGCTGGTTCTTATTCATGAGACACCTCAACCTCCCGGAAACTTGGTGTATGAGGCCATCAGAGGCTGGTTCTTATTCATGAGACACCTCAACCTCCTGGAAACTTGGTGTATGAGGCCATCAGAGGCTGGTTCTTATTCATGAGACACCTCAACCTCCTGGAAACTTGGTGTATGAGGCCATCAGAGGCTGGTTCTTATTCATGAGACACCTCAACCTCCTGGAAACTTGGTGTATGAGGCCATCAGAGGCTGGTTCTTATTCATGAGACACCTCAACCTCCTGGAAACTTGGTGTATGAGGCCATCAGAGGCTGGTTCTTATTCATGAGACACCTCAACCTCCTGGAAACTTGGTGTATGAGGCCATCAGAGGCTGGTTCTTATTCATGAGACACCTCAACCTCCTGGAAACTTGGTGTATGAGGCCATCAGAGGCTGGTTCTTATTCATGAGACACCTCAACCTCCTGGAAACTTGGTGTATGAGGCCATCAGAGGCTGGTTCTTATTCATGAGACACCTCAACCTCCTGGAAACTTGGTGTATGAGGCCATCAGAGGCTGGTTCTTATTCATGAGACACCTCAACCTCCTGGAAACTTGGTGTATGAGGCCATCAGAGGCTGGTTCTTATTCATGAGACACCTCAACCTCCTGGAAACTTGGTGTATGAGGCCATCAGAGGCTGGTTCTTATTCATGAGACACCTCAACCTCCTGGAAACTTGGTGTATGAGGCCATCAGAGGCTGGTTCTTATTCATGAGACACCTCAACCTCCTGGAAACTTGGTGTATGAGGCCATCAGAGGCTGGTTCTTATTCATGAGACACCTCAACCTCCTGGAAACTTGGTGTATGAGGCCATCAGAGGCTGGTTCTTATTCATGAGACACCTCAACCTCCTGGAAACTTGGTGTATGGGGCCATCAGGGGCTGGTTCTTATTCAGAATGCTGTAGAGACTTTTTTCTTTTTTTTTTTTCTCAATGCAGTAACCCTTCATCGGGACCGTATATTTACCCTTATAGATTACACATTTATCAGAAACTGAATTTAGTTCTAAATATTTTTCGAACTAAATGTTTTTTGTGTACATTATCTAATTAGGCTATGTTCAGTAGCTTTTAATACTGAAACAGATGATAAAAATTAAACTCAAAGAAGGTTAATTGAACAAAAAATAGGAGACTATTTCACACTCTTTTATTTTATAAAAAAAATTTATTTATATTCTGAAGGCTATTTGGAAAGCAAATAGCATTTCAAATGAATTTGCTACTATAATTTGATGTTAAAGAACTTAATAATCATATTGAAATATTATCATTGCTTACCTGATTGGTAATCAGAGTTAAATATTGCTTTATATTAGAAATAGGTAAAACCGTCATACCTCGTATGACGACAAACAAGGTTTGTTGCTACCTTGTTTGTCTACCGACAAACAGTAGGTTTGTTGCGATCGAAGATGGACAACGTCCGAAAGCGCTCCAACTCCATGATCATCTTACGGGGTATGACGGTTTTTACCTATTTCTAATATAAATCATACTAACCTCAGTGGTATTAACAATATCCATGTAGTTAAATATTACATTGCAACCTAATCACTTCAATGAAATATTTTGATTTATCAAAATTAATACAGTCGTTTCAAACATGTTTTGAATAATTAAAAATTATCTAAATAAATTACAAGAACTTTGGGGGAAGCAATGAAATAAGTAAGAGCAATGATTTCTTTTCATTTTATTTTTAAATTCATGCAAACAATAAATTCTACTTGTGTGGGTAAACTAAAATACCTTGCATAATGCGAGTTACAGGAATGTGGTTTCGCTTATATCAATGTCTTCAGCGAACAAAACATTAAAACTGGTTCCTAATAGTTTTTAGATATAGTTTAATTGGTTTTTAGAGGTTATAAATGGTTTTAAAAATTTAAATTAAATAACAATTTAACCTACTTTGTTTCTGAGTTCAGTATTATTTCTCGTTTAGAATGATACCATTTGAAGAATGGCATCTTTGAGTAATGCTAACAATAAACATAATGATGAATTTTTTTTAAACTGGCAGAACAATTTAATTTTTAATATTAAGAAGGACAATAAAGTCATTTACTAGTGTAATTTAAGCTAACCAATGTAAAAGCAGCAACTGTGTAATACTGTGCATTCATCAATATTTCATTATAACAAATCAGAGTAAGCTCAGAAAAAGTGTATTTTAACTTTATTTTAATCAAATCGCGCGTTATGGCCAAAGAAAAAACAATAAAGCGCAAATTTGATGATGATCACGAAGGAAAAGGATCGACAAAACGGAATAGGATTGTTTACAGTGAGTAGCCGAGACGCCCAGAGTTGAAGAACTAGTTAGTACGCAAGATGATGTAGAGCACACCATCAGTAAATCAATAGATCACACATATATAGGAATCGAATAGTGTGGCGTACAACATAAAAGTATTCTTTTGACTACATTTTATTTTTTATTATTTTGAAGTTTCATTTATTTTTTTGTTATTTTGCATTGTTTCAAAACAACTTTTGACTTCAGTTTCTTCCATTATTAGTATTTTCCAATTCGGTATAACTGTTCTTATTTATGAGGTTCAAAAGGATTAAATTTCGATAATAGAAGTGAGTAAAAATTATTTTCAACTTAACACAAAAGAGTGGCATTTTTATTTTAGTTATAACAGAAGTTTGAAGTATAGATATTGACCAATTATTAATTATTATATTACATCAAGAAATGGCTCCATATGTTTTACAATCATTTTTACTTTCCATTTGTAAACAGTAATATTTTTTGGTAATACTATTTTTATCATCATATATTATAATGATTGTTTTTAGGTAATGTATTACAGTTAATTATTTTTGAATTCATTAGTAGAGTTTGAGATTGTAGTTTTGAGGATAGACATTGTTTTATGGAAGTGAAAGTGAAATATGACATTCAGAAAAATTGTCGAAAATAAGTGTGCCACCTAATTGCTTTGAGGTGATATAAGAAGTTCTGAACATAAAGCTAGAATCAATTTAAAAATTTTTCAATAAATGTTAACAAATGAGGGCATTAAAACTCTGTAATATAGTAATGTACTAGAAGTACATTAGAAAGCCAAACAAACAAATTTCTCATTCGCATTTCCCCTCAACATTCCGTTGATGAGTTCTAGAATATATACATGAAAGGCAACTCATAATAACAATTTTATTTATTAGTTTACGGCATGGCCCTTCTCACAAGCTCTCGAATTTCTGGTCAAAATTTGTAAATTTTATTGATAACAAAATATTATCATTTTCAGTTCGTTTAAAATCTGAGGATTTTTGTATGTTTTTACTTTGTTGCTTCCACGATAATTCCAACATTTTAAGACTCTAGAGTTAGTAGTTTAGGAGAAAAAAAGTTGTCTAAAAGCACATTTTTGTAAAAAAAGTGACTTTCCATGATCTATAATTGCTCCAAGTAATAGGGTTCATCTACACAATAATTCCCATTTTTTTGGTAAAGTATTAATTTAATTCATCAAGATTGTAGACTGTAACGTGTACACAAACTTTTGGATACACACCCACCCATACAAACACGCATGCACACAGACATTATCGATAAAAAGTTTTTACCTCAAAACTTGCAAATCCGTCAAAATCTCGTCCATTTTTTTCAAGATCACTACATTTTACTTATAGTGAAGTAAAAACTATATTAAAGCCAAGAGCTAGTTCTTTGTCTTACTGACCGTATTTGTAGTGCCCTTTAAAGTTAATGTTCTTACTTAGAGGAGAATTTCATATTTGATTTATAAAAAAATGTTATTTATAGAACTCATTGTTCTCATTGTGATATTTTTTAATTCATTTGTGATTGATATAATAATTATGGATGTTCATATCGTTTTTACAGGGAAATGCTGTGTGTGTTTACAGCAAGTCCCTGCGCCATTGCTGGACCACCATGTGGCCGCCTGTCTCAGTGCGCCGAACATCTGCTACAATGGTTAGTCACTCTCGCCATCTAAACAACTTCAAATTTAGTTAGACGATATTAATGTCAAAATCAATTATTTGACCATATTGAAAACTTTCCGAAGATGTGAAAGCGTTTTTAGATTGTACGTTGAAGTTCTCGGACACAGGTTCAAACCCTTTAACCTAAGGTGATGGTCAAAGTGAGATTTATATGAATGACTTCAGGCAACATAAATAGTCATATTTGTTGATGCATTATAAAAAAATAAGACCAATAACACCTTGAAAAAGTGGGGGTAAAATCTATTAATTATAAAAGAAAGTGAAAATTTTAAAATACTAATTGAATTATTATGATATGAAATTATAAAGAGTGACGAAGATTATTCGACCAATAACAGTTAGTCTCAAAAGTCACAAACAATGAAATACTTTGTTCTAAATTCTGATAAGAATCTTTAATGAAGAACTGAAGCAAGAGACAAAGGAAATTCTTATTTCCTAAAATTCTCATGTTTGTGTAAATATGTTTACCAAACAATATTTGTTAATTGTTGCATAAAAACGGATGACACTCTTTTCCTATATTGCGCTTCACATTGTATTGAAGTGTAATATAAGTTGAGATGTAAACAAGGAGTACAGGAAGAGGCAAATGAACAGATTTCATTATGGTAAAAGTTAGGTTAGGTTGCAGTGGCAGTTCTACAAGACCGAACATTGCTCCTTTGTGATACTGCACGATAAAAATTATCCACTGGGAGTCCTGCATTTTGACTAACTCGGTTTATTTAGAGTAGGAATCTTTAACGACCACCTGACATAGTAGAGGGTTTGGGCCGACGGCTTAACGTCCTCTCCGAGAGACGACGTACTCAGATTTATTCACTGCAGAGTTCATAAATCGAGAACGAGAGTGAGTATTAAACCCGAGTTCAACCAGTCCAGAGACAATTACGTTAACACTGAACTGACTCCTCATGATGGTATAAAAAATTAACATAAGCCGAAAAAGATAATTAAAAATAATAAAACAAAATAAAATATTCTTTATCGAATAAAAATTAAGTGTAAAGTAAAAAAGAGTTGTATTTGTTTAAAACAATAACGATAGAAAATAATAATGCTTAAACGTACTCGTAAGTATATAATATGTTAAAAATATCCGTTTTCATTTGTCGTTGTTAGAACAAAAATTATTCCTACCCTTTTAATGACAAATCTGTGTTAAGTTGTGAGTCGCTGTGGTTTTATCGAATTGTAGCGATCGCCTCAAGGGCAGATGATCCCTACTTCTACTCTGTGTCTGAGAGATCACAGTTATATTCTTGTAAGGAAGCTTTCGACAGTATCCAATTCCAATTTAGTACACTTGAAATTGAATGTAATTTTATAATAATTATTGTTCGACAGTTTTCAATTAAGAAAAAAATCTGGTTAAAATTGAATGATTTCAATCCATTTACTATAATCTTCTGTTTGTTTCGCATTTTTTAATTTATTGATATTCATAATATTAGTAATAGTAAAAAAAACTGCAGATAACTAACTAATACCTAGTTCTATTTATTTTATGTAAACTTGTATTTTCATCCTATTTATCCCAGAATTGAGTAAGTCACAACTTTTAACTCCTATTCCTGAATTAGGTGTACTTTATGCTGAATAAAGAAGTCAATTGAACAATATTCTTATATATTAGTATAATTTTTTTAAGAAGAAAAAGTTTCACATTATCAAAATGTGAGCATTATAAAGAGATTTTTTGACTTTGTAAACCGAATTAATTTAAAAATATTGTTTAGACATTCTTCAAATGAAATAACAGTATGTGTTACATTAACGTGTATCATTTATTTGCTAATTGGATTATCACATCAATTAATGATAAATTAGTAATCAAATTGATTAAACATACCAGGGTACTCGGAATGAATAGTCGATGGAGTAAAAGCAATCTCAGGCTTGAATTGCTAATTTATCCTAAGTTAGTAAATTTCCATTTCTCCTTGACTTTAAGATAGAGGTGAAGATAATCCATGAACCGTGATATAAATTAATTTTGTGTTGTCTGTTAAAGTTTAAATTCTGATAACACATTTTTTTTCTATAAAAATCAGTGTTTTACATATTACTTATGTCATTAAAATATAAATTTCTAATAATATATAAATATTTAGTAACATAAATTCCCTTTAATACATACGACAAGTATAACTTTTTTCATAATCCAATTTAGTAACTAGAGAATCATTTCTATCGTCTAAAAATGTGGAAAATCACTTACTATGTCCAAGCCATAATAGGATGTTTCTTATTGTGTAGAAAAAGAATCAGCTATATTTCTAGAAGAAATCTTCAGTTTTTATTCATACGGGAGGTGAATAAATCTGAGCTCGTCGTACCTCGGAGAGGACGTAAAGCCGTCGGTCCTGAGCCTGTACGATGTCAGGTACTCTTTAAAGATCCCTACTCTAAATACATTTGAGTTAAGCAAAATTTAGAACTCCCAAGGCAGAATCAACAGGTAATGTGTCTCGCTCGTTTCTGAAATGGGTGGCAAATAATAAATAAGTCCTAAAACATCACTGAAAGGTGACAACCTTATAAGTTTGGGCATTAGAAAGAATATATATATATATATATATATATATATATATATATATATATATATATAAATATATATTAATCTCTATAAACAAAATTCTTAGTAAATCTTATAGATATATGAAGTTATTACTATAATTTGTAATCTTTTATTTTATAGTTTATAGTGTTCATAAATGCAGAAAAGTAATTTCAAACAGAAATTTTGTCAAATTGTATATTGTTAGTTTTTGTTCACCGTGCAAACCTGAAGCAGACTACTAGTTTGCAATGAAGAGAATGTATGTCACGTGCCACTTCTCTTTTTAACTGAAGAAATTGCATGTTTCTAAGAAGATCTTTAGAAAGTGATTTGTAATATGTTTTAGCTTAAAGGTGAAATCTATTAAAAGTAAAAGATTTAAGAGATGGTTATTTTTAGAATAAAGATGAAAGATAAATTAAAATGAACCTGCAAAGGTTCAAAGGAAGGTAGCGTGTGTTTGCGCTAATGACTCACATGAATGAACTGTCTACCATTTCATCTTATGTCTGAATAAATTTAACTGTGAATAAATTTAACACATCACACCCTCCATACCCCATAATTGTTACCCACGAAACAGTCTGTCACAACGAAACGAACAATGTTGATGTTATTTGCCACATTATCAAACCATCTTGATTGTAAAAGGCACTATCAGTTGTGTTTACCTTGATTGAATGAGCTGAACAGTGCACCAATTGAGATTTATAGCTATAGTTAGGAAAGATTTAATCATACAATTTTTAAAATTAAGAGAACAAAAAGACTACATAATACGACCAATAATTTTTATTTTCTCAGTCCTTTTTTGGAATAAATGACAATTATTGGAATAATGTGAACGGCTATTATTAGTCACAAATAACCTTTTATAATATGCAGTAATGTATATTCTTAATAAAAATTGAGTTATATTTAATAAGTCTATTTAAGTATTTATGAAATGAATACCTATGACTATTATGGTAGAGAATATCATTATTGTCGGCACAAATGCAAATGCAAATTACGACAGATTACAGCTTCAGCCTCAAGGCTTTATCAGCGTACTGAATCAATACAAGAAACACGTAAACTGCTTGATTGATTGAAATATTTAATAAAAAAAACAATGATATGTGAATGAAAAAATAGGATAACAATATATATGAACATCATGATACTCTTTGTATTCAACGGCTTAAAGAAAATTTTTTGCAGCAATGTATTCCTTTGTTTGCAAAACAATACCTACCAAAAATCGAAATTACTTATGATATGATGACGTCGATTAATCGTGAAAAAAAGCTTCAGAAATAACAACTAGTAATGAAATGGTATTACATGTGACTATGAACATAGAGTTTTTGCTTATACAGTATTCAGTTATGAGTTGAATGTTTCTATATTATAATGTTTTTGTTAAATTAGTCAATTTAACAAAAACAGTTAAAAATTAGTTAATTTTCTATAATAAATTAAAAGTTCAAAAAATCAATGATTATTGTTTAATATCGTTTTATTTTTCTTCATGTTGTTATGGTCATTTCCATTTCTAGTTGTGCACTTTTGACACCACCTTTACTAAGAAATATATCATCTCAAACTACTTTTAATTTTTTTATTACAATTCAATAATCCGAGAAATGCTACATTTCTGTTATCCTATTAGCAAAGTTAGGTAATAAGAAAAAACTTAATTTCAAAAATTTACTCCTGGCTTCCACCCGTAGACACTTGTTTCAATAATCAATCTGAGCTTCTCTCGATTCATCAATATTGATACATATATGAATGTTACATTGTCATTGTTAAATAACAACTCTTCTAAACAAGAGAGAGTTGTTATTTAACAATAACTATCTGTGAGTGGTCTGTTTTTTCCAATAATAACTTTTTTTAAAAAACGCTCAATTCAAGAATAACGTTATGTTATTGGTCTATCTTTATCAATAATAACTCTTTCTAGACAATACTCAATTAGTAAGATCTCTATATAATCGGGCCAATTTTATTTTAGTAGCAAAGTTCTCTAAATAACACTCCATTCAAAAACAAGGCTATTAAGTTAAAAATCTCAATTATACTCAGTTTTCTCTGATACTGAATATTTTTTTAAACGGGAGTATTATTTATGACATAGGGTTGAAGAGAAAATACCCTTCTGATTACAATTCCTTTATTATGTCATATTTGTCACAAAATATGGTGACTAAACAATCCAGCTAAAATAATTTTTTTTTTTAGAACTTAGAAAATTTATATTATACTTCTTTCTTCTAAAGAAATGTTACTAACTTTTTTAACGAAATTTATTATTCTGTTCACTATTTAATTTTATCAAGCTCTAAAGGTATATTGTTTTTAAAATCAATTAAATGAGCTTTGGGTTTTGATAAATCACATCGAATCAATTCTTATTTGTAATTAAATAGGTACATAAAAATTGAAAAACTCAAAGTAAAATTATTATAAACAGATTTACGAATTCTTGTAAATCTCAAAGATAATATTAGAAGGATAAGAAACTTCATGTGATAAACAATATCAAATTTTTAGAACAATATTTTTTTGTAGACTGACATATATAAAATGAGTATTAAGATTCAGTGAACTTGAACAAGACTCAAGTTTTTTTACAATTTTCTAAATAATTTTAGAAATTGTTGCATTGCTATATTTTATAACAATAATAGACACATCTATCCTTGTCATTTCTAATTATACAATGCAGCATTATTTTTACGATAGACTTAAAACAATAGTGGTGTTGAAATTTATGAAAAACTACCAAGAATAAAAATTACACAGCTGCTTCAAATATTCAAACTTAGCTCAATTATTTGGTTTATCTCTTAAAATGTATTGCATCACAGTGATTGTAAGAACAAAATATTTAAGGAGATTACAAGACATGTTTGTATCATTTGAGGAGATAAGATTTGAGGAGATTATAAGACATTTTAGTATCATTTGAGGAAATAACAAAATTTGAGGAGATTATAAGACATTTTAGTATCATTTGAGGAAATAACAAGGTTTGAGAAGATTATAACACATTTTAGTATCATTTGAGGAAATAACAAGGTTTGAGAAGATTATAAGACATTTTAGTATCATTTGAGACTATTATAAGACATCACAAACAACCTGCGATCTATGTAGAGAGATGAACAGAATTTAGTCCACATTTCACGAAGTAGACTAGGCATATGTAAACAATTTGGGCTAAAGAAACTTTGACAAGCGTATCACTTAGAACAATGGAATAGACAAATTACCTTACGGGCATTATGATAGAGGGGATATTTATAGTTGTGGATGGGTTAATTGTACTGATGGGGTATAGGTAATAAGTATTTACGAGCGTCCCACTCTTCAGAATTGCAACATGTTGCTCTCTTCCAAATTTCCAGTCAATTCTAAAAATTTAAAGGTAACATTAAGAAACATGAATCACATTCATTCAATATTGAATCATTAGAGAAAACAAGTGGATTTTGACGTCGGAATTTTTAACAAACTAACCAGCTATAATATGAGTGAAACAACTTGACATTTTTTCAGAGGCATAAACAGTTAAATTATTTACAAATTGAATGTGATTGTGTAAATATATGTCTTTTAAATTCTATATGAAAAAGAAAGATATTCTGGGAGATATTATTAACTTCAATAATCAGACTATAAAAAAAATAATTTCTTTAAATAATACAATGAATAGCTGCTTTCAATTTTACGTTGCGATTATTTTATTTCAAGGGCATTTGGCTATTTGGAATGAAATGTGTTAAATTCCAAAGGTAATGGATATAAAAAGGTTGTCATCCCTATATTGTCACTCGTATGTAAACACTGAAACTGGGTTGATATTGCTTTGAATTAAACAAATGTAAGGAAAAAACATTTTCCCTTTAGGCTCAGACACAAAGTCGTTTGTAAACATCCGCTATTTTCTACGATTACTCTAACAAAATTATGGATTGAAAATTGTTGAAAAAATTAATAATTTTACTGCAAAATAATTATTGATAAACAGTATTGTCATTATTTTACAATATACGATATACTACTCCGTCTAATGGTTTTTTATCTATGTTAAATAAGGTAAATTAACAGTTTTTTATCGTTTGAATCAACATTGTTATAACAATGCTTTTTGTATGATTCTAACCAGTAAATATTATTTTAGATCAATTGTGTGTTAAATTATTTTAATGAAGTTCAGAATGAAGCTAACTTGTAAAACATGATGTCTTGATAGGTCCCTGAATAAATGATTGTGATGTATGACATCATGTAGGACCATAGCGTTCAACACGAATGCGAGCAATTCTGAGGAATGCTGAGATTGATTGAAATTTGAAATATGCTTTGGATTCTCCTGAGTGATGGTTACAATTATGCCGGCAGCAAAAAATATTTGAAATCAAGGAGATGGAAGGAGTTTGGGATTTAAGGGCTTCCCATTACTTTTTTAAATTAAGAGTAAACTTTGGATTTAAACTTTCTTTTTCGTAAAATAAAAACAGTTGTCTGCGTGCTTGTCGCCTCAGTGAAACCAGATCTACACGAACTTTTCCCAGATAAATCATTCTCTGTTAAAACTTTTAGTTTTATTGTACTTGTTGACTTGTTTCTGTTATGACTTTATACTTCATTCTAAAAATAGAAATTCTTGTAATAATTCTATCAGATAGCTTTGAAGTTTTGAACAATAAGGCACTAACGACGGTTGCAGAGGTCTTAAGTTCGAATAAATTTATGCAGTTGTTTTTATGTTCTAAAATAATCTTAATAAAACTAGATAACTTGGAAATAGGGTTACTTTATTCTTGGGTGAAAGTTATTAGAGAGACTATATCTACCCGGTGGTATCCTCTCAGCACTTCGTTGTTTAATATTTATTTCCCTTTATTTAAAAAAAAACTAAAGAAAGAACCTACCAGGTTGCATTGATTAATTTTAATTTGAAACAACTTTATTGGTAATTATAGAAAAAATGGTCACACAAATATCTTATTTTAACAAAGCAGCATGTTTCGAACAATCAGGAACAAAAATTTAGTATTGTAACAGTTTATTAAATAACAAAATTAAAAATTAAAATAAAGCAAGTTAAGGATACATACGATGTATAGTGAGGAGTGAGAAACGGGAATCAGTTATAGGGATGTTTATGATGAGAGAATGAAGAAGACAAAACATGTTTACCATTCACAGAGCTAGATCGTGACAAACTGAGAAGTAATAAAGCAAGTTAAGGATACATACGATGTACAGTGAGAAGTGAAAAACGGGAATCAGTTATACGGATGGTTATGATGAGAGAATGAAGAAAGACAAAACATGATTACCATTCGCAGAGCCAGATCGTGACAAACTGAGAAGTAATAAAGCAAGTTAAGGATACATACGATGTACAGTGAGAAGTGAGAAACGGGAATCAGTTATAGGGATGGTTATGATGAGAGAATGAAGAAAGACAAAACATGTTTACCATTCGCAGAGCCAGATCGTGACAAACTGAGAAGTAATAAAGCAAGTTAAGGATACATACGATGTACAGTGAGAAGTGAGAAACGGGAATCAGTTATAGGGATGGTTATGATGAGAGAATGAAGAAAGAAAAACATGTTTACCATTCCAGAGCCAGATCGTGACAAACTGAGAAGTAATAAAGCAAGTTAAGGATACATACGATGTACAGTGAGAAGTGAGAAACGGGAATCAGTTATAGGGATGGTTATGATGAGAGAATGAAGAAAGAAAAACATGTTTACCATTCGCAGAGCCAGATGTGACAAACTGAGAAGTAATAAAGCAAGTTAAGGATACATAGATGTACAGTGAGAAGTGAGAAACGGGAATCAGTTATAGGGATGGTTATGATGAGAGAATGAAGAAAGACAAAACATGTTTACCATTTGCAGACCAGATGTACAAATAAATAATAAAGCAAGTTAAGGATACATACGATGTAAGTGAGAAGTGAGAAACGGGAATCAGTTATAGGGATGGTTATGATGAGAGAATGAAGAAAGACAAAACATGTTTACCATTCAGAGCCAGATCGTGACAAACTGAGAAGTAATAAAGCAAGTTAAGGATACATACGATGTACAGTGAGAAGTGAAAACGGGAATCAGTTATAGGGATGGTTATGATGAGAGAATGAAGAAAGACAAAACATGTTTACCATTCCAGAGCAGATCGTGACAAACTGAGAAGTAATAAAGCAAGTTAAGGATACATACGATGTACAGTGAGAAGTGAGAAACGGGAATCAGTTATAGGGATGGTTATGATGAGAGAATGAAGAAAGAAAAACATGTTTACCATTCCAGAGCAGATCGTGACAAACTGAGAAGTAATAAAGCAAGTTAAGGATACATACGATGTACAGTGAGAAGTGAGAAACGGGAATCAGTTATAGGGATGGTTATGATGAGAGAATGAAGAAAGACAAAACATGTTTACCATTCAAACAGAGCAGATCGTGATCAGAACTGAGAAGTAATAAAGCAAGTTAAGGATACATACGATGTATCAGTGAGGAATGAAAGAAACGGGAATCAGTTATAGGGATGGTTATGATGAGAGAAAAGAAAGAAAAACAATGTTTAACCATTCATGCAAGAAGCAGAAACGGGAATATATGAGGAAGTAATAAAGCAAGTTAAGGATACATACGATGTACAGTGTACAGTGAGAAACGGGAATCAGTTATAGGGATCGGTTATGATGAAGAATGAAGAAAGACAAAACATGTTTACCATTTGCAGAGCCAGATCGTGACAAACTGAGAAGTAATAAAGCAAGTTAAGGATACATACGATGTACAGTGAGAAGTGAGAAACGGGAATCAGTTATAGGGATGGTTATGATGAGAGAATGAAGAAAGACAAAACATGTTTACCATTTGCAGAGCCAGATCGTGACAAACTGAGAAGTAATAAAGCAAGTTAAGGATACATACGATGTACAGTGAGAAGTGAGAAACGGGAATCAGTTATAGGGATGGTTATGATGAGAGAATGAAGAAAGACAAAACATGTTTACCATTCACAGAGCTAGATCGTGACAAACTGAGAAGTAATAAAGCAAGTTAAGGATACATACGATGTACAGTGAGAAGTGAGAAACGGGAATCAGTTATAGGGATGGTTATGATGAGAGAATGAAGAAAGAAAAAACATGTTTACCATTCGCAGAGCCAGATCGTGACAAACTGAGAAGTAATAAAGCAAGTTAAGGATACATACGATGTACAGTGAGAAGTGAGAAACGGGAATCAGTTATAGGGATGGTTATGATGAGAGAATGAAGAAAGACAAAACATGTTTACCATTTGCAGAGCCAGATCGTGACAAACTGAGAAGTAATAAAGCAAGTTAAGGATACATACGATGTACAGTGAGAAGTGAGAAACGGGAATCAGTTATAGGGATGGTTTTTTTTTTTTTTTTTTTTTTTTTTTTTTTTTTTTTTTTTTAAAAAAAAAAAAAAAAAAAAAAAAAAAAAAAAAAAAAAAAAAAAAAAAAAAAAAAAAAAAAAAAAAAAAAAAAAAAAAAAAAGGGATGGTTATGATGAGAGAATGAAGAAAGAAAAACATGTTTACCATTCGCAGAGCCAGATCGTGACAAACTGAGAAGTAATAAAGCAAGTTAAGGATACATACGATGTACAGTGAGAAGTGAGAAACGGGAATCAGTTATAGGGATGGTTATGATGAGAGAATGAAGAAAGACAAAACATGTTTACCATTCGCAGAGCCAGATCGTGACAAACTGAGAAGTAATAAAGCAAGTTAAGGATACATAGGATGTATAGTGAGGAGTGAGAAACGGGAATCAGTTATAGGGATGGTTATGATGAGAGAATGAAGAAAGAAAAAACATGTTTACCATTCACAGAGCCAGATCGTGACAAACTGAGAAGTAATAAAGCAAGTTAAGGATACATAAGATGTATAGTGAGGAGTGAGAAACGGGAATCAGTTATAGTGATGGTTATGATGAGAGAATGAAGAAGACAAAACATGTTTACCATTCACAGAGCCAGATCGTGACAAACTGAGAAGTAATAAAGCAAGTTAAGGATACATAGGATGTATAGTGAGGAGTGAGAAACGGGAATCAGTTATAGGGATGGTTATGATGAGAGAATGAAGAAAGACAAAACATGTTTACCATTCGCAGAGCCAGATCGTGACAAACTGAGAAGTAATAAAGCAAGTTAAGGATACATACGATGTACAGTGAGAAGTGAGAAACGGGAATCAGTTATAGGGATGGTTATGATGAGAGAATGAAGAAGACAAAACATGATTACCATTCGCAGAGCCAGATCGTGACAAACTGAGATGTAATAAAGCAAGTTAAGGATACATAGGATGTATAGTGAGGAGTGAGAAACGGGAATCAGTTATAGGGATGGTTATGATGAGAGAATGAAGAAAGACAAAACATGTTTACCATTCACAGAGCCAGATCGTGACAAACTGAGAAGTAATAAAGCAAGTTAAGGATACATAAGATGTATAGTGAGGAGTGAGAAACGGGAATCAGTTATAGGGATGGTTATGATGAGAGAATGAAGAAAGAAAAAACATGTTTACCATTCACAGAGCCAGATCGTGACAAACTGAGAAGTAATAAAGCAAGTTAAGGATACATAGGATGTATAGTGAGGAGTGAGAAACGGGAATCAGTTATAGGGATGGTTATGATGAGAGAATGAAGAAAGAAAAAACATGTTTACCATTCGCAGAGCCAGATCGTGACAAACTGAGAAGTAATAAAGCAAGTTAAGGATACATAGGATGTATAGTGAGGAGTGAGAAACGGGAATCAGTTATAGGGATGGTTATGATGAGAGAATGAAGAAAGACAAAACATGTTTACCATTCACAGAGCCAGATCGTGACAAACTGAGAAGTAATAAAGCAAGTTAAGGATACATACGATGTACAGTGAGAAGTGAGAAACGGGAATCAGTTATAGGGATGGTTATGATGAGAGAATGAAGAAAGACAAAACATGTTTACCATTTGCAGAGCCAGATCGTGACAAACTGAGAAGTAATAAAGCAAGTTAAGGATACATACGATGTACAGTGAGAAGTGAGAAACGGGAATCAGTTATAGGGATGGTTATGATGAGAGAATGAAGAAGACAAAACATGATTACCATTCGCAGAAGTAATAAAGCAAGTTTTATAACTATTAGTTTTTATTTATATGAATACCTGAAGGACTTTTTTAAGGGATATTCTCATTAAGAAGCCACTGATCTGTGGATCGCATAAACCTGCAGAAGATATTAATATGTTGATCGGATTATGAGTTGAACAGACTTCTTGTTTCATGAAAAGTCGATAAATCAGTTGCCTATTTTTTAATCTATATATTTTCGATTCGCTACACTTAAACTAGCGCCAACTTTGCAGCAGTTTAATCGATTTATAATCGCTAGAAATATAATAAATGACATCTTTCAATTTTTTTTTTTCATACATTATCTGCTACCTTTATAAGGTCTCTGACTTTTAATGAAATAGAAAGAAGCGCTTGAGAATGTCTTCAAGACTGCCTGATAGCTGAAAAAAAAGGGAATTTACTGTATAATTTTATCAAAAAACTGGCGGTAAAGATTTTCAGTGAGACATACAACACCTCAATACTCAATACAAAAACGGTTCTAGTTTGCATCTACTAAATTACATTTACTTAATATAATTATAACTGAGTGTGTTTTTTATAAGTTTACAGCCTTAACAAAAGAAAAAAAAAATTGGAGTGGCCTACACTCAACTTTACTATAAGTAAAAATAATTCCAAACTTCTTGGATATATAATATCTCATTGCTTTCATTGTTTGCAGTGTATTCTTCATGTTTTTTTAGATAGTTCGGTTCCTTTGGTAACTTTGGTTGGTTACCAAAGCTACCAAAAGGATGGGGACGAGGACGGGATTGGGGACGTCAGTCAGTCAGACAAAGGAGTCGTATTCGTGGTCGCATGGTCTTGCAGCTTTGCGTTGTCTGAAGTACTGAGTAACTTAGAAGTCGTCACTTAGCTGACGAGCTGATTCTGAAAAATGTCAAAAACATGTAAGATAAAATTTCAATGTCATCGGACCACCTTAAATCGTCGAAAAATTAGTATCTGTTTGGTAATATAAAACTAAGGAATCCATTCCTCTTAATAAAATATTACCCAAAGATATTAAGATTCATAAACACAAGAAAGTCTACATCTATTATTATGTTTTGTTCAAGAGTACAACTTACAGATTGGTTAGAGCGTTTTCTTAGACAAATACACTATACAATGGAAAGCATCAAGAATAATAAGTTTGACTGGCATTGATTTTTGACATGAAAAAATTATATTCTCATATTAAGACTTTAAATTATTTCAATTTTTTTTATTAAACCTCTACATCATCAAATTATTATTATTTAAATTATTTATATATTATTTATTAAATCTTATACATCAAATTTGTTTCAGTCGATTTACTTAAAAAATTTCTAAGCCAACATAAACATTGTAAATAAATGTCAACAAATCTGGCAAGTATAGCAGGTGATCATTAAGTCTAGGATAAATATTTATTATTCATACCTGCATTGCTCTTTTCTGTTCAATTTTTTTGGAAAATTTTCATTATTTTTTAATGAGCTGATTAGTGTCAAAAAACATTTTCTGAAAACAGAAAATGTACTCTAACGCTTCTTCGGTTAACGTAATTTTAAAAATAATTAACTCAACTCATTCCGTAAATTTTTACATTTTTACTCAGTCAAAATTTTTACATTTTATTGAAAAAAATATTTACAGTTGTAATAAATATTTGAGGATTTTTTCAGTTATTATTTTTGTACTTCAAAGACAGTGTCAAATTTGGAAGACTCTAGAATTAGTAGTTTAGGAGAAAAAGGGTTGTCTAAAAAAATTTTTTTGGCAGAAAAGGTTACTTTTCCATCATGCATAATTCTACTCAAACAATAAAGTTCATCTACACCAGTGATGTCAAACATACGGCCCGCGGGCGGGATCCGGCCCACCTGGAGGTTCAGTGTTCCCCCCACCTGGGGGTTGTATATCCCACCTAGGGACATACTGTTTTAGTACGCACAGATAACATGAAAGCAACACTGCAGCGAAAATAAAAAATGGAGGTGGTAGCTGAGGCATGTGCAGCCTGTTGACTCATTATTCACTTTTCTGTTATCCTCGAATCTTAACCACCGAAAGATCTCTGTCAAAAAGGAGAAAAGTGGATGCTGAATGTCGGATTTTAACAACGATTTTTACGATTGACTTATTGTTCTTTGCACTAATTATTAGTATTAGTGACCCTTACAGAGGAAGAAGGGACTTAGTTGTATGTAATTTTTCACTCATCTTACTGGCCCGGCCTGCTTGAGACCAGATTAAGCTGTATTCGGCCCCCAGACCAAAATGTGTTTGACACGCCTGATCTACACTAAGAGGTGTATTTTTGTGTAAAATATCACTTTGATCTATCAAAGATTCTAGACCGTAACGTCTACATAAACTTTTAGATACACATCCACTCACACACACACACACACATACACACACACACACACACACACACACACACACACACACACACACACCTCGAAAAAACGTCATAGTACGACTTTAGGGGCCTCAAAACATGTAATTCGTCAAAGTCCCAACATCGAATTTTTTTCAAGATCACTACACTTTATTTATAGCCAAATAATTATTTCGAAGGAAAAACATAAAATGTCCTTCTAAAATAAAAAAAAAGTGATTAATTTGAATGATGTGCCATTTATAGAATAAAAATTCAAATTTGCATTCAAAAATTCAAATCACATTTTAATATATTCTATACATACGATAATATAATTATACTAAATAGTACTACTGTACAAGAATTTCTAAAACTATACTAAATTTCTAAGTAAAAAAAGAAATTATATAATTATCATAGTATTTCTTGATCAGAGAATCAAGATCGTATTTTCTATTACTGCTATATTACTAATGTGTTCAAGAATGGTAGAAATGTATAGAGGCACTTATTAATGTGTTTGATGAATAGTAATGAAGGAGTGTGTTTTAAATTAAATTAAATTATCATAGTTTTTGATACACTTGTGGCTGTCATCCCAGAAGGGACTGAACAACGTTTTATAGTTTTTCTGGTTTAGTTCAAAACTTTGATTTTAATCAATATTTTGTTTGTTTCAGTTGATGTTCTAAACCGGTCAAGTGAAATATGCTACATCTGTCTTTCTCAAATGCGCAAACATCAGAAAATTGCTCGGCTTGTCTGCTTTTGCACGTTCCACAACAAGTAAGGATTTACTTGGAATTCTTTAAGAAGATATATGTAAAACATGAAAATTACATGCTTATCAACATTACAAAAACAATGCTAAAGTCAAGATTAAGTGCAAGACATAAAGTGTGTCCAAGGACTCATGATGTGATAAAACTACGATCTTTGGTATTTAACGGGATTCGGTAACTGTATTAGGAAACGTAGCATAACATAGGTAATTTGGTAATTAAAAATTATCCTGAGGCACTACATAGCTTAGTCAAAAGAGAAGAGAGCTAGCAAATAACTATACTTATTTCCTCCTCAACTGCTTTTTGTTTACCCTGACATACCTTGCCTAATGTTTCATTTCTTCGCTCTATAGTCCCGTTCTAAACACTATTCTTCTTCTGTCTTCTCAATAATACACCAGATGTCCTATTTCACTTCTTTCTTGTATGAGTGAGGCTGACAAAAACCAGTCGTTTTAGTTTAAAAAAACTAATATATTTTTGAATTTCTTACTGTGGATTAGATATTTTTTCTGTTATTTTTATTTTATATAAGTCTATAATTAAGAAATTTACGACTAAACCCAGTTCAAAAAACGATTATATTTAGTAGTATACTAAAATCAAGCATTTGATATTTCCCATTCTTCAATGCTAAATTTATTTAGTTTAATATGTGTTTCCACTCTTTACCCGTTTACCCAAAATATTTTAACTTGAAATTCTGACAAGAAGTAGAAAACACAATCCTTCATTACTATTGATCAAACACATTAATAAGTGCCTCTATACATTTCTACCATTCTTGAACACATTAGTAATGTAGCAGTAATAGAAAATACGATCTTGATTCTCTGATCAAGAAATTCATCACTACATATCAATCAAGTTGTCAAAAACATCCCCTTGAACAGAGAATTCTTAGTAGAAGTGTGGAGGGAAGAATAATAATAAAAGAAGTCACATACGTGAGCTTTTCTTATAAATACTAAATACCGAATCATCTCTCTTTACTTCAAAAGAAATCCAAAAAAGCAATAGTTCAATCACTTTTAGTTTTAATAGTGAATTTTATGTTTGGGATCGTACTATTTAAGTTACTAAGAAATGAGTTGACTTGTTCTTTCTTGGGTTGAATAAAAATTGCTAGCCAATCTTGACAGACATTGTCTGTGGATGTGATTTCGTAATGGTTAGCGACGATGGTACCTGGGTAAATCACGACAAATCAATAACCAAAGTCCTTATTTGATTAAACGAATTACTTTCAAACAACTCTTCATAGCTTCTAGGAGGGGAGAAAGATTTGATGACATGTTACCTGAGTCCTCCTTCCTCCAAAGCTAGGTGTCATCACCGGTGACTGCAGTGGAATATAATCGGAAACACGCTTGTTGAATAGCACTGCTATTTTAAGGAATATTAAAATACTACTCAGAGGAAATGAAAAGGTATTTTATCATACTTTAAACCGAAGGGGCAGTAATTACGAGGTGTGTAAATAAAGTAGTGAGACTGGCAACGTCGCTTTCGATCTGGCAACGCTGGAGACGCGTGGCCTTGAGGAGCGTCAGGTGCACGTGTGATGCGCCTCCAGTATGAATCTGAACTCGTCACAGTCATTTGTTTGTCCGTAGCGTTGGTTTTCGTGAAATGGTTTTTTCTTGAGCGTTTTAAAAATGAGTGACCTCAAAGTTGAGCAGCGGTGTGCAATCAAATTTTGCTTCAGACTTGGACATAATGCAACCGAAACCGGCCTATGGAGAACGTGTTTTATCAAGGGCCCAGGTTTTTCGGTGGTTTAAGGAATTTTCAGAAGGAAGAGAGTCGATTGAAGATGAACCACGAAGCGGAAGGCCTTCAAGTGCAAACACCGATGAAAATGTCAACAGAGTACGGAACCTTGTGCGTTCAGATCGACGCTTAATCAGCACTTCTACCGTGAGGTCCTTGAAAGACTTCGAAAAAGAGTCCTTCGTGTGCGGCCAAACATCAAAGACAAGTGGGTGTTGCATCACGACAACGCGCCCTGTCACACTGCCATCTCAATAAACGAGTTTTTGGCCAGTAAAAACATTCCTGTTGCTCCTCAGCCTCCTTATTCACCAGACTTGAGTCCTTGTGACTTTTTCCTCTTCCCGAGATTGAAAAATCACCTCAAGGGAACTCATTTCGGGACACTACAAAACATACAAACTGCTGTAACCGACCAGCTGAAGGCCATTCCAGAATCCGAGTTCCAGCAATGCTACAATGATTGGAAGGACCGTCTCCAGCGCTGTGTGGCTTCCGAAGGGAACTATTTTGAAGGTGACAATATCACATTGTAATTATATTTGAATAGAAAATTTTAAAAAAATCAGTCTCACTACTTTATTTACACTCCTCTTATAATCCGATTATCAGGTGATTCTATAAAATTTAAAAAATTCAAAATTGATGAATTTTGAAGAGGTAAGATTACGCTAATGAGAACAGTATGACGTTTCACCATCACTCACTTGTGTGATTCTTCTACAGCGAGGACGAAAACATCTTTTGATTGATAAAATTGTGATACCTTTATAAAAATGAAACAATATACTGATTGTCAATGAGCTTAATAATAATTTTAGGCATTGAAAAGTTTTAGTCAGACCACTCCAGTTTCCTCCTGTTATTCATAGTTTAAGCTTTTTGATTAAGATTTTTGGTATCTTCTTCCTCTTATAATTATTCAATCGTTAGTGAATCCTCTTCAATTCCCCCTAACCTTAGGCGTATTTCTAAAAGGACAATTTCTCCAGCATCACATTTAACAACTCGCGGCCCTTGATCTTCCTGTGAATTTTTTTACTACTATTTTTCCATAGCCGCCTTTCTAGTGACATGTAAACATCAAAGCCTCAAAGGTTAATGCCGCACTCAAAGGGTTTACTGATTTAGTGGTCGCATACAAGTAAGCAACTGGTTGAGTACCATCATTGAACTGACTCTAGATAATTTTTTTTTTAAATATAATTTCAATGAAAGATGTAATTAAAATTTCAATTAAAAGACAAGCTGTTCCTGTGAAATGTGATCTCCATGCCGTGATTTGATGTAAGCCGGAGTCGCATTTCACACAGTTTTATCAGCAATGAAAGGCATTGAAAGTTGCTCCAATGAATTTCTTGGTGAATAAACCAACACTATTTCAATTCCTCATTTATTAAATCACCCAATTCATTAAAACTTTCTCTCTGTTAGTATAAAAAACTCAAAATAAATTTATATAAAAATTAAAATAAAAAAAATAAATCTTGATATTAAATATTCTAAGTATTTAACCCGACATGGCTATTTTATATATCACTTAGACAAGCTGCAATTAACATTATGCGAATAATGCAGGCTCTTTATCGATGAGGCTTTCGAACTTTCTGTCGCATTCTTTGAAAATGTGAAGCAATCATCTTCAAGAGGTTAATGATGATCGTATAGCATACCAAAAACTAATATATGTGATACATACTTTCCTAAGAACAATTATGAAGTTCTTTATAAAACTTGAATGTAATATTGATTTCAAAAGGTAGATAGATATTACAACTGTTCACGTGTCCGATAGACTCTGTTTATTAATAATAATGATAGGTTACGTTAGGTTCAAAACCATAGGTGAAAGATAGGACAAATATTAACTCTTTGAGATACTATACAATGAACATTCTACATCGAAGCTCCTAAATTTTCCATAACCCAAGTAGATTTAGAGTGAGTGATTTTGACCAAGTACCTGACATCGTACAGGCTCAGGACTGATGGTTTAACGTCCTCTACAAATAAACTGAGTGGCTAAGTGGGAGGCTGTAAAGTCTAGAGCAGGGCTGTCAAACTCATTTTTGGTCTGGGGGCCGAATACAACTTAGTTTGATCTCAAGCGGGCCGGCCCAGTAAGCTCCAGTAAACCCTCACTTTTTGCGGAAAATGGGGACTGAAGACACCCGCGAAAAGCGGAAATCCGCGAATAATGGACGGCCTTTATAAAAGCCTCTAAAGCTGAAACAACGACCTTTCCAACAGAGAGAGAATCCTGACCTTTCTCAATACTGTACTGTGTTGTAAATTAAAATAAAAACAAAAAGGAAAAAATAAGAAATAATTAATAAAAAGAAATTACGTCTTTACCGACTATAAGAGTGAAAGAGAGAGAGAGAATTATACCCTTAATGTATTGTACAGTAAATAATAATGCTGTTACTCTTGTTATAATTGATTATGTTTTTATATTTTTCATTAATTTTAAGTCTTTATTGAATATTTTGTAATAGCTTTTATTGGCCTTTAATTTAAAATTGTACAATATATTTTGACCCAGCAAGTCACTGGTTTTTTGATATCTTTCTCGATCGTACAAGAAGAATCCTGTAAATTTTCTTCTCTAATACTAACTACTGTACTTTTTCATTAAGAGTTGTATTCTTATTTATTGCTACAATTACAGTTAAATTTTTTTTATATTTTTTAATTTTTAATTGAACATTTCAGAACCCCGCAAAACACTGAACCCGCGAAAACTGAACCGCAAACTAGCAAAGGTTTACTGTAATTGCAAAATTACATAGAACTAACAATAAGTCCACCTTTTTCTTTGCATTAGTCATTAATACTAATAATTAGTGCAAAAAAGAATAAGTCAATTATCAATTTCTTCATTAAAATACGAGACCCTATATCCACGTTTATCCTTTTTGACAGAGATATTTCACTGGCGAAGGTGCGAGGAAAAAGGAAAAGTTGATTATTACGCCTCTGAACAGACGTTCAATGCAACCACCTCCTTCTTTTAGTTTCGCCGAAGTGTTCCTTTCCATTTCTCTACGAGCACTAAAATACTTTGCCCCTGGTGGATAATATAAGAACCACAAGTTTTAAAGGAAATTTGAGTAAACTGATTTTTTTTTTATAATAATGCAAATGTATGCGACGGGCCAGACCGAGGCCCCAGGTGGGCCTGATCCAGCCCGCAGGCCCCAGGTGGGCCTGTCCAGCCCGCAGGCCCCAGGTGGGCCTGTCCAGCCCGCAGGCCCCAGGTGGGCCTGTCCAGCCCGCAGGCCCCAGGTGGGCCTGATCCAGCCCGCAGGCCGTATGTTTGACACCCCTCGTCTAGAACCACCTATTCCTTTCCATCGTGATTTATCACTCAAACTGAACTGACCGTCAACTAACTCCTTATCTTAATCAATCAATATATACTCTCTAGGAAGTATCGAGAAAATGTCGATAAGAATTTAATTGTTACTATTGCTTAGGCACTATGTGGATTTCCTATCCTATGTTCATTATTTTTTAATTGGAAGTGACTGACTACTTTTTGATGTGCAATCATGTAATCCCGTAATGTCCAATCATGTTTCGTAACAGCATGATTAGAGCCTCTACTTTACGTTTTAAATCATGTGCAGGCAGTCCAGGAACAGTGACAGAGTCAAGAGTTTCTATTAGATAATGAACTGCTTCCTATTTACTAATCACTCTGTTTACTGACTTGTAAGTTCTTTCCTCTGCTTGATATAGTGCTAGAACTTGCTTATTGATTTTTCTTGACCTGGTCGTTTGTAGGGGTTTACAGATATATTTTATATTTTCAAAATAAACATGTCTGTGAAGTTAGCCAAAGACAGCTTAAAAGTCCGTACCTTCTATATTGAATTTTCTTCAATCCATTCAAATCTTAGATTTAAGATAGACATATACAAATCTACTGACAAAGCTTGATCATGCCATGTCTTATGATGGCTGAGTTTACTAGCGACAAAATGTTGCGGACAAACCGACAGACAGAAATTTTTCTAAGGGTGGATTCGGTTTCTCTAATGTATGAAACGTAAAGATAACTTGAAATGAGTTAGTTCTAAGCAATGTACAAACAAAACCATTCTTTTATTTACCTAAATTATTATTTTACCATATTTTTTTTAAAATCCACGCTGTTTGATGCTAAATTGGAATATTTTTAAATTAAAACGTGAAAAGCATCCAAGGTGCATACATTTCTACGTTAAGTGTTATAAGAAATGAAGTCCAGTACCTTTGACTTGATGTTTCACTCTGAGACAAACGTATACTCGTTAGTACGTGGTTTGAAGTTGGTGCATGGCTTCAAAGAGGGTTTGATTCAGCAATGCTAATCTAATTGCCTACTCTAGGCAAAGCTCAAATTTTCAAACGTGCTTTGAACACACAACCACACCATCCTTGCATACCAACTCAATTACATTCTTTGAATTGGATATATTTCATAAAAAATTTGCAAAGTGATAAAAACATCCATAATATTGATAATTATGACTATGTTCTTCTTATTTACTCATTATTATTATTCCTGTTATAAATATATTGTACTCTAAAACTATTTATAAATGAGAAAGTAGAAGTTTAATTAATATTTATAAAGAAAGTAAAACAATGAGTCAAGTTTTAGTAAATAGCTTTGGCTGTTAATCTATTAGGATGTTTTTTGTTTTGAACACAGTATTGAATTCTGTAGAAGAAAGGCTTTTGATGGATAGCCACTGAGTTCTGTACAATGAAGCAGATCGACTGCATTCTGACTTTGTTTTGGGTCACTTGATTGCTGAGTGATTTATAAATAAATAAATTAGCACAAGAGATGATTGGATTTATTGTTTTCACTGGCTACATAATATCCATTTCATGAAATCTTATTGTTTCATTGAATAACTATATTAATCAGTCTATGTAAACTTTATTGCAATGACTAAGCACTTGCTTGTGGCGACATCTAATTTTGGATGATTAATATCATTCAAAAGTGCTGAATGTCATACCATCTTCTGGAATATTATTAGTACTCTAATTCATATTATAATTAGTACTCTAATTAGTACTTAACTCCGGGACCTAGGTTTGAATCTTAGGTTCCGAAAACTCTATTTGAGAAAGCTGTTATACCTTTGTTGGCAAACAGTATCCTCGTATACCTACTATTTTCTTTCATTCTATAATTGATAAGTATGACATTTAAAACATCCATTAATTTTATGACCTTTTTTAAAAAAAATTCTCTTTTTGCATTCAGTTAGATAACTTTCTAAACTGAAAAAAATATGGCTAACTTAGCAGCCACCATTATAATTTTCGGCCTAAAAGTACTATATCGTAAACGACTCTTTCATACGACAGACTTGTACTAATTGACAATACTTAATGACTTCTCCATCAACAGGAGCACAATAATTCAAAAGTAGTAGTAATCTAGTCAAGAAATACTAATTACGACGTACAGTATAGTGCATAGAAGTATTCGATGCTCTTTGATAGGTAGTAGTATCTAATCTACAAAGAAGTAGTATATAATCTCTCCTTCAAATAAAAGGTCCGTATTGACTACTTCTCTGTCAAATTTGACGGATTAAATTTCGTTAAAGGTATTGATAAACTTTTTATAAAGTCCACTTCATGATGGACTTATTAATTTAATAAGGCCATTAAAAAGTTAATATTTTTCTTGGTACCTAATAATATTTCTTTCTAGGCATGTCAACTTTGTTACTAAACTCTGAATTTCTCAATTAAAACACATTAAAGTACATGGAATACGTCCCCATGAACCAAGATTGCATTTCAGGTTATCATATAATAAACTTAAATCAACGTTATGAGCATCAAATAATCAACATAACTAATATTTGTATAATTATACTTTGTGTTTCGTTCTTTAAGTCTTTACTTCAATCATCAATTACCTTTAAATAAATATCACTGAAGACTTGTTTGATCAAAATGGACAATTTAATTTAAGAAATACAATCCCCAAATAAAGTTTAGGCAGCAAAAAATATTTTTTTTGCGATCGTAGAAAAGGCCTTCCTTCAAATTGAGTTTAAAGAAAAGAAAAGGGATTTATTTACATGTGTATGGTGGGAGGATCGTAAGAAGAAAAAGGTAAGAAGGTGACACCACACCATATTAGGGCACGGGTTTAAATATAGTCCATTTCTGCTTGTTGCCGCGTTAAACACCATATGGAAGGTGTCATAGAGCAGCGTTTCTCAAAGTATGGGCCGCGGCCCACTGGTGGGCCGCAAGATTTTTTTGGTGGGCCGGGAGCTCACGAGCCAATAATAATATAATTATTATTTTAACAATCGTGAAAATAGTTTTAAAATAAATTATTTTCATGTAGCTAATACTAATAATAATTGTTTTTGAAATACCTTAACAATTATGGTAAATTAATATTTAAATATTTAAAAAAAATTATAAGTACTATAATTTTTTGTTATACAATAAAATAGTATTATTTAAGCTCCGATTTCGCTGACTCGGAAACTCGTTTTTCTAACCCCAGTATTTTATTCTACTTAAGCAACACTGATTACCAAACGTCAAATGTCAAACGATTATCAAATGTCAAACATTTATTTACAGTGAAAAGTGTAATTATTAATTTTTAAATATTTTAACTTTTTATACATAAATTAAAGATTTTTTAGGGATAACATCATGGAACTTTGGCTAAAGGCTGGAAGCTTAAAACGGAAATATAGTTCTGAAGAAATTGAGGATTGTACGAGCACAATAAGTACTCAGATTTTCGAGAACAGCAAAGAAGAATTTTGCCAAACAAATATTTCAATAAATAGTGACAAAGAATGCAATGGCAGCAAAATAAGAAAACAACCAAAAAAAGTAAAAAGAAAGTACAATGCTGAATTTTTGAAATTGGGGTTTTCCTGGGTAGGAGATGAAGAAGATCCCAGTCCGCACTGTGTTTTGTGTCACCAAATTCTATCGAATGAAGCTATGAAATTTTCTAAATTAAAACGTCATTTTGAAACTAAACACGCGGATTATATTGAAAAGCCTTTGGAATTTTTCCAGGAGAAATGCAAGCAGTTGAAAAACAGTAAGAATTTAATGCATTTCACTGCTACTGGTGGAGAAAATTCCAAAGCAACAGAAGCTTCATACAAAGTTGCTTTATTGGTTGCCAAGTGTGCCAAAAATCATACTGTGGCAGAAAATTTGATAAAACCGGCTACAAAAATCATGGTAAATATTATGCTTGGTGAAAAAGCAGAAAAGGTTATCACGAAAGTTCCCCTGTCTAATGACACAATTAGGCGTCACATATCAAGCATGGCAGAAAATGTGAAATTTCAACTGCTATCGCGCTTACAAAAGTGTACGTACTTTTCGCTTCAACTTGATGAGTCCACGGATTTAGTTGGCGAAGCTCATCTCCTGGCTTATATCAGGTATGATTATTTAGAACAGGTTAATGATGAATTTTTATTTTGTAAAACTTTACCAAATAGAACTACAGGAGAAGAAATTTCTAAAACGTTAAATGAGTTCCTGATAAATAATAAGATTGATTGGACACGATGTGTCGGACTTTGCACTGATGGTGCTGCTGCAATGACCGGCGAAAGGAATGGTCTTTCAGCACGTGTAAAATTGGTTGCACCTATGGTCACAGTAACACACTGTAGTATCCATCGCGAGCAGCTTGCTGTTAAAAATATGCCCAGTAGCCTTAAAACAGTGATGGATGAAGCAGTCAAAATTGTGAACTACATAAAATCCCGACCTTTAAATGCTCGCCTTTTTAAAATATTATGTGCTGATATGGGTAGCGAACACACACAGCTGCTATTTCACACTGAAGTTCGCTGGCTTTCACGCGGGAAAGTTCTTAACCGTTTGTTTGAATTGAGAGATGAGGTAAAAATCTACCTTATTGATATTAATGATAGTCTGGTGTTAAAGCTCTCTAATTGTATGAATAATATGACCTGGCTAATCCAGCTGGCATACTTAGCTGATATTTTTAACATCTTAAATGGCTTTAATCTTGCTTTGCAGGGCAGAGATATTACTATCTTTAATGTTCAAGACAAAGTGAGAGCCTTATGCATAAAAATAGAGATATGGCAAAAACGCTTGGACAACCAAGACTTTGAAACTTTTACTACATTGAATGATTTCTTAATCACTTCCGGCGAAAAATTGTCTGATGAAATAATCAAGTGTTTCAAAGAGCACTTACGAGGCCTTGGTAATGAATTAAAAAAATATTTTCCAGAACCAAAAGCTGATTTTGAGTGGATAAGAAATCCTTTCACATGTATAGAAACCATAAAAAATTTCGAAAGAATTATGTCGCCGAAAGAAGTAGATAATCTTATCGAACTTGCTTCAAACAGTTCATTGAAATTCGTGTTTATGCAGAAAAAATTGATGGATTTCTGGTTCCATGTACAGACGGAATATCCTGATCTTACTAAAGCAGCTTTGAAATACTTAATGCCGTTTTCGACGACGTACTCTTGTGAACTCGGTTTTTCTACGCTTGTGAATTTAAAAACAAAGCTCAGAAATCGGTTAGATGTAGAAGCGGATATCAGATTAAAACTAAGCAACATTGAACCAGATATAAAATTACTAGTTAATGAAAATAAGCAGCGCCATTCTTCACATTAGATAAAAATGGAAAATAGTTTTCATGCAATTAATTATGAGCTTTATTTTTTTTTATTTATTTTGTTATTTATTAGTATTTTTAATTTTTGTACTTTTTGTTGTTTTGTATATTGTGTTTTTGTTTTGTTTTAAGTTCGTTGTTTTGTTTATTAATTTTTGTTGAAATGAAGTTGCTTAAAAAAATTAAGTTCCTTAAAATAAAAAATTTACTAAAATAAATAATGTTTAGTTATGTATTGTTTATTTTTGTTTATATTTATATATACTACATATCTCTTTGCTAATAACTAAGGGCCAATAAATTATGGTGGGCCGTTGAATACATTCTGAAAAGCCAAGTGGGCCTCGCCCGAAAAACTTTGAGAAACACTGTCATAGAGCATTTGAAAGGCGTAGTCACTACTGTTGAGGCTCAAAGGAATTGAAAAAGGTTAATAAAGATGTTAAAATTTTATTAAATATGGCATGATGTCATTGAAGAGAGTGGTATTACAAGGAGATATTACAAGATGGGGTGTGAAGCTAGGTGACTTTTTTTATTGTATGATTTTTGTTAAAAAAAAATAAGGTTTCTGACTGATTGTATGGTCCAAAAGATATTGGAACTCATTAGTCATTACTGTACATAAACCATTGTACCAAAGTCATTGATGCAACAATCCTGGTTGATAAAGTTAACACGGCATTAAGAACTACCAAAAGAAATAGCATAGATATTTATTTGTTGGCAATATGAGTTAAGTTATATTAGCCGAAATAATATTCACAGTAAACAAAAGCCTCCTGGCTGTATATATAAGCACTGCAGTTTACATGTTTTCTGATGCGATTCAAGTACTTTTTGAACTACTTGAATGCAAGCATGTGTTTTTTTAAAGGAAAATCGTATTCTTATTACGAGCCTTCCATTATAAAAATTTAAACAAATCTCTTTTTCTGTTCTTTCAACTCAATTTGAAGGAAGGCTTCATCTACATTGGGAAAAAAAAATAATTCTTGCTGCCTAAACTTATATTTATTGATAATATTTCTTCAATAAAATCATACTCTTTGATAAAATAATAATTTAGATAGGTATCTTTGTTGTCTTTACATGATGTATCAAATATAGGTTGTAAATTTGTTCTAAAATCTTTGTTTTCACACAGAGGGGCGAGTTATGGCCTGGTGATCGTCGGGAGGCCACTTCTGTTATTGTTTATTTATTAATTTATTAATACTCTCCGACAGCATGCACAAGATTGACTATCAAGAGCAATAGCCAACATTTCAACCTCCAATGAAACATGCTCAGTACTAAATACAAGTGCCCGTCAGACCACACCTGACCCCCGCAGTGCGAACAGTAAAAAGTCTTGGCACCCTGTGAAAGTCGAGGCTTGTGATTAATAGTAATATATAGTGATGACATACGTGTTCACCATCTTTAGTTAATTTGCATCAGCTATAATACCCTTGGACTACAGCGTTAAATATATGCCTCTGACCAACTGATTTTGGAAATCAACCCCACAGAAATAGTACAAAATTTGGATGAAACAATCAAGAAACTAGTCAATGCTAAGGCCGCTGCAAATTTTAATTCAATATGCTTAAGAGAGTATTACATACCATTATGTTGGTATATGATGCCATTAGATCTTGTCTTAAACATAGTAGCATCAACCTATGTATTAACTGTTGGTTTTAATTTTCTCTAATCTTGTTACTACCATGCACTAAGTTGCCTGAATTTTACACAGTGGACAAGGAAGTGGCATATAATTTGAAGGATAAAATCGGAGCTCATACACTAATTAAGCGAGTCGAGAATAAATTACGGCACTCGTGAACAAACATACATTTAATTAAAAACTAACAAAATAACAAGCTTTCGCTTTTAAAGAGTGATCATTACTTCAAACTACGTAGAAGCTACAATTAGGCGGGGAGAGTGGAAGTAAAGCAGGTTTATCTGTTGTAGAACAATGATTGGATACCTGTAACTATTTAATGTTTCTACCTCCCTTACGATTGTAATACTATTTTCAAAATATTGAAACCTAGATTTAATATTTAAATCATTAATTATAGCGTTAGAATTTGGTTTTTTATTCTTTATAAAGTTATTCAAATGTGTAGTGTTTATTTCACTACTGATATGCTATAAAGAGGTTCTATCAACCAAGAGTTCTCTAGTTAGTTCTTTTAGGGCCTCTACTGATGTTTCTAGGGACCCTTGCTATCATGAAAATAGAGCTGCTTATAAATAATATTTTGCTTAGTTATGCACATTAATAAATGATTAAAGAGGAATAATTCTCATGAGTACTATGACTCTTCCTGTTTCTTTATTCATGGTAATTAAGAAGAATATTAACGTGGAATGGTGTTACAGGTGCCTGGTACGGTGGATGACAGAGAGGGCATGCTGTCCTATACACACCGTGTCCCCTCAGCTGCCTAACAAAACCACGGCAAACACAGACTAGCACTGTTATCTAGTATTAAAGATTTATAATTCTGTAATTTACCTGTTTATTATTTCAGAACAACCATACTAATATACAGTATGATTTTAGTATCTTAGCTAAATAGATAATGAAATATATACCGTATTTGACGGCATATAGGACGCAGAGGCATATAAGATGCATCCCAATTTTAGCAGGTCAAATTCAGGAAAAAAACGTTTTTAGTGTATTTGAAGCATATATTGTTGAAAGCAGTCTAGCGCTTATTTAACAATCAGAAATATATCTTTATAAAATCATGTTGGCAGCACAGATAAGCAAAACATCTCTGTAGTACTATAATACTGGTAATAATAATACCAGCAGTAAAATATTTTTTGCATGGAGTTTTTGGTAGATAGAAGTCCCTACTGATCGTAAAGTAAGTGAGGGTTACAGAATTGAATAATTATTACGATAAATACCATTAAAGTAACAATATTGGTAATAATAATAAAACTAAGTATAATATTACCAGAAATAATTATGCATTAGAGAGTTAGGTTAAGGAGTGTGAGGAGAAGTTTAGCCTACATGAGACCTCAACTTCGTATATAAGAAGCAAGGGATCTTCAGAGCCCTTTTTTTGGATAAAAAAAGTGAGTCTTATATGCCGTCAAATACGCTACATTCCTAAAAATTAACTTTAATATACTTGTTGAAATATTTCTAACATTTAAGCTCTGCTTCAGAAATATTGGTGTTTAAGATTAACTGTCAAAACGGATGGAGAAATAAACATTCATTGGTAGATTGTTTATTAAATTTCAAATACCGAGATGGGATGTAGTTATTGCAGACAGAGTGAACCAAGAGAAATAAATTTTGCCTTTATGAAGAGATACACTTAGAGAAAATGAATTGCCACTCATCCTTACTGTATCACCCGTTTACTTTTAAAGAACAAATTTATTAGTGACACAATAATGAAACAAAATGAATAAACGCACCAAAAGATTTAAAAAAAACTTCCTATCTTCCCATTTTTCCTCTTTTATATTCACTGAAATTATAAAAAAAAAAGTATTTTGAGCAAACGGTTACATTTGAAGTTAGCTTTATTCCTTTGTATCTCTAAAGTTTATCTAATTAAGGAAGTATCAAAGACTGAAGACTTCAACTCTTGCCATTAAAGACTGTGAAACGTGACCCTCTTTACGATTAGATTAATTGGATTTAATTCAACTTGTTAAAACAAAACCAAAGTAACTCCATATGATACAACTGCTTAATGTGCAAAGCAAATCCAAAGAAGACTCTTTGTCTTTGACATCATTACGTTTATTAATCATAGGTGGGTAGAGTAAACCAAAAGTTATCTTCATTCATGTTTAAACACTTTATTATTATTTTTTTTTAAAAAAACAGAAGTTCTTGTTAAAAAAGAATACAAGTTTTATCAAAACATTTTTTATTAAAGGAGGTATCAATGAAATTAATCTCTGCCCGTGCCATAAAGCAAACAAATCATCAACCAATCAAAATATTTTCAAAACATAGAAAACAACTGTAGTTTTAGTAATTCCTCAGTATTATTTAGTGAACCTTCAGTTATATCGGTTAGTAGGGACCAGAACTGGCCGCGATAACTGACAAACCGCAAAGTAGTGTCACTCTCTCATTTATAACATACGTACATTTTTTGTGCATGTATAATACCAATAAGTGTTTATGAAACCATATAAGTACATATGTTATCATTAGAAGATTAAAGAATGCTCCAAATATGTAAGTAATATATTAATAGTATAAATAACATACATAATGTATAAATAATATAAATATGATACATATGTGGGTAACAAAGATATAAGTAACTAAAGTTTTTGTACTGTAAATATGTTTTGGAACTCTTTTATTCTTATAACAATTTTTTACTTATAACAACATAAGTAACGTGATCACCTCTGAAAATAGCTTCTCTTCGCTGGATTTTTATAAATGTCTATGAAACACGTAAAAATGCCATTCATAATCTTGGATTTTGAATTCTCCGTGCACCCCCTGCCTTCTGCTGCTTTTTGGGCAACTTTCGTGCCATAATTCATCAATTTTGAATTTTTAAATATTTTTTTCACCATCCAAAATGTACTGAAGCCATGATAAATAAACCGCGAAGTAACGAAGGATAGTGTACTATGTCTAGATCGGTTGTGAAATTCATTCATTATCAATTCCTTAAGTTTGTTCGTTATATTTTCTTTTGATAATAAACCAAATCCAAAACCGGTCAAACTTTAAAGAAAATTTAGGAGTTTGACAGTATTTTTATTCTGTTAGAATTATATTCATTTGAAATAGCTCGATTTCAAGATTTTGATGAAGGTAAACACTTTGAGATTCCATGAGTCCGTTTTCAAAAATTAAAATAATATATACATACAATTAAGTAGGTGGTATATATATAAATAATTAAATGAAACTGTTCCACGAACTAAATAAACTATATTCACAAGAAGAACACACAGAAATTATGTGTGAAATGAACACACGCATCTACCTGATGACGAGGCCATCGAAATATAGTAGTGAGTTTCTGTTTCATTTCTGTGCGGTCTCTTTGTGAATATAGTTTATATATATATATATATATGTATAATGATTAAAAAAAATAAAATAAAACGGAGTAACAACAAAACTTACTTCAAACAAGGACCTTGACGTCATCAGAGGAAGAAGAGTTCTGCTCGGCAGATAAACAGTAACTAAAAACGCTGTTCATAACGCCATGTTTTATGTAGTATTTATACATGTGCCAACTCACAAAAAATAAAAAACTAAAATATAATAATATAATATGAAACTAATAACAAAAAAAATAACCAAAAGCAATAATAAATATAAATAATATATAATTAATTACTTAAAAAAGATTAATAGCTTAGATTTATATACATATACATTTAACTAAATACATAGAAGGAAACGCAAACAAGAGATTACAAAAACTCACTACTATATTTTAACTACATAGTCATCAGGCAGAAAGATGTGTGTCGAAATGTGGTAGTGAGTTTTTATGATGCATTGTATGTCTATCTTTTTTGTAAATTTAGGTTATTTAGTTCAAAAACTTGTTGGAATCCAGTCTTAAAAGATCGAGTGAAAATTAAATTTATTTTTATTTATAGTTTATAACAATCTAAGAATTTAATTGTCTTATGATCCGGGAAAGAATAAAAACATAGCCCAAAGTAACCTTATCATCTGAATCAAATCTCAATAAAATAATTTTTCGAAAAAGAACATAAATGATGACAACTAGTGCCTATGTGTGAAATTGTTATTTATGCTTCTATTATAAATTAGCAAACGAAGGGGTCATAATTGTACCCATAGTTTTTGTATGAATGTCATAGTAATTATCAAACAACCATTGTGCTAAAGGATAATTCTAACAGTGAAACTAGAATCGAGGTAGAAGGAGTGAGAAAAGGTGAGGAGTTTTGCGTTCAAGGAGGTAATCAGACCATCCAAACCTTCAGAGTAGTCGATAATGGTGTGAGGGAAACTCCACCATCCATAACATGAGGTTGATCAAGGGTTGTATCTACAGGAAATATTGAATTATTTAGCAGAAATCGAAAGGTTTCTTTCTATTAATGACACAAAAAGAAAGTTTACTACAAACGAAAAGTTGAAAGATGTAGTCGATATAAGTAGAAAATCCCTTAATATTTACTTCATTGGCGCCATATCACCTCCCAAACTAAATATTCATTGATTATTATTTTTTTAAATTTTTTGTTTTATGCTGTTTTTTTGTTTACATGATACTATCCGTTATTATTAGTTTATATCATAATTTATGTGTATGACTTTAATATGACGAAAATGAAAATATGTAATGAAATATCTTATAACAATGAATAGTGGGTCAAGAAAACAAATCATGATGAATATATGACTAATGTCAGTTCTTTCTATGAGACCTTTCTATGTGTAATTTTAATGCATAAAATATGTATGTTTTTTCAAACAAAATTGTTCAAACAAATAGCACAGACTTGAAAAAAACATTTACTATATTATCAGTTTGATAAACTAAACTTTAAGGACATTGCTTAGTGCTGAAAACGTAAGCACAGTTTTAACTTGTTTCAAAATTTCATGCGGGAGAAGTTTACCAATATTAGAGGGCTTTTAATAGATAAACAGATTGGTTTTTTAAATAAGTTGTGAGTAGAAGGGGAGGTTAAAAAAGTAGGTAAGATTTTTTCGATATCAGCGTTAGCTTTATTGATACTAGGGAAAAAGGTAGTCGTAAGAAAGGAATTAGGTGAAACTGCTAAAAAGTCTTTAGCCCTAATAACACATCGAAAGAGAAATTATCATTTTTAATTATCAATGTTTCTGTTTCGTTCTCTACTATATGAACTTTGAACGGCATGTTTATTTAACTTTGTTTATACCATTTATTTTAATTTGAACGGTAACATTTGAACACAACTAATCGTTTTAAATGTTTACTCTTTTTGAAATATTGTATCTTTTGTAACTAGTAGAATTCAAGTTATAAAAGTTTACTCTAGAATTAACTCTAGAACATTAGAGTCATAGTGATAAATTCTAGTTTCTTTTTTTTTTGTATACGTTGTTATTCAGTTAAATTAATAGCTTTATAATCCCTGTTTTTTCTTTCATTCTACACCAGTCTATTAGATGGTATCCAAACTATGGTCTACCTGAATACCTAAGGAATTTGGAAATTGATCATTACCTTTTACATCTTGTTTAAAAATCTTTAAGGAACGATTGACAACTGCCTTGTAACTAAAACTACATAGTGTTATATCAACTTCCTTCGAATTAGGATAAATCTGAGTATACATCTTAAGTTTATCAATAAGTTTTTCAGATGTGGTCACTTTCTTCAATGCAGTTCTGGTTGTGAAATGCAAGACCAATAACAATGTGATGAATACATGATTCATCTGATTATTGCCAGTTCAGTATCAAACAATAATCATTCATTTTTAAAACATAACCCACTCATTAACCATTTATGTAGTTGAATTAATATTCGTTATAATATAATTCATTGTGCAGCAATTTTTTAACTATATGTCTAAAGAAAAAAATAACGCCATATGCTGTATGCTTCTAGTAATGTTAATTTGCAAGAGTTGAGTTATATCATTCTGCAAAAATTTTACTTTCATTGATCTGATACAGCTTCTAACCTGCTAACAATCATTCTCAAAGTGGTTCAACCATTCTTCAATTTTTTCTTCGGCCCAAAACTTGTTTAAAACAAATAATTCATGAATTTGAACTAAGGGTACCTATGTAGTTCTAATATGATATAAAAGGATATTGACCTCAGAATAAATTCTTTGAAAAAAAATATCTGGAAAATCAATATTTTAATAATAGTAGCTAATGGTACATTAACAATATTTATAGAATAAAGAAATTAATTTCATTTTTAAAAATATATCACCAAAGTAAATTGTATACGCAGATGCCTCCATGATTACATTTACGCCTGGAAAAGCGGGATAATTTAAAGATGCAGAGCAGCTGAAAGACCCCTAGCGCGGGAAATACTAGCTCAAGCACTGTTATTTTCTTCTTATACTCAGAGAAACTAATTTTACTTTTTACTATATATTCACATTTTTTGCTGAAGTAATTATGGTTGGAAT
Source organism: Hermatobates lingyangjiaoensis (assembly GCA_026182355.1). Classification (NCBI taxonomy): domain Eukaryota; kingdom Metazoa; phylum Arthropoda; class Insecta; order Hemiptera; family Hermatobatidae; genus Hermatobates; species Hermatobates lingyangjiaoensis. The sequence goes on along the minus strand of JAPFBL010001935.1, from coordinate 1,898,504 downwards.
GAATATGCCTGAGAAACCAACTGGAAGACTTTACGTTATCAAAAGAGGTAATCCTAGTTTGTTAAGTACTTTCTAGGTATTGCATGTGAAACCTATTTATGTTACTGTATTTTTTTAAATTGCTTGTCATAATTTGATTCTGGAAAGTTGATCATTGTGTTATTCTTGTTTTAGGTGGAAGGAAGGAAGATGTACATTTTGATAAAATAACTAACAGGATTAAGAAGTTATGCTATGGCTTAAATCATGAATTCGTTGATCCGGTATATATCTTTGTTCCTTGTTAACTGTTCCTTTTGGAAAAAGTATTATCATTAATGTAATTTTTTTAAGGTAAATATTACAATGAAAGTTATATCTGGCTTATATCCCGGTGTAACAACCGTCGAATTGGATAATCTAGCAGCTGAAACTGCTGCTACCTTAACAACTAATCACCCGGATTATGCTATTCTTGCTGCAAGGATTGCTGTATCCAATCTGCATAAAGAAACCAGGAAGTCATTCAGCGGTAAATTATGTTTTTATAAAATATTATCTTAAAATGTTTGAAACTCCAATGTCTTCGTCTTATGTCTTCATATTATATTGGTTTAAGGAAAAGTGAGTCTTTAGTAAGTCTTTACGGTGATGTCTTTGTTCCTAGAATTGTTACTCATTTCTGTTGTTGAGTGTTAAATAAAAGGTTATTAGTAATTTAACTTTTTTCTTATTAATGTAAACATGCATGCAGTAGGTTTTTTTTTTATATTTTAGAGAAGGAGTTTACAATGAAGGTTTTAGGTTATCAGAAAATCAATTGTTCATAAGTCTAAGGATAAAAGTGTTAGTTAATACCAGGATATTAATTTTTGAATACTCTGAAAACTGAAGTATGATCTACTCTTAACTTTCCAATTGTCTTTGATCATTATAGTAAGCCAATATTCTTTTTTTGAGTGAAGCTGCAATTAAAATTTGTTGGAACAATTATGTTCCTAATACTTGTACGTTTAAGTATGATTACCATAAATGACTGATTTCTTCATGAAAATTATCCGATATAGTATTAAATATCTGATGCATATTATCACACACTTACTTAACTATTTTAAGAAGTGAATTGATAATTGCAATTCAGTACATACTGTTTCACGTGTAGGCTCAGTAAAATAAATCGATAATACAATGTACATAACTTCTTTGGTAATTGAAATAAATATGTTACACATGTTTAAAAAAAATATCTCATTGTGTTATCGCAGCCTCAAATACGTGTGTTATTATTACCTTAAATTAGTTGTTGCATTGTAATTAATAAATGGAGTTCACAAATAGTTTAGGTTTTTGGGCTCGCTTGCTAGGCCTTCAGACTCTCCATCTTCTACTAGTAACATAACAAACAATTATAACATTCACATGTGTATTTCCGTGTAACTAGTATAAAATAGTTGCTATCCAACTCATGTCTGGTCAGGCATCCAGTATAGTTCCTCCAATCAGCTCCTCTCTGATGTTTCTTAGTGACACCTAATTTGTGTAGGTGGTTTCCAGATAGTCATGACGTATAATGATATGGAATATAGGTACTGCATAGTCACTCTCACAGGAAGGTTTTACGGTATTGTCGCCCTCGCCAGGATTCCCTGTCTACCTCTAATTGCCGCTCTTTCATGTTCTCTTAACCCCTGTTGTACCAGAAAAATTATGGTGGAGCGCGAGGATCGGAATGAAACTGGGAGCTGTGGTTATGGGAGACTGTATCCTTGCTAATCAAATAATTGGCTTGCTTATTTCCTCAACACCACATACGTCTTTCTTTGAAAATCGAAAAGGTGTTTTGGTACTGGGCTACAAAATGATCCTCAGGAGAGTTTGGGGAAGCAAATTGTTTGAATAACAGCAGTCGAGTCAGACAAGAATATTATTTCCTTGATTAGAAAGAAGGCACACAGACTGCTAGCAGAGTCGCTGATGAGAAAAATCTCTCCACCAAAGCTGTTATAAAAACGGTTGCTGGGAGTGAGGCCTGATCACATTGGGATGATATCCTCCAATTGAAGTAAGAGTGGACATAGCTGAATGTCCATATGTGTCTCCTTACTTCAGAAGAGTTCATAAAATGGCCAGAGTGGCAGATTTAAACCAAGAAGAAGGATAGTTGCTTCTTGTCGTCTATTTAAGGTATTTTTAGACTACGTTTAATTATGTGGTTATTTTCGACGATATCCCTGGTTGGAAATGGTGACCTTTCCATTCATTTAGTGCATATTTTCTTGATTCTTTTAATCGCTGCGAAATGGCTGAGAAGGATTTTTAGGAGATCAGCAGCGTTTCGAGTTTTTCTGAAACATTTGTTAACTCTGATTGCCCGTTTGAAAAAACTGAGAGTCGCTTTTTCCGCCTTGTTTCATGGGGCTCTTTATCTGCTTGAAGTTGCACAAATCAGAAGTGGGGTTATATTCTGCAGCACTACAAATCACACGCAGAGTTTTGTTTTGAAGTGTATTGTTCTGTTCTGAACTGTATCCAGGTTCTTTTTCGGGCCCATATTCAATCACAGTTCTGATATAACACTGATAAGTGATTACTAGTATGTTTTGTATGGCTCCCCTCTTGGTGTTTGTTTAGTGTAGAACGTAGCTGTTGAAGTCTTACTTATTGTCTAAATGCTCTCAGAGGTATTTTAGAAACAGGTAACTAAAACCTTAACCTGGTGAATAGTTAACCAATTGTCTTTTCTGTATTTAATTACTGCCACATGAGGGTTTTAGTTCAACAAGGCAGTTCTTAATGGCACCGTCCAAGGCAGAGATGTTACTGACAATTTCAGGCTGACAGCATAACAAAGGCCTTGCATTCATAGACTGAGGTATAATCTGTTTACTCGGTCGTTAAACAGAGTACAACTGATAATGCCTCCTTGGGAAGGCCATTTTTTCATTGTTGCCTGTACTTGGAAATTATTTATGGCCAGTAGTTCATGACCCGTATGGAAATTTAACCTTTACTGCTTTATTTATTATTCTGTCTTATATATTTGCTATAAAAGGGACATGTGATAATATTATAATACATTTAGCTATTATTATGAGGGTTCTCCAATTGCACTTTAATTTGATACCCTTATTTTTATATTTTTGCCGTAGATGTAATAGAGGAACTCTACAGAATGGAACGTGATGCAACTGGTGAACCAATGCCAATGATTTCTGACAAACATTACAAAATTATAATGGAAAATGCAGAAAGACTTAACTCTGCAATCATATATGACAGAGATTTTAACTACAATTATTTTGGATTCAAGGTAGTGTAACGTAAATTGTTACGAATTAATATTATTTTACTGTTTTCTTAAAAAATGAAGTAAATTGCATGCAGTATGATGTATTAATACAATTCTTAGTATAATGACTAATGTTTTTTTATAATTATAATTATTTAAAAATGTAAAATAATTTAATTTCTGCAAAAGGAAATTTCGTTTCATTGTTTTTTTGTTTTTATTGCTAAGAAGTTATATAATAATCATGGATTAATTGTTTTGAAAGTTGTATGTTGGATGTTAACGTACTAACCTGATTGTAGACATTGGAAAGGTCGTACTTACTCCGGAAGAAAGGCAAAGTGGTGGAGAGACCACAACACATGCTGATGCGAGTGTCAGTGGGCATTCACGGGGAGGACATCGATGCTGCTATAGAGACGTACAACTTGCTGTCTGAAAAGTACTTCACTCACGCTTCACCCACGCTCTTCAACGCAGCTACTCCCAGACCTCAGCTGTCCAGGTTGAAAATATTTTTATTTTCCTTTCTAAGGAAAGCATCACAACGGGTATAATCCAAACGATAAACGCAGTTTTGGGAAGTAAAGGAGGTTTGAGCATACTCAAAAGTTAAAGGGGTATACTTAGGGTGTATACTTAGTCATTTAATAAAATCTATTACAAAGTCAGGCTAGTACATCTGAATAACTATTATGCAAATTAGATATATAACTACTATGATTAGTGGATGTCTGATACTTTTTACTACATAAAATATTCAATGTCCTTCTCTGTTCATGGAGAGAGGGCAGATGGACTGTTTAAAGAGTAGCAGATATGTAATAGTTTCAAAATGTAATAAATGCACCTATCAGAGCAGAGAACTTTACCACTTTTTTCTCAAATTTTTTGTTGTGATCGTCTCTCAGAGTCTTGATCAGAGTCAAAAGGTATATTTTCTAGAATAGAGTTTTTTTAGTTTCTCTCAACAGTTTCTGAGTTAAAAGATAATCTCAAACAAGCATCTAAACCTAAACTTCACTATTGAACATAGCACTGAAGGCCAACTACCTTTCCTTGATGTTCTTGTACATAAGATTGCGAAAAGTTTTATAATGAAGGTCTTTGTTAACGGAACCAGTGAGTGTACTGAGAGGTTAAAGGACAACTATTTCGTCTATATTCACAACTATTTCGTCTATATTCGGAGAGCTCTCACACATTGCAGTGTGACCGGGGTTGGTAGAAAACTACTCATGAAGAGCTTAATAGGACTACTGAGGTGCTATAAATGATCGGCTAATCTAATAAGGACATCCAATATGTCATCAAAAACCAGCTCGATATGTGGTGTGGGAATTTAAGCACATCAAGATATACACATGAGTTCCTAGTACTGCCAGATTGAAAAGTCCTTACATAAAATCACCCAATACACTTATAGTACAAAAAAATTTACCACTCTACTCTCAACGCTTATAGGACTAACTACAGCGAAGTTTTAGACCACTCACTATGCAACTGACGGTCTGAGCTCCTAAGAATCATGCAAAAAACGTAAATATATCTTACCAGAGAGATGCTAGTAAACAATATAGTCATCTTACAGAGACATAGCAACCCATCCACATACCAATTCTAGAAGGCCTTCAACATGCAGGAAACCATAGATTCAGTTCACAAGTTCATGTCATGTCATGACCAACCATCAGAAATATCAGATTCACCACGAAGTTAGTTGAAAAGAACCTCCAATCAGAGTCGTTCGTTGTGATACCTGCATTTAGTTCATGTTGAAACAATTAAATACCTCCTACTCCTACTTTAAAGTTCAACCTGATAATGACCAACGTTTTAGTCGAAAGTCTATATTCTATTCTGTACCTTGGACAATTATTATGGCCCTTAGCGCCAGAAAAAAAGCAAGATTACTCGCAAGTTACAAGGCATCGATAAACATGTGTTCTGTTACTTTAAGATCCATTAATGCTTACAAATTAATAGTTTAAACTTTCTTGGAGTTAGGGAGTTATCATATACAGCGATAACTCGAATTACTTAAACATTCAAAAGTTCTAGAAAAACATAGTTTTTCTTCTCTGTTGTGTGACAGTTAACAAGTTTTGTTTTCCTATGAGGTAACCAAAAGTATTGTTGCAGTGAAAACAAGTAAACCTACAGCTCACTCATTATACTATACAGTTGAATTATAACGATATTAATGAATTGAGTACTATATTCATCATACTTTACATTTATATCAAGTCACGGTTAATTTTATCTGCCTGGGTAAATATTTTATCTTTATTTTACAGGGTAAACCCTGTTTACTTTACAGTACAACTGAGTTATTAAACTTTTTAAGTTTCTGATATAAATTGCTAGCTGAAGTGGTTTACATGTTTTTTTTTACTTATTTTTTTTCTCTGGTTTAGATGAGTACAGAGGCATTGCATCGTTGCGTATGATTGTGTTTTTAGTTGCTTCCTGTTGGCAATGAAAGAAGACAGTATAGAAGGCATATACGACACCCTCAAACAAACTGCCCTGATCTCCAAGACAGCCGGCGGCATTGGCGTCCACGTCCACTGCATCAGGGCTACTGGCTCCTACATAGCCGGCACCAACGGCGTCTCCAATGGATTGGTCCCTATGCTTAGAGTTTTCAATAACACGGCCAGATATGTTGACCAGGGAGGAAACAAGGTCATTGATCCACCATTTTTTTTTTTTTGAGATCTTATTTCCTATTACTATTTTCTTCCTTGAATTACTATTTAATTCGTTTTTCCTTCTCTTAAGACAATAAAGGAAATAGTTTTCAACTAAAATCGCTTTTATTAAATAAATGGTTTTTGGACTCGTAGTTTTTCCTCAGTTCACACTAGCTGTATACACCAAAAATCTAATGTTGGTTTTTTGGAAAATCCCTGTTCTATCTTTATCATGATTTTTTGAGGTGAATGTTTTTGCTTAAATGAATGAATTAAATTAAATTAGCATAATTTTTAGGTAGTATAGGCCTTTACAGAAAGCTCATTCAACACCTTTATTGAAGGTGTTGAAAACTACAAAGCAGTTTTCAAATTATGTAAAGATTAGCAAACGTGCCAGTCTTTGATAAGTACTTTTTCAAAAAATTGGAGATGATACATGGTATTCTAAAATATCATTAGAAATTATGGAATAATAGAAAACATAATTACTAGTACAGTGTTAAGTAAATCCCTCTGTATACACCACATTAGCTGTCTGTCCTTGCGAAAAAGACGCTGACGGGACATTGCAATCGTTTGAATGGAAACTGATAGTGGCTGGGAATCAGTGGTATGCGTGGTATATACACAGACCCCCCAGTACCAAACTCAGTCATGATGTCCGCCTCTATGGCGTACCTGTGCAGAGCATAAACTCAGTGTCGAGTCCCGTTGCACATTTTTGGGGCACTCAAGTTTCGTAACTTGAAATTTGTTACTGATACTAAATCGCCAGCATGATTGGTTTAAAAACTCCTACTTTAAGTTTTTACTCATGAGCAAGTAGTCCAGGAGCAGTCACAGAGTCAAGAAATTCAGTTGGATACTGAACTGCTTCCTCATAACTAATCACTATCTTTACTGACTTGTAAGTTCTTTCTTTGGCTTGATATATCGTAAGAACTTGTTGATTTTTCCTGCCTGTTTATTAGTAAGGTTTGAGAATTGCTCGTTAACAAAGCCATTTATTCTGAATAGATAGTACATCTTGAACTCTGGGAAACACCTTGTCAATAAGCTCAAATACGCAATATATTCATATATGCAAATGAAATTAAAATCAACTAACAATACCTACTTGCTACACCTGTATATTTTCAAAATGAACATGTCTATGTAGTTAGCAAAATAAGTTCTGTTATGGTGACTGAATTTACTTGTGACAAAATTTTGCGGACAAACCGATAGACAGAAATTTTTCTAAGTTTTCAAGAAAACTTAAAATGAGTGAGTTCTAAGCAATCTACAGACTAAACCTTTCTTTTATTTATAGAGATTGGTTGTATATATTGAAATGACAGTTTTTAATTTCATGAGAATTGAGAAATTCAATTTTCTTGCAATCCTACTAGAGAGAATACGGAATATTTCCATGATTATCAGATTTCATGTCACTTATTGAAGTTTGCATTATTATGTAAGAGTGGGTAAATAATCATTTATCTTAACTACTTATGAATTTATGTACAATATTACTATATACTATGGACCTGTTGAAAATATTTGATTAATTTTCAAATAAAAACACTGTTTCGGTAGTTGAATTAAATTTATGTTATATATATATCACAAGATCATGTAGAGTAGCATAAGCATTAATTTCCGTAAATGATTTTAGTTATTCAACATAATTGTTATAACAGCAATATTACTTGAATTTTTTTGTAAACGAAGCCAATTGAAAATAAGTGGTTTTTATTACTCTAACATAAGTATGTAACTTCAAAAGCCATTTTTATAATAATATATATTACTTTATGTAAAGTAATATTACATAAAGAAAGAATAATATTTTATGAAAGAAGGAAAAATAGTATAGGTTGCATTGTCTACTGTAGTTGTTCCTCACTCAGTGAAGGACCGTGTCCATTCCGTAGTCATTCCTTCAACCATGACGAATTGTCCTGAGTAAATGCCTGCATTGAAACTATGACTCCTTTATGTACTAGAAATGATGTAAACAATTATTTGAGTAGAGAATTACATTGATCTCTACATCACTGGAATTATAGGCAATAAAGAAAGCTTCCTACCTGCTTAACCAAATTTCCTTTCCTGAGTCCTTATTCCAAGCGTCAGCTCTCCTCAACATCCTTAAACACCTATAGAAACACACCTCTCCTCTGGTTCTCTCTACCATGATGTACCGTAGGCTAATTACTTTATCATGTACTACTTCCTTTGTAGAAGTATCACACGGACCATTATATAATTCCTGAACTATAAGTCCGTACGACTGCGAAAACGAAGTTTGACATGGTAGTCTATATTGTACTATTTGAAAAGACTTTCTGATCTTTCCACTTATAGTGGCATGATAATTAAGCGTGGTCGTGGATACTGTTCTATACCTGCTAATTACGAAGTACTCTGAAATATTTGTTGGTCGTTTGATACAATACTGCTATTTAGTCATTTGTTGGCAAGGGGCTTATTTTATCTAATACCAATCATTTTTTTTTGCTTTGCGGTTTGAATTAGTTAATTTAATATTTACTATTCCAAGCATATATAAATCAAAAGTAGGAAAAGAATTTTCTGAAAAATGATTTCAACAGTCTGATTGTATAAAATGCGGTTAAGAAGTGTGGAATGAACCTGTTTTAATTCTTTAGAGACCTGGTGCATTTGCCATTTACCTGGAGCCCTGGCATGGTGACATCCTGGAATTCCTGGATCTGAAGAAAAACACTGGCAAGGAGGAAGTCAGAGCAAGGGATCTTTTCTTTGGTCTTTGGATTCCAGATCTTTTTATGAAAAGAGTAGAAGCGAATGAAAAATGGAGCCTTATGTGTCCTCACCAGTGTCCTGGACTTTTTGAAGTCTGGGGAGAGGCCTTCAATGAGCTTTACACCAAGTAAGTGTCTTCTTGTCTAATGATGATTGGATGTTTGTGTTAATAATTTTATCACAAGATATTTTACTTGGAATTACGTTGTAAATGTTACCTCAATTTGGCATAACTTTTAGTAATACTGGAAAAGTTAATTAATTTTATTTCAATTATGTCATTCGTAGTAAATATTTCAAATCAGGCACAATAATGGAAATTCATGAGAGTTATTCATTTTTTAAAACAAAATACTTTCGGATACTTGTTTTATCATTTCTAAACTTTACATCATCTGCGCTTCAAGTGATTCGCAATTTTTTACAACTAGTCTATCAAATAAAAACAAATATTACTAATAATTAAAACTAATGGATGATATGTTCTTTATACATTTATGGCTATACTCAAGAATTTATAAAAATATAATTTTTAACAATACAGGTATTAACTTAGCAGTTTCTAATTTCACCATTGGAACTAAGTGCATACTCATTAATATGAATGGTGTGATTAATCTGATTGAAAAACTATGCCATCTTAATGTAAGGTGGCAGTAGTAGTAGTAGTAAAATTGGGAGCACAAAGGTCAATCAAACAAGCCTTTATGTCGATTTGTCTACGAGATTTCTCCACTTTTAGCCCTTAAGTTGATATGTTTTACTCATTCTCCCACTAACAATTCTAGTCTAACTGGACTATACCATTACCATTCAGTTAGAAAGTGAAAAGAGGTTTCCTCACTCTCCCCACATTTCTGTAGTACTACTGCGTTCATTACTCGGTCATATTAAATGCTTTCTAAGCCTGTAGAGACCTGTTACAACGTATACTGTATAAGGTTTCTTAAATTATTCTTACACAAACCAGAAAAATGAATAAATTGGGTCATTGGGTAATATTACACAATCCCTTCACGAGTATACTAATATTATAATGTGGTTAGTAATATAAAAGCAAGATTGGGAAAAAACAGGAAATTAAAAAAAAATATTATCATTTTAAAAACAAGTAAGAGCAACTAGCTACCTATTTGCATCTAGTTGATTAACATTTCTAGAAATTTTCTTCGAGTGGACTGGCGAAAAGAAAAGAAAAAAGAATACAAAATGTATTCAAAGAACATGTTTGTAGGTCAATAATAATAACCAATTCTCAAACCTTTAGTTTCTATTTATGATTTTAACCTTGACTTTTATTCCAGTGGTATACAGACTTCCCATTTATAATATTTGAAACCCAACTTTCTGGAAATACTTGATTGGATAAATGACATATTAGAAACATGTTTTCGTTAATCATATGAAGCATTAATTTCATACTTCTTCATTTAACCTTTAAGTGGTTAGGGTCCTTTTCTCCATTATACAATTGTGATAATTTATCATTCTTATTTGATTGTTAAAATCAGTGTCATTTCTGGTTTATTGTATCTTAATGTGTTTGTGATTAAATATTTTCTAATAAATTAATTCACCACTAAACCTATCTTAAAACAAGAGAAAAACAATTACATAACTTGATTGAGTTCCATTCTAGTGTCGATAAATGCATTTTTGTTTAACTATTACTTTTCGATTCTGCAGATATGAGAAAGAAGGGAGGTATATAAAGCAGATCGATGCTAGGACCCTGTGGAGTGCCATAATAGATTCTCAAATAGAGACTGGAGTGCCTTACATGTTGTACAAAGATGCTTGCAACAGGAAATCTAATCAACAGAACCTGGGGACCATTAAATGCAGTAATTTATGTACTGAAATTATTGAGTATACTTCAGATGAAGAGGTAACATTCTTATAATGTATTTTTTATTAGAAGAGCAGGTGATGAATCCATACGGATCCGTACGGATTAAAATTATGATTGTAACATTAGACATTTAGAGTTGTCCAAAGCTGATTCTTTATTATTGGGGCTCGATTAAATGAGTTAGTACTCTTGTTGATTCGAATGGTTTCATCTAATTTAAATTTATTTCATGGCTATCAATGAGTTGTATTTGGTAACTATTTACTAATGCTGCGAAAAGTGATAGAAATCTTCACATACAAATGTCTTATTCAAACATCCAGTTTCGAGCTCTGTGTTCTTCTTCGGGTTACTTCTGGAATGAAAACAAACCATTGTTCAACACTTCAAACCCTTCTAAAGTAACTTTACAATTCTTATTTGTGTGGAAAGAGAGTGTTGAAAATATGTGAGTATAAATTAGAGAGAGAAGATTGTGTTAATACAGGATAAAGAGCTCGGACCTCTAGAATTGCAAATATGTAATTACAATATATTGCAATTGTTTGAACTGCATTATTAACATATCCCTGTATTCCTTAATATCACATTTCCTTTACAAATATTGTAAACAGGAAACGATCCAAAAGGACAACAAACGTTTCACGATGAATCACAAACACAGAACTAAGGAACAAACACACTTGCTGTCTCTAATTTTCGGTTGAACCATCATCAGGAGAGTTGAGATAGGGACACCAAGCGAACTTGTGAAGCGACGGTTGGGTCTCCCTGTCTCTTTGGTGTCCCTGTCTCAACTCTCGTGATGACGGTTCAACCGGAAATTAGAGGCAGTAAGTGAGTTTGTTCCTTAGTTCTGTGTTTGTGATTCATCGTGAAACGTATAAATGTAAATATTCATATACGAGTCCACCGACTTTGTATCGGCTGGTGCTCGCTTTCTGTCTCCGCTCCTGTGTTTCTTCTTCTTTTTGTTTTTCTCCTACCCTGAAGAAGCAAGAATTGAGAGTGTTAGTCTCTTTTTTGTGCTTTCTAGTAACTTTAATTAAATGTATATACATCCACTGTTCAGGTTTTCACCTGTTACAGCAGTTAGTATGTAATTATGAAGTTCTGTATTTTTTTTTATGAAAAATAAAAGTTCCCTATGTTACTTCTTTCTGTTTCCAAGTTGATCAATTCTCTTGGTACTAAAGAGTACTAAAGTACTCTTTAGTTTATGTATGTCTTATATACATAACCTGAAGACATAACAGATATATTTGAATTTTGATGTATTTTATTATAGTATTTTATTTTTTGATTTGTAGTCAAATTGTATAAAATCACTGTTCTAGAAGAGCCAATTTGAAAGTTCCTTATATTATTTCTTCTGTATCTCTTGTTTTTTCTAAACCAAGGAGAATGCTAAAAAATCTAGGTCAGACCTGTTTAATCTCAGTACGCCGAATTATCTGAATCCAAGGTTAATCTCAGGATTACCCATTGTGTTCAGGGTTGGTTTAGTGCATCAGTTTTATGTGATCACGAAATCCAGCCTTAATTTTACTTTTTTTTTATTGTTAACTTACTTGGGTTAATTGCTGAGTTACAATGGTTGTAAGAAAAATGGTTGTCAACCACTTAAAAATCCATTCCTTTCAAAATAATATTGTCTTTAATACAGCATGATCTAATTCTTTTGTTACAGGTGGCTGTCTGCAATTTAGCATCCATTGCTCTTAACATGTTTATGAAACCTAACAAATCATTTGATTTTGCAAAACTTAAGGAAGTTGTGAAAGTCGTAACGAAGAATTTAAATAAAATTATAGATGTTAATTACTATCCTGTTCCTGAGGTAAGTTATTCTTAAACATATATAATAAAGGTATGAACTTGTGACATATATATAAATATATGTATGAATGTGGTTTTGCACCTCAAGCAGATCACATCTAAAAATATATAAACTAAATTCACAGATAATTAAATTTACTATTGGTTTTAACTATATTAGAATGGGCTGAAAATTGGAAACCTCACCAAGTAATGACATTTCAAGGTAGCTTAAAGTGTAATACTTTTGTAATTTGAAATTAAGGAACATGGGAAAAAAACAGACACTTGTCTCTATAATATTGACTCCACACGTTCTTAGGAATACGTGGATGTATTTAGGATTGTCCAAAGCTGATTCTTTATTATTGGGGATCGTTAAATGAGTTAGTACTCTTGTTGATTCGAATGGTTTCATCTAATTTAAATTTATTTCATAGCTATCAATGAGTTACTATTTTACTGATTATTTAGTTAATTAGACGTAACATAACCTCTCCACAGTCACCCTTCTGTGAAGATAGCTTAAAGCGGTAAATGTAAAGAAAATCGATTGGATCTTTCCTTTATAAGTTTCTGGTTATTTGTATAAACTAGAGAACTATTTTTATAATTTGGTATTGTAGGAATAGTAGTCAATACTGATGATAGTGATGATACTGATAATTTTTATTTTTAGCACTTTGGTCAATATTTGCAATATTTTAACAAAAGTAATAAGTAGTTTCATTGGTTTGTTTGTTTAGGCCAAAACATCTAATATGAGGAATCGCCCAATTGGTATTGGAGTGCAAGGCTTGGCCGACCTGTTTATTCAAATGGGTTTGCCATTCGATTCTGAAAAGTCTCAAGAGCTTAATAAACTCCTCTTTGAAACGATATACTTTGGAGCTTTGGAAGCAAGTTGTGAGCTGGCACAGAGAGATGGGCCTTACGAAACCTATGACGGGTCTCCTGTCAGCAAGGGGGTGAGTCTCTGTTCTTGAAACATTGCTGAATTTCTTAACTTGAGAATTTAAAATGATCAGTGTTCATGTTTGAAGAGTGTTATACTGCGTGTCAGTTTTGAGGACTATGCCAGTATTAAAACATTTCAGTATATAGGCCTTGGAAAACATGTTTCATTTTACCCCTAAGTGAAGACTTGCTTCACACACAACCAATGTTGTGGTTGACTGCATTGTACTGCTCCTGTTTGTGTAATGTATTATAGAATTAATTCTCTACTCTAGCAGTTTCCTGGTGAGTACGTCACCACCATCATATGTGTATATTTTAATGCATTTTTTCTACATGCTCCACAAACATTCACTTACATTGGTATGTGTATTGGGGTCTCACAAGCATGCGGTTTGTAACATTGGAAAGTCTGTAAATTACTTGTTTCACGAATAATTAGTCATTCTTTCTCATTCCAAAGTTAGACAAGTGGCTATTTTATTTTATCTATAAATGCTACAGTTTTAAAAATGTTCTGTTATAAACAGAACACTCAAATCGTTACTTCAGATCTTGCTCTTGGAATGTTTTATGTTTTTTTTCCAATCAACTTATCCTGAGTTGTAAACACTTATACGATTAAATTATTTAGGTAACTTCATATTTCTTATTTGATAAAATATATTGCTGAACATTATTTAATACGTATGAAGGGTATATGGTACGAGTATAATGGTTATTTGACATTTCAAATAAATTTATTTCAATAAGTTTTAACGACTTTAGCAGTAATTACAGCATTATATCTGGTTGAATTGATTCGTGCAATTCAAGCAGAAATCCCTCCTACCTTCAAATCAAAACAGGAAACCATTCCAAGATTATTAGCATCTAGAAGGAAGCTGTTGGATTTTAGTTGTTTCTAAGATTATTCTCTTCCAGAGATATTTGGTAAATAACCAAATGAATGTCATCAGAAAATAACGACTTTCTTTCCCAGATCTTTTGACCAATCTTCTGACGATTATTTTATTTAAACAATTTGTAACTTTTGTTTTTGAGCTAGTGGTTTGCTGATTGCAGTTCTTTCATGACTTGTTTTTATTGAGCCTTAGTTTTGAACGTGACATTAAGTTCTTCAGCAATCTTGTCGATCGTAGTTAATAATTCTTTCTTGCCATCCATGAAAGAGTCTTACCAATTTTGGTTTTTCCCCTTAATTTGGCCTTGAGGAGGACACTGCTACTACTAATTAATTAAAATTGGATACCATTTTTTCTGTAATATGCATACCACAAATCTAACCTCTCTCTATATAAAAATTAATGTATGTCTGTTTGTTTTTACTCGATAGATTCAAAAACCATACATCCAATCGCCGTGAAAATTTAGGAAATTATTAGGTATATCCCCGGGAAGGTTTATGTACAGTTTTTTAAAAATCAGAATTGTGGTTCAGGTAATATCCTAAAAATATTATAATAGATAAGGTTTCTGTATAACCTGTTTGTTTACATTTTGACTTGAATTGGTAATGGCAGCCGCAGGTAGGTTATTCTGATGATAATATTTCGACATGCTTTGTTCAATTGGAAATAACCAGGTACCAAAAATTTTATTATTATTTTTAGATTGATATTAAAGACAATTATTGTAATTTTATATGGGTTTCTTATTAACTTTAATAAAGCTTTAGTTATTATGAATAGTTTACAATTAACTTTTCATATCTAATTGGTTTAACTTGCTATAAGCATTAAAGAAAGTTATGCCTTAAATAATAACTTATGAACTTTTAAGTATGCATAATAGTATTACGAATAATAATGATAGTATTTGAGCCATTAATTCTAATCTTAAAAGAATAGTTAAAGTATTTTGTTTAAGTTTAATAATTGTAAGGCTCCTTTATTTATTCCTGATTGATTAATCCGTTTGTTTAAAATATTTAATTATTAGTAATTAGTATCCGGCCATACTCCATATAGGCAAAATGATAAGTTATTATATATCGATGATATCTAACTAGAAGACGTTTCATTTCTTTATGTATTGTTCGGAAAAAATATTGTTTTTATTATTTGTTTAATCTAATCTATCAACTACCAATTGTATTAGACAAAGTGTGCAATTTATAATCAGTGTTAGATTATATCTTTTTTCGTAATCTATAATTTTAATTCTGTATTAATTTCGTTTATCTCAAAAAAGTTAAGTGTAACGGAACTATAGACAATTTAAATTGTTTTCGTTATATGTAATTTATTATTAGAGTTGAATTAAATTGTTTCCCGGGTAAAGCCGGGTAGGTCAGCTAGTGTAAACTAAAAACCAATGTAAAGAAAATGTGAAATAAAAAAGATATTACAAACACAAGAAACAATTAGATTTAGTTTTGAAGAAATAAAGAAAAGACCAAGGGTTCAAGATACGAAGAAGCGCGTTGAATTTGGTTTAATCAAATGCTGGCTAAGTAGATACGTCTAACTTGTCATTTCTTAATAAAAAGACAACTAAAATGCCATGAAATGTTATGTTGAGACAAAATCGACATATTTTATTTATTACACAATATTTATAGTGAATAAAAAAAAGTTTACTTTTTACGAGTTAACAATATGATAATAGTTTTTTCATTATTTTTTCCCACCTCTTCTGTATTATTTAATAAAACTATTATCTAAATGTTTTATTTTTACACTAATGTGTTATGTTTGTTTTATTAAAGAACGACAATTTGTTTTAAAAATATATTAATTCCGAATGGAGAATTTAAAGAAAACGTATTACAGAAATTGTAATATTGAAAACTACAATTAAAGTAAAATTTTAAAATAGCAGAATTCATCCATGTAATTTTCAATTGTAAATAATAAATAGTAATTGTGAGTGAGTAAATACAAGTCGACAATCAATAATCTGGCAACTTTAGGACCGGGAGGTGCCGGATTATCCATTTTTGTAGATTAGTGATTTATTAGCCTAGAATACAGAAAACCAAATAGTTAACCATCTCATTTCAAATTTAAAATATCCCTAATTCTAGTTCTTCGTGAAATATTTTTGCTTGTTGCTTCACTAGATCACCTAAGAGTTCAACATCACTTTCGCGCAACTGAAATCACCTCATCATTACTTGATCTTGTGCACTAGTATCTGGTTTCTTTGAGTCACTGTTATCAAAAATAAGCTAGGTAACTTTGTGTGTCTTTATATCGTAAACTGTTAATGATCCAATGCTATAGAATTCATATATGCTCTCACAGGTACACCTTTATCAAGTTTATTCATAATTTCAACCTTTTCGGATATTGAAAATGATTTATGATATCGCTTGTAACTTCCTTTATTCACTGGAGCCATGGATGAGGATTGAATTCTCTTTTTACAAAAATAAAGCTTAAAAATCACATTGGTATAGATTGTCAGTGTTTCAGTAAACCGGCTGTAATTTTTTTATTCAAAAAACAGCATCACTCTAATGATAGTGGTGAGTAGATTATTCCGGTTACTGATTGCCAATCTGATTACTGATTAGTGATTACCAATCTGTAGTAATTACTATTACTCACTTTGTGCTATTCTTGAGAGGGGGTTGAGGATAGTATCTCATATTTTATTTTGCACTTGATTTCATAAATAAGTGAACAACCATTCATTGGATATCAATCCTAATATATAAGTATATATAGAATACTAATATATTAGATTAGCATATATTTGAATTATATTTAATATATTTCTTAAAGACCAACTATCAGTCATGTGATTAAATCGTTCTTGGACAATAAATGGAAATATATGAGTGATTACGTTCTCTTTGATTAGATATTTAAATTATATATATTAGAAAAATATAATAATACACATGTTTCTACAATCAAAATAATTTACCAAATCATGAATGAAATAAGGTCAAACATCTCATACCTTCGAGATAACTCGTTTTCAAAGAACTAATTAGACTAAGATTGTTCTTTTGTTTCGTAGTATGAGATATAGGAATTTTCCTCTCACTTCATTTATTTTAGTGTTGTTTCTGTTATATATATAAATGCTTTAATGGTAGATTTAAGGGTTCAAACTGTACAAGTTTTTAAGATAAACTTGTGAAACACAATGTATCAATTGTGAGGCTACACTCTCTCTAAACTTTGGTTTAAACGTGATCCCACGCATAAGAAAAAAAAAATTCGAGCGCTTCAGAGAAGTTATATGTTAAGTGACAGTACATGAGGTTTATTTTTTTAGGGGGAAAAAAGGTGTCAAGAGATGTTGCGTTGTTATAGTGAAAATATAATCAAGTGACATTTTATTTAGTTTTGTTTCTTATTACTTTGATAGTTTTTTATTCATATTTTCTCTAGCCTTATTGTTATTTGTATCCCACTGTTTTTCTCTTAAGATTTCTAAAGAACCCTCTTCCAATCTTTAGTTTTATCTTTTATCCTTTATGTATTATGAAAATCACCGTTTAAGGAATATAAAGACACGTTTGGTGCAGAAAGTAAGTTTAATAATTTTAGCATGATGTAAGTTTTTATTCTTTGATAGCATTAATAGTATTAATAAAAGTTTAAATATGAATATTGGTTTTAGGTACTTCAGTATGAAATGTGGGGAGTAAAGCCTTCTACCATGTGGGACTGGCAAGGACTTAAAGCAAAGATAGCTGTCCATGGAGTGAGGAACTCACTGCTGGTGGCACCCATGCCAACTGCCTCGACAGCGCAGATATTAGGAAACAACGAGTCTTTCGAACCCTACACCTCAAATATTTATTCTAGGAGAGTACTTTCTGGTGAATTTCAGGTAATTTATAACTTCAAAAATTTTTGAAACCGACTTTTTAATTCCTTTTATAATACTAGGCAAATAAAGCTAATATATCTTCAATATTAAACACATACACACATCCATATATATAAAAAGATTTCACATAAACACGTGAAATAACATTCAATGATCAAACCACAATAAGAAAATGGGAAAACAATACTAAGATCTTTCAACCGTAACAAGCCGTCTTCGTCAGAGTCAAAAACTCACATCGATATATCGACCATATGTCAGTGTCTTTCTGTGTGTTTCCTTCGTTTTGAATTTATTTTATTTAAAAAAGTCCGCTGGACCGTTTCTTTTAATTGTGGTATGTATATATATATTTGTGTACAATGGCAGCAGGTCTTCCCTTAAGCATATGTTATTAAAATAAGCAGCAGCTTCTGCATTGACCAGTTTCTTGTTGACACTCTCTAGTTTTCGTATCACTTGCGGTGAGACCCTGGTAGCTTCCAAAGAAGGTTAGCAAAAGACATTAACATACACAATAAACATAGGTCAAACATGAAAAACTAAATTTTAATCACTGTTTTAATCACTAAGTTTAGTGATTAAAACAGTGATTAAAATTTAGTTTTTCGTGTTTGACCTATGTTTATTGTGTATGTTAATGTCTTTTGCTAACCTTCTTTGGAAGCTACCAGAGTCTCACCGCAAAGTGATACGAAAACTAGAGAGTGTCAACAAAAAACTGGTCAATGCAGAAGCTGCTGCTTATTTTAATAATATATATATATATGTGTTGTGTATTGATTTGAAGTCTTATTTAAGAGGCACTCAATCAGTGTACCTAACACTGGGAGGGGTGATAAGGATGAATAAGATAATATAGAAAAAATAAATAAATATGTTTTGAAAAATAAAAAAGAATAAGTAAATATTAATAAAGAACAATTACCGATTGAGGTTAAGCCCTGGAGCAGATATACCTTGCAGAATACAAATACGTGCTTTTTCTGAAGCCTTCAAAGGAACATTGGTGTTATCGGAACCTACATAAGATCGTGTATATGGAAACAGCTATTGAAATTGAGTTTGTGAGATTAGCATGAATTGAAACAGGAAGGTCACAGAGTTTACCAACGGAAGATCTGTGATTATTCACACGCAAGCTTAGCTTGGTAAAAATTAAACCCACCTAAAAGGTATCACACTGGGTGCAGTCCAATCGATAAACGCAGATGCAGTAAATAAGAGGTTTTGTGAGGAATAGGGTAGGTATGATTGCTATGGAATGAATAGGATTGTTAATAGGGCAAGTAAGGCAGTAACAACGTCCGCATTGAACCTTACCACCAGCAGTATAGGAGAGAGAGGTGTGAGATTTGCCGGTTGGCGGTAGGAGGCGCCTCTCTGAAGGTTGAAGAAGTGAAGTAGGATGAAGAAAGGATATGGAAATACTCATTGATATCTATTCCTGGTCTGTGATCACCAGAAAATTAGGTAGTATTGAGAAAAGTAGTACCACTGCAATCCCTATTATTACCAACCTGCACATCAGTGGGGGACTATACGAGTATTAATAAAGTTAGGAGATACATGTATGAAACTCTTCATGATTTTGTTCTCAATTGTGGCTGCTTTATTTTGGCAACTTATTATGACTTTATTTCCTTGTTATAGGTTGTTAACCATCACTTGCTGCGAGACCTTGTTGAGCTAGGCCTTTGGAATGAAGATATGAAAAATGCATTGATAGAAAGTGGTGGTTCTGTACAGGTAATTTATTTATTTATTTAACATATTTTTTTCTTTTGGTGAATTTTAATTAAATAGATTACAATACAAAACTACTATATGCAGAGGCATATAAAACTAATTATGTAAGACAAATTATTAAATTATATTAATTTAATTGTAGTTATTTATTTATTAAGCAGTGTTAAGATTTAATTATATCCGACTAAGGAACTTATTAGTGGGAAGAGTGAAAGAAGGTTAACGTACTCCCCTCTAAACTGATAAGACCGGGGTTCGATCCCCATCTGGTTCTCGATTTATTCATGCGAAAAGTGAATAAATCTGAGCACGTCGTCCCTCGGAGGACGTTAAAAGATACATTTCTATCCGTAATCCTTTTAGGTAGATTAGTCCTTTGTTAGTTTCTTTTTTTTTTATTAAAAATATAAAAATGCCATGAATATATAATTATGATATCAATCAATATATGATAACTGTTATTTTATCATAGGTATTTTTTTATTTGATTCTCCTTTGTTGTTTTTCAGTCCAGTATGATTGATTTGCCATTGTTAAGTGAAAATACTTAATACTAAATTTTTTAGCTTTTGTGTTGTTTCCTCTAACACTCTTAAGTGAACGTGTTTCTTATAATTCTCGAGAGATAGCCACATACAGTTACATATTCTAATGAATATAGAATATGGTGCATATTCTGCATTAAACTCAGAATATTTTACATTTTTAATTACGGTATATTTCTTGCAATTGTACCTCTAAAGTGAGCTAGTAATAATTTTATTTAAATAAAGTGATAAATGTGATGATAATATGGAACTTTGATAATTGAATTACGCTGTTTATTTTTCTCTTATCTATTCTGATATAAATATTGTTGTTAATTTGATTTTAGAATATTAGAGAGATTCCTGACAACCTAAAAGAAATATATAAAACAGTATGGGAAATATCACAGAAGGTAATTTTACAAATGGCTGCTGACCGTGGAGCATACATAGATCAGTCACAGTCCCTCAACATACATATCGCTGAACCCAACTATGGAAAGCTGACATCCATGCACTTCCATGCCTGGAAACTGGTTAGTTAACCATCAACAGCATCGTTGTTCAACGAAGAAATGTTACTATTAAACCACCATTGCTTTCTCCTCTTTGTTAGTGGTATTTTCATATAAATTAGTCTGATACCACAAAAAGAAGTTTATTGTTTGTAAAAAAGTGAATCACATACCTGGAATTATTGAAGAGAACTCCAATTTTTTTTGAAGTTGCATTAAAAATTTCTTTTACTAACTTTTAAATAGCATTTTTTTTTACTCGATTACGATGAAAAAAATCTAAATCTTGTAAAGAATGATAACAGGTTATCCGTTATTGGAAGTTGAGTCTTCCGGTTTTGGAGCTGTATTATCTTTTAGTGTATTCGGAACTTTGATTACGATTGTATTTTTTTTCAAAGCATACTAATTTGAAGTAGACATTTTTCACAAAATGTTATTCTTCTATAATTATCTGTTTACCCTGAAAATAAATAAAAAAAACTTTTGAAATAATGTACCATAACGCCGATTTCCATCCATGTATTTCAACAAAGAAGTATTGACCTCATCCTCTTAAAGGATGTTATTTTTCCGTAAATTTCCTTATGATCCATCAAGCGGTATGGTCTTTAAAAAACATATTAAAAAAAACATATGGATTAAAAAAAAAGTGATTTTCCCGTGATGCGATATTGCCCCGAAATAAAAGGGCACATCTAAAATATAGGGGCCATTTTTATGTTAAATGTGAATTTGATCCATCAGAACTATGTAGCACCTCCATAGGTGCGCGTAAACTTCTAGCTACACACCACACCCACCTAAAACAACATCAACAAAAATTTAAAAAAAAAGGATTATGGAGACTTCAATAATGTAAACCAGTCAAAATCTGTTTAAAGTGATAGCTTTAGTTTACTTAACTTAAATAGTAAAGTGATAGAAGGACTACTATAACATTGTTCTTTCTTTAGTTTTATAGTGGTCGTAAACAAATTGTAAGAAATACCAATCACACGAACAGAACTACATTTGGGAGAAACGCCTAGTATCCGTATAGGGTACGAACTTATTTTTTTAAAATTGTTGGAAGTAATAGCTCTACTACCACTGTCAGACAAATTTCTTTTCTTTTAATTAGTTATCCATATTATGCTAATAGGTGATGACATAGAGGATTGAGTGTATGCTACTAAAGCAGAGTTAGTGGTCTACAAATTGTCATTCATATTATATTATACGTCTGGTATTGTTGAGGGATAATATTTCCCACAAAACTTTAAAGGTTTTTAAATCTAGATTTGGTAATTTAGTTATGAACATTGCATTGAGTTTCATTGGTAGAAGAGAGAGAGTTTTTCACAATCTCGCTAAATTTAATTAAAATTACTGTTATTACAAAATGAAAATTGATTTCTCTAATTTTTAGATAATGTGAATGTTGAAATTCCGATTTGTGGAATTGTGCTTTAATAGAGGACTTTGTTTTAAGCATAAATATATAATCTTTACCTGTTAATATTAGCTTATTCAAATGTAACAGTTTAGTATATTTAAAATATACATATTTATATTAAATGAAACAAACAAATACAGACCATTTGTAATAAACCCTCAGAGAAAAGCTTGTGCTTGTTTACATGGGGTCAGTTAGAGTAAAGTATTAATAAGTAAATGTGTTACCTTCCTGTCCATGTTACCTTATATGTCTTCCAACATAGTAGTCTTCACAAAATTACATCTATCAATAATAGGTTTTTTTTCTTTCTTTAGGGATTGAAAACTGGAATGTACTACCTAAGAACTAAGCCTGCAGCCCAAGCAATTCAGTTTACAGTTGACAAGACCAAGGCTAAAGTGATGAAGTCTACCGGTACCAAATCTGAAGCGAACGGCAGCGGAGCTGATACTAAGGCCTTCAATATGGCAGCCCTCTCCTGCTCTCTTGACAATAAAGACGAGTGTCTTATGTGCGGCTCCTAACCATCAATAACATCTTTACTACAATATATACTTTTTATTATTTTTTAATTTTTATTTTGATTCCTTTCTTCTTCATGTGTTTTAAAAAATATATATCTTTGAGTTACTTAAAGTAAAACATCATAAGAATAACTTTATGGGTGAACGAATGAATAGGTCAAGGACTGAGTGAGTGTAACATCGCTTACGTTGAGTAGACCCAACTCTGAAAGAAAGCGTAAAAACTCCGTCCTATATAGGAGTCCCCTAGCAAAAGGTATAGAGCTAGAAAATGGGGTCAAACACGCTTCCTCAGGAGATAGTGTCCAATCGCCTGTATCTACCGCGGTGGTGGGGATGCCAGGAGCCATGCAGTACTGCGTGTGCACGTCATATGGTGGTGGCTAAGGATTGAGAACCAAGTTGGTGACACTGTTCGTAATGAACAGTGTGTGACTAGTCATTTCTCTTCCAGTGATTGCCTTCAGGCAACAAATATTGAGCTGGAACATCCAAGTCTTTACCAGTAAGCAACAGCAGTTGGGGTCTGCTGTACATAATTTGTATTCAGGTACTATGTACCGTAGATAACTGAACTCACGGGCGACCTTTCAGATATATATTGACAATAAATATCCTTACTTCATTATTGTTAGTTTTTTTTTAAATCATATTCATTTTGAATGCTTACGTGGTGTGGTGATCACTCCCAACAAGTGTTTTGAAGTCCGTCGTTTGACAATTCTGCCAAGTATTTTTACGTCTGTTGTATGCAGAATGATATAAATTGTACTTTCTCGTTTCCTTTCTGTGTGAAAACTTTAAACTTAATTTGGATTAGAATTTTGAGAGCTCTGCCAGTTTTAGCAATTAGTTATCGATAGAATAGTTTTAATTTAAAGAAAGTTAGATATAAAAACCAAGTTTTGTTTAAAAGATGTAGATGATTATAATAATTACTTTTATAGGAGAAATGGATAAAAAACTTGTAGAAGAAGAAAAGTGTATTACTAAGGATTGTCACTATTGTAAAATACACTATGTGAATTAGAGGACAAATATTTTTACAGTAATATGAACTCATGCATGTAAGTAATGAAATTACTACATAAAGGATTATTTAATTCTTTAAAATCCAATAACCCCGCAAATTGTGATTTTCACAATAAACTGACAGTTATTAGAACAGGTGAGTGTTACTGTTTTTCATCACCATACTTAAAAAGTGTATTCTTATGTTTTAAAAAATTAGTTTTCACGAAATAGGAAAAGTGGGATGAAAATATGCTGCCTGGCTTTTTGATTATTATTTCCATATATCATAAGGGAAATATAAGAATAAAATCTTATTAATGTAAATGAGTTGTTAAAGGAATTCCTGAAATACTCGTACATTATAGGGTTAACAATAATTTGAACAATTACCTAACATGTCTGTTTTGAACTTCACTTCTCTTTTATTTATATAAGTTTAACTAAGTTTTGTCCTTAGATCCAGGAATACTAACAAGCTCGCTGTTCAATATTCCTATATAAGCTAAACATTGAGAACCGTAACCCTAATCAAATTTACTTTGTTTTCTCCATTTATTATTAGTTACCTTGTGGACAACTAAGTGCAAACCCACTTCTAACCATAGTAATAAATTGAGAAATATTCCTAAGTTCTTTCAAAAGAAAAAAAAAGTTGTTTTCATAATGAGGTGAAACTCTGGCCACTTGTTTTGGTTGAAAGATCATAGTGAATTTCTTCCTGTGATGAAAACGTTGATTTTTATTTCACTTGTTTACTGTGAAATCTTGTTAAGAGTAAGTAAATCGGCAACCGTTTTAAAAATATAAACTACAACGTCACATTGCCCCTTAAGGAATATGTTCAGTTTCAATAATGACTTATTGATATTTGGTATGAACATATGTATATTTTTCGATAAAATAACTTCTTCATATAGTGTTATAAATAATAATACTTTGTTTCTTTACATAATCAAATAACGATAAAAATTAATTAAGTTCTTCACAGTGAAGTATTTCCGAGTTGAATTGAATAAGTAACCGTGTTTCTTTCTGATGTAACATTCAAAATTTGGATTTTACTGTACTTTAATGAAATTAAAAACATCTTTTCTTTATTTCCTTGGCTAAACAGGAGAAAAACCTTTTAAAAAAAATAGTGAAGCAACAATTTGGAGGTATAAAGAAACATCCAAGTACTTTGGTTAATATTTTATTAAACAATGTTTTTTTAAGTAGAAAATATTATTGCATTAGCAAAAAAAACTAAATTAAAGTAAATTAAAAATACTTATTAACTTGTTGATTGGAGGCGGAGTAAATTTTGCAGCAAGTGGGTGAGATGTTATCATGGTTTACTCTCTCATAGACTCTTCAGTGGGTTGTGTTGAAGTTGGCCCTCCAGGGACACCTTCCTGCTTCTTCTTCGTGCCAGAGACGATATCGTCGATTCGAAGAAGCATTATGGCAGTTTCAACAGCAGTTTTATAAACCTGCTGTTTAACCGAAAGTGGTTCAACAATACCTAAATTGAAAATGTCTGTTATTTGCCCAGAAGTTCCATCAATCCCAATAGTATTCTTTCCAGAGGCATGTTGGGCGCGGAGTGCAGTTAATGTCCTTATTATATTTGCACCACAATTCTGTGCAAGAGTACGAGGAATGACTTCCAATGCCTGAGCGACTGCTCTATACGGACCTTTTTCAATACCCGTGATTGACTTGCTTTTCTCAAGCAGACTTTGGGAAACAGCAATCTCTACAGCACCACCTCCAGGAACTAACCGTGGATCAATCAAAATATTTTTTGCGACATGCAAAGCATCTTGCAAATTTCTATCAGCCTCGTTTAATATGTCTTTGCTTGGCCCTCTAAGAAGAATACTGCAAGCTTTTGGATCCTTGCATTTTGTAATGAAGGTGAAATACTCGTCTCCTAATTTCTTAACTTCGAAGAGACCTGCACCGGTTCCTACGTCCTCCTCTTTAATATCATCTGGTCTATTAACAATAGTAGCTCCACAAGCTTTAGCCAGTCTATTGTTATCAGTTTTTCGCAGTCTTCTCACAGCAGTAATCCCAGCATTCACTAAATAGTGCTGCGCTAAATCTGAAACTCCCTTCTCGGTAAATACAACATCAGGTTTGACTGATATAATCTTCGAACATATATTCTTTATGTATTCTTCTTCCAACTCTAAAAATCTGGTGAAGTCCCCTTCTTGCATCATTTCTATGTTGGTTTGACTTTCAGCTTTGTTGTATTCTAAGTTACAATCTAATAGCAAAATTTTGGGATTTTCAATATATCGTTTCATTCCAGGATGGGTAACATCCTTGTTAATCATTATTCCATCTAACACAGTGGAATCTTCTAAACTCCCACCTGGTACTTTTTCTATTCTAACATAGTGTTTAAGATCAATTTCTTTCCTGTCATCATCAGTTGTCATAACTGTTTTTACAGAATCCAAAGCTAACTTGCATGCCAGGTCGGACCACTTGCCCATGAACTTAGTCCCTAGACAAGACTTGACAACTTCTATGAGCTTCTTTTCATCAGTTACATCCAACTTAATACTTATATTGTTTTCTAAAATGGGTATCATATCTTCCAATGCTTGCCTGTAAGCTCTAATTATAACAGTTGGATGGATATGTTGATCTAAAAATTGTTCTGCAATAGCAAGCATTTCACCGGTAAGAACAATAACGGATGTTGTTCCATCACCTACCTCTTCATCCTGAGTTCTAGCAATTTCAATTAAGGTCTTGGCAGCTGGGTGATTGACAGATATCTCCCTAAGAATAGCATTCCCATCATTCGTCATAACGATTCCGCCCATAGGATCCATAAGCATTTTTAACATAGCCTGTGGTCCTAGGCAAGTCCTTATGATATCAGCAACAGTTTTACCAGCATTGATATTCTCCAAGTGCACTTTCCTTCCACTCTCCCTCTTAGTGTTTAAACTAAGAACAACAACAGGCAACGATGACATTATTGTATAGTAAAAACACCGTCACATGCGAAACGAGGTTAACCTATCTAGATTCAGTACAAAATTAGTCCAGTGTTGCACTCCATTTAGAGGATGAAATTAACATCTAAAATATTCTAAATATTCATTTATTATGACAAACAGTTTAGAGATATTGATAGTATTTAATTTTTATTCTTTTACTTTATTAATTGTAGGAAAAAACATTAGTGATTTATAATATTTGCGTAACACAACTCTGAAGCTGAAAGGGCATGGTGGGGGTAGATAATACTCCCATGTCTGGGTTGGTTGAATGAACAGTTTAAATTCATCTGTTGTCACGGTGGTTGGAGAATCCGGACCATGTCTAAAATCTCTGACGTGAGTTCAGTTTTCTATCTATATAAAACAAAATATTTCTAATTCTAGACAATTGCTTCTTTTCACAATATATTTGTCATGAATATTTGTATTGGTTCAATCAATAAGAGAAATAATTCAAGTTAATTTCAATTACCTTAATGCTACAGTACATTATTTAGATGAGAAGTTTGTTTACTTAAAATATGTTGAAGATAAGGCAAGTTTACCATTACTCGTTGAATTGTCCGTGGAATGGATTAAATTACACGGATTAAATACCTTTGACTTGTAATTAAAAGTTATCTATTACTTTTTTTCATAGTGCCTCATATTCTATTAATTCCAAAATAAGAAAAGAAGTGAGACTAAGAATGAAAGATGCCAAGTAAAGGGACACGTCTTATTGCTTTTATGAGAAAGAAGGCTTGGCGTAACATAACTAGAAATATTTGGTCTGTTACTATCAGGGATCTATCGCGTAATCCTCCCACTCTGTCGGTAGTCGTTACTCTAAACTCCTGGTCCGTTTTCTCTTTACTGAGCATATCGTTATATTATTAGAAAGTAATTACATTATTAATGATATCTTAAAATATTTACTATTTGATACCTTTATTTTTATTTTGTCATTTTTACAATTATTCATTAGGAAAGTGTATAAAAACTATCCATGTTACGTATAGTTTTTAATTTTTTGTGCCCTGTTGTACGTAGAAAGTATATACATTACTGTCATTGTTCTACATCAATTTATAATGTATATTCAATTTCCGAATATATTGAAATTCATCCGTTATCACGACCCACTAAAGTTTATAAGACCTCTGAAGCTGAAAGGATGTGGTTAGGTAGGATAATATTCCCTTGTCTGGGTTAGTTAGTTGGATGTACAGTTGAAATTCATCTGTTGTCGTGGTGTTAGAATATTCTGACCATGTCTAAAATTTCTGACATAAGTTGAGTTTATTCTGTATATAAACCTAATTCTAGACAATTACTTGTTTTCGTAGTCTGTCTTAACATTTTATTTCAAAAGATTTACTGTTGTATATATGGAGCTGTTGACTATTATGAAACAGCTCTCAAAAATTTATTTGAGGAGTTATTAAATTATAATTTATAAGGTGTCCATAAGGAGACGAAACCAATTACTTGAAATATGAAATAAATATATGTAATTATCATTAGTTGGATAAAAGTAGCAGCTCTCAATTAGTAGCAGCTTTCTTATTTGATCGACCACTTTTAATACTCTATATGTTTGTTAGTTTTTTCATTCGATTAATATATGTATAAAATACATGTGTAAAAATCTGTTATAACATGTGTAAAAATCAGTTATATTATCTGTTTATGCCTACTTATTATAATAGCCATAATGCGGCCCTCGAGTTATTCTGAAAGTCCTCATTCCGCCCTCGGGGGAATTTGAGTATGATACTCCTGAGTTATCAACAATTACTAAAGAAGTGGGTAAACTTGATAGGTGCGAATTGTGCTGGATTTAATTAATAGTTAAGATTGTGAAAAAATAATAGTCAACTCGAGATTTAATTTGTTTTATTTATACAGTGTTTCAAAAACCCTAATTTTTAAGATACGGATAAATATGCAAATGCAATCAGCAACTTGGCGATAACACCCTATCTTATCATAAAGCAGGTGTTTCCTATAAAGAAATGAGTTCACATTAAAATTTCATTAAACCATTTCAAAAATTTTAAAACCAAACAAAAATGTCTTGATGCCTTTAAGGTGGTTTTTTGTTTGTAAATAACAATACACTTACACAAATGATAAATAAAATATGTTTCAGATAAATAAAATAATAAACCATTTATTGTTTTTACACCAAAAACAAATCAGTTGTGATCTGACTGCTAACAGAGACCTGAGTTCAACAAGATTCTGTTCAGTTGAATAATCATATAAGTGAAATACTTTTGTCAAATTCATATAACTTCTATACATAAATTCATACTGCTCTAAAACAGGACAAACATAAAATGTGTATTGTGCAACATTTTGACTTGACCTTGTTTAGATGTTTATACAGTGTATTTTTTATTTATATTTTTGTATATTGTATGTGTATATAAAGTTCAATATAAACAAAGATGTATAGATAAATTATATATCTATCATTAGTTGTGCAAACCGTAATTGTGTGGTATTTACTCATTCTGAGGTAAAATGGATAAACCAACAAACATCCTTGGGTATGTCTTGAATTCTCTTAATTGAATTTTATTATTTCACTCTAATTTTTGTAACTAATTAGATATAATTTGTATTATAGTGTCTTCCTGATGATGAACACAAAGTGTTCGAAACGCGTTGAATAAAACTTCATTTGTGTGGAGACTTTTGTTGGTTCATCCATTTTACCTCAGAATTATATATCTATATATAATATAATATTGTATATCTATCATGATATATAAAAAATCATAGTCCCTTATTTTCTGTTTGAGCAATCATCAGGAGAGATAAGAGAGAGAAACCAAAACAGGGTCAGGCAAAGTGATCTATCTGACACATTTGTGGGTTAAATAAATGAATAGGCAAATAAAGTCAATAAACAATAAAGTGTTTTTATTTTCGAAAAGTACATATAATGCCATTTTGTTTCATTAGGTTTAAAAAAAAACAATGGCATTATACAGAAACAAAATAAAATGTTTTCATTAGGTAATAATTTTGTTTCATTAGGATTAAAAAAAAACAATAACATTATACAGAAACAAAACAAAATGATATTATATGTACTTTTCAAGAATAAAAAAAACTTTATTGTTTATTGACTTTATTTGCGTTTTATTTAACCCACAAATGTGTCAGATCATTTTGCCTGACCCTGTATATAGCTGAAGTAATCATGGGTAGTACTAAGGCAATGTAGCTACATTAACTAGCGAAAGTAGAAACAAATTACTCAGGTTATATACGGGGTGTTCCAAAAGTCTTGCCCACATTTTGACATTGAATATCTCGGAAACTATTAAAGATATAAAAACGCATCTGGTAAAATCAAAAAGCTTGTTATTTCAAGTTTTACATGAAATGTTCAATGTGAGCACCATTTGTTACACGACACACATCAAGCCGATAGTCAAATTCTTGCCAAACGCGTCCCAGCATTGCATTGTCAATGGCTGAAACAGCTTCTGTTATTCGTGCTTTGAGTTGAGGGGCGTCCCGTTCTTTTAGCTGGACATAAGCACCCATCCGTTGTGAATTTACTATGCCATCTCACTGTGGACTTCCTGTATGGTGGCTCCTTTCCGAATTTTCGGCGAAATGCACGTTGAACAACAGTGCATGACTCAGTTTTTGCAAATTCAAGCACACAAAACGCCTTTTCCGGTTGAGAGAACGCTATTATTGGGTATGAAAAGAAATACAAAAACTAATAGCTTTACAAAAAACTTGATGTAATTAGCTTTAAAATAGCAAAACTTTTATCTTAATACCATTCATAGTTAAGGAGATATGAGAACTTCAAATTGGGTCAAGACTTTTGGAACACCCCGTATTTTATAATCACTTATATTTTAAATACATATATATTTTTATTATATCAGTTATATATTTTACGAGTAACTGGTAGGGCTTCTGAAATGACATAATTTTGGCTCCTCGGAAGAAACTTACGAACTGTTCTGTACTTTAACTAGTGTTAGGACAATTCTTACATTTTTCCGATTCAGATACCAAGTCGATTCCGATTCCTTAGCTGCTTAGGTTTTACCTGTATCTCCTCAGCAACTCAACTATCTTAATTAATTTTTGTATTGACCTATATTTATGTATTGTATAACAAATGACAAGAACATTATAAATGAAACTAGATGCAGTTAAACAAACGTATGAATCCAGGCACTATGCAAACAGTTATTGTGTGGTATTTACTCATGATAATGAGGAAGAATATATTATGTCTTCATCATATCGAACATCTACATAATAGTTTATTGTAGATGTATCTGATAATGGACACTTAAGTGTTCGAAACGAGTTGTAGAATAAAATCCTTGTGGTGAAGACTTACATACTTTCTTACTATCAAATATATGAATAGTGAGTGTCCTGAATATTTTAGGAAATGATTATCCAAATTAATCTGAATAAATTTCCTTTACAAACGCACTTAAAGGGAAGTTATTCATAAAATGTTTTTTTTTACGCTAAACGGCTTATTAAAAAACTAAAAAAATTTGACCAAAAATGGAATACAAAATTAGCAATTTACAAAGAAAAACTTTGGTATTTATCATTTGGTATTATTTAAAAACTGGTATTTACCAGTTTTTCAAGGTTTCTGAGTACCTACTTCTTTCCTTCATCCAATCGTTGGAGAATGTTAAGTGGGAACCGACATGTTTCGACTGGCTTCCAGTCATCTTCCGGGTAATTAAAAAAAAAAATTGTTAGAGTCTTTAGATAGTGTATTAAGACACAGTTTACAGTAATAGTTTTAAGTAGCTATTAGTCCTGTTCCTCAAGAGTTACTGGCTGTATTGGGGTGGGGTGGGGGGTGTTGACAATTAACGGTCCCTTCGTCCAACCAATGTTTCTTTTTCTACATTGAAATATATATATATATATATATTCGTTGCGATGTTGACCAATGGAAGTGGAGTTTACAGGTCCATGCGTAAGGTCCCAGTTGCCCGCTGCTCAGCAAAAAGCCTCCGTCGTTCTGCCAATAGGTATAGAGGTTGCACAGTCCCTCTGTGTTAAATGATGTTTGGCAGAAAACATTAGCCTCACTTTACAGTGAACTCCTGTTGTCTTTCTATTTTTGATTTTTGTGGTGGTTGGGTGTTGTTGTTTACTATTTTCTGTTACGGATATTGCAACAACACCCAACCACCACAAAAATCAAAAATAGAAAGAGAACAGGAGTTCACTGTAAAGTGAGGCTAATGTTTTCTGCCAAACATCATTTACACAGAGGGACTGTGCAACCTCTATACCTATTGGCAGAATGACGGAGGCTTTTTGCTGAGCAGCAGGCAACTGGGACCTTACGCATGGACCTGTAAACTCCACTTCCATTGGTCAACATCGCAACGAATCATATTCCTTTCCCCGGACGACTCATAGAAAACTATATATATATAGTCACCGCTCTGCCTTCCTGCGGGACTCTTCGCCTCCTGATGATGATGATGGTCTAAATATAGAAGTGAGTTATTCCTGTGTCTATCTGTGTGCTATCTTCTTTTTAATTGGTTTATATATATATATATATATATATGTGTGTGTGTGTGTGTGTGTGTGTGTATGTGAGTGTGTGTCTATGATCAAACCACACTATGAAATGGGAAAACAAGACTAAGATCTTTCAACCGTAACAAGCGGTCTTCGTCAGAGTCAAAAACCCAACGTTTTTGGGTTTTCAGTCAGCGGTCAGTCAGTCAGTCAGCGGACTCTGACGAAGACCTCTTGTTACGGTTGAAAGATCTTAGTCTTGTTTTCCCATTTCATATTGTGGTTTGATCATTGATTGTTATTTCACGGGTTTATTGTGAAATCTTTTTATATGTATATATATACAAGATCTTTTAATTAATAACAGATTATATAATCATGAACAGGATGATTCTGATAGTAGGTTGGACGATATTTTTACAGGTTGAAAGATTTGAGAGTTTACCCCAAGTATACTTGTCTTCTTTTAACTATTTAAGGCGGATACTGGTTTTATCTTAACAAGCATAAGATGCTTAACGAAACCTTGACGAAATGAAACAAGTTAGCCTTGGATTTGCACTAGCTGGCCTGTGAATATTTACGTGATATCTTCAATAGATTGCAAGAGCATTGAGCTCCTATTATCAGTATTTAAACTAAAATGACATGTCCACTTCTGTTGTTGTTAATGTTTTACATTTTAAGATAATGATAAAATGTAACCAGTATATGTTTATTGTAATTTTATTATCAAACCTGCTAGAAGATATAAAATAATTCAATTTTGAATATACTTATTTGTTTAGAATATGAATTAATTTAGTTATTTCGTATCCTGTTATGAAAGTATAATTCGTTGTGACCTTGAGCGACTATACTTAGCCTAATTATCTGCAGGAAGCTCCGTTTCCACAGACTACATATCTTTTTGTTAACCATTATTAAATTAATTAATATTAATATAACTTAAGGAATTATTACAATGTGCAAAATGAATTTACACCAACAAATAAATTACTTATATCTGTTTAAAATTAACTGAAATAAATGATTGAAAAAAACATGCGTTATACCTTAAAAATGGTACCAAAGATGTTTCTTCTTTTTTATTATAGCTTAATAACTATTCTGCTTACTGCTTATACTAACACTTCTATAATTTAGAAGTACTGTGATTTTATACTTCCAAATTGTACATTATACTATATTTAGAAGTTCAATGAAACTTCTAAATAAGAAAGTTGCTTGTTGTGTCGTAGTGAAGACGCTCTGAATGCTGACATAAGAGATGCTGTGAGGAATAAGGATGGTCGTGCCGCCACTTGGCTTGCACCTTTCAAGGTACAGTCAGGCATAGAGAAAAGGGTGCAAGGCTTTAGAAAAGTTTCAACCTAAAGAACCGTATAAGGTTTCACTGTTTGTACCAAATGTTTTAGCTCTGTTTTTCCTCTTTGTTTTTCTTTTGTAAGGCTTTAGAAAAGTTTCAACCTAAAGAACCGCATAAGGTTTCACTGTTTGTACCAAATGTTTTAGCTCTGTTTTTCCTCTTTGTTTTTCTTTTGTAAGGCTTTAGAAAAGTTTCAACCTAAAGAACCGCATAAGGTTTCACTGTTTGTACCAAATGTTCTAGCTCTGTTTTTCCTCTTTGATTTTCTTTTGCAAGGCTTTAGAAAAGTTTCAACCTAAAGAACCGTATAAGGTTTCACTGTTTGTACCAAATATTCTAGCTCTGTTTTTCCTCTTTGTTTTTCTTTTGTAAGGCTTTAGAAAAGTTTCAACCTAAAGAACCGTATAAGGTTTCACTGTTTGTGCCAAATGTTCTAGCTCTGTTTTTCTTTTGTAAGGCTTTAGAAAAAATTTCAACCTAAAGAACCCGCATAAAGTTTCACTGTTTGTACCAAATGTTTTCGCTCTGTTTTTCCTATTTGAATCCAAGCTAGATATAAGACAACCTAAGTCAGAGAACTGGGGGCAATCTTAAATACTTGGGTTTACACATGTTGAATCAGAATGGTCGTGAGACCGCATAGGAGGAGCAGTCATATCGAAAGCCTCAAAGAACAAAAAGCCCTCGTCAGTCGATTAACTCAGTATAACCAGAACACTCGCTTCTTGGAGTCCTAATAGAATTATTTCATTAGGGATGATTCTGTATTCGATGTTTACTGGTTCTATTATTAATAATTTTCGGCCCGACAGTTTACATACAACCTGTGTTGACCTTTATACGCACCAAGCCATTTTCAGGCCATATCGTTTTAGTTTACATACAACCACGTCTTTCTTAAAATCAGGAAGCATTTAAATCATGTGTCATTTGTGATCACTTTGACACTTCCTTAAAATAGAGAGCATTTTATCTGGCAACCAATAAATAATTTACCTGTATAGAGAAACTATTAATATTTGTCGTCTCTTTACAATTAATTTAAAATGAGGTAAGTGCTCATAAATTCAAAACAATATTCAGTGAGGATCACTGAATAGAGAGCATTTAATCTTAAAATAGAGAGCATTTTATCTGGCAACCAATAAATAATTTACCTGTATAGAGAAACTATTAATATTTGTCGTCTCTTTACAATTAATTTAAAATGAGGTAAGTGCTCATAAATTCAAAACAATATTCAGTGAGGATCACTGAATAGAGAGCATTTAATCTTAAAATAGAGAGCATTTTATCTGGCAACCAATAAATAATTTACCTGTATAGAGAAACTATTAATATTTGTCGTCTCTTTACAATTAATTTAAAATGAGGTAAGTGCTCATAAATTCAAAACAATATTCAGTGAGGATCACTGAATATTCTTTTGAATGACGCAAAAATTGTTGAACGAAATATATTCTACTAAGTATTCAGTAGGCAGATCTCTTCTTCTCATTCAGATGTTTTGTGGAAGGATGTTCTCGCAGCAGACTTATACACATTGCTGATTAAGTAATATTTTTGGCAAAGAAAGCACGTTGGAATTGCGTATTTACTATATATATATTTAATGAAACTCACCTTTAAATATACACTTTAGGTGTGTATCATATCATTTAAAATGAAATTATATAAAATATAATTAATTTTATATAAAAATTAATTATATCTTATATAAAAATATAAACTATTTTATATGAACTCAGTTGCTTTGCTGTCGTAGTTTTAAATAGCTAAGATTGTTTTTCAGTTTCAATATTGAATCACGTTTTTTTTAAATGTATGACACTTGTTAGAAAACAGTAATTTTTAAGAATTGTATATCAGTCCAAATGTGCTCACTATGCCTTCTAACTTCCACTGTACGTGCTCACTATACATAGCTAACTGTCTTCAGGCCACTATTTATTGTACTCGTCGTCAACTTGATTCAATTCTTGTCACGAATATAAGATTTCGGTAGTATACTTTGAGCTAATATGTGTGTATATGTATTATATATTATCGAACTATGATTTCAAATATGTAAATTTTGCCGACTTCCTCGTATCTCTATAGCGTTCATTCCCTCCTTGTTAGTCGTAATAATAATACTCAAACAGTTTGATACTAAACGAAAGCAGGAAAGAGAATACGAAGAGGGGGGGGGGGGGGGGAGGAAAGAATCTGCAAAAGAGGAAGTCAAAGAGACCAAAGACCTGAAGAGTAGGCTGGACTTGTTTGGAGGTCAGGGTTACTTCTATTGAAAGGTCCCGAATGTAAACTAGTACGGCACTTGAAACCTGACTTGTTGAGTAATCCTCTAATTTTATTCATTACATTTACTTGTACCCATGCCTGACAAATGATTAATTTATAGGACATATCAACATGACTATTTGCATATCATTATACTATTAGTATTTCTAATGCAGATAATAGCTGAATCAATATCTGATCCAAATAATCAAAATAAGATCCAAAAATGTTCTTTAGTTTTAAATTATTTTACCAAAATAAACCTTGAAATAACTCACTTACTCTGACTATTATCTGTTATTTGCTAGAAAAATTTCTATATTACTTTTTATTCTGTTCTGACTGTGTTGGGTGATTATATCTGCTTAGTGATTTATAGCCATAAGATTTGCATAGAATATATGATTTTCACCTTTTATGATTATTTTTTTTAACTAAAAAAGTGCAATTAACTATGTAAATTCCAAAATCACTATTATGTTATTCTTACTAGCCATAGGCTCTCACTGCCACCTTCATCGTGCGTACCATTCACGTACTAGTGAGGAAGAGATTGTGGCTGTCATATTGACGATAGCAAGGACATTCGCAATGCTATATTATTTATTATTAAATTATTTATTATTAATGCACTGATTATCAGTGCAGATAATCATTATTAGCTCATTTATAATTTATTATCTTGATTTCATTGTTCAGATAATATTGGATGAATATTTCATTATTTTCAAACATCTGTACAAACGTATTTGTTCAGGTGTTTCATATTTTCTTTATTTCAATTTGGTCAGAAGTTGAGATAGATAATAAAGTTGTAATCTATTTTACATGGACTCAGTCGCTTGGCTGTCGTAGACCACACGCCATACCTTCGACTCACACGTTGCCAACTGGCAGAGTGTATGTGGCTGGACTTCATCTGATGTACTAGTTTAATGACCTTCTGTGTAGTTTAGTTAAATGAATGTAATGTAATCGAGTTTCATTATTACTTATACTAATGGGGGCCTAGTTATACTATACTACGACTAGTTAGTTCAGTGGTTAACGTGCTCGCCTCTAAACTGGTATGTTCGGGGTTCGATCCCCACCCTTGATTTATTCACGAGAGAGGTGATTAAAACTGAGAACGTTGACCTCCGAAGAGGATGTTAAGCCGTCGGTCCCGAGCCTGTACAGAATCAGGTACTCGTTAAAGACCCCTACTCTAAATAACTTGAGTTAGGCAAAATTTAGTACTCCCAATGTAGAATAAATCTTCACTTAACCGTGTGTATCGTAAAGAGCTCAATGTTGGGTGGTCTCTGTGTGTTCCCTTGTGGGACTGCCAACGCAACCTCAATGTTGCCTACTACTACTACTATACTAGTATAAAAAAAGCATTAAAAGTGTGTGGATATTTTCTGACTGGTTAACAGGTAAGAAGGCACAGATTAATTGAAGCAATGAGCAAAGAGGTAGTTAAGTATATTAAATGATAATGGTTAATGTGACAGCGATGTAGATATTACATAGACGTACTACACAGTAGAACCTCGCAGTACGGGTTCAATCCGTTCCTAGAGAGAACTCTTATTACGAAGCTATTTTTCTTATTGAAATTAATATGACAATGAATAATTCATTCAATCCCCAAAATACCAGTTTTTAAGTTTATTTTTTAAATAGAAAAGGAACAGTTAGAAAAAATAAACAATACTCTACATGTAATTTGAATAATTAAAATACGTTGAAGAAATAGTCATGTTTTATTAATCCACTAAACTTAAAACGGATACCATTTAGCTGTGAGGATGACGCTAGCTTGTACTACGAATTTTTACTCGCCGTAAGAGACAAAAATTCTCACTAATGGCTCCTAGTAGAGCGAATTGCTCGTACAATGAGGTACTCGTAATAGGAGTTTCTACTGTACTTACTGAAATGTAAGACACTTATGATTTATGTAAAGCCCAACGATCTCGTGTTGAATAGGTGTTGAATTAGACAACAGCACTCTCAAGCCCTCAAATATACATACAATCAGAAGACAAAAACTAATGAAAATTTAGCCGTCACCATGAGGGTAACCCGAGCAGCTATTAAGTGGAGGTCCAGATGGAAGAATGTGAATAGTAACCACTATTCTGCTATGAAAGTCTAATGGCAATATAGAGTTGCAATCCTAGGGAAGCTTGAAGTTTGAAGACTATGCGCTCCCGTTGATTAATACTCTGCAGACTTCAGGTAGTAAAAAAAACCGATTTCAAACATTAAAGGTTGTTTAAAACTTTACTTAGGACACGAATTCCTGGAAACTTGAACTTTATTACTTTTTTCTTCCACTTCATTCCTTGAGGCTTTTCTAGAGTAATGAATTGCCCTATTTAATTATTGAATAAACCAAAATATTTACTTAAAGGTGGAATAAAATGTTGAACTGTTTAAATACATCTAAACTCGTTTTTGGTAAAAAAAAATGTAAGTACACTTCAGAGTGTTAGCTTTGATTGATCAAAAAAAAAAAAAAATTAAACTTGTGTTATAAGTGTTGGATATTCGTTATTAATAGACTTCTTTTTATTACTAATTCTAGTCATTTTAGACAGCTACTGCATAGCGTACCCATATCGACAGTCATTGCTCCGCTGATGAAACAGCTGCTGTTCTTAACTAGGTTTAAAGTAGTTGACAGAACTTATTCATCGAAGGATGTTTGTTTTAATCTTTAATAGGATTAATATCAAATAACAGTAGTATAAGAACAGTTGTCTGCATCAGTTAGCCTCTGCGCAACTCCTCCCCACTCCTCCAACTAATTATCGTGATTACAGAACCTTTAGTAAATATCCAGTTTTTCTTTTTATTTTTTTGTATCTTTCACTAATGAGTTACAAAAAACAATTACCATCAAAAATAATATGCCTTCTATGCTACACAATGATACAAACCATGGGCAACTAGCGTAAAAAATAGAAATAACATAGACACGAGTGTATGCAACCAAACTGTGAATCCTATCCGCCGGCAGGTGTGCGTAAAGCGTGAAAACGGGAAACGATTATTACGTCAATGTCAAGAGGTTGAAGATGTTAACTCTTCGGTGTCCTCTTGTCCACGTCCAGTCGTTCTCAGGCCGTTGGTTTTGAAATGACAAACAACGAGACATCGCTGTATTCGAATTGCAGACTTCTAGATGTGGACATATATCAGAAAGACAATGTCTTTTTGCAGTAGTAATTTTTAGTAGTAACTTTCGTGTGGGAAATATATCTCATCTATTATTTTGTATAGACAAAATAATGATTTTGTCTATACATTGATTAGAACTGACTCATTTCAAGTTTTCTGTACGTTTCATACATTTGAAAAACCGAATCCACCCTTACGAAAATTTCTGTCGGTTTGTCCGAAAAAAATTGTCACCAATAAACTCAGCTACCATAAGACATATCAAACTGAAACTTTGACAACTGAATTTCTTTCTCCTGGACTGCCCGCTCATGAATGAAAACTTAAAGTAGGAACACCAATCATGCTGCAATTTAATAGCAGTAAGAAATTTCATGCCACGAAACGTGAGCGCCCCAAAACTGTGCAACGGGACACGACTCTGAGTTCGTGCTCTGCACAGATATGTCATAGAAGCAGACATCATGACATGATTCCGAGCCACTATATATTTCCATTGGAACGATTGCAAAGTCCTGTCAGAGTCTATTTCGCAATGATGTTAACTAAGTTGCAAGGAGAAACTTTATCTAACGCAGGAATTCAAGTTAGCGAGACCAAGTTTTTCTCACATGGTCAACTGTAGTTTACTGCCTCAAGAGTCAAAGGTTCCAACAATTTGCAATAATCAACTCGTTTGGTTTTTACTAATTCATTTAATAAAAAGGCTATTTTACACTCCGAGCCGTAACATGCGAAGAGCTTTGCACATCTCCTTGTTGGGATGCGCACTGCTGCTTGATCATCCTCTGCTTCATCGTCAGTGCCTACTTTATTCTCCCCAGCCTGTGTAACAGCATTGCAGACATCACCCTCCGTTAACTTTGCAGCCAGCTGGAGATTATTCTCTATCGCCATCCACTCCTCGAAGTCGGTTAGAGTCATGTCACTTGGTTTTTCAGTAACAATGTCCGTCCTCTATTGTTACAGTTGTAGTGGTACATGTGAAAAACCTTTCTTGACACAGTTTTGACTTGTTTCTTCCAATCATGCTTTCACGACAATGCTACGAAATGCAAGGCCTCGAGCAGATTACTTTTCTTGGCCAAAGAAAATTTTGGTTTTCTTTGATGTCCATCTTAAGATGGGCCTGAAGAAGGTTTGGACAAAAATTGATAAAAATAACTGTTGTAGTGATTACAATAATCAGTGTCTTTGTTATTCATATTGCATGTTCGGGCGGGGATCAGACATTTCGATTATATTAACTGATTGATAACACTATCCGTGATTACTTTAAGCGGCGTCCACTGTAAATTACAATGTTTGTACTTTTTTGATAAAATCGTATAACAAAATTTGAAATGGACCTTTTGCATGATTTTAGTTTTTTTTATTGTTATTTATTATTAAAGGAGCTCCTTTAATTATAAGTGTATATAATAATGCGATTGACTTAACTGAATGTAGCTTGCTCCCCAAATATCTTAGATGAGAACACTTAAGAACACTTATTATTTTGTGGGATAAAAAATATCGAATCAGTGAAATTCAAAACATTCAAAAAATTCCATCAAGTATTTATTTAGTGTGTAGCAATTATTTAAATAATAACAGTGCTAGAAACCAAGCCTATTAATCATGTTGGTTTAAAACAGAGGTGTTCTGGCAAATGTAAGAAACGAAAGAAGTAGTTTCCTTAGCATTTGGTGGGTGTTGACTGGTGTCTTAAACGCTTTTAACCTATAATTATTCCTTCTTTCTTTTTTTGTTTATTGAATTGTAATGTAGTGACGCAACCCGGAAGAGGGGACAAAATACCTTGGTTCCTCTTTCATTTAAGTAATGAAGTTACTTCATCTTGCAGTAAATCGGCTTAAAGCGTTGCAATATACTAAGCCAGGAGTGCCAAAGTCAAAATGGACGGAGTGTCACATAAAAAATGTAGCAACAATCCGAGGGCCGGACTGATCAAATATTTATTGAATTTTTTTAAAATGACCACATATAGTGTAGTGAACGAAATTGAACCTACTGAAAACCTAACAAATATATTGCAATATGATCGGATAAATGAAGCAATATTTTTTTATGGCTTTGTCAGTCATTTTTAATTTAACATAACATGAACATTAAATGTTTGAAGTGGTATTATTCAAGCCAGCATCAGTATATTTTCTCATTTAGACATACAGGTTTTCCAGCTAGCTCCGTGAACATGTACTTCGACTCCCACCTTGTTTTAAACCAGGTGTTGTTCTCAGTACCCGCCTTCCGTTTTGCCATTTTTGAAGGGTATCTGAAAGTTAACTTTTCCTATTATGCTAATGACTGCTGATAAATTATGAAATGAAGCCACGCTCGCTGCGTCGCCTTTGTATTGTGGGAAATGTATTATTGGTGCATGTAAAACTTCTGCAGCCTACGGGTTGGTTTTAATAATAAACTAATATCATTCTGCGGGCCATAGAAAACCCTCTCGCGGGCCTGATTTGGCCCACGGGCCTTGACTCTGACATATGGGTACTAAGCAATATAAATTCTGCAATTATTCTGTAATAGCACCCCAACATATATCCGCAGATATGACAAAAAAGCCCAAAACGGGTTGAATATTTAATTTGGAAAAAGTATAACTTACTACAAATTACTCCCAGCGTTGTCTATGGCTCTAATTCAAATCTCTTGAGTTTATAAGAAACCGTGATCCCTGGTAGTGGACGTGCTGTATTACCATTCCACATAGCATTGCGTCCCACCCCCGCCACTTGCTGGCAGTTCCATAGATATGTAGAATGATCCATGTGATCATTGCATAAACATAGGATAGCCCTAAAAATGTTTGACTTTAGGAGAAGTTTGACGATATTAGTGCATCCACGTTCATATTCATGTTTATTTCAAGTTATTTATTATTAATTTGTATATTTGAAGTTACATTTCATTATTGAAAAGTCCTTTATTTAATTGAATACTTATTTATATTGTACATTTTAAAAAATAATCCGATACCCATGTTTTAATCTGTTGTGAACATTACACAATATCTAACGATTGCTGCTTTTCAAAGAATACCTGTTTACTTTTCATGGAACATAGTATGGAATACTGATGTATTGCATGAACTAGAGCAGTGTTTCCCAAAGTGGGCTGTACCGCCTCCCTGGGGGCGGTGCTTTGATATCGGGGGGCGGTAATGCAAAAAGGAGCGGAGATTCTATTTCCTTAAATTTAAAATGTTCATGCAATATAATTTCTAGATTTAAGTGAAAACACGATATGTAAACTTCTAGGAAACGGTTTCTTAAAATTATTTGTTTTGATAATTCATTTTTATGTTAAAAGTATATTCTCATCTAAGTTTCTTCTATTGTGTATTACTTCTTTTGCGTAAATATGCTATGAAACAATACATCTATTGGATTCTTAATAAATATTCGATTAGTAATTATTTTAATTTAATTATTGAAATGTTACTCATTTGGTTATTTAGTCTAGGAATCTGATTATTATTCAAGAGTGTTGAATTTATGGTCAAGGTTTATGGACCCAAGGGGGCGGTCACTCGAAAAAGTTTGGGAAAAACTGAACTAGAGTAACCACATACTTTCAGATATTGTGCAGTATTAAAAGACTACTGGTGAGACCTTTAATATATATATTATCTGCATATAACATATACTAATATAATTAGCCACTGTATTAGCTATTATATTACATTAATATAATATAATATTATAATTAAATGAAACGGTTCCACGAACTAAATAAACAATATTCTCAAAAAGAACACCGAAATGAAACAGAAACTCACTACTACTCGTATATTTTGATGGTCTCGCCATCAGGAAGATAGATGTGAATCGCTCCGAAGATTGGCAACGACTCAGTCGTTTTCGTAAAAGCTAAGTTGTTACAGTATACAGGTAAATCTGATATAACTTGTTAAATTCCTTAGTCACAGTTAATGGTGCAGTTAAATATGGATAGGCTATTGTCCTTACATACTATTCTTCATAAAGGACCGCTAGTCATTTTACATTTAGATAATATCCTTGAGTTTTAAAGTGATTTTTTTTTTTAGATTATTGATAACAAGTAAAAATAACCGGTTTCCTTAGCGTAGTTTTCTTACTTCAAGATCTATGATGTTGAAAACAGAAAGGCGACAGCTCTTTCCGGTGTATTGTAAATGTAGAATAGCTCAGCTCTCAATGTTTTGTTATCCCGTTTCTATTTATTCACTTCTGTCTTCTCGGTTATTTCCTAACTCCCTGAAACACTTTCTGTGTGACTGCCTAAAAGATAAAACTCATGTTTCGATTATACAATAACAATTGATTATAATTATTTATTTATTAAAAATTATACGTTTGCATTACTTAGATATTGATAATCATATTAATATTAAATTTATTCAGTTTGGGAACAATTATTTACGGCAAGCGTGGCATAAAACCAATA
Organism: Hermatobates lingyangjiaoensis; assembly: GCA_026182355.1. Taxonomy (NCBI): domain Eukaryota; kingdom Metazoa; phylum Arthropoda; class Insecta; order Hemiptera; family Hermatobatidae; genus Hermatobates; species Hermatobates lingyangjiaoensis. The sequence goes on along the minus strand of JAPFBL010001935.1, from coordinate 1,854,771 downwards.
TAAAATCAACTATGTCGAACAATGTAAATATACATAAAGAATTGGATGCTTGTTTGTATTTATGAACTCCCTACAAGTGCTGAAACTTGGCGTGGACTCTAAAGTTTTAAGCTGTGGTTTTAAATCGGCCTTTCATAGGCAGAGGCGACTGGATCCAGGGTGAATTCTAACGGGTTGTTCTAGACTCCAGCACAAAGAGATAATATTTATAATGATAATAATTTTTTTTTCCAAGCCTTTAATGACTGATGGACATGAACCGGATGAAGTACGGACAGAAAGGTCTGAGACTGGCACTAGCATACTTGAAACACTAGGCATTTCGCAAGACTAATTATACAACATACCGCAGCTACCTGTGTATAATAGTCTATTGAGACTTTGACAAGCTGAGTGACCTTCAGGAAGACACACAATGACGATAGCGAATATAAACAGTTACAACTGAAATACATAGTAATTATAAATACAAAATTAAATAATATTTTATATAATTAGTCAATATCGACTAGGGCTAACCGAATAAGACGGCAACGCTATAAAGTTTCTTTCAATAACCGCGATTGTATGGATTTCCTTTCACTTCACTCTTTAGAATAGACTTGTTCCGAAACCTGTCGATTTATTAAGGAAAATGTGAAAAGTAAGATAGTTAATTTTATAAAATACGTGTCCGTCTTTGACGGGTATTTTACAAAAGTTCAGTGATGATGTGTGGTTTTTCAAAGTTTTATTAGAAAAATTATAGAATAGGAACAAATATATTTTTTAGCACAGTGTTAAGTAAGTGCCTCTGTATTCACCACATTTCCTGTCTGTCCTTCAGGTACATCCAAAAACAGAGAGTTGGAACCTGTGACTCTTGAGCAAGCAATATACAGTTGACCATGCGAGAAATACTGGGTCCCATTCACTTGAATTTCTGCCGTAGACAGAGTTTATCCTTGCGACTTATTTACTATCACTGCGAAACAGACAGCTGCGTAAAATTGCAGCAATTTGATTTGAAAGGGACAGTTACTAGGTATCGATGGTATGAGTGGCATAAACACAGACTCCTCAGTACCATACCCAGTCATGATATCAGCCTGTATGACGTATCTGTGCAAATAATGAATTCGGAGTCGTGTCCCGTTCCTCATTTTAGGGTACTCAAGTTTCGTAACAGCATGATTGATGCCCCTACTTTAAGTTTTAAGTCATGAGCAGGCAGTCCAGGAGCAATTACGGAGTTAAAAAATTCAATTAGATTATGAACTGCTTCCTCATCACTGCGATTTTGCCTGCCTCATCATTTGTATGTGTGAATTGCTCATTCACAAAGCCATTTATTCTGAATAGATGGCAGATCTTGAACCGGGAAACACCTTGTCAATCATCTCTTGCTAGGAGCTTAAATGCAAATGAAATTGAAATCAACTTACACTACCTGCTTGCTATACCTGTATATTTTTAAAATAAACTTATTTACGAAGGTAGCCAAAGACAGCTTAAAAGTCCATAACTTCCCTTCTACCTTGAATTTCCACTCAATTCAAAGCTTAGATTTTAAGTTAGACGTAAACAAATCTACTGTCAAAGGTCAGCTCGCTATGTCTTATGGTGGATGAGTTTACTTGTGACAAAATTTTACGAATAAACCGACATACAGAAATTTTCTAAGAGTGGATTCGGTTTGTATTATGTATGAAACGTAAAGATAACGAGTCAGTTCTTTTGCAATATAAGGACAAAACCTTTCTTTTATTTGTATAGACATGTTACTTTTATAACATAATATATAATATTATGTTATAATGTTACATATTGTTATGTATCGGTATATAATAATTTTCGTTTCAAGCTAAAGGTAAACTAAATGGTGCTTGCCGTATGCGTGTCCCGCCACAATTACTTACCTTTTCAGTGATCTATCAACATCGCTAACTTTATTTGAATTATGTTGAAAGCTATTCTTTATTGATTGAGTCATTTCTGAACTATAGTGAGCTATACTGACATCTTTTAAACAAGAATGAACGCTTTTCTATCTACAAGACTTAATGATTATAGTTTTATAATGTTAAGAATAGTAGTAAATACTCAGTAATAAGTAATGTATATTCTATTGGTAGTAACACAGAGGTTAGTAACCATCATATTATTATATTCGTACGTCTTACCTTGAGAATCCTTGTAGCAGTCGTCCGACCGGTTTCACCCGACTAATCACAGAACAAGTGCTGTCAATAACCTCCAAATTTTTCATTATTAATATTTGTTTTATTTTACTTATTATTTATCTCATTTTATTCTTTTATAATTAAAATCATCGTTGTCATGTCCATCCAGTCGTCTTATCTCTGGCAAAAACTATAAAAAATAACAAATAAAATACGTTAACACAGAAGAAGATGGCAAATGCAGTAATATACATTAACTAATGAGAACAAATGAACGCTTTAAGCTAAATTAGTTTAAAATGAATGATAAATGCTATTCAGCAAAAGATGGATTAGGTACAGGAAATCCAACATCAGCAATTTTATGAGTACATTGTCGACAAGATCTAGAACAGCTTGATGTTGATTATTTAAAAGATAAATTCCGTGTTTGACATTACAGATAGATCACTGCTTCCTAATTGTAAGTTACGTTAATGGTGATAACATATTTGATATAAATAACTACCTCCATTCGTTAAATTATAAAACCAAATAGGAATTTCAGGCACTTATTAGCGCGACCTGTTTGATAGGTATTTAAACGAGGATTCTTTGACCATGATTAGTCCTACTTGAAGATGCAGAACCGGCTGGACGTTTACAGCAAGGATTCACGGGGTATGACAGACTTGTAATAATATGAAAGATGTAACGCAACGTGCTAATATGTACTCATTCATTCTTAATTATTGACAGATGTCTGAGTGTTCTGTTCTATTAGTCACATGTGGCCAAACAAAGTCAAAAATACAACTGATTCTGCACTGGAATGAACTAGTCAGAGTGACGTCACAAAGCAGTATTTATATAAAACAACACCCCGGTGCAGCTATGAACAAACAACCTTAGAAGCGCACCGTATTTTTAACTTTAATGCTTATACAATTTTAAATTATTAATTAGTTTCGGTAACGGTTTAAGAGAAGATTATGTTTTTATTGCCCAAAATTCATAGATTGACAATAAAATGTTGTGTATTTTTTTTGTGTTAATGAAATTAGTTAGAAGAAATAATTAAGATGAAAATTTATTTAAAAATCATTTTTTCAAAACAAAACAAATACGTAAATTTGTAGGAAAGTTGTTTGCAAAAGGAAAAATTTTCACTCGTAAAAAATAAAAGACAGTAAAAAAAACTTAAAATTCGACTACGTTGCGAGTATTATTCGTAATTATAACTTTGTGGATCGTAACCCTGGATCACATTCAAAATATAGGGAGGAAATGGGATTCATTAAAAAAAGGATACAAGGAAGAGAGTAGATTCAAGGCCTTGGCACAGTTTAGTTGAGGACTTGTTTCGGAAAGAGGAGCGTTCATTGCCATTCCGAATGATATAAAGTGAAGACTTCACCAAACTTCAACTAATAAACCATGATTTTTGAAGCGCAGTTTTCACTTAATTGAAGTTGCATTTCAGTACCTAGATGGTATAACAACGTGAAGTGGTGAGATGAAGTATAACGTTAAAGGCATTAGAAAACTGTTTAGCTGATTTCAGGTGCCTTTCTTTCAGGAAGCAAGAGTTTTTGGATTTGGTAGACTTGTTTCAGAGTAAAGTCAGTAATACGCGTCGAGAGCCGCAATTAAACCGAGCTATTGTTAAAGCGTTGTCCTTGAGTTGCAGTTTTTAATTCCAGTTAATTTCCAAAATAACAAACAACTGAGAATCAATTTAGTTTTGGATTTATTTTAATGTAACTATCGTGCAGAATTGTTATCAAAGTCTATGATGATAGTATTATCAAATTATTTGAATATATCTTTTATAACAAGTTCATCAGGAATCATTATTCCAAATCAATCGCATAAGTTGCTGCAGATAGTAATTGGTGGTTGCCATTTTGGGTACAATATTTACTCTTCCAATAATCTTATCTACATTAAATTTTATCATGCAATATTTATTATATTAACACAACACTTGGTATACAATTTAAAGTTCGTTGACTCCCCAGAAAGCGGTAATATACCTTTTCCATGTATGTTTCAAAATCACCCTAGTACAATAAAATTCTTTCTAATAAAATTTAGTCACTACCAAAAAAGTAATTTTAGTCTACAGAATTAGTAAACACTGTTATGACTAGATACACCAAGCACTCCAAATTCAAATACATATGTGCGAAAAAATCTTATATATCTACTTGCAAACGTGCCCGTCTTTGACGGGTACTTTTTCAAAAAATTGGAGGTGATGCATGATATTCCAAAATATCATTAGAAGTTATAGAATAGTATAAAATATCATTATTAGTACAGTGTTAAGTAAATGCCTCTGTATTCACCACATACAGAGAATGTTCACATCCATGAACCTTCAGGTTCATGGAAGATCAAACAGTTGGAACCTCTGACTCTTGGGCAAGCAAATTACAGTTAACCATGTAGGTGGTCAGAATTAATACATTTTTTCATGGCAACTAATTTTTGTAGAATGAATTTTTTACTTTTTATACTGTTTTTCATGAATGTAATTAATAAATAAAACTCTTTCTAAAATATGTGTCTGTTGTATAGTTATTCTATTCTTTTACCAAATGTATGCCCATGATGGTATTTGGAGTAGACACTGTACAACCATAGTGAAAGATTTCTGAAGTATTGAAGAATGATGAAAAAGAAGTACAACATGAAATCCATGGGTGACAGAATCATGTGTGTTGTGACGGTTTTCTGAACTAACCATAAAGAATTGAGTTGGTGAATAAACTGCGGAAGATCAAAATATCGCGATTGTGATTGACGTTAGACTGTAGTCATACATCTAATTTAACAAAATTAAAACACACTTATAACTCGACCTAAAGAACTATTAATCTCTTTCTAATCGAACTTATTGGTTGTGTAATTTATAAAGAAAAACACTGCTGACTCTGCATGCATATCCATTAATTAGAATTGAATAAGAAAGGAAATGATTAACTCATTCTTTGTTTGCAAATGTGAAAAAAAAATAGATTCGGATATGCTGAAATGTATAACTGAGTAAATGTTGAAAGAGGAATTTAGTGTTCATATTATGGTTCTTTGATTATAACATTCCATTGATTAGTTCTTTTTGAAGCAGTACTATCAAAAGTCCTTCCGTGAGTGATTCCTTCAAGACTTTTAAAGCTTACTATTTTGCTAAGCAAAATTTTTGGAGTATTGATTTGCTGACTGATAAGTAGGTTGACAATTAGTATGAAGCTCCAAAAAAAATTGGAGAAAGTTTTCTCCAAAATCTAGAATTAGTGAGGTAAAGCTGCAGGGAAGCATTACTTATGATTAATATGAGCATGTCTGAAAGAGTAGTTAGTACTGTTTTAATGTTGAAACAGTTGTTTTATTTTGCTTTGCTAAAATTCTTTTATGACCAGTATTTGCTGAAGTGTACTTCCTGTACAGCTCTCAGACAGTAGTAGTGGGGAGAAGCTCGATGAAAGTTCTTATCAAATTGTAGTTTTATACAATACTAAACTTATAAAATACTTTACAAACATAAAATTTCCATTCGTTTATAGGTATTTCCCAGGTTTACTATTATACACTAAACTTCCCCCCTAAGTTGATCAATTGTAGAATCTTCTACTTTTGGAGAGTTAGATAAAATCATAAGGCAAGGAAGTGGGGTAAGTATAGATAAATATTTACTATTTACTAGATTAGGTTAGGTTGCAGTGACAGTCCCATAAGGGAACACAGGTGGGCCGAGCCCTTTGTGATGCCACACAAAGAAGATGATTCTACAGTGGGAATCGTCAATTTAGCCTAACTCAAGTATTTTTAGAGTAGGGATCTTTAACAAGAACCTGACGTCGTACCGGCTCGGTACCGATGGCCTAACGTCCGAAAGACGACGTGCTCAAATTTATTCACCTCCTGCATGAATAAATCGAGGGCCAGGTGGGATTGAACCCTGGCCCTATCATTTAGAGGCGAGTACGTAAACCACTGACTTAACCTGGCTCCCTATAAGATTTACTAACTCTGTGGACTTACAATTGCCTTATTGAAATCAATCAACCATGGTACAAAAAATTTCGCATTGGTTATTGAGAACAAACACAATACCATGACCTATAAGATTAATTTGGGTACAAATATTTCTGATTGTGACTCTCAGTGTAAGAATCCTAGTTCTGATTGGAAATACATATCACTTTGCTTGGCAAGTTTATAATTAGTCTATATAAATCTTTAAATTTTTACAGGATTTTCAGTATGTTATTATAGTGACCATGGTTTAAATTGGTGTACTACCCGTGAAATTTTCTCCTACTGATATGTTTTGATACTAAATTTAATTTTGTACCAACATAATTTTTAGGAATAAAAATACTGGATGTATAGTTGAGAGTTGTTATCTAAGGAGGTGGAACCAACTGTGGAGTGGTTCAAAGTTCATCAATTGAAAATTATCACTAACCTGTAAACACTTTATCTCATAAACTGCGATAACACTCCCCTTATCATCCTATTAAATATTTTCTTCTATCATTTCTTTAAAAGAAGAAAAAAATGCTAGTCTAGACCATGTTATGTTCATATTCCTTGTAGATTGATCTATAACTTTATTTGTGACACTGATCAGTTTTCTGGAACTTAAAGTGTTGTCAACAGATAAGACAAATTCATTGAACAGAACAAAAATAAATTTGAGGCAGTAACTACAAAATATACAAATATACTAGTGTTAATTATTTTATGACTTATTTTAGGTGTGCCATGAATTTAGAAAAGGGTAAATAGAGAGAGAAACAGACCAGAATGTGGTCGTATTTCAAAATACATTTTTCAGACTGTGATAATAAATTAAGCCAATGTGTTTGTTTGTATGATACCTTGTATAGCGTGAGGTGCAATGGTATGCGAAGTGTGAGCAATCTTTTTGCTTTCACTAATCCTCTATATAAATATAATGTTAAAACTATACGTCCGGCTGAAAATTTCTATATCGAGTTTTCAACAGACAAAGACGTTTTGAGGTCTCTGGGTTCACTCAAAATTGCAGAAATTGTTTGATCGTTCACGTGCGCGCATATGTGTGTTGCTTCATCAAGTTTCTAGGATGCTCATGCTAGACCATATTGTATGGCTTATTTTTTTTATATTTTAATATTTGTTAAGTAACAACTTGATTGTCATTTATAGATGTTGTGAATGATGGTATATGTTGCTTTCTAATAATCTATTTGTCGTTTTGCTATTAGTGGTTAGGGTAGAACAAACAATGTTCCCTCAACTTTTTTGTTCATAACTTTATTAATTGCTTCATAAGTTTCGTTTACGACAAGTATACAGCCTATTTGATTTAAGTGCTTTCTACCTTTTCATGATACGTATTTATACTCTCATGTTCACTTAACCTAACTAATACTGCAGGATGTGGCCGGTGGCAGCATTCAATTGATTTATCTTAATTTACTCCTCTCCAACCTTCCACTTCTCCATTTTTTTTTTTTTTTTTTTTTTTATTGAACATATTGGAGCCACTTCTGCAATCACTCAGATGGTGGCATATTGATTAAGTATTTGTTAACAAAATTCTATCAATCATAATTCTGGTTTAAAAAACCTATGAATACATTTTATCTGAATGCATATTAATCGCCTTGAAGAAGATAAAAGCTGTTGGGGTAATATTGCCTAAAACCAATAGAAGTGAGAAATACTTCTCTAAGGACTATTATGAAGTTCATTAAAAAGCTTTCAGTCTGAATTTGAATTTAGAAACTATATGGGACGCATAATAAGACATATGTGCGGTGTATACGAGTCCCATAAGATTCAGGCCTTTAATATAGTATTAATGATAACATATCAGATTGATTAATGATTTCAAGTTTCTTGTAACTTGTAAAATGATTATTGCCTCGTTAGAACAAATGATACATGACGTCTACATGATAACGAAATTAAAATAAAACCTAACTCAATTGAGTATATCAAACGAAGATGTTGAATTTTAGTAAATTTGAGTATAGGTCACTTCAGTTTTTTTTTTTTTATTTTTGATTTTATAAAGCACTCGCATCATTTGAGTATTCTCTATTTTTTTACAAATTTGCTCAATTTCTCTCCTATTGATATACATATATATATAATTAATATTCTGCTTTCTAAATTACGTCTAAATGATTTAATACCAACCTTTGAAGCTCAAGGATTTTTTATAATACTTCTGATATCTTCGCCTTACTAGAAGATTCACAATGTGTGAAACTGATAGGGCATCTACAACTATTCACGAGATATTGCGGATATGTATAATAATAAAGTATTTAATAACGTCTGTGGTACTAACAATATGAATGTAACAATTGCGTTATGTTGGTAACATTGCTTTAGTTACTATTTCCTGTGTACAACACCTAAACTTTTTCTTTAAAATATCTCTAGGTATTCAACTGCACAGCTTAGTCTCATGTTTACAGCTGGTTATTTCTTAACCGAAACATTTAATCTCAAAGATAAGTTTTCTATAACTTTACGAATAAATGAAACTCCATCTACTATATCTTTAATTTAATCTAATGTATTAAGGTTAATAATCACTTTACGTTAAAGTTAATCAATAGTCACTTAATAATCTAGTTACATTAATAAGGGCATTCAAAGCGGATTCAAAAGATTCATCATCCTCAACAACTAAACTACTGAGAAACAAAATAATCCATACCGTAGAGATATCTCTCCAGTCGGTTCAGGATAGAAAAGAAATATTTTATAACAATTTTTAGGTTGCAGAACAAGGTATTTCAAACATTTGAAGCGTGTTATGACAGTTTACACGTAAGTGTGTACAAAGAGAGTGTGTGTGTAAGTGAACATGAGTGAGAACAGGTGTCTGAAAACCAAGTGTTACAAACACCAAATTTCTATTAAGTGTTAAGTTACTGTTATCAATAGAACGGAAAACAGCATTCAGGATTGATATTGCACTTGTAACAGGGGTAGTATTTTTATCTAACCAAAAAGTATCTTTTTCTTGAAAATTGATGTCTTTAATGAGTGGAGCATGGGTTCTAAAAGTCTAAAAATTGATTGTATGAGTAATCTACTATTACTGGCGGTATAATTTTTCTCTCGTCATACTTTAAGAACCATTATGGGTATTAACGATTTTTAATTTCCCTTTCTATTAACCTAGGTCTATGTTTAATCATTTCATATTGTATTAGAATAAACAGATTTTACTAGTATTAAAATACCAAAGAAGAGTCTCTCGTAAAAAGGAACTCCGGAACGCTTCTAAATATGATAGTACATTAACGTTCCTCCTTATCCCTCTGAAGAAATTAACAATACCCTTCAATGTATGCAATGAACGTTGACTCGTAATACTGATAATCGCAAGTCCCTCACCAAGGCTACTGGTATTCTTCTGCATTCCTCCCATCCCAATTGCACCTGTATAGATGAGTTTTGTATATCTAAGAAGATATACTTTCCTTTGTAATCCTTGTGAAATTCCTCAAACTTGAAACATATTCCAACAAAATTAAATGTCTATTGTGTTTGGACATATTTTCAGTTAGCGTTTTCAATTAGCCTAAACAGTTATGTAGTCACGTACAGGCCTATATAGTTTTGTATCCACGCTGAGGCAGATCTGTGTTCACGCTTTCATCAGTTCTGTGTTCACGTTTCGACAGTTCCCTGTTTCGTCTTTAGTCAGTTCTGTGTTCACGTCTAGACAGTTCTCTGTTCCGTCTTTAGTCAGTTCTGCGTTCACGTTTCGACAGTTCCCGGTTTCGTCTTTAGTTAGTCTGTGTTCACGTCTCGACAGTTCTCTGTTCCGTCTTTAGTCAGTTCTGTGTTCACGTTTCGACAGTTCCCTGTTTCGTCTTTAGTCAGTTCTGTGTTCACGTCTCGACAGTTCTCTGTTCCGTCTTTAGTCAATTCTGTGTTCACGTCTAGACAGTTCTCTGTTCCGTCTTTAGTCAGTTCTGTGTTCACGTCTCGACAGTTCCCTGTTTCGTCTTTAGTCAGTTCTGTGTTCACGTCTCGACAGTTCCCTGTTTCGTCTTTAGTCAGTTCTGTGTTCACGTCTCGACAGTTCTCTGTTCCGTCTTTAGTCAGTTCTGCGTTCACGTCTCGACAGTTCTCTGTTCCGTCTTTAGTCAGTTCTGTGTTCACGTCTCGACAGTTCCCTGTTTCGTCTTTAGTCAGTTCTGTGTTCACGTCTCGACAGTTCTCTGTTCCGTCTTTAGTCAGTTCTGTGTTCACGTCTCGACAGTTCCCTGTTTCGTCTTTAGTCAGTTCTGTGTTCACGTCTCGACAGTTCCCTGTTTCGTCTTTAGTCAGTTCTGTGTTCACGTCTCGACAGTTCTCTGTCCCGTCTTTAGTCAGTTCTGTGTTCACGTCTCGACAGTTCCCTGTTTCGTCTTTAGTCAGTTCTGTGTTCACGTCTCGACAGTTCTCTGTTCCGTCTTTAGTCAGTTCTGTGTTCACGTCTCGACAGTTCCCTGTTTCGTCTTTAGTCAGTTCTGTGTTCACGTCTCGACAGTTCCCTGTTTCGTCTTTAGTCAGTTCTGCGTTCACGTCTCGACAGTTCCCTGTTTCGTCTTTAGTCAGTTCTGCGTTCACGTCTCGACAGTTCCCTGTTTCGTCTTTAGTCAGTTCTGTGTTCACGTCTCGACAGTTCTCTGTTCCGTCTTTAGTCAGTTCTGTGTTCACGTCTCGACAGTTCCCTGTTTCGTCTTTAGTTAGTCTGTGTTCACGTCTCGACAGTTCTCTGTTCCGTCTTTAGTCAGTTCTGTGTTCACGTCTCGACAGTTCCCTGTTTCGTCTTTAGTCAGTTCTGTGTTCACGTCTCGACAGTTCTCTGTTCCGTCTTTAGTCAGTTCTGTGTTCACGTCTAGACAGTTCTCTGTTCCGTCTTTAGTCAGTTCTGTGTTCACGTCTCGACATTTCTCTGTTCCGTCTTTAGTCAGTTCTGCGTTCACGTTTCGATAGTTCCCGGTTTCGTCTTTAGTTAGTTCTGTGTTCACGTCTCGACAGTTCTCTGTTCCGTCTTTAGTCAGTTCTGTGTTCACGTCTCGACAGTTCCCTGTTTCGTCTTTAGTCAGTTCTGTGTTCACGTTTCGACAGTTCCCTGTTCCGTCTTTAGTCAGTTCTGTGTTCACGTCTCGACAGTTCCCGGTTTCGTCTTTAGTTAGTTCTGTGTTCACGTCTCGACAGTTCTCTGTTCCGTCTTTAGTCAGTTCTGTGTATTTACACCCAACAGTCTGTTCACATCTATAAAAATCATTCATTGACTTGTTACTATTACATTATATACTTATTATTACTGGTTCAACACCCAACACTTCGCCGACGGATATAATTACTTTTTCACTTACATATATTTAACGTAGAATGAATTACAAGTTCACAAGCTGAAGGTGGTTCATATTAAAAAAACTGCAAGTTTTGAAACGAATTTAAAGAATGTTATTAAAGAGGATGTTACAAATCATAGTTTGAGAGATCAGAATGAAATTATACCTAAAAGTAGAACATTATTTGGGGAATGAGATGAGATATTTATTTTAAAATTACAGTAACAAAAAGGGGCGTCATATGACATTTTTGTTTTCTTTTATCGCTACGACTTACTAATTTGATCAAAACTAGACCTAAAATTAGCAATTGACAAAAAACAATTTCATAAAATTTCGATTAAAGCAAGGTTAATATACCTATAGAAACTAAAAATTCATCTTGGAATAATGTATCACTTGCTGTAGATGTCAGATTTGGCTACTTTTGTGAGGGACGGCCTGACACGGCTTCTTTTATAATAGTATAGATTATGGTTTATAGATTTATTATTAAAAACCATACTAAAGTTTCCAGTTTCATTTAACTTAATGTACTCAGATAACACTAAATGTTGTACGAGGAATTTTAATTATAGTTTGTATGAAGTTGTAACTATTTTTGTTTAACTATTAAGGAATTTAATATAGAATTTTTTTCTGTTACAGATTGTTTCCAAAGCCCGTTCATCTTTCGAAAATGGTCGCACAAGGAGCTATGACTTCAGAATACGACAGCTCTCAGCCCTGGAAAAGATGTGCCGTGACAACATGGATGCCATGTGCCAATCACTGGCCAAGGACCTGCACAAGGTTAATCTTCAAGACTTCACATAAAGAAAACTATTTGGATAATTATTGATAAGTCAGCTTATAACTATATAGAAAAATTTCTGTCTGTCGTTGGGGAAATTTGAGTGGGAGAATAGAAGTTGGGTGGAGAAGAGACAAAGTGAATTGAGCCAGGTTGTCTGCATTATACTGGTGTGTCCACCTATAAGTATAAATACTAGAGATTAGTTGTGTATCAAATAAGAAATTGAGTTTAGTTGTTCTGATAAAATTAAATTGAGATTATTGTGGTATCAAATATAAAGTTAGATAAGTCGTGCTCTAGAAAATCAAGTCAAATGGAAATTGAGAAAGGTTGTGTTGTCAAGTATAAAAATTACCATAGGTTATAAATTACCCAGGCATAATATAAAATTATGTAAGTTGCGCAATCGAATACAAATCTGTAATAAGTTGTGCTACGAGTATCAAATATAAAATCTTGTCGTCAGTGGTGTCTCAGGGAGGGGCAAGACCTCGACCTTGCACCCCCAAACACCAGGTCGAGGCGCCTCTACATTTGTAGTTCTTTTTTTTTTAACCAGTAATTCGTGATGCTACGATTCTCCCACCCACACGCCTTGCGCTTGTTCCTCTTCTGATAGTTTCTTCGCCACATTGGCTCTCAATACCTTTCTGATAATTTGTGACTTTAAACGGACCCTCATTGTTCTGAAAAGCTTTACCACTCATTCTCACCATTAGCACGCGTCCATAATAAAAGTTTTTTGGTTTGTCGCTTTGAGCATCAAACTTTATGTAGTCATCATCTTTCTTAGTTAATACAGCATATTCAATTTCGTCATACTGTAGTTTTTCATCAGATTACCTGCTAGATGAAGATGAAGGCTGACTAGGAACATCTGGCAAATCAGTTTGTTTTGCTGTCCATGCAGATGTAAAATGAATATTTGAAATAATTATATGTGTGCTCTAACAATTGAAAAAGCTTTTCATAAAGAAAAATAATTATGAACTTTTAAAAAAAAATAAATGAAAAAGTTCTCCCTACATAAAATAAATACGCTAGAAAAAAGAAAAAGAAGCCGATAGAAAACATACACAGCGGAATGCCTGATCAACAAACTATAATGAGCATGGCTTGCTCAACAAGTCTCAATACAAATTAATAAGTATTCTCGAACATTGACCGTTTGCGCCTTTTATCTTATAAGTGGTACCCATTCGAGTGAGCACTGCAGATATTTATTTATTTTTCAGAGGATAACTTTGCGCGCCCATGACACTGCGCCCCGGGTTAACTCCCCCCCCCCCCCCCCCGCCACTGCTTGTCGTAATATTGTGATTTTTTTTTGTTAGTCTTGTTTTGAAGATATTATTATTTCATACTGTACGAAGACTTGTTTTGAAGATATTAATTATTTCATACTGTACGAAGACGATTATTCCTAGAATGTGATGCGGTTCTAAAGACTTAATAGCACCTTAATTCCTTAATTTCACACTTCATTAATACAAATTGTAATTACTTTTTTAAAGAAATAAACTGCTTTGTTTTAATAGCCCTTGACGAGAGTGTAAAACGTTTCATCCTAACCAAGGACATTCTTCTGATATTTTCCAATTTTAAAGCTATCCGCTATCTTTTTCAGTGATTTTAAATTATTTGTAATTAAAATATTTGTTTCCTTTTATTAATGAGTTTGAATCATTAATTTACACATAAATACCTTGCTTGTTGATTTCAGTTCAGTGTCACTTGTTCATTCAAACTACAGTTGTTGCTGAAATCCACAGACTATTTTTCTTTGTAAAATAATTCTTAATGTAATACTTAGTTTTTCTGTTTCAAAATTTATACTTCTGCCTATGAAAAAGGTTTTAGATAAAAACCGAAACGTTGGCAATGAGAGTTTAATTTGAACCTGGAACTGACCAAGTCGCGATAAACTTTACTTTTTTATATATTATAAATTAACCTGAAGTTCAAATAATTATCAGAAATGAATAATTCAACAGATTATCAATTTTTTTGTGTTGCTAGTGCAGTTTATATGTGTTCCAAGTATGTACATTTAAATTTCTGCTGTCTATTCAGTTGTGGCATGGCTTCACCATGATAAATACTTCTGGTGGTATATGACGTCTGTAATATTAAAAAAACTGTAAACATATTCACTTGTTAGTGTACTGGAAGTATTTAAAAATAGTATTAAATATCGGAATAGGTTATCTTTAAGTGTCTTTCGTAAGGATTTTTGGTAGAACCTTTTATATAATCTAGTTGTTTATTTTCATACTCATGAATCATTAATTACGAATGAATTGATTGAATATTTTATAGCGAGAGACGTTTATTATGAAAAAAACCGTTAAACTGTTTTAGAACTTGAAATAATGTGTGAAAGTTAGGTATGGAGCCGTGTCATTCATTTAGAGATCTTAAAGTCTTCAATAATGTGTTTATTTCAATTATTTAGATATTTTCCTTAAGATATTTGATGTATCCTGTTAGGTTTAGGTTGCAGTGGCCGTCCCACGAGAGAACGCAAATATTGACCCTTTGTGATACACACAATGAACATTGTACATTAGGAGTCCTAAATTTTGCCTAACTCAAGTTTGTTTAAGTAGAGATCTTTTATTAGTAACTGGTATGTCTGGCTCGAGACCGGTGGCTTAACGTCCTCTCTGAGAGACGACAATGGTTGGATTTTTATTCACTTCCCGTGTGAATAAAATTGAAGGTCCAAATAAGTGGGTATTGATCCCCGGATCTTCCAGTCCTGAGGGGAGCACGTAAGCAACTGGACTTAATCGGGGCAGGTTACTAAGTAGTTTATAATAAGGAAAATGACATGCCTCGTCTTTTTTATTTTTAAAACACAACTGACTTTAGATGTGTTCGGACAACACATAATTAATTAAAAACATTTTTCGCTACACCATTTTTGTTTCACTCATATCAGTTTATCTGCCAAAATGTTAAAGTGTAAAAGTGCTGTTTGTTTACATGTCATTCTTTTGTCAGTGATGCAGATATTCTTTCCATCAGTTTTATCTTTATTTTATTGATTATAAGATCTGATAATGCTTCATTTTTTTTGGTGGAGCCAAGGCCAAAAAGATAATTAGTAATAATTGTTGGGATAAATCTTTTCTGAATTCTTTTTATTTTCTTTTGCCCATAATATTACTGTTTCATCTGTTGACCGTCTCTCAGAGAAGACGTTAAGCCGTCGGTCCCGAGCCTGTACGATGGCAGGTACTCATTAAATATCCCTACTCTAAATGGACTTGAGTTATATAGAATTTCGTAGAACAAATATATTAGAATGTTCATTGCGTAGTATCACAAAGAGCTAACGTTCGGCCTATGTGTGCTCTTTGTGGGGCGGCCACTGCAACCTAACCTAATCCAATCTTTCTGTTAACTGCCATATTAATTGTATATCCCATTTTTTCCTCTAGGAAAGTAGTTCTTAAGAGCTGTTATTAGTTATGTTAATAGTGGAGTCAATGGTTCCCATGTTTATTCGATAAAACTTCAGGGTTTCATTTTCTGGAGTGTTTTTATTTTAGTTTATTTTCACTCCAAAATTCTGGAGTGTTACAACTCTTTTTTTCAATATAGAGTTATCTTTTGCTCACCCACGCGGACTACTAGGTTTTACTATTTTGTTATGTCTGGATGGTTATGTTTTGTGAATACGCATCCAAAACTTAAAAAACACCCTTTTTAAGGAAATTCAACAATATATAGTACTTGTGGGGAAGTAATTTATATTTGAAAATAATTACATAAGTCCAGTAGATAACTATTTACGTCATTTAGAATAAAAAATACTGGAATGTAAATTATTTATTTGAATAATTTAAAAATATACTTATCTAAATGAATCTTAGAAAAATAATGTACTACTAATTTCACTATTTACTTTTCATGTATTCATAAAATCTCTAAAGTGATGATGGGAACAAACTGAGCATATTGTTTTCATTAATGGAAATATACTCTTAACTTTGAACTATCAGGTAGTTCTTAACTTTAATGTCAGAGTTACTTAAACTACTCAAGGCAGTGATAAGGCATAGTATTATATCACCTATTAGGAGGATAACATTTGATGATTTTATTATAATGTCAATTAATCAGTGCTTCTACTCTTAATTATTGATGATGGTTACTTGTCTGATTTTTGTCACTTCTGTAACAATGGTTACAATTTCGTTGTAATTGACTGTTGGTAAAATGGAGACATTAAAATTAATCATTTGGATTAACTTGTTTGATAATAGTCTTTTAAGTTTTCTACTGCCTATTCAAAAAATTGTGTATTTTTATCATGATAAATTTTAATGTGAGACATCTCCAATATGTATGTTGTACTATCCTTGGATTGAACGCTGTGACATGTAGTTCAATCACAAAAAGTGGTTATACCTGCCCCTCCAACATACATTCACAGCCGTATAACAAAAATATTAAGAATGGGTTGTGGGGTCCCTCATAAACCGAACCATGAGTACCAATGTTGTCCAATGAGTTGATCAATGAGTACCAATCATGTCTCCAATGTTGAGTTAAATAAAAATTACGTTATCATTGTGTCACTGAGAAATTAATCAGTATTACTTGTTTCAGAGTAAAATGGAGGCCATACTCGCAGAAATTAACATGATCTTTGAAGAAATTCGTTACGTAAAAACTAACCTCAGTGAATGGATGAAACCAGAAAAGGTAATTTGGTTCTTGTTTTTTTAAGTTTTTTTTTCTAGAAATTTAGGTTATTTATTTATTTTAATATTGTATAGTTAATGTTCCTATAGTAATATTCAGAATATGGTTAATATTCAGAAGTATGGTACATTTAGAATCTATATTTATTATATTAAAATGTATACATTTTATATTTAATCTATCATACACTTTTTTCAATGATAAAATTGTACAGCAGACTTGCTGTACACCCATTTGTGGATAATATTTTATAACATCAGAAACAAAACGCATAGGAATTATTATTTATGAATCTTCGTACTACGATGGAGTTTTGTTCACTTCCTACAAGCACTTAGTAATTTTCTCTTCCATTGGTCATCCTTTTCTCTTGGTTATCGTGGATGTTACGTTTTTCTGGTCATCCATAGACCACTCTGAGGTTTTGGATGCCCTGCGAGATTTTCTTGATTGCCCATCTCATTCTATGATTATGTTACTCCTTCCCCTAATTTAATCATCAGCCAGTCCTAAACCAAAGAAGGTCTTCTGTTTGATGGTTCTTATTAATCTTAAGCCACATTCTAACGGCTAGAATTTTTATGGGTATTAGCAATTTTTTTAGCAGACCTTCTTAAATATAACCATAATTGTCTAAAACTTTTTTTGACCAGGTTTTCGAACTTGATATAATGTACACTAAACACCCAGTACTACTAAGATACACTTTCGAACAAGGTTAAACCAGCTATTGGAAGAGAGATGTGGATCTCAAAGGATAGGTGTGGTTTTAAGATCTTAGATAAGAGTAATCCATGAAATAATGATAATAGTGAATAGTTGTGTTAAATTAGTGGATAATAATAAAGGAAATTAAATAATACACACTAAAAGGAGAAGTAATGACTAACTTAAGTAAAGGAAAATAAAAAAAACAACCTTCAAAGGTAATGATTGAGTTCCAGAGCTTCTTGCACCAAGGAGATTAATTAATATGTTCTTCTTTGAAGCTCTTAAGGTAACATGGGTTGAGTAGTTGAGTAACAGGTATGTGATTAAGAAATCGAAATCAGTAATTAAACTTAATACCGTGAGAATAATATCAATGTGAACGATAATATTATTAGAACAATGAATAATAATTCGTACTAAAACCAGCATACAAAACTCACACTGTGTGCAATTGTCGGTCCACGCAGTTTCAGGAAGTACAAGAAGATAGTTTAGGAAGATGGATAGGATAGGACTTGTGGTTGAAAAGGGAAGTGAAAGAAGGCTGATGTCGCTTCTTTCTCTTAACTGGATTAGGGGACTTGGGAGAGTCATGGAAACAGATAAGTTTCCAACAAGAAGTTGGGAGGTGTTTTGTGAGAAATCGACCGGGGGGGGCTCATTGAATATAGGCAAAGTCGAAGAAGAAGCAGGAAAAAAAATTCTTAGAATAAGGTTATTAACGCATGAAAGAAAATTAGTTGTGAAAAGAGAATCGTACTCACTCTTTCACACCCACAGTTCAGGACTTCAAAGGGTAGAAAGATAAGATATGATTCATACTGAATATGTGTATAGTTTGATTTTTGTTCTGCAGATACCGAAAAGGCTGATGACGATATTCAATGACACTATTATAATGAAAGAACCCATGGGTGTTGTGCTGATATTGGGAGCATGGAACTACCCCTTCCAGCTAAGTTTGATGCCACTAATAGGAGCCATTGCTGCTGGCAACACTGTTGTCCTCAAGCCTTCTGAAGTATCCCCGCATTCGTCGAAATTAATGGCTGAAACGATTCCCAAGTACCTTGATAATGTCAGTTTAAAATTTTAAATTAGTGACGTTTTTATCTATGTATTAGATCCAGGGCCATTATTGATTCTCATATTACGAGAATATGACTAATATTTAAAAAAAGAAGTATGGTCAAAAATCCACTGCCTGCTCCTGTTAATTAGGTTGTTAATCACAAGAGGATTTTGTTAAGTTTGAAAAAGAGAATTTTTACAGTATTTGAAATAATAGTGCAATCGACTAGAATTTTATCTGAAAATATATCTAATAAATAACCTATATATTATTACAAATTATTTTACCTGGTTTTACGTAAGTTTCCATTGTCAGAATGGAAAATACAATTTTTTCATTGTTACTTTCTCATGTTTTTTTTTGTTGATAATGTTTAGCATAATTTCTATCACTTCTTTGATTTGTGAGCAGAATTTCTCAATAGTGAAAATTAGTAAGACAGGAATTAAGTTTTTTTGCAACCTCAAATCTTTAGTCAGTGTTAAGCAGAGCATAATTGCTTGACCAACTTTTATAATAAACTGGTGAAATCTGCACTCAGATGAAGTGCCACGCCTGATACCATCAAATGTAACTTAACCTTTCATTTAATAGGGTTTTTTTGTTGTTTTTTTTAATTCAAATATTTTGTATGCGACGTTCTATTTTAACATGTTATTTAATTTTCTTCTTTATCTATAATTGATTATTACAAATATTTATTCTTTTGAATTGTAAAATTTTGAATATGGTTCTCACTCTGGAAAAAATCATTCCCTGCTGATCTTTGCGTATGAATTATAATCACTTTTCTTAAGTGCAATCGTATATTTAGATGTGCCTCAATAATATATCAGGTTGTCATAGTAATGTTAGAGTTATAGCTATAGCAGACCCTAAGACTGCACAATCTTTGAGCAGCTTAAAAAGCTTAAAATTCTTACGCACTTATTTTTTTATTATTTGAAATATATCAATTTCTGTATTTAAATTACTCCCATTTATGTTTATATTTCAGATTAACTCATTAAAATAATTGTATGTGAGAATCTATTATTTAAAGGAAAGCTTAATTTGCGAACTATTTACTTTGTTTTGTTCAAAATAATGTTACATTTTGATATAATGTTATAATATATGTATATTTTTTTGTTTTGAAATATGTAGCGTTAAATAAAGCTTCTGGCTGCTCACTTACCAAAATTCATTTTAATGCAATGGTCCAAATTGAAAATTTTAAATTATTAAAATGTTGTAAATTAAAAATTGAAATGTTTCCTAAATTGTAATAAATACTTTTATTGACTTGAAGATATTTATCTTTGCATAGGATTGTTACCCTGTTGTTGAAGGAGGCGTAGATGTGTCTACTGAATTACTTAAGGAGCGATTTGACTATATCCTCTACACTGGTTCAACCTCAGTTGGAAAGATTGTTAGAGCTGCATCTAATGAGTATCTTACTCCTGTAACTTTGGAACTTGGAGGGAAAAGGTAACTACATAAAATCAAGTAGAACCTGTAAATAGTTCACACGATGTGAGCCACTTATACAAATAGTAATTTGAAAGATTTTTGCCTCTTGGTATACGAAAATGCGCGCACTTTCAATCCTCTTTCTCTCTCTCTTTTTCCTTTTCCCTCTCCCCATATAAGTATACAATTGAAAATTAATATTTTATACGTATTATATATAACAAGATTTCACATAAACACGTGAAATAACAATCAATGATCAAACCACAATAGGAAAAGAGAATCAGGTAACTAGTTACCTTTTTATAATAATATTGAATCTACCTTAATTCAAAACTCATGAAAGTTTTATCATGTGTTATTTATATTAATACAATAATAATAATATATGTAGCAAGTTTGACTTTATATGTAGAATCAACAGAAATTGTGACCTTTATAATATGGCTGAAGTTTTCTATATTCATAATTTTCTTAAACTGAATTGTTATAGATTTGTACAACGCTTGTGTTGTAATAATCAAAAGCTCATTTTTAGCCCATTGTACCTTGATGACACAGTAGACTTTGAAGTTGCTTCAAAAAGAATCCTGTGGGGCAAGTGTGTGAACGCCGGCCAGACCTGCATTGCTCCAGACTACTTACTCTGCTCCAAACAAGTGGCGGACAGGTTCATTAAGGAAGCCAAGAAGGTTTTGTCTGAATGGTACGGTAGCAACTCGGTGGATTCTCCTGATTATTGTAGAATCGTCAGCAGCAGACATTTTGGGTAAGAATATTCATGTATTATATTTATTCGTTTAATATGAATATAGGTCCATCATGTTTAAAAACACATTCCTCTACCTGGCAAACTCGTTCAGGTAGGTGATTCACTGGTTGCTTTGTTTATTCTTTTCATTTTACTTTTGTTGTCATACTCCCAGAAAAACTCTACTAGAACTTCCGTGTGAGCATTTATGTCTTTAGAGTAAACGAATTTCGACTATGATTTATGTAAATGAATTAGCTGTATCCTTTAGATAAATTATCGAAACTGGTATACATATTACATTTGTTTGTACACATCAGTGACTCTAGTACTGTTTTGCGATGACCAAAAAGGTCATCTGAATGGTGGTTTGTACCTCAAAACGGGATGCGTTCTCAGCACCAAGGACCCTATGACCTTCTGGTTAAGTTTTCTCGAAAATAACCTTTGGAAATGTTTGTTTTACTTGTGTCTCTCTCTGCGGAGAGGTGCTACAAAGCTTGAGGGTAAAGGCTACCTAGTTCTCGGTGATGAGTGTTGATCTATTCGGCGTACATAGCGCTAGGAAATTACACCAATCTATGGGACTTTTTATTTCACAATTACTTTCATGTATTATGGAGTTCACTTTAGTGTCTTGTGCACAAAAGTGAAGTATATCAAGAAAAGTTATTGGTAATGCTTTAAGTAAAAGGAATGATATGCGAGTGGGCTTTTCAAGGTTATATAAATGGAGGTCATAAACATTTGGTTAGTTTGCTGCATTCTTTGTTCTTTAGAAGTCAATTTCTGGTTATACAGTTCTCTGTATCTGTTGTCTGAATAGTTAAAATAACATAATTAAAACTAATAATTAATAATAATAATTATAAAAAATTTTTAAATACAAAATTTATGATGGATTTGATTTTGACAAAAATCATTTTGTTTTGTTCAAGTAGAAAATCTATTTTGGGAGAGATTATAGTTTAAAGAGGTTCAGTTTGCGACCGTGTTCTACATCATTAAGTAGTCCTTAGCATTGGATTCATATCGGTCTATTTGTTAATTAATACAAAGAAATTATTATGGGAAAACATCAGGAAAGCTCAAAACGTATATTACTGATTCGTACACATTGAGGTATAACCTTAAACTTGTTTGTTTCAATATCAATATTTTGAAAAATCTAGTATTTTTCATGTAATGAAAATGGGTTGATAATAGTCTAAGTGTGTATTATATTTCATAAATTGACTACACAATAATTTATTGCTGCCTTCTCAGTTATAGTAATTTAGAATACATACCGCCACATTGTTATGGGTCCTTTATATTTCTTTATAATCAAGACCTTATTTACCTTTCCAGGAGACTGAGCAAGCTCTTACAAGATCACAATGTGAGTGTAGGAGGAGAATGCAAGCCAGAAGAGAATTACATTTCCCCTACCATCATCAATGACGTCAAACCAAGTGACCCTATCATGCAGGATGAAATATTCGGCCCCATTCTGCCTATTGTCCACGTCGACAGTGCTTATGATGCCATCAAATACATCAATCAACGGTATCTCAGTCAAGCTTTACAATCTTATAAACGTATTTCAATGTAAACTTGGCCTTCGATTTTTTGATTTCCCATGCATTAAGTACTACTACATAGCGACTCACTTTTCACAGCTTCACTGTTTCGCATATGTATTTTTTTATAGCAATTTTCCACTATAGCAAGGTGTTCTGCCTTGTTAATGTTTAGACTATAAACTTTCAAGTTTATCAAATTGGAAAATCAGTAAATATATCTTAAAACTTAATTTTAAACACAGATTATAACACCCAATAATAATCTTTGTACACGCTTTTGACATAGATACTGACTAGGCCATTAGGCACTTGGAGAAAAAAAAAACAGGTTTTGCAACGAGGTAATCGATATTTGTACAAAAGCTTCTGTGTTCCTCAAACAAAGTTGATTGACCAATATGGATCTTCCTCTAGAGGCTGACCGATGTAGCCTAATGGCAGAATTCACAGTCATTTGAGCACCAAACAGGTCCAGTGGTGTGACATTTAAAATAGTATCTAAGGCATTGGTTGGGGTAGTCTTAAGGCAGCCAGTAACCTAAGGAAACCTTTTCACCTTTCTCGACTCTCTAAGACGGATACCTACTTGCCAGGCTTTCCACCATACAGTCACATCATAAAACAACACAGGTCTAACGACCGCTTTTTTCATCCAATCAATAGTTTTTGGATTTCTTACCCATAGCCCTACCTCATAAGTAAAGAGTATGACCTTCCTATCGCATTCCTTGATGTGGGGCTTCCCGCTAAGCTTCTCATCTTGCATAAACCCTTGATATTTTGCCTGATCCGAAAGGCCTAATCGGGCTCCGTCCAAAGAAGGCGTGTGCATAAGTTGAATTTAAAAACGACAAACTGATGCACAGTGAGACTAATATGGCCGTGGTGCTCGCATGTGGCCGATGAGTTTCATGTCCTTAGTTCCATAATAATAGTAGCATGTCAGATTTTTTTAGATCAATGATTTGAAGCTTGTAAATTCTTATTATTATAAAGCACCAGACTCTCCAGACCCGTTGGGTCATCCATCTCCTTCCTTTTTAATGCAATCATGTTCACGTAAATGCAGATGAACTATAAATTACCATACTGAGAGCAACATGTAATTGGTCATGTTGAAATACTGCTTTACCTCAATGAACTAAAACTTTCTGTAAAGTTTCTCCTTATGAATAGTCATGGCAAATTCTAACTGAATTGGAAATTGAATTCTTGAAAAAGAAATGTTACCATCTTTAGATAAAACAAATTTCAATCATGGAATTAAAACTTTTTCCCCTTGAAATCGTGATGCAATAATTTTACAAGCAATGACTTTATTTTAAAGGTAATAATAGCTCCTCAGTTATTAGCCTTGTTTCATTATATAAGTGCGCTAGATCAGCATTCCTTATACACATGACAGGAGCTCCTTTTTTTAATTCATGATTATGTTTTGGAAGCAAAGTGCAAAAAGTCCCCTTGGCGCAGAGAGTAGCTCCAAGAATTAAAAGTAAATATGTGTAATAAAAAAAAATCATCTGAACAACGATAAGATTCCAAAAATAGGACTAAGATCTCCTAGAAAAAAACTAGTTAGGTTTATTCTCTAACAAAAATAGATTTTACATCTGGAGTCAGTAATTTTATCTGACTTATGATGAGAGAATTTATTTGTGATCCTTCTTTCTTTTTAATGCCCATATTTGTAAAATCATATATGATTTTATGATATAAATTAATGATATGATATAAAGTAAACTCACTGTTTTCTTTAATATTTATTTGAATGATCCAACATAAACTGAAATTGACAGGTATTCCAAGTTTGACCTGTGTCCAAACATGTAAGGAATCATCTTTAGTTGACATAAACAAATTGAACGTCATTTTTATAAGGTTTTGATAAATTTTGGAAACTTGTTGCAAGGAAGTCCACGTGGCGGAGAGTGTAGTGCGCTGGACTCCCTATGCTAAGGTCGTAGGTTCGATTCCCACAAAATTACGTTTATTTTACTGTTCATTCAGACAATGTACTGAAAAGAAAACAAACAAGATTGGTCATCAGAATATACATAGATTGTTTCCTTGTGTTGTCCAAAGGCGAAACTTTGGAACACATGTTAATGCCACTTTGTGGATAATTTTTAATACCAAATTATTCAAATAAATCTAAATAAATAAAATAATAATTTTGTCTGTACATTGCTTAGAGCTGTTTTATTTCAAATTTTCTTTACGTTTCATGCATTAGAGAAACTGAATCCACCCTTAGAAAACTTTCTGTCGATTTGTCACACCGATATCGAAGCAAACTTCGGTATTGAAAGTATGATTTGAACCTTATGTCTTCAAAAATAAATGCAATTTTTCGATTTTAAATATTTTTTTTTATTTTATCAAACATAGTTATTGTGCATATATCTTGCTTGAATCATGTTAAGAAGGCTATATCTCTAGCTTAGGTCATATAAGAAATCTTTATTTAGATGACTTAAACAAATATACCAATAAGAGTTATCACTGTCAATCATGTACAGTGCATTCATTTTATTAACTGTTGGTATAATTTCCGAACACTGTGACCCCTAGGGAAGGTTTTTCAATTTGGTTTGTGTTTCCAAGTATTAGGGTATGTCTTGTTTAAAAAAATAATTTTTGGATTTTCAAACCGACTATGTGAATTTTTTTCTTTAAATCGTTCATTGCCGTCAACTGTTCAGCCATTTCAAGTTGAAATTACAAAAGGAAATGACACATGAATCATGAAAAGTATTAAATTTTAAGAATAATATTTACTCTGTAAATAAAAGCTGTAAAAATTAAGTTATAGGGTTTAAGGTTATCATGGTTATCTATAACTTAGTGTAAGTATAAATAGGTTAAAATTAAAATTTTGAATACTGTGTGAAAGTATCATGTTTATGAATGGAAATTGTTTAACATTTTTGTTGTCAGTTTTTACTTCGAAATGTGAAAGAAAATTGTAGTTTAAATTGAGCAAAAAAGGAAAGTAAATACTGTGTCTCTTAACAAGGATTTTCAACGAATGAAATATAATTTATTGGCATAGACATAACGTTGGATTAATCAAATTAGCATGTAATTAAGCAATTATTAATATTAATAATTTAATTAATCTAAATGGGGAGTGCTGCGCCAGGAATTAATAGCATCACTGGGTGAGGTTACTCCAGAGACCATAGTTCAAAAGATGCTCCAGAGTGAAGAAAACTGGTCAAAAGCTGCAAACTTTGTAGAGACGGTTCTCCGTCATAAGAAAAATGAAAGCACGAGGCAAGGAAAACGATAATTCATAGATGAACGAATGGGGACAAGAAGGTGAATCCTATTCAGGAGGACTGAGGACCGGCATGAAGTAATGTGCAAACGGTTTCCGTGTCGGATATTGCCAGGAAATAGAATGTGGTTTTTTAGTGGGTCCGGGACCCCCAACCCCACATACCCTAAGCAAGACGTCTTGCTAAGGGATCTGATGAACAGATTTTTCCACATCCTACGACGAAAAAAAAATTTAATTAATAAAATTAATTAATAATATTATTCTTATTGGTAATATTAATAATTAAGTAATCAATTAAGAGTAGCATAATAAATAATGCACAAATAGTAATATATTTATTTTAAGTGTAGTTTTATTTTGTTTCAGAGAGAAGCCGCTTACTCTGTATATATTTACCAATGATAATAAAGTGAGAGACCTGATAATGGAAAATACTTCTTCAGGTTCTGTTTGTGTCAATGATACCCTCCTTCAATACGCAGGTATCTTGCTCACCAACATTAAATCATTCATTACATTCACTGAATCTACTTATTCTAATAATACAATTGCAGAGGAAATTTCATTTAAATTTGTTAAGTCTTGAGTAATATCAGCAATTGCATTGAATTTGGATTTATGGTCAATATAACATATAAATTTAAAAAAAAAAACAAATCAAATTAAAAAGTGAACGCGAAGGTATTTCATTATATATTGTTCGTTTTATTTGATATTAGTGAATCATATCAATCTCAGTATTAAATAATCATAGTTTGGAAACTCTGACGTCATATACTTACAGGTTAAAGTAATACTGTGTTTAGAATTTGTTGACGTTAGTGAAAACGGATACAGGAACTGGCTTACTTGAAAAATCCAAATTGTACTTTATTTCAATTTTTTTTTTAGTAACTGAATGACTGTTAATCGTCAAGTCACTAGTTCAAATAAAACAAATGACGAAAGTTTGGCCTTTTAATTTTATTGGTTAAACTTGGGATTGAAGTATTACAATTTGTTAATTACTTCAATTTATCTTTTTTTTTCTGATTTATGTAATTTTGAAAAGTTCTGTTTGGTGTACAGATTGTTACAAATATCATTATCAACTTTTAGATCAATAAGTATCAAATAATAATCATCTAAAAGTTTGATATTATGTTTACTTATAATAAAGCTGAGTGTACACCATATCAGATTTTGCGTATTGCAGATTGAGAATAAACCATTCCAAGTGGTTAACGCTTTTCTAATATCTGTTAACTTCTCTGTATCTAGGATTAAAAATATAAATTGATTCAGTCTTCAAACTTAGTAGTATGAATTAGTACTACGGATGAACATTTTTTGTTATTGTTAGTAATGTAACTTATTATTTGAATTTAAAAAATAAGCAATATTATTTTAATTCAAATTAAATGTGAAGTATTTTATTTTAGAGTAAGGAAAAATGGTACTGTTGATTTATGACTGGATCACCATTGTCAACCCTTTAGACAGGTTCCATTATGTTAGATGTGAATATTACTACAAGAATATATACTAAGATTCCTGTACAGAGAACTGCCAAGAAATAAGAATGCATAGTTCTTTGTGTCACTATCTGCTTAGTTGAGTTCTAAGAGCTTTTCAACATAATCGAGTTTATAGTTTTTCTTTAACGTTTAAACATCATTGGTTTATATTTCTACAGTTATATAATATTGTATATCATATGACACATAATTAAATTTAATTTATGTAATTATGGTTAAGTGTATATTGTATATTAAGTCTATGGTTAACTAATTTTACTTTTTTTTTTAAGTTAATACTTTACCGTTCGGAGGAGTTGGTCACAGTGGCATGGGTGCTTATCATGGAAAATTTTCTTTTGATACATTCACTCACAATAAGAGCTGTCTGGTTAAGGGATATAATTCCATTGAAGAAATGTTGGCAATGTAAATATTTATTTTTTACATCTTGACATGTTTCGCTTCACAAATCTGTTTGTTGTTTATGGGACTTCTGTTTTACTATTTTCCAGTTTAAGTTTAAGAAATGCTGGTAACCAAACTATGTTTGATTAAAAAAAGTTATGTCACTTTTGTATGTTGGTGTTTTTTGGGGTTCAATATTTGTTACCAGAATTTCAGATCTAAGAAATGCAAAAATTGCATACTTAGAGCCGAAATCGAAACCAGTTTGTTTGTAATTATGACTCAGTTATTCAGTACCATGATTTGCAAAACAAAAGATGATTTGTTTGTTAAACTAAATAATAAGTTATTTAAGCTTTACCCTTTACTTGCAATGTTAATTTTTACTAGAGGTAGAACTATGACCGAGTTCAGAATTTGTTTAATCTATGGGAAATCGTGGTAAGAAGCATAGGTCTGAGGTTCAGACTGAGCTTTTCGTGTAGATTGACCCATTAAAGAAATCATAATGAACTGAAGATTATCAGAGGTGCTGTGTACATATTACAGAATGTGTGGATTGGTAAAAAAAAATTAAGGAGTCAACAAGTTTATTCATGCATTTCATCATTACCACAGATGTTAGTATTATTAATATTAAACAAGTTTATGTTGAAGTTGACACGCGCACTCATTGTGCCGTTGATGCAGTTTAGTTAGGTCTGTTTAAGACATGATGTTTGCCTTAAATAGGATATAAATTTGAGTTACTAGCAGTTGATTTGATAATGTGATTATGCATAAGAGTACTTACATTTAAACAGGAATCTTAAAAAGTGTAGCCAGTGAAGAAAGAGCTATAAAAATGTAGTTACTCGAAATATTTATTGTAAGATAATGTATTTCATCAGTATTATTTAGCTTGATTTCATTGTTAAATAAAAAATGAATCTTTTAAACTCAACAAAATAGTTTGTAGTCTTGCGATAATAAACGATAATTATAATAATCATAACATTAAACTAATTTTTCATCACTACTTATAGTGCACAAGTCAATGCTAGTATTTTGTTTGGAACTTTCATTTGTTTACTTACGTGGATAGATAATTTTAAAAAATTCATTAAATTTGTTGTTCATCTTTTGAATATGTAATTAATGGCTAATAAAGATTGGTTCCAAGTGAGTGAGCCACCTGAAGTGATTCCCGCAAGGAGGTTGTATGAGGCCCTTAGCCTCCCTCTTCAGACAGCCTCCTGATCTTTTTGCTGACACATTCAGTCTTTTCTATCACATCACTTTCAGAGAGCTTAAGTCCTTTAACCCTGATCTTGTCTTCCTATTATACCCTTTGCCTACCACTTCTTGTCTTACACCTCTTATTAGTAACGCCTTCTGGCTGTACACTTTTGAATCTTTTACTCTTCTATCGGTTGGCCCCCTAGCTGTCATTCTAGTGTCACTGTCTGGATGTTTGGCCTCTCAAGGTAACTCTATAGTCTCCTGACTACCCTATTCTTCTATTATCCTACACATACTCGACTATCTCTCCGATAGATAGGTAGGTAACATTACAAACGAGTGAGATTCAACTACTAATGGTATATTTCAAGAAGAACATCTCATAATTTATCCAGCATTGGTTTATATTTGTTGTATTATACCGTAATTATTTTAAATTAATTGTGACTATATAATTTTTTCCGTAAATAATGTCTACGGTACACAGACCCCAAATGCTATTTGTGAAAACATGTATTACTTTCAGAAATCCTAACTCGTTGAGTTATCCTTTAATATTTCTTTGTGTACATAGTTAAATGCCATCAAGAGTTATATTTAACTGAGTTTTAAAATTTGTATATATATATAAAGTTTAAACCACAATAGAAAAATGAAAACAATAGAATAAATAATAGAATAAAAAAATAATAGAATAATAATAATAAAATAAAACAAATAGAATAAATACAATAGAATAGAGCAGTTACTTTACAGAAGTGGGTGCATCCTTCTCAGTTGTTACTTTATTTGCTTTCTGATGACATAATTTGAAAGGCCTCAGAGCATTTATTCTATTGTTTTCATTTTTCCATTGTGGTTTAATCTTCTTTGGTGGCATAACGTGTTTATTTATTGTGTTATTTCACACAGTAATCAGACCAGTAATCAGTGATTAGTATATAAAATGCCATTACATAACCTATCGACTAGCTAATGTAGGAAAATGAAAACTGCTCTCAACTAAGTTATAGTGGGAATTGAGAATACTGCATTGTCCATCCTGCAGTCCTATTAATCCATACAATATTCGGGGTGAAAATTCTATTACTGAGAATTGAGATCAGTCTCAATGGGAAAACATTGTGAAAAAGAGTATCAAAATACATAAATTAAAGAAATCATGTGATGTTAATTTTCAGTTTGTTTTATATCTATTCTGCTGCGTTTTTGATCTGATTTGCTTAGGGTCCTAGAGCTGTGTTACAGTTCAACTAAGATTGCATGCGGTTTCAGATTTAGTTACGTTTAAAGTGTCTTAATTCTATGGTTCTGAATGTGTGGAAAACATTACAAATGCTTTTAATTTTTTTTAATTATATCATTTTTATTGCAGGTCACGTTATCCTCCCTATTCAGAGAAAAAATTGAATATCATGAAAATGTTATTAGGTGGATTTAAATTACCCAATATTCCTTACATGGCTCAAACAATGGTATTTTTAGTTGGAATGACTGCTGGATTCTGGATTCGAAAAATGTACCCCGTAAGTGACTTTTCTGTTATTTGATTATTATAACAGTAATATAACTGTATCGTAATACAACATAAATTTTATTATTTTACAAAAGTAATATATAAATTGTTAACTACTTATGTGAGTATTAGCAACTAATCATATTAAAAGTTGATGATCTGTTTCTAATTGAGTCTATGAACTAGTAGTGTGGTTCAATAAGTATTTTTTTACATATGGTTTATTTTTAATCGTATATATTGTCTATCTGATTATCTCTAAATCGTTATAATTAGTTATATTCTTGTCTTTGATTAGTATAATTCTATATTAGCTGCAGTTCATTAGATACTTATATTCATATTTTATAAATGTTTAGTTGATAGTAGGATATTCTGTGTTTATGCGTTATATGTTAGATCTCTTCAATTGGAATCTATTTCGTTTTGATATGTTCAGTACATGAATTTCTTTTGTCAATAAGTATGCTTTATTACACTTTAATTATTTGGTGTTTCTTTAGATGATCAATCAATTTGTCTCCTTTAACATTACACTGTTATTATTTTACTTCAGTTTGTTGAAGCATTCACATCGCCTCTTATGCAAGTTTAATTACCTAGAAAAATGCTTAATAAACTATCTTCTGCACTCTATTAAAAAATGATAAATTAGTAGTAGCACACTTTTTTCATTAAACGTTTAGCGTGATGAACGACTAGTTCATTAGAGTAAACTGTCAATGAAATTGTTGTCATGATTTTTTTCATTATTCAAATGTTAGTAGTTGAGAAGATAGGAAATATTTGTTGTTTTGTATGTCGTTATATGTTAAATCCTTCTTCAAGTCTTGGGAATCCTATTTCGTTTCTGCCATAAATTGTTCAAGGTCACAATGAACCCTTTCGTTTTTGTGATCACATCAAGAGTGTGTGCGGCCTTTAACATTACACTTTTACTATTTCTGTTTGCTTCCAGAACATTTTCTGGAGTGGCTACAAATCGCACCGTGTGATGGGTCAAATTTTACTACAAAAATAACACTTAGCCTTAGAGTCTAGATGATGTGTATAGTTCTCCAGTAATATTTCAGCATGGGAAATCCACTTTATTGACCATTTTATGATTACAGCAGAGGTTATTAGGTTAGGTTATGTTGCAGTGGCAGTCCCACAAGGGAGCACACATAGGCTGAACATTGGCCCTTTTGATACCACACAATGAAGATTGATACTACATTGGAAGTATTAAATTGTGCTTAACTTCAACTGTATTTAGAGTAGGGATCTTTAATGAACGTCTAACATCTTGCAGGCTTGGTACCGACAGCTTAACGTTCTCTCTGAGAGACGACTTGCTCAGGTTTATTCACCTCGCGTGTGAATAAATCTAGGGCAGAGTGGGTATTGAACCTCGTAGCAGCCCAGAGGTGAGCACGTTCTCACTGAGCTGGCAAATTCTAAAAACTTTTATTGCTTTCGATAATAGTGAAGTTTGGGAAAGCTACTTTATCGTACTCTTTACTAAAACTAGTACTAATTTTAACTTGTTTAAAGATTATAGAAACATAATATTTCATAATTATTGCCTTAATATGAACATCGCGTTATAGAAATTTCTTACATTTAAAATAGTAGAAGAGGAACTTCACTAACAACTATTGGAACAGTCTTTGCAAAAATATGAATAGACAAAAATCAGTTGTTTGGAAATATTGTGAGAGGAAGAGAGGAAATATTGAATTTATATAGAGATTCACTGGTGTATAATATTTGGTATGATTTCTCGGAAATGTGCGAAATATAAGAAACAAAATGTAGTCTCAGTTAGTCCTTTCATTTAGATCATGTGATATCTCTATATCAGTCATTTGCAAATTTTAACCCGCTACAACTTCGTTTGGAACTCTACGAACCAGATATCGTATTTCTGAAAATAAATTTTCATTTTTACACTATTTGAATCCTTTTTACGTAAATAAAATTATACATAACATTATACATTAGTCATTTTAAGAGGAAAAAAATTATACTCTACCTTCACACTTACTACGTTGGAAGGGGAAATAAAAATAGAGTTGCTAACGTAAAATCTTAGTTGCTGTCGTGGCTACAGTTTAAACAAATAGAAAAACCCTTAAGTCTTAAAGAAATACTCTGGGCTGCTTCTTGGATATAGGAATTTTTAATAATATGAATTCGATTCTATTGAACAATTACTAACATATAAATATATTAATACACAAACTGTAGATTGGATTGCTACAATCTAAGGCAAGAATAATTAGTGAAAGTATAGGAACCACTGCAACTGAGGCTAAGGCGACTAAAGACTGTCCTGAGGGAGGTGTGCTACCTTAGTGCGGTGATTACTTGTGGAAGGAAGACCTACTAGTTACTCGAAATATCTTAATAAAGGCTATGATATGTAAGGACGTGCATACGACTTTGTCATTGTGAGAAGAATGCTTCTTGATACTGCCTTTGAGTTTAAGGAGCATGCTCCACTCATTCCCCAATGATGGGTAAAGAGAAAAATGTGCTATAAAGAGCACATAATTCATAACTAAATTAAAATATTTGATTGATTTAGAAATGGCAAGAGATAGGACAAAAGGGCATATTTGGCCACGGTGCGCACGGGTTTGATGAAACTACAGCAGTCAGTTTAATAATAATATCGATACAGGTTGTTCTACATCAGTGAGTCAAGTTTTTTATAACTAATAATATGGAATATCCACAATATTAATGTGGTTTGAATATAACCATTAATTTAATTATCTATACTTTCATAATTCACTGCCCGGAAGCATGATATTACTTTAACCTATAGTGACAGGTAAAGTTCTAGACACGAAACGTACAGTAAAATAAAACCAAAACTCAATTGATTGTCAACGAGATTTGTATTATGTTAACTTATAGTAAAGTAGAGTGTAGAGACCAGCTCAGATTTTTTTCTCTTGAGCTGCATTTTTATCTGTACGGTAATGTATTTGAGATTATCTTCCGTTTTATTAGAATATGTGTATAATAAACTCATCAAAGTAACTTCTTTCCTTTTTAAGGAGCTTTTTAAGCTGTGCCCTAACAGAAAATTTACATACTATATTTTTGATTAATCTATCAAGGAGTGTTTTGAACTTTCAAGGCAGTTTGATACTATTTGTTTGTAGAAATGTAAAAACACTGGCATCGACAGTTTTTATTGAATAGTAGGTAGATATTATGACAAATATTGTTTCTTCAACAGTATGAATTAAAATGTATCTGATCTTGTAAACCAAATCAAAATAAAAACGAAGTGCATAAATCCAAATCTTAATAAATCATTTTTAAAACATCTATTTTGATATCATTTTATTGAATCTCAATTACAAAAAAAAAATAAAATAAAAATAATGTTACTTCAGATTGTAATTGATGGACTGATACTGCTACAAATTTAACAAATATTAATTGGGGAATGAACAGGATCATTATATTTTGAAGGAAATTACATTTTCACTATAAAAGGAAATGTAACTATTAGTTCCGTAAACTATTGAATATAGAATAGCTATACGATATTCTTGAAACATTATTTGATTGGATTCTAATTACAGTCACTCTTTAAATTTAATTAATATCTCTCTTTTGTGACATCCTGAGTTCACATTCTCTTACTGTTCATTTACATTCCCTTGAAAGTTCTTTATAACCTTATTTTAGTGAACTGAAGTCCTTTTTGTTTGTTTTAGTTAAGACTTCATCACCCACTCAAGCTAAAACTAAATTGGTTCTAGCAGCCAGGGCAAAAGAGAATGTCTATGATTAATGACAAAATCAGTAAACCCTGTTAACACCTTCAGTGGTTTCTATTGTAAAGAAAGCTAATATC
This sequence comes from Hermatobates lingyangjiaoensis, assembly GCA_026182355.1. Taxonomy (NCBI): domain Eukaryota; kingdom Metazoa; phylum Arthropoda; class Insecta; order Hemiptera; family Hermatobatidae; genus Hermatobates; species Hermatobates lingyangjiaoensis. Next base: position 1,820,407 of record JAPFBL010001935.1, on the reverse strand, counting down.
CATTATCGTTGAACAATTGTAATAAAAAAGTATTATATTAATAAATTTTTTATTTGTATTATTATTTAATATTCCGTTATCAGTACAATAAATCAATTATTGCTGATGGAAAGTAAATGAAAATCATGGTACTAATTAGTGATAGAAATACTAACGGTCGAGAGGCGGAGGAGGAGTCGGAACTTGTTACACTTTAGTTACATAAAATAGATATGCCCCAACGTTCCGCGCAGTGGAAAAAGATTTAGTTTATACCATATAAATATAATAGGTAATATACTGCATAAAGTTCGCCTTACTTAAAATGTTTTAGATTTAAGAAAAAAATTAAAAATATAAATGATTTAATGTATATCACTGCCTATGATCTTAATAAAATCCGTATTCTTATTATGACAACTCTCCAACTCTAACCTACTCTGATACCTAACATGTAGGTAAACTATTTCGCTTTCTGCACAAAACATTCATTAGCAAGTTGGTGGATAAGCCGATCTGCATATTAGTTTATCTTTTTCATTTGATTTCGTCATTCTTTTAATTTGCCAATGGCTAATAGCTACGTTTAATACCGTCATATACATATATATATGAGTCGTTATCAGCCTTTGGAGCGATTCACTTCTTTTCCTGAAGACGAGGACATCGAAATATAGTAGAGTTCAGTGGTTTCCTTTCTATGTGTTCTTTTTTAAATTCTAGTTTATATATATATATATACACGAGTTCGAGATTAACAAAGAGCAACACACAAAGTAGGGAAACACACTTACAGACTCAAATTTTCGGGTAATCCGTCTTCAGGAGAAAAGAGAATGGGAGACCAAGCACGTTGTAGACGCAACGGCAAGTGTGTTGCTCTTTGTTAATCTCGAACTCGCATTGTGTCCAGTTTGGATCGTATTTCGTTTTATCAGTGAATATATATATATATATATATATATATATAAAAATTTAAATTACACAAAGCACGACACAGAAAAGAGAATACAAAGAAAACTTACAGAATTCAATATTTCGAACTGTTGTTCGTCATCAGGAGAGTAGACTATATATATATATAGCTGATTTAATAAACGGAAATACGATCCAAACTGGAAACCAAACGAGTTAAAAATTCAAGAAGAGTAACACACAGCGTAAAAAAACACACTTACAAACTTAAATTTTCGGGCAATCCGTTTTCAAGAGAAAAGAAAAGGGAGATGGATTGCCCTAAAATGTTTGTTTACTCTGTGTGTTACTCTTCTTGAATTTTGAACTTGTAATATATATATATATACTTTTTCGTTGGAAATACGATCCAAAACGGACAAATATAGTTCAATGTAGCGAAAGAAACATAGAGAAATCAAAAGCACACACTTACAGTCTCTAATTTTCGGTTTGAACCGTCTTCAGGAGAGATAAGAGAGAGAAACCAAGCGCACTGGTTCAGAGATGGTTGGAGACCGACTGAACCAGTGTGCTTGGTTTCCCTCTCTTATCTCTTCTGAAGAGAAAACCGAAAATTAGAGACTGTAAGTGTGTGCTATTGATTTCTCTATGTTTCTTTTGCTGTATATATACACTTTTTCGATCAAAATACGATCCGAAATGGAGAAATACAGTTCAATGTACATAAAGAAACATAGAGGAATTAAAAACACACACTTACAGTCTCTAATTTTGGGTTGAACCGTCTTCAGGAGAGATAAGAGAGGGAGATTAAATCAAACATTAATCTTGTTTGATTTATTTCTGTTATTAACACAGCTCTTGAAAAAATATTTGTATTCCCATTTCTGTCCTGCATCTGTGATATTGTTATACTAATTTTGAAGCTGCATTAATAATGTTAATAATTACAAGAGTTAATTCTTCATCAAATTTTGTGAACTGGTATCTACTAATCCAGTTTCCAGTTCACTTTGAACCATGAAACTGTATATTGTGCAAGAGTGAGAGTGAGTTTCATCTAATTTGTTTGTTTTGTTTTCGTTAGTTTGAAAAAAAGGAAGTTATAATTTTTTTCATACAATGCAACCTGCTGTTATCATGAACTGACAGAACTAAGATTATTGTCAGTCTGACTGACTTAGTCACTCGAATCGTTTTCTGACTTCTAGATCAAAAGTAATGGAAATAAGTATAATAAGATTTAAATTTATTTGTCAACGTTTTTAGAATTCCCAAAGAAATTCCAAATGATGGCATACAATTTGAGTCATTCATTAAAATAGCACACAAGTAGCGTGGAAATCTATAACTAGTTGTGTTCTAAACTCGTTTCCTTGTTGTAAAGCGAATTTCTAGAATATAGAGAAGTATGTATGCAAACAAAAAAATTGAAAGAATCTTAGTAAAAAGAATGAGTCCAAAAAAATCATATATTTATGGGTTACTATTCATAAAATTAAAAGACTCATACAACAGATGAGAAAGAAGTAAAAGGAAGCTAAAAGAAAGGAGGAATATAATGGTAAAACGTAATAAGCAAAAAAAAGAAGAAGAAATGAAAAACATTACAAATACATTATATGCTTTACACATAAGTAAGTACACATAAGTACTATATATGCTATACACATCCTATGTGTATAGGATGAATTTTAGCAAATAAAAAACCAGTCCTAATTTTATATTCAGAAATGAATATTAATGCAATATAGGTAGTTTAGAATAGTTATTTATTCAGTGGGTAAAAGTACATTATTAAATAATTACGTTATTTTACTGTAATTAACATTTAACGAACAATTAAAGTAAGAAAGCATATTTTACAGTATTAAACGGACTTTGAAGTTGTTAAGTTACTATTCGCCAAGAAAGTAAATACATATTTTTGACAGTATGTTGCTTCAAAATAGGAAAACTGTTTGAGCTCTTAATAGCTGAATTAAACTACCAGAAATTGTTAAATGATAAATTTTGTTTCTGGCAGTTTTTTGTGTCATTGTTTCTTTAATTTATTCAGAGATGCTTTATTTCTCTGCATGTTCTGGCAACACTGCTGTTATCTGTTAAGATATGTGTATCAGGTGTGCACCGCTACTTTCAATTATTAAACACAGTAAATTAAACTAAATAAGTTATGGACTCAGCTCATGCTACCTATAGTGCTTTTAGAACGTAAGTGTATTTGTCCTACTCTTTCTGAAAAAATTGGATACTTTAGGACCCTCAGAGTTTAAAAGAACAGACCTTTCAACAAACATTTAAGAAGGTTATAAGGGGTTTCTTATACCGCTACTTGTTCGTATCTCTCCTGAAGACCTGGAGAAAAACCACAACTCCCTAAATTCAAACTAAAAACCCTTCTTTATTTTCATTACCAAGTAAATCAAGCCTAATTAATTAATTCTTAAATAATCTATATGTCTTCAAATATACAACCGTAACATTTGATTTAATAGCTATTTAATTTCAAACTAATTCCGGTATAGTTCAAGTCATTTATATTCCTTCAAATTAACCATACTTTTTTATCAAACTTTGCACGTGTATGTATTTTCATGACATAAACTTTACGCGGTCTAGAAACGTTATCAGAGACCAGTGGGTTGTTAACAAATTATGAAAGTTGACCTTACTGTTATGACTCTGTAGCAATAAAATAAGGCAAACTTAGATATATATAATAATAATGAAATAAATACTTTATTTACAGTGGATTTCAATAACGTGTTTCAACCAATCAAGTTAAAATATTTAACGCTCATATGTACTTTTTGTAATCAACAGTCATTTTTTAAATAGTCAACCTTTCAATATTTTTTTTTTCATTATTTCCACGCTTAGTTCTATTAATAAGCTTTTACTTTCTTGAGAAATGCCTTTGTTTTATATCTTCTATTTAGTACAGGAAATATTCCCACATTTTTGTCCTGGAGAGTGCTAAAGTAGAAGTTTTAGCAAAGGAAACTGGTCACTGAATTTTAACTAAATGTGTACAATTATCAAATGTTTTACCTAAACGTAATTCACTTTCTTCATATAGTATCTGTTTAAGGATTCCAAACACTACTTTACTTTTGAAAATTTTTGAAATTTATTTCGTTAAGTAATTTTAGTTTAATTTACATCAGTTCTTAATATTTAATTTAATGTCTTAATGACAATTACTAGTTCATTAAATGATTTTTACATTGAGTTAAGTAAATGAATTGGTCAGCGTAAGTTTGAGAACATATTATTACTTTTGAGAACTTATAGCGATGTTATAAGGCATGCCCCTATCTGTACTACCAGTAGTAGATTGGAGTTATGGTAGCTGGGCAATTGAACTCAGGGGTTCCTAAACTCTTTCCTATTTCATTTGTTGGCCTCGTGTGTACGGCGCAGTGTCTGTACATTAAATTCATCCTTGAAGCTGAGGTGGTACTGTACATTCCCTCGTATTAAGTACCATTTGTTTCTGGTAACTGCATGGGAGCTGACATAGTTTTACTGGCTGGATTCTAAAGTGAGGTCAGACTCCTATACTAAATTTAAATTAAAAACCATAGACTTCAAAGCCTTTAGTGTCGCCTAACCGTCTGATAAAATGTATTCCTAGGCATATTTTCTTTATATATATGTAGTACGACCCACACTTTTACTTTTTCTCCAGCATTTCAGTCTGAGATAACATGATTATTCTTTAAAAAAGATTCATTTGGGACGTGTAAAACCCAAAGCGGGGTTTTTTTTTGTTAATTTTTGACCCATAAGTATACTTAGGGACTAAAATACTTGATTCGATATCAGGTTGTTTGTAATCCTGGTAACATAAAGACCCAAAAATAAATGTTAGGGTTCTATTAAATTTATGAACATTCTACCTCCCGTAGTGGCATTTCCATTTCTAACCAGTCACAAATGGCCTGTTTGTTAATTAAAATATATTAATAAAGGATAAGTTTAATAAGTTTTCCATGTTGGATGTAGGGCAGGTGGTCATTGGTCATTGCTGCTGTTATCCCTAGGCAGGCTTGTCTTTGTTGTTTATTAAGACACCTGTGAGTACTTTTTTCATTTACCTTTGGATATCACCCTACCGTTGCATGAGATACCATCAATTTATCACAGCAATATAAAGCCAAACTGTAGATTTGGAGTAAAGACTCCCAAGGTCTTCTGAAGTATTCTTTCAGCCGCATTACCTTTGTAGCCTTAGATATTTATATGTTACATGACTTTTCAGTCAATAGCTCTTCCTATGCGGGTAAGATCAATCTTATACTTACATCAATTATTCTTTGCGTTAACACTGTTTTAATCTATATGATGTAGGATTCATCTATGTATATAATAGATAAAATATACCTATGAATGAATTATAGAGCATTTTATTAGTGCTGAGCCAAGGAAGAACGTGTTGTCAAAAAATGCTTGCTTCTATTTTGAAGAAGCAAACGAGAGTGATTTCTTTAAGATTTTTCTGTTTTGGTAACCAGAATTTGTAGAGTTCGTTCTGTTGATCTGAACTTCTGAGAAGTAATTTGTCTTATGAAGATGCTTATTTACCATTTGCTATGGTACTGTGGGTGAAATTTGCTAATCATTTTTTTGGTAATACTGTTTTGCTAATATTGTACGTTTGCGAAATATTCATAGTAAGACAATAATTTATCCGAGTTTTTAAGTTTCTTGAATCACTTCAGAAGTTGTTTACATTAGGAACAGTCTTTCATAAAGAACGAAAAAGAACCTTATCCTATGTTTCAATATTGTCCATAAACGTTAATTTTTCTAATTGTAAACGGTAGCGGATTTTTAGGTCAGCACTAGTTGTATAAATGGAATTCAAGGTTCTTTAACTGGTCAACTTTCAGTATTTTTCTTCGTTATTTCCACCCTTAGTTCTATAAATAAGCTTTTCCATTAACTTTCTATTCTGATAGGATAGAAATTTAAATTGTTGAATATTCTATCTACCATAGTGCCATTTCCATTTTTAACCAGACAAATTGGCTTCTTAGAATTTTTAGATAAGTTTTCCATGTTGGATGTAGGGCAGGTGGTCATTAATTTTTAATGACTATTTGCTATTACTATGGAGTAATACTTGATTCGAAATGAGGTATGATAATTACTAGTTCAATAGTTAATTGAACTCAATTAACTATTGAATTGTTAATTCAATAAATATGAATTAACAATTCATTAAAATTATACCTAAGTATGAATTATATAGCACTTTATTTAATTAATGCTAATTAAATTTTCAATAACATTTAATCCATCCATGTTGAATGGATTATTATTGTAATCCATGGCCTGACTCGTTTTGATTCCCGTCCATCCATATGAACTTTATTTATGCTATGATATTTTATATTTTTATAAAAATGTTGTGTTTCAAAAGTGATGATTCTATCATCACTTTTGATGATGCATCAAAGCTACAGTTTTGTAGGCCTGTCAACCTACATATGGTATTTATCCGTTTGACCTTTAAATAATTGACTTCATGATGGTTAAGGGTGTAAGCTTTTTTTTTTTTTATTCACATTGTTATTTTGAAACTAAGGAGTTTGTTAGTATCTAAATCCTGTACATTGGACGGATCCTATGTCCTACTTATGTTCAAAGTAGGACACAAGTTCTTGCAAGTATAGTCTTCGTTTGTAAGCTCTTCTAATCCATCAATTACATCATTAGGTGGTAATAGGTGTACTCCCGTCTATCAAAAAGGTGCATGTGTAGCTTCCTTGTTAAAAAGTAATGCAATAGTTGAGGAATACTTAATGTTCTACTTGTATACGAAGCTTGTACAACTGATAGAATATCGCTGGTAGATGTATAAAAGGCCTATGACCTGTCCCCTTTAAACTCACTAAGTCTTGAAACCTTTCATCATTGCAAACACAAGTAATCTGTGTACATCAGTTTCACCACCACCAAACTGCAAGAAAAGTTCGCCAATATCAAAAAAATTTTATTCATCGAGTATCTCAGAGCCAAATCAATTAAGAGGGTTTTCCTACATTTCTTACATTTCCTACATTTCAATTCCTTATATTGCGAATTACTTACAAAGGAGAGGGCATTTATTCATTTTCGATTTTCACAAGCAGGCGTAATTAATGAACATGATAACTATTATAACAATATATTATATTATAACATTATTTGTATCCTAACTAAAATATCCTACCCTAAAAAAACTAACTAAACAAAACTACATGATTGGAAGTAATGTTTTACAATTGCAAAAAATAGCGTGTTTTTCTATATTAAGAATGTTTTATGTTATGCACCAAACAATTGTTTAATAATACCTTTAATATATAATTAATTTGTTATTTTGCAGGATCATTCAGAATAAACTAGCTTTCTGCATCCACTATAAGGTATGAATTTCCTACCTATGCTTTTACGTATTTATTATATAGAATGTGCTAAAATAACTCTTTGGAGAAGGTTTTGTAATTAATTTAAGTATGTTTGTACTCATTGCAGTGCCAACTGAAAACCGTTTATTGAATTACGTGTTCACAAAAACTTATAGAGAACCTTAAAAAGGAACAACCAATCTCCAACCTGTTATTTATATGCTGCCTTTGTAGTCACAAAATTACTGAGATTCTCGTGCAGTTTTGTGTTTGCAAAAGGAAAATTAAATAGATTTGGTGATAAGTTTGCTGCTTTAGTAATAAATTATTCTTGTTATTCCTAAAGAAATGTGTATGAAATTATATACAGAAAGAAAGTTGGTTAGTCTCGTATTTATGTAATAAGTACCCTCAAGGATGAATCAGAACTTACTAGGTTTTGTGTCTTAAAAAAAAATAATAAACGTTTGGGCACGAGTTTCCACAGTAAAACAACTTTGTTTACATTTTTGTAAAAAAGTTATTATTTTTATTTTATTGCTACCCGTTTTCCTTTCGCTACCTGATCGCTATTTTCTTTAACAGATGATGAATCATCATATTACATTTTACCGCTTATATATATATTATAAAATAACACGTATTACTTTCTTTCAAATAACTTTAGCTTTCTTTGTCTTCCAAATGTTCAAAAGTTTATGTTATGAACTTTAGACAGTGTCCCCAAGTAAATAAATTTTTTACCTTACGAATACACAAATATGAAACATTGTTTGTTTCACTCGTCCGAGTCTTATTTAACTTTCATATGAGTATAGTAATCCTGAAACTTTTAATGTCGACCTTCCGACAGAATGAGTCGTTTTGATGCCTGTCCATCCATATTTCATGTTTTTATTCTACTACAAATAAATTATATTGTGAAAAAAATGAATAACGAGATTTTGACAGATTTACACGTTTTGTTGAGGTCCCCTGAGATCATTTTTGACGTTTTTTCAAAACGGTTTTTGCCTCCCTGGTGAAAGTACACCAATACTACATATATATCTCAGACAGATTGGATAGAATATAAAAATTAAATAAATGATTAAAAAACTTTGTAATAATGCATAAATACCATTAGAACAAATAACGGATAGTAAAAGAAATTAAATCCAATATAAATAAAAAACCATTAATAGACTAAATGAAAGCAATGAACTGTAGTTATCACGTAAGTGGTTTAAGATTAACAAATAATTGCAAGTGAATGTTTTGAGTTAAATAAAAAGGATCTTTAACCAACAACTGAGATCACTTAATGGCCATGACATTCCTTGTAGAACACACTTGCTAATTAGTTTTGAGTGTTGATGTTCAAAGAGAGAGCATTAAAATTATAATTTAGTCTTTGGAGTAGTTCTACAAGGAGTGATAGAGGGAAAACTTTCTTGTGTGCTGTCAGTGGAAATGTGTATCACCCACAACTCGTCATACTATGTTTACAGATCAAATTCATATTTCACCCAAAAATGGTCCCTGATATTGACTCAGAAAACTTGTGGACACGATACTGGTCACATCGTTTGACAGATCATAATTAAGTTTATCCAAAAATGGCTCCATATGACAGGATCATATACAGCCACATGCAGCAGACGTAAGAAGAACTGTATTCAGGGGATCACTTAAAAAACTTGTAAATCCGTCAAAATCCAAAAAGTTTTTGTTTTCTTCATCACTCTACTTTTACTTTATTTTTGCCATGGGATTTTTAATTTATTTTTATTGTTTTAATCTATGGGGAAAATAATAATATGTACATTAAAAAGCGAAAAATTGATTGCAATAAAATATCACAGGATATGATAGTGTATCACAAAGTCTGCGATTATCTTATATGCTGGCTTACCCCCAACCATAACTAGTTGTTTTGTTTTATAGTTTTATCCGGGGTTTTAAAAATTTGAACTTGAATATAACCGTCAATATTAAATATTTATGACTGACAAGAATTTTTTTTAAATGGTTTGTTAAAAGTGATTTAGTATCAGCCGTTAAAAATTTCTGAATGTTAAAATTAGTTTGAAACTATCATGTATATTTTTTATAAGAAAGCAAGTCCTATACAGTGATAATTACAGCTGAGTCAGCAACAGCTAAAATTAATAATAAATAATTTAAGAAAAAATGTTAATGATTTTTATTGTTCGCTTTAAAATTTATTGTTTCATATTTAACTTTAATTTATTGCTTAAAAATTTCAATTTTTTTTAATACTAGAGACAAATTGAAGTAATAATAACTGAAATTCAGTAACAACGAGTTGGCAGCATGTTTATCCCTAATGGTACTAAGAAATAAAAGAAAAACAATATTGTCAACCCAAAACATGTAATTTTTTTTCATTACAGGTAGATCCACCGAACAAAAGAAATATCACAAGTTACTAAAGAAAACAATAGAACTTTACATTTTCTCGTTTCTCTTTCGTTGGTAATTGATTTTATTCTCTAATAATTTCCCCAGTAGCATGAAGCAGTAATACTAATTTTTTGAATCATTCACTTTTAACCCCATTCAATTATATCTATTTGTAAAAAGTTTTTTTCTTTTTCGGAAAAAAGTTAATTTTTCTGTATGATTTCAAAGAGTCTAGTTTTTACTTATATGTAAGAAGTTACCTTGTTATTTATTTATATATTGTGCTATAACTAAATAAATATACACAGGGAGAGTCAAAAGTAGGTGGACAGTAAATAACATTTGCATTTTCTTCACGATTTACACATCTTTGAAGTCTGTCTTTTACGCTTCATTTCTCGCAAAAGTCTGACTGGATATTAATTTCTTGAAATGTTCTTATGTGATTTTTTAAATCATTGACACTTCTTAGTTTTCAATATTCAACTTGTGAGTATCTTGATGAAACATTTCTTGGGAAATGGATTCGACGAAGAGGCCGAGTTGATTGGCCAGTACGTTCACGGATAGGGATCCGTCTGGACAGTGCAAAAATGTTTTTAGAAGCTTTACAGACAGACTTCAAAGCTTTGTAAGTGAAAGCATTATGAGCACTTACATCGGTCATATTTAAAAGCTTTTGTATTATTGTTCACAATAACTGTTTAATTGTCAATGGAAGAATTGTGTCAGTTCATGAGTATTAGTAGTTAATTTCTAAATAAATGTTATTTACTCTCCACCTACTTTTTGCTCACCCTGTATAAAAAATAGTACTAGTCGAATTAAATTACTTGATTATATATAGCATTTCATTATTGTGTTTAACATTATACATATTGTTCAATAATTGAATATTTATTTAATCAGTTAAATTCAATATTGGAAATGATATTATCAAATGGAATGCCTTTACAATGATACATAATGTGATAATTAACTTTAAATTGAATAACATTTCTAGTTATATATTTTTAGAAACTAATTTCTTTTTATATTTGCATTATATGAGATAACAAATGATAAATTCAACATAGATAATGTAGAACTTATTAGTTTCACTCATTTATGCCTTGAAGTCAAGTGCCTGTCAAAAGTGATGTGTAAGTTAGCTAAATAAATGCGGTTATCCATATTCGGCTTGTCCTGTATTTTCATAATAGAAAATAGCGATGTTCAGGGAATAATCTGATCAGTTAATGAATAATTTAATTTGTAAGTATTTCCTAGTGGGTTTGTGAACCAACTATTCCTATTAATCTGTAAATACCTTCAAGATTATTACTTTTTGAAACAATTAGAGCTACTTCAATGAGAATTATATTTCTTATAACTTCGAAAAATTACATCAAGAATAAAATAGTTTTATAATTTTCATATATACATATATATTCCAAAAATGTGATGAAAAAAATAATTTGTTTATAGCATTTAATTTGTTTTCTTTAATTTAAAAGGAAAATCATTCATAATTAATGTTGGTTATAATTTTAATTACCGAAACTCACTCTAAACAATTCAGTTTAAAAACTTCTTCCACTAACGTTCCACATTTTCATTTCTCAAAATTAAGAACTGCTTCCTTATTTTGTTTTTCTGCTTTATTTATAACTAATTGGATGCAGACTACGTTTTTTAAGTAGTTTTTCACATTCCACTTAGAATCATAAAAACGAAATTGTTTCAAGTTATTCTAATGAAGCACTATTCTTACAAGAGATTGTTATAATAAGTGATTAATTTTTTTTCAACATAAAAATGTATATAGATGTTACTTAATATTGATGATACTGTTACCATGATTAGATTTTTACTTTAACAAAGTGATAATATTTGCCTTATTATGACTAAAATGGTTAAACTTATAGGATTTATTTAAAACTTATTTGAAAAATTTGTTATATATATATTTTATAACTTTTAATATGTTATTACAAAATAATTTCTTTCTATTATTTTCGTAGAGTTTAATTGTTCAGTATAAAATATATTCTACTATCGGTTTTGACACACTTAGTCCGGTACTGTGGCTCAACCTCAACTAAAAGTTGAGTTACCAAACGAGCCACACTTTCCGCCTCTAGGATGCATTTTTTCTTTGGAGATAAACATGACAAAGTCAAATTTTTTTATTTCAAAATATGTTATTGTATTCTACTGTATAGTAGGTTAAATATGCAATCCTTGTAATGTTTTCATTAATTTTTTCCGAATAGTTTTTATTTAATCATTGCTTTAATTAATTAATTTAATTTCTTTAATTAATTTCTGAAGTTCATTTCTTTGCATTATTTCCTGTAAGCTTACACTTAGAATATCCCCTTAGTTATGTCATCATTAAGACTGTACATTACTGTATATTATAGGTTTCCTTTTAAGCTGTATAACTTACAACTTAGTAACCTTCCATAAGAACAATTTTATTTCTTGCCTTGAATACTAATTTAGTATTTATTTTTCCTATGACGAATATTAACAATTGTATTTTGTGGTAAGGTGAGGTGAGATGCCTAAATTGTGGTAGTGCATTTAGACTTGGAAAATAAATATTTTAATAATTTGCATGTCTTAATATTTTTCTTAAATAATAAGTTATTGATTTAATTGCATAGAATTGATAGGGGTTGAAAATTTGTTTTGTTATTGATGTATATTGATTATTCATTCTATAATTATAACCTTTGTCAGTGATTGTAAAATTGTTAGATATTTAATTAATTAATTTAATTTAATTAATTAGATATTTAACTGATCAAATTGTGAATCAAGATGTTCATAAAAATTCTCTATTAAAAAGTTGATTAAAAAATGTTTTCAGTTGATTTCAAACAAAATATTTTTTTTTTCAACTGAAGATGTATTGAGAAGGGAAAGGAATACTTATTTGTAAATAAACAAATACCTGCAATGATTTTGTCTAAACTTTCTTCAGTTCAGTTCACTGAATCCTATTTGACATGAGTGAGAATCTTAAATTACATGAGTAATTTAGTGATGAAGTAATAATTCAAACGTAATATGAAAGCCATTATTTCGATATTTCTATCTACAAACAAAATACATTTTCTTTCAGGAGCAAATTTTTAAAGTATTCTCATTTTATATGAAACAGAAGTAAATAACTGAATAATACGATGAAATTTCAAATAGAAATAATAATTAAACAATAATAGATGTAATTACTTTGATTATATCTTGAAAGGTCCACCAACCATATTAATTAGTACTTTTTGACAACTTTTTAAAAACTTGTTTAAGCACAACTCCATATGTTCCTATACCAGACTAGAGCTTCATCCTATGCACTATACTAGAGTTATCAAGTATATTGCATAACTATATTTTTATAAAGAGATTTTTTTTTAAAAAAAAAGCAATATGACTGCAATTTATAAATTAAAAGTTTGATTGTAAAGAAAAATCCTTTATTCAGTTATAACTTTTCAGGTTTTTTTTCCTAAAGAATATTCTTTGGGACAAGAATGCCCAGAGATATAAAACAGTTTTTTTAAAGTCATGTCAATTATTTTTCAACCAATGCTTAGCAAATTTAATGTAGTAGTCTATGCACAGTCCGTAGAAGTTGTTTGAATGTTAAAAGAAGTAGGGAATGGTTTTTCTGAAATAACTGACCTTTAACATTTAATTTTTTTTATTTTGATATGAGCTTTAAAATTTTCTTTGCATACTGAACCTCCTCCTGAAACAGAAATATTAAATTTCTTAATATCTTAATAAGAAGATTCTTAGATGTGAACTTAGTGATTACGGTTTCGTAAAGTATCCTGCAAAATATTCTTTTTATGTTTAAAATTTAAGTTCAAATTAAAGTATTTTATACATTTTTTACCACTAAATACTACTTGATTATCTATTTCGATGTTAATATATTTACTGCTGAAACAGTCTATTAATAACTCTCATTGACAAAAAACATTCGGAGTACTCTTACTAATGGTATAGATAATGCGAAAGATGAAAGTAAAATATCGGAACAACTTTGAACTAATTTAAGATGCAGTAAACAGACAAATTAATGATCTGTATAAAAAATAATGTAATGTTACCACTTAAAATTAATAAATCTGGAGATCGGAGTCAACCACGGCAAATTCTCAACAATCATGACATTTTAAGTCAAATACCCTGATTTAAGAGTTCTTGTGGAATATTTACAAGGATCAAAGTATATTATATGGCTGAATTAAGTTCTCTAAAAGAGTCAAATTAAGTCCTGATTTGACCAAGGCCTAGGAGTTGGTAGAACAGTTACTGTAATAGTTGTTTATTATTGTGAAGTACATCCGTACTATTAAGGCTTCATCTGCCGTGTCCTTCTCGATAAGGTTGACTAGCTGAGAGTGAAGAGTGGTAGACTGTCGGCACAACTCTGCTGAGCGAGGGTGGTCCTGAATAACAGAAAGGAGGGCTGCAAGAATGTGCTCCATGGACTCGTCATTCTGGCTACTCACGAGAGCTATCACTTCTTGGACAACTCCAGAGTCAAACAGTTGATCTGTAATAAAGATTTGAAATCTTTAAAGCAGTATAGGTATTAAAAAAAGGTATGTAATCACAGGTAGCATTTAGTACTGAAAATTAGAGGTTCAAAATTTCGTATGATGTCAGATTTTTCATGTGACGGAAAAACTTGTGCTCACCATATATATGAGAGGACGTAAAGCTGTTTGTTCCTAGTACGAGTATGCAGACCTCAGAAAGGTTTCTAGATGATCAAATTTATTTTAGGCCAAAACTACAACCACAGCTATAGTGATGTAATGATTTGTTGCGTTGACCTGATGTTTCATTTTTTACATTTGGTATTCAGTAAATTCATGCAGTGAGTGAAGTTCGCCTATTACCCAAGAAAACAACGCCCACGAGAACTGATCCAAGTTAATCGCCAAGTGTCCTATAACGAGTTTCGGCATCTCTGGGTATCGGAATAGGTCAGATGCAGACGATTCTGCGGGAACATCTAAATATCCATATTCTGTGCTCATGATAGAATCTTCATAATCAGAGAGATTCTTACAAAAAATTCCGATTCAAATGAATAGAATTCGAGAAAATCTTATGACAATTAATCGAGGTTCATCAAATGCAACCTGTATTACCAATGACGAAATGTGGATTTACTGTTGTAACCCCCAAAACTAAACATCAATCTAGTAATTTTGGTTTTAGAAAGTGAGAAGAAACCAACAAAAGATGTTCTTTAAACTAATTTGTTCTTTTAGTGAATCATATTGATCCAGAAACGCAAGTTCTCATACTTTTTGCCAAGGCAACCAAATTTTTGACTGAGCAGAAGCATTAAGCTAATGTGACACCTGCCTTGTGCCAAATTTGGCACCGTACAAATATCTGCATCCAATTATGAAAAATAAGTTGGTGAAAGAATTTCAATAAGCTGAATTGAGGTTCAAAGAGGTTTCGGCCATTGGGTGGCATAAATCCGTCGGAAATTCGTTTGGTCGAATGGAAAGGTATACTGCTTTAAAGGGCGATTATTTATACAATTTACTGAAAATCAATGAAGTTTTTAGCTTAATTACTTCTGTTCATTTGTGTACCTTTCCTAAAATCTCAGTGGGCCCTAGTATTAGACATACTTAGAACTTGTTAAAAAAACATTCATAGGAGTCTAATACTCCTTAAACACAAAGGAATATATTAAATAATCAAACTCTGTGGTTTACGATATCTAATAACAAGTTCTCATTAATTAATAAGGAATTCATTTGTGACAGGTTGGGTGGAAGTAAACTTCAAAGAAGACCTGTAGATGTAATCATGACATCCACCTGCTAGCAGCCTTGCACTGTGAATTTACCATAGCGGAGTCTCAGGCGCTTAGTTCGTAGTACTTTGATTGGAATATCCATTACTATTCTCTTTGAGAAAATTCAACCAGACATAATAAAATGACTGTTATTACGAGGGCTTTGCATGGCTCTCGTTACACTACCATTAACCACATGTCAGTTGCTTGATAGAATGAAAGTCGTTATTTAAAGATTAACAGAATAATTTTGAATTGTACATTTCTCTGTATTCTGTTAAAAATAGAACAGAAATCCATACCCCGGAACATGGGTTCTTGTCCAGCAATAGAACTAAGCAGGAAGGCAGCCTTGGTTCTCATACGTTGATTGGACGACTTCAAACTGGCTAACAATAACTTGTGTCCATTTAAAGATAGAAACTGCATCAGCGCTGTCTGGTTACTACGCACAATACCTGTAATCGGGCAATTCTATTTAATTTCAGAAAATATTAACAAGAAATTTCAAGGTTAATACAACAAATTCTCATTTTACAATTTTATTCCTAATATATTTTTTAGTGATGAGAAGGAAGCATAACAAATTTTATCTAATTAGAAGCTTCGAATGAAAAAATTCATATAGTTTGCAGTAGGTGATCATTACTTTAGTGAGACAGGTAATACCGTAGTTCATATTAAATGAAAACTTCAGTAATACGTTTAGGCTCAAAAATCGTACCGATGGCTCACTGAATTGGTGTTTAAAAAAATAAATGAGTATTTCAAAGGTTTCCTTTAATTTTTATCAAAACTTTATTAAGTGTAAACTAGATAAAATCCTAGCCATTTCAACGATTCTTATAATCTGTTGTAGATAGTCATAATATAAAATATATTATACTTTTAGTAGAGTTGTGCTTGATAATAAGGAAACACATTATCTGTCGAGATAAACATACATTCAACGCTTTTCAACTACACTTCGCATCTCAAAAGTAACTACACTTCCCATCTAAAAAGTGTAACCGAAAGTAAAACATATTCATGGACTAAGTTAAGAACTGTTATTATTATCCCTTGTTTTATTGAAGGGTTATTTTGCTTTTAGGTTTACTTTCACTTTCTTTAAAAAATATTTGTAGTTGGGAGATTAAACTAATTCTGAAGCGCGCCATAGGGTTCTAACAACTCACGAAAAGCAGTAAACTCTTTTTTTTTCTAAATGTATTATTCTCCTTTAAGCGACGGATTTGATTATCCCTATAATATAATATGGTCAATCGCAAGCACATGAAAGTTTTTACCATCAAACAGTCCCTTCATATTTGATCAGTTATGAAAGCAAATGAGCAAAAGCAAATTTAAACGAGTACTTGACACATTCGAATAAGTTAGAAGTTATCCTCTACATCTGAACTTTAGTTTTTAATCCAGAACTTTTTTTCGATAATCTACTTAAACGGTTTGTCAAAATTAACAAGCACAAGAGAGGTTAAAATAAAGGGAAAATCAGAATAAATTATAAGTAGGGAGCTATCTTATCTTCCAAGCATATAATAAAAAACATTATGGTGAAGAACAGGAAACTTTTTTTTTGACCTGTAAGCAAAACCCATCAGGAGATCTCAAAACAGAGCTTAAGTTGAAATCTTTGAATCTTACTTGTAAAAAGCAACAATAACAGTGGTTCATATTTACAATAATCAGATTCATATTTCCCTTTTAAATTAAATGATATTAATTTAATACTTAATACTGTTTTAGGAGACATTAAAATTCCCTAATAGATGACAAGACATAATGCCACTGTCATAACCTCCCCTCCATATGTAATTGAGTAAGTAGTAAGATGTGGTGAAAAGCACATCTGTCCCTGTTATATCAATAGAACTAAAGATAAAAACTTATAAATGTACAACAAACTTCAGCTGACTAAGTAACAAACACATAAGAAAAGTTGTAGAGATTCTCTTTGTCTTCTTGAAGATAAAAAACTAAATAAAGTGCCTAGTCTCAAAGTAATCTTATCCACTATAAATTCACAGGAAAACATTTTACACATTCTCATAACAATGCTATTAAAATTTACAAACATTCACTAACAGGAAACCGCATAGAATGCTTTAATTCTGGTTTTTTCATCTTCATCCGACAAACTAGCTTTCATTAATGGTTTCAGAATTTTCACAGCTTGGTTCTGACAGAATGTGTTGTTTTGAGTGCACAAAGCAATGAGTTCAGAAGCACGCCACCTTATATTAGGTGGGCCATTTTCAAGCCAAGACTGACATAAAGTCAATCCACCTAATTTGCAAAAATCTGAAACAGAAATTTCATTATTCTAACAGTTCAGTCCTGGATGGGGTCTTTAAACAATGTAAAACAGATCTTAAGTTGAAATCTTTGAATCTTAATTGTATTAAGCAACAATAACAGTGGTTCAAATTTACGATAATCAGATTCATATTTCCCTTTTAAATTAAATGATATTCATTTAATACTTACTACTGTTTTAATTACTTTACATTATTTGAACCTCACAGCTTTAGTTCAGTTTCGTCAAGGTAGAGAGAGAGTTTGATAGCTTGTGATGTATATTGTTTTAATAATGATGATATAAACGTATGAAACTTTATTGAATCTAATCTAAGAAGGTAAACAAACATTAGCAACGAAAGTAACCATTGAAACTGATGCAAATTACATGGTTGTTTCCATACTTACAGAGTTTCTCCCTTTGTGCAGTTCTAGAGGAGTGGAAACTGTGGACCATTTGTAAATTATCATTTATTTAAGTTATGGTCCGTTACCTAGTACCTGACATCGTACAAGGTCGGGATATAAAAAAATTAGGACCATGACTAAGATTGGAGCCATAATTTTCATAAGTAAGGGTAAATTGACCACCACACAACCATATCTGATTCCACAACTGTATAATTATCTATTTATAAAAACGACACAGTAAATGAGAAAAAATAGTTTTTTTTTATGATAGACTACTTGCATCACATGGGGAAGGTCTCACACTACCATATTGTACAAATCTGAGGCACTTTTTTTAACCTAGTATAATTATATGCAATGTGACATACATCGAATTTCCAAGCTTTTAAATTCACACCCACACATAGATATCACCAAAATTATAACAAAAGAGGGTTGTTAGTACATGAAAATACATTAAAATATAGTTTGTTTCTTTGTTAATAAAGTTACATTATTTATCTAATATCCTTATATTATAAATGAAAAGCCTAATGCTACTAATTATTACATATGAACATTACAGTTAAATTTTGAATATATAAGGCTGAACTACTTCCAAAGTAAAAAAAATAAGGAGTAAAACAGGCATAATTAGAAAATATATCTGCTGTAAGGAGTCACAAAAGAATCATATTCTATATAATTCCATAACTTACAGTATACAAGTTATTTATCTTAAATTAATGAGAATCAAACAATGAATAAATGTTCGATTTTAATAATGTCTGAACGTAAATAATCTACCATAACGAGGTCACCTATTATTACATGTAAGATATCAGTCAGTCGTTCAAATAATCTAAAGGAGATTAATAATACAAATTCTTAGCTACATAATGAATGGATGTACGGTAATAAATCTTAATATAAAGCAAATTCACAAAGACCAAAAAATAATCTTCAGTTTACAAAGAATACTAAAAAGATGATATGAAAAATATTTCATCGCTTTACTTTTCAATGTATTCTCAAAAAGAATTTTTTGGGAAGTAATTGATAATTGATACCATCCTGTGGTATTTTTTAAAAGACTTCTTTGTCGTAGGAAAGTTTTACCGTTAAGTGAAACTAACCAACAACACTAAATAAAGCAACAACAACAAGGATCATGCAACTAAAATTAAATCACCATTAGCAAAATCCATATTATCCAAATACTCGGTTAATTCATCCATCGCACATTCAACAGAACTAATATTACCATCATCGTTTTCAATTTTTTTTAAAATTTCAACCTTCTTTTGTAACTCTTCTGATATATTAACTGTCATCTGTGATATTGCATTCTCCAGAAATTCCCTCCTCTGTAACATAAGACAAAGATGTTACTACCTTAGCATATTTCCTTCAAAAACTATTTTAAAACTTGTTTAGTATTCTCTTCCTTTGACCTCAGGCTCAAGCTGGTCAATAGATGCATCATTAGAATTAGATATCATAGAACCTGCTTCCACAGCGTATCTCAGTAATTCTTGTAAATTATGTGGTTGCCTGGGTTGCGGTACATTTTGCACTGCATTCTCACTTGTGGTTTCTTCAATAACGGGGATTATTCGATTGTCAGAACTTCTATCCATGTTAATATTTAGAAAAACATATTAAAACTTTCAAATCATATATAACCTTCAACTATACAACCTCCTTCGAAAGGTGAGGTTTGTATAATTCAATGATTGCACTAGTGTTAGCGTTACAAACCTCCTTCATTAAAAAGTGCAATAAAATAAACATCAAAATAAATATTAAATTAAATGATATAGAAAATAACTACTTTTTAATTTTTGAATCGATAATTTTTTGTTGGTTCACTTCCTTCAACTATACTACAAATGAAGAGGTAAAATACTTCTAATAATGTAGTTCCTATATCCTCAAAACCTAGTTTAGAATGAATTTAAAATATAGACTAATTTAAAGTATAAATATTTTTAATTTACTCTACTTTATATGGGACTGCAAATTGTAACTCATTCACTTTTGAATTCATCCAAAAAGGCGGAAAGCATTAAATAAAAATGTCAGATTAACCTATAAAAAAAACAGTTCACTACTAAAGAAATCCTATATATGAAATATGAACCTTTCGAATAGTAACTTTCATCTTTAAAATCTTCTGTGAAGGGGATTGCTATTATTGAGACATACCGCTACTCTTTATATTAATGAAATAGAAATTATTTCTACAGAATAATCCTTAATATTAAGTAGTAAGAAATTACTCATCATTCATTATATTAATGATTAAGGGAAGGATGGCATATTGCTACCCCTTCATTTAGTACATGGAAGGCAGTCAAATGTATTAGGTAGACATTTTTTAATATATTTACATTTTTCATATGTATATAAATGAAATGAAATAAATGAAATAACATCTCACACTTTTTCTTTAATTTTACTTCAGCGCTGATTTTTCTTGCTGATTTTTTCATATAAAGTAAAGGTTATTGTTTTTGATATTGAAAGATATTTATATTTGATATTGAAATTTCTAACAAGTAAAGAGAAGGAAGTTATTATTTGACTCTCTTTCTCTTCCTAGTATCTAAAACGTAATTTACTTTCTATTGAAATTGTTATTGTGACGATGTTATGTGCAAAGTGATAATTTGCCATTGTCTTTAAAAGAATGGGAAACAAGAGTTTGTGTTTTGGCATAAATTACAATAAAACACCTTTACCATAGTTCGACATTGACAAAAATGATACAGTTCTCGCGATGAGGAATTATTTATATCAGAAAATTTCATTTACCCACATGCACTCATACATTATCAAAACAATGTTAGAAATGGCTTTAAAAGACATCAAGACGTTTAAATCGATTGAAATTCAAAATCCATTTTTTTCATTATGTCTACATTTTATTTATAGTGAAGTAAAATATTGTTGCCCTAAACCTATTAGGCAACATTGTTACCTCGGCATTTAGTAATAACTTATTGGGAAGCGTAAAAGTTACAACCGTACAGTGTAAAACGAGAACTTTCAAATAAAATAACTCGTAAGGAAATTTATTTTTATCCCTGTTTTAAAGCTTTGTTTTCCTAAACGCAATAGATTGTCTTATACAAATACCATTGAAACATTTAAGAATTCGTTAGATGTTATAATGAAGTAGAAAGAGGCATGGTGGCGTTAGTGACTCTGTCTAGAACTGCGTGAATGAACTTTTGGACTCTCTAAGTTAGTTTGAACAGTCCGCGAATACTCCTCGTCGAAGAACCATGGCACATTCACTATCACATTATGTCAAGAAAATTAGTATTCATAATTCTCTTTGTTCACAGATAATGCCATTTGATTTTTTATATCAACATTAGTTTCATAAATACAGTTAAGAATAATGATGTTATGTCAATTAACATTACAAATTAAAAGTTAAATGAGAGTTAATTTTCTTTTTTCTTCTATTAAGTTAATTAATTCTCTTTGATTCACCAATATCAAACAAACCTAAAATAAGTGTTGAATATAAATTAAAAATATTTTTTTTTAGTTATTGAGCTGAATCAGTCCACGATTATACTTCGTTAAAGAACATGGCGGAAAATGCACTATATCATTATCCAAGGTAATATCAACAATTTCCTTTCTTCACTTTAATGTCATTTGTTATTTTATGTCAACAGCAGTCTTCGTGTAGGTAGTTAGGATTTATATTATGTCTATTGCATGCAATAAATAAAAGTTAATGGGGTGTTCATTTTCTTCTTTACTTCTATCAAACTAATTACTTATTTTTGATTCACCGATATTAAACAAACCTAAAATAAGTGTTATTATCATAGAATTTTATTTAAAAATAAATTTAAAAAAAAGTTCATAGCAAAACTTAAATGTAATTAATTACGAAATGAAATAAAATGTAACTTTGAGACATACCCTTGAGAGTTTACATAATGAAATAAATTGATTGGGAATAAACTGACTGACTAGATTGCTAAGTAGGAATAAATGGAATTGTGACCTCCGGTAGTCATTGGAGGAGAGCATCTAAATAGAAGGAAATCATATAATCATTTCAATATTTCAGCTCTGCCAAATCAAGTTTTGGTGGGTAGCCTTACTGAAAAACGGCTATTTATAAATGTAGTCATTTATATGTATGTATACCCGTGTATTTTATTTATTATGGAGAAACTCACAATCTCCAATCTTTGCTTCAATGGTAAAAAAAAATTTATAAATAGGAGGCATGTTTCTCTATCGTGTGGACAAACATCTTCAGTATATTTTTGAGTATATATTTGTAGCCCATACTGGGTCATTTCTTCATCGTCCTAGTATGTTATATATATTTAATATACTGATTTAACTAACAAAAGACTTGGGAAATATGAAGGCAATAACAAATTGAAGCTTTGACTGTAAAACATTAAAAATTATGTTTGATAATTTAGCCAGTGCAGTGATTCCTAAGCAGGGACAGAAGTTGTATCACTGTCCAGTACAGTTGATTGATAACCAGCGACTGTCTCTGTCTTTTTTTTTCCTAACCGTAGTTCATATGAAACGAAAAAACATCCTATCAGAACTCAAAAAATGGGTGAAGATTACACTTTCGCTTTTCTCTCGAACAGGAGCGATTAACAAATATATTTGTAATACCATTGAAAAATATGTTGCCAAAGAATAAAGTTATTAGGATATAATAGTTCTGTTTGAATGGAAAAAAAGAGAAAATTACTTTGTGATATGCTGAACTGATTTATGTTTTAATTATATTGTTTTAACATGTGCCTATGTTTTAGATTTCTTGTATTTTATTATTATTGTATATGAATACATAATTGTTCTTATTTAGATTATTTATTCGTACAAATAACTTGACAAATACACTGCTGTAAATACAGTCTACTCATTTTGATGAAGTAGGCAGTGTAATATATGATTTTTGAGAAATTTAATTGTTGCTTTCTTCTGGTTCATCATTAAGGGGTTACTTAGTGGAGGAGGACAAAAGTTTACAATTACCAAATGAGCTACATACCTTCCTTCGTTATGCCCCTAATGATAATTAGTGTATATTGGCATAAGAAAGTAAAAGAACATTTGATTATATCGAGTCATAACCACGAGTGCTGACAAAAGTCCTCTTTATTTTGTATTATCATTGAGTTAGTACTAACATTTATGTACTGTTGCAGGTACCGACAAAAGGATACCTGTACACAGGTAAGTGGTTTAGTCATTGCATGTGCATGTGTTTAGCTTACATGTCATATTTCTAACAGTACCAGATGTTGCTCGAGTTTCCATTATGCTTTCTATAACGGATTATTTATATTGATATTAGTGAAAGCGGTTAGGCATCAAGCAGACATTGCACCCTCATACACTATTCAAAACCCTCTTGTTCCACTGTTCTCCCCAGATCGATGGTGATCTGTTAGAGCTCTAGAACAGACTCTGAAAGAGTGTCTATAAGATTTCTATTCAGAATAATGTATCCAGACATAAAAAGGTATACCATATATCACCTTATGCATTATATCTCCTTTTGTGAATGCATCATTATAACGAGTGGTCAGTAACAACGATTTTCTTCTGAATTTGACTTGTTACTCAATGCAAACAGGTTATATATGTAGGGAATTTGTTTACCGATGGCGAGATGACATTTGTTCACCGCTCTAAGCAAAAGTTCTATAGTTTGCAACAACATTATTCCTTTGTCAAAACAGACTAGACATAAAAACATTTCAATGAATCGAAGAAGAAATACCAGCTCCTCCCTGTCAAACTTACCCAAAACACTGAAGAAGATATCGAGTTCATCAAGTTTATATTTCCCTGAGCACAAGAATAAATAAACTGAAAGTAAGTTTCATTTTCTATGTTTTTTCATGATTATTTTCTTCGTATAATATTTGACTTAAGTAAGAATTTTTAAGATTTGTACACAGTGTGCCTTCAGCTATTTGTAAACATAAGAGCTCCGTTACAAATAGACAAAGGCTAGGACCTAAAAAGGATATAATCATGTGCTGCTATTGAAATCACCTAATACTGTAGCAAAGTTGAATGGGGACTAGTAAAATTTATGATCGGGAGCCGGACTTTGTTGAGGTGTTTCAAGTCTACTGCCTCATGTGTCCGAAATGCTGAAGATAAAAGAGGTGTTTAAATGCAATTATTATATCTCAAGTCTATACGCCTTTCAAATATATTAAGATGAATGATTACATTCTTATTCTAATTGTTCTGTCTAGGGTAACTTATTGATTTTGAATGCATAAGTGTTTCACGGTCTTTAAAACTATATAAGCATTACTGTTTCTGTTTACTTTCTAGTGTTAGCTCATATGTTGCGGGACTAGAAACGCTTGTGTTAAGTAGTAAGAGGTGTCTTTACATTTTTACTTTCCTTTAAGTAAAGTATAGTGATCGTGAAAAAATTCGATCTCGAGATTTTGACGGAATTACATGTTTAAAAAAAAAAGTCGTTTTATTACATTTTTGCGATGATGTCTGTGTGTGTGGGTGAGTGTGTTAACATTGCGTTACCACTCTACGGTCCAGAATCTTTGATGGATCAAGTTGATATTTTACACAAAAATGGGCCCTATACTGTAGATGATCTCTATTGTTTGATAAGAATTATGCATGATGGGAAAGTCACTTCTTTGGCCAAAAACCGGTTTTTAGAAAACATTTCTTTCTCCTAAACTGCTAATTTTACAGTTTTGAAGACACTATCTTTGGGGTTACAAATTCAATAAATGAAAAATATATTCAGAATTTTAAAACAACGGGAATATTTTTTTTTTTTCAATAAAATGTAAAAATTTTGACTTGTAATTCAATCTCAAAGCTTGTGAGAGAGATACAAGCCATACCGTTGGACGGCTCAAAATGAAACTATGCTTAAAAATAGAACTTTATATGGAAAATGATATGAGATAATTATTTTCAAAATTACATTCGCAAAAAGGGCGTTAAAGTACGATTTCTGTTTTCAGAAAATGTTTTTTGACGCTAAACGGCTCATTAAAAAATAATGCAAATTTGACCAAAAATGAAACAAAAAATTAACAATTCAAAAAAAATTTATGAAATTTCAATTACGGCAAAGTGCAATAAAGCCATAAAAACTGTTTGTTTATCCTAGATTAATGAGTCACCTGCTATACTTGTTGAATTTTTGATAATTTTTACATTGTTTACATTGACTTAGAATTTTTTTCAGTGAATTCACCGAAATAATATAATGTTTAGAGATATAATGAAAATGTTTAAATGATTTAACGACTTATAAGTGATATAAGAAGAATAAAATCTTTATATGTAAAAAATAAATAACAATAGAGCATATGAAACATATAATTTCTGATTCTTGTTATGGTATGATGAGTTTGTCTAAGAAAATGTTCTAATCAATCTATATGTTGCACCCTTCTACAAAGGCTAATATCAGATGCTGATTTTTTACGTTTATGAATAACATTATTCAGGTAATAAATAATATATATTTAATTTCAGGTCTCTATCTCCACGGGAAATGGGTGAACAAACAAACAAACTCACCAACTTTATATATAAAGTTAACCTTTAATATGATCTTCAAATGTATATTTAATAGCTGTTTCTATTTTATTCTCTCGATTAACTCATATAGTAAGGAATAGAAAGCCTGTTGAGGGTTAAGGAAAGATATATCAAATTTTACAGTCTATTTTATGAGGTAACATATAGTGTAGAAAAGATAGCTGAGTTCCTATCTTTAATTCATTGTAGGGTAACAAGCTAATGAACTTGGTAAAAAGCTAAATGTCTCCACATATAGAAAAAATAGAACTTTATGAGGAGAATATCTTGATATAATCATTTTTAAGATTACATTCAACAAAGAGCCGTTACAGTATCTGTTTTCAGAAAATGGTTTTTTGACGCTAAACGGCTCATTAAAAAAAAAAAATTGTCTAAAAGTGGAACAAAAAATTAGCAGTTTATAAAAAAAAATCACGAAATTCCAATCACAGCAAAGAGCACCAAAGCTATAAAAACTAATTGTTTATTTTAGACTAAGGGATCACCTGCTATACATGTCGAATTTATTGATATTTATATGCATTGTTTACATTGAGTTAGAAATTTTTTTAGTGAATCCACTGAAATAATATAATTTTTAGAGGTTTAATGAAAAAAACAACTTAAATAGTTGTTGAATATGTAGATGTTTGTGGAAGTATAATTATTCGATATCTTAATTGACTCTCAGATTGAATTCATATGCTATAGGTTTAGATAAGTATTTAAGGTTTGTAAATGGGTACAAGTACTTCCGCTTTGTAATTCTCCATTTCTTCTTACTAATATGAGTATGTATAGAAATGGCAGCTTCTCATGTAAATATAGAGAAGTATGTCTCATCAGTAGTTTGTATGTTGTGAAAAAATCTTAGAATTTAATTAGTTTCATTACTCTTAATTTTTTTTATGATCTCTTAATTTTAATTTACATTTTAACATATAAATGTATATTTAGCATATTTAGTGATTTAGTATATTGCAATTGATTCTCGTAGATATTGACTTTTCAAGTTTGTCGTGGGGGGTAAGTCAGGAGTCGCCCTGCGGTCTGCATGGCTTCTAGGCGGGTGTGCTGGTGGTGAATAGCCCCGTCGCATTCAGGGTCGAATAGCCAATGGAGGGTCCCAAATCAACAGCCACGTTTTAACAATGTTTAAAGAATTAAAAATGGAACTCAGTTTTTAATGAGGGCCCCTGGTAGCATTCAACGAACAGTTTTTGTCAAATTTTCTGTGGATTCATTTTTGCTTTAGGTTTTCTGTTATAAAAGCTGTTATTTTATCTACAGGTAAATATTCCACAAAACATACAAGAATTTTGTTTCCTTTTACTAAATCAAGATCAACAGTCAACCTTCCTCTGAACTTAAGACTTTATTAAACGCTGTTTGCTCATAGTAGTATCAGAGCCTGCCTCTATAGATTTGCCATTATGACTACCTTGTTCTGACTCAGTTGTGATGTAAACATGCCCCAAATGTAGGTACATATTATTCTCGATTGGCCAATATTTGTCAGGGAATGGTTTAATATTCAACAGATGATTTTTGGGTATACCCAGACTTAGCCACCTGAACTGGACATGTTTTTATCAAAATATAGCATACCGTGTACAATTATTTGATAGAATCGATTTAATGGAAAATTATGATAATTTAATATTACTTAGTAAATACATATTATTATTAATAATAATTAATATATTATTTCTTTTGTTATATGAATAAGAAAGAATGTGATGTGAACTACATTCAACTAAAACACTAGATGTTTGATGGGAGACCTAGCATAAGCAGATTTTGTATGGCAGTTCTGATTGAGAATAACAGTTCTGGAATCCTTGGAGCATTTTATTTCATTCAAAACATTCGAACATTTTCCAGTTTGCATCTGTATATATGTAGCTGTTTGAAATTGAGATAGGCAAATATGTATCAGTCGCCAACATCTCTGGTTACGGTTAGCATTCCATTAGCATTTTTTTTCTCAGTAGTTTCAATTGTCATACTTTTAGGTATAGTTTTTAATTTATAAAAAGTAGTTTACATAAAAAATGAGAGTACGTTAAAGGTAATCGGTTATGGCCAGTTATAAATTTGTAATCAGTCTTCTAATGGGAAGGCCTTTATAATAATGGCCTAATCACACTAATTCTCATTACTACAAGCAATTTACAATTCATTACTTTTATTTTGTGTTCGGAGATTTGGACAGTTTGACGACCTTTTGTTAAATCGTTATTGGTTTGATCTTATACCGTTTATAAGCACTTTATTGATACTTAGGTTACGTACAAGCGGACTTAATTACACTTGGAGAGAACCAAAAAAATAGTATGGTTTTTATGGTTACAGATAAACATTCACATTGTCAATATCAATTATAATTTTTCAAAACTGCAATGCATTAGACTAATTTTTCATTATAAAAATAATGCGTAAAGGCATTTAGAAAATCTTTTTTTTTTTTTGAGAATTTAATGATCCGTTTGTAATTGTTGTTAATAAATCAATTACAAATAATTGAGTTATAACTGTTCAATTATAACTGAATATTATCACAGTTAGAATTGAACAAAATAATTAAGTAAATAAGATTAGGAAGGTTAATAGCCTTGTTAACCATCACTCTATTATATGCATTCCGCTATAATTGCAAAGTATAGTCTATTTATTTAAAAAAACGTAAAGTGGAATTACATAAGAAAAAAAAACAGCGTTTATTCTAACAATAACAGGCTGATACTTCATAGCTGTTGCTACTCTATGTTGATGTCTCTTGAGCCCTGATGAGTTATCCGGTATTGTATTTCCAGTCTCTTCGAAGTTGTGCATTCAGCTTACATAAATTGTCACTTAGCCATTAAATTTAAATGTTTCCTGTAAAGAGGCCAAACTACAGCGTGAGAATAATTGTTTTTATACAACACTCGCAAGTAAAATGCACGCTATAGTTCCGTGAATAGATCCACTGAAATTTTCCAAGTCTTCAGCGGCAGGTACAAATAATAAAATTAGAACACAAAAAATAGGTAACATGCAAACAAATGTGGTGCTACACTGTTCAGATTTGCTCTAATAACAAACTCGTCAGTTCTTCATTAATTTCATAGTTTTGGATAATCGAAAAAATTAGGAAAAGAAAGAGTATTAGGTGCAAGATAAAAAAAAACACTTTATTCAATACAAGTAAAAATAAATTGGTTGAATCTCCTTAATTAGAAAAGTTTGAACATTTACTTCTTGGGAGGTTTAACACCTTTGGATGAACTCATCTTCAAGCCTTGATAATAACCTAGAAAAAAAGTTCTCTCAGAAAAACAGTAAAAGCAGATGTTTTATATAAAAATACTAAAGGCCAAATGCTATCTAGAGAAAAAAATATCTAAAATATCAAAGAATTTTAAATATAATAGGAGGAATCTCCTAGGCTTTTTTGGTATATCTGTATTTATTACAATTAAGAATTACTTCCCTTTAGATACAAATAGAATAAAAAAAAATGTTATTTTATACTTCATCTCTCTGTTATCCAGATTTATAGGCAAAATCTGAAATTTTTTAACAACTACAGAACTAAAGGATTTGCCAAAAAAAAAAGGTAAAATGTGTTGTGCTTATTAAGAAGTTTTACGAATACTAATAATAACTGCTAATTACGAGTATATTAGCCAAGTCCAACTCATATTATCACTTCAATTAACAACAAATCATTAAATGTAACCAAGCTCATTACTACGTAATCAAGTAGCACAGAAGATTCAAATAGAGTAAGAAGTATTTCTTAAAAACTATACGCAAAGTATTCCCTATAATAAAAGTTCAAAAGTCAAACAACAGAACACTTCTTAAGTCTTTGTTAAGGTTTACATACAAAGAACTTGTCACGAAGCTTTAACACAGCGCTAAACCGGTGTCTCATTTCTATTACATCCAGGATCTTGTAAAATAATTTGTGTACTTAAATCTTTACTTTAAAATATGATTTAAGTATAATTATTTTTGTAAAAGTGGTTATTTCTTTTAAACAAACAAAAATATTATTAGTAACATACAATAGTATAATAGTTAACGCCTTACAAAACCCAGATTAAATACCAGAGGATTACAATCGACAAAAGGTTTCGTTTAAACTACACCTCAAAGATAGTTACATACTGTGCCTGGATCTGATGGCAAATACAGTCAACCCCCGCTTCTTCGGACTAATACAGACTGGGCCATGTCCGAAGAATGAAAATTGAGTACCGTACAGTACTGTACTTTACAATAAACAGCCTATATTGTCTCGCATACATACTCCTAGGCTACAACATGGTACAATATACATATATAGTTGTAACCTGGGCCACAGTACGGCTACTTTCAAGTTTTCTTAATAAATCAAGCTTTTGTTCTACATTCAGAGTGACCCTTTTGGCCTTTGGTTTCTTGGTCACCTTCGGGGGCCTTGGTAGCATGATGGGTGTCTAAAATGTTGTAATGCAAAATGTTGAAATAATGGCACAAATTAGTCCGGAATCACTTGTAAACACTGACAAAGGGTTTAGATAACTGGTGGGAAACTAGTCGAGCACCCATTTAATCTAATCTAATCGTCTGTCGCGAGCACCATCTACCAGACGTTGACCGGAGAACTGAAAGTCCGATAAAGTGAGGTCCGAAGAAGCGAGGGTTGACTGTATCCCAATATATGGATGCCAAATCCAGCAATGTCCCACAATCAATGAAGGTCTTACTTAAATATATTTATTGGTAATAAATTACAGTTTACCAATTACCACAACTTACGGATAATAGGCAAAGCAAAATCCTGGTTTCAGGTCTCAAAAAGTAATACGACAGCCGACCGTTCAGGTATTCCAAAGTAATTGTATCATAACTTACTCACACAAGTCCTGTGGAGTTTCTATGGAAAATTAAATCTACTTAGACTAACATTCTTCTAATGACCCAGACTGCATATGACCAGCGATATAAAATAACTGCTAATTATGAACTTATTACTATGAAGAGACCACTCATTACTTGAAATTATATCAAATATATGAGGACTTGCCTGTATGATAGCCACTCATGTACCAAGACATGAGCATAGCAGACAAAGCTTCTTCTTCATCTTGCGGGAAATAAGCGACAACATGCGGTGGAGGAGGAGGAGGAACTACTCCATGACTCTGTAATTACAATTATATATATTAAAACAAACTTAAAATGAACAAGTACAAAAGATTTATGAAAGTAATTTTCGCTGGTTGTAACATAAACATATCAATTTGTAGATTTACTATTGCAATGATAATTCATATCTTTATGAGAAAATCATTTGACAGTGATACAATTTTATAGCATCTTAATACAAATTTTTTGCTAAATAAAAAATAAAAAACATCGGTGAAGATAGAGAAAATAGTTGAAAGGCCACACCATCATCATGTGAACGTGAAATCGTGTGTGCTTGATATGAAATGTCTCATTTCTAATTTCATTTTTATTGTTAGAAGAAATCTACCCGTAAAATAAAGGCTCCCTTTTGGAAGAGAAATCCATCTCTAATATCCCGGAGTAACCATGGATGCAAAACTGTGGTGGAAATACCAAATTGAAAACCATGTAGAGAGTTGAGCTATTGACAAGGAAGTATAACATTCATCTAGGAACCACCAGCAGATATTCTACTTAGCCACAAGCTATTCTATCAGTTACCACTCAAAAGCAGTGTTTCTGGACGAATCCAGAGCTCATCAAAAACCACTCATTGTACTTAGTTCATTTAAAGATTATTTATTTTCTCATAAATGGAGGTTAATATTACAGACTTATTCGAACTAGAGTATTTGATAACAATGCAGTTGATATCAAGCCGCGGTGAATAATGATTGAAAGAGCAGATTACCTGGTGGAAATCAGCACTTCTCACTACCAGCCTCGATCAAGGCATCTTCAGCTTATTATGAACATCATTGAGTTGTCAATACGGAGGACCGTACAAAACACAATCTGGGAGACATCGGTGAGAAGTAAGGACCTTGGCTACTAAACCAGTACACAGTGCCCTCCCTCGTCCAATCTTCGTTGCAGCCTACCGGACAAGCACTGGATACGACCTATTACTGGCGTACCATATGCACAGGTATAATGTTCTAGATTCTCCAGCAAGCACACTGTGGTCATGCTTCAATGGGCACAACCCATTTATACAAATGCCCAATTATCACTAAGGGAAGAAGGCCGGAACACTCTAACGGTGCATGACTCAAGACACATCTATACTGGTCAGTGCAACACCAAATGTCAGAAATCTCTAGATTCGGATTGGCTAAGTAATTATATATTGTCAGAGTTGAATAGTCTTTTAATAATCATTATAGAAACTTCGATAGTACATATCCAAAATACAAAAACCTAGTTTTCTCAAACCCATAATTTTGAGGAAATTATGTTGAGGTTTGTATGGTTATCAGAATAGTAATAAAGCATAAAACCGTGCGATGCAGAGCTGTCAAGAAAACTTTTTTAAAAAAAACACAACAAAGATTAAGGGGTTCCAAAAAAGCCATGCATGTTGAAAATAGATGAAATATGGAACTGGAAGGATTAGCCTCCCACATCACCATCACAACCCCACCCCCAGTAGTAGACAGGTCAATGAATTGAAACGTCCATCCAATAACTGAACAGCTGACACCGATAGAGGAAACGAGAGAGTACAAGGCTAAAACTGGGACAGCTTTAGATAGTCTCTATATACGCATTGTGGTGTAATCAAGCATAAACATCACTGGTGGATGTCCATCGGAAAAAAGTAGTATGCAAAAATATAAAAGATACTAGTATAGAGAATGTACTATACGAAGAGCTAATTCTTCTTCATGAACTGTTTATTAGGAGGTGGGATGTTCATCCATGCGTTTCTTCGTTAGGAATAAAAATTGCCGGTACTTTTTACAGTGGCCAAGTCAAGGATTACCACCATTAAAAAGTGGTTGGCACCATATGTTGGCACTCCTACTGCGATGCAAGAACTTCTTACATGTTCTAAAAGTTGTTATTAATATTCTTTAATTTACCTAGCAACTTTACAAGTTGTAAATTATTAATAATTTACGAATTAAATTATTTATACATGCATATTGTTAATACCACTGAGGATGATCTAACGAGGTATGACGGTTTTACCTATTTCTAATATAAATTATTTATGTCCAAACATATGGCAAAACTGCTTTAAACTTTCGAAAATTGAAAGAAAGAGTTACAAAATTGATCATTATTCCATTCCAGGACTTCTTCATAAGTTGAAAAAAAAGGTAGTAGAATGCATTTCATCAGTAGTTGTACGCAAAAATTATATGAAACATTTTCTAAACAACTCCTCATGAACCTTCGAGTTTGACGAACTGGACACCGTTGTACTGGGTATGCTAGATTGTTGGAGACTGCTAGGATGACCTTTAATCCCAGAATTGACAAGAAAGTGTCGCCCAAGAAA
Source organism: Hermatobates lingyangjiaoensis (assembly GCA_026182355.1). Taxonomy (NCBI): domain Eukaryota; kingdom Metazoa; phylum Arthropoda; class Insecta; order Hemiptera; family Hermatobatidae; genus Hermatobates; species Hermatobates lingyangjiaoensis. The sequence continues at coordinate 1,787,097 of JAPFBL010001935.1, read as the reverse complement.
AATTCGCCCATAATCATATTTAAGTCTTCCTGAAGGTTTTTGATAAATCGTTGACAGGAACATAACAAAAACTGCAATGATCCGCCGGCCTTTGCAAAACATGTCTATATGAGAGCTCGGTCCCCCGGACGAATTTAGGTGTTTTAGTTATTAAAGGGGAAGAGACGCTTCACATCAAATAGTGTACTACAATTTCCACTCAATGTGGGACCTTTGATAAAGAATATTATCAGGAAGAAATCCTACTCCGTCTCAATAGACTACTAACAAAGAAGATGAACCTCCTAACATTTTAGTTCCCAGTATTAAAGTTAATTATTCAAGTTGGTAGTTAAGAGGTACGTAACTGAAGTACAACGCTCTACTTATCGGGCTATATCTAGTCAAGTGAGAACCACATCTAGATAGGCTGTTGAGGTTATTTTGGGGCCACAAGACCAGAAATAGTTGCCAAAAAACTAATAACAGACTACCTCTCTCCCAACGAACAATTATTCATTACCAACATGAGCCATTGTCTTCACGTAAGAAGTGGCCATGATTATGCTGTAACAAAGAGAAGTAACTGTATTTTCCCAGACAGATAAATTGTAACCAAACTCTGTTTTCCGCTGGTCCTTTACCAACTTTCAGATGTCGAGAACACTAAATTCTTGTTTATAGGAAGGATTGAAGATGTTAACGTCACCGGTCATCCGAACCTTAGATGCAAGTAATAGATAAGTAGAATAGCTAAATGAAGCAACCCCTTAACAGACTTCAGCATTCGATGAACAAGACGCAGTAATACATTTATCAGTGTAAATAATCACCAATTGCTTTAAGTAGTGTTCTCATTCAGTACATTTGCTTAAGCAGAATGACAGATGTATGTAACAGTTTGTAAACACCTACCTTGTGACGGAATTCATCCGAGGAGGAGTAGAACTCTTCGTGTTTACCCTCTCTCTCACTCTGAAAAGCAACGAAAATCACACATTTATACTGCTCATAGACAAAGTTGACATGGTGCAAAGTTTTAGAAGTCTTTATATGTATGAGAAATACTTTCACAATCTCCATTAGGGAGTACATTCAACATTTTTTCACTTTCAAATTTGAAATCAAAAATTTTTAAATAAAAAATAATCAAAATTAGGACAATTTAATTATCAGTTGAAAGCTTCAGTTGAAACTATTTAAATAGGGTAGCTATCATTAAAGACAATGAACATTACAGGCTAATTATTTACTACAAACTTACAAATAAGATTGATAAATCTAGATATTACAACTATAAAGGGTTTCTATCTTCTATTTCCGAAACATAAAATCCTAAGGAAACACAATACATACATGGAAATCATTGGCAAAAATTAAAATAATTTATTCGTAAGCATGTTTTCGCTAAACCGGATACAGTAAAATCAGCAACTTTAAATCTTTCTTTCTTCTTTTAGATTTTAATTACTTTATGAGGTGATACACGCTTTACTGGATCCCTTTTTCCCCACGCTGGGAGATTTCGAAGATAATTCAAGTATAACATATAACCCCCTTCAAAGGTAAACGTTTAAAGACATGGATTATTTTTGTTGAGGCAAATACACTCACAAAGGATGATTGCGTGTCTTATAAATACACATGAAAAAAAAATGACATTTGTAATTGTTTCCTGTTTCTGATACTTTCTACACTGTTATACAATGTATACATATAAAACAATTCAAAAAATAAATTACCATATGAATTTTGTAATGAGTTTGATAAATATATAAACTTGGAGCATATTATTGTTGAGGCTCCACAACACTTTTTCAACATAATTTATTCTCTCAACAAATCAGAACAAGAGACAGTTCTGCCATCACATTTCTTCTACGCAAATATTATTTGATTCTATTTGAAACAGCAGTTAAATAAACATTTTCAAAATAGGAGTACGAGAATCGAAAAAGGTTTAGAACCGATGAACTATTATTTATAAGTAGTCCTTTTTGTATAGAAAAATTAATTTATGACTTGTGTTTAAAACATTGATCTCTTCAAGTGTAAAACTTGTAATAGTAGTTTGAATGTTTCGTTCAATTAGTTTCAGCGGTTTTGTCAGTAAAGGTAAAGTTTTTGTAATTGAGTTGTGTCTGAATGTAGTTCTAAACTTTGAGTTTGAACATTATTTTGGCGACCGAGGTGTGATTGCCTAAGAAAACAACGTGTTTCGTATCATTGAAAACACGTAGTTTTCTTAAAAAGACTGTTTATTGCTGAGACTTTGCCATTATTCCCAAGAATGAATCCAAAACACAAGTAGACAGCACAGAGTGGGAATTCAAAGTTGAGGAGAATTTTGGTAAACATCATTACAAAGTATTTCTTGATTCCAGACTAACTCTGAAAAGGCAGATCGACTAATTGAGGGGAACTTCAGTGTCAGTCACCTATAAACCAACCTAAACTTTCAGAATTCCAATACGAGGAGTGGAAAACCCAACACATACTCAAAATTGACCTCCAGCAACACATAATTCTGGATATCACTCGGTTCAGACATTACAGCATCGTCCACAGACTATATTCTATTTGGATATTTTTCAAGTTGGTAGTAAGGTAGCAAGTGGACAGATTTCATGGTTTTGTTATAATTTATGTACCAGTTCCGTTTATTATTAGCTTAGTCCCTTTTTATAATCACAACTTTAAATTATTAATACTTTTAAAAATAATAATTTGCTCAATGAAATTATCGCTTAAAAGAAATACTAATATTCTTTAAAAACGCTAATAAACACATTTAATATAATGTACTGAATTATATTTCGTATCAATATATTCTAATAATAGATTCAATGCAACATTTAATATATAATTAAAGCATGTCAATTTTTTTATAATTAATGCCTTGATCTTTAATTGCTAATGAATGTATTAAATTTCTTTGAAAACTGTAGAAAGTTAAGTACATCAGTATGAAAGATTCTTAAAAGTAGAAACAGACCTCCAAAACTTGCTTCATTACTGCAGCTTCCCCATGTGATGCTTTCAGACTTGACAATTTCACTTCTTCTTCATTATTGTAACCTAAAAATAAATAGACTTATTTTCTGTTATACAAAGAAATCTAATGAAGGGCAGCATATAAAATTAGACTCGATTAATACACAAAAGTACATTATGAATTTTAATTCATACCCAAATATCTGATGAGACAAGATCCTTTGTTTGGCTTAACTTTTAGAATAACTGCTTCATATTCCAAACCATCATCGGAATATTCAGTTCTGCAATGCATACCATTTTTCCATTTGACCTGAAAGAAGTCTCAGATTTACTTAATGTTGACATGTTAAAAGGTTTAAAACAAAAAATAATGTAATTACGTTTCCGGATTTCGGTTTCGCCACTTTTGCGTGTGGCTGGGAACTTTCATCATGAGACACGTTCTCTTCTTTTATTTGATTATTTTTTTCAATCTGTAACATTAGTAATTGATTATAGAGTTATCAATTTAACTATATGGACGATTAAAAGCATTACATCAATCAAATGGAAGAACATGCTTATCTACTACATGTATGCTAGGGAATTAAATACATATTAAAAGAAATTTTGGAATAGTGTAATACTTTTTCTTTAGCCATATTTACAGCACGATCATATGCTTTAATTAATAAAGTATCATCCCAAGGATCATCGCAAGGATCATCATGTGTTTCTTTTTCATTCTACAAAAGTCAAAAACGAAAATAATTGCTTACAACTTACATAGTATTTTCAAATCAAGAACTAAATAGCTTAATAAATCTCATACGTACCTTGTGATGATTAAATAAAACTTTATCGTTTGACATGTTAAAACCTTAGTTCGTTATAAGGTGGAAGGTTCACTTAGTTCATATCCACAGTGTTCCCACTACACTGAAAAAAGAAGCGGGGTGTGCATAAGAGCTAGAACAATTGAATTGATGATTTGAAAATCTCCCATTTTTGTCCACTGATTAAATATTAATTATGTATGAAGGGTAAGCAATTAGGATAGGTATCTGAAGCACAGTCTAAAGTAATACATGAGTCCTTACAAACAATGCCTGTATGCACATTGGTGCAAAAGACATTAGCGTCGTTTTTCGTGATACAAGATTTATAACTTACAACAAAACAAATCAATTTCTGTTCATTTAACATTTTTTTTAATTATGAGGGTACAAATAAAGGAATAGATAAAATACTATAAAAACAATATTTGTTTATTATATTTATTAACTTAAGCATTCTGTTATTTACAAGTCAATTCTTTCTTTGCTCAACACTATATTTTTAATTAGAACACTCATGTTTAATAGACCTAAAATAACATTTTCAATTCATAGGCCTGTTGAATTTGTTAACTTTTTTTATGATACATTGCAGATCAAAAATAATTATAATATTTGAAGTATGGAAAACTCCCTTTCTCTGGAATCTCGTAAACAGTTAAGGTGGAATAAATTATTTGTATAGGCATCAGTTACTTTATTTTCAATTTATAATTCAAAATAGCAAGAGGGTTCATCTTAGGTTGTACATAATCGTGGTAAAGATTGCTGTTCTTTAAATAAGGTTTCACCATCAATATTCAGAATTTCTATTAAGTATTATTTCTATGTGTTTTAATCATCATCTCAATATTTTAATTTGCCTTCTTGATGACGAAGGTAAAAAGTTGAATGCTCTTTAAGCAGGATGAACCTCTCTATAATTAAGGATACGAGTTCACTGAAAAATACATTAATTTTAGAATATTCTTTAACATCAGTTATTTGTTCATCGGTTGCTCTGCCTTAAATATTTAAGTTAGTCTGGGAGAAGATGCGTCTTTAAGTTGGGTTAATTTTTTGTGTGTTATTGTTCGATCAAGTGAAGTTATAACGCCGGTAATTAACTGCAATATATGTGTTCGCTTTGAGCTCCCTTTGGTTTCAATTTTTTTTACTTCTGTAGGTATCAAATATTCCAGTATTTTCCTATTATTCGTTTACATTTAACCGCTACAGTTTGAAGTGATTTTTCTAAATGTAAATATTAAATGTCCACATTGTTGCTAAATATCGAGAAGTGTTGAAACGCAAATATCTGAATATTCTTTAATGGATTCGTTGGAAAGAAATCACACAATTATTTAATGTTGTACATATTTTATTGTATATTTAATTTTATAATTAATTAATAGAGCAAGCCACTGGGCTCTCTGGTCCCATACCTTACATTATTACCAGTGTATTTATTAAGCAAATATTAAATTTAAAAAAAGTTTACAGTTATATATAATACATAGCAAACGTACCCGTCTTTGACGGAATCAGAAGTTCCGTCATTTTTGGTATTCCAAAATGTCATTAGAAATTATAGAACAGTAGAAAATACCATTATTACTACAGTGTTAAACAAATGCCTCTAAATACACTACATTAGCTGTCTGTCCTTCAGGTTCATGGTAGAAGAAAGACTTGAAAACTCTGACCCTTGAGCAAGTAAACTACAGTTGACCATGTGAGAAAAACTTGGTTTCGCTAACTTGAATTCCTGCGTTAGATAAAGTCTCCCTTTGCGACTTAGTTAACGTCGTTGCGAAATAGACTCTGACGGGACTTTGCAATCATTTCAACGGAAACAGACAGTGGCTCGGAATCAATGGTATGCGTGGTATACACACAGACTCCCCAATACCACATCCAATCATTATGTCTGCCTCTATGGCATATCTGTGTAGAGCACGAACTCAGAGTCGTGTCCCGTTGCACAGTTTTGGGGCACTCATGTTTCGTAACATGAAATTTGTTACTGCTACTAAATTGCAGCATGATTGGTTCTCCTACTTTAAGTTTTTACTCATGAGCAGGCAGTCCAGGAGAAATAAATTCAGAGTCAAGAAATTCAATTAGATAATGAACTGCTTCTTCATCACTAATCCAATCTCTTTACTGACTTGTAAGATCTTTCCTCGGTATGATATAGCGTAAGAACTTGTTTGTTGATTTTTCCTGCCTGTTCGTATTAAGAGTTGAGAATTGCTCGTTTACAAAACTATTTATTCGTAATAGACAGTACATCCTCAACTCTGGAAAACACTTTTTCAAAGATGTCAAATACGCAATATATTCAAATGCTCCAATGAAATTAAAATCAACTAACAATACCTACTTGTTTCACCTGTGTATTTTCAAAACAAACTTGTCTGTGAAGTTAGGAAAATACGCTTAAAGCCCTATAACTTTATTTCTGTACTTAATTATGAATCTATTTAGTGCCCATATTTTAAGTTAGGCAAACACAAATCCAGTGTCAATGTTTCAGCTCGCCATGTCTTATGGTGTCTGAGTTTAGTTGTGACAAACATTTTTGCGTTAAACGTCCATAACTTCACTTCTACGTTGAATTTCCAATCAATTCATAGCCTATATTTTAAGTTAGACCTACACAAATCTACTGTAAAAGTTTCAGCTTTATATGTCTTATGGTAGCTGAGTTTACCTGTGACAAAGTTTTGCGGACAAACCGACAAACCGACAAACCGACAGAAATTTTTCTAAGGGTGGATTCGGTTTCTCCAATGTATGAAACGTAAAGAAAACTTAAAATGAGTCAGTTCTAAGCAATGTACAGACAAAATCATTATTTTATTTATATAGATGTAACAAACAAATATTAATTTGAATTTAAAATGTGAATAATATAAAAAACTAGCAAATGTACCCGCCTTTGACGGAATCAAAAATTCTATTATACTTGGTATTCCAACATATCAATTATAGTATTATACTAATACTATAATTAGAAATTATAGAATAGTAGAAAACACCATTATTAGTACAGTGTTAAACAAATGCCTCTGTATACACTACATTAGCTGTCTGTCCTTCAGGTTCATGGAAGAACAATCAGTTGAAACCTCTGACTATTGAGCAAGTAAACTACAGTTGACCATGTGAGAAAAACTTGGTTTCGCTAACTTGAATTCCTGCGTTAGATAAAGTCTCCCTTTGCGACTTAGTTAACGTCATTGCGAAATAGACTCTGAGGGGACCTTGCAATCATTTGAATGGAAACAGACAGTGGTTCGGAAGACTCCCCAATACCACATCCAGTCATTATGTCCGCCTCTATGGCATATCTGGAGCGAACTCAGAGTCGTGTCCCGTTGCACAGTTTTTGGGTCACTCATGTTTCGTAACATCAAATTTGTTACTGCTATAAATTGCAGCATCATTGGTGCTCCTACTTTAAGTTTTTACTCATGAGCAGGCAGTCCAGGAGAAATAAATTCAGAGTCAAGAAATTCAATTAGATAATGAACTGCTTCTTCATCACTAATCCAATCTCTTTACTGACTTGTAAGTTCTTTCCTCGGCTTCATATAGCGTAAGAACTTGTTTGTTGATTTCTCATGCCTGTTCATATTAAGGGCTGAGAATTGCTCGTTTACAAAACATTTATTCTCAATAGATATTACATCCTTAACTCTGTGAAACACCATTTCAATGATGTCAAATACGCAATATATTCATGTGCTCAATTGAAATTAAAATCAACTAACAATACCTACTTGCCACACCTGTGTATTTTCAAAACAAACTTGTCTGTGAAGTTAGGAAAATACAGCTAAAAGCCCCATAACTTCGCTTCTGTACTGAATTAATAATCTATTTAGAGCCCATATTTTAAGTTAGGCACACACAAATCCAGTGTCAATGTTTCAGCTCGCTATGTCTTATGGTGGCTGAGTTTACTTGTGACAAACATTTTTGCGTTAAACGTCCATAACTTCACTTCCACGTTGAATTTCCAATCAATTCATAGCCTATATTTTAAGTTAGACCTACACAAATCTACTGTAAAAGTTTCAGCTTTATATGTCTTATGGTAGCTGAGTTTACCTGTGACAAAGTTTTGCGGACAAACCGACAAACCGACAGAAATTTTTCTAAGGGTGGATTCGGTTTCTCCAATGTATGAAACGTAAAGAAAACTTGAAATGAGTCAGTTCTAAGCAATGTACAGACAAAATCATTATTTTATTTATAAAGATGGTAATAAAGTAAGGGGATCTAGCCAGGGTAACCAGTAGCTTGCTTACTCGCCGATGACAGTAGTGCAAATGTATTATAAATAAATACAATAAAAACATTTTTTTTTAATTTAATATTTACGTAATATAAACACTGGTAATAAAGTAAGGTATGGAACCAGAGTAGCCCAGTGGCTTGCGTGCTGGCTGTTGACTGGAAGCACGTTAATTAGAACTAACTCATTTCAAGTTTTCTTTACGTTTCATTCTTTAGAGTAGCCACATGTGCCCTTAGAATAATTTCTGTCTGTAGGTTTGTCCACAAAATATTGCCACCATAAGACATATAAAACTGAAACTTTGATTGTAGATTTGTGTATGTCTAACTTAAAATCTAATCTTTGGATGGATGGAATATTCAATGATGCAGCGAAGTCTGAACTTTCAAGTCTTGTTTGGCTAACTACACACACATGTTTATTTTGAAAATATACAGGTGTAGCAATTGGGTATTGTTAGTTGACTTTAATTTCATTTGCGTACATGAATATTTGCTTATAGCAAAATGCTAATATATGAATATTATGCTTATTTGAGCTTATTGACAAGGTGTTTCCCAGAGTTCAAGATGTACTATGTATTCAGAATAAATGGCTTTGTGAACGAGCAATGCTCAAGCCTTACTAATGAACAGGCAGGGAAAATCAGCAAACATGTTCTTACGCTATATCAACCCGAAGATAGAACTTAAAAGTTAGTACAGAGAGTGATTAGTAATGAGGAAGTAGTTTATTATCTAACTGAATTTCTTGACTCCGTGACTGCTCTTGGACTGCCTGCTCATCAGAAAAACTTCAAGTAGGTGCATCATCATGCTGTGACTTAGTATCAGTAACAAACTTCATGTTACGCAACTTCAGTGTCCCGGGAAATGTGCAACTCGGAGTTTGTGCTCTGCACAGATGTGCCGTAGAGGCGGCCATCATGACTGAGTGTGGAATGTGGAGTCTGTGTGTATACCGCCCATACCATTGATTCCGAGCCACTGTCTGTTTCCGTTGAAATGATTGCAAAGTCCCGTCAGAGTCTATTTTGCAATTACGTTAACTAAGTCGCAAAGGGAGACTTTATCTAACGCAGGAATTCAAGTCAGCGAGACCAAGTTTTTCCCACATGATAAAACTGTAGTTTATTTGCTCAAGAGTCAGAGGTTACAACTGTTTGTTCTTCCTTGAACCTGAAGGATAGACAGCTAATGTAGTGTATACAGAGGCATTTGTTCAACACTGTACCAATAATGGTATTTTCTACCATTCTATAATTTCTAATTATAGTATTATAGTATTATAGTATTATAGTATAATACTATAATTGATATTTTGGAATACCAAGTATAATAGAATTTTTGATTCCGTCAAAGACGGGTATGTTTGCTAGTGTATTACATGTAAATGTAAAATTTTTTTTTTGTAATTTAATATTTGGGTAATGTAAACACTGGTAATAAAATAAAGGCATGGAGTCAGGGTAACCCAGTGGCTTGCGTTCTCGCCGATGGCAGTAGTGAAAAAATGTGTATATATAAATGTAACAAAAAAAATTTTTTCAATTTAAAATTTGCGGAATATAACACTGGTAATAAAGTAAGACATGTAGCCAGAGTAGCTCAGAGGCTTGCGTGCTCACCGATGACAGTAGTGCAAATGTATTGTAAATAAATGTAACAAATATATAATAAACAGTTACATTAGAGGTTAAAAATAGATAATTTTAGAAACAAACTTGAACACAACTGTCAGATAAAATACGAATGTTTTAAGGTAATATTATAAAGACACATTACTTTCATTAATGTTATGTTATGTTGGGTAAATAAATTGAATATCTCAGTTTACAAGTTTTGTTTGTTTTAAATATATTTGATTGTCTATACGAGTATAACTTGAATTGATGTTTTATTTACTTATGTCATAAAGTAAATGACTTTTTTTACATTTAAATGAATTTAGTTTGCTAAATATACTTACTGTGTATATATCTTGAATAATGTTAAGAATACTATATCAAATGCTTGGGCCATATAAGAATCTATTTTTCGTGTCTTAATAACAAGAAACAAGAAATCCCAAGAACCAAGAACAAGAAACAATTAAAATTATCCCTGTCAATCATGTTCAGTGAATTTATTTCAATAACTATTGTTATAATTTCTGAGTGACACAAAGTGTCACGGGTAGTTTAGTATTTGTAATAATTGGCAAAGGTCACGCCAAGTGGTGAGCCCATAGAGATTTCATAAATTTGTACGCACATCGATCCATCTATGGGGATAAAATGGTTTCCTACGTGTCCTATATTTAACCACCTACCTCATTTCACGTGTATCATCCTTATCAAAAGCCATCCTGTCCCAGACGAATGTTCTCAAACTTCCAAAAACTGCGTCTACCGCTTAAAGTGAACTAAATGTGATTCGCTCAACCCTGATCAGGTATATAGTATGCTTAAGCCTCTGTACCAACAAGTGGTTGTTTCCGTCAATAACCACTTTAATATCCCCATGGCCACTATAGTTACAAACATGGACTCTTCTTCAATGATTGCTACACGATACAGATTCTGTCCGGTAGAGTTTTAATTCTGTGACGTCAGAGGAAGCACATATCCAAAAAAATTTTTAGACGCTACAGTCCACTATATTTGATGGTTTTTATGATGATGATTTAATGATGGATATTTGATGATGATTTAATACATTACAAAAAAAAATGGGTCTCGTATAGTGTAGATGTGCTGTATAGTTTAGGAGCAATTATGCATGATGGAAAAGTCACTATTTTGGCTAAAATGTGTTTCTAGAAAATATTTTTTTCTCCTACTACTAATTCTAGAGTCTTAAATTGTTTCATTATCTTTGAAACTACAAAAACATTAACTGAAAAAATCCTCAAATGTTTAATACAACTGAAAATATATACTTTTTTCTCCAATGAAATGTAAACATTTTGACTTGTCATTCAATATAAAAAATTGTGAGGGTGATATAAGCCATACCGTTTGACTGATCAACATGGAATTATGTCTAAAAATGGGACGTTATGTGGAGGATGAGTCGAAGCATTTTTTTCAATATGACATATACCAAAGGGGCTTTAGAGTAAATTTTCTATTTTGACGCAATATTAAAAAGTAACTCATTAAAATACAAAAAAATTAAAAAAATATTGAACACAAATTAGCTATTTATAAATAAAAATTCATAAAATTTCGTTTACCGGAAAGGGCAATAAAACTAAAACAACTGAATATTCATCATGGGCTAATGAATCAGCTGCTATAGTTGTTGATTTGTTTACATTTATTTACATTGTTTTCTTTAAGTTAGAATTTTTTAACAGAATCGACTGAAATAATATTGATAGGTACAGGTTTAATAAAAAAATTTGGATTGGCCTAAACTCATCTTTACTATGAGGAAATATAAATAAGAAAAAACACATTTCAGCCAAAAAAGTGACTTTAATATCATTCATAATTGCTGCCAAACAATAAGGTTAATTTACACTATGAACCTCATTTTTGTGTAAAATATCAATTCGATCTATCAAAGATACTGGACCGTAGAGTGCACACAAGCTTTTGGATACACAGAGACGTCGAAAAACATCATATAACAACTTTGGGGACCTCATAGTGTAGATGAACCTTTTTTTTGTGTAAGATATCAATTTGATCCATCAAAGATACTGGATTGAAGAGTACAAACAAGCTTTTGGATACACAGAGACGTCAAAAAACATCATATAACAACTTTGGGGATCTCAAAGCATATAATTATGGCATAATTTCGAGATCGAATTTTTTCACAATCACTATAAATTACTTCTGGTAATGTTAATACTGTAAAAAATGGTAATGTGTTTATCTTAATAATAAAACTGTAGTATAGTGGAGTATTGAAGAGTATCATGATTAAATTGAACCTGAAGAAAGCTATACTTGAAGGATTAGTCACTAGTTAACCTTAAAAAAATATAATTCATTTATTGAGTGTTCCACTTGCAGCAATTTGTGTTGGGAAAACTGTTTTATTGACAACAGAACTTGAGCTAGTTCTTTTGAATGAATAAAAAATAAAGAGATCAATTTTCTTGAACGCTCATTTTTAAATGTCATGATAATGCATTCACATTCATTTGGTTATAAGTGATGCAAAAAAGAAGACAATTTTGAACACAATTAATAAATAAGACAAACGTTTTACTATCGATCCCTTTCTGAAGTTAACTGATCTGTAAGTTAAACTGATTTCATTAAACCATAATATTCGTAATTAAATTCACTTAATTATGGAAAGAATAGGGTATTTTCAGAAAAATTACAACATTTTCTTGTCTTTAATACATAATATGAGTTTTTTTTTGCTCTATTAACTGTCTACTGATATTTTGAAAATAAATCGAGTGTGATACCTAAGCGGACATTGATTTATCAAATTATAAATTAGTAGTCCCCGCATTCTGGTGAATTCTTGACGCGCAGGTGTACTCACCAGGTGTTTGCCCGCAAATGCTTTACCAGACCGCTCTCTTAAAGAAGGATTCACTATTTTGAATTGACGACCGAAGTCCATCAGCCTCTCACCTCTCTCAATTCTTTTTAGTTGATAAGCGAAGAAACTGTTCTTTAGAGTGAAAAGTGTAGAAAACTGATGCTAACTGAAACCTAAATATGAACATTGATTATTATACTCCTATAGTTTTCGAGTTGTACTACACACTTTTCTTTCTTTGTGTACGTATAGATTTTTGTAAACATCACACTTGTCACATTATTTCATGCATCATCATAAAATTAATCATAAAATCACTGCTTGACTACGCAAGGATTCTAGAATAGAAAGTCCTTCGTATTAAGGATTTCGTATTTATAATCCTTCAGATTCAAGTTAAGTCAAATCTGTTACTAGTATTTAGCGAAACTGACCTTTTTAGGAATCAGTGTATTCAGAACATTTATTCCGTTAATATTTATATCAGTTTTACTGTAACGGCAAAATTAGATACTATAAGTAAAGTATAGTGATCGTGAAAAAAAAATTGATCTCCAGATTTTGACGGAACTATATGTTTTATGAAGTTTTTTCGATCATTTCTGTGTGTGTGTATGTGGGTGGGTGACTGACTTAGAATTTTTTCAGTGAATTCACTGATAATATATAATGTTTAGAGGTATAATGAAAATTTTAAATGATTTAACGACTTATATGTAATGTAAGAAGAATAAAATTTGTATATGTAAAAAGTCAACAACAATAGAGCATATGAAACATATAATTTTTTCTTACATGTTTATGACATTTCAGACAAAAACTTTGTAATGTTTTTAAAATACTTAAAATATTTTCAAGTTCTAAATAGGAAAATTTATCTTAAGTATTATATGTAGAAGGAGGTCAGATAAACTATATAAGAGATCAACAGGAGAAAAAGCCATGCTCTCTTGTGGGAACTTATTTCGTATAAACAAATTATCACTTTGGCTTTTCATAATGTTATTTATTACTGCTGTAGTTATGCTAATGATTATATATTCATTAATTGTGTGACACACAAAAAAGGCTTATCTATTGATCAATGGATCAATCACTATCTGTACTACCTCAAGAATGAAAGACTAATAAACATCTCCCACTTAGACGATTATATTATGCTTAAATGAGGCATTATGTATTATATACCCAAGAATTTGATATTAAGTTTACTTATAGTAAAGTGAGAGTAGCCCACTCCAGATTTATTTTTTTTACTGCAATTACATTTGAATATTTTTACTTTACTATAAGTAAAATATAGTGATCGTGAAAAATTTCGATCTCGAGATTTTAACGGAATTACATGTTTTGAGGTCCCAGAAGTCGTTTTATGAAGTTTTTACGATGATGTCTGTGTGTGTGTGGGTGGGTGGGTGGGTGGGTGCGTGTGTTAGCATTGCTTGTTACCATGCTATGGTCCAGAATCTTTGATGGATCAAGTTGATATTTTACACAAAAATGGGCCTCATAGGGAAGAAGATCCCTATTGTTTGGGAAGAATTATGCATGACGGGAAAGTCACTTTTTTTTGCCAAAAACCGGTTTTTCGGAAACATTTTTTTCTCCTAAACTGCTAGTATGGGAAGAAGGTTTGCGTGGACTAGTCAAAGGTTTTGTGCGGTTAAGATTGTTATTCCTTTAAATAATGTAAAATTCAATTTCTTAGTTTAAAAAATCTGGAGTGGCCTACACTCTACTTTACTATAAGTAACTTAATGTCAAATTTCCTGAGTATATAAAACATAACGTCTCATTTAAGCATAACATAAATATCTAAATGGGATATAATTATTAGCATTTCATTCGTGAGGTAGTACAGATAGTGATTGAAGGACATATCAATTTATAAGCTTATTTTTGTACATCACAAATAATTTATTATTTGCAAATAATTTCATTAGTATAACTACAGCAGTAATAACATTTTTGAAAAACCAAATTGAACATTTCTTGAAACGAAATAGTATCATACAAGAGAACATGGCTATTGTTCAAATAGCCAGTAGATTTCTTACATCGTTTACTTGACATCCTTCTACATTGAATATTAAAGTAAAATTTTCAAATTTAAAACAGGAAAATACTTTTTTTTTCCCTGAAAAACATCATAAACAGCGAAGTAAATGTTGTTTTAAGGTGATTTATAACTAAGATGTACGATAATTACATTTATTAATCTCTAAACGAAAGATTTTAATTTTGAATTATCTTTTGCATTTTTGGTTATTTATAGAATTATTATACTGGGAATTTTATAAGGCTTCTTAGTATTTAATAAGATCTTTTTCCTTCCCCTTTGTCAAATAACATATATACGAATTTTTTCTGATTGAGTGTTATCACTTTCCTGCACAATATTATTCCTCTTACATCTCATATACGTCAATAAACAATTTAAACTGTTCCTTTATAAAATCAATTTTATCTCAGTGGAATCGCTCAAAAAATTTCTAAGTCAATGTAAACAATGAAAAAAAATCTGGAGTGGCCTACACTCTACTTTACTATAAGTAACTTAATGTCAAATTTCTTGAGTATATAAAACATAACGTCTCATTTAAGCATAAGGTAAACATTTAATGGGATATAATTATTAGCCTTTCATTCCTGAGGTAGTACTGATAGTGATTGAAGGACATATCATTTAATAAGCTTATTTTTGTACATCACAGATAATTTATTATTTGCAAATAATTGCATTAGTATAACTACAGCAGTAATAACATTTTTGAAAAACCAAAGTGAACATTTCTTGAAACGATTTATTCTCCTACAAGAGAATGGCTTTCATTCAAACAGCCAGTAGGTTCCTTACATCGTTTACTTGACATCCTTCTACATTGAATATTAAAGTAAAATTTTTAAATTTAAAACAGGAAAATACCCTTTTTTTCTCGGAAAAACATCTTAAACTGCGAAGAAAATGTTGTTTTAAGGTGATTTGTTAATTAAAGATGTACGATAATTACAGTTAATAATCTCTAAACGAAAGATTCAGATTATGAATTATCATTTACATTTTTGGTCTTTTATAGAATTATCATACTGGGAATTTTAATCTTTAAAATAATAATAATAATAAGCTTCTTAGTATTTAATAAGATCATTTTCCTTCCCCTTTGTCAAATAACATATATAGGAATTTTTTCTGAGTGAGTGTTATAATTTTCCTGCACAATATTATTCCTCTTACATCTCATATAATTCAATAAACAATTTTAACTGTTCCTTTATAAAATCAATTTTATCGCAGTGGATTCGCTCAAAAAATTTCTAAGTCAATGTAAACAATGTAAAAAATACAAAAAATTCGACAAGTATAGCAGGTGATCTCTTAGTCTAGGGTAAACAAAGAGTTTTTATATCGTTATTGCTCTTTCCCGTAATTGAAACTTTATGATTTTTTTTTTATGAATTGCTAATTTTTTGTTCCATTTTTGGTAAAATTTTCATTATTTTTTAACGAGCCGTTTAGAGTCAAAAAAACATTTAGAAAACACAAATCGTACTGTAACGCCCCTTTAGAGAATGTAATTTTGAAAAAAAATATCTCAACTCATTCTCCACATAATGTTCTATTTTTAGGCATAGTTTCATTGTGATCCGTCTAACAGTAAGGCTTGTATCGCTCTCACAAAGTTTGAGATTGAATTATAAGTCAAAATTTTTACATTTTATTAAAAAAAAATATTTCCTGTTGTTTTAAAATTCTGAATATATTTTTCGTTTGTTGCATTAGAAACCTCAAAGATAATGTCAAAATTTCAAAACTGTAGGGTTATCAGTTTAGGAGAAACAAATGTTTTAAAAAAAACGGTTTTTGGCAAAAAAAGTGACTTTCCCATCATGCATAATTCTTCCCAAACAATAGGGATCTTCCTCTTTATGAGGCCCATTTTTGTTTAAAGTATCAACTTAATCCATCAAAGATTCTGGACCGTAGCGTGGTAACAAGCAATGCTAACACACTCACCAACCCACCCACCCACCCACACACACACAGACATCATCGTAAAAACGTCATAAAACGACTTCTTGGACCTCAAAACATGTAATTCCGTCAAAATCTCGAGATCGAATTTTTTCACGATCACTATACTTTACTTATAGTAAAGTAAAAATACAAAAAATTCGACAAGTATAGCAGGTGATCTCTTAGTCTAGGGTAAACAAAGAGTTTTTATATCGTTATTGCTCTTTCCCGTAATTGAAACATCATGTTTTTTTTTTATGAATTGCTAATTTTTTGTTCCATTTTTGGTCAAATTTTTATTATTTTTTAACGAGCCGTTTAGCGTTAAAAATACATTTTCTGAAAACACAAATCGTACTGTAACGCCCCTTTAGCGAATGTAATTTTAGAAAAAAATATCTCAACTCATTCTCCACATAATGTTCTATTTTTAGGAATAGTTTCATTTTGATCCATCAAACAGTATGGCTTGTATCGCTCTCACAAGGTTTGAGATTGAATTATAAGTCAAAATTTTTACATTTTATTGAAAAAAAAATATATCCTGTTGATTTAAAATTGTGAATATATTTTTCATTTGTTCCATTTGTAACCTCAAAGATAATGTCAAAATTTCAAAACTCTAGGGTTATCAGTATAGGAGAAATAAAAGTTTTATAAAAAACCGGTTTTTGGCAAATAAGTGACTTTCCCATCATGCATAATTCTTCCCAAACAATAGGGATCTTCGTCTTTATGAGGCCCATTTTTGTGTAAAATATCAACTTAATCGATCAAAGATTCTGGACCGTAGCGTGGTAACAAGCAATGCTAACACACGCACCCACCCACGCACCCACCCACCCACCTTCCCACCCACCCACCCACCCACCCTCCCACACACCTACCCACCTACACACACACAGACATCATCGTAAAAACGTCATAAAACGACTTCTGGGACCTCAAACTATGTAATTCTGTCAAAATCTCGAGATCGAATTTTTTCACGATCATTATACTTTACTTATAGTAAAGTAAAAATTCAACAAGTATAGTAGGTGATCTCTTACTCTAAGATAAACAAACAGTTTTTATAGCGTTATTGCTCTTTCCCGCAATTGAAACTTCATGATTTTTTTTTTATGAATTGCTAATTTCTTGTTCACTTTTGGTCAAATTTTCATTATTTTTTAATCAGCCGTTTAGCGTCAAAAAACAATTTCTGAAAACAGAAATCGTACTGTAACGCCCCATTGGCGAATGTAATTTTGAAAAAAAATATCTCAACTCATTCTACACATAATGTTCTATTTTTAGGCATAGTTTCATTCTTGTCCGTCAAACAGTATGGCTTGTATCGCTCTCACAACGTTTGAGATTGAATTATAAGTCAAAATTTTTGCATTTTATTGAAAAAAAAATATTTCCTGTTGATTTAAAATTCTGAATATATTTTTCGTTTGTTCTATTTGTAACCTCAAAGATTATGTCAAAATTTCAAAACTCTAGGGTTATCAGTTTAAGAGAAATAAATGTTTTAAAAAAAAACGGTTCTTGGCCAAAAAAGTGACTTTCCCATCAAGCATAATTCTTCCCAAACAATAGGGATCTTCGTCTTTATTAGGCCCATTTTTGTGTAAAATATCAACTTGATCCATCAAAGATTCTGGACCGTAGCGTGGTAACAAGCAATGCTAACACACTCACCCACCCACACACACACAGATATGATATTTTACACAAAAATGGGCCTCATAGGGAAGAAGATCCCTATTGTTTGCGAAGAATTATGCATGATGGGAAAGTCACTTTTTTTGCCAAAAACCGTTTTTTTTAAAACATTTATTTCTCCTAAACTGATAACCCTACAGTTTTGAAATATTGACATTATCTTTGAGGTTACAAATGGAACAAACGAAAAATATATTCTGAATTTTAAAACTACGCGAAATATTTTTTTTCCAATAAAATGTACAAATTTTGACTTATAATTTAATCTAAAACCTTGTGAGAACGATACAAGCCATACTGTTTGACGGACAAGAATGAAACTATGCCTATAAATAGAACATTATGTGTAGAATGAATTGAGATATTTTTTTTCAAAATTACATTCGCTAATGGGACGTTACAGTACGATTTCTGTTTTGAGAAAATGATTTTTTGACGCTGAACGGCTGATTAAAAAATAATGAAAATTTGACCAAAAATGGAACAAAAAATTAGCAATTCATAAAAAAATCATGAAGTTTCAATTATGGGAAAGGGCAATAACGCTATAAAAACTGTTTGTTTATCTTAGACTAAGAGATTACCTGCTATACTTGTCGAATTTTTTATATTTTTTTTCATTGTTTACATTGACTTAGAAATTTTTGAGCGATTCCACTGAGATAAAATTGATATTTATAAAGGAACAGTTTAAATTGTTTATTGACTTATATGAGATGTAAGAGGAATAATATTGTTACAAGTAAAAAAATCACCGCCAATAAACATAAATAAATTACCTTTGTCTTCCATGGCATGTGGATTTGTCTCATAAAATGCTTTAATAAATCTATATATTGCACTCTTGAGCAAAACTTAATATTAGTTACAATTACATTATAATTGTGAATGTAGTACCTTTCCATGTTATTGAAATGTAATGAATGGACTCTGTCCTCAAGAAAGAGGACTTATGTTTGTTGAGAAATATCCAGTTTTTTTTTTACAATTCTAGTCTAATAGTTCATATTTATTATTTTCCAAAATTAGAAGCTCCCAACTATAAAAGATTTAAATTATATTGAATAACTGGCTTTGACTTCGATTTGAGTATGTAAACTGGCTAATTACTAATATATTTTTTCTCAATATACATTCATAGCAAACATACCCTTATTAATTCATAGCAAATAAGGGTAATTTACTGTTTAAAATTTGAAAATATTACTTTAATATTCAATGTAGAAGGATGTCAAGTAAACGATGTAAGAAATCCACTGGCTATTTGAACAGAGGCCATGTTCTCTTGTAGGAGAATATTTCGTATCAAGAAATGTTCACTTTGGTTTTTCAAAAATATTATTACTGCTGTAGTTATACTAATGAAATTATTTGCATCAGCTGTGTGATGTACCAAACTAAGCTTATATATTGATATGTCCTTCAATCACTATCTGTACTCTTTCAGGAATGAAAGACTAATAATCATATTCCGTTTAGATGTTTACATTATGCTTAATTGAGACGTTATATATTATTCGTATATACTCAAGAAATTTGATATTAAGTTACTTATAGTAAAGTTGAGTGAAGACCACTCCAGATTTTTTTTAACTGTATTGCATCATGTAAAGTTACTTTATTGCCATCATTCGATTTTATACCATTTTTTTTCTTCAGACTGATTCTGAGTTGAAATTTTACGATTTCTTTAAAACTGATATATAAAGAAACTTCTTTGAGAGCTAAAAAGTATTTTCTCATTAAAAAAGTAGAAGTATTCACTTAAGGTTGAATCTAAAAGATTATGAACATGATACTGCTCACACTATTTGAGGGATTGTATTTGAACTAAAAGTTCTTATAGGTTTGTAGAAGTAAATAAAATATCCAGTTTTGAAAAAATATCTTTACAAGAAAAGGGTATTATAGTGTATTTTGTGAATTTGGAACATATACTTTTTCTCCAAATCTACTGACTGCAGAATATTAAAACTATTTGTAAATAATTTTCTTGGAACCATTATGCTATCATATAAAAGTAAAGGATTTTAGTCTCCGTCGAGAAGCAATACACCCGAGAAACTCAGAATAATCCCTGTCAGTCGTATTGTCAGATTTCATTACATTAATTTAAATTTTTTTTGTCAGATTTAAGGCTGAAAGATTGTTAAACTAAAATATATTTTTGAAAAAAATATACTTCTCTTTTTGAAGTTTTTTTAATAATTTATTTATACATATAAAAATTTAAAAATTTTAAATAATAAAATAAATATTATGTGACATCAATTCAACCTGCTACACTGGTTTGTATATGATCTTTGGACAGGGACATGACATCTTTTTAACTTAAAATTGTTGTAAAATAAATATAAACATTTCTGATATTTATATAACTAAAGTGATTTATATAACTTTAATTGTTAATTAAATAATGACTGATTTATACAGACTCATAGTTATAAGTTGTAATGCGGAGGTAGAGTATGATATATACAATAATAGTGTATGTAATATTTATTGGACTTTCATTTCAAAGACAATATTTCGGTACATTTTACTTCATTAGTTGTAAAATATAGTATATGATCATGAAGGAAATTATTTTTGACGGGATATACATAATTGTAACAACTTACAACTAGTACGTATTACTTAAAACATGTAAAGCCACAACAACAAAAATATTTAACTAAAATCCTGACTATAATAAAATTTGCTTATTGGATCTACCTAATAATAGTTGTTTGCTAACGATTTTTTGTGCTTAGAATAACTGAAAAAGGCAATATGGCTCTAAAAATTCGAAAACCAATTATCAAAGGAGTTCATCTTCGATTTGTTTACATTAACATCGAAATATTTATCAGACTTAAAATAAATTTAATATCATTTATGAATTTTTACAAAAAAATTTATGTGCTTTTAATGGTTAGTGTAGTATGAAATCTCTAAAACTATAAAAGGGAGTACTGTGAGGACATAAATTTCAGCGACCTAGATTGGATTGCTAGTCTTTTAGAGCGGCAACATTGTAACCTTTTTTACTGTATCATAACAATTTTGTTATACTTCTCTACAATTGGTATATATGGCAGCAATAGTGCTGACATAATAAACCCGTTATATAGTTGTGAGTCAATCTATTGATAAATCCTTAATTATAGTCATTGAGTAAAATAATTTTAGTATAAATCTCTCTTTATATAACAAACATTCCTTTTCACCTTTTCTTAAAGGAATTGTGTTAAACGATAAAATTAGAAAATGAAATGACTTTATAAAGTATTAAACAAATCAGCCATATTTGAACCTTCCTTGTCAGTGATGTCCTTAAAGCCACCGGAGGCGGCATTTGATGGCCCATTGAAACTCAATCAAAGTTAAGATATTAGTTAACAATTACTGATCATAAATAATTAAAATTTTGTGTAGTCCTTAAAATTGAAGACAGACCCTTTCTTGTGAGAGGGATATAGGTCGCTATATACAAATATAATTTGTCCGTTTTTATTACCTAATTTGGCTATTTCACATTATTAAATTACAAAATATGCAATGGAAAACAGCATGATTTATAGAAATAATTCGAATTACGAGTAATACTAACAGAGCCTTGAAGAATTAATATTAACTTTCCACAAACGCTAATTTATAATACTTTGATTTCAATGAAATTATTTTAGTTTTGCACCATTTTAAGTACACTTGTAGGAAAACACCGCTTCTAAGTACTAGCCACCTGGGGTGGGACGCGCACGTGGTCCTACCTTGGGCACCTAACTAGGACGATAATCTGTAATTTACAAGGATAAATAATTCTGATATGCTTTTATTATGCACTACACTAACTTTGATGCATAAAAATATGTATAAAAGTAAGTTTAATGTTAAAAGGGACTAAAGTATTTATTCAACTATTTTTGAACTCCTATATTATTTGAAAAATAAGAATTATCTTTAAAGTGAAATTGAGGGCATTGGAATGTTTTTAGGGCATCTGTTTGTGAATTTGCCCAAGGCCACTCAACTGGAACAGGTGTCGAAGAAAAGTTTTAATATTACAGCAGATCGATAGGACAGAAGTGTGAGCAGTGCCATGTCAGCCTTCTCCAGAGATAACCCCGTCTTCACGGGCTACGCTTTCTACTCTAGCATCTTGGCTGTCAAGATGATTGCGCTGGCCCTTTACACCGGCCAGCTGCGTTACAAGAAGAAGGTAGTTCATCTTTATTTCCTTCGCAATATTCACTGTTTTCTTCAATTACAAACTTTCGTTTCGTCTATTTATAATCTAAGTACCGCCAAGTATCTTGGTGGCTGAGATTGTAATATCTAATGCCATTGATCCACAGAGGTTTGGGGTCAAATGCCTTGTTGTCCTTATTTTGTATAGGACAATTTAATTAGCATTAAACTGTATTTACAGGTGGGACTAGAAAAATAATATAGAAACAAATGGTATAAAAAAGAATATTATTTTGTTTTTTCCAAGATTACTTTGTCACCACTCTTTAATCTAAGTAAACTAACTTAGGGTTTCAATTGTTTTAATGCTACTTTTGTTTACAATAAACAAAAGTAGCAACATTGTTTACAATAATGAGTTTTTCTTCCTTTCTTATTAACGGTTTTCATTTGTTTTTTTCATTTATCTACTTTGCTCATTTAGTTGATTAAGTCAATGTTATATTGACATTGCTACTCTCCAGTTTACGAACTATTTGAACCGTCGTATTTTCAAACTTCCTAAAGCTCAGATAGTGCATACGAAACACTCTGGTGACCAAACATATAGAAATATTATATTTAACACTAGGGAGGAGTATTAAATAACCAACCTTATTTTGATTATAGCGTATCTTAGAGTCGAAGCTACGATGATACGTAAATATGTTGAAATAAACAGAAATATTTTTATATATTTGAAATACACCCTTATTCAGTTTAACACAGTTAAAATCTAGAGAGGCTTTGGAAAAAATACTATTCAATAAGCAAAATTATATTGATATTTACATTCCGTTGGTTTTGTATATAACTACACCGTATTAAGCTAATCTAACGTTATTTCAGCAACACAAGTTTTTAGTATACAATTTTAAAAAAATTAACATCTTTCATTATTCGGTCATAACAGTAGTGTATAACCTCATTTTTTTATATTTTTTTGCTGTGATGCTTTTATATTTATCTACAGAGTATATTTTATTTCTTTCAATTTAATAATTCCTTGAATAATTATGCCTCCACAAATGCTCTCATGTTCCTAAGTTCTTATGAACTTAATCTTTTATCTGTTGTTCTGAATTAGGTTTAATATCTATATTTCAACAATTTTTCTTGGGTCATGCAACATAATTATTACAATTTAACACCTCACAGGAGTCTTTGATGGGATATGTATTTAATCACAATGGGAATCCCTTAAACTTCGTAATTCTAAGTTAATTGTAGATTTATTTTTAACTATTTTAACATCTAAAGCATACAATCATGTATAAATATATTACAACGTCTGCCCGTCATAAGTTTTATTTTTCTACGATCATGTAAGAAGTACTACAACCATGTTACGAGATCATATTTATTAAATGTAACACACAGAACTTATAAAACATGGTGAATTTTCTTAAAAAGTAGCATTTTCTATAGCAGTAGTGTTTACTATACATTGATGAGTCTTATTAGAAAAATTGTTTTACTGCCTCAAATTTGTAACAGTAAACATTTCTTTCTTGAAATGACATTTTGTTCTGTAAAATTGCAGACAGTTTCTCTAGCCAAATCTTATCAGAAAACTTTGGTTTAGTTATGGTAAAACTGAAAAAAAATTTCAACTTCAGCATTTCTAATTGGCAAAAATTATGCTTACCTGACAAAGTACACGAATTTTTTTAAAGATAAATCACTAGTAGCATTTTTTGTTGTTGAGGTTTAAACCAGAAATTGATGCCATATGTATAGATACCTATAGAATGAAGCAAGCTAAATACTCCATTCGTTCTCGATATCGTTGTTAACAGACAGTTGTTTATCTGGAAATTCTAATCGCAGTTCAAAGAAAGTGAATAATTTGATGATAGATAAATTCTTGGGGAAAGCTAGAATCTTCTTAAGAGCGCTGTTTCAGATTATTGTGAACAAACAATTTCTCTTAGGCTTTGTTAGGCAGTTCAAACAACTGTTTTGCACAACTTAAGTTGGTTCAGGGACCAGGACATGTTTAACCACAATCAATGCTCTCCTTGGGTAAAAGAAGTTTCTTAGAGGATCCAAGTTTTCTTCGAACTTCATTTTGATATATAAAGTAGTAATAGCTTTGATATGTAAAATCTTTATGAATAATTCTATGAATTGCTTTTCCCTCCAATTCCCAATAATTACCTTCTGGTTAAAAATCTGAAACACTCTTGCAAATTGAAGCGTTTAACTATAGAAGATGCAATAAGTACAGGAATTAACAAGTTTCACAGTGATTGAATAATAAAATATAAAAATTTCCAAATTATAATTATTAATTGTAATATTGTCTAAAAATCAAGTTGAGTGGAAGCTAAATGCAGCCTAGGCTGTCTTAGTGAGCATTTCTACAATTAATTCATTCAACAGTATCTAAACTGAATTCCATTTTATACTCTAAATTTATATTTACTCATACTACATTAAGATATAAGTTCGCTTTTAACAGCACAAAATGTCACACTAAGATAAAGTTAATAAACGCAAAAGCGAACAAGCACGGGTAATTGGTAGCTAATAAGCGGCAAATAAAATGCCAAAATCTCACGAGTCTTTGTGATTAAACAGAAAATGAACACGGCACATATTCGTTTCATTTTCTACTTTAACAATATAATTGCGGTTTAATATACATAATTATAAATAATATAAATATAAATTAGACATTGAGATTACCTATTTAAACTCTTAAATAGGATTCAAACTCTTAAATAGTAAATTTAATACTATTTATGTTCGCTCAACCCAAACTTTTAGTTCCAGGCAAGATCTAGTGGAATGAGAAAAATAATTACAGTGTAAGATGTTTCATTATTCTTTTTGGTTAATAACAACCTTTGCTGGTACCAGTACTAGTTACAATAGCAATATATGCACTTAAACTCTACTTCACCCATTGATAATCCTTCAAATGAGATGGCTACATTCATTTAATACATTTCGTGATTTTATAAAAAATATCTTTAGATAATGTTACAAATGTAACTTGAATTTGTTTAATTTGTTTCAATTTGGTATAATTTCTTGTTTGAACTTGTCACTACCCTTTCTTACAACTTATTAAGTAATTACAATATTTACGAGTAATCTCATGCCAATGTTTACCGACTATTTCGTTCTTGAGTCAGTCATTCTAGGTGTTTATCAAACTCTTCCAAAACAATCATTCCAATTGCATTGTCATCATAAGTTTCAAAATGTAGCACTCACATTAAAGGAAAACATTTAATTAAATTGCCATTCATTGTTTTGATTTTTGTTTTCTTATTACGATTATGTACGTGAAGTTGACGGCTGACCACTACAGGTTTCTTTTACTATTAATAAGTAAAGCATCCTAATTATAACAAATTACTTTTACAAAATTTTTATAGCTTTAAATGTTTTGATCTCATCTAGTTAAATGCTTTTAATACATTTTTGATGTTATTTTGCTGATGTCTGTGTATATGTACGGATAAGTAGGTGGATGAATCGGTTATTTATACAAAAATTTGTGGACAGGTTACAGGTGACATCGTTCAATGATAAAAACGATAGTATACCAAATATAGCCCTTATAATATACATGTCCAGTATAGTTCTGGGGCAATATTGCATCATGGAAAAACCTATTTATACAATTTTGTTACTTTGGTCGTATATTTATTTTTCTCTTGAACTGCTATCAAGTGTGAAATTTAATTTAAATTTTAGTATAGATAGAACTCATATTAAAATTAATGAAACAATTTTTCAAATACTTTGGTTGTTAAAAAAGCAGTTTTAATTAAAATATAACATTTCGACATAAAATTGAACCTGATAGATTTTAAACATCACAGTTTGATAGACCATAATAGAATTGGACAAATTGGAGACAAATATGCCGGGATAAACTGTAAATTTTTTTACGAAAATCACTATGGAAAAGATTTGTTATAGTGCATTTTTAAATTCCGAAAATATATATTTTATAAATAAAATACTGGTTGTAAAAATTTAAACTTTTCCTATAGAATCGACACAAATTAGTATGTTCAGGTCGATGCTACATTTATAATCTAATAGTTTGGTATATTTTACAATAGAAATTTCATTTACTGTAGATCAATTGTCGAAAGACAATTAGCTCATTGGTTCAGAGTTTCGCCACATTACTAATTGGAAGAAGTCATATTACCAAAAAATGCATTCAACTGACCTACTTATAGGTTTTGTTTACTTTTGCAAAAATATATTGTTAGAATCAACCTAAATTAATTTAATTAGTGTTTCACAAAAGTATTTAATTATTTAAAGGGTTAATTTGATCTTCAATCGTGTAACATTTTTAAAACATGCATTCGGGCTTATATAAGTTTCAGTGATTCATGTGTGACTCCATGTCTTTTGGACAGCAAGGTTACAACCCTCTTAACAATATGATATTACATTGGTTAAAATATCTTATAGAAGTTATAAATATAGGCTAAATATACAAATAATATTGGTCTGATAAAATACCTTCTTTATTAAAAGACATCTGCGGGTTACAACGTTTTTTTATAATGTACATACAGAGATGTATTTTTAACAAGATTTTGTTTATGTACTACTAAATATTTTGAAGTTTTTACTATTTATTTATAAATTGCTCAAAACTTTTCAAAAACACACATATTAATATATTGATGATGACTACCTATGCCTAACTATAAAGAACCTATCTTTACAAATTAGAACCTATCTAACTTAAAGAAATTTACAAAAACAAAAAACATAAGAGATTGTCTTTGATAGCATTTGACATTGCTTAGTTTTTGCAATTTTTTTCTGAATTTGACTCATATAAACAAATAAGCTTTGTGGGCGGCCTTCTGTGACTTGGAGGTTTAAAGATCAACGTCTCCACTCGATGCAAATGTTTACTATGTTTTGACGTAATAATGTAACAGGTTTAGTATGATTTAGATGATAGTGTTATTTTCTTGATGGAACTTTTACCTCATTTAAATATCATGAAATTTTTATATCTGAAGAGAAAATATTTCTCAAAAAAAAAATTCTTATGTTTTACCTATATTCGTTTGTCAGATTGCCCTGTTACAGTTATTACACTTTCATTATCATTGACAAAGTTGAGATAGCCACAAAATATAAATCATGCACTAAATCTGTGATATTACCATCTCTGTTTATACGATATTCAAATTAAACTATATCAATTCATTTGATTGGTAGTAACGAGTTTCATAACACTTTTACAGATACTGACTCTAAACTCCTCCAGATATTTCTTAGTATAATACAATAGTGTAAGGATGTTTTAAAATGTCTTTCAGTATATATCTATGTTAAATCAACTATTAGATTATTCAGTTTAGTTATTATTTATGCTGCCGGCTGATTTTAATAAATGGGATTCTCTATCTCACAGCCCCATAATCTGTAAATGAATATATTAAATTTCTGTAGGAAACAAATATAACACGCATAATTTTGTAATAAAACAATTATCACAAATAAGTGGTAGTAAATTGTGGCATCCTTCAGATATATATAGTATTTATATATGTATGTATCTCCCAGCACTTCTAAATCATCAGTGCCAATATCAACCATATATCATAAGAACGCAAAAATGCGATAATATTTTATATGTTTTTCCCCATATCTGATATTTTATTTGTACTCTATCTTATTAATCAAAGGATATAGAAAAGATTAAAAACTGTAATGAGATTTAATTGAGGGGTTGAAAATGGATAGTTAGTTAATTTGCCGTTAATATCCATAGCTAGTGGTTGAATCCAACAAATGAGACTACATTTTGTTTATCAAGTGGCATATAAATATATTATTCCCCAGTCCAAAGGGACACATTGTCTTTAGGAAATATAGTCATCAATTCTTAGTCCATTTAGCTAAAATAGTTGTGAATAAATTTGTCTTATAAGAGTGATTGATTAAAAAAAAAGCGATTCTACATTTTAATTGAAACATTATCAACTGTCGCCAATGCAATAGTTCGTTAATTTTACTGTAATAAAAATTACTGAACTTAGTCAGTGCTGCCATTATCCATACTACAATTTTAAATCAAATTATGTAACGAGTTTTTCTCTATTTACTATTTAATTTCACTTGCTCTCCGACGATGTATAATAAAAAAATCTCAAAAAGGGAATTACTTGACTCTTTGTACCATGCGTTATTGAACAATTTTGCATATATATATATATTCACTGATAAAACGAAATACGATCCAAACTGGACACAATACGAGTTCGAGATTAACAAAGAGCAACACACAAAGTAGGGAAACACACTTACAGACTCAAATTTTCGGGTAATCCGTCTTCAGGAGAAAAGAGAATGGGAGACCAAGCACGTTGTAGGCGCAACGTATAAAATTAAAGTATAAAATTAGGAGAAGATATAAACAGAAACTCAGATAAGCAGTACTAGTTGGGTAAAACTATAAATAGGTGAAAAATTATAAACGATATAAGATAAAAACAAACTATAAGAGACAAAAATAATGATAGAGAAAAGAAGAAAAAATAAATAAATAAATAAAAATAAATACAATACAAAAAACTTGCATTGGTTGTTTTTGTAAATAAAAGATAGAGACTGAATAAGAGGGTAAGTATGGGAAACTAGTTAAGAATAAGAATTTAGAAAAATAAAATAGGATAAAACAAACTAGTAGTAAGTGAAGAAGACAAAATAGATATACACAAAATATACGAAAGAGGAAAAAAGAAATAAGTACTAGAGAATAAAGAATACTGGAAAAAAAAGTACAAAAAAAATTATCTTTTAAGGTTAAGTCCAGGTGCACTGCGCGCCCCGAGCAACCAGATGTGAGCCTCCTAAGAACCTCTAAGGATCACGGTATTATCACCAGGGGGAATCTGACGCAGAATCTGCACACTGAAGCAGTCGTTAAAAGACAGACCGTGGGATTTGGCGTGTATGGCGACAGGTAAATTGGAGTTGTTGTTAACGGATGCTCTATGACCGTTCATACGGAGGCTGAGCTTGTTAGAGGACAGTCCTACGTAGAACGCATCACAACGAGTACAGTCCAATTTGTAAACACAATTTTTGGATGTACATGAGCAGTCCTTAGCAACAGGGAAGGACTGGTTATGGGAAGATGGAGTGAAGTGTGAAAGGGGGTTGAGAAGCGGACAGGTCAGGCACCCCCGCCTTTCGCAACTCTTAGCGCCCACAGACGGGTGGTTGACGCGCCTGGACGTCAAGTCTCTGTGGGAAAAGACGTTGCCAAGGTTGGGGGAACGTCTATATGAGAGGCGGGGTTGGCTGGGGAAAATAGTCGACGTGGAAGGAGAAGAGGATAGGATGGGGAACAGATCTTTGATTATGCGTTTGAGTTTGTGTATACCGGGGAAGAAGGTGGTAACAAAGAGGGGAGACTCATTCACCGGGGAAGTGGAGACGGAAGGAGGGTTGACGGATAAATTCGCAGGGATCAGTCTTCTTTCCAGTAACGATGGTGGATAACCAAGCTCCAGGAACTTGGTTCTGAGGGAGTTGAGGTGCAGGTTCTTCTGCTGGAGTCGGTTGCAAATACGAAACTGGATCGTTACTGGAAAGAAGACTGATCCCTGCGAATTTATCCGTCAACCCTCCTTCCGTCTCCACTTCCCCGGTGAATGAGTCTCCCCTCCTTGTTACCACCTTCTTCCCCGGTATACACAAACTCAAACGCATAATCAAAGATCTGTTCCCCATCCTATCCTCTTCTCCTTCCACGTCGACTATTTTCCCCAGCCAACCCCGCCTCTCATATAGACGTTCCCCCAACCTTGGCAACGTCTTTTCCCACAGAGACTTGACGTCCAGGCGCGTCAACCACCCGTCTGTGGGCGCTAAGAGTTGCGAAAGGCGGGGGTGCCTGACCTGTCCGCTTCTCAACCAGCAAATTGGAGTTCGGTGGTATTTATAAAATTCAGTTCAAACATTGCCATAAAATTTATATTGGTCAAACTGGTAAATCATTAAAGACACGTGTAAAACAACACCAATACAACGTAAGTAGACAGGAAAAAAGTAGTGCCTTATTCTTGCATATAAAAAATGAAAATCAACATATTGATTATACAGGAGCTAAATTTATTACCTATGAAAAATCAATGTTGTTAAGAAATATTATTGAATCGTCTCTAATTAAATTTAATAGATCAAATATTATAAACATTAGTAACGGTCTCTTCAAACTTGATACTTTCGTTACTAGTGCAATAGCCTCTTCAAAGAGGGTTGACAGCTAGCGGATAGTTTTTTACTCTTTTTTACTGTGCTCCTTTGTTTCCCCAAGCATCCCTTTCTTGACATTAGTCCTTTCCTACGCATTCACCCTTTTAAAATACCACTCTTCCCTCCCACTCTTCTAAACCCCTCACCAGATGTTTTCTGCATCTAGTGTTCAGTTAGGTTTGTGACTCTGACGAAGACCGCTTGTTACGGTTGAAAGATCTTAGTCTTGTTTTCCCATTTCTTATTGTGGTTTGATCATATATACATATTGATAAAGGTATTAACCTATAGATAGAACAGAATGGGTATATTTATGTGGAATGGGTCAGTTTTCCAGTTTCATATCAACTTTCAAAAACGAGGATTCGGTTATTTAAATATTTATTTGCAGAAATATGAAGCGTCGGTTTCAAAAGTTTTATTGGAACCTAAAAAACTGACCAATAGCGGATAATTTTTTGTATTCTATAATTTTTTTATCCTATGTTTTCAATATTTTTATTCTAAATCCATCTATATTGATAGTACTACTGAGGTTAGTAATATTTATATTAGTAGAGAACATGATGCTGGATGCTCGTGATGCAGCTTGTGATGCATGATGCTCGTATATGATGCGGGAGTTGTTCGACCGGTTCTAGACGTTACCTATCTTTGAATGGAACTAATTTAAGAAGTGATTGTTATGGATTCATATAACCTACCCCTCACTGCAGTATAAGATTTATTTTTGATATGTTTACGTTATTTTAAAAAGAATATTTGTTTATATTATATAGTCTGATTCTTTTGTAATTATTTTCGTTATTATAAGGTCTGTCTGGTAGCCGGTTCATTTATTAATGGTTTAAATAGAATATCGGTATCATATATTAAATTACCCCAATATTCATGTTCATATAAGTATTTACAATTTTTCTTAACATTAAGTCCCATTCCTTTCCATCCCATCTTTATTAAGTCCATTGAATTTTCTATACTGTCAGGTTCATATCCATTTTTCCTTAGGTGATTTGCGTAAATCAATTTTTTCGTATTATTTAAATAATCCTTAAGATGTTCTTTAAACCTTAGTATTCCTGTTTGTCCTATTATTTGTCTACAATCTTTACATTTTAGTTTATACACTTTCATACTTATTTCATATTTATTAGGTTTACTTTCCGTTTAGTTGTTTTATTTATCAAATTATTCGTTTTAAACCCTATTTTTACAATGTATTGTTTTGGTGAATTCGCAGTTTTATGACTAAGATTACCTGTATCAGTTATAAACGGGTATTAATTATTATTAGTTCTTTCATAGTTACGATTTCCTTAATTCGTTCTAGTTTATGATAATTTGTCTATTAAGTTTACATTATAATCGTTATTTGTTGCTACTGTTTTTATAATGTTTAATTCTTTATTGAAGTTACTTGTATTCATCAGAATTATTATTAACCTGTCAATCATAAAACGAAAAGCTGAAATTTCTTGTTGCAGTTAGTCACAAGTTAGTCATTATGTAACTAATATTCGCGTAAAGTTTCGAATTTACTAAAACAATACAATGTATAGATAGATCTTTGTACTGGCGTAATCTATTCGTCTTCTAGTTAAGTTTAGCAATCCCACTAACAAGTAAATGTTCATGTTGTATATTATGTAAGTGAGCCTGAACTGTCCCTCCTTGTATGCTTTGAAAGGTTTCAGACTAACAGATAGATGAAGTTCTAAACGAGTCGAGGAGAAAAACACATCTACCATACAACGTTTCTATCTTTACTTGAATTAAGGAATGAATTCATTTCTAATTAGTTTTAATAACTTTTTCAATATATACATATAAATTATTTTTCAATGTTTATTATAAAAAAACTTTGTTTTGGATTTTTAGTCATTCGTGAATCCCGAAGATGCCAAAATGCACAAGAGTGATGTAACACATGAACCAGATGAGGATATTGAAAGGGTCAAGAGGTATTTATTCAAATGAAATAAGTAAATTACTTTTATTGAATTGTAAAAATGAAAATCATTCAAACTAATTTAGTTAAACAAACTAAGTTTTTAACTTCGGTTCTAATAGTTATTTTTCAATAAATTTTGTTACTGTTCGAGAGCTATGACTACTAATGACAGGGCTGTTGTCTGTTATATTGACATGTCAAAAATTAATAACAAAACCAGTAAAAATAAGTTAGCTTTCATTTGGGTACTTGGGCCCAAGGGAATACAAGGAATGAGTCAGTGGACCGTTTCGAAAAGTTTCTGAGACCTGGAATCATTTTGGTCAAACACTTCAGGTTTCCCAAAGATTTAATTAGTGAATGGTAGAAGATAAAAGGTGTTAGAACAACTCGGTTTAATTTTACCTAATAAGATCATCCCAATTATACTTGGATTGCAACGAAAATAATATATCATGAAAGGAAAGATTAAAACAAGTATGGAAAATCTAATCGGACCTTGGCTTCTCAACTACCACTTATGCAAGTTGTAAATAACATCTCCCGAATAATGTAGACTGTATGGAAGAAGCGGAAACATTTGAACAAATTCTATGTGAATTCAAGGTAATCGCCTTAAGAGGTTAAAGATCTTTGGCCAAATCATACCTGTAACCAATAGAAGTGAGGACACTCACTACTTTCAAAACAATTATGAAGTTCATAAAAGAACTTAAAATCTTAAGTCCTTAAAAGGAAACACAACAGGTCTCATATAATCGAGGTGCGCATGTGCTATGAGAATTAATCACACAGTTTAACACATTATTATTTCATATTACATTAGATCAATTATCTTAAGTTTATTACAACTGTTAAAATGTTGATAGCAATCAAATTGATTATTTATGAGTTGCATAATACTTCAAAAGAGAGTTTAACATCACATCTAAACGATAGTCACATTAAAATAAAATAAAACCTCGATTCATTGTTTCATATTAAATTTTATAAATAAAATTAGTTGAATTTTATTTTGAGTCAAAAATAGGAAATAACCTATATTTTAGATAGGTTATTCCATAAAGCCACATGTCCGTTGTACAGGTCACATTAGGAAGCACATCGCCGGAATTATATTCATGATTCATTGTTCCTAGAACTGAGTGTCATGTACATGTGACTGATTTGCTATTAAGGGTGGGGCACTTATGCTTCATGTCTAGCGTCCCTATTATTTATAGTTGGCTGCGTTTATTAATCGTTAACAGAGATATGCAATCCAATATAATTGTTCTTGTCAGGCAAACTCCGTGTTCTCGATTTACTTGTTCATTGGTACACCTGCAGAGAGGTGGAGTGCGAGTCGGTCATGACACATTTTACTGGATCTGAGGGCCTTCAAACTTGATAACTCAATATTGCAATTTTGACCTAAAACCGTAATACTCTAAACATTGTTTTATAATTCATATGGAGGGAAACACTAATTAACAAAATTAAATTAACTATCGTCAACTTGTATTACATTCATTTACCCCAATATGAATTATAAAACAATGTTTAGAGTATTACGGTTTTGGGTCAAAATTGAAATATTGAGTAATCAAGTTTGAAGGCCCTCAGATACAGTAAAATATTTGTTTTGTTACCTTCCATCTCTATTACTTTTATGTTAGCTTCTCAGTTTTATTTTCTTTGTTCTCTGATGACATACATTGAAAGGCCTCAGAGCATTTATTTCTATTGTTTTCCTTTTCCATTGTGGTTTAAAGATCATTGTTTGCATCAAGTGTTTATTTATTGTGTTTTCTGCATTTATATATATATATATATATTAAAATATAAGCAGAGCTGCCGAAGTTGGTTTTTTTTACCAGATCTGGATTTTTCTAAAGTCATCATCTGGGATTATGGGTTTACATTCCGAGAAAATGGCGAATTCTGGTTTTTTCTACTAACTTCTAGAAAAATATTATCAAAATACTTCAAACAAGTCGTACTATGAAAAATATTATGATTTAAATGAAAAGATAAATATCAAATATTTTATGAATGAAGTTTCAAACCGCTTCCAAAACTTTAAAAACCAATAATACACGTTTCATTATAACATAGGTATTAGTCCCGTCACTTGGGCTGTAAACGGTTCTTGCGTTACTTGTGTTGACCAATCAAATTAATAAATTTTATTTAACAACTTTGGACTGCAGCTTGACAGCGTTAGTCATTCCTGTTCACTGATTTGACATCAAAGGCACAAGTTTATGCCTTTCTTTTCGTTCAAAATTTTTAAAAATTTGCAAATATTTTCTCCAAATTGGCGATGAAAGATTGTTTTAGTAATACTCCTAAGAAAAGGAAGTGGTACACTCATGAATTTAAGCAAGATTCATTAAATAATAGAAAAATTAGTGAATGGCGTCAAAAAGATAAAAGTTATAGTCGTAAAAGTTACTGCAAGTGTTGTGATGTCACTTTGAAAAATTCTACTGCAGTGGATTTAAAAACAACGAATTGGTTTTACGAGAAAGTTTATAGTTTGGTTCAACTACTATTCAACAGGTGCCTGCGATAATTAAAACTAGATCTTTTATTTGGTAACTTGTTAGCATGACGTTGGCGACAGAGTCCATGTAATTATTTTCCTTGTAGTAGAAATGGATGAATTGTTGATGGGTCGTTGAGTGAAGCACGACTCCCTGCGCCAGCCCTTCCAACGGCGCCTGACATCTACACCTTATATACGAACCTATTGCATTTCATATGATCATGTCGAGTCTCCAGTCAGGCCAATAAGCATAAAAACACTATCATGTCGGTTAAAAATAAAGCTGAACAGAGAGTAAATCACTTGAAAAAATGAGGCCTGTATTTACAAAACTTATGAAAAGCTGGCATTTCATTGGAAAAATACATTAAGTAATGGTCATTATTGATTGTTATTTTGATTGGCAGGATTATTCTTAATTTAACAAAGAAATTAATCTGTTTTAGGAAGTCACAGTTAAAGAAGTCTCTGACCTTACTGTGACTTGTACATACAACTGCTTGTAGAATATGTTACAGCTTTATTTTTTCATGTTAATTATTATTTCTGAAGAAATATTTATTATTACATTTATATATTACATATCATGATATACTTTTATTATGTACATTAGGCTTGAGTTGCATATTTATTTCTTGATTGTTGGTTTTATTTTAAATTTGTTATAAATATAGGAAATATTTTAGGAACTAAAAACATAATGATTAAACTAAAGGATATAAATTGAAAAAAATATATCAATGTGAATAATTCATCTGAAAATTGATAATAGGGAGTTTTACTTGGATGTATATGTCCAACCCTATGAAGGGACCCGACCATCAGTCATGTAAATTTTATTGAAAGGCAA
Organism: Hermatobates lingyangjiaoensis; assembly: GCA_026182355.1. Taxonomy (NCBI): domain Eukaryota; kingdom Metazoa; phylum Arthropoda; class Insecta; order Hemiptera; family Hermatobatidae; genus Hermatobates; species Hermatobates lingyangjiaoensis. The sequence continues at coordinate 1,750,992 of JAPFBL010001935.1, read as the reverse complement.
AACTTCGAAAACTTTTAGAATGGATTTCTTGCTTTCACCAGGATTCTAAGTAATTTCTCAAGTCCACTATTTTTTATATCAATACTGCTTTGCCATGTCTTCACAACATGATATAACATAATATAACCCAAAATTCTATACATTGTTTTCAATAACGATTTAGATATACTAGCAGGGCCAGTAGATCTGTAGATTTGACTTTGATGTCAAGTAATATGTTACTATCTGTCAACGACTGGACAATTATAACAAGCGGATAAGCTGTCGGATCATAGTTATAACATTCAAGCATATTGTCAATAACCACTCAAATATTATACATTCCCATTGTAAAATCGGGATAAAGATACTGAAACAACTTTAGCAGATCTGATAAAGAAGTTCAAAATTACTAGAATAGCTGATAGACTTAGTGAAATAGAGTTGGATCAGTTCTGGACGATGTGGCACTTACTACAGATACAAATAGTATGATAAAAAAACTTCTCTAAAGGGATTTCGTCTGCCTCTTTTTCTACTATTTCAAACAAAAGAGCAAACAGGATAAAAAAATCGCATAGTGCACTGCTATTGGTCGAAGACTTAGACCAGTTTAGAAGTAGAAAAGAAGATGTAACATAGACCATTCTGTTAGAAATTGAAAGTCAAATCACTTCTGATGCCAGAGAAGCTGATACCAAGATTCATTAAATGAAATAAAAAATAATTTTGTTACTAAAGATGTTCTTCTGTTTAATGCAAATGAAATTAAGAGAACAATTTTCATCTTTAACCCCCAAAAAAACCTTATGACCAGATGGATTAAACTGTGTTTTGACGTTAACAAGATTAGATTTGTACCCTGATGTTTTACTTATAAACAAAATTTACAATATTCGCATGCTAATATATTACTTCTACTGAATAACTACTATAATAATAAGAGAATGTGTTAGTAATAATAAGGATACGTGTTATCATAACAGAACTTATACAGTTCGGGCTAGAATTAGAACTGTCGTTCACAGTACTAAATTTATGTTTCGTTCTCGTAAAGTGGTGTCGCTTCCTTCCTCCTGAAGTCCAGAAAGAAATCTCATTCAATGTGACATCTCTTTTCAAATTATTCCAACTATTTCACTATTAATTCTTCTTTTGTAAAGAATTTTTGATGTAAATTGTTGTTTTAATTTTTTAATTCAATAACACCACTAAGTACCGCATAATGACATTTGGAGGACGACGAGTAAGCGTATTCTTGTTATTCTAGTTTAATAAATATTTGTATATATGTAGGGATGGTTGTATTTTAGGGCACATCAGAATGACGTAGAGAACATACCGATCTTCTTCATCACAGGAATGATTTACGTGGCCTGCAAGCCGAACGTGATCATGGCGCTGATGATGTTCCGCCTGTACGCGCTGGCCAGGATCGGACACACTCTCGTCTACGCAGTCTTCGTCGTGCCTCAGCCTGCCCGTACTGTCACCTTCATGATTGCCCTTCTCTGCAACATCATCATCATTCTTTCCATTTTTATCTACTGCCCTCAACTGTAATTTCTTTCATTTCGTTTAGATCTTTTCTTCTTCATTTGCATCGAATGCATGTTCAAAAGCTTCTTACTTTCTGAAGACATACAACTTTTTTCTTGTTTTTCGTTTTCTCATTTGATATCTTTTGAAACTTTTAATGTCATTTTTTGAACTAATAAAAAATATTTATTTATTACTCCATTCCTTTAGTCCCACTTTATAAATAACAACCTCAACAAAGTAATAGTGAATAACTCTACCAATTGAGGGTGTCGACTTTAAATCACTGACTGTCCATTAGATTCCAAGTGAGGCGTAGTCAAGATGGTTAAAGATTAAGAATACCTGAAAGTACCAGCTATCAATTCTTATGTCTGCGCACACAAGGATCAGTACCTTCGATTTTCGGTATTTACAGTAAATTCTTTGAGCCTGAGAAGGTAAATCTTTCAGATTGTTTTATTTGTCATTATATTACTTTATATTATTATTCTACTAATGACATTCTATATTTTAGGTGTACTGTGTTTTTTTTTGGTTTTTAAGAGGTTTTTCCCAAAATGCCTATCTCTGGTAGATTATTCAAGCAGGTAAGAAATATTGTTAGGTTTTTTTTTGGTTTGACGTATCAAGATCTATGGATATTTCAAGACTACTACATCAAAAGTTGACAATGTCAATGAACTATTTTAAAAGTAAATAATTTATTTGGATTTATTTTATTTTTTTTAAATATTCATATCTATTCTATATTTATTTATTATTCTTGTAACCTCCTTTTTTGAGCTTCATTGCTGCATGCATGCATTTGGTGTCTCATCATGCATGTGTTGAAGTCGCCTATTCAATAATACTGCATCTGAAGAAGTATCTTTTTAGTTAAACATAAAGGTGAGTTTTGTGTTTTAATAACTCTTTTTAAATATCTGATGTTTGTAGGGTTGGCTGTCAAAGTATTTTCCTTGTCAGAATGGGAAGAATAATTTCAGTTGTACATTCAAGAAACCCCAGAGTATACAGTATAAAATACTCGTAAACTATCTATTGACAATGTATGCGACCATCTTTTGACATTTTTATAACTATCTAAAGAGCAGAAAGAATGCCACCATCAGTGGTGACCTTCAAAGTAGTTATTATTAAAAGCTAGCGACCTTATCAAAGACCATCTAAAATGTTCTTATATTTTGTCCACTGTAGTCCTTCCATTCCAGTAACAAACACTAGACACTAGAACACTATTTCATGACATTTAAATATCTAATATGCTATAACATCTTAGAAGGTCTCCTACGGGCAACATGATTTGTACATTTGAGAATGAAGTCAAGTCCACATCAGAAATTTGAGGGCATAAAGAATCTTGAATGTATTTCTGTATAATATTATGGCAAACAGTGGCGTTGCAAAAGAGAGATGGGTCTGTGCCAGGGTGCGGCATTTTGAAGGGGTCAAAATAGAAAATAGAAAAAAATAAAAAGGAAACAAAAAATCTGCAATTTTATACCAAAATGATTTTTTAAGGTCTCATTGTTTGTATGTGTTATTTGTTCTTACGACCGCTTCGGGCGGCAAAAAAAGTTGCTACGCCACTGAAGGTAAAATGAGGACAGCAGCTGTTATTTGTTCTTCTCCTCCAGACTCTAAAAGGTAGAAATATTGAATTAGGTTTGTTCTTGTTGCTGTTTCCCCGTGTTCTTTTCTTTTAATCATTATATATATATATATATATATATATATATATATATATATATATATAAAGATTTCACATAAACACGTGAAATAACAATCAATGATCAAACCAAAATAAGAAATGGGAAAACAAGACTAAGTAAGATCTTTCAACCGTAACGAGCGGTCTTTGTCAGAGTCAAAAACCCAACTGTTGGGTTTTCCAGTTGGGTTTTTGTCTCTGACGTAGACCTCTTGTTACGGTTGAAAGATCTTAGTCTTGTTTTCCCATTTCTTATTGTGGTTTGATCATTTATATATATATAATAACAGTAATCGGAGTTATAATGGTGTTATTACTAACAAATTAATAATAAATAGTTAATTTAGGAGTTATTAATTAAAAAATAAGTTATTAATATTAAATAAAATTAATATTTTAATTTTTTTATAATTAGTGAAATTTATTACTTGCAAATTCTTCGTTAACTCTTTCTATGTTGTAAAACACTGTTACCGAAACCGAAATATAATTGAAAAATACATTATGCATGGGACATACGTCTCCAACAATGTAAGTTTACTATAATCTCGAACTGAATATGCTTTTCTTCCAATATTGCGGTTATTATGCATTAAATTATATATATTTATATAAATTATACATATTTATGTTTGCCAAGGAGTATATGAAACTAAGTGAAGAAATAAACAAGTGCGCAAATATGTTCATAGTTGAAAAGTGCAAAAGTTTTAACACTACTAATGTCCTACACCCCCAAAGAAATTAATTTTGTTAAAGTCTTTAAGTAGCAGAATACCGAAATTATCTTTGTTAATAGAGTTCTAAGACATGGGTTAATAAAAAGAACTGAAATTAATAAGAATACGAGACACATTATTGTTGAGGTTAATCTGCTTTAATGGTCATCTACAGCTAGACTATATTGGTCAGTATGTAAATCCGAAGGTTATTTGTATGAAACAGGAGCTTCAAATCTCGTTTGAAATATATCGGTAGTAGGGGACGTAAAACACATTGTTCTGTTTCCTCTTTGCCCTAATTATATGCATGATATAGCAAAACTTTCAAAATAAATTAGCAGTGCTAATTAATATATTACAAACTGATTATGGATGGATTAATAAATAAAAATTAAAAGGATTGTTAACAAAAATTAGAATTCTTCAAAAATTAATTTACAAATCAAAGGCTGGAAGTAGTTGTTGAGATCAAATAATCAGTAGATGGAAGATTGATATTTCTAAAGCACAGGAATCTCGTTGTATTAATAGTAGAGCCTTTTGTATTCCACCATAACTGGAAGGTGGTTCAGACTAGACGAGAAAAGAAAAGAGCTCCTATTGTTTCCAGCTCTAAATTACAAGTTATGACGCATTTGAATTTTAGTGATGAAGATTTAATAAAATTGGAATTTTATACCGAAACGGAAGCCATTTTTATTTTCGGTGGATACATTTGCGATGCAAATAATTTAAACATGGATTTACAAAAATTGACAACACATTTTAAATGATTTGACTACAGGTAATAACATTATTATTGGTATTAGTGAGCAATGTTCGCACTATAGCCTTGTTTGTAGTCAAAACAAATTGCAGAGGTCATACTATGGAGAGGTGGATAAACTCAAAGTCTCTGCTTGTGATAAATGAAAACGATGACTCCCACGCATCAGTGTAGAGGTCAAAAGGGTGATATTCACTCAATCATTTTGTTTGCGATAGCACCGTACGTCTACCCATGACAAAATAATAATGAAGAACGTGTTGCTTACCTTCTTGTTTCGTGTAAAAAAAATCAGTTAATAGTTCAGAAGCAACAAGACCTGGCTACAAGTTTAAAGTAGAGAATTGAATTAGGATTTATTTGACACAACATTAAGAGAAAGGCTTTGAAATTATGCAAATAGAGTACCTTAACCGGTAGACATGTATTGGAATAATCAAGTGATGGACCAAGAAATATCTGAATATGTAGCTAATACATAAGACATCTTTACATGATACAACTTTTTTTACGGTATAATTTTGTTATGATAAGTAAAATGTTGTGACACTAGTTGTGTGCACAAGCTTACAGGATCCATTATAACTCAATATTTATCATTATATAGCAAACTGACTTTCCTGGTTATTGAAAAAAGAAATTGACGTTTTATCAGCTAAACGATTAGGTTTGTAATAATCCCAAAATTACAACACGGTATAGTTAGTAGTTTAGGATGTATAAAAATGTTAAAATGACATATGAACAAAAATGAGAATTTTTCATTATTCCATTTTTTTTAAGAGCTACTGAACACCGATATAATATTGAGGCTACTTTGAGATAAAATATGACTTCATCAGTCAAAGGTTGTGTATGGAGTGTAACCTTTTTGATACAGGCCTCTCACCCACCCGCACAGACCTTCATACAAAGAACGTCTAAAATGGACTTAATTTACATGTAGAATTGTGTCAATCCTTGAAAATGTCGAGTCAAATTCTTTTATAACCTTATTATACTTGACTTTTAGTAAAGTAAAAACGACTAATATGGACTTTGATTAGTTCGAAACTTATAAATATATCAAAATTTTGAGATCAATTTTTTTAATGGTTACTATACATCACTTATAGCTAAAAATTCTAATAAAGTCAAAAAAAAGTACTATGTTGGAGTTAATAAGAATAGTGGTACGTTGTATTCAGTATACCTACAAAAATAATATCGTTATAGGAGGGGAAAGATTGCAGGTGAACAAACTGCAAACTAATTACACAGCCATCAGTATAAATAACTGATATCTATGAATAACAGATAAAAATCAATCAAGTTAATTATTAAAATAAGTGACACTTATAGTAGTGAACATACTAATTAAAAATATATAAGAATATTGGAACTATTGATTGAGAATGAAGGTGTCTTAATAATACACTCTTAGTGTCATAACTTCCAGAAGACAGTCCATGCAATCAATACTGCATTAGTAATATTTAACGGAAGTAAATAAAACATTCAAGAGGCAAGGAATACAAACTAGATTTAGTAACATGAGTTAGATTAGTGATTCGGACACACAAGCCACTCTTGGATGAAACTTTCATAATAAATGTTAGCTTACACCTTAAGTTGATGCATAATCAATCTAGTCATGCTACTAGTAGTGTTATGAACTCTAATTTTCCTTTTTCTTACAACTATTTGTACATAGCTGAATATATTTAATAAATAAGGATAGAAATTAGATTTACAGCATTTTAGTAACACCTAAGGAGGAGTATTATGCACTATTCATAATTATCATTGTTAAAGAAAGTATAAATATTGCTGGTCTTTTATTCTTTAAATTTATGAATAATATCGTTTGGTATTACGTGATCAGTCAAAGATCATTAACCTCCTAATAGCGATTGGTTCAAGTTTACATAGAAAGTGTTCAAAAATGTCCGCTTCTTCCGGACATTCTGCATTCTTCGTATGCTGATATTTGCAGCTATCTTTAGTGGTAGTTAAAAGCTATGTCCAGTTAGATATTCCATATATAACTTTGAAATCCTTCTTTTGATGATATTATTTTCTTGAAAATATTTAATGGAGAATGTATAATAATCTTTCCATGTCAGAGTAATAGCAGGTTTTCGTTTTTCCTGTCATACCTAGAGACACTTGTCTTCGTAGTTTATTAAGCCTTATTTGGGCACATTTTTCATTTATCTTAGAATACCATAATCCCTGCAAACGATGCATAAAATAGGTTTAATCGAAGCAGTAATTTTCAGCAATTTTGTAGAATTAAAGTGGAGATTGGAGTTAAGACTCCATGTTATACGAAAAAATCTCTTAGAGCATAACATTGCTTTTATATTGTCTTAGACAATAAATCTGTTGAATAATTTGTTCAGTTTGTTATCTCATCTAGGATGATTCCAACGTTATTGTTCACCTCTGACAGTTTTGGTTTATTGTTTTCATTAAAGAGGGTGTTGAGGCATTGTGAAGGGTATATGGACTGTTTAAGCTGGATTTATAACCAGACCTTTCTCATTTAACCAATTTTTCCACAATATGAAGAGCAGGCAGCATAACATAAGTTCAGTGATGGTACCATAAACTACTCCTCTTGTTATAATAAAATCATCGCATGCATATCTTTGCGTAAAGTAACCTTGTTTGTTTAGACTTTCTAGTAGGTCGTCCATAACTAATGGCCACGATAGCCATGCAAATTTTAAAACTGATTCCACATACAAATACCCGAGTTACTTTAAGAGCTCCTGATGAGGCACATGCGGTAGTTACTGGACACAGGATGCTACTACATGTAGCTGCTGTCCTCCATCGTTATTTTGTTTAACTAATTTTTTTTGTAATTTAATTTTGTTTTTAATTCTGTAAAAATGTATTTATTATTATTATTATAATCATTATATTGTTATGATTGATTATTGGATCAATTAATTGTTTTTTTAGTAAAATTTGAATCTAATTTGTGTTTGGTTTTCATTATTTATTAATAATTTTATCAGAATTAATGTTTATCTTTAATGTTTCTAATTTCTTCATTTGTTTATTATTTCTTGTTTGTTTCTCCCCCCGCCTTCCCGCTGGGTGATGGTAGTGGTATCGTTGAGTGTACGTGTATTCAGTCACCGCCTTGCTTCATTCGGGACTCTTCGCCTCCTTGTAACGAGACAACTATCGAAAATTAGTCATCAGAAATATTACTGGATCTTGCTTATCTATTAATAATATTTTTCGCATACCTGGAGAGGTATCTGACTTATTTGCCATTAAAACGTTTGGTATAGTCGCAAAATAGTACTTACTCCTTTGCTTGCCCTAAGCAAGCCTACTGAAGAACTGAAACAGAGCTGACCAGAATTTCGATGAAAACTGAAATTGATGCATGTATATATTCACCCTATAGATTAAATAAATATATTAATAATTTTAATAAATATTAAATAAACTTTGGAAAAAAGTATACATCGTTTTGAAGTTTGTATCTTGTACGTACTTTCTACTTGGCAATTGCTGGTGTACCACTGATGGGATTTTTAGGTTAAAAATGAAACCTTCATTATTTTCAGTTTCTATTTTTATAAGTAGCTGTTTCTATGTAGACATATATAATTATTGAACTTTCTAACATCATTCACCAGTAACACACTTCGTGAAGTATGAAACAACTGAAGGTCTATAATTACAGAAAGAATATGTTTGTATTTTTTTAATGGAAATGTCATCTTCAAAAATAAATTATTTCTTTTAAAACTTGGCGAAGGTGGGTCAATTTATGCTGTAATACGCTTCGCTATCATGGCTAGGATAAAACTTGATCTACAATTCAATACCTAATATTGACTAACCAAGGCTGACTAACTAAACTTAAAGACAAACCCTAAATATTAAACTAGTCTCCCTACATACTAGGTCACATCTAACTCAATAACTTAAAACTCATAACTCAATATTTATACAAATGAAATTGATTTTACCAACCATCGACAATTTATGTTTTGTTAAATTAGGAATTTAAAAGTTTTAAATAATTAATTTAAAAATTAAAGTAACCCATTTTTTTCTTTTTAATTTGAAGAGTACCAAGTTTTTTTTTTATTAAATCAGCACAATCTGTAATTGTGGTTGTTCTGTTAAGATGTTAAGTGAAGAAATAAATGGCACCTATTAGGTTTAGAATTTGGATAAAAACCCTTCCATTCTTATAACTACCTATTTACCCCTTTACTCAATAGAATAAAAATATTTATTAGGAATTGGCTAATCTTGTAAGTTTAAATCAAACTTTCAAGGCCCATGATTTGGTAGAGCCTTCTTCACAGGCCTGCTATTCAAAACATGACATAAGAAACCATGTAGGAATCAACCATTATAAGCATAATGGTAGGCGCAAAGTCAGAAAATAAAATGTGTCAATATGATTTTCCAGGGCTAAAAAGTGAGAGAACTTGCAGAAGTATTAATTCGAAAATTGAAAAATAATAAACTATCACTTAGAGGCTTAAAATGAATAAGTTCAGAAATGGAAAGTTTTATCGCGATTCTTCAGTATTAACAAGAACTCTACATTAAGCAATCGATACCAGCGAAGAAACACATTACAGAACAATGGGTGTGAATACCACTCGGTAGTACGACTTTTAAAACTCTCTCTTAATCGGAATTAGTGTATATTTGATCTAGGTTGATTGTTCGAGTTTTTGCATTCCGACTACTATATATAAGGAAGTATATCAAATTAATTATGGATAGGCGCACTAAAAACCATTCTGAAGTTGTTTTATCTTCACTATTATGTGCGATACGATATTTAAATAAAATGAATCGGAGTTTTTCTGATGTTCTCTCAGGTTAACTTATCCTGTTTTTCATTTTCCAATTTTAGTTGCTTTTGAATGACATTTGCACGAATTTCAATCAATTTTTTATTTGGCAGAAAATAGCCTTACATCATTTATTAAATTGTTCAAGTAGGTATTAACTATTTTGTGAAAACTATTTTATAACAGAATAGTTGAAATTTAAAAGTGTTTGAGAAAGTTGATGGTACTTCAGCAGTCAGACGTAAAACCAGTAAGCTTTTGGTCGAAAAAAATGTTTAATCTAAACGGATAGCAATCAAACTTGTCATCTTTTGAATTAAAAATATCAATTAGAATAAATTGTTTTGATAAATCACCTTGGATTGATGTTGAGTCTTGTTCCTGAATATGAAGTTTGAAAATCAAGAAGTTCAGTTTGTTACACGATTTTAGCCGACTGTTCTTCTGTGATTCATCCTAGTATTGATAAGGTAACTTTTTGATTGTTTTATAATATTATGATTCTAAGTTAACACAATTTTAATTGAACTTTATATGATATCGTCGACAGATTATCTATTTATTAGTTGATTGTGAGATTATTGTAGTTAAGGTTGTGCGATTTTGCTGATTTTGCGGGACATGTCCGAATTTGATTTTTTGTCCTGTGTCTCGGACTGGGCCCTCACAGGATACCTTTTCCCTCCACATTTAGTTTATTATAAACAAATTAAAATCCTTATCTCACGATAATATGTAAAACGGTGATTCTTGTTGAAATTACAATGATGAAAATATAAATTGAATAACCAAAACCATAATGCATAATGCGTTAGCTGCCGCCTACTCTTTTCATCTTTAAAACTAATTGCGTCCAGCTCAAGATGTCAAAAGTAAATGTAAATTTCGTGATAAACAGCGAATAAACATTTATCAAACAATGAAGGAATTGCTTGGAGCAACCCATGGTTTATGCCAGTGCAATTTCAGTATTGAACATAGTGGGAAGAATGATATCGTGAGTCACATTGATTCGGCAAAGCTTAAAAAGAGTATTTCTTCCACCTCAAAAGATGATAAAATAACAAACTTCTTGATAAAAAAAAAGCATAGATGAAGAAAATATGATAACAGCAGCAGAAGTAGCCATGGTCCTTCATACTGTTTGCCATCATCAATCATTCAGTTCAAACAATTGTACGAATGCAGTATACCAATAGTCTTCCCTGATTCTAAAATTGCAAGCAAATTTTCAAGTGCTGGGACAAAATTTTCTGCAATAATTAAAAACGTTTTGTTTTTAAAATTAAAAAATAAAAACTTTAAAAAGTATTTAAAGCTCTGAAATCTTTCTTTGCTTCTGAAGAAAAAGCTCCCTAAATTGTTTTAAATTGTTTCAACAATCTACGGAGCGAAGCCTATCTATATTTTGTTCACAGCTTTGAGTATGTTTTTGGCAGTAGGTTATGAAGACAGAAAAGAGTGGAAACAGGATTGCTTGGCTGTTTTAAATAAACTCATAAGAGTTATAAAGGCAAGAGTGGATGAAAAGTTTATCCTCTCAGTGTTAAGGGTTGCCTTAATGATAACGATGTCACATCTCGAGAGATGAAGAAGTTCCTTCTCGCGATGGATAACTACTACGTCACTTGTCGTGACCATCTTGAGAAATAGGTTTCATATTTAGAAAGTTCTCTTTTCATGGATGTTATTATATGTACTTCCAGTATGGGAACAGATACAATCTTCTTGTTTAGTGTTAAAAGACAAACGTGTCAAAATTGATGACAATGTACCTTTTTGTCAGTGGTCAACTGTTAAAAACCTCCTTAATCAACAAATGCAGAACAAACGTAATGAATGGATTACCAGATCTGTCATGAAATGATAGAAAAGATGATTTTCTATCTTTCAGAAGTTAGAATTCAAAGAACAGTATTCTGAGATATTAATTTTGTGTGAATATCTATCTAGTATTCCTGCTCATAATGCCAATGTCAGGAGTGCGTCTTTTTTATGATGACTGCCTAATGGACAGACAAGAGGAATAAGTTGGATGTGTCAACTATAGAAGCTGTTTTGTAGTGTGAATGAAAAGTAAATTGTCATTGCAAAGAATTTTACAGAGAGGTAATGGGAAATAAGGACCTTATGGAAAAAGCTAAGTCATCTGAGAAATATAAGTAAAAGTTCGTTTTATTCCTGTTTCTTTGAAATCATTATTGTTTCATAGATATTGATTGCTACTTTTCTAAGTTAGTCTCGTTTTTGTTTTAGTTTGTTTATTGTAATGTACATTAAATATTAATTTTCCTAATAATTTTTTTATTCATATCTCATTAAAATACTTGGTTCATGTTTTTCGATACGTTTCTATATTTTTTTATGTTGATCTGAGTATATATATATATTCTATGTTTTGTTATTGAGGCTAGGTCAAATAAAAGAAAATAAACTCCTTCCTAGGCCGACGTTTCGATGTATTTGTACATCATCTTCAGGGCTAAAATTAGAGTAAGAACTGAAGATGATGTACAAATACATTGAAACGTCGGCCTAGGAAGGAGTTTATTTTCTTTTATTTGACCTAGCCCTCAATAACTAAACATAGAATAGAATAGAAGAGATCAAGAACAATTTTTGGAGTTTATATATATATAAATTTTTACATATTTATCTTTACATCTATAAAGGAATATAGGCTGAGAATTGAGAGATTTAAGATTGTCCCGGATTGCTTATCTTGAAATCTGGCAACCCTAATTATAGTGCTCTATGAGACCAATAAAGATTTGAATAGATAATTTATTATACACACTTATTAAGTAATAAAAAATAGATTCCTAGTTTCACATTGGATAACCGGTCAATCTAAGTCGCAGATAAACAGGTGTTTTTTGATTTCATAAACCTCAGAAAGTTTCTGTACACTATCTTTAAGTTTAGTTGCTGCTTCTAAGTTGTAAAGTACTAATCTTTGCCAAACTCTGATCATTTCTTCGGGTTAATGGGTTTATATGGTGGATAGAACTGAGCCCAAATTGAAACCATTCCTTAGTTCTTCACTAAACCTCTTCAACTCCAGTTTAGGAAGCCTAAATTTTCTTTAGTTGAGTGAATCCTGTGAAAGGCTATAGGTAACTGACCGATCTACTTCTAAGGTTGTTTCTTCTTCTTCTTGATTTTTTTGAAATAATCTCATATTCAATTATTAAATTAGAATTTAAGTATTTGAGCAGTTATCTTCTCAAAAATATTCAGATAAACATTCTTAATCTTAAGACTTGCATCATCTACTTTATTAATCCTATCGTGCCAAAAGAGTATTGTGATCAATTAGCCCTTTTGATAGTTGTGACCTAAGTGTGCTCCTTTTTATCTTCTAAGTCAAATTCCCTTTGTGACCAATATGTGGTATCTACCGTCTTTTTCCGAAAATAAGACATCCCCAAAAATAAGTCCTAGCGTGATTTTCGGGACGTTTTGGACTATAAGCACTACCCTGAAAATAGCCCTAGTTAAGATAATGTGAAAATATAATTCGTTAAAAATTACTGTTGAATGTAGTAGGTATCTCTAGCTATCGTAATATTTTAGAGAATTCTTTGGAAAAAAATATTCCAAGAAATTCCTTGTTTACCTCTAATGTTCGTTTCAAGCAGGCTACTTAGGCAACAAGTATTCATTTAACGATAGCTATATTGCAAGACAAGAGAGATTCAGACCAATGATTCTACAGGAAATAGATTTGGAGGAAATTCAGAATGTAATTCAAAATTTTAATAATTTATGACGATGTTCCAGAATATGACATGACTGTAATCGAATATATATAAATTTCTGTATAAAAATAAATATTAAACAAAAATATGTAAATCTACTTAATGTACTTGAAGCCCTCCACCGAGAATAAACCCTAGCACGGATTTTGACCTAAAAATAAAGTAAGACAATGTCTTATTTTCGGAGAAAGACGGTATCTATCCACAACATAATCAAAAAGGTTGGTAAAGAAATAGTAGTAGTTACAAACTACTTAATAGTTCATCTAATAGCAATTATTAGAAGTAGTAGAAATAATTGGTTCTCATCACTCAACAGTAATTTAAAATGTTAGGTCTTTTAACCCTAGAATTAGCAAAATTCTGGTGAAATTGGCATCCCTGAAAATATCTGCTTAGTTTTATATCTTGAAGGTTATAAACGAAAAGGTTTAGTACTACCCTTAAAATGGTTATCTATGGAGTTTATATAATTTCAAAATCGGGTGGATTAATTTTTAATTATGACCACAATATTGTGAAAATAGAATCAGAGTTGACATATAATTATCCTTTAGACCTCAAGTTAATTGTTGAAAATAAAAGAATAGTGGTTTCATTTGGGCAGAGAGATGGAGTTCTAGGTAAGACATTGTTGGTTTTTAAACAGCTTAATTTCAATATATATTGCCTAAGGATTTTGCCTAGTTGTATTATACTATTGTACATTTAGTTAAGCGTGGTTTGCTTTAATGCTTGAGATTTGGTAATGAATTAGGTAGGTACATTGTGTTACTTTTTTAAGAAATTCTAAATCAGCTGAAGGAAATATTATTGTGTGCTATATAATTAACAAAAATAAAATAATTATTTTGTTTTTAGTAACTGAAATCAACTTCATTTGAACTCCTCAAAATTTAACACATTTTAGACGCGATAATAATGTTATATTGTTATTAATATTGTATACTGTTTTGATAACAAAATTTTTCCGGAAATGGAAATAAAGGAACTTTTGAAATGAGTAATGAATAATGCCTTTATCATTTAAGTTTATTATGAGTCACAATCTAAACAGTGGAAAATCTGAAATTATTAAGTTACTAATTGTAACGTACATAATTCTAACATTTTATTATATTTATTACTTAATGGATAGAAACCAGCTAGCCAGTTAGCGGTTTGATAATCTGCCTTCTATACTGCTGTGAATTTATGTACTTAAAACCAAAAGTGCTTGCAATAAATGTTTCCTTATTCCAATCCTTTATTTATATGATATAGTAATTTAGAACATAGGTACCTACTTACGGCAGTCTGAGAAATCTTAACCTAAGTTTTGTTTATATATTGAAAGAACTAAATTGTGAATTATTTATGTAAGATGTTAATATTTCTAAAAAAAAATCACCAATTATTGAGGTTTTTAGCAACACAAGAAGCATTCTGCATAAACACTTCTTATTGCAGTTCTAATTGATTTATTATCGGTACTAAAAACAGTAATAAACGGTAACATATTCTTATTCTAAAATTTTCAATGTGGAATAAGTTTTTCTGTATATTCTTTATTAGTAATTATGCTTTTAGTCCTGTATAAATAACATTGGCACTAATGTGAATGTTTCATGTGAGCATAACCTGCAGAAATAACTATCTGTGTATCAATATTATGGTTCAAAGTTATAATTGCTAATAAGTTTGAGGGGATGAATCCGAATTGAAATTTACCTAATCACTCTTACGGTGAAGAAATAATGAAAGTGCTTTCAAGTCAAAAAAATACACCCTCTTTCATACATTTTAGATAATGAACTAAGACTTTTATGTATTGTATTCCCTGTTAGGTTAAGAGCTTTATTTGTATTGAATTTTAGTTAGTTACATTGAATTGATGTTTAGTTGGGCACATACTGGCAGGCATAAATGGAACTGCTGTAACTGGAACATCAATAGAAGGTGGTGGAAGTGCGATGGAGTTTTTGGATAAAGAAGAGAATTACCCTGTCAAGTTAAAGTTCATGAGGCCAAAAGCTACCACTAATGAAAAAATATTTCTTGCTAGTATGTTTTACCCTCTGTTTGCATTAGCTAGCCAACTTAGTCCGGAGCCTAAAAGTTCTGGCATTGAAATCCTGGAAACTGACTCGTTTAGGTTACAATGTTTCCAGACTTTAACAGGTACTTGTTTTTCATTTTCTACAAACTTATTTTAATTTGTAAGGATTTCCCTATCTAGCCGAATGTGATGATGTTTTATTAAAGATTGAAGCAAAGTAAAACACAAGACGGTTCTGTTTGTGAAGATACAGAGTTTGTAAGCGATTAATCTGACCTCTATTTTATGATATCTGCTTGTTCATGTTAATCCTGTGTTTATAATAAACTTTCATCTATCATTTCATGTAAGATTAGTTCATGGAAAATATTATATAATATTCTACTTAATTAATTTTATTAGTTATCCGTGTGTAAATTTTCATAGTCACAAATCTAATGAGAAAAGATTTTGGCTAATTTATGTTAATTTTGAATTACTTAAATAGTTCTTTACAATGATGAATGTAGAAGGTAACATGATGTGTTGCTGTAGATTGGTAAGGATGAATAACGTTGAACATGTTCGACTAATAAAAGTTTTAAACTTTTTTTAAATTTTAACTGTTACAACTTCTGAATACAACAAACAGAAGTATAGTTTATTGATTATCAATTATAGTATAAGTTTATCAATTATAAGTTATAGTATAAGTTTATCAGGACTCTGTCAGTTCTTCAGGTTTAAATTAAACTCTCATTGCCAACGTTTCGGTTTTTATTCAAAACCTTTTTCATAGACCTACAAAACGGAGAAAATATAAGAAATAATTCAATCATTCAAAAATCAAACATACAAAAAAGGCGCAATTAGTTATAAATAAGAAATTACAATAGAAATTTTGACATTAGGTTGGTGAGAAATCTTACTGCAGTATACAATATTGAAACAGAGAAACTAAGTACTACATTTTTCTGTTTCAAAATTTTATACTTCTGTGCATGTGTGGTCCTAATCTCAAATAAATTTAACAGTGAACTGTGCAGACCTATTTGAGTCCTTCCTATATTTGTATACAATTTAAATAAAAACTAGCCTACTTTAATATGAATAAAACATTTAGCTACATTTTGGCAGCTTTAAATTCACGGTCAGTATACTTCTCTGATAGGAAAGTAAAAAATAAACATACAAGTTTCGTTATTTTTTCTCAATGTTTGATATTTTATTTTTGTATTATATATATTGATAAAAGTATCGACCGTGGAGTAGAAACAAAATTAAAGTTTATCAGGACTCTGTCAGTTCTTCAGGTTTAAATTAAACTCCCATTGCCAACGTTTCGGTTTTTATTCAAACCTTTTTCATAGACCTACAAAACGGAGAAAATATAAGAAATAATTCAATCATTCAAAAATCAAACATGCAAAAAAGGCGCAATTAGTTATAAATAAGAAATTACAATAGAAATTTTGACATTAGGTTGGTGAGAAATCTTACTGCAGTATACAATATTGAAACAGAGAAACTAAGTACTACATTTTTCTGTTTCAAAATTGTATACTTCTGTAAGATTTTTCACCAAATTAATGTATGTTTGATTTTTGAATGATTGAATTATCTCAAACATTTCCTCTGCTTTGTAGGCCTATGAAAAAGGTTTTAAATAAAAACCGAAACTTTGGCAATGAGAGTTTAATTTGAACTTCAAGAACTGACTGAGTCCTGATAAACTTTATTTTTGTGTATATATATATTTAGACAACATATACATAGAATTTTGGAAAAACCACTATTCTCGAATTCTTTGAGTTTTTAATGATCAAAAATACCTACGTTATTACAATTAGAAAAAAACTTTATTATAGTCAAGAGTACAAGTAAGTCTAAGAAGTCCCTAGTATTAATTTCCTTGGGTTATTTATAATCTTACCTTTAAGTTAGTTATTCTGACAGTAATAACGCAGGTAATTTGTTAATTAAAATTTCTTCTTGAGAACTAGAGCAGACTGGTTTTTAAAAAATGTCATGTACATTTTTTCATAAAATATCATTGAAATTGCGTTTCAAACAACACCAATTCCATGACTAGAGGTGAACAATGGAGAGCCCTATAATGCGTAGAGGTAATTGTAATAACGTAGAGGTGAACAATTTGACAAAAGCTAAAATGATGTTGTATGAAATATGGATGGTGTTAATAAATATTATCGTATCTTCATGAATTAATTTAAGAGGTCAAATGCTATAACCTTCGTTATGGGTTATTCAAAATAGATTCAGTGTTAACAAGAGCAATAACCTTGTTAATAACAAGGTTACCAACCTTGCCTACTAGGGTTAACAACATTAGTGTTTTACTTATTTCTTCCTGAACTCCATTGTTACTCTGGTTGCTCTGTCTTTTGTCCTCTTTTCTTGCCACTTGCACCCTTTAAAATACCTCTCTTGTCTCCCTACCTTCTCATTTCCACACCAGATTTCCACTTTCAGTTCTGTGAGACTTAGGCGAAGACTATTTGGTTGTAAGATCTTTGTCTCATTTCTGAATTTCTTCCTGTGCTTTAGACCTTGGCTGTTATTTCACATGGTTACTTTATTATATTTTGCTTACTGCTGTTTACGTTTGTTTCAGGTGTGAAATTTATTGTGGTTGCAGACCCATCTCAGCAAGATCTGGATATTGTTTTAAAAAGGATGTATGAGCTGTACGCTGATTATGCCTTAAAGAACCCCTTCTATTCTCTTGACATGCCTATTCGATGCGAGCTCTTCGACATTCATCTACAGGTATACATCTTGAAATGTCTTTAGGATTTCCTTTCATTCTTAATGTTAAATTAGATTTAACAAAGTGATGGAACTTTCCATTTCAGAGCAACAATGCTTTAAAATAATTTAAAAAAAAATTAAGCGTTTATAATTAGCTATATTATATAGTTGCGTTATTTTATTATGTATGCAAACTATGGAATCGTACTTCGATTACGTTTTATTTCATCGATGGATGAAAGCTGTATAGTTATATGACACTTCTTGTAAATAATTTTATTTACGTTGTTTAATTGTTTTATACTATCATTTGAAAAGGTTTATAAAAGCATTAGGTATAAGAGTTGTGGTACAGATAATTATAAAGAACACTAAATATTTATATATATTATTTTCAATTTGCCTAGTCAAATGGAATGAAAAAAGAATACTCAATTTTATAGTTTAATAGTTATATCGACAGAGGAAATCAGAAGGTTCATTCTGTGAATATAACATCTGAAGAAGATCTTGCAAGATTTGTGATGTATTAGCTTTATATATAAATAATTATTTTACTTGATTTTATATTTTTAAAAGTAAACTTAGTTACATGATAAATGTAATTAATAAAGCCTGTAAGAATGTGGGCGTCAGAAGAACAAAAAAATAATTAAAAAAGCGAATCGTAATTTGCAATCGTTAATTTTAATTTCATTATCCTCAACAAAGTTATAGTTTTTTTGTAATTCAGTAATAAAGAAAACCTTAACTCTCAATGACTAATAAATTCAGTAATAAAAAGGAAATAGACCAAAACTTCAAACAAATGATTCTTCAAACATGTTTACCGTTCACAAACTTTTAGATTTAATGTTAAAGTATTTCTTTTTTGAGACCAGTAATAGTAGGGTTCATTTTCTTTAAAAAAAAACTCGATTGATCTATTGGTTTAATTTAAAATTGACAAATTTAGTGAATATTTGTGGTCCAAATAATTTGTTTCCAATGTCGATATTTATGGGCTTTCACCTTCAGTGTTTTTCTGGAGGAGGAAAATGTTGCTCCTTTGTTATTTTCCACCCTTCAATTTGACTAGTAGTACAGTACACAATTTAAATATATATATACAGACATACAGATATTATAAAAAAAAAAATATCAGACATATATAGTAGTCAAGTTATCATACCATGTTTTTTTTTTCATTATTATTATTATAGTTTACTCCTTTACGAATTTCTATTGTAACAATAAATGTGTATGTTTACTTCTTATCTCTTAGAAAAAATATTCGATTTCATTGATTCATATTAGTTATATTTCATTAATACTAGTAAAATTCAGAAAATGCACATATGAAAATATTAATGAAGTCATTATTATTAAGTTCTCATTTTAAAATATATTTCAGTTGGTTTACTTAGGTTTATTTTATTTATTTGTTTAATATAATTTATTGGCTTAAGATGGACATTTGCTTCTAATTATTTCTTTATGTATAATTGGCAGTAGTTTATGAATTCATAAATTTGATGGATGGTAAATAGACTTGAATTGAGAGTTGGTATCGTTTAGATTTGAAATAGTGGAGCATTTGTAATTTTATTATTTCTACCATTCTGCTGTTGAGTATTACTGTTAATGAATGAAAGAATGGAAATATCTTAGTGTTAAGTGGGAAGACAATAGTTAATTCTTCCAGATATGTTTTAAAATCATTTGTGAGTTTTCTAATGTTGACACTTAGGGTATAATAATAATAGGGTTTCCATATTCATTAAGTTTAATCTAATTAAATATAATGTAGAATAGGTTTGATTACTTTTAAGTCATAACCTTAATCAGTTATGTATTGAAACATTATTTCACTGTGATCCTTTAGTTTATTCTGCACTGTGATTCTTTTTTGCCATCCAGAAATTTTTTTTGTTAGGAAAATTATAGCCAAAAAATTGGAAATTTGCATTCATAATTTTAAATAGTTGATTGGCTTATTTAGGAAATGACCTTAATCCATTAGTCCGTTGTTTGTTGTTAACTACAACATATTATTCACTTGTAATATATTTTATGAACTTAATAAAAAATGCTATAATTTTTATAGGAATTGTAAATTTATCATTGTTTGGTACGCATACGGAGTACGATCTGACTAGACACCTAGTAAGGTCTACAAGGTTTATCACGACACTAGGACTCTCATGAGTTTCACTGACTTCAAAAGAATAAACTCTATTACTCCGGGATTCCTGATTGGAGATTGAGTACCAGTAGTCTACCTCAACTAGAACTTATTCATGGCTACTGGTAGGTAC
Organism: Hermatobates lingyangjiaoensis; assembly: GCA_026182355.1. Classification (NCBI taxonomy): domain Eukaryota; kingdom Metazoa; phylum Arthropoda; class Insecta; order Hemiptera; family Hermatobatidae; genus Hermatobates; species Hermatobates lingyangjiaoensis. The sequence goes on along the minus strand of JAPFBL010001935.1, from coordinate 1,730,599 downwards.
CGTGAATGGTGCCTTTAGCTCATCATCTGTTGCTATCCAGCGAACTTTTGAAAAGTAATTCTTTCAGACACCGACAAGAGAATTCCTGGAGAGCCAAGAACTCGATATAACCTTGTCCCCTAATGGGTTTAAAACCGTAGATACCGCTAGATCAACACCACATGTCATGTTTAGGTACTAAAGTACCTCGGGCAAATGGTTGTTCGCGTGATGCCGATAGTAGAAAAATCAAACACATTATCCCCACTATCAAGTAGAAGATAAATCTTCTACCCCACCGTGGTCGAATTTCAGCCTAGTGGAGCAATACATTAGTTGTCCTTTACAACCGGGTTTCTGCCTTTAGTACGGTGAACTCCTCTGTAGCCAGCAGTACGTTCATGTCATTGCCGACGAATACGGATATCAGGAGTCTAGATGAATGAGGAACTACCAAATCCTCAACCGCAAATTAAAGATTGTGGTATGTTTGTAATCCGTATGAAGAAAGCTCTTAAATATCTCCAGTTAGGCATAAATGAACTCAGGCAATGATCAAACGTTTTAATTGAACATCTTTAGATATAACAATTTTGTAGCGTTTAGTCTGGTAGTGAAAGTGGGGACTTCAATATTGATTATGAACTGCTTGTGTGAATACGGTTTGTCTGTTTCAGGCTCTTCTGGAGAAAATTGACAAAGCTCCCACCGTCAGTAACATATGATCCAAGTGAAGAGGCATATTGGCCAACATGAAATCGGCTTCCTTTATTGAGGCCTCATCCTTAGTTCTTTACAGGAGCAATGAATTGGTTCACCATGCTACTTTGTCAGTCTAAATGATGCAACCAAGTCAAATACCTAACTCTATTAATAACAGTTAATCATTTTTCTATTTATAAAACCCATATAATTTAATTTAATTTTACCAAATACGCAGATTTATATCACCCTTTTTTGTGTTCTACATCGGCAGTTTATTTCAATACGTTATTTACAACATGTATTTTTTAATTGGTTAAATGGGGTCCCATTTTATTTGTAACACAGAACTAAAAATGTTACCAATCATGAAGTTACAGGAAACTAAACTCCTTAAAGAACTGAAGGAAATCGCTGGCCCCAACATTCCTGATGGCTTTATAAACATGGTATGGTTATGTATAGTGATACATACGACCTATTAAATGGTGATAGTGTTAGGTGTTCTCTTAGAAACCTAAATACACTATGTATGTAAACGACGATAGGATTAAGTTATTGTTAGTAAAGGAGAAATTGTAATTTGTAATAAGCGGGGAGTGATCCATATTACTTGTGGACCTCCTATTCTACTTGCCCCTTTCCAAAATTCGTTTTTGTTGTTGTTGTTGTTGTATGAATTGTGAAGATAATCGTACTGATGTAAGTATATCACGTGGGATTTGTTGTAGAGTCTGTTGAAAAATTCCCCCAGTCCGGAATACTACTCTGCATTTGAGAAAACCTTGAACTCCTGTCCAATACTCCGAATTTAAGATCATTTCTGACTTTAACCAATTAGTAACCTATATTTGAAAAAACCCGGGTAAGCAATAAAGATATCATAGTTGAAAAATTCAATTTTAATGAAAATCGAGCATCAAAAACATTATATTCATAGAAAATGGCACTATGGTTTATAAAGGTTGGATCAGAACAACTTTCATATCTCTTGAAACTTAACTTTTTTTTTAGTTTTTGATGAACAGAAGTAACAAAATTTCTTTTCGAAATTTTCATTCAATCATTTTCATTTCAGTCATGGATTCAATGTTCAGTAAGATAATGGGTCCCCAGTCTGACTCTACCTTCATTAAGAATTTTGACTCTAACTCCTTAATGAAACTATAGATTCCTTAATGCTGACTCTTAAATCCGAGTCCATAGACCTGGTTTCAAGTTTTTCAAAATATAAATAGGGTTCCCATGTTCATTAGATTTAATCTAATTAAATATAATATAGGATAGCAGGAATGGGTTTTCCAATGCATGTAGAATATGGGATTAATTATATTCCCTTCGTATCCGTTATATGACTTATTTTCCTATAATATTATCGCGAAATAGTTACTTTCTTTTCTATCGTCTTTAGATAGTTTATCATTCTGCTTCCGAAGTTTGTTGTTTGTGTCCTACTTGATTTTAATACTCAAGAGTAAATTATTCTAATATTATATACTCTAGACTAGAGTATATGTTTAGGAAATTTCAGGGTGATCATGAAACCATGGTCGACTTCCTTTTTTCATTTCATTGCGGCAGCATTGTATCAGAGCTTTAATTTTATCAAATTGCTGTTAGTTACCAAAGGTTATTTCAATTTAAATACTACTGCTACAATTTAATCGTTGTAGCTAGGGACTCTGCTCTTGTAGATTTCCATAACAAAATAAATAATTTCTATATATTCGCTCACTGTAAAGTAATTTTATGAAAGTTATGTTAACCAAGTGATATTTTTTTTATGATTATGTATATATTGTAGAAAAGATCAACCATTTCGTATAGATTAATTGTAAAAAGAATTTTATATTGTAATTAACATACATACAGTTGTAAGCAAAATACAATTGTTTGCTTTTTATGTTTTTTCCGTATTGAAATATTTAGGAAATTAGTTATAGATTTTTACTGATTGATCATTACATTATGATATACTGAATTTGTATTCTAAAAGATTCTTAATTCCTTTTAAGTTGTAAAACAGTGGTCGGTAACCTTTTGAAAGACTACATCAAAAACAAAAAAATTAAAAATTTCATTTGATAAGTTAAAATAAAAGCAATTAAAAATAACAGTTTTATTTTTATAAAATAAAATATGTGCAGTTATGCGAGGCCCAGGACCGTATTGGCCTGTACTGTCATATAAAGAATGTTCAAGTTCAACTTTATTTTATAAAATAAGCATATATGAAAAAAATATTTTTATTAGTGGTTTTGAAGTTTTCAATATTTGGCAAATATGTGGTACATTAAGTCATACACAGGAATCGAGATCTGCTACTGTTAGTCTGTTTCTCAGCATACTCTGAATCCATTTCATTTGGGGAAATGTTTACTCAAAAGAATACGTCGACTAAACACCGATAACATTGCAAATGCATTTTTTTTTAAATTTCAAAAATTTGGTGGCTTTCATATATGTGATCGTGTACTGAGTTTTCACGATAAATCTCCCATCAAATTCTGTTTTTACGGCGCTGATAAATTAAAAAATTATATTCGTGTCTATATCTTCAATCACTTCGTGTGTTTTTATTCATAGAAAATATTTACATATTTTACTTTTGATATCATTTTCAATAAATAAATTTTTTTTAAAAAAATATGCATACTTTCTTGGTTGGTGATTCAGTTACCCGGGTTTGGTTGCCGACTACTGTTTTATAATTTATGATATTTTAAGAGTAACAAAGAGTCGAAACCATTGTTAAAATAGAGTTACTTTTATAATATTGTGATGCATTTTCTATTCAAGCTATTTGAAATTAAAGGTTAATTGATTGGTTTAAATACAAGTAGATTAGTGTATATACAGTTTAAATATAATATTATGTACATAAATAAATTATTGAACTGAAAATTCGTTTGATATTTTCACAATCAATTAATCAAATATACATTATTTATTTATCACATACATAAAATAAATTACTATAGAAAATGTTTTCGGATCGTGGAAAAGTCTAATTAAAATGTTACTTACCTACTTGAAGTTGAATATAACTAATATTCAAAATATATATATATATGTAGGTGTGTTCTCTAATCGGGGTTCGGTCAATTTTTCAGGATAAAAAATCAAACTCTCGTTGCCAACGTTTCGGTTTTATTTAAAACCTTTTTCATAGGCAGAAGTAAGAATTTTTTAACTAATAAAATGAAATTTACATTATTTAAAGGAACAACAATGTAAATTTCATTTTATTAGTTAAAAAATTCTTACTTCTGCCTATGAAAAAGGTTTTAAATAAAACCGAAACGTTGGCAACGAGAGTTTGATTTTTTATCCTGGAAAATTGACCGAACCCCGATTAGAGAACACACCTATTCTATCAAACGGTCGATATATTATTGAATCTGTTATTTATATATATATATATTCACTGATAAAACGAAATACGATCCAAACTGGACACAATACGAGTTCGAGATTAACAAAGAGCAACACACAAAGTAGGGAAACACACTTACAGACTCAAATTTTCGGATAATCCGTCTTCAGGAGAAAAGAGAATGGGAGACCAAGCACGTTGTAGGCGCAACGGCAAGTAACCAACCCGGCAACCGCCAGTGCTGTCAACCGTACCCGGTCTTAAAGTATAAAATTAGGAGAAGATATAAACAGAAACTCAGATAAGCAGTACTAGTTGGGTAAAACTATAAATAGGTGAAAAATTATAAACAATATAAGATAAAAACAAACTATAAGAAACAAAAATAATGATAGAGAAAAGAAGAAAAAATAAATAAATAAATAAAAATAAATACAATACAAAAAACTTGCATTGGTTGTTTTAGTAAATAAAAGATAGAGACTGAATAAAAGGGTAAGTATGGGAAACTAGTTAAGAATAAGAATTTAGAAAAATAAAATAGGATAAAACAAACTAGTAGTAAGTGAAGAAGACAAAATAGATATACAATTTATTTTTATTTATTTATTTATTTTTTCTTCTTTTCTCTATCATTATTTTTGTTTCTTATAGTTTGTTTTTATCTTATATTGTTTATAATTTTTCACCTATTTATAGTTTTACCCAACTAGTACTGCTTATCTGAGTTTCTGTTTATATCTTCTCCTAATTTTATACTTTAAGACCGGGTACGGTTGACAGCACTGGCGGTTGCCGGGTTGGTTACTTGCCGTTGCGCCTACAACGTGCTTGGTCTCCCATTCTCTTTTCTCCTGAAGACGGATTATCCGAAAATTTGAGTCTGTAAGTGTGTTTCCCTACTTTGTGTGTTGCTCTTTGTTAATCTCGAACTCGTATATATAAATATATATATATTTCACTGATAAAACGAAATACGATCCAAACTGGACACAATACGAGTTCGAAATTAACAAAGAGCAACACACAAAGTAGGGAAACACACTTACAGATTCAAATTTTCGGGTAATCCGTCTTCAGGAGAAAAGAGAATGGGAGACCAAGCACGTTGTAGGCGCAACGGCAAGTAACCCAACTGCCGTTGGGTAGCAAGTAGGTTACTTGCCGTTGCGCCTACAACGTGCTTGGTCTCCCATTCTCTTTTCTCCTGAAGACGGATTACCCGAAAATTTGAGTCTGTAAGTGTGTTTCCCTACTTTGTGTGTTGCTCTTTGTTAATCTCGAACTCGTATATATATATATAATTACATTATCATCTTCTGATGTATTCAATCATAATAACTATTATCATCTATTATGGTAAGACTTGCTATCATAAATGTGTATACGAATATTAGGTCTGCACTAGTATTAGGTGGATAGGTGTACGAGTACAAATCATGTTTTAAACATAGTGGTGCATGTTTATTGAAAGGAAACAAACGCACTCACTCATTCTATTAATCAGTTTTCAGTTTTATTAAATAAACATAAGGTAATATGTTTGGTGTTTGTTAGTATTGATATTAAAAAACTAGATGTTCGGCTCAGTTACCACATTAACGCGTATAAATCAGGGGTTTCGCGTATGAATTTTGTGTTTCACTGGGTGAATTGTGACCACAGTGAGATTACAGAAGCTATTATAGGTTTTGACCTCTTTTAGACATTAAAAAATACTATTTTGATTGAATTGATATTTTTTATATCCATCAATATTTTTAATTAGTATTTATAGTGTAAAATTAAATTATAAACATGGTCCTTGCAAAGTTGTAAATATATATATACTAATAAACAAAACTAAAGTTAATCGGGACTCAGTCAGTTCTTCAGGTTCAAATTAAACTCTCATTACCAACGTTTTTCGGTTTTTATTTAAAACCTTTTTCATAGGCCTACACAACAGAGGAAAAGTAAGAAATAATTCAATCATTCAAAAATCAAACATACATAAAAAATGCAATTAGTTACAATTTGGAAATTAGAATAGAAATTTTGATAATACGTTAGTGAGAGAACTTATAGAGGTATACATTTTGAAACAGAAAAACTAGGTATTACATTACAAATTATTTTACAAAGAAAAATAGTTTGTGGATTTCAACTGTAGTTTGAATGAACACGTGACACTGAACTGACCGAGTCCCGATAAACTTTAGTTTTGTTTCTATTCCACGGTCGATACTTTTATCAATACTTATACTAAAAGATATTACTACAAATATTTGAGTAATATTTGCATTTATTTAGGATGTAGTTTTGGAAAAAGGTCATCTTGGAAAGATGAAAGGTGGGGGGGAGGGTATGACATTGGCGAGCAAGGGTGATTGGGACAAGCAAGGCTGAGAACCTCTGCTATAATTAAGTCTGTGGGAATTTTACTGAAAGGATACAAACTACTTGCGACTTAACTTTGACCAAAAAGAGAAGTATGTGTGGTCTAAAAAACAAGAGGTGATCTGTCCTATGGTGGAATAAAGAGTTATCACACCAGCGTAAATTATGTAATAAAATAACAAGAGTGTATCAAACGACCAGAAAGAAGGTTGTCTGATAGGGGGAAGATGTGAAGTGTATCTACAAAAATAACGAACTAATAGGATCAAACGAAGTAACAAAGAGTCATTTATTGAATTCGGTAATGGTATAGACAAACACAATCCATGAAACTCTGTTGTTATGTGGGCAGCCTTTAAGCTATAATCACAAGCAGTATTATTAACATTTAACAAACCCGACGGTAGCATCAGTCTCCGCACTGAGGACACTCTGCGTACATTGCTCGATAGCTTCTTCCTTTACAATGACTTGAATCGTAATTCACAACACCATGTGCACTTAAGATAAACTAACCATGATACAATATTTACACTGAATAAAATGATAGCATTAACATATCTAAATGCCCAGCCGATGACGTCATTACAAGTGATATCCTTCTTACTACACTGTCAAATATTTCCTACATCTTTTTTTTCAACTCTGTAATACTAAAGGATAGTTTCCAAAAGCTTGGAAAAATTCCAAAGTGATATCTCTCACCAAAGATAGAAAGGAAGAGGAATTGTGGGATCTTCTGAGTCTAGACCATCAGTCCACTGCCTGTGGCAGGTTACTCGAAAGCTTTTAATAGTCAGAATAATACACTATATAAGTAATGATGATGGTATAAAGGATAATCAATTCGGTTTCCAACTCAAAAGTAGTACCTTACTTTTACTCTTATTTTACTGGCTAAAGTAAATAACTTTATTAAAATCATGCTGGGAAATGAAATATTGATGTTTCATTGGACATGAGGGGAGCTTTTCTTTCTCCTTGGTAGCTTGCTATGCCATGCCAGTAAGATATCAATCCTGTACAAAAAACTTGTATAACTTGAGTTCTAGTTTTCTTCAGGGATCTTACAGTTTATATTGCCACGAGTAACTGCACACTAGTTAAATATACAGGGTGCCTCCAAGGTTGTTATAGTGGACCCGGTTACTGGAATATTATGTTTATTTCTACGTTGGAATTGCCCTTCCTAGATATTGCCGGAGTAGTTGCCTTCACTGATGACAAGATGACTATGGTAGTGGGGGAAAAAATGTTTACGTTTACTACGATCCGTAATCGAGAGTGAACAAGGTGCTTATGCAATTTACATCTTAAAATTCCCTTTAAGAATAAATGCCTTTACGTCATTCCAAATGAAATACATCATTTGTCGCAAATCTTTTTAAACGGCTATACGATTACTCTCTTGCATAGTCTGAAGTTTCTCGGCGTTTATTTTATTAGTCATTACAATTGCAAGCCTCAACTTGATTATATAACGCCCAGATCTATGATGCTAACAAATATGTTATCAAGAATTGTTGAAGTGCATTGGCGTTTTGGTGTAGTTCCAAACGTAGTTACAGATGATGGTGCAGTTTTAGCAGTTTTGACCTGCGCTTGGTCTATTTGGGGAAGAGTTCTCAAAAAGATTAGTCAAAAAAGAAAAACTGCAGTTTGGCAAGATTGGTAGTTTTTAAGAGTGGTTCGTTTTGTCTCTTGCAGCAGTGCCTGCATTATTGGTCACATCCTACCAATCGATCTGAAAATAAAATATATTTCTTCGTTATTCTTTAAAAAATCTATATTACTGTTTGGATGTTGATGTATATCATGTATACCATGGTAAGATATATAACTTAGATTCACCTTTTCCACCTAAAATCAGTCTCAATCTACCACGCAAAGTCGAATAACAGATGAAGAGTAATTTTTACCATATTTCCAAACGGCTCCAAGGAAAATTGCAATTTCGGCTGTGAGTGGTGATTCAATTTAAAATTAATTGATAATTTAAAAATCAATTATCGCATTGAAGTAGTATGGCCTGGAATGAAAGTTGGTTTTTAATTGGAAAGGTGAGACAACAAAGCTGTTTTTTTCCGGGTGTGATATCCCGTCAAAAGCATGAACACTCGAAACTAACGTGTAAGCGGGCCCAATTAATGAATGGACTTGGTAGGTATAAATACTTCTTGCACAGTTTAAAAGTCCATAACTTCGCTTCCTCGTTGAATTTCCAATCCATTCAATAGACTTTCAGTTAGACATACACAAATCTACTGTCAAAGTAGAATTCCCAAATTCCCAAATATTTGGGATACCAACAGACAGAAATTTTTCTAAATCTGGATTTGGTTTCTCTAATATATAAAACGTAAAGGTAACTTGAAATGAGTCGGTTCTAAGTAATGTACAAACAAAACCTTATATACTATATATATATATATATATATATATATATATATATGCAGATAAATCACAATAAATAAACACGTGATGCAATTAATGATGCTTAAACCACAATGGAAAAAAGAAAAACAATAGAAATAAATGCTCTAAGGCCTCAGAGCATTTGTTTCTATGATTTTTCTTTTTCCTTTTGTGGTTTAAGCTTCATATATTTAACAAAATTTCACAATAAACACGTAAAACAAGAATCAGTGTTCAAACCAATAAGAAATTAAAAAAAAAGACTAAGATCTTTTAACCGTAACAAGTGGTCTTCGTCAAAGTCAAAAACCCAACTAACTGACGTTTCAGTTATTCGCCGTCAACTAACGAAGGCCGCCTGTTATGGCTGAAAGATATTAGTACTTTTTTCCCATTTATTATTGTGGTTTGAGCATTCATATATATATAAAGTGATAAACGAAATGCGATCCAGAAGGACTGATTACACTTAAAATAAACTCTGATACATAGAAAGAAACGTAACAAAGGACTCACTTTAATATTTTGACCGTTATGTCGGTCGAAGAATTAAAATGTCCTTTGTTACATTTATTTTCAGGTGTCACAGTTTAAGTATATATATATATATATATATATATATATTCACAAAACACTTTTTCTTTTTTTCGGAGTTTGGTCAGGGTAAATATATGGAATCACCTTTTTGCCACCGTTTCGTCTTTATTTCAAGACATCCTCAGGGCTATAAATGAAGGCTTGGTTCTGTTACATTTGCAAAACTTGGTTCTGTTTTGCAAATGTAACAGAACCAAGCCTTCATTTATAGCCCTGAGGATGTCTTGAAATAAAGACGAAACGTTGGCAAAAAGGTGATTCCATATATTTACCCTGACCAAACTCCGAGAAAAAGAAAAAGTGTTTTGTGAATATTTTGTGGTCAAGAAAACAGTACCGTATATATATATTGTTAAAATGCACAGTAGCTTCCGTGTTCTCGACTTTCTTGCTGATGTATTCGAGTTTCCTCACTAGTTTTCGTTGGTTGGGTGAAAGTTCCCACAGGAGTTGTTCTAGGGACATTGACGTTATAAACTAACTGATTTCAATCATCTTCTGAAGATATTTTCTGTGAAATAGAAAGTTTGTGATTGAATGAAAATGATTTCTGTGAAATTCAATTATCGAGATCCGCAAAGTTTATTGGAGTTTAGTAGTGAAGTGTTTTGAACAAAGTATTTACCTTCGAACATATCACAATTTGTACATCACCGTTCTGAAGAAGAACTATTATAAAATATGCAAGCAAAACAAGTGTTCAGAACCTGATTGCTCCGAGGGTAATAAAGGGTTTTAAAGCTATCGGTTGTGAAACAGCATTAGTATCTATGGATAAAAAGCTATTCTACTGAAAACTAAAGAAGAAACTTTAATTATGAAATTACTAGAAATAAAAAGGCGAGGAACTAGAATACAAAAGAGTGCAAAACTAGTTGCTGGAACGAAAAAAGCGTATCAAGTGGATGCAAAAGAGTGCATTCTGGAACTTTCACAGATTTGACACTGTTAATATCTGTGAGAACGTTTTTTATAAGAAAGCTAAGCCTTTGAAGAGTTGTTTGTGTTTTCAATGTCTTCAAGGTAACTGAGTTAATAGATGACTGCTAATAAAAGTCAGACCTTACTTGCAGTAATATTCAATCAGAACTTGTTGATATTCTCAAAGCGATCCAGTTGACCAAAGAAGGAATCAGACTTTGCGAGTGCACACTAAGGACAGTGACCATCATTAAGCCGACAGTCAAACATCCGTAACATATTGTAAATAGAAACATCCATGGTCTAATAACAGACGAGAAGAGAAAAGGAATCGTTTATTTGACTAATTGTATGATAGGGGAGAATATTGGAACTGCACACATGGGGAATTCATGAAAACAAAATGGCTTCTCAACTAGGAAATTAGCCGATGGGAAGGGACGATGCAGTTAGTTATTGAAAGGCACCAATGTCACCCAGCTAAACACAAAGATCAAGACATGTTTTCAGCGGTTTAGAAAACTTATAAGAAAGTTAATTCATGCGGATGGAAGCATAACCTTTTTAAACATACCTACTACTTTAAAAAAAAAAACACAAAAAAGTAGTTATACTAAAAATTTGTTAGTTACTATCTTGTCTGCTTATTCCTTCCAAACAAAGTATGTAGGCCAATACCTGAGGATTTCCTCTGTCCATATAATTTTGATATATGAAAGTTGGCGGATTATCTTTACGTATAATAATTTAAAGGTATTGAGTGGTCGTATTCAAGTTAAGTATTCTTTTTGTTTTTGTGACTCATTAATTTCTTGTTGTGAATCACAGAATCAAGGCTAAAACAAAGAGTTCAGTTTTAATTTCTTATTAAATTTATTAATTAATATGTTGCGATAAACATTTTTACAATTATTATTGTAGAAATTGATTGAAGGAATGTTCATTGCAACTATTTAGTAGATGTTACATTGAGTAATGATTGATGAAAAACTTTGTTGAAGGGAAATCGATATTGTAGATAAATAAGAATCAAGGTGTATAACTCGAAGGTAGATGAAATATAAATTACAATATTGCTGACTGACTGAGTAATTGTCTGAAATGAAAGAATACCGCATGTTTGCTAATAAGTTTTCTAACTTTAGACGAGGAGGTGGATTTGAATCAACACTCGTGATCAATTTCCTGATAAATTTGAAGCTGAGAAACAGGGTTTCTTCATAATTTGGTTATTACGTATGATGCAAGAAAATAGCTGTGTGATAGAGGTAGAATATTTACTTACTGATTCATAAACGTCTAAAATTAAATCGTGTCCAGACTGGTTGTCTAGATTGCAAGGTCTTCTTTTTTTTATGATAATAACGCCAAACTTGCACTCAATATTCAACATTGACCAAGTCATTCAGTCCTTACACTTCTAATGATAGCATTTACTGTAGCTGTTTATAAATAAAACCGGGTGGTATATTGTATGTAATCCACTCTTCAATTTTTGTTGCCTCTTTCTAACTTCTCTCTGTTTTGAGTACATAAAATAAAAGCATAGATAGTTTGAGACTCAAAGTTCATTCAAGTATGAAATATCTTAGGTAAAAAGCTAAATTTGAAAATCCAATATGGGATGTTTCATTTAATGTGCCATAAAGTTCTTCGCATTCCCAGTATTTAAAAGCAATGTTGCATAACAATCCATTTAGCAGTTTGTTTTTGTCCTATTGCCAGGTTAACAATAAAATGAATTAGTATTAATGCTTAGTTTGCAACTATAATGGTTGGCGAAAAGGAATATGATAAACAGTGTTTTCTACTTGGTTGAAAGCATTTGCGATCGTTGCGATACACTCATCATGTATGAAGTATAGTGAGTGTGGGAGGAGACAATACAGGAACAGGTGCTGTTGGCACGAGAGTTTCAAGCAATTGTCCCTATCAAGAGAAAGGCTTTATTAATCCAAGAAGCAGAAAATCACAACGACAGGCGGTTAAATAAAATATGCCCGGTGTGATGTAAGCCATGCATATTAGACGATTTCAATCTTGTCAAGTATTTAAGATTTCGTGTTTCTTTTCTCTTTCGACGGTCAATGTTTCTATAGTGATAGAAGGTGGCACAGCCAACCTACCACGCAGAACTTACCAAATAATGAGGTGAGTAACAATTAAAACAATCTGACAAAAGTTAAACAAAGTTCAAACTGATTTTCATTTTTTAAGGAACTTCTCTTAGCCATCGTGATATTTTTTGTGTTAGTTTCAAGAAAAATTGATTAAAAAATCAACTATTCTTAAGCCTTTAATTTCATATATTAATCCTTTTAAATTGGTTTTACCTTTTACCTAATCATTTTAGTAATTTTAACTATTAAATAAATGTTACATATAAACGAAAAGTGTATTCTAGATTTTAAGAGGTATGTGCTTGGGAAGTGGTTGAAATCAATCTCATATTGTGTCTGTTCTTATTTGATTCTATATCTTAAATTTAATAATTGAAAAATAGAGTATAGTGTATTATATGATAAAAATACACTTTAATCTGTAACTCTTGTCATTATAAGAATAGGTTATAGTAAACAAAATCTGATGTTAGTTAATTCTGCAAATTTCAGTTTCCAAGTCATTTATCTACCATTGGATGAGTTTTGTGCAATAGTTGATACCACAGAATGTTTTATTTTTGACATATTTGATTACTAAATTATTTATTTCGAAAATCCCATTCTATGCCAGATAGTCCAAGTTTTACAAAGCTCAACTTTCATATTCCTAAACATCATTTGAAAAAATTAAAATCCGTTCATTTGCAGGATATAGAAACTCTAAACAAGCTGAAATAAAGCAATAGAGTCAGGATAATGTACTCCTCAATAGTTAATGAAAACAAGAAAACAGTTTGAAACAAATAAAAAGTTATTTATTTAATTAGTGCCATCACTGAACTCTGACATTTATAAACTACTATTAAAAATTATTCTTTTTAAATAGTTTAAAATAGATCGATTTTCTACGTCTCTTTCTTCGGTGTGATGCGATGAGTAGCATTTGTATTAATTTTAACAATATTTTATTAAGTATTTTATTAATTTTTGTAATATTTCTTTAATTATTAACTATGACTTGCAGTGGCGTTGCATCCATTTTTGCCACCCAGGGCGGTTGTAAATATTTTTTGTTAACTTTTTTTGTATTAATTTTTTTCCATTTTCTATTTTTACACCCTCAAAATGTCACCCCCTGGAACGTGCCGCCCTCTTGCTGTGCCACTGACTTCTTGTGTAAGCCCTCAATAACACATCAAACAGTTGACTCTGTCTGGAAGAGGCAGAACCTTTGACTTCATTCTATGTAAATGCAAGCAATCGCCTTAAAGAGGATAAAAATCATGCTTGTGATTTTGGAGACTTTAATGGAAAAGGTGTGCAGAAAGATGAAATACCAACTAACTGTACATAAAATTAACAAATCTGCAATTGTGATGTGTGTAAGTGAGTATTATACTATACTAGTTACCGATATAAGGTTAATTCTTTTATAAATAACAAACATTTCTTAGAGGATAGAAGAGGGTTTTTAATTTTTCATCCATGGTTTCAAGAAATGTGATTGTTTGTGAATTTATCTTTCCTGCATTGTCAATTACTAAATTCAAATTATGTAGACACAGAGATTACTAGAAGTGGGTGTTTATCTTATTGAATTACTAATGATTGTTTAATTTATGATTTTTACTTACTACAGTATTGTTAAATATTTTTATCTACAAGAGGTAATTTGCCATTTATTGAGAACGGTGCGAAATGAAAATGCCCTATTTAGAGATAAATTGTAAAAAAATTGATTGTAACGAAATATTAGTACTTTCTTTGGCTAATATGTTGCTGAATGCAATGCCCTTCATACAATATTTTATAGAGTGTGGAGACATGTCACATATGATAACTTGGATTAGAAGTTTCATAAAGGAACTTGATGAAGGGACCCTCATCTGTATACTATTGAATCGAAAATTAATATCAATAAAACAAATAAAAATAAATTAACTCTCTTATGGGTACCAGGATGCAAAGGAATACACAGGAATGAAGTCATGGGCAGTCTGGGAATGTGCAGCTAAACAAATCTGCGGCCTGTGGAATTTCGAACAAGACCTTTCTCAAGGGTGTAATTAATGAATGGTTCAGGAAGAAAGAAGAAAAAGAAAGAAGCAGACAAAAGAACAACGGGGTTTAATTTAGTCTAAAAAGCTATTTTCAAGTGAACTTAAATTTATAAAAAAAAAATTATCTTCAAAGGAAGGATTTTGGTCCTTGCAAACTTCTGAAGTGCTTCACATTTATTGAAGTAATGTTCAAGATTTATTATAATTCAGGGCTGAATAAAGGTTGAATTGCCCTTTTTTGGATTCTCTTATCCCTGATACAACTGTAGCGTTTCAAAACGTCGTTTCTGAGTACAATCACTCTATTATTAAATAGTAATAATCCTTCAACGCTACTATCTGATGAGCCAATGAGTAATAATAATTGAGGTCAGCTCTTAATTTTCTTAGGTTAATTAGGTTAATTAATTAGGTTCGGCCATCCTTTTATTATATATTTTTTTATTCCCCTATAAAATAAATATAGATAGTTTTTTTTATTTATCTATGCATTTCGGACCATTGTGAATTTAATCTATGTATATATATAAGCAGAATATCTAACGGAAATCAGTATTCTTAACTACTTTTTATGCAAGCTACAAATAACATGATAATGAATAATGCAGGATCTGTCTGGAAGAGGAGGAACCTTTGATCACATACTATGTAAATGCAAAACAATAGCGTTAAAGATTTTTAATAAATCATACTTAAAACCAACAGAAGTAAGATATTATTCTGAACAATTACAAGGTTTAATTAAGAACTGAAACTTTAAAGCTGGTTATAAAAAGTGACGAAAAACTCAATGATACAGATATAAACGGTGAGCGCACTGTCCGATGACACTCGGGCCCTTATTTTAATAACAGCAAAAATTACTTTTTGATTGTTCCAGATGAATGACTTAATGTGTTTTATAACTTATAAATGGTTAAAACGACAATAAAACAAATGAAATCATTAAATTAATTGCGGTTCTCTCGAGTCGAATGGTACTCGGACCCTCAGTTTAATTGCAATAATAATAATAATGGCATATCAATGTTCTAGATCAATAATTTAATGCTTGTTATTACTGATAATATGGACATATCTACAATAAAACAAATGAAATCATGAAGTTGATTATCTACGAGGGTAAGTTTGATAATACCAGAGAGTTTGATATTACGTCATCAGGAGAGCCACATTAAAATAAAAGTAAAACTCAATTGATTGTCATCAAGTTTAATATTAGGTTTATTTATTATAAAGTGGAGTGTAGGAAGCCCTAGATTTTTTCTTATTTTGATTACTCTATGGATAATGCCTGTCTCATATTTTCTTCTAATATATCGAAAATATATATCTTATAATTATATAATAATCATATATCTTGTTATATAATGAGATCTAACTCCATATTTATATAATAATAATAGCCATTGGTTCACAAAAAACAATTGGAGATTGTTAATAAAAGAACATATCTCTTTGAATAAACTTTTATATATATAAATAAGGTTTTTTTTATATTTGAAAAAACCTTTTTATGTATCTTGTATAAAAAGTAGTTAAGAATACTGATTTCGGTTAGATATTCTACTTATATAAATACATAGATTAAATTCACAATTGACCTAAATGCATAGATGGGGAAAATAAAAAATATATAATAAAAGGATGGCCGAACCTAAGCTAATGGAATTGTGAAACTAGGCCCACTTCTGAGCATAGGCCTCTCCCAACTCCATCCGTTTTTCTCCTTTCCCGAGAGACTCTGAACGACGTTGGTCCCGCTCTTTATTTAAATTGATCTTCCTATCTTCTTTTTCTTCCTGCTTTTCTATTAGTTTAATAGGATATCACTCAGTAGTTATCTTTACCCATCTATTGATCTTGATCCTCGTGGATCAAAGTGTTCAAAGTATTTTTTATTTCTGTTTTAGTATTTATTATTTTGTCCTGTTTCTTAATCCTTCATATTCATATATTAATATTAATTGCAGATCAATATTAACCCCAGATCAGAGCAGGAAAAACACACCTTTCTTTCCTGAAAGATCAGGAAGATTCCACTAGGAGTAGGATCCGGGATACATGGGAAGGCAAAAAGGGACCACTTGGTCGGCCTATTAGCCAGATCTTTGATCTACCCGTCTTACTACTACTACTAACACACCTTTCTAAAACATTCTTTTTCTGGCATATTTCAACCTTCGGGTCTTCTAATATGTACCTCAGCGTCTAATACCTCCTCCAGCTAATTCAAATTCTTTTTCTGATACAATAATTTCGTCCGACTATTTAATTCTCTTATTTTGCTGTTTCATTTTTTTTGCAGACGCTTTGTCATTAAGACAGTTTTTTTCTAAATCTATTTCAACTCCCTCCTTTTTTCTGGCTATTTGTGGATCAATTACAATTTTTCTAGGTCTCTTAGGTTTGAGGTTATTTAACTAGATCATTAGCGAATCTCAATTGCTTTCAATATATAACATAACATTGATCTTGATTCCATTTTATTTGTTTAAAAGCTTGCTCCAGAACGCTGTTGAACAAGTCTGGTGATTAAGGATCGCCCTACCGCGCTCCTCTCTTAATAGGAAACTAAGTTCCCTGCTTTTCCAATGATATCCTGGACACCTGTTCTTGTAGATATTGTAAATCAACGTGATGAGTGTGGGATGAATGTCTTGCGCTAGAAGAGCCTCTATCATATTATTGTGTTTGATGGTATCAAAGGCCTTAGTAAAATCTATGAATACTAAATAGCATCTCATTTGATATCCGTTACGTTTTTGTACTAGTTGATTTAAAGTACGAATGTGGTCACACGAGGAGTAGCCGGGCCTAAATTCCGCATGTTCAGATAGTTGAATTAACTTTATAATAGTAGTTCATCTATTTTTCAACCACCTAGTGAATAGTTTGCCTGTATTAGAAGTCAGGCTGAGAGGGCGGTAATTTTTAATAGACTCTGTAATCCATTTTTTAAACAATAGTATTACTCGTATATTAGATTGCAGTCATTGGGTTGGTATCGTTTTAGTGCTGATAATTTTATTGAACAGTAATCACAAAAGCTTAGTTATTTCCTCTGAAAATAGTTTGATCATCTCATTTGTAATTAAGCCAGGTCTTGGTGTTTCTTGTAGTTTTAATGTTTTTATTAGTTTTTCTAATTCAAAATCAAAACGTGAAGAGTAATACGGTAAGTTTGAAGAATTTGATACATGTTTTCTTTTGATAAATGAATCATTTTCCTTCTCAAAATTCTAATCGTTATATAATTTTTTATAACAATAATTGTCACGATCATTATATTTCTTCTATTGGTTGTAGTTATTGTCTTCATCTTGAAAGCCTTTCATCCGACAGCGACCTTGTCTGATTGCTTTATTTATTTTCCTAACCTTTTGTTGGGATCATGTGCAAGTTCAATGATCTTCTTCTTGTGTTCCTTCAAGTTATTCTTGAAGTTAATCCCTACCTGTTTACACACAAAATTATAGTTGACCTTATCTAATTAGTATTTATTTTTTATTTCAATTTAGTTCTTTTTTTAATTAAATTTATTGTGTTTCGTTAGAATTTTTCTATTCTAGGAAGTTTTTTCATAAATTTTGCTGAGTTTATTAAAACAGTTTATTTGAATTTATTATACATTGTTTGAATAGCAATATCACTTTTATTTGTTTTAAATACCTATTCATAAGCCGGTTTTTATTTCTTTTTCTCTCTTTTTCTTTTATTTCGTTATAAAATTCATTTACCGTACTATAGCCGCAAGGTTTGCATCTCATTTCCGTGCTTGATATTTGGAATATAATTAATCTATCATCCGAATGCCCGTCAAAATTTACATGTGATAACCTAGTTTGTTATTAAATTTTGTTCTTGGTTAATACGAAATCAATTAGAGTTTTGTGTATACTTTTTGGTGCCAGGCAGGTCCATTTCCTGCCGGATCGTTTCTTAAAGAAGGTATTTACTATTTTCAATTCCTTGATTTGACAGAAGTTGACAAGCCTCTCCCCTCTCACGTTTCTTGATCCATTTTGTATAGGGTCCTAACATTTCTTTCTCTTCTTTTATTGCCCAACCTATCTGGCCATTGAAGTTTCCCATGATAATTAATTCGTTATATAAATTTAGTTGACATATTCAATAGTTTAGTTTTCTGCAATGTCACATAAAATAATTCTACTTTTTCATCACTTGATTCACAAATATATGTACTTGAACTATTGTTATTGTCTCCTTATTATACAGTTTTATTTGAATTAAGGCTATTCTGTCATTAACCTCATAGTGAATCCTACTTCCCTTTGTCCGTTTATTATTCTATTGTGTTCCAGCAGAATTTCTCTTTTTTATTTAACTATAGCTCTTCATCCTCTTATAATTTGTGCCATTTTTTCTGACTTCTATGTTTGATTTTGAGATTGCATATACCATTTCGGTTACTCTTCTGATCTTCTTTAGTGCTCTTACATTCAATGTTCCTATCTATAAGTAGTGAGTTCACATTTCTGCTAGTCTTTTTATTTTCTGGTTTATCTATTGTTGGGAGGTTTGGTCTAATACATCTGAGTCTTACTTGGGTGATGCAGTTGATCCATTGTAGTGTTAGTGTTTTCTATATTTGAGCCTTTTTTGTATCTATTTCATTCGTTGCATGTTTTTTTTGTGTAGAAGAGTTTCCTCATGATTTCAGCCTTTTTTTTTTAAATTCGTTGCTGTACTGAGTCCATAGCTTCTTTCTTTTTAGCTATTTTTTCCTCACTAGTCACAGGAGTATTTGCTCGAAATCGTACAATATTTAGAGGAGCATTTTCTCCACTTTCCATAGGTTCAGCATAACGCTTATAGTCTGTTTATCATATACAGTTACTGCGTAATTTTTACCTTTTCTTGTCTTAATATAGTCTGGTATCAATTTTTTTTTTATTTGAATCACTTCCTTCGGTAAATCTTCTTTCAAATATATCTTACTTTTATTTAGTTTATTTTTTAGTAGGTATCATGTATTCTCACAGAGGTAAGACTAAACAGCATAATCTTTATATATCGTAGTTTTATTTTGTAAATTGTACTCAATGGTTTATATAGGCAAAAGAAGTTTCGTTTTTGTACAAAGCTTTTAACAAGCTTATGTTGTTTACTTTACTATGAGTAAAGTATAGTGATCGTGAAGAAAATCGATTCGAGATTTTGACAGTTTGCATGTTCTGTGGTCTAAGAAGTCGTTTTATGAAGTTTTTTCGATGATACCTTTGTGTATGTGTGGGTGAGTATTCATTAAAACAATAGCGAGTAGGATTGTACAAACCTCGATGTAATTTAGTTTGGGTTCTGACTATTTTGAGAAACTGTTTTCTGTAACAGGATAGTGTAATTGCGATGAGTGAAAAGATAGCCTAATGGATGTTGTATTCAAGGTTTTAAGTTATTTTATTTGAGAAATGTTACTAACAATTTTATGGATTCGGCTTTTTTTAATTTGTTGTTCTAAGAGAAATATTATTTTTAGCGACGGGTTGAAGAAAATGGACTTAATCCCGGCTGTTCGGGTGTCCTCTGCCTACAAGAGGTACAGCCCGACCGCAGTTATCCTCAAGGGTCTCAACATGACCGTCGACCAGGCAACAATGTAAGCTACATACGACATGGTGCTTTCGGTACTTCTCCATGTACCTTAGTCTTAAAGTATTTTACAAGTTTTAATCTAACATCAACCTTTTTCTTAATGTATGTATGTTAGAAAGAAAAAAAACGCCTCAATAAATCTGTACAGAAAAATGTTCCATTAAGTATTTGGAGAAAATATAACGATAATTGCATATATTATTTAATCATTATGTTGCATCTTATATCATTAGCTGATAATGTATTTAATTTTTACTATGCATACTGTTTTTGCCCAATAATAATTAAAAAAACATTGTAATTTTTAAAGGATGAATAATTGTTAGAAGTCTTGTTGTTAGAGTAATCAATGATCACACCTCGGTCAATGTTGCACTTGATCAAAACTGGTTGGGTCTTTCAGATTTGAAATGGTCGGGAGAGGAGATGAACTTATAAGAATTGATGAATAATTACTGTGTTAATAACAGAGGGAAAAGTGACGAAATGTTTGTGTCAGATACGGCCTGCTGGGACCGAGCGGGTGCGGTAAAACGACACTGTTGAGCTGCATCGTGGGGAGGACGGGACTCGACTCCGGACAGGTCTCGCTCTCCATTACCAAGAAGATAGAGGTCGGCTACATGCCACAGGTATCTGCAAAGCACATTATCATCGACATTTTGTAAAACAAAAACTTAGTTCAGAAACGCGCTATAGCTTTAGTTTTATAGCTTACAGACGATATTTCTTAGGTTTATTTATTTTATATGAAGAATAATTAGCCGTAATGAGTTGTTGATAATTTAATGACTCTTCTGTAAATCTTTTTGAACAATGTTATGTATAAAAAAAGAAGCATAAAGTAAGTCAAGAAATTCAATATGTCGAAGTATAAATCAGTTAAAAAACATTGATTCCTTCGACTGGTAGTGGAAGTTTTCCAACTTTTTCAATATCACTCATATAGAAAACATTGAATTTATTGTTAATAAAAAAACTCTGGAGTGCTTTACACTCAACTTTACTATAAGTAAATATGTTAACATTTGTCGTTGACAACCAGTATAATAGTAGACTTATTGTAATGTGGCTAGTCAACCAGTGGGCAATCAGTTAATGACTTCTATTATTTTTATATGTTATATCTATTTTGTCAGTTATAACCACAATGTAATACTCTTGTGAGGTGCTTGGATGAGGGGCAGATTTCAGTGGTAACGACGATGGTGATGTAACTTTGTATTGAATAATAAGAATGAAGTAAAACCACTGGACTGGCAAACATTTTTAGGAAATTAAAAAAAATGTTTATACTTTCCTAGACTGTTTTGTGGCTGAATTCTTTCAGAATTGTGATTAATCAGATGTATGCGACATAAGCTATAGTCAACTCTAACCTGTTTTGACTTTATCTGTACCTCGACCGCTCGGTCATACCACCAGAACCGATGCATATTAACGTGCAACCCTTTAGCCACTTCAAAGTCACAGGAGTTCAAAGACTAGTGGAGGAGGGTCTGCACGATACTTCATTTCGCATGAAGACTTACTCACGCATCGGTGATAGATCAGCGCTCGCAATATGGCATTAAATAGGTCAGGCCGATACTTAATATCATATAATTATGCCCCAGGGTACTTCATATTCTCACTTGTTACGCAAGACTTGTACTTACTCCTAACACTACAACTACAACTATCACTCATAGTACTTAAGTATTCCCATGATAAACGCATCCCAATGATTCCAACAGATATGGCATTCGATTTAATCGTTTGCAGTTTCAGATGTGACTCGCCTGTGCAATGACTCACAACAAAGCACAAGAAGTGGACTGTTTATGGTCTGCTCACTCGTCGGGAAACCTTCTGATTTATTTGTATACGAACCTGTTTGATTCATAAACATGCACCCTGACCTTTCGGCCAATAACATGACATTTGTATACGAACCAAAAAGGAGACATAAAATATATTGTATCCAAGTGCACTTCAATAAATACAATTCAATTGAACTCTTGAACTGACTCGCTTTTATCGATAAATGGACTAAAACTACATAATGGTCTAATCTAAAATAAATTAAGTATTGTCGTACATTACAATAAACTTGGAAAATAAATGTTTTATTTATTTTTTATTCCGATTCGAATTAAATATGTAATACAGGATGGCGTTTGCCGTGTCGGCTATGGTGTTAATAATTAAATGTTAAATTAAGTTTTGCTAAAGTTTCTAAACTAAACTAAACATTGCTAATGGTTTGCTAAACATGACATTCATTGACGGTAAGGCGCTGGGAAGTTCACTGGGTCAGCTATGTTAGTACACATATATTTGTCATCACTTTTCTTTATGGTTATAATATGTATTTTAACAAGTGAAAACTTATCCTTTATTAAATTAGTTTAAGAAAATATTTCTTACTCCTGAAGATTTAGTTTGTTTTCAACGCCTACTAAAAGGTATATTATGGGACACTTGTAATTTGTCAAGTCGAATTACCGAACGGCCTTATTCTACCTTGCAGGTTAATCTGTTATTAAGTAATCTAATATGGCAGTTGTAGGTAGTAATGAAGTTAATGAGAGTCAATTATAAATAATTAATAATAATTATAATTAAATAAATAATAATTACATTATTGAGAGTACACCAAGCTCAACGGTAGGTATTAACACTTTAATTTTCACCTGAAAAAGAAGAAAAACTTCCATTTGTATTATCATATACTTCTTTGTTTTCTTTAAATTTATGTTCTGCTTTATGTTTTTTTTTTAAATTAGGGTTACGAAATTGTTATCATGTGTCAAATATCTCAGTATTTGATACCAAATATTAACAAAGAAGAAATAAATATAATATTATACTTTCTCAAATGGATTTGAAATACTTGTATTATTCTGATGATTTGGAACTGCTGTTCACCTTCTTTCAGTGGGCATCATAGTTTACCGTTCATTTGGTTTTATTCCATGCTATTAACATTACTTTTTTTGGGTTGTCACTTTCATACTCTCACTTAATTGAAGAGAGCTAAGTAAGACAGAGAATAGACAGCTTACGGTTTTTTATTGTGATAGTATAAAAAATTTTTTCTAGCAAAACTTATAATAAGACTGTTTAGTTTAGTTGCCAAAATTCCAATCCTGACCACATCGCTAATGAATCCTACAATACTTCCATTGTTATCGATATCCTTCTATTGTATGTAATTAGAGTTCTTATTTAATTCAAGAAAATTAAGACAAAATAAGTAATTCATTTTGATTTAATCACTATTGAAGTAAGACTGGACCAACGATTGCAGAATTATTTAAGCGAAGCAATATTTATCATTTTTCTACTCAAGTCATAATGTTATTTTTGTTTTGTTTCAGGAAATATCATTAAATAATGAATTTTCAATAGAAGAAGTTCTAGTTTTTTATAGCAGCATTTGTGGAATGAAATCAAAAGAAGCTGCTGAAAAAATCAAAGAACTGGTTGATTTTTTAGAACTACCAGATGTAAAAAGAAAAGTGAAGAATTGCAGGTAAGTTGTTTATTTGGGGCTAGACAGATCAAAAAGAAAATATAATATTCTTACCGCTGTAAAATACGTGTTTTACTAAGATGAAAAAACAACATATGCTCTAGTTAAAGATCAAAGCAAGGTATTTGATAATATTATTAGATTGGGACTAGCTAGTCCCAGTGGTGTACCCTAAGAATATCTAGCTTGAAATGCTCACCCACTTGAAAGAGCTATAACATTACTCTCACTTGTTTGTGGCAAACTTTTATGTATGATTAATGTAGTTATTCTATGTAACCGAAGTGGCTACTTTCAAGTAGATTGCATTCGTGCAGAGAAATACTGTTGCAATTCCTCATCAAAATGTGATCGAGGTTTTCTTCAGCTTCAGTTGACTGTCACAAGGACTCTTAAGAATAAGGAAGAATTATCAAGTTTCATTAGGAATTCATTGTTTTCAATATTTTACATCTAAGATTGAGAAAAATATATATATTGTGCTATTGATTTATTGTATTATTTATAACTCGGTAGCATTGTATAGTAGATCTTAAAATATATTGTATACATTAAGAACACCTGTGACATGAAATATCTAGGAAAGAAGTCTCCTAATTATATTACATTTTGATACCTAAGTAGGTAAACACTGTGTAAAGATGTTTAAATTTCATTCTATTTGTTGACACCCCGGTGACCAAAAAAAAAAAAAAAAAAAAAAAAAATAACCATCTCTAGGAAAGAGTGACATCTTCTAGTTACTGACATTTACTTCATTATGTGAAAAAATAACAGTGTAAGATTTTTTGGTATTATACCAGATGTTGACTGATGTATGAAATATATAGAAAATAAATGGTAGTCTGAGACTAGAATAATTGACGTTCTAGTCAGCAGGATATGGATTCTTATCTAGCACTGGTGATTGCTGTTATAGTAGCATCACAAATTATGTGTTCATTTTTATTCAGAAACAATCAAACTATTTTCTTTTAGCGGAGGTCAACAACGGCGTGTCTCCATGGCTGTTACTCTACTGCACGACCCTAAGATATTTATTCTTGATGAACCAACTGTCGGAGTTGACCCAGTCCTCTCAAACAAGTAATATTTAAGTGATTCAAGCTTATCTCCTGAAATTATGAGCCTAATCTACTAAAATGTTTAAAAAATATTTAACTTTTCTTTTTAGGATTTGGGAGCATTTTATTGATATTGTGAAGAATCGTGGGAAAACAATTATCATCACGACTCACTACATAGAGGAAGCCAAACATGCAAACCGAGTGAGTGCTTTCTTTCAGTCATTTAAGTATAGAAAAGTGTTACTCAGAACTTTGGCTGTCTACTGTTACAAACATTTAGATTATTACGTTCTGAGTTTTCAGTAATGTTATCTCAATCTAAATTCAAGAAAGCCTTTCCTGTTGTGGGCGAGCGCGATATTCTCAGAAGCCACCCACTCCGGTTATTTCTTGTGATTCGATATCCGACACTTTCAGAGCAGAATACTTAGCCCGACCGGGGTTTACAAAATCTGTAGCTTGTTATGACAAACATTTTTTTTTCGAAAGCTGAAGTGGATTTGAGTTTTTGAATAAAACAGAGTTTGAAGTATACGTTTAATCCCTTGAATACCTCATTGTTCACTCAAATCAGATGAATTAATATAAACTTGAATCAAAACCATAGCTTTTTTCAAATAGCAGTAATTATATTATCTTTCAGTGATTTACTATAGTATTATAATAAAAGAATACTCCGAGAGTAGAAAGTAGTCTCATGAACGAAATCTCAGTTTTTTACTGTAATTTTGACTTACTAGAATACCAGTTATTATTGATATTACATGCTGATTTATTTATTGCAAAATCCTTTTAAAAATATCTGGAGTCCTGCGTCTTATACTACAAAACAAGTAAATTCATTAAATTCCTTATTTCAATGAATAACTGACTTTCCATTCAACGTTGTCGTTTTTTCGCTTAATGCTGACTTGCAGGTTGAATTCTAGAAAAATCTGGTCGTAATAGCATTAAAAAAAATTTACTAACCTGAAATTTTTTTTAGTTTATTTGCTTTTATTAATGTTAATAATAAGTCTATAGACACACTAGAAAGTGTTTCATAGTTTGTTCACAACTAATTCACATACTATAGTTGTTCTAATAGCTGTACTACCAATTACTTTGCCCGATACAGTAACAGAAGAGAAACATTACATTATAGAAATATTAATAAAATACATTGTTTGATGAGAGTAAAATATATCAGGACAATTTACATAATAGATGGAATTGTATATATAGTGGACGAAAATAATTGGGTTTTGAATTAGTTTTTTTAAAGTACCACGCAGAGCCTGTTGACAGATTGGGCTGATGAGAAATGGAGTGTTACTCGCTGAGGAGGCACCTCTGAAACTAATGAGTCAGGAGGGCTGCGACTCTCTCGAGGAAACTTTTCTCAGGCTTAGCGAGAAGCAGGAAAAGCTGAAAAAAGTACAGGTAATGCAGCTTCAGTGCTAACGGGTTAGCTGTAAAAAATTGTGCGTTTATTAGTTCGTTTCTAATATCAATAAAGTATTCACTTATTTGCTTAGAGTGTGTTGAAATATTGTCTCAAGAAATGTATTACGATTTATTCAATGAATGTTTTTTGATAATCTATTATGATTTTGATTTTGAGGACGCTCCTCCAGAAGAGTATCCCAGTGGTCCAGCTCCACCTAAAACACTGCCAACCACACAATACCTCAACAAAGACCGCCTTATTGCTCAGCTTCTCAAGAACTACCGCAACACGCTCAGAAACTTATAGTCAGTACAATTAGGAAATGCATTGGTGTTGCATTGGAAATGCATTTTTGAGTGTTTACAAAACAAATATGCATCGATAAATCTAATAGGAAGATTATCTTTTGTCATATCTTATGACTGTCAAAAGCTGAGTGCATTAGAGATACAAGTCTTTCAAATCACTAATCTGTATGAAAAAAATCTCTGAAATGCACACAATTATAAACTTTCCTCAGATTGCACGTGTGGCCAAATAATAACTGTAATAGTAGTAACTAATTTAGCAAGCATGTTTGTTTAAATGTCGCACAGTTGTTATGTTATTTCTTTATAACACATTATTGAGTATCTAAGCTAAATTTTATGCAAATCTGAATCCGCTAGAATTAACCATATATCTATATATATATGCTATGAATATAATTCAAACTATGTATAATCTATATATATATATTATTGCTATGGACATGAAATAAGAAAGATAAATTATGACAATTATTATTATTATTATTTAATAATAATTCTTAATTCACGAATATAAAGACTTCAAACTAAGAAATAAATAAATTATTCAACACTATCTCTGACACAAGATGCAAACTTGCATCTCAATATAGCGTGTATACATATTTTGTTACTAAGTGCATTGCTATAAAATTGCAGGCTTCCGCCTTATTATTTGCAAAAGAGATGTCATTTATCTGATTTCTTTAATATTTTTATGAACAGTTCACTGTAATTTGTCTTATAAACTTATCAACGTAATCGGAGTACTTTGAAAGTTGATTT
Organism: Hermatobates lingyangjiaoensis; assembly: GCA_026182355.1. Taxonomy (NCBI): domain Eukaryota; kingdom Metazoa; phylum Arthropoda; class Insecta; order Hemiptera; family Hermatobatidae; genus Hermatobates; species Hermatobates lingyangjiaoensis. Next base: position 1,703,366 of record JAPFBL010001935.1, on the reverse strand, counting down.
TATGACCTTATTAAATAGTTTTTTAACTTTTTATCTTTTAAAACAATATCTGTTTGGATCCTACTCTACTAAATATTACATTTTAACTAAAATTCAAAATTGCAGTGTTTTATTCAAAATGTACAAATAATAGGTTTTTAACAAGTCGAAAAAGAAAAAGATTTTTTCATCAAAGACCTAGAAAAAAGTGCAATGCACACCATCAAACAACCCACGCACACGACACGCAAACACAGGCCAATTTCTTTTTTAGACTCAGAAGACATCGAGATGAAAGTTACCGTTGATACTTTGATATTCAAATTGACCCGAACGCGATACTTTCGTTGCTTCATATTTCATGTAGAAGTGAAAGAAAGTAAAAAAATAAACTTGTTAACATTTATTGAGATTTTTTTTTAAAAGAAAACAGCTCAACTCAAGGTACTTGATCTTTTTACACGTGGTGATAGGCGCTGACTTGCTAATTAAATTAACTTGTTAATGCTGCAATGCTACAGTGGTCGATGTAGACCAAATACTGTTTTTTTTTTCAATTAAATTACGAAATACGTATTGATTACATGTTGCATCATATAATTTGGAACATATTCAAGACTTACACTTTTTTCTATCCTTTTTGAATAACATAACTTTCGAAAATTCTGTGGTTAGTGAATTTTACTTCGGTTTTTTAAGGGTTTTTGTTGACTATAAATAGTGCATAGTCATAATTAATTATTTTGTTTTGAAATGTTGAGGTTTTTACATGTTTTTTTTTGGACTTGTTGCTAATAATTGAGTTAAGTCCATTTTTAAGTGTATGGTCACGATGCATGTCACACAGTTTGATGGACAAATTGATATAACATTTAAAAGTAGTCCTCGTATTGTATTGATGCCAGTTCTTGATCATGCTATCTACCATTATTACATATTATTTATTTATAAACAATTTTTTATCTTTTGAAAGACTAACTTAGTTTAGAGAGTTGTAATTTTGCAAATAAATTTGAAGTATAAAAAAAAGTCAAAATCTTGCGGTAGCAGAAAATGTCAGTTTTGCCTAAAAGCTTGTGAACACGTTAGTGGTAAAAAACAAAAGAAGTAAAGTGCAAAAAGTAAAAAAGAGTGAAACTATTAAAGTAAAAAACGACGTGTAAACTGTATGAGACGTATACATTTTAGGCTACTACTAGTGTTTGCATGCGTTCTTTGAACAGGGACATTAATATTGATGATTTTCTATTTTATTCAAATGCAGTGATCCCCCAGTTTTCGCGGTTAGTAGGGTCCAGAACTGTCCACAAAGCAATGTCACCCTCTCATTTTTAACAAAATACGTACATTTTTTTATGTATGTAGAATATCAATAATTGTATATGAAACCATATAATTATTGATTTACAGTACATGTGTTTTCATTATAAGATTAAAGAATAGCTTTAAAATAAATAGGGTAAGTAACATACAAAATATATGAATAATATACATATGATACGTGTGTGTATAATACGTAGATGTAACTAAAGTGCTGTAAATATGTTTTTAGAACTTTTGTATTCTTATAACAACTTTTCTCTTTTAACAAGGTACGTAACTCGATCGCCTCTGACAATAGCTTCTCTTCGCATGATCTTTATAAATGCAGGGCTGTGCTGTCGGACCTTTTAGGGCCGACGCTGACTCCTCTATTTTTCAACGCTGACTCCGACTCTAGCTTGAACTCCAGTTCTCTTTTTTATTATTAAAAAAAAGATGCAGGTGGATAATAATAATAATTAGTGCTTTGTTATCATAATGATAATAATAATTAGCAACTTGTAAAAAAAAGTGAAATTTCAATTACCGCAAAGAGCCATAAAACTATAATAACTGAATATTCATACTTGAGTAATGAATCGCCTGCTACAATTTTCGGACTAGTATACATATATTTACATTGTTTACGTTGACTCAGAATTTTTTAACTGAAATTACTGACATAAAATTGATGTTTAGAGGTTTAATGAAATAAGTTGAAATGATTTCACGACTTAATACGAAATGTAAGAAGAATAAAATTTTACATTTAAAAAGTCTACGTCAATCAAACGTATAGTTTCTATGCTTTCCATGTTATAATGGATTTGCCTAACAAAATACTCTAATGAATTTATATGTTGCACCCTGGAACAAAAATAATATCGGATGTATATTTTCTTGTGTTTACAAATGGTCTTATCTTTGGGTAATATTGTACTATATGGAATGGACTCTGTTGTCTATACTATAAACGGATATTAATTTTAAGCTAATTTCTCGGTAATATTTCTTGTTATATTATATATCTGACATTTTTCAAACAAAATAGGAATATTTGGTCTCCAAACGAAAACTTTGGCGTTATTACTTCTGTGGTAATACCAAGGACATTATATGTTTCAGTTATGTGATATACCAAAATAACAGTTTATATGTATAGCTGGTTCAATCACTATCTGTACTATCGACAGGAATGAAAGACTAATAGATATCTCGTATTTAGGCATTTATATTATATCTAAATAGCACATTACATAACCAAGAAGTTTGATTTTATATTTACTTATTGTAAAGTTGAGTGTAGGCCACTCCAGATTTTTAATTATTAATCTTCTGAAACACTGAACACGTAAGGACAGATATTTTGTATTAAACTAAACTTTTTGTGTTGTACCATCAAATATCCAATGTCTTTCTCCGAAGGGAAAAATTCATACTTTGACTAATAAGTCATTAGTGAATCATAGTTTTATCATTCCTTTTTCATGTGCACAAATAATAAATAGGTGAGGAGTTGGAGTCGGAGTCGGCTGATTTCTCCCGACTCCTACTCCACAGGCCTATATAAATGTCGATGAAACACGTGTAAATGTCAATCAGAGGCATGGATTTTGAATTGTTTGGGCACTCCCTGCCTTCTGCTGGTGTGTGGGCTACTTTCGCACCATAATTCATAAATTAGAAAATTTGATGAATATTTTTGAACCACTTGCGATGTACTGTAGCCGCGATAAATAAACCGCGAAGTAGCGTCGAATGGATGTAGTTTGGTTAAATAATGGCAGAATTATCATTACTCGTGCAATCAATTACTGTACTACATTCAGTCATAATGAGGTATTTAAGAAATTAGCTTTTACATAGATTAGTTTTACCAGAAAAGATCAAGACGTTTCGAACACCATGTATTCTATTAACTTTAGAATACATAAAAATATGTTTGATATATATAGTTATTATGAATTTAGTTTGTATTATGGGAATGCTATGATATTTAAATGAAGATTATTAAATTTTTTTTGAGACATATGTTACATTCAAATAAAGATTTTTTAGTTAGTTACTACAATTTATAGTAGTTATAACAAACCTGAACTGATCTAGAGTCAACGTAGTACAAGAAAACATATTGTTAAGTTACTATTAATACTTCTTAATTAACATAAAAACAATTATTATTGTTTCACATTAAGCTCGATCACCTCACATAGTTTTAAAACTATGGACCTCTAAACAGCTTGATTATAATAAAATTTACAGTTTTCATAACAGAATCACACATTGAACTTAACTCTGCACTAAGCTTCCTAACAGCAAGCAATGCTTGTGTAACATGCAGTGTGTTCAAACTCCATTTGAAGCTTCATTATTAATCAAGCTTGAAGCTAAGTAATTGTGCGTGACATTGGTCTGGTTCCATCAGTGCACAAGCCAACACAGTTATCTCACTTTGATTCTTCTAGTTAAACAGTTTTCAATTATATCAAAAATTTTATGCTAAGTGGTTTATCCTTGAATTAATTAGTTTGTAAAAAGGCTCGGCAGCAAATCTGACATAATGATCATTTTTGACATCTGTTGCTTCATCTTTGTGAATCAAAAATAGTTGTTCTAAGTTTTGCAAACAGCTGCTCTTTTCATTTTATTATAAAAGATATTCTTTTACATATTGTGTTATTATTTAACGGAATACATTTGATCCACCTATCCAGTAGAGTTGGAAGAACTAACATTTCGGAAACTGAGCGATTCTAGTTTTAGCTTTTTTTTCAAGAAACAAATATTTACCAAATTATTTATCACTAATCTTTTCTATTATGAAAAAGTTTTGAATTTTTTTCAACATAATGATAATATTACTATACTAATTGAATATTTTAAACTTCTACAGTTAGCACTTCAGGAGAAAAAAATGGAGTCTACAATCACATAATGGGCATTAAACTTCCCTCTGTTAAGTGATATTACCCCAAAACTAGGTCATCTACATTATGAAGGTTATTTTTGGTATCAAAGTATAGTAGTATACTGTGGTCGCTACATGGCTTTCCCAGTTTAGTTTTTCATATAAAGAATGACCTAGATATTTTCATAGCTTCGAGACTTCTACTTCAGTGTTTTTAATGAAAGAATCTTTCACCTTGAGAATGTTATACGAATCATTTTAGCCTGATTTATATCCTTTGTCTTCTTTCAACGATTTGGATAGAATGCTATACTGCTCAAAAAATAAAGAAAACATCCAGCATTCCTTTTTATATAATAACAAAGTAACCTGCATGTCCTTGCGTATCGCAACTTTGATGGTCTAGAGCATTTAGTAGGTCTTGCACAACTAAGTCCCAGTTGTTCCAGTCACCTTTAATGTGCATCTTTCATAATTCATTCATTAACTGTATCCTTGAGAAGATTAGGAAGTGATTGAAAAAGCCTCTGGCCCTAGAAAATTTGTTAGGATCCAATCTACAACCGATCTACTACCTCATAACCCTTTAGTAATAATTTAATAATATAATTAATTATATTATATTAATTAATATATAATTAATTATATTATATTAATTAATATATAATTAATTATATTAATTAATTAATTATAATGAATATAATAATATTTAATAATAATTTAACATAACATTAAATTATTTTTACTGGTTTTATTAAAATTCTTGACCTGTCTGTACACCTCTTTCTTGAAATCACGATTTTCCCACACGAAGTGAGATTTGTGGTCATTTCGACGCCATCTGTAAAATATGAGAGGTACTGTATCTGTCAACAAATAGAAAAGTTAATATTTGTTTCTATTAAATGATTGAACATTTTATGCATTGACTAGCATACGTGCCCTTCTTTGACGGGTATTTTACAAAAATTCAGAGATGATACATGGTATTCGAGGGAGGCCAGGCTAGCTCAGTGGTTACGTGCTCACCTCTGAACTGATAGGACCGGGGTTCAATCCTCACCTGGCCCTCGATTTATTCACGCGGGAGGTGAATAAATCTGAGCACGTCGTCCCTCGGAGAAGGACGTTAAACCGTCGGTCCCGAGCCTGCACGATGTCAGGTACTCGTTAAAGATCCCTACTCTAAATACATTTGAGTTAGGCAAAATTTAGGACTCCCACTGTAGAATCAATCTTCATTGTGTGGTATCACAAAGGGCCAATGCTTGGCCTACGTGTGTTCCTTGTGGGACTGCCACTGCAACCTAACATGATATTCCAAAATATTATTGGCAATCATAGAATAGTAGAAAATACCATTCTTAATACATTGTTAAGTAAGTGCTTCTGTATTCGCCACATTAGATGTCTGTCCTTCAGGTGCATGGAAAAACAGAGAATTGAAACCTCTGACTCTTCAGCAAGTAACATACTACCATGTAAGAAACACTTGGTACACTCACTTCAGTTCCTACCACAGATAGACTTGTGACTTATTTACCGTCATTGCGAAACAGACGCTGGCAGGAAATAGTAACCGTTTGAATGAAAACGGGTAGTTGCTCGGATCAAAGGTATGCGTGGTATCACACCGACTCCCCAGTACCATAGCCCTGCAGTACGAGCCAAACACACCTTATAAATCCATAACTTCGCCTCTACGTTGATTTTCCAATGCATTCAAGTCTTAGACTTTAAGTTAGGCATACATAAAATCTACTGCCAAAGTTTCAGCTCGCCATGACTTATGGTGGTTGAGTTTGCTTGTGACAAAATTTTGCGGACGAACAAATAAACAGACAGATATTTTTCTAAGGGTGGTTCGGCTTCTCTAATGTTTGAAACTTATAGATAACTTGAAATGAATCAGTTCTAAGCAATGTACAGACAAAAGCTTACTTTTATTTGTATAGATAATATTATTATAAACTTTTGTCATATATCGTATCTTGTTCGTAAAGTTGTCCAACCGGTTTGCACGTTGTGCATCATCTCCAAGGAATGATAATTGTTGAAGGTCATACTTTTCTTAATACATTTGTTATTAAGGTTAAAATGATTCTCTTTTTTCATATGTTTTCAACACTACAAAACAGATGCTATTGGTTTTTTTAAAGTAGTAGTAGTAATTTTGTAAAATCAATGTGTGGATGTAGTGTCAAGACACAGTGTTGCTATAGTGCAGGGGTTCTCAAAGGGGTGAAATTCACCCCCAGGGGTGAATTTTGGATCTTCAGCGGGGAATATGTGACCAGCAGTATGTTTTACAAGGTGAGTGAAAGCTATTATAGGTTTTGACTTTTAATTAATAGTTTAACAAAAAATTTTGATAGAATTATTATAATTTTCATATATCATCAATTAAATTATCAACGTTAGTCATTTATATATTTTAAGATACTTTCTTATAAACATAATCCTGTTATAAGTTTCAAAAGTGTATTTTATATCTACCTTGGAAAGAATAGGGTTGGGTTTAAGTGAATGGCAATTATGGGAAATGGCAGAGGGGTGAATGGGCTAAACAAGGCTGAGAACCCCTGCTATAGTGAATGTGTTACATGTCGTTTCTAATTTAGTTTTTCATCTAAAGAGGCGCCAACGCTTTTGTATATGTTTGAGAGCTCTATTCAAGTATTTCAATGTGGAAGCCTTTGAGAAGAGATTTTTCTTTTTGATAGAGAAATGAGTTTATACCCAAACAGCCTATTTTTGCTATCTTTCAATAATTATGAGCTTGCTGGAGAAGCTAAAAAGCAGTGCTATCAAGCATTCTTCTTCTTATAATAAAAAAGTTCTGTTATTATAAGAAAGAGAAAGTGAATTAACTTGATTCTGTTAACATCTAGTAAGACATGCACATACAATGATCACGATAACACAGCTCTCTGTAGAGGCCCTTGGTGGTCACACGTCATTGTCGTACATCCTATACTTTCACTAATTATTCTTGCATTTGATTGCTGTAATCCATTTTATTGTTTTTGGATTAATACATCTATATATTAGTACTTTTTTAATGTATAGGAGTAACGTTTTATAAAAAGGTCATTCTATGAATGGTCTACGATGCAGGCTAGAGTGATTCTTATAACCTTGAAGATCTTTTATTTGTTAACAAATCAAATTGTTTTATATTTATCTTTTATTTTTTTATTTATTTATTATATATTTTATCTTTTTTTTTTTATAGGCATGTTGTCCCTTATGGAGATGTTTATTTATGAGAAACTTTTCATGTTACAACAGATAAAACTTAATAATGGTCATTTTTAATATAGTAATACCATTATAATATTTCGTAATCATGAAATATTTCTATTAAGACAACGACTCTAGTATTAAACTTTATTGAATTACCGGCTTGAAAGTAGTAGCCATTTTTGTCAGGAAATACAAAAGGTATCTTTCCTGTGCTTTAATATTACCAAAAAAACAGTGAGGGTATTAGATACACCAATCATTATATGCATGATGTTTAGATTTATTAATGAGTGCGCACTTGAGTAGACTGCTTGCAACACTTTCGTTTGACTACTATCATCTCCCAGGAAATCATCAAAAAGCATATTGTTGATTTGCGTACGCTTTTATAGCTTAAAGAAATTTATTTTAGATATCATAAACTCTTTAAATTATGTTAAAGTTTGATCTGGTTCTGATAAAATATTTCTAATAATGTAAATGTAATCAAATTCAACAAGGACAACAGGTTATTATTTATACCAAGTTGATGTTTCAATTTTTTGAAGTATACTGAGTTTGCATAATCAGAATTTCGTACAGTAATGATCTATTTTGTTTATGTAATTTAAAAAAAATATTTGACTCATTCTCTTTAAATGTGTTCTTTTTGGGTACAATTTTATTATGATTCATCTTACGGTGTGACCTGTATCGTGTCCATAAGCTTTCTGAATCTTTCTGATTTTACAATTTAAAAAATTAATGTTTACAAGAGTTTGAATCAGTAATAGTTAAGAGGACAATATCCAGTTAGATATTCTACATGTATTTTTAAATTTTCTTTGAAGAGTTATTATTTTTTTTCCAAACTTAATTTTATTGGAATGAGATTTTTATGTTAAAATAGAGATGTTTCTTCTTACTACCTTTAACCTACTTCCTTCTTGATCTATTTCATTATTTATATCCTGAAAAAAGCTGGTCTTTTGGTCGCAAAGAGTTTGTTTTGCTTCGTCATTTTCAAATCGATTCACTGCCTCATTCCTCCTTATTCCCTTATGTCCAGATACACACATGACAGTGTGAGAATGAGAGTTATCTCCTTTTTATTATTTTGATTATTCATTTTTGAATCGTCAGTATTTCAGAGAAAATTTCTTTTCTTGAAATCAACTCAGGTGACCACGTCTTCGCCCTTGTAAAATATTCTATGAGAGGTATTGTACCTGTTAATATATAGACCATAATTTAATAATCAATGACATTAAATTTTTTTTGGCACTCTTTCTTCCACAGAATTATTTCCATTACGTTCCAGACAAATTGGAAGGGATTTATTAGCAGGTAAATGCAGACTTCTCTCTTTACCCATCTTTCGCCAATTTGGAGAGTATGCTATTTTAGCTTACTTCTGCTCTATTTTCTCAGCTACTTCTAGTGTCAGTTTTACTATAGTCTTAAAATATCAACATCCCCTTGTAAGTACTTTCTAAAAAAATTAATTTTATTTCGATCAAACTTGACCCAAAAAGGTGACTATTTTATCATGTATTATTGACCAAAAACAATAGGTCTTACCTAGATTATAGGGACTATTTTTGTGTTAAATATGAATTTCTTCCATCAAATGATGGATCAAATGGTGAACTTTTGAAGCACACTGATCCGCATTCCCACAGACAAAGACATCAGCATAAAACGTCATATGTATCATGTGCTTCGGTTGAGTGGTATCCCATGAAATATGAAAAAGGTTCCAAAAGTAGCTTTAATAAACCTTAAACTGTAGCACGTTTAGGAGTAACAGTTGTAATGATCACTTGCCCTATCTTCATCGTAAGAAAGCTTTAATCTACCCACTTTTTGACCATCAAGATATTTTTTATCAATAAAGGGTCAACGTACAGTCTATTTAGACTAGGATTTCTATTGCTTCTATTAGAAATAAAATGTTCAATCAATTAATAGAACCCGTATTAATTTAGCCATATGTTGACAGATACAATATCCCTCATAGAATTTCAGATGCTGTCGTTCGTGGTTTCACGAATGAGGCTCTTGTCAGGTATACTGACGGGTCCAACATTAATAAGAAAATTAGTAACAATAATTTAACTTTGCGTGGCTACCTGGACCCAAGGAAATACTGGGGAATGAGCTAATGGACCGGTTGTAGAAGATTTTCAACAAAACTTTTACAGCCAGGAGTCATTTTATACAACAGACAACAGCATTTCCAAGATAATTAATGATTGGATGAAAACGGAACAGATAAAAGGTGAGTAGGCTAAATGGGTCTAATTTGGTCTAAGAAACTCATTCGATTCAACTTAATAATAATATTAACATAGTAAAATCAAAATTCAATTGACTTTAATGCGTTTGATATTATGTTTACTTATAGTAAAGTTGAGTGTAGGCCACTCCACATTTTTATAATACCATTAGAGTTTTTTTGACATACTAGTTCAAAACAAAATACAGTAATTATTTATTAAAAAAAAACTGAACTAAAAACTAAATAAACTATAAATCAATACTAACGGAAAGATTAATTATTTATCATAAAAAAAAATTACACGCCATTATCTGATATTCATACTTTGATATATTCTTCATTGAAAGATTTATATCAGTATTTATTTATAAACTGTATTTACAATGGTATAAATAAACGGTTATGTTACCCTCCTTGATCACTTATGTTAGTTATATTGTAACGGTTTTATATTTCGGTGAACAACTAACCTAAAATATTCATAAAACGTTGCTTATAGTGTGACTCTGTTCGTGGTGTGCCTACCTCCCATCAACCTCTTAATCCTCAACTTCTTGCTTGGCGACATGGCCGGTCCATTGAATATTGGCATTCTGAGCGAAGAGGGCTGCCCCACCCCAGGCTCGTACTCTCCAGCCATCGACTGCTTGCCATCCCAGCCCTTGTCTTGTCGATTCGCAGAAATAATCAAGCAAAAACAAACTGTTGTCAGTGTTTTAATTTATTCTTGTTTCCTTAGAAAACGAATATTTATTGTGATAATTTTCCTGAAAATTAGATATTTGACAAGCACACAATTTTAGAAAAGTATTATTGCACTAAAATAATCTTCTATTAAGTTCTATCTGTAGTAATATGAGCAGTTTTCGTAAATAACCATCTTCTTAATAGAACATATTTATCAGAAAAGAAAATCAACTGAATTAGCTTTAAAGATTTTGGTTAATAAAATGCAAAAATCTTTAAATATTGAAGGAATCATTCAAGGTTGTTTCTTGGATAATGATGGAGCTTTGGATAACACGTCCTTTGAATACACTATATCAGTAGTAATATAGACTTTCATTAATTTATTGGTTCTAAAATAGATTACGCAACACAAAGACAAAGAATATAAATAGAGATAGTACAGGCTCGGCCACCACTAAAATTGTGACTACTAAAGGCTTCCTTCAGGGAGCTTATGGAAAAGTTATTAAACTTATCCTTAGATATTTTAACAAGAAAGAGACGATTTGTAGTTTATTGAAACTAGTTTGAATGAAAATTTTTCTATGGAAAAGTAAAAATTCAATCATTTAATGGGATTACATATTAATAGATTTTCTATTTGTTACCGACTATAATGCTCTTCCAAGAAAATTTTATAGGTTCCTTTGAAGTAACCATAATTGTAGACGTTAATCTTATTTTGGAGAAAGATATTCTTGTCGAAAAAATATAACAAAACAGATTTAGTAATCCGTGACCTAATTGTATCAGTTCTATTGGACTGTGTGTAATATCCGAGGCCAAAACTATGCTGGGATAAAGTTTTGCATTGGGCATGCCATAAACAAATTCCTATAATACTTAAGATTCCGGCTATACTTAAGGCTTTGATACCTATGGTTTTGAATTCAAAACCAATTTGGGAATAGCTCATCTCTCTTCATAATCTAGCCAGTAAAACGCAAGTTAACTATCTTTGCATACCTAGAGACAACAAGGAAACAGTGGATCGACAGCCAAAGGTTAGAGCCAATCAAATATTGATCCCTGAACCCCTGTTCAGGGGTTGAATATTGATAATCTTATTGAACCCCTGTAAAAACATTATTGAAAGAAACATATATTTTCACTTTCATGACAACTTAAATTTTCACCAAATTGGTCAAGAAATTCGATGTTTGCATAGAAATCCTATATAAGCATTTTGGTTCCCACTATAATAAGATTACTGAATTTCATTACACAATGCAGATAAAATTACATATATATGACAGTTTGTCTGGGATTGTTATACTATATTTGTCATAATGCCTCAAATACAATCTTTTAAAATATAGCAAGAAGGAATTCATGGAAATGCCTTACCTCTCAGTTGATTAGTACAGAAGAACCGATGAATAAGCAAACAGACATCTTTTACTAAAATGAATGATGTTAATGAGAAGTCATCCACTTTTTTCAAGTTTAATCTGTTTCTCTATTTTGTCAAAACTGCATTAGCATGCAAAAAACCAATTTCAACTATGTACCTACTACTTATCAACACCCTTTCGAATCTTGTTTGATTTTCAACCCATTTCGTATATTTGTGTTTTTTTAAACTGAACCATAAATGAACCTTAATTGACTCCTCTTTTTCCACTATGAACTAGTTATCCATCCCCTTGGCCATCTCATCGACCACTGAAGGAATGCAAAACTACAACTCGCAGAGGTAGGCACAAAACGTGGGAGTCTGCTTGGATGGCTATGGCTTCAAATGCAATGTCCTGTTCTAAGAGATTTCGACTGGGCATTGCATACCAATTAGTGTTATTTATTGAGCATTAAAATGCTTAATTTTATACCAAATACAAGATCTCTGCATTAGAGGTATGCGCTAGCATAACATCTCGTCAATACTGGTGATAAATAACAGAAAGTGTAATATTCATCATTAATTACATACTCCACTGCATTTGAAGCAATGAAATCTTTGAATATTTTTTCAGTGGTGGCATTGTTCTTGTGTAGAACGTAGTTTCTGACCAAAGTTTATTCCAAGAATTTTATTAGAACTTTTGAAAAGGTTATATTTTGTTGACCCTTTTGTATTTCAACTAATATTGAAATATTAGTGAATAACGATCTTTGAATTTAGGGGCAGTTTTCTTCGCCGGCATGGTCCCCCAGGTGGGTTGCCTATTATCATTTTTTAAATGATATTCTAACTGTGCAAAACACTTCTTGAAACACATTTTTCTAGAGCGTTTGATTTCCTTTTTTTTTTTTCTTCTAGTGATCATGATTTCAACAAAATTTAATTTGCTTGATTATTTTTTGCGTTATTTGTACTCCTATCTAATTATTATTGTATTCATTTTATTACTAACATACGTAAAATGGTATATGAAAAACATAGCTGATGAAATGTTTACAAAAGAAAAAAATCCAAAGTAAAGTTTTTTTAAACTGTACAGTATGTTTATTAAATATATTAGCTCACCAAATAGTCTTGAATGTGTTGTTTTCATTTAGGATTTTCCTACGAAGATTAGACCCAAAAATTTAAAAAAAAAAATAAATTGTTGGCTTATATACATTTTAATTTTTTATATGAAAACCTTTTATTATTTTTTTTATTTGATAAATTTAATTTTGTTGTCGCTTTTCTGATATTTTTAAAGGGTTGTCACAATCCAAAGTAAAAAATCCAAAAAAATATAACATAATTTTATAATTATAATATATAATAATTATAACATAATATTATTATATATTTAATATATTTTAATATATTAAATATATATTAAAATTTATTTATAATAAATAAATTTTTTACTTTTAATTTTAATATTTAAAATATATTAAAATATAATAATAACAACAACATAACATAATAATTATCACAAGTCAACCTTTGTTATAATGAGTTAAATGGAGATAGATTATTAAAATAAATTATATTGAATTCCAATGAGTTCAATGACTAGATTTTTATTTCAGTTAAATAATTTTTTTTATCTTTTGTTAAAGAGATAAAATGTAATTTAATTATTATTTCAGATAATTGATGAACAATTTTCATCACAGTTTTGCAATGAATTTAAAATTAAGTTAATCAAAAATGTGTGTAGAATTATTACGACAATCACTGGGAAGGCGAAGAATCTGTAAAAAGGATGAAGGACAACGCTTTGGTATTTTTTTCTGCCAACTTCTCTGAGTTTTTATTGGAGAGAATAGAAGACCAATCAGAGGCCAGCGACGAGGCTGCTGACTTCGGAACCGCAATAGTCACCATGGCTGACAATGGTATGGTCACTTACAATAACAAATTAGTGTCAAATACAATTAAGTATAAACAAGTAGGCAACAACCAAGATATATACGTAAACATTCGATTTAACAACTCTATAGACCTTTCTAATAGTTACTACAAAATTAGCAGTTTTTTCATAAGCAACTTTTTTCGAATCACTTCAAAACTATTTGGTTTTATAAGATAACTACCTCAATAATTACTTGAAGAGTAATAATTTCTTCATTAAAAGTAATAATAAAATATTAAATATATGCACTTCTGATATCACTATCCGGTAATAAAGGATAAACAACAATAAAGTCGAACTGTTAATGCAGATGTTGGGTAAAGATACTGAATATGCTTGGAATCAAATGCATGCTTACTTGACTTTGTCCAGTCAGAGTACAGTGGACTAACCTATAAAGTTTGTACACCCCATGAAATTAGTAGTTATTTTGAAACTAATGTCCTGTATGACCATAGTATGAAATGGTTTAATAAAATAACTTTTCCTTGTTGAGAGTTTTCGAAAATCAAATTTTTTCTTTAGTAGATTTGCAAAAAAAATGACATTAATTTGTTTTAAGTTAATTATTACATATTGTATATGATTAAACCATAATAAAATTTCAAAACAATTTGCTTTTATTCTTATTATTATATTTTACCTGGTGGATTATGATGTTTACTGTAATGGCGTAGATTTAAACAAATTTTGATTTATATTTTTATGTATATTCCATATGTTCAAAGAGATATTGGGATACTATAGATTTTCATGTATTTTAATTTGAATTTTTGTAGATTTTTTCGTCAGAGGAGCAGTGCAACAACTTCTGTTTTACACCATGAGTCAGTTAATGTCTGAAGTGTGCTCTAGTTGCGAGTACCCTAATCAGATGTCGAAGACACCAGTGATAGTATGTATATTTTTGATGATGATGATTGATTCTCATTAGTATGTATTAGTTGTTTTATTCGTTCGTATAAACCAGTTTTAGAGAATTTACAGAATTGTGAATTCCCGACTTTGCTGCAAGTTGAGATTTTGTTGCCAAGATGTAAGAAGTTACGTATAATGTAAATCAAATATTTACTTTCAAGAAATGATGATAAAACTCATAGCTTACAAGCTTTATTATTAAAATATCTACTTTAATAATTAATTGTATACCAATTTACTTCTATTCGATGATAAATATTTTTAATATGTTTATTATTTATATTTTATCGTGGGAAGTACTGAAAAACACCCTTGTTTGTTGGACTACCTTAAAAAAAAGTACTCTGTTATTTTCTACCATATTTTTTCGATATTATAAAAAATTCTTCTTTGAGATATTCTTCAGATAATTATATTGTTACAAATTCTAGTTTAAAAACGACGATATATGTTTTCTCCATACCAGATATTTCCAATTTTTTGAAACCTCATGTAAAAGCTCATATTCTTTAATTAAGTTTCCAATTTATAATGAGTCTTTTTAGACAGATATCTCCTAAATAAAGCATTCATAAATATTTGGATTAGATTCTGCATAAAAATCTAAAAAAGCAAGTAATTTTAAACAGTTACCCTCCAAAATGGTTTTAAAAGTGAAGAACTGACACCTTTAAAAACACTTGTTCTTTCTATACTTACATTATTTTACTTGTGAAATTTGTCCTCTTCCTCCTTCGTTTGTTCAGTTTTTTTTCTCAACGACTAATCAAAAGACCCTAAAGGTTTTTAGTTTTATATTGACATTAAGATAAGTTTTTTGATATCTATAGAATTTCTTTGGTAGTTATTCTTAAAATGAAAAATTTTGATCTTCATCCAAGATTTATAGTAAGTATTTCATAATAAATCAAAAACTTTATAAATCATGATACTGTGCTTATCCGTTAGTTACCATAAAGTTCCTGAAGTATATTTGTGGATGTATTTATTTTCTTGAAAACAACACTAGCTTGAGTTGTGTTAACTTGTTTCAGATATCTGATATTGTTTACGGACGTATGGGAGACTGGGGTGGCCAGACATTCCCCGCGTATCTCACATCGTAAGTAGGAAAAATAAATTAGATATTTCACCATTTAATGAAGACGATGTGAGTAGTACTACTATATGACTGGAGTTTCTTTATTCCCTTGTATTGATGCGTTGTTTATACATTGTATAAGACATGCTTTATTAAACTGTTAGCATTTATGGTCTTATTTTCTAGTTCTTCAAATTAACTAGGTACCGTAATTTAATAATTATACATTTCATTATGTTTTAATTAAAATGATTTTATTTTCAAATATTTTAAATTTTAAAGCATTCAGTAGTTGTTTCAGATATCTTAAACTCTTATTCATGATTTATATATCTCAAATTTAGTAGTTAAGGGAAGGATTTTTTTTACTGTAAAGGAATCCTGTATTTTGTTGACGCAGAGGGTCACTATAAAGTCGCCGTAATTTTTTTCTTGAACAAAAATATTCCTATCAAATTCATGAGATTACTTATGGAATGCAGGCTGTCTCTTCCAGATTCTGTCTAGGCATTCATGCTAAGGATGGAATATCAGTTATATTAAAATTAACTTACCATAGTAATATTACCTTAAATTAACATTGGATCAGTCCACCTAATAGCTGAAATATGAAAAACTATTTTGAACTACGCACGACAGCTAGCTCGCAATATACATAAATAGTTAAAAAAGAGAGGTCCATGTCCTCATGGACATAAAGGTAGAGAGATAAAGAAATGGGGTACTCCATGGCCATATCAAGACTATGTACTTATTATTTTGATGTACTACACTGATGAAGTCTCTCTTGAATATTCCAAATTCAGTCTTCGTAGCGACTCATTTCTTTATCTCTCCAGCTGACAACGACGTATTCAAAATATAGTTGTGAGTTTCTGTGATATTTTTTATATGTGTTTGCTTTAAAACTAGTTTCATTGAATTGGTTATATATATCATGAAACTGAGTATCAGTTGGACTCTAACACCACTTGTTTTGGTTGAAAGATCTCAGTCATTTTTCTGTTACAGAGTTACAGAAAGCTGGGTGAAGTTTGGGAAACTTGCTTTCCCTATGGTTATAATTATTCAAGTTAAATGCAAAGTAACAGACCTATAAAATTTGGGTTTTTCAAATTTTATAGAAAATTTGAAATCTTTTCAGGTTGGGTGACAAGAAATTTGTTCATTTCTGTATTTAGAGTACTAGCTTCAGCAGACTGAACTATTAGGGTTGAAATCAGTTGTTTAATCACATTAAATAACTTGCTTGTTTCATTCCAGGTTTCTCTTTTACACAAATTTTATGTTCACCTCCTCTGCCTTGAGTATGGAGAGGAATTCAGGGTGCTTTGAAAGGGACAGGATCACAGGTGAATAAGTTCTAATAATTTTCATAAAGTGTATATGCATTTGTAATTATCCCATTTATTATCATGCAGATGACCGTATTGTATCACAAGATTTTTTAACTATTCGTTACTAGTGAAGTAAATAGCTATTATAATAACAGTAAATTAATAAATTAGATTAGTAATTAGTAACAGTAAATTCAACAATCTTAAATTGCAGCAAATATAAAATATCAAAGTAATGTAACTTCTTCGTATTTATCAAGTATTATTTCTGGAAGGCTTTGGCAATATTATAAGATAATTATTTAAAGATATATGAATAATTATCGCATAAAATTATGATTTCTGCATTTAGTTAAACCTTGTTAAAACCACGTTTGCTAACAAACATATTTTGTTTATTTTTTTTCCTGCTAAAAGATGTTTGCAGTTTCATTAATGTCTACAAGTGGTCTGTACTTTTTCTTAGAAATGGGTTTTTCATAATTTTTTATTCCAGATAAATGTTTACGGGTGGACTACATGAATTACGGAATTTTCATTTCAGACTACAAAACAAACAAAAAACGAGTGAAATAATTCATGCCCATCAACCCCAAAATTAGACATTTCTTATATTCAAAATAATTTATAACCTGAAGCAAATAAAATAAAAATAGTAAATTAAATAAAGAAAGTTTTGGTCCTCCATCTTCCCTGTCACTTGCCATACAAACCTCCCTTCGCATTTGACTGAGGCACAACCCGAGCGTTGAGTCTTGTGCGGATCGTGATAATATGAAGATCTGTGCTTCTGGTTGCTCACACCCTTTTGCTTGGTTATTTCGTGGCCATGATCGTCCAGGAGTTTTGAAGGAGTGCTGGAACTAGCCCTAAAAGTCGCTGCCACACCCAATTAGTGTGACCGATGGATTTATGTGGGTCATTTAGTGTTTCAGCTGCACTTGACCCTTGGGGTTATGGGTGTATATGAACAATTTTGTGACATACATTTTCCTTTGGTTGCAATTGATTGAAAACTAAAGTTGGTGATTTACACCTTATACACCTCCCTCAGTCAAAATACCAAGGGAGATGTATATGATAATTGATAGGGAAGACTTGGGGTCAAATCAACTAAAAGATAAATATGGAAGCTTGACTGCAACGGATAAAGAGCAATTAAAGCTATACCATAACTTGAATATTGTAAAATAGCACTAATGTAGTGTCTCATCTTTGCGGAATAAGTCCAGACTGTCATCATATTGAACAAGATGAACTAAAAGTAATTCTAAGAACTTTGGTGAATAGTATTTGACAATGTTTTTGAAAAAGAGGAATCTTGAAACACTTTTACTTGACTCAATTTTATAAACTTATCCAAGCATCGCTGAAAAAATGCAAACATTTAAATTGATGTTAACAGTAAAATCCGGCATAGGAATGTAGCATAAGAATATGCTAAAACTTGAGTAATCGATAACAGCAAATATATTACATTCTATATAGCATTTACAGCGAAACACATGCTATAACAAGCACAGCTATGCAGGAATATAATGATACACAAACATTGGCTCAGTGGAAATCTGAACTGTTTTTGAGTATAATCGGAAATGATAAAGAATAGGTTATTAATATAATTATTTAATCAATTATTGAGGGAAGTTGATGCCATAACTGCCAATTTAAGACTTTTATATTAATTACCTTCATCACAATCTGCGCAGTCAGGAGATTGTGGAAAGGTTAAGTACCCATTTCAATCCTCCCTCAAACCATTAAAACTTTGCTATAAGTAAAGTATAGTGATCGTGAAAAAATCGATCTCAAGATTTGAGGAAACATGTTTTGAGGTCTCAAAACGTCGTTTTATGAAGTTGTTATCGATTGTGTCTGTATGATGTGTAGTCAGTATCTATCAAAAGTTTAGGACACGCTACTGTTTCAGAGTTTTAAATGGACAAATTGATACTTAAATCTACAATGAAGAAGGATGGCTCTAGTGTAGAGATCTATGTTTAAGAGCAATCCGTGACTCATTGGAACAAAAGCCATGTTCTCTTATGCAAGAGACTTTTTTAGTAGACAGTAAATTTTTCCACCTCAATGACTAATTTCTAGATGTTTGAAATTACTGCATGATAGTTGTAGGCTACGATGAATAAACGAAAATTATCATTTTTAAAACCATAATACATTTTTTTTTAATAAAATGTTGAATTTTTACTTATAACTCAATCTCAAAGGTTGTGAGAACAATACAAGCCATACTGTTTGACGGATCAAAATGAAACTACACCTGAAGTAGAACAATTGAGTAGGATAAGCTGAAATAATTTTTTGTTTTAAATTACATCACCAAACAGGCGTTGCAGTACATTTTCTGTTTTTAGAATTTTTTTACGCTAAACGGCTCATTAAAAAACCATGAACATTTCCCAAAAAATTAACATTAAAAAAAATATGAAATTTCAATCACGGTAAAGAGCAATAAACCTATAATAACTGAATATTGATCATAGACTAATGGTTTACTTTCTATACTTGTGTATTTGTCTACATTTATTAACATTATTTACATTGTAATTGAGTGAATTCACTGAAATAAAATTGAAAGTTCTTTCATTTTTAAAATTATCAAGCTTCCGACTGTAAAAGTTTTAAATTATACAGAAAACCCGGCTAGGAATTTGATTTGGGTATGCAAAACTGGTTAGTACTAATACATTTTTTCTCAATATACATTTACAGCAACCTTATAAATAAACACAGCACGCAGGAAAAAGATAACACTGGCTCAGTGGAAATTGAAGTTTTGAGAAATGGAAATAAAAGTAATTTATATTTAAATACTAGGAGGCCATAAAATTCCCGGTATAATAATTCTATAAAAGACCAAAAATGTAAAGAATAATTCAAAATTGAAATCATTCTTTTAAGAATAATAAATGTAGTTGTCCTACATCTTAAATTAAAAATTATCTTAAAACGAGTTTTTTTGTTACATGTTTCTAATATTTTCAGACAAAATAGGAATATTTTCAAGTTTTAAATGGGAAAATTTTTCTTAAATCTTCAATGAAGAAGGAGGTCAGGTAAACTATGTAAGAGATCCGCTGACTATTGGAACAAAAGCCATGTTCTCTTATAGGAGATTATTTAGTGACAGGAAATTTTCACTTTGACTTTTCAATGTTGTATTACTGCTGAAGTTGTACTAGTGATATTATATGCATCACTGGTATGATATAGAAAAGAAAGCATACATATATTGCTAGGTGGATTAATGACTACCTGTGTTTCCTCCAGGAATGAAAGACTAATAAACATCTCCCATTTAGAATTTCTGTTATGCCTAAATGGGACATTGTATATTATATACCTAAGAAGTTTGATGTTAAGTTTACTTATAGTGAAGTTGAGTGTAGGCCACTCCAGATTTTATTGAAGGTGGCAATAGTTGACTCTAGGAGACTCTGCTGGAAGTCATCAGGAGTGATGGATGAGAGGAATCGTGCGAAGTGGGTGGAGTGAGATGGAGTTCCAGCAGCTGAAATTGATGGCAGAAGCTCTGTGCCAGAATCCTCTATATACATGTACTACTGTATTCCATTTGCTTTCAAGATTCACTTGTTTCCGAAAGATATTATCTATTCCTGAGAAAATAATTTTGGTGTGTTTTGAATTTGCGAGTAGTTGACTTACCACCATAGAGGTTTCTAGCTAATTTGAACACCAATGTTTATTTTTCCATGTTACTCAAAAAATATTGTCATTTAGCATTTTCATATTAATTATGAGATTAGGCCTTTTTCTGATATTTACACCGTAGTGATTTGTTACCTATAAGATAGAGTTCTTTCTTGTTTAATATGTTATTATTACACTATGTATATTACTCTTATGCATGATTGGTCTTTATGAAACAATTGTTCTAAAATTTAAGAAACTGTATTTTAATTTTAAAAAAATTTAATAAAGATATGTTATAAACATTGTTTATAAGCTATAACACTGTTTTAAAAGAGATTTTTGGCGTGTCCTATTTCTCCGACAACTAAATGTAAACAGTTGTATTCTTTCCTACTAGTTTTCATATTTCTTAGAAGCTACATGTTCCAAGAAGTGAATTAATTCAAAAGGTTAAAATACGAGAAGATAGCTAACTGTAGTTTGTCACCATGTCCATTTATGGTTGCGAGTTTTCTAAATTGTGACTTATTCCGAGACTGACTGACTTTTTTTCTTTTAGGTCTCACGGGTCTGGAGATTATAATGGCCCAGTTCTTATTTCAGTTAGTTCTGATGAATATCCAAAGCATCAGCTCCTTCTTGGTACTCTATTTCGTTTTTAACAACATAATGCAAGGAAACTATTTGCTCCTTTACATCAATATCTTCTTGTGCCAGCTCTTCGGTCTGACTTATGGTAATTTGAACAAACAATTTATTAATTCTTTTATATATTTCAGTTCCATAGTAAGAAGTTCTTTTAAACATTTTCTTATACAATTGGCGTAATCCAATCATATAATGGGCGTAATTTTTGGCGTAATTTTTCTTATTGTGAGCATAATCTATAAATATAAAGCAATGTATTCTTCAGTCGGTTTGTTTAAACTATATAAATGACCAAACCACACTTAATTGAAATGTGAGAGGTCTTATTTTCAAATTTTCTCGATCAATCTTTGGTTAGCAAACTTTAAAATATCAATTCTAATTGAAAAAAGGATTTATGAATGCTTTTAGCATTTGTTATTTATGAATTTAACGGGCTACACTCCTTGTATATAGACTACTCATAATACCAAAGTAGTATCGTTAATAATACCCTGAAGAGTTCAGTACAGAATACTTTGGGTGTGTAAGTATCCAAAAGTTTGTGTACACTCTACGGTAGACATTCTTTGATGGATTAATTTATTATTTTACAAAAAAATGGACCCCATAGTGTAGATGAACCCAATTGTTTGGGAACATCTTATGCATGATGGAGAAAGTTATATTTTTTTCAAAATGTGTTTTTAGACTTTTTTTTTCTTCTAAAATAATGACCCTAGAGTCATGAAATTTTGGCATTTTCATGAAAACAACAAAAGCAATAACTGAAGAAATTCTCAGATTTTTAAAACAATTGAAAATATAGTATATATAAATATGTTTAATGCAAAAACTATAGAAAGTATTAAAAAATCTACTCATGAATTATTAGTGTAAAGTATAGAATCTATCTGCATTCAAATTGAGTCACTTAAGTTGATAGAGTGCTGTGCAACTATTGTGGTGATTAGTTGTTGATAACTTAATATCAAATGATTGTTAAATAGTTTAATATGACGCTTAGTACATTAATTTTGAGTGTAGGTCCCTTCAGATTTTAATATCTGAATTAATAGATGCCAATTTATAGTGTTATGTTAAAAGCAAGTAGTTAAGCCAAATTATTAATTATATAATTTGTTATAAATTTTATACAAATTTACATATATATTATATAAAAATTATAATTATGTAATCATGACATAGCTATAACAATGGAGTTCTAGTAAACAGTTACAATCGCTAGATTACTAATAGATGCAAGGAACCTTAATAGAGCATTAACTTATCTGCAATGTAATAAATGATGAAATCAAATGTTATTATTTTAAACACATTAATTTAGTTCATGATTTACTGGATACTTGATGGTTGTGTCAATGAAAGCTTCCCTCCACCTACCACGGGAATGTCAGGTAGGCAGACGACCTGTAGTTAATTTTCTTTTTCCTTTGAAGTTTATTATTGATATTTAGCACAGAGTTTGAGTTTCAAATGACTTAAAATGATGGAAGACCAAGGAAAAGTTGATAAAAACTCACTCTGCTGAAAACGGTCCAGGATCCTATCCAACACCTAACCAAAGAAAGAAATAATATTCAACTTAAACTGCTCAAACATGGAGACATTTATGTAGCCGACACTGGGAGTATAAGTTAACGAATAAACATTGTAACTTTGTCTTAAATGAAGATCCTGGCATTAACTATTAGCTTGTATTTTTTTTTATTTAAAAGATCTTAACCTTTTAATTTTAGATCTTAACCAAATTTATACAATTTCTAAAGCTTTATTTTGGAATAAAGGTATGTCTAATAATTTACTAAACTAATTCAGTTTAATGCTCGACAGTTGTTTGTGTTATTTTTTTTTTAAATAACTAATAAGGCTGTTTTTAAACTTAAAATTGTTGAATATTGCATTGGCTTTCAGGTATTCTCGTAGCTCTTCTCATTGAAATTGAATCATTAATATCCTATGCCGGGATTGGCACTGTTCTTACGATTACCATGTTAAATGGTAAGTACATAGTAGTTTTCTCTGTAATGTATGACCAAATATTCTCTTCAGTAGATTTAATGACTTCATAATCAATTGACTATATATAAAGTTTTTTGATATACCCTTTGCTATCAAATTCAACTACATTTCCTGCTGTACCAGAGCAGATATTTTACATGATATTATTACTTGAAGGTAAAATTGGAAATAAATAGCGCAGATGATTTTAATTTTGCTTATGTTTTATTTTAATTGAATTGTATTATTAAAATGCTAAAACATATTATCGTAAAACTTCAACATCACAATACTCTTTGCAGAAAAATACCTAAAGAAGTATTTAAAAAAGAAACTTTAGATGAACTGAAATAGTTTTAATTAAAATTGAGGAATCTCCTTACAAGCCCTTTGTAGTTATTAATAATGAAGAATGATTTAATTGTTACATTAAATGATATGCTTTTACTTTTAATTACATATTCAACATTTCTCATGGGAGATTAAAATTATAATTCTCCAATGAAGAAAAACACTCCTAAAACATGTTATGCTGGTTTCATAATAACTAACTAATGTAAAACTTATTACATTTTATAGAATGGTTTGTTGATAATTCGTGATAAGGAGAAATGTTGATTCCATGGTAAATAACTTGTGCACTTCATGTTAATGTTTATGTCAGCATCCTGAACATAAATTTCCGGTTTTAAAATTTTACCCCACATAAATGTAATTTAAAATTTCTTGAATTCTTGAATTCAAGTAATCTTGAGTTCATTTATAACTTAATAAATGCATAACACATTGTACAGCTGTGAAATCAATTAGAATGTGGCATTTATCTATACTTATAAATATATATTGTTGAATAACGCCCCATATTTGTCTTGTATCTGCTTCTTACACAATTTTGTGTAAGAAGCAGATACAAGCCAAATATGGGGCGTTATTCAACAATATATGTTTAAATGAAGGACTGCTTCCAACTTTTACAAATATTAGAACTTATAAATATGTAAAGGTTTTCACGTAGACGAACTTTTATTTTGAACACATATTCTCCTTCATTAAGTCTATCTTATATACAATGTTCTGATTTATCACAAAACAAATTTGAAAAATTAGAGAAAATAGAAAAACCAACGTTTGTTTGTATGTCAGTTCACACCATAGAAATGATTAAATAACAAACAATTTGAATGGAGAACTCTCACAATTATTCTGATTCATATTGGGTTTAAAATACTATCAAAAAATTAGTTTATATATTATTTAAAAAAGTGTTGGTGTATAACAAATCCCGTTTTTTGTACTTACTAGATCTCTTTAATAGACCGTACTCCTTGGATGTACGAGTATACCATTAAGTGCTATTAATAATAACACTATTAATACACAATTTTTGTATAAATGATTTGAGAACTCAGTTGGGTTTTTGACTCTGACGAAGACCACTTGTTACGGTTGAAAGATTTTAGTCTTGTTTTCCCATTTCTTATTGTGGTTTGATCACTGATATATATATATATATATATATATATATATATATTATATATATATATATGTGTGTGTGTGTGTGTGTGTGTGTGTGTGTGTGTGTGTGTATCTATGTATGCATGTACGAGGGTGTGAGTCCAAAAGTTTGTCGACATGGTTTAGCTAAAAGGTTTATAGATCGTATTCATATTTTACCCGAAGGTTAGTCCTATAGGATAGATATTGCCTACGCCTACTTTTTTTGGGCAATATTGCATCATGAAGAACTCACTTTTTTTTGGAAAATGTAATTTTAGATAACTTTGTTTTTCTGCAGGGATGTTGAAATTTGAGGATTAATATAAAACTGACTGCACTACTACCATAATATTTTAAATTTGTTAATGAAAGGAAAGCCTCATAGGTTATGCTTTCTTACATAACTTGGCAGGTTATGTATAAGATGCTGACCACTATGTATATACGTTTGATAATAATGATATTGAACCCAAAAATAGAATTTAATAAGCATGAATTTAATGTAAAAGTTCATGAACTGAGCTAGAAATTACGGCTTGTTTTATGAATTGAGACAGTTTTTTTATTCCAATCTGCAAACCATACAATAATGGAATTTTTGGAAAAAATTAAACTGAACTAAGTGTGTTACAACAAATGTTATAAAAAAACTCTATTTCCTATAAAAACAAAAACTACAATAAAAACTGAAAACTCGACTTGGTCTTAAACACTGTATAAGATTCGAATTATACAGTGTTGTTATTTAAATGATTTTATCTATAGTCCAGGATAATTATTAGTTAACCATAAAAGATAGTTGAAATTCCTTTAATAAGTTAATACAATATGTAGGATGATTCAAATTTTAAAACTCTAAACGGCAACACCGATTGTTGTCCACCTTGTGATGCAGTTTTTAACAAAAGTGTTGTATCAATTTCTATGCTGCAACTGTTATCAAATATTAATGTCGGATATTTAGTTTTTAGTGTGTTTATGAACCCCATTGTTTTTGGGTAATATTAAGGATGGAAAAAATACTTTTTTGTTCTTAATGACAAAGTGGCTACTAATTTTAAGCCATCTCTCTGGTAATTCATAAACTTAAAATTTTATATCAGCTATTGTCTTAGTTACGTACGAACATTTTATGAGCGTACTATATTAGAAGAGTATTGTTACAGTAAAAGTGACAACTTTGAGATCTACCTTCAGTGATTTGAGAAGTGTTTTGTAAATAAGCATCTTCGAAAGTGCAAACAGAATAAATCTAAAAAAAATTTTAAACAAAAAAGAAAAATCTTTAACACTTAAAGGAATGAATCTGGGCTGCGTCTTAATGAAAGAGCTTGTGATAACTTGTCTTTGCAGTCTGTTAAGTCAACACTAATACACTGATACATTAATGTAGCGACTTGTTAGCAGCCTAAAGCAATGCTGATGCAAAGAGTAATTAGTGGAAGCATGGGCTCCACCACACAGTGGCGTAGCAACTATTTTTACCACCCGGGGCGGTCATAAGATTTGCCACCCCCCACCCCCGCTAGCCGTTCATAATCTAGAACCTATGACTGCTGTCATAGGTTCTAGTCATAAGATAACTTACATCTTATTACAGAACTCATATATTTATGTATATACTTTGTCGTTAACAAAGAAAACCAAAGATTTTTCAAAACAAAAACGTATAATTCAATTTATACTGCTACGAAAATAAATATAATAAATTTTCAACAAATTTTCAATAAAATCAATAAAATTTTCAATAAATAATAAAAAGTTTTTCTATTTTTACCCCCTCAAAATGCCACTTCCAAGCACATGCAGCCCGGGGCGACCCCCCCCCCCCCTTCTTGCTAAGCCACTGTAACCACAACAAAAATTGTGACACTAAAAGCTGATAGCAGTGAGAGGGCTATCTTTCTTCTTGTGGTTAGTTGTTGTTGGCAGTGATTATTTGCAATTGATATTCTAGATACGATAGGTTACAAGGTGCTGATATTTAAATATCTTGTTATTATAAGAAAAAGAATGATTGATGGCACTGTTTTTTGTGCTTGTACATCATGCTTTTCAAATTGTTGTAAGATGGGTAAAGGAGGAAGTCCTGGATATAAATCTTACCAAAACTGTCCTTATATATTTCTCAAGGTGACAAAAAGTAAGTGTCAAGACCTCTTAATTAAATATACTAAATTTGGACTCTCAAAGTTATGTCAATATCTTTAAGTTTCTTTAGATGAAAAACTTAACTGTAAACATAATGAAAGAAATATATTGGCTATGGTTAAAAACGCAATGTTCTTCTATAAGAGACTCATTGCTAGAACTTGGGGCCAATCTCATTGTGGGTCATTCACATTATCGGATAAATTATAATTCTTATAAGTTTCTCTTCTTTAAATGTATAGACATAACCATGAATTTATAGATACCCTTTTATGTATATATAATATATATATATATATATATATATATATATATATATTTGGATACTTTAATCTTAACAAATTGCATCGCTTAATACTTTTCATTACAGAAATAACAAAATAAATACACCAGTATTTCAGAGAAAGAGAAAGTCAATTTAATTAAATATTTAATTTATTTAATGATTAGTTAAGCACAGTCAATTTAGTTTAATGTAATGTGCTTAACTTTATTTTTCACCAAGCACAGTCGGAGGGGAGAGGAGATGCTAAAATAAAATTTTGTTTATGTGAAAAATTTGTAAATAATAAATAATTTTCAACTGTGATTAAAAAAAGAAGTTTCTTAGAAAAGGGCAATTTATTGAAATGGTCAGATAGGTAACATATATGGATGCGAAATAACATTTCAAGTAAACACTTGTGTTATTTTCCAGGTACGATGTGGCCAATAGAAGGCATGCATTGGCTACTCAAAATGTCAGGCAAACTGGTTTCGTTATTTTTTGGATCCTATAGTTACCACAACATTTCACTACGGGGATTCAGTTTCTTTCACTGGGGAGTTTGGAACGGTATTTTGTCGGTAATATTAGGGATGGTAGGTATAATTGCCTTGTCTCTGTTCCTCATCAAGCTGGGCAAAGCTTCATTCTGATTGCTTTTGCAAATTCAATAACACTTAAAAAATCAAAATAAAATATTAATGTAATTGTTTTATTATTGCTTCCTTCTTTATTTTATTAATTGTATTCTCTCTTTAACCTATATTTCTTTAATTATTTGCTTTCAAACAAAAATATTTTACTCTTACATGGTCAGTGTTTTTTTTCCTTATGTAATTTACTTATTACTTATTTAATTTGTATTCAATAAACTATAGTGATAATTAACAGAAATGTGATTTGAGTTATTATGAATGTTAACATAAGTACCCGTGACCATGTCGCTCACGATGAGGAGAGCTATGTCAAAGATATGTGTACTGGTGCTATGGTTAGCGTGCTCGTCCTGTTCCTCCCTTACTTCTTTCCTTAGCAATCACACCTACCATTTCCCTCATCAGACCTTTTGAACTTTTTGAAACTGCGTTCATCAGTTGGACTAGACATAAATGCTTTTTATATGGGCTTGATTTCCACCAAGCTAATCTTACGTATGAACAATCACAGGTCTTCGGTTAGTAAAGCGTAGTGACTATTCTGTTTCCATTCCACCTCGTTCTCAGGCATTCAGTTTCAGAGGTTGTTTCCGTGTACATGCTCCTAGACAGATTCCTGATGCCAATATAAATATGACTTGGAAAGATGCAGAAGAAGCACATATTTCTTTCCTGTAAGGTAGATCTGCTACTGGCCTTAACCTCAATCGTTTATTATTGATTGTCAATATAATCGCTCATCATACAGATATCCATGTATCAGATCCACTTACTTAAGAACAAAAGCCATGTTCTACTATAAGAGATTATTTGCAAACACAAAATCTTCAATTTGGCTTTACAAAAGTGTTATAACTGCTGTGGTGATACCAATGATTTTATATGCATCAGATGCATGATCTACAAAACCAAGCATGTATACGGATACTGTATTAATCACCATGTGTTTTACTTCCAGGATTGAATACTAATAAACACCTCTCACTTAGCCATTTATATCAAAATTGATTTATTTTCTCTTTATGTTACAAATTGAGAAGACTTCTATAGAAGTTCGAATATGTAAAAAAAATACAGAATGAAACATGAATAGTTTGATATATATGTTGGTTAGATACAGTGCTCTTCGGAGGCAAATAAATCAAGAAGAAATCAGTTAAAAGATATAAGGAACAACCGGGTTCAATTTATTTTAAAAAACATTCCAACTGTACTTCTATTTGTAAAGAATACTATATCTAAAAATATATGCAGAACATCTATTAAAATTTGTTTACTTAATTACAATGAATGGAAGCTGTATTTGATATTATAAGAGAATGCAAACTTCCTGTCTAGAAGAGGTAAAAACCCTTGATCACTGTATATTTGCATTCGAGCCAATCATTTCAGAATATTAAAAGATTTCTGTCAAATCATACCTAAAACCATAGTATTGAGGAATACTTCTCTATCTACAATTATGAAGGTTATGAATTAACTGAAAATATGAAGTTAAATTTAGTTACAACAATGGCATAGACAGTATGACATCTATGGCCGCGGATTGTAGGAGTCCTAGGAATTTTAATAATTTAATATTTTGTAAAATAATTTTAATAAGGTGTCTTATTCATCACTAATTTCACGATTCTTATAACTGATAACATTATTACAGTCAAATGTAAGCAAACGATACATATTGATTTACATGTAAAGAACACAAAACATCAGTTGGTGTTTAACGAGTTTCATAATATTTTTATTTATAGTAAAGTTGAGTCTAGGCCACTCCAAATTTTGTATTTATGGTTCTTTTTTTACGAGTTGTTATTTGTTTTTTTATAAAAAAGTTTTTCTTTCTTCACTTATTTGTTTTTGCTATTATTTATCTTTGTCTCCCTTCCCTCCGTAAGTTGGCTGCACTGATTCCCTCTTCAATGATATATCACTTCAGTCGTCATTGTCTTCGGAGGGACTCACAAGAGGTAGTCGAAATATGGTCGTGAGTTGATACATACAGAAGACTAACCATAACCACGTGAACAAACCAATGAAATATAAAACCACAAGGAAAAAGGAAAACAATAGAAATAAATGCTATGAGGCCTATCATTTTATGTCTTGAGAGAGCAACTCTCTTGCATCAGCATTGCTCTCTGATGAAATAAAGTGAAAGGTCTCAGAACATTTATTTTTTTTGTTTCCTTTTTCCTTGTGGTTTGATTCTTCATATATACGAATATTATATATATATATATATATATATAATTAAATTTACAGCTAGAGAACACAAGAAAGAGGACTAACACTCACGAATCTCGATCATTTCGGCGTTTTTCCATCTTCAGGAGAGAAGAAGAAATTAAAAAGGAGAAGGAATGAAGGAACGGAGATGTAAATGTATCCACTGACCGATACAAACAACCATACGAGTATATATATATATATATATATATATATATATATATATATATATATAACTTTAAATTGCACAAAGCACGACACAGAAAAAAGAATAAAGAGAACACTTACAAAATTCAATATTTCGAACTGTTGTTCGTCATCAGGAGTAGACTAGAAGAGAGGATGATGTAAGAGAGATCTCCCCACGTCGAAGAACGGAGCGCGAATCTCTCTTTATTCTTTTTTCTGTGTCGTGCTTTGTGTAATTTAAAGTTTTATAGTCCTTATGGACCGTTTCTTATATTTAGTGTATATATATGTTTCTGTGAATTTAGTATATATACTTATATATATTTGATAAACGAAATAACTGTCCGAAAGGGCAGATTACACTTAAAGTAAACTGTGACAGGTAGAAAGAAACATAACAAAAACTCACTTTTCAATTTTTGGACCTTAGTTTATTTTTTTTGTTTATTTTATTTTTTAAATTTTATTATTATTTATTTTTGTTCTTAACTTAATATTTTCTTTATTTATTATTATTTTATTTTATCATCTTACACTTTTTACAATTTTTAGAACATTTTTTTTATTTTTTTATAATTTCCCTTATTTTTTGTTTTTTTTGTGTTCTTCACCTTTATTCTGCTTTAATTTTTCCTTTGATCTCGACTCCTAGGTTGTTGTTTTTTATTTTTCTCCTTCACAGTTGCACTGCTTTAGCCCTCACCCAGTGAGTTCTTTAGTAAACTGCCGTCTTTCCATCTATTCACTTCTTCTCCTGAGGACGACCACTATAACGTTCGAAATATTGAAAAGTGAGTCTTTGTTATCTCTCTTTCTATTGTCACAGTTTACTTTAAGTATATATTACTATTATTATTTATTAAAATTACAACCATAATTTGCTCAAACTTAATATCGATTTTTTTTTATTGTTTAAACCGAGCTCCTAGCGGTTGATAATATCACCCGTTTACCGGCTTTTTGTTTGATCGGTGATTCTACATATTCTATATTGGGAGTCCATAATTTACCTAACTCAAGTGAATTTCGAGTAGCGATCTTTAACGAGTGTCTGACATCGTACAGGATCGGGACCGACGGCTTAACGACCTCTCCAAGGGACGACGTACTCAGATATATTCACCTCCCGATGAATGAATCGAAGGTCAGGTTGGGACTACACAGACTACCAGCCTAGAGGCGAGTACGTTAACCACTGAGCTAACCTGACCCCAATATCGAAATTTAGTCGAGCAACTATTTCATGTGCTGTTTACTTTATGATTATTGGTACATGATCCCATATTTCAGAACTCATTAACTTTACCATGTAACTATTCTACTTATTTTCTCTTCTACTAATATAAATGAATCTCTTCCCTAGGCAACTACTTTGGAAGTAAGACAGATAGAAAAAGAGTGAGATAGATGTTTATTTGAAACAGAAATTTGATCTCTGCTTTAAATAGCGTTCTAATTAGAGATGAACAGTGCCTTAGTCACTGTGGATTATGACATTATCACTGACCTAGATCCTGATGAATTTGCCCTCCCAACAACTCAGATATTTTACCCTCCAAACTCCATTGTAATAAGGCAGAGTGTCAGCATTGATTATTCTGAATCTTTATGAGGTTGAACGTGAGTTAATGTTGGGAATAAAACGATTTTCCCTTACATTTATTGTAATTTACAAGCTAATAGGCGTACGGAATACTTATGGGTTGAATGATGATACAAATGATATCATGCAGTTGCTCTTTTCTCAAACCATCTAAAAAAAAGTGTAAACTGATATATTATTCTGGAGATCGTAAATGAAT
This sequence comes from Hermatobates lingyangjiaoensis, assembly GCA_026182355.1. Taxonomy (NCBI): domain Eukaryota; kingdom Metazoa; phylum Arthropoda; class Insecta; order Hemiptera; family Hermatobatidae; genus Hermatobates; species Hermatobates lingyangjiaoensis. Next base: position 1,671,203 of record JAPFBL010001935.1, on the reverse strand, counting down.
TTATTCTATATTTATAATGAATGTCTTTGCTTACACAAGAATTTTTATAAAATGTTAGAAATTTTCAGCAAACAAGTGTTTTAATACAACCTGTTTCAGATTACCTGTTATTGTTACCGATGTTTGTAGTGCTCTTGCGAAATGAAAGAAATACTCTTCTTTGTTATGATAGGTTTTGTTATAGGTATTCACCATGACTCTGAACCTTTGATAAAGCAAAGCATAGCTACACCATCTGCCACCAAGACATTAGTAAGTTTATTTTTTCTTTTAGTTCTGGAAATCATTCCCTTGTGATAAGTAGATTTGTAATTTCAGTTTATGTTGACCGTTGTTTTGTTTAGAAATTTGTACCACTTTTTATACTCAAATGAGTAACCAAATCTTTGAATATTTTTTTCTTCTTAAATTAGAATGTTATTTCAAGCAAAGATGAAATCTATATAAATAAAATAATGATTTTGTCTGTACATTGCTTAGAACTGACTCATTTCAAGTTTTCTTACATTGGAGAAACCGAATCCACCATTAGAAAATTTCTGTCAGTTTGTCGGTTTGTCCGTAAAATTTTGTCACAAGTTAAGTCAGCCACCATAAGACATATCAAGCTGAAACTTTTACAGTAGATTTGTGTAGGTCTAACTTAAAATATAGGCTCTAAATTGATTGGAAATTCAACGTAGAACTGAAGTTATGGACGTTTAAAGCAAAAACGTTTGTCACAAGTAAACTCAGCCACAATAATACATAGCGAGCTGAAACTTTGACACTGGATTAGTGTATGCCTAACTTAAAATATAGGCTCTAAATAGATTGATAATTCAGTATAAAAGCGAAGTTATGGGGCTTGAAGCTCTATTTTTCTAACTTCACAGACAAGTTTGTTTTGAAAATACACAGGTGTGACAAGTAGGTATTGTTAGTTGATTTTAATTTCATTGGAGCATATGAATATATTGCGTATTTGACATCATTGAAAAGTTGTTACCCAGAGTTCAAGATGTACTATCTATTAAGAATAAATAGTTTTGTAAACGAGAAATTCTCAACCCTTAATATGAACAGGCAGGACAAATCAACAAACAAGTTCTTACGCTATATCACACCCAGGAAAGAACTTATAAGTCAGTAAAGATAGTGATTAGTGATGAGGAAGCAGTTCATTATCTAACTGAATTTCTTGAAAATGAATTTATTTTTCCTGGACTAGCCTGGTCATCAGTAAAAACTTAAAGTAGGAGCACCAATCATACTGCAATTTAGTAGCAGTAACAAATTTCATGTTACGAATCTTGAGTGCCCCAAAACTGTGCAACGGGTTACGACTCTGAGTTCGTGCTCTACACATATATGCCATAGAGGCGGACATAATGCCTGGGTGTGGTATTGGGGAGTCTGTGGGTATACAACGCAGAGCATTGATTTCGAGCCACTGTCTGTTTCCATTCAAATGATTGCAAAGTCCCGTCAGAGTCTATTTCGCAATGACGTTAACTAAGTCGCAAGGGGAAACTTTATCTAACGCAGGAATTCAAGTTAGTGAGATCAAGTTTTTCTTTCATGGTCAACTGTAGTTGACTTGCTCAAGAGTCAGAGGTTCCAACTGTTTGTTTATAGCATGAACCTGTAGGACAGACAGCTAATGTAGTGTATACAGTGGCATTTGTTTAACACTGTACTAATATTGGTATTTTCTACTATTATATAATTTCTAATTATAGTATTAGTATAATACTAGAATTGGTATAGTATTCCATGATATTTTGGAATACCAAGTATAATAGAATTTTTGATTCCGTCAAAGACGGGTACGTTTGCTAGTTTTAGATAAAATTCAAAGATGTCCTCCTGTTTATATTAACCAATCTCCCCTCCCAGTTGCTAACGTAGTGCGATACCTGGGGATGTACATCGACAAACGATTAACATGGAATCCACATACAAGACTGAAACGACAAGACCTACTGAGACGATACAAGACGCTATCTAGACTTCTTGACAACAGATCAAATCTGACACTACAAAACAAAAGACTAATATACACTGCTATACTTAAACCGATCTGGACTTATGGACTAGAAATCTGGGGATCAACCAAGCATTCAAACATCCAAAGAATTCAAGCAGCCCAATCCAAAATCCTTCGCAAAATTGTGCAAGCTCCCTTCTATGTTTCGAACGATACCATACACAAAGATCTTAAAATTCCCTTCATCCACCAAGAAATCCAATCCCGATACCGCAAATTCCATGAATCTTTGCCCACCACTATAAATCCTTTCATTCACGAATTATCATCTCTCCAGATTCCTAGCAACCCTATTAGAAGGCTGAAAAGATGTTGGCCCCGAGACCTGCTCTGAAATGTTGGCTGTCAAGTTCACTAGTAGGATGTCAAGTGAAATGTAGGATCACTAGTTGCAAGTGATCCTAACAGTCTATATGGAGTACTACCAATGGGTGGTTTCTCCACTCTTTATTCCACCTATATGTAGCATGGATCGCTGTTACTTGTTACCCCGATAAGGGTAGTTGTAATAGAAAAAAAAATAAAAAAAAAAAAAAAAAAAAAAGATAAAATTCGTATTCTAAATAACCCTCTCTTTCTCTGTACATCTATCTATCTTACTTTACAAAGTAGATGCCTACAGAAGAAACACATATATCTGGAAAAAGTAGTAGAATAGTTACATCAGAGAAGTTTATGTCTTCTGCAATGTGGTTTTTAATAACATGGTAGGCAGTAATCATAAGTAAACGTTAACACAATCGTTCCTCGACTAAATTAGTTAAAGGTGTATATTGACACTGTGTGTCTTTGTGTGTCACAATTTTAACATTACTGCGTCTATAAGAACAAAAAAACCGCAACAAAATCATTAAACAAAAAATAATCTACTTGCGTTTTGATTTATATATATCAATACGTTGGATGTAGGATAGAGTATTTCATTTGAGACTCATTCTTAAATGGTAGTTTTTATGCAATTTGAATAGTTTTCTCCAGTTTTTGTGGTATGAATGAGCAAAGTTACAACACAGTAAGTTCATTTTTGGTCCCTTTATAAAGTATAAATATCTTCTTTTTGAACTATTACTACTACAAATGAAAGGTGAAGCAAAGTCGGGTCCAAGCTGTGTGTGTGTAGCGACCAATTTTAAGTTGTTGGCTATCTTGGGTAAGGAAATTCGTTCTTTTCCTTCAGTTACACTTTGAAAAACCGTTATAAGGTAGTCTAAACCCTTACCCAGATCAATATTTTGAGGAATCCTATAACTTTTCCAGTCTCACAGGGTAGCTTCTAGGAGATAAGGTTCAAATATTGGCTCCAGCATGTATGCAAATTCTCAGTGGTAACACCTAAAGTAACTGAACATCTTGTATTTCCAATATATTGAAAGTAGTTGCTATTTTTTCTTAATACTGGCTTATAAATAATCTTAAAACAATTCTTTAATGCACTATTGCTGGAAAATAATTTTCTGCCAATGGGAGAAAACTCTTAACCAGTTTTTTCGAGGTGGTGTGTCTCTCATCGATAAGCATAAATAAAATACTTTTCTTCATTGTCAGGTTTTGTAGTTTCACGAATTTTTCGAAAGCTAGGCCAAAAACTTCCCAATTCCTAACATAACCATTAATTTTTTTATTTTTGATTTTGGTAATTTATACGTCTTTTTGGTTCCATTCCAATGTTTAAAACATTAAATTGAGATGTATTGTCATATTTACAATTTAGTTGATCATTAATTATATTTGTTTCGAAACATTTATACATGCTAGGCTCGATAACATCAAATTCTTTCTCTATGTTCTTTTTATATTCAAATTTAGTACATTAAATTTCTGTTACTTTGTGATCTAACTGAAAATCTAACACCTTAGATTAAGTGATGACAATTTATATTTAGCGATTCGCCGATGGTAAAGGAAAATCAGCAAGAAGAGTCAATATTAGAATCAGAAAATGATTGGAAGGGCAAGTTGACTTTCTGTTAATCTTAATTCAAATGAATACTGAACCTGCCTATCAGAGCACTGTTTATTTCCTCACAAGTTCCTAGAAAAAGAGCGGACTTCCTAATTAATCTGCGTCAAAGGCAAAAAACATTTTGATTACAATGATTTAAGGAAAACTTCTTAGTAACAGCTTATCCAGTTATTTTTGGTGTGCTATGTGTATATTAAGATACAAAACAAGATACATAATTGACACTTTGCTTGTCATATATTTTGTAAAGATGCTTACAAGGCATTATCTCAATGCCCCTCCGCGGTATTATTTGTTACTTCAGAAAATAGAATTGACTCAAGCAAACAGTTATTGTGTAGTATTTACTGACCATTAGAGTGGAAAAGAAAAACTACGTCTTCCACGCACAAAGGATTTAATAAAATTTATAAAATCTTCTGTGTGTGGAAGACTTTGTATTTATTTTCCTGTGTAGTCATGAATTGACTCATCTTGTTGGGCGCTTAGATATATAATTGGGGATCAGGTTGGCCCAGTGGCAACATACTAACCTCTGGACTGGCAGGTCCGGGGTTCAATACTCACTCTGGCTCTCTATTTATTCCCGAACCTATACGATGCCAGGTACTTGTTGAAAATCCTTACTTTAAATACATTTGAGTTAGTCAAAATTTAGGGCTCCCAAAGTAGATTCAATCATCATTTTGAGGTGCCACAAAAGGGCTAATATTCGGCCTGTGTTTGTTCCCTTGTAAGACTGCCACTCCAACCTAACCTAACCTACATACATAATTTATCTCTCCAAACAAACAAGATAAATCATACTTTGACTAATGAAGAGACTCAATATAACTGATCTAAAAATTGTTCAACTCAAAACATTATATTTTTATATCAATTGAACTTTTATTGCAATAAATAATACTTAAGTTAAGAACTTTAATTTCAGTAATTATTTGAAAAATTGTTTTGAAACTCCCAAAAATAAATATTTATCTCTAAGTCTCTGAGTTAGAAAATTCAATATTTGCCCATATTGAAACTCAAATTAGAAAATAAAAATTTAGGATTCGCCTGCTATAAAAAGAAATTTATCCAGTATTCACAGAAGTTTCTTGAATTATCAAGAATTGCTGTAATGATTTTAAACCAAAATGTCAATTTATCGACATGAAAAAATTAAATATGATGATAAGATAATAAATTAAAAATGATTTACTATCTTAATACATATATGGTATGCTTTTATCGCAAACATTTATTAAAAACTATTCATGGTTTTCAATCATTTATGGAGTTTGAAATTAATACTAGAAAGCATATAATATACCTATAATGCTATTTTGATAAATATATTTGAAGTATACATAAAATAAAATGAACAAATTTATGTTAGATACAAAAACTATCAGAAATAGTGAAGTGTATATTTAATCAAAAGAGTAAAAATGAATTTAGGAAATTATTAATGTCAGTAGTTGATTAGAATCAGATTTTATCTTTCCTAATTATATTTATTTTACCCCATCTAAAGTTGATCATAGCAGTGTCTACATCTGAAGCAGTTTTATGGCTTCCGAACATCTATATACCTATAACAATAGGGAATTGTTATTGTAAAAATTTGGAAAATAATAGATAACAAGAAAAACTTACTAAAATAGTGTTTTATCAATCATTTTGATTAGAATTGTGGTCTTCTTTTAACAATCACAAGACCAAATTTGTGAAATGTATACCAAAATTTACAGAAAGAAGGCATAAAAAGAGCTGTCACAACACACTTCTATATTTCAACTGTCACTGTTATCAAAAAAGTTTGGAATAGCTAATGGAATAGAACGGATATTCTTCATTTCTAGTCAACACCTGTTCGTTATCAGCTATGTACGGCCTTCCAGCCCAATGGAGAATCGACTGTGAATACTGGTGTGTCTTGTTCCACTAGTACGGTTCTGCAGTTGGGGAGGTCTTGAGCTGTTCCCAAGCCTTTTGAGCCCAAGATGCAAAGAGGGGAGGAGGCTGGCCAATGCGGTGCAAGGGTGTCTATAGGTAGTCATGACCAGTATGCACAGACACAGGCCTTTCCCAGTTTAGTGCTACTGCTCTTCCAATATACAAAATTCTTCCATTCTTTACCAACTCCCACCACCACTGCAGACTTCGTGATAACTGACATGATGATGATGATACAAAATACATGCACGGCAGAAGTTGACTTTGAAAGACATGCAACCTTCATTTTAGTGAAAAGGCTCATAAGTCTTTGCAGTGCGAAAACAGGCACCTTCAGTTGATTCCTACTGCATTAACTGAATAAAAATCTGCATGAAATATATTTGCTATGGTAGAACCATTTGTACAGACATGTGTTCATTTGCATTACGAGTTATTTGTCGTGAGCATTTCTAGGTAGGGTGCTTTCAGGGGATATTGACTGAAGTCAGCTTTTCGCTTAGATATTCCGAGAATAAAAAAGTTGAATGGAAGCTTCTTATTTAGTTTAGAATTGCTGAAGAGCAGACATTCCCAGTGTTGTTTATTTGGTATTTCTCCTGGAGATGTAGGGCATTAGCTGGTTGGGTCTATGCACATAGAGCACACCATTTGTACACAGTAAGCATCCCAGCTGTTGTCTCCAACTCTCTATGATATTCCGAAGAACTTTAACAGGTCTTTTCCGCACCAAACCCAAAAAGTTGTAAAATACTGGAAATTTAATGTACAACTTGTTCATAAAAAGGAGGTACTTTATTAAAATCACATAAATATTATAAATACGGGACTGATATATTTCAACAAATTTAACCAACTGCAATTTTGATCAATATTTATTTACTACCTTTTTTTCTCAAAATGTTCGAGATGGATAGAACGTAAGTATAATATGAGATGTAATATTGTTCCAAAAATCAATTTTACATGGAGGTTTGGTGTAGAGTCACTATAGACACATATGGAACCATATAAAAGTTTACTTCTAAGGTATCAATTACTGATTTTAATAACGTGTTATAATTAAATAGCTTTATTAATTCCCTAGACACAAATGGAACCACATAAAAGTTTACTTCTAAGGTATCAATTACTGATTTTAACAACGTGTTATAATTAAATAGCTTTATTAATTCCCTGAAATTATATTTATTAATGAAACAACTTAGAATAACGAAATCATGAACCAAACCTATACTTATTGTGGGTGGTGGACTATGCAAAATTTACTTTTCAATTTACAATTCAACATCTGTTTTAACTGACGCCAACCAGTTAATTTCTTTGGTTCAATTAAGAACTTCATCAATCAAAATAGTTTTTCTTCATATACTCGTAAATTACCTTACTTATATCACTGTATTGATATAACTCATGATTTCTTCCCAAGTATTTATCCAGTTCTCTACTAGTACCTGATGGTTCTCTACAAATGTTGTAAATTACATCCAGTACAGTTTTGAAAAGGGTCACTATTTAGATTTATTTGCTCACAGAACATTTCTTGAAATGAAAAGTATTTTGGCTTTATTTCAGTTTCAAATTCTTCATCTTTATTTAACTTTTCAGCATTTTTTCCAGCATTCCTAGGTATTCTGTTGGGTTATAGTTTTAGGTGGTTTGAACATCAACCCAAATTTCTTGTCATTATTTTATGCCAAAGTCGAATTTCAAACATAGTGAATTCCAAATGCTAACAAGCCTTGACAATGTAAATCCTGTAGGTAATTCATTTATTATTTGTTTCAATTTATTGTCTTTATGGAAATTATTAGAGTTATTTTGTGAAAGGTTCAGCATTTTTACCATGAAGTCATCGACAAATTAAAAACTGTCTGAGATTTTGAAGTAGAAGTTATGTTTAAAGATAAAAATTTATATAAAATAAGAAATAAAACTACTCATCTGTAACTGTTCACAATGGCAAAAAATAAATATTTTATTTTTCTCCTCATGCGTGAAATCGGAAGAGACTAAAAATTAAAGTAGAAGAAACTTTTTACTTCTATTATAACACATAAATAATTCGATACAGAATATTCATCATAACATAATAAACCGCTAATACATGCTTGTTTCGTAACTTTTTCTTTTATACCATCATAACTATGAAATGATATAAGAAAAAAAATTACAAACTATAGGATACAGATTGAGTTCCACAGTTGTTCTGGTTCCAAAGAAACAACTACGGTCCTCATCGAGTGATGATAATGGAGGTTGTTCAAAGAAATTGTTTGAAAATTTCAATATGGAAACAGTCATTCAAACCTGATACTAATTTGCGTAAAATTTATATTAGTCCTGGTTTATGGCATCCCCTATACCATGGACATCTCTTCCTAATATCAAAATAAGTCTTTGTTACTGTTTCTCTATGAGTTTTTCTTGTTCAATTGTCTTCCCATATCATTTCATATATTTTGATTATATAAATATATTAACGTCCAAACCACAATAAGAAATAAGTCTTTTTTTTCATTTGATATATAAGTTAATTTGGGCGAGTGAGAAACTCGAGTTTTAAAAAAGTAAGAAGTAAGATCTTTATTAGTTGATTGCGTGACACAGACTGGTCCTCTCCCGAGGCCAGCATTGGATAAACCCTATGTGTCAACAAAAACTCTGCCTCCGAGAGCTTACCGGCGGTAGGGCCACCGCTAACATATATATATATATATATATTAGATATTATATATATATTTATATATAAGAAATGAAAAAAGACCCATTTCTTATTGTGGTTTGGATATGATATATTTATATAATCAACATATATGAAATGATATGAAAATACTAAAAAAGACTTGACTCGGTCAACAGTCTCATCTAAGAGGATAGCGGATAGCTTTTTAATTGAAAATACATAGAATAACCTCAATTAAATAAATATATACAATAAAATCAAATAAATAGATAAATACTTAAAAAAATAGATAAATAATTAAAAATGAAACAATAAATACAAATAAAAAAATAAAAAATAAAAAACAGATAATTAAAATAAAAGAAGAAAAATAATAAATTAAAAAAAAAAATTATCACTTAAGATTTAAACCGGGTTTGGTACGTGCCTTGAGCAACCAGATATGGGCCTCCTCGGATGCTCTAAGAGTTACGGTATAGTCATCACGGGGGGATCTTTCCCAGGATCTGTACTCTGAAGCGTTCATTAAAGGGTAGACCGTGGGAGTTAGCGTAGATGGCAACGGGTATTTGTAATGTAATACTTAGTTTTTCTGTTTCAAAATTTATACTTTGCCTATGAAAAAGGTTAATAAAAACCAAAACGTTGGCATAAGAGTTTAATTTGAACCTGACCGAGTCTCAATAACTTTAGTTTTGTCTCTATTCCACGGTCAATACTTTTATGAATATATATATATTATATATATTATATATATATATATATATATATATATATATGTGTGTGTGTGTGTGTGTGTGTATGATGACAGCAAATCTTCACGTAAACATGTTTCCTTAAAGTACACAACAGCCTCTGCGTTAACGACTTTTAAGCTGGTCTGCTCCAATTTACGAACAACCTTGTGGTGGGCTGGTGTTAAAAGCCATATCAATTGCCCAAGAGACATCTTAATTTGGCATGAGCAGATGTAAAAGGAAAACCACAACTTCCAGACGAAAGGCAAAACTTTTTAATACGACACAAAATACAAATCAAAAAAACCACAACAATTACAATGAATTAAAAACAAATACAGAGAATAAAAACAATTACAGTGACAAAAAATAAATACTTACAAAAGTTAAAACGCGCACGAACAAGCATTCGACTTTTACACAAGTCATCATCGGGTTAATGATATGGAAAACAGCACATATAATAAAATACAAGCCACTCAGATTGCAGGATCGGATCAACTAAAATTCGCCATTTCAGACGTGATAAGCTTGGTTGACTGTGCTAGCCAGCCTAAACAAACGTTCAGCTTATCATGGCTGCTCAGCTGATTGATCAGTTCAACTTTCTAACGCAGTTAATTGACTTATTTCCATTACCAGTTAGTAGGAATTATCAAAATTTGTAGGGTTCAACTCTTTTATCTAGAGGGCTTCAAGTATTCTTAATTGGTTAGCATCACTATTCTGCTGTAGTATTATTGTACTTTTTTCTAACATTTTACGGGTTAAAGTTACATTCTGTGCTTCTCTTGCGTGATTCCTGGGGGCTCTATTTATTAGGTGCATGGTTAAGCGCCTTGATAGCTTTGTGGTTGTCATCTCAATATAATTTGAAGGCAGGGTTGCGCAGTCCCCTGTATTACAAGTATATTGATATATTAGGTGTGTGTGGGAAATAAAAAACAACCTCTAAAATACAATAACAAAATCAAAAAAATAACTACGATCTTTCAACAAAAACAGGTGGTCCTCTTCAGAGACAGTATCAGCTGGAGTCTGAAGAAGACCACTTCTTTTGATTGAAAGATGTTAGTCATTTTTCTGATTGTTTTACTGTGGTCCAGACGTTGGTACATATATATATATATATATATATATATATATAGTTCAATATAGACAAAGAAACAGAGAAATCAAAAGAACACACTTACAGTCTCTAATTTTCGGTTTGAACCATCTTCAGGAGAGATAAGAGAGGGAAACCAAGTGCACTGGTTCAGAGACGGTTGGAGAGGGTCTCCAACCGTCTCTGAACCAGAGCGCTTGGTTTCCCTCTCTTATCTCTCCTGAAGATGGTTCAAACCGAAAATTAGAGACTGTAAGTGTGTTCTTTTGATTTCTCTGTTTCTTTGTCTATATTGAACTATATTTGTCCGTTTTGGATCGTATTTCCAATGAAAAAGTATATATATATCTCGTTCTTCGACGTGGGGAGATCTCTCTCACTTCATCCTCTCTTCTAGTCTACTCCTGATGACGAACAACAGTTCGAAATATTGAATTCTGTAAGTGTTCATTTTATTCTTTTTTCTGTGTCGTGCTTTGTGTAATTTAAAGTTATGTATATATATATATATATATATATATATATATATATATATATATATAATATAATATGATCAAACCACAATAAGAAATGGGAAAACAAGACTAAGATCTTTCAACCGTAACAAGCGGATACGCTTGTTACGGTTGAAAGATCTTAGTCTTGTTTTCCCATTTCTTATTGTGGTTTGATCATTGATTGTTGTTTCACGTGTTTATGTGAAATCTTTTTATATATATATATATATACTTTAACACAGAGAAAAGAACACAGAAAGACACTACAGAACTCACTTCGCACTTCTTCCCGATGACGACGGATGTCAAAATGTCTAAGTGAGTTCTGTAGTGTCTTTCTGTGTTTTTTTCTCTGTGTTAAAGTGTTTATTGTCCACACGGACCTTTCATTTTATTCGAAGTAATATATATATATATATAAGTTATCAAACCACAATAAAAAATAGGAAAAAAGACTAAGATCTTTCAACCGTAACAAACGATCTTCCTCAGAGTTAAAAACCCAACTCTGACACTACGTTGTTGTGAACGGAGTCACTTCGTCAGTGTTCTAACGAAGACCACTTGTACGGTTGAAATATCTTAGTGTTTTTTTCTCATTTTATATTGTCGTTTCATTATTGATTTTAGTTATGTCTTATTGTGAAATCTTTATATATATATATAAAGATTTCACAATAAGACATAACTTTTTTCCCTGGTGCTCATAGGATTGGCTCGGTTATTAAGGAGTTTTTCCCATTGCTCTCCTCTTCTCCTTCTACCTCATCTATTTTTCCTGAAGCCCCCTCCTTATCATATCGCAAACCACCGAACCTCAGAGGCATTTTCTCCCATCACTCTCCCTTGAACCCTGCACTTGGGAGGGGAATGGTGGAGTGCGGACGGAGCAGGTGCCAAACCTGTCTTATCATAAACCCTAATCCCTTTTTTACTTCCCCCCATAGCAACATTAACTACCCTTGTCCTCCCAACACCTGATGCACCTCGGTTAATTGCGTTTACCGTTTGGACTGCACCCAGTGTGATGCATTCTACGTTGGTATGGCCTCTACGCAGCTCAACTTACGTATGAATGGTCACAGGGCTTCCGTTGGTCAACGCAAAAACCTTCCTATTGCTATCCACTCTAATTCCCATGGACTGGATTTTAATCACTGCTTCCGGGTCCAAGTCCTTAATCATATCCCTGTTCAGTCTTCTCGGGTTACTTTAAGAGCTTCAGAGGAGGCAATTATTTGTCTTCTCAAAGCTCGCTCTCCTCCTGGCCTTAACTTGTACCGATAATTTAATTATTTACTTTTTTTTTAATCATTTATTTTTTATTTTTTATTTTTTTTTAGTTATTTTTATTTTTTTTAATTGTTTATTGCTTCATTTACTATTCTTCTCCTTCTGTTATTTTTATTTGCTTTTATTTGTTCTTTTTAGTTATTTTTCTCTCTGTAGTTAGTAGCTTACCTAGGGCGGCCGGCAGAGTGCACGCGTGTTCGTTGCATTTGGCCTACCACTCAGTTAGCTTCAGCTACTCAAAGGGACTACTTCTACTCGATGACGACGACTGTCGAAATATCGTTGTGAGTCTTTTGTGTGTGTCTTTATTTGTGTTTTCTCTTTCCTGTGTGAACTATATATATATATATATATATATATATATTATTGAAAAGCAGAGCAGATTCTGCATTCACGACTTTTTTAAGTAGCTGTTCTTTTTTCCTAATGGCACTTCTATGTTGCAGAGGCAATGCAAATAGTAGATAACCCAACGACATTTCCAGACAAAAACATAGTCAAATAACTACTAAAATTGTATTCACTACTTTTTAAACACAAGCTTTCGACCTCGTTGGTCATCCTCAGGCAGAATAAATTACTAAGACAGATAAATGTCTTAGTAGTAGTAGTAGTAGTAGTAGTAGTAGATTTATCTGTCTTAGTAATTTATTCTGCCTGAGGATGACCAACGAGGTCGAAAGCTTGTGTTTAAAAAGTAGTGAATAAAGTTTTAGTAGTTATTTGACTATGTTTTTGTCTGGAAATGTCGTTGGGAAATCTACTATTTGCATTGCCTCTGCAACATAGAAGTGCCATTAGGAAAAAAGAACAGCTACTTAAAAAAGTCGTGAATGCAGAATCTGCTCTGCTTTTCAATAATGTATGCTTAGATGAAGATCTGCTGCCAACTTATACAAATATATATATATATGTTACGCTTTTATAAAATTTATAAAATAAATATGAATATAAAACTCCTTAGAGTCTCTACTTTAGATTTAAAAAAGTGTTAGAAAAAAGTGATTACGTACACACCAACGTAATGTCAGTTGAGCCCCACTAATTGATTAAGTTGTTTATATTTATGGGAGAAAAACTTTATACAAAAAAGTTTTAAGTCTCTTTCAGTGTAAGATAATTTTAATATAATGCAAAAATGAACTTAGTATTGGCAAGATTAAAAATAATCCATTCGATGTCAGTTCTCATTATAAATGACATCTCTGTTTTTTGTCGTAGGCAAGGCATTTCAATTACCAATCATATTTGCTAGGAGGAAGTTTTGGAGATATAATTAACCATCCAACGACTGTTTTCATAAACTACAGGAGGCTAGATTTTAGTGACTCCCTGGATTGTATGGGCAGTATTGTAAGCATCCGCCATGTTCTCACGGCTGCCTATTGCGTTTCCGATGGCCCAGCCACTATTTTGGACCCTTCAAGATTCTACATCAGAGCTGGATCTACGTATACAAGCTTTTCATATTATATGAATTTGATAAATGATGTTTTTATTTATTTATAAGACAATAGTATTTAATAAATACAGGCTCTAATATAAATTTGAATGTACATATATCTTTATATAAGAACAAGTTGCATTTCAATTGACAAACTTAATCTCCGAGTGTAAAAAAATTAATTTTATTATTTAAAACAACAAAATTTATTATTTTTTAATCATTTCTTTATGATTTCAATTCTATAAAACAACAAAAAACACACTTAAAAACTAAATAAACATATAGATTTTAGGTGAGAAAAGAAAATAGCTTAACGTAAAATAGCAGATTATGTGGTAAATAGTAGAGATAGTAAAGCCTTTCTTCAACTCAAAAGCTATTCCCAATTTTATGTTTTGTTGAATTTCTTTGATCTATTATAACCTGACTGTTACTTATTATTTTATCTTCTTTTTCTGTACATTATTAGTTTTTTACTTCACCTTTACAATTCTACTATAACTATATTGCTAAAATATGTTTTGATTGTCATCTCTTTATATAACTAAAACCCAGGTGTTACCTTGTTTGTTTGTTTTCTTCAGTTACTTTGTAATAATTTATAGTTGCAAGTATTTGTGTATTAGTAATACACAAATAAAGGAGAAGTCAAACTCTTGTTTCAATTATCATCAGATGAAAAATAAAGAAACAAGGATAGACGAAACGTACTGTTACAGAAAAAGAGAGAAAGTAAAATAAAGAGAGGTGACTAGAAAAGAAAGAAAAAAGAACCTATTAAAATGATGAAAAAAGAGAGACATAAAATAATGAATAATAGAACAAATAATAGAGTAAAAGATGCTAAGTAAAGAGTAGGTAATGAAGCTGTAAGGCAGAGCATGAATTCCAACTTATTTGTCCGTATATTAGAAACATGTCTCTAAAGTCTGAATAAACCATAAAGTGTTGTTTACTTACACGTTCAAAATTTATTTCTAAATATTTGTTTATATGTTTTTATAAATTATATTTAACATCAGCCCTCTTATTCATTACTTCCACATTTAATTCATTCTGTGCCTTATAGTTTCCTCAACTTCTCCATACTTCTTTCCTCAGCTACTTTTTAATGCATTGGTATTTTCTTTAAAACGTGTAACCTTACTTTACCTTTTGACCTATCTTTTAACCAGTCGCAGGCAACTACACTATTGGTTACCAAGCGGCTTTCCATTGGTATGCACGGTCTTCTCTTTATTTGAACAAACATATACAAAAAATTTGAAATTGGAATATATGATTTTACTATGTTTGTGTACCTTTTCTAACATAATATTATCATTGATAGTACCATGTAGGTTGATAATAACAATTAAAAAAGGACGTAATATCTTAATTTGTTATCTTTTTTTTTGCTTACTCAATCTATTTCGGATTTCATCCATTATTCAGAGTAAAGTGGCATTGAATATTTGTAGCTCTATATTGGAATAGAATAGATCATTTAACATTAGTTTATTAGTACAACGTTCATTTATAAATGCAGGTGAAAAAAATGAACTAGATAATATAAAGGTGAAGTGAGCCGGTTGGGAGGCAATCGAAGACTTAATATATAAATCTATATGGTGAGTTGTCACTTTGGAGAGACTCACATATTTCTACCTGATGATGAGACTGTCAAAATATAGTATTGAGCTTTTGTGTTATCTTCTAAATTCTAATTACAAACTATATATATATATATATATATATATACAATACAATAAGAAATGTATTGTATATATTGGAGTCTCCAACCGTCTCTGAACCAGTGCGCTAGGTTTCCCTCTCTTCTCTGTCCTGAAGACGGTTCAAACCAAAAATTAGAGACTGTAAGGGTGTTCTTTTGATTCCTCTATGTTTTTTTGTCTATATTGAACTATATTTGTCCGTTTTGGATCGTATTTCCAACGACAAAGTATATATATAGATGTGTTTGCCACTTTACAGAAACCAACTGTTTATGCCCGCTATATAGACGATATACTCGTACTTGCTAACAACAACGAGGAAGTCGTATACCTTCACCAACAACTCCAACAAGCTTCAGGCCACTCACTATCTATCGAGAGGAGTCAGGACGGACGTATTCCCTTTCTGGACGTCCTAGTCAATATAAACCGCGAAGGCTTGAGTACGCAAGTTTATAGAAAACCCACTAACGCAGGACTTTGTCTTAATGGACAGAGTGAATGCCCAGACCGATACAAGCGAGCTACCATCAATGCTTATGTGAAGAGAGCCCTGACTTATTGTAGCAATTGGACTAGTGTACACGAAGAACTAGAGAATGCTACAAAAATCTTAGTTAACAACGGCTACTCTAACAATGAAGTTAGCCAAGCGATTGCCAGAGTTCTTGATTAGTGGTACACTAGCGTTGACAAAGAAGGAGAGACTCTGCAGACCGGAGAACAAATACCTCTGTTCTACAAAGCCTACTTGTCTACGCAGTATAAGCAAGATGAGAAATCCCTGAGAAAAATTATCGATGGTCATATTAAAATCACCAACACTGAGGACATAATTCGCCTCACCATATTCTATAAGACCAAGAAAACTAGCAATCTACTCATTAAAAATGGCAATAGAGAAGTAATGACCGACCTTCAGCGCAGTCACCTGGTGTACAAGTTTTCATGTACTCAAGGGAACTGTGTGGCCCTTCTTTCTACCTACATCAGTATGACAACAACGAAGCTGTCGAGGCGTCTAACCCTCCATCTCTCCACAGGAGCCCCTAAGGATCATGTTAAGAAAGAACACGGAGGTGCTCTTACTAGAAATATGCTAGTAGAGGGAACATCAGTTTTGGCTGGAATCAGTTATCGAGGCAGGCTACAAATACTAGAGGCTTTATTAATCAAAGATTTGTGCCCAGCGCTGAACTCTCAAATCAGTGACATGTCGTCATCCCGAGTTCTAGGACCTTCGAACCTAGAATAAAATTTGTTCGGAACTCTCCCATGTTGTGACCTGTCGAAGGCGAGAAGTTCTGGAGTGATTCAACTGTCAAACGCGTGGGTGCGCGCATGTAGCGCTGCTTTGACAGTTAAACGCTGCCACTATTTGAACTGCGCTAATTTATTTTGTTGTTAATTTTTTGGTTTATGTTTTAATTGTTTCGTTTTATTGTTTATTGTTTACCTGATGATGGGCAATGTGGCCCAAATCTTGTTTCCCTTTAGTTTTTTAACCCAGTTTGTGTTTGTGTAGTGTCAAATATAGTTTGTTTCATTAGTTTTCTTCAAGATTGTTTTCCTATTCTTGTTACGGAATTAAGTAGATTAATTTTTGAGCTACCAGTGAATTACAAGAAAGTAATAAGGCAAATAGAACATCTTTCTAAGAAGATTATTAATGCTGAAGCCGCTGTGCTTTTTAACAACACTTGTTTAAAAGAAGACTTGCTGCCAGTATACACCAATATATATATATATATATATATATATATATATATATATATATACTTTACTTGATAATAAAACTTGATAATTTATTTATCAAGTGAATTTTATTGTGTTACGTGCGACCTTAAACCTTCTGTGCTGTTACTCCTGCCTGTTCTAACTTTGTAGTTATTATTTCTTTTTTACCTCATTTCTTAGCTCATGCTTTTACTATTTTTTATCATTCTTTAAATGTCTCTTGTGTGTTTTTTACTCCTATTTACCATATTTATTGTTCTCCTTATCATAACCTTACGTCTTAATTTAAACTTGTTCTGTATTTCACAGATAAGCAGTTCTTGTTATATTTTAATTTTTTCATTATCTAACTTTACCTTTTATGGATTATTGCTGATATATAATTCTTTTTTCCCTACTATTCCTTCTGAATCATTTATATTTTCCCAACTTGTATTGCTTATTTATATTTCTGTTAATATTTTCTCTAAATTCTATTACTTCAAGACCGGACACGGGGAGCAGCACCGGCGGTTGCCGTGTCGGTTACTAGCCGCGTCTACAATGTGCTTGTTCTCCCTTTTTCTTTTCTCCTGAAGACGGATTAACCGAAAGTTTGAGTCTGTAAGTGTGTTTCTTTTACTTTCTGTGCTACCTATCTTCAATTTTGAACTGTTATATATATATATATATATATAGCAATGTATATAAAGAAACATAGAGAAATTGAAAGCACACACTTACAGTCTCTAATTAGGAGAGATAAGAGAGGGAAACCAACTGAACCAATGCGCTTGGTTTCCCTCTCTTACCTCTCCTGAAGACAGTTCTAACCAAAAATTAGAGCTACTTTAAGTGTATGCTTTTAATTTCTCTATGTTTCTTTATGTACATTGAATATTTGTCCGTTGGGGATGGTATTTTCATAGAAAAAGTATAAATATATAAAGTGAATGAACAGAAAGGACATACATAAAAGATATCATAGATACTCGCTACTATATTTTTACATCATGAGGTAGAGCAAGAATTACGAAACTACGAGTCGCGGACTCGGAGTAAGTTAAATAACGAAAGTCAGATAACGAAATCTTGTTGCATTTTACTGCTTACTTGATGATGTCTTATGAAACTATCTTTTCACTAACATCTTCAGTCATGATTTTTGAGTAATTAAACATGTTGATCGTTTTTGTTTTTTGTTGAATATGCTACACTTATCCATGATAAACATGTAATGCTAAATTAGGTTTTCGTCTTTTTCCCAAGAGCTTTCGTTCTTGCTTGAAAGTGTAGATTATGCGGCCCGTGCTCGTCATACTTTCAGCTATCCGGCTCGCAGTGAAAACAGTTTGGTGACCCCTGAGGTAGAGGGATAAAGTGAGTGGCTACGAAGACAGGAGACTTGAAGTCATATCATTTAAGAGACACTCAATTAGTGCATTGAACTTACGGAGGGAGGAGAGACAAACATAAAAATAAATAATAACAAGAAATAAATAAATGAAGACAGGTAAGTAAAGAGAAATATCTTACAAAAGAAAAATTAATAAAAAAACAAACGATAAGAAAAAATGAATAAGGAAGAAAACGTTTTATTAAAAGTACTAAAGAAATAATCACTAACGATTCAGATTAAGCCCAAGAACAGATCTAGCTCCTAAGTAACAAATAAGAGCTTCTTTTCGAGCTCTCAATGTGATATTAGTACTAGTATTATTAATCTGTCTAAGGCCTGTGCACGGAAACAGTCATTGAAACCGATTCCGTGAGATCTGGCATGAATGACAACGGAAGGTCACCCGACTTGCCAACGGAAAACCTGTCATTGTTCATGGGCAGGCTTAGCATGGCTAAGGCTAAACCAATATAAAAAGCATCACACTAGGTGCAATCCAATCGATCAACACAGTTCTTGTGAACAATAGGGTAGGTAAGTTAGCCGAGGAAGGAAAGAATAGGATTGATAATTGGATAAGTAAGACAGCCACTGTTATATAATTTCCAATATCTGCCGAAATATTTGTATATCATTGAAATACATTTGATCACATTGTAATTTACTTTGTTATCTTAACTGATAACTGACAGATATATGGATTGATTGAATGATATTAAGATGTCTAATTAAACTTAGTAAACACTTTAAATAAATAAAAGTAAAAGGCACAATATTTTAATATTAATTAATTATTATTAGTAAATGAAAGTTTTTAATCAAATTAGCGTTTATTTTGCAGAACATGTTGCTAATATGTTTTTCTTAAAGGTTTCCGAAAGCCTATGGGAGGCTTTACACTCCTCAAGAAGTTCACAGGCAGCCCTTGTATCTTTACGGAGGTGAGGATCGCCCATTTGGAGTTGTCAAAGTGACAGAAGATTTTGTACCAAGTGGACTCGTTCAGATCGCTAAGGTATTAATATCTATATAATGAGTGTCCTAAAAATTCAAAGAAATCAACAGTAATTTTAAACAAATTTCCAACATATTTTGCATACATTTATAAGTTTATATCATTAAATAAAAACTGTAATTAAAGGTAAGATTTACTCTGAAATTACAAGTAAATCACATATTTCCAGTAAACTCAGTCACACTTAACCCCTCTTAGCACTCGAATATGCCTTATAATAACTACCAATGATAAACGAAACGTAATAATTCGGGCCGTCTGAACACATGGGTGAGTAAAAAACGATAATAGCAATTAATATGACATGTTTTATCAGTAAAAAATCTGGAATGGCCTACACTCAACTTTACTATAATTAAACATAATACCAACAAATAACTATTTAACCAACAAATAATGTTTTGTATTACTTACATTTAAATCAACATGTATCATTTAGCTGTAATCATTTTATTAGTTATAAGACTTGTAAAATCAGTGATCAATATGGCATTTTATTAAAATTATTCAACTGAGGGCCTGAAACTCATCGGATTCGTACGCTCCGCAGCCATAGCTGGCATACTGTCTACGCCATTGTTATAACTAAATTCAACTTCAGATTTTAAGTTCATTAATAAGTTTCATAAATTTAGATGGAGAAGTATCCCCCACTTCTATAGTTTTAGGTGTCATTTGATAGAAAGTCTTGTCTAATTCGAAATGATAGGTCGACACAGAACTTGCACTCTTCTTATCACGCTTCCATTCATAGAAGCTAAGTAAACAAATTCTAATAGATGTTTTACATGTATTTTTATATCCTCCCTTTGAAAATATAGTATTATTTACAAAATGTAAGCACAGTTGGAATTTTTTTTTAAAATAAGATTAAAATATTAAAAGATTAAGATTAAAACTTATTTAAAATAAATAAGAAACTGGTCTGTTTCTAATATCTTTGAACTGTTTTCTTCTTGATTTATTTGTCTCCGAAGGGCACTGTATCTAACCATCATATAGATCTATCTATTTATGTTTCATTCTATTATTTTTTTGATATTTCATCTTAAATAGAAGTCTTCTCATTTCGTAAAATAAAGAGAAAATTAATCAATTTTGTTATAAATGTCTAAGTGAGGACATTTATTAGTCTGTAATCCTGGAGGTAATGCATATAATGATTCATCCAGTTATCCCTATACATGCTTGTTTTTGTGTATCATACAACTAATGCTTACAAGAACATTGGTATTACCACAGCAGTAATAATACTTTTGTAAAGCCAAAGTGAAGATTTCGTGTTGCAAAATAATTTCTTACAGTAGAACATTTTGTAGGACAAATCAATCATACTTATGGAAAGCATAAGAAATTATACGTTTAATTGGAGTTGATTTTTTACATATAAGCATTATATGTTATATAATTTTACATCTCATATTATGTCATTAAAACCAAATTTTTCTGCTCATACTTTGCCTACTTCTCTTTTTATCCGTACCTCTAACTGTTATACATTTCAGATTGGACTTCCTTCTGCAGGATTATACGAAGAAATGATTTTGAGGAGACATCGTTGTTACTTGGGTGCTTACAGAACCGCGAAGTATGGTCTTACATATTTGTTTAGAGAAACTCCTCAGCATATTGTTGAGTTAGAAGTTTGTAAAAAGCGAGGTAATTTTTATCAAACAACTTTTATAGTTCTCTCAGGACATTTTTAATACAAATGATCCTGTTTTTTGTCATTAAATTACAAAAATAAACACAAAATATATGTATTAAAGAATAAGACTTTAGTGCTTTAAATAAACTAACGTAGCCTTAATTAACATTAAGAGGGTCAAAAATTTTATTTTATGAAGCATAAAATATTTTCTTGAAGGCATCACATTAAACAGTGCTGTTATGTCAAAATAAATTTTAATTTGTATAAGAATCAACAAAAACTAGTTGTTATTGGTGAGTAAATAATTAATAAAATATTTCTACTACAGCCGAAATATTTTGTAGTTGGAAAATATCTGTAAAAAAACAAACAGAAAACCCCATGAGTAAAACAGACATTTTCTTTTGTTATTTCATCTATTTATTTGTATATTTCACTTATAAATATGTATATTTGTATATGATTCCTAACAATTTTTACAGTTTTAAGCATTCAAATACACGAGGAACAAAGTAAATAAGAAAAATGCATTATATATAACATTGAATTAATGCAGAGATATTAAAACAATTTATTGAAACAGTAATATTAATATACAAAAATACCATTAAATTACAGCCAAGATAAGCCGTTATAAGAAGGTACCTATATTTTTTAAAAAACTTCTCGTAGCGCTAGTTTTTCTACCTTTTAGTGTTTGTGTTAAATGTAAACCCAAAGTGTCAACTACACGTAGTAAAAAATAAGTAAAAAAAGTAAAAAATAAGTAGAAAAAAATGAAAAAAATACTTTGAATCTCTTATAAGCTGACGATCATTTTTTACTGGTTTATCAAATAATATGTTTCCGAAAAACATATGGTCTGATTACTTTTGTTCTGAAGGTTGACGTCAATTGCAGTTATAAATGAAACACTAATAATGAAAGAATAAATTATAAAGAAACAATAGAGAGATCATCATTTGAAAATGAATTTTTATTTTACTATAAAAAAGTATAGCAGTGGTCTTTAAAAAGAAATAAATTTTTTAATTTTAATATATACTGAGGTACCCTGAGACAGTTTTTTGGTATTTTATGATTATGTCTGTATTTGCGTCGATGGGTATCTATCCAACATTTTATAAGATGTGTGCAAGTCATTCCGTTTGATAAATCTTACTGAAGTTTGTCAGATATATAGTCATATGTGATGAGAGTGGCCAATTGTTTTTGGGTAGTATGATATAATTGGTAAAGTAGTCTATCTTACTTAATATCAAAACAAGTACTAGTTTTTCCATACTTGTTCTAAAGCTCTTCTCCTTATTTAAAAGACATATTTCTGCAGTTAGTATTGACTTTAGGTTACTATTGATTAGGTTATATTGCAGTGGCCGTCGGATGAGAGAACACTCATAGGATAGACATTGGCTCTTTGTTATACTACACAATTAACATTTTACATTGGGACCACTAAATTTTGCCTGTCCCAGATATATTTTGAGCCTGACAGATATATTTTGTCAGATATAGTACAATATCTGACACTCCCAGATACAAAGAGTGTCAGATATTGTACAGACTCGGGACCAAGTGCTTGACATCCTTATAATGTATAGGTAGTATGACTGGAAGGCTTAGGCACACCTTGTAGGTCAACACAGGCTTAAAATCCTCTCCAGGGGATGCAGTGCCTCCCGCGTGAATAAATAGAGGGCTAGAGAGGTATTGCACACGGTCGACCAGACCAGTGACGTGCACGGTCTACCCTGGCCCCAGCTAACAATAGGTGAACATATTATCACACTCATTCCTCATTAATTTCATTTCTAATCGTAAATCCGCCAGAAACTTGATGCCGATTTAATTCATGATTTTTTACACTTTAGCTATGTTAAAAAAATTTAGAGTGGCCTACACTCAACTTTACTATAAGTAACTTAATATCAAATTTCTTGAGCATATAACCCATAACGTTTCATTTAAGCATAACGTAAACATTTAAATGGGATATGATTATTAGTCTTTCATTTCTGAGGTAGTACAAATAGTGATTGAAGGACATATCAATATATAAGCTTATTTTTGTACATCACAGCTGATGCAAATAATTTCATTAGTATAACAACAGCAGTAATAACATTTTTGAAAAACCAAAGAGAACATTTCTTGATACGAAATATTCTCCTACAAGAGAACATGGCTTTTGTTCAAATAACCAGTGGATTTCTTACATCGTTTACTTGACATCCTTCTACATTGAATATTAAAGTAAAACTTTCAAAATTAAAACAAGAAAATACCATTTTTTTCTCTGAAAAACATCATAAACAGCGAAGAAAAAATGTTGTTTAAAGAAGATTTATAATTAACTATGTACGATAATTACATTTATTAATCTCTAAACGAAACATTTCAATTTTGAATTATCTTTTACATTATCGGTCTTTTATAGAATTATTATACTGGGAATTTTATGGCTTCTTAGTATTTAATAAGATCATTTTCCTTCCCCTTTGTCAAATAACATATATACGAAGTTTTTCTGAGTTTGTTATCATTTTCCTGCACAATATTATTCCTCTTACATCTCATGTAAGTCAATAAACATTTTAAATTGTTCCTTTATAAATATCAATTTTATACCAGTGGATTTGCTCAAAAAATTTCTAAGTCAATGTAAACAATGTAAAAAAATATAAAAAAATTGACAAGTATAGCAGGTGATCTCTTAGTCTAGGATAAACAAAGAGTTTTTATATGGTTATTGCTCTTTCCCGTAATTAAAACTTCATGAATTTTTTTTATGAATTGCTAATTTTTGGGTCCATTTTTTGTCAAATTTTCATTATTTTTTAATGAGCCGTTTAGCGTTAAAAAAACATTTTCTGAAAACAGAAATCTTACTGTAACGCCCCATTAGCGATTGTAATTTTAAAAAAAAAATATCTCAACTTATTCTCCACATAATGTTCTATTTTTAGGCATAGCTTCATTTTGATCGGTCAAACGGTATGGCTTGTATCGCTCTCACAAGGTTTGAGATTGAATTATAAGTCAATATTTGTACATTTTATTGAAAACAAAATATTTCCTGTTGTTTTAAAATTCTGAATATATTTTTCGTTTGTTGCATTTGTAACTTCAAACATACTGTCAAAATTTCAAAACTCTAGGGTTATCAGTTTAGGAGAAATAAATGTTTTCTAAAAAACGGTTTTTGGCAAAAAAAGTGACTTTCCCATCATGCATAATTCTTTCCAAACAATAGGGATCTTCGTCTTTATGGGAGCCATTTTTGTGTAAAATATCAACTTGATCCATCAAAGTTTCTGGACCGTAGCGTGGTAACAAGCAATGCTAACACACTCACCCACCCACCCACCCACACACACACAGACATCATCGTAAAAACTTCATAAAACGACTTCTGGGACCTCAAATCATGTAATTCCGTCAAAATCTCGAGATCGAATTTTTTCACGATCACTATACTTTACTTATAGTATAGTAATAAATTGAACAATCGGTAGCCACTCAGAATTCAATTTACATAACTTGCTCCCACTTATTTGTGTAGGTTAGTTTTATAATTAATTTTTCTTACCAGAATAAAGTGTTATTACATATCTAAAACGGTGAGTGACTCCGTTAATAAATGGTTACAGCAGCAGTAACCATCAACATAGCTTCTGTCATTTAGAAATAAAATTAATATAATATTTTTACAAGCCATTATTAAATACAATAAAAATAATATCATATTTAGTAACGGTGCTCTAAATGACAATTGATAAAAAGTAGAGAATCAGTAAACCCATTTCGTTTAATTCTGCTAGTCAAACCAGATTTCTAACGATAGCCTAGAGTGTTAAAAGGACACATTTGACAATTCTACAATCTGTAATCAGAGAATTTCAACATTTTAAAAGTTGACTATGTTTTTAACAATTGAACATTTCAGAACTTAAGAGTGTAAGTCTCTTAGAGACAATATTTTCCATTAATAAATCCCAAGCATTTGTTTATGCTACAATCCTGGTTCCTTGTTTATAGTACACAGATTCAAAGTTGATTATTTTCAGTAAAAGTTGTTTTAAACTCCTGTATTTTTTTAATTTTCTTTCTTTTGGTTATAGGTCTGTTTGTTAATCCAAAACGTGATGTTTGCGCTTATATGTACAAATCTCGACCGTGTGCTTTTGATGTGGGTGTTTCACTTGTTTGTTCTGAAGACACTATTTGGGCCATGTATGTTACAATAGAAGAAGATTGTACTCTGCCTGGAACAAGCCCAGTTGCTTATGTCAAGATTGAGACGGGATTAGATTTCATCAGAAGCAAAGTTGAGGACCTTCGCGTGGAAACCCAATGTCTTCCTTTCAGCAAGCCTAACTCTAACTTCAAACATTTTCTGTATATACCACTAATTTTTATTAATTTATTTACAATAAACATTTAACTAGTGTTATAGATTTTGTTCTTTAAAACTAAAAGATAATGAATTACTAATAATAATTCCTATATGTACCTACATATTTATATAGGTACAAAATGGACAATTCTATGCTTTGGGAGAAGCAGTGTCAACGACCACCGCTTATAACAAACTTCCTGGATCGGTTATTTAACCCAAATCTAATTGTGCCTCGCAGAGGGGGACCTCAATGAGGATTCTCAAAATGAAGGTTGTATGCAATGCCCCTAAAGTAATCATCAAGAGAACCAGTTCCATATCTAGCAATAACAGTAGCAAGGCGCTGTTCCTTTTGGATTTGTTCTTTTTTCTTTTTTTGGTGATTACTCCCAGCAATTATTCGCTCCACTTCTTGTTGTGTTTGATGCTATTTTTTTTAAAAACTCCTTAATCATTAAAAATACTCCCATGTAGTATGAGAGCCATGTCACTGTTTTGAATTTTCGTATGTTTTGTCACTCTTTTGATTTGCCACTCTTTTGATAATAACTCCCCGCAGAGACATCATGACACATGACACACCTAAAACTATATCCATGACATTAAATGTTGTTACAAGGTGCGACATGTAGATTGAAATCACACTTTTGTTAGACAACCATTCATCAAACGCTGGAATACATCATAAAGTATTTGTTGTTTTGCACTGCTTTTATAGCTTCCAGAATTTTATTGTTATTACTTATAATATTAAATTCTTAAAATATCTTCAAATCATTATAACACCTACAGCGGATTGTCATTATTTTAAATTGAGTTTATAGTTTTCAGAGCTATAATTTCTTTTTCAGTAATAAATATTTTTTAGAATTTTGTTGAAATACATACTCGAGTTTCTGAACATAGTGATTAGTGTACAATATATTCACTCTCCATTATAATACATTCAAAACAATAAATTTATTCTAGATCTACATAACATATCAACATTAGCGGAATATAAAGACGTGATCCTGGCTTTATTCTCTTATTGTATTATCTTCGAGACTTGTATCCTGACTACCCAAGTAAACGTTTACAATTTAATCATAATTGATTTACTAAAATTTTTACCTTTAGTAAATATCATGCGAACTATAATTAAATTTTTTTAATTTTTATTTTTCTATAACTTATTATTTTCTATATTAATTATTTTATTCTTCAGTTCTTTACTTTCTTAGTTTATATTTTTTTACTTCTCTTGAACCGGCCACGCGTGAACAACAATAATGTTAACCAACCATCGCTTCGCAAGTGCGCTTGGTATTCCTATCTCTTCTCTCCTGATGATGGTTATCCAAAAATAGAGATTGTAAGTGTGTTTTTCTATTTACTGTGTACCTATAGTTTACTCTGAAACGTAAATTTACCCTAAACAAAATACAACACAGAAAAAAGATTAAATTCACGCTTACTAAATTAATTATTTGGAACAGTTGTTCGTCATCAGGAGACGACTAGAAGAGAGGACGGAGTGAGAGAGATCTCCCCAAGTCAAACGACGGAACGCGAGTGAACCAATGAAGAGTTGACAGATGAGGGCAGCACAGTATAATTGAAATACAATAAAAAAAATTAAAAAATAAATAATACATTGAAAAACGTAAAAAACCCTAAATTTAAAAATAAAAATACAAAGATAAGTTTAAAATAAAATAAATAAAAACACAAGTTAACGCTTTTGATTTAAACCAGGAGCTGATCGGGCCCCCAGTAACCATATGTGGGCCTCCTCAGCCGCTCTTAAGGTCAAACTACGGTCACCAGTTGTCACTTGTTTAATGATCTGAACTCTAAAGCAGTAATTGAAAGGAATGTTATGACAGTTACCATGGATAGCTAAAAGAAGGTTTTTGCGCTGACTGACCGAAGCTCTATGGCCGTTCATATGTTTATTGAGCTTTGTAGATGTTATACCAATATAGAATGCTCCACAGTGCCTACAGTTCAGTCAGTAGACGCAATTCCTGGATGAGCAGGAGGTGTTAGGAGGGACGCGGAAAGAGTTGGTAGGTGAAGAAAAGAAGGTGATGAGTTAACTAAAGGACAGTTAAGGCAGAGGCGACGGCCGCATTTCTCCATACCAGCACGTCTCGCCCGAAATCATTGGTATCACTTTCACCAAGATCAAAGAACATATGAATGGCAATAGGACTTCAAGCGGTCATCACAAAAACCTTCCTGGAGCTCTGCATGCTAACAGTCATAACTTTCCTTTCAATGACTGCTTTAGTGTTCAGATCATTAAACAAGCGAACACTGATGACCGTAGTTTGACCTTAAGAACGTCTAGGGAGGGCCACATATGGTTATTTGGGGCGTGATCCGGTTTAAATCAAAAGCGCTAACTGTTCTGTTTTATTTTATTTATTTTACACTTATTTCTTTTTTATTTTTAAATTTATTTTCTTTTTTATATTTATCAATTTATTATTTATTTTTTATAATTTCATTTATTGCATTTGAATTATACTTTGACATTGCTCTTTCCTTTCTTTGAACTTTTGTGCCTAGTTCCTTTATTTTACGCTAGTGCTGCTCTCATCTGTCGACTCTTCATTGCTTCACTCGCGTTCCGTCCTTCGACGTGGGGAGATCTCTCTCACTTCTTCCTCTCTTCTAGTCTTTTTCTAATATCAAACAACAGGATTTTACTTAGTTCAGATGACAGTATCGCTAGTAGGTAGTAAATCCGTAGAGAGATAGATAGATAGAGTAGAAACCGATCCCCTTGCGGGTTAAATCCTCAGCCCTCACGGTCTTTCTGTTGATCCGATATTTGGGTATAATCACTCAGATCAGTATCTAAAACTGTTTGTCCGAGTCTATCTCCTTCACCAATTTATTAAGTTATGCAGCGGGGTCTACGACCCGACAGTTCCTATTCAGGATTAACTGTCTACGACTTTCTAGCGCAGTACAATCTCTAACAATGTGGACTGCAGTTTATTCTGCCTCTTCACATAGTCTACACTCTGCCAAACCTATTAGAAGACCGACATTTTTTAAATGACTTCTGAATCACCCGTGTCCTGTCAGTATACCTACTAATAACCTCATCTGACTCCTTGGGAGTCTCAGTAGGGGACGTGTAGTCATGGATTCCTCTCTGGTAGCAATCACTAATAGTGAGAGCCACCACTGTAGAATCTTCAACGACTCCAATGTTCATTCCTGACCCATCCTGTAACCTCACCTTTAATCCTACTCTAGGGTATGGGTGGCGCAGGTTCCGGTCCTATAAAAGGAGTGATGGCTGCTTTTTTGGTAAGCTTACCAGACTTTTCGATCCCTTTATGGCCAGGGACCTAAACTATTAATACAATGTTGTAATGAGTCAAGTCAGTTACCCTTCCCTAAATTGAAGCACTAGCTTCGAACCTTGTGTTCCTTCTAGCACTTTCAACGTGGCCTGGATATCTGACCAGATTCGTATACATCGAACCTTTAAACCTTCTTCTTTACATTTGCATATTCAGGTGTGGATCGCAAGTATCTCTGCCTGAAATATTGTAGTTGATATTCCAATCAATATTGATAGAGTACACCTATAATACTTTCGGATGCATCCAACGCCACTATGTCTGTCCATAACTCAGACATCATTATACCAGGATACCTGTTTATTACTGGATCCCTTGATGGCTCTTTGTAAGTATTACCCTGTATGTCAACACTATAGTTTCTATACAGTATAGTTTGAATGACCATGCCATCAGAGATCCTTTCTAACGAAGGTATATTAACCTCATTAATAATACTCTGATGGCCACTAAATGGATGGACTCTATCCATTGTTTGTTCTTCTTCAAGTGATACGCACCCATTCTCGCTATTGCTTTAATATGCAAGTGAGTGAACCCGTTAGTGTATCCGTAAGTAAATGCTTACTTCTTTGCTTCTGGCTACGCTAACGTGTAGGCTGCTTCTAACACTATGCTGGCTGCTTCATTTATGTGCATAGCATTCAATTAAGGATGACAAAATTTCAGGTTAGCTTTTCCGATCTTTGACCAGTCAAGATCCTAGCCATGCGTATCAGGAAATTCACCGTTGTACAAAGGCAACCAAACACTAACAGATATTCGTGCCTCACAATATATTATTGTTATAAGATTTTATTAAAATAAGTTTGAAAACCTTGAACTAGGTTTTATTTTTAATAGCTAAAAAGGTAATGTGTTTATTTAAATAGTAGAAGGCTAATTTAAGCGGCTTTGCTGAGCAAGTGGTTAGCGGTGGGCCGATGACAGGTGGTTGGGAGAAAGGGAGGCAGATCTCCATGGCTACTGGGATCTCCAGCAGTGGAGGTGCCAAGCGGTCTGCTCCTGACCAACAGCCTCTATTGATCGTGCCAGTCAGCCAGCTTTACCATCCGCCACACCATCGAAAACCTTGTCTCAGGTACCAACCTCTCTAATCGCTTACCATCCACCTTCAATTCATCCTTCTAACTTAATAAACCACTTCTTCACTTAGTCACAAGTTGCTATCATTCAACATTTCTCATGTTCAAAAATAATTCACCATCACTGATTAGGAAAATATCAGAGAAAATAAACATCTTTTTCTTCTGGAATATTTCAGTTACTAAAACTCCAATTTAAGCAGAATACCCAAACAAAACATTTTTTTTTAGAGAGAATAGATTCAAAGTTTTCTTATTTTGTAAAAAAAAAAAAGCAACGTAAATATTTAGGGGGTCATAAACATCTGAATATCATGAAATCCCCTGTTTGCCTAAATTAAAGAAGAAATCCGAGGAGTAGAAATTTATTGAAAGAGTTAGCGTATATAATCCTCTAAACGTATTGAAAACATCAAAGCGGAAAATTAAAACCATAATAACATACTAGAGTTTCTGAAGACAGTGATTAATGAACAATATATTCAATCATCGTTACAATAGTCTCAAATCAATAAATTTATTCTAGCTCTACATAACATATCAACATTAGCGGAATACAAAGACATCCATCACGTGATCCTGGCATTATCTTATTAATGTATTATCGTCTAGGCTTTTATCCTGACTACTCAAGTAAACCTTTACAACTTTCATCATAATTGATTTACTAAAGTTTTTATCTGCAGACTACCAATGTTCATTATTTATCTGAAATTGAAATATTTTTTCTCCCGAAAATTTAAAGCTCGCTTTTACTTTTATTTTACATAAATTCATTTCATTACTTGCAATATTTTAATTTCATTTTTTTTTATTTTATTTGGTAATAAGCTTAAACCTTGCATTAGAAATCTAATCAACATAAATCATTGACATTTCAATAACTGTGCTTGAGATGAACTCAATGCTGATCTCGTTAGGGGTGATTCCCCACATATCAAATGTAAAACTCACCACAAAACTTAACTAAATTTACAATTAAGACAATGTAATTTACGTTGTCTTCTTTAATGAACAATATAATTCTTTATTAAAGTATAGCACAGTCTTTGAACAATAAGTGTTGATTTTGCATGACTTTGTTATTAATGATCTAGTACCTTGCAAGTCATCAATGGACTGACAACAAACAAACTTGTATACATCTGTCCATAAAATTAGTATTTCTATCTTCAACTTAATAAAATTGGATGTAGAATATTTTTATCAAAATATAAATATATAAAAAATTATTAGCAGATTATCATGTAATCATATATTTTATATCTTTTATTAAAAAAGTTTTCAATCACATAGTTTTTACTAGAGGTCTATAGATATATTTTGAAGCTTAATTATAACTTTAGTAGAATACGTTTGTTGTTTATAAAAAAAGGGATGTTGTAATATGACTGGTATACTGTATATAATTATGGAGGCCTTACTCATTTCTGTGATTCCATATGTTCAAAATGTTATTCAGTCCAATATCTCAGAATGAAGAATTGACTTAATTATTAATATTAACCTAAATAATAAAAAAATCAAGCTTTTAGAATATTTTAAGATTGAAGGTGTGTTAAATGTAACTGCTGGTTGAATTAAATTTTATTTTTTACTTTACTATAAGTAAAGTAAGGTGATCGTAAAAACATTCTATCTCGAGAATTTCACAGAATTCATGTTTTGAGATCCCAAAAGTCGTTTTATGAAGTTTTTTCGATGATGTCTGTGTGTGTGTGTGTGTGTAGGTGGGTGGGTGGGTGGGTTAGTATGTATCCAAAGTTTGTGGCCAGGCCACGGCCCAGAATCTTTGATGGATCAAGTTGATATTTTACACTAAAATGGGTCTCATAGTATAGATGAGCCTATTGTTTGGGAGCAATTATGGATAAGTCACTTGATTTATCCACATGATGGATAAGTCACTTTTTTTGCCAAAAACTCGTTTTTTGACTAAATTTTTTTTCCTAAACTACTAGTTCCAGAGTTTTGAATTTTTTCATTATCTTTGAGGCTACAAATGCAATAAACAAAATATACCCAGATTTTTAAAACGATTAGAAATATTTTTTCCAATCAAATGTAAAAATCTTTACTTATAATTAAATCTGAAAGATTTAATTATAAACTTTTAGTTTTACGACCATTACAAGCCGTACCTTTTGACGGGTCAAAATGAAACTATACCTCAGTGGTAAAATGAAACTAGAACATTTTGTGGAGGATGAGTTAAGATAAGTTTTCAGAAAATTTTTCTGTTTACAGAAAATATTTTTTTGACGCTAAATGGCTCATAAAAAAAGCCTTGAAATTTTTTCAATAAATTGAACAAAAAATTGACAATTTATGATAAAAATGCACGTAATTACAATTACAGCAAAGAGGAATAGTGCTATAAAAAATGATTGACTAAGGGATCACCTGATATACTTGTCGAATTTATTGATATTTATTTAGGTTATCTGAATTGACTTAGATATTTTTTGAGTGAATCCACTGAAATAGGAGTACAAATGATGATTAGAAGTATAATGAAAACAAAATTATATAAGAGGAATAATTTTTTTATATGTAAAAAATCACCCCCAATATACATAAATTTCTGTTGCTTTCTATGATATGATGGATTTGTCTCTAATCAATCTATGTATTGCACCCTTGAACTAAACTAAATACCAGATGGAATTTTTTTTGTTTATGAATCATAGTATCTTTGGATAATATTGAAGTGTGAGGACTGGACTCTTTCCTCAAGAAAGAGGTGTTAGTTGACAAATATCAATTTTTTTCAATATTCTAGTCTAATACTGAATTGCCGGCTTTTAATATGATTTGAGTATGTAAAACTGCCTAATTACTATTTTTTTTCTCAATATACATTCACAGGAACTTAATAACAGAATACAGTATGCAGGAAAAAGATGACACTGGCTGAGAGTGAATTGGGATACATGATTTTTGACAAAGGGAAAGAAAAGTGATTAGGTATTATTAAATACTAGGAACGCATAAAATTCCTAGTGCAATAATTCTATAAACGACTAAAAATGTAAAACACAATTCAAAATTGAAACATTCTTTGATGAATAAGAAATGTAATTGCCCTATATCTTTAAATAAAAATTATCTTAAAACAACATTTTTTCTTAGATATTTTACATACTTCTCTTGAATCGAATATGCGTGCAGTCACACTGTTATTGCACTTGTTGTCTCAATCTCTTCCCTCCTGATAACGGTTAAACTAAAAATTTAGAACTGTAAGTGTGTGTATCCATTTAATGTGTCCTACGGTTTAACCTGAAACGTTTGTTATCTTTTTTGGATGGTTTTTTTGATGATACTATATATTTATATATAATTTTTTTTTCTTCTCTTAAATTTAATTTTTCTAATTTGTTTATCATCTTTTATGTTATTCATGTACTAATTTTCTGTTCAATTAAATTTTATATTTATAAAAATTCATTATTATTATTATTTTGTCATTGTTATTTTTCTTTACCTATTTCTATTACTCTTTTTCGTTTCCATTGTGGCCAATCTGCACATATTCTGTGAAGCTGTCCAGTTGGCTTTTGTCTTCTCGCCGAATAAACTTTCTGTCTTGAGAACGAACATTAAAAGGGTCAAAATATTGAATGACAGTCCTAGTATTTGTTTTTCATTTTTGTTCCTTAAAGTTTTCAAAATATATATATATTAGTTATCACATTCTTTACAAAATAGTAAAAGTTATAATAATTTCCTTATTTTGCTTTTTCTAAAAAAACAAATACAAATTTCACTGATTCTTTAAGAGTACCAAGACTGATTAAAATACACATTTCTGAACATTTACTTTCTTATTTACCTAATCCACATGGCGTGGGCTAGATCAACCCTTGACATGTTTTAGGGAAACCAGCGACCATGTACAGTTTGGGTCATACGCAGTGTGATTAGGATAATCAAACGATTGATAAAACATGAGACACTGAAGAAACTACTGCTCTCAAAAGTTGTAGGTCCTATATTCGAGGAGATTATACAAACGAATGAAACATTGTCTATAATATTATTTCATTTCATGAAATTTTACTGCTTAAATATAATCAACGTGGAAGTACACACATATATATATATATATATATATATATATATATATATATATATATATATATACAATTAAAAGAAACGTTCCAGCGGACTTTTTTAAATAAAATAAATTCAGAACGAAGGAAACACACAGAAAGACACAGACATAACCCACATCGATATTTCGACCATCACCACCCTGCCTTCCTGCGGGACTCTTCGCTCTTCACACCTCCTGATGACGACGAAGGTCGACATATCGATGTGAGTTATGGCTGTGTCTTTCTGTGTGTTTCCTTCGTTTTGAATTTATTTTATATATATATATATATATATGTGTGTGTGTGTGTGTGCGTGTGTGTGTGTGTGTATTTGTTCTACAAACTTTACATTTTTTCACTGATCTAGAATAAATTTGACACACATTCCAAAATAATTTCTAGAAAAATCAGTAGAGAGTTTTTCTTAACTCTTAGAGAGTTAGCCAACTGTTAACGTTGTTATTTTGTAAGTCGTCTGCCTTATTTCAGCCAAATGTGAAGCAATTTCTTATTTCAGATACTCCTTGTGAAAGCTTTGACAGTGTAGCTACTTTCAAACTTTGTAGAAATTTCTGAAACTCTGTTGATCATTCTAGGTCCATCTGAAACCTTGTAGGGCTTTGCTCAAACTTATAAAGTTCTATTAAACATTTTGAAACTTTTGGCACCTTCTAGGAATTTGTTTATGCTTCTGAATTTCTGTATTAAATTTGATTGAAGTTTATAAAACATCCAGACTTCTATTGTTAGCTTTGGAATTTACAGTAACATTACAGCACAGTAATATATTCGAAAGATGTGGACTAATAAGTATTTTCACCTCAGTTGATGTCTGTTTCAGTTGACTATGTGACTAAGTCTCAAGGTTAAAATTTATATTAAAAAACTATTCTAGTTACCAACCATTAATTTTAAATTATTTAAAAAAGTTTTGTTTATTATCCATAGTTGTAAAGTGTGATTACTTAAACGATTTTTATTATTTTTAGTTCTTTTAATTGTAAGATAGCACATTGCCTGAAAAGAAACGGAATAATATTAGGTAATTGAAGTAAAACCTCTTTACCTTTTGTGTGTGTGTGTGTGTGTGTGTGTGTGTGATTTGTATGTATGTGTGTGCGTGTGTGTGATCTTGTTTAAGTATGTGTTCGTTCTACTAAAATTCTTAGTTTTCTCACGATCAAACCTAAATTATAAATGTATTGTTTAAAATTGAAGTTTTGATAAATAAAGGAACTGATAGAAGTGACAACAAGGATCTTAGACAACGAAGAAATAACTAGACTTTTAAGAATTTCAGTAACAGCAGCACAACATCAGTATGACAACTGAATAAAGGAGGAAAGTCTAGGATATCTGGGACTTCAGAAAAACATGAAACCTGCTTGCAGAATGAGCAAGAACTGGTCGAAAATCAAGGGCTTTATCTTATCACAGTTTACAATTAGATGCACTTTATTGTAATCAACACATATACTAGTCTCAACATCAAAGTGTTATAATTGGTGAGATGAATATTTTCTGAAGAGTAAAAAAATCATATCAGGGCTTCCAGGGACATGCGAGACTTGCCAAAAGAAATTTTCTTTTATTTAAGAATCAACAGATTTAAGGCTTACTTAAGATCTAGCCATTTATTAAAAAACACTCAAAACAAACAAACGCACACACACACATAATGTAGAACTCATGTTTTTGAATGTCTTCTTTCGGTACAACAATCTGGTTTTCAATTCATCTAAACTGGACAAGGTTAAGTATATCATAAAGTGTGATCTTTGTTTCCAGTGTCTAAGCAATCCTAAAGTGTATATAACTGTATTTTACCTGAAAAGATTAATCAGAAAAGAAATAAAGGAGAAAAGAAGGAAAAAGACAAGTGTTGTGATTATGTTCTTAGAGTGAGATACCAGGTTGTTTTATATCTTCAAAGGCTGTTTCAATATCATTTATCTTGTAATGCTATTAACATGGCAATAGAACGTATGCTGAGAGATGAATAGAAGGTTGTAATAAGGAGCAGGTTAATACTTGAGGTTGAACATAATCATCTATTCGACTCCTTTGAAGTAAACGGTGTTGCCATAGTGATTTCATTCGACGATTTTGATTACTGTGATATTATTCTAATAAAGAAGTAAAACAATGCAAGAAATTTTTCAAACTCTAAGATTTTAGACCCAATCATCAATCTACAATATCCAATCATATTTGCTCAAAAAGAAGAGGGATTTCTATTCATACAGATTAATAATACAGTAGATGCAGACAGCTATTTCACCAATTTACATTTATACGCACACTAAAATAATATATCCACTGAGAGACGCTATAGCGAATTATGAAAATAAAAATTATCTTGGGGCTTATTTATCTTGACCATTTACGTTCACGGAAATTCTCAGGCATATGTATGAGAGCAATTCGTATATACTCACAAATGTGAACTATGTAAAATCTTATGGAATATCAGATATATTTATAATGTTTCTCTGAAATCGAACTTTATTGTAAGTGAAGTGAATTCTTTTAAACAGTAAGCACCAGGTATCTTCAAGACAGACAGCATGTGTCCAAACAGAAGTAAATAAAGTTAATTGATGTTATCATTAAGATCAACATTTTTGAAAACACAAGATGGATGTTACAACGTAATATGAAAAGCAAGCATTTTCACATTCACATAATTTCATTTGACTAAGAGATATATTAAATTCCACACATGTAGACTACTATGGTATATGTCTATATAGCTTCCCAATTCACAAAATGCATGCAATTGTTTCAGAAAATATTGCACATAGCCAGAAGTGGGAACTAAACCAGAATTTTTTTTTACCAAAATGCAACAAAAAATATACTAGGTAATTAGTCAAAGACACGCAAACAATAATTAAAGTTATCTTCAAATGTATTCTGCAGTCCCCAAAGATGGAGGATTCATCATTCAACATAAAATACAAGGGACTATAAAAATAGACTTAGATAATCGATGGGTTGTATTATATTTTCCATTGCTTTCTAAAGGCTTCAGAAGCATAGCTTCAGTGTGTGTGTCCCAGTACAATACTAAAGTAGTGTAAAATCTATAAAATATATGTGCAACCACGTAAATGAGTGAGGTGATATAACTATTTTTGGTCTTATGAATGAATAAAACAAAAATCAAATCAAACATTAGGGAAGATATATCTAGAATTGAGACAATTTAAAAAATTTTGTGTCTGCTAATACATATATTTGAGTGTAATTCTCAATGTGCGCTTTAAAACTTTATTTTATTTTAGTTTATTTTACCTCCAATGGTGTCCAGAGAATTGCATTGCTGTCATCAATTATGACGCTGGCTGCATTTTTCAACCTGTGCTCAAAAGATTCTTTTGGAACAACAATGCTCTCTCCAAATATTCTTCGATTTTATACCTGAAACACGTCAAGAAACGTTTTCTGCAAAAGAAAAGTGAAAAACCTAATCCAAGGCATGATAAATTGGTCACTAGAGACTTTGGTCAAATTTATACGGTCATTCCAACAAGTACCGGGAAACCCTGAGTAATATACTTGCAATTGTTTAGAGAGTATGTCCTACTTTAGTTACAATTTTAATCCAGTAATTTACAACAAAGATCGCATCATTTTCGAAGACAAATGCATTCTATCGTTAGAGCAGCTAATCTTACATTCACCTAAACGAGATCACCAAAGTGTGAAATAAATGCGAGAAAAATGATGGGCATGCAAGACCATTACAAACCTCATTCAAAATGCAGTTTAAAGGAATGGGTTTCTAGATACTCCTGGCATTACACTGAAATCTTTTTAAACAAATATACTTTTGACATTTCGTCGATCTCCGGTGAAGTAGCTCTGGTTTTTCTAGTTGAAGACTGGTTAATCTCACAGTTAGCAGACTTCTACGACCCCGTCATTTAAAAGATTTTTGAACGTTATGACAAATGATCAAACTAAAATTAAAACTTTAAAGGAAATATAGAAACATGTAAGGTATTAAATAAAAAAGAAATAGGACCTTACTTTCCGGATATTCCTCTTATAGTTCAAGGATATATATTGTATTAGTAACCTATTTATATGTGGAGGTAGATTAAATTTTCCCCCATGCCACGAGTTAAATTAAAATATCCATTTACATATACATATCATCGTATTTCTCAGAATGTTGAGCAACAGTTATCACTGAATTGAAGAACATAGAATAACAACACCAAACCCCAATTTCTTTAAACAACTTTATTTACAAATATACAACTACGCATATTTTGGGTAACAAGTATATGTAGATTACACAATATCTTCGACGCACATGACTAAAGAATGAAACCCACTGGTTCAACTATAACTAGTATTTGTGCTAATACTATATTAGTATATATGCTATAATTAACTTCAAAATTATCAGTTGATATTAAAGTACAAACCAGTTATTTAAGTAATTTACTTATAAGGCACTCCCGTCCTTTTGCTTTTATATAGAAGAGAATCACTAGCTAGAAATTGGTTATTAAACTTATTAAATGCTTCAAACACAAATATTTTCTTTATAATACGAAGGAAATAAATGTATATTTATATTTAAGCTGTTATTTTAATAAAAATAAGTTTCTATTCGTTATACTACAAAATATTGTACTACATAATTTAATTGTACTACATTTAATGTACTACATAAATATACTAGATCATATATGTATGTATAATACATTTGTTGGGTACACTAAAATAATAATTAAAAAATATGAGTATTGAAATCATTGCTTTAATAAATATCAGAAAAAAGTTAAAAATGTATTATTATTACTATTATTAACAACAGGGTATATTAGAAGTTTTATTAAAAATAACCGAAGAAGCTGAGATAACGGTCTAACTTTCATTTTGATTATTACACTCTGTATTCACCGGCAGATTTTTTAGCTAAATTTTTACTTTACTGTAAGTAAAATATAGTGATCGTGAAAAAATTCTAACTCAAAACTTTAAAGGAATTAAATGTTTAGGTCCAAAAAACGTTTTATGAAGTTTTTTCGATGATGTCTGAGTGTGTGCTGGTGTGGGGTGGGTGAGTGTGTATCTTGTGGACACGCTACGTTACCAAATCTTTGATGGATCAAATAAATATTTCACACGAAAGTGGCCCCCATTGTGTAGATGTGCTATATAGTTTGGAAGCAATTACTCATGATGAAAGTCACACCACGAAAGATGAAAGATGAAGAAAGTCACTTTTTTTGCCAAAAACCGTTATTAGGTAACATTTTTTTCTCACAAACTAATGATTCTAGAATCTTGAAATTTCTGTATTATCTTTAAAGTTACAGAAGTATTAAAAGAAAAATATACACAGATTTTTTAAACAACAGAAAAACATTTTTTTAAATTGTACTATAAAACCGGCTTTGAGTTTGATTTGTGTAAGCCAAACTGGCTAATTACTTATATATTTTTTCTCCAATATATATTTACAGCAACTTTACAACAGAATACATCACGCAGGAAAAAATTAACACTTGTTCAGAGTATATTGGATTAATATGATTTTTGACAAAGGGAGAGAGAAGTGATTTTTTACAAACAGTAGCATACCATAAAATTCCCAGTATAATTATTTTATAAAAGGCCAAAAACGTAAAACATAATTTAAAATTGAAAACTTTCTTTGAAAAATAATAAATGAAATTACCCTGTATGTTAAATTAAAAATCATCTTAAAGCGGCATTTTTTTCATATGTTTTTGATATTTAGCAGTTAAAATAGGAATATTTTTAAGTTTAAATGGGAAATTTTGTCTTAAATCTTCAATGTAGAAGGAGGTCAGATAAACTATGTAAGAGATCCACTGGCTGTTGGAACAAAAGCCATGTTGTCTTGTAAGAGATTATTTTGTAACACAAAATCTACAATTTCGATATTCAAAAATGTTATTACTGCTGTATTTATACTAGTGATACTGTAGGCTTGAGTAGTGTGTTATAAAAAAATATGAGTATATTTCGCCAGTGGATCAGCCACTATCTGTACTATCTCTGGGAATAAAGAATAATAAACATCTCTCATTTAGACATTTATATTATGCCTAAATGGGACACTATATATTATAATTCCAAGAAGTTTGATATTATGTTTACTTATAGAATAGTTGAGTGTAGGCCACTCCAGATTTTTAATATAGTTAAAGTTTTTTTTTCAGTAATTACATTTTTGTATAAAATATTTTTGTTATTAATTAAATACTTACTTATATATTATTAATTAAATTTTTCAGTAATTAATAGATATTTAAAAATATGAGAAAATTACGTTTATATGAGAATTATCACTTTAAATTAACTTTTTAAATCTCTACTTTTCTTAAATAATCTTTAAGGTAACCAACGGTGTTAAAGGTGATCAAACACAGGAATGTCAGTTTGTGTCTTATGAATGTCTTTATAATTTTCTTCAAACATGGATAATGAAAACGACCTAGTTTCTGGTCAAAACTCTAAGTATACCAATCAATATTGAAATGTATATATAAAATTCAAATTACTTAGAGACCTTGGCACAATTACACAAAATGTTTCTACATTAAGTAATCAAAATCAATATTTCAGCATTCCTTCAAATGACCTTCATTATGCCTTCTCTTAGTACAGTTTTGACTTTCATTATAAATCTTTACTATAAACAATTTTAATAATGATGTTTTAATTTTACCGTTGTATAACCTGACATTTTCTGCTATTTATACAAAGAATAATTTAAATAATAAGTTTTAAATCAAGGTTAAAGACAGTGTGTTTTCATGATTTTCTTGAAATGTGAGATGTACAAATGTTCTAGAATATTATTTAGTTTTTTCCTGACTTTATGTTTGATACTTTATGATGAATACTAATTGCCTAATATATATAATGTTCAAATCTTTGATAATAAAGTCAATAAGGAATGACGAAATGGCGTAACTATTTATTGCCTTGAGGTTGTATGCCGCATGTCAAGCCGTCATTCTTTCTCTCTCTTTTATCATGTGCTCAATCTAAACTCAAGTATATATATTTTTCCTAACAAATTATCATGCATGTTAAAGAAATTCCAACTACAAACCAATTCATTACTAGGTACTATTTATAATTTGATTAATTTAATTCCCTCTTATGAGATTTATTTTTTTTACCTTTAATTCTCTTTCATGAAGGTGCTAGATGTTTTTCCATTAAATCATTATATCATTTGCAAAAAAAAATCAGTTGAGTTAATATAATTTATAACATCTTGCCTGGTTTTGGATCAACGAATCCTTATTTGACACACTTTAATTCGCCTTCTCTATTTTTATCTGTCTGAGTTCATGCCATTTTATGGTCCAGTCCTTGCTGAAGACTTTTGTAAAAGTTATTTCTTCTGTTTAAAAAATGGAAAAGTTTCAGTGGCTAATGATATTTAACGAAAAGCTTGTGATAAATATGATAATAAACTGTGGAGCTGAATAATGGAGTTTTATTTTTAAGGAAGTTATCTCTTTTAAGGAAACAGTTAATTAGTAGAGGTCATTCAGAGACCATTTATTATAATCTCTATTTACATCTATGCAGTGAACGGGTCGACTACGCTGTATGAAATCACTACATCAAATTCCTGCTTTAGTTAGGTAGCCGTTTACAACAGCTAAAAAGAAGTACAACTGTAAACCAGTAACCTAAACAAACGTTACTGGTAAGCAAAGATAGTTATTGTTTCACTATAAGAAAGTGAAACCATAGAAATAATCATAACCATAGTAAGAAGTAATCAGAAAAACAACTGTATTTTAAAATTTTCCCGTATTTAAACGGCAAGGAGGTCATTTGAAGTCATTTTAATATATTTTTGAGAGTTTTCTTTTTTGAGACATCTGTGGGTAGGTGGGTGGGTTTGTATCTGAAAGTTTTTAAACTTTGAAGTCCATCAAAAGTGTTTAAGAAATCTACATATTTATCCTTTCAAGAAATGTTAATGAAATTTGCCAAATATATAGTTTTTGTGTGGTCAAGGTTGATTATGTGTGATATTAAACCGTGGGTGACATACATAGATACAATGATCAAACCACAATAAGAATTGGGAAAACAAGATTAAGATCTTTCAACCGTAACAAGCGGTCATCGTCAGAGTCAAAAACCCAACTGAAACACAGTAGTGGTTCCAACCTTTGGTGTTTGAGGATCCCCAAGACCTATTTTATCATCTGTAGACTCTATATAGCCTAAAAACCTTTTACTTTTTTAACATGAAAAATTTATTTTTTATCTAAATAAAAAGGAAAAAAAAATTATTATGTTTGTAAAATAAACATAATTATTATGTTGGTAATCTTTTAAAACTACAAAAAAACCATACATTTTTTTAGAAATTTTATTCAAGTAAATTATAATAAATGAGGTGGTTAAAGGTGGTTAAAATCTGAATTCATTATGGCATAAAAAATTAAAATAACACTTCAAATTATTAAACGCTTTGACAACTAATAAAAACATTGAGCCTGATATTCTAATACTAATTTATTATTCATTTGAAGACCATGTCAATAGGAGTTAAAGTTTTTTAGAATCATCACAGATGTAAATTAAAATTAGTAGCCTTTCTGCGTATAGTACGATGAAGTACTTCTCCTATTCCACAGAATTACTGCGAACAATAGAGTTCTTTACCAGAGCAACAACTGTATATTTTAATGTATATATTAAAACTTAAATTTAATGTTAACTTTAATGTATTGGTTACAAATATTTCTGTTTTAATATTATTGATCGTACCATGCTTATACTTGAAACCTACAGCCAAATATGAAATACACACTTATAGTTATTCTACTATTATCTACCAAAATTGGTAAGATGCAGAAAATAGTACTGTAATGGGCCTTTAAAAAGAAAATTATTATTATAAATAGAATTTTGAAATTAATATTTCTGTATAGTATTAATCATAATAATTTGAAAATATATAAAATTTAGATATCGAAATAGATCATTCTAGACATTATATGACTTTGTAAAACACACATTAAGTTCAACAAATGTTTGGTTGGGCTTAGATTAAACAATTTTTAAGTTCATGTAAACAAACTTGACAAGTAGAAAGAACATTTTCAAAATGAATGATATTAAATCACTAATATAAGTGAGTTTTGCGTTTTTAGTACGGTATCGGCTCATTTTATTGTTCAAATTTCTTGATTATTTTTTTCCATCTAAAAAAATTTAAATGTATTCCACACGAAAAAGTTAAATATTCTAGTGTTTCTAGTTTAGCTACAAAAATATTTCTTATCATTTACAAAAATACAAGTCACCTCATCTATGCGGAAATATGATCACAAGGCAATACGAATCACTGCATTATAAAGAGCCATTTTCCTGTTTGATTGCACCATGATCCCTTAAACGGTGTGACTATTGTGTTAATAAGCTTTGTAAATCAATATGGTATATGAGACATATTTTTATTTTCATTCAATGTTATCGTAAAATTCAATTTTTTTTTAATAAGGGTATTGTTATTTTGACTCTAACTAGACAATTCCAACTTTTATAATGAGTAGTTCATGTAAAAAAGCGTAAA
This sequence comes from Hermatobates lingyangjiaoensis, assembly GCA_026182355.1. Lineage (NCBI taxonomy): Eukaryota > Metazoa > Arthropoda > Insecta > Hemiptera > Hermatobatidae > Hermatobates > Hermatobates lingyangjiaoensis. The sequence continues at coordinate 1,627,456 of JAPFBL010001935.1, read as the reverse complement.
ACACATAATGAACAAGAAAATAGAGTTTCGATTATTCAATGTTGCTTTGAAACTATAAAGCTCATCTACATAATATTTGTTAGTATGACATCGATTGAACCATCCAATAGTTTAATCAGTAGCTTCTTTACAAAATTTTGGACACAGGATACACTAGGTATCCTGTGTCCAAAATTCATTATTCTATATGATTTATGATTTCTATTACAACTTCCCTTGTAAAATTTTTAAAAAACTGTTATGTGTTTCTTGTAGTTTTAAAAGTTTGTGTACTTTAAATTTATTTTACAAACAAAATAAAATTGTTTCATGTTTGATTTCTATTTATGTAAAAACAAATATTTCATGTTAAAAATTTACTTGAAATTAGGATTCATTGAGGAAAACGAATTTTTTAATATTTGCCTTTTCTTCAATAAATCCTTTAGGCTGCAGCTTCTGCGACAGGTTTTTCTAAAATAAGCTAGGGGGTCAGGCTAGCTCAGTGGTTACGTGCTCGCCTCTGATCTAATAGTACCGGGGTTCGATCCCCACCTGGCCCTCGATTTATTTATGCGGGAGGTGAATAAATCCGAGCACGTCGTCCCTCGGAGAAGGACGTCAAACTGTCGGTCCCGAGCCTGTACGTTGTCAGGTACTCGTTAAAGATCCCTACTCTAAATACACTTGAGTTAGGCAAAATTTAGGACTCCCACTGTAGAATCAATCTTCATTGTGTGGTATCACAAAGGACCAATGCTCGGCCTAAGTGAGTTCCCTTGTGGAACTGCCACTGCAACCTAACCTAACCTAAAATAAGATAGTCACCCTGCATGCCTCCAAGGAGTCACATATTTGGCTGCTGAATGTGACTATTGCACCTGTCCTGAAACCAAAAAGAAAATAAACTGAAAATATTAATTTATTTTTCATTTAATTTTGAAATTGCTTTTATATTTATTGTTTTTTTTATTTTCTGGAATTCATGAGGAAAACTTTTAACGCTCTAAAAAGCATATGTCTAAAACAGGATATTTCAACATTTCTGAAATGGGTGGAATAAAAGTTGAACCGGTAAGACTTTGTTGGGATTTGTACACACACCAAAACATAACTCCTTAGGGAGCTGTGGATAAAGACATCTGAGAAGGAATTAGAATTTCCTTCTTTTTCATTGAAAACTGGATTGTAGATTTTAATTTAAAAAAAAAAGGAGGGCTTTACTATTGAAAGAATATACAAAAGGTAGAATCTAACTTATTATGTTAAATTGAACTTAATATTTTAGTTTTAAAAAAAGTTGCATGCAAAGATTAAAAGCAGAAATAAGATCTAGTTATCAAACTATAGTGTACCAGTATTGATGAAGAATATGAAGTGATTTGTTTTGATGTAATAATGTATTTTGAAATAATGTAGCTGTGCTTGACCTTCTAAGTTTCCTTCAGTAGTAAGTGGATAAATATCCCTTCTCTCTAAATATTACTGCCATTCTCTTAGTAATTAACGTATGTATTATAAGTATATATTCCCATCTCTGTTGTTTTTAGTTTCTTACAGACTTTAATAAGGAATACGAAATCTTTTTGAATATGATGTCTTCGTCATTGAATGACATATAGGACTAAACTTTGTTTAAGCAACACCTAAGATAGAAGGTTCTGCAACGAATGCTTTGTCAGAAGAGCAACTCTGCAGCCAAGTTACATGAATAGAGTGTCCCTCTTTTGACATACGCTAATGGTTTAGTGATTGCAGATATGAAGACAATGAATTGCTCAAGTAGGCACAGCAAATGAATCACCGGGTCTTCTTAAGTCATTTAAATGAAATGAAATATGGATTGTCAATACCTGTCGTTTCGTCAAGTATTGATTCTGAAAATACTTCAATCTATGGAAAATCAGAAAATAACAATTCCAAGAAATACTATAGTTTTATAATAAACCGAATGTACAAAAGTACTGACAAGTATTGAACAACTACAAAACCTGGATGATTATAAGTGTTTTTTCGTCTTAGGCAATAATTATTAATTTCTAAAATTTGTTTATGCAATTACTTGCATAAACAAACAGTGGCATTACTTGACGGTAAAGTGCAGGTAAAGCAAAATCATTGGGCACATTGCTTCATAATCTAGACAGACTCCACGATTATCTAAACAGTACAGGAACATTGACAATTCAATGGAAAAGAGTTTCTTAAATTTAAAATCTCTCTAGAAGATAGTACAATTACTGTAGTTATTGCAACTGCATTTGCCAACGAGAAAGTTACCAACCAACGTGGTGCCTTTCCCTGGGTCTTTAATACACTATATGTGTCAATGGGCAGAAAACCCTGGCGTTCTGCCTGTGGCTATACAGCCTTATAATCTTGGTTTTTTCTTTAATCAATGGTATAAAGTTCAAGTTTATGAACAGGTAGTCATCAAATAACTGTCGTTTAACTTTGATGCCTCTGAGGAATCTCTCGCTAGTTTGAGACTTACTTTGAACCTAATCATAAGTACCGGAAAATTGGTAATTAGTTCATATTTTCTTGTAATAATTATAGCCTATTATTAAAAGATCCAACAAATTTGCAGATTCTTGTAACCCCTGAGATTAATGTTGCTTTTTTTGTTTGATGTCTGTGAAAATAGTCAGTTTGAATAGACATTAAGAATGTTAGCTTAAGACAATCTGGAATATTATAAACATGATAATAATCACATTATTTGATCTATCGTAGTAAAAAGGAAACTGAAAACAAAATAACAGCATTTAAAAGGACGTGTAGGTTTTTCACTTAGTTTTATTAAGAAAATGAGCATTTTTAAAATTATCAATCTAATCTAATTTGCCACTGATCTAAAATCCAATCTGTTAGAAAAAGAAAACTCTTTTATTTTAATACAAATTTTGACGATCTATTGGTAAACCATAAGAGGACAATGCTCATTGTCAAATTAAATTTTCTTTCTTAAACTGTATCAACACATTCACTGGTAGTCTGATAGTTATTACTTCCTTAGTAACTATAGTTACACAGTGATTCCCTTTAAAATTATTACTTTACTATAAGTAAAGTATAGTGATCGTGAAAAAATTCGATCTCGAGATTTTGACGGAATTACATGTTTTGAGGTCCCAGAAGTCATTTTATGAAGTTTTTACGATGATGTCTGTGTGTGGGTGTGTGTGTGGGTGGGTGGGTGGGTGAGTGTGTTAGCATTGCTTGTTACCATGCTACGGTCCAGAATCTTTGATGGATCAAGTTGATATTCTACACAAAAATCGGCCCCATAGAGAAGAAGATCCCTATTGTTTGGGAAGAATTATGCATGATGGGAAAGTAACTTTTTTTGCCAAAAACCGTTTTTTTTTAAAATATTTATTTCTTCTAAACTGATAACCCTAGAATTTTGTAATTTGGACATTATCTTTGAGGTTACAAATACAACAAACGAAAAATATATTCAGAATTTTAAAACAACGGAAAATATTTTTTTTTCAATAAAATGTAAAAATTTTGACTTATAATTCAATCTCAAACCTTGTGACAGCGATACAAGCCATACTGTTTGACGCATCAAAATGAAACTATGCCCAAAAATAGAACATTATGAGGAGAATGAGTTGAGATATTTTTTTTTCAAATTTACATTCGCTAAAGGGACGTTACAGCACGATTTCTGTTTTCAGAAAATGTTTTTTTGACGGTAAACGGCTCATTAAAAAATAATGAAAATTTGACCAAAAATGGAACAAAAAATTAGCAATTCATAAAAAAAAAAATCATGAAGTTTCAATTACTTCATAAAAGAGCAATAACGATATAAAAACCCTTTGTTTATCCTAGACTAAGAGATCACCTGCTATACTTGTCGAATTTTTTATATTTTTTTACATTGTTTACATTGACTTAGAAATTTTTTAAGTGAATCCACTGAGATAAAATTGATATTTATAAAGGAACAATTTAAAATGTTTATTGCCTTATATGAGTTAAGAGGAATAATATTGTGCAGGAAAATAATAACACTCACTCAGAAAAAAATCGTATATATGTTATTTGAAAAAGGGGAAGTAAAATGATCTTATTAAATACTGAGAAGCCATAAAATTCCCAGTATAATAATTCTATAAAAAACCAAAAATGTAAAAGATAATTCAAAATTGAAATCTTTCGTTTGGAGATTAATAAATGTAATTATCGTAGATCTTTAATTAACAAATCACCTTAAAACAACATTTTATTTGCTGTTTAAGATGTTTTTCAGAGAAAGAAATGGGTATTTTCCTGTTTTAAATTTGAAAATTTTACTTTATTATTCAATGTAGAAGGATGTCAAGTAAACGATGTAAGAAATCCACTGGCTATTTGAACAATAGCCACGTTCTCTTATAGGAGAATATTTCGTTTCAAGAAATGTTCTCTTTCGTTTTTCAAAAATATTATTACTGCTGTAGTTATACTAATAAAATTATTTGTGATGTACAAAAATAAGCTTATAAATTGATATGTCCTTCAATCACTATCTGTACTACCTCAGGAATGAAAGGCTAATAATTATATCTCATTTAGATGTTTACTTTATGCTTAAATGAGACGTTATGTTTTATATACTCAAGAAATTTGAAATTAAGTTACTTATAGTAAAGTAGAGTGTAGGCCACTCCAGATTTTTTTTTAGTAATAATAATTACTACTTTAGTAGCAATTGTGTTTTGGTCAACATTAGGTATTAGATATGCCTGCACAGTGTCCATAGCCAATGCTCAAGGAAGCTCTGGAAATTATACTAATATTTGGAAATTCGACTGGTAGCAAATATGGTGGCTTTATCTACAATTTTACAGCTTGCCTATTGAATTTAATGCTTTAATAAATGTAAATTTCTGAGTATGTAATAATATCAAATATCTGAAGATGAAAGTATTTATTAAGAATCCTATTTCTATTAATTTTAACATTTAACATTCCAACATATCGGTTTCAGTAACATTCATTGATATTTATCTTTAGAAGTTTGACTTTCATATATTATCATCAATGTTAGACTATATTTAAGATTTTGAGAGCTAATTGTTCCAAAGCCCTTTGAAATTTCCTTTTATTAAGACATCATAACTCTTCATAAGCGATCGGGTCTTCTATATGTAGGTCTTCCATTATACAGTTAATTTGGTGTAATGCAAATACAATGCATCGGCCATAAAACCCGACCGAGAACAGAATCCTAAGCACAGCACATCTGCTCTTTGAATGGTTGTCTTTATTTTTGTTTCTGCACAGTGTTCTTGAAGTAAGTCCTCATCAGCGACTTAATGTTCCTTACATTTCTTTTCTTGGAAAAAAAAACTTTTGTTGGCGCACGTAGTCAAAGCAACAACACTTTATGTTCAAAACCGACCTTAAAATGACTCTACCTCGAAGATATCAAGAGAACAGTCAACATTTCACAAGGCTACATCCACCGATAAGTTTTTTCATGAACGAAACTAACACCCGATGTTCTACTATTCAAGAAAGTACCTAATTCTCAACCTTCAAATTCTCGACAAATCTCAAGTACTGAGTGACCCAGGGTTGACTTTTTAGTATCCTTTTTTCAACATTACAACGTTTGCCCTTTTCCAAGCTTTTTGAAAGTAGTCTTACTCGTATAATTCATTTTATATCTCATTCAAAGCATTATCCATATTGGTAGGTCTTTTTTCATCAACAAAAAACACAAAAAATGTGTTGGAAGCTTTATGGTTACTTTATCTTTTAATAATCAATTAAGTGTCATAAATTGTCAATTCAGCTTGGATTTTGAAAGCTATTTTTATGACTTACACATTACTAGCTGGTAAATTATTGAAAATTGTCAATTTAGTAGTGGATAACAAGATTTCACATAAACACATGGAATAAGAATCAATGATCAAACCACAATATAAAATATTGTGTCAGTTGGGTTTTTGACTCTGACTCTGACGATGGGGTTGAAAGATCTTAGTCTTTTTCCCCCAATCCATATTGTGGTTTGGTCATTGATTAGTAGTGGATGTGCATCCACTTTTACTGCCATGATGCTCTATGATATAAGTGAGATCATAATTTACTTAAATCATTCAGAACATACAAATTTGTCTCATTAAGGAAATCGAGCAGTAAACGTGCCTTAATTAATCCTCGAAGTAACATTATGAGTACTGAAATTTACCATTATTAATGACTGTAATCTAGACGAAAGATCCAAATCTTTTGAAATAATCAAACAAATTTATAAGTTTGCTGCAATATATCTCGTAAAAGGAGAGAAGAGAAAGCTTTAAGTCATATCCTCACTGTATGAGTCGCAACATGTGACAGTAAAGCTGCTTTTACATAGTAAGATTGAAAATGGCACTTAAAGGCAACTGATTTGAGCCTAGATTAATAAGTTTTGAGCCTAGATTTGAGTGATTTTAATAATGCTATATATTAAAATTAATTATGTTTGCGCAAAATATGTTTCTCCATATAGGACGTTTATTTCAACACCAATAGAGCATTAAGTCTTTTTGCAAGCCAGATCTGGAGGTATTGTTTTCAGACATTCAAGGCCACTTTTATCTCTCGTTTCACACTCCATTCGAGTTCCTTAGTAATTTTCTTAACCTATTTAGCTATGCTCAATACAAGCAATTACCAGAAAAAAAAATAGAAAACGAACATTCTTTATTTGGTCGCAATACTGTAGTGAAAATTTCTACAAAGTTGCGTCATGATATCTATTTGTTATTCATATGTTCAATTTAACTAAACAGCCTCATGTTTTTTCGTATAGTTTCCACGTCAGTAGTAGTTAATATTTCAGTACGAAAAAATATACCACATAAGACATTATAACTGAAAAAATATTCAACTATTTATATGAACTTCTAATATATGAAATTTATCTATTAGATAATTTAGATGCTTAGTATTTAATTCAAATTTATTTCCATTGCTTTCATATTATTCTTCGATGAAAGCTGTTTATCAAAAATTCTTTACTTTTTCAATAAATAACTTCAAAAACTACCTTAACTCGTATCATCTAAAATTTAATTTTATTTCCATAATTTAACCTTTTTATTATATGTAAGGATCATATATTGTATACTATCATTACTAATTGTAATTATATATAGAATACTTTATAATTCAATAAGTTAGATGTTATAAAACTTCTAATGCAAATATTCTTGATACCAATATTATATAGAAAAAAATAGCATATTGCCTCTCAGAGACTACGGTAGACAATTAAACTACGGTAGCATATGTCAAATCTCCATTTTTATTGGACTCTTTGCATACCACCACTTGCATTTATAATTACTTCACGAACATAAAAGTAACTTTTTTAGTGTGTAACAAAAGTATATGAGCAAAAAAAGTTCTATTGTTGTTTAATATTACAGTTGTTATTAAAATGATTCCATGAGTGTCAGTTTAATACATACAAAGAAAAAATGGATTTATACTAAAAATCTCCGTATTGCCTGTAATATTGTAAAGGCTTGAACTTGTGAGGTATGACTCCTAAATTTTGAGGGTAGAAGGCTAATTGGAATGTCTGTGTTGTTTGCTGGGTTGTATGTGACTATGTTGTTTCTTGCTTCTATGCGGAGACATTGCCAAAGTGTAGCTTATTGAAGCGTGCAGTGCTTGTGGGAGAGATGATCTTAATATTTAACAGTATTGAGGTGCAATAATTACATCAAACATAGGATGTTATGTTTCAGGTTTATAACTAGTTTGGTTTATAACAAAGAGGTTTTCGTTTATTGTAAGATGTTTTTATGGTCAAGAAGCACTACCAAGAATAGTCCATTATCAAGAGTAAAATAACTGATCCTTACGATATTAAAATTTACATATTTAGAGAGTTCCTTAACTTTACTTGATCAAACTTTTCAGCGTTTGATAATACGATTAAATGATGGCTGCATTAAAATAAAGCGCATTTTAATACTATCATTTTCAAGCACAAGTTGGATTTAGGGTGTACTATGATGAAGTTAATTGTAAATCACTCATGATTTCTTTTTCATCATCAAAAGAGTTTTATTTCTATTATCTAAGTAGAAAACGATATCAGTTAGTATACCTGTTTTATCAGTCGATCGTTTTTGGATCATGCATATTTTTTCACACAGTTTTTTTTTGTTTTAAATAAATTTTAGGTAAATATCTATGTTATTATGTTACCAGTTGATTGCTAATCAAAAATATCTAGTTGTTATCAGCAGTCTAATCTAGTAAGGCAAAAGTTGTAAATCAATCAGCTTTTCACTTTTCCCCTACACTTTGTATGCTAGTACTGTTTGTCTGCCAAACACTAAATGTACAAAATAGAAGAGAGGTTATCTCTCCAAAGAAACTTTACATTTGATGAACTGGGGATAGGCTTGAATCTACAGCAACTAGAAATTGTTACAAAGGTATAATTATATCAAGCAAGTACGTAGGCAGCAAGATACTGTGCCTTGCCACACCAGGGATATAGACAATACATTCTAATAAACAACTGATGCCCTTGAAAAATATTCCTAGAGCAGCATTATTTTGCTCAATAAGCAATGATATAAAGTTTAAGAAAGTATCAAATCTTAAAAGACTCATGTAAAAACTAAAGTTCGTTTTAAAGCATCCTCATTCAAGTTTACATAGCTTACTCTCTTAGCCACATTTCAGTTCAGACTAAGTCACATTATACATTAATTTGTGTAATTAAATATAATTTTCAGAAAACATTCTCAAGGGGTAGAATTTAACTATAGAAAAATTTAACTTGATTAATGCAAAGCAATATTTTGCTGTATGAGACACATTAATAAATACATGCATATTGTTAATACCACTGAGGTTAGTATGATTTATATTAGAAATAGGTAAAACCGTCATACCTCGTATGATCATCTTACGAGGTATTACGGTTTCACCTATTTCCTATTTTACTTATTTCTAGTATAAATTACATTAATAAGCCTATAAGAAATAAACAATGGTTATTTCATTGTAGAATTGTTATAGAAGCAATAATCTAAATAGTGAAAGTAGTTTAGAGTAAATATCTTATATTTCTTATCAGGTAAAAAATCAGGGTGAACACAATTTGTTTAATACAGGTTTAAAGTTAAACCTGTGAATGTGAAGATAAGAGAAGTTTTTGAAGCAAATTATGAAAATATATATTAAAGAATTTATTGACGGTAGCCAACAATGGATGAAAGATGACCCTTTTACGGATAATAGTAAGCGGTATATAAAGTGCATGGTTACTGAGTGTAGAATGGAGGACTGAGGCGGAAAAGCATGTTTATAGAGCTTAAAGTGGGTCACCTGTAACAAATCAACCCTAGCGTGAGCTCCTTCTTAATGACAATGTATGTATAATGCTTGATATTATTTATTAAAGACAGTTAAGAGGAATTAAAAACGATCACTTGAAAAATTGAGAAAACTACTTCCAATACTAGTCGTATTGAAGTTTATATAAATATGTACAGGTATTAGGATGAATATAGAATGTTGTTACTCAGCGGAAATTTTATTATACAGCTCACTATCTTCCCATATAGCATGCTTAAGAAAGAAGTAGATTTGTTTCTTTATTCCTTTCTTTCAGCTATTTTATAAGATTAAGACAGTGGATTTGCTCTTTAGTGTTATATATGATACTAGCTGATCTACCCGGCTTTACCCGGGAAACAATTTAGTTCCAACTCTAATAATAAATTACGTATAACGAAAACAATTTAAATTTTCTATAGTTCCGTTGCACTTCACTTTTTTGAGATAAACGAAATTAATACAGAATTAAAAGTATAGATTACGCAAAAAAGATATAATCTAACACTGATTATAAATTGCACACATTGTCTAATACAATTGGTAGTTGATAGATTAGATTAAACAAATAATAAAAAGAATATTTTTTTGCTGAACAATACATCAAGAAATGTTGAAAGAAGTCTAAGCTCATTAAATGTGATATGTCTTATCTGTTAAATATAATGATACGAATTTTAAACTCACAAATCGTTTCAATTAGAAGCCAGTTAGTTTCTAAGCAATATCACATTACATTTCATTCAGTAATTTCAATTTGAAGACTTCACACAGTTTTTAATGTTTAATTAAAATTATATCAGTAAACAAAATTGTCTCTTAAAAGTTTGAGTAACAATATTTTGATGAAATATTATTTGTTTATGAAGAAGCATTGTATTGAAAAGTGTCAATTGAGTTCTAAATGTTAAATTCTACCTACATTTTTCATTATGTAATGTTAAGAGTTATTATGTTAAGAACTGTATTTACATACAGTGATTAAGTTTTATATATGTAAATTTTGATTTGAATATTTCTTCATCAATTTTTTATGCTGTATATATTCCCTTATAAGTTTTACTGATTTAGACTTTCATAAACTCTTTTAGTTAGATACCATCTATATATATAATAACTTATCATTTTGGCTATATGGAGTAAGGCCGGATACTAATTACTAATAATTACTTATTTTAAACAAACGAATTAATCAATCAGGAATAAATAAAGAAGCCTTACGTCCATTAAACAAAATACTTTAACTATTCTTTTAATATTAATGGTTCAAATACTATCATTATTATTCGTAATACTATCATGCAAACTTAACCTACCTGCGGCCACCATTACCAATTAAAGTCAAAATGTAAACAAACAGGTTATACAGTAAACCTTATGTATTATAATATTTTTGAGATATTATCTGAACCACAATTATTATTTTTAAAAAAAATTACATAAACCTTCCCGGGGATATACCTAATAATTTCCTAAGTATTATGCATCGATTGGATGCATGGTTTTTGAATCTATCGAGTACAAACAGACATACATTCATTTTAATATATATATATAGATTATTATAGTTAATACTGCAGATGTTATTAGTAACAGTTGAAGAAGTATGTACAGTCTTCCCTCGTAAATTCCTGTCTATTTGACCTTTTTTCGATTATCTTCACGAACTATTTCCAATAAACTGAGTACTTTGGCCTGGCTATCACAAATTTTGTTCTTACCTGTCGATTTTTTAGTTGAATGCTTATTTGATACCACATTTGAGCAAATATTAAAATTCGATTTCTTGACTTATTCATTACTTGTCATGTATATCTATTTCAGTTCTAATTTTTTATCGTCACTGTCATCATTGCTGGTGTCTAGTCTGTCCCTCGTCTTTCGCTAGCCTAATTATGTTAATAAGTAAGTATAAATATGTTATAAAACCACTAAATACTCAGTTTATTGAAATCACTCCGAGAAGATGGAGGCAATTTGGAAACCGGTCGAGTGGATAAGAGATTGGCAACGCAAGATTGTACATTCTTATTTAATTCTTTACTGTTACTGTTGCATCACCTTTTTCTTCAAGGTCCTTATAGCAAACAATACATAGAATATAATGCGTTTTAAAACAGTCAGCTTGACATTCAATGCAATGCACAAAAATGTTGAAAATAAAAGCAAAGAAATGTTAAGGTTTTTATGAAAGTTTTATCTAAGACCCAGACAAGCATATTCTAATTTTTGACAATTGCTTGTAGTAGCACAATTATATTTTATGAAATAAAAACCTAAAGTAGTCGATTCTCAACCCTTTATAACATCAATATCATTGACAAACAATTTAACTATTTTATTTTTTTAATCTGTTATCAAACAACATGGAATTTGATAACACAGGCTGAGTTGACTTCAGAATGTGAAAATGGGTGAAATTATAAACATCAAATTTATACTAACATTATGAAAGTTTTCTAGATTCAAAGAAAAGACAATTTAATCTATTGTTATTATTTAATCCAGAGTTTTATTGAAAGATTTTCGACGAAAAATGGCCCTATGGTTGAATTGAGGTTAAAGAAACAAGTAGATTTGTTTGCTTATTCCTTACTTTCAGTTATTCCATAATATTAAGAAAGTGATTTGTCCTTTTAATATATGGAAATACCATTAAAATAATTCACTATTTATATAGCATTATTGTTAAATACAACGTTTCTTCCTAAAGAGTTACTATTTAATAAAAGAGCCTTAATAAAGTGTTATAGTTAAGTGAAGTGTTGTTTAAGAACAGTTACTATTGTAAAAAAAACATGACCATTTCTGCAATGTTATTATTCAAATAATTGTTTTTTGGAAAAATTTACTGCAAAAATAATATTGCATTCATATTGTCGATTCCAATCTTAAATCTTATGTATATCAAAATGCGTTAGTGCAAAAATGATGGTGTATTCATATGAAATACGAAGTAAAATATAAGTTAAACAAAACTGTAGCAATTATATAACGTTAATGTTATTTTAGAATTTCTTAAATTAGTTTTAATAAATAAATGGATCATTCATATAACATTATTTATGAATTAATAAATTTGTATAAACAAATACTTCCATCTGAAAAAATGGAATATTCATCGAGCGTTGTTATTGAATCCAGTGAGTTCTAAAATCAGAAACTATTAAAATAGGTAAGTATTTATATAGCGTTATTGTAAAATTCAGCGCTGTTTAGGGACATTCAATCCCATTCAATGAGAGTTCTCTTGAATGGGGTACTACTGGAAACCATGAAACAATTGTTTTAGCGTTGCTATTGAATCATGAGTTGCCTGGAATTGTTACTACTGAAAAAGTTTACTTGTTGTTTTTCTGAATGTCATATTATTCTTCTATTATTCTAAGTTTCTAAAATTGTCAATATGTAAATTCATATTAAGGCAAAATTTATTTCAGATTTAACAAGAATTGGCATTTTCTTTAAGCCTAGAAAAGTGAGTTAAAATTAGTAGCCGTTTGAGAATGTCGACCTAGAACCTTGCCCATGTTTTAATTTACCCAAAAACAGTAGTGTGTTTAACCATATGAAAAACTATATGTCTGACAAGTATAATTCGTAGTAGAGTTTATTAATAGGTACCTACTAAGTCAAAATAGATTTAGTAAACTTCGAAAAAATTCTTAATAAATATGCCAACATATTTCTTCTATCATACTGTAGAGACAAAAAAAAGATTATGTGTATTTTAAGATAAAAACATTCTTTTAAATGAATCTGTTCAAATTTATTCTAATTTGTCAATATTTCAATTCAATCAAGTTTTAATCATGGTTATAATTAGAGAATACAACAGATTGAATTTCACTTGTAACAAACCTGTTTGATTTACTAAGATGTATCTTACAAGCCGTATACCGTACAAACAGATATTCCATTCTACTTGTAATCACTCTGTTTTAATTTAATCATGTTCCTTGGCCTTTCGGCTATACTGTGATAGAACAGAATATGCTGATGTTTTTTTACGTGTAGCCCTTTGGCTGGGTCACTAGAAACCAACCGTTTCCACACGAATGAGAAAAACGAAACAATCCTCATGAAGTACCGAAGTGGACCTCGCGGTGGCTGGCTTCCACGACCTACGTCAACAAAAGCTATAAACACAAGCTTCATAGTCTCTATAAGACTGATGGGGTTACTTGATGAAAGATATCATCAAAAATTACAGATGAAGATGAAAAGAGGGAGAAAATGAGTAACAATTAATAGAGAATTGAGATATAGGAAAGAATAGGTAACTATGAGAAAGAGTCAGAGTTTACAAGAAAGGGTATGGGTGGAGAAGGAAGGGGAAGCATGCAGACGCTAACCACAGTGAGACCGTCCAGGCAAACCTAAGTCAGCCGTAACCAGTGTCATCCAAATAAGCTGTACTCCTGATTAGCAAACAAAGTTGCCAGATTTCGGAAGCCGGAAGAAGAAGAGAGAAGTTTGGGATGCCATGCTCTCGAGCCAGCGAGTGACTGAGAGGACTTTCCACTTGTGGACAGAGTGAGAAAGGAGTCTTGAAAAGGACAGGCGTTAGCCGCACAATGCCGGAAGGACGAATAATCCCAAAAACCAGGGAATGCTGAGCAGGCCTGCCACCCGCAGACCCAAGCCCAGGATCTTAACAGCCCCACAAAGCCCTTTTAGCCAACCATATATGGCATATAAATTTATAAGTATTTTGCTATTATTTAACCGAATTGGTAAAAACCGTTAATATATTTATATTGATCCTGTCTAATGGGCATATTCCATCAGGAATAGAACAGTGAAATATATACTTTCTCATAGTATTTCTTTCAATAATTTTAAAAGTTTATCCAATTTAGATATCGAATTAGCTTATTACAATTTTTCAGGATGTACTAAACAATTCAGAGTTAATCATTTTTTTTTTTGATTCATTTGGTAAAAATAGTTTATAAGTTAACCCATTAAGTACCAAATTTTTTTTCTGAAACTGTTGTATTATATGGTTATTATGATGCATTATTATCAAATAATACCTCCAAACAATTTTTTAAAAACCAGTTTGTCTAATATTTTATTTTTTAAATCAGGTCCAATTTGGGGATTACGGCACTACAGAGTTGAACCAACACATGAGAGCAACATTTTATTATTTTGAATATTTATCATAGTTACAAGAATTTTAACCTGATGTAGTGTTATAATAGGATAATTAATGAAGGTAATAATAATAATAGAATAATAATTAAAGTTGAAAGATATAATTTACAATAGTATTCAATAAAAAATTGCACTATTTGTGCCATTCTTTGAAGCAGTCTACGTGTAAGACTACATTACATTTTCTGCATTGCTTTCTGGCATTTTTTTTTACAAATAGCACATTTCCTTTGCCTACTATCCTCCGTTCTTTCAATCAAATGACCATGAATGCTTCTTCTGATGCTATCTGGAACTCTTTCTAGTGCTCAGCTGTCGAAGGCATGGTCTGCCACAGGATTTCGGGTCAGACATGAAAGATGTTGACAAATATGTCCTTGCGATAACTCTACGAAACTCAAGGAATGGAATTTTTCCATTGCTTTTCTCATACAGCCCATGGCAATTCACTATTGCCATGTCTAGAAAATTTGGGAAAATTGGAAAGTACAACTTTTTTTATTTTTGTTTACCCTGTATTTGCTTATCGTCTAATCCATTTTGTCCACTCCTCACATATATTTATTGTAGTCATTGATGCAGTTTGGTTGAGGGATTGAAACTTTCTTCTCTTCTGTTCGAGAGTAGCGAGATACCTTCTGAATAGGTTCGACTCCGTGATGATTCGATAAAACTTTTACAATGTTGTTATCGTTCCAAACAACCGCAAATATGTTACTTTCTTAATCGAATCTATAATCATATGTCCCACGACTTTCTTTCTTCAATAGTTCTTCATTTTTAATGGGCATTTATTAGTACGGTTGTTACATACGGTGCGGGTGGCTGTTATGTTTTTTCCTCCAGGTTTTTCATGAGAGAATGACTCGTGAAAAAGTTGTCAAAATAAAATATGTGATTTGAAGAATCACTGGTTACAGACAAACAATTCAGCACCACTGAAGCACCTAAGCCATCTAATGGGAAATTTTTTCACTCCTTTCCTTCATATAATTTTATATAATAGCAATTGCCAGTCTCACCACAACACAGTGCCCACTGTTTGAAGCCAAACTTGATAGGCTTACCTCGAATTAATCGTTTCATGAAGTGATACCCGAAGTACTTGACTATCTGCTCATCTATGCTCATGTGTTTAGAAAACATTCCAAATTGTAAAAATTGTTTATTCATTTTTCATCCATTTATTCATCTCTGCTAGACTGTATGTGTAGGCAACCCGGGACTTCAGTTGTTAATGGGTTAATGCAATCCAATCTGACAAGTAGGATATGCTACTTATCATTACAAAAGGTTTAGTTATATAACTAACTATAAGAATGACCACCTTTAAGAATAAGAACTGCTACTTAACTGTAAGAAAAAACATGACATGAATACTAGTTACTGGAATATGATCGGACTTAACAAACATAAAATTAATTATTGAAAACTTGCAACATGACATCTCGAAATGGATAAATTATAGAAGAAACTCATCAAGAGAAGGACAATATTGTGCGCAAAGTTCCAGAAGGGAAATTAGGTTGTACCTTAGAAAGTGAAACTTTTATGAGAGCTAGAGTTAATCCCCCCCAAAAAAAAAAGATAGCGCACTATGGACACTATGTGATCAGTAACATGATGTGCTATGAGGTTTGGAAAAAAAAAATCTTTCCATTGTTTTGTAATTCCATTTCAAGAAATTACAAAACAATTATCGTTATAAATAGCCATATAAAATCACTAATAATTCCAAAATTGTCAAACATCATTTGCTTTGTTAAATAATGTAAATAAAATTTTAAAATTAATTAATTAATTAAAATATTAAATAATTTGTTCAAATAAATAATCCGATTAATATTTTTTTAATGTATTTTACTAATACCATGGTTTGAAGTATTGCACTAAAATTTGTAATGAAGAATCGTGAAAAAAGACTCGTTGCCTATTCAAGAAAGAATTTAAAAAGTATTCTAAAACCTCAATGGTTTAATTATGTATTTAATTAGGTTTTATTTATAATTGCTGGGTTTAAAAGAAATATATATTTATTTCACTAAATATTTGTAATCTGAGGAAAGTTGTTACGAAAAACTATTAAATAATTTGAATTATCAAGTTATTTGATTGCAAAATAAAGAAAAAATTAAGTTGTTTTAAAAAATTAAAGAATTCATTGTACCAAGCGGAGGTAGACGGCTAAGTAAGATATAATGCTATATGATTTTATTAATTTAAGAAAAAACTGACAAAATTGGGGACTAGAACACGGTTTATTGTTGATGAATTAGCAGATACAAAATTCTAATAAACATGAAATTTTTAGAGCATATAACTAGTCATTTTGACATTCAAAGCTTGAATAAACGAGATCTTGCTACTAAAAGATCTTCACTTTATAATGTCAAAATCTTTGAAAGATTTCTTTGAAGAAAGAACTGTTTTGCATTTTTCACCAAATTTAATTTATACAATCTTAAAACTTTTAAGGAATATTTTATAAATATTAAATAAATGTTTGCATAAATTGTACAGTTTTTTATTTATAAAGATTTTTATGAATAAAAATCTTGCTTTGGAACCTTTCACTATTTTTTCGCTGGTATACTTATTCTTCATATATTTTAATTTTATTTTTCAAATCATTTAAAAAATGGAAAAGTCTTCATTATGGGTTCTTCAAGGCTCTTATGTTTAAAAGGTATAGTCTATTGGTATAAGTATTGTCAGTTTCATATATTCCAATTTTTTAATAAATTTTGATTGTTCAATGTAGGAAATAACAATCACAAGGCCTTAAAATGAGAAAATATGAAAAACGTCTTTTTCTTCTGACAGAAAAAAATATTCACGGAATAATTTAAAAAAGAATGAGTGTCAGAGGACATCAAGGACGACGAGAAAAACTCGAAAAATAAAAGTTTTCCTAGAAGTATACTTCAAAATGCTGTTAGTCTGTTTTTTGCTTTAGGCTTTCAATCATATCAACTCTGGAAAGTTGAAAGTAAACTAGTGAACGCAATGGCCTCCAGACCCGACTAGTCTATATGAAGGACAAACCGATTGACTTAACGCTTCCAGAGCGACTCAAGTAAACATTTATTTATATCAAACTCTGGCAATACATGAATAACTTGTTACTGGATTTTGTATCAGTTACATCATTATGCAAATTATCAGTGGATCTCAATCCACTGATATGGTGATAGAAGAGTCTAATGGCTAAACACTCCTAGAAACACACTGATCAGGCACTACCTAGAAGTGCAGTTATTAATTGGTTAAATAATAGTAGTTTACAGAATTTTCAGGAGGGAGATAAACAAAATTTAAGTTTCATACTTCCCAACTGGTAAACTTTCATGGCCTGTTTTGGTTTCACTTATTCTGTTGTCATTAAACGGTTTGTTTTTCAAGCAGTGTTTAAAAGTACCTTGTAGAAAAACATTAAAGTCCTACGTTATGAGTATTATCTAGAATCATTTATTGTCAGTCGTTTCATGCAGGCTTTTAGCACCCAAACCCTGAAGGAATAATGATAATGGGTGGTCTGCAAGTCTTGAAATTTATTAATTCTGGATAACGAAACCTCAATATATCATTTCAACTTTTTTAACGTGTAATCATGGCTTATACAGTACTGCAAGACGTTTTAAAAATCTGATTGGCCTACACTAAACTTTACTATAAGTAAAGGTAATATTGAAATCGGTAACAACCAGCTTATTTGTAGTTTTATTAACTGTAGATATGCCTACATTTTATTAATTCTATAGTATATCTTTTTTTATGTCTTGCCATAATTATTTTTTAGTTACAAAAACTCAAAAACATGAAATCATTGATCAATTGTAATAAAGTTAGAATAAAAAAAACTGATTGTCACCACTGAGTTACAAGTAACATTTGGTCTTGTTTCCAAAGGTTCTGGAATTTACCTCATGTTTCACTATACATAAAAATAATATCTAAGAGTAGTAAAGATAATTACTCCACACAAAAAATATTTGATAATAACACTTGATTTGAATATGTAGTTTTCCTTCTCATTTCATGAGGATTCTCTATGCATCAGCCTTTGAAGAGAAGAATCAAGATAAGTAAATTCCACATTAAAATATCTGTGATGATTATACGAACTTCTATTGAAAACTTCATATCAATTCATAAAACTAATAATATATTTTCTTATAACAAATTACATTTTTTGACATATATATTTCTTTTTCTCCCAATTTTTATGCTATTACGATATGGGTCGTATACCAATATACATATGTATTATACACTAATTTTGAAAATTGAGAGTTTAAAAGTGATGTTTTAAAGTTCTTAGTTTACATATTACGGGTAGGATATATTCCACGTTTATTTTAAAGGACGATTGTGAGAGAATAATGGTTTTATTGAATGGTAGAATAAAGAGAAGTATGCCGCCTGTATATAAATATCAGGAAAATTAACACAGGATTTGCATATCAAAGGAACGAGGAATGTTGAGTAAACCTCATATGAGTGACTTGCGATATACTTATCAGTGAATAATTCAGATGAAATGTAACGTAAAAACATTTCGAGTAAAAAAATATTTAGGAAAAATGTTTATTGCTCATGTGCATCGATGTTATTGTGTAATCTATTACTACATCCACTAAATTACTACAAAGGTGTTAAAAAAAAAGAAAAAATGTTCAGAACCTGTGAACTTATGGTTTAAATTTTTGTTGATGGGAATAATTTTATAAATTTTGTTTTGCTTTATGAAAATGAGTGAGTGTGAATGGAAAAGTTTGAGAACAAGCTACACGTAGAGATCACTTTGACATTTCACTAAAAAACATTCCTTATTATGTGGGTGAGCTCTACAGTTGCCGCACAGTATTCTCCAATCAACAGAAATCCCCCTTATGTGTTTTAGACACCTTTATTTCTAAACTAAAAATACTTGGCAATGTTTCACGTATCATAATAAAATAAAATTAAAAAGTAGCGCATTATTAAAAAATGAGTTTTATAGTGTTTTGTCGAGATTTTGGTAAAAAATGGGCTACCTTTGCACATTTTTTGAATTTAGGAAATGGGGTTTTTTAATAATTAATTTAAAAAAATGCATAAATGTTACATCTTTGCAAGTGACATCGAAATAAAATTAATTATCTATTAAAAAAAAATGTTGGTCATTCAAAGAAGCTATACACCCTAATAATTTAAAACACGACTTGAAGCAAAGGCAACTTTCTTTACATATCTGTCTTGTTTGCACTATGTATTGTTTTTATCTGATTTCAACTAGAAAAAATAATTAAATTTAAAATTTTTAAAATATAACGACTTGCTTAAAATATGTAAGTTTAAAATATATGAATTTTTAAAACTATTACGGTTTGAAATAAATGTAGTATTATTTATAACTGCACTTCTTGGTAGTGCATGACCAGTGTGTGTCTAAGAGTGTTCAGCCGTTACGCTCTTCTATCATTATATCTTATTGAGGTCCACTGATAATTTGCTGACTGACGTAACTGATACAAAAACAAGAAACAACTTATTTATGCATTGCCAGAGTTTTATATAAATAAATGTTTACTTGAGTTGTTTCTAGAAGATATATGCATTGCCAGAGTTTTATATAAATAAATGTTTACTTGAGTTGTTTCTAGAAGCATTAAGTAAGTCATACTATGCAGACATATACATTTCAGCATAATATCATGATAGTTGATGGTTATGGGTTTGAAACTTGAGTATGTCATTATTGTAACATCTACAATCATGATATGGGGACTACGAGTCAACCAACATTAAAAACATAGTAATATTTTTTTTGTTGGATATATCAAGTACAATGGTGATAGAAAAATTGTATTATTTATACATTATTCCAGGTCCAGGGTACTCATAAAATAAGAACATAATATATTGTTAAGGAAATTTACATTATTTTTACACGTAGTAAAGCTGAGTGTATTTTTTAATCTAACAGTACATTCTACACACTCTATTAATGTGGTTTTCTAACTCTAGATCTGAGAAATAATTAGTGGCACGAGGCAGTTTTACAAATAATAGTTTAAAGTAAAATAACACAGTATGTGAGCTAACAGTCTTGATGCTTGCAGATGGGTGGATAGAGGACTTGGGGATGGCTAATACAGGCCACCTAGTGCGACGCCAAAGTTCAAGAGACCTTAACCCTCAACGGTCTCTAGACAAAGTTGAGCTGAAAGAACTTCGCAATCGACTTGTAGCCAATGGCAAATCAAAAGGATCTCTCTATGGTGCCACTAATCAAGCTTTCGAAGACTCCAGTCCTCCCCACTCTGTGGTCGCTTCACCCAGTCCCTCTGTCACATCCACCCCCAAAAAGGTACTCACAAAACTTATTAGTATTTTTTAAAAGAATTTAGCTTTGAACTAATGTTTTGTAATGTTTTTGACCTGCCGATTATGTTTTTCTGGTTATACGATTCTCAAACACTACCCCATCATAATATTACTTATTTTTACATAATAAATACCATACATAATTTCAAAAGTTAATTAAGAAATAAGATGTTCTGCGTATGAATAATCACAGGTCGTCCGTTGGCAAACGCAGTGACCTTCCCGTTGCTACTCAAGCTGGTTCTCACGGACTCAGTTTCAATGACTGTTTCCGTGTACAGGTCCTGAGGCAGATTGATCAGACTAATTCGAAAGTCACTCTGAGAGCTTCAGAAGAAGCACTTAGTCTTCTGGGCGGTAGATCTGCTCCTGGACTTAACCTCAATCGTTGACTGTTCCTTTATTTATTTTTTAATTTAATTTATTTTATTTATTTATTTATTTCTTCTATAAGTTGCTATTAGCTTTTAATTTTATTTTAGTTAAATGTTTTCATTCATTTAATTTTTATTTGGCTTTTATTTCTTTATTTTCCTTGTCTCCCTTTCCTTCGAAAGTTGGCTACACTGTTTGAGTGCTTCAGTTTGAACATCAAGCCAGACGTTTTCAGCCTTTACAGCGATTCACATCTATTCCTGACGACGAGGATATCGAAATGTAGTAGTGAGTTCAGTGATTTCTTTTCTGTGTGTTCTTTTGAATATTCCAGTTTATATACATATACATATATATATATATATATATATATATATATACATTTAAAAAATGAATGTCCAATTTCACATTATTTAATTTGTTAGAAAATGTTTCTAATTTTCTAAAACTCTTTTTTAAGTCCGGGTTTCTTAGGTCATGACTTAACTCTCCATATTTCTTGTTATTGAATATATTCTTCTACCTGTTTTGGTGCTACAAATCACCATCATCAGGAAAAAGTATTATTACCATAATTAACTATTATACATAAAATAAAATAAAACTATTACACTTGATAAATAAAACATTACACTTTTATGTAATGTAATTTTATGTGTAATAGTTAATTATGGTAACATTCTTTCCTGATGATGGTGATTTGTAGCACCGAAACATGTCGAAAAATATATTCAATAACAAGAAATATGGAGAGTTAAGTCATGACCTAAGAAACCCGGATTTAAAAAAGAGTTTCAGAAAATTAGAAACATTTTCTAACAAATTAAATAATGTGAAATCGGACATTCATTTTTTAAATGTATGTATCCAAGAAGGACTGCTCCCAGCTTTTACGAATATATATATACAATACTGCCATAATCGAATTAACGTCAAGAAAGTACTTTGAGGACCTCAAAATTTGTAAATCCACTAAAATATCAAGATGGATATTTATTAATTATTTCTATATTTTACTTGTGGTAAAGCAAACATTATTTTCTCTACTGCTCGTAATAAAAGAATTAACTTTGAATTAGTAACGATTCATTCAGGAGGTTTGTAGATCACTGAACTATGTCCATTCTTCAATGACTTCAATTAAGTTATTAGTCTCGTTAAAGATGTAAGAGCCGGCAGCATTTTACACTTACAAAATTGTTTTTAAAATATATATTTTATTTAAAATGAACTATGACGGGATTCTGTTACCATACGATATTTAATATCTTACCAGTATCAGAGAAACCACAGTTGTACTCAATCAAAATCTCTCTGTTGATTGTTAAAGTCAAGACCAGATGAGCACTGTGACAGAGTTACGAGAGCCCCTGATGTGTGCTTGACTAAATATGCAGTTAACTGTTGCAATGCCACCAGACTTGCAAATTTTACTGGAGATTAAGCCACAAAGTCTTTAAAACAGGGAAACAATTTAGAGTGACCTACAGTCAACTTAAGTATAAGCAAACGTTGTAAATACATTGATGAAATTCAATTAAGATTTGTCTTTATTTTAATACCGTTCTCGAGTAGATGCAACATCAATCTCAGTAAATCAAGTATTCTCAAACACTCATTATTTTATTGATTAAAATTGCATTAATGTTGTCTATACATTTTATAATTCACGATAAACGTGAACATATTGTTCTCGGTCAATCTGCATATTATTACTTCTAAACTGAAGGTCTGAGTGCCGCTGGACTCCGTCCTATTGCAGGCATATCTGTGATATTTGGCGTCCTTTTGTTGTTTCCAAAATCTCCTTTCGATTTAAAGTAGTATAATAAAACTCACAGTAGTTCTGATCAATTGACATCATAATATTTATGTTGATAATATTATCATAATATTAAATGTAAAGTTGAATGCTAATATTTTTTAATAGCATTATTATTATTATTACGTTAACTGATTATAATTAACGTGAAGGTGCTCTATGGAGACTAAAATATTGGTTTTAAAGAAAATATTATGGAAGTTAAACTCTTGGTAAGTTACTTGATTTATTTGTCAATATATCTTTCTTTTTTTTTTTTGTATAATGTTTACAAATGCCTCAACTTATTCTCATGTCCTTCATCGAGTATAGTACTTGCCAATTTGATAGTATTGTCTATAATTTATTTGTATAAAATCTTATTTTATTTGTTAAAAAATGTATGCCATCAGTAGAAAGATTAAACACATTAATATTAGGAGCAAGTTTCAAAAACAGGAGGGTTAGTAAACAAAAGTGACTAATATATACCGCAGGTACAAGGAAATTGTGTATATTATCTATTTTTGAGGAAATATAACCTTGTTTCGATTCAAAGGCTAGAGTCAAGGTATTTAACTAAATTCTTTGCAAAATGATTCAGGAAAAGAAATCTTGAATAACTTTTATAGTTGTTTAAATTTCATATAAGCACAGAACTAATGAAAAGGTTACTTTAATTAGATATATTGAGATATTTGTTGAGAATTGAGGTTTGAATGCTAAGACATTTTGAAAAGTGTTTACGACTGTATAAGATATAAAAAACACTAGCAATTGTGAAATAAGCCTTTTGCATTCACAAACCTGTTTTCTAGAAAAAATGTCACTCTATGCTTCACAAGTCGTAGTAACGCATTTACATATTATATAACTAACCATTAATAAAAAAAAGTCATAAATAATTATGAGTGTTTTCTTAGAAAATTCAAAATACATTTTTAATTTTAACATATGATGTTTTATTATTCATGGTTGCATTTTGATGTTTGAAATAATCATTTTAAAGTACACATAACTAATAAATACATATTCAATTTTTCTTCTGGTAGACACTTTTAAAAAAAGTTCAGAAATCTTAATAAGAAATATTATTTTTTAGATGTGATTATATTTAGATGTGATGTAATTTTTTATATATTTGTTGTCAATTTAAAATGTAAAATGATCACGTAAATTGGTGGTTAATTAATAACAGTATGTATTTATTGCAATGACAATATAAATTAGCGTTAATGGGGTCAAAATATGTTTCATTTGCATGAAAACATCAGATGTATCAGGAGTTAAGTGCTCTTAATATCTGAAAGTTAATTACTAGATTTAACATGACTGCTATACTAAACCAAAACCACCTTAACAATGACTACATCATTTATAACGAATGAATATCTTTATTAAGTCGAAAGCAAAGGCCATTTGGCGGGAATGTGCGGAGTACCTTCGTCACTTAGTGAGTCATTGTTAAACTGATTTACATTTAAAAAGAAAATCGGCTGATTATTGAATCATAATCAATCCTGACCAAGCATTGCTTCCCATTAATGTTGGAGGCAATGATTTATAGCAGATTGAGAAAAACCCTCGATTAAGAGACGCTAACTTTATTGATGTTGTTGGACTTGGAGATTTACTTCAACTATCGTCAAACAAAAAAAAACCTTCTAAAAACTTTCCTGGTAAACAAGTCTGCTAGTTTTGAACAAAATAGAGTATAGTGTAGGAAGAAAAGGAACACTGAGCAGTTTGTTAATATTTGATGCAGAACAACAGATAAACAACTGACAGTAAATCTAACTAAAAATAATATTTTTAAAATTTAACTTGTACAATTGATACACAATTATTATTTCTTAAATTAATATCAAGATTCAATAAATCTTTTGTATCACAAAATGATCTTATCTTGTGACCCACTGAGTGGACATACATAACTGGTTTCATAAGTATCATAACTTCGAATTTTGCATAAAATATCATTTCAACTGAAATTTTATAAATAATAGGAAATAGACCATTTAAATGTATTAAGAATACTCATTTAAATTTTAAAATATGTAATTGTTAAATTTTGCATATACTATCAAGTAAAATGACTTAGTGATTGTTCTCTTTATTATGTTAATTACTTTTCAGCAGTTTGCTTTAATTCTAACATATCATGTCTCAGATTTACAGAAATGGCAAATTTTTTTATCATTGGTGAAGTTGTATAAAGTTTCGACAAACCTTAAAAACGTCAGTTATCGGAAATGTCAAACACTTGGACTTTAGAATAGGAAGTATCTGGATTAATTAACCCTGGAAAGCCTTCTCATTCTATAACAATAGAGCAATAATGACAAAGCATATTCATTAGTGTAGAGACTAACCTCGAGTGCAGCTAGGATCAGTGTGTGGCCATTCAGAAAAATGAGTTCCTAATTTACATACGTCAATTATCATTAGACAAATGATTAAATATCCTGTTTAATTAAAAGTCCGGTTAATTAGAATTAATCCAGAAAAATAGATCATCTATGGTCAAAGATCATAGACCATATATATATATATATAAAATTAAAGGTCCGTGTGGACAATAAACACTTTAACACATAGAAAAGAACACAGAAAAACACTACAGAACTCACTTCGATATTTCGACATCCGTCGTCATCGGGAAGAAGTGCGAAGTACTCGCGTTGAGAAGCAAACTGCTACTGGCCTTCAGAGTAACTCGTGGAACCACCGCAATGCTGCTCCCCAGCGGAGGAGAGGAAAAATAGAAATCCCTCCAATATTTATTTAGAAAACAAGATAAAAAATATATAAAATACGAAATAATAATAAAAAATAAATAATAATAATAATAATAATAATAATAATAATAATAATAATAATAATAATAATAATAATAATAAAATAAAAAATAATTAACGGTACAGGTTGAGACCAGGAGGAGAACGAGCCCCAAGGAGGCATATGAATGCCTCTTCGGAAGCTCTAAGGGTGACATGGGAATTAGACTCGGGGATTTTTTTGAGGATTTGTACCGTGAAACAATCATTGAAAGGGAGGTCATGGGAATTAGCATGGAATTCTATGCTAATTCTCATGACCTCCGTTTCAATGATTGTTTCAGGGTGCAAATCCTCAAACAAATCCCCGAGTCTAATTCCCATGTCACCCTTAGAGCTTCCGAAGAGGCATTCATATGCCTCCTTGGGGCTCGTTCTCCTCCTGGTCTCAACCTGTACCGTTAATTATTTTTTATTTTATTATTATTATTATTTATTTTTTATTATTATTTCGTATTTTATATATTTTTTATCTTGTTTTCTAAATAAATATTGGAGGGATTTCTATTTTTCCTCTCCTCCGCTGGGGAGCAGCATTGCGGTGGTTCCACGAGTTACTCTGGAGGCCAGTAGCAGTTTGCTTCTCAACGCGAGTACTTCGCACTTCTTTCCGATGACGACGGATGTCGAAATATCGAAGTGAGTTCTGTAGTGTTTTTCTGTGTTCTTTTCTATGTGTTAAAGTGTATATATATATAGGTATTTATATGTAATTTCCTTTTTAAGCTTATTTCTTCATTTAGTAGATTGACACAAGACAATTGCTAAAACATCAGATTTAATTAAAAGATAGTATACATTATAAATCATAACAAACTGTCCAACAGATAGAAATAATCAACTTACCTAAAACATCAGAATTGAATCTGTGTCAAGATGTCCATGAATTAAATACTTTAAGCCACCTGCATAGTAGTACCAACTTTATAGATAAAATAAAATCAGTGAATACGTCTTTGTGTTTTACATATATATATAAAGTTCAATGTAGAAAAAGAAGCATAGAGAAATTAAAAGTACACACTTACAGTCTCTAAGAGACTGTATGGTAAGTGTGTGCTTTTAATTTATCTATGTTTCTTTTTCTTCTCTAAGATACTGTAAGTGTGTGCTTTTAATTTATCTATGTTTCTTTTTCTACATTGAACTATTTTTGTCCGTTTCGGATTGTATTTCCAACGAAAAAGTGTCTATAATATAAATATATATATATAAATAAAAGTATCAACAGTGAAACAAACCAAATCAAATTTATCAGGACTAAGTTGTTCAGGTTCAAATCAAACTTTCAATGCTGACGTTTCGTTTTTTTATTTAAAACCTTTTTCATAGTATAATCATAAACTTTTAAAACAGTGAATTTAACTATTAACTATTACTTAATTATTACATGGGAGATTTTTTTAAAAAACAATTTGAGATTTTAACAACCGTCTTGTTTGAAATGTTGAATATTTCCCAATATTATGAACACAAACCCTTAATACACAGAACACACATGAACATATCGAATTAGGAAATATTCAACAAAGACATTAATAGAACTAAGCAAACATTTGTTAATAAGGGTTACTATAATGAAAAAATTTTATCATATTTTGGAAGAATACCTCTTTTGCAAGAAAAGAGAAAAAAATAATTAGAATAGACAAACAATAGTACATAAAGTTTATTACAAAAACCAGTATTCAAAAAAGTTTGATGAAAGAGTATTAAAAGACATTTCAAGGAACAATGCCAGGTACAAAATATAAATGAAAAAGTGACACTGGTCACTTACTGTAAAAGACTACTTGTGATTAGCCTATTTATAAAAAATAATAACCAAGTCAAAAACTAACCTTTAAATGAAACAAATCTGGTGTACGAGTATACATATACTAAAAAGGACTGTGAAACCCAAAACTACTCGTACATTGGTATGACTGTCCTATCAAGAAAGCTAACTATGTACTTAATGGCTGGAGCACTCAAAAAACATATGCAAGAGAAACACAACGTAAATTAATCTGAAAGATGCTGGTTACAAATACAAAAATAATTAAAAAAGGAATTAACACCTCAAACTGAGAATTGTTTAAGCTATTTAAAAACCTGAAACCAGTTATAAATACTAAAGTCGATAATAGTAGCTCTTTAATTCACATGAAGGGCAGCCAGAAACCCTTACAGGGTGTAACTCCACCACGAGGCCACTCACCCCACACGATAAACGACCAACTCATCTTATACTTGAAGAAAATCAACCCCCACTGTCTTCACTTTCCATATATAATAAAACACAAATTTCTGAAACCTTCTGATTATAAATGTTGATTATTCGAAACTTATCGACTATAGGAGATACTTTATTCTGTAGACAAAATTACGAGATTTTATTTAAAAAAATTGAGAAGGTTGTTAAGAAATAGGTATCAGCTAAGTTTGGTGTCATTTTTAGTAATGTATATTATTAAATATTGAATTAATTAATTATATATAATGAAGTTTAAATTAAAAAAAAAAAAACATAGAACAGATAGAAATATTCGCGATTTTTAAGAATTTTGGATATATGCAATATTCTTGAGAAAGTAAGAATATATAATGGTGAAGAAACAAAGTGGTTGTGAAACCGTCCCACGATTATGAAACACTTAAACGATAAACAAAAGTAATAGCCTTTAATGTTTGATATAAAACACAACAAAAATAAAGAAGGAAGAAATAAATCTGAGAAAAGAGAAAAATAAAATAAAAGAGGAAATGGTATTGAAATAAAAGTGATAAAATAATGAAAAAAAAATGAAGAATAAATTAACTAATTATGTTAGGAACAGAGGTAGATTTTGTACCCAAGAAAAAACTACTTCTTCAGAGGCTTTAGAACTGTATGGGTATCAACACTGGATATCAATCCCAAAATTTAACGGTATAACAGTCATTAAAATGTGGACCATGGGAGTAGACATGAGTGGAAAGAGGCGAGTCATTGTGGTGACCAACGAAGGGAGCTGTGGAATGTTCACTCTGATGCCGTGCAACGAGAGTCAGCCGACGTAGAATGAATCGCTTTAGGTAGGAAACAAGAGAACACAGTTACTAGAAATGTACAAGCTGACAAAGTTAAGAGGATAATTAAGGTTGCATACAGGTGGTCAAGGTTAATTATAGGGCAGGTTACGCAATACTGCGTCGACATTCCTCACTATGCCAAGAACAGGATCATAACCAGCTTGTTCAGAGTTCTGTTAGAAAGTTAATGGTCCAGTGAAAATATTAAATTTTAATGTATATTTTCCTTTATTTTTATTTAAACTGTTCCTTATTTTTAACTGTTTATAATTAAACTGGAATTTTTTTTAACTGTTTCCTTTTTGATTACAGGTTAAACTACGTTGTTTATACATTTACATTCCACACATTAATTTATACATTCATGCATGTAAATTTCATTGTATTCTATTCCTATCCACATATAAGTGTATTTTACATAGATTGAAATTGTTGCATACACATCCTTACACATTATTACTTATATAATAGTATTTATATACTATGGTCAATTGGGAAATTTAAAACTACTAAATTCTATATATATGTGCCACTTTTTGTTGAATTCCTTCAATTATTTGTCCTCAATAAATCACTACCTGTAGGTCACCATGCCCACTATTCTACTTTCATCTGTGTACAGTTTGAAATCGGGGTAGATATTACAGGTGGCTGAAGAGGAAGAATATGGAAATGCCTACTTTATTACACAATAAAATAAAGTATTTGTGAGAAAAGGAATTGTCGAAAATCTCATTAGTCGATGCTACGAGTATGTAGTAATCATGGGCAGTTTGTCAAATTTTGCAGGTAGTCCATTTTAAAAATTGTTGTTTTAAGTCTAATAATTTCATATGAAATACTATAATAATATGGAATACTCTGTCTTACATTTTATAGCAGGTAAATACAAAGGGAAAGTGTACAAGAGATACATTTTTACTTTACTTTAATAAAATTAATGTTAATTAATTTTAATTCTAAAAACATTAATTTCCGTCGCTTACCAGGGTATGATAGATTCATCTCACAAAATGCTCTAATCAATCTATATATTGCACTCTTAAACAAAACTTAATATCAGTTCTAAATTATTTTGTATTGATGAATCATAGTATCTTTGGATAATATTGAAGTGTGAGGAATGGACTCTTTCCTCAAGAAATACGAGTTATGTTTTGTTGACAAATATCCCATTTTTTCACTATTCTAGTCTAATAGTTCGTATCTATTATTTTCTAAAATTAGAAGCTCCCAGCATTAAAAGCTTCAAATTATACTGCATAGCCGACTTTGACTTTAATTTGAATTTGTAAAGCTGGCTAATTACTAATATACTTTTTCTCAATATACATTTACAACAACCTTATAACAGAGTACAGCAGGCAGGAAAAAGATAACGCTCGCTCAGAGTAAATTGGTGTATATGATTTTTTGACAAATGAAAAGAAAAGTGATTTTTATCAAATACTAGGAAGCAAAGAATTCCCAGTACAATAATTTACTAGACCAAAAATATATTCTTTCTTTAAAGAATAAGAAATGTAATTGTCCTAGATCATAAATTAAAGATTATCTTAAAACGACATTTTTTTCTTAGATGTTTCTGAAATTTTTCAGATAAAATAGGAATATTTTCAAGTTTAAATAGGAAAATTTGTCTTAAATATTCAATGTAGAAGAAGGTCAGGTAAACTATGTAAGAGATACACTGGCTATTGGAACAAAGTCCGTGTTCTTCTTTATGAGATTCGTAATATGAAATCTACACCATCGCTTTTAAAATTCGTTACTGCTTTAGTTATACTAATGTTATTATATGCATCGGTAGTGTGATATGTAAAAGTAAGCATATATATTGATAAGTGGATCAGTCACCATCTGACTACCTCCAGGAATGAAAGACCAATAAACATCTCCCATTTAGACATTTATATTACACCTAAATGAAACATTAAATATTATATACCCAAGAAGTATGATATTATGTTTACTTATAGCAAAGTTGAGTGTAGGTCACTTCAGATATTTTAATATGAGAGAATGACCTCTATTAGAGGTAGTACTGAAGATTGCTCTAGTACAAATGAACTAATGAAATTAATGAATTAAGGTATAGCACAAATTTTATTCGCACACTTAGATATAGATCCTACATCTATGGTATATATATGTTACCCAAATTTTGAGTAAGGAAAGGATATTTTTACTGACAGTAATATTTTAGGATTCATTCTTTTTATTGTCCCTTATATTGGTAAGTACCGTTTTAACAAATGGATGGCATCTTGTGCATTCAAGCTATGTATGTATGTATTCCTGTATGTATGATATTAGATTTTTTTTTTATTACTTCCAAGTATATATTTTGAACCAAATTATTTATTACATTATGTATGCTGTAATAATTTTTTATTTTCGTCGACAGTATAGGTTCAGTACTGAATGAACTCAGTCGATCAGAAGTTTTGAAGTTCAAGTTTAAACAAGTGCATTTGATAAGCAGGAACGTTTAAGTTGTGTGAAGTTCTGAATCAGTGAAGGTGGGCAGGTGTCAAGGTGGCCTGAGTTGGTGTGTGATATAAAAAGGAGATCAAGGCAGCTGACTGGACGGATGCATTTGGGCAGCCGTGACCGCACAGAACTGCTTCCCGCCCAAGGTCGTCCGCCTTACTCACTGCCTTTCTTCCTGTCTCAGTCCTCACAGCCCCCCCCCCCCCCCCCCCTACACTTCACCAATTCTTTCCTTGTTATTAATAATGCTCGCTGACCAACCATAAAATTTAACACTTATAAAAAATATTCTACAAAAACTTCGGCAAAAACATATTAAATTAAGACATCAGTAATTAGTTTAAAGTGGTCAGTTAGTAAAGTCCTACCCTTTTAGGAAAAGAATTTCCCATTTACACGACTCAAATCTGCTTTGGTATGTTACTATTCTGGCGTGAAACTACCTCTTTCATTACATCGAATAGTATTCTATATATGTACAATAAGGACATGCAATTTTTTTTTCGTTGAATTAACCATTTTCGAGTAATTCATTCTCAGAAAAAAAAGTAACCTAACCCAAAAGATTGAGGTATCATTCAACTATCCACCCTTTTAAGAAAGCTTAACCTCTTGCCTATGTAGGTTCTAAATAATCTATGTAGATTATCAATTGCAGCTTTACACCAAGGTAAACCACAAAACGTTTTGCAAAGTTAGTCTCGGCACAATAAGAGTAACAGACAGAGTAAATAAACACACTTACAAACTAAACTTTTTGGGCAATCCGTCTTCAGGAGATACAAGAAAGGGAGACCAAGTACGTTGTAGACGCACGCGTTTTGCCAGTTACTTTACTATAAATAAGGAGAGTGAACGTGAAAAAATTCGGTGTTGAGATTTTGACAGAATTTCATGTTTTGAGGTCCCCAAAGTGGTTTTATGACATTTTTTCGATGATGTCTGCGTGTGTGTATATGTGTGTGTGTGTGTGTGTGTGTGTGGTTGGGTGGATGGGTGTATATTCAAGAGTTTGTATAGACGCTGTGGTTCAGTATACTTTAGGAATGAAATAGTCAAATTGATATTTTGGACAATAATGTGTCTTATAGTGTATTAACTGAATAGTGTACAGCATAACATAACATGACTGAAATTAACAACTGAAAATACCCTCAGATTTTTAAAATTACTGGTAAGAATTTTTTTTTTCATAAAAAGGTAAAATTTTGATTTATGATTCAATCTGAAAGCTTGTGAAGACGATAGAAGCCATACTGTTTCACAGATATATATATATATATATATAAACTATATTGACACAAAGAACACTCAGAAATGAAACAAAAACTCACTACTATATTTCGATGTCCTCGTCATCAGGAAGATAGAAACACGTCCCATATATATTACAAATTTATGGTTCTTAATGTGTAATTTTATTTTCAGTGATATATAAACATATGACATTAATAAAATTTTATAAATTGTTTTCAATATTGTTGTTATTTAATCTCCATTTTTATATTTATCATCCAGAATATCAATTGAAATATATGAAGCATTTCGATTTTTGCAAATTCCTTTTTTCGCTTTATTAATTTTCCCTCATAAAATGAGAAAAGATGCAATGATTTCGGACAACACTTTATTGGATAAACAGATAGGACATAAGGCAGCATTGTAAAGTAAAAATTCATTATGTAATCAGAGAAAGAATAAATGAATAAATTTCCACTAATTATTGAATGTGAAAGCTTTTGAACTAAGACAAATAATTATGTTGTAAACCAGTTTAATATTTTTTACTTTTAGTAAAGTTGAATATAGAACATTCCAGATTTTTTATTCTTTTGACTCTTTTAAAGAGCCATCTTTTGACTCTTGTATGAATTATTATTTATTTATAGAACCAAACATTTTAAATTTAGTTTTATTATTTTATTTTCTCTAATCGTTTTACTTGATTTTAATTTATTATTTTCTCTATTTGTATTGTTTAGCTTTTTTCTTAGCTACTTTATTATTTGTCCCCTCCCTGTGTATGTTGGCAGCAAGTTTACTGCGACTACTACAAAGAGATTCTCCATATTTAGTATGGTTTCGTTCCTCAAAAGTAGTCACATTTCCTTTTCTGATGACAATTCGTCGAAATTGAATTTCAATTTTCAATCTTCTATCAAAGTGAGTTTCTGTAATATTTACTAAATGTAATCTTTTTGAGTTTGACTTATATATATATATATGAATAATAATCAAAATAACACTTGATGTAATAGATGGATTAATTTACCACAATGAAACTAATTTATGTTGACGAAAGGACTTAAAGCAAAGTATCCAAATTAGTTCATTGTGGTAAATTAATCCATATATATATACTTTTTCGTTGGAAATACGATCCAAAACGGACAAATATAGTTCAATATAGACAAAGAAACATAGATAAATCAAAATAACACACTTACAGTCTCTAATTTTTGGTTTGAACCGTCTTCAGGGGAGATAAGAGAGGAAAACCAACCAGTGCGCTTGGTTTCCCTCTCTTATCTCCCCTGAAGACGGTTCAAACCAAAAATTAGAGACTGTGAGTGCGTTCTTTTGATTTCTCTATGTTTCTTTGTCTATATTGAACTTTATATATATATATATATATATATATATATATATACGGTACTTTTTCTTTTTCTCGGAGTTTGGGCAGGGTAAATATATGGAATTTACCATTTACCAAAAAGAACTTACTGAAGGCTGGGTTCTGTTACATTACAACAACCGTTAACTGTCATTACATGTGCTGTTCCAAGCGACATATTATTGAAACACTGTTTTCTGGATACATATTATAATAGATATATATTATAATATGTGTATAAGTATATATGTGTATATATATATATATGATTGTACTAAAAAAACAGTGTTTCAATAATATGTCGCTTGGAACAGCACATGTAATGACAGTTAACGGTTGTTGTAATGTAACAGAACCCAGCCTTCAGTAAGTTCTTTTTTCAATTTGTTTATGATGTTTCTAAAGTAGAAATGACAAATGTCCATTGTTTATTGTTAGTTTATAGCCCTGAGGATGTCTTGAAATAAAGACGAAACGTTGGCAAAAAGGTAATTCCATATATTTACCCTGACCAAATTCCGAGAAAAAGAAAAAGTGTTTGTATATATATATATATATTAATATTCATTCTTCTTTCTGGTTCTGATGAATATTCTTGAACTGATTTTTACCTAATTAATAGGTGTTATTCTTTTAAAATTGAAACCCCTGTATGTATATATATAACAAGATTTCACAACAAACACGTAAAATAGTAATCAATGTTCAAACCGCAATATGAAATGGGAAAAAAGACTAAGTTCTTTATCTGTGTTTCAGTGTTTTAATAAGATCTTTCAGTGTTTCAACCGTGTTTTTGACTTTGACGAAGACTCCTTGTTATGGTTAAAAGATCTTAGTCTTTTTTTCCCATTTCATATTGTGGTTTGTTCATTGATATATATATATATATATATTATATATATATATATATATATATATATATATATTGTTTGTCCTAAGAACGTTAGCATCTATGGTGAGAACCATTTTGATATTGTTAAAAATGATTGCTGCAGAATAACGGTATCTGAACTACTTCGCTCCTTCAGTCTCATTCGTTCTGCTCTTCACTCGAAGACTATGGCTTTCCGAGCTTATAGAGATGTGTGACTTACATTTTCATTTTGTGCTTGTAAGTTTGATGTTTTAATTCCTAAGTTATCTAACGGATCAGCGAATTCTTCTGTATTTAGATAAAACTCCAGTCCCATCTCCATGGTTTGAGAAAATTAGTGGGATTTCCCCCGAGGTCTTTGTTAGAAGAATTACTATGTGAGTCTTTATTAGAGTAATTTTGATGTGTGCGTCAATTGAAACAAATATTTCGAATTACAGAGTCCTATTTCCTGTACTTATTCAATAATCTTTTTTAGATTCAACATTTTAAAATTATTAATTTTTATTGATAAAACACATTTTTTATGTTTTGATTCCCAAAATATAACATATCCTATCTATAAAATAATTAAAATTTAAATAAAAATAGTAAAATAATTTATTGTATTTTACTGAGGGAAAATAGATAAAAGTGTTTAGAATATGTTTAGAAGTGCTGCTAAATCACATGGAATAAACTCTACTATGTATATTTTCAGTTCCAGAATGGTGGTCATTCTATGTAGTTGATGTATCTCGGAATTACAGCTGTTACAAATAAATATTCATTAGCAAGCACTATCACGACATGGAATATTTCACATTTCATATGGCTAACGGAGACTTATAGTGAACCGATTCTTGTGCATATCTCTGCTATCCAATCAGTCTGCCGAATCACTTCATATGTAGGATTTCCTCAGCAATAGCCTGTTACATTTGCTCCACTATAGTTCTATTACAAATTCTTTTTTTTTTAATGTACTATTTTTCAATATTTCAACTCATTTACATATTCAAGTCAGACAGTTTTATTCAATCTCCATGTAGACATAACAAATGATAGTGGTTTTGACTTCCCCCAAAAAATATATTAAGTTATTTATTTATTGACTGGAATATTTCACGGTGAAGTCAGTTCTGTAAAGACTCTTACAACTTGGTTTATTTTTCATCTCCATTCAGAGTGCACTAATATTATTCAATAGATAGTATGTTGAAATTAAAACCATCTCAGTGTAAATGTTTATTAATTGCTGTTGGCTAATGATTCGCAACGTCCTCCACAATGATTAGCAACGACCTTTGATCTTGCTCTGCACTTCAAAATTGCTTTGGCAATGAATTCTTGAAATAATTGCTTCAAGAACTCAAAAACTTTTCCTTAACAATTCCATAATGATTTTTTTCCATATTATGGGCATTTTTTTAAAACAAAGCAAATAATAATGTTTATTTCAACATTAATATTATTATTTAATAATAATATAATATAATCTATTTATCTATAATCTATATTAATAATTAATATTCGTAAGTATATTAATAACTAACGACTAATAATTAGTTATATTATGTAGTTATGTTACTAACATTATCATTAAGGAGTACAAGGGAGCAAACTCTTAATATCCTCATAGGAAAACGTCTCATTTCTGGTCAGAATACAGGTGGAAGTGGACATGTGCACTACGCATGTGGTAATTGGTGTTTTGGCTACTACACTATCTGATAGCATTTCAAGCATCTATATTTAAAATAATCAGCAAACTAAAATGTATCAATATTAATGAAAAATATAGATTGAGTATTTAATATTATCATTGAATCTAATTACTTGTAATATGGCTGCCTAGAAGTTTCTCAATCAAGAGACTCAAAAACTACTTAGATAGAGCATATAACGCCAAACCATGTCAACTTTTATTCTACCCATCTCGCAAATGTTAAAATATCTGTTTCTAAGAATATGTTTTTGAAGGTTAATAATTCGAATTCTGTGGATTAAGAATTTGCTCTCATGAATTTCTTAATGATAAAATGAAAAGCATTTATACTATTGCTTACTAAATAAAATACTCATTTTCTTATACTGGCAAAGCTTTGAAAGGCGCTAAAAAGATTCATTAATAGAGTGAGAGAAACGCGTTTAATGCCATATCATGAGTCATTGGACACACTTCCTAGTGCGAGATCATGTCTTTAACAAAGTTTTTTTAATGGTAATATCGTAGGTAATTTGCTAATTAAACCCTTTCCTAATAAACTGGAGTATAGTGATATTTATTAATTTGGAATATATATCTACGGGTTCAGAGACATCTCAGTATCCAATTGACGCTGATTTAAATATAGAGGTAAATCTGAAATTTTATACCAAACAAAATTACTTTTCAGTGATTAGAGCCAGTCAACAAGATCCTTATTTTTGAATATAAATGTTGAAAATAAATTGTGTGGAAGTTAAAATAATTTTGTATAAAATATAAATATGGTTAAGAAATACCATCAAACTTCATCAATTAAATTTAACAGATCAAATACTTTGAGCAATATTAATGGTTCATTCTAATTAGAATTCGTTTTAACGAGAGCAATAGCCTTGTCTACCAGGGTTGGCAACTAGCAGATAATGTTTTTCTAATTTCTTCCTCAACTGCTTTGCTACTATTATTTGGTCAGCATTTTAATACCTTTCACTACCTTTAAGGTACCTCTCTTACCTTCTTGTTCTCTCATATCACACCACATGTTGATGAATCCTGCTCAATTTATTAATGAAATAACTAACCTGAACCAGTTATTTCGCTGAATTCACCTTTAGAAATTTCTTATTTTGGTTTAAACTCTGATTTTTATTTCAAGTGTTTCATATAAACTCTTTCATAATTACGTAAATGCACTAACATAGAATTATTCAAATTATGAAAATTTGCAAATTTTCAATTTATTTGCCGTGGACACTAACAAAAGGTAGAATTTCAAAATATATGTTGAAAATCTATTAGAAATTGGTTTAGTTAACCACTATGAATGGAAGTGGTATTTAACATTATAAGAAGAATTAAGACTCTATTTCTAGAAGAGGTAGAAACCTTTGATCACAGTATATTTGTATTCGAGGCCATCGAGTCGATAAAAATTTATGTCAAATCATCCATGAAACTATAGAATCGAAGGATATTTCTGTGTCTACCATATATTTATGAAGGTCATTAGAGAACATAAAATCTGAAGTGGAATTTAGTTACCAGGGCATACCAAATATGATAGGTATGGTCGAGCAGCGTGTGAGTCCGACGAGATTCAGGGCTTCAGCTCAATAATTTTAACAACATGTGAGATTGATCAATGATTTCATGTTTATATAACTAATAAAATTATTATATCCGCATGTCATCAAATGATATATATTGATTAAAATATAAATAAAACAAAACATCAGTTGGTTGTTGATGAGATTGATATTATGTTCACTTATAGTAAAGTTGAGTGTAGGCTACTCCAAAATTTTTACAAATTTAAGTTTAGTTGGACTGAGCTTATTCGAATCAATTTGAAGTTGTTCTTCTAGCCAACTTTAAATTGCTGTCTTATATTAATGCAATTAATTTACAAAAGCAATAATGTAATTAATTATCCATTCAATAATAGAATCCTTGAGAAAGCCAGTGGGCGATGTGAATAAGGCAGCAGACTAAGGTTTGTTTGTACGTAACCTTTCCAACCGGTCTTGGTGCCTCAGACCCCTACCATGGGTACCTGCATTATCATAAGTCCAGGTACCCATATGAGAGTTAACTTTGTTTTACTAATTAGATTTTGATGAGTAGTTTTGATACATAGTCAAACTAATTTTAAATTAAAAACAGTAAATTTGAAAGATTTCAGATCGATATGACTGTCTGATAAAATGTACATGTTAACTGAATATAATTTCTTCAACTTTAAAATACGCTAAATAAGAATCTCTATTGCAAGCATTTGGCCTGAAAAAAATGTTAAAATTTGTCTTAAAAAAACACAATGTTGTTAGTTATTAATTTTTGATCCAGAAGTGTATCAGACTGGAGCAACTTTCTCGAATTCGAATGATTCCAATCCAGGATATATTTTAAGATCACCCAGTAGTACACCATAAAATCTTCTTAAGAGTCATTGTACCTAACAACATAGAGGCCAATCTATTAATGCTTCGTTCTATTACATTTTTGAACATTTTATCAATTATGAAACTGATAGTAAGATAAACTTCAGGTTTTTCTAATAATTAAAAGGTTAGTTTTGCAATAAAGAGTAAAAAATATATATAGATTGATTTTGAAAGCCATTGGACTGGTCACACCGTTTGACAGATCATGCTGAAACTATACCAAAGATAAAACATTTGAGAGGATGTGCTAATACCTTTTTGTAGAAATTACATGGATGAAAAGGGGCCTTATAGTACATTTCATTATTTCAAAATATGTTTTTTAATGCTAAAGTATTAACTGAAAAGTGGAAATTTTTAGCTTCTTTAGCTTTTTAGTTTTAGAATTAGCAACAAAAATTCAAGAAATTGATTACTATACTAGATTGTAATAATAGATAATCTGCTATACGTCTCGTATTTGTTTACATTGAATTAGAAATTTCTTTTTGACAATGGTGTGAAACACAATTGTTGTTAAGATTTTAAACAAGAAAGCTGAAGATATTTTAAAGAGTTAATATGATATGTTAACAAAATGAAATCGCCAAAGCTATATTAGCAAACTTCAAACAGCCATATATTTTAAGATGTTCTCTAGAGTAAAGTATTGTTGTTTACTAAATACATACATATGCTAAAGCAATGTTCTGCTGTAAGAGATTATCTCGTAGAACTATATAATTCGATTTATACTCTCTTTGTTAGAAATTATAGTTTAAAATTCTCTTTGGTTTTATAAAATTATTAAAACTACTATAGTAAAACAATTGATTTCAAATTCATCGGTTGTCTGGTCTAGTGTCTGAAGACTAATGTAAAATACAGCCGAATTTGCCATAGGCTACAAATATAAGCGTGTGTAATAATAAGAGGAGAAATCACCTTTTTCCTTACTCTCAGTATGAAAAATGTTGTCTCCCACTTAGAAATATTTCGCTTCCCACTTAAAACCGCTATAGGAGTAAAATTTTCAAATTTTACATCAAAACGTTAGTTTATAGGTTTTAACCAGATTAAATGCTCTTAATAGAATGCATTTCAAAGTGCGTTAAGTTAAAGTGATCAAATATAATCAACTGGATTTGAAGGAAGAAGGCGTCTAAAAGCTTATGGACACAATGCAGCTAACACAGAATGATGTATCAAATTTAACTACACCCAAAAATACCCCTTTTAGCCATAGAGAAGTAAATGGATAAAACAGTCTCCACACACAAAAATCTCTTCTAGTATATTCCAGTATAGTTTTTAGATAATATTGCCTCACAGGAAGATCCCTTTATTTTTTTTTAAATCACGATTTTTTTTATCTTGAACTACTGATTGAATAAAGTTGAAATTCTCAAATATTATGGGCCGGATTTTGTCAGCATTAATAGACAAAATATTAAGAATTACATATTTCTTTAAAAAAAAAGAATCTGGAGTGGCCTACACTCAACTTTACTATAAGTAACTTAAAATCAAATTTCTTGAGTATATAATATATAACGTCTCATTTAAGCATAATGTAAACATCTAAATGGGATATGATTATTAGTCTTTCATTCCTAAGGTAGTACAGATAGTGATTGAAGGACATATCAATTTATAAGCTTATTTTTGTACATCACAAACAATTTATTATTTACAAATAATTTCATTAGTATAACTACAGCAGTAATAACATTTTTGAAAAACCAAAGTGAACATTTCTTGAAACGATTTATTCTCCTACAAGAGAACATGGCTTTTGTTCAAACAGCCAGTGGATTTCTTGCATCGTTTACTTGACATCCTTCTACACTGAATATTAAAGTAAAATTTTCAAATTTAAAAAAGGAAAATACCCTTTTTTTCTCTAAAAAACATCATAAACAGCGAAGAAAAAATGTTGTTTTAAGATGATTTATAATTAAAGATGTACGATAATTACATTTATTAATCTCTAAACGAAAGATTTCAATTTTGAATTACCTTTTACATTTTTGTTTTTTTATAGAATTATTATACTGGATATTTTATGGCTTCTTAGTAATTAATCAGATCATTTTCATTCCCCTTTGTCAAATAACATATATACGATTTTTTTCTGAGTGAGTGTTATCCTTTTCCTGCCTTCTGTACTCTGTTATAAGTTTGCTATGAATGTATATTGAGAAATAATATATTAGTAATTAGCCAGTTTACATACTCAAATCGAAGTCAAAGCCAGATATTCAATATAATTTAAATCTTTTATAGTTGGGAGCTTCTAATTTTTGAAAATAATAAATATGAACTATTAGACTAAAATTGTAAAAAAAAAAACTGGATATTTCTCAACAAACATAAGTCCTCTTTCTTGAGGAAAGAGTCATTCATCACATTTAAATAGCATGGAAAGGTACTACATTCACAATGATAATGTAATTGTAACTGATATTAAGTTTTACTCAAGAGTGCAATATACAGATTTATTAAAGCATTTTATGAGACAAATCCATCATGCCATGGAAGACAAAGGTAATTTATTTATGTTTATTGGCGGTGATTTTTTTACATGTAACAATATTATTCCTATTACATCTCATATAAGTCAATAAACTATTTAAATTGTTCCTTTATAAATATCAATTTTATCTCAGTGGATTCGCTCAAAAAATTTCTAAGTCATTGTAAACAATGTAAAAAAATATAAAAAATTCGACAAGTATAGCAGGCGATCTCTTAGTCTAGGATAAACAACAGTTTGTATAGCGTTATTCCTCTTTCCCGTAATTGATACTTCATGATTTTTTTTATGGATTGCTAATTTTTCGTTCCATTTTTGGTCAAATTTTCATTATTTTTTAATGAGCCGTTTAGCTTCAAAAAAAATTTTCTGAAAACAGAAATCGTACTGTAACGCCCCTTTAGCAAATGTAATGTTGAAAAAAAATATCTCAACTCATTCTCCATATAATGTTCTATTTTCAGGCATAGTTTCATTTTGA
This sequence comes from Hermatobates lingyangjiaoensis, assembly GCA_026182355.1. Classification (NCBI taxonomy): domain Eukaryota; kingdom Metazoa; phylum Arthropoda; class Insecta; order Hemiptera; family Hermatobatidae; genus Hermatobates; species Hermatobates lingyangjiaoensis. The sequence continues at coordinate 1,585,407 of JAPFBL010001935.1, read as the reverse complement.
TCCGTCAAACAGTATGGCTTGTATCGCTCTCACAAGGTTTGAGATTGAATTATAAGTCAAAATGTTTACATTTTATTGAAAAAAAAATACTCCCTGTTGTTTTAAAATTCTGAACATATTTTTTGTTTGTTCCATTTGTAACCTCAAAGATAATGTCAAAATTTCAAAACTCTAGGGTTATCAGTTTAGGAGAAATAAATGTTTTAAAAAAAACTGTTTTTGGCAAAAAAAGTGACTTTCCCATAATGCATAATTCTTTCAAAACAATGGGGATCTTCTTCCCTATGAGGCCCATTTTTGTTTAAAATATCAACTTGATCCATCAAAGATTCTGGACCGTAGCGTGGTAACAAGCAATGCTAATACACTCTCCCACCCACACACACACACAGACATCATCGAAAAAACTTCATAAGACGACTTCTGGGACCTCAAAACATGTAATTCCGTCAAAATCTCGAGATCAAATTTTTACACGATCACTATACTTTCTTATAGTAAAGTAATGAAGGCTGTATAAGCAAATATTTTGACCTATGATTGTATGAGATAGCTTATAAACACTACTCTGGTCAGTCATTTCACAATTCATAATGGTATTAAACATACAAAAAAAAAACATTATAGGAGGTGGAGTTGTATTGTTTGTCAGCGTAGTTAACACATTATTGTACTTTTTAATTCTGAAAATACTTTGTTCTAGACAAACTATATAAACTGGAATATTAAGATTTTACAAATATCATCCACATAAAATTAGTACTTACGAAAAGTGACTCTGAAGTACAAACATTTTTTTAAAGTAAAGTACCTAAAGTTGTAAAACTCAAAGCATAATAGTCCTCTGTTGAATTATTTAACTTGGAAAATATTCTCTTAAGTTCAAAATACACTTTGAAATATTTTTTTACATAATGCTGTAGTGCGTTTAATAGTTGTTTCAAAATAATGAAGTAAAAAGGTATGTAAAACTAAAGGAAAGTTGAATGTAGAACGCTCCCCGTTTTTTTATTTGGGTAGTATTTTTATATTGGTAATGACATAAAATTGCTTAGGTTGTTATTAGTTTACTCGTTAAGAAGTACTCTGAACCCATATCTTGATGATACCTGCTGGCGTTTGACAGAGCAGGTGTCTATCGAAAATATTTTAAACAAAAGTATCCACTCAAAAATCATAATAACATTAAACAGATATATAGTTCTTGATAAGCTAAATTCCCTTATTACTTTTTGGTAATATTGAAACATGGGACAGAAACTGTATTTTTAATTCTTTTTTCTTTAACTCTTAAATCTAGAAAAATAAAATATTGTAATTAAAATAGAACTGATTTATGATTAAGTAGAAAAAAATGCATATTTTTTAATAATAGAAGAGATCAGTTTGCCATAAAGAAGTAAAAGTAAGAAATTTAGATAAAATTGCAAAGATTTTTTACGATTCTAACAGATGTAATTTTCTTTATCTAAAATAATTTTTTTTTCTAAACTAAGGTTACAGGGCTGATATTCATAGAACTTTGTTTGTTATTGTAAATTAGTAGTGTGCAGTAATACAAGTACATAGGTTGGCAGCTGTATAGAGTGTCAGCTACCTACCAATGACATCACAAGTTCTGCGTAAACACTGATGGCACCACGTTGGGAAAGCTGGTCTCACGAAGAATTTTGCTGTTATACTAATTCTGTTGAAACATGTAATAACACCTGAAAGTAGTGGTAGAGGTAGATGGAGGCACAGTAATTTCTCATTAGCATGTCACTGAATGGTGTGTGCAGTTTGTGAGTAGTACTTTAACCGTACCCAACAAGAATCGCTGACTAACTCAGCATGGCACCAATGGATATCAAAACAACTCGGGTGAAGGAGCTAATGAGGAGCGCAGGATACACGGCGGCATATGACTGTGATTGTTGATGGTATGTGTTGATCACATTGTACACGATATTCTGAACTACTGAATACTTTGTGTTTGTTTTCACGAAAAGTGTCCAATCAACACAAGGAGAAGCACTTTGGAGGTAAGTGTGGAACTTTGCTGTGGTTTTCCACAGAAATGAAGTTTTTTTTACCTTATGGTCACATAATTGAAACATGAATCTACGACGACATCTTAACCAGTAAGTTTAAACTGCTCTCTACCTCGCAAAGGGCGAAGAAGATTTAGGTATTGTTAACTGCCAAGAAGGTGATGACTATAGTACAAGTGTGTTTGTCAAACTTGTGGTGTTTTTGGTAAGTGGGTAAACAGTGATCACTGACTGATGCTGCGAAGCCTTGAAAGGATTGTGCAAAGTAATCAGAGGAAATGGCCAGGAACTATCGTAAATGCATCATGTTTCTTCATAACGATACATGACCTCACGCAATGGAGACCACCACGCTCTTTTCAAGCAGTTTCACTGCGACTTTATTGACCATCCTTTCTACAGATCGGACTATATTCCAAGCAATTTCATTTGAAGGAGTACTTAGCGTGTCAACAACAATTTGCTTCGGACGATGAGGTGAAAAATTTTGCAACATTATGGACGAAATTTTTACCAGGAGGAAATTTACAGACTCATTCTCTGAAGTGACACGTGTCTACTATGTGACGCGATTTCGGGACTATGTGTAAATAACCTAATGTATATATTATGAGTTGGTGGTAACGGCTCTATAAGAAAAAATGTCTAATTATCACTGCAGGTTTTGTAACTTTATTTTTTGATCATCCCTTGTAGTAGTATTTAATATAACGGCATTAATAAATTTATCTGAGTAAAAAATAGAATTTAGTGATAACATAACTAGAAGTCTTTAAAACTAAAGAATTAGTATTATTAAAAAAGACTACTAAGTAACTAATGAATAGTTACAAGTTACCAAATACTACATAAATTGGTTACAAAAACCTTTTGCTTTAACATTTTCAATTTTGCCATTTATCTTACTCCTTCATTTCTTATTAGTGTTGGTTAAATTGATTTTACATTTATAGTTTTTAAAAATATAGATGGGTACAAACCAAATAGTCAATATATATTTCTATTAGTATGGTGTGAATAAAACTGCAATGGTAGCGATATTAATACCCAGACGTATTGTAATGTCGTTTGATACAGGTTGTGAAGCATAGGGGGTGTGCCGAAGGGGCCTTTCACTCTGGGGCTTGATTTAGACCAGGACTCAATGCAGCTTCCTATTTTACGTTGATTGGCAGCCTTACGTTATCTCCCCAATCAATCAGACAACCCTCAACACTACTCTCTAACCATCTCACTTTCCTGTGTTTTTTTCCCTAAAACATACTATCCCTAATCATGTATTTTAGCTGTTAATATTCAAAGAAACTCAAAAGAGAGTTGTTTTCAGAACACTAACTAAAATTAATAAGACGACGTCTAAAGTTATTTATATTAATCCAAAAAATTTTTTGTATTATTGAGAGTTTGAAGTTGCTAAAAAAAGTGAGACTCGTCTAATTAAAATAAAATTCTGAAATATGAACTACAATTAAAATTTATTTTCACATAAATTATTCAAATATAAACTAGATGAGTTTCTGTTTAAATGTAATTTTGCCACCAATTGTGGAATGACTTCACTATAAATTTTGCTTTAAGTTAGTAACTTGAAACTTAATTTTAATAAAGTTAATGCAAATTAATAAACTATTAATACTAATTTAATTAACTATTTTCGTTTCTTTTGTAAACTGAGTTTAAATAGATTATACGATTGTTTCTTCCAACTCTGTTAGACAATGAAATTTCTATATGTTTCATTTTTTCAATTATTTCATTAATAAATATATTTGTTAGTTTTAACATACCTCGTAACAATCTACTTTTTTCTTAACTCTAACTCTAAGTAACTCCCTTTATGGGATTACTCTTTGGTTAAGTTGTTTGTGAGTTGTTTTGTGAGTGTTACATTTTTCCAACACTACTAGTTTTCTGTCTATTTTTTGTGTAGTTAGATTGGTACATTAACAGCTGAGAGAAGTTTGTGAGATCAGATGGGTAAGTTCACAGCTGAAGGAAGATTTACTAATGACACCATTGGTTTGGTGTCTTAGGCACTACAGCCTAGTCGCTCACATTTTCCTTCCGCGTTTCTGAATATTATTTCCTTTCTTGGTTGTTTTTTTTGTTTGTGTTTTTTTGTGAAGCAAGAGAATCTGCTTCACTTTCTTGTTACTCGACACTGTTTGAAATCACTTGTCAAAGTTGAAACAACGTTTGGGTGAGCTGCCTGTTTAGACTTAACGTATTTGTGGAATTCCTTACGGAAGAATCCTTTAACTTTTAGATTTTATCCTGCAGAACTATGAAGTAGGTATGCCTTTTTATTAGTCTGAAGAGCCTACTCAAAAGTCTGGCTGAATGCTTTGCAGTGCCTCCAGAGTAGTCAGGAGGTCTGAAGTACTTCTTCAGGGTAGTTGAGGCCAATCAGTAGCTGTTTATATTAGTGTAATCAAGATTACTATTAATAAAAGAGTCAATGACAACACACTTGGCAAGTTCAAATAAATAAATCAAAAGAGCAAAATAAATAAAATAAATTCAACTATAAATTATTGTAGTTGAAGATAATTGTGACTTCAAACTCAAAATTTTGACTCAGGAGCTGTGGAGTTTGAATTCGGAAGAGATCTTCAAAATCGTTACGCAGATATAGATGACAGAAAACAATGAATGAGTAGAGAGAAGACAGAGACTAATCTGCTGAAATCCCTGTTAACAAGGGTTGACACCTGCCGGGTTGGCTGCTTTTTAAGGTAGCGACAAAGGCTAAATAGGGTCAGAGACTGATTGCTAAGAGAGCTCCGCTACGATGTTTTGCCGTTCAAAATCTTGGCAGAGGCTCAATGTTTCACAAAAAGCGTGAAAAAATAATAAATGAATTATTTAGTAAGGGCATTACCGAAACAATATATTGCGGAGGTTGCCATATAGAGGTGAATAGGTACCCTCCTCCTGTTTATTTTACTAATCTCCGAGAAATACGCAAAGATATTTGAAAAAGATGTTTATAAGGGACTCATTAAATTAACTAAATTATTTTTTTTATTTTTTATATATATTTTTATATTTTGTATGCCATGTCAGAAAGGATAAACGGTAAATCATTTCTTCCTTCCTGACTTTTCTGTCAAGCAATTATATAGCTCTGTCATGCATGCCACTACTAATGCTATTTTTACATTTTTATGACTTTTTGAAAAATAAAATAATGTTATTTAAATTATTACGAGTATATTCGAAAAAGCTGAATAGAATTCGTTTTGAAAATTGTCCAAACTCAGGGTTTCAATGATGAAATTTTGTTATATTAATATTAAGGAAAGGTTGCGTGAGAAATTAATTCTCATTAACTAAAATAAATGTTTGGTAATATTGATGGTAGGGTAAGAAGTAGAAACACTGTGGGTCACAAGTTGTAATGTTTGTGTTGCCGCTCCAGTGGTGACTGTTTGTGGCTACCCACGACCTTCCTGGTGACCATCACTCAAGCGATGACTGTGCCCTTTCTACGATCCGTGCACTTGTGCCTTCAAGTGTGCAAAGTATCAATATTCCGTAGGCTTCAAAGTAATACTGAATAGCATTTCAGTTTTAGAAAACAGCTTGAAAGAGAAACATTACTAAAGTAAGTTGAACTCTTTAAATAAAAACTCACCATTATTCAGGCAGTATACTAAAAAATGATACAAAAAATACTTCAACTTGAGAATGATTTTCGACTGAACAATCTCTTGTAATATGAAAGGGTACTTTAAGAGTAATTTATGAGGAAGAATATTTGCATAATTTTATATTTTATGTCAATCTTCTGGAAATAGAATCTACAAAAAACAAAAATTAAAATTCTCAAAACTGTTCGTCCGATTTTATTTTAGAATCTAACATTAAAATTATCACTAGTAATTTTCTTACATCTAAAGATAAATGATACTATTTAGGTTGTTTTAAGACAAATTATTTTATCATAAATATTCAATTTAGCAGATTTTTTAAACTATCACTTCATATGTGTACATATTTCATATTTACTTCATTCAATATTTATCTTCTAAATTTGTATTATAAGCAATGCATTAACGATCCAAAAACGTATAGGTATATTGGTGTATAGATGCTGTATTGTTCTATAAATTATATATATATATATTAGTGACTTTTTTAGCAGACCTTAATTTAAACGTAAAACGTCAAAAACTTACAAAACTTTTATCTTGTTACATTTGTTGTACACTTGTATTTCATATTCTATTGAGGAAGTTTTATATCTTTCAGACGACGTATAACAATTCTACAAATAGTCCATTATAAATGCCCATTATTTGTTATACAAGAATTAAAAATTTATGCATACTTAAACAAATCTTAGAAATGTTCAACGTTTGTGTCGACCTCCACCATCTTCAGGGAGTCAAGCAATAGACACTTAAATTGTTCAAATAATTGAAAGAAATTAATTTACATGTTTGATTCTTCTATAAGTTCAAGGGTTTGATTCGTGAGGAATTCCACAAATACGTTAAGTCTAAACAGGAAGCTCACCCAAACGTTGTTTCAACTTTGACAAGTGATTTCAAACAGTGTCGAGTAATAAGAAAGTGAAGCAGGATTCTCTTACTTCACCAAAAAACACAAGTTCAAGGTGGTCTGTTGGTGCTTCTAAGTTTTGTAAAATCACACTAAACTCATTCTGTCTTCAAACTTCTCTGAGCTGTTTGCTATATTATGTTGAGCATAATGTAATTTTAAAATTGTCGAAAAACTTGCAGCCTGGCTAGTTAAGATTTGATTTTTTCCTTCCACGATTTGTTGTATGCAGAGATTTTTCTCTTTTTTTTATACAATTCTTTGATATTTTTTATCCAAACTATTGAGTTTTTTTATGAATATTTATTTTATGAATATTCTGTGCATGCTTTATAATAATACCTGCAATAATAGAAATGATGGTTAGTCGGTTTAATAATGTTGAGAAATACTGGAAGAACAGGGATTAGCAGTTTTCTATATTATAGTTGTATTTATACGGGTCCTCTGCAAATGCCATGCTTATTGCAGTATGACTCTTGTATCCCAGTAGTCTATGGAGTCTATGGAGTTTATGAAATATGTCTTTATGAAATTATGTCTTTAAAATCTCCTTCAACATTCTTTCACCGGTTATTTATAACATTTCAAATATTAGTTTCTATAGCAAGTATTTTGTTAAAGTATATAAGAAGTAGGTGCTATGGCTACACTTAGAGTAATACAAGTTTCTAAGGTCAGTCAAAAGAGGAGAGATGCAAGTAAAAGGAGGAAATCTCTAAAATTTCACCGAAATGAGTCCTTGGAATTCCCGTCTCAGGAGGAAAAACCAACAATTCTGGAGGTCGGCTGAGTGAGAGGGGACTCACCACGGCGGCTTAGATCTAGCTCCTTATATAAGCAATAAATGCAAACATTATCACGCAATCAACTTTCGTATGCAATTCAGAATAACTATTATTCATTATTATTTAACTGTGTCATTATATTGATATTGACAAAGGAAGTCTTTTTAGGCAATATATTGTAAAAACTGTATAAATTTAAATGAATAAATTTAATAACTTTCTTTATTTTAATGCAGCTATTTATCTTTTATAATAAAAATTGAATCGGCATTATAACAAAAATGTAACAGATTACAACAGATAGGACTTCATAGTTGCAATTTTCATTGTCATATTTTCTTTTTCAATATTCGAAGTTCATGAAATTGTTATTATGCAATTTTTGTAGAAGGCAATACATAAACGACATTTAAAATTTGCAAAAATCACCAGATTTTAGTAATTTTAATAACTAGTACTGGTCCAGCTTAAATTATACTTCTCCCAGTGTTTGAACCTAAAATGATATTTCGAAGTTGAGTTTTGCGTCTTTCAAGCCATATTGACTCTTACGAATTATTTCGAATAATAAACTTTTTTTTATATAAGTTACCTTTTTGAAGTTAATGGTATAAAATAAAATTGTTTTATTATTATTAATTAAAAATCATATTATATTAGTGAAAATTGCATTGAATTTTATATAAATTATTATTTTTGCAGCTTTGTTATTTCATTTTGCACGCAGAATATAAGTAAAAATATATCAAGCCATTTGATTTTCCCAATTCATTTCTTTGCTTAATTAATGAAATTCTTTCTGACTGAATTTTTTAAATAGTGATAATAATCAGTTATAATGAGATTCAGAGAATAAATTGCAATGCTTCGGACACCACTACATCGGATAACAGACTTTAAGATAAATTCACTATATAAATTCACATTCATGATCTAATCAGAAAGAATAAATGCAAAAAATATATTTATACATTAATGCTGATTCAATGGATTTGAAGATATGTTATCATAAGCTTTATGATACCTAAATTGACACTAAAAGTAATACTAAAATCTTATACCAAAACCGATACCAAAAGCTCCTATACCCAAAAGTGACACAGAATAATTGATGTTTGGTTTATAGTTTTAAAAATTATATTGTTCTTACATATCATATTAACCATTAGAATATCTTCAAATTTATTTTATTTTATCTTTGAATAACAATTCATTAAATTATTTAATGTAATTTAACCTAAAATGGAATGTAAATAAATCCAACAAGTACAAGAGATAATCATTATTCACAGTTGAGTTTTCAGTTTTTATAGCTAAATTGCCTTTTGCCGTAATCAATTTTTAGTGAATTCGGTTAAAATCATTAATTAATTCTTCTCTAATTATCCGTTCAGTGGAGGGAAAAACATATTTTGAAATCACAAAATATTTCATAGTGCCACTTTTCGTTAATAAAAAAAAAGTATTTAGTTCATCTACCTACAAGGTGCAATTTTTCAGAATAATCTTATTACGATATGATGAAGTGTGTGACTTGAATAGTGTCCAAAAACTTTTTAAATCAGTTATCAGTCAACATTTTTACATTTAATTTCAACCTGACATTTTCGTGAAAATGTGTTGTTTTTTGCTTTCACTTCCATAATATTCTCAAAATGCCAAAACACTAGTGTAAATAATCTTGGAGAAAATAAATAATGGGTAAAATAGGGTTTTGTACAAAAAGTGGTATTCATAAAATGTTTCCCATGTTATGACTTCCTATCCACACACCCACGCAAAAAACACACACACAAGCACACACACACACATAATCAAAAGACCGTTCAAGAGGATTTTAGAGACCTCAAAGCGCATACAATTAAAATCTTAAGATTTGTATTTTTTGATGATTTCAGTATCAAAAGTAAACTATAAACTATAAAAGTAAACTATAAGTATATTACTTTACTTATAGTTAAAACACAAATAAGCACCAAAATATTCGTATTTTAATATTTTGAAATAATAATAAATGTAAAAACAATTTGAAGGCCATTGTTCATTACGAATTTCATTTTATACAACTTTTTGTCCTAACATTTTTCTCTTTCGTATCATATATGATCCAAAAATTTTAAAGAATGTGAAATATGTACAATTAGATTTTTTCTTCAGTTTATTGACTTTACTCTATTGGTGCTATAGAGCACCAATTACAAGTACTGTAAACTTGTAATAGTGGTATTGTTTCCAGTGCCCAAACTTATAAGTATACACCTTAGTGTTGTTTTAGGGTCGGAAAGTATGGCTCATTTGTTATTTGACACCTGCTTTAAGGATAGACAAATCGTATTATCTCACTTAGCTGGACATTTGAATATTACTATAAATTCTATTCAATTTTGTTTTATATTCTATTCCAACAAATTCTGATTTATTTGATATTTACTTTAAATATTCTATAAGACAGAAATGACGCAAAATATTTCTCAGTATTTTGAACAAAAAAGTGCTCAACTTATTATTAATAACTATTATTATTATTATTATTATTATTATTATTATTATTTCGTTTCACACGAGAGAAACCGGAACAGGCTGATAATGATAAATATTTGTTTGAAATTTGGCAGTAGGTCTTATCTAGGAACCTTAGCATTACATCTTTATAAAATAAGTCTGGCAAAAGTAACTTGAAAGATAGATCACACGAAGTGAATTTGATGAGTAATACAATTAAAACATGTAATTATTTGATGTCTGGTTTAGACTAATTAGTAACGCAGCGTAGTCAGTTGAAGGAGTTATTTGTGGCAATGAATCCGAAGTTCCTTGTTTATGAATTCTTTGATTATGAGTCACAAATAAGTTACCTTATGATTACAATCAGTTATCATGATGCTAAATTGATCACTTTAGTTGGCATTCCCACTCTAAGACACCACTCTGAAGGTACTCATTAGCAGTCGACTTTGTAGTTTTGTTCTTTGAAGATTGTCTAAAAGAGATATTCAAAGCAATGAGAAAAGAATGATTAGCAACAGAGAAAACATTGGGAAAATACCTGGTGTTACTCAAGGCCGAATGATAAAGAAACACATGCACGATCTTCTTTTGTTTGCATATCACATACCACTTTTCGTTTTCCTCTGTAAATCCCCTTACAATAACACGCAAAAATTAATTCTACTTTTATTTCTGATGCTATTATCATCATTTAAAATAATTCCAATCGTTATATTAACGTTTTGTTGATGAATGGGGTCAAATGAAAAACATAGTCCTTTCTACATATTAATAATAAATTTTAATGAAATATACGTAAACCATTACCTTCTAATATATTATATATGTCAATATTAATGGTATAGTAGACCGGTGTCTTAAGGCCATAGGAGATTATTGGCCCAGGATTGATATTTTTACTATTTTCCGTAAGATTGTTACTTCATTCATGTGTGTATCAACACCTTTCAAGTACCCCACCATTGTCATTGAAAGACAAGAATCTAAGTATATAGTATTTTAAATTTTTGATCAGGATTCTTGTCTTATAAATAAGTATTCCCTTTTTCTTTTAAACAACAATATCGTTTTTAACAAATCATATTCCTAAAGATGTAGTTACTGTAGTGTCAAAGATTTTATAAAAAAAAAAATTTCGGAATAATTATTTATAAATTAACAAAGAAAAATAGCAGCCTGGAGTTGGTTGGCCCATTGCATGAAGTTAATTTACTAGCACTATGCCACGAATGATCACCAAGTCATAACTGTCTTATGAAAAGAAAATGTTTCTAAAATTAAGTTACACCTTTCTGAGGTAAAATCGATAAACAAACAAAAGTCTCCACACAAATGAAGTTTTATTCAACGCGTTTCGAACACTTTGTGTTCATCATCAGGAAGACACTATAATACAAATTATATCTAATCAGATATAAAATTATATAGATATAATTTGTATTATAGTGTCTTCCTGCTGATGAACACAAAGTGTTCGAAACATGTTGAATAAAACTTCATTTGTGTGGAGACTTTTGTTTGTTTATCCATTTTACCTCAGAATGAGTAAATACCACACAATTATGGATTGCAAAACTAATGTTTTAAGTTACACCTACATTAAATAAGATAAACAACATTTTTGTTATAGTCACTATCACACTACTTTAGTTTTCTTATAGAACTGTCTATTAATTTTTTTTAGCGATTATATTAGAAAATTGAGTAGTGTGAGTGTTTGAGACTTTTGAGGATTCTTGAGAGATAAATTACCAGCTAGCCCTAGTCTACCATAGAGATCATTGTCCCGGTATACAATGAAACCTCTTCTTTCATAGTTAAAAAAATCTAAGGCATTAATATGTATTATTATTAATTATCTAATATGGATGCAAAATAAAAAAAACTAATAGGCAAGAAATTTGGTTAGGATACGTCTAGAGTTTTATCTGTTGCCACAAATATAGAAGGCATTTCAGTTCTTTACTAAAGACAAATAGACAGAATGTTTTCCGATGTTTCCTGAGGTTTTTAAGACATTTATTAATTCAAAATAAGAATGCATTAATTAATAATAATTAATTGAATAAAAATTAATTTCGTAATTACTATTGTAGGTCCTTCTATTACAGAACTATAACATTTAAGTGATAGAAAATTTAACTGCTTATCACTCAAATATTAAATAGGAAAAATTTAATAGCCAATAAGAAATATATTTATTCTACTAGAATAAAAATATTATTCTCTAAGGACTACAAATTAGAGTTGATGAAATTATAATTTACAATTACCGATAGCGATTTGTAATTAAGGCATGGATAAGAGAAAGCTATGTTCAATCTGAAATGTTCATCAAAATTATACATTGTATGTAAAAATTAGCGGTAAACCATAATAGAAAATCTAAAATCGGACAAGATTTTATTCCGCCAACAAGAGCTGTTATCAGGTCTACAGAATACATGATGTGGAATTATTCTTTTGTTACTTACGAATTCTCTGTTTCTTTGACTCTGTCAACGGCCGTTAATAGACCTTGGTCCCATTATATTATTCCTTGGTTATACGCTGCTTTTGTTTTAATTGTTTACCGTGCAATCTATTTGGCTATGGGAAGTAACAAACAAAACTTATTGATCCAAAACATCATTCATTCAGGTTGCTATATTTAGAAGTCATACTATTCATCTTCTTCTTCAAATCCGATCCACGGGTTCATAATATTTCATCCTTAGCAATATATCTACCTCTAGGGTGTAATAAAGTAGAACGCTTGTCAGTCGTTCAGTCAGAGACATACTGTCAGTCGTTCAGTCAGACTCATACTGTCAGTCAGTCAGTCCAACTCTTCTGATGACTCAGTAATAGAAGACAGAAATCCACAATATACAATGATTTATGCCACCCGTAACACTCTAGCGTTTTCTTGTCTTCAAGATGTATTCATTTAAAATAAGTCTTCTTTTAATGACTTTAAACTTATTCCTTTAAAACAATCCAAAAGATTTAAGTAAATCACAAAAAGAAAATTCAAAAACTTACTTCAATATTTCGATGGATGATCGTTATAAGGCGAAGTGAACAAAACTGCAGATATATATATTTTTGCACTCTACATGACCTGTCATAGGTTTTCTGTTAAAAACAGCATACCAACCTAAAACTTTCCCATCGGGGTAGTAATGGAATGATTAAGCACCTCTAATAGCCTCTAACACTCAACTCCGAGTTTCGGCCTTCACGAGGCTACCCTGTTAACCTGCTACATGCAGGGACAAACGAAAGAGGAGGAGGAGGTGATCAGGAGCTGGGCCTTACCACCTTCGTTTCACAATCTTCCTAATCCCCAAATCCCCTCCACTTATACTAACCCCAATCTAAGGTGTTAAGTGATCCTTGCCGAAGGATGGATGATACAGGGGTTACTGTATTACGAACGGAGCCTCAAGGGTACCAGGCGACCCCTTTGAGTAAATAGCCTTACTCTGGTATGCGGTACTTTGCTGAAGCGGACAAAATACCACCAATAGAGATACAGGGATTTTCCCCTATATGATACTAAGGAGAAGCAAGTCCGGAGACCATCCTCCAGAAACACAGAGGATCCAAAAGCGCTAACTAGTGGGAGCCGACCTCCCACAAATGCACCTAAGGACCCGAAGAAGCCTGTCCGAAGAAGGAAAAAGGAAGTTACTTTCTCCTGAAACGTAGGGATCTTCAATGGATATTATCAATGATGGTTTGTGCAGATTCTGCAAAGAAGAGGAAGAAACACTGTATCACCTGCTGACTGACTGTAAGGCAACTTTGCTGCACAGAGGTAGGTGCCTAGGAACACTCAACAAAACCATAGAAAAACTTTTACCGCTGGAACCAGCAAAAGTGTTGATCTTCTTGGAGGCGCTGAAGCTAACTGCTGGGATACTTTAGTACAGAAGAGGGGAAGTACAATAGATTTTATGACGCAGTGCTATAGTCACCCTCAAATAATAATAATAAACAAATAATAATAACCTTCCCATCACCATCCATGCCAACAACCACAGACTCTTCAATTGTTACTATTGATTGTAGATTCTGTGACAGATCCCATTTGACTGTTTATGATCCTGTGGTATTTGCTGCCCAATCAAGGCAGGGAACTTGGTCTAAATTTAGGAAGATAAAGCTTTACATTTATTACTCTATATATATTATTAATTACCATGATTTGATTTAAAATTCGTTTATTGATTATTATTTTTTATTATTAGCATAATTAGTTTCACTCGTTTTATTATTTGGGTTATCCTGAGCTTTATTCATATGCATAAGAACCACCTCCTTTTTCCCTCTGTTACATTTTTAGCATGTACTGTTTGAAAACTTCTCATTTCATATTTTATGTATATACATTTCCTTCCTTTCACAAAAAATTATTTTTATTTTCAAACTGTTATTTGCTTCTTCACTGTGATGTACCTTATCAATTTAACCTCGTGTGGGCTAAACAGCAATGCTTCCTTCAAACCATCTTTGAACCACATGGTTTGGTACCCTTCTTTTTTTCCCTCCTGACAACCGTCAAACCGTATAGAGACTGCAAGTGTAGGTTTCTCATTAATTATTGTATTTATTCTGAAATCATTGTTTATATAAATCGTTGTAAATCGTTTTGTACAAAATTTTAAAAATAAAATTTTGTATAGGTAAGAGATGGAGTTATAAAATGTCGAATATGTTGATCTGTTTATTTATCTTTTCTGTTTCTTTGCAAATTGGATATATTCATATATACGTTAAAAAAAAATTGGGAAACACGAATGAAAAACAGATACTAACATTCAATATTTCGACCATTTTAACGATCGTCCTAAGGAAAGAAGTTGAGCGACGAAAAGACGAAAGTCAACTTATATATATATATATATATATATATATATATGACACAAAAAGCCGCAAGGAAGAATCAAAATGAAGAGATATATTATATATATATATATATATATATATATATATATGGGTATATGTGGGTAGGAAATCTTTTTTAAGAAAAAGGGGATTAAAATAAGAAGCAGCCTCTGCATTTACGACTTTTTTACTGATTGCATCGAATTTCCTCGCTATGTTCGTTAGTCAAAAGGTAATTTTCAAAAATAATAAGCCAGAGACATGCAAACAAAACTGCTACGAAAAGAAATATGAAACAACTTTATTAAAACACTAACACAAAAAAACAAGCTTTCGACCATACACTGGTCTTCTTCAGGTTAAAACTAAGTAACTAAATAATAATAAGTTAATAAAGTAATCTTTAAGAACTAAACACACAACTACAACAAAAGTAAATCATGAGGCAACCAATGAGACTCAAAAGGGAAACCAAAAGGTAGGTTTTTGGTAGGTTGAAAGGGCCTTGGACTCTCAACTGTTCTCAACCCTACTCGATTCTACCTCTTTAACAAGTTTAATAGTAATATCAAAAATTTTAAATCTTTGGATAACATTGAATTTTAATTTTGTATATTTAGGCTCAATATTTATATACAAATAAGAAGTATATATCAATATATCCTTATATACAATAAGGATATATTGTTATTACTTCAATATAAATATCTTCCAGAATGGCTAATCTATTAGTGCCATTGGCAGATATTGCAGTGCCGAAGTTTCTTTAACCAATATTTTTCTGGTTAGTTTAATTCCATGAACTTCCTCCATATGTTTCTTGGGTGTTCCTGTCGAGAGATGCATGATCAGATGCCTTGAGAGCTTCGTTGCAGTCATCCCAATATACCTCGAATTCAGGGTTGCACAGTCCCCCTGTGAAACAAGAGTACTGGTATACGAGGTGACTGCATTGAAGCTCTGGAGTGTCGACTTTAGGTACATTAAAGAGCACAAGGTCGATGGTCTTCTTGCTTTTGTAGTAGATTCTAAACTGCAGTCTACGTAACTCATTAGTCGGCCGTAAGTTATTCTTTATTAATTTTTGAAGAGCTCATCTATATTGTTTAAATGCACTATGCACATAGATAAGATGGTAGAAAATTAAAGACTCAAATGAGACTGTAGAATCAGCATTACTTTTGCGCTATTAATCCAAAAATGACTTTACAGCTTAAGACACTTCAGCGTTAGTGTACCCATTATTAACAAGGACCTGCATAGAGATTTCAATTTCTTCATGTATTAAGGTCCAGTCACTACACTGTAGTCCAGTGGACTACACTGAATGCCCTTTTTGTATAAGCATTGATGGTAGACTTACTGTATTTTTCTGGGCGTTTACTTCTTCCATTCAGGCAAAGTCCAGGTTTCAATGGCTTCTTATATACTTTTGTACTAAAATGCTGGGGGTTTTGTTGAATGAGGACATTTAAAAACGTCAGCTGTTCTTCTACAATACTTTTGATAGTCAATTTAAGACCTGAGAACTCTTCTAATCGTGAGCCTAGCTGTAAAATCTTCTCTTCACCATCAGTCAAAATGAAGATATCGTCAATGTATGTCGCATAGACAGTTCGCTTTTTAGTACCATTTTTTTACTTTTGTTGTATTTGTGGTGTTTAGTTATTAAAGATTAATTATTATAGTTTAGTTACTTAGTTTCAAACTGAAAATGACTAATGTATAGTCGATAGATTGTTTTTTTTGTGTATTAGTGTTTTAATAAAGTTGTTTCATATTACTTTTCTTAGTAGTTTTATTTACAAGTCCCTGGCTTATTATTTATGAAAATTACCTCTAGACCAACGCACAATAGCGAGGAAACTCGATGGAATCAGCAAAAAAGTCGTGAATACAGATGTTTCTGCATACTTCAATTCCATATATATATAAATATTGATAAAAGTATTGACTGTGGAATAGAAACAAAACTAAAGTTTATCAGGACTCGGTCAGTTGTTCAGGTTCCAATTAAACTCTCATTACCAACGTTTTGGTTTTTACTTAAAACCTTTCATAGGCCTACAAAACAGAGGAAATATAAGAAATAATTCAATCTCAAAAATCAAACATACTTAAAAAGGGCAATTAGTTACAAATAAGAAATTACAATAGAAATTTTGACAATAGGTTAGTGTGAAAACTTACACAAGTATTAAAATTTAAAAAAAAACTAAGTATTACATTAAACATGTTTTACTAGAAAAGGATTGTCTGTGGATTTTAACAATTGTCTAGTTTGAATGAACACGTGAAACTGAACTCAAAAACAAGCAATGCAACCAAATTTCACTAGAAACCAAAAAGTCACTAAAAAAATTTTGCATTGATCAACAATGTTTAATTTAAACTCCCAAATAAATAATATTTAAATTTGAAATATTACTTCTATAATTAACAGATGACTGATTATAGAGTTTAATTTGAACCTGAAGAACAGACCGAGTCCTGATAAACTTTAGTTATATATAATATATATATATATATATATATATATATATATATATATAATATATATTAATCTACGAGGTGTCAGAGCTTATTTTTCTTCATTCTGATTCTTCCTACGACATTTTGTCTCATATACATATCTTAGGTGTTGCTGGTCTGAATACTGGGCGGTGACTGAGTGTCGGCTTGGCGAGTAGCTGGTGGTTGGTCACCTAGTAGCTGCAGTGTGCGTGAAACCCCCGTGTGTTGACGATTAATTAATGGGTTGTGCTTCATGATTTTCATGGCTTCATATATTTGCAGTCTGGCTGGATCATTAATTTTCTTTAAAATGATGGTGTTTTGAACAAGGTCCTGGCGGGTGAGTTTTCTTCCATGTTCCTCGGAGGTGTGTCTAGCGATGGCTCCTGCTTGCAAGTGCATTGTCAGTCGTCGTGAGAGTGTGGTCGATGTCATACCGATATATTTTGAATTGTCTATGAGCTCACAATCTCCGATATTGCAGTTATATTCGTATATGACATTGGCCTTTTGTATCTCCGGGATGACTGCATCTGGGCTATTTTTCATTATCAAGTTAGCAGTGGTTCTACTTTTATAATAAATATGGACTTGAAGACGTTCATTTTCGTTATTACATTTAACATTCCTGCGGATAATTTGTTTCAACACTCTCTCGTCTTCTTTATACGCCTCTGTGTATTGATTCTTATAGTACACCTTATGGACTGTGCTACTTCGGTCGATTGTTTGATTAGCATTGTTGGACCGGGTTTTGTCCATATTATCGCTAGACACACCTCCGAGGAACATGGAAGAAAACTCACCCGCCAGGACCTTGTTCAAAACACCATCATTTTAAAGAAAATAAATGATCCAGCCAGGCTGCAAATATATGAAGCCATGAAAATCATGAAGCACAACCCAATAATTAATCGTCAACACACGGGGGTTTTGCGCACACTGCAGCTACTAGGTGACCAACCACCAGCTACTCGCCAAGCCGACACTCAGTCACCACCCAGTATTCAGACCAGCAACACCTAAGATATGTATATGAGACAAAATGTCGTAGGAAGAATCACAATGAAGAAAAATAAGCTCTGACACCTCGTAGATTATATAAAGAAGAGTAAATAAATAAAGAAATATATATATATATATATATATATGGTATATGGGTGTGTGGGTATGGGTATGTATGTATAATCACTATAATGCTAATAATAATTTATGATGTTTCCAAAGAGTAATTGAGAGGTATAACAGATACTTCTATAGTGGGTTCAACTTTAGTCATCTACTACTAAAAATAAAATGTATGAATAACTAAAGGTTGAATCCTTCCTCCAACGCATAATAAATATAAAATTCTTTTTATTACTTTTGAATATATAAGAACCGTATAGAGGCAAAATTTACTAAACATAAATAATGTAATGTCTATCTTGTAAAGGAATAGTCATTTATTTGTATAAATAAGAAGAAGAAGAATTACTAACAATCTAAATGAAATATTCATAAAAATGTTTAAAAGAGCATTAAAAATATTAAATCGTTCTTGATTTATGAATTAAAGTAATTTATGAATGACTTGTTTAAGTCATTAAACAGTCAAAACAGAATAAAGCTTTTGTTTCAATAGTGTTGCCTTCTCAGAACCTACCGCAACCGAGGTCGCGATTACTACGAGTAGCTGAAGACAACAAAGGGAAGCAACAGACAGCGCGGAGAGAGGGGGAGGTGTGCTAGACAGATCGGGTTCAGTTCGCGATGGAAGCCAGCGAGAGCAACAAGTCCGAGGACAAGCAAATCTTGTGGAGGAGTCAGAGCGTCAAGTCGCCCGCGCGGCCCCAGAGTCACCACCACCACGAACCCATCACCTCAGTCCTGCACAAGTTCCGACGGGACGTCGAAGACAAGTTGAACACGCAAAGCACTCATATTGAAAGCTTAGCCAGCCAGGTCTCTGACTTGACAGATTCCCTAGCCATCTGCTCTAACCAGTATGGCATTCTCCTCAACAAATACATTACCCGGGCGATCGAGCATAAACCAGCCATACCTGTCCATCACCACCAACCTACCGAGACAAAAGCAAACGGCACCAGCGTTAAGAAAAAGGTATTTATATAATAGCATTCACATACAAAGACATTCACAAAAATAATATATATATACAGTTTAAAATATTAAAGAACGTTTTCAAATAAACCCTTTGTGCCATTTGTTCTGTGAGACATATGATTGGCGGTTGACAGTAAGCAGATAATAAAGAACACGATGCAATAAAAGTAACGCGACTTTAGTTTGTTTTAATAATTTTTTAATTAATTATTAATTAATTAATTAATTAATTGTTTTGATTAATAATTTTTTTTAATTAATATTTCATATTATTTTTAAGTTATGTTTTATTTTTTTTAATAAATAACTGTATAAAATGTAACAGATCTGTAAAGGACAAAAACAATCACTTTTTACTCTACAATAAATTTTATGGAGCAACATTACTAGATACATTTAATTTGTTTAGCCTATTTGCTAACTAATACTTTCACATCACGATTTAATTCATTTAGGGGTAACTTACTGAGGGAATGTGTTTTTATTTGCTTACCTGCAGTACTAAGAAAACAGTAATTACAACACTAACACTTTCCAATTTAAAGAACATTATATATATTCCAGCTTAAATTTAGTAATTCGCTTTTGAAGATAAAACCTTTAGCGTTATACAACAATAATTCTTCATGTATTTGTAAATTCTTTTTTCTTCTTTTTCATTAAGGTTGGCAAAGTAATAAACAATCACGTAATTTCCTATTATTCATAATATACTTAATCATTTTATTCAGAATATTAGAAGGCCACAATATAGTTCAAAAATTCTTTATTAAAAGAAGGTTTTTATTTTATTTTTATTTTATTTATTTTTTTATTTTAATGATATAAAGAATCACCAGTCCCTAGCAGATATCGTAAAAAACTAAGGTATAATGTTGATTTAGTAATTACACAAGATTTATATTTTACGATCAATTATGACCCTTTTATATCATGACCATAAATTAATTTCAAATATTTTGATAGATTTTTGAAGTCAATAGATGTATATTTCATATAATTTTTCTGATATCAATGATTCTTTTTTGGTATGCACCTACCGGTCACTCTCTTTTAATTACCAGTCCATGTAATAATGAAATTCTAATGTAAAATTATCTTTGGTTAGAATAATTATTATTTTTTGTTAGTCTAGAGAGTCGATAATTTATTTCATTTAAGTTTCTCAAATAATTAATATGTTTGATAACAAGTTTTTTACTTTTACCTCGTAGGACGTTACTATATAAGCCCTAAATAACTTACTATTCACGCAGAAAAGTGTCCATATATAGAGTCATTACATTTAACACTGTTCTCTAGGTTGGAAGTGTGGCTCATTTGTTGTTTGGAACCAGTTTCAGTTATAACTCAGCTCGATTACTGTCCCTTGCGGCGCCGTTAGTCTTCAACTTCGACATAGTCGAGATTATTTAGATTACAGTCTGAAACGATTGATTGTACACATTCTCAAGGGTTTGTGTCAAAGTGAATCCCAAACTGCCGAAATCCAGTACCATCCAAAGCAAGTAGGAACGACTCTGAAATTAAGTTAACTAAATACTACTACAACTAATAATAATAATAGCCATTTATTCCCCAAAAAAATTACAACTTGTCAATAAAAAAAATATTTCTTTTGTAAACTTGTGCATTTATATGTTATAACAGGTTTTTTTTTTCAATTGTAGAACTAGACGCACTTGTGGGCATAGGCCTCTGCCAACACCACCAATTTCCTTCTTTCTCGAGAGACTCTGAACCACACTGGTCCCGCTCTTTCTTTAAATGCCTCTTCCCATCTGATTTTTTGGCTTCCCACTTTTCTTTTAGCTTCTCTAGAACATCACTTAGTTATTATCTTTGCCTATATATCGTCCTTTATCCTCATGACATGTCCAACCCACTTCCATTTTAGTGCACACGCTGTAGTCAAAATATTTTTTATTCCTGGTTTTCTATTTATTATTTCACTCCTTATTTTCTCCTGTTTCTTAATCCATAATATTCTTCTTTCTCTAGATTGCTCTTTGTATGGACCGGAGTTTCCTCATATTCCTCACGGCTGCTATCTACGTTTGAGTGTCCATACAATCAACGTATGGACACTCAAACGTTGTCGAAGTCGGTATAGTCGAGATTATTCAGATTACAGTCTCAAACGATTGATTGTACACATTCTCAAGGGTTTGTGTCAAAGTGAATCCCAAACTGCCGAAATCCAGTACCATCCAAAGCAAGTAAAACGACTCTGAAATTAAGTTAACTAAATACTACTACAACTAATAATAATAATAGCCGTTTATTCTATTATTACCGGTTCATGTAATTGTAGAAGGTAATTGTATGAATGTAATTGTATATTCATACATATACATATGTATAATTTGACATATACATATAGGTCAGTGCAGCAATCACACACTCTTCTAAGACCCCCTTTTTCTGGTATAATTAATCTTCCGGTCTTCTAATATGTACCTCAGCCTCCAATACCTCCTCCAGGTAATGCCAATTCTTCTAAGTACTTGGGCAAGATATATCACTTCGTCCGACCATTTTACACTCTTATTTTACAGTTTAATATATTTTTGCCAACCGTGTCATTAAGAAAGTTTCTTTTCTAAATTTATTTCACGTTCCGCCTTTTTTTCGGCTCTTTGTAGATCATTTATCTTTTTTCCTAGGTCCCTTGTGTTGGAGACTATTCATCATAAAACTATATCATCAGCAAATCTCAGTTCTCTTAAAAATTTACCATTGATTCTGATAATGTTCTCTTGATTCCACCTTATTTCTTTAAAAACTTGCTATAGAATACTGTTGAATAAATCTGATTAAAATGGATTACCCTGCCACACTCACCTCTTAATAGGAAAGTAAATTCTCTGCTTTTCCAATGATATCCTGGAAATACTGTTCTTACAGATATTGTAAATCAACGTAATGAGGTGTGGTGAATGCCTTAGGTTAGAAGAGCCTCTATCATACACTTGTGTTTGATGGTATCAAAGGTCAGTACTGTGTCACTACAGATGGAACGAAATAGTTGTCTTTTTCAGTATAATAATACTTTTCCAATAGTGTAAGTTCATGAAATATTCATAGCAAAACTATACTTAGTTCCTTGAATCACTGAAAAATTGGATTAAAATTAGTTACCATTTGGACCCAAAATTGCATACCAGTATTCTTTCCATGATTCAATATTACCTAAAAACAATGGAGTTCTTATATGAATGAAAACTACATGTGTGACGTTAAGATTTCTTAAAGGCTCAAACACATGGATTGATTGCAACACTTCTGTAAGACAACCGGTCATTAAAGTCTAGGAAACTCTATACATATAGAGTGGCCTTCACTTAACATCTCTATAAGAAAACGCAGAATCAACTTGTCACTTAATTTAAGTCGCTAAAAATATAGGCGAAATATCAAACTCTTTAGCAAAGTATTTTCAAAATCATGAAAATCAGTTTTGATTGCGTGGTTTTAATGTAGTCTTATCTTTTCATCAATTCTAAGAATATTAGATTCATTGTTCTAGTGAAATCTAGCATGTTATATCATACAGAGCGCTTGAGTCTCAAAGGGGTCGTGTTTACTGCGATGATATTTGTTCTATTGTACTTCCATTTGTCATTTCTTTGTTTTTTAAGTTTTTGTTTGACACTGTATTTCCCCTTTGATTACAGGTAGTATCTCTCACTTCTATTGGAATTAGATTATTTGACAAAAACCTTTTATCTTCATAAATAGAATTTTATCTTCTTCAATGGATGGATATGAATGACCTCTTCCAGATGGATGTGAATTTTTGTATGTTTATTTCAGTTGGGTAAGGGTGGTTAGGTCAAGAATTTCCGATTAGATATGGCACTTAAATATCTAATACTTGATTGTTAACAATCCAACAAGTACAGCAGATTATCTATTATTACAAGTTAAGTTTTCACTTTTTTATAGGGATTCCTTTTGCTGGAATCAGAATTTCTTGATTATTTTATAGTGTAATAAATGTATTTTGTCATGAAATGTCATTATTTTTTAGTTAACCGTTTAATAAGAAATAATACATTTTTGGAAATCATAAAATATACTACAACGGCTCTATACATCCAGTTATTTTGACCAAGAAGTATTTACCTCATCTTTTCATAAGGTGAGATCATAAAACCATTATGACCCCTTAAATGGTGTTAACTTAATGTGCACACATTAAGTTAAGTTAAGTTAAAGTTAATTTAACTTAATCCCTTAACTTTCATGTGCCTGTAAACTTTTCGATGCACACTTACACTTATTACCTACTCTTTTATGGTAATATTGAAACGTGCAGAAGGTAATATGTGTATTATTTCTGTCTGTGTGTTATTCTATTCGTTCTATCAGCAATAACATGTGATATTTGTAGTAAATAAGGTCTTCATATGCTTATGAAGTAAATTCACGAAGTAAGCTTACGAGATATCCATTAAAGAGCAAATCCACAGTAGAGTTCCAAAAATATACGCCATCAAAATAACAAAATTCATAAGGCTGATACAAATAACTTGTGTATTCAAACGTTTGACTTATAGAATGTTAACAATAGTTCAACGTAGGCGTACTCAGTACAAAATACCCGACGTTACCAGGGTTGCAGATTATGCCCCGGAGTTTTGTTATGGGTGGTAGATCCCAAAAAAAAGGACCGTGATCAAAATCAAAATACCGTAGTTAGTTCCACCGAAAAAAGTTATATAAGATCCATATGTTTCTTTGTATCTAAATTTCTCCAGTTTTATTTATATAGCAAAAAGACAACTTTCAACTTTCAACCGTAACAAGCCGTCTTCGTCAGAGTCGAAAACCGAACTGAACGAAGTCCGCTTCAATTCAGACGAAGACCGCTTGTTACGGTTGAAAGACCTTAGTCTTGTTTTCCCGTTTCATATTGTGGTTTGATCATTGATTGCTATTTCATGTGTTTATGTGAAATCTTTATTATATATATATATATATATATATATATATATATATATATATATTTGTATCTCAAGACATTACTACAATTATTGTACACTTATATAACTGAATTACGGGATGTTAACCACCCGTCACTACCTATATTAAAATCATTTTTTATGCTATTCCTATGTTTTATGTAGATATAACAATTTAAATTTTAATAATATTTAGTCAGGGGTTTATGAAGAAATATAAATTCCTAAATTAACAAAGTGTACTATATTCGAATCTATTTTAGCGGAAAATTGTAAAGGTTAGCAAGAAACTACACAGCCCACCCTCGATTAAAATACTATTTTTGTGTTATAGTATATTACTGTAACTTTTCTGAATCCATAATTTTGTTTGTATACGGATTTTTCAAAGAAAAGCTAGTATTCTCCTTCTAATTCCGATCAATTCCCTTTCTTTCTAAATCTCCTACATTGCTATATGTATATATATATATATATATTCGATTGAATTTGAATTTCATATATCAAATATTATAAACATTAGTAACGTTCTCTTCAAACTTGATACTTTCATTACGAGAACAATAGCCTCTTCTAAGAGGGTTGACAGCTAGCGAATAGTTTTTAACTTTTCTTACTGTACTCCTTTGTTTTCCCAATCATCCCTTTCTGGACATTAGTCCTTTCCTGCGCTTTCACTCTTTTAAAATACCACTCTTCCCTCCCACTCTTCTCAACCCCTCACCAGATGTTTTCTGCATCTAGTGTTTCAGTTGGGTTTTTGACTCTAACGAAGATGCTTGTTACGGTTGAAAGATCTTATTATTGTTTCCCCATTTCATATTGTGGTTTGATCATATATATATATATATATATATATATATATATAATGCTTGTTGTTTCATGTCTCAAAAAATATTTCCATGTAATTAATTAGACTTCTGTTCACTCAGTACCACACACTATATCCAAGCGATTAGACGTGATTTGAATAAATTAGTGGTAAAATGACTGATAGCTATGTTTAAAGTAATATATAATTAATTAGTAAATTAAAAAGAGCCAATATTAAGGAAGGACTGATTAGTTTTGATATAAAGCCTTTTTTTTTTCAAAAGTACCTTCACCTGGCCTCTCAAGTTGTCAGCAAGTAGACCTGGTTAATTCATTTCTTTCCATACCTACTAGTACAGTAATCTAGTTAATTAAACTATGTGTAGATGATTATCATTCTAATTCAAAAATAACTTTTTGAAACAATAATTTGATATTGTGACGAAAAATTGCTTACTCCTCCTTATGTAATTATAAGAATTTTTTAAAGTAAAATGTTAATTTTAATTCTACTTCATCTAGTTAAATGGTTCCTATATATTGAGGATGCATTATCGCTGTGATCTAAATCTATAAAATAGGACCCTGTTTTAACAAAATTAAATTATTTAATTTAAATTGTTATTAAAGTGTCACGAATCCAATTCAGAATCAATTTCTTAATATTGAAATTAGAAATACTATTTACATTGGTCACCTCTTAGAATATTCCAGCTCTTATACTAATAAGCTTCAGAAAGTGCCTTAAGTTCTCGAGTAAGGCAACAGACATCCTTTTAAAGCAGATACAGTTTTGCCTCAACATTGCCTCTCATTTCCAATTTTATTACTGACGGTTAGAGATTAATTTTTATCACGTGTTACACTGTTATATATTGTGCTAAAGTAAATCAAGAATCTACCAGGAAAATCTCAAATAACAAAGTAACGGTTTTTATTTCAAACCATATGATAGCCCTAGAAACCGGAATATAAAGTATCTATATTATCAGTCAACAAATACACATAAAAAATGTATTAATACAATTTGTGAAGAGCAAAATAATAAAATAAAATATATTTATTATAGCTCAATTACAGAAGAATATAAACTCATTGAATAAGAAAAATTACGAACTTTTACATTACTTTAGAAGTAATAATGCTAGCCGTAGCAGATGGACTTTTCCTTTAATATCTAATGTTAATACGTATTTTTAAATATATATATATATATATATATATATATATATATATATATATATATATATATATATATATATATATATATATAGTTCAATATAGACAAAGAAACACAGAGAAATCAAAAGAACACACTTACAATCTCTAATTTTTGGTTTGAACCATCTTCAGGAGAGATAAGAGAGGGAAACCAAGCGCACTGGTTTAGAGACGGTTGGACTCCTCTGACGGTTCAAACCGAAAATTAGAGACTGTAAGTGTGTTCTTTTGATTTCTCTATGTTTCTTTGTCTATATTGAACTATATTTGTCCGTTTTGGATCGTATTTCCAACGAAAAAGTATAAATATACATTTATATATATATATATATATATATATATATATATATACATATAAAAAGATTTCACATAAACACGTGAAACAACAATCAATGATTAAACCACAATAAGAATGGGAAAACAAGACTAAGATCTTTCAACCGTAACAAGCGGTCTTCGTCAGAGTCAAAAACCCAACTCAGTTGGGTTTTACAGACTTAACACAACCTGCTAAAACAAGCAATGTAAACTTTAAACATTGTAAATTGTAAATTTTCTATTTAGACTTGGTCATTTCTCAGGTTTAAATTAAACTCTCATTGCTAACGTTTTAGTTTTTATTTAAAACCTTTTTCATAGACTCATATCACATCCATATATTTTGTGTGATATGATTAAAACACACCATTTATATATTAATATTGAAAACTGTTATTTATATATAACATTTACATAATACACATATTTTATCAAGTGATTACTATATTATTGAATTTGTTATATATATAAATATATATATATACTATATATAACGAGTTCAAATTTCAAGATAAGTAACACACAGAGTAAAGAAACACAATTACAAACTCAAATTTTCGGGCAATCCGTATTCAGGAGAGAAAGGGAGACCAAGGACGTTGTAGACGCAACGGCAACATATATAACTCATATATACTACAAAGATATATATCTAAAAGTTTACACATATATATCAAATATATATATCTCTTAAATATATCAAATTTCACCATTTTCATCAAATGCTGCAACCTGTAAACTGGTAATTAGTTAACTTACAGTAAAGATAATAAAAAATCACTCTATATTTTTTTTAAATTTTAATTACAGATATATATTTATAACTATTGTAAAATGGAATTCTAAATAACTTCACGGCTAAATTTGATTTATTATTGTTTAGACGGTTTCGTGATCTAATTCTGTTCATAACAGAGTAATACGCCGTCCGCAGAATTAATGAGCTTGTAGCACTAACAATATTATTAAAAACATTGTATTCACCAAACAAACTACAAGGCTATCAACAATTTTAATTATTCCTACAAAATTATAGAGGTTTTCAAAAAGAGTTTTTATTACTTATTCTTTTTCCTCGTAAAGCAAAATGATGGTTTTAAAATTGTTATCAAGGACTTGCACTTGTTTAGTTTATCACACCTATTCAATGACTTATATTTGTAATTCAAACCAAAACGTTATTAGCTTAATCGAGTAAAGTTAAGAAAAGTCCAAAGCTAATTCCGGTAAGTTATTGCTTTGCTTATAAATAACAAAGTAGTTTGCATACAGCTGATAGCTTGTCATTATCTGATACGTGTTTGGGATGTTCATCTGGGTTAAACCACCGAGAGTGATTAATAATTATGCATTCGAGAGCTCCACAGGAATTAATTATACCCATACTGCAAGACTTTTCAAGGTTATATTTATGTGTTCATTGTAAGGTCAACATAGGGAAACCCTCATGGTCAGAAAAACTTTTCTTTTCTTTATTACGTCCAATGAAATGACATGCAATTTTGATTTCATTGTCGATCTATTAATAAAAACAGGAAATCCCTCCACTTAAATTCCTTGGTTGATGCATCCTAATAATCCATTTACGGAGAATACTTAATCTAAGTGGGCTATACGCAGGAGAGGTGGCGAACAAGTGAAGGGGAGCTTGATCTTCCCTCCCATACATATGGCAGTTTGCACTGATTTCAAGCATAGTATGCTTCAATGTCTTCTATGTCTTCAGAGACCAGTGGGAACTCATAAAACATTCTTCTATTTAAACTTAGTGATTCCAAAGAGGAAAACCTTATTTCCACTACTGTGACCCTAAATAAACATATTGGTCAGGCTTTTGCCACAAGTCAGTCGATTCATCATCAGTTTCCATACATTAGAAGATGTCTGGTTTTGACAGTAGAAAGAGCTGGTCTAGACCCAAAAATAGGTATATAGGTACTTTAAATTTAACTTGGAAGAGATCGCTGTGTTTGAAATGCTCAGCTTCTATAAAGTTTATTTGTGTGGATACCAAAATATGTAAATGTCCTCACAGTAATTGATCCCCGAGAAATGAATTATTGAGTCATTTGCGTGCAGCCGGCAGTGAAATCCAAATCTATGTTTAGCAAGCCTGTTTGTCTCCTCGCCACCGTCAAGGCCACGCAGTCCGGGGACCCATATCAATCAGTCATTCAGAACTGCTGCTGTACCTCCAAAAAACTGTGTCTGTCGTTTAGAATGTAGCCAATGTGATTCGTTATACGTAGGTCAAGCATCTACCTTGCATAGCCACCGTTTAAACAGTCACTGAACTTCTATCAACAACCACTTCCATCTTCCCAACGCCATTCATGCCAATAGTCACGGACTCTACTATAATGAGGTTGCAGATTCTGTGACAAATCCATTCTAATTGCAAAAATCTCACTCTACGAGCCTCCGAGGAAGCCCTTTCTAGTCCATAGAAGCTTTGTTACTTAGTACCAGATTACGCATAGCGCTCCTAGCTAAATCTAAAAAGATAATGCTAAATCTAAAATTAATTAATAACTTAATTGTTTTTGCATTTATTTTTTATTATGTGTAGACCAACCGTCTCTACACCAGAGCGTTTGTTTTTCCTCTCTTATCTCTTTTGATGACGGTTCAAACCAAAAATTATAAACTGTAACAGTGTTTTTCAATTTATCTATGTTTTTACCATTATTGAACTATATATATTATATATATATATATATATATTGATAAAGGTATCGACCATGAAGTTGTAACAAAATAATATTTTATCAGGACTAGGTCAGTTCTTCAGGTTCAAATTAAAATCTCATTTTCCAAAATTTTGGTTTTTATTTAAAACGTTGTTCATGGGCTTACAAAACAGAGAAAATTTAACAATTCTGTAATATCTTATATAATGTTTTAAATATTTTAAATTTCTTCTTGTTTATATTTCTCTGAAAAGGTTTTAAATAAAACCCGAAACGTTGGCAATGAGAGATCAATTTGAACCTAAAGAACTGAAAGAGTCTTGATAAAATTTTACTTTATAAATATATACACATATATAAATGTGTGTGTGTTGTGTGTGTGTGTGTGTGTGTGTGTGTGTGTGTGTGTGTGTGTGTGTGTGTGTGTGTGTGTGTGTGTGTGTGGCTAGTAAAATTGTCAGCAGTATATCTTGTAAGCAAATTTTATTGAAGCAATATGCAGTTTCCGCATTCACGACCTTTATTATATGTGTTCACGTTTCCTGACGGGAAGTTCCCAAAGAAGTTGTCCAAGGACACACAAAATACTGCTTTCGCATGATAAGTATATTGAGCAGTCAAATTAATAATTTTGAAATTAAAAAAACTCAAGCTTTATATTTTTGTAAATCATTTTCAGGTTAAAGGCACTACTCAAAGAGCTAATTTACCTAAACAAATTAAATAAACCGATGAAAACAATTGAAAAAAAAGTAGAATAAATAAAAGCACAGTATTGTTGTATTCTATATTCAAAAAACGCGCTGATAGTGTAGGTTACCAGACTGTTGTTCAGTTTCCCCATGCCCAATCAGCCATTGGTTCTCCTTAATGACTTTGAAGGAACTTTCAAAGGTTCATTAGCTCGGAATAATACAACCATGGTTTAACTGAATATTCATTGAGAACTGAACATCTTTGTTATAATATCTATACATATCCCGTCCAAACGGAAGATAGTCAGAAGACCAGTATAAAGGTCATGAATGCGGAAGCTGCCGTACACATTAATGTAATAGTAGTTATATACATTTATACATATAACAATAGTTCACAGTGAACGATATGAAATTAAAATGAATTTCTAAGCCATGTGAGAAACTTAGAAATATAACTGAGATTTACTTACCAAAAACAATTGGATTTTGTCAGAGTCTCATGCATCTTGTTTTCGGGGAAAAGTCTTAGTCAAATTTCTGAATTTCTTACTATGATATTAATATCTACTTGTAGCAGAACATAAGCAAAGGTGCAAAAACATCCTCAACTACTTTTTTCTTTGTTATATTCATTATAAGCAGAATAAATAGAGAGTCGCTAAGTGCACCGATACAGAAATGGTTGAAACCCAACCTGCATCATTACGCTTAGTCACTCTCTATTTATTCACCTGATGACGGTTGATTTGAAACCGACAGTGTAAGTCTTTCCTTTTCCCTGTATCTTTACTCATACTGAACTATTTGCGTCGTTACTCAACTTGGTTCGTTTACATTACATTTACTGTTGGTTCAAAATATATATAACATATAACAAGTTTCATAGCATAGCCGTAAAATAAAAACCAACGTCTAAACTACAGAAAAAAATTCAAAAATAGTGCTAAGATTTTTCACTATTTAGTTAAATCTTAGACTCATTTCTGAATATATATATATATCTAATTAATAATAAATATTATAATTATAAATATTATAATTAAATAAAACGCTCCAACGGACTTTTAAATAAAAACCAATTAAAAAAGATAGCGCACAGATAGACACAGGAATAACTCACTTCTATATTTCGACCATCGTCGTCATCAGGAAGCGAAGGGTCCTGCAGGAAGGCAAAACGGTGACTCTGCCTGTATATATATATTATATATATATATATATATATATATATATATATATATATATATATATATACAGAAATCGATCTCAGATTCACAAGTTTTAACTATTTTTGAAAGATATTCTAATTTGTTTGTTATTTTTCTTATGTTATTTCCTACTAAAGAAAGCAACTTTCCAAATTTCATGTTATTTATTCACTGTTTATCATTATAATAACATTTACTAATTGAATTAAAATAAACGCTAAATAAACTTTTTGGAAAAAAAATTGTAAAACAGTCATTATGATTCAAGGTTATCTTTATTTCAAGAGAAACCTACTATTTAGTCATAATTTTCATGTGTATAGATTGTATAATAATTGCCGCAGAAGACATTCCTTCTAACAGCACGCTGGTAAAAAGCAATCAGTTTCATTTCCCATAGTTGGGTATTTGTTCATTGTTTAACATAATATTGCACAACTTTTCTCCTCCAAACAAACATTTTATAGTGACTGCACTTGCTCAGCACTGAGATATAATGAATCCCTGTGGTATAATGATTTGAAGGGTTTATTGGATTTAGTTGTTATTAGTGTATTTCTCTAACTAATTTAATATAAATTGGATTTATTCTTAATAAATTATAATCAATAATTATCATAAAACAAAATTCAGTTGCCGTTTTATCAATACAATTTTCTCTTTACATTACTTACGATCAATATTGCAGTCAAAGAATAACTTTCTAACTCCTCGTATTCTGTCTAAGCTACAACCACCTTGTTATTGTACATGTTAGTTATATAAATTATATTAAAAAAATATTAGGAAATAAGAAAGTACTAAAGGAACATAGAGACTAGTCAAATGTTCTTACTATTTGCCATTGAGAGAAATAATAAATTCTCTCAATTCTCAATAAATTCTATTCAAAAATAATAAGCTTACAGAAAATTTAGAAGAATTTTTATTTTTTTATACGGTAAGAATAAGATTTTATATGACATATATTACATAAGATTATAAAAGATATGAATATGTTGTGTGTATTGTTTCATTTGTCAAGAAATAGAAGGACTAGTTTCGACAAAGCAGTTATAGAAAGAATTATACGATTTTTGAACTCTCTAAAAACACTTATCATGTAATTTAAATTTAAAAGTGAACCAAGTATTTTATATTGCAGCATTTAGCAAAAAAAAATTGGGCAACAAAATCAATGGAGTTAGATGTTTTTTTTAAAATAAATATTCTTTAAGTTTGAAAATTATTGTAAAACAGCAGACATGAATTTTTATAAAAAAATTCAGAGATGATACATAGTAATATAGTATTATTCAAAATATTATTAGAAATTACAGAATAGTAGAACATATTATTAGTACACTCCATAACTGTCATTAGATGTGGAGTTTCCTTTACGTTTTGCAGCTTTATATACTGAGCTCAAACTTGTTTTACTTCTAGAGATACTTCTCATTTAGTATGCGGGTAGATGGGAGTCACTTTTTGGAAAGGAGCAAATTATGATAAACGCAAACTAAATTAAAATTAAACAATACCTATTTGCTGTAGTATATGACACCTAAAAATACTTGTATCTATACAGGATTTGTCTGTACATTGGGTAGAACCATTTCAAGTTATCTTTACTTTCTATACATTAGAGAAACCTAATCTCTCCTTAGAAAAATTTCTGCTTGTTTGGTATTTTTATTTCAAAAATATAGAGGTATTTTTAAGTGCCTAATACTATTGCAATAAGTATTGCTATTGTGTAGCTAGCCAAAAATCCATATTGTACAGCTTAAACGTCAATAACTTCACTTCGACATTGAAATTACAATGCATTCAAATCTTATCTTTTAAGTTAGACATACGCAAATCTACTATCAAAGTTTCAGCTCGTTATAACTTATGGTCTCTGGCTGAATTTGCTAGTGACAAAACTTTTTGCACAAACAAACATTTCTTTTATTTATATATATTATGTAGTTGCTCAAATTATAGTGTTACTAAACCAATGTTACTGGAACATTTTTCTGTGAGTTATGACCCCGTTTTTTTCTACCGTCAGTGCTTCACAGATAGTGATGTATTACCAGTGACTATAAAAGCCAGTTATCCGTCACTTGTCAGTTATTCGTCTTGTCTAGTTTCAAAGGGGATGATATAGATATTTAAAAATTACCTGACGTTCTTCAGGTTTAGCCAGACGAGGATAAACAGCTTTCATTCTAGTTGTTATGAATTAGTACAAAATGTTCACATTAAAACAGTCATATGTACCTATTTAATGACATCAGTACAGAAACTTATATCACATCAGATGCACTTACTTCATTATCACATCAGAAATAGTGGAATCTTTTCATTTATTACGTGCATTAACGATATTTTCCTATGCTCATTAAATAATTTATAATCTGTATTGTTATCACATAAGGTAAAATAATATAATGCATTCTAAAGTTCTAAATCCTCACTCCATATTAAAAACAATTACTATTGTAATTATATGAGAAAGCAATTAAAATAAGTTTAGGGCGCTAAAAATATTCTTTTATTACATGTAATATAGTTTGAATAGGAAAAAATGCTCCTTGAATTATTTCAAGGTCTCATAAATATTGTGATTGCAATGTTCTAATAACTGTCGTAAAAAAAACTTCCGTTCTCAGAGAGACAAAAATGATCTGATGTGAAATTTTTATTTTTAATAGTTTCAGATAATTTTTTAGTTAAGTGGAGTGACAAGAATGATGACCTTTTAGATTTTCCTCGAAATGAAGGTACCTTCCATTGTTTTTCCTTAATGTTGGCTATTCTTTTTTAGAATTATCTGATTTTAAAGTACTTTGTATTACAGCAGTCATGTTCACTTCCTTGAAAAAAAAAAAGAAATAAAACCCCTTCTGTTACCTTGAAAATAAATCTTGGTATCCCTGAGTTTGGGCTTACTGGATCGTGACAAATTGCGACAATGTCTAACATACATAATCAGGATGACCATGACCAACTCCTTGACAACAGAGTCGAGATTAGGAGGGGTGGGGAAGCTCTGAGGCAGCAGAAAAAAAAGCCAATGAACTATGTAGAAATATGTACAATAGTCTAATGACAGTTATGAATAGTAAGATGATCATGGTAGAATAAATATTGATTTGGTCGTAGATTGCTGAAAGAATTCACAACCACTGCGAGAACAGAAAAAAAAGAATTCACATGAAATTGACAACAAATATTTCCATCGTGTTAAAACAAAACTAATTTAATCATTAAAAGAATTTTAGAATTTTGCAAGTCCAACTAATTTTGTGCTAATTTCATTTTATCATAAAATAAAAAAAAATGTTGCTTTACATAGATTTATAACCTTTACCAGTATCAAACATTGATTTTAACATAAACAAACACAACAACAATATGAAACAGACATGTAACTTTGATTAATAAGGATTGACTGTAAAACACGTTTGCGATACACGGTTAATAATTTAAAAAACCACTTTTTATGCATTCTATTGAGGAAGCTTGGAAGATAAAATCTTCTGACGTAAGTTGACGTCCATTGAACTTAATTAGCACCATAATATATAATGTGCTGATCTTAAAATAGCAAACTAATTAGACCATTTAGTTAGGACAAGCACATGTGAGAAAAATCGAATAGACAACAACTAACTGTTTTACATGTTTATGACCTTTTGAAATATTATAAAGTGTGTTCTGTATTTATAATTAATATAGTTTATGTTCACATAATAAAGATCGTTAAAAGGTGAATTAACAAATAATCGTACAATTGATATCACTATAGTAAATTAACAGAAATCATTCGATATAATCTCAGCCTTACATTCCCAATATCTTCTTATATCGATATTAATCAGTGTATTTGATTTCCAGATTATATTCCACTCAATCAAATTATTTGCTTCTTAAAATATTTTTCTCTTCTTTGCAAATATTTTTTGAGATAGCACTTATACCATCTATTAATGTTCGCCGAGTTCGCCCATCAGTTAAGGAATTAATTGTCACATCTGACCTCGAAAAAATATTAAGGAAATCTTAAGGATATTTAAAAAAAAACACACTTCCTTGAAGATTGTGTGGTGACCAAAGTGATAGTTTATATGATAATTAGAGAATGTAAATTTTCAAAAGTTTAACAAACTAATCCAAACAAGGATTATCTGAAATAACAATAACGAATCAATATATACAATAAACATAGAATTGATAACGTTAACTTGAAACAATTTTCGCAAGACTATCACTGAAAATTCCTTGATAGAACAAATTATCAGATTAACTAAGTATATAAAAAATTGAAAACTAATAAACAATACTAGTGTAACTCATACTAATAGATAAAAAGTTATCGATGAATATAGAGTTATTCAGGTTAATACAGAAACAGCATTTTTTAATAATTCAAACGTAATAAGTTAAAGCTGTTGATATCATCAATGGAATGAAGTAAACTAAACGAAACTTTATCAAATTTTAAACTAACAAGAATTAAGAAAAAACTCTCATGGAAAGAACTGCTTCATTTACACAAAAATCTATACAAATAGCAATCGCCAAGTTTAACCGATCTACTTTTTAACATTTGAGGGTTTAAACAACTTCCTCAAGAAAATGTTTAAATTAAAAGTTGTGGAGACTAAAATTTATAATAATTAAGGTGTTTTTAGATTTTTTTTTTATTATTTAAACTGATCCTCTAGCGGGTGATAACGTCAGCCGTTTGCGGTTTTTTGTTTGATGGGTGATTCTACAGATTCTACATTGGGAGTCCTAAATTTTGCCTAACTCAAATGCATTTCGAGTAGGGATCTCTAACGAGTACCTGACATCGTACAGGCTCGGGACCGACAGCTTAACGGGACAACGTACTCAGATTTATTCACCTCCCGTGTGAATAAATTGAGGACCAGGTGGGGATAGAACCCCGGACCTACCAGCCCAGAGGCGATTACGTTAACCACTGAGCTAACATGGCCCTCCAGGCTTTTAGATTTACTCCACAAAAACTTGTATTCTCAGATTCAAGCAAAAGCCAAGAGTACAAAAGTATTCTGAAAAAGCATTTAAAAATCTAATTTACATGTTTGAAAGTTTTATAACAACGCTTTTTTATTTGGAGCTTTCTTGCATTGAGTTTGGGCTGTTAAAGTGATCTAATATAGACCATATAGTGTACGTAGATGAAACATATATACGCCCTTAAGTAACATACTTCATGTATTTAGAATGTATATGTGTATGGAGACATATCTAACCATAAGTGTAGTTTAATAAAAAAATAAATAAACAGACGGAAACTCAACTTTGTTATATTAATATACTGTCAACGTACATCGGCTTAGCACTGGTGACAAAAAATAATAATAATTCCTTCGGTTGATTTATTATTAAATACTACTACGTCTGTATTATGGAATATCAAATAAGCTACAACTCGAAGGAATATGGAATTGTTAGTATAAAAGTATCACCATAAAACAATTAATACTAAGACATGAAATGTTATTTATGTGTCCATAGCTATACGCATGAATTTAGAAAAGAAAATTTTTAACACCTACTATTAATTCGGTAATGTAGATTGGTCACAACACAATGTAGCCAAATAACAAAGCTTTTCTACCCGAGAACAACTCTAAAAGTTAAACCCTACAAATATCGATGTTGTAAACAACTACTATTAAATCAATTACGGCTTTTAATTTTACTTACAGAATAAAGTAAAAGACATGGAACATTTTGAGATCTTAAACTGGAAGAAAATTTATTCAACTCTTGTTGGTAAGGACACCTACATAATTCACAGGTGACGTCAAAATGTACACAATGTCAAATGCTAATATACGTTTACAGTGTTTTAAAATTTGAGATCTTAGGCAGTGTCTAAGAATTATTTGAAATAAATATTGTAGAGATGAAATTTATAAATATCTTTATGTTTTAAGATTTTTTCTTTAAAGTCATCTATTTTTCAACTATACTAACTGAAAATATATTATCACCTTTTTATATCTTTCATCATTTACAACTTAAACATATTTATATGTAACACAAACTGAAATGTCCTATGTGTAAAAAATTGAAAAATAGTTATTAATTAGTAGCTTGCAGTGAAGAACACGACCTCTTAAAGAGATATAAAATACTGCTATTGTTTTAAAAAGTCGTGAGAATGACTTCATTACGTAACACACAGGTATATTACGTAAATGAATCATACATTTTCATAACGTCTAGTTCAGGTAATTTCAGAATATATATCGTTATAGGGTCAATATTTATAACATTAGGAGGAGTTAGATAAGAAACATACAAACGACGACCAGTGTAACAATATTAAAATAAATTTCAGACCCTTATACATTTCAGTAATAAAACGACTCGATATAATCTAAAAAAACTCGGTGTTAACACTCTTAACTAAAGATCTAAATGTATCGGTTTAGATTATATGTTGCAGTAGCTTTAACACTATTTTAGTATTTACTGTAGGCTGAAAGAAAACTTTGAACTTGTGAACACATATTTCAGAAATTTAAATACCTCTAATGAGTTAAAAAAATAATTATACCAAGAGACGCATAATAGATCTTAGAGCAGGGTTGCTTACACTTTTTCAGTGTGAGAGCTACCTATAAAATGACCAAGTCAAAATGATCTACCGACCCATAAAAGCGTATGCTTCTTTTTTCTTACCTTGCATTACTGCATGAGCCAATATTGCAACAAAATAAGCTCTCAACGTGTTTTTGTAATTACCATATAATAATAATAATAATAATAATAATAACAATACATTGATAATGTATAATAATAATAATAATTAAAAATAATAAAATAAAATCATAATACAGCGGTTTTTTGTAGCTTTTCATTGTGCTCAAAGACAGAGGGTTTACAGGAGGATCAAAACACACACACACACACACACACACACACACACTCACAACTACATACAAGTTGTATGCGATCTACCACTATTGGTCTCGCGATCGACAGGTAGATCGCGATCGACGTATTGAGCACCCCTGTCTTAGAGCATTATATGGATGGCTTTCATTACCATAACAAACTAATTGAAAAAATAACAGAGAAACTGTACATTTAGGTCAGCATAATATACCAAAGATCAAAATTATCTGGTTATATTTTCCTGTGATCATTTTGCCGATCTTGCAATAATCTGTATTAGTATTTAATTTAAGGGATTGAACTATAAAGCTATTTGGAATCAAAAAATACAGAAACTATATATATATAAACTTATATTTTAGAATTGGAAATACTAAAATAATACGTCTAGATTGTCTGAGAAAATTAATTGCATTTTCTAAGTATATAGTTCGTTTGGTTTTGTTTTCTCAAGGGACATAAGACCCTACGAAAAATAAAGAAAAAAGATTATTAAAGTAGAAGACTTCCACACCACTAGATTACTCAATATTTGATTAATTTTTCATCAGTATTTATTACTAAGGCTTAATGGAGGTAATCACATGAGAAATCTACGACGACTATCTGACATCATACAAGACATGACCAACGGCTTACCGTTCTCTTCGGAGACGGCATGCATATGGTACCATCTCATATATAAAAAGATATATGCATATAAAAATCATATACAACTATTTGTTAAATGTGAAATTTTTAGTGCCACAATATACTCCAACTGTTCCCAATAGTCTATAGTCTATACAAGCTGTCTACAGTGATGCAGGCCCCGACTTTAGTCGATCATTAACGTAACATGTTCCACTCCTCCAAGATTTACACTTATTTGTAACTAGTTTTTATTATTTATTTCGTAAAATTATTTATTAAAAAAAAAGAAAAAATGTTCAACAGTTTTTTAATAAATTAATGAAATAGTGTTGTAACTTAAATAGATTATTTGCAGAAAATTCATTAAATGATTAAAACATAATAAGTTCACCCTAAAGAATTGGAAACATAGTTCTGTGTAAAGTGAACAACAAAATTGTATACATACAGTTACAATGTAACTGTGAATTGAAAATATTGCAATAAACTCCCTCCACGTAGGAGTACTAATTTGGAGGGAAAAAAGTTACATTGTAATAATATGTTTACAATGTAAAAAACTTAATAATTTGTTCATAATTATTTGGTGCCGCGTAAATTGTAAAAACATATGGAATACAAGTGATAGAGTACGAAACTAGCAAAAGTTAAAAAATTGGCAATGGCACTAGTAGATTGGAAATTAGAGTGTAAATTTATGAATAGTGGAATTCTTTACAGAGTATATCACACACCATATCGACATACTAAGTACAGTTGTATGCGTTGTATATATATATATATATATGTGTGTGTGTATGTGTGTGTGTGTGTGTGTGTGTGTGTGTGTGTGTGTGTTGTGTGTGTGTGTGTGTGTGTGTGTGTGTGTGTGTGTGTGTGTGTGTGTGTGTGTGTGTGTGTTGTGTGTGTGTGTGTGTGTGTGTGTGTGTGTGTGTGTGCTGTATTACATGTCATATTGTATTGCACAAATATTCAGCGATAATTGAATCATGTAGCTGTTCCAATTCTAATAAGCTTCTTTATTTATGTACTTTCAATTTGAAGAATAGCTATATTAAATTAATAAGCATGATTTTGAACTAATAACTAAAATTAATGCACCAACATGAATATTCAAACAAGAGAATTAAACTTCCAAGGTTTCATTGAATTAAGTACACTCCGCACAGAAGGACAGTAGACTCCTGAGAATATAATTAGTCTAGCAGATGTTACAAGAAAAAGAAATTTGATGGTTACCAAGAGTATAATTAACAAAGTAAGGAGTATTAGGGATACAAAAGTCTACTTTAGTACCAAGAGGTGGAGCTATGGAGACATCTGAAGAAATAAGAACTTAAGAAGGTCTGAAGAGCAGGTATCTGGATTCAGATATAGTCTATATGAATGTATCGATATAATCAGAGTGTTTAGCGAGTATTTACTTATATTGAATACCTGGAATGAGGGGTTTTGAGTTGCAAGGTTGAGTTCATTTCCAGTTATGATGTGCCAATCTCACGACTCAAGTAGGGTCCCACCGAAGAGCGTTGGTTACGGAAGGGCTGTTACATACGGCTCAAGACTCAACGACCAAACTGAAACATCATGACGTCATCAGGAATCAACATAGTCTAGTGATATTTATAAATAAATAAATATCCCTGGAATTTGTTTTATCATATTCAATAAACATATTTTTCTATAAGCTGCAAAGACTTTTTACTTTAACTTAGTCATTCAAAAAGCCATTGACTCTAATCTAGAAATGCCTTGATCAGGTAGTCAACTACCTCAATGCTGTAGAAATAGAAAAAATTAATGTAGATTTTTATATAACATTTTCAAAGGATTTTTTTGTTATATTTCTGCCTCATGTTTAAAAAATCAATACAAATATTATATTAAGTAAGATGAAAGAATTCAGAAAACGTAATTATTAAAATGTCCAGAACAAAAATGATTTAAAAAAGATCCGGGTTGAATTCGTATAACATCCGGGTTCAATTATAACATAAGGTTGTATAGTTCAATAGTAAACTAATCATTTATAGAAAAATTATATGGAATTAACCATGTGGTCTATAACTCAAATCAAATTGCTATTCATGGAATATTTTTTTAGACAAGTAATATGTAACATGCAGTTATGGAAGACTGTAAAGTAATAACAATTATGTTTTGTGGTAATTAAAGAATGCATTTCATTTTAGTCTTAATTTATACAGTAAAATACATTTTATGATAAATATAGAGCAAGATTTTAATTAAATTACGGGTGAATAAAAATTAAAACCTAGTTTTATTTAAATAAACATTGTTTCAATGCAATAAAATGATATACTTGATATAGATAACTACTTGTTATTTAAAATAAAAACATTTGTCACACAAAGATAAATATGAGCCTTGGATGTTTCAATATTTAATAGGTTATGATGTTTGTTAAAGAAAGGTCCCCGGCCAGGTTGATTTGAAAGTACTGTACACTACAGCTGGGTGTCATGGTCACTCAAGGTTCTTGGTCTAGTTTCGAGGTCAACTTTGATGTCGCCATTTGCAATGTCATCAAGTTCTGTTGAGGTCATTTTAGCTGATATTACTAAAAAAACAACTTCCTTTACTATAAGCACTAAACTGCTAGAGTCGAGAGTTATAGGCTTCCTAGTGATTTTTTGTTAGTCCATTAGTTGAGAATTAACATTCGCTTTTCCTATATACCAAGGACATTGAGGTATCCATACAAAAATAAAATACCTTTGTTAACTCATCACAAATTTTCATTATTATTATTGTAAAAATCATAAAATAACTAGATAGGTTTTTCTTTTGATTTATTAAGAAGATATGTATGTTTATATTAAACCAACATAACAGTAGGCTATATTTCAACTGCCTTGTCATCAGGTAGACAGATGAGATGCTCTCTGAAGACAAGTCATGACTTGTCACTTGTCAGTCACTCAATAGTGATAAGGGACAAGTCGTCACTTGTCGCTATATCCAATTGCTTATTTGTTGCAACAAACTTGAATCCGTTGATCTACAACAGTCTAACATATTACTATTATTATTTTTAAAATGAGAGTCTGAATCTCACTGGTCTCCAGCGTATTCTCATTAGTCTGCAGCCGTATTTGTCGTCTTCTGATCCCCTGGACGTTTCGAAATTCTTTAATTTCTTTAATTACCTTTACAAACGTCTTTAGGGGAATATCTCTCACTTTTATTGATTTTACGTATAATTTGCAAAAAATTATTAAACTTTACAAAATAGAAATTGTTCCCAGGTTTCGACCTCTTCAAGCCAGAGTCTCTATTTTTTGAAAAATGATAATTGCAACTCCTATAAGCGGTACTTAAAGGACAATGCTCGCTTAGATATTCTACACATTGTTTGAATCATTCCTTTGAAGTGTTTTTACTTTCTTTTCATAATTCGTTCTTTTTATCTGGTTTGTTTTTTTATTCCATTAATAAGAAAGCTAGGGTGTGTTGTGCAAAAGACTCCAGGCTACAGGAGGTTTGTATGTCACCTTTTTCGACGAGCCCTTTGCCTCATTCGGTGCATTTCTTTGTCTACAGGCACTTAAAAGGGAGTTAACTTATTATTACTAGTTCAATTATTAATTTTTACCCGTCAATATACCAGATGAAGCATTCTTTGAAATCAGGAAATTTCAATGATGATATAAGAGACATTTTATCAGGCAACATAAAACCAAAATATTGACATTTTGTATACAATT
Organism: Hermatobates lingyangjiaoensis; assembly: GCA_026182355.1. Taxonomy (NCBI): domain Eukaryota; kingdom Metazoa; phylum Arthropoda; class Insecta; order Hemiptera; family Hermatobatidae; genus Hermatobates; species Hermatobates lingyangjiaoensis. The sequence continues at coordinate 1,542,835 of JAPFBL010001935.1, read as the reverse complement.
TTCTAAGTCCAATTGAAGTTTTTTATTTTATGCTAAAAAATTCCCAGTAGATGGCAAATTGTCATTTTATTCTTGAACAGAACATTTAAGTGGTGGACATTCAAAACTTTTACATGCTGTTGGTAGAGCAGGTAACCATTGATCCTCACATCCCTTGATATGCTTGTTGTTTTTGTAGCTTATTAAAGTAATTCATTTACCTTACATATGTTTTATCAAAACAGTAATAGCAACTGTTTAGAGCCATAAATGTAGATTTAGGGCTAAAACTTTATGGTAACAAAGGTTCCTTTGTGTAATAAGCCTAAGTACCTGTTACATAGCCATTCCATTTTAGTATTTTATTTAATGACAATCCAACGTTTTTGCGTACCTCTGGGAGTTCTAGTTTAGTAGTTTTAAGGAAGGGGTCTGTGAGACTTACTTTATTCTTTAGAAACGTGTAAGGACTGTATTAGCTGGAATTGTATCCATAACTTTCATCTTTACCAATCGTTCTCCAATTTAGAGAGGATACTTCATGAGCTCAACGTCAGTATTAACAAACACTTTCAATCTTCTAATAACAAGGTCAGCTCCACATCTTTGCGTACCGAATATGATAAGCCAACCTTAATTACTAAGAATACCTAGACTGTCATCCACAACTAATAACCACAATATGGGCTATAGTACGCTTTCCTGAGAACAGCCATTAGCAGACACCATTTCAGCTGTTGTAGATTCTATACTTCAACACTATTTATTGTAATCTATTAAATATTTTATGAACCTAAATATTCATGATTAGTTCTGATTCAATGGATTCGAAGAAGTGTTATTAAAACTGCTTCAATATCCAAGAAGCAGCCTATTGTAATCCCTTTAATAATGAAAGAATTTCCTGTTTTTTAACCCAAAATATTAGATTCTTTGACATTATTCGGTTTATTTACCATCTGAGAGCTATACTGGCTCTTATAAAGATTCTTATTTATCAAAACCTTCCTTTTTAGTCCAGATAGAACCTAATGGTATAGTATTACTTCTCCAATATTATAAGCTCATGACATATTCGTGTAAAGACAATAAGTCATATGACATTTTATGTTTCTTCAGTCGCCAGAGATGTCGTATAAAAATATTGCCCATGCTTCAATATTGTACAAAATCGTGTTCCTAAACACATCTATATGTCTTGCAATTAGCTAGTTAAACTGTGAAACATGCAGACTTTATTGCAATACTTTTACTATAGAATCATCTTTCACCATGAAGAACACCATAAAATATGTTTGGTTTTATAATTTTAAAAATAATAAATAATCTTACACCACATATTGACTAAATAAAATATCTTCAAATTTATTGTATTAAGCTTAAAATAAGTTTTATCATTCCCTTCATTCTCATTAACTTTATTTACGTTACTGCAAACGATTCCAACAAGTAAAACCGGTTATTCATTATTCCAAGTCGATTTTTCAGTTTTTATAACTATATTTCCATTATTGCGGTTATTGCGTTAAACAGAGTTTTCTAAAAAAAAATTATGGCGTTCTAAAGCTAGGTTGATTTTTTTGAAAAGACTGATTATTTCAATCCAAGCTGTTTAGTTTAAAAGTCATTAGCTGAAAGCATAACTAACTCTCGTCAATATATATCCAACAAAAAAAAGTACTCAACTATTTTAGGCATAATTTTATTATAATCTATCAAAAACATCACCAGTATCATATCCAAAAACTGATAAAAACAATTATAAATCTTTTTTCTTTATTTTATTGAAAAACTACTGAACTTTTCAGTTGATTTAAAATCACTTGAAAATTTACAATTTCATAACTCTACAGTTAGTAGTTTAGGAGGAAAAAATGTGGTCTAACATCATGTTTTGACTAAAAATGTAACTTTTTCATAATGAAATATTGCCAGAAAACAATAGGATACAAAAATTGCAAAGAAACAAGAAGTGTATTGTATTTTGCTCTAATTGATATAATATATATATATATATATCAAAAACTAAGTGCAGAAACACAACAATAATCAACTCAGAATCTCAAAGGAGTTACTAATTACTTTAAGAGATCACTTCTTCTCCTGATTTTAAAGGATGCAAAAATATAGCTGTAATGGTTAAACATCTATCGACTATAATAAAATACTGAACCACAACTGAATTTGACCAAATAGATCTTCAAAATGAAACATTGGTTTTGTTAAATTATAATTTTATTCTTACTTACAATAGGTATGTATATAACTTTAACCACTTAAAAATGAACAGTTGATCAATTGATTAATCTTAAAATAATCAACTGGAGCACATTCAGAATATGTATTTATTGATTGTGTGAAAAGAATAAATATATTCAGTAAATATATTTCAGTTATTAGACGTGCTTGTTTGACATGGAAATTTTTGACTGAGGTTTATTAGTTTCGGTATTACATAATATAGTATGAAAGAGAGGTTGTTGTAATTCAAATTAAGAATCAAGTAGAAATCTGGTATTACCTTGACCCATACTAGATAGATTGAAGATTTAATTACATCAAATTACATTCTCTAAATGGAGATCCGACTAAACGAGATAATAAATTTTAGAACGATTATTTAGCCCTAGTAAAGTCATAACTACCTGCTGATCGAAGTAATTGGCGGGAATGTCTACATACTTTCTGAAAAGCATTGAAGTACTTTACAATAGATCCTCCTCAGATCACACTATATAAACGTAGTGACAGTGCTTTTCAAAGTAATATTCACTAATTTGTTTTATGTGTTACCTCAGATCTACTTCTATGAATTTGCTTTAGAAGTCTAAGAGTAACAAGGCAAATTTTGATTACAATTCTGGCTATTTTTCACCACTGCTACAGGTTTAGAATCAAAATAATATTCTTCTGTGTAAATGACGAAATATGTTAGTAGGGGTGTCCTGTTCTATTGTTACTTGACCGTGTTGGATTCAGGTTTGCCAAATCAGTTTGTTGGTTAGATCTAGCCAAATATAACACCATCTTGCCAGTCAGTTTACTCGCCTAGTTATTTTTATAATTTTGGCTAAAAGCAAAAATTCAGCTTATAATGGACTCTATTGGCCAATTTTTAGCAGTTTTGTAACATATTGAATAATGAATAATAGTACATTCGTTATATAAGCATTTAACACAGTAATACAATTTTTCAAACGAGGGATAAATATGAACCCATTTGATCATATCCTTTACACCTTTAATACCGACAAAGTGGTGGGCTTTGAGTACAAACATGGCTACCAGCCAGTCAATGACATTTTTCTCAGAACCTGGGACAAACTTCCAGGAAAACCCAAGATTTATTTATTTTCTATCAGAAATCATAGAGGAAGTTTACAATTAAACTCAAGATCTTCCTTTGGTTGCCCAGTTATAACTAGTGTGTGGAGGTAATGAAGTAAAATATCTTCCATTTTTCACGTTATGTGCAGAGATATTTCAAATTTTGCCCTTACTGCCGAAAGCAGTGCAGTGTGTAGTAAAGCAGTAGTAAAGCTGAGTGCAGGGTGTTTACAGCAAAGTGCAATGCTAAGTATTATGATATAGTTATTCTCTCTATAATTATAGATATATGAGCCGCTTATTTTGAAAGTGGCCTAATTCCATTTATGTTAAAATCGAGATATTTAAGGGTTTGCGTTTTAACAAATTTAAAAATATTGTCATTTTATTTATCAACTAATTTTTGTTATAAAAAAACTTAGTAATTTTAAATAAATTTTGTACAATTTGCTGCAAAAGGTAAAGATAACGTAAAAATGTAATTATTTAAATAGCTAGCTAATTTTTTTTGGAAAATGGAATTAGGCCACTTTCAAAATAAACGGCTCATATACTAATATTAATAAATTAATGGTAAAATTAATTTTTATTATGATTATTTCCGTTGTTTAATTTAGCCGAAAGTTTGGCAGGAAATGCAATATTTGTAGCCAATTTTAACCATTTTTTGTGCAACCTTTAACCGAAACTGTGCATATTAATTTGGCAACAACGGTTGGATTACACCTTTGTAAGATCTAATAATTATCCTATTACGTTCCCAGAACTTGAAATCCTAAGTTTGATTTTCGTTGTCGAGAAGGATTTTGATATACTAAGTAATGAGTCCACCGTTGTTGATGGGAACAACGCCAATCTGATTTCAACTGCTATTGCTGACTGGTTTCATAACTTCTCTGCGATTCTACACAGCGAGTCGGAGACAAGATTTTATTTGATAGTAAGAACAACTTGGCTGACATCCCAGGTTCTCTTAGTTATACGTTTTTGTATTTTAGAGAACCAAAATCCTGTGGATACGCTTTTGTTTAAAATGAATTCTTTTCCTTTGAAGCTTAATAGCTGAGGATTTTATAGAACAATGAACAAGAAAGACTGTATTTTTAGTTCTATAGCCACTTAATTATAACCAACTCAATGAAGACAACGCAAACAGCTTGCATATTACATTTGTTGAAATAAGCATAAAAGTCTGAAGTGGCCAACACTTAACTTTATTGTAAGTAAATAGAATATAAAACTCGATAACAATAATTTGAGTTTTAGTTTTATTTTAATGCAGTAATCATCATTTAATGCTTCCATTCGTTTTATTGTAGCTACATTTTTTCTTATTTTCCTCTATTCCCCTGTATCACTTTATTTTTATGGGTTTCATTAATAATTCATAACCCATCACTTAGCACACATCAGCCTCTTTCTAGATATGAAGAAGTATTTAATCCAATTGATAATTTCTGATGACACCCCCCCCCCCCCTTTGCCCCTTCTAAATACTCTATGAAAGGCACTGTATATAACAACATATTGGCCAATGATTAATTTAAACAGTACCCAAGAGAATATAAATTTCTCAATTCCTGATAAAAATATCTAGAGATATTTTAACATCTTTTCCATACCAAAGGTGGAGCAGGTGACTTTGGTCCTCTTATGCCTAGACGCGTTTATCATTGTAATTTATTTGGGACAGTTCTCATTTTACAACGTATGCATACTATACAAGTACTTTCATACTATTTTGTAAAAACAATAGTATTTTTGTAGAGCCAAAGATGTATGCTTGCTGTTAAGACTCCATGTTTTACCAAATAATCTCTTAGAATAGGGCATTGCTTTTGCAACCTCAGACAGGGAATGCATTACATGTTTTTTTTAGTTTAGTCGTTCGTATAATGAGATTCCAACACTTTTGTATTTTGTTCTACTTCAGTAGTTTTACTGAAGAGGTCTCTTTAAGACGTACTATTTTTTGGTATAATTTCATCACGATGAAAGCTTAATAGGTGTGAGCTGTATAAGGTTCACACTGCTTCAAAATCAATTATAAGTCAAAATTTTCACATTTTATTGACAACATACTTTTCTGGTAACTGAAAAATGATGAATTATCTTTCACTTATTGCTGTTATTAATTTTATAATAATGCTAAAACTTCATTGTTAAGTCAGCAGTGTAGACAAAGGAATGACTTTTCCATATCGCATTATGCCCAAAAAACAATAGAACTATCTATACTATAAGGGATGTTTTCGCGTGAAAGATGAATTTCATCAATCAAACGTTGTGGCCTCTAGCGTACCACACATACATACACACACATGCGCGCACACACACACACTCATCATCATCTTAGGAAAAAAACGACTTCAGAGATTTCAAACAGTTAAAACTGCCAAAATCTCAAGCTTAAATTTATTCATGATTGCTATACTTTACTTATAGCAAAGGAAAAAGAGATTCAAGACATTTTTGGTTCTAAGAGACATATAAACTTTACTAAACCAGTACAAGCAGCTTTCAGTACTAATTTATACTTCTTTATATTGTATAATATTTCTTCCATTTTTCCTTTTATACTATAAGAAAAAAATAACAATTTATCAATAAGATCATATGTTATGAATGATATGGAACAGACTTGTGTTTCTTAATAATTTCAATACTGATAACAACTTAATTATACATAGTAATTTGATTGTGTTTCAGAGTAAAAAAAGTAAGAAAGAAAAACCAACATTCAAGCCAGAGAATGGAGAAGAAGAGCGTGATTCGTGGGATAGCAAGCTCACGTTCCTGCTGGCCACGGTCGGCTATGCCGTAGGGCTTGGGAATGTCTGGCGCTTTCCCTACCTAGCCCAGAAGAATGGAGGAGGTGGGCTATTGGCTTATATTATGCTTATTGGTACCGCCTAGTCTGGTGTAATACACTCGAGAAATACTTAATAGAAATATGTTCTAGCGAAAAGGTATCATTGATTGTGACTTTATAAAAAACTTTAAACCACACAAATATTTATGTTATTCATTGAATAGCTTATTTATTAAACATTTATTATACATTTAAAATAATATAAATTGTATTTACAGTGATCACATAAATTATATACATATTCGAAAGAAAAATTCAAACCGACTTATACGAATCTTTTAACACAGTTAAACATAAACTAAATTTAACAGGGGTTCAATTTCAATTGAAAACAAATATTTCAATCAAAATCTTTATCTCCTATTCTACGTATGATGACCAACAACCGTTGAAAATATGGACTAAAGAAAATGTTCTATTTATTTTCTGTGTTAACTTCCAGTCATATATATATATATATATATATATATATATATATATATAAAATGATCAAACCACAATAAGAAAATGGGAAAACAAGAATAAAATCTTTCAACCGTAACATGCGGTCTTCGTCAGAGTCAAAAACCCAACTGATCTTGTTGGGTGTTACTGAAGACCGCTTGTTACGGTTGAAAGATATTAGTCTTTGTTTTCCGATTTCATATTGTGGTTTGATCATTGATATATATACTCGTATTATGTTGAATTTAATAGCTGATTCTGCATTCACGACTTTTTTACTTATCGCTTCTATTTTCCTTACGATCTTCCCTTGTGATGGTGATAATTGCCAAAGCAAACTAGCAAGTGACATTCAGAAGGTTAGAACACTAAAAACACTTGACCCGGAAATCTATATTTAATTAACTACTAAACTAAACTAATGCAACAAACTTTCGGCCCTGAGGGTGATCGTTAGGTTCTGAAACTACTTATGAACCACGGGGTCCAACGGGGCTTTAGAGTCTTCAAGAAGAGATGAAAAAAGAATTTCGGAAATTGGAGAAATTATGTAGAAAACAGATACAAGCCAAATATAGGGCGTTATTCAGCTAAATATATATATTTATTTATTTATTTATTTAAAATAAACTGTGACACATAGAAAGAAACATAACAAGGAACTGACTTTTCAATATATATACTGTTATCGTGGTCAAAATATTGAATAGTAAGTCCTTTGTTACGTTTCTGTCTATGTGTCCCCGTTTATTTTAAATATTATCAGTTCTTCTGGGTCGCATTTCATTTATCAGATATATATATATATATATATATATATATATATATATATATACATGCATCAACGCTCAAATCACAATAAAGAATGTAAAAAAAAGACTAAGATCTTTCAGCCGTGACAAGCAGTCTTCGTCAGAGTCAAATCTCATCTGTTGAGATTTGACTCTGACGAAAACTGCTTGTCACGGCTGAAAGATCTAGTATATATATTAAGTTCATTGGTAACTTAAATTTATACCAATATATATATTTGTATATACTAAATTAAATGAACGGTCTACAAGGACTATAAAACTTTAAATTGCACAAAGCACGACACAGAAAAAAGAATAAAAAGCACACTTACAGAATTCTCAATATTTCGAACTGTTGTTCGTCTTCAGGAGTAGACTAGAAGAGAGGACATAGTGAGAGTGATCTCACGCTCCGTCCTTCGACGTGGGGAGATCTCTCTCACTTTGTCCACTCTTCTAGTCTACTCCTGATGACAAACAACAGTTCGAAATATTGAGAATTCTGTAAGTGTGCTTTTTATTCTTTTTTCTGTGTCGTGCTTTGTGTTACTTAAAATTGTATATATATACACATATATATAGCATGTTATATTCTAATATTTTAGACTGTTATATATATGATATATATATCAATCTAACATATTAGAATATAACAATCTAAAATAAAATTAAGTTATTTCGGAAATTTAGTCGTCAAAATCACTCAGTTGCTGATTATCGTTGCTGGCCATAAAATCTTTCATTATAGAATGTTTAATATAATGTATACATCATTTTATTGATGCATTTATTTTGAAATCAATAAGCATTTTTTTCAGTTAATAGTAGAACTGTATTTGGAATGTACCAAATTATTAATTAGTTTTTCACTTTTTTTAAATAGCATTGATGTAAGTTGACTGAAACAATAGAACACATTTCGTATAGCTAACATGTTTTTAAGTGCACACCAGGATCAGCAAGATTATTACAAGCAAAGAGTTGAATACCATACATATGGTTTATGAATCAGTAACATAATTTTAACACCAAGATATCATTACTGCAAACTCAGCACTTTAATATAAACTTTAAGTGGAACCAATAAAACCTCGGGGAACTAAATCCACATCTATCATGACAAATTAGCTCGAGAAAAAAAAACTAATATTATTTATGAGCTAGTGATAGATTGGTGAAAAGTGAAACATGCGTGTCATAGTATCATTTTTTTATGTGGATCATTTCTTTTACTAATTGTTTATAATGATACTTTTAATAGCTTAAAATGATAGTCACAGTTTCTTAGATAGTTATTGATTGACTTAATTAAATATTCTCCTTATGAATAACTTTATATAAAAAAACTGAATGTTGTTATTTAATTAAGATGTTTAATAAACATCTTAATTTAAAAAATAAACGTACAAAGTGCATATCTAGCAATGTATGCATACTATAACTACGTTACATGAATATTACCTGTTATATCTGTAAAGCCTGTTTCTTAATATGCTGTCAATTTTTCTTATTAACACTGCCGTTATTTCCTCTGTACAATAATGTATATCTTCTAAAGTCGGCATGTTTTGAATGATCAATACTCATCTTCATGATCTGAATAACTTCTTGGGTAAATTTTCTGGTTTATTATATATGCAAAGTGAAGACAATGGGGGTTGTTTTTCTTCAAGTTTAATATAAGCTGGTCGTTAATCTTGTGGGGTGAGTGAACTTGCAGTCCGAGTTACTACCTGTAAGGGTTTCTGGGTACCCTTGACGATCAGCTTATCTTTAACTTTATTAAAAACAACCCCTGATGTCGTCCTTTGCATATGTAACTAACCCAAGAAGTTATTCACTCCTAATGATGAATGTTGATCATTCGAAACATGCCGACTATAGGACATATACTTTATTGTGTCAACAAAATGACGAGAGTATTATTTAGAAAAATTGATAAACTTGCTAAGAAACAGGTATCAGCCAAGTTTGGTATCATTTTCAATAGTGTATACATTTATAATTTTCCATTTATATCCTTTGAGATTAACTGTTAAACAATTGCATTCTAAATACACATTATAATTTGGGTATACCTTTTATTATTGGTATTAAAATTACAGACAAATTCATTATTTCAATCGTAGCAAATTTTGATATCACAATTTAAATTTATTAATATATTTAAAATACTAATCAAATATATTATTCTAATTAAATTTTTATGCTTTTTTTTATTTATTATCCAAAATCTTTTCAAATTCAAAAATAGTTAGTTCTTGCCCATTGTAATATAAACACTTTTTTTAAAAAAATCTTTCACCGATACAAATAATTATAACAGTAACTTAAAACAGCGGATGAATAAATGGCATAAATGGCAAATAAATTTGAACACAGGTCACCTAATATTTTAATGCAACTAAACTATTTCATTGGCACTTTCAACTGATAAAACAGATATTTCTAGAATACCAAAACATTTATCAAGAAATTTTTTTGTAAAAAGAAATGTCTTTCATTAATGAGAAAAACAGCACTTTCAAAATTCTTCCTAAACCTTGACTACTTGCATTTATTGACCATTATATGTACCAATTATACAAATAGGTTACTTATTATCCCCAAGTTTTACCATCCTCTTTTCAGTACAACAGATATTCATTTAAATTAAATCTGGATTCTGTTTCTGAAGTTTCTTTGTTAAATTTTCTGAAATTCGAGTGCAAATTACAGACGGCTACTTGCAAAATCTACCACAAACACAAACACACACACACACACTCTTTAGTTGTAATCAGGAAAATTATAATAAAATGATATATTGCTGCTTTCTTGTACTTAAACCTTGTACCATTGACAAAATAAATTAGAGAAAAACTCACTTAGAAAAAATTTAAGCAATTTTTAAAATGTGTTATTAATGGACGAGAAATTTAATATGTATACAACTTACGATGATTTATGCTAATCCAAATCTTGAGCTTTATGGAAGGTATTGATATGCCACAATGCATATTTGCGTTGGTTTTATTTAAAATGACATTTAGTTATTTATTTAAAAACTCTTTCATAGACCCGCAAAGCAAAACTTTAATATAAGAAATAATATGCGATTGACAATTATACATACATCACTGATCTACACAGTTGTAGATTAGTGCAAAGTAAACCACAGTCATTTGATTTCTCCATACAATTAAATGTTCTTGTTTTGGGGGTGATAAACTGAATAATTCATCAAATGATGTATTAGAAAAAGAGATTATTCATTAAAATTTGTAAAAATGAAAATAAGAATTTGATTTATTCTATATAATTGATTTGGATAAAAAAATTGTCTTAATCTTTGTAACGATCTTTTTAGAAGACATAAACGATTTCACCTTGATTACATCATTATTATTCTTCATTGCGCATGAACTACGTTGTGAAAATCACATGTAGTTTAAATGGCACAATTAAGAAAGTAAAATAACGGTGACCTAATTAAAATGACCTAAAATTGAAAATGTTTGCTAAATCATTTCTCAATAGTTAAATGAGATTTTATTAACTTCATATTATAATCACTTTTAATTATAAATATAACAGCATACAGCGCTTCTTTTAAATACATGATAATGATAAAACAAAATATTGTAACAGACAGTATGTTTCAACAATATTGAGCAATATCATATCCAAAAGTATATCGTAATGTATGAGACATAGAAACCACAAACCTGCATAGCATTACACAAAACAAATAATATGCTCTCTCACAGAAACCCATATGCAACTCATTTGCACAAAAAATAAACAAATTAAAACAGATTGCCATACAACTTCCCTTAGAAAGTGCACAATCGGCAAAGGAAAATGCTTATAAAAACGCAAACACACACACACACATACACACACACACCACACACACACACACACACACACACAACACATGTGAAATAAAAATCAATCTCAGAACTACAGTAAAAAATTTAGAAATAGGTCCAAGGTTTTTCCACCAAGTAAAGATTCCTATCGGTTGCTGAATTTAATATATGGCTTGAGAGGAAAGTGTACATAGAGTATGGGATTAAAAAAGAGAAAATACACGTGTTGTAAAGGAATAAAATACAAAAAAATATTTTATCAAAACGATGTAACATGAATAAGACATTAATATTTCGTCACAATATCAATCTGTCATGCTTGATCATTTCAGCCCATGCTAATGCTTTCTTTCCGAAATTTATAACACTTAACGATTTCACCTTCATTACATCATTGCTAATCTTCATTGCATATGAGCTATAATGATTTTCTAAATTATAAAAAATATAATATATGATTTTCGTATATATAAAAAAAATTATGAATACGAGTATTAATTAAAAAGTATTTAATTTATTAAAGTAATGAAGAAAAAAAATAAAGCAACGCTTTGTTGTCTACCATTTTGAAAGCCAGTAACAACACAAATTTATTGTATGCTACCAATATGATTGTTAAAATAAGAAGAAAATATATTTTTGGAGTTACAAGTTTTATATTAGATTTGTGTAATATTTAAATTTCCATATTACATTACTGTTATATTTTACATGATTTTCAATTCTTTCAACATCCTTCTGAATATTATGGATAAGGAATATTTAAAATTTTCCACTTTGAACAAATAAAATGGTCTCTGATTCCTGATCCAAAACCTTCTCACTAATAATTGTGAAAGCTCCAAACAACATTTTCTTGAAAATGGTTCCTTTTTTAAAAATGAAGTAAAAAGTTAAATAATAGATAAATCAATTTACATTTGCAGCCGTATACACCACTATACTATAACCTAAGAGCATCCTCCCGTCTAAAGGGTACAGCTTTGTCACACACAACCAATAAAGTGTGATTCCAAAAACCGTATTTCCTCTTCATTAATTAGCCAAATACAAGTATTACCTATTCTATAAAAACCATTCAATGAAAATAATTTGTTTTTAACATTTACATTAGATTTAAAATGTTTATATAAATAATATAATTACTTGAGAAAGGTAATTTCCGATTGCTAATCAATATATTTGTGTATAAAATTATTATTCAATAAAATCTGTATTCAAGACACATAAATATAGAGAACTAAATTGTTTGTTCTCAATTCAGCTGAGCGTATTTCTTTCATTGACTGTTTTTGATGAATTGTTGTTATTATCATATTAATATAATTTTAGTCATTTTTTTTCTTACTGTTTTTTGGGTAAAATAAGAGCTACTGATGAAGTTAGAGCCGTTAACGAACAACAATCTAAGAGAGAGTGAATGATTGATGAGATCGACAAAAGAATCGTTAAACGTGCTCTGGCAAAACAATCAAGTTGCACTCATTATGCCCTATTCAACTTGTCTCAGTGACATCAGACAGATGCGTTGAAGCAGAACTGTTCCAGACTTGTCGCAGGCTTCTCCCTCATGTGCCCACAGACACATCTCTTCAAATAAACTTGCAATATAACGAAATAAGAGTTGGACCATTGTTTTTTAAATATAATAAGCTTAGGTTCCTTGGTGACGGAGTCTGTAGTCTCTTCCATAGAGATGTGATCTATTATCTTACCCTTCTATGTTTCTGTCTTCTAACTATCTCTTAAATAAAGTCGCATTAATAACCTAGCTGTTAAAATATAGAAAAAAAGTGAACCAAAGTAATCTTCATTGAAGCCACATGTAGCCATGTAGTCAAGGCTTTTATGCCTGCATCAGTATATATATATATATATATATATATATAATATCATATATATTATTAAATAACGCCCCATATTTGGCTTGTATCTGTTTCTTACACAATTTCTCCAGTTTCAGGAATTCTTTCCTCATCTCTTCATTAAAACGTTAAAGCTTATCACCAATATTGCTAGTCGACATGTTTCGAATGTACCACATTCATCAGGACAATAATGAGAACCGAGAATCTTACTATTAGTACAATCCTACTATTATTAAATATGGGGCGCTATTTAACAATATATGTTTAAATGAAGGACTGCTTCCAACTTTTACAAATATATATATATATATATATATATATATATATATATACACAATTAAAAGAAACGGTCCAGCGGACTTTTTTTAAAATAAAATAAATTCAAAACGAAGGAAACACACAGAAAGACACAGACATAACTCACATCGATATTTCGACCATCGTCGTCATCAGGAGGTGCGAAGAGCGAAGAGTCCCGCAAGAAGACATTATGTCTGTGTCTTTCTGTGTGTTTCCTTCGTTTTGAATTTATTTTATTATATATATATATATATATATATATATATATATATATATATATATATATATATATTATGATTAAACTCTTGTATTTAGGGAGCACACATTCTTTAATACATATCTGATTAAACTCTTTCTAAATCTTTGTTCTTGTAACTTTTCTAGCTTTCAAATAAGCTGTTTGAAGTTATCAGATAAATCAAATGACAATTGTTCAAATGTTTCATACACTATATTAATCATAATTAATACTAGTGAACTTATGACTAATATAGTGGATAAAACATTTAAAAAATTGTTATTTTATATACCTTCAAACTTTGTACAGTTTATTAGAAAGCTAGGAAAGTGACCAGAACAAGGATTTAGAAAGAGTTTATTGAAATATGTTTTAAAGAATGAGTGCTCCCTAAATATACAATTATATATATATATTATAATTATATATTATATATTATATATTAATTATATAATAATATAATATATTATATTATATAATTAAGCCTAATGGCTTAAATCTAGAACTTTAAGTACTCTTAGAGGGCAAAGGCTCTTTGATGTTTTAGTACCTGCTCTCAATTGACGTGTTTCCATGATTTAATTAGAACAATTAATGAAATTCTAAATCATGAAAGTATTCAATGTCCTAAATATTGCAAAAAACATTTGTGATCTCAAAATAACTCGCATCTTACCGTGTAAACACAGTTGTCAGAGTCATTTGTCCGTCTTTAAACTTAAAATAAACTGTGACACATAGACTGAAACATAACAGAGACTCACTTTTCAATATTTCGACCGTAATGGCGGTTGTCCTCAGGAGAAGAAGTGAATTGACGGAGGGACAACAATTCAGTTAGTTGAACAATCAATCAATCAATTAGTTGATTGTCGTCCCTCCGTCAATTCACTTCTTCTCCTGAGGACGACCGCCATTATGGTCGAAATATTGAAAAGTGAGTCTCTGTTATGTTTCAGTCTATGTGTCACAGTTTATTTTAAGTGTAATCGTCCAGACCGGTTTTTGTTTATCATAGTATATATATATATACATGAATAACAAGATTTCTCGGTGAAATCGTGAAGTAAAAATCAATGTCAAAATTGGTGATTATTTTTTTTTCTGTTTTAAATAAGAGCTGATAAACGTCTCAGTAAACTATAACATCGGTCTTTTCTACTAGTTTGTAAGCCATTCTTTAAATTATTGCCACATATATTATGTAATTTTTCTGCATTACAAAAAGCTTTAACAACCTGAACGTAATTTATACTTCCAGGCAATGGAACAAAATTTAACCCGTATACCAATGCTGCCACTGTATTATTATCTAATTATTTATTGCTACTTAGATCCAAGGACTTTTCTCACTAATGTCTTTTTTATTGTGTAACTTTAAACAATTTTCTCATGCCTTTCTGACCTGACCATAAGCATCATCAAACTCTACTTTCATCTAATTCAATGGGATGAGCTGGATGAGGTGACTTTCCTTTCGCAGAGAATTACTGAATACTAACTTTAGTGATTTTGTTTGCACTCTTTGCTAAGGTTAGTGGTAGTTAGTTTATTCAATTTAGACTCAGAGTTGACAAGGGTAATAGCTTTTTTTTACAAGGGTTGACAGCTCTTAGATAGTTTGTCACTTATTTCTTCCTAAAGTCGTTTGTTTACCCTGACTTGTCTTCTCAGCCCTTTTGTCCTCTTTCCTTCAGTTAATCCCCTTAAAATCTCTCTCATGATACCCACCCGTCTCAACCTCACACCAGATGTTTTCAGATCACTTTTATCAGTGTCAATTGGTGGGGGGTGTTGACAGTTAACGGTCTTTTCATCCAATCAGACGCGTATAATTTGAGAACCCTTTCGCTGCTACCTGTCTGAATATTTATTGTAGGTTTATTCTGTTTAATTATTATTTCTTCTGCGATTTATATATATCTATGTATTTCAAAAATAGTCCTCTTTAATTACTAAGATAGATTAATCAATCAAACCGAGTAGTAATCATTCAACTTTTGATTAACAAAATAAAAAAAGTAATTTGATAAATGCGAATAACTTTTGTTTAGAAAATATCCGTCAAAGAAGGAGAAGTAATCTTTATAACTTCTGATAAGGATTAAAGTAATTTAAAACAGTACATTGAAAGAAGTGAAAATTCCTTTTATAGGCTTGATATACAATGAAGTTCAAGAAAAATAATAAATCTTTTTGAATAAAGCATTGTTAATTTATAATATTCTTTTATATAAGTATACATTCTTTTTTACTTTGATAGTGAAGATGTTATTTTTACAGGTGCTTTCCTCATACCATACTTTATAATGCTGGCCATTGAAGGAATCCCAATCTTTTATTTAGAGCTTGCTATTGGGCAAAGACTGAGGAAGGGCGCCATTGGTGTTTGGAATCAAGTTTCTCCTTACTTAGGAGGCATAGGTAAGTTTTCTTACACTCAATTATTGATACTATTCTAGAATTAAGCAATAAAATATGGATACAACGTTTCAACTATAACAAATATAATTTCCTATTATATATCAAGCACCAAGTATTCAAAAGTTGTGCAAAGAGTAACTGTTTCATATTTATTTATTCATCTATAGAAAAAAATACCTCATAAAGGTTTAGCGTATCTAAACATCCTAGAATATGTAAACTATTCAAATATAAACTACTTAAATAGTTTATATTTCACTCGCTGTTAAGAAACTCCATAAATCGTTGTTTTGTAGAATTCTCTGCATTAATTCCTTCAATAGCTTTCTTGCAGTATCTAAAGGCAGTTTGGTATTAATGACAATATACTAGCCGTCACAAAGTAATAAATTATTAGTTTAATAATCATGAATAAGAAAAGAGGAAAGACAGCGTGAAATTTCTGCCGAAACGTTGAAATCTTTCTTTACCCTTGAAGGCGGCCAAACAATAAATTAGAGACTTTCAGTATGCTAATCTATTTTACGTAACTTTAGGATATTGTACAACTTGTTTGTTTGTTTTTGATAGATTTAATCTTATTAAGAAGTATAAATTATTAAAAATGTAACCACAATTTGCAGAAACATACTTCTTGATAATTTCTCTGTCTTCCTGAATAACGTTTTCCTTATTGCATCTACACTAGTACTTCCTACTGTCAACTGTTCTCACCCATCTTAGGGATGAGAATGATTCTCAAATATTTTCCCTTTTAATAGACAAAGTAGAGTCATTAGGAGAATTAAGGTTTTTTGTTGTTTTGTTTTCTTTGTTTTTAAAGTTGGAGTGTGAGTGACCTAAGAGGTCCCTGTTACTACCTGGGACGAGTAACAGGACGAGTTCACAATTTTACAGCTTTTTTTTTTCACTATATATTGATATGTGAATTCATTTTTTTTATGTATACAGCTTCAATAATTTTAACTCTATGATGACCTCTTTTCATTTTAATTATTGTAGCAGGTACCAAAACAATTTAAAAAGGAAAGAAAGAGGTAATCATAGACTTCAAATGTATAAAAATATCTGTATAAAAATGAATCCAAATATCAATATATAGTTTAAAAAAAGCTATAAATTGTGAAGTTATTTGCAACACAAGGCTAAATAGACCCGGTCCAGGTAGTGACAGAGACCCCCTAGGTCATTCATCTCCCAGCTTGAAACAACCTTAAACCTCTTAACTGACTCTCCTTTGCCGGTGTGAAAGGAGCATCAAGAAACGGAGTAAGGGTTGAAAAAACGTAAAAAGAAACTTTAATTTTTAAACTGAAAGAAAAATGTTAAAATTGAGGAAAACAAAATAAACGGAATAAAAAATAAAAAAGAAATATGCAAAATATAGCAGGAAAACTCATTACACAATATTGGATATTATGTCTATATAAATCTATATTTATAAATACGAACGTTTATCTGTATGTCTCTTACCTTCCTAAACTGTTCATTCTATTTGATTAAATTTTTGGGAATGGTTCGCGCATGCCCGCGAAAGTTTCCGAGGTAATAAAACTATGTCCCTATAAAAAATTAAGTTTATTTATTTGAATTCATTTATTTAAAATTATTTTATTAATACTCGCGTATTTTTAAACTTTAATGCAAAGTAGTTTTCTATATAAATGAAAACCCGACATTGCATTCCGTGTGTTCCTATGAAATCAACGACTCTTTGGTGAAGCAATCATTTTATTGTCTAGTGATTTTCCACAAACACTACCAGTTATGTCATGTTCAAACCAGCTGATGAGCACAATGCATGTCTCAAATCATCAGTTATAGCAACAAGTACATAAATGGAACTTGAAGACCAATAATGCGTGTACAACTACAAAATAATGCATCTCCTAATTGTTTCACAACACAATTGTTCGGGTTGGGAATGGGAAAATGGCCATCGATGAATCACCATAATGCATCACATTACCACCATAACTGATGAGTTGGTTGACAAATTTTTCCCAATAAAACACAAACTGACAGGCTTCATCTATGGATAAGTGCATGGGCTATATTAGCAGCCGAAAACAAAGATTCCAATACAATCAATTCCAGCATTGAAAACGGAACTCCAGGTGACACGAAACGTACAAGTCCATCCATACCGAATGAATCAGAGGAAGTTGTCAATCATCCAACTGAATTCCTAAATTCACTTGATTTGCGAGGCATGACACCGCACGTTCTAACATTGAAAATTGATATACCCATTATTATTCTACTCAGCAATCCACCACAATTCTGGAATGGAACTAGACTTTCGTTACAAAAACTGATGAACAATGTAATCGAAGCTACAAAGATGAATTGTTGCCACGCATCCAAATAAATCCAACAGATATGCCATTCGAATTCAAACGTTTACAGTTTCCAGTGCAACTCGCCTTTGCAATGACCATCAACAAAGTGCAAGGACAATCGCTACAAGTGTGTGGACTGAATTTGGAAAATCCATGCTTCAGATATAGACAGCTGAGTGTGACCTGCTCAAGAATTGGGAAACCTCATTTATTTATATAAGCACCAGAAAAAAAAAACAAAAACTATGGTTTATCTAAATGAAGTTTAATAAATAATTTTCAGTTGAAAACATCAATTGACGCACTTTTATCGATAAAATATCTAAAAATACATAACGATTAAATCAAAAATAAATTGAATATTGTTGAACATTACAATAAACATAATGTTTAGAAAATTTTTTTTTAGTTGTTATTTCTGTTCAAATTGAGTATTTATAGGTAAGGCAGGATAAAGTCTTGAGTCAGCTAGTATTAAGTAAGAATAAGATAAAAAAATTCAATGAAATTAAATCTAATTGGCTAAGGCCTAAAGAAGTTTGGTATGGGTATCATTACTGATGTAATACCAAAATTTGACGCTTGAATCACTAATGAAATGGTAGGCGATGGAGAGTAGGCATTGAGAGCTATAGACAGGTGCAAGTAGAATGAATCTGATGGAATCAAAATAACAAACTCAGTTAGGGAAATAAACATAAAACTTAAAATTAAATACTGTAATGGCCTTGATTTAAAAGTACTATGAACCAATCGTGAGGCAAAGTGTTTGTGTTTGTAGGTATAAGCAGCGCCGTGGTGTCTTTCAACGTAGCCCTCTATTACAACACCATCATAGCTTGGTGCCTGTTTTACTTCGTCCAAGTATGTACTCAAATACTTTTTTTATGTTAAATCTTATATGCTGACCATCGCTTATGTATCTGTTGAAAACCCAATTCATCAATTGTGCAAAACAAGAGACAGAGATATGAACAACGGACAGGCACTGTAAAACAGAGTTCCTTAAATCACTGGCTAAGTAAACAGATAATAAATCCAGTTAGTGTTGATGAAAAATTATTTATTCACAGTAAATTAATCAATTTTGTTTTAATTACATTGAAGCTATTCTTTGTAAAGCTGGACTCTGTATATGATTTCATGCAATATAATATTATTTTTTGGTATTCTTGAATGTGTTTATAAAACTATAAAACAACTTATTAATCTTAAGAATAACTATATAATTTATGGAACTCTAAAAGTCTGTGCTATTGAGTGTCCATCTAATTTTAATGCCCTGAAGCATTTGAGTGTTTGCTTTCACATCGATCAGTTATCCCTAATTAATTATTATCAATTACTTACTCAAGCGCATTGCGTTTTAAATGTAGATATCATTATTAATAACTTTTCAAAATATTATTAGTAATTTTCTCATTTAGTAATGAAATCAATTAAAGTGTTCTTGAAATTAGTATTATATTAAGTATGAAGTATAATTTATTTTAATAGTTACATCTCTTTAACTTAGATTAATTTTCCCAGATCTTCATTATATTTATTTGAAATATAAACTTTCTTTGAACAATCTATTTCTTACCATCTGTATGTCCCTATTTTTAGTAAAAAAAAATTAATCTCGAAATTAGACGTGAATGTTTGTCAGTTTTTTTTCTGTGATTTATCTTAATTTTATTATAATATATATATATATATATACAAAATTGTCACAATAACACGTGATATAAATATTCAGGTAACTCACCACAAATGAATGAAGATAGTCGCTCTGAGGCCTTTCGTTTTCACGTCGTCAGAAAACACTTGCTCTCTGACGACGTGAAAACGAAAGGCCTCAGAGCGACTATCTTCATTCATTTGTGGTGAGTTACCTATATATATATGTAATCAAATTACAGATAATCAATTAGTATCTAAAAATGGTGTAACAGTACAATATTAAATAAACAACTTCAGATATTAAATCTAGGTACATAACTTACCTTATTGCAACTTACGATGAAGATCACAGTGGTTGGAGCAGTAATAGTAGTAATCTCACTTAGAGGTAACTGAAGGTCTGACCAAAGATCTACCAACGGTTCTGTTGTACCAACCTCATTTTGTTCTCTGCAACACAAACAGCGAAAGGTTAGGGAATTAAACTTTTATTCACTGACGTGGAGGTAAGTGCTGCGCCGCCGAGACATTACTTAAGTTCTTAAACATCTACAATAGTTAATTGAGTATTAACCTGAAAGAAAACTGACAGAAACATTAAGGGTAAAACATTCTTTACAGATTGACGATAGTTTCAAGACGACAGCATAAATTACTTCCTACTGTATAAGTGAACGTTTCTAGGTTCCTTGTTAGAGCCTGCTGAGAAAAAAGCTAGTTATTTCTAGTTTTTCCTTTCAAAAAACCTTTGCAATTGATGTTTATAACTAAGAAAAAATATGGCAATTCATTTTATATTACACCAATTGGTATTAAAGACCGAATTATGCTTGTTTAATTTGTGTTATAAATCTATGTTTTAGTTTTCTGACGATTTGTTTATTGCACACAGAGTTTCCAGTCACAGTTACCCTGGTCTGAGTGTCCAAAGAAACACTTCCCCAATATGACTTACACCTATGAGCCAGAGTGCCTTGTAAGTATTGCTGCTCTTATATACTCATCGCTTAAGACCACCTGGTCGTATTTACTCACAGTAAATTGTGTAGAAGGGAAAAAATAACCAAATGTATTGCAGAATTCTGTATTGAATTTCTGTATAAGTTTATACAGTTATAGAGTGTCTGAAGCGCTATACTCGTACATATTATTCCGTAAAATGAAATTAATTCTTGAAATTTAATTCACCTATTAATAAAATATGCATACATACAATCACTTCTTCCTGACTCTAATTAGTTTAATTTTCAAATCATATCTAGAAAAAAGCCATAGCAACTCATTTTAAAAATTTTTGTGAAGTTATCTTGTCATTATTAAAGAGGAAGAAACAGTAAGTCCCCACAAAAGAAATCAGATGTTTGACATTTTGTGATAGATTTAAGTATCAATTTCTTTTTTTTTTTCGTGTAGAATTAAATTTTTCTTCTCTTTTTCAATTATGAGTAAGTACCACACAACAACTGCTTGCTTAGCTCGTAAGTAATCTTTTGAGATATTCGTTAGGATGAAAGTAACACCAAATCACTATTTTTACATGCTCAATATAAACATTTATAAATCTACTTCAGTTGAATTTAAAAGACTGTAGCTAACCCCCGGTAATGAGACTTGTTCACAACTAAGTGGAAGCCACATAATAAATGAACGATTTTTCCTCCTATAGAACACCACTAAGAGATAAAATCGTATAAGTGTGGGCGTTAACAACAATAACAGCAAACGTTTTCACCTTTTGTGAATTTCTGATAGATTTAAGTATCAATTTTATAAATAGACATATATTGGGTTACTAACTAAGACTAAATATTGAGATGTAAAGTTAAGATAGAATATAACTAGTTGTATTTATTTTTTATTTCTTAGAAGGTATCATTATGATTGCCTTTTAGCACTACAAATTAATAATTTACAGTATATTGTGCCAGTAACTTAATATAAGAGTAACTTAATATAAATTATTCTTAATGACTAATATGTATTTATATTATAAACGTAGTTCTTTTGTTCCTCAAATGTTATATATAGTGGAATATTTTCCTTGATATTATGTTATAAACATATTATGCAAACTACGATAAGTAGCGTTGCTCGGGTTTCATTTCCTAGCTTCCTATGATCTTCGTTCACACTGGTGAGAGTAGGAGGAGACACTTAGACACCCAGACATTTTAAGGTTAGTGGCCGATGAGAAAGCATCCTCGCTCAATGCGACCTGCTAGGCCGTCAGCAGGATAGTAGCCTTTTATTCAAGTTAACACATGGTGGCAGTTTCAAGCGTAACCTTTTAAGAAGATCAGAAGCGTAAATCTTCTAATTTTAGGTTAATTTACGTAGGTAATTATATTGCATTAGAACTTTGCACTCATTATTCTTCAAGTCAAACTTTATTTCGTTTAAGTATCTAGTGTAGCTCTGAATCCCAGCTGAATTAGCTTTGTTTGTCACACAATGAACTTCTGCTTACTTTGCATTCGGGAAAAAATTGACACCATATATTCTTCAGTGGTATATTAAGTTCATCTATAGTTAACTAACAAATTAAATTAAACTAAAATATTAATAGTTTTACTTCCTTCATTATTTAAAGAACTAAAACATATTTAATTAATTGAAAGTCTTTGATATGCTAAAACACTTAGGCACCTATACGAAGTCTGCATACGTTTAAAATAATTTATCTGTGATATTTTAACAGGGGAGCAACATAGAGCAAAACTAATAAAGAACCATTCCATAAGTAATGCCTGTAGGCACTGAGAGGTAAATATTCAATGCAAACACAGAAGAAAATTGCTTTTTATCCAGGTAAATAGAAAATTAAGAGGGGAAAACTTTGCATTTCTAATCAAACTCTCCAACATCCTACTCCAAATCAATAAAACTGTAAAGGACCAAATTTCATGACGTCACTTCAGTCATTACGATCTCTATAAATTTAATCTTATACCCAGATATACAAAAGTTTTTTCTAATAGATAAGCACTATGTAAGATAATCAACTTAAAATGTCAAAAAGTTATATTTTGATAAGTACATAAATATTTTCATTGTATATAAAATATTTATTGCATCCGTATTTATAATAAACTCATTTTTACATGCCCTAAGAAATAAGAAAATGAAAATGATTTCTTTTATAACAAGAATTAAATTAAAATTAATTATTATGACTTTATATCGAATATTAAAAAATATAAAAAATACGTTGCATAAGTACTAATAATTAATTAGTACTTATTACTTTTGTATAAAATAATTAATATTAAAATAATTAGAAATTATTTTATTAAAATAATTAAAAAAAAATTAATGAAATACGTTTGAAAATAATCTAATAAGTTAAAAATAAATGTAAAACCTTGATTCAGGCATTAGTACTAGCGCGGCAATCCATCTAGTATAGATTATGTTATAGGGAGCAGGATTGAGGAGACCCACTTTACGAGTATGTCGCACACTTCTATTCCGACCTCCTGTTTCTCAATTTTTAGTTTTTAATTATCCAGACTCCTTAGAAATGGTCAACTCTTTTACTTAATCCTCTTATATGCCAATATCGGTTTCTTATGTCCAGTCATTTTTTCCTGATACGACCAGTTTCCCATCTTGTTCATTTTCTAGAGCAAACAAACTTTTTAAAGGGGTTATCCTACATTTACAGCTTAGTTAAGAAAAAGCCTTGATAAAACCGGCTAAATACTGAAGGTACCTTACGAGGTAAGATGTTTTATTCATTGATAATTGTCTAACGACCTCTATGCAACTAATATTGTGCAATGACTTTGTCTATGGTGTAGATTGTGTGTGTGTTAGTCAATAGTTTACTGTTCTTATGAGTCATCAGCATTGTGGTATTGAGCTAGAGCTGTTGTAACAAGCCTGAGCGTTTCCCCCAAGTGATGCACTTTTCTTGTATTCAACGTTCATTCTTTGCAAGAAGTATTGTAATTAATGATATCATTATAGTTGATGACAATTTCTCATTTCTTTGTTATCTCCAATTAACCTTATTTAAGATTCTCCCATATATTTCTTACTACTTAAATCTCTCTTAATTCTAACATCACAATGCTGAGAAAGAAATCTGTTGTAGTCGACTCTTTTATTGTTGTTGTTTCGTTAAAAAAATAAGTTTTTCTAGGTTTCCAGTAGTTCTTTCTGACCAATATTCTCTCTTTCTTTTAGTTTTACATGATTTTGAACTTGTTTGCTGCAATAACAAAGAAAGATATGTTGAGAAGTAGATAGTTGATAAAACATTGAAAAATATTCCAAGAAAGTAAATAACATAATTTTGTACGTCCTTGCGCATATTTTTATTCTTTATGTTCAAAATATATACTAACTATAATTATAATTTTTTCTGATATTAATATTCCAATTTGTTTATCTATAATAGTCGTAATGTCTAGTGATTTATTTGTGTGTAGCAAAGCACCCCTACGCAGTATTTCTGGTACCGGACTACACTAAACATCTCTGAGGATATAAACTCGCCAGACTCCTTCAACTGGCAGATCGCGTTGGCCCTCCTTGTCGCCTGGACTCTGATTTACCTTTGCATGATGAAAGGCATGGCTTCATCGGGCATGGTGACTATCTCAAATTAATCTTGTTCCTTATACATCAATTATAAAACATAAATCCATATAGAATTTTATTTTAGGCCCTATAAAAATTATTATATTCTCACTGATTGTAATACTATAAAAAAATAATGTAAAAATATTAAGAAATAAGAACATATCATGATACATAGCTTACTTCTCTCTCTCTCTCTCTCTCTCTCTCTCACTCTCTCTCTCTCTTTGCAATAATAATACAACAATAATATAAGCAGGCTGTCCTGCCTCTCGAGCAGTGCACTTCTATGTGAGGAGTGTACTTGCTAAAATATAATTCAAAGTCTTATATGTAACTGTCTGCATTCTTATTCTTCGTAAAATAACACTATATATCTTATTCATATAAACTATATCATATATATATATTTGGGTGTGTTTGTGTTTTTATAAACCTAGATTTCACAGTAAGCATGTGAAACAAAAACCAATGTATTTTATTAACAAAAATCAAGGATAGTCATATTTCTGAATTGAACTATTAGAAAAAGTTATTACACTGTAGCTCGTACGTTGGTGTTTATATATATATTGTCAAAAATTTGTCAAAATTGAAATAGGCATAAGTTTTAATAGAACATATATCAATGAAGGCCTGCTCCCCAAATATATATATATATATTATATAAATGTTATTAATTACTCACGTATTATAATGAATTTGTTTATAGAAAATGACATAAATAATTATAAAACTTTTCGTTTTGATAAATAAAATACGGATTATAATACTAATTTTACCATTACTAAATGAATTAATGATATTCTCTTAAAAACTGAAAATAAATTTAAACTTTTAATTTTTCTTTTATTTCTTGAATTTGTTTTTTAAATAATTATACAAATTAATATTAGATAATTCGATTAATTATTAATATTATTTATTGGAATATGATTATTATATTTAGATTATATTATGTCGATTAATACGAAGTAAACAGGAATAAATTAACTCTAAAAGATAAATAAAAACATTTCAATAAAACAAACAATGTAAGAGTATTGTAAATATTTGCCTAGAACAGAGAGGTATGCGTTCCCTCTAAGCACCCTCAACCGTTTTGAGGTGAACCCGGAGTCTTCAATATCTGGTAACGTTTGCTTTTTTCTTCCCTTTTCTTTGAAATCAAAAAACAATAGTCTAGCTTTTAGTTTGAATTTTTTTCCGTCAATTCTTTTATAAAACTGGATAATAATATATCGCTAATATTAATTATAACCAACAAAGATAAGCTGTATATATTTCAGTCGATCTAGACTCAGAGATTGAGCTGAGGTATGCATCGTAACATAATTTACAAGCAGGATTAGTAAACGCATATTGACATAAAGGACCAAAATATATTATAATATCAGATTATAACAATATTATAAACAATTGAGAAAACTTAATTTAAGTAGGATGAAAAGATGCAGTACCATGTAACAGAGTCAATATGTCCACAAATGACTCCTCGATAATACAATTGGTGATAACAGTATACTTATGTATCGTATGAATCAAACACAGTAATAGTTTTATGGAAGTATCTCTACATTTGTATGCATAAATTAATCCTTTACAATCAGTATTAGTTTAACATGAAGTTTATTAGTTTTTTTGTTTCAAAACCTTAGAACTACTTGTTAATTTTAACTTTCTCTAAACTTTAAATATTATTAAATGAAATAATAACGCGATGAACATCTACAAAAAGAGTAATATAATCAGGATGAAATCAATACAAGAATGCCGACATCTGCTTACAAGGAAACCAAACACAGAAAACATGATCTGTATTAGTCTGAAAGTCATTCTTTATAGCAAACTAATGATTTTGATCTGCAGGTGGTTTACGTGACGGCCATCTTCCCTTACATAGTTCTCATCATCTTCTTCTTCAGGGGAATGACTCTCAAAGGCATGTCGGATGGGTTACGTCATCTCTTCACACCAAAGGTATCTCTTAACTCCACACGCTCGTTTAATGCGGAAATGTTTTCATATTGAACATACATATCAACAATACTATTTTAAGTAAGCCACACAAAGCATATCTCTAAATATAAAGTATGTATTTAAAAAAAAGCTTGAAAAAAAAATTTAAGCACTGGAGTCAAAGGATTTTAGCTCTCAACTAAACAAATGGACTAGTACTTTATATTTACTAAGTGACCAAAATAATATTTGAAAACAGAATCATTCAATTCAAACTGTCGAATATAAGTAATGTAATTAAAAGAAAATGTACTTGTTTTAACAGTTTAACATTATTTTTAATTATACAGAAGTGTCCATGGTTTAGTAAACAAACAAGATTTTAGCATATGAAAACTTGTTTGTGAATATATATTTCTACTGAATACTGCAGTGTTTATTTTACTTAATCATAATTTTCATTTACTGTAAAATTTCTGTTGTGTAGTGATACCTAGTAAATTATTTCGATTGGTCCTATCTTCCACTCAATTTTCCTGCTATGTTGTGTTTATCATGCTTCCACCTGTTCTGTGGTGGCTACCGCAATATTTCTACTCTTCTACAGTGCCATTGAAATCGTTTAGACTCGATTTTTTTACAGAATTCTATTATATTTTGATGTTTTCTGACCTTTTCCTGTGTGATTTATGATTATGATTATTAACGACTGTGATACTTTGTCTTCTATTTTCACCAGCTATCAAATTGGAACATAAAGTCTATTATAATTGGATGATACTTCAAATTTAATGATTATTCATAAGAAGACATTATGTTTGTGTGTGACCTGTTGACTGAATGCTTTTGTTTGCAGTGGTACATGCTGGCTGACCCGGTGGTGTGGCTGGAGGCAGGCACTCAGATCTTCTTTTCGCTGGGGCTTGCCTTTGGAGGTCTGATTGCCTTCTCTTCTTACAATCCTGTCAACAACAACTGCTTCCGAGATGCCATCACTGTTTCCCTTACCAACTGTTTTACCTCCATGTTTGCTGGAATAGTCGTGTTCTCTATTATAGGTATCAAATTCATAACTAACCTTGTTTAACTGCTTCTACTATTGTCTTACTAAGATAAAATGAAAGATTACAAGGAAGATGTAGTGTAAAAAGAAATAATAGCAGCTCAAACTGGAATAAAAATCATTGTTATGACATTTCTAAAATCCTTTATAAAATATATAAAAATTAAAACATTTCAATATATTTTATATAATTCTCGTCCTCAGTCAGAGTTACCTGACTGGGAAGTTGCTGAAGATCTAGTATGACATAGCTGTCGTATCAGGTGGCTTGTACTCATTGGATGAGAAAAACAAATTACTCCTACCATTCCAGAAATGATCATTTCTAATAAGACAAGCACTTCAAATTTTTTAAATGAACAAAACCGGGTTCTCAAGCAGTATATATATATAAATTAAACAACCACAATAAACAAATATATATTAGATACAATGCTCTAAAGTCTTTCGTTACAACATCATCAGAGAGAAAAATGAACTAAACAAAGAAAGAAAGAGAAATATTATTGAAAGTTCATTCATAAAGAACTTATATGGAAATTTAATTAACAATAGTCCGGGACTTTACAAACTGGATGAAATATTGATAAAAGAAATAAGTAAGCAGATCAAGACTCCTTCAATATTAGGAACATTAAATTCAGAGAGGGATTCCAGCAATTCTGAAGACTTCAATCAACCAGGTTAACTTGTTATTATATTTTTAGTTTAGTTCATTTAGCTCTCTGATGATGTTGTATCCAAAGACCTTAGAGCATTCTATCTAATATATATTTGTTTATTGTGGTTGTTTAATTCATATATTATATCAAGAGTTATTGTTGATTATTAATTTTTCATATATATATAAAATTATCAACGTCTAGACTACAGTAAGAAAACAAAAAAATGACAAAATAATTCAACTAAAACAAGTGGCCTTCGTCAGAGTCTCATTGATACTACAAGGACGACTTATTTTGGTTGAATGATCC
This sequence comes from Hermatobates lingyangjiaoensis, assembly GCA_026182355.1. Lineage (NCBI taxonomy): Eukaryota > Metazoa > Arthropoda > Insecta > Hemiptera > Hermatobatidae > Hermatobates > Hermatobates lingyangjiaoensis. The sequence goes on along the minus strand of JAPFBL010001935.1, from coordinate 1,514,148 downwards.
TAAGTCTTCTATGATCTATTCTGATTAAGATATCCTGACTTTCTTGCTGTATTTAAACGTTGATTTTTATTTCACATGTTTTCTGTGAAATCTTGCTATATATGATCATGTATACACTCCAACACTTTGATAACGTATGAATCAAACTCATTCATAATCAATGATTAATTAATTATTTAATTTATTTTCATCTATTTTTTATTTTTCAATAATTATGAAAATTGAATCCCTATTTTAACACAATATGACATGTGTTAAAGGTGAAACGTAATATTGTCCTTCTTTTCATTTCTCTTTACAGTATACGATTCGTGAAATGCGGTTATGACTTTATAGGAATGGGAAGAGGCTTTTTCACGATTAAATATTATATTGACCGTTATAACTTTAAAGAATTTTTAATCTATGTTTCTAAATAAATACAGTGGGTAGATCATTGTGACTTGTTTATTTCATGAGTAGCACGAATGCAGAAAATGTATGAGCACCCCTGCCGTACAAGCATGTAAGGGTAATACTGCTTTCGTTTTTGACTGAATTTCAAAAGTTTTAAATCTCCTTCTACCTTCCTAAGTCACGACCTTTGCTTGTTTCACATTGTAAATTACTAGTACAATTTGTATTAAACCGTATTTACTTGCATATGTATAAACAGGCTGAATGTGCGAACAGGTTTTAAGGCCAATCTGAAATACGAGTCTTGCTTGGAAGAGAGGAGCGCGATTCTCTTCTCCCATTACGGGCGAACTGACTTCTCTGATGAAGCTCTAGCCAGTTTAGCAGCCTCCTCCACTGCACCTGCGCCCGTCATCCCAGAATGCAGTTTACAGAAGGAACTTGACAGTGTAAGTTTCCTTTTAATTGCTTACAGCAATTGGTTTGTTGGAATGTAACATTTATTAAAACAGCCATAAACTTTTATGAAGTGGGCCAAAATGAACTTAACGTCTTATAACTCTAAACATTTAGTTTTATGAAATTACACTTAATGTACTGTCTTCATTGTAGATATGTATTTTCATGTTTATTTCTTATATACTTATGCGTTAAGGCTCCAACATTCTTTGACTTAATATTCAAATACTATATCGGAACGTTTCAGGACAGTAAAGATTGTTCTCAGTAATAATGACAGGCAATAACTGACATAGCATTCTTTTTTTATAAACATTCAAACTTTATATTTTCTTAAAAGCCAAATGGAACTTTTTCAATAATTTTTAATTTCTGTTTACTTAATTAATCGGACGAGCAAATCATAATACATTCTTAGAAATTTCCACCTAATAAAATACAGATTTAAAATTTTATTAATTACTGTACTGTACAACATTTCAATCTTCCATGATATACCAGAAGAACATGAATAAAGTAGCTTCTGTCTTGACATAATGAAGTATCTTCCCTATACTTCATATTTCTACAAAACCTGTATAGTTTTTTCTCCAACCAACTACTATTCATATGTCAATCTCCATTATGATCTAACAAACTCCATGACTTAGAGACATGTCATGTCTCCAACTCAGGCATGTATTCATGTCGTCATATAAACACAAAAAATCTAGCTACTATGAAATATCAAAACAAATGAACTTTACTCAAAGAGGAATAAACATTAATGATGTTAAATGTTTATTATGGTTTTCGTACCAAACTTGCAGAACTGACTTCTGAAGTTTTTATTATGGGTGTTATTCTGTTTCTACTAGCAATTCACAATTCACTTGTATGTAAAAACATTTGGATACATATAACAACTTGTCATATGAGGATTAACTTCTGTTTAAGTTCATTCACAAATAAAAATAACATTGTTATACTGGTCAATATATGTTTAAATAAAATTAAAGCACTAAATAAAGAGTTGACTATAACGAGTTTGTTGAACTGTTTCCACAGTCGGAAGCAGGGACTGGCCTAGCCTTCATCATCTTCACTGAGGCCATCAATCAGTTCCCCGCTGCCCAGCTCTGGTCCACCCTCTTCTTCCTTATGCTTTTTACGTTAGGAATAGACTCCCAGTTTGGAACTCTAGAAGGAGTCATCACCTCGCTTGTTGACATGAAGCTCTTTCCCAACTTGAGAAAGGAATTCCTTACAGGTATTTTATCACTTATTTTCGGTTTAAGATAAGGTGGTGAACTTTTAATTAAAGTGAATGGTTTAATGATATACTTCATAATCATATCATAATCATAATACTTCATAATCATAATCATATCTGTAGGTATTGTCTATACCTGTAGGATATTACTATAATGATACTGTAAGTCAGTTGTGGTGGACACTATAATTACATTATTTATTCTTGCGTTAAATTGCTGCAATCCATTTTAATTCATGGATAAATACACCTACATTTTAGTATTGATTCAATAAATTTGACGGCATGTTTCAAAATCACCCCCGAGTGGGATAATTAAACCTTGAAAATGTTTCTACTTTGGTAACAAGAATTTGTCTCATTGCGTTAATTTGCATTTCTGATAGTTATTTTATCCGTTACGAAGATAATGATGTTCTTACCCAAAACTTCGCATGTTACTGCAGATAAAAGAAATTATTTATCATTTTTAACGTAATAATACACTCCTAATACTTTAATCTAATTAAATATTTATTTTAAGATAATACAGAATCACTGAAGAAATAGTTTGAAATTATAGCCATTTTGACGTAAAGACCTTAAAAATATTTCCCATGCTTTAGAATTACCCAAAAAACAATGACATCCTTAAACACACCAAAGTCTCTGTATCCCAGATTAAGATTTGTTCAAAGGTGCAACATGTACACTGATCACAACACTTTCACTAGAAAGCCATCCATCAATCTGAAAAACATCATGAAATATATGGTTGATTTCGCTTTTACAGTTTTCATAATTTTAAACTTCTTTCATATTATATGAACTTAGGAAATATGTTATAGTTTTTATAGTCACATTGCCTTTATGCTATTCAGAATTTTTTAATTTTTTTTTGTAAATTTCCAGTTTTTTTAACTTTTCTGTAAAAATTCAGTATACTGCAATTAACTGTTTAACGTGAAAAATATTTTTGAAATCATAAAATGTAACCATAACGCTCATTTATGTCCTTGTAATTTCAAAAAAAAAACATCAGTTCATATTCATAAAGTTGCTATTTTTTCGTATAACTTTATTACGGTCCTTCAAGCGGTATGACCAAGCTTTTGAAATTAATCGTAAGTCAAAATACTTGTATTTAACTGCAAAAATAACTTCTTTTTTTAATGAAAAATTCTGAATTTTGTTTTCAGTTATTACAATCTCAACCCAGTAGAGTTATAAGTTTAGGAGAAAAAAAATGTTATCGGCGCATTAGAGGTGAAGAAAGTAGTGCCTTATTTATATACATAAATAATTAGAATAATGATATAAATTGGATAGAAGCTAAAATGTGCACGTATGAAAGATCGTTATCAAATACATTTTATCAAAAAAGTGACTTCACATGATCCAATGGTTTTCAAATAATGGGGTTCATCAGCATAGAAGGGTTATCTTTGTGTAAAATATGAATTTCTTTCATCATACGTTGTGGCCTGTAATGTGTCCATAAACTTTTGAACACATACCCAGTCACCCATATACACATAGAGACCATAGAGAAAAGAAACAAAAATGAACTTTAAAATCTGTAAATCCATCAGAATTTCAAAATCGATTTATTTCATAAGTACTATACTTTACTTATAGTAATGTAAAACTAAAGATAGAAATCAAAAAAAATTTCAAGTTTTAAAAAATTGATAATGACTGCTAAGACTGTTGTATCGAAAAGACTGGGTTATAAAATCGACCTCGCCATTTTCAGGTGGACTCTGTTTCTTGTGTTGCATCCTTTCCATGTGTTTTGCCCATGGTGCAGGCAATTACATTTTCATTATGTTTGACAACTTCAGTGGTAACTTCCCACTTATGATTATCGCTCTCTTCGAGTGCTTCGCCGTCGCCTATGTCTACGGTCTCAAGAGGTTAGCAGACCTTCTATTTTAAAACCTTGCATGCTATTCATATGATTACGACGTATAGTTATTTTAAATTACATCTAGCATTCATAATAAATGTTTCTTTTAGTGAATCTTCAAAGTTTACATTATTATCATATAAAATGTTTAAAAGACTATATGTCCAAGTGACAGTCATTTATGTTAAAAGATTTAGTGATTAACAGGTTTTTTTTCTATTAAATAATTTATAGCATCCGCAATTAATTTACAATTTATTATATTTAAAGTATATTTATGATTTAATTAAAGTATAAGTCATCAGTCTTCACAAAAAAGAAGAATTTTATATTCTATTGATATATACTACAACCTGTTCGGTATTAATAAGCATATAACGTTCATTTATAATCAATAAATGAAGTATATATATAAAATTTATAATCAATAAAATATTTGAGAACTTTTTTTTTCAGGTTTGCTGACGACATTGAATTAATGACAGGATCTCGTCCAGGAATTTACTGGTTAATTTGTTGGAAATATTTAAGCCCTGCAGCTATGGGATTAATCCTAGTGGCAAGCATAACAGATTTAGTGATGAACGGCAGTGTCTATCCCGCCTGGGTGGCCGAAATAGGAGCTACTGAAACTAAGGAGTGGCCTTTCTGGGCCCTAGCTGTCATAGTCCTTCTTGTGCTCTGTTCAGTCATTTGGATACCGGGTGTTGCTATATGCAGGTAAAATCTCATCGTATTTCCCAACACATCTGCTTTCAAAAAACCTTACTACCATGAAAAAATCAAAATCGTGTTAAGTAATAAAAATGTTAAGATCCAATCCTCTAGTAAGAGCTAACAACTACTTTAGTAGAAAGAATTGATAAACTAAACCAAATTAATTATGAAACTTTTCTCTAAGTCTCCTTCATTGCCAAATATATATGGGATGGGATAATAGAAACGCTTAAAAATAATTCCTCCATTGGATAAACTGAAAGTTCGATTGGATCAGTTTTATATGTCTAACTACAAATTATCAGTTAGTTTTTTCAAGCAATCAGTAAAATTTCAATTTTAATTAATAAATTAAAAAGTAAATTAGTTTATTATTTTAAATATAAAAAATAATGTAAAATTAATTAGTAAATTAAAGAGCGTTAATATAGACAAAAGAGATTTTCAGTCAATTAGACTGATTATTTTAATGTAAAGCTTACCTTTTCGACGTATCTGTACCTAATGTTCAATTTTTTCTCTGGAGGAAATAGATAATTATGCCTATCCTTAGCTTATATTACTATAATTTGGTTAATTAAGGGTGGCTGATTGTTATTTTCCATTTTCAAAATAACTTTTGCAAACAAAACTTGGCCTTGTTTATGGGTCTTGCTTATCCCTCTCCTGAGTTATTAGGGATTTCCTGAAACAGAAATGTTAAGTTCAATTGTACTAAGTTAAATGGTTCTGACATATTAATTATATATTGGGCCTTTGCAACACAATATAAAGAAGCTTTTGCAACACAATTAAATTCATTAGTGCCGACGTTTTATTTGTCAATACACAGTTTCAAGTTGTGATGAGTCATTGAACACACCTCTCAATCTTGATTAATATAGTTTTTTTTCTTCTAATGATAAGAACGCAGATTGTTTGTTAGTTAAAACTCTCCTAGTGAACGGAAGAATAGTGGTACTTATAATTAGGTGGTACTCCGATATTAGATGTGAACAAAGCAGTGCCTTATTTACGCATTAAAATAATAGGAATAAAGATATAAATTAGACAGAAGCTAAAACGATCATGTATCAAAGATAAAGGTTGTTAAGAAATATTATCGAGTCCTCTTTAGTTAAATTTAACAGAGCCAATTCTATAAAGATGAGTAATAGTATTCAAATTAAATTCAGAATTAAAGAGAGCAATAGTTTCTTTCCACAAGTGTTGACAACTTTCTTTGACTTATTCCTGAACTCCTTTGTCAATCCTGACTTGCCCAGCCCTTGTGGCGTTTCCTTCCTCTTTACGCCCTTCAAGACACCTCTCTTAACTTCCTTCCTTCTCAATATGACACCAGTCGTCCTATTTCACTTGCTTCAGTTCTATAGTGATTCTAACGAATGTCAGTTGTTTTCATTGAAAGATTTTAATCCCATTTCTGAATTTCTTTACTGTCGTTTAAACGTAGATTTTGGTTTATCAGGAATCTAAAATAACCTTATTTGAAACATCAAAAGTGCCACGAACAACATTGAATTTTCTTCATTAATTAAATTGAAGATATGAAATATTATGAAGATTAGTACTGGTTTATTCTAAATACACTGAACGAGAGCAATAGCGTTGCCAAGTTATTTATATCAACTGGCAGATATAGTTTTTCACATTCTTACATAGGCTCCTTCTTCACCCTGTTCTGCGCCCCTTTGCTCCTTTTACAAGTCCTTTAAACCCCTTAAAATACCTCTATTACTTTCCATGTATATTATATTTCAAATATATATATAAACTAAACTCACAGAAATAAAACACACACAAGAGATCACAAAAAAATCACTACTATATTTGAACTCCATCTTCATAAGGTAGAAATTGGAGCCACTCCGAAGGCAAGCAAGCAGTGAAATTTATTTCATTCACTGAAATTTACAAGAGTCACTTAATCCATATAACCAACTTAAGGAAGTAGGGGAGACATAAAAAAATAAAATGAACAATTTTTATAAACAATAAATAATAAAATTAATTAAAAACAAAATTTTAAAAATTTAATTGATTTTAAAAATTAATAAAAAATGATCTAAATAAATGAAAAATAAATAAGTAATCGAACTTGCTGAAAATGAATGAATAAGTTATAATAAAAAGAAATGTCTCTACCGAAACTTCTTTCGAAAATATCTACGACTCACTGTAAACTAGCTAGTAAACTAGAAAACTTCAGTTGAAAAGTAGCCTATACAGAAGTTGCTAACTTTAACAAAATATGTTTAAGAGAGGACTTGCTGCCATAAACTGATATATATATGTATATATATGAATAATAATCAAAATAACACTTGATATAATATATATATATATATATATACGTAAATAAACTATTTCATTAACAAGAAATAATTTTATACATGCAACTGAATATACTGGAATGGAAGTCTTTATTTAGTTCTTTTCACTCCATTGGATATATCAATAAAAAATATGTTTAATATGATTTAATATTAATAGAATCTATTGACTGTTTCAGAGCTTTAGGTATAATAATCGTTGAAGACACTGAAAAAGCTTGGTTTCCGGCACGAGAGTTGAAAGAATTTCATGGAATTGTGGAGAGAGAAGTAACATCTGCAGAACAATTCCTCTTTTGTATCCACGTTGACGGATCTGAAGGGCTTTGCTTTCCGACAAATTACAAAAGAGATGACGAAGAAGAAGAAGATGATGACTAAAAGAATCCATCCTCCCGGAATCCTTCCCATTTCCTAAAAGAAAATTATGGCTAAGTATATTTACTAATATGTAAAGTTCTCATTCTTCCTTAAAGAAATTCATTTGCTAGTTTTAATTGAATTTTTGACGAAGAGTCTAGGGATATACAATTATTTTACAATAATTAACTGATCACCTTGAAGGAAAAACTTAACTAGCAGAAGAGCTAGCAAAATTAAGCAACCTTTCCACGTTAAATGATAAGCCAATGATAAAGGGTTACGTCTACTTAGAGTCACATTATGGTTCTTTAAATCATTTAACAAATTAATTAGGCCATAACCTCAAAAGAATTTATTCTATAAATATTGTCGAAAAGAAAATGATTGGTTGAAAATTATATTCCATTAGGTACATTAAAAACTTAAAAATTGTACATGGATATGGTAACCATTGATGTTACAGGCATGTTTTATTCACTATAACTATTTAGTTAGAGTGAATAATTTATTTAGCATGGTTTTAAAATCATCCATTGGTTTAGTTTAATTTAACCATAAATACCCTTAGAATGATTGGTATTCCTAATGATTGTTAAATAATTATCAAAGAGACCTTCTTTAATCATTTAATTCATTTGTAATATATCCAATTATTTCTTAAATTTAATATTCATTTTTAAAAAATATTTTAAATTTTATCTTTTTTAAAAACGATGAAGGCTCATAAAATATTTCCCCTTCTTAATGTGTACAAAATGTTCACACGTCACTACTATGCAGCTATGCTGCTACTATATTATTTATATACTATACTTGGGGGACTTCGTGATTATTTTTCTCTGTTGCATTGACTTTGTAAAAATTAGTCTTTAATAATCAAGTATAATAATTAGTTTGGATCATTTGAAAATATAATATCCTAAAAAAAAAGTTACAATTCTTTTTAAGTTGGCGTTATAAAAACTTTAGAAATATACTTTAAAGAAAATGCCATACCTTTTTGGAAGAATGGGAAGTTGAATAAGGTTATATTAACCATAAATAATATTTTACCAATGTCACTTGCTGTTTTTTAACTTTATTGTTGAATAACTCGTTGACGTAAACTAAACTGACTTCAGCAAGTTCAACTTGTAGTGTTTAATTTTCTAACCAGTGGATTCAATGACATCACAATAGAAGTGTCTATTAGTCTGTTAAAACAATTATATCATTCATTTTACTCTGTTACATATTAAAATTGATCTCTAGACATTAAAAATTCTTAAATGGAAGCATTGACTGCACAGACTAAGGCATATATTTATTTTTAATACATACCAAATAATAGATAAAATCACAGAAAAACATAGACAAAAACCTTATTTTGCATTCTGATGTTCCAAGTTACCAAAAGAAAATGTAGTCAGGAAAAGTTAACATTTATTTAGATATAACCAGATAGTATAAAAAATATATTAATAATATAACTGTAGTTTCACTCATGCTTCATTTTTAATGTTTTAAAATTAAAACAATAACTGGTAAAGTAGAACACGTTGAATTTGTTAAATTGAAAGACGAAGGTCAATGAAACGACCAAGCACAATTTGTTAAATTAATTGAACCTATGTAGTCAATGTTTCCATTGTTTACAAATAATTTTCACTAAATTCAATGTGATTAAATGTTTTGAATAACTTTCTTTTGAAATTTAAGTTGTATATATAAATTAAAAAAAAATAATTAGAATGCTTTATCATGGTGTCTTGAATTGCACTTTATTAATATAAGTTAATGTAGTTATCTTGTAGAATTAAGAAAGAACTAGCGATGAGACTTAGTTTGTTTAGTAACTTAATTGATCTTCCTTAAAAGAAACTGATTCTCCTGAGAATTATATATTTATAGTAATTATTTAGAATAGAAAATATTTTCTTCATTAAGATAAATATTTTTAAAAAATTAAAAAAAGATAAACACAAATTTATAGAAATCGACAAAAAAGTAACTCATTGACAATAGATATTATTTCAAGTGTTCATTAAATTTGACAATAAAGATACAGTACAAAAAGACAATAAATCCAAATTTTCGTTACTTAAATTACACTACAGTAATGTTGCCTTTTGTGAAGAAATGTAAATAAACTTTAATGATAAGGATATAATATATAGTGCCTATGTCATGTATTTAGATGTTATTATATGTGTAAATGTAAAACATATATTTCAGTATTTTAGAGCAATAAACATTTAGGGATCTTCAGGCGATAAAACTTTTAAAAAGTCGTCTCATGTTGAAAATTTCCATTCTTTATTGTTATTTTACTTTGCAGTAATGTTAAGGTATTTATTTAATGTTTTAATGTACACTAATTTATTATTCTATTTGATAAATATATTTAATTTAGTAAACAATTATTTAAAATGGCTTTAAGGAAAATACAACCATTTCCTACTTTATACTATATTTATGACACGTACCATTTTCTGATTAAAGTATTACTCAGGCATTTCTTAGACTCTAAACAAGTTTTTATAACAAATCAAAGATAATTAAGCATCCATTTAAAAAGCATTAACATAAATATTTCAATTATTTAAAGTAAATGGCTACATATAGTAACCGTAGAAAATGTTGAGCAATAAAAAGGAAATGTCAAATATATCACAAGCAAAATTAATTATAAATAATAATAAACATATATTATCTTTATATGTAATAATTTGTTTACCTTGTTAGCATTCCACCATTTATTATGCCTACTGACTTTCTCTTTGAACATCTGAACTCTATTTAAACACGAATAAATGGTAAATTGAGAAGAGGTCATATAAATTGAAAACATGTGAATTGTAACTTGTAATCTTTAGAGAAATGTACATTATTATTTCCCAAAACCTATAGTAATTATTATACAGAATTCTTGTTATTGAACTATATTGTAGGCAGTCACCCAAAATTGAAATTTTATCTTGAATACCAGCCGCTCAAATGAGTTTGTTTCTACATATTCTTTTTTAAATTTCAGTACTTTCAAGTTGAACACACAAAATTAGAAGTCATGAATAAATAAAAAGATACTTTAATTAAGATTAACGATCCTATGGAACAATGTATTTAGTCAATCATAATAGCATTCCTTTCATACATTAAAGCTGAAATATTAAAATAGTGGTAACTATGCCATTCATTCATGTAGAAGAAACAAGATCAAAATAGGTCCATTTACAAGTCAAAATATATAAGTTGAAATTCTGTATAATAATTAAATGTTTTAATTATAAAAGATAAATTTTTTTTTATTTTTTCACAAAACCTAACTTCAGAAACTTAATAACTACAAATTATCAATTTTCATTGCTTATACGAACATTAATTGTTTAATAAGTACAAGTTTTTTTGTGCATTCATTCACAGATTTAATGTGATGAATAGGATGTATTAAAGTATAACTTTATTTACATATCAGTTGAACAAGACATATCAAATACATAAAATACTAAGAAATGCCTGTAGAATCGACTTACTTTTTTTTTCTTCCTTAAAGCTCATAACAGAATGTTGATATCAAAATATTCGATTACGCAAAAAAGTTTATTCATGAAAATAATATGTATTACAGAAATTTTATAATTTATATTTACAATATAAACACTGCTTTTATTTATCGCTGTGACTTTTAAAAGTGACAATAATTAGATGTCAATACGTTTTTATGTAGATAAATTGACTTCGTAATTAAGGAACTGTTTACTTAATGTGTAATTATGATGCTTCCTAATACTTTAACGTAAATGTGGAAAAAGTTTGAATATATTCTGATAATGTGGCTAGCAACATCATCATCTTTTTCTTTTTAGATCGACTTCATCTTCCAACTTATACAATATTACTCCAATTATATACAGTAGTATGGAAATTAGTTCCAAACTGAAAAACGAAGTAATGTTAATTCCAAAATTGCTTCTGGAACATATTTAAATGAAAGTGAAACGCACTATATTCTAAATGTAGCGTTTTATTTCGTTAGTAACTGTACTGAATCCAATATTTCATTATAGATTTTAATCTAGTTCCATCCTACCAATTAAAGAGAAATTAATATCTTTTTTTTCTTTTAAAAATTCGATCATTTGCTAAAAAAGACAAATGATTTTTATTCATCATAATTAAAATTATGTATCATTTAATTTAAACTGTATATTTATAAAGAAATTTATTTATGTATATCAAACCTGATGTATTTGGATACTCCCTCAAAATATTATGTAATTTTCCTTTGTGCAATATATTCTGGTGCAACAAAAATATGTGTATACATTGAAATGTCACAGTAAACAAACCTAAATGTCTCTTCACGAACCTAAATTGTACAGTTGATAATTTTAACTTTTCTATTTTAGTGTTTAAAAACACTAAAATAAAACACTTCACAGTAATTATCGGTTTATTATTAACTATTACACTAATTATAAAAGATTTCGCCCCGTGGATCATCATCAGATTTTAAAATTATTCTTCCCTAAGTATACAATTAGTAGACTTACGTTTGTAAAAAGGAATAAGAGGAATTGTAATTCGCTCTTCAAATGGAGTTCTTCGATCAAACAGGGTCATGTGTATTTATTGTGACATCTCTCTATCTATGACAACTACAAATAGTATGAAAATTCATTTTTAACTTAATTTTGTTCTATATAATTCATAACTATATATAATATTTACACATAATAAAAGAAATTAATATTATAGCCGTATTGTTCGTTTATACAGTAGTTTTGTAAGGTTGACGAAAGTACTATCATAAATAGAATGTTGGTAGTAAAACTTCAGCAGAATGAAATACATATGTAGTTATAAACAAGATAAATATGTTGTTGTTCTTGTTGTTTTATTTCTGTGTTTCTCTAAACGTGTGGACGTATTAAAAAACTTTACATCTTTTGGCATTAACACTGTTAAAGCTCTTGTAGTCTTTCTATGTTCTAAATTTTGCAAATTTGTGTTTCGAAGATTTATTGGCTATATTTTCTAAATGATGTTAACAGGTAGAATATTACAACTGATAGTGTATTCAATTACTTTTACTGAAACTATTGTTAAAAGAAATCAGATTTTATTGTCAAGACTCTAATATAAAACGAAAAAATAAATTTTAAAAGTTTTATTGGAAAAAATTGTAATAAGTTGGGCATAAATAATCTATTAAAGCCATTAAGGTAAATCTTGTTTTCACCTTCTGCTCTTATATAAGTATCTATCTGAACAATAAATTAATATTAATATTTTAATCATTTTTGTCTGGTTTGATAAAAATAATTCCCATTCAATCATAATTCTTGAATACAAAATTCACATTTTTGAAAAATTTCATCACAAAATTAAATTGTTTCATAATCTAATAACAAATTAAAAAATTTCATTTCAAAGTAAAAATGTTTAATTTAAAAAGAAATATAATTTACAGAGAATATTACAGCTTCATACTTCTACTATGTAAATTTGAAAGATCTTTATTATTATATGGGAAGAAAACATAAAATTTGGAAATTGTAACATAAGTAAGACCTAAATGTTTTTAAATCATATTTCTCAAATTCGGGACATGAAATCACAATTTCACGGAAACTGGCTCCAACTCAAAGCACGAAAAATTTCAAACCATAGTTTAAATGATTACATATGCAGATCAATTTTTACTTGTTATGTTTACTTATTTTTTAAAACTACAATTATTTAATGCTGTAGCTGTGTGGATGTTTACTTGCAGTTAATTGCCCATAATTTCCAAGTAAATACACTTTATGCATTAAATATTGTAGATAAAAAATCAATAACTATTTTAATGAATGTAATATATGTTTGCTATTCTGCTGTTCTCCATTCTACTGTTATTTGCTATCACAAAAGTTAAAAGTCATGTTTTTTATCCTTTTTGACATATGTAAAAAAACTATTGTTAGTAGAGGAAAAATTATATTTTTTTTTAGAAAAACTTATTTTCTTTTATTATTTTTTAATTGTATTTAACCTAAAAAAACTGATTTATTTATATTCCATGTGACTTATGTTATTTTTATTCATCTTTGTATCTAAAAATAGCATAGTTAAGACTAATATATGCTGTCTAATCATTCTAATGCCTTCATAAATGAATGCATTATTGAATTTTTTACCAAAAACCCAATTAAGACAATAACTTTCTTCAAAGAAATTACAAAAATATTAATGTATTTCAACGGAACAACTAAATATATTATTTTTATTATCAAAACAGTAAATCATCAGTATTATCACAAAATAAATAATTGATTTAACAAATTGATCATTTGATAATTGATTAATTCAAACTTTTCTTTATTTTTTTAATACTAAGTTTTCAAGTCAGATTAGTTATATCAACCAAGTTATACCAATAAGGTTTGTTAAAATGGTATTAGACATCTACCATGAGATTTTTTTTTATCAGTACAACCCCAACTATTAAAAAAATTTGTAATTTCATAATAAATGGTTAAGACTAAAAGCCACCAATTATAGGTTGGATATTTAAATAATCGATTATTTATTTCTTCTTTTTTAATATTGTGTTTAAGTTTTTATTCCTCGAATTATAATGTATAGTTTATTTTTATTATCATTAATAAAAAATATTAATATAAGTTTTATTGTTCATAATTAGTAATTTAAAATAGTGAAAATATCACATTACATAATAATATTTATACCTAGTTTTTTTAATAACCTCTCATTTAATTTATGTTAAATGAATATTGCCAACAAAATTTGCTTTCTGTATTTATGATTTTTGCACTCATAGTTAGACATCAATTGTGATAATTTATTCATAAAATTAAATATTTTTTAATCGAACATTGGCTGTTAAAGAAGTATTACAATATTAGATTTTATTAATTGATAGAATATCATCTTCAATTCTGTGATTTGTTAAACAATGTTTTTAATTATATTTTAGTAAAAAGAGTTTTATATACTTAAGAGAATCATATGGGAAATAATTTTATTTTAATAAAAAAATTTTATTTTATTCTGGTGGTATTTTTAAAATTTTCATATTTAAGCTGTATAGAATATTTTTAAATGACTCATTTTATGTTGCTTTTTTTAGAAGATCAATAGCAGTTCTTTAATCGTCATTTTGAACTCATTCAAAAATCAAATTAAATTTTGTTAACATTTCTGTAGGATAAAATATATTTAGGAGTAGTTGCTAGATCATTCTTAAATCGAAATACAGGTATTCTGGTTTGTTTTTTCTTGTTATATACATTAAACTAGTTTTTAAACATTTTTTATTTTATCCTATCCTTAAATGAAACTGAACACTGAAAAATTTTGAAATTGCCAATTGCTAATTTGCGTATTTTGGCTAAATTCTCACAGAGAATAGCATGTATGTTTTGTTGTTTTTTTTTTTATATCTAAAGGCAAAATACATTTTAACACTTACATGCAATGATTACTTTAATTGTTTGTAAATGTGTATTTAAAATTATCTGATAATTTCATTATTTTAATAAGTCACTGTTATGTTGAAGTTGTAATTTTTATTGTAAATAATTGTTATATATAATGTTAATTGTATAAAATAAAGTATATAATCCGTACATTGTAAAATCTTTTGCATTTATTACTTCTCAAAGAATACAATCCTTCATACAGAAAATTAAAAAAGCATTAAGCTCTTGAAAAACTTTTTCCAATTGTTCGAAAAGTTAATTTAAATTGCAAAGTCACATGTGTACAACAACACTGCAACCATCGCTGCCATTTGTCATCTTGTCACATGATTTCTCTTCTTCACCCTATTCCAAATATTTAGTCTAATTATGGATGCTGTACAGTTGAAATATAGGCAAGTAATTTTTTTTTAGTTTTTTGAATTTTTTTTCTGTCCCTAGTACCTATAGCTCTCAACTGAAATTTTCTTTAGGAAGTTCTCTTGCCTTCCCTATTTACGCCAATTCCAACATTGTTTTAAAGAACAAATTTTAAAAAGTTAAATGCCACAGTAGATGTATATATAAAATTAAAAACTTGTGAGGATACCCACATTTAGCTCCAAGATGAATGAACATCACTTATCATGAACCCTTTAGTTGATCTCAATTTTTAAACCATCATTTATTTATTCCTTTTATATTTTAATTTAATATTTATTTTATTAATTACTTTTTCTTTTATATAATTATTCTTTTTTATTTGTTTTTTTTTACTTTTTATTTCATTCATTTAATTATTTATTTTATTCTAAATTTATTTCATTCACTTCCTTTCCTTTAGTTATTCCTCGTACATTTTTCATTTACAATGTGGTTAACAATTTCCTCATATTATATATATATATATATATATATATATATATATATATATATAATATTTTTATATTACATAATATATATATATATATATATAAGAAAATTGTCACAATAACACGTGATATAAATATTCAGGTAACTCACCACAAATTAGAGAAGATAGTCGCTCTAAGGCCTTTCGTTTTCACGTCGTCAGAGAGCAAGTGAATACAAGTTGTAAGCAGGTTATGAATTTTGATTTAAAGAAGGAGTAAGATTGGCATCATTGACAGTATTTTTCCCTATAACTGTTGAAATAGTCTTGATTTGTTTGATAATTCCTTCAATTAGAAATTCATTAGATTCATTTTATTTTAGATGAATTTCTAATTGAAGGAATTATCAAACAAATCAAGACTATTTCAACAGTTATAGGGAAAAATACTGTCAATGATGCCAATCTTACTCCTTCTTTAAATCAAAATTCATAACCTGCTTACAACTTGTATTCACTTGCTCTCTGACGACGTGAAAACGAAAGGCCTTAGAGCGACTATCTTCTCTAATTTGTGGTGAGTTACCTGAATATATATATATATATATATTACATAATATTATATATATATATATATATATATATATATATGTGTGTGTGTGTAGAAAAATCACAATAAATAAACACGTGATGCAATCAATGAAGTTTAAACCCCAATTGAAAAAGGGGAACAATATATATCACTTTTACGTTAGCTTCTCAGATTTTACTTTGTTTGCTACCTGATGACATAAATTGAAAGACCCCAGAGTATCTATTTCTATTGTTTTCCTTTTTCCTAAATATGAAGTCTTGTAAACTTCATATATATATATATATAAAAAAGATTTCACATAAACACGTGAAACAACAATCAATGATCAAACCACAATAAGAAATGGGAAAACAAGACTAAGATCTTTCAACCGTAACAAGCGGTCTTCGTCAGAGTCAAAAACCCAAGTTGGGTTTTTGACTCTGACGAAGACCGCTTGTTACGGTTGAAAGATCTTAGTCTTGTTTTCCCATTTCTTATTGTGGTTTGATCATATATATATATATATATATATATATATATATAACACAGAAAGACACTACAGAACTCACTTCGATATTTCGACATGTCTTTCTGTATTCTTTTCTCTGTGTTAAAGTGTGTATATATATATATATACATATATATATATATTATGAATAGAAAAATTGAGAAACGATCCCGGAGGACTAATTACGACAAAGAATGCTAAGTAACAATTAAAGAGCTTGACAGATAGACTCACTATGATATTTCGACAACCGTCGTCATCAGATAGAAGTAGCCTTCTCGAGTGGTACCAGCCAACTGAAGTATCCGTCGATTCAAACCGTATTTCGGTTTCCGTAGTATATCTTGTAGGTAGTTTGATTTGTTACTACAAGATATACTACGAAAGCCAGTTTTCAGACAACTATAAACAGATGAAAGAATACTTAAAACAATATTAAAGAACAATATCAAGTGTAAAAAAACAAGAAGAGTGGATCCAACTTATTATTTTTTACAAGAGCAAAACCACTATGCAACTGACTATAAGGAACCAGCATGAGAATAAACAGCCATTGAAACAAACGAACCAAGAATATGAGTTTCAATATCAATTAGGAAACTGTGAATTCCTAAATTACTCATATATAGGATCAACGATTACTACCCTTTCCAGGAGGCTGACAAAGCATCTGGTTTCAGGAGCCCCTAAAGAACACCTACAAAATATACACAAAACAAAAATGTCAAGGGAAACCATGGTTAACAACACTAAAATAATAGCAACGGAAAAAGACGCAAAAAGACTCAGAATACTAGAGGCGCTGTACATACTGGAAAAAGATCCAAGTATGAACGAGCAAAAAGATAACTTTAACAACCAGTTGAGCTTGCTTGGAAACCTAAGGCAAGTGAAAATATTGATGTCAATACTGACAACCCCAAACCTGACCGAGTAACCTTCTGTTAACCTATCTATCGTGTGCATAGACTGTTCATTTATTATTTATTATTGTAATGTGATTTTAGGTATTTAGATTAATTTTGTTATGTGTAGTTTTAATTTCTTTTTTTGTTGAAGATGGTGGTTGTAACACCGAAACATGTCCAATAAGAATTCAAACAAATATGGTGATTTAATTTTTAAGTTAAACCCAGAAATGAAGAAAAGATTTCGAAATTTGGAAAAATATTCCACGAAGTTAAATCAAGTGGAATCAGATATAAAGTTTTTAAATGCATGTATTCAAGAAGGACTGCTCCCAACTTTTACTAATATATATAAGATTCAATAATATATCAACTGTTTGAAAGAATAGATGTGTTATCTAATCGGGATTCGGTCAAATTTTCTAGGTTCAAAAATCAAACTCTCATTCCCGACGTTTCAGTTTTATTTTAAAACCTTTTTCATAGGCAGAAGTAAGAAAGTCTAGTCGAAGGAATTTGTCCGGTTAAGATTGTCGTTCCTTTAAATAAAGTACATTTCACTTTTTTGTTAAAAAATTCTTACTTCTGCCTGCAAAAAAAGTTTTAAAATAAAACCGAAACATCGGCAATGAAAGTTTGATTTTTGAACATAGAAAATTTGACCGAACCCGATTAGATAACACAACACATACATGTATATATATATTAATCATGATGTCCTTTTCTTGACCAACTGTTCATATATTTTTTTTTGAGATTTATTGAGGGTTTTTGGTCTAATATTCAAAAACCTTCGTTGCCAACGTTTCGATATATATTTATATCATCTTCAGGGCTAAAACATTGTAACATTTAGCACACTTATTTCAACAAAACTAGTCTATTGTTTGCTATTATGTACATGGTCAACAAAAATTGAAAAATTACAATGGTAAAACTATAGATTTTTATATTTAAGTTTGTTTTAATAGTGTTTAGAAAATACAAAGATATAAATTTGTTTACCTGGGAAGTATGTTTACTGCTGTTTGTTATGTTTTTTCCTTTTCATTTGTATTGTGTCCTTATACTGGGGTGACTGGAAAAGTTACTCAGGCTACAAAACAGAGCAAGTGTGTGGAGGTTACATTTTTTCATTGTTATCCGTTTTTAAAGTTCCAATGTTTACTTGTTTTGTTAAGTTTGGCAATTTTAGTGTGTTGTCCCTATGTTCGTCTGTTGTATTGTGAAAAGATGTTTGTGTATACTTGACTAAATTTTTCAATGTCTGTTCTTGCGTTGCATGTGTTCTTGGTTTTTTCTATATGTATTATTTCTATATGTATTGGCTGGTTTGTCCTCTGTATTTTGTGTCACAGTCGTTACAATTGATCTGATAGATTATATTGCTTTTTTGTAGTGTTGGAACGGTGGATTTTACTTTAGAAAAAACTAAACTATTAAGTGTTTGTAATTTTTATGGGCTATTTTGCAGTTTGTATTGTCTTTTAATGTGTTTTTAATCTTTCTGAGAGTCCTTTTACATATGTAAGGCTTAGGTATTTTATATTGTCTGAGATAGGATTTGTATTAGTTATGTGAGAGTTTGCCTGTGTTTGTTGTCTGTTCATCGTGTTTGTATTTGTGTGATTGTTAGAATTTGGTTGTCTATGGCGTGTACTTACGTTATTGGGAGTTATGTGTCTGTTGGGGCTGCGTGTCATGATTTCCTTTGTTATGGCTATGGGACATTTTCGCACGGACATTTTCAGGCAAAACACATGGTCCAATAACTACGAAAATGTATTTACTATTAACTTAAGATTATAAGAGAAAACACAAGCTTTCAACCTCGTAGGTCATCTTCAGGCAGATGAAAATAATAAAACAAATAAATAACAACTCAAAGTAACAGAATAACAGAATGCGACTAGAAATACATACATCAGAGATATTAATAGAAAGAGGTAATATGTCAAAGATTGACATATGGAAGCCTAATGGCTTCCAGAATTTGTAAATGTAAAGGATTTCTATTAAAATTTAAAATAGACATTCCATCTACAACCATCTTACGCTTGAGTGAAGTGTGGTGTTTTTTCTCCACGTGCATGGTGAGATGCCTTGAGTGTTTCGTCGTAGGCATGCCAATGTATCGGGGTGGTAGGGTTACACAGTCCCCTTCTTTACAAATGAATTGATACACGATATGGCTCCTCTGAACTTCAGTTGTCTCCTTTTTGCAATTATTTCTTACTAGCAAGCTGCTCGTTTTTATTATTATTATAGTAATAATGAGAAGTAACTCTGATTATCCAATCCCTCGAAGCATTTATGGGTTCAGGATTATTCTTTCCTTACTAGTTTAAATCCACACAATAATCCAACTCTTTCAAAAATCTATTAGTAGCCTAGGATGTGACAGTTCTCAATTTGTTATTCCATCTGATAATGACTGGACAGGTGTCTCCATGAACAGTGATGTTTATAATAATGAGTACAGAGGCAGATTTCTAATCCATCTTTCTACCAACCTCTTCCCCTTCCTTATTTCTTGGTTGTTCAGTTTTTTACTTAATAGCATTGCCGGTGATGAAGTTTATGAGTAATGACATCAATACTTTAGTTCTTTATATCTTCTCTGGTCTTCATTTCCGTTTGTTTCAAAAATTCATAAGTCTAAATGCATACCTGACTCTCCTTTCCATTACCTCATCCTACGTTCTGTCTTTTTTTATTACTACAACTTAAAACCTACACTTCTTAGTGAACCTTGTTTTTGTAAACAGATATTTCATTTCTCTCAACGATTTCAAATTTCTTAACCTACAACCCTTGATCAAGCACTTCTCTTGGTCACTAAACACATCACTTCTCTTTATTCCTCAATTGACTACTCTGAGGGTATGAAAGCTCTAAGATTCTTTCTTGATTGAAAATCTTCTCCTCACACTCAGTCTACCTCTTTATTGTCTTACTGGCAGACTTTGGCCTTAGCACAATTCCATTCGGTTTGACTGTTATTATTTTCAAATCAGAGATACTGCTATGGGCACAATTATTACTCATTCGTTTGCCAATTTATCTATGGCAAATTATAGTAGGGTTCCCAGCCAGTCGTCAATTTCATTTTCTTTTACACACTGGTTACATTACGGATAACCTTTTAATTTGACTACATAGTAATCATAAGTTGGTCGATTTCTTGCATTCCTCCAAAGTTGTAATCCTATTCATTGTCATCCACAAGGTCTCGAACAGACTAAATTACTTTTCAGAGCCTATAATACCACTTTTCCACTTCTGCCCACTAAAAACCAACTAATGCTAAGAAGTTCATACTTCTTCATACTTCATACCCCCAGTAATATATATATACTTTTTCGATGAATATACGACCCGAAATGGACAAATACAGTCCAATGTACATAAAAAAACATAGAAAAATTAAAAACACAAACTTACAGTCTATAATTTTCGGTTGAACCCTCTTCAGGAGAGATAAGAGAGGGAAACCAAGCCCACCGGTACAGAGACGGTTGGAGACCCAACCGTCCCTGTACAACCAACGGTCTCCAACCGTCTCTGAACCAGTGCGCTTGGTTTTCCTCTCTTATCTCTCCTGAAGACGGTTCAAACAAAATTAGACACTGTAAGTGTGTTCTTTTGATTTCTCTGTTTTTTTTTTTGTCTATATTGAACTATATTTGTCCGTTTTGGATCATATTTCCAACGAAAAAGTATATATATATATATATATAGAGAGAGTGAGAGAGAGAGAGTTAGCTTCAGCTACTCAAACGGACTACTTCTGCCCGATGACGACGAATGTCGAAATATCGCTGTGAGCCTTTTTTGTGTGTGTTTTTATTTATTTTTCTCTTTCCTGTGTGAACTATATATATAAATTGAGTCTCCAACCATTTTTGCACCAGGGAATTTTTGGTTTCCCTCTTTTGTCTCTTCTGATAACGGGTCAAATTAGAGACTGTGTAAGTTTGTGTTTTTAATTTCTCTATGTTTCTTCATCGACATTGAACTTTATATATAAATAAAGGTAAATTATCGTCGTGACACAAATAATTCATGAAATAAGAGCAGAAATCAGAGCTCTCGAGGGTTCATCACAACATAAGCACACTTTCACCTCGCTTAGTGTTACATTTTATTTGTATGGGATCATCAGTCTTCACAGACATACATAGACATCTGTTAAGTCCTGTTTTCCGAATTCTGATGTTGATATACAAATATAACGAAACGGTGGTCTAGGTCAGTAGTTCTCAACGTGGTCCACATGGACCCCCAGGGGTCCACAGAGGATTACTGGGGGTCCATGAAAAAAGTAGTGTTCTGAAGATCCATGACACGCGGTTAGGGCTCCATGTTAAGTTTAAATGAATTTATCAGCAAACCAAAAAAAAATCAAAGCGTAGTAAGCTTTGGCCGTACAATACTCGTATTCAAACATAATTAAAATATAAGGCCTAATATCCTCGTCAGTTTGTTAAAATGTTCCAATGTTTTAAAATTTTCTATTGCACTTCTCTTTATGGCACATTCAAAATTTATTCGGTTTCAATTTATTTCAGGGTTCTTTATAAAATGTTAATGAAGAAATATTTTTTTATTGTTTTAAAAACATTTTTGTATTTTCGCATGCGTTGTAGATGTAATGAAATTATTTCATAATTAACGATATTCATTTACCTAAAAACAAATATTTATTTATTAATTTGTATAATTATGTTTTTTAAGTATCCGGGGGGAGTGGGGGTCCACAAGTAACTTTTAAAGAGTCCACAAGTAGCTTTTAGGGGGTCCACAAGCAAACAAAGGTTGAGAACCCCTGGTCTAGGTAAAGTGTATATATTTTTTACCAACCTTTATAGAGTCTGTTTCTTGCTCTTATTGCCTGTGAATATTATAAGTATTTTGTTTCCCCGATAACAACTAATTCTGGATAAAAGTTTGAATATTGTTAGTTCAACAATTTTATCAACTACCTGTTTCAGTATGTTTATTACTTTACTATAAGTAAAGTATAGTGATCGTGAAAAAATTCGATCTCGAGATTTTGACGGAATTACATGTTTTGAGGTCCCAGAAGTCGTTTTATGACGTTTTTACGATGATGTCTGTGTGTGTGTGGGTGGGTGGGTGGGTGCGTGGGTGGGTGCGTGTGTTAGCATTGCTTGTTACCACGCTACG
Source organism: Hermatobates lingyangjiaoensis (assembly GCA_026182355.1). Taxonomy (NCBI): domain Eukaryota; kingdom Metazoa; phylum Arthropoda; class Insecta; order Hemiptera; family Hermatobatidae; genus Hermatobates; species Hermatobates lingyangjiaoensis. Next base: position 1,491,259 of record JAPFBL010001935.1, on the reverse strand, counting down.
GTCCAGAATCTTTGATGGATCAAGTTGATATTTTACACAAAAATGGGCCTCATAAAGACGAAGATCCCTATTGTTTGGGAAGAATTATGCATGATGGGAAAGTCACTTTTTTTGCCAAAAACCGTTTTTTTTTAAACATTTATTTCTCCTAAACTGATAACCCTAGAGTTTTGAAATTTTGACATTATCTTTGAAGTTACAAATGCAACAAACGAAAAATATATTCAGAATTTTAAGACAACAGGAAATAATTTTTTTTCAATAAAATGTAAAAATTTTGACTTATAATTCAATCTCAAACCTTGTGAGAACGATACAAGCCATACTGTTTGACGGATCAAAATGAAACTATGCCTACAAATAGAACATTATATGGCAAATGAGTTGAGATATTTTTTTTTGAAATTACTTTCGCTAAAGGGGCGTTACAGTACGATTTGTGTTTTCAGAAAATGATTTTTTGACGCTAAACGGCTCGTTAAAAAATAATGAAACTTTGACAAAAAATGAAACAAAAAATTAGCAATTCATAAAAAAAAATCATGAAGTTTCAATTACGGGAAAGAGCAATAACGATATAAAAACTGTTTGTTTATTCTAGACTAAGAGATCACCTGCTATACTTGTCGAATTTTTTGTATTTTTTACATTGTTTACATTGACTTAGAAATTTTTTGAGCGAATCCACTGAGATAAACTTGATGTTTCTAATGGAAAAATGAAAATATATTATTGACTTATAAGAGATGTAAGAGGAATAATATTGTGCAGGTAAATGATAACACTCATTAAAAAAAATTCGTATATATGTTATTTGACAAAGGGGAAGGAAAATGATCTTATTAAATACTAAGATGCCATAAAATTCCCAGTATAATAATTCTGTTAAAAACCAGAAATGTAAAAGATAATTCAAAATATTAATCTTTCGTTTAGAGATTAATAAATGTAATTATCGTACATCTTTAATTAACAAATCACCTTAAAACAACATTTTCTTCGCTGTTTAAGAAGTTTTTCAGAGAAAAAAAGAGTATTTTACTGTTTCAAATTTGAAAATTTTACATTAATATTCAATGTAGAAGGATGTCAAGTAAACGATGTAAGAAATCTACTGGCTATTTGAACAATAGCCATGTTCTCTTGTAGGATACTATTTCGTTTCAAGAAATGTTCACTTTGGTTTTTCAAAAATGTTATTACTGCTGTAGTTATACTAATGAAATTATTTGCAAATAATAAATTATTTGTGATGTACAAAAATAAGCTTATAAATTGATATGTCCTTCAATCACTATCTGTACTACCTCAGGAATGACAGGCTAATAATTATATCCCATTTAGATGTTTACGTTATGCTTAAATGAGACGTTATGTTTTATATACTCAAGAAATTTGACATTAAGTTACTTATAGTAAAGTAGAGTGTAGGCCACTCCAGATTTTTTTTTACTTGCAGTCTGCTCAACATCATTTCAAATAGTACTGGGGAATCTGTCAAATAAATAAGAGTTCTACTTAAAATTAAAAAGCAATTTTCAAAAATTATAAATAAAATTAATAAACATTAAATACACATAAATATATGGATATTCGTTTGGTGAGCATTTATCGTGGTTAAAAGTTAGCATTTATGAAACAGATAGAAGTAATTTAAATCATACGGGTGAAGACTGAACAAATTATGGTTAACAAAAACTATTATGAAATAACTTGTTTAGTTGGGTCTTGAAGAAAATGGAAATCTGCCACTTTCTGAATTATATTCTTCTTGAATTTCAGTATTGTAAATATTTATCCTTCAAGCTAAATAATTGTTAGGCAGAAAAGTTATGTAATACACTTGTATTACATAAATAAGATTTGATTACACAAGAGGTTTGCTGGCTATTAACTCATCTGACGTATATTTAACATCTGTATCGGAACCAGTAACTCGGTTTATATATTTAAATAAAGTAACTTTAAATATTATTTTCTATACAACTTGAAACAAATTAAGAAGCATTGTTTTCTAGCGCACGTATTTCGTAGTTATTCAAGTCTCTTTTCGTCGTCATACATGAATCAAACTGAGTTTTAAATAAATGTAGCTGTGATGAATATTGTCTAAAAGAAATTGGTTCAAGTGTAGGACTTTTAAAAATATGCACGACATGGTACAGACAAGAATAGGGCCTTACAAACAAGGATAAAGCCGGTGAATAATCAACTAGGCTTATTATAAACATATACACAATTACACAGAAAGTACTCCCTCCAAACTAGTTCACATTGTTTCACAGTGGGGAATCTATTTTTTTTTTATTTAAAATATAAGGAATAAATCACGTATTCAAGCGGCTACCCATATGTGAGTCAAAAACATAACCTCATTCCCTTCATTACTTTATATCATTTTTGTTTTTAGAGTAGCTTATTCGTATCTTTTTCTCTTTTCCCATTGTTTTTTTCTTCGCTTCATCCTCTAATAAATGATAATAAAATCGAGTTAAACATTTCAAAACGACTTTTATTTTAACCATCCTTGAGGTATGGCATTAACAAAATACTTACCACTATTAGTTAAATCATCTGTATTACTAAACTGCTCTTTATACTGTACTGGAAATGTTACAGCGTTATCACTGAGCTGCAACCATTTATTCTGAAAAATTATAATTTTCTTCAGAAGTAGATTTAATATTAATGTCTTAAGGATTAATCATTTCGATTCTTGAAATGATAATTCTTAAATTAATATGAATGTATATTGATTATTTTATACATACTATGTAGAATCACCTAAAGAACAATTATCTCGGTAGATTTTATGAAAGGGGTTGTCGAAAACAAAACTATTGAAAAAAAAACGGTATTGCTGATAACGTACGTCATGCACTCTCAGAAGTTCTTTCAAACCTCTTCGTTTTTGGCCACTCAATTCACGGCTTAAACGTGTTAAACACTTTTTCACTCGTACGGAAGCTTCATAGATGCCATAAGTTACAACACCTTAGTTAAACACCTTTTCTTTTGTTGCATCTACATTTGTGTTGCATTATCTAAAATTTTCATGAAATATTTAATTAGTTAAAGCATTTGTTATTTTCCGTTAAACCACTAAATTATATTCTTTACTATGTTTAAAATTATAATAATTATCAAGATAATTTATTTATATTGAAATCACGACTCCACAGAGCTTACTATAGTAATGGGTAGTTTACTATTAAAACTAAGAGTTCAACAACATGAATGAACTTATTAAAGAATTATTATTCCCTCAGTTTATAATCAATCTGATTCCTTGATACAAAGTGTAATACGATGGTATATACTTGTTATGCAGAACACTTTTACTGCTCTATCACCAATAAGCTTGTTTACACATCACTAAATAAAAGAAAGTATCTATTATACTTTTAGTGTTAATAATTGTTAAATTATACATATATATATAAAATTAAATTTACAATTAGAAACACAAAAAAAGAGAGTAACACTCATGATTATGGATCATTTTGGCTTTCTTGCTGTCTTCAGGAAAGGAGAAAAAGAAAAAGAGAAAGAAGCAGGAGTGGAGACGTGAAAGAGTCCACCCACCAATACAAAATAACAGAAAGTACAGACACCTTACCGTCATGGACCAGAGTAAGCTATTAATGAATGCAGAAATGAAAGTCGTATTTAACTGAAGAAGGACAGAAAGAAAGAGAAGACAAAGGGATATATATATATACTTTTTTCGTTGGAAATACGATCCAAAACGGACAAATATAGTTCAATATAAACAAAGAAAAAAGAGAAATCAAAAGAACACACTTACAGTCTCTAATTTTCGGTTTGAACCGTCTTCAGGAGAGATAAGAGAGGGAAACCAAGCGCACTGGTTCAGAGACGGTTGGAGACCAACAGTGTTGCCGCATGCGCGCCCGTTCACAGAAAATAAGGTAGACAGGAATCAATTTATAATTACATTAAATTAATGGAATATGAAAACAATAAATAAATAAAAGAAAAAATTGAAAATAATAAATAAATAAAAGAAAAATTGAAAAAATTGATAAAAGAAAAAATTGAAAAATTAAGAGAAATTGATACATATTAACGAACAGACTAATATGTATCAAAATAAAAAATATAAAATATAACGAACTGTTCGTTAATATGTATCAATTTCCCTTAATTTTTCAATTTTTACTTTTATTTATTTATTGTTTTCATATTCCATTAATTTAATGTAATTTTAAATTGATTCCTGTCTACCTTATTTTCTGTGAACGGGCGCGCATGCGGCAACACTGTTGGTCTCCAACCGTCTCTGAACCAGTGCGCTTGGTTTCCCTCTCTTATCTCTCCTGAAGACGGTTCAAACCGAAAATTAGAGACTGTAAGTGTGTTCTTCTGATTTTTCTATGTTTATTTGTTTATATTGAACTATATATATATATATATATATATATATATATATATATATGTAACAGTTCCAAATTGAAGATAGATAGCACAAAAAGTAAAGAAACACACTTACAAACTCAAATTTTCGGGCAATCCGTCTTCAGAAGAAAAGAGAAAGGGAGACCAAGCACGTTGTAGACGTAACAGCTAGTGATATATATATATATATATAAAATGAAAGGTCCGTGTGGACAATAAACACTTTAACACATAGAAAAGAACACAGAAAGACACTACAGAACTCACTTCGATATTTCGACATCCGTCGTCATCGGGAAGAAGTGCGAAGTACTCGCGTTGAGAAGCAAACTACTACTGGCCTCCAGAGTAACTCGTGGAACCACCGCAATGCTGCTCCCCAGCGGAGGAGAGGAAAAATAGAAATTCTTCCAATATTTATTTAGAAAACAAGATAAAAAATATATAAAATACGAAATAATAATAATAAAAAATAAATAATAATAATAAAATAATAATAATAAAATAATAATAATAAAATAATAATAATAATAATAATAATAAAATAAAATAAAAAATAATTAACGGTACAGGTTGAGACCAGGAGGAGAACGAGCCCCAAGGAGGCATATGAATGCCTCTTCGGAAGCTCTAAGGGTGACATGGGGATTAGACTCGGGGATTCCCCATGTCACCCTTAGAGCTTCCGAAGAGGCATTCATATGCCTCCTTGGGGCTCGTTCTCCTCCTGGTCTCAACCTGTACCGTTAATTATTTTTTATTTTATTTTATTATTATTATTATTATTATTATTATTATTATTATTATTATTTTATTATTATTATTTTATTATTATTATTTTATTATTATTATTTATTTTTTATTATTATTATTTCGTATTTTATATATTTTTTATCTTGTTTTCTAAATAAATATTGGAAGAATTTCTATTTTTCCTCTCCTCCGCTGGGGAGCAGCATTGCGGTGGTTCCACGAGTTACTCTGGAGGCCAGTAGTAGTTTGCTTCTCAACGCGAGTACTTCGCACTTCTTCCCGATGACGACGGATGTCGAAATATCGAAGTGAGTTCTGTAGTGTCTTTCTGTGTTCTTTTCTATGTGTTAAAGTGTGTATATATATATATATATATATGTGTGTGTGTGTGTGAAGTTTAAACCACAATGGAAAAAAGAAAACAATAGAAATAAATGCTCTGAGGCTTTTCAATTTATGTCATCAGAGAGCAAACAAAGTACAAGCTGAGAAGCTAATATAAAAGGAATGGAGAAGGAAGATAACAAAACACCTTCTTTTGTTTTGTTATGTTTTGTTTTAGGTTGTAGGCTGTTATGTTTTATTAAGTTTTGTTTTGTTACCTTCCTTGCCCATATCTTTTATGTTAGCTTCTCAGAATTGAAAGGCCTCAGAGCATTTATTTCTATTGTTTTCCTTTTTCTATTGTGGTGTAAACTTCATTGATTGCATCACGTGTTTATTTATTGTGATTTTTCTGCATATTTATATATATATAACTTATACAAACACAAAATGAAGTACATAAAAATAAACAAGAATATGAATAGGTGTCAAAAAATTACAGAAATATAGTACCTTTTCAGGAAATATTATTATCACAAAGTACCTGTTACACTGGCATTTGTTTAATGTTTGATTATTACGAAGGACCATAACCGAGTAGTAAATATACGCAGTTATTGTAAGGAATTTCATTAAAGGACCTTATTACAGATAGTTGATTGTTCTGTGGGTGGCGACACATCTATTAGAACAAGAAAAAAAGGCCCATGATGCAATTGGGAGCCTGGAGCTAGTAGCTGGAGGTCACTTTGCACTATCCACTCTCCTCTAATACCTTTCACTTTACATAAAACTGGAAAATTATTATTTTTATTATGTGTAAACTGTATGTTTTACGGAAGCAAATTATTTTAATAAAAATAATTTTAATTTTGTTGGATTGTTTTAACTATTGTAATTAATTAATTGATTTGTTTCTACTATACATATTTCCTAGTTCATTATTTTACATTTCATTTATCACATCCTTTAGATTGTTTGTTGCGTTTCAAAGCCCACACTTTTAGACTTTCACCTTTACGCCTGCTGCAGAGAGGGAAAGTATAGCTTACTTGTTATATGGCATCAATTTAAGGAACAGGTTCCACATGGTTCCACATCGATGTCAAATCAATTTTGCCTTGCACGTGTTTCTTAGAGTAGATATTTTCGACCTGTACTTGACATCCTCTAGACGGCTTAACATCATCGTTAATGCCAGCCCTCTCATGGTATCTAAATGTTGACTAAGATTCAAGTTTTGAAACTACATCACAAAGCCTCATTCATACCCCTCTACCCTTCCTCATGAAGCAATATTCACTGCATGCATACAAATTCCTTCTCACTATTTCAACAAAAGGTAGAGAAATATTTTAGTGTAAAGACGGGAGTAACCATTCCATTAATCAAACTGAGCAAGAGCAGTTGAGGTGAAACTTTTAAGTATAAAGCAGGACATGGAACTAAATCCCTAAAAATAGAATTTAATAATCTTTTATTAATAAAGCTCCAACATATATAGTGTTCTATGTAAAGAAAACATAACTTCTCTGAAGTTAATACTTTAGCATATATACTTTTAAAATAAAACAATAGCCTAAAATATTTACTTAATAGATGAATACAAAATTAAACTACTTAGTTTTATAATATTAAAAAAAAATAAATATTACTTTCATATATTTCAATATCTAAATATAGTATAAATAAAAGTAATTGCGATTGGTGAGTTTAATATAATTGCGTAGCTTTTTAAAAATAGATCGTTTGTCAAACATACTACTAAAAAACGTTTTATAAAACTATATTTATTTCAGCATCAGCCAGATTTTTCTTTGATTATTACTAATTAATTTATTCTTTCATACATATTTATTTGTCATATCCCTGTTTTTAGTCCTAGGTAATTCAAATAATCCATGATCGAGTAACCTAATGATGCTAAATATGCTTAATGACACATTTCGGTTAGCATTTCTTTTTGTTGTTTATTCAGTTAAGTTCAAGTTTATTCTTTAAAATATGCAGTAAGTAAAATAAGAATGTGGAAGTGTTCTAAGATCTACTATTTTCATAAAATGTTTTCCTTTAACTTCTGGTAGTAGTAGAAGGAGAAAACGAAGGCTTAGGAAAAAGGCTGTCAAACCCCCTTTGGATTGTTCATTTTTTTGTTTTTTTTTTTTTTTTGGATAACAGGAGTGACCAAGTTTTAAGGTAATTGAAGTCACATCTGTGTCACTGGTAGGACTAGCGTCATTATCAACTAAACAACAGATGTGCCATCTCATTTCACTTAGTAAACAATTATTTCAAGCCTACTAAATAAAAAAAAATGTAATAGTTCGTTGAGCAATTGTAGATTATTAGATACAATACTAACTTTAACGTGAACTTACTTTGACATCTTAAATGCAGGTTGTAATTCTTTGTAATTAAGTACTAGTTTGACGTAACTGGGACACTGATTATCTCTTTCTTAAAGAAAAAAAAAACAAGTAATAATATAGTAGGGAAAGCGACAATTGCAAAGCACGGTTCAATCAAGGACATTGTGGGGTCTAAGTTTCTGTTGAAAGTTTTACTTTGCTAGAAAAACTTTTATTAAAAAGTTGTTCAGTGAAACAATAATAATAAAAATGAAATAGTGTTGATGTCAGTAGTATACATGATGACGTGAGGATAGTTTTTTACAGTTGATCTTTTGCCATGTGACACGACGTGAAGTCAAATCACTGGGAGGAGCAGGGAACTCTAAGACCTTGACCCACACTCAAACGCTTCCTTCTTACTCGCCTCCTCGTCTTCTGATGCTCAGTCTCTTTCTCACTCCCTCCCTCCCTCTCCTTCACTTACTCACATTATCTCTCTCTCTCCCTCCCTCTATACACGTATATAAATCTCACAGTAAACAAGTGAAATTAAAATCTATATTCAAACCCCAGAAAGGAATCAATATGGGACTAAAATCTTTCAATCATGACAACTGTTCTTCGTCGCGTTCGAGAGTGTCTCTGACGAAGACAAGTTCTTTTGTTGAAATACTCCAGTTCCATTTCTGAATGTTTACTCTGATATAGATGTTGACATATATATATACTTTTTCGTTGAAAATACAATCCAAAACGGACAAATATAGTTCAATATAGACGAAGAAACATAGAGAAATCAAAAGAACACACTTACAGTCTCTAATTTTCGGTTTGAACCGTCTTCAGGAGAGATAAGAGAGGGAAACCAAGCACACTGGTTCAGAGACAGTTGGAGACCTCTTTTGATTTCTCTATGTTTCTTTGTCTATATTGAACTATATATATATATAACAATTAAAAGAAACGGTCCAGCGGACTTTTTTACAATAAAACAAAAAACGAAGGAAACACACAGAAAGACACAGACATAACTCACATCGATATTTCGACAATCGTCGTCATCAGGAGGTGCGAAGAGCGAAGAGTCCTGCAGGAAGACAGGGCGGTACTGAACTCGGAAACCGCAGCCAGTACCCCACCACTAACCACCAAGCGGGGGAAGGGAGGGAAGGAAATGAAGAGCCAAATTAAGACGTAAAAGGAACGAGTAAAAATTATAACTGTAAAAAATTATAAAAAAGTAGATAAATCAAATTAAAATTAATAAAAATAATAAATAAAAAGTAAAATAAAAAATAATAAATAAATAAATAAAAAATAATAAATAAATAAATAAAAAATAATAAATAAATAAATAAATCATAAATAAATTATCGGTTGAGGTTGAGTCCGGGGGAAGAGCGAGCATCAAGTAAGCATATGTATGCCTCCTCTGAAGCTCTTAGGGTAACTTTATTGTTGGATTCGGGGATCTGTTTCAGGATCTGAACCCTGAAACAGTCATTGAAACTGAGTCCATGCGAGTTCGCATGGATGGCTACAGGATAGTTACTGCGTTGACCGACTGAAGCCCTATGACCATTCATACGAAGGCTCAACTTATTAGAAGTTAAGCCAACGTAAAAGGAGTCACACTGAGTGCAATCCAGTCGGTAAACACAGTTGCTCGAGGTACAGGAGGAATTGACCTGAACCGGGTAGGAACTATGGTGGAGAGGGGAATCGAAGGAAGGATTAGGATTTACAATCAGGCAAGTTTGACAGCCACGGCGTCCACATTGTTTCATTCCAGGAACAGGATTGGAAGGCTGAGGGGAAATATGAGAGAAAATGCTTTTTAGATTGGCAGGTTTACGGTAGGAAATAGAAGGGGGGTGATTAAAGATGGAAGAAGTAGAAGTAGAAGTAGACAGAATCGGAAAAGACTCCTTAATAACAGCACGAAGCTTATAAGCGCCAGGGAAGTAGGTTGTCAGGAAGAAGGAAGTGTTACTTCTATCCCTCTTGGGTCTGGGTTGGTGGGAAATGTCAGCCGGTAAAACACGACTATCAATGAAGGAGCGAGGATAGCCTCGTTCAGAAAATATGTCCTTTAAGAGGTTAAGGTGATGTCTGCGGTCTTGGAGATTATTGCAGATATTGTGAATACGGAGGGACAAGGATCGAGGTATAGACTTTTTAACATGGGATGGATGGCAACTATTGTAATGGAGGTACTGTTGGGAGTTGGTGGGTTTTATATGTACGGAAGTCAAGAAGTGTCCATTGTCTAAAGTAACGTCAACGTCAAGAAAGGTGATAAGTCTGTCGGAGATGTCGTAAGTGAAAGTGATGGAGGGGCAGAAATTTTGAAAGGAGTGTAGGAAAAGTTCTAAGTTATGTTTGCCATGGGGCCAAATGAAGAAAATATCATCAATAAAACGGAGATAAAGGAGTGGAAGAAGTTGACAGGTGGCCAGGAAATCCTGCTCTAATTTGGCCATGAAAAATGAAAAATTAAAGGCCATGCGAACTCGCATGGACTCAGTTTCAATGACTGTTTCAGGGTTCAGATCCTGAAACAGATCCCCGAATCCAACAATAAAGTTACCCTAAGAGCTTCAGAGGAGGCATACATATGCTTACTTGATGCTCGCTCTTCCCCCGGACTCAACCTCAACCGATAATTTATTTATGATTTATTTATTTATTTATTATTTTTTATTTATTTATTTATTATTTTTTATTTATTTATTTATTATTTTTTATTTTACTTTTTATTTATTATTTTTATTAATTTTAATTTGATTTATCTACTTTTTTATAATTTTTTATAGTTATAATTTTTACTCGTTCCTTTTACGTCTTAATTTGGCTCTTCATTTCCTTCCCTCCCTTCCCCCGCTTGGTGGTTAGTGGTGGGGTACTGGCTGCGGTTTCCGAGTTCAGTACCGCCCTGTCTTCCTGCGGGACTCTTCGCTCTTCGCACCTCCTGATGACGACGATTGTCGAAATATCGATGTGAGTTATGTCTGTGTCTTTCTGTGTGTTTCCTTCGTTTTTTGTTTTATTGTATATATATATATATATATATATATATATATATATACTCGTATATATATTGTATAAAACAGAAAAAGAAAGAAATATCTTTCACGATTCACTATATTTTGGCTCCAAGCTATTCACTACATCGTGGAACAAACAAGAGTAAAGTTGCAAACCAGTTCAAAGTTTGCTACAAAGTGACACTCATAGCAGCCAGTATTACGATAATGAAAGCCAATTTTGAACAGAAAAGAAAGAAATACAAAAACTTGGAATGGTCTACCTCCAACTATTGTGGAAGAAAGTGATATTTTTTACATTTATAGATGTAATCTAGTAATCTTCTATAGAAGTATTCTATAGCTATACCAAGGATAATTTTTTGTATTTTAACAAAATTGAAGTAATCCACTAGACAATCTCTTTAAGTTTTTATTTTTATACAGTAATTGAAATTATCTGTGAATAAAACCTTATTCTAACTTCTAGAAAGATACCATTAAACATTAAATAGCATTGTAGCAAAACAGTAAACGGAATATCCCATGAATCAGATATGTTGTCAATTAGGTGAGACATATTTAAGTAAATATGTCTTTCTTTATCTCTAGTAAATAATCTCTTTTAATCTCTAGTAAATATTAAAATTATTTACTAATCATGTCAAAAGTTTTGTCCGTTTTAATGTCATGTGTTTTGTAGTTCCATGTCTCAATAAATATTTATTGTACTCAGCCGTGGTATATACTCATCAATGGAGAATTTTGTTCTTTACACATTGATGCTGCAATTTTTTTCTGATTTTATCTTTTATATTCTCTTCAGGCTACTACTACATGAAGTCATGAAGTGATTTTCGGCCAATTTTTTATACAAGTTCAAATTAAACCAAAGCGCTACCATAACAGCCCGAAAAATTAACCAGGCGTTTGGCAATTATAATGTTGTTAATGAACGAACTGTTCGACGCTGGTTTGCAAAATTTCGTTCCGGAAATGGAACCCCAAAGTGGTCCATATAGAGTAATCCAGGACGAGGATTTGAGGACCCTGGTGGAGACTGGCCCATCACAAACGGTGCGCAGGATAGTGGACAGCTTCCATGCGGTTTTTTATGGTTTAAAACGTATTGGAAATATCAAAAAGCTCGAACAGTTGGTGATCCATGATTTGAACGAACCAAAACGATCCTTTCTTTTGATCAGATCGTAACATGTATGAAATGTGGATTCTCTACGACAGTAGAATACATTCATCACAGTGGTTGGACACCGATAGCCACGCAGGCACTTCTCAAAGGCGAAACTCCACCAAAAAAGGATCATAGTTGCTGTATGGTGGTCAGCGGCTGGTGTAATTTACTATAATTTTCTGCAACCAGGCCAAACTATCACAGCAAGTCATATTATGAGGAAATCGACGAAATGTACAAAAATTGCACTGGCTGCAGCTAGCACTAGTCAACAGAAGAGGTCCGATCCTGCTCCAAGGCAACGCCCGGCCACCCGTCTCACAAATTACCGTCCGAAAATTAAAGGAATTGAGTGTCGAAGTTCTGCCCCACCCACCACTGTCCAGACCTCTCGCCAACCGACTAACACCTTTTAAAGCACTTAGATGACTTTCTCACCACTAGAAGCTTTGCCAATCAACACCTAGTAAAAACGACCTTCGTTGACTTCATCGAGCACACAATTTTTATACCGATGAAATTAATCGACTTGTGTCACGTTGACAAAAGTGTACTGCTTCAAATCGAGTTTATTTTGATTAAATTGAATAAATATTCACTGAAATATTACAGTTTGAAGTAGACTCATAAAAGCGGTAAAAAAACTTTTGAAACTACCCATATATTATTTATTTGCTTGGGTTGTCATTTGACAGAGTTAATGAAATAAAAACAAAAAAATCTGCAGTGGTCTACACTCTAATTCATTCTGTGCAAACGTATTATTTATTAATTTCATTCATATTCAAATTACTGATTCTTTTATTTTAATGTGGATCTCAATTTTATCAACAGTGATGAAAATATAATCAATCTTATATAAACATTTTAAAAGTAACTGCAGGTAAAATTAATAGTTAACCTTTTTTTTGTAGCTTTTTAAGGACAATAAATTGCGTAACTTAATACTTGCTTCATTGATGTATTTTTTTTTATTTAAATATGCAAAATTGCAGAATGCTTTCTCGAGGAATGTTTATAATAAAAAAATAAGTAACGCAATATTAAGTATTTAGAATCACCAGAAGAGTTGGTTGAAGTTAGTACCTGTTTTATCATAAAATACGGTAATATTACTATCTCAAGCTACTGAATTATACAAATATAATTAGTGTTCCATATTGCACAAAGAATTACATGATTATAAATATCATTCAGGTTTGATTTTTTTTTAGGAATTACTTAAGGAAATAAACATGTTCATACCAAGATGTAGTGAAAAAAACATCTCATAAATGTATTGATTGAGAAAAAACTACTTAAATCATGATCATATGAAATACGACACTCGTAACAAACATATATACCAAATTATAACTACATAAATCATAGGTCATTATAAATTATTACAATTAAATAACCAATATTTAAATAAATGGGCAATATTTAAAATATAAGCTACATTAAAGAAAAACCGACCGGGTGTTCGTCGTTGTACAATAACATAACTGTAGTGAACATATAACATTAGAAGTAATATACTGAAATTTATATACCAATTAATATTGACCTTAATGGCTTAAATTAATAATTAAAAAAACTTGATAATAAATCAGGCAAAAATACAATTTAGTTCTGATAACAAAATTTTCTTTTGAAACAATTTTGAAAACGAACACTACTGTTCATTCTCCCATGAATTGTTATTTTGTGTTTAATTTCATTATCCGTTAAATGGTGAAACTAGTATAATATTCAAAAGCACTCAGATTGAATCATAAGTGAATTTGTTTTACTTTTCCATGCAGAACTAACATTTTTTGTAATAAAAAAGACATTTTTTTTTGTTTTGTTATCATTAACCTCGGTTATCAAATATCAGATGACTGCAAAATATCAACATACTAGAAACTTTTAGTTAGTTCAAGAGAAAAAAATGATCTGTAATAATACATGATGAGCAATAAAGTAGATTGCCGAGAAGACAATATTGCTGAAAAACTATAAAGATAATCTGAACTATAACGGTTATCTTCGGGTATAATCTCCATTTCATCCATCAAACGACGTAACGTACATGCAGTCCACAAACTTGGATGCCCAGCAAATGCAACTAGTCCTGAACTCTTTGATTGAGAGAGAATTAGTTTTATTAATAACTCTTCTGTACCTTCCAATGGATCGGGAGTCCCACGCTATCATTTTTATTGAAATAGATATATCAAAAGAAAAAAGTATAGGCATTATGACAGTTTTTTTTTATTACGGACATAATTGTGTGCTGTAATATTTTACTTACATTGATTTGATAATTTCTAAAACTTCTGTTAACAATAATAAATATCATTGTTGATATATTGAATAATTATTTCATATTCTAGTCGATTATTTATTAAATTTCCTCTTTCTAAATGTATTATAATTAAGGTCCAAAAACTATTAATTAATGCTTTGACGTCATTTATACCAGGTTTTGGAAGAGATTTTACAAAAGTCCCGGTAGCTCAGAAGGTAGCACGCTGGACCTTCACTAAAGCCAAGGGCGTGGGTTCGAATGCCACAAAATTTCTAATATTTATTCAATTTAGAGCGTGTACAAATATTTAAACGCGATCATTCAGATTTTATAAGTAAATAGATCCTTAATAATGATTTGATCCAATCTATTCGTATAAAACAAATTCACTTATTAATGGATTCATCTGAACGATTGGATATTTAGAAGTTCTGTGTTGAACCGTATTTAGTTGAAAGGTTACCAAATTTGATTGGCTTACCAAGTTTACATTTGATTGACAGTTACAATGTGTAGTAGGTCTCTGATTCTACCCAAGAAGAAATTGATCAGAATATCTGAAAGCAAACTAAGCGTTTCGCCCTAACATCAGCTGATATTGTTCATTTTTTCTGTAATTTAAAAAAGAAAGACATTGTTGATAACTTAGTATTTACATAAAATATAAAGAGTTTGTTTATGAATTTATTAAAGATAAATACGTTCTTAAGTGTTTCAAAAGCTTTTCCTTAAGTTAAAAATTATAGAAACTCGACCTTAGTTTTAAACTTACTAAATCAGCTAAATCTGTGGAAACTGATTTTATAAGCTGCGAAGATTACATCAACAAAATGAAAAAACTACTGAGTGACTTAGGTACATGAACCTCTCATCAGTAATCCTTAAGAAGAAATTAATAGTTACTTTAAAAAATAATTGAAATAATTTTTAAAATTTAATATAGAACTAATTCACTGTTTTATGTATAAATCTCTTCCTTATATGTGTGGTTCTATTAAAACATATGATGTTAATTTTTTGGCCTGTCATATGTTAGCTCAATTGGATCTGTCAATTGTGGGGCTTTCCAAGTAGTTGGATCGTATATTAACTCCCTTAATTGGTTCCATTTCAGATTCAACATTAAAAATATCGTTCATTTCATTAAAGAAATTATCTCAGTTAAAATATCTCAGTTTGAAATTGTTTTTTTAATAAGTTTTGATGTTATGTTCCTTTTTACTAATGTCCCTGTTCATGATTTGCTTACATTTTTGGAAACTGAATTAAAAGCCAAGAATCCAGCTCTACCTGTGTCTATCTCAGTTTTTGTTAATCGTCAAGCATTGTGCCTTGGATATTTTCTTCTTTTAATAGTAATTTTTTTAAACAAACAGTTTGAATAGCTATGAGAAACTATCATTCAAGTTTTAAAGTAATCAACAAAAAACATTTTTTGAATGAAAGTTTGTTGAATGTTTTTTTTACCCATAGATCGTTTTGCTATGTTGTTTTTTACATTTTTCCAAAGAATGAAAATGTAAACAATTTTTTACCATTAATAAATAACCTTGTCGAAGCATAGAGTTTTCGTAGAAACTTAAAAGGATAGAACTTTACATTTTGGAAGTTTTTTTTTGGATGGGGTTTTTGCTTAAGGGAATGGAGGTGGAGTTTGAATGTGGGACTCGTAAAAAGGAAACCCACAGCAAATTATACTCACTTTCTCTTCTCATCTTAATAACATAAAAAGATCTATTTTCAAATTAATATTATTCAGAGCTCTCAGGGTATGTAGTGACATCTTTTTGGAACAGGAAACCGATACAATTTATTATATTAGTGCGAATTTTTTTCTTTATCATCTTTATTTACAAATATACAACTGCGTATATTATGCGTAACAGGCATATGTAGTAATAGATTACACAATAACATCGATGCACATGAGCAAAGAATGGAACCCACTGGTTCAACTTCTCACTTTGTTTTTTTTTTTTTTTTCTTTAAAGTATATCATTGTAATAGTAGATCCCTGGGCCATCTTCTCTTGAGAGTGCGAAATTAAAATATAGAATTTTTTTGACATTAATGAACAAGTTAAAAGAAGTTAAATAAAATATAGGAGAAGATTAATTTAATACTAACTATTGATCATGCGTTTTAATCGATTACAGAGAGAGAGAAGAGCAGGAAAACCTGGAGTGATCTACAGTCAAATTTATTATAAGTAAACATAATACAGTGGACTCTCGACCTTGGCACATAATTGCTTCCTGAAAGTGTGTGCGAATGTTGAATGTTCAAAAGTAGAGGGATGTTAAAAATATGCTGTTTTAAAAAGCCCTGTTTTAAATTATTTATTTATCAATATGTAAATATAATGAAGTTAAAGAAACGTGTTCAAAAGCGTGGCCTGTCTGCTGCCCGGACAGTTCAACCAACTCCTTCAATGCAGCCGGTCATTGTTGTCTGATGTCCCCTGGGAAGGGATATCCAATCACACAGGATTAAAAACATCCATTTTTTAAAATGTACGAAAGATCGAATAGTGTGAAAGAATAATGTGCGAAAGTCGAGAACCCCCTGTATCAAAGGTTTTTTCCACTTGAATATGTAGCATAAAATTAGTATCCGTTTTGTAAACGAAAGAATCCATTCCTCATACTTCAATATTAACTAAGATAATACGAGTATAATACATACTCGTATAATTCATAAACACAAGAAAATCTACATTTGATATTAATAAGGCTTTTGATCGGGTTTGGCACTCAAGCTTACTATCTAAACTAAACGACATCTTACCCTCAACATATTGTCTCATCCTTCGCGGCTATCTGACTGATAGGTACTTCCGAGGTGCCGAAGGATCTGCGGATCTGCTCTTTCTCCCTACTTCCCTATAAAAGCTGGTGTGTCCCAGAGGGGTGTACTGGCTCCCACTCTTCAGTCCTCAAACTACTATCTTCACCTTTGCCGATGACACAGCAATATTATCAAGTGACTCAGATCCTATTCGTTCCTCTCAATCCCTCCAACAACATCTACTCAATTTGGAATCTTGGTACAACATATTTACATATTTGGTGTAAAGGTACAACATATAAATTGAGTAGAACAGTTTCATAGACAAATATCATATCATGGAAAGCGACAGAAATTACATGTTCGATTAGCGTTGATTTTTTTACATGTAAGAACTTTATTCTTTAGCATCTCATATTAGGTCATTAAATTATTTATTATAATATGATGGCCATGATACGCAAGGATATGCAGAAAATCTTTTATTAGAAGAAGAATAATTATTTATGCTACTAAAAACTTTCTTGTTAATGCTTGTTAATTAAAAATTCACCAATGGAATTGATTATTGTGGTACTTACAAAATTTTGTGTAAATGTTGTCATAAAATTTACATTGGTCAGACTGGTAAGTCATGAGAAACAAGTATCAAACAGTGCCAATACAATGTAACTAGAAGTGACTAGAAGGATCGCCTTATTCTTTATAAAAACAATGATATAAATGGGATAGTATCTAAAATGATATTATATGAAAGATCGGTGTTGTTAAGAAATATTATCGAATCCTGTTTGATTAAATTTAATAGATTAAATAACAGAAGCATTAGCTATGGTTTATTCAAGCGGGAATCAGTATTGACGAGCACAATAGTTTTGTCTTACAAGAGTTGATAGCTAGCAGATAACTTGATACTTATTTTTTTCTGAACTCATTTGTTTACGTTAACTGCCTTTCTAGACTTGTGTTCCCTTTCCAGCATTTTACACCCTTTAAAATACCTCTCTTGCCTCCAACCCTTCCCAACATCACACCAGTATCACTAGTTTCAGTACCACAAAAACTTTGATGAAGACTACTTGATTTGGTTGAAATCTCTCAGTCATTTTTCTGATTTCCATACTGTGGTTTACCAATTGATTTTAATTCACGTATTTATCGATAAATCTTGTAATAAAATTGATATATATGAATAATGCAGACTCTCTGATTAGAAGAAGAATAAACTTTGATCACACTATATCTGTATATATATATATATATATATATATATATATATATATATATATATTGGAAGCAAAACGAAACATAGCTGACACTTCTTTCTTAACAAGCTTCGCAATTTTTTTGAATAACACACTCGTTACTCTAAATACACTTTAAGCATGAAGGTTGTATTAGAAACTGGCATGCACGTACAAATCATTATATCAAACAAACTACATCAATACATTCAAACATCATTACAAACTAAGTTTTTCCTTAGACAGTACCGTTCTAGAAACCAGCATCTTGAATCAGAAAATTACAGTTAAAAAAAAACATTCGCCTTAGACAACGTATTTGTCTTGAAAATTTATAGAAATGAAAGAAAATAAAATAATGAAGGCATAGTTTTGAATTTTGGGCATAAAATAAGCCTTGAATTAATTTTAAATTGAATAGTGTTCAAAAAACTAATGCACGAAAGAGTGTTAATAGTAAGTTAGAAGAGCTACTAATTTGCATTTTAAATTATATATGATTCCAACTAGGATGTTAGAACTAGTTTTTACACTTTTTCTCATATTTTCAGCACAAAATTTTAAAAATTATTATTTTTTCTTTTTTTTTGCTATAATTAAACTTAATTTATGTTCCGCTGTATCTGTAGTTTTAAAATTATTGATGTTCATGAATAATGCATTAAACTCAGAGTTCGTAAAATGCACAGGACACTATTACTGTATCAAGAGATAAATGAGATTGGCCAATAGACTCTGTAGAGACAATTAGAAGATTTTTTTACGTGTAAGGCAGTCGTGAGGATGTTTGAAAGAAACACGTGTGCCAGGAGGAGGGGCTGAAAACAATCTAACAGTGAAAGGACCCAGCCCTCCCACGCTTATATAAGGTGAAAGAAGCACTCCCGGGCCCAGTCTTCGCTGTACCAGTGACCAAGCCATGCTCAAACTTGTAAGTAAAAAAACCTCCTTCAACCAAAAATATACGAACCTATAACCTTTGACCTCTTCACCAACTGGCTCATTTACAACAACAAACATTCTCTCTTTAACTTCAATTGATTCTCATGAAGTGTACATTTGATTTAACTTTCTTCTGTTTATTACTATTTTTTGAACAAACAGTTTGAATATGAAAATAACCCCTCTTTATTGATATATACGTCAAAATGTTAACTCTTGAAAATATTCAAAATAGGTAAAATATTATACTGTTATATATTCTACTTCATTAGTACCTTTCAATTGTGATATATATGTACATATAATATAAAAAATATATATTTTATTGATTCTATATGATGATTCAATTATTTTTTTTTTAAATGCTTGCATATTTTTTAGTAACTAGATACTAGCAAAGTTTCCAAACTTAAAACATGTTGTGAGTTTGTGGGTGGTTAGATCATACAAAATCTAATATATATTTTATATTATTCATAATATGTGAAATTAATTCAGATAATTAATCTGAATTAATTCAGATTAATCAGTATAATGTTGTTACATTAAACCTGTCTTAAAAATATCAATTCATATATAAGCGTAGGTATAGATGTGTGTAAAGACTTTTCAATTTTTATTAAAATTTGTTTTGAAAAATATTTTTGAAATATTTTTTTAAAAAATATTTCATATTTTTATTTTGTCTTACAAAAAATTTAATATGCTAAAATTTACTGTCAAAAAATAACTCTGTATTTTCATTTTTTATCATTTATATTATAACACTATTTTTCTTTTTTACCGAGGTTTGGTCTAGCTTCAATAATACAACACCTTTAAGCCGACGTTTCGTCTAAATATGTAGACATCTTCTGGGTTACATCAATACAGAATTTAATTATAATAACATGAAAAGTAATTAAATTCTGTATTGATGTATCTCTGAAGATGTCTACAAATATAGACGAAACGTTGGCTTAAAGATGTTGTATTATTGAAGCTAGACCAAACCATGATAGAAAAGAAAAATAGTGTTAAGTATATATGGTCGAGATAAGGAAAACATTCAATTTATATGATACTAATATCATGCAAACTATAGCAGTAAAGAGTAAAACAATATTCATCTCGCTTAGTAATTTTTCGAAACGCAACGATTCTTTTATATAACCCTTTCTCTCTTTTACAGGAACAACGTGCATAATTGATATCTGATTTTATGTATGTTGTTTTTAAATCAATGCATATTCTTGTATAATAAACATGTCTACTTATTTTAAATTACAAAAAATTGAAATTATATAATAAATATCTTGACAAAGATTGTTAATTAACATTATACTTAATACAAATAATATAGATTAATATTAATACTCCTTATGATTCACTTAGAAAAGAACTTAATCTTATCGGGCTAAACTCTTTTACTGAATGAAAGTTGAAAGAAAAAAGTATAGTTCATTGCATAACAATATGTCTATTATGACATTTATGAATCTAAATAAATTAAAAAAAGGTTCATAAAACAACATCAGATTAAACAATACATTAAAGTTTTTTTTGACATAAACTTCTATAAAAATGTGGAGTTGTCTAATTTAACCTTACTGTAGTAAACGTAATATCAAGCCCTTTGGTCATCAATTTTGGTTTGCTTTTATTTTAAAGTGTCTATGGGGCAGAAGTACTATCAGAGTGTGTAGTGCAGCGGTTTTTAAACTTTTTTCAACGTGGAACCCTTTTTGGTTCCAGTCATTTTCCCGGGAACCCCAGATTCTAATGATTTCATAAGATCAATATTTTTATGTGCCTTTTTAAATAGTATGTATGTTTAAAAACAATTAAAAAAGTAATATTACTGTAATGTGTATTTTTCGAATAAAAATTCAAAACTAAAAGATTTTAATTTTCATATTTTCCACAAGTGCATAACACATAAAACAGAATTACTAGCAATTTTAACCGAGAGTTTGTAGATATAAATATTATTCGGTTTCATGATTCACAGAAGTATAGAATAAATCCATACCGATAAAAAAAAAGTTTAGAAAAATGTTTTTACTAAATGTTTTTACGGAACCTCAGACAGAGCCCTGGGTTCCGCGGAACCAACTTTGGGAACCTCTGGTGTAGTGCATAGTCATCCTTTTGTACTTTTCTTTGTTGTTTCTAAAAACAACTTTGGATTTAAAGTTTGAACTGTATAACTGAAGTTGGAGAAATATCTCTCACATCTATTAATTTTAGGTTTGATTTGCCAAAAATATTTAATTCCTTAAAGTCAATAACCTTATAACGCATAGAATGTGCTCAGATGTTTCCGGATTCTTCCAGATAGTTTCTGCATTTTTCGTATCATGTTAATTACAACTTGGATAACACACAATTGAAAGGACAAAGTCCAGTTAGGTGTTCTATATTTTTTACATATATACTGCTAAAATACATTACATATATTTTTAAATCCCTCCAATATAGATTTATTATTTTCTTTACAAATTCAAGTTTAGTTGGAATTAGCTTTTTAGACTGAACTAGACCTGGTTGTTCCAGCCACCTTTTACTTACTTTCTTTTGTAACCCTTCAATAATTGTATCTTTTATAAACCTTCTGAGTGTGGTGCAAACTGGTTACCATAAGAGATTTGTTTACCTCCAACCATTGCCAACCTATGAGCTCAATCATTTTACTGCATTTCCTTTTGTCCAAATACCCACATGAGGGTTAATTATATTTACTGGTTAGTTCTGTAGGGAAATTGGACACTTCCACTCCTATATTGAATTAATAACCATGGATTTCACAGCCTCCTGAGTGGCTTGACTGTCTGCTCGTATGTCTACCATACATTTTTTTTGGTGTCTTTTTAGTATACTCTCCAAGCATAAAGCTTTATTGCTAGCACTTTGGTCTAAAAATCGTTATTATTCCTCTCACAGCTATTTTTTTGGAAAGGTTCCAATTTTGGCTTAAAATGCCAAATTTTGGTATTCTAGGTATAAAATTGTAGAATACGCATTAGCTTCGGATTTATTACTCATTTTTAACCAACATGACGTCATCAAGTGTAGCTTTCCTAAAATCAGTGCTTTCAACTTCTTAGAAGCCCTCTATAAAATGTTATACATTTTTTTTTAGGGCGTTGTTTCTGACAACATATAGACCAAATTATTAACGTTCGATTCTGTTAAATTTGTAATAACTGTATCTCTTACAGAGAGGTTTTTATTCTAAATTAGTCTCAATAGGCTGCAGTTAAAGTACTTCTTAATAAAAATCTTAATGAGGCGGAGAATTAATGACTTTTTCATGATAGATATGGGGCTAATAGCTATTGCTTTTGTCATCCATAAACACGTTGTCCTTGTAGTTTATTAAGGCTAATGTAGGTATCGTTTTAATTTACCTGAGGAAAGCAAACAGCCAGTGCATGTGATACCATTGGTCTTATACAGCAGTGTAGAGACAAAGTGTAGATTGAGGGTAAGACACCAAGTTCTGCAAAGAATCTTTTTCCATAGAAAATTTCTTTTCTGCCCTAATCAATAAATCTGATAGATATTTTTTTAGTTTAATGTTTTATCTAAAGAGATTCCAAAGTATTTGCACACCATTAAGTGTTCTACTTTAGAACTGTCAAAGGATTTATATCTAGTCATATCCAGATCTTCCTGCTTTATCCTCCAAGAACTATATGTTTGATATTAAGAACCGCTCGCTCATCGCACGCAAGAAAACATATTTTGTAATATACAGCTGATTTGTATTTACTGTTATAGTTTTAAAAATTGTATTCTTCTTACACACCACATTAACTCACATAAAAGATCTTCAACATTTTCTTATTAAACCTTTAAATAACAATCCCGTAGATTTGATTCTGATAAAAATACTTCGAAGTCCAAGTAAACATATCTAAAAAACAAAAGTTTTTAGAGATATGTTACCTTTAGCAGTATGAGAACTTTTGACAATTCTTTTTGGTATACTAGCTTTAGATTACTTTTTCTACAAATGTTTATTCCTCTATGTTAACAGTTTTGAAAATAAAACTATATTATGAATAAAATATAATATAAAATAATAAAAAATATTTTATATATATATATATATATATATATATATATATATATAAATATTTTTATAAGATATATACATATATATATCTTATATATACATACATATATATATACATATATATATATAATAAAATAAAATAAAAAAAGTTCATATTTTTTATTTTATTGCAGCATGTTCAAAATTGTTTTACATGCATAAATTACACATTTTGAAACGTAATGTATCTTATAATACAATTATAATTTTTTTTTAAATGAAACATTTTTATTGTTTTAAGCACTTTTATAGAACATGAATAATAAAACAAAGTTGGCCCAGATAATGTACACATATAGTACCTTGTGATAACAATAATTTTAAGGTTCAAAACTGTACAAAAATTTTACATATTCTTTATAATAGTCTTTAATGAGGAAGACTATAATAGTAATTAATTACTATTAATTAATAGTAATTAATGAGGAAAGCTAAATAGGTCATTCTTCCCCACAAAATAAAACCTTCCGAATAAGACCGAGTCTTTGTGAATTCCTTATACAATACTCAAACGCGAAGTGTCTCAGAGATTGGGGTGACTGCGGGTTACATAGACATGATGGGATGGTTGCTGTTTTTAACTTGTAAAGGTACTCTTTAAATGGCCCATGACCAGTCATATATTATGATAGCTTATAGTTTATTTCGAAATGCTTGATTGAAAGTTTTTTTGTATACTAGGAAAATATTGCTTTGTTAGAAGCATGGCTGTGCAGTCGGACCTATTAGGGCCGACTCCGACCCCTCTATTTTTTTAAGAGCCGACTCCGACTACGACTCCGACTCTGACTCCAACTCCAGCACCACTCCAGCTTAGACTCGAGGTCATCTTCTTATTGTTAAAAAGCAGATGACAGGTGGCTATTAATAAGAATAAGAAAAATAATAAGAACTTTGTAATAATAATTAGAAAATTATAAAAAAAATTCGTGATCTTTGAATAACACAAAGTGCAATAAAACTATAATAACTGAATATTCAGCCTGGACTAATGGATCACATGCTACTTGTCGGATTTGTTTGCATTTATTTACATTGCCTTAGAATAGAATGAAATAAATTGATGTTTAAAAGTTTAATGAAATAATTTGAAATGATTTAATGACCTAATATGAAAAGTAAGAAGAATACAAATTTGACATTTAAAAAATTTATGCCAATCAAACTTATAATTTCTATGCATTCCATGGTAAGATGGATTTGTCTAGCAACATTTTCTAATCATCTATATGTTGCACCCTTGAACAAAACTTAATATCGGATGTATGTTTTCTTGTGATTACGAATGGTGTAATCTCTGGGTAATATTGTAGGATAAATAATGGGCTCTGTTGTTCTATATTACAAAACGGATATTAATTTTAAGCTAATTTCTCGGTGATATTTCTTGATGAATGTTTCCGACATTTATCAAACAATATAGGAATATTTTGAAGTCTCTAAACGAAACTTTGACTTAATTCTTCAATGTAGATGTGGTCAGATAAACAGCATTAACTGTAACAGGTCCACTGGCCATGTAATGTTTCAGACGGTCATGAATGAGATCCACTGGCTATGATAACAAAAGCCATGTTCTTCTTGTAAAAGGTTGTTTCGTAACACGTTTTTCCTTTGTCTTTACAAAAGTCTTATTACTTTATGTGGTAATACCAAGGATAGTATTTGTTTCAGTTGTGTGATATACCAAAATAAGCATTATATTGATAACGGGTTCAATCACTATCTGCACTATCGCCAGGAATCCAACGACCAACTACTATATCCGCGCACTATAGTGGATATAGTGATTTGCAGTTTCAGACCAGAGGTCATCTACTGCTTGATTACTGTGCTACTATAACTTGGACTGTCAGTTATTCGTTTAGTCGTCGAATAGTTTGTTTGTATATTAATGATGTCATATTCGCGGTCATGTGGTCCTATTGGTTATAGTTTCCGTAGTGCAAACTGTTTTTAGTCGCGATTTGAAAAAATAGTCAAATGTCTTCAGTGGTTGAAGTAATTATTTAGTGAGGTTCAGGAAGGTTAGTGGCAGGATTGAGATCTTGTACAAGGTTTGGATGAGTTGGTAGTTTATTGTCTTTATTGGCGTAAGTCGGATGATGTAACTATCTATGAATTCCATTTTCATATCATGGTGAATATCCACATTTCGGGAGTACCAAAGAGCCCTGGCTATAAGGCGGGCACACTTATTCTGATCGATCTTGATACAAGCCTTGTTCGTTGGTGCAGTTCTAAACCAGACATAGCATCCAGACATAGCCGAACGGACAACCTCCTTATAAACAAGGTCCTTGACTGAATAGGCCGCCAGGAATGAAGGACTAACAAACACCTCCTATTTAGGTATTTATATTATATCTAAATAGAGCATTAAATAACCAAAAAGTTTGATATATTTACTTATAGTATAGTAAACACTGAACAGGCAAGGCCAGATATTTTGTATAAAACTACTCATTTTGTGTTCTACCATCAATGTCCAATGTCCTTCTCCGGAGGGAAAACATTCTACTTGGACTAATTAATCATGTTTTATCATTTTTTGTCATTTTCATGTACACAAGTAATAAATAGGTGAGGAGTTGGAGTCGGAGTCGGCTGCTTTCTTCCGACTCCGTCTCTGACTCCTCAAGGTCAAAAATACTCCCGAGTTCGACCCCACAGCCCTGGTTTTGTATCGTATTCACTATATATTCAAAAGTTCCCTCCTCTTCTAGACACAGTTTGCATTATTTACTGAAAATTTATCAATTTAGAGAGCACGCTGCATGAATTCACATTCTGCGCAGCAAACATTCCTCACAGTAGTGATGATAGCACAACTCCCTGACAGCTTTTAGCGGACACAATTCAGTTTTAGAAGATCCTGTACTCCCACTTATCATTCTCAGGTTAGATTGTTGAAGTCCATTCGATGGTTCTTAGGTTGAGATATCTCATTCAATATGTTGGAGCCGTGATCTCGAAATGCTTAAATATCCAAGAAGCGGCCCGTTTAAGACTAAAATAGTTTTATGTTTTTGTAAACCAAAATATTTGGTATTGATTCTGTTGAAAGCAATTCTGATACGAGGGTTGTAAATTATGAAGGATGATGTATAATATACTTATTTGCCAAAACCTTCTCATGTTACTACAGATAAAACCTGCATTCATTGTCATATTTAGCAAAATATTACTCTTTCAGCATTCTAAGCTCATAAAATATTATCAGTAAGTCAATGACTGGTACAAAATTTTAAGTTAATTGAATCTCAGGTGTGGAGGCTTAAACAACTTACAGCTGTGTCTTAAACAACGAACTAAGTCCTATCCCAAAGTCCAATAACCCAAAAACATTGTGGTTATTAAACACACCAAGAACTGCATATCTGACTTATGCAGTCAGCGGGCAATATGTAGATTATTGATTACAAGACTGTTTCAGACAACCATCATACCAAACATCATAAAAGAAATAAGCACATTATTTCCGGTTTTTTTTCGGGCACCGAAAAAAAGTTCGCTATTTTTCGACTATATAATAATAATGCGGTCTAATACATTATTAAAGTTTTATAATATTTATATATATATATATATATATATATATATATATATGGTAAATACAATTTTTTTCATGCAAATACGAGTAGCTGCTTGATTTTGATTGAAATTAAACTTTGAAATCAGGAAAAAGATTGAATGTTAGATCTAAAAATTCACTAACCTCAAATTAAATTTTGTTCACCTCTATCAAAAAGTGGAAATCCTCGTTATATGTATATAAATTAAAAACTAAGAAAATGAACTTTAACTAAAAGTTTACAATAACCGTATAATTTACGATTCAAAAGCCTCTGGGATAAACAACATTAGAAAGTATAACGTAACCTTTCAAAGGTAGATTGTAAATTATTGAATTTATATTCCTAATATGCTGAAAATTGCGTATCATTGAAATAAAAAAAAATATCTAACTTATAATCTGTGTTATAATATATTAACGTTAAGGTCAGTTTTGATTACCAGAATCTAACACGTTGAATTCGGTGATTTAAACTAAATTGAGGCTGAACGTTTTTATTCAGATTTGGTTAGGAATGATATTTTGACTACTTAGACTAAAAAATATAGCATTCAAACATTTTTGTAAATTTAGTTTTTCTTGACTCAAGTAAATGTATCATTATCATGTGAATAACAGACAGGAGCGTGTAGAGACAGTTTCTCTGCATACGCTACACCCTTGTACAAAGAGGCTTTTGCCATGGAGGGCTTTGCGATCGTAAACTCCGTATTCGCTACAGTTCGATATGTGTTTGCATGATTTCCTTCTGTGTGGATCATATAAAAGGTGCCAAACTACCAAAAGTCATTTAAAACCCTAATTTAATATTCTTATATATTCTCTTAAGTAATAAAAGTAAATAATAAGAGGATTATTTTCAAACTGATATATAAGAATATTAAATTAGGGTGTTAAATTACTTTTTATAGTTTTGCACCTTTTCTATGATCCACACAGAAGGAAATCATGCAAACACATATTGTCAGTTGAGTTTTTGACTCTGACGAAGGCCGCTTGTTACGGTTGAAAGATCTTAGTCTTGTTTTCCCATTTCATATTGTGGTTTAATCATTGATATATATATACATATACAAAACTAAAATTTATCGGGACTCGGTCAGTTCTTCAGGTTCAAATTAAACTCTCATTGCCAACGTTTCGGTTTTTATTTAAAACTGTAAAGGTTTTAAATAAAAACCGAAACGTTGGCAATGAGAGTTTAATTTGAACCTGAAGAACTGACCGAGTCCCGATAAATTTTAGTTTTGTTTCTATTCCACGGTCGATAATTTTATCAATATTTATATATATATATATATATATAATTTATATGATAAATACAATTTACTCAGGCAAACACAAGTAACTGCTTGATTTTGATTGAAATTAAGCTTTGAAATCAGGAAAGAGATTTCAACCCAGGATAACAATTAAGCCGTAGTCCGCACGAGTTCCTTAAGACTACACAGACCAATAATCACAATATTAGTCATATACAGAAATGTCTCTAAGGCTATAATTTATCGTATATTGCGTGCAATGATAAAGAAATTTTCTAGAATCATTTTCGCTAAAACTGGTACATAAAATTACAAGTATAATTATTTTTATATGCATTATTTATTTATTTATTTTCATCTAATTGTTTTGTTTAAACAGCTTTTTAACTAATTAATGTTTAAATTTGTTTTAAACTCACATCCTATGAAGGAAAATAGTACATTGGTAGGTTTGGTTCTTCCTTTTTTTTTTTAACATTGCAGAAAATTTAACTGAGCATAACCTTATTTAAAATGCAAAGCACGATGAACATCTACTTCATGAATCTGAAATCACTTTGTTCAATTGACTTGGTTTCAATTTCAAGGCTTTCTAAATAATTTATAAAAAATCCTTAATAAAGACACAAAGCAAATGTTTTTCAATACCAGTACCTTGACAACTTGTAAAAAATTCTAACAGTGACACCTTTGAGGCGAATCTACCACTTATTTTAAACTATTTAGAATAGCAGACATTGAGTTTAACTGAACCTATAACTTCGAATTCATTCTTACTTTTAATACGTGAATATTGTAATGCTTTGTATTAGGTTATTGCTTGTTTGTAATCCATGTAATCAGTCAGAAAAACACCTCATTTTGATATTACCTTATTTTTGTTAATGTTTAAACAACGCAAAATGTTCGTTTGATAATTTAATACTTAAACATACTTTTAAAGTTGTCACGTATTACTAATTTTTTGGACTCCCAATGATATTACGATATTTGACAATTGTTACTGTTGTTTTTATTTCAATGATGATTTGGAGAACACTACTTCGGAGATTTACAAAAATTGCTATAGTCATTAAACATTTGGAAATATTCCTCTTGTACAAAAATAAATTTTATCTTTAGTATAAATACTACCTTAGTACAAAACTTAAGTCTTTGAATTAGCTTTATTCAAAATTTTAAAACTAATAAACCAGCTATTCTTTAAAGCGTGGTTAATGATGACAGCAGATGAAGTGGTTTCGTTCGACTCCAGAATAATTTAAGTTTTTGAATATGTGGACTGGCTACACGTACATTAGTCCACTTATCAAGAGCAATTGTGAACCCTTTGGAAATAATAAGTAATAAGTGAAAAATATATTAAATTCTTATTTTACGCCAGATGAACTGTGATTGCAGCTTTAAATTCATCAAGTTATGTTAGTGTTTGTAACCCCTCCATTCTTGAATTTCATATGAAAACTGTTACTCTGAATATATATAAAGACTACATATTACGCTTGAATTAATCATTAGCTTTGCTCCTTATGTGAGACCTTACAAGTCATCAATATCACACTAAACCTTTGTCTGTCCCACCTTTAAAATCAGCCCTTCTCAAAACAAAAATAGTAAATTATATATCCGAAAAATGTTTATTCTTCAAATAGTAAATTATAGCTATAACTGTTAAGTGGTAAAACTATTAAATTTCATAAATTATAAATCAAAAAGAAAAAGGGCTTTTGACAGTTCTTACTTTTCAATTTCTATTCAATATTAAGGGGTAAAGAATAAGTTTAAAGTCAGTGTAAAGCCTGTAATTCTTTAAAGTCATAAAAAAAAAGAAAGTTATATTCGTTTGACGATCTGGTTTGTGCAACAGTTTGTCTGAAATTATGTAACAGTTCAGGACAAGCTGCTAGTGTAAGTATGAAAAACCAAGTCTCAGTAACATTGAGTGGAGCTTTATTAGTCATAACAGTACTAAAGGCGAAAATATTTAGGAGTCATTGAATTTGAGAGACAAAGATTTGAAGGATCAATTTTCAAAATTGCCTCATTAAGAAAATTGCTAGGAATTCTAATAGGTACTAAGTATATCACTTAGTGTAATTTATGCTTTATAGTCGTGTTTAATAACGGTGAGCTATCTGAACGGTATTGAAAAACACCCACGCAAATCTCTCCTTCCATCTAAGTGCAACAGTTGAAGAGCTTGGTTTATGCTATGAGGCTTTGGTCCTCTGTGATGAGAGCCACATTCGAAACAAGTAACCATTTTAAAGAGTAAACAAATACCTTATTGACAGTAGCAATTGATCTTGAAATAATGCTAGGGATTGTTGTTGGCACGTATAGGTAGACTATATTCTTAGCGCATACATTAAAGGTGTGACTTACGTTTTCTATTGAAATATTTCTCTCAGTTACACTGTTGACTCAATCTCCTTCAATTTAAATCTCCTTGAAGAAAGCTTCTTTGTTTACGTACCCCTGGATAGTTGAGCGCAGAAATTCTGAAGTTATTTTGTTCGTCGAGGTTACTTTTGTTTTCACATGAATAGTATACTCGTAAGTCCTACCCCTTAAAATATATCAATAATTAGTCACACACTAGATACAATAAGTTTTAATGTTATAAACGATTTAATAAGTATGTAACAAAGTTAAAAATCAATTAAAACTAAAATTTTAGTAACAATAGTTTTGAAACTGAAACCAATTAAACACACTATTAGTATTATTAGTACCACCAAGGTTATTTGAACATTTAAATTGTTATAAAAGATCTCTCTCGTAAATTTTCTTCCCCACTCGAGCGTATTCGGAGTACTTCCACCCTCTCACGATGACAACTAGGAATAACTAAGAGTTATCTGTTGAGATTATCTTATCAATATATCAGTCTTTCAATATTTTTATTCCGTAACTTATTAGATCAATTATTGTTGATTAAATATTGCATTTCTTTAATTATAAGCAATATTTTACTTTATGTTTAATTTTTCGTTTATAGTTTTATCGTCGTTAATGTAAGTGAACATCTCTGGGGTCGTTGCCGTCAGACGGATGGTAGTCTGTTTGTTCAAAATAGTCTTGTGAATTGCTTTATGTTTAATGTGTCTAATTCTGTCATTATCAGTCTCAATGAGTGTTTGGTTGCGTTTGTAATAACACTGAAACTTTTGAAACACTTGGTTATTTAAACGAGAAAGTTAAATAGTAAGATATTTACCATCTAGAAATCATTGTTCTTTGAATCTTTGTGAAAAAAATTATAATCATTTACTTAATATATATTATTAATAAAATAAATGGTATAGCTATATAGATGTCATCTTTTATGGAAATCACTGTCAGTAAACAGATTTGCAGGTACTTTCTTTAATTAGTTTTCTCTCAATCCGGAGTATGTTATCAGAAAATTTCAATGCAATTACAACATTTTTAAGTAAAGTAGTAATTGTGAAAACATTGTGGTTCAAGATTTTGGTAGACTTAAACGTTTAAAAGTCCTCTGAATCAATTATTGAAGTTTTTCTCGATGACATCTAGGGGTAGTTTACTGGGCATGGGTGTGTGTGTGTGTGTTTCCTCCTATAAAATACAAAATTTATGAATTTTTTAACATGTAGTATTCATATAACGATTATACTGAGTATATGTTTTGAAGATTTAAGAATTACCAGAAGAGAAATTAGAAACTACTTGAGGTTTAAACATAAAATAAAATAAAGTACTATTCCTATTTTAAAATGTTTTCTCAAAAATAACAGGATTTTATAATACACCAAGAAATTTATGTCCCTTAAATGCTATTAAATTTACGGCTCTGGTAAGAAGTTTATGTAATTATCTTTAGACATTCATTCAGCCACATGCAGACAGACAGATTCAAAAATAGATTCACTTAACCTCAAAACGTGTAAATCCATCACAATCTCAAAAAAAAAATTTTTTTACTATCACCATACTTCATAGCCACAAACTATAAAAATTCGCACAAGTATGTTATGTAGTTGGTTCAAATCAATTGGTTCAAAAATATATTATATACTCCAATTATAAAACGAATTATATCTATATGCATCATATAAATTTCTAATTATTCTACAATAATTTGAATTAGAACAATTCAGTATGTCCATGGAAAAAACTATGTATGTCCAAAGAGCACGTGCTATCACGTGAAGTAAACTGAAAATCCCACGATAGCACAGTATTTGATATTATCAGTTTTATCTTATACATTTCAATAAACTCGTTCAAAGTTGAACATATAAGCTTGACTTGATTCCGTAAAAAATTGTCTAAGAAAGTTTAAAAAAACGAATCAAGAGAGGTAGTGATTATTCGAACTTGAGTTTCGCGTTCTTAGATCCATATTGCCTCTTCCAGAATTCCAGTGGTCTTGTAATTTTCATCAAACTGTACTAATTTTAGGTAAAACCTATATGTACAATATCTGTACTCTCTATTCAGTTGAATAACAGAAGAACTTTTGAATTCACAAAATGAACTATAACACACTTTTTTAAGATGTGATGTGGTCATAAAGCTCTACAGCTATTATTCTATAAGCTGATATTTTTGTGTTTTGATGTGACTAGTCTTCTATTCACAAGCTTTTAGAATAAATCTTAAGTCAGAAGTTTTACATTTTCGTAAAACTGATTTTTTCAGCATATGAAAAATTATAAAGTAGTTAGGTAATGCTAATATTAGTTTTATGATAACTCCAACTTTTCAATCCTCTAGAGTAGGAAGTTTAGAAGAAAAACATTGTGCCTAACTTACATAATAGTCAATGAAGTGACATACTCATATCAATCCATCTTAAAAACAATGTCACTTATATTTACATTAAGATCTATATTTGTTAATTCTGTCAAAGCTATCCGTCAATTAATCTGCTCGTTATAATCTGAATAGACCCTATAGATTTTTTGAAGAGATGCCTACCCGCCCACCTAACAATACGCACACACACACACACACACATATATATATATATATATATATATATATATATATATATACCAACAAACATACTCATACATACACACATACTATCGTCCTCCTCATCATCATTATCATGAAAAAAAACTTGTTAAATGGACTCGTGGTACTACAAAGCGAATGCATTTGTTTAATCACGACAACAAATGTGTTCAGGATTACTATACTTACTTTTAACATATTGTGGTTGATAAAACAAGTTTTAAGTAATTTATTAAATATATTTAAAATAAATCTTAGGTAGACAAAAAAGTGCTTGCAATCTGCCAATTTGTTTAGGGGCTCCTTTGCTAACTTCAATGATTATCTCTGTTAACATGTTCCAATGTTAATACATGTAATTCAAAAGCAGCTCATTTAAACAAGGAATTTTATGCTAATTGAAGCATTATTTCTTATTATAGAAATGAACACTTAAACATTAAAAACAAAATTAACTTAGTTAAGGAATAGAAGATTTATATAAAACTGATAATTTGTAGGAAATGCACTACCACCATTCTATATCCGTGGAACGTAATCTGCTTTTAAATTTGGAGTATAAGTTTAGTGCAAAAACTATGCAAATCTGCAACACTGCATATTCTACTCTTAATATATCTTTTAGTAGGTTTCTAATCATTTTACGGTAGCGCAGTGTAATTTTGTTCAAATTTTCTTATGGTTTTCTTGTGCATATCTGAATTATGTTCAATGTATCCGTCTTACACTCACTGCATTTGTTTCTCCGTCATAAAGCAAGTAAATTTATTCCTAAGCTTTCACTAAGATAAAACAGACAGTTTGAGCTATCATGTGCTTATGGATGATCCCTTAAGTATTGGTTTTCGAATACTTTGTCATGTATTTGTATTTGTTGATACTTACCTATTTAAGTTCACAAAACTGGATTCACTGAAGGAATGACATTTGTTACACATATGGTACACAATGTCAGTACACAGTAGAGTCAACTTAGAAACAGGTGTGAAAGTGAAAACGGAGTCCCGTCGTCTTCAACATTGCTACTGCCACCTGGGGAACTTCCACCTCATATACAATTACCATTTCTGTAGAAATTAGGAATGTATTTAATATCCGTGGGTGTCAACTTGTTATTTTTTCATTTACTGCCAGGCAACTCACTGAAAAATATTTACACATTAATTATAATTTCGTAGGGTTAGTTAAAAATAAAAAAATATGCACCAATATTATATCTTATAATAACAATAATCCAAACATTGTTTAAGACCAAAAAAAGAAATTGAAATGTAACGAACCGAAAAAGCAATCATATCTGGAAAATATAATTCTTCATAGTTCTACTAACCTCAGAATATATTTATTTTCTTTCATAAAATAATCATAAAATTAATTCTTTGATGTAGTTTTTACAGGTTCACAGATACGTTCATTTGTTTATGTAAAATAAATAAATCAAGCTCACATCCAGTTGGTCAATTTTTAAACCCTATCTTCGGACATGCGAGTCTATGCCCCAAAGTACACATGAAAAGATCAGTCCTCTATATTGTTGTCTAGACAAATAGTCCTCAAACTATCAAGAACGCGACCCATTTTAGAAAAAGCAATCAGGAAGCTATCCTAATCTTTAAAATTATCTTCTAAATATATTCATTTTTGACAACAAACTTCCATATATTCCAATCATTGAGTTATA
The DNA here is from genome assembly GCA_026182355.1 of Hermatobates lingyangjiaoensis. NCBI lineage: Eukaryota > Metazoa > Arthropoda > Insecta > Hemiptera > Hermatobatidae > Hermatobates > Hermatobates lingyangjiaoensis. The sequence continues at coordinate 1,456,341 of JAPFBL010001935.1, read as the reverse complement.
GATCATTAATTAATGAAGTTACTATGCATTCTGTAAATTCATGTTAATTTGAAAGTTATTCATAAAATTCGAAAGCTCATACAAACATTAATTAATTTATTCAGAAATTTCTACCATTTATGCAAAGCATGTCTATCTGACCTTAATGAGATATCAGGTATTGTGGTTTTTTTTGCTAACAATCATATCTTGGGCTCCGTTGTCGATATGGCACACCTCAAGTCTTCTTCCACATTTAATTTATTTCGGTACTTCTTTTTAAGGATAAGAAGTTGGGGAAATGTTGCTTCACAAATGTAAGTTGTTGGAAACGGAAATAAATTCCTTATTATGTTTTAATTATTATTATTATTCCTTATTTAGTATGTTTTAACAGAGTTTTATGGGGGTCAGATTAGCTCAGTGGTTAAAGTGCTCACATCTGAACTTTACCCCAGAGGGTCCGGGGTTCATACCCACTCTGGCCCTCGATTTATTCACGTGGAAAGTGAATAAATCTAAGCACATCGTCCCTTGGAGAGGACGTTAAACCATCGGTCTCGAGCCTGTATGATGCCATGTACTCGTTAAAGATCCCTGTTCTAAATGTAGTTGAGTTAGGCAAAATTTAATACTTCTAATGTAGAATCAATCTTCATTTTGTGATATCACAGAGGGCCCAATGTTCGGCTTATGTGTGTTCGTTTGTGGGACTGCCACTGCAACCTACAGTGTTACCTACCACTACTACTATCTTTTATAAAATATTCACGTTCGACTGAAAATCACTTAGCGCCCCCATGTCATTGGTGTCACTTTCCCACAGGTTGGGAAGCACTGTGATGCATGAGTGGCTGAGTGATATGTAGATAAGCAGGTGCAGGAGGTTGCTGACGATTGTTGTGGCTGAGTGATGTATAGATAAGCAGGTGTAGGAGGTTGCTGACGATTGTTGTGGCTGAGTGATATATAGATAAGCAGGTGTAGGAGGTTGCTGACGATTGTTATGGCTGAGTGATGTATAGATAAGCAGGTGTAGGAGGTTGCTGACGATTGTTATGGCTGAGTGATATATAGATAAGCAGGTGTAGGAGGTTGCTGACGATTGTTATGGCTGAGTGATATATAGATAAGCAGGTGTAGGAGGTTGCTGACGATTGTTATGGCTGAGTGATATATAGATAAGCAGGTATAGGAGGTTGCTGACGATTGTTATGGCTGAGTGATATATAGATAAGCAGGTGCAGGAGGTTGCTGACGATTGTTATGGCTGAGTGATGTATAGATAAGCAGGTGTAGGAGGTTGCTGACGATTGTTGTGGCTGAGTGATATATAGATAAGCAGGTGTAGGAGGTTGCTGACGATTGTTGTGGATGAGTGATGTATAGATAAGCAGGCGTAGGAGGTTGCTGACGATTGTTGTGGCTGAGTGATATATAGATAAGCAGGTGTAGGAGTTTGCTGACGATTGTTGTGGCTGAATGATATATAGATAAGCAGGTGTAGGAGGTTGCTGACGATTGTTGTGGCTGAGTGATATATAGATAAGCAGGTGTAGGAGGTTACTGACGATTGTTGTGGCTGAGTGATGTATAGATAAGCAGGTGTAGGAGGTTGCTGACGATTGTTGTGGCTGAGTGATATATAGATAAGCAGGTGTAGGAGGTTGCTGACGATTGTTGTGGCTGAGTGATATGTATATAAGCAGGTGCAGGAGGTTGCTGACGATTGTTATGGCTGAGTGATGTATAGATAAGCAGGTGCAGGAGGTTGCTGACGATTGTTGTGGTTGAGTGATATGTAGATAAGCAGGTGCAGGAGGTTGCTGACGATTGTTATGGCTGAGTGATGTATAGATAAGCAGGTGTAGGAGGTTGCTGACGATTGTTGTGGCTGAGTGATATATAGATAAGCAGGTGTAGGAGGTTGCTGACGATTGTTGTTGCAGGCGGTGGTGCTGGCCCTGGTGAGGGCTTGCTACGCCGGACTCATCGCCGCTCCCCTCCTCCACACGCCGGTCCACTACAGCCCCGCCCTCCTCCACGCAGCTCCACTGGTCCACGCCACTTCCTACGCCAACACCTACCGCGTTGTTCACCAGTCAGTCCCAGTCGTCAAAGCAGCGCCTTTATTCCACCATCCTGTCGTCCACCATACGGGTCATGTTGTGCACCCAGTCACTTTCGAACACCATTACTGAGCCACCCAAATCTAACACACTGTCCTTCGGCCTATTCTTTAACTAAAGGCTGTTCTTCTCCAAAGCTTCAGTCAGAAAGGACCACGTCAGATTCGTCCAATCCCGCTAATTCGCCATTAAGACTCCATTGTAATCCTTTTTGTTGTTACTCATTATTTATTTTTAATTAAACCTTTTCTTAGAGTTCTTTAACTTATCCCCTACCCACTTTTGACAGATTTACATTGAACACTTTAATTATCTATATCACTAATATAGTTATAATGAGAGAGAACACAATATGGAATAAAACAATAGAGAATAGGGAAAATAATGTGGAATAACACAAGTTTCAAGAATACCTGTGAGGTTTACATAAATAGTGATTCAAGGAGCACAGGCAACAAAAACAAGAGCATAAAAGCTAGCCAAGAATTAAACAAGTCATCACGTCATCAGGCATTTCCAGGAAAGTTAATAATTAAATTTACAATTATATGGATTAAAACAATTACACATGGTACTATAAGTAGAAATAAACACACCACTTCTAAAGATATCACAACTGTATATAAATGCATGTGCCTTAGAAGCCTATTGCTCTTTTGACTTACAGTAAGTGGATGTCACTTACTCTACCATTATACATACAAATAAATTAACTACAGCTGTGTCGTCAATCTTCCAGATCACATTAATACTCTCAATGTCGGCGTTCCTATTAAATTCAAAACCTTTCTCATAGGCAGGAGTTAGGAATTTGTAAATGAAAACCTTCTGGTTCTATATTCTAAATCTACAAATTCTCATAAGCAATACCAAAGTACACACCACTCAGCTGATTATATTTATTGTTCATATCTTAATTTATACTTTATTAAAGTAAAATCAATCGTTTTTGTATTTCAAATTTCTTATCTTAGGCTATGTAAATGATTAGAGCTAATTTGGAAACATTGGTAGTTAGAGTTTGATCTGAACCCAGGAGGCTGTCAGAGCGCAGTCAGTCTTATTCCCATATTCAATACATCATTCATGCTGATCATATATGTTAATAAATGGTGGCACCCTCGTTCGCTCGTCACTTGCGACTCACTCGTATGTCTTCTGCTGCACTTCTTTATTGATATTTATACATTTTATGATCATTCACATCCTACTAGTTATAGTATAACAATATATTTATTTCAATCAATGAAAAAAAAAGTAAAAACATTGCATAATAGAAATTAGGAAACAGAGTAAACATGTTTAATGTTTATCTGCTACAAAGTGATACCTTTAACCAGGTTACTATGACGTGCAGCCTGTAGAAACTACTCCTGTCTGCCTTTAAAACCCTGTCATTTTTTCCCCGAGTGTTTTATATATACTTCCACTATTTCCTACAAAGGAAAATCTCTTATAACTATTAAAGAGAGAGAAAGAGAGAGAGAAGCTATTGCAATAAAATACGAGTATAACATTGTAACAATGAGCTTACTATATATCAGATACAAAATAAAGGAAAATATGAAATTTCAAACATTAAGAGTAACAGTTTATTTTTATTAAAAATAATTGAAGGGTTCTAATAATAGTGTTAATGATGTTATGTTTTTTTTAATTGTTTTTTAATTGAAAAATTTTTTTCCAATATTTTTGGTTAATATACAACTAATGCATAAATATCTTAAAATCTTAATTAGAAAAAAAAGCCAACAAAGCAAAACTGGATTCACAAGAGAACTTTCTTGTAAATCCAGTTTTATCCAGTCTTGTCAATCACCTCTGCTACTTCTCAGCTAAGTAGTGATATCCATCGCCCTTTAATTTTCGACCTAAATTTTTGCTGGAAACTTGCCAAGAATGTTACAAAATCAATATTTAAATATGGTTTTCTGAATGAAGAACATATGTCTTTCATTCAAATAAAATTTAGTCCATAGATGTGAATTCCAATGAAATTAACTAGCTACCTTACAGAAATAAAATGTAATTTTAATTAGCTAACAATAGAAATATAATTTTCGTTAAAATATACTAATTTATGCAGAGAGAGTGAGCAGCTTTTTAAATATTTGTACATAAATATGTATCCATATGATTTTTTAGTCATACAGCCCTAGCGAATGGTGCCCGGTAAGATGATATGAAAAGAGTGAGAAGTCAAGTTTCGCACAGTGCAGGTAAACCTAAAACTTATATATATATATTGTATTAATTAAATGGACTGCTACTTGATTGTTAGTTCTTTCAGAACTATTATCATTTAAATTTAGAGCCATGAACATAAAATATTTGGTGTCTGGTTGGAGTTGAGAATAGCAAACAGGTAACTGTTAATAGATAAAAGTAATGATGTCAATAGTACAGGAGATAAGAAATGTGTTCTTAAGAAACTGGCAATAACATTTTTACAGTCAGAATCAAAGGCTACAGCTTTGAATAGAAGACCGAGCACACGGAAGCGAGTAAAAATATTAAGCAATATTCATATTAAGGCAATATTACAAACACGATTTCAAGTTGCTAGAATGACTAAAAGGAGGTGAACAAAAATATCCATGCTTCATGAGAATGTAATAAAAGTAGGAAAGTATGAGAAGTTCTATACTTTTAATATAGAAGTGTAGATAGTAGAAGTTCTATCTACACTTCAGTTTTAACGAGAAGCAAATATACCTGTCAAATTTAATTAAAATCTGTCTGACAGTGCGACTTGTTCATGAAAGTTCGCATACACCACGAACACTGAGAAGTCATGTTAAAAAAACTATCCAACAGATTTCGTGTTCTAAAATACGCAAATCCGTCAAAATATCCAAACCGATAATTTCCAAGATAACTGCATTTTACTTAGACTAGAGTAAAACTGGGTTGCTTTAAAAATAAACAAAATTACTTAACTTTCATTTGTCATTTACCTCTCTATAACCTAGAGTCTTCACTGGCCTTTGCACGAGTAAATAATTAACAATAATTAATTTAACAGTTCTTGTTTAACATGTTTACCTGTGTTATAATTGTAGAGAATCTGTTCTAAATTTTAAGAACACCGAATTTTCTAAAATTAAACCATCAAATACAAACATAATAACACTAATAAATAAAAGGTTACCTAAGAATGCATGGTTCATAAATTCATAAAGAACAGTGTTTAGCAATTAGTCACAATTAGCTTACAGTATTAAATTTCACCAATGAAATGAAGAGCAAACAAAAGAAATGAACAGATTAATATTAAATTTGGTAAGAATGCCTGCATTTCTGAAACCTTGATGTCAGAACGTAAATATTTGGCAATCATCTACTTTATACATTTACAGTTTCTTTTAAGATTTCGAAAACTTAGGTGCCATTAAATAGGAAAATGTTAACATAAAATTTGTGGGTAACGACTTTTAAAATCGACTAACTACTTTCAGATTTTCTATAAAGTAATTTGTGGGTGAAATATTTAACCACAATATTTAACACCTTCTTTATATATACGTATATTATCTCTTATAACTTTAACAAATTTTGACGTAGACAAGATCTGTGTAACAATACTCAATGCCCTTCAGTGCATAAGCAGCAGTACATAATTGTAAAACACGAAATTCTTTAATTTTTTAATTAGTTCTTTAAGTTCAATTTTTTTAAAATTCTTATAATTTAATATCCTTCTATTTTCTTATTTTTTATTAAAAAGAAAGACCTGATAATCAAACTAATAAGGAACTTTGCACCTATTTTAAAATTTATAATTGATTTATGCAACAGCAATTTCTATTAATTCATACAAAGACAAATTACAATAACAAATTACTTTACAATCCTAGAAAAAGAAAAAAAATCACCAATATTGCAAAAGTAATTATGTTCATTTGGACAAAGGGGCGATTTCTTTAAAACCATTCAGTAAGTCCTTTCCTTTATACTCTTCAAGCACCAATCGATGAACTCCTCCACGGCGCACGAGTCTACACTCGACAGAAACAGCTGCTCCCCTTACAAACATGTAGGCTTGATGTAGACTCCAACACTCAAGTACTCCACATCTACCTTCACCGAACTGGTCAACACCGCTACGCAATCCTTTTTGATTTTCACTCTTACTGTACACCTTCGCTTGCCTCATCGAAACATGTTTACTTTTTCTCTCCCTTCACAGGTTCTCTCTCTTCAGTTTGTCATTTTCTTCTTTTATTTTATCCAATATCCTAGCACTATAACTGAAGCACAGTAAATATTACAAGATACATATTACAACTATTTAATCATATATATTACTCAGCGATTTGTGTCAATCTAATATGTCACTATTTATGCATGCATAAGACGTCATTAACAACGCCGAATAGTCGATATAATATCAAAAATATGATTGTTATAAAAAAAAATATCTATATATCATTAACTAAGAAACGCGAGGAATTTCCTAGTGAAACATATCAGCCGAATTAGCCTGGTTCATGTAGTTTCGGAATGTATTTACTGTTTTGGCCACCTTAAAACTCTAGGAAGAGTTTGATAACAAACAACCATGCACTTAAGTTTATTATAATAGATATATACGTTTTTCTATATTAAAAATTAAATAAAATTTCGTAAAAGATTAAAATTTAAATATATCTATAAAATTGACAAGAAATTATTAATTACAATAATGAAGCCTATTTAACTATTTTATTGGGCTCAGAATACCTAAAACCTGCAAATCTTTTAAAAACTGGACATACCAAATTTGACCTAAACCCACTACATTCCACTTTATACGTAGTCTTTCCACAAAATTGTTGTACTCACTTTGTACTTTCATTTACAGCAAAAAAAAAATTTAACCTAATTACCACTGAATTTTAATATTATAAATTAGCAATTTCATTGGAAATCGTATCTAGTTTGCTATGAATGAGGAGTATATGTATGTCATTGAGGAAAAGAAATTTAAATATTGATTTGGCAACATTCTTGGCCAGTTGCCAGTAATAAATTAGGTCAAACATTAAATGGCGACAGCTATCACGAGTTCATATGAGAAGATGAAGAGATATACAAAGGATGTCTTATGAAGCCAGTTTCATATTGTTGCAGTTTTTTTTATTTTTCGTTTTTAAGTATACTATGCAATTCTAAATCAAGACAATTTTTCATTTTTAGACAATTAATCATTTTTTTATATTGATTTAATATTCGTGTTGAATTAACTTGTATTTCAGTTAACACTTAAGCATATATTTCAATGTAATATAGAGAGTTACATTCTCATTAATTGTAATTTGAAAAGCCTTCAACTTGAACAATCCCGTTAGGTTCAAGAATAGTAATTTATATGCGTAAGAAAAATAATGACACACGTAATCCCCCAATGATCCAGGATCAGTCGATCAAGTATACCTACCTTTACCATAGCTCTTCTATCATAATTTCCTTAAAATTAAACTGAAAAATAATATGATTATATTACTTTTTTAAATTTAAAATTACTCAATTAGATCATCTGTTAATGATTACATATAAATTAACAAATAAACAATATAGAGGAACTCTGAAATGAGACTAATTTCTTTCGAACAAGAAGTAACTTGTCCTCATCAGAGTCACTTTATGAATTAAAGTACGTAAAAAACACATAAATGAAAGAAACACATAAATGTAGTCGAATTGAGAGAGAGGGGAGGGAGGTAAGAGAGGTATTTTAAAATTGTACAGTGCACAATATAAAATGAACAGTAGGTTACCAAGAAAGGGATCCAAAATTGTCGAGAAACAAATAACAAGAATTTTATCTGCTCTTGAAGTAAACCCCCTAGACAATGATATTTCTGTCATTAATACCGGGTTTGATTTAAATAAGCCATTAGCAATATTTATGGTATTTGATCTGTTAAAGTTAATTAATGGATTCAATGATACTTTTTAACAATATCTATAAAAAATAATACACAATATAAGGTATTCAATACCATAAAGCATATATTATGCAAAATAACACATAGAATTAATTTTATTACTTATTTAAAACAATAAAAATTATGAGAATTCAACTTGTAAACTAGTCAAAACTATTCAATATAAATAAAAAGTATAGATTATGATGGAAGGTTCCTTTTTATTTAATGTACTCGTACCTGCATCTGAACTTTTTTGTTTCTTGCGGGAGGAACTGGTTAGATATTTTTCCAAATCAAGTTAGATTGTGATGAAATAATGACAATATATTATACCTCTGTCCCAAATTGATTTCAAATCTGCCTTTTCTATAAAACTGAATTAATTAGTGATATCAATCAAATTTGTAGTTTAAGAATAAGTAAGTATATTGCTTGTCTTCGATATGGTCATTCTCTTAAAGAGTTACGATTTAGTGTGTATAGGAGACTAACTAATATCCTTGCTTATCTTCACTTTTATTCTGACCATCTCAGAAATGTTTGTCTGCTTTTTAGACAAATTATTTTGAGAGCATTGCTTTTAAGGGAGTTTATTCTTTAAATTCTTAAATGAAAAAATTAACATTATTCCCAATCTGTTTATTTTTTTCAAATGTTGAAAGTTTAAGAAATATGCTATTACACACTTTCTCAGAGAACTGGTACATAGTGGATTTATAAATCGTATTGTAAATTTTTTCATAGGATATCCATAGTTCAGACAGGTAAGTAATAAATTATTTATCAAACGACATAAATATTCAGTCACCAGAGCCAATCAAAGTAACACCTTAATTTTGCTCATAAATAATAAGAATCACCATATAAATTCATGATTCACTTATGGAAGGTCAATATTGTTACTACATACTATAAACATGAGTAATGGTTTATCCACATTAAACTCAGTATTACGACAAAAATAGCCTAATCTAAAGTCTGTATGTAACTGGCAGATAATCCCCTTATTATTTGTTTTTCCACTCCTTTCTCTGCCATATTATGGTCAAACGTTAGTTTCTTTGATTTCATTTTTTTGCTTTTTAAACTATTTCACATACCTCTTATAAATCCTCCACTCCTTCAATACTTCACACACATGACCGTTATTTTATACATAATTTGGTTCATCAAGCGACTCTGACAAAAGTTAGTTGTTGAATGATCTTAGCCCCATATACATGTACTGGAATACAAACAAAATAACATGAAGACACAAATACAGGCAGTTGTAAACAAAACTCACAACGATATTTCAACATCTACCGTCTTCTTGTAGAAGTGCTCTGCTCGAGTGACATCAACCAACTGATGCAATGGTGTCCGTCTACAACAGCGCGCCCTAAAGTATTTTCACCATCCACTAAGAAAAGAAAAAAAGAACAAGATAGAAATAAGTAAACAAAAATTGAAAATAAGTAAATAATCAACAACAAAGGTCAAATAAAGCAAACTGAGGGTCTGAATCAAATTCAGGTGAAGTACTACCATATCTTACATTCAACGTTCAAACCACAATAAGAAATAAAAAAAAAAATGAGATCTAGGGATGGCTTTTTACTTTTTTCTTCCTGAACTCCTTCGTTTACCCTGGCATCTCTCCCTTGATTATTGTCCTTTCCTGCACTTCACACCCTTTAAAATACCTCTCTTCTCAACCTCTTACGAGAAGTTGAGCTTTGACTCTGACGAAGACCGCTTGTTACGGTTGAGTTTTTTCCTCTTTTCTTATTGTAGTTTGAACGTTGATTGTTATTTCACGTGTTTATAGTGAAATCTTGTTATACCTTACATATTGAACTCCCTCTTTTCGTTTTTAGATTCGGTTTTAGATTTTAATTTCTTTATTGCACTTAAAATTTTCTCTTAAAGAATTATATTTATTATTATTAATTATTAATTAAAGTATTATTATTATTTAGTCACTTCTATTGGTTAAAGGTATAGTTTGCTCAAATCTTTTATCATCTTCAAGGTGATTGTCTAGCATTCAGATAATATATAATCAAAGGTTTCCGCATCCTCCAGACAGAGCCTGCATTATTCGTATGATGCTAATTACATCTTGCATGAGTAATAGGTAAGATGTACTTGGAGGTAGAAATTCTACATACATTTAAATCCTTCCTTTAAAGGAGTAGTATTTTTATACAAATGTAAGTTTAGTTAGAATTAGTTTTTCAAACTAAATCAGTCACGGTTGTTGCACCTTTCTTTTATCGAATTTTCGCTTATATATTCATCACTTATTTTAACCTTTCCTAAATGATCTCTTGCTTCATTTCCTTGTATTTCCTTGTTTCCAGGCACCCACATGAGAGTTAAATTATTTTTACTGGTTTCATTAATAATTTTTGACTTTCAGTACAGCAGACTGGAGCCAGTACACCAGGAAGCTTCCAATCCAGGTAATCATTTGTGATCACGCAACGATCCTTTAAAATCCCAAAAAATTATTAATTACGCCTTGCATTGGCATTGTATTAATCCATTCTGAACTTGCTGGATTAATACATCTATGTATTTCTGCTGATTTAATGGATAGTAAAGATGCCGTATCTTTTTTTATAACCGACAAGCCCAGAGTAATTCTTTTAAGCCTTAAAGTTTTTCCAGTTTTATAAATCAAAATTGTTGGACCTGATTCGATTCTCTTGATCATTTGATAAGTATGTTGCCCTTAAAAGATGCTTATTTACCTTAAATCTTCAATTTCTAATACACATTCTTACTTATGTAGAATGACCCGAGAAGTGGATTACCAATAGTACCCAAATTATTATAAAGAATGAAAAAGAACCTTTCCCATGCTCCACTATTACCCAAAAATAATGAAGTTTTTAGGCATCAATATTATATATCTGAATGGCCTCATAATATATATATTCTCATTTCGATTTTGGTTGCATAGTTTTATATAATTTATTGTTCTAACATATAAAATCAAATCATTCAAACATCTTTTCATCAAATTTTTTCATTAAAATGTAAAACAAGAAATCCGTTAGACTTGATTCTGAGAAAATATTCCTAAGTCAATTAAAATGAATCTGACAAGAACAACAGTTAAACCATTTGTACAAGTGGAGTTTTCAATTATTATAGATATATTACCTCTTGCGGTAAATTAAAATTTCTTGAATTTATTCCGATGAATACTTATTTTATGGAGAGTTTTGTCACAATTTTTTATATTTATATCATAAGCCGTTTAGCATAAAAAATATTTACTGAAATAATGAAATATACTGTAACACACATTACTATCTATAGAATTTTTTTAAAAAAAAAAAACAAATAGTATTGTACTCATTTTTCCATATGAGTCTACTTCAGATTGTAATTTCACGACAGTCTATCAAACATGTTACCTGTATCATCCCCAAAGCTGTCAAAATCAATATGAAATTAAATTACAACTATTAATTTCTTAACATCCCAAAGATTCGGCACTGCAGTAAGTAGTTAAAAAGAGAATTAAAAAGAGAAAAAATGTTGGTGTCCAAAATCACATTTTGACTAAAAAAGCGACTTACACATTATGCAATATTGCTCAAAAATAACAGGGTTCACCTTCATTATAAGGCCAATTTTTGTGCAAAATATTTAATTCAATTTCATCAATCAAGCGATGTGGCTTGTCGCATGCCCACATACAAAACGACATCATTGACAAAGAAAAAAAAAATTACAAATGATTTTTTATGATTGTTATACTTTCCTAATAGTAGAGTAAAATTGAAATAGGATTAGGATATATCGACCAAAATAACTGGTGATCTTCAGAGTCAAGATGAATGTTCCTGTCATTGGATAATTAAGTCACTTTTTTGTCAAAGATCTTAGTCCCATTTCTGAATTCCTTACTACTGTTTGGATATCAATATATCTAATAATACTCAATGATCAAACCACAATATGAAATACGAAAAAGGACTAAGATCTTTCAACCGTAACAAACGGTTACGCTTGTAAAAAGATCTTAGTCTTTTTTCCCATTTCATATAGTGGTTTGATCATTGATTGTTATTTCGCGTGTTGATGTAAAATCTTGTTACCTAATAATACATATAATATTGAAATATCAACCAACTTTTTTCCTTATCTATCTTTTGAATATATTTTCAAACTATCTCGTCAGTGCTTCTCACTTTTTGGGAATTACATGTAGGAAGTTACCAAGAGACTAATATTTAAGTTTCAGAATATGCTTTTTAAAACCAAAAATTGTGTTTCACTATTCACACCAAGTGAACACTTATGGGTAGCATATAATATCCAGATATAATTTATTTGCCTAACATTTTGCTAATTCACGGATAGCCAGTGAGAAAAAATAGGAGAACATAATTTTGTTCATCACACCTCCTCTGTTGTTGCTTCATTAATACAAATTAAGGAATTAATACGTACGATAATAATATTTAATTAAAGGAAAAAATAGAAAACACAGAGCATGAGTTAGAATATACTTGCATCATTTTGATAGAGCATTCCGGGTTAGTTATATATGAAAAATCTTTATTAAAATATTAAAGTCCACTTAGGGGTTGTGAAGTTCATGTTGTACGGCTTTCCATTCTGAGTAGTACAAAAGCCAGTTAACTACTCATAGGAAGAAATTTTTTAAAAGGTCTACACTTGAAGTCTGAGTCACTGAAATGATAAAAAAGTATTTAAACTGAAACGGAGATTTAGAACAATATTTCCTACAACCATCCACTAATTCAAGTGATCTTTTTTTGTACTACGAGTACTAACATTTCCTGTACTTCATAAATACCAACCATTTCAAAAGATCTTTTCCACTTTTCCATCATATTCACCAAAATAATATCTCCACTTGAGATAGACTTTCCATAGATATGCAGATAATATTAAATGTAGATAATATCAAAGAAATAAAAAACTCTGAAATACTCCTTGTTCCTTAGTATCTAACAGGAAAACAACAAAGTCAATAACGACATAAGAAAGGATTTTCAAAATAACTCTTCTGCTACTATCTAAATTCATTATCACAATTCACAATCATCCATTGTGATTATGATAGCTGTTTTCTGCTTCCTGACTTTTAAAAAAGTAAGAACTTGTTTTGAGTTTCTTTGTTCTCAGACATTTGTGGGGACTAGTACTCTGGCCGTCTACACTCTTCTCACGTCAGCCCTTAATCACGACTCCTGGACGTACGCTGTCCCAAGTAAGATATTAATGGTTAGTGATTAATTGTTACATAATCACACAATTTAGCTAAATTTTGTACATTAACTTTTCTCAGCGTTTTCCTGATACCAGCATTCAATAACTTCTTAAATAACTAAGCGAATTTGTTCTCTTTGAATTCAGTAAGGACATATTTTTTTTTTGACGTGATAACATTTTGATGTACAATATTTTAATAAATATTTTAAAAGAAGAGTAAGAAGAAAACACGACTGAACTATTATAAATAAATGAAAGGTTTTGTCTGTACATCGCGTAGAACTGACTCATTTCAAGTCATCTTTATGTTTTATAGATTTTTTTTTTATTATTATTTAAGAGTGACTATAGCACTGCGTCTTAAAAACTATTGTACTTCCCACCTTCTGTACTAAAGTATCCCAGAAGTTAGCTTCAACGCCTACAAGAAGCTCAGCACTTTTATTGGGTCCAGCGGTAAAAGTTTTATTAGAATTAGTAATAATGCAATCCGTCATACCTCGTAAAGTGTCAGATATTTCGAAATACCATCCATCACCTCTGAATGTATGTAAAATACCCGTCAAAGTTGGGTATGTCTGCTAGTCATAAATGTATTGCTAAACAGGGTTAAAAGATATTGTAATTTTCATTGTAACCCACATGGAAAACTTCACTTTCATTTCACTATTTAAATACTTATGAGTAGTTTCATATGTTTTTGTAATTTATTAATTAATACATTTTTTTTATTTTTACTTACACATATTTTTTTTTATAAAAAATAAGAATTACGCTTTCCATGAAACTCTGAAAGAATCATATATATAACATAAAATAATAATTACAATGAATATTTAAAATATATTTTTCAAACAGAATAGTTATTTTATATGCATTCAAACAAAAGTATTTTTTTAAATATTTTTAGTAATAAATGAAAAAATGAAAAGTGTTAATTATAGTTCTATTCACTGAATAATTGCAAAAAAAAAGACAGAGATATGCTTCTAGGGGTTCAAGATCCGAAGTTGAACATTTGTGGAGAGCGAAATAATACACAGAGAAAGAATAATGGAAGCAGAAAATCACGATCAAGCCGAGGTTTCAAGTAATTTTAGAAGGCGACAATTGAATCGTGGGCTAACAATGGGATTACAACTACTTAAAGAGGCTTTTTCTTCAAAGATCTTTGAACAGTTTTAATATTTACTGTAAAACTGAGCTGAATTTCCTCACAAACATGAAATAACTTCCAATCATAGAGGAAGAATAACTCGTAATTTATCTAAAATAAAAATTTCCACTTTAGGAATGAAATGAAGGGAGAAGTCTGTAAGAGAGTTAAATTCATTTCGAAAGACTTGCTTGTTGACAAGCATTAAAAGACTGTTATTATTTTGATGAAAAATTAAGAGAAAAATCTATCAAATCTAGCTCTCGTAATAACCATGTTTAAACGTAACGCGTATACTACGTTTTAAATTGGTTCAATCTGAGTCAGTTTTGGTATAAATAATTGGTGAGAGTAATTAAGTTTTTCGATGATTCAGAATTATGCCTACCTATTAGACCTAGTGAGTAGTGATTATCTAAAAATAAATAATAACCTATGACTCGAATATTAAGGAACAAGAAACAACTGTTGCGGGGAGTGCTGGTTAATTAGACGTTGGAAGGTAGCATGGTTCGTCGGCGATTTCACAACTTCTGATGCAGGTTACAGACCACTCGAAAGGTCGCACATTACGAAACTAACCCGATTCACTTCAAACCGACACGAGATAACGCTTGGTTTTTTTCTATCTGAATCATTTATACAACTTAAACCATTTTCATACTTTTTTTTTAATGAATTATTTTTTGAAATATATCCCTTAGGCAAAACACAACTGAAGATAAAAGAAATTTGTTCCTTTTAACGATGTTATCATTCTACAGTTACATCAGGTTTGATATTAAAGTAGCTTCAACTTTTTAATTTACCATTTGCCAAGTGCATAAATCAAAAGCTGCAATATTTAACTGCAGTACAAATACTGCATACAAGCATAATTGCAGTACGTAATTAGAAAAACTTAACTTCCATTACTTAAAAAAAACTAAGAATTACTTTACTTCCTTTTTAATACTTTTTAACAAATTTTACAACTCAAAACATAAAAATTACTTGCATTATTACATTTATTCAATTAATTAAAATAATTTTTATTCATGATATCAATCAACCGATTCACAAAGATAAATAAGAACATAAATTTTGATTCTTGGAAAACCCAAAGATTAGCGTACATCTACTTTCAAAGTATTAAAATTTAATGTTTGCAGAAAACCTACTAACGCACTTCACTTATACCCTAAACTTCAAATGCACTTAGTTTTTGGTTCTCGCTATTTTTTCCGAGTACACATGTACTCTGCATATTTACATTACCATTTACATAATTAATCCTATAGCATCGACAACTGTAAAATGACAATGTGGTAAAGAATTATTGAAATCTTTCTTACCTTAATATCAACTTACCAATGACGCGTTGATATTAAAGGTAGCATAGTTTTCTCAAGATGCAAAATGTCAATAATATATTAATTACTGATTTTTACACAGACTAGTGTTCCGAGATATCTATAATTTTGTAGATATTCTCCAGAATATATAGTACTTTCTCAAACGACGTGTTTAACTATATACATGAGAAATTTGAACACAGAGTCCTATCGTGTGTCATATTAAACATATAGCCATTATAATCAGGTAATAAAATGGTCCAAGCTGAAAAAATTACTTATGAAATCCAGGTATTGTTATCATTTAGTATAAGTAATTGAATATAGTTAATACAATACTTACATTAAGCGGTGGCCTGCTAAATAGGCATAGTCATTCCAAAGGCATTACTACCTGATAACGATTTCCTTTCCTCATGATATTTGTCACTTATTGCAAGAACTTCAGTATTTTAAAACATTTAACCCATCTAAGCACTTCTCTTACTCTACAAACCTATTACCCATCTAAGCGCTTCTCTTACTCTACAAACCTATTACCCATCTAAGCGCTTCTCTTACTCTACAAACCTATTACCCATCTAAGCGCTTCTCTTACTCTACAAACCTATTACCCATCTAAGCGCTTCTCTTATTTTACAAACCTATTACCCATCTAAGCGCTTCCCTTATTTTACAAACCTATTACCCATCTAAGCGCTTCTCTTACTCTACAAACCTATTACCCATCTAAGCGCTTCCCTTACTCTACAAACCTTTCACCCATCTAAGCGCTTCCCTTACTCTACAAACCTTTACCCATCTAAGCGCTTCTCTTACTCTACAAACCTATTACCCATCTAAGCGCTTCTCTTACTCTACAAACCTTTCACCCATCTAAGCGCTTCTCTTACTCTACAAACCTTTCACCCATCTAAGCACTTCTCTTACTCTATTCTCGTTAGTTTTTCTTCACTTATTGATTAGTTTATGAATCATACATAAAGTATCACGAGAATAATGAGAGAGGTGAAATTACAATTGGTTGGCAAAAGGTTTAGAACAAGAGACAGGTAAGCATGGTCCTCCATATTGAAGTTATGCAGTGTTATTTTTGTTTAAATAAAAAAAAATCTGGAATTTTTTTTTCTTTTGCTATAAGAAAACGTAATGCTAAACTAGTTGACAAAAAGTGGTTTTATTTACTGTGGCTATGGAGTAGATCTATAGCAAACTCTTAGTAAACTATTATGAATCCATTATAATGAATTAAGTGACTTCATTTGTTTTACTGTGGCTATATCCATCATACCAGGTATAAGAAGATTAAAATCTAGAAAACCAATCAGAAACATTTTTATTATTATAAAACTGATAGATTCAGTCTCATAAATAGTCACCGAGGACATTTCTGTTATAATATGGTTCACTTCATAGCTTCAACAAATATTAGATTTTAGTATCATTAATGACCTTTATGATTGTACTTGGAGAGGTACAATCATAAAGGTCATTATAGAAGTATAACATATCTTCCATACGTTTTAGGTATGATTTACAAATCGTCCTTAACCTCTTAATTCTATCACCTAGAATATTTTCAAAGGTTTCTGCCTCCTCGATAAAGAGTCCGTATTTTTGGTATGACGTTATTTGGAGCATGCATAGGTGGTAGTTAAGAGAACAAGGTCCGGTTAAATATTCACGTATACTTTTAAAACCTTACAATGTTAATTTATTATTTTCTTTCCAAATTTGAATTAAGTTGTAATAAGCTTTTTAGACTAAATTAGTCACCTTTTATCAGCATCCTTCTTTTCATTATTCATTAAGCGATTCTTTAAGAAAGTTGGGTGTTGTGTAAAAAAGTCAAAAGATTTGTTTGACTACAAACTTATCGAGACATTCCACTGCCTCATTCCCCTGTCTATAGATACTCACATGCAAGGTAACTTATTTTTACTGGTTTTTTTTTATTAATTATTATCAGTATATCATACAAGGCAAGAGCCCCTTTTTAAAATCTGGAAGCTTTTGAAACATGTAATCATTCCTGATCACCTCGACGCTCCTGTAAAATGATCAATCAGCTGTACTGTATCTGGCAACATCAAAGCTAACTATTATTTATTTCTTCATACATTTTACCTCCTACAGGGGCATTTCAATTTCATACCAGTCTAAATAGACTCAACATTGCTTCTTTCTTGATACAAATATCCATGGGGGAGAATTTAATAAGTTTTTAATGTTCGAGGTACGGTAGGTGGTCAGTGTTCTGTTATGTGTTATCCCTAGACACTCTTGTCTTTGCTCATTATAAAGTTTAACTTAGGTACATTATCAATTTACCTTAGAATACCATTGAACCGATTCTTTCTGATACCATTGGTTTATCAGTAACATTATTTTTTACAGCCAAAGTGTACATTTGGGGTTAAAACCTTATGTTCTTCTGAATTCTTCCTAAATCTCTAAGAACACAATATTAATTTGTAGCCTTATTGTTCAGTTAAATAACTATTCCAGTTTAGTCTATCATATAGAGGGAATCTAATGTTTTTGGGAACCTTTGGGAGTAAAGAATTTTTAATGAAGAGGTCTTTGTGACCTACTTTTTTTCTTCTTGAAAAGTGAAGTAACATTTTAGCTGTATATTTACCCATTTTTCAACAATTCGGAGAACATGCTGCATAAGTTAAAAGGAAGTACCATCAATCAGTCCTCTTCTCATAATAACCAGGTCATCTACATACTCTTTCGTTTAATAACCTGGTTATTTAGAATATCCAGTAGATCATTCACAGCTAATGATCACAATAACAGTGATAACCCTCCTATCTGAGGACAGCCTTTAGTGTTCAATTTCAGTTGTGGTGTATGCCAAACTCACACTAATATTCCTGGCATGTCTCATCTCCCATGCGATTCTGGCAAGTAAAAGTATGTTAATTGTCACGAGGAAACCGGGGCGTCATAAGAATGCGGCAGTGGACCGATTGGAAAAGGTTAGACCCAAAAAAACCTTCTGTTATCTTGTGCCCTATGGCCTACATCCACTAGCTTCCTTATGAATGGATAAAAGTTGGTTAGAATAACACAGTCTAATAAGCCCAATCTAACTGAATTTAAATAGGTAAAAAAAATAATACATCTTCAAAGAAAATATTTAATAATATATGAGGAATATGTGACCAGTTATTGACTCCTTAACTATCACTTATGCAAGCTAAAATTTACATCTAATAAGAATTTAGACTGTGTCTGGAATCAGGAAAAACAAAAAAAAACTATTCGAAGTCGTACTGTTCTCTGGAATATGCGCAACTCTGGTTCTCTAGATCCTACTGAGAATGAGCAATTTTGAGAATTGTTTGAGTTTATGGAAAGTGTGCTAAGTAATTTTTCTGTGGTGACAGGTCGTTAATGGCCTAAAGACTGAATTTGAAATTTGAAGTTAAGTCTGACGTACCATATAAGTGTTTCTGGCAGTAAAATAGAAGTGAAGTATAAATTTCATGTGATTGCAGCCTTTACAGTCACTTTCCCTATACTAAGTAAGAAATCTTGGAATAGACCATGCCTTAAATGTTTAAAGTCCTTAATAATTAAAATCTCCAATTAAGTTTAACACACTGTGTGTGAATGCAAGACAATCGCGTTTAAGAGGTTATTTATTACTGACCAACGATACCTAAAACCAATACATGAGGGAGACCCTTCTGTAAGGACAATTATAAATTTAACTAAAGAACTTAAAATCTATTTCAGAAAGGACAACGGAAGCATAATAGGACAGATAAGATCCCGATAGAATGAGTCCCATGAAACTCAGACCCTCACACTAATAATAGTAGTAATAACAATTTTACGATAGATTGTTCTACATCAATGATTTCAAGTTCGTTATAAATTTTAAAAAGATATACCCACATTAAAACAAATGATACCATTAAATTAATGATCTATGAGTTTGATAATATTTTACCAGAATTTGACATTACGTCGTACCGTACTATCATATACACAATAGCCACATTAAGTTTAAACAAAACCTGAGTTGATTGTCAAGGAGATATTATGGTTACTTATAATAAACTTGATTTTACCACTAAAAATTTTAAAATTATATTTTCAAAGAATTAAATTTTGAATCAATGCATGAGAGAAGCAATAATTCAGAATTCCTAAAGCAATAGTTGTTCTGTATACGAGTACCAGTTTGTTAAGAGATTACCATTTTTACCTCGTATAACTTTCAGATCTCAAAACAGGATAGGTTTCCATCTTTTTCTGTTTCATACTTTCAGATGATTGTGAAAAGAATTAAAAATATTTAGCGCATATTTTTCCCCCCTATTCTATAATTAAAAATAAATCATCCACATATAGTTTAATAAATTTTAATTTTCTATCAAAGAGGAACATCGAAAATGTTATATATTAAAAACGATCAAACTTCAATTAATTACGGAAGTGATATATCAAAGTAGAATAATATTCATTTAGTTATATAAAGGTGACTTTGTAATAGATTTCCTAATATAATTTGCATAACTTATTATTATGAAATCCGAGAGAATGGTTCCTGTTTATGTTTGTTAAAATTGCTATATTGCATTATTGCAACTTTGATATTTGTGGTTATATTGACATTAATTTGCTGAAAGTTTATGTAAGATTAACACTGTTAGTCCTCCAGAAATCTAAAAGTTTATAGTTTTTCTTATACAAATAATCCTTACTTCTGTAAGTCCTGGTATTGTTACTATATTATTTCACTTGTATCACTCCACACACTAATAATTCATTTCTATTTATGTATACATTTGCGATTAGTGTATTTGTGATCCTGTTTTGCATACCTGAAAAAAAATTTTAACCATTTTGAAAAATTTGCATATAAGAGATGATTTGAACTGAAAAACTGGGCGAGTTGAAACGTTATTTCAGTATTATTGAAATTATTAAACGAGATATAACTATCAGTTTAAAATTATTAAAATATTAAAAATTATTAAAATTTATTAAAATAAAAACATATTTTTACAACTGCAAGTAGTAAACGAAGTATTTGTGAAGACAAAATATAATTAACTGAACACAGTTTTCCGTATTACATAAAAGTACACAGTAATACAGTACAATGCAGATAAAATTAGCCGAATTAAAATCACTGCTAAACCAGAAGAGACATTTTTTATATGTACATCAAACTCATTATTAAGGAAAATACCTTCATAAATGGAGAAGTGGAAAACAGGTATTGTAATACGTAGCCTCTAGAATTCATTCCTCAGCGATAAACACAAACTATATAAAACAGTGAACAAAAATTATAATAATGGTAATGTAAACAGAATAACAATGATTTTTAAACAGGTAACAGACTGATAAAACTTTGTGATATCAAACAAGATTATTTTATATGTACATTTTTCATTGGCTTCGCCAACTGATCGACAGGATCCATTGGAATATTTTTGGTTCTTAAAGTAGTTTTTGTGGCAGAATCTGAACTGCGAGGAACCTGAAAAACAATATCCTACAGAAACTGATATTTTAAATCATAATTCAACGTACTATTGTGAGAAAAGATATTTTTTTTTAATTTCAAATCTCTGCAGATAATTCGTACTTGAAGAGGTAAAATAATACATAAACATGTAATAACAGAACTGAACCCTTCTTTATAATATTAATATTTTCAATTAATACTCTAAAGAACTCATTAAATTTGAGATATTTTAAACATGGTTCTAGACTCTAGATACACCTGAAATTGTACAACCAAGTAAGCAAATACTGTTATCCCGTTTCTGCATTGAGTCAGTCCTTGGCTCTACTTAAGTATTCGACGTAAATTTTTTTTCCACACAATTCAATGAACCTGTCTTCTACAATTATCATAGAGCCTAGAATATCATTTTGCTGAGATCCCAAAACCAATAGAATAGTGTTGTTAGTAGTACAAAATAAATATCTTATGAAGCAATATCAATATTACCAGCCTCACAGGAATTCCTCTAACAACCACAGCAGCTCCATTAGAAAAAAACTGGACATTTTCCCGAAGAGAAGGAATAATTCTAAGTAGTTCATCTATGCGACTCTCATCGGGAAGTGGTTGAAAAGTTTTGGGATCAATAGGTTGGCCAGCAAACCATTTGTTAGCCAATGTGATTACCATTGAATCAGCGTCACGGCTTGTCACTGGATACAGCATGCCCAAAGCACAGCAACTAATAACAAATACTGTCAACTAAAGAATATAACAAACTTTCACTCACAGCTTTCTTATTTCATTAAATACAAAATCCAAATAGTTTCATAAAAAGCAAGCAATTGTGTGTATTGATGTTGTAATTAATCTTGTAATTGTCACATTACCCTATGATTTTGATGGCTGGTTGTAAGCAGTTTTATCAGAACAGAGAACAACCGAATAGACGGTTAGCAACGCACCTTGCCACCAGCGCCTCAACAATTCACTTAGTAGAAAGCTATTAACAAATAACTTCAAGCTGTATGTTCAGTATACTATCGATTCCAGTTCATCAGGAGAATTTAACCATAGTTACTTTACTTCAAAGAATTATTTCCCCTTCATTACTTTATAGTTTTTTAAGAGGTTTTCAAAGAGTATAAACAGTTTGAAACACTGTTATGGTACTGGATATGCACGGAGGAGTCACCTACATGCAACCTGCTGTGAAACTGAAACGCCAATGACAATGCTCCATATTGGCAAATTACTTCATGTGTTTTGAAGAATGATATCAGCACTGAAAATTGAATGTTTAATCTTTAAACATCCACTCGAAAACCATTTACACCTTTCAATATTTTCAAATCATTCATAACTGTCAAAATATTCAAAACTATGAAAACTTTCAAAACAGTCAATACATTCTAACATTTGCTTAAAAACCATTTACTCCATTCACTTATTTCAAATCAATCAAAACCTTCAAAATTTTAAAAACTTTCAATTCTTCCAAAACATTGGAAGCAAATTAAAATATTAAATATAAATTTAAATATATACTTAAAACCATATATACCATTCAGCATTTTCAAATCATTAAAAAATTTTCAAATTATCAAAACTATCAATTCTTCCAAAACATTGCATACATTCAACATTCTCTTAAAAACCATTTACTCCATTCAAGACTTTAAAGTTAGAAAAAAGAATTACTTGGGAGAAGAAGTACCTAGGTCTTCTTCAAATTATACAATAGTATTTATTTTTTCCATTTTTTAAATTACAATATTACAGTTCGACTTTATGTAGGCAATATCTGCACTTGAGAATGTTTGAGGGAATATTTCATTATATTTAAAGGAATTTTATTAGGAAGGATTAAAGGGTGGAAGGATAAAGGGATGACATTCAAACCACTCATTGGCCAGGAAGAATACCAGGCATCAGTATCCTAGTTTATTCCTGGATATAGCATTCTTCTAGTAGTCAAAATAATTACAATAATAAACGGCATCACAGCTTCTTACTGGATAGAGTACTCTAGCTAGAGTAATACTAGCTAGTAATACACTAGATAGCATTACAACTATTAACATATTAATGTTACTAATGATAACTGAAATGTACAGCTTCTTTTTTATCAACTTTACTAAAACATGTGAGTGATAATGTCAATATATATGAGCGTCACTATAAATTTTATATGATAAATATCGTGTGACAACGGACCCTACTACCTTTAATTAAACTCTTTATTGAAACCAATAGTCTTTAAAAAAAGTGACACTTCTAATTTATGACAGAGT
Organism: Hermatobates lingyangjiaoensis; assembly: GCA_026182355.1. NCBI lineage: Eukaryota > Metazoa > Arthropoda > Insecta > Hemiptera > Hermatobatidae > Hermatobates > Hermatobates lingyangjiaoensis. Next base: position 1,432,817 of record JAPFBL010001935.1, on the reverse strand, counting down.
GTAACAAATCAGCTTATAAGTTGAGTGTTCTATAACATAAACTTTTTTCCGCTTTTAAGTTGGGTATGGGTATTGAGCTATGCAACATATCAAGTAGACTAACCTTATGTTCCCCTCATTTACTTTTAAGTGTGAGCATATACTTTAAATGGCATTTACTAATAAAAAAAACATAAGTATCCAATGAAATAAATGCAAATACATTAAATATATACATACTGATATATGCTGGTAATTGGAAAACTGAAAATAATTGGAAGGTAGTTTTTTTACCTTCCAGCCAAAATATAGTGGATAATATCACCAGTCATCTCCGTTTCACCTCCCAGGTAACTGAGAGCTCCACTAGAACAACCGAAGAGGAACTGAATCGACTTCACATCCATGTTAAGGATATTCCTGTTGCCAATGTATTGGTTACCTGAGCCATGACCACAATAACTGTAAACAACGGTAGAGTGTATTTATTCCAATGTAACAAACATTCAACTTAGCCGGTATCAAGAAATACGCATGATTAAAGAAAAAAACTTCTTTCAAAACTAATTACAAACTCTATAAACATTTACGTTCGTTTAACAGTAGAGTTTTTATGATTCATCGAAAACATAATTGTTCTACAATTCAAAGATTGGTATATGTATAACAAAGAAAAACCTTTGGAAGAAAAATGAAAAAAAAACACGTACCATTAGAAAAAAGATCAAAGCATTAATAAGGTAATCTGTGTGTGTATGGTGAGTTGTTTTTAATTCTAGGGAGTCTACTGGTTCTGCGTGCACGACTTAAAGCATTACATTCATTAAGTATATATTAATATATTACATTACTAACTTTTACTGCATACATATTTCTTTTAAACTTTAAAGAAAAGTTTCATACACACTGTTTAAAAATGTAAATGCAATCATATAGCATTATATAAATTCGATCACTCCACTGGATGACTTATTACACAGATCTTAGTTTGGTTTGATTGAGCACAAAATCCTTTGTGCAATCTAAAGGATTTGTTATACATTTCTATTTCGTTTTCACATACATCCATTGATCCTCCAATGTGACTCTCCATACAACAATCCAGCGTTCAGATTGTGTATGGATGGTGTGTGGTGTGTTGAGTGCGTGCAGTGGACGCTTAAGAGTAAGAGTCTGCAGCTCATGAGTACGAATCTACGTCTTAAAATATCAATGTCGAAAAGTTTTAAAAAAAACAACGGAATTTAATTTAATTACTAGCCGGCTGTGTGAATAGTACATTCGAAGAGTGAATGTTCGATTATACCAAATTAAACCATTCATTTTCATAAATCGTCTTACTACATGCCTAGATCAAATGTGGCAAAATATTGAAATCGATCCTAAAGTTATTAGTAGGTTAAAAGTTTTCTGTTTACATTGCAGCATTCAATGGTCAATGATGTGAAGTAGACTCTTTGAGCAGAACTTTAGGCCCAACATATTGAGTTTTAGATTTCTTTTTAAATATCAATGTAAACCATTTTTCTGATATACAGTTGTGACTAGAAGTTTGATGTTTATTGATAATAGAAGGTTATTATAATATAATTAGTTTCAATGACCTGATTATTGTTCTAATTAATTTAATTTATTTGTTCAATCATTATAGTAGTCATTTTTTAACTCATTAAATTTAGGAAATTTGAAACTCAGTATAATCAATAAGATTAAGCTCTTCTACATTCCTGTATAAAATACAGGAAATATTTTTAATAAAATTCAAACTCTACTAATTTTGACTTGTTTGTTGTGAAACGAAAATACATGTTTAATTCATGTAGGTCAAATTTAGTATAAATTCATTTTCTCTATTTCAAATTATCTTTTATATTTTTTGATAATTCTGGAAACTTCTACAAAATAAAATTATATTAATTTATTTGTATTATATCGAAGTATAATTTTTGATAATGTTTTAGAACTTTAGAAATTAGAATAAAAAAAATGAATAATTAATTTTGAATATTTCAGAATAAAAATCTCATATAACCAACAAAAATAAAATTCCTAATATTAATGTAATATTGACGATAAAATTAAAAATTCCAAGTGCGATAGATAGATATGACGAATTTTAGTTTTAATAGATAAAAATTTTATTTTAACATAAATTTCATTGGTACCATTGAGAGTTATTTTTTTAAAGTAGTTTCATAAAAAAAAAACTTTATCTATGATGAAGACAATCCCAAGTAACTTCCTTCACGTATACCATCCTTGACTTCAGAATATATTTTAACCATTTTATTTTTTAATATCTTAAGTAATTATTTTCATTTATTACTCAAGTAATACAAATAAAAAGGAATAAAGCAAGTATTGATAAACAATGAGTACAGCAACAGACATTTTGACAATATTCTCCATACATATTTCAATAGACTGAACAGTGGCAGAAAGCCTTCCATATATGAGCAAGGTCAAACAAAAGTCATATATTACCATAATCAGTTTTCTAGAGCGTACAAAACTGACGAACGTGTTGTGAAAATATCATTAAAAATAACACCTCTTGTGTGAACCCCCAAAACAGATTGAAAATTAATATATATTACAGAAGCTTTAATACTACCAATTAAATCATTAAAAACAATTCTAAAATGAAAGCATTACTCCAACGGACCAATGCGGTGTATCAGTAAAATTGTATGATAGGGAGCTGCGAATCCCTCAAATCCACATACATTGGTTCGACTACCACAACTTTGTCCCGACGTCTTACTATGCACCTGGTAGCAGGTGGTCCTAAAGACCTTACACTTAATACCCATAAAATCAAATTCACACGAGAGATGTTAGCAAACAACACAGAGGTTCTATAATGCAAAAAAGACAAAAACAAGCTAATGATATTAGAAGCCCTAAACATTTTAGAACGAAGACCTAACATGAATCATCAAACTACAAGCTTCAACAATATGTTAAAACTATGTACGGGTCAGGCACAGCAGACAGCAGTTGGAGTTGCAGAGCGGGGATACCCTAGGAACATCAGAATGAAAGGACAACATTGACTATGTAAAAACCCAATTGTGATGTTTACTGTTTGGTAGTATCTTATCTATTGTTAATTTTAAACTCTTATATAGTATGTAGGATATAACTTTTATTTTTGTGTAGTGAATTATTTTTAGTTATTAATTCTATATATTATTACACACTGCGGACGGTCAATTATGACTGAAACATTGGTTTTATATTTTTAAATTGCAACGTATCTATCAATTAAATGGAATTTACAGCAAATCTTTTGGAGATTTATTGCACTTAGTACCAAACGAATGGAAGTGTCAGATCAGAAAACTCGAGAAGCTATGCCGAAAAATCATTCACAGAGTAATTGGCAAGAAATTTAACTGTGTATGTATTAACGAAGGTCTGCTACCTAAATATACATCACAAATTCAACTAAATACACATACACAAATTCAAGATATCACTAGTTAAAATTGCACTAAAAAGACAATGTAAGAAACATTAAACAATAAAATATCTAAAAGCCATTAATACTAATATAATATAAACTTATAAAAGAACTTTTATTCTAATAAATCCGAGGATTTAAAATGGGTAGATTTGATTGATTGCCAATTTTTTTTTTCATATGCATATACTAATGGGATGTCATTTTTTTTTCCATTAACTCTATTTTTACATTATTTGTTTATATATTTAAGGAATCCAAAAATAATTGAGTTTTTTTATATATCACTTCACTTATCATTAGATATTTGTTGCTATTTTTTTACCCCAACGCTGAGTACACTGACAAGGGCATATACACATACATACAAACGTCTATAAAGATTACTGAAATGATTAGTTAAATTTTTGCTGACCATTATACTAGCAAAAGGTCATAGTAATCTATATTACACAACAAAGCAAGATAACATGAATTTAATGAGCATTGGTCTCAAGTAAACTTACACGTATGAATTGCCTGTCGTAAGAGCTTTCTTGCAGTACTCGTGGCTTGGCTTTGAGCCCATTATCCCCTCCCACTTGGGTAGTCTAGCCTTGAAAAATTTACTAAGTTGCTCTTCGGTTTGAATCAGGTCACCACCTGGATTTAAAATATAGTAACTGACTTCATCATCGTATATCTCTCTGAAAAGTAAACAAATGCATATATTGAAACAAACAGCAAGTAACTGATCTACAGTTTATATATACTGATGCTATTCATATAACAGATAGTAAACCTTATAGTTTCATTTCAATTATAAACTAATAATTAACAAATAAATACAAAAAATAATATAAACTTCATTACATTATGAAAACAGTAGATTCTACTTTTTAACATTTTTCCATGCGTCCAATTACTCCTTAAACCGTCAATATCACCTTACTGAGAGGCAGATGGAACCTGACGATGAGCACTAAGTATTCAAAACTCACCGTCGTTTTACAAAATCTTTATTGTATGTGGAGATTTAGCATTCTTTTCTCTTTTCTTAGCATTCTTTCAATCATGAGTAAAATCACACAATAAATGCTTGTAAGTAAGTAAGTAGCTAGTAAGTAAGAATCTACGTCTTAAAATATCAGTGCCGAAAAGAGTTTAAAAAACAACGGCATTTGATTTAATTACTAGTCGGCTATCTATATATATTTTTATGAGTATAATCACAAAAAACAAACTTATAACTTGTTATTTTACTTTATTTATAAGTTCTTATAACAATAAAACTCTATACTTAGTTTTTATAAACCTTTTAAATAACATAAAATATTTTCAATAATTATAGTTAGATTTAATGATACTCATCTAATTTTCAACTGAATTGGTTCGTGGTCCGAGTTACACACTCTAACCGGATCAAGATTAATTTTTTAAACATAAAACACACTAAATGGAACTATTTTTATGTTGATCTAGAATAATCACTCTTAAATAAAGTCATAATTTTGAATCGGAAAATTACAACAGTCAAAAAAATAAATAAATAAAACGTTTATTTGATAATGAATAAACTCTACTACGTAAATAAAAAAAATAGTAATTTTTCAAATGTTCTATATGCAATTAAAATAACATTAGTACCTTCATATAATAAATACAAGAAACCTCAATAACGTTACGATTCTTATAAATACAAGATGCCATTAATATGTTATAATATAAACCTTTAAACATCTTGATTTAAAGTAAAGAGATTCATACCCTTTTAAAAATAAATATCAAATAGAATTTGATCACCTGAGACCGTTTTTGATGAATTGTTTTTGGCTAAGATAAATGACATGAAGAAAGTGAATAGACATGATCCTACAGGCTGGGTGAGGTTTAAGGATCGGCATGCTCTCCCAAGGAACTATGTCCAAATGCTGCAAAATCGAATAAGTATCAGAAAAGATTTAGAAGCACACACTTTTCACGAATTATTTTATGTCAGCTGATTAGTTTATATAATATATACTAGCAAACGTACCAAGAAACAAGCTTTTGACCATACATTAGTCATTTTCAGATTCTAGAGCTAGAATCTAGTAGGATTGGGAACAATTGAGGGTCTAACCTAAACGTTGTTACAACCCTGCTAGAGCCTGCTTTTGGTTTTGCTTTCACTTGCTGTATTGATTCTTGTTTTATTTTTGTTACTCTAGTATTATTTAGTTTTTTTTTTGGAGGATTGATATATTAACTTACTACAAATATGATACATGCTTTTGACCTGAAGATGACCAATGTATGGTCGAAACCTTTTAGTGTACAAGTATTTTATTAAAATTATCTGACATTATTTTTCTCATTAGTTTTGCTTGTTACGTTCACGTCTCTGGCCCATTCTATATGGAAATTAAATCTAGAAAAACGAATGAAATCGAGGCCACCAGCAGAAAGGTCGATAATTTACAAGCTGCTGCATATTTTAATACTATATATATATATATACCATGATAAACGAAAAACGGTCCGGCAGGACAAATAACAATTAAAATAAGCAGTGACACATAAACAGAAACACAACAAAGACTCACTTTTCAATATTTCGACCGAAATATTGAAAAGTGAGTCTTTGTTGTGTTTCTGTTTATGTGTCACTGGTTATTTTAATTGGTATATATATATATATATATATATATATATATATATATATATATAACAAATTCAATAATATATCAACCGTTGGATAGAATAGGTGTATAATGTAATCGGGATTCGGTCAATTTTCCAGGATCAAAATCAAACTCTCAATGCCGACGTTTCGGTTTTATTTAAAACTTTTTCCAGGATCAAAATCAAACTCTCAATGCCGACGTTTCGGTTTTATTTAAAACCTTAAATAAATTTTCTAATTCAAAAATTCTGACTTCTGCCTATGAAAAAGGTTTTAAATAAAACCGAAAAGTCGGCATTGAGAGTTTGATTTTGATCCTGGAAAATTGACCGAATCCCGATTACATTATACACCTATATATATATATATATATATATACACTTTAACACAGAGAAAAGAACACAGAAAGACACTACAGAACTCACTTCGATATTTCGACATCCGTCGTCATCGGGAAGAAGTGCGAAGTACTCGCGTTGAGAAGCAAACTGCTACTCTATATATATATATATATATACCTCATTAAATATCTTGCCAACATTAAGTTTAGTATGTTTCCTACATACCTTTTCAAGGTTTCGAATGCTACTTTTCCATCTTTGTGGTATCATATAAATTAACTCACCGATTTTTTTATCTTTAAATGTATTTTTCATATTACACATGTCCGACGTTTCGGTCTACATTTCGCATACTAAACTTAATGTTGGCAAGATATTTAATGAGGTATGTTTAAAAGAAGGTCTGCTCCCAAAGTATACCAATATATATATATATATATATTCTATATCTATATATATATATATTCAATGTTTTGTTATTGAGGTCTAGGTCAAGTAAAAGAAAATAAACTACTTTCTAGGCCGACGTTTCGATGTATTTGTACATCATCTTCAGGGCTAAAATTAGAGTAAGACTATAATACATTTATCAAAACAATCTACAACTCACATAGAGAACTAACACACATTTTTTTTTTTTTTTTAAGACCAACAGATACATACAAAAGGTTATTTTATAATCAGAATTGTTGAGTACACATCTATTTAAAAGTATCAGACAAAAGGAAATTAGTTTTACCTTGGATGTTAATTTCCTTTTGTCTGATACTTTTAAATAGATGTGTACTCAACAATTCTGATTATAAAATAACCTTTTGTATGTATCTGTTGGTCTTAAAAAAAAAAAAAAAAAAAATGTGTGTTAGTTCTCTATGTGAGTTGTAGATTGTTTTGATAAATGTATTATAGTCTTACTCAAATTTTAGCCCTGAAGATGATGTACAAATACATCGAAACGTCGGCCTAGAAAGTAGTTTATTTTCTTTTACTTGACCTAGCCCTCAATAACAAAACATTGAATAGAATAGAAGAGGTCAATAACAATTTTTCAGTTTATATATATATATACAATTAAAAGAAACGGTCCAGCGGACTTTTTTAAATAAAAATGTTCCTGCGGGACTCTTCGCTCTTCACACCTGATGACGACGATGGTCGAAATATCGATGTGAGTTATGTCTGTGTCTTTCTGTGTGTTTCCTTCGTTTTGATTTTATATATATATATATATATATATACATAAATATATATAAAAAGATTTCACATATACACGTGAAATAACAATCAATGATCAAACCACAACCAATGATTCGTGGTATGGCAAAACTATAGAATTTGATAATAAAAATTAATTTGGACCCCCTTCCAAGATTAGCCAAACAACTTGATTTTAATATAGTGTTTTCTAATCGTAATAACGTGGGTAACATGTTAATAAAAAACTCTCCCAGCGAATTGGAGTCCGCTGGTATTTATAAAATACCGTGCAAAAGTTGCCATAAAATTTATATTGGTCAAACTGGTAAATCATTAAAAACACGTGTAAAACAACACCAATATAACGTAAGTAGACAGGAAAAAAGTAGTGCCTTATTCTTGCATATAAAAAATGAAAATCATCATATTGATTGGACAGGAGCTAAATTTATTACCTATGAAAAATTAAGGTTGTTAAGAAATATTATTGAATCGTCTCTAATTAAATTTAATAGATCTAATATTATAAACATTAGTAACGGTCTCTTCAAACTTGATACTTTCGTCACGAGGGCAATAGCCTTTTCAAAGAGGGTTGACAGCTAGCGGATAGTTTTTTACTTTTTCTTACTGTACTCCTTTGTTTCCCCAATCATCCCTTTCTGGACATTAGTCCTTTCCTGTGCTTTCACCTTTTAAAATACCACTCTTCCCTCCCACTCTTCTCAACTCCTCACCAGATGTTTTCTGCATCTAGTGTTCAGTTGGGTTTTTGACTCTGACGAAGACCGCTTGTTACGGTTGAAAGATCTTAGTCTTGTTTTCCCATTTCTTATTGTGGTTTGATCATTGATTGTTGTTTCACGTGTTTATGTGAAATCTTTATATATATATATATATATATATCAGATCAAAAACGAAGAAAAGCAACACCCAGAGAAAGAGACACAATTAAAAACTCAAATTTTCGGATGATCCGTCTTCAGGAGAAAATAGAAAAGGGCGACCAAGCACGCCGGAAACACGGTGCTGTGTTTATATATATATTATTGAATAACTGACAGTATTTCACTGATGTCATTTTCTTCAGTGAAATACGGTCAGTTATTCAATGAAATATGCTTGAATGAAGGACTGTTCCCAAACTTTACAAATATATATATATATTGTTTTCTATGAGTTGTTCGGGGACAGGATATATGATTCGTTATGATGGTGACCAATAAGAGAGTAGAGTTTGTAGGTCCATTAGTGCAGTTCTTAGAAAGACCCAGTTACCGCTGCCAAGGGAATCCTCCGTTTTTCGGCCAATGGGTATAGAGATCCCTTTGTGATATAAGAATATTGGCAGAAAATGTTCTGCCAATATTCTTATCTGTGATAAAGTCAATATCCGTAGCAGACAATAGAAAAAACCAACACCAAACCACCAAACAAAATAAAAAAATCAGAAATAGAAAGGGAGTTCAATGCAGTGAAGCATATATATATATATATATGTGTGTTCTCTAATCGGGGTTCGGTCAATTTTCCAGGATAAAAAATCAAACTCTCGTTGCCAACGTTTCAAAGTCTAGTCGAAGGTTTTGTCCGGTTAACATTGTTGTTCCTTTAAATAATGTAAATTTCATTTTCTTAGTTAAAAAATTCTTACTTCTGCCTATGAAAAAGGTTTTAAATAAAACCGAAACGTTGGCAACGAGAGTTTGATTTTTTATCCTAGATAATTGACCGAACCCCGATTAGAGAACACACCTATTCTACCTAACGGTCGATATATTATTGAATCTGTTATATATATATATATATATATATATATATATATATATATATATAATATATAATATTGAAATAAACGGCAGGTTCCGCATTCACGACTTTAATACTCGTCCTTTCCAGTCTGCTGACTATTTCTCTTTGAGTGGAGGGAAGTTTCCACAAAAGTTGTCCTAATGACATGTTATAACACTTTAGGCACTCGGTCACTGTTTAAAAACACTTCAGTAAAAATGTTGTATTGATATAAAAATTACAAATAGCTTTCGATTTTCATAAATCATCATCAGGTTTATAGTATAATATAAACTATATAGTATAAACTATAAACCTGATGATGATTTATGAAACTCGAAAGCTAGTTAGTAATTTTTATATCAATACAACATTTTTACTGAAGTATGTTTAAACAGTGACCGAGTGCCTAAAGTGTTATAACATGTCATTAGGACAACTTTTGTGGAAACTTCCCCCCACTCAAAGAGATATAGTGAGGAGACTGGAAAGGACGAGTATTAAAGTCGTGAATGCGGAACCTGCCGTTTATTTCAATCAGATATGTTTCAATGAGAATCTGTTGCCAACTTATACTAATATATATTTCATTGAATAACTGACCGTATTTCACTGATGTCATTTTCTTCACCAGTTTTTCAAGGTTTCAAACGTTGGAGAATGTTAATTAAGTGGGAACTGACATGTTTCGACTGGCTTCGAGTCAATTTCAGGGTAATTAAAAAGAAAAATGTTTACAGTCTTTAGAGATGGCATTAGGACACAGTTTACAGTAATCGTTTAAAGGAGCTCTTAGTCCTGTTGCTCAAGAGCTACTGGCTGAATTGGGGTGGATGGTGGGGTGGGGGGTGTTGACGGTTAACGGTCTCTTCGTCCAATCAGACGCGTATAATTTGAGCACTCTTTCGCTGCTACCCGTCTGAATATTTATTGTAGGTTTATTCTGTTTAATTATTATTGCTTCTGCGATTTGTAACCGATTGAAGTTATTTTCTTTTCTAATTAATTTAGTTCCACTCACGAGTAGGTCTCTAGTAATTTTGGTATTATGCATGTCCCCTAAATGTTTCTTGGGGACGCCTATAGAAAGGTGCATGGTAAGTGATGTAGTTGTCATCCCAATGTATGAATTGTTGCAGGGCTCACGGTCCCAGATTTGACAGGTGCACTCATACACGAGATTAGACTCTTTCAGTTGAGAATCCTTAACCTTATTACTGTTTCTAATCACTAGGCTGCTTATGGTGGGGCTTCGGTAATAGATTATTAAGGCGACCTTATCTTCGGGTGAGGTGCATTTCATATTCCTCTTAATTGTATCCTTAAGCACGTGTTCGTCTATTACGTGTTATGCCTGTTTATTACGAAAATCAGTATTCGGAAGACCACAAAATAGACGAACACGTGCTTAAGGATATAATTAAGAGGAATATAAAATGCACCTCACCCGAAGATAAGGTCGCCTTAATAAGCTACCATATTACCGAAGCCCCACCACCAGCCTAGTGATGACTGTTGCTACATTAGGTCTATAGATAAACTAAAAATAACAAAACTAACACCATGATCGATATATCTCACTGATGTTCAAAAGAGAATCACAGAAAATCTCTCGTTCTATAATATTATTATCAGTAAACACATATTATTATCAGTATGGGTCGACTAGTGATTACAGTAACATTGTATTCTGTAATCTGCTTAAGACATTAGTGGAAAGGAAGCAATGACTTAAGTGACCTTATGTTCTCTAGTCTACACAGGTACTCATGAAGAAGAAAAAAGACGACAGTAAAGGCTATTAAATCGTTAAGTAAATTTAACTATAAACCAATTCTAATTTAATAAAATTATATTTTTTAATATAAATTGCAGTATCACCAATAACACAAACTATTTCTTAACATATTTCAAACCACATTATGTCGAGTAATAAAAAGAAATTTGACAAACTCGCTTCTGTAGTAATGAATCAATGTAAAATAAAAACAAAGACTAAACATTGCATAATTGTTAGCTCTATATATAAACAAACAAATATATTCCAAGCATATAATTCTGACAAATAGTATACGTACATCATCAACAATTAGAATAACTGGATTCCTACGGGCAGTTTTGAGGTCATCCATTTCATTGCGCATGTAACTGAACTGAGCTAGCACTTTTTTTCTTACAGGGTCTTCTTTGATCTCATAATTTATGTAAGCCGTTGTTATTTTTTCACTAATAAAATGACAAGCTTCTCCTAAAAGGTATATCATCATCTTCTGTCTATCAGGAATTCTACAGAAAGAGTAATAACAATTAGTATTCATATTAGAGCACAGCAGAAATATGAAAAAACTATATAACAATAGAAAAGTATACAACTAAGAATAAGACAAAGACATTTGCGTGAGGCATATGACACTGAGGGACCACCAAGCAATATACTCAAACTGCCGTTACAAAATATCAAAATACCATCTTTTTTAGTATATTTGTAATCGACATTCAATACAGCTACATACAATGTATATATAACTGAAAATTATATTGTCTTTAAAGGATTAAAACAGTAAAAGGTGGCCTGGTTTGAAACCCCAGACCAGTTAATTATCACTTCAAAAAGATTTTTCAGATTGGATAATGAAATAATGTACCAATGAATAATCTCTGAAAAATAAATAATAAATGATTTGTGAAAATGATAATTCAATTGAATTAAATAAGTCAATAAGTTAAGCACGATCAATCAACTCATCTACGAGATAAGATGGCCTAAGTTTCCCATAACAGACAATAGAGGGCTGCATAGGTTTACGAGCGCTTCGGATAAGATTTTTTCTGGTTATGGCTAAACACGTTCAAAGATCTTAGTCTATTTTCTCATTTCATATTGTTGTTTGGACATATTGTAATTATACATTTTATTGCGAAATTTTGTTATATATATAATATATATATATATATATATATATAATACCTTTAGACAAAAAGAAATAAGAAAAAAGATAGCTGACAGTCGACAGTCTTAGCTGACAGTGCAGATGAAATAGCCTAGTTACGCTTGAACCTTGAAAAAGCATCAGGACTCCGATTCACCTCAGAATACGAGTATGCTATAGAAGGAAAATTACCTTTCCTAGATATTTTGATACACCAGAAAGCCAGAAAATTCAGTACAGAAGTTTACCGGAAGGGATCAAACCCTGGTCTTTTTTGAACGGCCAGAGTGAGTGCCCAGATAGATATAAGATGACTAGGATTAACGCTAAAGTAAAAAGGGCACTCATCCACTGTACAGACTGGACTTTAATACGTAGAGAAATTGACAAGTGAAAACAAATCCTTGTCAATAATGGATTTTCAAACAAAGCTGTGTCCAAAGCAGTTAAAACTTAGCTGGTAAAATGGTACAATAGCAACATGAAAAAAGACCCAAAACCTAGTGAGCAAGAGCAAATAAAGCTCTATTGTAAAGCGTATATTAGTACTGAGTTCAAGCAGGAAGAACGAGCCCTTAGAAAACTGATTAATATAATTTTTAACTAACCAATGAAAGTGACTCGCTGAACATCACCATCTATTATAATAGTACAAAGACCCAAAACTTACTGGTTTCTAACCATCTCGGAGCTGACATCCCAGAGGCCTCAATTGAAGTGTAGTGTACCAATACACTCGCACCACAGGGAACTGCGCAGCCGTCTAGTTTCGTCTAGAAGTAACTAATAGTTTCGTCTAGGTACATCGGGATGACTACCTAGACGACGATACTGTCAAGACGTCTGACTCTCCATCTCACGGAAGGAGCACCTAGGATGGACGCAGAAGAGGCTCGCGGTATTTCCCTGACTAGGCAGAATCTGGTTGAGTATAGAACCATCCTACATTCTAATAGTGATTTCAAAAGACTTAAAATCCTAGAAGGACTGAATATTAAAGATAAGTTACCCAGTTTAAATATACAAAATAACGACTATAATGTTATTCCTAGTTTTAAGAATATTGGTAATTGTTTTAAATTAGTAAGAAAGGAGGACGATGATCTAGGGTGAGTTGGAGGATACCATGTGTTTCATGTGTTGACCCGCACTCACCCCACCCCATCCCCACCACCATCTTTAGCTGAACGATGTTCAGTTGGCATTTAAATGCCAATGTAGTATGCAATCTGTACATTTAGTTAATATAAGTAATTTAAAAATTTGTTGATAACCCACGGAGGGTCATATAATGAAAGCTTGCTATATTAGTTTAGTTTAATAGTTTTTTATAAACAGACATTCACGGTCAAGTGTTTTTAGTGTTTTAACCGCAACCCGCTATTCTTACATGCCTTGCTGAATGTCGTTTGCTAACTTGCTTTGGCAATTATCACCTTCAAAAAGGAAGATCGTGAGGAAAATAGAAGTGATAAGTAAAAATCTCGTGAACGCAGAATCTGCTATTCATTTCAACATAATATATATATATATAACCTAGTTTGTGTTTGTGTAGTGTCAAATATAGTTTGTTTCATTATTTATCTTCAAGATTGTTTTCCTATTCTTGTTATGGAATTAGGTAGATTAATTTTTGAGCTACCAGTGAATTATAAGAAAATAATAAGGCAAATAGAACATCTTTCTAAAAAGATTATTAATGCTGAAGCCGCTGTGCTTTTTAACAACACTTGTTTAAAAAAAGACTTGCTGCCAGTATACACCTATATATATTTCGTTGAACAGCTGACCGTATTTCGCTGATGTCATTTTCTTCACTAGTTTTTCAAGGTTTCTGAATACCTTCTTCTTTCCTTCATCCAAACGTTGGAGAATGTTAATTAAATTATAACCGACATGTTTCGACTGGCTTCCAGTCATCTTCAGGGTGATTAATTAAACAAAGAGGAAAATTATTAGTCTTTGGAGTTGGTATTAAAACACATTATATAGTAGAAGTTTGAAGTAGCTGCTCTTGGGCCTGATTCGCAGGGGCTACTGACTGAGGTGGGGTGGATGGTGGGGTGGGGGTACTGACAGTTAACGGTTTTTTCATCCAATCAGGCGCGTATAGTTTAAGTACTCTCTCGCTACTATAATAATATTCAAACGGGTAGTAGCGAGAGAGTACTTAAACTATACGCGCCTGATTGGATGAAAAAACCGTTAACTGTCAGTACCCCCACCCCACCATCCACCCCACCTCAGTCAGTAGCCCCTGCGAATCAGGCCCAAGAGCAGCTACTTCAAACTTCTACTATATAATGTGTTTTAATACCAACTCCAAAGACTAATAATTTTTCTCTTTGTTTAATTAATCACCCTGAAGATGACTGGAAGCCAGTCGAAACATGTCGGTTATAATTTAATTAACATTCTCCAACGTTTGGATGAAGGAAAGAAGAAGGTATTCAGAAACCTTGAAAAACTAGTGAAGAAAATGACATCAGCGAAATACGGTCAGCTGTTCAACGAAATATGCTTAAAAGAAGGACTGCTTCCAAATTTTACAAATATATATATATATATATATATATATATATATTCCCATTTCTTATTGTGGTTTGGTCATTGATTGTTGTTTCACGTGTTTATGTGAAATTTTTATATATATATATACACTTATTAGTAAACCCAAAGACTATCTTTTTGGGAGTATGAGTTTTAAGAATTCTGATTTTCAAGATTACAAATTTCGGGATTCTGATACGTAGGGATTGTAATGCATTCAGGACTGTAAATTTTAGAATTTGATATCGAGATTATGATCCAAACAAGTTTTAACTAATGTTATTTAATAAAATTAGACTACAACAAACAATAATGGTACATTTGTTAGGTAAATACCTGAAAATTAAATACAACAAACAAAACTTCATGTTGAATTTGCAATAAACACTCGTAAACTCTCTTAAATTAACGCTAAATTTAACTGAAATAGGCAACTTGTCCTGAATACTGACGGAGATTTCAGCTGATCTAAGACGATATTCAGTCTAGTCCTTACGTTACTCTCAAGGGTTTTATCTTGCAGGTTGCCCAAAAATAGAATTTCATACTCTCGCAATGCATTCTCACTTATTTCTTTCGTATAATCCTGAAATATATCATGGATTAGTTTACAAAATGTTTATCAAACCATAAAGTGCAATCCCGTCACTTAGAAACTTGATTGCCAAATAGAATGCTGAGAATTGTGGTTTGAGTGTATCTGCGATATGGCTGAATAAGCTGGGAGCGCGAAATAATACCAAAACAGGGTTGAGTATAGAAATTAACAGTTGATTGCAATATACTCTATAGTTTATTAACATTGTTGATGTGATGATATCATTAATGTATTTAATAAATTAAATTTGTTTGGAGCAATACTTCTCAAATGAAGAACCACTGAAAAAAAAGTGGCCTCCCATAGAGGGCTATCATCATCTATACCCATTTATCTGGGAGATTTAATGGATGAATCAAAGCTATGCCAGAAATCTTTTGCCTACACCAGAAGTGTCCTTTCAGTCAGACTCTATCTCGGCAATTCATACCGTCAACTCACACAACCTCAAGAGGAAGCAGTAGTCACTAATGCTAGAAGGCTAAGAGACTTTCAACGGAGAACAGAAATAGTTCTGTAATGGGCTCTGGACATTGCGACAATATGGGCAGCGAAAGAGCCGATAGTTTAATCGCATTTTTAGCAATAGGAAATACTAGGGTAAATGGATAATACAAAGTCTCCATACAAAAGAAGTTTTTTAATTCAAGCTAAGCGTTCCAAATACTTCGTGTTCATCGTCAGGTAGACATCTATAATACAGCTACAATTTACAGTTACAAAAATGAACCTGAATTATATACAATAAAATTCAAAATGAATGACATACCCAATGGAGGGGGTGGAGGACCGACCAGAGTCGAACATTCATTGATTCATTGAGGAACTTGGCTCATGTGAGATAGATTGGGAAGGGGTTATTAAAAGATAAGGCAGTAAAGAAGTTGGGTATGCTTACAAAAAGTGCAGTGCTATAAAACAGAAGGAAAGTGATTGATGAACTGGGTAAATAATGGGATAATTTGACCGCTGCGAAAAGCCTTTTCGTTTTATGCTTGTTATTTCCCTCAAAACAGTGATTCTGCGATAGGTACAATTGTGGAATCTTCCTTTATAATTTTGGAATCATTCCAAAATGTTTTCAACAGTCTTATTTATTTCCTTAAAAGCCCCTTCCCCTCCGCGAGCAGAGGTCGCAAACAAAATTATTAATGTGCCACAAAGAAAAAAAAGGAATTAGAAAATATAAAAACCCAGTACTCACTCTTATGTCATTTGAAGCAAGAGTGCGACGTTTGTTTTCATAATGGGCATTCCCAAACCTTCTTCCCATCATAGTTTTTGATTTGTACATCACGTCAAGGAGATCAGCCTGACAAGTTGAAGGCCACTCTAATATGGCGTCCAATATAATATCTTTCCTTCAACAATAACTAACAAAATTAGGAGAATTGCAAGAAAGTTTAACACTGAGTCAGTTATTATGTGGTATTTGCTCAACTTAGAAATTAATATAGAAATTAATGTCCCCAAAAAACTTTCTTTTTTTTTTATAAAACTCGTTTCGAACAGGTAGTGATTTTCATCAGGTTTTAATTCTAGATGTAAACAAAAAGGTTTATATCTACGTTCTACATCTACAAGTAGAAGATAACCAGAGAATGGTTAATGTTGCAAAAAAAACAGTCAGAAGGTCTGCATGGAAAAATATCTAACGTTTAACCACCCTGGCAGGAATAGTTCAAGTAAACTTCAATAGTGCAATACCCAGTTTTCCTTAACAACAAAACAAATTGCTCGAAGGAATTTCCATGTGAAGAAGTATATTTTATCAAGAGGAACTGTGCAACCTCTACTCTCATTAATATGACGACAAGGGCTTCTTTCTCTTTAGACTGAATAGTCTAAAAAAATTAAATATTAACATCTGCAGTCTACAGTAGAACCAACTATCACTTCACCAACATAAAAACAATAATGGAAATGAACTCAGGAGTTTACTACAAGGTGAAGCTCATGTTTTCTGCCGATATTCTTATTCTATAGAGAGACTGTCTGTGCAACCTCTATTCACAAGACAACAGAGGCTTACGCAGGGAAAGAGTCTTTTTTAAGTGCCGCACCATGACTTAAAAAAATTATAGTCGTATTGGATACTAACTCACCTAATTACATATATTAGTAAAATTAGTAGCAGTTCTTCTTTTAAATATACATTGTCAGATTTTAGGTTTCGAAAATGAGTTAGACACCTTGCAGCCACAAAAATTCATCTACATGGCTTCATATTGAGTTATTATTTAATACTTTGTTTTCAATGTACCATGCGTAGAAATTTGTAAATGTGAATCTCAGGAGTCACAACATGGCCACGCCGTCCATTTTAAGAAACATTGATCCGTCTGTATAAGTGAAAGGGTTTCTTGTTGTTCATGTCCGCAAAATATTTTCCATGTTCTGTCTGCTGAAGGTAGGTGGAGTTATACTTCTACTGATGTAACTGAATACAGTTACAAATAATCTTGATGGTTTCCTCTGCAGAGACATTCGTAAATAGGGACTCAACATGCAAAGATAAAATAGTTCCTTCCGGAATTGTTTTCAAAATATCTGAGAAGTCATCAGTGGAATTTAGTAAATATTTGACTGGCATATATGGAGTGATGATTTCGTTCGTTTAGTTAGCTAGGTTGTAAATAGGGGTGGTTCCTTGTGATATTATGAGCCTCAGTGGCTATTGTAAACTAGGTTCTAATACTTTCATAAGAACAACTGTTGAGCCTTTGTCAGAAGGCATAATCAAAAGGGTGTGATAACTGGATAAACTCGTCATAGCCTTCCTTTCAAACGGTTAAGGTTATCAGAGTGCTTGATGCTTGGGATCCTTTCAAATATTACAGATGCGGTGAATACAGATGATAATACCGCCATTTACATTCCGTTCGGATACATTCTTCGAACGCTAGTCGGCCAGTTGAGTACTTGAGGTCAATGGATGTCGAAATAACTTAGTGAGTCTTGTGTGCAATTGTCTGTGTTCTTTTCTTTATAATAAATGAATTGTTTTCAATCTAATGAGACTATTTGTTTCTTTTTCATAGGCCTACAAAATATAGGGAAAATAAAAAATTATTAAAAAAATTAACAATTGGTATAAAAAGGACATATAGTTATGAATTACACTGTATTTAGAGAAATAAGCATTAGTAAATTCAAACTATGGAAACATTAATCTAGAAGTTCAAAACAAAATGTCCATATTTTGAGGGATTATTGCAAACGATTCAGTCATTAATCGAAAGAAATCTGAAGCAATTTTAAAATGTTATAACAAAAGAGAAATAAAATAATTATTTTCTAAATTAACAGAAAATATACTGAGAGTCCAAAGTAATCTAATATATGCTGTTACATTAAAAGACTGTGAACCATTTTCTGAATAAACGACTATATCAATGGTTATTCAAAAAAGTAATTCAACTGCCCTGCATTTTACGCACTAATCGAACGTAGTAACACTTTTGATTTTGATAATGCAATTACTATAGATAAATAACTGGATGAATAGAGAAGAAAAACGTTAATAGTACTTTATATTATTATTTACATTTACTTTACTAAATATACTTTATTATTACTTTACTTTATTATATTTACTTTATTTATTATATTTACTTTACTTTAATTTACTTTATTATTATTTACATTATAAAGATTGAACGCTTCTATAATTATAGAAGTGATATCGCCATTTGAATAGTATATATTCAGAAGTACTAAGTTGATTTCCCAAGAAGTTTCTATTAAAGTATAGTTAATTTCTGTAATTTTAGTGGAAAATGTTTTTGGGTGTTTAGTAAAAATTAGTTTTTTGTTTGCTTATCTGTTGCCTATATAAAACTTGCTATTATTTCATTAATAGTTTGGAATTTACTAATGCTTAGATCTTAAAACGCAATGTAAATATCTGTACGTTTGTTTTATGTTTATTTGTCAATTTTTGAATAATTTATTATCTTCCTCTGTTTTGTAGGACTCTAAAAAAATATGTTAAATAATACCGAATAGTCGGCACAGAGAATTTAACTTGAACCTGAAATATTGACCTCATCCTCATTCATTTTAATAAACCTACTGTACTATTCAGAACATACATCAATTAAATTATATATATAAAATTTAAATACATAAAAGAACAAATATTATAAAAATATGAAACCAACAATCATATTTAAACCATATTTCAACATTGTATTTCATCGTTAGCATAGAGCATTATTAAAAAGCAAATTGATTTATATTAATTGAACATATAATGGATCAAACACAAGGCGACAAGCAAATAAAACAAATGAACTTACGATTGGTAGACACTGCGAACAGAGGGTTCAGGACTGAATGGGCGTTTAACAGGCCTCTCAGGCAAAGTCTCTCTAAAACAGAACATAGTGGAATAATAATAGCTGTATGTATTTTTGATTCTCATTTATTAAAACTGTACTTTATTTAAGAATCAAAGCACAAAAATGTCTAATCATTTCTACTGTGGGTAACATATATCATATTTACAATGGTCAGGCCACTAATATCATTTTAGTGTATTAAATTAAGTAAATGAATCCTTTCCTGCGCTTTCACCCTTTTAAAATTCCACTCTTCCTTCCCACTCTTCTCAACCCCTCACCATATGTTTTCTGCATCTAGTGTATCAGTTGGGTTTTTGACTCAGACGGAGACCACTTGTTACGGTTGAAAGATCTTAGTCTTGTTTTCCCATTTCATACTGTGGTTTGTTCATTGATTGTTATTTCACGTGTTTATGTGAAATCTTTTTATAAATTAAGTAAAAATCAATCAAATATAGGTAACCTACACTTGATAACAGAACAGGCTTGAATATAAACTGGAGAGGTCTAGATTCAACTTTACTATCCGAAATTTTCATACGTACTTCACTTATAAGTAAATAAAAAAAAGAATATTTTGAAAGAAAAATAGATGTATTTACAAATTATAAAATCTGAAAGTTTATATTGACACATAAATTACAGGTTTTTCCCTAAATAAGCATCTTTTATAAGTACGAATTTCTTATGATACATGGTCTGTCGTCTGTAGTGTGCCAACAGATAATGGAATATTTTCAAAATATAGAAAAATGTTTATCTAGAAGAACCTCAAAATATACAAATCCGTAAAAACCTAAAAATATTTTGTTTCGTAACTTTACTTTTAGAAAAGAAAAAATATATCAAAAATGGATTCAAGATAGCCTGAAAGCTTAAGAACCCGTCAAATTATCGAAATTTACTTGTTTTCATGATTACTATAATTTGCACATGTAAAGTAAAGACGTTGGATATCGGCATGATGAAATAGTACACTGTAACTGTTAGGGAACATTTATAAATACAGGGAGGAAAAGTATTCCTCATGGAACCGTATTCCACATACGTTTTTGATACTCTTCGAAAAATTAAATAATTCTTAGCTAAAAAGATCTTCCTAACTATATTACTTAATGATATTTTAATCAAATTAGCAATATAGAAAAAAAACATACACAAGACGTCCACCACAAGGAAAACGAACTACGAAGAATTCTTTGAGTTTTGGACTGGATTTAGGAGCTATATTCCAGTCTCCCACAAGTGGAGACCTTGTCACCTGAACCACTGTCCACTCTAAAAAAAAAAAATATAATAAAAAAGAAGAAAGTGGTTACAAGGAGACATGCATTAGAGAATATCTCAATAAAGACTCGGAGGCATTTCATTAGAACTAAGTTTACAAAAATAAAATCATATTTGTCACTCTTACAAAAAATAAAGACTATAACCATAAATTAAAACACAAATTAAAAACCTAAAATTACAAATTCATATTTTCAATATGTTAACTAATTAAGCTGTTTTTTTAAGTTTAACTGGATGTTTATGAGAATCAATATGTTACTCAAAAATGAATTTCCAGATGATAGATAAGGTCTAAAATTTATATAGACGACCGCAAAATCCAAATAAAAAAAATCTGGAATGGCTTCCACTTAACATTACTATAAGTGAACATAATATCATATTTCTTGGGTATATAATAAATAATATTCTATTTAGGTACAATATCAATGTCGAAATGGCAGTATATTAGTCATTCATTCCTGGGAGTAGTAGAGATTGTGATTGAACCACTTCTCAATATATACGCTTATTTTTGTATATCAAACCACGCATGCATATAATATTAGTATAACTGCAGCAGCAATAACATTTCTGAACAACGAAATTATAGATTTCGAGCTCGAAATAATCTCTTGCAGGAGAACTTCGTTTTAGTTTCAAAAGCCAGTGATCACTTACATAGTTTACCTGACATCTTTCTACATTGAATATTTAAGACAAATTTTCCCATTTAAAACTTGAAAATATTGTTATTTTATTTGAAATGTGTCAGAAACATCAAAGACAAATATCGTTTTAAGATCATTTTTAATGTAAGCTGTAGGATAATTACATTTATTTATCTTCAAAGAATATTTTCAATTTTGAATTATGTTTTACATATTTGGTCTTTTAAGAAAATTATACTACTAGAAATTGTATGACTTGCTAGTGTTTTTTTAAAAAATCACCTTTTTTTCCATTTGTCAAAAATCATAATAATCCAATTTACTCTGAGGGAGTGATCTTTTTTCTGCATGCTGCACTCTGTTATAAGATTGCTGTGAATGTATATTGAGAAAAAATATATTAGTAATCAGCCAGTTTTTCATACTGAAATCAATGTCAAAACCGGCAATTACACATATTTTAAAACTTTATACCCGTAAGTTTGAAATTTTTAAAAATAATAGATATGAACTATTAGACTAGGACAGTGAAAATATTCCATATTTGTCACAAATATAACTCCTATTTCTTGAGGAAAGAGTCCATTCCTCACACTCACACTTCAATATTATCCAAAGATACTATGATTCATAAACACAAAAAAATTGTCATCTGATATTAAGTTTTTTTCAAGGGTGCAATCATATATAGACTGATTTTGTGAGGCAAATCCATCATACCATGGATAGCAACAGAAATTTCCTTATTTTACATTGCATGTAAAAACGTTATTCCTCTTATTTCTCGCCTAAGTCAATAAACTATTTAAATTTTTGCATTATACTTCTAAAAATTAATTACTTAAATTAATTTAAACATTAATTTTTTTAATAAAATGTTTTTATAAATTCTAATTTCTAATTTTTAGTTCATTTTTTTGACAAAATGCCAATTTTTTTTTCTCACAAGCTTTCAGATTGAATTATAAGTCAGAATGTTGACATTATATTGAAAAAAAATATTTCCCGTTGTTTTAAAAATCTGAATGATTATTTCGTTTATTGTATTTGTAACCTCAAAGATAATGCCAAATTTCCAAAACTCTATAATTAGTAGTTTAGAAGAAAAGAATTCTAGTCTAAAAACAGGCGTATGGAAAAAAAAATGGCATTCCCATCATGCATAATTGCTCCAAAACAATAGGGCTCATTAACATTATGAGGCCCATTTTTGTGTAAAATATAAACTTGATCACTCAAACATTCTGGAACGTAGCATATCAACAAACTTAGGATACATACTCACCCACCCACACACAGACATCATCGAAAAAACTTCATTAAACGACTTCTGGGACCCCAAATCTAGTAAATCCGTCAAAATCTCGAGATCGAATCTCTTTGAGAATCACTATACTTTACTTATAGTAAAGTAAAAATAATTTATGTCAGAATTACTATTCTTCACTTGTAGTAAAATAAATATTTAAGAGATAGTATTTAATACTCTTCTTCAAATGTTTTATTTAATAATTCAATAGTCTGAATAGATTAGGCTATTAATCAAATATAACCATAGATAAGCACATAATATATTTAATCTACTCGTACGTATCTCATTATGTAGATACAACAGCAAGGTATAAACAATGTATTGTTTGTCCTCAGGACAGAAAGTGATACGATGAGATCTTCCCAGGATATGTGCAAGTTGACTACAAAGGAACTAGAAAAGTACTAGGAACAACTGAAGAATAAGAAACGGAGAAAATATGAAAATTATAACCAAATACTTTTAATATAACATTAAATTAATAACTAAAAAATACGGACGAAGTTAAAATAAATATAATCAATAATTACGTTAAATAACAAAAAATAAAAATAAATATATAAAAATAATTTTGAAATCTCAGAATACAACTTCATGATTCTGATTGATATCTGGATTTGCATGATCTCCTAGGAGTTATATATGGGCTTCCAGGAGCCCTTCAAAGTGACAAAACTATAGTGTCGAGTGACCATTAGTAGCATTTGAACTCTAAAACATTCATTTCTCAATCCAATTTCCAGGATCATGGGAATTGGCATGAATAGGAACAGGTAGTGTACTATCCCAATAATTAACAGAGACCCTATAATTATTCATGCGAAGGCTTAATATAATGGTTAATAACCTCACACAGAACTCATCACACTGAATACAGTATAAATCAGGAGATACAATAATAAGAAGAATGGTATATACGATAACTTTTAGGATTAACAGAAGAAGTAAAAAAAGCAAGTGGATTGATCATGGAACAGGTAAGACAATATAAATATACCTAAACCTAGAGGCAATTTCTTTTATTCGCCTTTTTTCATAAGCACTGGCACATCTTGGATCACAGTATGGGCTTTATATAGCTGTTTGTTAAAACGGGTGTTACGAATACATAGAGATTTAACCGATAGGAAAGGTAAGTTTGTTCACTCCTTTCTGTGTGGCCGAAAGAATGATATTATCTGCGTGGACTCTTAGAGAATTAGCAAAACCTTTTCTGTACTGGTCATCTGCTAGTTCATGATGGGCTGTCAATTACCAATGACAATAACTTCTCTCTGTCAGAGAATTATGCTTTGCAGCTGGGGCAGCAGAAAAAGATACTTGGAAGAACATAAAATTGAACTAACCATAGAAATATTACCAGGAATTCAGATATTATGAAAAGAGTAAAGCTGTCAGCAACTTCAAATAACTGAAGCCTTCTTAATAATTGATTACAATTTAACATGAACACACAGATGATGTACAGTACAAAGAAGGTTTTGCGACTATCTGATAACTCGCAAAGACGATACATAAAAAATAACATTGCAAAAGGAGCTAATAACCCACCAACCAATGACATCCCCACACCCACTAACTATGACTTCTTGGTGAAGTCAGTAGTCATAGTGGTCAATTCGCTTTACTAAATTGACGACTCTGATATTAAAACGTGATATGCTTATGAAAGAAGCAAATAGGAAGAAGTTCTATATTACCTCTATATTAGGCGTTGTTTTTAATGATATATGTATTAAAGAATTACTTTCTCAAAAATTCTCAATAATATAATAATACTAAATATAGTATAGAACATAACTACATTAACTAATTTGTTTAAGTATTTCTCAACTATTTAATTAATTAATTTATTAACCATTTAACTTAAGTTGTCATACAATTTACAAATTAATAATTAGAGCCTCACCATCTGGTAGTTCCCACAACCTCTTGTATAAACCTTCTATACCAAGTTTCGAGTAACTATTATCATAAAAAAGGCTTTCAATTTCCGCATTAAAATTAGAATTTGTATTCCTGAAATTCAAATGTAACATTATAAAGCTAGGATAGTATAATATTTTTCTATAACGTTTAAAATAATTTCAAAATTCTTTTATCATTTTAAAATTAAAAAAAGTTTTTTTAAAAAAATACATTAAAATTAGCATATTTTAAAGTATTAAACTATACTTTTAAATTATCAACATAGCTGCATCACTTGAATCTAAACCATTTATTTTATAGATAACAAGCTAAAATGTTATGAAATGAAAGAATCTTTCAAATCAAAACATAAACAGGCAAGCCCATAAACAATACGGCAATTTTAAACATTTATTTAACTTCAGATGAACTGAACTCATTAGAACATTTTAAGATGGCCCTAGAATCTACTTTTTAACACTTACATCACCAAAGTTCTACATAAATTATTTTATAAAAAAATATTTGATCTTTCATTAATACATCTTTCTATTAAACCTTATTATCATTTAATACAAACAAAACACTACTAGAGCACAACATTCTGAACTTCCCAGAATTGACTGTTAACTGAATATTTTATTATACAAATAATGAACTTTTAACAAGTATGTTTTAACATCATTTTAAAAAATTCAATTTGACCCTAAGTAGTTTACCAGTTGGTCTGAAGATAATGGATATTACCTGTCTGATTTTTTAGCATCTTCAAGTAAAGCAGTATTCCTCAGTTGAGATCCATGGCTTTCTGTTAAATGATATATTGCTTGAGGTCTGTTCTTTTTCAAATAATTCCCCCTGGCTAAATACAGCTGATGCACTAAAAAAACAGATTTATAGTTTTATAAGAAATAATTTAAGAGATAATCTAACATTTAGCCCCCAAAAAGTTGACAATCTAGCAATAAACTTATAGTTTAAGAAAATAATTAGGCTTTCCAATAATTATTACAAGATCTGAATATTAGGAATTGAGGAAAGCCGAAATTGATATCCAACTGTGATGATAAATTGAAATAGTAAATGTAATTCTTTAATTCTTGAAGAATACCAGTACAGAAATTCGGTGACTAACTCCTTATTCATAAATAAAATGTAGTAACATTTAATCGTACTTTTGTAATCAAAAGGACTTTCAACTCCATCCACTAATAGCGCCTCTACTTCAGCCAATGATTCCAAAAAATTATCTAAATTAAAATCAGGTTCCATTATTACAAATGTAACAACCTGACATATGAAACAGAGAGGTAACACGTTCAACGACAACTGGCGGGGTTATCAACCAAGTTAAATTATCATGGAGACCAACGTAAAATAACAAAAATTATTAACCCTATTAAAGATACAGTGAATTTAAGTAATTCTACATCTTAGTCTATTTAAGTAACCACTAGATCTTTATTAAATATTAATATATTCAATTTCATTAATATCAAAAATTAGTTTAAATTTAACTATAATATTGCAATTTTATAGTACTAAATTTTTGTAGTTATAAAATTATGTGTAACTTTCATCGTTGCGTTTAATGGCAACGAACAGAATACATTGGAAGTATATTGTTTAATTTTGTTTAACTCCTCCTTAGAAATCTAAAGGTAGTCTTCCTTCCGAAGTATTCACGACATCGATCGCAGACGACTTGTCCCTCTATAAACCCAATACCGAGACTATGTAAGATGTACTTGCAATAATTGTTCATTGCAATAAGCAAATGGTTTGTTAAAATATTCTTATAAAAAACCAAAACGCTTTTATTACTTGATGTAACTGCCATCGTAATTTTGTTTTGATGCTTGAAATAAAGAATGTTCATTTAAGGATTAACAATTATTCTAAAATATTAAAAAAAATATTAGACAAAAAAAAATGAGATAGAATGACGGTAGGTTGTTGATGAATATGAAGATGGTAGGTAGTTGATCAGTGCACCAAAAGACTAAAAATGTTTAAAACTGTAGCATGAAAGGCATGAGAAGTTGATATGATTACATTAAGAACTGGATTAGATGAGATCTAAATAGACCTATCACTGTGAAGTATAGAAATAAACAATTGAGGGTTAGACCAGGATAGAACATAATCTATCCTATTTCTTACTATTTAATGTTTCACATTTTTATTTTTCATATGTGATTATATTATTGAAGATTTAGTTTTTAAAGGTTCATTACTTATGAACATTTTAATTTTTTTCTATTATTTAACCGATTACCCTTATTTCAACTTGTTTACTTTTTAATTTCCTGCTACTCATTTTATTTAGTTTCGTTTTTAGAACTTTCGTTATCCTTTTCGCATCCATTGTACAACCCTCATGAAGAAATGTTACTATATAATAAATATATGTGACTCTACAATGAAAGAAATCCTAGAGTCAATAAAAATAGTAATAAGTCCTAAAGCCTTTCAAGGTAGTTAGTTCATTGTTTCAAGGTAGGGTAGCGTTCTGTATAATAGAGTGCTAAGCCTTATTGATTAACTCATCAATGTGGTTTGAATGATATTAAAACGTAGAGAAATTAAGTTTATATTTACTCTTAGGTTCAAATGTTTGTAGCGTACTTGTTTTTGTACTGAATATTGGACGTTTGATTCTTCCAGATGACCCTGAATTTGTCATGTTGGATGAGATGGGAAATCTTGTGCACGCATCGGAGAGGAGGGTATGCCGTCGGTGTAAACCTGTACACTGTCACTTTGTACACATATTCACTTTTTAAGATCTCTGCTCTAATAAACCTGAGTGAGGTAAAATATAGGACTCTCCTTTCAGAATCAAGACAGTAATTCAGGTCATCAATTACTAAAACGGGTATAAATAACAATTGAGTCAAACTTTCTAAAAAACTTTAAAAAATCTCAAAACAGCGATATAGGTGATAGATTATAATTGTAGATGTTGAAAAACAAAAACAAACAACCATAGTAAAGGCTTTCTGTGCAACATCGTGCAACTTGATAAGGGGAATACCGCCTCACACAAGACTTGGACCATCAGGTGATGTAATATCATGAAATATTCCCACTTCTATTGGTATGCACTTAGTTCATTTAATGCAACAGTTCAAATCAAGTTTTTCCCGATCAGATGAAATTATTCTAAAGGGTGTTGATATCAACTTGAAAATCAATCAATACACTTAACATTATTTGTGTGATCCCGAATATAGTTACAAATATGGATGGTTAATATGAAATAGTAGCACGTAGGCTAAGTCAAGAAATGGTCGGTTCAATGTTCTCAGGTTCTCCATAACAAAGCGCTAAACTTTATTTGGAGTCATATTGCAGAATAAAGTCAACCTTAAAAGGGACTTTGACGTCATTATAACGCTCAACCGGTTAAATGTTTGTATACTCTTTACTTGGCAATAAAACTGTAAATTATTTCACATTCAACAATGATTACATAATCGTTACCAGGCAAAATGAATAAATAAAATAAAAAAATTCAAAAAAGTTTTAACTCTAAATTGTTAATTACAGATCTATGAAATTTTACCAAAAAAATGGACATAAAATTTGTAATTTATAAAAAAAAAATATAAAATTACAATTACTACTTTAGTGATTAGCTTGACTTACTGAATACTCTATTTAATGATGGTTTGATGGAGGCCTTTTATTAGAAGAGTAACGTTGGTAGTACTGCCTTTCAGGTGACTCAGTATTCTCCCCAGATTACGAAGAAATGTCTTGGTATGAATCACCCTAAAACAGTCCTACAACATTAACCTAAAACTATCAAAACATACTCTTGGAGGTTCTTTAGATGTTAGATTAAATAGGAACAGATCCACAGGCTGAGGTAACAAAAGCAGTGTCCTGCTGTATGAGATTATTTCATAGAACATGGGGTCTTAACTCGAAATCTTCACTTTAGCTTAACAGATGTATTATTATTACAATAGCCAATGATAATATCCATCGGTTGTGCGGTTTAAAAAAAAAAAAAAAAGGGACCAATATGTAGGGTTAAAGGGATTAATAACTATATGTCCTCTACCTCCAGGATTGAATGACCAATAAACATTTTCCACTAAGACATTTATATCCAAAATGTTTAATTTTCGGTTTGTTTTAAAATATAGAAAGGGTTCTATACGAGATGAAATATTCAAAAAATAATAGAATAAAACATTACTTCATTATTCATTATATCTAATTAATTAGATTTAAATCTATTGGCATTAATTATTTTACAGGGGGCGTCGAAGTGAACCTAAATGATTACCAGAAATGAATTATTTTTTATTTCAATATTTAAATGAACATCTTGTAAATAATTTGATTTTTACGTAAGTACCTCGTAATAAGAGAATGTCTGAGAATGATTTAGTAAACAATTTGGAAATGTTTGGAACCATCAAACATCCAGTAATTTCGGGCATTTTTGTACTACACACCTCGGCTTTTACAGCAGTAGAGTTGAAAATAGATCAAGAAGAAAACAGTCAATAATTGATAATAACAACCGGGTCCAATGTAGTTTAAGAAGGTCATTTCAAGTGACCTTACTTGAAAAAAATATATATCTTCAAAGAGAGAATTTAAAAATATATGTAGTAAATCTATTAGAGATTTGTCTGCTTGACTACTATAAATGGAAGCTGAATTTGACATTATACAAAGGTTGCTCACTCTCTGTCTAGAGAAAGCATCTCTCTCTGTCTAGAATCTTTGATAGCATCATATCTATATGCGAGTAAGTCACCTTGGAAATGATACAGATTTTTGTAAAATCATACATAAAAGTATCGGAGTGAGAGATACTTCTCTATGAACATTTATGATGGCCATTGAAGAACTTAAAATCTGAAGTATAATTTAATTATAACTATAGGATGTACAGTATGACAGTTATGGACGCGCAGTGGACGAGTACGATAAGATTTAGGCCCTCAGCTTAATAATTTCAATAACATGTCAGATCAATAATTTCAAGCTTCTTGAACTGATAAAATTATTTTGGATTTATTAACTATATTTTATGTAAATAAACATATTGATTAATATGCATGTACAACCACATTAAAATAAAAATCAGTTGATGTCAACGAGTTTGATATTACGGTTACTTATAGTAAAGTGAGTGAAGATAAACTCCAAATTTATATATTTAAATTCAGATCTGATTCCTGTTTTGTCCCACTTTTTTCACTTTACCTTCATGCATGCATGGATATGAAGAAGAAACTTTGCTCCTTTTATTTGTCTATTGTATATTTTTAATCTTTGAATTATTTTGAGGAAATGCTCTTTCTTGGATTTGTGGAAGGATAATTATTTCTGTCTTCTGGATTTATAGAACACGCAAAGAATCAATTATTTTTTACTTGGTGATTTTTCAAGCAGAAATCTAAAGTAAAATGCAAGGACCAATCTTCTAAAATTGAACTCTACCAGCACTAATGAATGAAGTATTATCCGCCTATCTAGTATACCACTTGAATGATATCTCCGTGGTTCCCGTGCCTCTTGACATGATATCATGAGTCAACATTTGTTAGTTCTAAAAATCTAGACACTCTGTTAACCACAATGTCGCACAATATAGTCAGGGTTCTGTTATCTAACCAAGAACAATCGTGGAGTGAGTATAGTTTGAAACAGAACCAACTTAAGCTGCAAAAAATTCCTTATTTACTCTACCAACTTCAACCTCGGCAATATTCTTTGTTGCTGAGATACTTTGTATGTTGCTGAAATTAATTGACACTTACAGTTAATTTTAAAAATAGATTGCTTTGAGATACACACACACACCATATGGGTATTCCAACAAATCAGAGAAGCTATAGAATTTCAACCTTATTTTTGCTTGTTGATTAGCATAAAAACAACGAAAAACTTCAAACTCTGACCACCAAAGAAAAAGGAGTTCAATCTATTAAAAGAGGCACGGGGCTATCACTTTCCGATTCTATTTGTTAAGATCACAACCTTTACATAAAAAATTTAATACTAACTCTCATCAGATTCAGTGGCTTGAAAATACGAACAACTGCAAATAAAATCCAACGTTTTTCTGTGACTGGGTAAGGTTTTGCATTATTAATTTCAATGTTTCTTTCTAACGTCCCATATCAACCATAATATTTTTATCCGAGGTCATTCCTTTATGATATTTTTATTTGAGTAGTTCTTGAGTAGGTCTGTACAAGTTAATGTTAATTTTCTGAAATAAAAACCACCTCGCTTGGCAAGAATTTAATGTTTTTGCCGAAGCGGTTTAACACCTTGCATTATATCTGACCCTGACATAAGGTCGTCCAGGCACACGTCTTCTCTCATTACCATTGATTAAGCTGATAGAATCATTTTATCCATCGATTACTAATTGATTGAATGCTTAAGTTACTGAATCAACTTATAAAGTCAATATATGCAGGTAAAAGTACGCATGCAACTTTTAACTGTATCATATGTTACAGTTAAAAGTTTGTATGTTTTTATTCTACCAACACTATTTTCAAGTATCATTATTGTCTGAAGGTTTGTTTGATTTGGGTGGATTTAATCTGACGGAACATTTACTCTATATCTGATGTAAATATTTTAAGAATGTTCTTTTAACCTGATTATTATACTGTAAAAACCTGATTGTACAGTAGGACCTACAAAAGAAATGTAATTTAATGAAAGCAGGTCTTCCATGATACATCGAAGGCCACTTGAACTATGTTGTCGTTGACTCTTCTGTAATTGAATTTTTTACATTACTATAAGTAAAGTATAGCAGTCATAAAAAATTTGAGTATCGAGATTTTGATGGATTAACTTAATTTTACATGACGTTTTTCCAATGATACCTCTATGGTTGCGTGAGCGTGTATCCAAAAGTTTCTAGACATGCTACAGGCCACACCGTTTGAAGCATTAAATTCATATTTTACACATAAATGAACCTTATAGTGTAAGTGTTCCTTACTGTCTACAGTCAATATTACCATGGTGATGTTCTTTATTTGGTCCAAATGTCTTTTTAGAAACAGTTTACCATAAACTATAAAGTCTAGAGTGTTGTAACAATTGGACTGTTATAGAGTTGACAACAGCATTAACTAAAAAAAAAATCTGGAGTAGCCTACACTCAACTTTACTATAAGTAACTTCTTACCAAATTTCTTGAGTATATAACACATAACGTCTCATTTAAGCATAATGTAAACATCTAAATGGGATATGATTATTAGTCTTTCATTCCTGAGGTAGTACTGATAGTGATTGAAGGATATATCAATATATAACCTTATTTTTGTACATCACACAGCTGATGCAAATAATTTCATTAGTATAACTACAGCAGTAATAACATTTTTTAAAAACCAAAGTGAACATTTCCTGACACGAAATATTCTCCTACAAGAGAATATGGCTTTTGTTCAAATAGTCAGTGGATTTCTTACATCTTTTACTTGATATCCTTCTACATTGAATATTAAAGTAAAATTTTCAAATTTAAAAAAGGAAAATACCCTTACTTGCACTGAAAAACATCATAAACAGCGAAGAAAATGTTGTTTTAAGATGATTTATAATTAAAGATGTACGATAATTACATTTATTAATCTCTAAACGAAAGATTTCAATTTTGAATTATCTTTTACATTTTTGGTTTTTTATAGAATTATTATACTGGAAATTTTATGGCTTCTTAGTATTTAATAAGTTCATTTTCCTTCCCCTTTGTCAAATAACATATATACAATTTTTTTCTGAGTGAGTGTTATCATTTTCCTGCACAATATTATTCCTCTTACATCTCATATAAGTCAATAAACAATTTAAATTATTCCTTTATAAATATCAATTTTA
The DNA here is from genome assembly GCA_026182355.1 of Hermatobates lingyangjiaoensis. Lineage (NCBI taxonomy): Eukaryota > Metazoa > Arthropoda > Insecta > Hemiptera > Hermatobatidae > Hermatobates > Hermatobates lingyangjiaoensis. Next base: position 1,399,931 of record JAPFBL010001935.1, on the reverse strand, counting down.
TCTCAGTGGATTCGCTCAAAAAATTTCTAAGTCAATGTAAACAATGTAAAAAAATATAAAAAATTCGACAAGTATAGCAGGTGATCTCTTAGTCTAGGATAAACAAAGGGTTTTTATATCGTTATTGCTCTTTCCCGTAATTGAAACTACATGATTTTTTTTTGTGAATTGCTAATTTTTTGTTCCATTTTTGTACAAATTTTCATTATTTTTTAATGAGCCGTTTAGCGTCAAAAAATCATTTTCTGAAAACAGAAATCGTACTGTAACGCCCCTTTAGCGAATGTAATTTTGAACAAAAATATCTCAACTCATTCTCCACATAATGTTCTATTTTTAGGCATAGTTTCATTTTGATCCGTCAAACAGTGTGGCTTGTATCGCTCTCACAAGGTTTGAGATTGAATTAAAAATCAAAATTTTTACATTTTAATGAAAAAAAATATTTCCCGTTGTTTTAAAATGCTGAATATATTTTTTGTTTGTTCCATTTGTAACCTCAAAGATAATGTCAGAATTTCAAAACTCTAGGGTTATCAGTTTAAGAGAAATAAATGTTTAAAAAAAAACGGTTTTTGGCAAAAAAAGTGACTTTCCCATCATGCATAATTCTTTCCAAACAATAGGGATCTTCGTCTTTATGGGGCCCATTTTTGTGTAAAATATCAACTTGAGCCATCAAAGATTCTGAACCGTAGCGTGGTAACAAGCAATGCTAACACACCACCCACCCACCCACCCAAACCCACACATACACAGACATCATCGTAAAAACGTCATAAAACGACTTCTGGGACCTCAAAACATGTAATTCCGTCAAAATCTCGAGATCGAATTTTTTCACGATCACTATACTTTACTTATAGTAAAGTAAAAACACCAAAATTTTTAATAGTCTAAAAAGTCAGTTTCACAACAAAATGTAACATTTTTGACTTCTGATTGATTCTGAATTGTTCGGGTGTAGTTAGGTTAGAGTTCACACCGTTTGGCAGATCCTACTAAACTTATTCACAAAATAGCATGTTCTGAGGGGATGAGTTTAATACCCTTTAATCGAAATTATATGGGCAGTAATGGATGGATGCTAAATGCGATGATTCCAAAACTTGTTATTTAACACTTACAAGCTAACTACAGAAAAACGAGATATTGTCAATAAAATTCAAATAAAATTAATAATCTACTAAAAAACTTTAAAAAAATTTCAATCACTTCAAAGGACAAAATCTATGTAATATATCTATTAGAAATTCAACTAGATGGAAACTATACTATATGAAAAGAATAATTTTTTATCAAATCATACCTAAAATTATAGAAAATAGGCATCTTATCTTTGTAAATTTATGAAGTTTATTAAAGAACTGAAAATCTGACGTTGAATTGTGACTGGTATGGGCTCATACTGTAGGAACCCTATGAGATTTATGCCCTCAGTTTAACAATTTTAATAATATTTAGATTGATGAATGATATTAGTTTCTTTATCCGGTAAAATAATTACAGCAACATGTAAAGAAGTGATAAAAGATTGATTAATATGTGTGTATAGCCACATAAAAATAAAACAGAAAACATTTGGTTGACAACGAATTCGATATATGTTTACTTACAGTAAGCTGACTTTTGCAAAGGTATAAAGACAGTTTTAGGTGAATTTATGCCCAGATATTTCTCCTTTACCATTATCACAACAATTTGGGAGCATGCAGTGTCTCCTGAATGGCAGTTCAAGTTTATTAATTACTCTATTTAATAAATGGTCTTCTGCATATCTTTGAGTGTCAACCATCATTACATAGAGTATTCAGTAGGTCATCCACAACTAATCACTAAAATAGGAATGTACGAGTAGCACACTTCCTTGAAAACATCCTTATTTACACTAATTGTTCATTTACAATATTACGGTGTTGTGTTGTATAGTTTGTGGATTAATCCATCTGTATATCATTACCATTCATCGATTCAAACAAGTCCTATCTATCATGAGCTCCTTCAACATCCGGGAATTAAGTCAAAGTAATTCTATTAAGATGTTAAAATGTTTATATTTTGTCATAAAATTATCAGAAAAATTTAAAAAAAAAATGTCGGTTTTAAGGAATGCCATAAGAAGTAAATTTTCACTAGTATCCGTTTTGTAATAAAAAACTAAGGTGTACATTTTCCATTTTTCCATATTACCCAAAAAGAAGGAAGTCCATAAACACACCAAGAACTATAACTGATATTAAGTTTTGTTGAATAGTGCAACATGTAGTTTTATTAAAAGACTTTGTTGGATATCTATCCATCATTGCAAAGAAAGCAGCAGAAATTTACAGGCCTGTGTATTACATTTAAGAATTTCATTTTTCTGACATGTCATATTAACTCATTAAAACATTTCAATTTTTCTTTTAAAACTCGCAATAACCATTTTATAGTTTTTTAAAAGAATTTTCAATCTATATAAATAATGTAGATAAATCAGCAGGTGATCCATTATTCCAAGCTGAATTTTCAGTTTCTATAGGTAATAACCCTTTGTGTTAATCGTCCTCACATAATTGGCTATTCTAAAGTATGATTTCTGATCCTCCATATGGTGTGACAAGTATCCTCTTCGCAAGCTTTCAGTTTCAATCAATAGTCAACATTTTTATATTTTATTGAAAAAAAAATACGTTTCCAGTTGTTTTAACAATCTGAAGATTTCTACGCTTATTGCTTTTGTCATTTCCATAATAATGTCATAACTTTAAGACTCTAGAGTTAGTAGTTTAGCAGTCAGGGAATGTTTAAAAACATTCCTCTCCCCCTCCCCATCCAAAGTGACATTATCATCGTAGAATATTACCCCCGCACAATATGATACATATACAGTATATGGTCCATTTTTGTGTGAACTATGAATTTCATCCATGAAACAATCTGGACTACAGTGTGCCACAAACTTTTGGATACACATCGAAAAAAATCTTATAGGTCACACCATATGACGGATTGTAATGGAATTACATCCAAAAAGAGAACCTTGTAATAATATGAAGTGAATACTTTTTTATAAATTACATGGATGGAAATGTGGCAATAGAGCTATAAAAATTGGAAACTCAACTTGGACTAATGTATTTCCTGGTTTACTCGTTGAATTCGTTTACATATACTTAAACATTTTTCGTTTTGACGAGTAAAACATAATTTCTGTTTTAATGTTTCGGCACTTATCATAATGTAACTGCATCACAATTGAGTTGTGTGTCTAACTCGCCAATATTAGATGTCCACCGCTGATTAAGCAAACTCTATTACATTTTCGATAAAACACCAAAAGCCAAGTTGCATATCAGCTAGGCGAGGGGTTCTAAAGGGAGGTAAAATTCACCTCTTGGTGTGAATTTTAGGTTATCCGGGGTGAATTGTGATATAGAAAGTTTACAGAGTGAGTAAAGCCATTTAGGGTTTAACCTCAAAATTAAAAAAAAAAATGCTATGTTGATTAAATTGATATTTCATATATCCATCAATATTTTTAATTCGTTTTTTTAAAGTTCTGTTATAAACATAATCCACGTAAAGTTGAATATATATATATGTGTGTGTGTGTGTGTGTGTGTGTGTGTGTGTGTGTGTGTGTGTGTGTGTGTGTGCGATGATGTGTGTATAATATAATCAAAATTCCGTCAATTTTCTAGGTTCAAATCCTGATTATATTTAACATATATTCTATCAAACGAATGTATTAACATAATTTGTATTTGTATTAACATAATGTATTATATATATAATGTATTATTTTCTAACTAACCATACCTTCCCTATTAATTCTTACTCTCTTTCAACTCTTTATTTAATATATCTTTTCTAGTTTACTATTAATATTAATTATTATTATTATTAATTATTATTAACATTATTATTATTATTATATTATTAATTTTCTTAATCTATTTCTTCTCTATTAGTCCAGTTATACCGTTGACCTTTCAACTCTTTTATTCTAACAGCTTGTTTCTTGTTCATTATTCACCTTTGACCTTCTCTTTATATTAACCAGTACTATCCTTTTAATCTATTTATAGCAATGACTAAGCATGAGTCATCGATTTTAATTTAACATGTCACTTGGCCAACTCCTTTTCCAGTTGAACCCTGTTAGCAGGAGGTTAGTTCGTAGGATCGAATCTCTCAGTCTTAAGATCGTGAATGCCGAGACTGCGGTTAATTTCAATGATACTTGTTTAAAAGTGGATCTGCTGCCTATTTATACCAATGTATTAATCAAATATATATATATATATATTATATTAATATATATATATAATATATATATGATATATTACGATGGTGACCAATAGGAGAGTAGAGTTTGTAGGTCCATGAGGCGGTCCTAGTTACCCGCTGCCCAGCGAAGCCTCTGTTATTCCGCCAATGGGTATAAAGGTTGCACAGTCCCTCTGTGATATAAGGATATTGGCAGAAAACACATTCACTTGAATCACATTCCTTTCCCCGGACAGTCATAGAAAAAAAATATATATGTATATATATAATATAATATATATATATTATATTTATATATTATATTGCTCATATATATATATATATATATATATATATATATATATATATATAACTTTAAATTACACAAAGCACGACACAGAAAAGAGACTAAAAAGAACACTTACAGAATTCAATATTTCGAACTGTTGTTCGTCATCAGGAGAGTAGACTGGAAGAGAGGACGAAGTGAGAGAGATCTCCCCACGTCGAAGAACGGAGCTCGAATGAAGCAATAAAGAGTCAACCGATGAGAGCAGCACTAGCGTAAAAAAGGAGCTAGGCACTAAACGTCGGAGAACGGAGAAAGTAAAAGTAAAAACAATAGATAAAATTATAAAATTAAAAATTATAAATTAAAAATTATAAAAAAGAAAATAATAAAAAATATATATATAAAAAATAATAATAAATTAAAAAAAAAATATGAATATGAATATATAAGTTAAAAATCAAAGGAAAAACATATAAAAGTTAACGCTTCTGATTTAAACCGGGATTTGATCGGGCCCCCAATAACCATATGTGGGCCTCCTCAGACGCTCTTAATGTCAAACTACGGTCATCAGTGGTCACTAGCTTAATTATTTGAACAGTAAAGCAGTCATTAAAGGAAAGGTTATGACTGTTGGCATGGATAGCTACAGGAAGCTGTTTGCGCTGACCGACCGAAGCTCTATGGCCGTTCAAACGCTCATTGAGCTTGGTAGAAGTCATACCAATGTAGAATGCTCCACATTGTCTACAGTTCAGTCAGTAGACACAATTCCTGGAAGAGCACGAGGTGTTAGGTGGGACGCGGAAAGAGTTGGTAGGTGAGGAGAAGAAAGGTGAAGGGTTATATATATATATATATATATATATAAATGAGCAATTCAGTGCACACATCGATTAACTCCACTTTTTGAAAAAATGTTCAATATAAGTGTCAAAGCACTTGTATAGTCATAACTTTTCATATTTATAATACCTTCCCTGAATAATTAAGTAACGGCAAAATTCCCTGAAGTTGCTAAAACGGCAAATTTATTGTGGCCATTGACCAATGAGTAATTTATTTCAGAAGCCATTTCGATTAACTTTATACTCTATGAAAATAATCTTTTCAATAACGCGATTTAAATGTACTAAAAAACTGAGAAATGAAGTAGAAAATGAGTCAAACTTTCATCCATTTGGAGGTGGGGGGAGAGGGAAATGAAACTTAGAGAAATGGCGATAAGGGTGTATGGGTAAAGCAAGACTTAGAACCTCTGCCATAACTCAAATAGGTACCTAGTAGTAAATGAGCCGAACTTTCTTCCATTTGAAAGGGCGAGGGGGACTTAAACTTTGAGAAATGGCGATAGGGGTGTTTGGCCAAGTAAGACTGAGAACCTCTGCCAAAACTGAAATAGGTACCTAGGATTAAATGAGCCAAACTTTCATCCATTTGAATGGGAGGGAGGGGGCGAATTAAACTTTGAGAAATGGCGATAAGGGTGTATGGGCAAAGCAAGACTAAGAACCTCTGCCATAACTCAAATAGGTACCTAGTAGTAAATGAGCCAAAAATTCTTCTATTTGAAAGGACGAGGGGGACTTAAACTTTGAGAAATGGCGATAGGGGTGTTTGGCCAGGTAAGTCAGAGAACCTCTGCCAAAACTGAAATAGGTACCTAGGATTAAATGAGCCAAACTTTCATCCATTTGAATGGGAGGGAGGGGGCGAATTAAACTTTGATAAATGGCGATAGAGGTGTATGGTCAAGTAAGACTGAGAGCCTCTGCCATAACTGAAATAGGTACCTATTAATAAATTACCCAAATTTTCTTCCATTTTAGGGGGGGGTTAAAGTTTAGGAAAAGGTGATAGGGGTGTATGGTCAAGTAAGATTGAGAATTTCTGCCATAACTGAAATAGGTAATTAGTAGTAAATGAGCTGAACTTTCATATATTTAAAAGGGGGGGAATTGAACTTTGAGAAACAAACTACCTCAAGTAAGTCTGTGAATACCTGAGGTAGACAATCAATTATCCGCCTCCTGTTGGCCAGCCCAATGGTCAAAGTAAGCCTTGTGTAAACATTTGTATTATAAACCTAAAAATAATAAAATGATAGTTAACAATAGTTGACTGTAACATGAATTAATTGACTAGGCGTAAAATAATTATCAAAGTTATTTAAAGAATTAGATAAAAAAAGGTAAATTTCTTTAAAATGTATAATAATTTTGTGACATTTTAACAATATTGTATATGTAACATATATAACTAAAATGATGAAAACAGGTATGCACCAATGATATTAGCAAACTAGACATCATAATATATAAATTGGCAATGAATACGTAAGGTTTTATAATAGATTCAAAGAGAAGAGACAAATTTTGTATTTAGTCTTAATATAGATATCAGTTTTCATTCAATTTCCTTTGAAGTTTGTTTATCAATGTATTCAAACAAAAATATTAAAGAACTTAAAAAAACGGTCGGTAGAATTGTATGGTCAGGTAAAACCGAAGGAAAACAAAATAGTTCGGGATTTTGGGGAATAGCGAAGCTAAGAGTCGTGACAACTGATGGAGGGGAAATTCCGCGAGTCGGGAGAGCCGAGCTTAGTGGGATAACCTTCGCAGGGAATTCCTTCCGCCTGGTAATCCGCACTTTCTCAAACATCCCCATTTCTAAACTGGATTCTTCCCGACTCACTCGGACCACTGAACCAATTAAACCTTACTTCCTGATTTGTTATTTATCTAATTAATTTCATTTTAACAGGTATTAATCAATACCTGCCAACAATTCATGCCAACAATAATGAATTCAAACAGACATCATACAATTAACATGAATCAAACGTTTATTTATATTTGCTTTTCTAAATATGCATATCAACAGATCTAAAAACTTATCTTAGATCTCCTTAGGGAATGACCAATAAAAATGTAAATTTAATAGTTGTTGATAGATTTCTTTCTTTGTATTTAAGGATCCATTAAAAATGCATATTATAAATAATCATAAAAGAAGTAATAAAAGTCAATTATAAAAATAACTTATAATAGATTTTCCATTTTTTTGTATTTTAATTAATTGGAAAAGAATAACCATAATACAAGCAGTAGCTACAAACTAATTTTTACATATTATTTGCATAAATAAATTTATGTATACATGAATTTATATAAATAGAAATGTATACATATAAATATAGTTTATTAAATTATAGCACTATAATTAATAGTTCATAACATATATATATATACATTGTAAACAGGAAAACGATCCAAAAGGACAACAACCGTTTCACGATGAATCACAAACACACTTACTGTCTCTAATTTCCGGTTGAACCGTCATCAGGAGAGAGACGGTTCAACCGGAAATTAGAGACAGTAAGTGTGTTTGTTCCTTATTTCTGTGTTTGTGATTCATCGTGAAACGGGTATATATATATATATATATATGTTAGTTCAAAATTGGAGATAGGTAGCACACAAACTAAAGAAACACACTTACAAACTCAAATTTTCGGGTAATCCGTCTTCAGAAGAAAAGAGAAAGGGAGACCAAGCACGTTGTAGACGCAACGATTAGTAACCCGTTACTTAATAAACTTAACTTAGGCTTGCCGGGACGGTTTTCTGTCATTGTGTTTCCGGCGTGCTTGGTCGCCCATTCTATTTTCTCCTGAAGACGGATCATCCGAAAATTTGAGTTTGTAAGTGTGTCTATTTCTCTGTGTGTTGCTTTTCTTCGTTTTTGAGCTGATTTGCGTCAGTTTGGATCGTTTTTTTCGAATTTTGAGTATATATATGTTTGTATTCTTATATATATGTATATATATCTTTCAACCGTAACAAGTGGTCTTCGTCAGATTTAAATCCCAACTGGTTTTTGATTCCACGGGCTGTTGTCGGAATTTTTTTTTATTATGTACTTTTGAAACATTTTTACACACCTTTCTAAGCTGACAATAACCATAATCAAAGGCTGTTTTCCTCCAATCCAATGGTATGAACTGATTAAGATGATTTTTCTTACGCACCGAAACACTAAAAGGTAATTTTACGTCACTCCGGCACACAGAAATATGTTTTTTTAGTAAGATTAAAAATTATCGAAAGGACCTTGTCAAAGTTTTAGCAGACATTAAGAATTAAAGACCTTTTCATTTAAAGATATTTAAAAATTTTAATTTTAGTTTTAATTTATGGTTTTTTGAGAGTTGATGGATCAAAAAATTTAATAGAATAAAACATTAATAGTTTGATATATATATTGTTAGACAAAATGCCCTTCATGGATTATTTTACATAGGGCGTCGAAGTTAACACCTTGATTGAATGCTTTTTGGTTTAAACAAAAGTACTCTCGTCCGATATACTGACAAGCCATAAGTTAATAATGGATGCATGTAAATAATTCGATTTGCATGTGATTTCTTGGAAACAAGAGAATACCTGGGACTGAGATACTAAATCGTTTGGAATCATACAAACATTCTCATCTCGATGATGTTTGCACTACACACCTTAACTTTCACAGGGTGAAACTAACCAATAAACCAAAAGGACAGCAGTTAATAGATGGCAAGAATTACCGGGTCCAATTACTCCAACTGTAATGACGTTTGTAAAGCATGCTATACATTCAAAGGGAGGATTTAAAAATCCAGAGTCTATAGTCTACTTAACTACTATGAATGCAACTTATATTTGACAACAGACGAAGATCGCAGACCCTTTTTAGAACGATAGAAACTTTTAAACACATCATATCTGTAATTAAGCCAATCAATTTTCAAAGGATAACTATTTTTCTAAAACTATAAAACTGACAGATACTTTTTCATCTACTTATATGAAGGTTATTAAATAACTTATAATCTGAAGTTGAATTTAATTACAAAATGGGATGTAGAATATGACAGGTATATCTCAGTTTAATAATTTTAAAAACATGTCAGATTGATCAATAATTTTATGTTTTTTATAAGTAATAAAATGATTATAGCCACATGTAAACAAATTTTACAGAGTTGATTAACATATATTTATAGTCACATTAAATAAAACAAAAGATCAGTTGTTCGCTAACGAGTTTTATACTATGTTTACTTTCAGTAAAGTTGAGTATAGAACACTGTAGATTTTTTATTGAGAAAAATTATTAAAACAAGGGAACATAAATCGTAAATATAAAACTAAAAAAAAACACAAAATTAATTATACATGTTGATTTACAGAGTTCTTCTGTATACAAAAAGACAAAAAGGGCCTCCTAAGAACTTTTGGTATTATTATAAACACTGTCACGGATCAGTCTCTTGAAGTTCAGCAGTAAAAAAGATTTTACAAGAAATCATATTTACTGACGTATATTATTTAACATAGTTATCTAAATATTATCGAAATAAAATATTCAGTCAATTGACTGTGATACCATTATTAAAAATCTCTTTGGTACCGTGTCCCTTCATCTGGGAGCCGTCAAAATTTTAGGTTTAAGTTAGAAGGAAAAATAAAAATGTAACTTTAAATAGATTTAGGATCATTTTTTTTTATTACAAATATATAATTTTAAATCTAATTTATCTAATGATAAAACACGAACTAAACTAATAAGTTAAACAAGATTAATTATTAATATTTTTTATAAAAAGCAGGTACGTATTTCATTCTCCGCCATTTCTGCTCATCTAATCATTGGCATTTGGTTTATCACTTCACCACCAGAGTGAAGTAGCGACGACGACCAGGAAACCCAACAGTGTTTACTTAGCATTAATATGTTTTTTTTTTCTTTTCCCTTATATTTAGATCTGCTTAAGAATTTTAATTGTGATACACATTTAGAATACAATATATACATGGTATCTTCTGCAAGAATATGTACTTCTTGTACGAGAAGTTATAATGGCTTAAATACGTCCGACTACATCAACAAGAACATTTATACACATAATGCCACTTAAAATCAAACTATGATTTATTTTTCTATCTACATACTTGTAGATGAGGCATTGGGGCTATAGAACTTAAACTTTTAAAGTATTTTTGGATCATTTTGGTTATTTATGACTAGAAAGCCACAGAAATCTACTATGTAACACAATACTGAAATAATGTAAACAATTTAAATAAAAATCTGCTACACTCAACATATCTTTAAGCAAAGGTATTGCACAAAACTAATAGATAATACTCCCTTATAGAATTCACTCCCTTAACTAAGTAATTAATTAATGTGATTAAGTGATAAGTAGTTATTTCATAATGATGATGAAAATAGAGTCACAATTTTACCTCTTGAAATAAAAAAAATATGTGAATGAATGGCGCCGACTCACCATCGTAAAATTTTAAAAGATGCTTGTAAAATGGGAACAACAATATCATGCTCTTTAAATTACATTAAAATCGATGGATATAAGCTTTTATGAAAACCCAATTCTACTTTTTCTTATTACTTGCCTACTCAGTTGTTCAGAGTTTCTGTGGCATATCTAAGCTTTTACTATTTCATATGTAGTTAAAATTACATTTCTTGACATCTCTTATTTTTAAATGGAAAACTTGTTCTAATAACACTAATCCAATTAAATTTGTAAGGAGAGGTCTTCAATGGTTGAAAAGCTCTTCCAAGATTATGATTTTGAAATTCATTGAGCTCAGTAGTCTATATTGAAAGACTGAAAGTGGAATGACTTTTAATATCCGCAATCATATTTCTTATTTATTAGTTCGGTAAATAATCAAGCACATGCTGATCTCTCTCTAATTCCACATTACAATCTTTATTCCAACAATATTATGCATGTTGCAATCGATGTATAGAAGGACCAAATTTTTTTTAAATTACTGGTGGTAAGTGTTGTATCAATATGAATATTGCATTATAAAAATGTGTTTTATTTTGAATATTGGAAGAGTCAACATTTATCCAAGGATGGGCAACTATGATGTACCACTGGAAGTCACTTGTTTGATAGTGAGCTAACAAATTACATTTTCGATAAGACAAAAAAAAAATAAATTTAAAATGTTATCCTAATTAAAATAAATCAAATGATTACATTATTAGGAGATAAGTGGATGTATTGTAAATAATGTGAAGTAATCCCAAACTTCATGGAATGCATAAAGGTACCTAAAGCAGTCCAACACTTAAATTCGTTTGTTTCTTAGCTAATTATTTTATTTAATAACCTATAATAATGAGTATAGTTTACCGTAGGTTTAATAAAGTAACCATCATAAAATCTCTTCATGGTTTAGGGTGTCTCAGGAAAGTATTATTGATCTTTTGTGTACGTGTGTATGACAATTGTTGTGACAGCTCTGTAGAACGGAGTGCTAGACATTTCATGATGAAATTTATCATACAAACAGTATTTGGCTTGAAGAAGAAGGATAATTTTTAGAACAATATTGAAATATAATGGAAATTCTAATCTAGTCAAGTATATCTTCAAGGTTATTCATATTCAGAGAACATGGTTGCAGATCAAATGTCATGTGAGAGAAATACAGTGACACTAGAGAATAATTAACCTGTTGCTGAAACGTCCAGTAAAATAAAAAATACAGTAATAAAATGATCTCAGCAAGCTGAGTAGACACCGATGTCAACATATTTGATAAACCCAGAAATAAGGCAGAAGTGATGCAGGAACTGTGAGTGTAGCAGGATAGTATATCCAAATGTTCCGACATCATTAGTGTCAAAATAAACCAGACAACCTTAAGGACGACCTAGGTCCAGAACTAAGTTCTTAAAGTAGGACATATGAACAAATCAGGCAAACAGTTGTTTAGATAGAACTCACGACAATCCTAAAATTCGTAGTTTAAATTTTAAATTAGGTAATAGCACAAGGAAAACTTATTAACTTTTCAAAGGCCTAAGACAAAGTAATTGGAGCTTATATGAATGGATACATTTCCTGTTATACGGTTCAGGTGGCCTCATGGCTACTGAGGTAAAAATATTAGTGGATTGGAATGGAAAAATTAATAGCAGATCGTTGCAACAATCAAATAAATAATTATAACAATCTTAATCCCAACCATCATATAATTTTATTTAAGATAATTATTTAATAAGGAAATTTAAAGTAATGAAAGTATTTCGTTATGTCAACTTTTGTAATCGATATTTCAATGGTCATATGGGTGCAATAAAACTCCTTTCACAAATTGGTCTGTCGGCGTGGTAAGTTTAGTTACTGTTAGCCCTGAATCGAAATAACAAGATTGGCAGTAAGCACTTTTTCAATGGGCACTTTACATCCAATAAATTCCGATTTTATTTTCACATGATTTTCAATAACATTACTATCGTTCTGGCTTTTTTGGAAACATTTAATATTTATAGAGTAAAAATGGCATAGAAATTATTTTTTAGAGCAAAAATTTAACAAAACTCTTCTGGCATAGATATAAACAAACTTATAGAGAGATATAATTAAGTTGACACGGATAAGAAACAATAAGCAGTAAAATATATGTCAGAAATATAAAACGCGATCTGAATTGATTAAACTGATAGATATAAATCAAAGAGTTTAGCTTTATTGGTGAATGAAATGTTAACCAAGTGTCGTTTTGACTTTATTTTTTACTGGCCCTCCTGGTAAAAAATCAGAAAGCTGCCCGACTAAATCTAAATTCCTGATTTTTTGATTTATTTTAGTGATATTTATTAAACCAGTAATTTTTCTAGCCAAGATTTTATTCATTTTTATAAGGTATATTTATACATAAATATAATGCATATTTATAATGAGGTAAATTGAAGTAATGTGGCATGTCACACTAGATTTTTTAGTCCTTTCGCTCAGGCTGAGTAAACAATTTTAAACAATCAGTTATCAGTTGACTATTATCTTGAATTGTATCAATGATAATAAATAGACTGATAACTTTCCATCCGGATATTTTCTCCAATGACGTTAAAGACAACACAGAGGCCTTATGCATTACCTACACAAACATTTTCTCCAATGACTTCAAAGACCATATCCTGATATACCAATCAACCAAAATTTTCTTTAGTTTCATCAGAAACAATAGCATCGTGCTCCTTTCAGCCAAATATTTTCTCCAATAGTGTTTAAGACAAATCAATAGCTTCACACATCTAATGTTACCTCCAAAGGTGTCAAAGACAATATCCATATTCATTGCTAACCCAAATATTTTCTTCAAAAGCTTCAAGCACAAGGCAATAGTCTCCTTTACCGTCCAATCAAATATTTCCTCTACTTGTGTCAAACAATATTCTTAGGTAAGTTCACCCACATATTTTCTCAAACATCAAAGACCAAACAATAGTTCTTTGTTTAAGACTCAAATATTTTCCATTCTGTCAAAGATAATAGTATTAATTCATGATAATCAATGGGAAGTATTAGTGAAGAATTAGTCAATTACATTTTTAAAATAGCTTAATTATTGTTTTCCTCAAAAGCATAAATACATCACAATCTTGAACACAATTGAAAAATAAAAGAATTCTTTGAAAACAAATCAATAAAGTTATCCTACATATAAACCAGAAGTCGTAAATAATTGAAAACATTAGAATAAACTCGTATATACAAAATAAAAAAATTGTTTAGTTCATATAAAACAATATTAAATTGATTCATTAGTACACTTGGCGTCAATAACCATTTGTACAACAATATTATATAGTGTTCCGGAGATAAAATATAAATATATATTTTATATAAATAGTTTAATATATATAAAAACTTTTCATATATACATATATATATATATATTACTGTATCTCGGAAGCAAGTCCTCTTTTAAGCATATGATGTAGTAATTAATAGCAGATTCTGCGTTCACGACATTTTTACTAACCTCTTCTATTTTCCTCAAGACATCCCTTTGTAAAGGTGATAATTTGAGCAAACGACATACAGCAAAGCATAAAACAATAAGAGATTGCAGTTAAAACACTAAAAACACTTGACCGTAAATATCTGTATCTAATTAACTATTAAACTAAACAAATATAAAAACCTTTCGCCCCGTGGGCCATCATCAGGTTCTTAAATACATTGTATACCTAAATGTACAGATTACATAGTACACTGGCATTTAAATGTCAACTGAATACTCTTATGATATGTCTTGGTGAAAGTTGGTGGAGGGGATGAGGTGGGGTTGAGTACGGGTCAACACAAACACATGACCTCCTCCAACTCACCCTCGGTCATCACCCTCCTTTCTTACTAATTTAAACCAATTACCATTATTCTTAAAACTAGCAATAACATGAAAGTCGTTATTTTGTATATTTAAACTGGGTAACTTATTTTTAATATTCAGTTCTTCTAGGATTTTAAGTCTTTTGAAATCACTGTTAGAATGTAGGATGGTTGCACCCATAACCAGATTCTGCCTAGTTAGGGGAATACCGTGAGCAGCCTCTGCGTGTTTCCTAAGTGCTCCTGCTGCGAGATTGATAGTCAGATATTTTGACAGTTTCGTCGTTTCTATGTACCTAGACGAAACTAGACGGCTGTTCAGATCCCTGTGAGTCAAGTATATTAGTACACTAGGTGACTTTTATTGAGCTCGGGGAGTCAGTTCTCGGATGGTTAGAAACCAGCAAGTTTTGGGTCTGTTTACTATTATATTAGTTGGTGATGTTCAGTGAGTCACTTTCATTGGTTGGTTAAACATTATTAGTAATCAGTTTTCTGAGGGCTTGTAATCAGTAATCAGTTCAGTAATCAGTAATAGTAATCAGTTCTTCCTGCTTGAACTCGGTGTTCATATACGCTTTTTAAAAGAGCTAAATTGCTCAGCAGGTTTTCGGTCTTTTTCCACGTTGTTATTGTACCGTTTAGCCAGATAGTTTTAACATCATTGGACACAGCTTTGATTGAGAATCCATTGTGGATTAGAACTTGCCTACAATTCTACTTGCCTATCAATTTCTCTATGTATGAGAGTCCAGTCTGTACAGTGGGTGAGTGCCCTTTTTACATAAGCGTAAGTCGTAGACATCTTATATCTATCTGAACACTACTCTCTCTGGCAGTTCAAAAAGAGACCAGGATTTTATGGCTTCCAGTAAACTTCCGTACTAAATTTACTGGCTTTCTGGTGTATCAAAATATCCAGGAAAAGCAATTTTCCTTCTATAGCATATTCTGAGGTGAATCGGAGTCCTGATGTTTCTTCAAGGTTCAAACGTAACTGGGCTATTTTATCTGCACTGCCAGCTAAGACGAAAATATCATCAATATATCTGGCATGGATGACAGGCCTCTTTTTTTTATAAAACATGTCTTTTTCTATTCGACCCATGAAAAAATTGGCAAATAGAACGCCTAGTGGGGAGCCTATGGCTACACCATCTATCTGCTAGTAGATCTTTCCCTGGGGTGATGTAAAGGCAGCCTCCTTCGTACACAGTTCAAGATGGAACTTTAATGCTGTTTTTGGAATGTCTAATTTAGGTTGGCCTCAATAGGAACGTCTCCTCTAGGATGAACTGAATTGTTTTGTCGACTGGTACGTGTAGAGGGCTTCAATGTTCAATGATGCCATGGCGCCTGTCATGTTACTTTAAGTAACTCCACGAAATCTGTAGAAGAATTGACACTGGATTCCTTGGGAACGAATGGTTTTAATAATAAGTCTTTTTGCCAGCTTATAAGTACATATTCATGATTTAATTACAGGAGGAATAAAGAAAAATATTTTCTAATTTTTAAAAAAAAATTAAATGTATTTTTTCAATATCATGTAAAAATTTTGACTTATCATTGAACGTGAAAGCTTTTAAGGAGACAAAAATCTATGTTTTTGACCAGTTTGCTATTTTTTTTACTTACAGTAGAGTAGAGTGTAGAATACTCCAGATTTTTTAAGTAAATAAACTGAAATAAAATTGATGTTTAGAGTTTTATTAAAAAATTTTGAAATAATTTAATTACTTAATATGAGATATAAGACTAGATTTCTTACATGTAGGAATTCAAAGCCAATGGAACATATAATACCGATGCTTTCCATGGTATGATGGATTTATCTAGCAAAATTCTCTAATACTCTAATCAGTCTATATGTTGCACCTTTGAACAAAACAATATAAGATGTAGGTTTTCTTATGTATATGAATCATATAATCTTTGTGTACTATTAAATTATAAGGAATGGACTCTGATTTTCTATATTGCAAAACGGATATTAATATATATATTCAAAACCTAATTCCTCGGTGATTCGACGATACTGATATTCTTGTTAAACAGTCTGACATTTTTCAGACAAAGTAGGAATATTTTGAAGTCTTAATGTTATATATTTGGCTTAAATCTTTACAAAAGTGTTATTACTGCTCTGGTAATACTCGTACCAAGAATATTGTATGCATCATTTGTGTTATATACAAAAATAAATGTTTATATTGATAAGTGGATTAATCACTATCTGTATGGTCTGCAGGAATGAAAGGCTAATAAATATCTCCCATATAGACATTTATATTATCCCTAAATGGGACATTATAGAACCAAGAAGCTTGTTTACTTATAGTTTGATGTTGTTTAATTGTTGTAAAGTTGAGTGTAGGCCACTCCAGTTTTTTTTAACTTTGTCACTTTCATTTTGATTTCATGTAAGCTATTTTAGTGCACAATAATAATAAGGAATGTTATCATTCTTTATTTTTGTTATTCCATATCATAATCATATTCTCAGAGTGGAGGATCACATTGACAGACACCATGAACTATTGATTCGAAGTTACAGTCAAAAACATTGGCATTTTTATAATAGAATCCATTTTTATCATAACTTTAATGGCACGTCAATGATTTTATATTCTATACCAAACTTCTTATTATTTATATAATTATCATTGAAAAATTTATAATTTAATAAGTATTTATGGCATTCGTCACATTATCCGAATCTCATTTACACAGCTGTTGCATGCCTCAAGAATATTGGTTATAGGAAGTAATTGACTTTAGTTTTTGATAACTGGGACTCTTTCGTAAGCTAATTGTTATTTTGAAAGTGATATAATGTTCGAAAGTGGTTAAGATAAGGCGTGTGCCAGCCTCGATAAAACAGATAGTAAGGTAATAGTTTTTTAATTGTTTATGGTATTTGGAAAGTTACATGATTTTAAAATCAATATAATATTTACAGTGAAACACTGTAAATAAATGTTTAAATATTTAATTTTTTTTTTTTAGTTTAAAATAGTTTATAAAGCCTTCACCCTTTACTTCCCGAACAGAATCTCAGTCATAACTCCATATTTAGGCTCATTGTATCAAGGATAAAAACAAGTAATTTTAATAAACCTTAAAATTAATTATATGTTTCAAACATCTATTCCTTCATCTGTATGATATAGACATTGATATATTACATCGAGAAGAACTTTGAAAACATACATACTATTTAACGATACAATTTTCTTCCCGCTTCTTTTAACACGCTACCACTCATATGAAAAAGCCAAACTAGTATTCACCCATTATTAAGCACAAGTTCCTACGAACTACAATATAACAATTGGTAAAATGGAATGATATTTTGGTAGTTTTTACTTTACCATAAGTTAAAGTATACTAAACATAAAAAAATTCGATCAAAACGGATTTACATGTTTTGAAGTCCCTAAAGTCCTTTTTTAACGTTTTGTCGATGATGTCTCGTTATATACATGATTGTGTATGTGTTTGAATGTGTGTGTGTGTATGTGTGTAAGCAGTATTTTTTTTTTGAAATTACATGGATGAAAATGGGTCTTATATATAATTTATAATATACAATTTTTTTTAAGCTTAATAGCAAGCTGTATAAATATGACATTTTGATACAAAACTTTAAATACAATTAATATCCTATAAAAGAAATTTCAAGATATTCTGATTACCTTAAAATATCTATAGAAATAGAAACTAAATTTGAATTAATCGAGTGCTCTTTGTGCTTGTCGGATATGTTCACATTGACTCAGAATCGAAGCAAACAGAATTACTGAGAAAGGGTTAATAAAAAAAATTAAAAAAAGTGATATTTTTATGGTTTCTTATGAGATGTAATAATAATGAAATACTTAAAACTATATAATCAAATCCCAAATAAATATATTTTTTTATACTCTCCAGAGGGAAGGATACCTGTTAAGAATGTACCAATCAATTTACATGTTGTACCCTTCAATATATCCAATTGTGAAACATATATTTTTTGTGTATTTAAGAACTCCATAACTTTTGTGTAATATTGGAGCATTTGTTCATTCCCTCTGACAATAAGCCTAGTATTTGTAACCCACTTCGCCGGTGATAATGTAAACTTAAAATTTATTATTAGATAGTCATACCACGAAAATCTCATAATCTAAAAACATTAGGTCAGTAATATTATATTAAAAATCTGGAATGGCCTACACTCAACTTTACTATAAGTAACTTAATATCAAATTTCTTGAGTATATAACACATAACGTCTCATTTAAGCATAACGTAAACATCTAAATGGAATACTCGTATGATTATTAGTCTTTCATTCCTGAGGTAGTACAGATAGTGATAGAAGAACATATCTATATATAAGTGGATTATTATAAAATAAGCTTTTATTTTTGTACATCACACAGCTGATGCAAATAATTACATTAGTATAACTACAGCAGTATTAACATTTTTGAAAAACCAAACTGAACATTTCTTGATACGATATATTCTCCTACAAGAGAACATGGCTTTTGTTCAAATAGCCAGTGGATTTCTTACATCGTTTACTTGACATCCTTTTACATTGAATATTAAAGTAAAAGTTTCAAATATAAACAGGAAAATACCTTTTTTCTCTCTGAAAAACATCATAAACAGCGAAGAAAATGTTGTTTTAAGGTGATTTATAATTAAACATGTACGACAATTACATTTATTAATCTCTAAACAAAAGATTTCAATTTTGAATTATCTTTTACATTTTTGGTTTTTTACAGAATTATTACACTGAGGATTTTATGGCTTCTTAGTATTTAATAATATCATTTCCCTTCCCCTTTGTCAAATAACATATATACGAATTTTTTCTGAGTGAGTGTTATCATTTTCCTGCACAATATCATTCCTCTTACATCTCATATAACTCAATAAACAATTTAAATTGTTCCTTTATAAATATCAATCTTATCTCAGTGGATTCGCTCAAGAAATTTCTAAGTCAATGTAAACAATGTAAAAAATATAAAAAAATCGACAAGTATAGCAGGTGATCTCTTAGTCTAGGATAAACAAACAGTTTTTATAGCGTTGTTGCTCTTTCCCGTAATTGAACCTTCATGGTTTTTTTTTACGAATTGCTAATTTTTCGTTCCATTTTTGGTCAAATTTTCATTATTTTTTAATGAGCCGTTAAGCGTCAAAAAACATTTTCTGAAAACAGAAATCGTACTGTAACGCCCTTTTAGCGAATGTAATTTTGAAAAACAATATCTCAACTCATTCTCCACACAATGTTCCATTTTTAGGCATAGTTTCATTTTGATCCGCCAAACAGTATGGCTTGTATCGCTCTCACAAAGTTTGATATTGAATTATAAGTCAAAATTTTTACATTTTATTGAAAAAAAAAATATTTCCTGTTTTTTTAAAATTCTGAATATATTTTTCGTTTGTTGCATTTGTAACTTCAAAGATAATGTCAAAATTTCAAAAGTCTAGGGTTATCCGTTTAGGAGAAATAAATGTTTTCTAAAAACCGGTTTTTGGCAACAAAAGTGACTTTCCCGTCATACATTATTCTTCCCAAACAATAGGGATCATCTACACTATGGGGTAGATTTTTGTGTAAAATATCAACTTGATCCATCAAAGATTCTGGACCGTAGCGTGGTAACAAGCAATGCTAACACACTCACCCACCCACCCACACAGACACAGACATCATCGTAAAAACTTCATAAAACGACTTCTGGGAGCTCAAAACATGTAATTCCGTCAAAATCTCGAGATCGAATTTTTTCACGATCACTATACTTTACTTATAGTAAAGTAAAAAATATTTAAGGCATAAATGAATCATACTAAACTTTTTAAACATAGAAAGAGCTTTGATAGCATTTTGTTGTTATACATTGAATCAACAGGATCATAAAAATGTATTAATTCAGTTACATGAAAAATAGATTAATAGAACGATAACATAATGCATCATTAATTTTCAGGGATTGCTGAAGTGATCACAAATGATTACTAGCTTCCTGATTTCAAGAAAAGAGTTCCAGTCTGGTATACTGACGAGTGAAACATTAATAATGAAACGAGTAAAATTAAGTTACTCTCAGGTGAGTACTTGGAAACAAGGGGAATACAGGGAGTAAGGCAGTGGACTGTTTAGAAAAGGTAGAAGCAATTGATGAATGGATAACCATTGCATTACAAAAGACAGGATGAACTGGTTTATCAGTGCCTTGCAACTGTTGGACTGACTCTAGCTCGTAAGGTGTCTGAGCAGTCTAAACACACTAAAGAATTGTTGTAGGAAGCTGAAATTTTCTACTAGCTCTTCTGATTGATTTACGATGACTCCGCTCGAAGGTAGTTCGTCCGTATCATCTGAACTTGAGCAGCTTTCCCTTCATCATGATTTATATTGTAACATCTCCATATGGACTTCCTAACTGGTGACCACGGAATTTCAAAATCTATGTTAAGCATCCGTCAATGAGTTGGTTGTTAAAACTTCAAAGACATAAAATTATTTTCTGGTTGGACAATTAATGCCATCATTAGTGGATCTAGAAACATTTTTAGCAAACCAAACTATTTGATAAATTTACTTTAAAATAGTACCAAATTCATCTTACCACCATATAAGGCTGATATAAGGTATTTAAATATAATCAAAACTTCAGGAACCTAGTATACATATATAGATTGTTGTCAAGTCATTGCATTGCTCTTTCATTACACAGACATTACACTTTCAGATTTTAAAAATCAAAGGAGGTTGTATTTTATAAGTGTCCAGGAGATTGGGGTGTCTCCGCGTTACATGCACATGATAGACTAGGAGCTATTTTCAACCTGCTCAGGTATTCTTTAAATGGCCCTTGTCCTGTCATGTATTGGAATAGTTTATAATTCTAATGTAGTGCAATCAGTTATTATGTGGTATTTACTCATTGTAGGGTAAAAATCTAATGAAATGGTCTCCACATATAAAACTTTTAATGATATAAACAACGCGTTTCGAACACGTAGTGTTCTTCGAACACGTAGAAGAACACTACGTGTTCGAAACGTGTTGTTTATATCATTAAAAGTTTTATATGTGGAGACCATTTCATTAGATTTTTACCCTACAATGAATAGTTTATAGTTTATTTGGAAATGTTTCACGGATATCCAATACCGAAACGTCGGTATTGGGAGTTTAGTTTGAACTTAAAAGAGGTCAAGGACAGAAATGAATGTAGGTGAATATAAATGAAAACATTTCAAGCTTTCATTAATCATTGTTTACAAATAGAAGAATAAAATGGACTTTGGACCCTAGAAGTGTAATTAGTTTAAAAACTGTTATGTCTTTATAGAGTGAGAAGGGAGATTTACTTTGGGGGCAATAGACGAGTAGAATGAGTGCAAGTGAGACAGATGCATTGCAGGTGCCATTATTCCGACAGCTTCAGTATTTCTTTCTCATTCACTCTCTCAGTCGCTCTATCTCTCTCACTCTCTCTCATTCACTCTTTCACACTATCTCTACCACTCTCTCTCACTCTCTCTCTCTCTCTCTCTCTCTCTCTCTCTCTCTCTCACCCCAATATCATACTTCACACAACAAGATTCTTTTTAATATACAATTTTTTATATAATAACTGTTCCTCCTTAATTGTTATGGAATCTGTATTTATGTTAACATTTAAAAACATTTCCTTCTGCAATAACGATATGTAAATGTGACATTTTTTTTATAATTAACCCTTTCTAAACAACCCCGAGTTTTTCTAAGCATTGTGTGGTTGTTCAATTTTTACTTTACTATCAATAAAGTAAAACGGATTCTATTGGCTGATTTGCATGTTTTAAGATCACTAAAGCTCATTTCTAGCATATTTTGGATAATGTCTGATTGTATATGTATGTGTGTGTGGTGTGTGTGTGTGTGTGTGTGTGTGTGTGTGTGTGTGTGTGTGTGTTGTGTGTGTGTGTGTGTATGTGTGTGTGTGTGTGTGTGGTGTGTTTGTGTGTGTGTGTGTTTGTCGGTGTGTGCATGTCTAAGTGTATTTGTGGTGGGTGATTTGTTCGGTGGATAGATGTATGCGTACCGAAAGTTGTAGAAACGTTACAGGCTACATCGTTTCATACATCAAAAACCATCAAAATCAAAATATAACAAAGGTGACCGTGTTTGTTTTATATCAAAAAAAGCTGTCTAAGGACCATCATTCTTTAAAGCAGCAACAGTAAATGGTCACAAATACCTCGATATGCTGGTAAATTAGTCAATGAAGAAGTTTAATGTAGAAGGGTTTGAGGACATCATTTTCCAGCACCACCACAGTGACACCGCACTGAGAGAACTTATTAATGAATATTTTCGAGCATGGAAGGGTCTGCCAAAGTCATTTTCCAGGAAATTAGGAGGCACCACTGTGGAACCTCAGTGATAGATCGGATCTGAACACAACCTTATTAGACAGATTTAACACACACTGGACGGTCTGGAAGAGATGGTCGTCTTCTCATGTCCTGGTCTCCCAGATTACCAGATCTCACACATTGTAATCTCTTTTTTGTGGATTTGTGAAAGAACAGTTCTATGTGCTTCCCATTCGAAAAGACGTGGGTGAACTGAAGGTCTGAATAACTGTAGCTGTTGCAATCATTGACGAAAGTATGCAAAAAAACAATCCAAACTTAGACCAGTGGATACATGTGTGACCTTTGACCAACAGTGCTCACATTGAACATCTTTAAACATACCATACAAGAACTTGAGTTGCTAGTTTCAACACATATCATTGGAGTTATCATATCTTTAATAATTTTTGAGAAATAAAATTTCCCAAAACTTCTAAAACACCTCTTATAATAAGCGATGTATTTTCTCAATATGAACTCTTTAAAAAAACTTTACATTCAACAATAACATCATAATAGCTCAATTTTTATCATATATGATTATAAATATATAAAACTATATTTTATACTTGTCTAAAGCTTACCAATATTGACACATTGTCAACATATCTCTTTTCTTTTGTACAGTCCTGTTTTGATTATTTATGGGAAAATAAATTATTTATATCTTTCCAACTCCATTCAATTTTAATTTATTATTATTTATAATATTATATATAGGCTCTAAGTTTGAAAATTTATTTTATTACTAAAACGAAAAGATTTTATTAGTACATTTTTTATTAAGTAATTAATTTTATTCAAATGAATAACTGTCATTTAATTTAGAAAACAAACAACATGTATTCAAACAAATTATCAATTTTTGTTCCTTTGTTAAATGGGACAGCTTTTTTTGTAAGATGTCATTTGACTGAGAAAAAGAAACATATATATGTTTCTTATAAATTAATGAACATAAACTAATTCATATGTGACTTTATTAAATCATTATCAATGATCATGAACGTAACCATTGATATTCGTAGGAAATAACATTGTTAGTTACCTGCTTAAATGAACTCAAGGAAAGAAAAATTGAGAAATATGGATATACTCGTATATGGAAATATATTCAAACATATATAATAAAAACCTTCAAAATCATCAACTTCTGTGAAAATGTGGAAATTAAAAATGTTATATATTTTTTAAGTTTGCTTTTTATGTATTCTATGCTATTAATAATTGTATTTTTACTTTACTGTAAGTAAAGTATAGTCATCGTGAAAAAATTCTATCTCGAGATTTTGACGGAATTATATGTTTGGAGGTCCCAAAAGTCGTTTTATGAAGTTTTTTTGATGATGTATGTGTGTGTGCGGGTGGGTGGGTGAGTATGTTAGCATTGCTTGATACCATGCTACGGTCCAAAATTGTTGATGGTTCAAGTTGATATTTTACACAAAAATGGGCCCCATAGTGTAGATGATCACTATTGTTTGGGAAGAATAATGTATGACGGTATGAATGTTCAAAACTCTAGAGTTTTGAAATTTTGGCATTATCAATAAAAGAAAAATATATTCAGAATTTTAAAACAACGGAAAAATTTTTTTTTTCAATAAAATGAAAAAATTTTGGCTTACAATCAATCTCAAAGTTGTGAGAGTGATACAAACCATATCATTGGACTGATCAAAATAAAACTATGTCTAAAAATAGAACATTATATGGAGAATGAGCTGAGATAATTTTTTTCAAAATTACAATCACCAAAGAGGCGTTAAAGTAGGATTTCTTTTTTCAGAAAATGTTTTTTAACGCTAAACGGCTCATTAAAAAAACATAAAAATTTGACCAAAATGAAACAAAAAATTAGCAATTTATAAAAAAAATTCATGAAATTTCAGTTAGGGCAAAGAACAATAAAGCTATAAAAACTGTTTGTTTATCCTAGACTAAGGGATCACCTGCTATACTTGTCAAATTTATTGATATTTATTTACAATGTTTACATTGACTTAGAAATTTTTTGAGTGAATCCACTGAGATAAGATTGATATTTATAAAGGAACAATTTAAATTGTTTATTGACTTATATGAGATATAAGATTTTATGGATTTGTCTCATAAAATGCTTTAATAAATCTATATGTTGCACTCTTGAGCAAAACTTAATAACAGTTATAATTACTTCATCTTTGTGAATTGTAGTATCTTTCCATGATATTGAAATGTGACGAATGGACTCTTTCCAAAAGAGGAGTTGTGTTTGTTGACAAATATCCAGTTTTTTCACTATTCTAGTCTAATAGTTCATATTTATTATTTTCAAAAATTAGAAGCTCTGAACTATAAAAGTTTTAAATTATACTGAATAGCTGGCTTTGACTTTGATTTGATTATGTAAACTGGCTAATTACTAATATATTTTTTCATATTTTTTCTCAATATACATTCATAGCAACCTTATAACAGAGTATAGCAGGCAGGAAAAAGATAACACTCGCTCAGAAAAAATTGGTATATGTTTTTTGACAAAGAGGAAGGAAAATAATTTTATTTAATACTAAGAAGACATAAAATTCTCAGTATAATAATTCTATAAAATACCAAACATGTAAAACATAATTCAAAATTTAAATGAAGATTAATAAATGTAATTAACGTACATTGTTAATTATAAATTATCTTAAAACGACATTTTTTCTTCGATGTTTATGATGTTTTTCAGAGAAAATAAGAGTATTTTCTTGTTTTAAATTTGAAAATTTAACTTAAATATTCAATGTAGAAGTAGGTCATGTAAACGATGTAAGAAATCCACTGGCTATTTGAACAAAAGCCTGTAGGAGATTATTTCGTTTCAAGAAATTTTTTACTTTGGCTTTTCAAAAATGTTATTACTGCTGCAGTTATACTAATGAGATTATTTGCATCAGTTTTTGATATACAAAAATAAGCTTATATATTGATAAGTAGATCAGTCACTATCTGTACTACCTCTGGAATGAAAAACTAATAAACATCTCCCATTTAGATGCTTACATTATGCTTAAATGAGACATTATATATTATACTAGCAAACGTACCCGTCTTTGATGGAATCAAAAATTCTATTATACTTGGTATTCCAAAATATCAATTATAGTATTATACTAATACTACAATTAGAAGTTATAGAATAGTAGAAAATACCATTATTAGTACAGTGCTAAACAAATGCCTCTGCATACAAAGATTAGATTTTAAGTTAGAGATACACAAATCTACAATCAATGTTTCAGCTTTATATGTCTTATGGGGGCAATATTTTGTGGACAAACCGACAGACAGAAATTATTCTAAGGATACATGTGGCTACTCTGAAGTATAAAACGTAAAGAAAACTTGAAATGAGTTAGTTCTAATTAACGTGCTCCCAGTCAAAAGCTAGCACGCAAGCCACTGGGCTACTCTAGTTCCATACCTTACTTTATTACCAGTGTTTATATTACGCAAATATTAAATTAAAAAAAAATATGTTTGTTGTATTTATTTATAATACATTTGCACTACTGTCATCGGCGAGCAAGCAACCTACTGGCTACCCCAGCTAGATCCCTTTACTTTATTACCATTTTTTATATTATCCACATTTTAAATTAAAAAAAATATTTCTTGGTTACATTTATTTATAATACATTTGCACTACTGTCATCGGCGATCACGGAAGCTACTGGGCTACTCTGGTCCCATAACTTACATTATTACCAGTGTATTTATTAAGCAAATATTTAATTAAAAAAAAGTTTATAGTTATATATAATACATAGCAAACGTACCCGTCTTTGACGGAATCAGAAGTTTCGTCATTTTTGGTATTCCAAAATGTCATTAGAAATTATAGAACAGTAGAAAATACCATTATTACTACAGTGTTAAACAAATGCCTCTAAATACACTACATTAGCTGTCTGTCCTTCAGGTTCATGGTAGAAGAAAGAGTTGAAACCTCTCACCCTTGAGCAAGTAAACTACATTTGACCATGTGAGAAAAACTTGGTTTCGCTACCCTGTATTCCTACGTTAGATGAAGTCTCCCTTTGCGACTTAGTTAACGTCACAAAATTCATTGAGTCATTGAAGTCATTGAGTCAGGTCATTGCGAAATAGACTCTGACCGGACTTTGCAATCATTTCAACGTAAACAGACAGTGGCTCGGAATCAATGGTATGTGTGGTATACATACAGACTCCCCAATACCACATCCAGTCATTACGTCCGCCTCTATGGCATATCTGTGTAGAGCACGAACTCAGAGTCATGTCCCGTTGCACAGTTTTGGGGCACTCATGTTTCGTAACATGAAATTGGTTACTGCTACTAAATTGAGATTGGTTCTCCTACTTTAAGTTTTTACTCATGAGCAGGCAGTCCAGGAGAAATAAACTCAGAGTCAAGAAATTCAATTAGATAATGAACTGCTTCTTCATCACTAATCCAATCTCTTTACTGACTTGTAAGTTCTTTCCTCGGTATGATATAGCGTAAGAACTTGTTTGTTGATTTTTCCTGCCTGTTCACATTAAGAGTTGAGAATTGCTCGTTTACAAAACT
Source organism: Hermatobates lingyangjiaoensis (assembly GCA_026182355.1). Classification (NCBI taxonomy): domain Eukaryota; kingdom Metazoa; phylum Arthropoda; class Insecta; order Hemiptera; family Hermatobatidae; genus Hermatobates; species Hermatobates lingyangjiaoensis. The sequence continues at coordinate 1,372,166 of JAPFBL010001935.1, read as the reverse complement.
ATTTATTCTAATGGATAGTACATCCTCAACCCTGGAAAACACCTTTTCAAAGATGTCAAATACGCAATATATTCATATGCTCCAATGAAATTAAAATCAACTAACAATACCTACTTGCCACACCTGTATATTTTCAAAACAAACTTGTCTCTGAAGTTAGGAAAATACGCTTAAAGCCCTATAACTTCATTTCTGTACTGAATTATGAATCTATTTAGAGCCCATATGTTAAGTTAGGCATACACAAATCCAGTGTCAAAGTTTCAGCTCACCATGTCTTATGGTGGCTGAGTTTACTTGTGACAAACGTTTTTGCTTTAAACGTCCATAACTTCACTTCTACGTTGAATTTCCAATCAATTCAGAGCCTATATTTTAAGTTAGACCTACACAAATATACTGTAAATGTTTCAGCTTTATATGTCTTATGGTAGCTGAGTTTACTTGTGACAAAGTTTTGCGGACAAACAGACAAACTGACAAACCGACAAACCGACAAACAGACAAACCGACAAACCCACAGAAATTTTTCTAAGGGTGGATTCGGTTTCTCCAATGTATGAAACGTAAAGAAAACTTGAATTGAGTCAGTTCTAAGCAATGTACAGACAAAATCATTATTTTATTTATATAGATACCTAAAAAAATTGATATTAAGTTTACTTATAGTAAAGTTGAGTGTAAGCCACTCCAGATTTGTTATTTTAATATCTGTTTTTATCATTGAATCTCTGGATATAAACCTACCTAAAATTCCTCATCGGAATGTACAAATGAAACCAAAACGGTTCAGAAAATAAAACTATATACGACGATAAACTTATGAAATGAAGAGGTCCCCGGTAGATGAACGATGTTAAGGAGCCTGAGGTGACGCGGTTAGTACTGGCATGGGTGACACCAGGTGTCATGGCACCCAGTTATTCGACTCAACAATGGTTTAAATTGGTGCTATATCATTAGTGGGTCACATGATCACCTTTTTAAAGCCCAAAAGGCTTTATAATTATAAAAAAAAAGGTAAAGAATATCAATTTTACTCAGCAATAATTACACAATTGTGTAATTACAAAATTATAGAATTACAATTTTTGGAAAATTTCAAAAAATTACGTTCCACACAAAAAAAGTTTTCATATTAAACTTTTTTGTGTAGAGACTTATTTTTTGAAATTCCCCAATATCTGAAAATACCACACTATAACAGATTTCACAAGTAATGAATTAAACCATAATAGTTGATACCATAAAAAGCTGTTTGTAGTATACTAGTAGGCAAGCTGAATAAGAAAGAACAGATGGAAGATAGTAAACTTTTTTGGACATATACCCTTGGAATCAAAATACATAAAATATATATTATATAATTCGATATTGTCATTTTTTTAAATGCAAAATGTTAACCTATTTTTATTATTGAAAAGGAAACAAACAAACACACACACGTACATACAAATTCGCTCTCATTCTAACTCATTCACACAAACTCACTTTCTACTCTCATTAACACTAATAGATACATACACACCTAAATACCTACGCGTACACACACCCACACACTGTGCTGTGGCGACCGTAACACATGGTGGTAACCGTAAAATTGGTTTTGGTGACCGTAACACATGCAATTCAATGAAATCTCGTAATATTTTTTTAATAATTATTTAATCAAATGTGAATAGTTAAAAGCTGACTACATTTTTATACTTAATTATATTTATTAATAGAATTTAAACTCAATTAGAAATGCAATTTGAACACTGCATATAACTTGAACATTAAGTGAATAGATAAAGAGCTCTATATCTGAAACTTGGACAAGTATATTTATAAACATCGGTGCACGTAGTGTTCTGTAAACAGTCTGGTAATCTTGTCAAGTATAAAAAGAACACTTATTAAAATGAGTTTTTTCTTATTAATGACTCATTATTAATGATAGTTAACGACAATAAATAACTAACTATTCTTAATATTTTTAATTGTTTTTGCAAAAAAAATCAATTACAAACATCGATTATTATATTGATTACAGAAGACTTTGATAATGAAGTCAGATAAGCGTGATGAGATTAACACAAATGTCGGACCCGAGACATGGGCTTACTGCTGGATTTCCCGTTTGATACATTCCATGGATTTCCCATCAACATTGTCTGTCTCCTAGGTATGTCAGGCCACTAATGATAGGTAAGTCAATGCTGATAACTATCGTTAAAAGAAAGCTCTCCTCACCCGAGTCCTCCATTCTTGCGATATCAAATTAATTAACCAATTACAGATAACCTTTTATCAAAGTAGTTCTTATTGAACTTCTATCTTTAATTTCTTCAAGTGTATATAAGAAATGTATTTATACTTTGTATTACTCAAAATAATTATAAAACATTACGATATTTTTTTTTAAATTTCCTGTATTACGTAAACTAAAATTATCAGTTTATTTACATTCCTTCATTTTTATAATAATTTTAACATGTATTAATATAAACATTTTCATTTTTAAATGCAATGCTAAAATGTAGCTGTGAATGTGACCCAGCAATAGTTTGCACTCGTACACGTCAAAATAAACTTTATTGCTAAAAATAAATTAATTTCAACTTCAATAGTAGTGTAAATTATTATCAAACTGGCTCTTCATATATCGTTTACAATCGATATAGTCGAAAATCATCAGAAAACTTACATTCAGAAAAAAAACATTTACCTTTCTATATTCCCAGCAAAATCATACAGCAAGACCTTAAATTTCTCATCTGTTCAGAACTTTGCGATAGAACGTTACAAATGATTCCACGGCAGACTATTAACCCACTCCAACCAACTTGCTCATTCTCTTCACTCATCCGTAATACCTTCAAATCCTCGTAGGTATTAGGAAGAAAATGGCCCTGAGAATAGCTCTATTAAACCAGCTGTGAGGGTAACGATGTTACGGAATGCCACCAATGGGTCACCACTTTATAATATATATATATATATATATATATGTATCCCATTATATGTCACCACATTCCCTTTATATATCCCCACTAATTGTAGAACCAAATTACAATCACTTCTTAATACAATTACTTTGTAGCTGATGTTGAAAAAAAACTGGCCGTACATTATTTAATACACAGAAAGAAGAAACTCCTTTTTCTTTTCAATATTCAATGTTTCTTAACTATCTTTTTTCTACACATCCCTTTAAAGACTCTAATGATTCTTGAGAATGACAATAGATGCGGTTGGAGTGAAATGGGAAGTTAAAACTTTGACTCATCTGCGACTACTTAAATCTTAGGTACTTCGACTCCATATCTTGACCAGGAGTTTTCTCCTTTGTCCGTACCCACAAACAATGGAGAAATGACATTAAAGTCGTAATTTCCTATAAAGTGTAACATGAATAAACATATTAAAATGTGTGGTAAGTATTCGGTTTAAAAAATATTATATTGTGATATAAAAATCTTAAGTACTGTGGGAATTTTGTTAGTTATAGCATTCATAAATCGATTTATTAAAGACCATGGCAATTATTACATAGCATATTTATGAAGATTTTTTCTCTAATAGGATTTACAAAGAGATGCTTTTAGTATGGTAAAGACATGTTTTCTTTGAACTAGGCGAAAGAGATTAATAATGTGATTGCAATAGGATATCATACATCAAAAACCAAGGAGCAAATCTTAATAAAAACGTTTCAAAAGATTTTGAAACAAGTTAAAATTAATTTTCAGAAGTGGTGCCAGTTGGGTTAATTTTGATGAACTAATTTGAAATAGAAACAGGTCGTATAATGTATCCTAATCCCCAAACTAAACAAAAAAATAGAAAAAACGAGGAAAGAGATATAATATCAAATAAAAATAAAAAAAGAGTCTTCAAACAGACAATAAATAGACGCTGAGCATTGAAATAAAAGATTTTGGAGTTTCTTCTTTCCAGTTATTAAGTAATGTAGGGTCCATAAGATGATTATATGAATACCATATTCAGGGTGAAATTAAATTATTTAGAAATTTCAATAAATTTCGATTACCAGAAATGGCAGTATACCATTTCAGCTATGAAAACTGAAAACTTAACATGAACTAATTAATAACCTGCTGTACATGTTGGATTTGTTTAATTAACTTAGAATTTTTTATCAGAATTCAGTCAAGCAGAATTATATTTCTAAATGTTAATAAAAGAAATTTGAAGATATTTTAGATTAAATTGACATGAAGAAAGATTTAATTCATAAACCTAAAAAAGCACATTAGTCTGCAGTTCAATAATAGTTGAAATAATAAAATAAATATAAATAAACCCAAAAAATACACACAATTAAAAGATATTTTTTTGTATCCTAATATTTTTAAATTATTAAATTTGTTTGTATGAAATCTTAGATTTTATTGTTATGTAGAAATTTCAGTTTTTACAATCAAGAAAAAAATTTAAAAACTTTTGACTATAGTTAAACATTTTCCAAAAACTATATAGTCCTTCCCTTAACAAAACATTATTTAAATTTTATAACTTGGTTTTTTTGCTACAAACGAGTTGAATGCATACTCACCTACTAACCTACAAATACTATACCATAAAAAACTTTTAAACCACCTTCAACTCTACTATAAATATGTAAACTGCTTATAAAACCTTGAGTGGTCTACACCCAATTTGACATTAAAAATATTTAATTCATTGATACCAATAGGTTTTTGATTTCATTTTAATATGTGGCTATTGTGTAGACGTAATTTCAAGCTCATAGATAACCAATAGTAACATCATTTCTTTAAATGTGGTAATAATCATTTTATCAAAGAAACTTGAAATCATTGATCAATCTGATATGTTATGATTCTTATTAAACCAAGTATCTGAATACCATCCGACTGGTGCGTTCTGTATCGTACTGTGCACCCCATTGGTGTTTCTAAATTCAACTTCAGATTTAATGTTCTTTAATTAACTTCACAATTGTTTTTAGAGAAGAATTCCTTACTTCCACAACTTTTAGCTATCATTTATACAAAAATGTTATCCTCTTCAAGGCGGTTACGTTGCATTCAGATAGATGTGAACAAAGCATCCGCCTCTGTTAGACAGAGAGTCTGCGTTCTTTGTATGATGCTTATTACAGCATCCAAGCAGTTATTATTAACCCAAGCAGTTGTTAAAAAGAAAAGTTCCTCGTAACTATTTTACATATATTTTAAATCTTTCTTAGAAAGATATAGCAATTAAACAAATGTAAGTTCAGTTGGAATGAGCTTTTTAAAATAAATTGAGACCCAGTTGTTCACGCCAACTATTATATGCTGTCTTCTTCATCTATTTATCAATTGCATGGGGTGTATAGTAAAAAAAATATGTTTATTTGAATTTTTTTTGGCTCCAAATTTTACAAAAGAACTCATTCCCCTGTAAATGGACTATCTCCATGGAAAAATTAATATACAACCATCAGCTAAATATTTGTAACAAGAATTATTGCTGTGTAGTCTATTCAGACTTGTACAAAACGGAAAGGCCTATATAGGATACAAAATCTTCAAAAATTTAATAGGACGAAATATTAATTATTTTACCTATATGTTGTCAGATACGAAATTTCACTATACTTGATATATTGTATTGATTCACTAATCATATTTTATTATACTATATTTCACAGGAGGCATGAAAGTGATCACAAATATCACCTAGATTGGAAGCAACTTGTTTAGCTGATTAAATGGGTAGCAATGATATGCTATCAACAGCTCCTTCTACTCGTATATCTAAAAGATCAGTTTCATAGTCCTTAAATATTTTTTTATTTTGTTAAGCCCAATTTATATAACTATTTCTGTTGTTATGTTCTTGTGGTAAATATTTTGTCCCTTCCTGACTATTCCCATTTACCTAAACCTTCTCATCTTACTATAGATAGAATTTAAGGACTTTTATTATAATATTACTTAACAAATATTGTAAGATCAAGAATTTTTCATAGTATAACTATATCTAATAATACATTTTAATTTTATACATTTATCCGAGAAGTGGCTTACGAATAGTATCCGTATTCCAAAATAATGAAAAGCACTTTTCCCGTGTTCCAATATTACACAAAATTAATGGAGTCTTTAAAGACACAATGAATATAAGTCTGACAATCAGATATGTTGAAGGGTACAACATATGGAATGGTTACAGCATTCTTGATTACCATCCTTCACTCTGAAGAGTTCTTCTCTCTGAAGAACATCATAAATTTGTTTGTTTGACGTTTACCTATATACTTTTATGTATTTTATTGTCTTTACATATCATATCAAGTAAAACATCTTTCCTTCAAATTTCTTGAAAAATTCAATTTTAACATTTTACAGGAATTCTATTAGGCTGGATTATGTGTAAAAATTTTTATGAAAAAATGTAAACAAATCCGACAAGTACAGCAAGTAAACCATAAATCAAAGTTGAGTTTTCAATTTATACCTATACTAGCAAACGTACCCCTCTTTGACGGAAACAAACATTCTGTTATACTTGGTATTCCAAAATGCCATTAAAAATTATAGAGTAGTAGAAAATACCATTATTAGTGTAGTGTTAAACCAGTGTTTCCCAAACTTTTTCGAGCGACCGCCCCCTTGGGTCCATAAACTTATACTCAACACTCCTCAATAATAATCAGAATCTTAGACTAAATAACAAACATGTGGTGTTTTCACTTAAATTTAGAAATTATATTGCATGAAATTTTCAATTTATGGAAATAGAATCCCCACTCCTTTTTTCATTAGAGCCCCCCGATATCAAAGCACGTCCCCCAGGGGGGCAGTACCGCCCACTTTGGGAAACACTTTGTTAAACAAATGCTTCTGTATACACTACATGAGCTGTCTGTCCTTCACGTTTATGGAGGAACAAACAGTTGGACTTCTGACTATTGACCAAGTAAACTACAGTTGACCATGTGAGAAAAACTTAGTCTCGCTAACTTGAATTCCTACGTTAGATAAAGTTTCCCCTTGCAACTTAGTTAACGTCATTGCAAAATAGACTCTGATGGGACCTTGCAATCGTTTCAACGGAAACAGATAGTGACTCGGAATCAATGGTATGCGTGGTATACACACGGACTCCTTAATACCACACCCAGTCATGATTTCCGCCTCTATGGCATATCTGTTCAGAGCACGAACTCATTGTCGTGTCCCGTTGCTCAGTTCTGGGGCACTCATGTTTCGTAACATGAAATTTGTTACTACTACTAAATTGCAGTATGATTGGTGCTCTCACTTTAAGTTTTTACTTATGAGCAGACAGTCTAGGAGAATCAAATTCAGAGTCAAGAAATTCAGTTGGATAATGAACTGCTTCCTCATCACAAATCACTCTCTTTACTGACTTGTAAGTTTTTTCCTCGGTATGATATAGCGTAAGAACTTCTTTGTTGATTTTTCCTACCTGTTCATATTAAGGGCTGAGAATTGCTCGTTCACAAAGCTATTTATTCTTAATAGATAGTACATCCTCAACTCTGGGAAACACCTTTTCAATTATGTCAAATACGCAATATATTCATATGCTCGAATGAAATTAAAATTAACTAACAATACCTACTTGCCACACCGGTGTATTTTCAAAACAAACCTGTCTGTGAAGTTAGCAAAATACAGCTTAAAGCCCCATAACTTCGCTTCTGTAGTGAATTATCAATCTATTTAAAGCCTATATTTTATGTTAGACATACACAAATCTACTGTCAAAGTTTCAGCTTGATATGTCTTATGGTGGCTGAGTTTACTTGTGACAAAATTTTGCGGACAAACCGACAAATCGACAAATTTTTCTAAGGGTGGATTCGGCTTCTCCAATGTATGAAACGTAAAGAAAACTTGAAATGAGTCAGTTCTAAGCAATGTACAGACAAAATCATTCTTTTATGTATATAGATACCCATAAACCCATACCCACATTTATTGTATCCTTATTGTGTTTAAGAACCCAATTATTTTTTTGTAATATTGAATTATAACTTTGTTGTTGTTTATAATAGAAATGCTATTAATTTTATGCTTTTGTCCGATGATACAATAAACTTACAAGTTTGTATTAGGTATTGTAGAACTACGAATATTTCATTAATTTCAATATTCAAAGTGCGATATGACACTAAGAAGTTTAACTTTCGGAATTTATGGATAGATTCATATTTACATGTATATATGTAGATACATTTTGTCAGGACAAAAAGGACAACGAATGAGCATAACGGAAGAAATAGAAATATGCAAGCATAAAATGACGGACAATATAATTTTAACCAAACCTTTAATAAAATTTAAAAGATTTACAAAGAACTTGAAATAGGCGATGAGATGAAAAATAAAAGAAAAACAATTAATAATTAAATAAACATATGAATAAAAATCTGGAGTGGCCTACACTCAACTTTACTATAAGTAAACATAATATCATACTTCTTGGATATATAATAAATAATGTTTCATTTAGGTATAATATAAATGTCTAAATGAGGTATGTTTATTAGTTTTAAAAATGTTTTTGTTTTAAAATTATGAATACATTTTTGTTTTATTGCATTGCAACCTCAAAAATAATGCCGAAATTTCAAAACTCTAGAGTTAGCAGTTTAGGAGAGAAAAATGTTTTCTAAAAAACGGTTTTTGGCAAAAAAAGTGACTTTCCCATCATGCATAATTCTTCCCAAACAATAGGGATCATCTACACTATAGGGCTTATTTTCTCGTAAAATATCAACTTGATCCATCAAAGATTCTGGACCGTAGCGTGGTAACAAGCAATGCTAACACACTCACCCACCCACACACACACACACACATACAGACATCATCATAAAAACATCATAAAACGACTTTTGGGACCTCAAAACGTGTAATTCTGTCAAAATCTCGTGATCGAATTTTTTCACGATCACTATACTTTACTTATAGTAAAGTAAAAAGTGAACTATATAGACAACATAGATTTCACAATCTAGTTAGCAGTGTAGGTAGGTGATCAGGAAAACGAAATACGAAATCAGTTGCTCTTGAAGATGGGAAACAGTAGGAACTGAACCGGTCAAGCTCACCAGAGATTATACGAAGTATGACGGATACTATTACTAACCTCAGTGAAACTAACCCTCTAAATTAACTTCTAAAAACTTCGGTTAACAAAATAAAAAACGCCTTAAGTCTGAAAGGAGTCACTCTGGGCTACTTCTTAGATATTGAAAGAGCTTTCAATAATATGATTTAGAATGCAGTGAATCAGAAGTAATATATAGATACTTTCATCCAATAACTGTTCTGAGAAACAATCAGCCTACCGATATCGTAAGAATAATAAGTGTAACTACAATTGAAATTGTGACCACTAGAGGCTGCCCAAAAGGAGGTGTGCTATCGTCTCTAAATATAGTATAAGAGGTCATTAGAATGAATAGCCCCTGAGATATTCGAAATAAACACTTTAAATTGGCAAAAGATGATTATGAATAAAGGCCTGGGTATAGCAAGAAATACTCATTCATTACTCAAGAAGGAAACAAATAGGTGTCTACATTGGGAGTCCTAAATTTGTCCTAACTCAAGTGTATTTAGAGTAGGGGTCATAAACGAGTACCTGACATCGTAGAGTCTCCGGACTGACGTTTAATTTAACGTCATCACCGAGAGATGAGGTGATCAGATTTATTCAATTCCTAAGTGAATAAATCGAGAGCCAGGGAGGGTATCAAACCCTGGACCTGCCAGTTCAGAGACGAGTATATTGCCACTAAGCTAACCTGGCTCCCTGACTATAAGCCGATAGTTTATTACATATTCGCGGAAAAGACATTAAAATAAGACCCAAACTCAATTGATTGTAAACTCTCAAACTAACAAACAAACAAAATTATTTTTTTTTTCGTTTATTTGGTTCTTCGACACAAGCAATCGAAAGGCGTTTAATTTTGCTAACATTCTATTGATATTATTGTGATTTCATATATTGCAGAGACACATCCGATTTTTGAGTTACTAAATATGTAAGTGTAGTAATTTTCATCGCAAATAAACAAAGAATACTTATAAGAAAATGGTTTAAAATAAACCTGATATCATCTGAAGCGTGTGGTTCATTTGTACCTGGGTATAATCATATTAAACTTATAAACATTATATTTTCTTATAGCAGATGCAGTTATATATTGATAATAATAATGTACTACATTATTTAATTCATATTTGTTGTCAATATATAAAAACTAGAAAAAAGATTCTAAAGTGTACAGTAGTCATAGTTTGTTTCTTTAACCACTTATCGTTGCTACAGATAACACTACCCACTGGAGTTTAAGTTTAGTAAGCTGAATTGTCTTTGTTATTATTACGTTGCTTTTGTGACCATTTCTCCTCAAACAAGAGCAGTCATTATAGCCCAGTGACAACAAACCTTAATACATTATTGACAATCATCGCCCTAACTAACAATAATGATAAGTAATGGTGGCCCACTACGTCAGTTCATGTTTGAGCTCAATTAACACCCAACATAACTAAGTCAATGCCACCAAATTACACAAATTACTGACCAATATATGTTCACACTCGGCTTTCCCATTCCTCCGCCATTCTATCGTGGATTCCCTTATTTAACTTGCCCTATAAATAGATCACTATCGTATTTCCTTGTTATTTCCGTACAAGTGAATAATAAAGAGGTATGTTGAAAATTTCCCAAAGTATTTATTTCCCAGTTATTCAATTTGCAATTTATGTACAATTCGCAGATATTTTATTGCAAAATTGTAAAATTACCGGGGAACCCAATTCTTTAACTAACATAATTTATAGTACAAATTTCTTCTTCCTCTTCCTGTTTCTTTTTTTTTTGTAACTCTTCACTAGAATGAATAAAAACTTATGATGTGGTAAATACTTCAACAAAATTACAAGTTCCTTAGAAAAGAATAATTTTAAGCAGCACATAAAATGAGCTAAACTAAAAAAAACTATCCTTGAGTTCTTAATGATTTCCATATTAAAGTAGTATCTCACTGTCCAAATTAATGTAAGTACAAACAATTTTGAGCAGAGAGACTTTGATAAATTGTCATTAAATATTAAAGTAAAGGTTGATCATAATGGTTAGAGCAACATCAAAGTATTGCTGTGTAAAAACCAAAGGTTCAAAATGGGTGATCCAGTAGATCAAATTAAAAGATCTTAAGTTTGACCAAAAAATAGAAAAATCTAACTGTATCTTTATACTGATTAAGTCAGGTTTATCTTCACAAAATATACTTTTGATCTACGTTTAGAGTTTTTTGTTTAAGAGAAAACTTATATACTTTTATTTCCTTAAAATCATAAAGTAGATTGAGGTGCAGGTTTCATTTTATTTTCTGGGTGATATTATATGTACTTTGACTGAAAGTATAACCACTGACGACTCAACACACTTTCAAAGTTAACCACGGCATCAGAACTGAAACTTTGAACTTCATTAATTCACTTTAACCATATTATAATTATTATGATAATATATTTCTCTTGTTATAATGTTTTACCATTCCACTTAGTACTACTTTAATAAATATTAAAGTAAAATATCAACAAGTATTATTAAGGTATCTCTGTGCAAATACGTGCTTAGAAGAAATGTTTCCCAAGTAATGTTAAACCTTTCATCTTGTGTACAAATTTTGGTTCCAAGTATACAATGCTTCTGCTTAAATTGTATGAATTCAGCATAATGTCTGTTAATTATATCCTGAAACCTTAATGTCAGTATATTATTTCATTAAAACAGTGTAATATTTATATATCTCTTATATATAATTCATCAGTTAGAACAGATTAATAAAATATTAAATCCTGAAATAAGAAAACAACATTTACCATAATTTTCAAGACGTATGAAATAACAACTTATCACAGGAATAAGATGTTATCAGAAACTAGAAGTTGGCTATAAATAAAGGACTTATCAAAATCATTGACAATCAAATTACTTAATTGATATGTTTTAACGCAACTATCACCATTTCAACTATTTAAGGAATATTTAGCCATAGTTAGAACACTTGAAGTATTGACAGCCAACAAGCATGATTAACAAACACTCACTGGTGTCATAATATTTATTGATATATTATTATTGTTACATTATTATTATTATTATAATTATGTATAGAGACATATTATTGATATAATAACTCTATAAATGGCATGCAATGAAGTAAAATGCAGTTCGTGATGTATTACCATTCAATATTACAAATTTCATTTGGCTTTGATTTTTGAGTATATTTTTACTCTTATTTTACTTTTTATTTATTTTACAGTTTAATGAAGTCAATGGTTAAGTAATTTATTGATCCTGTTTATCTTTAAATTAAATTACTTCAATTCATTACTGTCGTGAAAATATTTTTAAATATAAATTATTCCTAACAAATTACTTATTTAGACAGTTAAAATTGTTTATAAATTAAGTTAACTATTTTGACAATGACTAAAAATGTAACTTGAGATTGTCTTTTTTAGTTGTATGTGACCCCTTACAATATTCCAGATCAAATGTAATTTTTAGCGTTGTTCCTGTCTAACGATCAGTCTTTGCTAGTCAGCTATTCGGTGCCATGCCATCGAGTCAGCTTCGCCAGCTCCTCTCTGGTGTCGCCGAGTGGCCTCAGGTCTGCCAGTCCCCCTCAGTCAGAAAGTGTTTTGTCATCCTGTCATCACTAGCCATCATTATCTTTAAGACACTGACTAGGACTACTGGCCAAGCTCTAGCTGAAAATCTTCGTCCAGCATTAAATTCCATATTGTGTTTTGTGCGTTGATTTTTAAATCACGTGTTTTGCATCTATACAAACATAGATTATATATTTGTATATATATATATATATATATATCCTCTTCCTATAGTAACAAAGTCATCTGTATATCCTTGCTGTACCATGCCCATCTGTATCATAACTTTGATTATTTAGATTATCTGGTACGTCATAAACTATTAATGGCCATAACAAGAGTGGCACTCCAGGCACCTCCTGAGGAGTTCCTTTAGCGGTCACTATTTTAGTTAAATACATGCATATTGTTAGTTCGACAGAGGTTAGTAAATAAGATATTATTATCAAACATCAAACCTTGTCTATCGCTGGTGAAGTCACCCGACCGGTTTCGCAATGGTACATCATCAATGGGACTAATGTAACCTTCCAAAATCACGGATATAAATATAATAATTATATCCGTGATTTTGGAAGGTTACATTAGTCCCATTGATGATGCAGCCATTGCGAAACCGGTCGGGCGACTTCACCAGCGATAGACGAGATATGACGGTTGATAATAATATCTTACTATTTTAATTGTGACAGATCCTATACTTACATTAGTTACCATTCTATAAACTCTGGATTATTACTTGTGTACAAATATTAGGGTTGATTTAGTGGATTAGAAGGAAGTACTCTAAAATGTCTTTCCAAATCAAAGAAGTAGCAATGTAAATGGGGGTGTGTATCTAAAATGTTGTGAACACACAACAATGACCCATGTTTCATGGGTCAAATATAAATTATTCCCATAAATGTCCCTTTTTAGAATATGGTGCACAGTTGTTGGGCATTATTCTGTCATGAAAAAATCTTCTTTTTTTGCCAATGTGTGATTTTTTCAAAAAGGTTTTTCCCTGAACTAATAATTCTAGAATACAGCAGTTTTGAAATTATTGTAAAACTAGCAATTGCGTTAATGGAAAAAATCAGATTTTTTTTTAATTTAAAACTTTAGAATTGCAATAAAGTAAAAAATTTTAGTTTATGATTGAATATGAAAGCTTATGAACACTATACTGGGCACATCGTCTAACGGATAGTAAAATAGCAACCGAAAGTACCTGATTATAGAACCTCCCGACCCACATACTATCAAGTCATAATTATATTTGATGAAAAATGCAATATATTAATTTTTGGAATCCATATAACATTTTTTTCTCTAAACGACTAATTAGCGAAAATGAAATTTAATCCAATAAATCTATGTGTAATTAGTATGTTACAAAAAAATGTCAATAAACTTTGATTACTCCAAAAGACAATATAACTCTGAAAACTCTAAACTTCTTTTTAGATTTGTTTACACGGACTTGAAAATGTTTCGTCACAATCGAGTCAAATGGAAGTATTATTTAATGAATAAAAAAATGTGAAGGTATCTTCGAATATTAATATGATATGTAAGAAGAATAGAATCCTTATAACCATGAAAGCAAACACAAATGATATACTTTTATGGTGTTTTCTAGCATGTGATGTTATTATGGACACTATGAAAGTGTTGCAACAATCTACATAATCAACCTTTTAATGTATCTCAATATCAGATATGTATTTAAGAACTGCATTGTTATTGGGTACATTAAAACATTGTAAAGATATTTGTATAATTCATGATAAAACCCCAAAAAGTTGAAGACACTTCTCCAGTGATTGAAGAAACTTGAATTACAATTTCACATTAGAGACTGTCTTTCTATGAATATTCTACGAACCTACAATACTGAAAGAGTAATATTACACTAAAATTAACAACTCAAATATTCCATCTGCAGTAACATGTCAGGTTGTTCCCAAAACTATGATTCCAATTTTGTTATAATTGATAAATTTAATATAATCATATTAAAACAAATGAAGTCATTAAGTTACTAATCTAGAAGTGTGACAATATTTTACCACAGGGTTTGAAATTCTTCCAACATTTTGAAAATGAAACCAAAAATAACTTTATTGCAAACGAGTTTTTATTACGCTTGCCTATGGTAAAGAAATTATAGGCTACTCCAGAGATTTCAATGTTTCCTCTCTTAATTTTTTTGTCATGTCATTGTCAATTATTACATCAAATGTAATCACTGATGTAGCAAGAGTAACGACAAATAGTTCCTTGTAGAAGTTCTTTTTTGTGTAATATTTCTTCTTCAAATATCCACATGACTGTTATTTTATTCATTCAGCATACATGTTAACAGAATACTGAATACGAAATTCATTATTCATGAATTAATTATTCATGAAAATTAAGGGTTAGAATTAGTACCATGAGATATAAAGTTCGATATTGTACCTTTTTTCAAGGCTCAATGATACTCCTAGGACAATAAAATTCTTCACCAATAACCATAACAATAACGATATATTTGAGAAACGCCTTTAAGACTGTCAAAATGTTGGGCTTGTGGAGTGTAACATTTTTTATGGACATCTAACTAGTATGAGCAGTCAGCCAACATCAAAAATGGCTCCAGGTTCCCTAAAAACTTATACATCTGTCAGCATTCCAAAAGACACTTTTGTCAATATTACTAACACAACATGTAGCAACCAACCAAAAATATCATAATACCATACAACATGAGTATATACTATACCATAACGTACTTTTATTAAAAAATTACAATGAGACATCCTATGCTTTTACAATAATTTGTTTGATTATTTACTAAAAAACGGTACGTTTCAGAAAAGAGCTATCTTATGCTTCTGTCTAAGAACACATGCAATAATGTGGAGTCGAATGAAATTTATACAACTGCATAATATATGCTTCAATGGTATTAAAACTGTATAATATTTATATAACAAATTAACTCTTAATAATAAGAATAATTGTTCATTCAGACATATTTTCAAGTTCAATAAATCTATTTGTCTCAGTAGAATAAACAGTTTTGAAGTAAACAAACCAATAATATTTTCATAATTATAGGGCTATATTGCTTAACCAGTAGTACAGAAATCTTGACACGTTTATTGTAATACTCTCTCTGTCCTCAATGCTGCGTTTAGCATTTACTATTACTTTGACAACAATTAAGAAAAAAAATTATTTTAAATTAGCAAAGTGTACCTCCTTCAAAGTATCATCAGCTAAAAACTTTTTAAAATTAAAACGTTTAAGTTAATATTTTTTAAAAGAAAATGTTTACATTTTCATGTAAATCTGGGATTTTTCTTATCGCTAAATTGTTATTTGAAAAATAATTATATTTGAACTTTCTGGTAAACAATAATTCCAGCAATTAATCTGAATTACTATTTCACGAGAAAAAGCTAGTAACATTGAGATAATAGGCAAAATAGTTACTTTGCTTTGATAATATATTGCCCAAAAGCTACATAAAACAACATATATTTTAACTTTATTACTTTACTATAAGTAAAGTATAGTGATCGTGAAAAAATTCGATCTCGAGATTTTGACGGAATTACATGTTTTGAGGTCCCAGAAGTCGTTTTATGAAGTTTTTACGATGATGTCTTGTCTGTGTGGGGGTGGGTGGTGGGTGGGTGCGTGGGTGGGTGCGGGTGGGTGCGTGTGTTAGCATTGCTTGTTACCACGCTACGGTCCAGAATCTTTGATGGATCAAGTTGACATTTTACACAAAAATAGGCCCCATAAAGACGAAGATCCCTATTGTTTGGGAAGAATTATGCATGATGTAAAAGTCACTTTTTTTGCCAAAAACCGTTTTTTTTAAAACATTTATTTCTCCTATACTGATAACCCTAGAGTTTTGAAATGTTGACATTATCTTTGAGGTTACAAATGCAACAAACGAAAAATATATTCAGAATTTTAAATCAAAAGGAAATATTTTTTTTTCAATAAAATGTAAAAATTTTGACTTATAATTCAATCTCAAACCTTGTGAGAGCGATACAAGCCATACTGTTTGACAGACAAGAATGAAACTATGCCTATAAATAGAACACTATATGGAGAATGAGTTGAGATATTTTTTTCTAAAATTACATTCGCTAAAGGGGCGTTACAGTACGATTTGTTGTGTTTTCAGAAAATTTTTTTTTGACGCTAAAGGGCTCATTAAAAAATAATGAAAATTTTACCAAAAATGGAACAAACAATTAGCAATTCATAAAAAAAAATCATGATGTTTCAATTATGGAAAAGAGCAATAACGCTATAAAAACTGTTTGTTTATCTTAGACTAAGAGATCACCTGCTATACTTGTCGAATTTTTTATATTTTTTTTTCATTGTTTACATTGACTTAGAATTTTTTTGAGCGATTCCACTGAGATAAAATTGATATTTATAAAGGAACAATTTAAATTGTTTATTGACTTATATGAGATGTAAGAGGAATAATATTGTGCAGGAAAATGATAACACACACTCAGAAAAAATTCGTATATATGTTATTTGATAAAGGGGAAGGAAAATGATCTTATTAAATACTAAGAAGCCATAAAATTCAAAGTATAATAATTCTGTAAAAAACCAAAAATGTAAAAGATAATTCAAAATTGAAATCTTTCGTTTAGAGATTTATAAATGTAATTATCGTACATCTTTAATTATATCACCTTAAAACAACATTTTTTTAGCTGTTTATGATCTTTTTCAGGGAAAAAAAGGGTATTTTTCTGTTTTAAATTTGAAAATTTTACTTTAATATTCAATGTAGAAGGATGTCAAGTAACGATGTAAGAAATCAACTGGCTATTTGAACAAAAGCTATGTTCTCTTGTAGGAGAATATTTCGTTTCTAGAAATGTTCACATGGGTTTTTCAAAAATGTTATTACTGCTGTAGTTATACTAATGAAATTATTTGCAGCAGCTGTGTGATATACAAAAATAAGCTTATATATTGATATGTCCTTCAATCACTATCTGTACTACCTCAGGAATGAAAGACTAATAATCATATCCCATTTAGATGTTTACATTATGCCTAAAAGAGACGTTATATATTACATATTCATGAAATTTGATATTAAGTTACTTATAGTAAAGTTGAGTGTAGGCCACTCCAGATTTTTTTTAGATGTAATATTGATTTGACTCGGTTTAAGATGGAGCGAGCCCATCAATTTGTAACTAAACTCATACAGACCCACACCCAGACATACTTAACCACCCCCCACCCACATACACCCCCCCCCCCCCCCAGACATACTCAACCACCCACCCACCCTCATACACAATACAATTAAATTCAGACGTCAAAAAAAAAATTCAAAAATGTACTCAGGTAACTTCAAAACTAGTATATTTCAAATCACATATTTTCATTATTACTAACTTTACTTATAGTAAATATAAAATATCCTTTTTACCTTACTATATATAGAGTATAGTGTTTATGAAAAATTTGGGTACCAAGATTTTAACAGGTTTAATGTTTTTACGTCTCGAAAGTATATTGTTAACATTTTTTCGATATATATATATATATATATATATATATATATATATATATATGTTGGTATAAATAGGCAGCAGATCCTCTTTTAAACAGGTATCATTAAAATTAACCGCAGTCTCGGCATTCACGATCTTAAGACTGAGAGATTCGATCCTACGAATTAACCTTCTGCTAACAGGGTTCAACTGGAAAAGGATTGGCCAAGTGACATGTTAAATTAAAATCGATGACTCATGCTTAGTCATTGCTATTAATAGATTAAAAGCGATGACTCATGCTTAGTCATTGCTATTAATAGATTAAAAGGATTAGTACAGGTTAATATAAAGAGAAGGTCAAAGGTGAATAATGAACAAGAAACAAGCGGTTAGAATAAAAGAGTTGAAAGGTCAACGGTATAACTGGATTAATAGAGAATAAATAGATTAAGAATATTAAAGTAAATGAAGGATAAAATATTATTAAAGGACAAGAAAATGTATTAAAATAAGAGAGTTAAATGAAAGTAAGAATTAATAGGGAAGGTATAATTAGAAATAAAGAAAAGAACAATAAAGATAAGAATAAAAGAGTTAAGAGGTAAATAGTGTAAATAGATTAATAGGTAATACATAGATTAATAAAGATTAAATTAATAATAATAATAATAATAATAATAATGTTAATAATAATTAATAATAATAATAATTAAGATTAATAGTAAACTAGAAAAGATATATTAAATAAAGAGTTGAAAGAGAGTAAGAATTAATAGGGAAGGTATAGTTAGTTAGAAATAAAGAAAAGAATAATAATAATAAATATAAGAAAAGAAAACGTATTGATTGCGCAAGCTTTCGACATCACAGACGTCATCAACGGGCGAAGTTGTTCTTAGGAGATCCAGGACGCAAACGGCGTAGGGAAGGGAAAGCAAGCAAGTGGTGGGGGTAAAGTATATATATATATATATATATATATATATTTCCTTTTCTTTTCTTTTCACTTTTCTTCTTTTCTTTTCATTTCTTTCCACCTATTTATAGTTTTACCCAACCAGTACTGCTTATCTGAATTTCTGTTTATATCTTCTCCTAATTCTATACTTTAAGACCGGGTACGGTTGACAGCACTGGCGTTGCCGGGTTGGTTACTTGCCGTTGCGTCTACAACGTGCTTGGTCTCCCATTCTCTTTTCTCCTGAAGACGGATTACCCGAAAATTTGAGTCTGTAATTGTGTTTCCCTACTTTGTGTGTTGCTCTTTGTTAATCTCGAACTCGTATATATATATATATATATATATATATATTGTGTGTGTGTGTGTGTGTGTGTGTGTGTGTGTGTGTGTGTGTGTGTGTGTGTGAGTGTGTGCGTGTGAGTGAGTGTGTGTGTGTGTGCGTGAGTGTGTGCGTGTGAGTGTGTGTGTTGTGTGTGTGTGCGTGTGAGTGAGAGAGTGTGTGGTGTGTGTGTATGACAGTGTTGTATAACAAAATTTGATGAATTCGCTACAGTCCACATTGTTAGATAGATTGTATTAATATTTTATATAAAAATGGGCTATATAGTGCAGATGCACCGTAGTGTTCTTTGTCTTTTTTTGAGTAATATGAGTTTTTAAACAACACTGTTTTCCCCCTAAACTATTAATCCTAGCTTCTTAAAGCTTTGCCATAATTATGGTAATCTGCAAAGCAAAAGAAAAAAATTTCAAATTATTCAAAACAAATCTCTATATATAAAGTTCGTGAGTTTGTTTGTTTGTTTGTTCACCCATGTCCCGTGAAGATAGATATCTGAAATTAAATATATATTATTTATTACCTTAATAATATCAAATAAAAGAAAATTATCACTGTCTGAACACTGTCAGATAAAATACGAATGTTCTAAGCTATTATTATAAAGACACATTCCTTCCATTAATGTTATTTTATGTTGGGGGAATAAATTGAATATTTCAATTTACAAGTTGTTTGTTTTAAATATATTTCATTGTGTATATAACTTGAAATGATGTTTTATTTATTTATATGATAAAATAAATGATTTTTTCTTTTTAATGATTTTTATTTTGCTAAATATACTTACTGTGTATATCTTGAATCAAGTTAAGAATACTATATCAAAAGCTTGGGCCATGTAAGAATCTGTTTCTGCGCCTTAATAACAAGAAACAACAATTAAAACAATTGATTTGCAGTCAATCATGTTCAGTGAATTAATTTCAATAACTATTATTGTAATTTCTGAGGGACACAGGGGGTCACGGGTAGTCTAGTAAAAAGATATTTTTTTAAGAATATGTAAATATTTTGACTTTTGATTATATCTGAAGCCTGTGAGGAGGATACAAGCAATACTATTTGACGGATAAGAATAAAATTACATCTCAAAATATCTTTTTACATGGGAATGAGTTGAGTGGTTTTTATCAAAATTCATCTTGGATAATGAATCACCTACTGTGTTTGTGGGATTTGTATGTGCGAACGAGCAGGGAGAACCAATCACTGTCTATGTTAGCTGCAGGTTTAAAGACATTTATATCAAAAATGAATAATTTTCTCTTTATTTGCTAAGATGAAAGGACTTCTATGGGAAATAAAATCAATAAACTAATAGCATGAAACTTAAATAGTTTGACCTATATATTAGTTAGATACAAGGCCCTAAACATATTATTTTAGAGGGGATGTCAAAGTACTAAACTAAACTAAAATGATCACATGGCTTGAATGCTTTGTGATCTCAATAAAAAGACTCCAGTATGATAAACTATAGGGTCATTAATTAGTAATAGAAACAGTATAAATAATTTGTTTTCGTCTGAGTACATGGAAATAAGGGAAGACCTGGGAATGTGTTATTAAACAACTTGGAAGTGATTGGAATAATACAAATATACAGCATCCTCAAAGATTTGTTTACTATACACGTAAGTGTTCACTTACACTTACACACATGTAAGTGTAAGTGAAATTTATTTGGAAATATATAAGTTGTTTTACATGTTCTGTATTCTTGAAATGTATTTTACGTTACAGGTTGGGTGTCACTACTAAAGATTTCACAATTTGAGTAATATCACTGACAGTCGTACAGTTATTGGTGTTATATAATTATAGACCCATTGTATTATTTATTTTATACTCTATATCATTATTACTCTCTTGGTTTTTGGTAATATAGATGATATTATATTAGATGCAGAAGATGTCAAGTCCCATTAGTGGTCCATTTTCAGTATTTGCTATAATGGTATTTGCATTTTCGTTCAAAATGGCAAAATAGGTATATTACATTAAGGGAATTTCAAAAATTACGTCTCCACATAAAAGAGGTATACTTAAAAACTAACAATGCGTTTCGAACACTAAGTGTTCTTTTCAGGTTTACATCTAAAAAAACATGCATATATTACATTGAGGGAGTTTCAAAAATTACGTCTCCACACAAAAAAACTTTACGTCAAAACTAACAACGCGTTTCGAACACTAAGTGTTCTTTTCAGGTTTACATTTAAAAAAACATGCACATCATGTATGTGTCTTCATCAGGTAGAAAGATGTACGGAAGGACTAGTACACGCTTGTCTTCAGAGTGACATATTTTTCCACTCGATGACACCCTACCTTAGTAGAAATATTGTAGCAAAATTTTTTGATCTTTTGTATGTGTTTTTTTCCTATAAATTTAGTTAATGTATATAGAAATAACTTCACCAGAGAGGTCAAAGGTTGGTCAAATACTGCAAAAATGGAATAGAATCATCAGTGCTGAGCAAAACATATCTAAATATACGTCAACAGACAACTCATTCAAAGTTATTAGAAATAAAATTTCTATGATCACAACTATAATATACTTTTAATACGAGTACATATATATTCAATTTCATTAAGAACTGTCAAATGGTGGGACTTTTAAGGATTTGGTTTTAATATCAGCATAAAATATCAAAATGGTCCTCAAATTGTTTAAATCCGTCGAAATATTAAAATCAATTTTGATGCCATTAATAACTCACTTACATTGGTTCATAGACAAACATTAACAGATAGTTAATATATTATATATATGTTTATATTATTATTTATATTATAATATTATTATTATTTATATTATATTATATTATTTATATTATTATATGTTATATATTAACATAGTTAACAGATTTCTGATGTTAACTTACTTCTGCTTTAAAGCCTTCAAAAGTGGCACATGTTTGCCCACCTCTAACCACCTCTAACCACCCTTAAGGTACATTCCGATCCTGATCACAATTTTTACTCAATTTGGGGAGCATGCAGCAACATCGAGCATTACTCTTCGTCTAATAAAAAATCTTCGGCATATACTGGTATGTTATATAGAGTCTCACTTGGCCCATATATCCCATTCGCCAATTGCCCGGCAATCTCAGCCCCCTTGTTTTCAAAAAGTTCATATCAAACAATATGAAAATATTATTAAAAATCCTTTTATATTTGTGTAATGAGTATATATACGAGTATGCTATTAAACCTTACATGGATTATAATTATAGTAGAGTTTTACAAAATAAATGACAATTGAAACATTTTTTTTTAGATTTATGACTACATTAAATCTCAAATCGGACTTTAGATAAATTAAATCTAAAAAAAATTTAATAGTTTCTTTAATTTATTATTAAAAGGCCAAAACCTATAATTGCTTTAGTCGCCCTGTAAACTTAATATGGTTACAATTCAGTCCTGAGAAGCCCGAATTCCCTCCTGGGAGTAAGTCACCCCCATTGAGAACCTCTGATGTAGAATATTCAATAGGTCATCAACAACTAACCACTGTAATAGGAGGGATAACACTCTTCCCTAATAATATCTTTTTAGTGTTCACAACTTAAGTTGTGGTACATCCAATAATTGCACTAGTTATTCTTTTATAATATTACTTCAATCCATTTCATAGTTTATGGATTAATTCACTTACATATTAGTGCAGTTCATTTTTTTGAAAGGCGTCTATCATGCAGGCAGCTCCTTGTGCATTCAAGAATTAAGCCAAAGTAATTCCTTTAAGACTTCAACATTTTGTTAATCATAATATCTAAGGTTATCACTTATGAACATTCTTATTTCCCTAAAATCCTCATAAAACTATGCATAGAACATTTAATATTTTAAATGTAATATTAGTTATTCAATATTTTAAAGTTATGAAATGTAAGCAAGATAATACCTAATAAATGTTATGCTTGCTCAATCAACTGACATCTATCATAAATAATAGTAGTCATATTATCATAAGCAACGTCGAAGTTCCTTACCATACTCCAACATACCCAAAACATTGAAGTCACTAAAAACACTAAGAACGTATGTCCGATATTATTTAAGTTAAAGGGTACCACACATAGAATGTTCGCAACTCATTCGATAGACAACTATCCTCTACATTGGAAGGCGTCATATATTATATAATTGATTTTTGTTTATTTTTATAGTTATCAAAATTTTATTGCTTTACAATTTATAACTTCTTAAAATATATTCAAATTTCTTTTGTTAGACTTCAGGAAAAGATATATGATGACTGGATTTTGTTAAAAAATTCTAATCAATGTAAACAAATTAGACAACTATAGCAGGTACTCTGTTATTTAGAATAGCTAATATTCTAAATAATTAATTAATTATTTAGAGTATTAGCCTAAACTTTCCATTATGCGAATATTATGTGAATTTCTATTAGTCAATGTTTTTTATAGCTTTAATGCTTTACTTTTATTGAACTTTCTTAAAACTTTTTTTGTGGATTACTTATTTTTTGTTGTTGTTTTAGGCAAGATTTCAGTTTTCAACAATCAGCACTTTAGCATTAAAAAAATTCTTAGGTAATAAAATGCCTATTTCCATCATGAAGTTTTAAGAAAAAGATATTCAGCTCATCACCTCGAAATGTGCTCTTTTTAGGTATATTACTATCATGCATAGAACTGGGTGACCCTTAACGAACCCGCAAACTTTCATAATGTAGAAAAACAAGCTCGCATTGTATAGCGAAACTAACGTTTTTATTTATTCAAAAATTTTGAAGTTTTTTTCAGATAATGCTATTATCAAATCCATTACAATATTCGAGTTTCAACCCTCCAGAGTTTGTAGTTTAGGAGAAAAAAATGTCTAAAAGCGTATTTTAGCCAAAAAATGACTTTTTATCAGGCAATATTGCTGTAAAACAAGAGGTCACATTTTCATTATAAACCCATTTTTGCGTAAAATGTGAATTGCATACATGAAACGGTGTGAATTTCACTCCTCAACCATACGCATACACGCACAGAGACATCATCTAAAACATTAAAAATGAACTTTCATGACCTCAAAACATGTAAATGCGTCAAATCTTGACGTATTTCACATGAATATTACACTTTACTTACAGTAAAGAAAAAATGCAGAGATGACGGTATGCACTTGACAATGGCAAACTAAATAATAAAAGAATATAAGTTAGTAAATAATAAAAATGTAATAATATATGCACATCATGCACATATACACATCATGCACATATACACATCATGGACATATGCACATCATGCACATATGCACTTATGAAATAAAATCTAAGTACCACGGGTATGGGCAACACTTATTTTGAAATTATAAAACCTGTAACGAGTGATCGTGATCAGTTCTGTTTGGAGATGGACAACCATTACAACTCCTATTCTACTATACGAGGACGGTATTACTTACTAATGTCACTTCAACTAATCTCTGTTGTACAAACAACATGCATTCATAATAGTTTTTTTTCAACAGTTCAGTAGTTATCACACTGAAAAATAACAAATTAATCTATAAAGAACATTTAAGAAAATAGCATTAAAACCTTTTGATCAAGTTAACTTCCTTTTTGTCCTAAAAACTCCAGTAATATTATAATTTTTTAAAACTCTAAGTCCTTATAGAAAAATAGAGTTTTCTAAGTCCTATTTCCTTTTGAAAATATGCTACTTGGCTATAAATAATTGATTTTATTGTTTCTTGTGAACTTTTGGAAAGAATAATCTCAATCTCAGACCTTACGAAAACTCTTCAATTAGAGTGTCTTTAATATTTTTTTTTTGCCTAAAATATTTTGAGTTATGTGTCAACAACTTACTGCGGGATAATCCTATTTATTGATCCAATCATGATTATATAAGATATGCGTCACAAAGAAATTGGATAATTATGACTTACCTTACGTCAATATAAACGTTTATGGCATTCAATTAATGGTAGAAGTTTTATAACTTTATTTTTGAATAATACTAACTGTTAAAAGTTTCCATTAATAAGAGTTAATTTTATTTACCTTCAACTAGATTGTTCTGAGCAGAAAACTGACCATGAAAACGAATTGACTAACAACAAAGAGGTATACAACTAAGAATTGACTAACTAACAAAGAGGTATACAACACTTCTTAAGCAGAGAGAAACTAATGTCTTTCCACATCTGTATATAAACTTGAAATGTGCAGAATGCATAAAACAGAGAAAGACGTTTACAGTGGAGTTAATTATCTGGAGAAACTGGAAGAGAAAACATGTCTCTCTCTCAATTTCTTTCTCTCTGTCTCTCTCTCTCTCTCTCACTCTATCTATCTATCTAACTATATTTATATATAAATATATCTCCCAATCTTTTTCCTTATATTCTGTTACCTGCTGACAAAGACTATTCAAAATATTAGCGATAGTAAATGTCATGCTCTGATATAAGTTGTCTAGTAAATCCAAGTGTTTAATAATTCCTTTTGTATAATAATTATCAATTCAAATATCTGTATATAAAGCCAAAATTCATAAAACACAAAACAGGACAAAGGTCATACTAAGATTGATATTTTCAATATGAGTTTATGATCTCGTTTATATGTGTTGTTTCTGTGAATCTAGTTTATATATATACTAAACTGAATAAACGGTCCACAAGAATTATAAAACTTTAAATTACACAAAAGCACGACACAGAAAAAGGAATAATGTTCAGTTATTTCAGTTCAGTGTCACATTTTCATCCAGACTGCAGTTGTTAAAATACACATACATTTTTCTTTGTAAAATAATTTGTAATGTAATACTTAGTTATTCTGTTTTAAAATTTATACTTCTGCCTATAAAAAGGTATTAAAAAAAGACCGAAATGTTGTCAATGAGAGTTTAATTTGAACCTGAAGAACTGACCGAGTCCCGATAAACTTTAGTTTTGTATATATATAAAACAGTTTCATTGCATTATAAATTTTCTTCTTAACAGATTTTTTAGAGAGTTTCTAAATCTCTTTTTTTTTTAGAAAAATATAGAGTAAAATATAAATTTTCCAGAGGATTTATTACAGTAACTCATGTTCTAGAGTTGTAACCGTTCATTATACAATATTACATCTCACTGCCCCTCCCACCTTTGAGAGATCGGTTATCGACATTTTACTACCAGCCTATATGACAAGGAATCTACTCACCCATATTGACTTATTCATTCACCATTTACCAACTTTCGGTTATTGATGGGTATTACAAAAAAATTCTGTAATTTTAGAGAAATAAATACTCTAAACAAACAAAATAGCGAGATTTCCGATCCAACTAAACAAAGAGCAATCCATACTGTTCACTGTAATATCCAATTTTGTAGTGTTCATAAAAAGGATTAAACAATCTTGAAAACAATTATTAAGACAAATACATTTAGAGTAAATCATGGACTTTGGTTAAAGATTAAAATGTAATACAAAAAAATCACCATAGTCACTCTTATATTAACAAATGCTCCAGGAGAACCGCAGCTACGAATGATCTATGTAGTATATACATACCACTAGCTAACTGTGAGTTCCTAAACTCTATCTACATAGGGTCAAAAACATTTATCATGTTTTCAAGAAGGCTAACTATTCATCTAGTAGCAGAAACCCCAAAGGACACAGACAAAGGATACAAGAGAAAAAATGAAGTCTACCATAGTCTACCAAGAACGGGTCACAGTAGCTTACAAGTAATTGAATCCGTATACATACTGGAAAACATACCTAAAATTAATAATCAAACAATATGTTACTCAAGAATATAGAAATTAGATGTAGGAACTAAAAGAAGCCAGTTTGGCAAATCCCGAACGTCAAGGTTAAAACCTCCCCTCTAGCTGGATTTCAACTTAGTAGTGTCATGTTTATTAATTTGTACCAGTTTTAAATTAATTTTTTATACTTTTGCATATTAAGATTTATTAATGATAACATAATTAAAACCTTGAGGGTCAGGGTAGTCCAGTGACTTACGTATTCACCCCTGGACTGGTAGATCCAGTTTCCCATATTTTCCTATGTTTGTTCCATTTTTATTGTTCTTCAGAAACCTCTTATCATTTTATTATCTGTCACCATTACCTTCTCCTATTCTCCTTTGTAACCTTGTCGTAACCTCATATAATTAATTTTTAGTTGCTCTCTGATGACACAGTGGGAAAGGTCTCAAAGCTTATTTTTCTTGTTTTTGTTATTCCTTGTGGCTTTTCCCATTAATTCATTAATTTCCATCACGTGTGTAATGGTTTGATATTGATTATTCTTCACACTCTTTCTGAACTGTTTTTTATAGCTTTCTTTCCTAATTGAAATTAGGTAAAGAATAATTTTCAATCTCTGAATGATCAGTTTTTTTGTGACATTTACCTTTCTTTTCTTCCCAAGAAATAAACTTGCGTTGTACAGTAAAATACACATCGATCATTTATCTAGATAAAAAATTATTCGTCTGTCATTCTGAATTAAAACAGTAAGTTTTAATTCATTTGATTAAACTAGATGTTATTTAAACTAAAACCTTTGGATATTAAATATTTCTTTGCAAATAATATACAATAAAAGTTTCACTAAATAAGAGAAATTAGAAAACATACGAGTAATGAGATTTTTTGTCAACTGAGCTTACTTCATTGAACTGAAGATGAAGATATGTTAGTTCAAGTGGATCTCAGAAATTTCACAACCCCCACTCTCCCCTGAAAAACAACACAATACCACTGTACGTGTTGTTATTATGAGGGTATTGTCTAATACGTGAGGGTATACATGTCAATCAACTGATAACAAATTGTCAACCAACATTACCGGTAGTTCACGGTTGATAATTTAACGATGACAGGTTTAAACTTTCAAGTTTCCATTGCAAGTTTCAAAATTCGGGAACACGGTCCCAGGCACTTTGACCTAGGAATCAGCAGTCAAATGTCAAGTAAACACTAAAATATAGTAACCAGAACGCTTCCCATAAGAACTGAATCTCTGGGTAACGGAATGATCCTCTTTCAGAGGGCACCAAACTCTTGGGAAGCCTAAGATAGTTTAGAGTCATCCAAGCTGGTTGACTCGGGCAGAGCACGTTGCCATCAACTACGTACATCAGCCACTCACTTCACATAAGTCGATTTTTTTTTTTTTGTATAGTTTAACTTAAACTAAGCTGAACTCTCATATTAATTAGCATGAGGCCATAAATTTATTTCCCTATAATTAACGAAAAACTGTTAATATTACATGAATACAAAATAATCTTCAATATTACCCAAATTTTCATAATAATTCTGTTTTAATGGAGGATTAAAAAAATGAAAATATTTGACTTCTCGAAATTGACACTACTATTCCCCTAAGGTCATCTATGTTATATTTTATTTTTATTATTTATTCCGTATATACTGATGTTTTCATTTTTATCAAGAATCCCCAGTACTTTACCTATTTGTACGTCTAAGTAACTTCCGTTTTAGAGTCTTTTGATCCATTCAAGACACCTTGTTCATGCCATTTGGCCGTCCTCCTGAATTTGGGACTCAATCTGACTTGGTTGGTTAGTCAATCTGTAATCTCAAATTACAGTTCGACTAACGTATAATTCTCAATGACTAAAACTTTATTAATTTAACGGTTTCAGAGAAGACAACATTGTCCACTTTAAGCCAGGTAAACACCTGAAAACTCCAACCAGAGAATTTTTTAATGATTCTAATTAATTATAATTATTTATTTTTACTTTACTATATCTAAAGTATACTGATTGTAAAAAAATTCGATCTCCTGATTTTGACGGAATTACATGTTTTGAAGTCACAAAAGTAGTTTTATGAAGTTTTTTCGATGATGTCGAAAAATTTACATTTTAAATGTAAAAATGCTGACTTATAATTCAATCTGAAAGCTTCTACCAGCGATACAAGTCATACCGTTTCACGGATCCAAAATGAAACATTCCTAGAAATAAACCATTATGTGGAATATGAGTTGATATAATTTTTTTTTCAAACTACATTCACCAAAAGATTGTTAGAGTACATTTTTATTTTCAGAAAATATTTTTTGACATTAAACGCCTCATTAATTAACCATAAAATTTGCCAAGAAATTGAACAAAAAATTAACAATTTAAAAAAATCAACTAATTTCAATTAAACAAAGAGCAGTAACACTATAAAAACTGATTGTTTATCCTAGACTAACAGATCCCCTGCTATAATTGTCGAATTGATTGATATCTATTTACATTGTTTACATTGACTTAAAATTTATTTGATTGAATCCACTGAAATAAAATTGATGTTTAAAAGTATAATGGAAAAATTTAAATAATTTATATGAGGTATAAGAGGAATAATATTTTTACATATAAAAAATAACTGCCAATGAACATAAATTTCTGTTTCTTCCCATGGTTTGATTTGTCCCATAAAATGCTCAATCAATCTATATATTGTGCCCTTGAAAAAAACTTGATATCAGATGAAAATGTTCATATGTTTATGAATCATAGTATCTTTTGATAGTGTTGAAGTGAGAGTAATGGACGCTTTCTTCAAGAAAGAGGTTTTATGTTTGTTGAAAAATATCTAATTTTCTCACTATTCTATCCTAATAGTCCATATCTATTATTTTTAAAAATTTTAAGCTTCTAGCTGTAAATTTTTTAAATTATACTGAATAACCGGCTTTAACTTTGATTTGAATATGTAAAAGTGGCTAATTACTAATATATCTTTTGCCAATGTACATTCACAACAACCTTATAACAGAATACACTACGCAGGAAAAAGATAACAGTCCCTCAGATAGAATTGGTATATATGATTTTTGACAAAGAGAAAGTAAAGTGATGTTTATTATATACTTGGAAGCCATAAAATTCCCAGTATAATAATTTAATAAAATACCAAAAATGTAAAACATAATTAAAAATTGATAACATTCTTTGAGGAAGAATAAATGTAATTATCCTACATCTTAAATTCAAAATTATCTTAAAAGAACATTTTTTCTTAGATGTTTCTGACATTTTTCAGAAAATAGGAATATTTTTAAGGTATAAATGGGAAAATTTGTTTTATATATTCAGTGTAGAAGGTCAAGTAAACTATGTATGAAATCCACTGGCTATTGAAACAAAAGCCATATCCTGTAATAGATTATTTTTTAACACCAAATCTACATTTTCATTTTTCGAAAATATTATTACTTCTTTGTTTATACTAATAATATTATATGCATCAGTGATGTTATATAGAAAATTAAGCATATATATTGATTAGTGGATCAATCACTATCTGTACTACCTCCAGGAATGAAAGACTAATAAACATCTCTCATTTAGACATTTATATCATACCTAAATGGGACATTATACATTATGTACCCAAGAAATGTGTTATTATGTTTACTTATAGTAAAGTTGAGTATAAGTTATTCTAGATTTTTACTAATACTGGTATTACTTCGTCCTAAGTTAAGTTAAGTAGTTGATTCCGAAATACTGATAAATTTACAAGTTTTGAGGTCTTTCAGTCCATTTTAAATGTTCTTTCCATAATATCTTTGTGGATGTTTATGTATATCCTGGTAAAAGCACCCCCAGGGTAATGTTGCCTCTTAGCTGCGCGCATGCACGATCGCGTACTTACCGCACATTCTCGGTACACAAAAAAATCTATCCAGCGCATACAAAAATCAACATTCACGTCATTATGCAAAATATTAATGTTTTGATGTGAGCAAAATGTTATGTCTTTTTTTTATGCTTTCCTCACGGGTAGTAACCCTACAATGAGGGAGTTTATTTTCGTTAATCCGTTTCCATTTGATTACAGGTCTTCTCATACAGTGTTATTTGAACTGCATATATGTCAGTTATAATTCATCGATTGGTAGGTTGTTTATAAAACCAAAGAAGTCTTTCCTGTACTTGGTGATTAGGTTTTCTTTCTTTTCCGACCACGTTCCTCCTTGTAGGATGATATTTTTTATTAGTTTTTGTCTATAATTATTTATGTTTTGACAGCTAAATACAATGTGCTGAAAGGTCTCCTCTCCTTCATTGCAGGGCGAATCGACATGCTTAAATCGGTACAAATATGACCTATTTCTACCGTGTCCCATCAGAACCATTGTTGTCTTGTATGTATTGGTTCAGTATAGAAAATGTTATGTCTGAAAGGTTTGTATCTCTCATATCTTCCAGAACAAGACCCTCGCCAGGCCAAAGCAGGACTCTCACATATAACATCTACACATTCAATTTTTCCGATTTTTGTCTTTTTTTTTTTAGTGGTGATGTTGCTCACAATGGTCCTCAGTTTCTTCAGGGAGCTTGAACGTAAGCCCAGATTCGTGAAAAATTAGAGGAGCATTGCCCCAGGGAGATTACTGAAACAGGTTTATTTGGTTTAGTACTACATGTATATCTTAATCAGATTATTTATACATATATATTTAACATTCATAAATAACGTTAACAAAAATGAAGGAAACTAATAATATTGATTATTATTAATCTAATATATAATAAAAATATAATGAAACCTGGGAAACAATCCAAATAGAAGAAATGAACTGAACTATTACATAAGTAGCGTAAGATTTAAAATAGCTTAAAGTCGATATTTTTGAGAAAATAAGGAACATTTTCACTCAAAGGATCTTTCTTGAAGAAACTGAGATCACATAACGACGAACACATTCCTTGTAGAACGCAATATAAAATACAGTTTTTTTAAATTAAATAGTTTTGAGCGCTGATATCCATGGAGAGGAAACCTGAATATTATATGCTCCCAAGTTTGAGGCTAGTGTTGTTCACAATTGCAATGGGTTTAGTAAAACTTCGGCCAACCAACTCCTTTCAAAGAAAAAAACAATACAGTCCTCAGAAGTGCCCAAGGTGGACCTCGCGGAGGCGAGCTTCCACGACCTACATCAACAAAAAGTTTTAAACATAAGCCTTGTCTCTATATTACTGATTGTTACTTGATGAAAGAGATCATCAAGAATTACAGTTGAGAAATGAAAAGAGATATAACTGGAATAATAATTAATAGGGAGTTAAGATATATAGAAAAGAATAGATAAGTAATGAGAGTCAGAAATTAAGAGAAAAGATATTGACAGAAGGAAGGAGAATCATTCAGACACTAACTGCATCGCGACCAGCCAAGCTAACCTAAGTCCAACATAACAAGACACAACCGGCAAAGTCCGAATAAATCTTTGGCCTGATAGGCAACCCAAGTTACTGGATCTCACTCAGGGGAAAGAAGAAGTTTTAAGGAGGCAGGCGCCAGGGAGCAGAAAAGGAGGGGTTTGAGACCCAGCTCCCGAACAAGTGCGCGACTGAGCCGCTAAGGCCACCTCAGTGAGAAAGAAATCTTGAAAAAGACAGGCGTTAGCCGCACAAGGCCGAAAGGATGGGTAATCCCACAGACCAGGGACCACCAACCCAGAGACACAACCTCCCCACCAATAGAAGTCTTGAAAAAGACAGCATTATCCACAACAGACTAATAAGGACAAACTACTACCCAAGCCAGCGAGCGAACGAGCGGACTTTCCACCCTCGGACGCCAGCCCAGGCTAACCATCCGCCCAGTTGTGTCTTTCTTATTTCATGCCATCAGGGCATGTTAAACAACACCCTGGCATGTTAAACAACACCAGTCAAACACCCAGGCATGTTAAGCCCCCCCCCCCCCCCACAACGACAAGGTGAAGGCACAGCGGGGAGGGGGTGTCTGATCCCTTTGAGGGATATTTGTAGGAAACTTGCTCTGAAAAAACTGAAAATTCATTAGAATCAAACCAGATAAACCGATTAAATTTTAATTTTCTTATAAAATCTTGTCCTACATTCAATATATTAATCTCATATATATTAAAAGAATAAAATTTATAAAACTATCAAACAAATGTTATAGGAACGTATAAATTTTTTGAGAGCATCTTGACCTTGAGTTACTTAGGAACTCAAGATCTAGCCAGCCATCTTCAACCTACGTAGACACAACCGTCTCTGCACCAGTGTGCTTCGTTTTCTTCTCTTATCTCTTCTTATTACAGTTCAAACCAAAAATTAGACTGTAAGGGTTGTTTTTAATTCGTCCGTGTTTCGTTATCTATATTGAACATTATTTCTCCTTTCATATCGTTTTTTCATGGTAAAAGCATATATATAGACATCATCATACACGACGCTACAGCCCTTGTAGAGCCCAGGCCTTCAATACATGTTGTTTGTGTCCTGTGCTCACCTCCTCTTAGAGCGAACAACCATTCTCCTTTTGCCATTCCGGACATCATCCAACCATCTCATTCTAGTCACCCTCATCTGCCTCTTCAACCAGGATACCTCTCCATCTAAATCTTCGAACCTCTATCTACCAGAGGCAGATCTACAACTTTCCTTAACCTGAATCGTTAATTGTCCTTCATTATTATTTATTTAGCCTATTAATCTATTTTGTTTACTTATTTATTTTTACTTTGTTTTTTGCTAATTTAATAATTATTTTCTATTCATTAAAATGTTTTTATTTATTTTTTTATTTATTCTATTTATTTTTGATTCCTCTATCTCAATAAGTTGCCTACACTGACTGAGTCCCTCTTCGATGAAACTTCACTTCAGTAATCATTCGTTTTTGGAGCGACTCACATCTTTCTACCCGACGACGAATCAATCAAAATTTATAGTGACTTTTTGTGATATCTTTTATGTGTGCTCTTTCCGTGAATTTAGTTTATTTAGTTCGGAGAATATTTGGGCTTTGACTCTGACGAAGAACGCTTGTTACGGTTGAAAGATCTTAGTCTTTTTTTCCCATTTCATATTGTGGTTTTATCATTGATTGATATTTCACGTGTTTATGTGAAATCTTTAAAACATGACTAAGATCTTTCAACCGCAACAAGCGGTCTTCGTCAGAGCCCATATATCTCCAACTGGATATATATATCCAGTTATATATATAACCATATCCAACTGGATATATATATCAAGAGGATATATATACATTCAGTTGATAAACGGAAAGATGATCCAACTGGACAGAACAATTCAAAATTGAAGATAATTAACCGTTGCGTATACAACGTGCTTGGCCTCCCTTTCTCTTTTCTCCTGAAGACGGATTGCCCAAAAATTTGAGTTTGTAAGTGTGTTTCTTTACTTTGTGTGCTACCTATCTTCAATCTTCAATTTTATATATATATATATATATATATATATATATATATAAAAACGAAGACCACTTGTTGTGGTTGAAAGATCTTAGTTTTTTTTTTCATTTCAAATGGTGGTTTGATCATATATATATATATATATATATGCAGAAAAATCACAATTAAACACGTTATGCAATTATTGAAGTCCAAATCACAAGAAAAAAGAAAAACAAAAGAAATAAATGCTCTGTGGCCTTTTACTTTATGCTAACAGAGAGCAAATCACGTAAGAAAAAGTCTTTTCTTTTTGCTTTGTTTGTTCTCTGTTGACATAAAGTGAAAGGGCTCAGAGCATTTATTTCTTCTGTTTTTCTTTTTCCTTGTGGTTTTAACTTCATATATATATATATATATATACCAAATTATCTATTATTTATAATATAATTATAAATAAATTACATTGCATAAATAATATACATTATTTATGAAAAATATTTATATAATATTTATTATATATAATTTTTTTTTCCATTTCTAAATTGTTCAAATTATTGTGGTTTATGGGTTGATTTTTATTTCAACAAAATGACTGTAGTTTGTACGTTTATACATGTATACATTTATTTTTAAAAGAGACAAGAATTAAATAAAAAAACACGTTGGAAATTTCAAGTGCTCATAAACATTTCTAAGTATAAAATTCTGTGATAATCTCTTGGTCGTGTTTTCAATTTCGCTCCAACAAACCGTTTCTCATTGCATTTCAAGGACTCACCGTCTGCCAGCTATTTCTAATCACTCTGTATTGACATTTTTTTCTTCTGTTTTATAACAGATATAAATA
Organism: Hermatobates lingyangjiaoensis; assembly: GCA_026182355.1. NCBI lineage: Eukaryota > Metazoa > Arthropoda > Insecta > Hemiptera > Hermatobatidae > Hermatobates > Hermatobates lingyangjiaoensis. Next base: position 1,336,578 of record JAPFBL010001935.1, on the reverse strand, counting down.
TCCTACCATTTAGTTATATTTGTATACACAAGGCATATATGAGACTAAAGAAATGAAATACATATTTCTTTTATATTTTTTCACGAAAGAAAAATAATTTTTTTTTTGTTTTTTCCTGATTGTTTAAAAATATATAAGTTTCCTTATTCACAGAAATAGAAGATAAAGTTCTACTTAAAGTATTTTTATTCACAAAACAATCTATTACGAATTAATATTGTCTCTTTCTCAAGTTTGTCTGCTCTAGAAGATCTTGAACGGTAATGGAAAATTACCCGGAAGTCTCTCTTTATATGTGAAACGGTTCCTATCTATTTTAATCGTTATATAGGCAATTTTACTTATTTAATCTTCAAAATTTTACAACATGTAACATAAATGAATTATTTTTTAGATAATTTTTTTCAACAACATATTATTTTATATACGTCTAATAATAATAATAATAATAATATATATAATAATATATATATATATATATATATATATATTAACTTAAGCTCGTATTTTATAGCATTGGTTAGGAAAGCCAAACATCTTCTGATGTTTGATTTTACAGGAATTGTAAATAAATTTTCAGAGAAAATAGACTTAGTCGGTTACTAATGTTAGTAAAGTTAGTAATAGTTATGAGCTGTCCAGTTATCATCATATTGACGGAAAGTTCTCAGTCATGTTCATTTAGTAAGTAGATTAAGTCTATTTCAGTTCTATAAATATAAACAGTTAGCATTATACGAGTAAAGAGTTTGAATTATCCAAATTCAAACAGTTTGAATTTATGTTATACTGAATTAAGAGGTATTTATTTGATTTGATGCTGTACTTTACAAAACCTTAAAAACTGTGAAACACAGATGTCCCGTTAATTTAAAATGACCCTTCCAAGATTGTTCTTCAAGTTGTCTTTACTCTTTTATTATTCTCTTATAGCAGACAAGCTGGTATTTCCGGTCAACACTTATTCAATTCTGAGCCAACTTTATCAGATAAAAGTAATTAAAACGTGATTTTTTTTTACTTCACTTTGAATTTCACATAATTAAGCAAGTTATATTGAACCCCAATAAAGTATTATGACTTCATGATTGTTGTTTGTTTTCATTTCTGTGAGGTGAAATTCAAACACTTTAGTAAACCAAATAACTACAAGCATGTTTGAGTTAAATAACGAGCTATAAATAACTTGTAAGAGAAGCAATTACCTTCCTGTTTTACAACGTTCCCTCACCTTATATCAATAATAGATTACAAGCAACCATAAAATAAAGTTACACTTGTAATTATCAAATCATTTTTTGTCATATTACAGTAAATTTGTTTCTTCAATCTATATAAAATAACTATCAGGTTATTGATGATATTTACTTATCAATTTTACAGTGGCACAATCTAATTTGTTGAAGCAAACACATGGACTCTGTAGAGCGGTAAAACCAATTTATACTTCAACCTTAAGACGGGAAAGTAAACCATCTCAATAAATTAAAGATAATATTTTTTTGTGAAATATAAAGTTTATAAAGAGTCACAAAGTGCACAAGAAGAAAGCCTTTCCAGACAGACCTTGGGACTACTTTATCCCTCTCCCAGCGACAACAAACACAAGAAGAAAGCCTTTCACATGAAAGACCTTGGGACTACTTCACTCCCTCTCCAGGTAAAATACGAAGTAAAATGCAGGCTTTATGCCCTCTGGCGACACTTACCAGGGGGTGGCATTTTGAGTGTGTAAAAAAAATTATAATAAAAAGCTATAACTAACAATCTAATATTTTATATGAAATGAGTTTTTAACGTGGTAATTGTTTTGTGTGTGTAATTCCCTTTTTAAAGGAATTTTTCAACTGTAATATTTACGAATTAAAAATGAATGAATTTTATATTTTTCGAGACTATTTTTTTAAAGTGGATGAAAGTTTATTATTTTTGTTTGAGCAGACAGTTAATTTAATTTAACCATTTTTTTTATGTATTGAATTATATCTTTTAGTTTTGAAATATTTTTGATAACTACTGTATATGTATAGGAGTAATGTAATGAGATGAAAGTCTGGGACTGATAACAGTAACCTAAAATTAGATCCTTGGTTGTAATTTCATGATAATAAATATTTTGAGGACTTTCTGGAATTTAGAAGGTTAACACATTATGAAAAGGGGGGGGGGGGGGCAAATCTTACGACCGCCGGCTGCAAAAATGGTTAATATTCTGACCACTGGTAATATTCCTTCTCCAATATCGAAAATACATCACGTTTGATCATGTAATATTAAGACAATATAAAATTGAGGTTTTTAGAATAATGGAGGATTAGTTTCTTGGTTAATGCAAGCATGCATATGACGTATTCTCCTCGCCTTGCTAAAACTTAGGTAAGCACTTATATTTCTAAAAAACACTAATGACATTAAGTCAATATAAGTGCTTTAATAACGAATTAGCTTTAAAGAGTGCTAAAAATATGTTGAAAATAAAGGTTTTCTTCTATATTGTAAGTCTATAATGAAGGTTTTAAATAAAACCAAACATTTGATTTAAAAGTAAAAAACTGGTCAAAAGATGATAAAAATTCTACATATACCTATGTACAATATGTACAATCTACAATATGTATATTGTTCCATTTTATTTGTAAACCACAATATGAAATGAAAAAAAAGGACTAAGATCTTTCATCCGTAACAAGCAGTCTTCGTCACAGTCAAAAACCCAATTGAAACACTAGGTGCAGAAACATCATGGTGAGGGGTTGAGAGGAGTCGGAGGGAAGAGTGGTATTTTAAAAGGGTGTGAAGTGCAGGAAAGGACAATAGTCAAGGCAGGCAGGGAGGGATGAGGCAGGAAACCACTAATATTTCAACTGAGCCCCATTTATTGTCAAATTCTATAGTTTTACCATATCATGAGTCATTGAACCCTCTCCTTATGTTTGCTCCGTTCTTCGACGTGGGGAGATCTCTCTCACTTCGTCCTCTCTTCTAGTCTACTCTCCTGATGACGAACAACAGTTCGAAATATTGAATTCTGTAAGTTTTCTTTGTATTCTCTTTTCTGTGTCATGCTTTGTGTAATTTAAAGTTATATATATATATATAATCAAGATTAGCCAAACAACTTGATTTTAATATAGTGTTTTCTAATCGTAATAACGTGAGCAATATGTTAATAAAAAACTCTCCCAGCGAATTGGAGTCCGGTGGTATTTATAAAATTCCGTGAAAAAATTGCCATAAAATTTATATTGGTCAAACTGGTAAATCATTAAATACACGTGTAAAACAACACCAATACGACGTAAGTAGACACGAAAAAAGTAGTGCCTTATCCTTGCATATAAAAAATGAAAATCATCATATTGATTGGACAGGAGCTAAATTTATTACCTATGAAAAATCAATGTTGTTAAGAAATATTATCGAATCTTCTCTTATTAAATTTAATAGATCAAATATTATAAACATTAGTAACGGTTTGTTCAAACATGACTCAGTGTTAACGAGAGCAATAGCCTCTTCAAAGAGGGTTGACAGCTAGCGAATAGTTTTTTTACTCTTTCTTACTGTATTCCTTTGTTTCCCCAAATATCCCTCTCTGAAAATTTGTCCTTTCCTGGACTTCACACCCTTTTAAAATACCACTCTTCCCTCCGGCTTCTCTCAACCCCTCAACGTGATGTTTCTACATCTAGTGATTCAGTTGGGTTTTTGACTCTGACGAAGACTGCTTATTACGGTTGAAATATCTTAGTCTTTTTTTTTCATTTCATTTTGTGGTTTGATCATTACATGTGTATGTACAATTTTTATCATCAGTTAGCCAGTTTTTCACTTTTAAATTAGACGTTTTGGTTTTATTTAAAACCTCAATTATAGACTTACAATATAGAGAATATATAAGAAGTCATGTAACAGCCATATAACATTTCAAATGACGGAGCGCTTATATTATACAATTTATAAAATGTACAAATGCGAATATCCTGGACTAAAAAGTGAAAAAACTCACAAAACTATAAGATTAGGATAGTGCAAGCAATGAAATACCATATTACATTCTAGGCAGAGGTACACAATGAATAAGTTCAGGAATGAAATTGTAACGACTGTCCATTATTAGCAAAGACGCCATACTGAACAATAACAACAACCTTTGACCATGTCTTACCAAGCAATGTAAACTGAACTAACAAACAAGGAAAAACAATTTACAATTCTGTATTAACTTCATGCGTCTGAACGAATAAATTTTCTATTAGCAGTATCACTTTAGGGATGACTGATAATTTTTAACTTATAACATTTCCAAAGTTTTTCTTCTTTCCTCATCTTGTTCCTTAACTATGATTTCTACTGAAATTGAAGTTATAGCGTTTATTAATACCCTATGCTGCTAATCCTGTGAAATTAACCTTATTTGTTGTTATCCAGTCTGAATATTGATGTACTGTTCTTTTAAAAAAGACCTTGTTTCTAAACAGTAAAATTTGTCATTGTTTTTATACTTAATTAAAGAATACCTAAAATTGGAAAAAATAAGTAATACTAGAAAAACACATTAATGAAAAAATGCTGATGTTAAAAGAATGCAGGAAATCTTAGAGCAATCAATCTTAATAGTGTATAAACATAAGGGAATAGATCTGCACATAATATAGTACCAAAGGGGCAGGTAACAGGTGTTCAGAGAGTTTGGTAGGTGGAGGTTCTAGATGTTCAAGCTTCTTAGAAACCTGGAGAGGTCTGACTGTTCGACCATCCAACGAGGAAAGGTCCTACAAGTATCAGAAGAGGCACTTATTAAAGTTATCACACACAACAATCCTCTGGATACTATATTGTCAATATCCTCTGACTAGAAAAAATTCTGATGTTTTGAAGAAACAGTGTGGGTTGAACCCCACTCTCTCTACTAGGATCAATATTTCATCACTTCTACTTGATTTTATATTCTGATTTTCTCCTGATAACGAACTGTTCTTCAACATATCAATCGTATATGTTGTTCTGTTTTGTGATTTGTTAACCATTTAGAGTACATTTATGTACATATAAGAATTTTACATGACAGTGGTTCAACTTTTTAGTTGTGCAACTCCTTGAAACGCAGATGACACGGTTAGGTCAAGTGTAAAATAATTCAAACTCCTTTAGCAGATACTTCGTCTATATTTTTAGAAATCCTCCGACCTAATCAATTACAGAATTTATTAATATAACATGAAAAAACAAACAAAAGTAGCATGTTTTATACATAAACGTACGTTTAGTATTTATGGGTATTTACTTAGATAAATATTGCACAGTTCTTTGTCTTCATTACTTATTATCTGCAGTGTACTTCTGACAATATTATTATTAACTCTCTGCATCAAATTTTGATATCATTCAAATTTTGATATCAATTCAAAAGCTTATGAAAACCATAACGAAAAAGAAGAATAAATTGTAATATAACATTGTGAATTTTACTTAACCACTAATTATTCTACTAATCTATATATTTTACTTAAGTCCATGGTATCTATTCTTTATTGAATTATTTTTTTTGTTTGACTTATATATATATATATATATATATATATATATATACAGTCTATCAGTTAATTGTCGTTTTATCTTACCTAAATATACTGCATTCAAATTAGCACAAGGAATAGAATATATAAAATTTTTACTAAGAAAATTGATAATTGGTGATTTCATCTCATAAAAAAAACGAACTTCTCTTTACCTTTTATGCAATTTTTCAGTTTGTATCTATAAATCATTTTTGCAAATTTGTTCTAAAAATCCATTTGTTTAAGTTAGTTTATGAAGACCAAATAACCAAAATACTGTTGTTGAATAGTATTTTCTGAATTGTATTGTATTCAGAGAAATTAAACTGTACATTTAATCTTTTACTTCATTTTATGAAGGAAAGTTTTTTTCAAAATTTTTCTGGTTAATTACTACGTGCCAGAATGGTTTCTACAAGTTTTATAATTTTGGGAACAAATTTCTGGTCGGATAAGTTCGATACCATGTATTTCAGTGGTAAAGCTGTATTTGTCCTTCAACAGGTAATAGAATCGAAAATTAAGATAACGGTTTGTTTTTCGGGGTCTTTCCCACTAATCTATAAAAATGCCTCCATTTAGATTCCCATAGATTACAGTGTCTTGAAATGATAGCAAATTATTTTTCTCGATTTCTATTGTAAATTTATATTTGGAATAGAAAGGATTAAAAAGGTTTGTTATCGATTCTTGTGAATCGTGGAAAATCATCGGGAAAAGGTCATCAATATATTTACATAATAATTAAATTCACATCAAGATGATGATTCATTACCAGATCTACTAATATGAGGGCTCATTGGATACCCAGTGTAACCCAGTCTACGATCTGGCAGTATACATATATATACGAAGACAAGGGAGAGTCCTCAATAGTTTTCGGAGTGACCCATATCTTTCTACCTGATGATGAGGTAGTTGAAATATAGTAGTGAGTTTTTGTGATCTTTTTAAGAGTATTCTTTCTGTAAGTTAGTTTGTATATTTATATAAACTAGAATTTTCAAAAGAACACATAGATAAGAAATCACTTAAACTCACTGCTATATTTTGATGTCTTCGTCGTCAGGAATAGATCAAAACTTCGGTGATGATACATGGTATTCTAAAAGATCATTAGGAATTACGGAATAGTAGAAAATATCATTTTAGTACAGTGTTAAGTAAATGCCTCTGTATACACCACATTAGCTGTCTGTCCTTCAGGTTCGTGGAAAAACAGAAATTTTGTTTAAGCCAAGCACGCTACAGTTGACCATTTCAGAAAAAGTTGGTCTCACTCTCTTCAAATGCTGCGGTAGCTAGAGTTTCTTTCCCCTTGTGACTTAGTCTTTACTCTTAAACGTTGACGGGACATTGCAATCGTTTGAATGGAAACGGATAGTAGCTCGGAATCAATTCGTGTACAAAGCGCGATTTCGTAATCCTGTCCCGTTGGACATTTTTGTTGGGAGTTTAAATGCAAATGAAAGTTTCTGGAGCTTCTAAGAAACACATGGAGTAAATTCATGTTGACTGTTAACTGTGTTGGAAGTTTGTTATATATTTTAGATACAACAACGAAATCCTTATTTAGGAAGATAGTGAAAAATATAAAGAAGCAAGTTTCTGCCAACTATGGTTATGTTTTTAATAATATAGGTATACATATATATTAGCAAAATAAAAACGATGTGTGTAGAAAGACAGACAAGAACTGAACATTAATAAACAGAAATAACGAAGATAGTCGTCATCATGAAATAAAATGTGAACCACTTGAGGAGTGAATCAACTGAAAAATAACTTGGTAACGTTGCAGGCCAGTACTGCCATCACACGCTAAGAGGGGAAGAAATGGAAAATAAACTAACGAAAAACAAAAATTATTAAAGCATAAATATACAACAAAAATAATGAATAAGTAAATGACATTTATATATGTAAATATATAAGAAAAAAAAACTATCTTTAAGATTGACCTGGTAAAGATGGTCTAATGGCCAGGAGGCAATATGTTCCTCCTTTGAAGCTCTTAACATGACATGAGATAAATAATGATGAAATTGGGGAGATGATTGAGGACCTGAAGACGGAAACAATAATTAAAATCAAGACAGTGAGCATGTGTGTGCATATCTATAGAAGGTTGTCTATAGTCCATACGTTGACTCAACTTAGTTGAAACCAAGCCAACATAAAAAACGTCACCTTGAGTGCAGTCCAGTTGAAGGATGTAGTTATGGGAAGGACAGGAGTTATTAGTATTGATGGAGTAGGAATTATAGTAGAAGAAAAAATTGAAGGAAGGACTGTGGTTAATGATAGAACAAGTAAGACAGCTGCATCGTTCACATCGTTCTATTTCTATAACAGGATAGGAAGCTTCTGAGAGATATAGAAAAAGATATTCTTCAGAATGGGGTATTAAAATGATAATACTCCAGGAATAAAAATGACGGATTAAATATATCAGAACTACAAGATGAAGAAGGAAGTATAGGTAGAACTCCTTCATTAGAGCACAAGTCTATAGACAACAGAGTACAACTTTAATCATTTATAAAAATCTGTGGTTTGACTTAGTCTATCTTGAATGTAGAGTGCTTATAATATCCTGGAACCACATACTATAGGATAAATTAAATCAAAATCCAAAATCCAAACTTTAGTCAATATTGCTCAACTGTTCAACTCGTAATCTAGTCTATTAGTTATCACAGAATGTAAAACAAACATTCGTAAAATGTAAATCTTAATTTCCATGTTTTAGTATTAGTTTAATTCAACGAAATTTCTGACAGACAATGGTGAATGCCCACTTCAACATGTCGCAAGAATGTTTATAAAATTATGAAGGAAAGTGGAGTTAAATTTGTAGAACTCAGTCACAAACTTTCTGAAACAATAAGGAGAGAAAATCACTTTTTCCCGAAACTATAAAAATTACCCAGTAAGTAGTAAAACTAACAAATGTTATACTGTACAACAAAACATATACTTATATATGTACATATATATACATATAATAATACATATACTATGTACGTAAAAATACATAAAATATAATATATATACTGTACATATAACATACATGTACGTACTACAACAGTAGATTTAACCGAAAGGAACTTCATATTTTTTCAATAGTTAAAAAGGTTAGTTTCACGTTATATATAAAACTTTTGCCATATTCTAGAAGCTTGTGGACAAGATCATGGTCACTTTATGAGGGGGTGAGCAGTGTATTTTTTATTAAAATTACTTTGTCATTAAGAGGCATACGGTTACATTTTATAAACCCATAAAATTCTTTCTTTCTCTAAACTACTAATTTTAGAGGAATAAAATTGTATAAAAAAATATGTATAATTAGTGTGTTATAAAGAAATGTCAAACATTTCTAATACTGCAAAAGGCAATGTAGTCCTAAAAACTCGAAACTCAACTAGGTTTAATGACAACCTGATTATGTTGGATTTGTTTACAAGGACTTGACTTTTGCTTATCAGACTAAAATAAAAAAGCATTTTTTTAAAGGTTTAAGAAAGAGAAAGAAGTTTTTTTTAAAAAGTTAATATGATATATACTAAGATTAGGAGCAAGCTCAAATCAGCCATACATGGTGTTTTCCAGCAAGTGATGTTGTGATGGGCTTACGAAAGTGTTGTAATCATTCTACATATTGCATTACTTAATAAACTTAATAACAGCCACGTAGTTTTTGTTTATTTATGAACCCAATTTTTTGTTGTTTTTTTTTGTTTTGAGAATGTTGAAGCATGAGAAAAACACTTTTTTCGTACTATATGACAAAATGGCTGCTAATTTTTGTCATATAGTACGTTTTCATACGTATATGTATATGTATAATATGTTTTAACAATATACCGATATATATTGTTGTACATAATGTGTATATATTAAAAAAATAATAATTTTTTATAACTTTGTAAATTAATTTTTGCTACAACATTTACAAATATTTCTTACTAAAATATTTAAATTGTAAATTAAAAATATGTTTGTTCCCAAAAAACCCAGTTTGGTGGTTAAATTGTTAAGAAACTAAAATCTTATTATTTAACTGTTATAATATGGAATTCCTCAAATAAATAGTACTTTAAAAAAGCAAATTTCTAATATTTGAAAGACTGTATATGTATAGTCTTTTGAAGAACAGCAAAATATCGGCTTTAGGAATGATTACTCGCAAATGAACGCTGTTTGATTGTAACTGATAAAGTAAACAGGGAGTCGTTAAAAGTAATAACAAGTAAAATAATGATACCTAATCCACTATAATGTACGAGTTTGAGAATTTAGATATAATAGAATTATCAGTGACTAATGTCATTGATAACATTTTCACTCGGGTGTGAGAATTATAGAGCATTTCTGTCACATTTTGAGCTAATCCAAATTCACTTTCAGCGAAAGGCTTCATAAGGAAAAGTTAAGTTTAAAATTTTATGAAAACATGGAAGTATTAGACATACTGTAGACAGGAGGGAAATACGGGGAGGAAGGCAATTGATGGAGAAGGCACTGCAGAGGGAGTGGGGCGGGGAATCCCATGGACTATATATTGGAAAGGCGAGCACTGTGTACTTCAGTGGTGATGCTGTAGTGGCCAGGGTGGAGGCTAGATGAAGGCCTTCGAGGTGCGTGCTTCAGCGACAATGCTGTGGTGGCTGGTGGGGGCGGCACTGGGGGTGTCTCTGGGGGCAGCAATGCCTCGAGACCGGCGCTATCTTGCCTACACCATGCCCTTGCGCCAAGGAGCAAGATTGAATGCCACTTGTCCTTTTTCTTATCATATTGACCGTGATGCTGATCGAATGCCATATCAAATTGAAAAAGTTTCGTGTACTTCAAAGGGGGCCGCTTGTAATTTCCCAAAGGATTCTCAGACGTGCTGTGTCGAGCTAACTACCTTCATTTCAGTCTTTTACAAGAGTACTGGACTTCAGGATGAACTGGAGGTGCCAGTAGCCTGCGTCTGTATCAAGAAATCTACCACTCCCATGCATAAATCTTTGCCTCACCTCGTCGACTCTTCCCAGGTAATATTTGTTACATAACTTATGATATCAAACTCAAACCTACATATTCTTATTGTAACGTGATAAAACTACTTAATATAAACATATAAACGTTATTACAATACTAATTTACCACTTAATTAATTAAAAATATTTGTATAATTATTTAAAAAAAATGTATAAGTTCAATTTTATATAATTTTTATCAAATGCTAAAATATTCTACATAAATATTTATAGTTCTGTAAAGACAAAACTCTATGTCCACATTGCAGAGCAAAAACCCTTTACTGACCGCTTACTTCCCATTAGGTTTTTTTTATTTAACAGTTTGCTACATTTAATTGGCTTAATTGGTTTTTCATGTACATATGTTATCTGTCCAACAAAATATAACTTAAAAAGAAAGTTTTCTAATAGCCTTTGGAATACAAATAATCATACTATTATAATACATTTCAGCATAAAGAGGAACATTTTTAAAACCTCTTGAAATGTATTAATAATTGTTATTTCCTCAGATATATATATATATATATATATATATATATATATATATATATATATATATATATATATATACATTTCACAGAAAACCAGAGACACAGAACAAAGAAACAAACCCACTTACTGTCTTTAATTTTGTATCCGTGGTTAACTGTGAAACTTTTGTTGTCCTTTTGGATCGTTTTCCTGATATATATTTATATACTTCGATAATATATATCTATAATATATATTATATATATACTCAGTATATATATGTATATATACTGAGAAGCAGTAGCAGTTTGCTTCTCAACGCGAGTACTTTGCACTTCTTCCTGATGACGACGGATGTCGAAATATCAAAGTGAGTTTCTGTAGTGACTTTCTGTGTTCTTTCCTATGTGTTAAAGTATATATATATATATATATATGTGTGTGTGTGTGTGTGTGTGTGTGTGTGTATGTGTGTGTGGGGGGTGGTATCTGTGTTTGTATAATACATGTGAGGCGTGAGAGAATTTTTGTGAAGGCAATCCTAGATAATGATAATAAAACATTTTATTTTTTCAAGTTCAGTTTTTATAACTTTCTTTTTTTTCTTAAAAGTTAATGATAAATATAGTTAACTATACTTTTAAAAATGTACGTATATAAAATCTTTATATTTTATAAGAAAATAAAAAAATTGTATTCATATATTTTAATTTTACAAAAATGTATTTAAAAAATAATATTTTGTTTAAATAAATAAATTAATAAATTAAAAAGATATAAAATTTTATTTATTAAATATCGCAACTAAATACATTGATAGGGGGCAGGGTTGCCCATTGGCTTACGTACTCTCCTCTGACTGGTTAATTCAGTGTTTGATACCCACTCATTCAGGCGAGAGGTGAAAATAAATCTGAACACGTCGTCCCTCGGAGAGGACCAAGTACTATCCTATAGATACCTAGTACTCTTAATGATCCCTACTTTAAATATACTTGAGGTAGACAAAATTTAGGACTCTAAATTATAGTGGTCACTGTGTAGTATACAAAGGCCCAATCTTGGCTTATGTGTGTTCTCTCGAGTATTGACGACTGCAACCCAATGTAACTTTATTATATATATATATATAATTATATATATTGTATATAATATATATATATTATATAATAATATATTATATAATATATAATATATTATTATAAACTGTAAAAACTAAATGCATTTTAATGAATTGAACTATTTTATTATTCAAAAATAATTATTATAATAAAATTAAATTATTTTGCTAATTTATTCCACAAGCTTTCTCCTTAATGTCAAGAAAATTAAACAATGGTAAAACAACAATATTAATTTTAAAATTTTAAAAATTAACATAATACTAACAACTTTTTATGTTAATAACAAAAATTGGTTAGATAATACATAACATATATTTCAAAAGGATGTACTTATTTGTTACCAGCTGATCTGGCAAACTTTTAACTTTAGCTAAACTTCATTTAGTGTCTAATTATTAACACAATAGTTGACTGACAGACGTTGTCCAAAAACCACACAAGTATGAATGCTTTAATAATAATTAGCATAAAAATGGATACACTGAGATTCAAATCAGCATGGGCGGTACGTCTGGATCGAATGATTTGCAGTCTAGAATCGAATCGAATTCGTGCCTCTAGAATAGTTTACAGTCTAGAATCGAATCGAATTCGTGCCTACTAAAATTGTTTTCAGTCTAGAATCGAATCGAATTCGTGCCTCTAGAATAGTTTGCAGTCTAGAATCGAATCGAATTCGTGCCTACTAAAATTGTTTTCAGTCTAGAATCGAATCGAATTCGTGCCTCTAGAATAGTTTACAGTCTAGAATCGAATCGAATTCGTGCCTACTAAAATTGTTTTCAGTCTAGAATCGAATCGAATTCGTGCCTCTAGAATAGTTTGCAGTCTAGAATCGAATCGAATTCGTGCCTACTAAAATGGTTTGCAGTCTAGAATCGAATCGAATTCGTGACTCTAGAATAGTTTGCAGTCTAGAATCGAATCGAATTCGTGCCTACTAAAATGGTTTGCAGTCTAGAATCGAATCGAATTCGTGCCTACTAAAATAGTTTATTTCCTATTTCCAATTATTTCTATATAAATAAAAGTGTTGGATTTTGTTTTACATAGAAATAATTTATTCAAAATTTTTGATTTTTATTTATATTGAAAACACTTTGCATAAACGTATGAAATTATGCAAGAATTAAAGATATAATTTGAGGTAAATAAATATGTTTCTACCAGAACATAGTTTCATTAACCCAAACACGTTAGCGGGTAGCATCCAACCATTCCCCAATGTCTCATTGCAATCGGATGAACGGCTTAGGAAAGCTTGAGAGACATACAGACAAACATTCCTTTTTATTTATATATATTTTAGGTATATATAATGAAGAACTACATACTATATCATCTTGTTAAAGCTTGTATTACACATCTTAATTTTCTAGAGAATTATTTACTCCAGTGAGTCTTTGTTATTCTATTTGTTATTCATGCGCTTGATTAAATATAAATAAAATGTACTTCAAATTTAATAAAACAAATAAAAATTATATTTGTTCTTTGTGAAGTCACAAAATTAAATTTATGATTATTTATTTGGTTATAAAGACATTTAATAGATATGTATTATGACATTTCTACATATATAAATAACAAATGAAGATGCCATGAAAATAAAAAATATTTTTAGCCAATTTTTCAGTATTTTGTCTCTTGAAAGTGCTCAAAAGGAGTGAATTTAAAATAAAATAGATATTCAGTAAAAAAAGACATCAAGTAGAAAAAAGTGCAGTTTTTGCTTTTTTGGTAGCTCTTATAAAGTGTCGAATATTGATTTGGGGCTTCTTTTAAAATCTGGACTTTGAAAAAGTCTGTAAAAATGAGGTTATGGAAATTTACCTTTGTTGATTAACAGATGGTCTGTGATTGTTTAAGCTTAAGGGAAGGATTAATAGAGTACAGTCCCATTACCTTGTTGGTCTGTGTTGGTATTCGGTTTGCTTTGAAAATGGAACGTTAACAAAGTTTTTATGTGTGCATCCAAAACTTTATGAACACGCCAAAGGTCACACCGTTTATGACCACAATAGGTTTTGGAAAATATTGCCTATCACCTATAACTATAAAAAATATTTACCAAGCGAGAAGGTCAGTTATGTGCAAAAATGTAAAACTTTTACTTTATGAATGTTTATAAACATGTCAACACGATACTGGTGACATTGTTTGACGGATCATAATGAAAGTGAACAAAAAAATGATACTCATACAGGAGGTTGAGCTGTGTAGTTTTTTGGTAAAATTTTGACTCAAAAAGGTATATTAACCACAGTTTATGAATTCAGAATTCTTTTGTTTCCTAAACTGCAAACACTATATCCTTAAAACTTTAAATGTGGCATCCATCTAAAATTATTGCTCTATGAAAAAAATTGCAAGAATTTTAGTGCATTGAAAGAGACTACATAATTCTCAAAATACAAACCTCTAATTGAAAGAATTACAACTTCGTCTAGGCGTCGGATTTGTACACATTATTTTTTTTTTTAATTTACAAAAATTAACAACTATGGAAAGATGAAATTACTAGTGACATTGAAATAATCCTGTGATTTTATTTAATGCTATGGAAGACAAAATATAAAAAAATATGGGTAAAAATAAGTCTAGTAACTTGAAATAATTCACTGCTATAAGTCTCATGGCAACATCCTTTTCAGACATTTTTGGTTATTTCCCGGGCTATTTGTGGAAGAAATACTTTAGACTAAAGTACTTAGTCTATTACCTAAATCATTTTTAATAATGGTCCCTTCCTGTGACTGGGTGGTTATCTATGGATACTGTTGTTAACACTTTACCTTTTACAAATATTAACAATGTTTGACAAACATATAGTTTATAAATAAATGATTTTATAATTGACTTAACCTCTAAATGTAATAATTTTGTTTAAAGGAAATTTCTAGGTTGTGAAAATATATTTCCCAAAAGCTCCCAGATATAGTAGTTCTAAAAGTACAAGTTTAGTATAATATATTTCTAGGTTTCTTGAATGATATAAATGACTGGACATTTATCATTTAGATTTTGGAAAAGGAAGAGAGCAAAATTTTTGAACAATCTATGAGTTCAAATTTTTTATAATATTATTTTTTTATTGATATTAAGCGAAAGATTTCAGACGTTTATGTAAATTCTCTATATAAATGTACACATATAAACGTACTTTAAAATTATTTAACAAAAACAACTAACAAAAACAAACCAACTACTTTGTAATGAAACTAAGAGATTTTGGACAAACGTACGCCTCAGATTACACAAACAATTATTTCAGTTATTAAATATGACTTATAACTGGGTATAATTTCCTCTTTGTAGTTTATTTCTAATACCTAATTCTTATAGATTACTGGATGACCCATGGCCAGAAGATCTTTCCCCTTACTTCTTGGAACTCCAGAAAGCTCTCATATTGGAAAAGAGCTTCTACTTCTTGAAACGGAAGAACACTCTAATGTTGGGCAAGAAAGCTTCTATTTGTTAGAACTGAAAGACAAAAGGTCTTCTAGTTCTTGGGGCTGATAAATGCATCATTCAGTAGATGACCAAGAAGAAATACATAAATCACATTATTATAAGTTATTTATATTTTTTGCAAGAAAGAGAAATTTCGAAGATTACCATTAGTAATATTGGTGCTATGTTCAGTCAAACAATTTAGTCATATTTAAGGAATGCTTAAGCTTTTTATTTCTACAAACAATGTATTTAATAATAATATATAAGAATTGGTATCTATATAACTTAATTTAGATCTTAATATTTTTCTTAAAATAATGCCTGCTTCAATTTTTTAAAAATATTTGAAGTTTGTTCCAACTTCTTTTTGAATGAATGTTCATTACAATAATCATGATTAATTATGATATAATAATTTGAACTATAATAGGAGTTAAATCAATATTTTACTTCATGCTAAAAAAAATAAATATCGAATATTCAGTGGATGTATATATTGTACAAATAAATGGATATCTCTGACATTGGAAACTAAACTATAAAAGGAATAATCTATCTCAAGACAAGTACTCGGTAATTTATTCAAAACAAACACTTATCAAGTAAAGTTAGAACCTATCAAAAAAAAAACTACACAAAACTTTTAGTTTTATATTCAACTGTATTTCTCTCCTTTGGGAGTTTTTTTTTTTTTTTTCTTTGTTTTGGAACATTAATATTGTGATATTTTTTGAATAAGAATATGTTCAATTATTACCAATGAATAAGTGATTTTATCAGTATTTAATTTGAAAAAAAAATGTATGTACCTGATTAATTAATTGTGATATTTGTTTTTTATATTCCTTTATAATTTTTAACCATTATTTATAAGTAATTTATTTACTTGAATATTTTTTTTTTTTTTTGTTCCAGTGAATAGTAATTAGGATATCTAGAGTTTCCATTTCTTTTTAAATTATGTTATCTACTTTGAATTTGACTGATTAGTTGTAGTATGTATTTCATTCATTCATCATTTTATTTCACAAATTGCTTCAAAATGGTACATGTATTAAAGTACTGAAAGATTCATTATTAAAGTTGGTCAAGTTGCGAGGTATGAGTTGTAATTTGTTAAGTATTATTTATTAATTTAAAAAAAAGTATTGCTGTTGAGTTATTTGAAAACTAGTTTTAAAATCAAATAGTATTTTTTTTTCTTCATAGCTTAAGATATTAAATATTTCAGAAGTACAAAGCACGCTCTTAGTTGTACTATGTAATTTCATTCATTTTTTTCTCTTACTATTAATTGATTAATTATTCTGTTTGTACTAATTAATTATTAACTATACATATAATTTTCATAGAGATAAAAAAAGTATACTTATTCCTTTCAATTCAAGTTTAAAATTCTACAGAGATTTTCACTACATAATATTTAATTTAAATTTGTGGCAGCATAAAGACATGAATATCATTGTCAGATATTTATTTCCATTTCCACCATAAACGGTGATATAGTTTATCTCACTGAAACAGCAAGAAACGTATCTTTCTGAAATCGTACAGGCATATTCCATATTCTACTTTCTTTAAAAAATAGTAGTAACTAACAAACTTGAATTTGAAAAAATAAATAAATATTATTATTAGCATTGAAAAATAATATAATCGTATTGCTTAATAAATTATAGTTATATTTGTCCACCGCTACCATCCATAATGTCACAATCCTTTATACCCATCCACTGTACTCCTCACATGGGGATACGACGTGCTTTGCTAAGGTCCAATAGCCTTGGCATTTCTTGTTCGTGATAACTATTATAATAAGTATAATAATTCTTATGACAACATAGTATAACTCTATAGCAAGAAATACTTTAGACTAAAGTACTTAGTCTATTACCTAAATCATTTTTAATAATGGTCCCTTCCTGTGACTGGGTGGTTATCTATGGATACTGTTGTTAACACTTTACCTTTTACAAATATTAACAATGTTTGACAAACATATAGTTTATAAATAAATGATTTTATAATTGACTTAACCTCTAAATGTAATAATTTTGTTTAAAGGAAATTTCTAGGTTGTGAAAATATATTTCCCAAAAGCTCCCAGATATAGTAGTTCTAAAAGTACAAGTTTAGTATAATATATTTCTAGGTTTCTTGAATGATATAAATGACTGGACATTTATCATTTAGATTTTGGAAAAGGAAGAGAGCAAAATTTTTGAACAATCTATGAGTTCAAATTTTTTATAATATTATTTTTTTATTGATATTAAGCGAAAGATTTCAGACGTTTATGTAAATTCTCTATATAAATGTACACATATAAACGTACTTTAAAATTATTTAACAAAAACAACTAACAAAAACAAACCAACTACTTTGTAATGAAACTAAGAGATTTTGGACAAACGTACGCCTCAGATTACACAAACAATTATTTCAGTTATTAAATATGACTTATAACTGGGTATAATTTCCTCTTTGTAGTTTATTTCTAATACCTAATTCTTATAGATTACTGGATGACCCATGGCCAGAAGATCTTTCCCCTTACTTCTTGGAACTCCAGAAAGCTCTCATATTGGAAAAGAGCTTCTACTTCTTGAAACGGAAGAACACTCTAATGTTGGGCAAGAAAGCTTCTATTTGTTAGAACTGAAAGACAAAAGGTCTTCTAGTTCTTGGGGCTGATAAATGCATCATTCAGTAGATGACCAAGAAGAAATACATAAATCACATTATTATAAGTTATTTATATTTTTTGCAAGAAAGAGAAATTTCGAAGATTACCATTAGTAATATTGGTGCTATGTTCAGTCAAACAATTTAGTCATATTTAAGGAATGCTTAAGCTTTTTATTTCTACAAACAATGTATTTAATAATAATATATAAGAATTGGTATCTATATAACTTAATTTAGATCTTAATATTTTTCTTAAAATAATGCCTGCTTCAATTTTTTAAAAATATTTGAAGTTTGTTCCAACTTCTTTTTGAATGAATGTTCATTACAATAATCATGATTAATTATGATATAATAATTTGAACTATAATAGGAGTTAAATCAATATTTTACTTCATGCTAAAAAAAATAAATATCGAATATTCAGTGGATGTATATATTGTACAAATAAATGGATATCTCTGACATTGGAAACTAAACTATAAAAGGAATAATCTATCTCAAGACAAGTACTCGGTAATTTATTCAAAACAAACACTTATCAAGTAAAGTTAGAACCTATCAAAAAAAAAACTACACAAAACTTTTAGTTTTATATTCAACTGTATTTCTCTCCTTTGGGAGTTTTTTTTTTTTTTTTCTTTGTTTTGGAACATTAATATTGTGATATTTTTTGAATAAGAATATGTTCAATTATTACCAATGAATAAGTGATTTTATCAGTATTTAATTTGAAAAAAAAATGTATGTACCTGATTAATTAATTGTGATATTTGTTTTTTATATTCCTTTATAATTTTTAACCATTATTTATAAGTAATTTATTTACTTGAATATTTTTTTTTTTTTTTGTTCCAGTGAATAGTAATTAGGATATCTAGAGTTTCCATTTCTTTTTAAATTATGTTATCTACTTTGAATTTGACTGATTAGTTGTAGTATGTATTTCATTCATTCATCATTTTATTTCACAAATTGCTTCAAAATGGTACATGTATTAAAGTACTGAAAGATTCATTATTAAAGTTGGTCAAGTTGCGAGGTATGAGTTGTAATTTGTTAAGTATTATTTATTAATTTAAAAAAAAGTATTGCTGTTGAGTTATTTGAAAACTAGTTTTAAAATCAAATAGTATTTTTTTTTCTTCATAGCTTAAGATATTAAATATTTCAGAAGTACAAAGCACGCTCTTAGTTGTACTATGTAATTTCATTCATTTTTTTCTCTTACTATTAATTGATTAATTATTCTGTTTGTACTAATTAATTATTAACTATACATATAATTTTCATAGAGATAAAAAAAGTATACTTATTCCTTTCAATTCAAGTTTAAAATTCTACAGAGATTTTCACTACATAATATTTAATTTAAATTTGTGGCAGCATAAAGACATGAATATCATTGTCAGATATTTATTTCCATTTCCACCATAAACGGTGATATAGTTTATCTCACTGAAACAGCAAGAAACGTATCTTTCTGAAATCGTACAGGCATATTCCATATTCTACTTTCTTTAAAAAATAGTAGTAACTAACAAACTTGAATTTGAAAAAATAAATAAATATTATTATTAGCATTGAAAAATAATATAATCGTATTGCTTAATAAATTATAGTTATATTTGTCCACCGCTACCATCCATAATGTCACAATCCTTTATACCCATCCACTGTACTCCTCACATGGGGATACGACGTGCTTTGCTAAGGTCCAATAGCCTTGGCATTTCTTGTTCGTGATAACTATTATAATAAGTATAATAATTCTTATGACAACATAGTATAACTCTATAGCAAGAAAACAGTTTATGCAAAACAACTGTAAAATATTTAATAAACAATGATTAAAACCAAAAAAAAAATACCTAAGTTTGTCAAAAGTAACATCTCCTTATTCTATTAAACATGAAAACTGAAGGTGATTACTACTTTTATAAGAGTAAATATTTTAAAACGGATTAAATTCCTGTAAAAATAAAAAAAAACTGATAATATATAATCAGAAGGTTTAATTATATACAAAATTAATTTGGTTTTTAGACATATTATATTTATTCATGAAATTAATTTATAAATACTGCTTTTAAATTTATTAAACTTTTTAATTTTAATTACAAAAAACTATGAATTAGTTCCACAATTTTAAATTGATTGTTATATTAAATTCGTTCGTAACACTTTGATGATTCAATATATATTATACCCTATGCATTAAAAAATTACAAAAATGGTACCATTGTAATGCTTTTTGTACTTCTATTCATAATTCTATTGCTCTAATGCATATTTTTGATGTCTACAAAAGTATTTGATGTGTATGTATATGAAGTTTATTCTGTATAACATGTTTATTGCCTCATTTTAGAACTCAATTGATTTTGTAAGACTGTTTACGAAAACTTTAATGTACAATTATATTTTTAAATATAAATATTTATTTATTTAAAATTTAGAATTAAAAACAATAAACTGTTGATTTTTCATAATGTTTAGTTAAGAATAGATGATTTTTTCCTTGTGAATGATAGTGCATTTCTTGTATTTCTTATTATTTATTGTTATTTTTGTATTTTTCAATAAATATTGCTATTGAATTTACCAATAAGTTGATTCTTCTTATTTTGACCTACTCTGAATATGATATACATCTATTATGTTTTTGATAGATTCAATATAACAATGAAAGTCCTTGGAAGACTTTTTTTAATGGAAATTATGAATTATAGAAAATAGAAAGACACAATAAATGACGAAAACGTGTTATCGATGTAGGAAAATCATCAGATGTGCTTTACTGTTACATTTGTTTACACTTACATTATTAAAACAGTGACCCGGGAAAAGTAGAATAGTAATAGTTAAAGAAAATTAGATTTAATGTAACGCTTCTTTATTATTTTATGTACCTTAAGTTATAATATTAAACAGCATATACATCTTTATTACCTACTACAGGGATGAGGTCATATTAACCATAGTAATTAAGCCAAAATGATGTAAAATTTGAACCATTTTAACTCTTCAGTCATTTAGAAATCCTCATATTGAAGAACTTAATAAAGAGCAGTAAATTATATATTATAATTAATAAGAACCAAAGTACTTAATACAGTTTCATTGTAATTTGTATAATTACTCCAGACATATAAAATCAATTAATTAATTAAATTAAAAATCTTAGATATTCATAATAAATTATTACCTTTTGTGAAGTTTTGTCAATAATTTGAGCAGCATGGTGCATAAGTTCTAAGGCAGTTACATCAAGCATTTTTCTTCCATAATAACAAGTCACCTATATCTTAGCTTTGATTACTTAGATTATTTAGTATGTCATCTACAACTAATGACTATAATAAGGGCGACAACAAAGCAGGTTACCATTATACCAGGTTGAGTTATGAGTTTTTGAAACTAATTACCCTTAATGGAAATCAGAATTTATTTTTATTTTTTTTTTTTTATAGAATATTAATTACATCCAAACTTTTTCGATAAAGTTCATTATTCTGTAGCCTTTTAAGAAAAAAAGACTTTTTTCCTTAATTCATAAAATATCATAAATTCGTGAAACAGTTGACAATATTGTGTCCACAAACTTTCAGAATAAATCATAAGTTAAAATTTTGAATTTTAACGCTATTCTGACCTTTCTGGTGAAGAAAAATTTTTAAGTATTTTTATGATACAAAAATACGAATGTGAATCATCAATCGATGTCCCAAAAGTCCAGAGTAGTCATCAACTGTTTGATAGCAATATAACTCTAAAAACTGAAAACGCAACTTACAAGTTGGGGTACTTTTGGATTTATTTACAAGAACTTTGAATTTTATTAAATATTTCAGAAGTACAAAGCACGCTCTTAGTTGTACTATGTAATTTCATTCATTTTTTTCTCTTACTATTAATTGATTAATTATTCTGTTTGTACTAATTAATTATTAACTATACATATAATTTTCATAGAGATAAAAAAAGTATACTTATTCCTTTCAATTCAAGTTTAAAATTCTACAGAGATTTTCACTACATAATATTTAATTTAAATTTGTGGCAGCATAAAGACATGAATATCATTGTCAGATATTTATTTCCATTTCCACCATAAACGGTGATATAGTTTATCTCACTGAAACAGCAAGAAACGTATCTTTCTGAAATCGTACAGGCATATTCCATATTCTACTTTCTTTAAAAAATAGTAGTAACTAACAAACTTGAATTTGAAAAAATAAATAAATATTATTATTAGCATTGAAAAATAATATAATCGTATTGCTTAATAAATTATAGTTATATTTGTCCACCGCTACCATCCATAATGTCACAATCCTTTATACCCATCCACTGTACTCCTCACATGGGGATACGACGTGCTTTGCTAAGGTCCAATAGCCTTGGCATTTCTTGTTCGTGATAACTATTATAATAAGTATAATAATTCTTATGACAACATAGTATAACTCTATAGCAAGAAAACAGTTTATGCAAAACAACTGTAAAATATTTAATAAACAATGATTAAAACCAAAAAAAAAATACCTAAGTTTGTCAAAAGTAACATCTCCTTATTCTATTAAACATGAAAACTGAAGGTGATTACTACTTTTATAAGAGTAAATATTTTAAAACGGATTAAATTCCTGTAAAAATAAAAAAAAACTGATAATATATAATCAGAAGGTTTAATTATATACAAAATTAATTTGGTTTTTAGACATATTATATTTATTCATGAAATTAATTTATAAATACTGCTTTTAAATTTATTAAACTTTTTAATTTTAATTACAAAAAACTATGAATTAGTTCCACAATTTTAAATTGATTGTTATATTAAATTCGTTCGTAACACTTTGATGATTCAATATATATTATACCCTATGCATTAAAAAATTACAAAAATGGTACCATTGTAATGCTTTTTGTACTTCTATTCATAATTCTATTGCTCTAATGCATATTTTTGATGTCTACAAAAGTATTTGATGTGTATGTATATGAAGTTTATTCTGTATAACATGTTTATTGCCTCATTTTAGAACTCAATTGATTTTGTAAGACTGTTTACGAAAACTTTAATGTACAATTATATTTTTAAATATAAATATTTATTTATTTAAAATTTAGAATTAAAAACAATAAACTGTTGATTTTTCATAATGTTTAGTTAAGAATAGATGATTTTTTCCTTGTGAATGATAGTGCATTTCTTATATTTCTTATTATTTATTGTTATTTTTGTATTTTTCAATAAATATTGCTATTGAATTTACCAATAAGTTGATTCTTCTTATTTTGACCTACTCTGAATATGATATACATCTATTATGTTTTTGATAGATTCAATATAACAATGAAAGTCCTTGGAAGACTTTTTTTAATGGAAATTATGAATTATAGAAAATAGAAAGACACAATAAATGACGAAAACGTGTTATCGATGTAGGAAAATCATCAGATGTGCTTTACTGTTACATTTGTTTACACTTACATTATTAAAACAGTGACCCGGGAAAAGTAGAATAGTAATAGTTAAAGAAAATTAGATTTAATGTAACGCTTCTTTATTATTTTATGTACCTTAAGTTATAATATTAAACAGCATATACATCTTTATTACCTACTACAGGGATGAGGTCATATTAACCATAGTAATTAAGCCAAAATGATGTAAAATTTGAACCATTTTAACTCTTCAGTCATTTAGAAATCCTCATATTGAAGAACTTAATAAAGAGCAGTAAATTATATATTATAATTAATAAGAACCAAAGTACTTAATACAGTTTCATTGTAATTTGTATAATTACTCCAGACATATAAAATCAATTAATTAATTAAATTAAAAATCTTAGATATTCATAATAAATTATTACCTTTTGTGAAGTTTTGTCAATAATTTGAGCAGCATGGTGCATAAGTTCTAAGGCAGTTACATCAAGCATTTTTCTTCCATAATAACAAGTCACCTATATCTTAGCTTTGATTACTTAGATTATTTAGTATGTCATCTACAACTAATGACTATAATAAGGGCGACAACAAAGCAGGTTACCATTATACCAGGTTGAGTTATGAGTTTTTGAAACTAATTACCCTTAATGGAAATCAGAATTTATTTTTATTTTTTTTTTTTTATAGAATATTAATTACATCCAAACTTTTTCGATAAAGTTCATTATTCTGTAGCCTTTTAAGAAAAAAAGACTTTTTTCCTTAATTCATAAAATATCATAAATTCGTGAAACAGTTGACAATATTGTGTCCACAAACTTTCAGAATAAATCATAAGTTAAAATTTTGAATTTTAACGCTATTCTGACCTTTCTGGTGAAGAAAAATTTTTAAGTATTTTTATGATACAAAAATACGAATGTGAATCATCAATCGATGTCCCAAAAGTCCAGAGTAGTCATCAACTGTTTGATAGCAATATAACTCTAAAAACTGAAAACGCAACTTACAAGTTGGGGTACTTTTGGATTTATTTACAAGAACTTTGAATTTTATTAACAGAATCGACTGAAACAGAAATGTTATTTAAGATTTAATAAAAGAAATTTAAAGATTTGGTTGATTTGAAATAGATGATCTGATATGTAAGAAGAATAAAATTTTAATAACCACAAAAGCAGACGTGAACCTACTGTAGATTACTTTTTGAAACCGTATTTTTCTATATGAAATATAAAAGACTTAATATACTCTATTCGAGTCAACATATTGAAATCGAGTTTTCAAAGGAAATAAACTTTTCTTGCTTCCCTGAATCTTATAATATAAATATTTTAAATTAGCCCACCTGTATGTGTATATATATTACGGAGGGTAACACTCACGTTTGCCAGGTCGGTTACTTGCCGTTGCGTCTTCAACGTGCTTAGTTTCCCTTTCTCTTTTCTCCTGAAGACGGATTGCCGGAAAATTTGAGTTTGATTCATTATTCTGTGTGCACATGAAATAACAATCAATGATCGAACCACAATAAGAAATGGGAAAAAATACTATGATCTTTCAACCATACAAGCGGTCTTCGTCAGAATCGACGAATGGTCTAACCAACATTTTAGACTGGTTATGGTCTAAATTATGTTCTGGTTCAAGATGACCTAAATATATTAAAATAACATTATTTATAGTTTCATAATTCAGCGTATTTACTATTAAATATTACTCAATATTCAGCTTGTGGAGTGTATTGTATTCTTTGCTTTAAAATGACTTTATTATGTAAACTACGATTATTGTAAATTTAGTTTTAATGAAGTTTTTAACTATTTGTAAAATGTAAAAACTTTACATCTAAGCAATTTAGTGGGTTTTTAAGTACATAAATAAATAAATAATTAAATTGATTATCTATGAGTTTGATAATACTTTCCTACAGTTTCATAATACACCTAGCACAATATAAGGTGCATTCTCTTTGGAACGAAATTCTTTCTTAAGGTAAGTAGATAGCTAATAGTTTTATTAATGCATACATGTAATCACATTCAATATCCTACTGAAGAATTAATCGGATAAGTTCATCAAACAAAGGAAACAAACGTTATGAGCTTTCTAAGGAAATGAATTATCGAAGGCTGAATATATATTGAGGGTTGAATTGGGAAGCATAAACATATTACAGCTTTGATTAGAGAAGTTCAGTTGAGTATACCTAAAATAAAATAAACATTTGAACAAAGTAACCAAAAAGAAAAGATTTCAAGAAAGGCTTGAACAAAACTCAATTGTTAGGAACTTGCTGGACCACATCAGTTTTAGGAAAAAAAAAGAAAAATTTCTACTACTGACTCTGAGGATGAAACGACTAATTGGATAGAATTCCTTCCCACTCTAATAACTGAAAACGCCATTGGCATGATGAAAATTCCAGCATGTCTGGTGCAATAACATATTTGAATTTATGGAAATTGGATTATATATTTTATATACAAGTATATCTTTATTAGTATTAAACATAAGTTTACTTTAAATAATTTGCTTTATTCAGTAATTTAGCTAATTATTTGATGATGTTAAAGAGAGAGAGAATTACCATATTATTAAATAGAGACAAACTTATCATGAATAATCTGTTTTGTTTTGACCATATAAGGGTGAAATTAGAAATGTAACCGAACTCTTTCCTGTTACTTGGAAAACAGCAGTTTTCCTGTTACTTAACCAGCAGATCTCTTCAATAAGCTCTTGAAAGGAAAGCCGTATTTTCTATTAGTTAATCCAAATGCATTACTGTCTGCTTAGTACAGTAATGCCAATTACAAATTGAATAGTGTCCTCTTTATTTTTCTTTTAATTATTGAAAAAATATTAAGATTACGAAAAACACAATGGTTGTGAAACCGCTTTCTTTTACCAATAACATTATTTCGTTTAGACAAGATGATCCACAGCAAATCTATCATTCATTAAACTTCAATTTGAAAAGATGACACTTATATCTAACTGTTAAGATACAAAAGTATGAATGAAAAGTATGAATCATATTGAAAAAAAGGTGCTAGTTCGGGAAAACCTAGGTGATACATCCATTGAGGCTTAGAGAGTTACACAGTGAACCGGTTATTAAAAAAAAAACAAAATAGGATACTTCATTAACTGAAATAGCTGGATGACTAAGAATGTAACGGTTAAGCTTATGACAAGATTGAAAGCAGTGTTTTTAAATAATTTACAGAATGTCATCTTATTCTGACTAATATTTATAATATACTGTATGGAATGTGAAAACATTTGTATACTGACATACCGACAGAGTTTAATGTTTGATTAAACGATGACACAATGAATTGGTAATTGCAAAATTGATGGCAACTGGTCAAAATGAATATTTGATTCCACCCTTATAATAAAGAATTAATGCCTTACAAGGGTCGAAAGTATGACTCATTTTTGATTTGGCGCCTACTTTAAACCATGAACGAGCCACTTGGCCCGGAAATCAAACGGCACATAGTAGTGTCACCCATGTAAGTCATAACCACGCCCCATGTTGAACAACTTAAGTGATCTAGTGGGAGTCGGTGTATTCAGCATATCTATGACCGTTATCCCCCTAAAAAAAAAAACTAACAGCTTTTTATGAAGGTCACTTTTTCCATTCGATTGTACATCATATATAACTTAATGAAAAATTTTAAAGATTTAAAATTATTAAAGTATTAAAGATAATAAGATATTTTTGGACATGTGAAAAATCATCATATGTGAAGATGATTATGATTTGTCAAAGGTGTTTACAACATACCAAAGGACACCTACCTAGCTTTACGTAGGTAGACATGACCGAAAAGGAATGTAGCTATACCATAAGCACTTAATTGTAAAAATATTTATTTTACAATGACTTAGCCACGTTGGTTTCATACAGTAAAGAACAATATATTGTTCCATATATACGTCTATATCGTATAGTGTTCACTTTAACGGTTCTAACAAGATTATAGTTTTCATACTCGTATCAAGTTAACTAATTGAAAGCATAGATTAATTCTGATTATCTTAGAGTTATAGATTTAACTTAAATAATCTATATAAATAACTGTAAATTATACGAGTATATAAATCTGTCAAAATCTCGAAAGCAAATTTTTTCAAGTCAAAGATTAAAACAAGCTAACATGTAAACAGCGAAGTAAATAGGCTATCATCAAAAAATTGAAACCTGTTAATTGTTAAAATATTTATTCTAAGTTAAGGCGCAAAATTGTTTAGAGTTAACAAGTCTTTTAAAAAAAAATCTATTTTAAAAATCAAAACGAATTAACTAATAAATTTCTCTCTAAATTCCCTTCATCTCCATATATGAATGGGTTTACCAAGACGCATCAAATAACTTCCTCATGCGGTTCACTGCGAGTTCGATTGATTTGGTTTCGTATGTCACATCTAAATAATTAATCGTTTATGAGTTCATTAATTGCGGAAATTTTAGGCAGCCGTTCAACACTTTTTTCAATTCGAGTGTGACTCTGACGAAGATCACATGTTTGGTTGGAAAATCTTGGTCCAATTTCTGAAGTTCTGACTATGTTTGAGATGTTGCTTTTTGTTGTTGTCAAAGGTTGTTATATATATATATATATTTGAATTTAAAACGAAAACGATCTTCTAGGTGACGGAAACGGTCACTTTGTAAAGTGAGTTTTGTAATTTTTCCTGAGGGAAATCTTTTTGAATTTGATTTGTATACAAGTCAATGTACAAGCTATGACCAGTATTGAGTAAAATTATATGTTCAATATATACCTTGTCAAGACAAAATATATTGCTTTCTAAATAGAAGAATTTTATTTCAGTTTTTATATCATTATCATGTATGTTTAGCTACTTATCTGCTACCTGAATTTGTGGATTCTAACCATTATAAGTGTGTTATATTTGATGAATATACTATACTTTTTCTCACTCTCTTACAGTGGTCTATTTAAACATAAAATTGATGTTGATAGGATATATAAGAAAACTGACTGTTTTCCTATTTACTTAAAATCATCAATTTGTAGAGCCTAAATTTCACACTGCACTATTTTATTATTACACTAATTTCTAGCAACTGACTTCAGTCAACAGTCATGTATATGTAGAGTGTTACACTACTGGTTTGAACTATACGGAAAAACCTTCAGATTAGAATTATTTGACCTATTAGCCTGGTTTACAAGATAATAACGCAACTCATTTTCATATCATTGAGAATTTTACAAGGCCAGACAGCACCTGCTTAATGTCAACCACACATTGTCAGTGTCATTTTCTTCAAATAAGGAAATATTTTATTCAAATTTGATGAGCTCTTTTTCATTTTCCATTTGAGTCATTTTAATAATCATGGTAATTTATTCCTGACTTAGATAAAATAAATTTCTGCCCTCTCCTTGATTTAGTGATGATGATACATCAATGTCAGATGGTAGTTCCAATTCGGGTAAACTCTTGAAGCCAGAGTTTGATGTCAGTGTTTGTTGGGTGAACTCATCTCTCCTCAAGAAGGGTAGCACACAGACCTACTACTCTCTCAAGAGGTGTGTCAGCTCACAAATGGTTAAAGGTACATATTAAAAACAGCAGAGTTGACTAGTTTATTATTCACTAGAATTCTTATAATTCTAGAAGCTAAAACACATATTTCTAAATAAGGTTCCAGTTTTTATTTATTTTTTTTAAAAATATTTCCCATCCTCACATGTAAAGTCTTTCTCACCTTTAGTGTTGGTTTAAGTACTAAAAGTGTGACCTTTATTATTTGACACCCATTTTAGTAATGGGCAAGCCACCTTACCAAGTTTGTTCAGCATCAGAAGCCCAATATTTCGCCTCGTTCAAGGAATGCATCATACATGCCCGGGACCGACAACTTTGCGTCCTCTCCGAAGAATAGCTTACGTCCTGTTACATCAAACCCCCAAATTTGTTCAAAATTAAAGAATTGACTAAAAATAGGTTTCTAAAGGAATCAAAATAATACAAATATTTCTCTGCATGGTCGTTAAACCTAAAAATCTTTAATAGAAAAAAATAGAAACTACAAATTGACATTGCAACGTACTCGACATTAAAATCAAAAATTTCATCATTTGAGAATCCACCAATGTTTTATAAAGTTATTAATTGAATTTGAATAATGTTTTATTGAATATACAAAAAAAATTAAAAGTAATAAATAAGTTTCCAACCACATATTTATGAGAAAAAACTCTTTCATTATAAACAGAAACAAAAAATAAGTTTAAAAATAGAGAAGTTTAATATTCAAATAAAATTTATAATTACAAATACAAAGTTCAACAAAGACCAACAGCAACTCACTAAAGTCATTGAAAAGTAGGTTTGTAACAGGGACGTGCAGTCAGAGGAGGCAGATGAGGCAGTGCCCCACCTGACAATCTGGGAAAGAAAAACATTTAAAATGAATTATAAATATTTTAATGGTTATATTTATTCAGTGAATTGCTCTGTAAAGATATTTTTCAGTCCACTTTACAAGTTTTAGATTGTTTTTTATTCAAAATCGCTGGATTTTTACATTTACCGCTTAGATACTGAAAAGGAATATGGTGTGAGGCTGACATCTGTTGTGCCTCTCGACATATTGCACAATGCTGTTAACTGTGCTGGTATACTCAGCAGTGATACCATATTTCTGTCTCTCTGTATATTGCTATTAAAATGCTTAAACACTTTTGCTATATTAACTAAATTTCCAATGTACTGTGTTTTTTTGGTCAGCAATAGTATGCGAATTAATACTTTTATGCGCTGAACGATCATAAAATTGCTGCAAAGTGTCACTAAGTGAGGCATACAGTTCTCCTGCTTCATTGTAGGGGACGCCTGTGATTACAGGGATTCTTTTGTGACTCGGCAATAGAATACTGTCAGCGACCGCACACTAGAACTAGCAAGTAAAATGTAACCATCCATTAATTTTTTCCCTTCCTTACATTCAAAATTGAGGATTACATATTCAAACTTAAAACAATAAAATGTTGAAAGGAAATTGATATGAGATTTTAAACTTAATCGGTAACTGCTGCATATCAAATGGTGAAAAAGGTACTCTGTAGGGTTGATATGTTAGTAAATCTGGCTGTGATGAAGTCAGTGCCTCACCTCCCATAATCCTCACCGCACGTCACTGGTTTGTAATACCCATTCCTTAAAATATCTTTTTAATTAGGGAAAGAAAACATATTTCTCTTAGATGTCTACAACGAGAAACTTCAGAAAAAGACACATAAAATGTTGAGCAGAAAAATATTACCGACTCTAGTTGTAATATACAAAGAAAAACCGGAAATTGTATCAAAAATTTTTTATTTGTAGGGATGTTCAGTCTTCCTATATTACGAAACATATCATCAAGTAGAGAAATACACCCTTTGGAGAAATAAAGTTATAACAAGCAGTTTTTGTGGGGTAAGTCCAAAAACCATTGATCTTTAGTTACAAGGATGACATCACATGATTATTTTTCTGTTTTCGAGGCGCTCTATTCAAATACACAAGCACATTACTACTAAAAGTTAAATTTGGAAAAATTTCATCTTCTTAGTCTCTCAGTTTCATAGTTGAGATTTATAGAAATGTTATTTATTATCCACCAGTGTGGCAATTGAAAAGGGTGTTGAGATTTCTTCTGTTCGCTATTTTTAATCACTGTGTCTGGAGAACTTGTAATATTAGAGCCATTTTCCAATTTAATTTCTAATCCATAGATTAATCTTTTTTTTACTTCTTAAATATAAACTAACTCGATGTCTGTTTGTACCACATTTGATCTATTTTCTTCCCTTCTTTTATGCTTACATGAACTTAAATTATTAATAAAGATGCTTGCATGACTTAAAAGTTCCAATTCATTGAGATATTTTTGGAATAGACTTGATCTACCTATCCTAAACTGGTCTCGGAGGCTAAGTACTCTTTTCTTCTCCGGTTATGCTTACCAGCTACGGTTGCACCCATAAGAATATCTTATGGGGTTCTATTTATATCAGACAACGTGATTCCTAGACCCGATCACTTTATGGACCAATAGGCACAGGTGGACAGAATGAATCAGTGTCCAATACTTTCCAATTGCAAGCAAAGTTATTAGTATTATTCGCTACGTACTCCGTATCAGCAATGACAATGGCTCTTCACCTCTGGACTCCTCCAGAAAGTGAATGAACGATGTTCTTATTAGGTATCACCTGATAATTTATATTCTTGACTAACCTTTTACTTACATAGAAACTGAGATTCTGGGTCTATATAACTCTCGCAGTGACCCTCGCAACTTCTCTTGTTTTTACTCTGAGAGTTTGTATTTACACGGCATTTCCATGTAAATTAGATATACTCACTTCTTGCACAGTTAATGTTCAGTGCACATTAATGGTGCCTCCTATAACACAATATGCAACTAAAATTCGCCCGCCACTGTTTAGTATTATGCACTTTTCCTAGGCAGGAGAAACAGCAGGGTTCGGGTTTTGCTGTTTGCTGCAGTTTTTCTAGGTTTATATCTCGCTTTAAAGCCAGTGTCATTGGACGAGAATTTTGACAAAAAATACCTTGGTAGAAAAAATTCCTGATTAGAATACACTAATTTGTGTTTTTTGTGCACGTAATCCGAATAAATATTTATTA
This sequence comes from Hermatobates lingyangjiaoensis, assembly GCA_026182355.1. Lineage (NCBI taxonomy): Eukaryota > Metazoa > Arthropoda > Insecta > Hemiptera > Hermatobatidae > Hermatobates > Hermatobates lingyangjiaoensis. The sequence goes on along the minus strand of JAPFBL010001935.1, from coordinate 1,304,082 downwards.
CACTTTTTTTTTAATAGTCCACCCTTGAATGTAAAACAGTTTCCAACAAGGTATGCTAAATATAAAATTTTATAAAAATTTTTCGAATCACAAAATGGTGATCAAAAACAACACGTTGGAGTAAATAAATTAAAAATTATTAATAAGAATACAATGAAACAAAATTAGCACTCATCATAAAACTGTTAATTAAAAATGATGATTAATGCACCAAAATTTAGTTCCGTAATCTAGGTTAGGTTAGGTTGCAGTAGCAGCCCTACAACATAGGCCAAAATTGGCCCTTTATGATACCATATGATGAACATTCTACATTGGAAGTCCTAAATTTTGCCTATCCCAAGTGTATTTAGAGTAGGGATCTTTAACGAATACCTGACATTGTACAGGCTTGGGACCGATGGCTTAACCTCCTACGTAAGCATAGATTTATTCACCTTACGCGCGAATAAATCCAGGGCTAGCGTTAATACTGAACATCGGACCTACCAGTCCGGAGGCGAGCACCTTACCACTGACAAAACAAAACAAAAACTCATCTCACCATCTGCGCTAGCCGACATCCAAGAATATTAGCAAATAACAAATCCATTTATACACTGTTGACTCGAAGGATATAAACCTGAGAATTAGTTATCTGAATGATGCAAGAGTGTAGTTTAAAAAACGTTTCATAATTGAGTGCAATTCTCATCACCTCCAAGATTAGAAAACAGTAGAGAACATGTTATTGCTGATGTTGGGTTGCACTAAGAAGTCCCAATAACTGAAAAAAAAAAATTAACCATTAGCTGTTACAAAAGATTTCAACGAGGCAGAGATTGGTCAACTTAAGGACTGTTGAAGGAAGATTTGGCCGAACGACTCTTTTGCTTTCCTCGTTACCTTAAATTATTAGTGTCGTTGTAACTCAGCTGCATAATTTATATTCTGTGTATCGATTATTAGAACTTTTGAATCATTCCTGACTGTTAAATTTGGAAGTCTGTTACACATAGTAAGCTTGAAAAGCAATAATGATCTTATAATTTGGAGTTCACTAAGAAGTGACTTTTGACCTTTTGTGCAATTTTGACAATTAATGAACATTGTACTGAAGGTTGCTTTTTTTGTTTTTGCACCTTTGAGAATATTTCATATTTTTGGTTGTGTGGTCCCTCATTTTTCCCGATTCGTATCAGTATGAAATGTTTCTGTAACTCTAGTTTAGGTCATTTAGTATTAATGAAGGACTATTACCTGTTTGGTTCGAAACCTCACCTTTCTGTGAGAGGAAGGTTATCATGGTAAACATGCCTGGTGGACTTAAGGTTTTGGATATTTACGTTGCAACATATGAACAATATTTATTAGGATATTCACTTTTTAACGATGCAAATGTGAGTCCAATTTTGATAGCCTTTAGGTCTTCTGAAGTATAATTACGTTATTCGTTTTAATGTAATGAAACCCTACTACCTATTTCAGGAGTGTAATTTAGTTCAAACAATTGCTGATCATTCACATAAAGCCAGTTTACGGTCTCTTGCGGTAGGGGATGATTTGCTAGCATCAGGAGGAACTGATGAAGTTATTCATCTTTATAATTTGCGAGATAATAAAGAATCAGGAATTCTGAGTATACATTCAGGTAAATCATTTTTAAATTTGTTATCTTTGATTTACTCTCCTTGCGATACCAAGTGTAAATGCTGCATGTTTTTATTTTGTGTTATAGGCACCGTTACGTGTTTAGCCTTTTCTCCGGACAGAAAACATTTGGTAAGTGCAAGTGAAGATGGTTCCATTAAAATAACAAGAGTAGGCAGTTGGATCGTTGAAAAAACCTGGAAAAAAGCACACGATGGAAACGGTTTGATTTTTATTAGTATTCATGCAAGACATGAAATAATATTGAAAGTGTTTTTAACTTCATTATTGAATGTATTTAAATAATTTGTGGAAACTAATCTACTTTTATTAATTCTTTCATTCTTTTCCATAAAGCCGTGAATTGGTTAAGTACACATCCTTCCGGTAAAATGGCATTTTCTGTTGGGAATGATGGACAATTACGGACATGGAATCTCGTTAAAGGATCACAGTGTTTCAAGACGGATATATCAGAGTCAGTGGTAATTTAATGAACATTTGGAAAACAAATATTCTTCTTTCATATAGTGACATCATTTTTCTGTGTTTCAAGTACAACCAATATTGTTTTAATTATCCGTTTCCATTAATGCACAGCACTTATTTTTTATTTTTAGGAAAACTGTTACCATTTCAAATATCAAGTCAAATCCTTGAGCAGTTAACTTTTTCTTTATTCCATTCTATTAAATGAGTTAAGTACATATCACTTAGGTTAATTATACGGTTGCTAATATCCCGTATGTGTTACTTCTATGTATTGCCACCACTTATCTTTTTAATTTGAAAATTCAAATTTTAATAGACAGACATTAATTAGCATGTAACTATTAAGACAATAAATGCTTTCTTAAAACTTTATATTGCTGTATTTCCATAATGATTGGTTATATTTTAATAAGATTCTTGGATATTTTTCTCAATTTTCATCAAGAAATTTACCAATTCTGTGTTGGTGAAGTACATAATTATCCTAAAGTTATACTTACAACGATTTTGATTTAAATCTGTTGAAATAATTAACATGCTGCTTTTAGTGGCACTGCTTATGCTGTGAGACTTGTATATTCAAAACTTAAAAAAGAGATTTGTGTTACATATCATAACGAAAGATGCAGAAAAATCACAGTTAATTCGTGATACAAGCAAAGACGTATAAACCATAAGAAAAAAAGGAAAACAATATAAATAAATGCTCTGAGGCTTTTCACTTTATATCATCAGAAAGCAATCAAAGTAAATTCTTATTATCGTCTTTGGTTTCCTTTTTCTGTGTGGTTTTATACTTCATAACGAAAGATATATCGATTATTGAGTGAAATAGGCTACTCTCTGTGTTAAAATTATGATGTTTGTAATTTTTTATAAAGTAATGAAATACATTTTTTAAACTGTAGATATTTAATGTGGTTCTCAACTTCTTTTTCATAGATATATTGGGCCCGAAAATAAACATTTCCAACGGTGCAATAAAGGTCAATCCGGTCATCCGTCTTTGTTTCAGATTTTTCATACTAATATGTCAGATTATTATTTAACAGAGATACTGCTAATTGTATTTCCTGCATTCATGAAACATCATTTTTTTCAATATAAAATGAAAATATTTGAACGCTAAATAAGTTTGTAGTAAATGAAATTGTCGATATGCCTGCCCTAGCTTATTAAAAGCCTGATTAGTGTAGGATGACCCCCTTCTCATGCAGACTCCAATCTAACTAGCTTCTCAATTTTGAATCATGAAGTTCATTAGTTTTTGAGGGGCCTAAAATAAATTTTATATTTTTTGTACATGGGTTAAATCTTTTCTTATTTTTAATAAGTCTATAACTTATGGCGTTAGTAATAGCTTTCTGTAAAACAGTATTTCTTACTAAAATGTGGATAAACTCTTATTACTATCATGAAAGAATATTATTAGTACTATTAATATTTGATTGTTTTGTTTTATTTTTAGAAAAAGTAAGCGCCCTGAACTTGTTTTGTGGTCAAATAATGGAGAAACTTACGCTCTGCCACATGGAAATCAAGTCGATATTTATTCTGTTGAAAGTGCTGCAGAAATTCAAAAGTTCATTGTTGAATCGAAAGTGACTTCCTCTCAGTATCTCGTGGTATTTCTATTATTAACTGAAGCAATCATTAAGTTTCTCTAGCAAAAAATGTGTAATTTGTTTGATGTTTAATCATAACTGATCAATAAAATGAAGAGCAGAGAACTACACATCACCTTAAATGAAATATTAGCAGAACATCATTTAACTTTAACATTTAGAATACCATATTTCTACAAAATATAAAACATTTAAATCTTTGTATTTGGTCCTCCATTTTCCAACCAAATTTTATTCGGTACAATTAGAGAAGAAAATGGTTACTTGTTGATTGAATTTAGTATTTAAACAATTAAATGCTCTTTATTCTTATCTTAATGTTCAAAAATAAATTTATAAATATAATAATTTTATAACATTTCAAATAATATTTTTGTACAAAATATAAATATCCTATAAAGAAAATACCATGCATATAAAGGTAGTAGGTGAATAAACTTTATTATTATAGTAGTTGTACCTCAACTATAAGTTAAGAAGAGCACAGAGTAAAGTAGATATTTTAAAAGGGGATATGAATCAATTCAATATAGCGTTATTTAACCTTTATTTTATAATTTCAATCTGATTTAATTAATAAGTGAACATTATTTGGCAGCTTCACTGTTGGTAATTTCATTTATCTTCTACTAAGACGCCTTGTTAGGGTGGATTATTCCAAATCTGTTTTTTAATGCATTATATTTGCAATGATTCTGTTCGGTATTTTGAAAGGAAGACGTACTGTGTGTTGGAGACAGTGACGGTCGCATTTACCTGTTTGATGTAACTAGTGGGTCGCAGCTCCTTTGTGAAAAAGTTTCAGACTCCAGAATTAAAGCCCTGTGTTCAGAGGGAAACTACCTCGTAGTAGGCACTAGTGAAGGTAAGCAGACAGAGCACATTGTTTTTTGGAAATTTAATTGTAAATGCATTCCAGCGTTATATGGAAATCTATATTTTTATTCTCCAGAATTTATTAGGTCTCCCAAAATTACGTTCTTCATTTAACATGTTTTATGCGAAACAATAGCAAAACAGTACCTAATGTAGTCCTGTTGTTAGACTGCGGTATTATCAATCACTATTCTGCGATTGAGAAAAAGTAGGTAATGGTTCAAGGTATTATAGGTTTTCCTACTATTGGATTTGTACGTACGGCACTATTAGATTAGAAATACTAGCCTTTTGCAACAAGGAAGAACATCGTCACACTTGTATAAACTCTTGAAAACCCTCTGTAAATTTGGACTACGAATTAATATTGAAACCTGTGTTCTTGAAGTACCAGAGCCTTGTATACTCCCTGTGCAATGTCGAGGCCGAGGTGTTCGTCCACAATCCGACCTCCTTTACAAAAAAAAAAAAAAAAAAAATGCTAGTCAATTTCTACCACCGTTGTATTTCTAATACAGCTGTACAAAAGATGTCTTGTATCTTCTAATCTTCGGAAGGTAGAAATTAATAGCAAACAAAAGTGGGTAATTATACATTTATATCAGTGGCGATTTCTCAGGGAATGCAACACATGCATTGCATGCATAGAATTCATCTTTAAAGAAACCAAAATGTTCGAGACTCGAAATATTTAAAGGAACCCCTTTTTTTTATTCCACTACACGCTAAGGAACTATTTTCTATGATTGCGCTAAGCTTCCCAATGCAGGGGTTTACTCTTATCATTTCTGGTTAATGAAAATGGTCTTAATTGCCAAGAGAAACAAGAACGAAGTTTGCATACACTGCAACTCAGGCTTGCTGAGCTCCTCAAATACATAATGGAAAGTGATTTGCACACAGGTCTTCCGGAAATTTATAAACTCATGAATTTGGTTATGACTATTCCCATAACAACAGCAAGTGTTGAGAGATCGTTTTCTGCCTTCAAAAGAATTAAAAGTTCTTTACGAAGCTCCCAAAGTGAAGAGCGATTGTCTAATTTATCCCTAATTTCAATTGGAAGACATTTACTTAAAGATCTCATGGCAGATAGAGAGAAGTTTTATGGTTTTGTTATCGAAGAATTTTGCAAGAAGTTTTTATTCAAATGATGTATTGTGTATCTCTTTCTTTAATAAAAACATTTTTTGCCTATTTTTATTGTATTGGTTAACAAAAGTTAATGTTAAAAGTATTTCCAAATAAAACCTGATTCAAATCCCCATAAAATGTTTTTAATACATCATTATCCTTTTGTGCAACATGAAAAGACTGAACATGAGAATTAGAAGGGTATTTCCCTGTATTTCTCTTATTCTTTGAAAATTGCATGCCTAAAGAAAAAGGTCAGGAGTCGCCACTGATTTTTATATAGAAAGATACTTTTTATATAAGAATCAGGCCACACTGAGGGCTGTTTAATATATCATTTTTCATTCAAAATTAGTGTGGAATGTCTTAGCTCTCTTCAGAATCTAACCAGTAAAAATAAGTTATGTCACATGTGGATACATGGGAATACAGCAGAATGAGGCATGTTTAATTTTTATTTAACTTTCTTACCATAGTTCATTAATATTTCTTGCAGATTGTGGTTACTGTATGTGCAGTACTGGGTGCAGCAAACCCATTAGCTTGTTTGTTTTTTGTTTTTTCTGTTAAGGGGAATCTCAGAAAAAAAATTTTTGTTGATGCAGTTTAAATGTTTTTTATTTTCTTTTCCAATCCTTAATAGATATATGTGGATAGTCAAACAAGGAACGACCCTTCTAGTGCTGAACAGTATGTTATCAAAATATAATTTCCAGCTATTTCTGTTCTCAGAGTGAAATTCACTAACAGCACAATTTTATCATCAGTAGTCTTTAATGAAATAGTACAATATATAAATTAATATTCTGTTCATAGACAGTAGTAAGTTCTAGTATTAGGTTGAAGCAAAAACTCCATATATTTAATATAAAAATCAACTTTTTAAAACCACCTGTATTCAAGGTAATTTAGGTTGTACTGTCATGTAGTTTGTATTTTAAGTCCACGAAACAGATGTCTTTTTCAGTTGAGTGCCTTCTAACTGTAAAAATCAGTCGATGAATACCATGTTTGTTTTTCTAGTTTGGGGGAACGATTAACTTTAAAAATCTAGTTGAATTCATTTATTTTTCCACAGGATCAATAACAGTTTACTCTTGGAGTCGCAGCGAGGTTACTCGCCTCACAAGCATTGCAACAGGTTGCAGAATCACGTCATTAGTTTGTCAGAGGTATAAATCTCATTTTCTCCTTATTTGAATCAATTAACCCATATACTAAATGTTACTCTGGTCTGTTTAGGTTGAAACCAAAACTTAAAAAGGAAAAAGTTGCATTGAATCCAAGAACAAGGTAGTTATTTATTAGACTAAATTATAAATGTATAGCCATTATAAAATATTCCTATTTCAAGTTATCAAGTGAAGAGTTGACAATTAACGAGTAACTTACTTTGTCATAAAACTTAGTAAAGTTATAATAGATTCTGCGTCAGCTTAGTAATGATAGAGCATCAGTTTATTTTAAATCTTTCGCTCAATAATGAGAGGAAAGGAAGTCACCTCTCAGAATAGAATCGCTAGGCTTATTTGATTGGTGGCTAATGTGGATTCCATTGACAAAAGATCATATGAACATAATTAAATAAATGAATCCTCCCAATTTTATGTTTTGCATCCATAGAAATGGATAAGATGCGACCAGAAAACCTGTAGATATAATAGCATAAATGGGACTGGAGAAATTTAGGGTCAAAAAAATAAATTACATGCCTATTTGTAACATATCGGACCTCAGAAATCGAAAGTAAGCTTAAAAAAATAAATTTATGGGGCTTGGCAGCGTAGATGGGGAGACTGGGAAGTTAACTTATTCCTTCTTCCTCAATATTGAAGGCAGAATGCGGATGCGTGATATCACCACCGCCCACTGGTTGACGCAGGTATTATCTGGGCATGGTGATTTCAGAAGCTATGTTCAAATACAAGAAGACAGATTGTCAGAGCTGGGAATGTGAAGCCCCCGAGGAGCAAGCCCAAGGTGTGCAACAAGCAGGTTTAACTTGGAATGTACCACAGGAAGATCATTTGGGATGTAGACACTCAACGGGATAACTTTCTTAAAGTAAAATACAAAGCATTACCTAGACTTCATCTACACGATAGCCAAAATTAAGAAGATCAAGGGAAGTTAGAAAATATGGATATTGGAACCAACAATAACGTGGTATAAGTCTAAAATGGTGGAAACCCATTTTAGGCAGTTGGTAAAATAGGAGTTAGTGTCAATAAGTCTTGATCTGGTGCGATCTATAATTCATAGTAAAGACAAATTTTGTTTTCTGAAACCAAACATTTAAACGATTATTTTTTTATACCTCTCTTCTTAAAATACATATGATCATGTTTTAGTGGGTTACTTAACATAAAGTATTGTGTCGATAAAAAAATATTTTTAATGGGTTATTTCCATTGAGGTTAGTAATATTAGGATTAGTGGATTAGTAGTAGTAGCAGCAGTAGGTTACGTTACCAGAAACAAGAAATCCACTATTAGTTCTCTTGAAGTTAGGAATTAGAAGGACCCAAAACCAGTCGAGCTCTACAGATATTATTATACGGAGTACGACGGATTATCGTCCGTTACTTATTACTACTAATCAGAGAAAATATTTCAGTTTTTTTATCTATTTACACATTCTGTAAATTGTTAAAAAAATTCTGAAATATTGTGTTTTTATACATTCCTAGGTTCACTGAATCTATTTTTAATTTCGTGAGACTAGATATGAGTATATCGAAAGTATTGTTCCAATCCCAGCATTTGACAAAGAACGTATTCCATAGTTCTTTGAACTTCTATAGTTCCTTCTACGTATTCTTCTATGGTTCTTTGGGTGATTAGGAAACCTACTTAGTTTTGGGTTATAATAAAGCATTGGAAAGTACATTTATCATATTTTATGTCAGAACGTGTTCTGTTGTAAATCTATAGCTTGAAATTTGTATTAATTATTGTATTACTATAAATATTTCTTGACAAAATTTTCAGAAAGTATGAATATTGGGTAGGAAATGTAGCAAGAAGAGGATAACTACTATTGAAACCCATCTGGTGTCACAACTAAAATTGTGATATTATATTTTCATTATATTTAGTAGGATTAAGATAAGCTATATTAAAATAACTAGTAATAGGGAAGTTGATTGTAGACTACTCCAAATTTTACTTTTATATTCTCACTATATACATTGATTTGTTACACTTTGGGTGCAACATTTTTGGGAGCCTCAGAAAAAGTTCTTGGCAATGATATTGTTAAATTACTTCAACGATCATTGTATTTTTAGAGCACTAGATAAGGTTCAAAAAACTACATTAATAAAAAATGTATTTTATATTTATAACTTTTATGTAATTTTATTACAATGATTCATGTTTTACATTGAAACGATTATATTAAAAATGGAATGGTAATTTTAGTTTAAATTACGTTCAAGGTTACTACTTTAATTTAAAAACAAATAGGTTAAGAATGTTACCATCTTTGGCATAGTCATGGCAGTCTTTCTCCCTACTTGTGACTAGTGTTTGTATGGATCCAATTTTAACGTATACACTGTCAAAGCAAGTTTAAGGGTGAATGTTAATTGATTATTATCAGACTAAGATGGACATACATGACATCGCAACACCAGAGTTAATGTTCAAAAACACCAGTAGCCCTTTAGACTGTTTCAGCGTCCATCACAGTTCTAAACAACCATGTACTTGACTATGCTTATTGATTGTTAATGGATACTGTGCTTTTTTTTATAACGCAGTATTTATTACTGTCGATAACAGTCTACAGTCATTTCGCTAACATTTGGAGGATAGGCTTCAGATATCTGTACGATTGCATTGAATTAACAAACTTGCAAGGCAAAAAGTGTGTATCCAATAATGTTCAAATTCTTTTTTTTTCTTGCTTTTGTGCAGTTTCTCTGCTTCAATTACGAACATGTAATAGATCCTACTTTTCTACCCATTGTCGGCAACGTTTTGGATCAATTTTATTATTTAGATGAAAGGGTTTTGCCTCTACTCTGAAATGAGTTATTCTATTTTTGTGAACTTCATTCAATTTTGAAATATGTTATACGCTTTAACTCCGTCCTTTCTAATTCAAGTTTATCCAGAAAATTCCATCTAACCTGGCATTTGAATTAATTTCTCGTTTTAAAAACGCCTTCTTTCTTAGAGCATGAGCGATCCGCCTTGTGTGATCATGTAAGTTTTCAACTACCAAGAACTCTTGATCCCTATATGTCTTCATTAGTAGCAAGGTGGTCATTCTAGAATAGAGTAAACTTTTTGATTTGTCCACGAGTGATAGATTTAAAACCATATATTATAATTGAAATTTGCATTTGTAACAACTACATTAGCAGCAATTAAGGCAGTGGTAACTGTGTTATCAGTCATGACTAGAATCTTTGGCCAGAAATTCCCTGCGAGGAAACCTTCCCTCCTTAGACATCGTAACTCCCTTTTTACCTCTACTAGCTGTAGTCTATGTCCAGCACCTCCTGGGGAACACTCTCAGACAGTAACGGATTTAAGCCGACAAGCTTGAATGCGTCGGTCTGGGTGCGAAGTGCGCTTACTGAAAGACAGAACTGTGAGTGACTTCTTCATTTTCGATATAAGTTATTTGGTTTGAAACAATAAATTTTTCTTATTGATTTCATTACAAAGCATGTAGATAAAATAATCTGTCAGCTTATATCTTGTTTTTTTTTTATAAAATATTTCTCTATATTTGCTGAGTTTTTATGTTAGTTGTTTGATGGAGTTCGAAATAGAGGCACATAAAATCAAAATTCAAATTATAAAGCTTATCAAACTCTTAATGTTGGACATTGGTATGATGACTAAAGTACATGTTGTGAAAAATAATAAATTAAAGTACCTTGTTAAGACGTAGTTATTTGAAATCAGTGTCCTCTAAAAATGAATCAATCGCAGATGAGTAATGTTGAAGAAGATTTTTTTACAACAATTTGATTTTTTTTTTCTTTTTTACCAGGTTGGACTCAGTCGGGCAACAGTGGTCTGTTGAACAGTTTAAAAATGATTTTGACTAATTTCTCATAAATAGCAAACATGAGAGCTGCAGTCAACACTGTTTGAAGCAACTTGCTTTCCATGCCCTTGTACAGACCTCCTGCACCCCTCTTTCTACGAAAAAAAAAAATGGAAATTAATAAACTTTTATTTAGAATTACGTTATTTCTAAATGAATATACCTACAACAAATCACAGATAATATATGTATACTACATATGTAGTGTAGTTCCAGAGAAATACCAGTTAAAGAGGTACCACACTCAATAATTCCTCTAAACAGAGATGTTCAGAGAAGTTATGAGAGAGAGGGGAAGTGGATTTAATGGAGCCATCTTACTGAAAATGTTACACTCAACAGCATGCATACTCCAAAAATTGGAATAAGAGGGAAAAAAACGAAATTTCAAACTGTAACTCTATAAAAAAGAACGTGAAGAGTGCCTTGCTGAGTTCATTTACTGCTAATATAAATCACATTTATAAAAGTAAAGCGACATTTATAAAGCAAGTATTATTTTACTTTCACTAAATTTTCGAGCGTTTAGTCTTATTCATAAGCAATAAGATATTCAACTCAGAATCGCTAAACCAATAGAAGATATTAGGAAATTTATTGGTTACAACGTGCTAAATGTGCTCATAGATCAAAAAGTTGATTGAGTCTAAAATGTAGTTTATTTTGTCGCTACGACTTACGATTTGGTAGCACTGTGAATTTCGTTCCACTAAGGTAATTAAGTTAGAGTTAAATTAAGTCATATTTCAGGGATGAATATATTTTATGGAACAATTACTCTGTTCCAGACTTCCTGCAGTTTATCGTGCCAATTCATCATTTTAATAATTGCAAACCAAAGGATTACGAATTAATTGTATGTATATACTATAAATTAATAGTATATAACATCTACTCGAACACTAGTAGAAACAACCCCATAATTTGCTTTATATATTTATAAAATATAAAGCAAATAATATATTATATAATTTGGGCAAAATTACTTCCTAGTAGTTCTGCACTTGAACAGTTAGAGAAATTAATATACTGGTCATTATTTTATGCCCCAATATCAAGATTTAGGAGCATAAATAACGCTATCGAAAATTAAAATAGCGTTGATAACTAGTTATCAATCTGGTATAAACAATAATATTTCTCTTCACGAATGTGGTCAATGGAAGGAATTCTTTAACCCTTGGGTTTGGGGTGCTCGGACTTTTCATGTTTTGTAATTATTCAGTACTGGTACACATAAATGTACCTGTACACAAATAGAACACTAGTAAGATCCAGTGATGGTATGCTCACAAAGAAAACTCTTTAAAACATATAAATCATAGCAATTTAGAATTAACGTAACATAAGATTTGGAGACATGCAGGGAATAAGTAATTAAGTTGAACTGGAGAGATTGACATAAAAGAATAGAGGAAAGAGAGACTGGAAGTACAAGCAGGGGATGGGGAATTGAAAGAGATGTGAAGGAGAGGGACAGATATATATTATTATAAAGAATTTCGTACTCAAAAATAACAAGTTTTTTATAAGTTATTGCACGTATTACTATATTAATCAGACATTTAACACTGAATAAAATAGTAATAAATAAGATAAACGTTATAAGAGACACAGATGCTCTTATAAAAAATTATTAACAGTCACCATATACATTGAAAATCGAATTGAAGAACTAGAGTGCTAGATTAAGTAAAAAAACTTACCTGAGGATATAGAGAACGATTTGAACGGCATTAGCATTCGGATCCAAGTTGCTGTAAGAGTGCCCATGCTAAAAAAGGAATAGATGAGGTTTAATAAAAATTACCAGGTTTTTGTTTTCATGGTAACATTACAAGATTTTCATACTCTTTTATAGAACAATGAATAAATAATTACCCAACAAAAGAATTATGCATTCAGAACTTTCACATCACAAATTTAAAGAAACTATTCTAAAAATTGCAATTACTATTTTTATTAAAATGAATTACAGAATACACAGTAACTAGGTCCTTTTTACTTAGTTAATCGGGGACTTAGTCGTAAACTGTGGTACATATGTTTATATAAAAACCCCTTAAAAAACTCAAAATTATTTGAAACAGGCACATAAGTTCTGACTTTCATCACATTTTGACCCTAAAAAAATAATTCTTTATGCCTGTGTAAGAAGTTAATTTGATACACTCGAATAACTTCGAGTCCAATTTAGTGGATTATTCCATTATTTTAAAAATCAACAATTATTATTACAATAATAAATCACTAATTCCAAGGATACTATGGTTTATCTTTTGAATAACTTAATAAAGAATAAGATTATTTAATGAGTCAATAGTTTAAGCATTTTTGAAATAATTACCCGGAGGATGGTTTGAACTAATTGAAGAGGATAGGTAAGCATAGTGGCAACTGATTTGGCAATTGCTGCCAAAATAAAGAAGTCAGTCGAGCTTACAGCCTTAGGAAAGCGTCTTTTGAGCCATTCGTACACAGCCATCTGAATAGCCGGATTGGCTAAAAGAATTAAAGAAGCTCCAGTACCGGACCACAGCCGAAGAGGACCTTCTGTCTGGCTCACTTTCATTAGACCATCTGCCCACATATTAATTATAGATTAGGAAATACAAAAGACAATTTTAAATTCCAATTCCTTATCTTTACGAAATACTTATATAACTTATAATTTATTCTTAGATAAAATTATCTTAAACGTCTATTGATAAAACGATATTGTCATGAAAACATAAATGAACTTATAGGTACCCTTATAATCACATCCTACAGTAAATAGATTACAAAAATGCATTCAAGGAGACAGAGAATCTAAAAACTAAATATGCCCATTACAACACAAAAAATCTTGAATTGATAACGCCAACATTAAATCTATTATACTCGTATGTTCATATCACGAGAATATTAACTCTTTATCTTAAGTCATATAAGCTGGTAGGTAGGTTAAATATTAGGAAGATTTGAAAATAGTTACATTTTTAAATTAATAATAAGGAACCTATTGGTATCAGCATTATGGAATATAAGAAATGAACGTTGTATTGATAGGTCCTAGATCTGGTAAGTTAATGGTTAATTTCAAAATATTGCAAGCCGTGTATCACACCAAGAATCAACAGTAATATTTTAACCTTCTAATATAAGCTAATGAAATATTAGAAGTACGATCATATCCAATGTAAAATTTTAATTTGTGTAATCCATTATAGACTATCATCAAAAAAGGAGTGTTTATCATCAACCTAGTTAATGTTTATATTATCTACATTTTACTACCTCTTTAATTTGTAAATATTCATATCAATTGATTAATATATGTATCAACTGAATCTGAGCTCTTGAAAAATTATTTTTATTTGTATTGTAGAACAGTTTTCAAATTATAACCCCCAAGGGCAATGTGTACGCGGATTGTACCCTATCCATATTCAATATCAAGTGAAACGCGAAAGTCAACAGTACGAAAAAGGATAATTTTGGTTTTTGAGTTAAAGTACCCCTTACTCTAATCGTATTTTAGATCACCTACTTGCACACATATTCAGATCAGACCAATTTGCAAAGCCTACTTTATGGGACTCAGAAGGACCTCAAAAACGTACATTTCCATTGAACACTCGATATCGTTAATTTTGACCCGAACGCATACTGTCATTACTCTATATTGCATATAGAAGAAAATTAAAGTAATTATATGTTAACTTCTAGTTTTCTCCTTTCTTTAAATTTGGGATAAATTTCTTAACAATATTAATTTCATAAATACAACAAACAAATCAGAATTTTTGGAAAACGTACCAATTAATCCTTTGTATTTTACATTATTTTTTCCTGTACCATCCATTTTCATTCTAGTGTTAATCATCCACAATGGAGTAGTCAAGAAAACGTTCACGGTGCCTGCAACCAAAAACTAATTCTAAAAAATTAGCTAGTTTTAAATAAAATAGTCTTTGCTCTTTCATCATAAATAAATTCGATGAATAGAATGAATGTAAAAATACTATTAGGTTTATTACCAGCCATAATAGCAGTCAAAAGATCCTTGCTTGCATTTCTTTGGTCTGAGAGTGCTTTTAGGCCATGATAAGCATAAAAATAGACGAAATTTGAGGCACATAAGCTCTGAAGAACAGGAACAACTCCTCTATATAAAGTACTCCTAAAAATATATTTCATTAGTAAGTTTCATAAGGGAAACCATCTATTTAGTTTACAATATCCAAAACTTACATTCCTTCATCATTCACTAAATCTCTCATTACAGACAATGTATTTTTCGCTTTCCTATCTTCTTCCACTGCAAAAAAAATCATAATTAACACTTATCACTATGCAATCACAAAAATTAAATAACAAAAATCTTACGTTGCAATCGACATCTCACCGTGTCTAGAGGGTAAAACACTACCATACCAACAACGCTTCCCTAGAAAAAAATGTCATATAAGTACACATAAATTTCCCTTCAAATTCAATTTCATATTATCAGACAAAATATTTTTTAAAAAAAACATTCAATTTGAATAAAAGTTTTCTTGAGGGTTTCCTAGATTCAAATCAAACTTTAAAATTTTATCAAAACTGTAAAACAATGAACAATTGTTAATGAAGTTAAAAAAAAATAATAATTACTGTTTGTATTCATTGATTTTCAAAGTATCCATAAAATATAATCAATCAATCTTCTAATTGTATTTCTGAAATTTAAAACAGCCTACACATTTGTGTTGTAAATATTAAAATCTAAATACTCAACATATCTGTTAGTATAAGGAACTGATATTTTATAAAACTGAGCCGATAAATAATCTCCTTGGAATAAAACACAACAAAGACAATCATAAAATTATATGGTGCATACTATATTTTATCAAAATGAATTCCAAAAATCTCAGTTACTCTTAATCAGCTGCAAAATTTTAAAAGCAAAAGTTTAAAATTGATAATTTTAAGGGTAGCTCAAACAATACTATAAACTAATGGTCATTTGAACAACTGAAGAACAGAATTTGATGGGACATATAAGAAATGCAAGACATTTTTCTGGAGCTTTCTTAATATAAACCCAGATGACATAGTGGTCACAGAAGTCTCCATTTATTAATTTACACCTTTATAATAAATAAACTTAATCTAAAGTGCATAACAAAGAACGATGTTGCACAGAAATAGAAACAAAGAACGATTATTAACTATTCAAATAACATCCTTAACAATTCATCATATATATTTAAGTTGAGCTAAAATTTCAGCTTTGAACAAGCGTGTAAATTATTAAAACATATTCCTCACCACAGCTGCAGAAACAGCATGAATGAAGTTACTATAAGTAAATAAACTCTTTGATTGCACTGTCATTTTAAATTACTCAGGTTTTTCTAGATTACTATGACAAATATATACACCAACTCTTCTAAAACATTAAAAACCACAGAAAAACTAATGAAGAGAGTAATTCATTTTTCACAGCCTTTTGATTTGAAAAAGCAAGGAAACACCACACAAAACAAAAATCACTAGAGACCCTTATTAAGTGTGTTCAACACGAACGAAATGTATTTAGTTATTTAATAAAATTTTTAGTGATCATGTCAATAGCGATGACTTAACCCTTATCAAATATCAGTATCAATCAAGGTTACAGATAAAGTGATAATCTCGTTCATGAATTGTTTATCATTGAATTATAGATGCAGATTGCCAGTACTACCCTATAATAATATAATGATTATATTATGCCTTAAATATTTTTTTCATTGAAATTTAAATATAATTAATTATAAAAAACTAATTATATGTATATATACTAATATATATACTTTATATTAGTATAAACTAATGTTAACATTATTTGATATGGTAAATATATTTACAGCTATACAAAAGAACAATAAAATGAAGGACAATATAGTTATAGATACTGAACATTTTTTGAATAATGCAACTTATTATGCTGACTTGTCGCATTTGCTTACAACATCTTGGAGGTTTTTTTAGGAGAATCGGCGAAATAAAATTGTTATTAAAAGTTTAGAAATTACAGTAAGTTGAGAAGTTTTAATTAGTTTACGCCAATGAAACGTACATTTCATTATGTTTTCCAGAGAATGATGGATATGGGTGTCTAACAAGATGTAATCAAATTTACATGTTTTACTCTAGAACAAAACTTAATATAAGATGTATAGTTCTTGATGTGTTTACGAACCTAATTTTCTTTGGGTAATATTGAAGTTGACATATGTACTCCTTCGTTCTTTATTACATAACGGTGACTAATAATTTTAAGCTACATCTTCGGTGATGAACTCGAAATTTTTTATTATTTTCTTGCTATAAATATTAGCTTAAATATTGGAAGAGTAATACTGTACTAAAAATGACAATTAAGTTCTATATGTAATAACTATAAGTTTTTGACTACATGGGCAATTTGGTTTAGTCAATACACATTTGTTATGTATTAATCGAAAGAATCTGAATATTTAACACATCCATTTTCTAGTTAAAGTAGAGTCTAATGAATTATTAATGTTTAATTACGAAGCCTTTTAAATGTCTTGTCACAAGTGATACAAACCTATACACTTCGAGAATGGCTCCTTTTAGAATGTTCACTAACAGTGTTAAAGAAATTTCAAATATTTTGTTGACTGTTAGTCGGTTGTTTGGGCTCTTTGTGGTTGATTTCAATAACACTATAATCCTCACTGTATTAATTAGACTGATTTGCATTACAGGCTTGATTGTCGTGTCAATACTTTCTTTGATTCAAAGTGATTACTTTTCAAGTCAAACTGGTATTTTAAAAATTATGTTTTTCCAGTTGACATTTTTCAACGTACTAATCTTCCTAATCGTTACTTTTAACAGCATGTCTAATCAAAAACTGTTAAAAAAGTTGATTGAATACATCGAATTTTGCGAAAATAAATTTTCTATGATCCCAAGTTGCAAGAAATATTTATATTCAGATACAGTTTTCAAAAGCTCGACAATGTTTATTTTCCTGGGTGTTTTAGTTGCTGTGGATAGCTCTAACTTTTTGTTAAAGAAAACTGACATGATAAATATGGTGGCTGTATCAACCTTGCGTCTTCTATACATATACCCAATCCTTGTAGGTATAATCCTCACGTGCTTTCTTAAAATAATTGAAGTAAACAAATATAATTTAAACTATTCTTTAAAAACGTTATATGGAAGAATTGAATCTAAACAAATATTCAATTTTATCAAAATGAATGAAGTACTTAATGATTCAATTGGTTTACTCAACAAAATGTTTGGAATAGAACTAATTTTTTTAACAGCTGTTGCATTTTCTAATCTTCTCATGAATTTATTCTACATTATTCATGAAATAAACAACACTTTGTACATATTTATGTGCTTCGTGCCACACACTTTCATTAATGGAACATCACTGTGGCGTACGGCGTCTTTGGGAGCTTCTATTGAATCACATGTACGTAAAAGCAAGTACATTACAAAACTTATTACGAGTATTATGTGCAATTACTGATTTATAAAAAAACAAAATCGTGTCAACTCTTCCACATGTTTTTGAGTTCTCTGAAACTACGTATTCTTTTAGTCTACTTAACTTTCTGCATAATTGATAATATTAATTGTTTTGGACGGAGTTCTTTGAAGTATTTCTTGATTTATATAACACACGTAACAGAGAAACCGATGAAATGTTGTAAAGAGTAACTCTCAATACCTCTGTTAAAATATTTTAAGAAAAATTGTATTTCATGATGGAAGTTTTATTATTTATGTATGTATAAATATGTAATTAATAGATATTTACTATTATTTATGCCACGTTATCTGTCGGCTGCTTATTTAAATATTTACTCTTTTCATGTGTTTTACTTATATCTTTTTTTGATAATTTAAATTATATCAAATTATCTTTCCGAAAGACAACCACATAGCTGTAATATACATGTTTAAAATATATTGTTTTAAAATTTGATTATATATAAGTAAACATTTCTCTGAAACTTGATTGTCAGACAAGAGATGAAGTGGAAGGGATGTATTCAGAATTTGAAGTTTTAAGATTCCTGTTTGACATCAATTTCGTATTTTTAAATATATACAAAATAAAATCAAAAATAAAAACTATTAAATAAAAGGAAGAAGTTCTATTCCATTCGCCCATTTTTTACAACTTTTGGTTTCATTATGTATATAAACCGTTATTCATGTTTATAACTCTGTATGCAATATCAATAGCTTTTAATTTTCACATATCCTCACTTCTACCTGTGAAAAGGGTTTTAAATAAAATCGAACGTCGACTTTGAGCATTTTATTTGAACCTGCCAGATTAACAGAACTTTAAATATATTTTAGTTATATATTCATATATATCGTCTTCTCTCTGTATCACTTCCTTTTCACAGCAACGCTGTTAAATTTTTGAAAAAAATATATATATTGTATATATACAGGGTGCCCCAAAAGATGTATACACATATTAAATAATTGTAACCCAGGAATTTTTTATTATTTGTTTATTTTTCAATACGTAAAAGAATTTACAAACATAATTGTATCGTTTTGTCTGTACTGAAACAGCGGTCCGTTCTGGTCCAGACATCGTCTGTAACGCGACCCGACGGAATAGCACACATCGTACAACAAGTTACTTGGTTTTTGCATACATTCACGTTCAATAGTTGCTTTCAATTCAGCGATTATTGTAGATTTCATTGCATAGACTTATTAAACATAAGGCAAAGAAATTAATTTATAAAAGTTAAAAGCTTTGAGCAGTGAAGCTTTTCAAATGTGTTTTAATCATTTTTATAAATGCACTGGACTCCTGTATAATGATCTCATATATATATAACACGATTTTGCACAACGCGACGATGCAATTTGCATTAGGGTCTCCGGAAAAAGAAATACGAAAAAAAGGTCCGAATACAAGTAAAATTTTTTTTCTTTTATTTGTCACTATTATTAGTATTTTATAATACTAATTATAAATTACAAATTAGAGTAATTTATATGTTTAAGCTTATAATTTAACATTCCTCGTTACCATTTCCTAGATTTGAGGAGATTATGAATGAGGACGAGTTTGAGAAAGTGGGTTAGTGTTAGTCGTTAGTTTGCCGTGAAATACTCGTAGTTTGCAGCGATCTGTCGCAAAGTGGCAAACAAAGAGAACTTTAGAACTTGTTGAATGATTTTGTTTGTTAGATAGAATAGCAGGAAGGAGATTATCCTAAGGATTTTATATTGAAAAGATTGAAAGCAAAGTATATTTGGTTTGGTTTGGCGAGACCCCAAAGTTCTTTTTAATAGACCAGGTTGGCTTAACAATAGTGTTGAGTATGCCCAATCTTTCAGTTAGTATGAGTATTGATTTCGTGCCCAAGAGTATTTTCACAAGTTTGCATCGACTGTTAGTTTCCGTTCGTTTCAGTTTTGTATAAGGGTTCCGTGTCATGCATTAGTCAAACTGTAGCCCTATGTAACCTATAGCTTTCGAAATTTGTCAATAAAAAATCTATGTTAGTTTTGCGTCGAAATCTAAAACTGCTGATTTATTATTAAATCTGAAAGCTTTTAAAAATGAAACTGGTGACACAGTTACACCACTCATAGTGAAATATTTATTTCATAGTCCGTTACAGACTTACGAACCAAATAGATTGTTTGGCGAAATAGCTTCTACAAAAACTATCATAATAGTATTATTAATTCATAAAATATTTGTTTTCCTTAAACTGCAAACACTAGAATAATATACGTACCTACTACCTAAAATTAGCTTGAGCTTGATATGAATAAATCGCAAGACACAAATGAGTCATTAATATTTTTTGCATTCGTTTAATAATACCAAATTTTTAATTTTTGAAAATGAATTTTACAGGAATACTAGAGAAAAATAAGACTTCTAACGTCTGTTAAAATCAGATTTACTTCTGAGTTTGTCCATAAATCAGGCACTCTTTCAACCCGTTAACTTGATTTAGATCATCTCTTGTCATTAAATTGTATGTTGAATTTGCAGGACGAAGATTTTTTAATAGAAATTAGAAATATTGTGGCACGACCTAAACATTCAAGCACACTGGACACAGAAACAATGGTTAGTAGAATTTCTTTTTTTTTTTGAAAATATCACTAATAAATAAAAATTTTGTTACAAATATTGAAATTTTATTATTTTTTTGTACATTCAAAATAATTCTAAGAATTTTTCTCTGTGTTTTCTTACCTAACACGTAACTAGTTTTAAAATTATATAACATTAAACATATAGCGAGGAAATTAATTTATAAAAGTTAAAAACTGGTCAGAATTAAGGCTTTTCAAATATGTCTCAATCATTTTACATATGTACATTTTACGTTATTTTTTACGTATGTACACATGTACGTTTATATGTACATTGAACTCCCGTATAATTATCTCATCTATAACACAATTTTGAACAACGTGACGATAAAATTTGAATCTAGTTCTCAGGAAAAAGAAATATTCAGTGCCGAAGACAAGTACTTTTTTTTGTTTTTTACTATTACTACAAATTATATATATTTTAGGTAATTTATATCTTTAAGGTTGTAATATGACTATTGGATTAAAAGAGTTGGTGGGACTCCGTGACATGATTCTACGGTGGCATGTCAATTTGGTGTGGGGAAGGTCCAGTGGCCACATTACTTTTATCCATATCCTGGATTTGAGGGGATTATTATGAGAACGGGTTTGAGAAAGTCAAATAAACAGTTTGTCATTGTAATACATCACTAAAATTAGACCAAGTAGATTATTGTGACTGATAGAAAAATGAGCTCTCATATGGTGTATGTAGAAATATTATATAATTCTTTGTACAGTATCTCTGTAATGTGATCTCTATATTTTGTAATAAGAAAGTGTATATTTATTAAAGAGTAATTAATAGATTTCTGAATGGCCAAATATGAATCTTTCACTTTAGTCATAAATTGTATTAGTAATATTTTTTTTTCTTTTGAAATTTTAATATATACTGACTGCCACAACGAATAAACAATTGAGCATAGTAAGTTGTAAAGGATTGTTTCAGGAGTCTTTGCAATTGTACTTGAAGTCAAGCAAAGGGACGGAGCTGACGGCGTGGGGAATGTTCAAGCTAGATCGAGCCCTTATTCTCTCTGTCAGTAGTCTTATTTACATTTCGTCATATCATACTTGACTCATTCAGGATACATTTTACAGTTGTACAACACTAAATGGTTTCATATAATTTATTTACCCAGATATATTTAAATTAAAGATTTTTTTTATCTCTAATTATTGCAAAACCGAATTCCAAACTGTCTTTATAGATTTTACCAAGTCAGAGTACCTGTTTATAAATAATCTTTGTTTTGCAAAATCATTAATAACTTCCGAGTAGTATTGTGACTTAAGACATTTAGAATTGAGTTTAAGTCGGTGAAATAGTTAATTCACTATACATTTTGTCTAGTTACACTATTAGTTATAATTAGTAATTATAAGTATATAAAGTGAAATAATTTTACACTTTTAACAACAATTATTTGTTTCAGATTGGTTCAACAACTGTTACCTACTTAGTAATCATGACGCAGGGTAAATTGATAAATTAGACCAATGTGACAAAATTATAAATATACTACATTCTTGCAACGGTTGTATTAATTAATAATTAAACATAATATTTAGGATTATTCCTTTTATAAATATCGAAAACGCACCTGATTGCAATTATCACTGATATTACTAAAATAAGAAAACACAATATAAATTAAAATCCATAACATGGTGAGCAAATATCTTTTAATTTGAATTGTATATTGAATAAAAGTTGAATAATCAACAAAATGATAAACTTTCGTAATTTTCACCATTTAATAGTTAATTTAAGTTAATTAATAACTAAATTTATGTAGTAGTCGAAATAAAATATTGAGACCTCTGAGGCCATGATGTCAGGTGAGAACTTCACCCATGCCTTAACTCAATCGTTCTTTTCTGGACCATATAACTGTATCATTACAAACACAAATTATAGCTAATGGGAGGTAAACAGTAATATTTAGGGATATTTACGCCCGATTCTCTTTAATTAAACTACCAGTTTGGATCTATCCCATGCTCAAATATGTCCTTAAATGGGTCCTTTCATAAATGTTAAATTGACGAAATCTAGTATTTCTTTCGTCTGGTCTAAAAGAAACTGAAGTGAAAGGCACTTTATATATGTACTTTATGGATCGTTTCCGGAAAAAAGGGTTCTGTAAAAGGTTTTTATAATATTTAAAATATTAAATTTGTTCCTCAATATTGTGCTCATGAGGTATTATTATTTTGTCTCAGAAGCCAATCAAAAGGAAAAGGCATTCATATAAGCAAAAATATAAACAAACTTTCAAACTCAAACATAGCTTCTAATTAAATTGGAACTGTGCCCAATTAGGTCAGCTAACCAGTAGAGAAAGATAGATGCCAGGTTATTGAACAGGCAACATTCCATTTCATCCTTAATTTTAAATTTGGGGTTTCAAAAAACTTTATATTATAACCTGTTTTGGTATTATTTAGTGCTCCCAGCTTATTCAGTCATATCACTGATTAATATTATAACCACTTAAAAACTTAACTAGGTGGAAGTCAGGCAACAACCAGAGTATTGGTCCATTAATAAATAAGTCTGATGGCTAGTATGAAGTCACTGATCATTCTCTAGGATCAAAACAGAGCCAATCATGCATTAATATCTGCCTCGCCTTTTCTGATAGTTGTTGTTTTTTCAAGAACTATACACATAATTTGTATCTTACTTTGTAGTCTCCCTTTTAACCATTCTCATAATTAGTATGGATGACCACAAAGCTTTTTGAATTTGAAATATCTTAGAGAAAATAGAATCCAAGAAGGCATTCTAATACTATTGGGCATTTAAATATGACCAAGGAATCCTTTGAATCTCTTTTACAGCATAGAGATACTATATGGACAAGTCTTAAGTCTCAGACACATGATTAAGTATGAATGTAAGGTAGCATGCAGTAAACTTCATTACTTAAATGAAAAGCGTCAAATGGTTAATGTTCCTGTTTGCACCATTGAAGGGTTCAGACTATAATTTAGTGCCCCAGTGAATCCAAGTAAAATAAATCATTAGTTGTGCAATCCTAATAAAACTTCATTTGTGTGGAGACTTTTGTTGGTTTATCCATTTTACCTCAGAAGATCCAAGTAAAATAGTTATCAAAATATAGTTCCTTTTGATGTGACCATTAACCATCTGCATAAGTCATTTCATATTTCCAGAATTGAATTCTGATATCCTAATAGGGTTTAATAGGTAATTACAAATCACTTGATTTAATCAAACAGACCAGTTAATTGTTGAAGAATTCCGTTTCGTATGGCTTGTGTCCAATTGTGAGTTCCCAACCAAGATAAATGCACTTGTTCATTGTTTTAAGTTTTGAGAACCAATACATCCACTCAAGAATTGAATTGGCTGGACCAATACTCAAACACTCATGGTTTTTCTGCTTTGCCCTAACGCAGTTGAAGCGAAGATAGCTGGAAATCAAGGATCCAACAAAGCCTAACTACAAGGTCATTAAGTTAGTCTAAAACAAAGCGTTACTACACAGATTCATTCAGTTTGTACACTAGAACTTTATTTTTACCCTTCTAGTATTACATAATTTTATATTTAGATTAATATAAATTATAACCTATCTAGATTAACCATTTAAAATAAAATTAGGCAAACATAATTTTAATACAAATAAATCATATTATTTCACAAATGATTCCTAATACAAATAGATAAGACTGATAGGAATAAGATAAACAGGTGTGTTCAAGCAGTTATTATCTGTGTGTAAACAGAAAGCAATTTTTTTTGGGATTAAATATTGTTTCTTTTTATGGTTGAAATCACAAAGAGCCATGTTATATAATACTTTTTCATGCACAATACTGTGAGAAAAACAAAATAATAGAGAGCAGTAAAACACGAACTCACGATAAATCTGGGAAAGCTTGCAAAAAGTACACTTCGTTACACCAAGGATATACGCGAAAAGTACGAAAAAAACGATGAGCTCCACCCTAAGGAGTAAATTGAAGTTCTGTATACAGGGAACTGAACTAAAAATGAATACATCTGTAACTTGAAATTTTAAAATAAAAAAGACCTTTTGATTTGTGACTGTCTTTGTAATTCAGCCAATAGTGGATATTGATGGAGAGGAGCAAAATGCTCTTTAAAATGACTTTCAACTAAGATTTGGAACTTAAATTCAATAGATATAAGTGTAAAAGTTAGAACTGTTCACTGTGTTTTATTCTTGTGTAGACCAGTATAAAAGTCATGAACACATAAGTTACCGAAGGGTTAAAAAAAAAAGTTCATTCGACAGGATGGGTGTATAGATACATTAAATTTAATACACTTAATATTTCAATATTATGAGCAGCCGTAAATTACCCAGTAACAACAAAATTAACAAGATTTTTTAAAGGTAACAAATAATTTTCACCTCTTCCAAAATTGTAAATGTTGCTTGAAAAATATCTAAACTCATCCTTTCCAATAGTTTTCACCATCATTCAGTTATTAAAAAACCTTTTCATAAGGCTCTTTTCCCCCAAAATTGTTGTGTTGATTTCACAATGACTTCACATATTTCAAAGCCAGACATAATTTCTGAAATTTAATCTTTGATGTGAGAATTCTTTATTAGCAATAAAATAATGTTTCTGTTTTTGACAATATCCATGTCTCAAGAAACACTAAACAGGGCTTAGAGAAAAGAAAGTACATGAAGAATAATACAATTTTTTAAAAAAATGAGGCAGGAAGAGTAAATTTTTATTATAGAGATTAAATTATAAGTAAAGTTAATTATAATCCTATCATAATCTGTTAATTACGAGATTAATGAAGAACTGATTTAGAACTGCATTCTAAAGTTAAAGTAACAAACCCATTTGTCAGAAAATGAATAACAAATTTTCTTGCAAGTTTAGTATTCTATGTTTATCGCGTATGGTTAATGACAATATAGATAATGTTAAAATTTACATTATCATATAATTAAACTTACCCTCATTTTCACAGATAGAATTCTGGAATATCCATAGTTTTTGTTAAATAAAGTCATCATGCCTAAATCCATCTGAAACTGTAACTTTGCATCATTATCGCTATTTTTTAAATATATTTGAAAACAGAAGTAAATATGTTTCATAATAATTTTTAGGGTTAATTGAATTTTCGAACAAGACCATCGTGCATTCTTAAAGGTTGCCTGCAACGTCAATGGTTTGATAACAGGAGGGAGGTTACACAACAATGTCCTGAGAGAAAGTTATGTTCGTGTAATATGCTCTTCTTTTTTGAATCCAGTTTATCTCTCAGTAACGTTGTTTTGTCTTGGGACTTGTCTGTAACTTAAATAAACCATAAACATGGATGAGACGACAATGTTAGTCGTTCTCTCCTTTTTAATGTTAGTAGGAAGTTACTTTTCTGGATCTATTCCATTGGTTATGACGTTATCTGAGGTTAGTTCTTAATATAAGTTATTTTACTGTATTTATTTTTAAGGTTTATTTAGTTATCGGTTTCTTTTCAGAGTAAATTGGAACTTGTATCGGTTCTCGGAGCAGGATTGCTGGTAGGAACTGCTCTTGCAGTTATTATTCCAGAAGGAATTAATGCTCTAATACCTTCAGCACCTTCTGGTGATGGTATTATTTAGTCATTTCAATGAATCGGTATGATAGTTTTCAAACTAATTTATATTGAATTTTATTTCAGCTCAGACTAATTTTCATATGGAAGGACTTCATACAATAATAGGATTCTGCCTTGTCACAGGATTCGTTATCATGCTTCTAATTGATCAGATTTCTTCAAAGCACCAAGGTTTTATACATAAATACAAACTTATTTCAGACTAATTTGTGTTGTAAATTAGTCATAACTCTTAATAAAATATAGTACCTCAGGTATTGCTAGTATTTGGCTAGAGTGTTCTATAGGAGCTCCAGCGTTTACAGAGACGGACCTTTACACAGAGGTTTTAAGGGTTTCCCTACTCTCCAGAAGGGATTTTGGTGTCATTTCTTTTTCTTAAATGGCAACTAATACTTATATTGCATTAATGTTTCTTTCAATATAAGTTTAATTAGATCTTGCTATTTTCCTGGTTTGGGAGAAGACGAAACGCTTCTTTGAGTCTAATAAATAGACATTATTTACCTGAAATTACCAATTACAACAAAATTCATCCATGTTTACATTTTGAAATTATTAAAACAAATTAGTTTTATAAAAATTTTGGCCATTGTTGATTTGTCAACTCTGTTGCTCCTAAACTCCTTAAATCTTTAAAATGTTGAGAACCTAATTTTTTAAAATTATATTTCCAGAGTACCTAGTAATCCTAAGGCCTTATTGTTTACAGGGCGAGATATGGAAAGTGGCGGTGGTGGCCCCTCTAAAGCTAAAATAACTGCTACTATAGGACTAGTAGTACATTCTGCTGTTGATGGAGTTGCTCTTGGAGCTGCAGCTACTACGAGACATCATGACGTTGAAATTATAGTATTTGTGGCAATCATGCTGCATAAGGTAAATATTTCACGATATCAGTGACAATCGTCTTCAAGGAGTAATGTATTCTTACTTTTATTTTATTTTTTTACTTCACTATAAGGGAAGTATGGTAATGATGAAAAGTTCTATCGCTAGATTTTGATGGATTTATATCTTTTAAGGTTCCCAAAATCGTATCTATAATTTTGTGGGCATGCTATAGGACCAACCTTTTGATGGATCAAATTCATATTTTGGGTAATATTGCTTCATTGGAAAGTCTCCTTTTTTTTAGCCAAATTTGTTTTGAAGTGCAATTTTTTCTTCTAAATTACTAACTCTAGAGTGTTGACATCAGTGGCGTAGCAACCATCTTGTCCCCCGCTTGTCGTCAACGTATTGTATACATTTACAGTACACGTATACATATAGAGTCGTCATTAAAGAAAACCAAAAATTTTTAAAACAACGTACAATTCAAATCATAAAAAAATTGTTAAATTAATTTAACTGGCTACACAATAATATAATAAATTTTCAACCCCATTAGAAAACCAGCTTTGACAAATTTAAACTAAATTTATTTTTAATTTGCAAATATTACAGTTAGAAATCTGTTTAAAAGCAGTATTACCCAAATAAAACATAACAACAAATACGACCTCAAAAACTTATTTTGGTATAAAATTTCAGATTATTTGTTAACTTTTTATTATTATCTGCCTGGGGCGGACTGCCTTGCCACTGCTGACATTCCGGTATTATTATGAAATTACAGCAGTAATAAAGCGAAATTCATTCGGAATTGTTCAATAATAAGAAAAGAATGTTTTACAATGAAATTAAAAATTTTGACTAATGATTGATTCTGAAACATTTTAGAAGCATTATAGCTCATACCGTTTATCGGATCATAACGATGCAAAATAATTCATGACTACAATATTAAATGAATATTTAATACCAAATTTTAATATTTAATTATCAAAATGTAATCCAAAAACAATAGAATAAAGTACTATGCAAGAATAATTAGTATAATTATAGGATCTATCACAACTGAAATGGTAACCATTAAACACTGTACCCAGGGAAGTGTGGTATCTTTACTGCGTTTATTAGTTGTGGAGGGAGTCTGCTTTAAATCCAGCTAAACCGGTCCTTGTTCTTTTTTGAGGAAGAAATAATTTTAGTCTGAACAACTTCTTCATTCTAAGTTAATGCCAGGTAATCGCATTTAAGAGGTTAACTATTTTTGGCAAGTTACACCTAAAACTTGAGTGATACTTCTCGAAGAATAATTATGAAGTTCATGTATAAACCTAACATATAAAGTTGATGTAGAAATGACAAAAGAAGGACAGTAGGACAGATTTTACCGCGGTGCATATGATTCCGATGAAACTACGACAGCCAGTTTACTAATAATAACTTGGCAGATTGTTCTACATCATTGGTTTAAAGTTTGTTATAACTGGTAAATTGAAATAGCCACAATAAAAGAAAACCATAATTAATTTGACATTTTCATGTTTCATTATCAAGAAGTTGATATTACTTTAACACGATACAAACAGGTAAAATTATAAAATGATCTATTCTTTAGAGTTACTATACTTACAGAAAAATAGCAAATCTCAATCGATTATCAACGAGATTGATAATTTCTTTTCTTAAGTTAAAATTCAGTTTAGGTCATTCCATATTTTTCTTCTTTCATTCCTCCAACTTAGAAAGAAATTCTCAATTAGGATTCACCTTTGTGATTACTTAAATTGATTATTTGTGAGTTTAACAATTTCGATTATATAAACTTGAGTGTAGATTTTTCGGATCTTTAATGTTAATTTATCCAGGCATTCTGCTATAGTTGATGTAGGGCTCTAAAGATCATTATAAAGTTTTCATCGTCCAATAATCCTGTTGATTTGTTGAATAATTAATTATTTTTATAGTAAGAACCCATATCATATAAAATAATTTACCTTTATTTAAGCGTTCCCTTTTATATGCGTTTTGTTTAAATAGCGTGTATATAAATGGTACAAAAGTAATATGGATGATAAATATTTGTTAGTCCGAAAAACCATTTTGTCCAAAAAAACTGTTTTTAGAATTTTAATATAATTGATGTTTGAAACAAAGCATGTTTAATCCAGATTATAAGTAATATTTGAATAATTCTACGTTTCAATTGATGGTTCAAATGTCTGTTACAGGCTCCAGCTGCATTCGGTCTGGTCTCCTTTCTCATGCATGAAGGCCTCGAGAGGTCCAAGATAAGGAAACACCTTATCATCTTCTCCCTGGCAGCCCCTCTTCTCGCTCTCATTACCTTTTTCTGCATAGGACCGGTAAATATATATTATTTCATTATTTTACAGAAATATTTCAATTATGTTCTGTAAAAGTTACAAGCAAGTGTCATACTAAGAATGTAGAGCAAAATGTTTTTACTTTATTATATAATCATTCCACCTAATTAATAATTAATTTATAAATGACAGCGCAATAACGAAAGCCATAATGAATTTATGAATATCAATGAATTATGAATATTCAAAGTATAAATATATTCATAATTCATTATGAATTTCCTGTCGCTTGTGCATAGTGAAGTTTCATTTGGCAACTTCTGTGAGAGAGTAGTCATTTTTAGAAAAGAAATGAATTGCTGCTCGTCAGTCGCTTATGTAAAAGTCAACCATTTGCAACTAAAATGTAATAGCCTCATCCTTTTAGAAATCATCTGGGATACGCTTGACTGATTTATAATGAAAGCGATCAGACAGACTAAAGAAACAATGAAATGATTACCGAGGAATTACTCATTACCGGTAATTAAAGAGACTGTTTTCAAAGCTTTCGTTAGGACCAACATAAATTATTTATTCTAAAAAATTAGAATAATTATTGTAAAAGGTAATAATTTATACTCGGAAAAGAATCATAAACATCCTTATAGTTTAAAATAAAATGTAGTGTATAATTATTAAACTGAATTATGAAATCTAATATTTCATTTCTTCTATGACCAGATAAATAAAAAATGAACCATATGAAGACATTTAGTTATTTTATCATGCGCATTACTATTATTTAATATGTTTTTTGAGCTAACAAATATTTTTTATTTTTAAATCCAAATAACACAGAAAAATATGAAATACAAGATGCATTCAAAAGAAAGTATTCACCAGTTGTTCTAAACAAACATGGTAATTGCTGGCAAAATTTAGTAGCCACATTAAAACATGTAGTTTATAATAAAATCTTGTGTAAAATTGTTGTTCATAATTTCCAAGGATGAGCTACCCAATTAATCCAAGACACATGCTTGTCAGGAGTCAGGGAACTTATTATGATCTGATAATATCATCAATTAAAATGGCAACTACTTTTGAAAATTCATTGACAAATATTTCTAGAAATTTAACACCTTTAAAACTTGTAATTATGAATAATATTATCAAGTATATTTGTTTAGGTATGTTATATCTGGTCATTGGAGAAGTAGTAGTACTGATTGTGCAGTTAGGTAGCTGAGAGTTCTGAGTGAGGATTATTTCATCCCTCTTTTGGAACATCAGAAGGGATAAAATAAGCCAGCAACTGTAAAAGGCAGGGATAGCGAGGGAGGGAGATGCATACAGCACAACTACACTCCTTTGTTAATGTATGACCTTATGGTATTTCTGGGAAGTTCACTGTCTTTGTTATAGGGAAACCATTCAGGATGTGCAGTACAGTCACAGCATCATGTCATTAAGTCTTCCAGTCATTCTTTTTCCTAAATTGTTTCAAGTCTCTGTACACGATTTTTTCTTACCGGACAAAGTTTATCATAAAAAATCATGTATTTACAAAACGCACCTAGAAAGAACACACAGAATATTTTTTTAACTGTTCTTTCTTCATAAAATTAATTAAGATTATTTATCTGCTTTTTCTCCCCTCTTTCATTAACTTTCAACAATGCGGTGTACTTATAGTCCAAGTTAACTTTGTAACCTTTAATTCTCATAATCATATCTAAATGAACAACACTAAATTTTTCACTCTTTTAGTTTTATTTGTTTCTCCTTTTGTTTTTTCCAAATGTTCGTAAGTCCTTCCTAAATGGAGTAAATGAGTCATCTTTAGGATGGTTGGTTTGTATGTTAGTAACGGTCTGGTGAAATGTTTTATCTTTAAATTTTTCTAACCCAAATGAGGAAAAAAAATTATATTGTGAATTCTTCTTTAATTTATACTCACAAGTAAGGATCTCAACCTTTTAGAAGTTAGCCCAAAAGTACTGATTGATTAATAATCAATCACAATGTTAATTCTGAATTTTTTTTTAATATTATTTATTTTTATTGAAAAATTTCATTAAATGTATACTAGAAGTTTGTACTTTAGTGACTGTCATCATTCTATTTCGCTATATTAAAAATATTTCCTTTATATTTGACTTAAAGAAATTAAGAAAATATTAATTTTTTAACAAAAATATGTTTAAGTGATAATTTAGGTATAATTGAACATAATTTTTGAAACTGATTAACGGAACTCCTTTATTAAAATTTAATAAAGATCTAAGTTAACATCGTATTTCAGTTAAATATTGTAGTTCTCTTCTAATTTATTCCAAAGCCCTTCACAACTATATTAATTGTGCCCGGTTTAATTAAATTCTTACATCTCATTACCTTACTTCACTACTAGATGAATTTTGGATTTATTGAATCACTTAAGACTGATTTTAGACAAGGATGTCTTAAGAACAATCGCTCATTCTATTAAAATTTATCTTACTAAGTACTTTCAAAAAGGCTCATATTTACTTTTTAGGAGAACTCCACTCCTACTCTTGTTTAAAGTTATATTTTGAAATATTGTGTTGCATGGCTACTACCATCGAACTGTATTTTCCAGTCTGTGTGATCTTGGGAACCTTTTTAGTGTTTGTTTTTATGTATAATTTCTATTAATCCACATCACCATGAGCATCTGTAGAGGTTCATTTGTGGTCCGTTTTAGCGCTTTCTATCTCTGGTCTGATTTAAACTATTAAAGTTGTTTTTTTTAACTATTGTGAATTATTTTTTTTAATCAGTTGAAATTTTAATGATATATGATCCTGCTACATCATACATCGCGTATGAAGTAGAATTATAGGTCTGTCTTGTTACGTAATATAACCTTTTGTTCTTTGCATATTGTAATATTAATGTAATGATTATTTATTGTTTTCATGTAACGAGGATGGTGTCGTACTGTTAATTTAGATAATATTTTTTAAATAACTAATATTGATACTTAATTCATAATCATGAAAAATATTCTAGTGAATTAAAATTATTTCTGAACAAATGTACTGTAATTATAGTATAATTAGTATATTTAAGTGTACATTAAAGATTTCCCCGACCCACTTCCAGTTCATTGACCCCTTATTTGTAAGGGGACCTCCAATAATCAAACTTTTGGAGAAGGTGGTTCAGCATGCATTGACTGCTTAGATTGTGTCTTAGTGTCTGACTCAAGAATACCACCATGTTCCCTCCTGTATTGTTAGACTGCACAAAAAACGTACAAACCTGTTGTTTTTCCGCTTTCGAAAAGCCAGGAGCCGGAAAACATATCGGATTGACTCCTTACAGATGTGAAATTGCTGATGTATTATTTTCCATACGGACTCCAAACTTAACTTCATCTTCAGCTCTTTGATGATTATGTATTCTCTGATATTCTGGTAGTGACTTCACGGGCTTTCTCATTTAAGTACAAATAAGTACAGAGGTATGGGTCAATCAGAATGTAAATTTAGTTAACTAGGTCAAGCGAAAATTTTAATTACAGCATCTCCGTCCCTAAATTTATTACGGAATTTTCAGGAACATTGTTACCCTGTATATTCACAGTTACAATTAAAATATTTTTATTAATTATTAGTAATGTGAGCTTTGTTTTTGTATTAAGTATTATTTTC
The DNA here is from genome assembly GCA_026182355.1 of Hermatobates lingyangjiaoensis. Lineage (NCBI taxonomy): Eukaryota > Metazoa > Arthropoda > Insecta > Hemiptera > Hermatobatidae > Hermatobates > Hermatobates lingyangjiaoensis. The sequence goes on along the minus strand of JAPFBL010001935.1, from coordinate 1,270,663 downwards.
TAGAAATTGAAATGCCTTATATTTTTCAGGAAGGTAAGGAGAAGCTATCTCGAGTGAAAGGCACTGGAATGGCGATGTTGTTCTCAGCGGGTACATTTCTCTACGTTGCCACAGTGCACGTAGTGCCGGAACTGCAGAGCCGGGTGGGTGGGGCCTTCCGACCGCCCCAGCTAGCCACCTTTGTCTTGGGGGCCATGACTCCTCTCATTCTTACCCATGCTCATTAGCGCATCACTCCCTCGTCGTAATTTTCTTTTATTTATTAATTTACTGTCAGTGATTAATGTTTTTAACTTTGATTTTGTGGTTATTGAATATACATTATACCAAATTAACCCTCTATACTAGTAGTAGTCCGAAACCATAGGTTCTCGGACCATACCGGATCATTCCATACTAGGCCGTATACAAATTCAATTACGTAATTTTCCTTTTATTGATTACCAGAGACAGAAAGATGTTTTATTTCAAGTATAACCACATTCTGGGCTTTTTGTTACTCTCGTTACAGCTAAGTGGAACCCCAGAACTCTCTAAAAATCGTAAGTTGTTATTTATTCTACTTTTAAATTTACCTGGGTAGACTGCGCAAGGGTAGCCTAATCAAAATTTTCATTTTTTATTCACTACATGATCCTTTTTTTTGTACAGGTCTAATAGTATTCCTTTGTTGTACCCATTCAGACTGCTTGAAGGCCGATCCGTAAAAAATATTTTACATTAAATCGGTCCATTCGTAAGGATGGTTAGAGACAACCGCTCTATACAATCAATCTAATTAAATCCCAATTAATGTTCAACTTGAACAACTTCTAAACAATTTTAATATATTGAAATAATAATTTATCTCATAAAAGTTGAACCAAAACAACAATTTAGAAATAACATTTGAATGAAACGTACAAATGCTCGAACAATTGAATCCAACATTTAATAAAATGATCAATTTTTCGGTCTTTTTGAATGGAGCCGTTTTTTTTTAATATAATATACGCGTCAAATAGATCATTTCTTAATTCAAAAACAATTAAAGAAATTAAAACTGTGGTATGTATATATTATGTCGTATGTATGTATATTTATCATATTTTAACTGATCATTAAAAGATAATATAACTGATATCTCTATTATAAATAAGATTTTTCTTTATAGTATTTAATTTTTATACCTGAGGTCTAATACTTAAAATAAACCTCTTTCTGCCACCTAAGATTTTGTTTAACATGGAGTTCGAAAATTAGTTATCTGTGGAGTTTTCCATTCTCAAAAAATAAGTTGATCAATTGTTGATATACCATGTCTGTCAAAATCATATAAAATATATATAAAACCATGTATGTAAAATGTTTATACAATCAAATATGTGGATCTTCTTTCAGGACTCTCAATGAAATCAGTACCCATTCAGCGAAATTATAGTATTATCAGTTTTATACAGCTGTTATACTCTCTCGCTCTCTTTCTCTCTCTCTCTCTCTCTCTCTCTATATATATAATAATATATATATATATATATATATATATATATATATATATATATAAAGTCTAAGTGGGCAGAAAATCTTCTTGAAGACAAATGGAATTCAAGTATTCAGCAGCTTCTGCATTGACGACCTTTTTGCTGATTGCCTCGATATTTCTCACTATCATTCGATGTTGCTGAGGTAACTTCCATATATGATGGGCCAGAGACATGTGATCGTAACAAGTAAAACTATTCAGAAAACTAATAACAAACAACTTTAATGAAATACTAAAACACTAGGTAGAAACAAGCTTTCGACCATTCATTGGTCATCTTCAGGTTACACTACGATTAAATCTATTGAAAGTTAATATAATAATCTTTAAAAAACTAAACATAACAAGTTTAACAGATATAAGACAATAAACAATACAGTGAGTGAGAGGAAAACAAAGAGTAGGTTCCAGCAGGGTTGCAACAACATACAGGTTTGACCCTCAATTGCTGCCAACCCTAGTGGGCTCTAACTCGCTAACAAATTTAAAGCTATTATCGAAAGTAGTGCTACTTGGGATTAAATTAAGATCAGAATTTTGAATATTAAGGTTGGGATTGATATCTTTGATATAAAGGGCTTCCAGGATAGTTAATGTATTTTTGTCGTTATTATATTGAAGTGCCGAAGTTCCATCCACTAACATACCTCTGGTGAGTTTAATTCCATGGGTTTCTTCTGCATGTTTTTTGGGGGCTCCTGTTGAGAGATGCATAGTCAGACGCCTTGGGAGCTTCGTTGCGGTCATCCCAATATACTTAGAACTCAGAGTTGCACACTCCCCTGTTGAACAAAAGTACTGGTATACTAGGTGACTGCGTTGAAGCTCTCGGGTGTCGACTTTCGGTTTATTAGAGAGCACAAGGTCACTGGTCTTCTAATTTTTATAATATCTGGAGGCTCTACATTACTGTTATACCTTTTATCCAAGAACGAATTTATTGCCTTCGTGACTTCGTGGTTGGAGTATCCATTGTTAATAAGTACCTGCGTTGAGTTTTCGATCTCTTAATGTACTAAGGTCCAGTCACTGCAGTGGTTGAATGCCCTTTTTATATAAGCATTGATAGTAGACTTCCTGTATTTTTCCGGGCATTTACTTCTTCCGTTCAGGCAATGTCCAGGGTTCGATGGCTTTCTAAAAACTTTAGTGTTAAAATGCTGGGGGTTTTGTTGGATGAGGACATCTAAAAACGGCAGCTGTCCTTCTACACTACTTTCCATTGTTAACTTGAGCCCTGAGACCTTTTCTAATTGAGAGTGCAGCTGTACAATCTCCTCTTCACTATTGGCCAAAATAAAGATGTCATCGATGTATCTCGCGTAGATGGTAGTCTTTTTTTCCTTCATGAATACTTCTTTCTCTACACATCCCATGTAGAAGTTAGCAAACAAGACCCCTAGTGGGGAGCCCATTGCAACTCCATCAACCTGTTTGTACATTTTACCTTGAGGTGATATGAAGGGGGCTTCTTTGGTGCAGAGTTCAAGGAGAGACTTGAGGGAGTTTTTCGGCTGGCTGTCCTGAAGATAAACTTCTTCTAATATATACTGTATGGTTCTATCCACTGGTACGTTAGTGAACAATGCTTCGACATCGAGCGACGCTATAATGCCAGTCGCATTAGAGACTTTTAATAAGTCAAGGAAATCCGTAGAAGAGGAAAGACTAAAGGCTTTGGCTACGAAAGGAGTGAGGAGACTATTTAACCTTTTTGCAAAGTTGGTAGGTAGGAGTGGGGATTTGGCTAATGATGGGTCTTAATTTGGAAGTTACCTCAGCAACATCGAATGATAGTGCTTTGCGAGGCAATAGCAAAAAGTTCGTCAATGCAGAAGCTGCTGCATACTTTAATTCCATATATATCACTCCAATATCTGTCATGCCGGTGGGAGTGACTTCATGGAAGAGCTTCACTGAGTAAAGGCTTTTGTTAGAGCCGGAAACAATAGAGTCCAAAATGGAAAACTATTTTATATATATACATATATTTGTGTAAACTGGCAGCAGGTCTTCATCTAATTATGTATTTTTAAATAGCAGAGCAGATTCTGCGATCACAATTTTTTTTCAGAACAAACAAAGAACAATTGCTGAAAAAATCGTGAATGCAGAATCTGCTCTGGTATTTAACAATATATATATAGATACGATCTAAACGGACGGATTTATTAAGAACTGGAAGTTAACGTTAGACATAGCTGGAAAAGATACAACATTCGATATTATAGGTTATAAAGTAAGGAAAATAAAATATATTGTTCAAACGTAACTTATAATTGATGTGATTAAAAGGTAGAACAATTGGGGAGGAGAAAAAATACAAAACCAAGATTGTTCTGAATCTTGAAGCTAGTGAGCGTCCTTTCTAAGAAAGCAGAAGAGTGATCAGGCTTTAAAATATGATTTAATTTATAGAACTTTACTTAACAAAACTCAAATTCTCTCATTGTTAGTAATGTTAGGTACCCATTGTTTTAGATTCTTTCTTTTCTGGGTCAAGTTCTCACTGAAAAAAACCTGTTTAAATGAAGATTATTTTTGTTACTTTCATTTTCTCCTTTTGTTTTTCATATAGACATTTTAGTTTTGTTTCTTTTATACCTATAGCTGTATGTATTCCCTTGGCTGCCATGCTTTGTCATTCCAATCTCAACTGCCTTGAAGACAGTCATACTTAAATTAGAAAAGTGTGATTATCTGATGTGTGATCCTTTAGTTTGTTTTTAAGTCTTAATGTTTGTTTTAGATTAATATTTCATCACTTATTAGTGGTATACTCATGGCTTCGCACTCCATTGACACAGGTATAGATAATGATACTTTGACAAAGAAGCATCTCTGCTTGTAAAAAACTAACTTCATTGATTTGTAAACTTTGTAATAATGAACATGGAAAATTTATTTAATAAATTTTAATTAAATTTATTTAATAAATTTTATATCATAAAATAAGCGGTAATTTTAATAAATGAGACTATATCCTATATATATATATATATACATGAAGTTTAAACCACAATGGAAAAAGGAAAACCTTCTCCATTACTTTTATGTTAGCTTCTCAGTTTTTACTTAGTTTGCTCCCTGATGACATAAAGTGAAAGACCTCAGAGCATTTGTTTCTTTTGTTTTCCTTTTTCCATTGTGGTTTAAACTTCATTGATTGCATCACGTGTTTATTTATTGTGATTTTTCTGCATATATATATATATATATATATTGCCAGCTGATAAGGGCTCCACGGTTGTTCTCATGGACCGTCATGTTTACCACCGTAAAGTCATGAAGCAGCTGTCTGACTCCACCTTTTATCTATCACTTTCTACTAATCCATATTCCGTTTTCCTCTCCAAACTTGTAATAACTTAAAAAACCTTAGTTCCCATATTAATTGTTTAAGACAAAAATTAGCTGATTAGGGTAGAAGGGGGCTACCCTTCTAATGTCATTGATAGTCGTGTCGTGTCGGCTCAAATATTTCACCGGCCCGTACCGATAAAAGAACACAGTGATAGTGTTTTCCTAATTTCCACTTTTTTTCCTGGTGCTCATAGGATAGGCTCGGTCATTAAGGAGTTTTTCCCTTTGCTCTCCTCTTCTCCTTCTACCTCATCTATTTTTTCTGAAGCACCCTCCTTATCATATCGCAAACCACCGAACCTCAAAGGCATTTTCTCCCATCACTCTCCCTTAAACCCTACGCTTGGGAGGGGAATGGTGGAGTGTGGACGGAGCAGATGCCAAACCTGTCATATCATTAACCCTAATCCTTCCCCCCCCCCCCCCCCCCCAGTAAGATTAACTACCCTTGTCCTCCCCACACCTCTTGCACCTCGGTTAATTGGGTTTACCGGTTTGGACTGCACCCAGTGTGATGCATTCTACGTTGGTATGGCCTCTACGCAGCTCAACTTACGTATGAATGGCCACAGGGCTTCCGTTGGTCAACGCAAAAACCTACCTATTGCTATCCACTCTAATTCCCATGGACTGAAATTTAATCACTGCTTCCGTGTCCAAGTCCTTAATGAGATCCCTGTAACGTCTTCTCGGGTTACTTTAAGAGCTTCAGAGGAGGCAATTATCTGTCTTCTCAAAGCCCGCTCTTCTCCTGTCCTCAACTTGTTCCGTACATTTTTTTTTTTAATTATTTGCTTCATTTAATATTCTTCTCCTTATGTTATTTTTATTTGCTATTATTTGTTCTTTTTTAGTTATTTTTCTCTGTGCAGTTAGTAGCTTACCTAGGTCGGCCAGCAAAGTTCGTGCGTGTTCGTCGCATTCGACCGTCCACTCAGTTAGCTTCAGCTACTCAAAGCGACTACTTCTGCCCGATGACGACGAATGTCGAAATATCGTTGTGAGTCTTTTTTGTGCGTGTTTTTATCTGTTTTTATTTTTCTTGTGTGAACTATTTATATATATATATATATATAGTTAATAAGTTGTTCGCTCGTTTACAAAATTTTTTTGTTGTTTTTCCTGCTGCCACAAATTAAACCATATTTCTTTGTGTACCAGAGCAAAACACCAGTTGGAAGTGAATGAAAGAGAAGATTTTACTAACAAACTTTATTCTAAATGGAAACCATAAAAGTAACCAAATATTAACCTAAAGCTTCTTCGTACATAATAGTTTTTGTTTGTTTGCAAGCAGCTTTTCATACTTCCTACCGACCACCAATTAACCAGTTACATAATGGTGAGGATGAGTATTATCATCCTGAGTTATGGTTTCAAAAACAAATATACCGTCTATCTAATTATGATGACTGTATTATTTAAACCCAGTCAAAACTATGAAGTTATAGCATTTAGCAATTAAATGTTATTGAAACTTAATATACAGTGCCAAACAGCAGGTAATGATGGAAGTTTGGGACCCTACCAGTAAGGGCTAATGTTATAGAGAACTGTCTGGGATTCAATACTCAGATACCAAATGAAATGAATTTGAAAAATGAAAATTTTTTTCATTTTCGTATATTTTTCTGATTTATAAGACAATATAAATAGAATCTTATAAACTTTATTCTTAAGAATGCCGTGAATATTTATCCGACATGTTAAACTACTATATATAAGCTACTACTAGAATTTAGTTTGGTATAGTCATTTGGTATACTATATGTTATAAAATTGAAACAAGACTACATTGTGGTAAAAGGGGTTTAGGGTCACTGTTAAATATAGATGTTCCAACCAAATTTGTTAAAGGGGAATATATTTTCGTAAGCTATTGCTTTTTTTTTTCTTTGCTTGCATGATTAGCGTTTGCATTTGAGTTGTCTTTGCGTCTTCTTTTTGCATCAACGAATTTCCTGAATTCCGTTTGAATCCCGTTCTGTATATATATATATATAATAGAAACTTTTGGTTCTTGAAAATGTCTGACTTGAACATCCCTCCTTCGTCATCTTTTCTTTCCTTCTCCTGATGAAGAAAAGTTCTACATATAGTCACACAAACTGTTTTGATCATTTCTTTGTACTGTGTAATTTCATATGATATATATAAGTTGGCTTTCGTCTTCTTTTGAATTTACTTTCTTTTGAGGACCATCAAAATAAAAGGGTCGTAATATGAAAATGAGTCTTAATGTCTAGTTTTCAAAGTATGTTCATAAACAGGCAGAATAACACATAAAAAAATGGTTTGTTTCCTGTTCACACTTGTAAGACTTTACTCTTTTGTGTTGTTTTAGGGTCAGAAAATGTGCATCATTTTATTTAGTACCCATTATTACTATGAATGAGCTGCATAGCCGGGTTGGTTCTGTATCAGGATTCCTAAATTTCACATCACACTTAATTTTATGTAGAGTGAGGAACTTTTACGGCCTCCTGGCATCGTACAGGCTTGGGACTGACAACTTTACGCCCTTTTCAATGGACGTCCTGTACAAAATTTCCATCTCCCGCATGAAAAATCTAGAGCGATGACCAAGAGTAGAACCTGTAATAATCGATATTAAAGGCTAGCGCGCTAACCTAACCAAAGAAAGAGAAACAAGAAAACTTCTTTTTTCAATATTTTGACCGTCCTAGTGTTCATCGTCAAGAAATGACTTAAAGAAGTGTCTACGGATTCTCTCTCTTGTTATATATCTGTATGTGTAAAAATCTGCAATATATAAAAGAATTCACAAATTCAATGGAAAAAGGAAAAGATTCATGAATATGTGATATCATGAATAGCATAGTCACGTGTGATTAGTGTGACACCTCTGCAGAACTTACTTGAATATTTGGACTCCGTTATCACCAGGGATGAAGTAATCATTTAAGTTGACTGACAAACAACTAGTCGATTTGATCAATCAGTGTTTTGCCACCAAACGAGGAAAAAAACAGTGGGATAAAGGTAAGGAGATGAGATGAGATGCGAGGACAAAAAAGCCATCCTCCTCATGTTATTCAATACTATTATGCACAGTACAATTATTTTTGTTAAAATTTCTTTAATTATGCTTTGCTTGATTGTAAAAAAATCATCTCCTTTTTATCTCACCGTTTCTTCCCGTTCTCCTTTCACTGAATAGTTTAATGGACTGTCTGTCAGTTGGCATATAGCCGACCACTTCTTCACTGATGACGGCAGATTTCGAAATTTTGAAGTGAGTTGTATGTTCTTTTTCTTGGTTTTTTACTCTGTAATTTAATTCACTGCCCTCAAGTTGCTTTTCATTTTTTTGTTTTTAATCATATATTATAATATAACAACTATTATAATCGACAACAAAATCCAAAATTAATTGGAGATCATTCGACTACAAATTGTCTTATTATCCAGAATCACAATGTGAATATCAGATGTCCATTACGATAGACCATATCTTTTATATGTATATATATATATATATATATATATATATATATATATATATATATATATATATAAGCAGAATGACAGAAATGAAAAAAACCTGAAAAGGAAAGTAATAGCTTTTGACTCACCAAATATTGATTAGCGCACATCACCAACTTTGCTGATTTATGTTGTGTTCAAGTGCTGCTCATTCATGTTTCAGTGCACATTAACATTAACATCGTGTCACTAATAAAATTACATAATAATTACTTAATGAATCCAGTCTACAATGTATACTACTGAATACAACAGTTCTCTTTAAACGACAGAAAATGTGTTTCCTAAAACTTATATTCATTACCCATCATTCATTCATTAAACTTATATTTTTTTTATAAATATGTATTCTGATATTCCGTATTATATTCCCAGTAATAAATTTTAAAATGGATAAATACTGTTTTTTTTGTTAATGTATTATATTAATTAGATCAGTAATTATAAGTATTTCGAATCTCCTTTTGTTAGTAAGTAACAGTAGTCATTTAACTACTAAAACTGAGTTAGTTAATCATACATCTCTGTGATGTTGATGTACTTTTTTAATGAAAGTATGTTACCTTCTTCCGATTCCGATGATACTACTGTGATTATTGAAACGGTTCTTTTTATGAATCTTATACATTGTGTACAAATATGATCTCATACATTTGTAGGAATAATGGAGAAATATACATTTTTTTGAGTGTACATATTATGATAATTTGTTTCATTATGTTTTAAAAATTCAATCAGTTAAATACTTCCTTCCTATCATTGATAGCACACTGTTGGAGATGTTGATAAAATTATCAATAACTCTATGGAACAATTCTTGTAGAATACCTGCTATTTTTAAACGGACTCGTTCAGTTCTTTTCAAACAAGTTTCTGCAAACGCAAAATTCTTACCATTCAGCTACATGAGGACACTGCAAGGGACATTCTTCAAACTTACCTGAATTGGTTTGCGACTAATAACGGAAATTTTGCTTGTTCGTGCTTCTGCAAAGTGAAAATATGCTTCGTCATTATAAATCATAAAAGCGGCTGGTCCGACATGTTGTTGCATGACTATACTCAATAATCTACGATTTTGATAATCTCTTTCACTAGGTTTTTGCACCAGTATTATCTGTATCAATGTATTTTCAAATCTTTGCGAAGAATTCAAGTGATTTTCGAAGGTCCGAGAGTAATGGCTTGTTTTCGTGCCGAATGTGTCAGAGACTATTGAATTGAAACCTTTATTACCTCGATATTTGGTGCTGTTCTGGGCATCCTATTCTGATGTTGATTAGACCAGTGTTGATCCACTCGCTCTAAAGTTGGCAACCCATATAAAATGGTGTTACAAGCAGGTAGACGGTTTCATTTTCTGGAGCTTAAAAGTGCAAGTTGAATCCTCTTTGTATTACAGTTGTTCATTCGTTGTGTTTGAAAAATGATGTACAGTGAATGCACGATACTCGCCAGTCCAGTTCATAAGGATATTCTGAAAATAAATGAAAAAAATGTATGAAATATATAAATACATTTAAGCGTAAATGAGAAAAATAGCATTATATGTACATCCGAAAAATAAAAGGTTTTTATAAATCCATGTATTATGTTTAACTTTTATTGAGCCTACAAATGTGTAGATTAGTTTCGTCCACACTGTATAAATAAATGTTCCAGAAAATTAGTGACCTGACCGAATACAAGTGATGAAAATAATGTATCCTTTTGAAATAGGTGATCAAATTAAAAGTGAACTGTTTGATGAATGACGTGTATATCAGTTAAAATAAAAAAAAATACGAAAAACAGTTGTTCATTAAGTTTCGCTCAGTTAAGATGTTTGTACTATAGGATCCCTTAATCGGGGTGAATAGCAGGTAGCATGGGTCATAGTGAGACGTGCATTTATAAAATGGGTGCTCAATAGTCAGATATTAATTTTTATAACCTCATTTTCTACAGTTTCAATGTTGAATTTCCGCAATGGGTGATTAGGTCATTGATCTGTATATTCTACATTTGTTTGTTAAGATATCTTGAAGAGTGTAATTTTTTTTTTTAAATTATATTTGCTTTACTTTTATCAACGATACATCCAACATTACTCTTAAGAGATCCCCATAACCTTATCGTAACAGAGGAGTACTTATTAACAGAAATGGTGTAAGGTTTGACATAATCCAATTTATGGTTCATTTAAAAGTATTTTTTGTTAAAAAGTAATATGTAATGAGAAACTAAATCTGGACTTGAAGATTTTCCCATTAGGATTAACATAGGTGTCAATAAGTCCTGTCAATAGAAAAGTAACTAATATTAAAGTAGAAATATCCGCATAGATTTTTGTTTACTTATCCTGAAGTGATAATGCAGAAAGAAATCAAATATGAATATAAACAAACTCCTGCTATCCCTATTATCACCTTTAGCTTTAGTTGCATTTTTAATAACTGTATGCCATTTTTTATTTATTACATGGTGAAAGGTGAATTTACTGATTATTGTTATAAATATGAGACATCACGATGAACTAAGATTAAGTGAACAGGAGCTTGTAAGTTAAACACCTGATATAAAACTTAACCTTGCGAATTTCGTAAAAGACTGTAATTCTTTAAATGGTGGTAATTATTATCAAAGTGTTCTGTATTTTTCAAAAGGCAGAAATTTAAAGAAGCACATATTGTCATGGTATGATGTAGCACTTCTGTAGCATTTATAGATAATTAAAAGTTTTTCGTATTAAAGCCCAATATTGTCGTATTTAATGAGTGTTACGATATTGTAACGTTTTTAACGGTGTTCGTATTAATAAACTTCTTTAAATATTAATAAGTAAGCAATTCTATTAACTTTCCAAAAACTAAAGATAATTTTTGAAGGATAATTTATTTAACTGAAACGGCTGGCATTTTTCTTTGTTATATTACAGTACTCAAATTTCATAGAAATCAAAAGAGATATAGAAGTTAAAAAGATATAAATGTATTAAAACCCCCTGTTGTTGGATTTTCTAGAACTATTTAAATGTTTTTTAATAACATAGCTAGAGAAACAGTATTCCAATTAAATTCGGTATCCATATAATTTTAAATGAAGTGACAAAAAATGACTGTAATTATCCAAGATTTAGGAAAGTTTCGAAAAATTGAACATTCCAAGTTGCAATCTAGTTTGCTTTTTCCACGAAAGGATTTTTTTCTGATATCTTCTTGGAAATTGTACTAAGACTGTGATAGTTGTTCGAGAAACACTTTATATAACAATTATTATGTATATCTATTTTTATTATTGATTGTATATAAATCGCCCTGTTGTTTTATATTGATTAAATATTTATAATTGTATATATACATTGTATGTAAAAAATAAATTGTTATAAAAATGTGTAACCACGTGTCAAATATGTTCTGAGTGTTTTTTGTTTATTAAAGGTGTTTTGAATTGTTTTAAATTAATTCTTACCAAGAAATATGTTATAAAAAAACTTTGGATATCTCTTCAAAAATCTGTCTCCTCTGCAGATATTGATAGAGAGATCAGATAAACTTTCGAGATTTTGTTAGTAAAGAAAGGCCGTGCAAATAGATATTACCAAAAGGTTTCACCAGAGTGAATAATCAGTCTAACATTTTTTTGTCTGAGAATGGGTAATCACAAGTAAGTTGTAATTGCAAAATTTGATATGCAGCAATATCTATCTATCCAACTTACCAATAACTGCAATTATTTAATTATAACAATATTTCCGATTTGCATGGAAATATGTGGTAGGTTCCTTTCTTGGATGACAGGTAGATGTGTCAAGTTTGAAAAATATACAAAATTGCAAATGTATGGACAAAAAAAATCTGTTTTTAAATTTTTTAAGCAAAGATGTCTCTTAAAACAAAGATACATACAATCAAAACCAGAAATCATATAGTACAACTCACTTTTCAGTATTTCCCACGATTGGGTAGTCTCCTATAAAAAACAATCTGGAGTGGGCCTACACTCAACTTTACACTTTTGTTTAATTTGGAAAGCTTTTGGACACAATAGAGATTACACAGCTTAATGGATTGTAATGACATTGCATCAAAAAGTAGAACCATTTGAAGGCATAAGCTGCATGTTTTCATGAAATTGTATTTACGAAAAGGGAGCTTTCTGACCAGTTTTATGTCAGAAAATGTTTTCTTACGCTAATCAGATAAGTATAGAATAATGAAATGTCCAAAGAAAACAAGTTTAAATTACTATAAAAAAATAAATAACTTTCGATTTGTGGAAAGGGCAAAATAACTATAAAACTCAACTTGGAATAATGAATGACCTACTATATTTGATAAATTTATTTACATTGACTTAGATTTTTTCTATCAGATAGAAATCCAGCAGAATCGTTATATAAATTTGAATAAAATAAATATGAAGGTATTTTAGCGAATTAATTGATTTTTGGCAATATTTAATTTATGAAACTATAATTTAATGTATAAACTGTAACTTCGATATATGAAATCGAGCATATATTACTTTACCAAGAGTAAAATATAGAGATTATCAACAATTTGATCATAAGATTATGACGATTTACATCTTTTGAAGTCTACAGGATTGTTTGACGGTTTTTGGTGGTGCCTGTGTATGCAGTTGGGTGGGTATACAAATTCATATTTAATCAAATGGTCCTGATGCGAACGTAACACAAGATTCCAACTATGGGGTTTTATATCAGTAACATGAGAAGTTTTTGGTAACATGACAAGTTTACATATCAGAAGGGTAAATCAACAGTCTATTCAAAAAACTAGTTAACAATATAGAAAACTTCCTAAGTGTTCAAGGATTCAGTCTGGGCTGCTTTTTTAATATTAAAAGAGCTTTTGAAAACAATTTAGAATCCAGTGAATCGGAACTAATATATAGAACAGTAGAATGGATTACAATAACCCAACAGAAGAATAATTAGTAAAAGTATAGGTGTGCTGTCGCTCCCTTTGTCGTAATTCATGTGGATGACCGAATGGATATTCTAAGTAATCATGGATGCCATTAAGTCTTGTCATTATAATAAGACCAATGCTTGAATGTACTACCTTGGAGCTTATGCACCATGCTGTTTAAACTGGTAAAGGAGATAAGTCTTTACATAAATGCAGCTAAAACAGAGCATATACCTTTCTCAAGGAGAAGAAAGTAGGTCTCAATGACTTCTTTATTACAAATACTAAATTATTTGTAATCTCTTTAGGATGAGTGACCAAACTCGAAAAGCCATGAAACATACTCGTATATTGTAATTAGGAAATATGCTGTCTCTTAATTGTGGTACGAAACGAAAATGCCTCTATGGGAGAAAAATTGTTCAACAATGTTATAGAACGATATAATAATTTGGTCATTACTAGATGCCTTTTTACACATTGACTATTAAATAAGGAGCGAATAATTGATTACAAATAATCTCATGGATTCAAAAACTTAATTTCAAAAAGAGGTGTAACATGATTCGAATATAAGTGTCTAGGCACAAGAATCGTAATAACATGTAACGCGTGATGCCCGCCTCCGACAGGTTCACCTCGGGCATGCTGCGGAGTGTTCTTTCTATTTAATTAATGTTCTCTGAATTTGATCAACTTTGGCTTGGAGTTTGATATTACCTCTCCATGATAACCGCTTTAAAACAAAAGCAAATTATTTTAATAGTAACGATTCTGGTCTTCAGGACTAAAGGCAAGCATGCACGCTACCTGTAACAATCACCTATTCCAAGGTAAGAAATAAATGATAATATTCCATTGTAGTTGTTTTGAGTGGAGGAGGTAGAGTTCTTGTATAACAAATATTCTCTTGCAGTTCATAATGGCGATCTTCCCAAATATTAAATATTTATTAAATATTAAATACTGACATAAGAACATAGTCTGGTGTTCAAACAAATCACGAAAATGCGAATCATTCACAGTCTATCTTGAATGGTAGTAAAATATTACAATAAAGATTGCAGGGGTATACTTAGTAATCAATAGTGTTGAGAATTGTTGGTAGTTGGTTGAAATTAAAAGGTGGACACCGAAGGAAGGTTTAGACCGTTTATAAGTATTTGTATTACATAGAAATTGCTGTTCACCATTGAAACTCCTTGCCATGATGATAACGAACATAGAAGTATTTGACGGTGTTTTCCTGTGGCGCTGGGTGTATTATATTTATTTAAGTTAAAACATAAAAAGAAACCAGTTAATGGCATTACTTCCTTCAGTCACTATGCCATATTCAGGAAATAGGAAAACAAAGAAGTGAGTGTCGAAGGTATCTCAGACTAACATACTCGTAGATAGGGTAGAAGTGCGAAAAAAAAATGAAGCATTGAACAGAGAAATAAAAAATTTAAAAAAGAGGTTATTAAGGCATCAAATCATTAAAGATAAATGAAAAATGTTACTACTGAAAATTAAGAAAAAAATGCTGACCAAATAAAGAGCTAGAACTGTTCCACCATTGAGGATCCTAAATAAAGGTTTCCTCAGAGGTTCTTAAAGCGGAGAAATTCACAGGAACTCAGGATTTGAACATGGAAATCATAATTATAAAGGAAACTATGGGAGTTAAGACAGATTGTGGGAGACATGTTGTTGGGTTGACTAACGGATGACCATGACCCACTATGCCACTGAATATACCTGAACCGACTACTCCCTCAGGGTTCAGGCATTTGACCTCAAGCCTGTGTACATCCACTTAGGGCCAGTCAAGCTATAAACACTTCTGGAAATACAACATATTTTCATGGGATGCAGCTCAGTCATCACTAAGTATTAGGTTTGGTAAATAAAACAGGCTGAAAAGCCACTTATAAAGGTTGCCTTCTCCAAGCTATACTCACTTTGAAATTAACAATTATAAGTAATCAAGTATATGGTGCATCCGTCTTGTGGGGTAGAGTATATAAATGAATGAAAATAAAATGACGTCAGTTTCAGCAAGAATTGCTTACTCTTTTTTGGGCACTGTTTCAACAAAATATAAAAAATTTTTGAAGATCAACTCGAAGAAGTGATTTCATGGAAACTACTTTGTCCCATGCAACAAAATTTTTAAAACGAATCCAGGTACTTTAGTTTATTAATTTATTAACGTCATCTCAATTAAATAAACAAATATGGGGAATTTAACAATCAAAGATCAACGAGTTCAAAGTCTGACACTCCTCATCTTTTCTGCTAGAAGTACACTACTGCCAGTTGACTGGGAAACGATAACTAATATCAATGACTATATTCACTATATATAAATATTCAACCAATAAAGGATGCGTAATGCGGTTAAAACAAGTGCACATCACCTAAAGAGACTCCCTTTCGACCATCTATCTTAAATTAAAGAAAAATCATTGCCAATAAATGTTTCAGCCAATTAATGATAAAATTAAATTACTAAAAATCTACAATTTGTTATTTTTAAACCTTTTGTTGTTATAAATTTGATCAATGCAAAAAAATACAACTACATTTAATGAATAGTAATTACAAAAAAGGCTTACCTAAAGGGTTAACAAATATTAACTTCACAGCATATTTAATAAGAAATTTATTGATGCATATTCAACATAAACAATAAAAATTTAACAATTAAATTACAAATATCCTCTTAGGATTTGTTAGCACTAACAGAAATCATCATAAATTTAGTAAAAAAGAAAATGGTATACATATGATAATTATCGAAACGAACCGATCTGTCAGAAACAACATCAAAAACTATTAACACGACAGTGATGGATTAATTATGCCTTAAATAACAATGTAAACAAAGATTTTAACCAACAGTCTTTTATATTAGTAAAAATATCGTCAGGTGAAAAACAGGTCATTTGTCTTAAAACGCAAAAAAAGGAAGAGCATTTGATATCAAATCGATGATTTTTATCGTGAAAAAAATTACATCGTTTCTAGACAAACTTGTAGACAATCTTCCATAATGTAAATGTAGACGTACGTCTCAGAATAAGTTTTTAGAAACCTTTTACCTAGCCCCATATTTTGAATCAACATTCGCATGAGCTATAAAAAGAACCACATTGGACCTACTTAGCCTCACTGAATATCAGTGAGTCATCACTGATCATCATCAGTGAATGTCACTGAACATCACTTCATCACTTCGTTAGTTTTCTTAATGAGAAATTGATTCCTACTTCTGAGCAGGTGAAAACAGTAATGCACCATGGATAATAATTTTTTTGTCTAAACTCCAGCTAGTTAAAAAAAAAAGCGAATCAAGAGTCCAAATGTGAATTCATTCCTAAAAGAAACTCTCCAAGCTACTCGTACTATTGTATCAACCTTTTGCTTCATTAGGATGCAGTTTGCTTTCAATGCCAACATGAAAAACTTTAGGTTTTATGTAGTTCCTCTGATAATAAATAATATCATTTAAAACTCCTACCGATAGAAGCTTAATACATTTATAGTACCTGTTTGAAGGAAACATTTTGTAAACTATCCACAGCAAAAGTAATTAGGTCTTCGGGTTTAGTGTCGCAGGAGAGCCCCATTAATTATCTCATATTAACGTAATCACAGTAATAGTAGTAGTAGTAGTAGTAGTAGTAGTGGTAGATAAGAAGACTTGACGTCTCTACGGGCAAAGGCATGCGATGATCCTTACTGACAAAACCGATATATCCTCCATGCACAGACAACTTTTAGAACTTAGCAAGAAAAAATATGAAGTGAAACTAGAGTTTAGATACACTGTTACTATAACAGATATGATTGGAGTCAAATAGTCACTATTCCAACCAGATATCAATCGGTTGTAACTTAAATACCATTGTTGTGGAAATTTTATTTTGATAGTGTTTAATTTTTTTTATCGTAATTATAGTATTATTTCTGAGATAATATCAATAACAATTCCAGCTATACTTATAAAATATAGTAAAGTAAACAAAATTAAAAGACAGATTATTTACTCCCAGGTATGTCCCAAAATAATTTTGTTATGTTATACAAACGAAAACTTAACGATATTCCTGTTAGAATGAAGAGAGTATTTAATTAGATACAACTTGAAAGAATTAACATAAAGACATAACGTAAGAATGACTTTTCCTACAATCAAATTTTCAATTTAACGTTTAATGAGTCTACAACAAAGAAAAAGTTATATAAACATAAATATTAATTTATTAATAACTAATTAACCGAGAGGATTCAGTATCGTGTGAGGAGTAAAAAAAACAGCAGGTACATTAAGTTAAAGTCTTGAGAACTGTACACACAAAAGAAAACCTACTTGCTTCATGAAAATAAATAAAAAAGAGCTCTATTAGCTATAAGTCTCATTTGCAATAAAGCAAATTAATTCACTTTTCATTATGCAATAAAGTAATATTTATAAATTATAAAATAAAGAATATTTATTTTATTATATTTAGTTCATAGTTCATATTATAATTGAGAATTTTGTCGCTCTCTTTGACTAAAGATATAAGAAAGATGATATCAATATCTAAATATCGTTGAAATACCAACAAATTATCAAAAAATAAAAGTTTACATTAATTATTTAAAACGTAAAAAATTTACCAATCAAGATTCATGAAATACAGACAATTACTTTGTAATACATATTAAAACCATTAATCTAATTTCCTTGGTCCACCAGGATCACATAAATCTTCCAATGAAGCCATACCTTTTCTGAAATCAAAACACATTGTTTTAAACATTGCTGTGAAAGGTATAAACACAGAGGACGGTAAAACAAGACCCATCTTCAAAATAATTTAAAATTAAGATACCCCTCAATTTATAAGAGAACGTAAAATATTAAAAAAGAATCCTATTTTTATATTGTTTCTATCCTAAGTGACCTTAAGTGAATGTTTCTTTTCTGAAAAAAACCAATAGTTCTTCTCAATAAAGTCTGGACCAATAATGCATCCACGTAGCAGATCTATGCCCTGACATGTACAGAGTTATTCAAGAGTTCTTATTTTCCGATAATCTGCTTTTAAATTATTTTAATTATGTTAACTAATCAATTTGATAATCTTTCTCTAACTGCAACAATTTTGGAAGTTTTTACACCACGTCTAAATAAAAATTGAAACATTTGTCTCAAAAGTTTATAGTATGTTCCACTAATATTTAAGAATATAAGATTAACAGAGTTATAAATAGCTAGCTAGAACCAGTACATTTGGGTATTCAAGACAAATTCGGTACATTTTCAATTTCATTAAAAATCCGACAAACAGGCGAACTGTGGTATACTTAAAAATTTTAGACATCTATCATAAAAAAAAAATATCAAACATGATTTATGGAGAGTTCACATCGCATAAATACGACAAAATCTCAAAAACATTTTTTTATTATCATTATACTTTATTTAAAAAATTGTACTATACAACCTAATCAAGACCAAAGTGGAGATAAAGAAGAAAATAATAGTTATTAAAATATTAAACAAACCTGTGCTTGTCTTCATTCTTCCAACTCGATACTTGAATATGTGGAGGGGGAAGAAAAGACCTCAGCGACTGGACCAACTGAATGGTGTCCATCAGAGCTTTTAATCACAGTAGTTAATTAAACATTGAAACAGAGAACTACTGCATTAGTAACAACTATTTATATTAAAAACTAATATTGCAGATCTTCTTATGCACTTCAAAAATAGAAGTGTTATTCAATAAACCATTTACGAAACTATAAGACAAAAAAATAAAGCTTGAATGCCTCTCATTGATTGATCAGAGCAGGATTCCAATCCTTGGCAATTTAAAGAATTTGAAATCTTCTACCTCATCAATCTTTTGAAGAATATGGTTTGGACTAAGAGGCCTAAACTACGTAAATAATTTTTTTCCTACTACAATTCATTAACTAACAAGTATTTTGACAATTTTAAAACGAAGGGAGTAGAAGTTCACTTATTGCTTAATTTTCACAAACTCAATTTACACAGTTTCTCTTTTACAGAACTTTTAAATGGAAGTTAAAAAAAATTATTGGGTTTTATTTTGATTTGATTTGTGACATACTACATTAGTCGAATCTTTTTAAGAAATTTGAGAAAACTAGTTGAAAATCTTCCACTCATTCTGCATGAAGAGTGAAAAAAAGATAGCAACCACTTTGGGACTCTGATAAATGACGCTTCAGGTGTCAACGAAATAATATTAACCTTTTGCAAGGCAATCATATATCCTGAAATAACAGTCACAAGAAACGTGATTTCAATAAAAAAATGTTTATGCCAATGTCACTGATATAGCTCACTCTAATAAAGGAGGGAGATTTAATTGTTTAGATCTCCAAGATATTGAAGAGTGTAGGTTCTGGAAGATACAGGTGGTAGAAGTAACTATGATTATGATAATACAAATGAAAATTTGTCGGTAAAGTAAACAGTGAATGTCTTCTACGAAATAGAGAACTGTGAACTTATTATTTTTTGCAAAAATATATTGATAATGATAGACCACCAAACTTTTTAAGTGCAATTTAACAAAAACGATATTAATACCCGCAAAAATAAAGAATCACAAATTTCATATCGTTCTAAACAAAATAACATAACAAAATGTAGCCAACATCTCAATTAATGAAGCAGCATCTATAAGAAAAGTTTATGAATAATCTAGTACTGACGGATGCAATCCGAGTACTATCAAAGAATTATTCGAGTTAAATCTCAAATTCTCGAGAAGAATAAAGACTGATGCATGTGATTATTTACAAGATGTAGTCCTTATACGACTATTTTTTGCTTGAATTATTGCACCAACTTCATATTCATAGCAGTTACAGTAAATAGGTTACTTTCATTTCAGGGTTTTTTGGTTCTAACAATTTTATAATCATTTATTTTATTAGTCATTGTTCAAATTCCCAACTGCGCTTAAAATAAATAAAAGGAAATACTGTTAATTTACCTGAGTTAATTAATGTCACATTTTAGTCAATTTATGTTTATGTTAATATTTTCAGTTCGAAAACCCTAAAATAGCCTAAGGTGAATAAACCAGTCCTCATTTTTTCTTCAACCCTCATCTCATTTTAGACGGTTACATATTTATGTAGAACCATATCTATTGTGAAAACCGAGAGAGGAGTGCATAGAAAAGAAAGTACAGTTGATAAAAATGTAATTTCTCTCTCCTCTATTCAATTACAGTAAATAATGACCCGAGTGTGGGGTGGAGGGGAGGCGGCTCACCAAAATCGATCGATTTTTTTTTCATTCAAATATTTCTAACTTGAAGCATACTTGTTACTGAAAAAGTATTGAATCTTTGATTCTAAGTCCAAACAAGCGCACTGAGAAGAAAGTTTAACATTGATCAAAATAAAAATTATTAAGATGATTGAAACTTACTTTTTTGCAAAGACTCTGATTGTTTTCCATATGGTTTGCACATTGCCGGTCTAACGCATGTTTTCATTCGTTGCATGTTCTTCATTATTTCAGCAAAAGCCCTTATTATCTTTTCTTGACTCACTGGAAGAGGAAAAAAAAGCACATGTAGGTAACTAAAATGAAAAATATTTGGAATCCTTCAGTTTTCTAGGTATAAATAAAACTTTCAAACTTCTCAAGTTCATTACCTTCTACGCCAATTAAAATGTTTCCCTCTTCCCCTTCTTTCAAACCTATACCATATGTCTGCTTTGATACGAGGACCGTTACAATCGAAAGATTTTAGTCCCATTTCTGAATTTCATATACCATGGTTTATACTTTAGTTTTGAACTTTTTTTCTGTAAAAAGCTGTTCATATAAATATATGTACATAATAACTAGAATTTTCAAAAGACCACACAGAAATGAAATCACTGAAACTCACTACTATATTTCGATGGCCGCGTTATCACGAAAATAGATGTGAATCGCTCCAAAGGTTGATAACGACTCAGTAGGAGCGATTAACATCCATTTTCCTGATGACGCGGCCATCGAAATATAATAGTGAGTTTGTGATTTCATTTCAGTTCATAAAAGTATTTACTTTTATGTTAGCTTCCCAGTTTTTACTTTGTTTGCTCTCTGATGACAAACATTGAAAGGCCTCAGAGCATTTATTTCTATTGCTTTCCTTTTTCCATTGTGATTTAAACTTCATATATATATTATCAACAGGAAAACGATCCACAAAGGACAACAAACGTTTCACAGTAAACTATAGATACAGAGTAAAGGGACGAACATACTTACAGTCATTAATTTTCGGTTAAACCCAACCGAAGTCTCCAACCGTGGCTTCGCAAGTGCGCTTGGTGTCCCTATCTCTACTCTCCTGATGATGGTTCAACCAAAAATCAATGACTGTGTGTTCGTCCTTTTACTCTGTATCTATAGTTTACTGTGAAACATAGATCACAGATTATATATATATATTTCATCAAAATTTGAAAAAAAACGATCCAAACTGGACGCAAAACAACGCAAAAACGAAGAAAAGCAACACACAGAGCCTGCCGTTGTGTTTCCGGCGTGCTTGGTCACCCATTCTATTTTCTCCTGAAGACGGATCATCCGAAAATTTGAGTTTGTAAGTGTGTCTCTTTCTGTGTGTGTTGCTTTTCTTCGTTTTTTAGCTGTTTTTATATATATGAAATTAAAAATAACAAAAAAATTAGCTAATACCTTTTCCTTAACCAACTTCTCAATTCCTAAATAACAGGTCTATGCAGTATAGTACACTTCATGTAGTCGTCATGTTTTAAATGATCATCATTTGAAATGATATTAACGGCACATTTTGAGCTAAATTTGCCGTTAATATATAAATATTGATAAAAGAATCGACCGTGAAATAGAAACAAAATTAAAGTTTATCAGGACTCGGTCAGTTCTTCTGGTGAACTGACCGAGTCCTGAAAAACTTACTTTTGTTAAATATATACTTCGATGACTACAGAGAGCATTGAAAATCCTTCAACAAGCCTATGAAACCTGTTAGGGGCTCGCAGATATGCATTTCAACCAAGGTTTCGCTATTGTTTCCCAGTATCTTTCACAAAACTGTAAAAAATAATGCAGAAACATAAGTATATGGTAGCTCACCATCACTATCTGCCTGGAACTTTCATTCAACACAAGGAAACCACTGTAACCTACGTAAAGAGACTTTAACCTTACTCTGGCACAGTGTCCATGAAACACATATGTTTCATGTTAAATGAAACACATATGTTTCATGTTAAATGAAACACCTATGTCTCATACTACATGAAACATGTTAAGTTTAACACTTAATTAATGTTAAAAATCTTCAAGGCAAAAAAACATTAGCATAGATCGTCTGATACCAACCTATTCACTAATAGAGCCCCACACTCAGTCTATTTCATATCATCATAATACAATACACCATATGTTTCTCCAACATCAAAATAATATGTTTAAAATGAACTAATAACAATTTCTTTTCCCGTTCCAAACTGAATCACTCTTTTTAACTCACTTTAAATTTTATATAAATATATACTTAACTAACTCATAGCTAAAATACATCACTTGGTGTATTGTGTGAAGTATTACATATTTAATTACTCTATTATGACCATAAGTTTCTGCTGGTAAAGTAAAAGGTTCTGATTAGTCTCCGCCCAAAGTCAATATTGCGGAGTGCATACCGTCTGTTGGAGTGTAGGAAGTAGACCTTGAGGGTGACTCATCTTGCCAAGTTCCGTTATGAAGAGCTAACAGATCTTTGTTGGCATTGGATAGACTCTCAAGAGTGTCAGTCTTAAGTAGTTCAGAAATTTTTGGCTTTTCCACCTCTTTACTGCTTCTACCTGAAATAATTTCATTTTGTAAGAGGTAAGGAAATTATTATGTGACATAACTGGAGAGAGTAGGTTGTTAAAGTTCAGAAACGGTGGTGAGAGATGTAAGATGTGCTACGATGGTTTCTCACTCTGATAAAGTACCTCAATACACTTTAAACAGGATATAAAGTTACAAAGTTAAATCATATAAAAGGTAAACAATATCATCAATACGACTAAAAGGGACAACATTTTAAAAAAATACATTAGAATTATTATTTAAACAACTTTTAATTACTTTTCTAAATTGAAAACAGTCTTCACAGCTGACACTCTGAAAACCTGAACTCATGTACCCTAGGAGGATCAAAGGCAAAATGTAAAATAAAATCTCTCCAGCAGGTAAGCCAATTTATCTAACTTAGGTATATTTTATTTTTTTATTATTAACCATACAATAGAAATACTAGAAGTTACATTAAATGTTCATGTGCTTGCGGGAAGTTGGATCCCAACTCGTGTCCTAAAGAACGATTTTCAAACTAGAGGGCGCACCTCTTTCGAAAGGCATCGTGATCATGGGCTAATGTAAAAGATGCCACATTGCATTTCTCAAAATATATATAACCCAACAACATAGTATATTTTTAACCATATCCAATAAATTTACTACAACATAAATTAACAGCAATGTAAACACAAATTAGGAAAATACCAGCACAATTTTATTGCACTAAGTTATTGGGAGAGGAAAACATTAGTTCTCTTTTAAAGTGCATGGTAATAATACAAAGATTGCATAGTAGTGTTCTGAAGTCTAATGCTTCTCATATGATAAACATTCGTTAAGCACCAGCTTTTTTGTATCATTATTATTGTGTATCATTATTCTTTTTCAATGTTCACTGTTTCTGTCATAAAGAATAATTTCCAATTTAATTACAAGTCAGTTCATCGAAAAACATTGTACAATACCTAAACCTACATAAATGACAAACTATTTCTATATTATCAACTCAGTGTCTGAAATCTCCTGATTTCAGAAAATCATATGTACCCTGATGCACACAATCAAATCAAAGAAGTTTATACCAGACGTTGTGCAATGTATTTTCATCTAATATTTTGGATGCCTCAGGCTAAGATTTATTACAGTCCGCACTGTTCAAATGAAATTGCAATATACATCAACTCTGTAAAATAGTAATAGTGAACCACTAATTTTAGTCATATATATGGACATAAACAAAAATAAAACAATTATTTGAACCCAATACAGTAAATAATGTAAAATAGACTAATGCAATTTGAAACAATTAACTTATCACAAAGACCTAACATACAACTCTAAAATAAAAACAAAACTTAAAAAAACAGGGTCAACATTTGTTAAAACCGTTTCTCTTCTTAGAATAATGAGTAAAATAGATTATGTCAATTGACTATATTGGCATATGACACTGGTGAAAGAATCGAATACACAAAAACTTGTCAACAAAACTCTATTCAATCATACTCCTTGTCTAGAATAAATTCTGCTAGTTTCACTTAAACAAAATTACGAACACATTTTCACTGTGAAACAATAAACATAACATTGTAAACTGGGATGAACAAAAGATCAATATATTTATCAATAAAATTTGGTTAGTAAATTTAATAATTTAACTAGCCATTCAAGGATCTCTCCTCAACAACTTTCAAAAATGTTATTTTACATTATTTATTTATACATGCTTGTGAAATAGTATACTTTAATCTATGCACAATTTGCACAAATTACAAGAAGTGTTTTGCTCGTAAATAAATGCTGATTCTTTGTTCAAACTCAATACTGGTATGGGAAATGTACAGAATAATGAGAAAGAGCTTACTTGGCTCTGGAATATAAGTCGGTTTGGTCGGATGAGGAGGGTTGACATCCAAATGGGTCTTGTAATAACGACAA
This sequence comes from Hermatobates lingyangjiaoensis, assembly GCA_026182355.1. NCBI lineage: Eukaryota > Metazoa > Arthropoda > Insecta > Hemiptera > Hermatobatidae > Hermatobates > Hermatobates lingyangjiaoensis. The sequence continues at coordinate 1,245,558 of JAPFBL010001935.1, read as the reverse complement.
GCTGGATTAGGACAACTGTTCACAACTTCAACTATGAACTCTTTATCCATTCCAAGGTTTTCACGACCAATCGTATATGATTCCATAACACTTCTGACGGTTGCATCAAGGCTCAAATGCATTCCGTGAGGACCATTCATATGCTTTAACATTACAGCATTTGCGAAATGTTCAAAAGGTAAAATAATTTTACCATTTTCCCTGAGAATAAGTCTTCCTTGTGAATCTAACGCTATTCTCGATGCCATCATCCTGTAACAAAGATTGTAATAATCCTTTCAAAAAAATATACGGAAAGCCAATTATACAAATTTCTTCTACAAAATTAGATTGATACGTACTGAAAATAAGAAGCACTGGGGACCAATGAAGGATCTTTGAGATCGGTAAAACATTGTAACCATTCCATTGGATTATTCCATCCTTTGTTTTGTAAATAAACTTGCAACAACATATACATCTTTTCCGTTACATACCCCGAACCAGGAAAAGGAGAACCCATATCAGTTTGTATGCCTTTAGCTACAATATTTTTCATAGCATCAGTCATTTGTATGTTTACATCCATCCTTAAGTTTGAGATCAAAACAACACAAAACACTAAACCAAGACGTGATAAAGAACGAATGTTCCTAGTAATGTAGTGGTAGAACTTCATAAAAATATTAACTATAAATATAAATTTTGACTTTATTAAAATTAAGATAAATTTAAAACTGAAAAAAGAAATGAATATTACATTCTTTAATATTTACCTGTTAAAAGAAACAATAATAACGTAACTCTAACTTAAATGAAACCTAAAAAGTCAAAATCATAAAAATTGATGATAATTCTAGTTAATTCAAACATTAATATTTAAACTCCCACAATAAAAAAACAAATCGATTATAAACAGGGAGGGAGGGGGGAATTGGCGACACTGAATGTCAGTTTTTAATGTAGCGGTTGTATGATTTGTATCCCTGCATGTTTCCTGAGAATTCTAATTGTGGCGCCACCTGAGGTCCTTCTTTCGTACTCAACAAAAGGGGCAGCATTGTCTGAAAGAAATTGCCCACTTCATTTCTATTATTATTGATGAATTGATTCCCCAGCATATATTATAACTTAATATTTATAAGTATAATGTGTTTAAATATTATTTCATTTTTTAAAACATGTTTGTTTTATTGTATCAAAAAAAATTTAAATTTAGTATGTCTTTATTCAGTCCAAATTCGAAGTTAAAAAAAAATTAAATTAAAACTTGCTCATAAATATCATTTAAATAAAAAGTAAAATTTATCATTTCATTTTTTCTGAAAATGTTTTAAGCATTCATTCACCTTCGATGAGTTAAAAATGGATTCACCTAAATTAACTTTTTTCACTTAGAAATTTATTTAGAAAAATGTACATAACCAAATTTAGAAGAATGAATATATCCAAATGTATATAACAAATTTGTTCAGAGCAAAAGAAATATTTGTTTAATTTGATTGCCGCATAGTAAAAATGGCTCTAAAAGTAATTTTTATATATATTTTTCATCGTATGACTTTATGAAATTTCCTGTTTATCTATCTGTTTACTATTTATTACGAAATGGCTTTATTATGATATTTTACCTGTAATTCTTATTAACCCTGGGAAGGTTTTAGATCGGTCAAAGAGAATTGTCCCATTGTATATATAATACTTTTTTGTCTTTACCAACTATTTATTTATATGTTATTACTCATCTAATTATTGTCAACCATGTAAAGTTTAAACAAATGTAATTATTTAGGAGTTTTAAATACATAAAAGTATTGCTACAAAATTACACTTTTTTTTAACAAATCAATCCTTTATTTCAAATCTTCTTAAAAATGTCTCAGCCAAAAGTTAGTTATCAAGGTTTTTGCATGGATACAAATAAAATGAGAACATAAGAGTGATAGAAAACTAAACTAGCTTGTAGCTGCAAAGAATTTTTTCTTTAAATCCAATGCCTTAGATTTACTTTTACTTATTTCTCAACTCTGCAAAAGTTAATGTTACAAAGGTTAGAAGATGAAAGATAACTTGTTGGAAAATTATAATCTCAGTATATTAAGAAAGAAATTCTAAATGAAACTCAGAGCACGAAGGTTAGTAATTAATAGCGAGAGGGTGTCAAGTGCTTTACAAACATGTTCTTGGCAGAGCAGCAGACTTCGATTACTTGTCGAAAACTAAATCCAGGCACTTAACTTAGAACCCAGCATTAAAACGTTTAGTTTGCAAGTCGCAATTGAATTAACACTGCAAGTTCTAAAACTTATCTGAGCGAAGTTTAGTTAAAGTATATACATTGATATGCATTGTCCCCAATATGGAAGTGAACCCTACTGGTGCAGGCAATAAAACACGGTATTAATATCAAAAAAGTTCTATTTTTTCCACTATTGTAAAGCCTTAAGACCTCATGGCTGGTATTGCCTTTACGAGATTGTTGGAGGTTAAAATTTTCATAGATTTTGTTTTATTCTAAGAGATATCACACTGAATAAATTATTTTTAATTCCAGCTTAATTAACTTTTCTGAATTATTTAATATCTAATAAACTTAAGTAATTAATTACAAATAATTTTTACTTTACTATAAGTAAAGTATAGTGATCGTGAAAATTCGATCTCGAGATCATATCGAAATTACATGTTTTGAGGTCTCAAAAGTCGTTTTGTGGAGTTTTCCGAATGTTCTGTGTGTGTGGGTGGGTGAGTGAGTATGTATCCAAAAGTTGGTGTAGACGCTACTGTCTACAATCTTTAATGAATCAAATTAATATCTTACATAAAAATGGGCCACATTGTGCAGATGTACTGTATAGTTTGAGAGCAATTATGCATGATGGGATAGTCACTTTTTTTCAAAAACCTGTTTTTAGATAACATTTTTTTCCATCCTAAACTACAAATTCTAGAGTCTTTAAATTTGGGATTATTTTTGGAGCCACAAAAGCAATAAACAAAAATAACCTGAGATTTTTAAAACAAGAGAAAACATTTTTTTTCAATAAAATGTAAAAAAATGTTTAAAATTCAATCTGAAAGCTAGTGGGAGTAATACAAGCCATACTATTCAACGGATCAAAATGAAACAATACCTAGGAATAGAACTTTATTTGGAAAATGAGTTGAGATAATTTTTTTCCAAACTAATTCACCGAAGGTCTGTTAGAATACATTTTCTGTTTTCAGATAATGTTTTTTTGACGCTAAACAGGTCATTAAAAAACGATGAAATATCACCAAAAAGCTCAACAGAAAAGTAACAATTTATAAAAAAAATTATGTAATTTCTATTACGGCAATGAACAATAAAGCTACAAAAATTGAATATTGGTCCTAGACTAATGGTTTACCTGCTATACTTGTATTTGTTTACATTTATTTACATTGCTTTCCTTGAATTAGACATTTTTTGAGTGAATCCACTGAAATAAAACTGATGTTTAGAGGTTTAATGAACAATTTTAAATAAGAACTTAATATGAGATGTAAAAGAATAACATTCTTACATGTAAAGAATCAACGCCATTCAAGCATATAATTCTTGATGCTTTTCTTGGTATGATGGATTTGCCCCACAAAATGCTCTAATCAGTCCATAAATTGCACTCTTGAACAAAAATTATTATTAGAAGTAATTTTTTGTGTGTTTATGAATTATAGTATCTTTGGTGTGTATAATAGTATATAGTATAATATTGAAGTGTGAAGAATGGACTCTTTCCTCAATAAGTAGATTTACGTTGTTAACAAATATCCAGTTTTTGCACTATTCTATTCTAATAGTTCATATATATTATTTTAAACACTTTCAAGCTTCCAGTTACAAAAGTTTCAAATTATACTGAAAAGCCGGCTTTGAATTTAATTTGAATATGCAAAGCTGGCTAATTACTAATATATTTTTGCTCAATATACATTTAAAGCAATCTTATAACAGAACACAGGTCGCAAGAAAAAGATAACACTCGCTTAGAGTAAATTGGATGTTTGAAAATAGGGAAAGAAAAGTAATTTCTTAAAAAACAGTAGCATGTCATAATATTCCCAGTATAAATTTTATAAAAGACTTCAAATGTAAAACATAATTCAAAATTGAAAACATTCTTCCAAAAATAATTAATGAAATTATGCTACATCTTAAATTAAATATGATCTTAAAACGACATTTTTCTTACATGTATCTGACATTTTTCAGACAAAATAGGAATATTTTCAAATTTTAAATGGGAAACTTTGTCTTGAATCTTCAATGTAGAAGGAGGCCAGATAAACTATGTAAGAGATGCACTGGCTATTGGAATAAAGCCATGTTCTCCTTTAAGAAATTATTTCGTAACAGGAAATCTACACTTTTGCTTTTCACAAATGTTACTACCGCTGTAGTTCTACTGATGATATATGCATCAGTGGTGTGATATACAAAAATAAACATATATATTGATAACTGGATCAATCACTATTTTTACTACCTCCAGGAACAAAATGCTAATAAACCTGTCCCATTTAGACTTTATATTATGGCTAAATTGGATTTTATATATTACATATCCAACAAGTTTGATATTATATTCACTTATAGTAAAGTTGAGTGAGGCCACTCCAGATTGTTTTATAAATTATAAGAACAGTCAACATTCAATTATCAACTGTAATAAATACTCAACCAATCACAATAAAATATGTAAATGTAATAAAATGTGTAAATCAAATGAAAATCGTAGCTGTATTAAAATCAATCGATTAATTAAATTGGTCGTGCATTGCTTCATGTAAGGTTTACTTACTTACATTGAAGCTAAATAAGTAAAGCTAATTACAGAACTTTTTTTAATAAATTCCTTATGAATAATCTAGTAATTCAGTTTTCTTGTTCAATTTAATCAATTGTTGATTCAGAGGATTCGAACCTTTTTTTGTACCCGATTTATAAAAAGTTAAAGAAATGAAAATATATGTGCATTTACATGTTACAACAGATAATATCAAACCTACATTAATTGTTGCTTATTATTGTGAATCGACTGAGGTAATCAGAATTAACCACAAAAAGGTTAATATGTAGTTCTAGAAGTTAAATCATAAGAACGTTTTCAGTTGTTTTATTGCAGGTTATTTTACCTAGTCCATAACTTAACAAAGAGTAACCTCTTTGTTAAATAACTAGTCTTCATTAAACTGTGTAAACAAGATTTTCTTATGATCATGAGTACTTCTTTTTCCTCAGAGAAAAGGATGTAAGAAAAGTAATTTAATTGTTAATTTCGAAACCATAATTTTCGAGTTTTCTCTTATTGACTATAAAATACTATTTAAAACACTATCAAAACGAATTATGCATAATGATATCAGAGTAACATATAGATGTTTCATTTTATTTCAGTAAATAATATATAAATATTTAGTCTGAACTTGGAGTTTAATCATATTTGGCTGATTTACAATACGCCTTTGCTCAGATTTTTATGTCGACCCCATTAACTTGCCAATGAGTCTATCATTTTATGTACATTATTAAATATATTCAAAAAGCAAACTATTAAGACCAACAGAAAGCAATTCTGTTCATTCTACTTAATTTGTATACAAGTTAAATGCAATGGACGGATAAATAAACTTCATTTTTTAATATAAAATAAATATTGAGATGAAACATGTAATTTGCATTAAATTACAAAGGTAAAGTATTAAAAAAAATAACAAGTTATTTGTATACAATATGAAAATTAAATTACATGAAATTGTTTCATATATATTTACAAAAATAAGAAAAGACTTATAGACAGGGAAATAAATGTCAGAGCCAAGGATTATCTCGTCCACGAAGATGCAACTGAGACATAAGAGCCGACCTGTACGCCTCGTATCGCATAACTATCTCTTCAAGTTGATGTTTATACAGACGTGTTAACATGGCATTAAAACATTCTAGCTCCGGCAATCGAAACAAGTCCCACTTTAGCTTGGCATCATGCTGAAGAGCCGCTCTTGCGTAGACCGTTAACCAATGTGGAATTTCCTGTGTTAAATACGGATTGGCTGGTACTAATGCTGTGTGTGGATGGAATTGTGTATGCCTTGGGGGATCAGGTGGAGGTCCTTCAGCTTTCAAACCTGCATACATATAATGTGAACAAGGATGATCATATTGAGCCTCTCGAGTTACATGGTTCACGTAATAAACTCCACACTCAGGGCTTTGAATTCTTTCCCAACCAGTAGGCAATCCTTCTTTTTCTAATGGATGACTCCAGTGAGTTGTCTTTGTATTGTGATCAATGTAATACTTCCTTCCTCGCAAAGTAAAATCAACAGACCATCCATAAGGTAGAGGTAATTCACTGCTTCCAGGACTGGTACGAAAACCGTGTATCATATGCTTCCCATATGCAACAGGATAAGTAGAAAGGGCAAAGTCACAGTGTATGCTAGGTAACTCGGAAATATTATCAACAGAAAAATTAACTCTCTCACCTTTTTTTGCTAAATGACGATGAGTAATTTGAGGTAAAATATGGTTTGGAAAGGAGACATGATCCCTATAATTATCTCCGACCTCTGTCAAAGAACTACTTTGAGTATACTTCCCTTCATGACCATGAATCGAGGAGGGATTTTGGGACAATTTACTGCTAATAAACTTTTGAGATATGCTTGACCGAGAAGTCAATGAACTAGGTGTATCCGAACTTTGGGCACCAACTTTCACTTTTTTTTCAGGTTCAATACTCCAAACATTAATAATCTGAATTTCAGGGGGTATTTCTTTTTTCACATACTTTCCAACAATTTCACCTTTCTTGTGAGACTTGAAATCCTTTTTCTTTGATATCATTTTATCCCCATAAAAATGAAAGCAAAAGCAAATTTTGGATCAGATTACAAAGATGATTGCAAGTAGAATTATACATAATACATTGACAGCAAATGTAAGTTTATTCCACTAAAAGACGAGTCGACTAAAAGTTCCCGACTGTGATTTATAACACAAATAATCAGGCACAAATTTGAAATTCCACTAAAATTGGTGTATCGTCAGGGTAGGAAAAAAAATTAAAAATAAACGCAATGAATGGGCTCTGATAGCAACACTGATTCATATTAGGTACAACTTTGATATTATTGTGAATCTAATGTTATTTATTTTTTTATAATTTCACCTAATAATAAAAATAATTAATTATAATTGACAAAATTAAGAAAAGAATGTTACTTTTATATATGATATTTTTCATATTAAGCAATGATAAATTAGAATACATGTTATGTAGTGAAATGAATTAGTTATAAAAATAAACGTTGTTTTATTTATCTATAATGTACTGTTATTAAAAATAAGTTTAATAATTTACTACTACCGCGACCTATCGGATCCAGTTTGTACTATGCGTAATGGATGCGAAGGTAGTTGGTTTAGTTGCCAAGATGGCGTCGGTTGATTATGTTGCCGAGGTAGAAATTCAGCCGGATATTCAAGAAATAGAAATTGAAACTATTCCTGTAGAAATACCTTGTGAAACAGTTGAAACTACGATAGAATGTGTGGACGGCCAACAAATGATAGCATTACAAGGTATGAATGACGGAAGAGAAGAAATTATATTACAAACCCAGGAAGAAATAGTGGGTACTGTAGGGTTGCCTCCAGTGTACGACCAAATTCCAGTTCCTGATGGTAATTTATACGTAGAATCTAGTCCTGGCCCTTCGAAAAAGCAAAATCATCAAAGAAGAGGGAGAAAAACAATTCAAAAATATCGTGGATTAGAACAGTATCATACTGAAATACCCGAGACCAAAACTAGAAAATGGGAGCAAAAGCAAGTGCAAATAAGGACATTAGAAGGTGAATTTTCTGTAACGATGTGGGCTTCTGGAACTGATGATGGTAAGATATATCCTATTCATAAAGTTTTTACATAGTCCATGTAATTGAGGCATATGCGTGCAGGACGCTCCAGGTGTTTGCTAGTATGTGGCGATCGATGCTTATGACAATACACTTTCTCAGTATACTTACAAGTTACATCTTTTGTTGTTATTATTTTAATGTTGATAATGTTTGTTTTGATTCTTGACCGCCATGTACTGTTCACGGAGGCTGCCATTATTATTTTGCAATATGGCCCCTTTTATTAATGTAAAATGGCCGCTGTTGGGATATGGCGCTGGACGCCATCACTAATCTTTTGCATCTTAGTCTTTTATATGAAGAATTAAAATAAATAACGATTACAAATATTGATATTAAATTCCATGTAACTGTCCAGTATATTTGCCATATGTTTTTATAAAGATCAATATAATTAGTTTTTCAGACCAAATTCTTCTTGAAACGTCTTCTTGAATATTGTCATATATGGGCAATCAGTAAATTGTGGATTACACATTTTTCGCATTAATTTATGATGATAGATAAACCATTGGATTATTGCTAATTTTAATGTAAATTTTGTGCATAAGCCAAGACATTACAGGTAGTTAACATGAATTAGGATGATATAGCTTGAAAACCAATTTTGGATATATCGGAAAATCAAGTCAACAATTTTTTTTTTTCTTTTGAAGCTTGCTTATATTTCACATGAACTTCTCAGGGGGAAGGGGGGTATTTCAAGGTCACATCTCATTGTATCAGGTAGACTTCAAATAAATCTATACGTCTAAATATCCATTTCCCTTCTGTCTAATATTCCTGTGCCGCTTAATCTGTATAACTTTGATATCCCATACATAATTGTTACTTTTGCCATTGTTTTTTTTATGTGTACAATAAGAGTTAAAGCAATTTAAAAAGTAGTGAATAATTTATTTGTGCCCCTTCATTTCTAAATGGGCTTTTCAGATGAAACTAGCAATCCTGAGCCTGAGTATGTTAGTGAAGAAAAATATACTGGGGATATGGTTGGGCTTGACCTGTCAGACCCCAAGCAATTAGCCGAATTCACGAGACCTGGACACAAGCTAAAGCTGAAGAAGGAAAGTGACAATTATGAGAGGACAATTGCATGTCCACATAAAGGTTGCGCTAAAATGTTCAGGGATAATTCGGCCATGAGGAAACATTTGCATACACACGGGCCAAGGGTTCACGTTTGTGCTGAATGTGGCAAAGCTTTTGTAGAATCGAGCAAACTCAAGAGACACCAGCTTGTACATACAGGAGAGAAACCATTCCAGGTTTTTTTTTTTATATTTTGTTTCAAATGCTTCTCTGTAGTCATAGGAAGGAGAGCTTTGACGATTTTGTTGTTTATAATTTATTTAGTTTTAAAAAATTTCGTTTCAGTCAATTATTTTACTACGGATTGGTCAACATTTTATTTAATAATGGTTCACAAAATGATAATTATGAAATTGCTTCAGTTTAATATTTTAATTTGCCTATTTTTTTTCGGGTGCACAATGTTAATTTGAGTAATTTATGAAATAAAATTTGAAATATTCGTAATAATGCGTGATGTGGTACAACAATCTAAAGTGATGTTAAACCTTGTCTACCATTTTACTTTACCCACCGTGACAGCTATATATATTAGTGTTATCTGCACTTTTTTAGTAGTTACCCTGCATTTGATGGATGAAAGTTCAATAATTGATTCAAAGTAGTTGTGATTTACAGCAACATATAATTATTGCGGGCCACCAACTATTTAATTCACTATATTGATAAAAAAAAAAGTCATAGTCCATATGCATGTACCATCCCAAACATTTTTGAAATTTTCACATTAATTTGAATTTATTAATATCTGTATTTTCTACAATCATAAAAGTATTTTAATGTTTTTATATTATTCAAGGTTTTTATTCATGCATGTTAAATGCATGATTGTAGAAAAAACTAATGTCTGATTTGTTACTTAAAGTTAAAAAGAAAGTTGATCTATACCATACTGTATATATCTTTCTTTGTCATTAATGTAAGATAAAAAAATTGAAAATAAAGGTAATCAATTCTCATTTGTTAATCATCCTTTATACTAGTTATAACTGGTAAAAGGATTCTACCATGTGATCAATATTACCTTAACTTTATTTATCTATGTGAATAAATTAAGTTACAAAATGGAATAATCATTATTGAATTTCACAAGATTGATAGTTACTTTATTGACTGGACGTACAAAATTAACTCTGTAGTTTATTGCAAATTACGATAATATTAAATATATTATTTTGACAATCTATTAATTTCAAAATGAATAGTGAAGTAACCTCAAAGCTGTAATAAAAGTAACTTTATTTCACAATACTGTGTGAAATCATCCGTATTTATGGAAAGAGCTATTAGTTTTTCTACGTAAGCCGTAATTAATCCAGGATTAAATAAAGCGATTAATATTTTCATACTTCCATTTTGTTAGTACCTCAGAGATGGTTTGAAGTTGAATTAGTTGATACTGGGTACCTCGTATGCAGGAGTGTCATCGGCTTCAGAAGTTCTCTTTTTCAAGTATAACTCATTAAGTTACTGATCTACTTGTAGATGGACGACGCCTGAACCCGGTCAAACAACTCCTACGCCTATATACGAGGTACACAGTATCATCATGAATATTGAGGTTAATTAGTAGCTTAGTTATTGTGTACTCCATTTTTGTACAAGTCCCTTGATATAATTGGTTTATTTTAATTTTCCCATGCCGGTTACTTTGTTGGTGAAAATTGTTCTTTGTTTTAAAGGCTAATTTCTGTGCATTTAACATATATGTCAACAAGTATAATCCACAATACAACTTAATCAGAAGTTTTGATGCATCCACTGCCTTTCTGATTATAATACGTGAAAGACCTACACGAAACTTCAAAAATGAACCACAATCACTCGCAATAAAAAAAAAGTGAATTATTTTTTAGAAGCAAATGGCAACGCAAACTTAATTGTTCATGGATAGTTCTAAGTAATCTTGGGGAAAATTTGTAGTATGTCAGTGTAAATAAAATTGTGACAATGCAGCAGATTATGGAATGCCCATATTTTATAAACCAATTCATTTTGTCTTAGAGGATTTACTTTTTTTTTTACTAAAGAACTTAAGCTTCCCACCTATAAAATTAGGGAGAATAAATTCTCGTTATCGTGAGAGTGTTGAACCGTTATTAAAGCTTCCCAATTTTTCTCCTGAACAAGGTTCAAACCGAAAATTGGGGACTGTTTTTCTTCTATTCTAAAAGCATCTCTAGGTTTTTTATAAGTTTGAAAAACTAAATTTACAGTGATACATCGGAAAATTGATTCTGGTAAGGTATAATAGGTTATAATATAAATTAGGCCAAGCGTTCAACATGGTCTTGGAAAGACTAAATGAAGAAAGGTGGTTCCTTATTCTGTGAACCTTTTATTTTTTTAAACTATATCCTAGGTTTTGTTTCATAGACGAGTAAATTTCATTTAAGTAAAAAATAATTATTGCCAATAATTTATATCGTTAACTTAAATGAAGGTTCTTTCTAATATGATTTGGTCATATCATCGACTAGTGGTCTGACTTTTGTTTTTACTTCATATTATTTCATAGAAGTTTATTTCACTGGTAGTCTACTTCATTAGAAATTGGAAATTACATGTACTGCCACCTCTAAATTTATTCCAAGAGCTGAGTTGTTATTATGTATTACTGTGTTTATTTTATCTGTCAGTAGCCAATTTTAAAAGTTACCAATTACCTATTATTTACAATATAATATCTTTTAAACTAACCAACTAATAATTTGGTAGGGATAATCTAAACTTTTGTTTTGTTTAGTTTGATAAAATGAAAAGGTAAACGCAAAGAGATGTTTAGTTTTAAGTAATCTAAGGGATTATTGGAATTTTTCCAATGGAAAAACGTTGATAATGACTATTGTAGCACATGAGATATTTGCTTGAATCTTCCTCTAGACTAGAGGAAGCCTAGGTCAAAATCAATTCAATTAACAGTTTACTTTTGTTAAAAAAAAACTTTTTCCTTACTTCTCGTTAACATCAGACGGTATTGAATCGTTATTTTTTTTTAATAATCTGTTACGTTTGAATTGATCTAGTTCTTCTTTTCCTTGATCTCTGATCTATTCTGTGGGTCGTCAGTAAATCTTATGTTATTAGCTGAACTGAACTAGTGCTGTATAAATGAAGTAAAGAAGACTGTCAAGTCTTAGTGACCAAGAAGAAACCAGCTTTCAGCAATATTTCCTTACCATTTTATGCATGGACCAAATGTTGATGTGGCTTCCATGATTCAGTGAATTATTGCAAGATTGTTAAAGTTGAATTTACTTTTTATTATATTTAGCGAACAGTTATTTTTCTTATATTCGTCGTTCTGTTTTGTATACTGTTTAGAGAATTTTAAACTATTTTATTTTACTTGACCAACTTCTCTCTGCAAAAATTCGATTCTCTTGGAAATAACCCAGTCTGAATACCACTGGTTGTTCTTGTTTTACATTTCTAAAATCCCTTCGAAGTTTTTCTACAATCCATTAAAAAATTAACAATTATAAAAAAAATAGAAGGCCTGATGAACACATGAACTTTATAATGTATTGAAATGTATTTTTTAAAAAAGTAGTTTGTATAGATGTAAAATTTACTAATCATTTCAAAAATTTATCCTAAAGTAACAGTGGTATGTTTGTTGTTTGTTTTTTAGTGCACTTTTGAAGGTTGCGGGAAAAGGTTTTCATTAGACTTCAATCTTCGTACACATGTTAGGATCCATACGGGGGATAGGCCGTATGTGTGCCCCTTTGACGGTTGCAATAAGAAGTTTGCTCAGTCAACTAATCTTAAGTCCCATATATTGACTCATGCCAAAGCTAAGCCTCGCAGTATGGTTAGGCATACTCCTCATCATACGCAGTTGGTGGAAGAACCTCAGTTGGTTAAAGTAGAGATGTCTGATACAGATGGTCAGCAGTTTATTGTCTACGCGGATTCCACATGAGAGGTATACTTTTTTGTTATTTTATTCTTCATTCCCAAATCTTTACATTACTGTGACTTTATATGTTTATGTAAATTCTAATGGTGACTTTTCTGTTAAAAAGTCAAAGTTTGTGTTATAATTAACAATTTATTAATAGGTTGTAAGATTTTATTATATGAATCTCTTCCACATACTCTCATATGTCAATCTATTATAAATAGATAAGCATGAAGTTTGTTGAAAAAAATAAGCATATATTTTGGTTTAAATTTTATTTATTCGTCTATATCAATGTATTCCTTTTTAAATAGTCTCCATTAGGTATTATGCGCTTCATCTAATTTGGGAAGCACTTGAAAAACTTGATTTTCGGGATGGGGATTAGCTTATTCAATAGCGTGCTTTTCATTTCATCTATACTTGCTAACAACGAAAAGATAAAAAAGAAATTTAAGATACCTGCTTACTTTATGAACAGACCAAACAATCCTGAACTAGAAAAGAAAGTTTCTTTCACTACTTATGATCTAACAATCATTCCAAAGGTTTCTTAACAAATAGGTTGAAGTATTTGTTTTAATGTGATTATACAAAGATAGTTTTACTTTAATTGAATTCTTTTAGTGGTTGTTGTGGAAGTAGTAGGCAACCCTTTAGGTTGCAATGGCTGTCCCACAAGATAACACACATAAGCCGAACATTGGGCCTTTTGTGATACCACACAATGAAGATTGATTGATTCTACATTGGGAGTCCTCAATTTTGCCTAACTTAAGTATATTTAGAGTAGGAATCTTTAACGAGTACCTGACATCGTACAGGCTCGGGACCGACGGCTTATTAACGTCCTCTCCGAGGGACGACGTGCTCAGGTTTATTCACCTCCCACGTGAATAAATCGAGAGCCAGGTGGGTATAGAATCCCAGACCTACCAGTTCAGAGGCGAGAACATTAACAACTGAGTTATCATGGGCCCCTAAATCTTTTACTTAATTCAACCATTCCATTTCAGTGATTGGACTCTTTTCAAGTGGTTTCGGACCATTAGGTTGATGGTTTTAACCTGGTTTGTTGTATTTCCATCATTATTCTAAAGCATTGTGAGTTGTTGATTCATTTAGGTTGTAATCTTGTTTGATTTCAGATATCCCATATTAATTATTCCTTACAATTATCATGTAGGTGGATTTTCATAGCCGTAGAACTGCAGTAGCTTTAAACACCTATTGTAACGATAAACTAGAGAGGAATAAGAGCCTTATATCATGATAAATTAGACAGTTTACTAAGTCCCTATCTCCCCTTCAGGAGGGTCATCTAATTGATAGCGAAGGTTCTGTCAAGTGTCCTTACAGTTTTGCGTCCCAATGAGTTTGTAAACGTTTTCATTACTTTAAACTGGTGTTTGACTTTCTCAGTAATGCGATTATAATCCATGTAAATTTCCAAATTCTTTGGTCAATTTTTTCAAGAGGTAAATAATTGTTAATCGTACCAAAACATAAAACCTTTATAACTGCAGTTAATTAACTAAAAATACTATATACTTAACAAGAACTGATATTTTTAAGATATGTTTACCAACACAACAACAAAAAATTTCTATGAATTGGGCAAACACGGGAAAAAGGAAGCAGAGGAAAAAAAGAAAAGCACTAAACTGTTTAATTGAAGTACTGTGTAAATAGCACAGTTCTGAGAATAAATTAGAAGGCTAAACTGGAACACTTCAACTCTGCAACAGTTCAGTTAGCTCACTAAATCTTTCATCCCTCGATCAGTCGTCATATCTCACTCAGTCTATTTAGAATGCAGGCTGGTAGTGGCAAGCCCTGAGCGTTCTTGATACAGATACCGATACTGCGATTCTGTCCCAGGACTGCATCCGGGTAGCAGACTGGTTGTGCTTACCTGGCCACCATCGGCACAGATCAAAGTTGCATCTTCTATTATATATAGTTTCAGTTAGATTGACGCCAGTCACAAACTACTATGTCCTACAACTCGAGATGGTTTCGAGGATATTTGACCTTTTACTGCGGTTTAATAATTTTAATCCCTGTCTGCAAAATAAAATTAAAACTAAAATATTCTGAAGGTAGTTTACAAATTGGATCAATCTTTACTTGTCTGTTCTGTAATGATAAAACTTTAACGTAGTTACCGTAAACTCCAATTTTGGAATTTTTATATTTAACATTGTTTCCATTTAAACAGCATTCATTAACTTTATTTCTTCTTTGTTGAGGTTTAGGTAGGATGAAAGAATCTTGCACCCATGTAAAAATTTCGTTTTTCTTTTGAAACATTATGGAGACTAAATAAATATAGAAACAAGTTTATGGTCATTCAATTCTGTGGTTCAGTATATACTTTGTAAGCACTTATGTTTAATAATGTACTTCATATGTATTTTACTAGGTAAAATGAAAAGTGCTTAGGTTTACGTTTGCAGTTGGATCAAGTCTAGTTGATTTACTGTTTTTTGATTTAAATTGTATAATTTTGCGTTTCGGCCAGACCATGATAACGCATCTCGGTTGATGGTTTGCTATGTGAAGCTCTTTCGTCGCATGACGATACCAACCACATCCCCGCACATTAATGAAACCAGGACCTCGCGGAGGTGGACTTGACTGAACAACACATAACTCCAGGAGTCTTGAAAGGACTGGTGGTTACTTGGTATAATAAATTACCTACCTTTGTAAAAAAAAAAAAAAAAAAAATGAAGAGTGAAGGAAAGGGAAAAAGCTGAAAGAAAGGGAAGAAGTAGAAAAACTATTTAGAATGGTCTACATTTAACTATAATATTAGTAAATATATCAAACTCGCTCGTAGTCGTAGTTTATAATTCTACTTTTTATTTTAATGTGGCTATCATGTAGATGATATTTCAGAATCACTGGTGAAGGTATTGATAGACAATCAATTTAATGATTTTCTTTGTTTTTAACGTAGCTCTATTCATTACATAAATTATAACAAACTTGAAACCATTTATCTGACCACAGTCTTATTAAACTGAAGTACGTAGCCGATGAATATATATTTACTTGGCTTGGTAAGATTAATCTTCCATCTAAAGAGATTCCAAGATGTTTGGTACACCTGAGAGTTTTAATTAATCGGTAAATTTTCTATAAATAAGTC
The DNA here is from genome assembly GCA_026182355.1 of Hermatobates lingyangjiaoensis. NCBI lineage: Eukaryota > Metazoa > Arthropoda > Insecta > Hemiptera > Hermatobatidae > Hermatobates > Hermatobates lingyangjiaoensis. The sequence continues at coordinate 1,229,472 of JAPFBL010001935.1, read as the reverse complement.
TTGGAGAGCTGCTTTCATTCATCTAGAGAAAGGATCAAACACTGTTTTAACTGGATTTATATTCGCAACTTTCTCCTTTACCCGTGCAAAGTATGACTCATCGGAGAACTAAATAGGAGAGCATGAGTCATAAGCTTAAAGACAGCACTATCAGCATTGAATAGCCTTGCATATTGAAACGTTAATATTCAAAGTAAGCAGAAGATTACCTAATCTAATAACCACAATAGAGGCAGACGATAACACACCTCCCCGAGGGTAGTTTTTAGTGGTCACAGTTTCAGTTGTGGTAGGTAGATTCTATAATTACCCTTATTATTCTTGCTTATACTATAGTGGTACATTCCATTTCGATTAAAACATATTAGTTCTGATTCGAAGGTATGTTCCTAAAATCTCCTTCATTGTCTTAAGTAGCAGAACAAGCTGATTTAAGACTTAGGCGTTTTCTGTTTTTTTTTTAATCAAGGTGTTTGGAACTGACTTTGTTGACTTGCCCTTCGGTTAGGTTATGTGTGCTGTCACTTACGAAGATGATTATTTACCAAAAACTTCTCAAAAAAATTGTTTTAGTTTAATTTTACAGTTCTAATAAGTTTATTGAATCACCGACAAAATGCTTATAATTAGTAATCATAATTAGTTCGGTTGTCAATTAGTTGAACGAAAAATTACTGGGGCCATCACAAGAACTATTCATCAACCTTTATAAATTATTAAAGCAGTCAACATGTTGATTGATTATAACACGTTTCTTAGAAAACTATCTTACACACACTTAATAAAATATATGCTTCATTTGCTGTTTCTTTTATAGCTATGAGAATATATAACTTATAAAATAAAGTAAGAAGATATCTTTTATTGGGTAGGGAATAATGAACTTCATTATTTTTTGGGGGTCTATGGATGAAATCAGTTGATAGGAAAAAAACAAGTATAATACATTTAAAATGTTATTGTATTTTTTTTCCAATTTATTAGTTATTAGTTTGGAAAAAGCAGATGAAATTTTAATTAATTTCAAATTAATTAATTTTGTTTTAAAAATAATGTCCCTTAAATTTGAGAAAGTATTATGATGAAGGAATTTAGGAGGAAAGGCTTTTATGAAGGAAAGCTATTTGTAGGGACAATCACTTTTCTTATATCATTTTTCCAATTTCATTTATTTATACACTTCTTTGTTGATATAAAGAAGGTTTTAACCTTTTATTTTTTAATATTTTTCTATGTTTGTGTGTGACGGATTGACTAGTTGGAGGGGCCTCTCTCTCTGAATCTATTTTTGGTTACGCCTATCTGCTTTATGAGTGTCTATGGAAAATTTCACAAACACTCTGCAAACAAACGTACTGTTTGATAAACTTTAATATTTGACAGACATGTAATTCTTACTGTACTAAAGAACCTTAACTTTCTGAGCAGTCTTGAAGCAATGGAAAAGTATTTCACTATACTTTATGTTACGCCATAACGGATAATTATAATCTACTCTTATGGTGTCACTAGAAAATTTAAATATTGTTTTATTATCAATTTTGCTTGACAAACATGTCATGAATTTTAAATGTTCGAAAAGGAAATATTACACTAAACATGAATTTATTAACCTGTCAACTATAATTACTTCTAAGATACTGTTGCAAAAAGAATTCCAATTTCCTTATACTTGATAAAGTGGATATAGCCACTTTAATCAGAACCAAATAATTAAATTGTTTGTCAATGAGTTTGATAATACTTTTATGCAAGAGTCATATTAAAGTCAATGAACTGATTAAATCAGTTGTCAGCGATCTTAGTGCTAGATTTATTTCTAGTTAAGTTGGGTTTGGACCACTCCAGATTTTTAATGTCTTGGAACGCGCCCTTACGTTACATTTAAAATGTTGAAGATAATTGACGTACTAAAATTTCAGGGGCTATATACGAGCTCCCATTTAAGTTACATGCAATAAAATAAAAGCGCTTAATTCTCTGTAAAACTCTTGGGGCATCATGATTTATCGATAGATGTTCTGATTCGTAGTAGAAATCATATACTCTGATATAACCTATGTGTTAATTATTTCAGCCCTATATTTAGCGTCTATTTAAATTCATTTTGTTAAATTAATATGCCCCTGGCGTCCATAAAGATGGTTTGCATTTAAACAAAAAAAGTTATTTAGTAACTAAAACAATTGATAATTTTGAAGGGGAAATTATTTTTCTTGAGAATATTACCTACAGCTGATATAGGAACCGTACATAACGATATAATTAACTCCTCGAAGTTACAAAACTTTTAACTCCATGACTTACATCAGAGAATTATCTGAAAGGCTTCAAAAAAAAAAAACTTACATATAGTAGGTACCACATTAACCGTCCATTATAAGAAAACCCTAAACAATAGGTTATTTTTCAAGAACAAAAACTCTGTCCCCACAAATCTCAGAAGTAATATATATTCCATACCTTGTGCAGACTAACAAAATATTATAGATGAAACTAGCCAACACCTAAAAACCAGGATTAACCGACATAAATATTGTATCCAGCAAAAGAAAATAAATTAACTGTCACGACACACAATAGAAAGGAAACATAACTTTGATTTTGACCATAATATTTAATAAAAACTACAGACAAAAAATGATTCAAAGAAATGGCTGCTAGAATCAATCACAATATTCAAAAGGATTTAGGACTGAATGTCATGTACCATGGTTTTATTAAAAAAGTTGAATCTTGATGTCATTATTTTCTATTCGTAACCATCTATGCTTCCATAGTTACCAACTGTTTTGTTGTTTTTACCCTTTTTACTCCCTTCGTATGTTATTGGAGTTAATAATGTTTGTACCTTAAAAGGTTTTCTGCTATTTATTGTCTATTCTCATACTCCATAGTAACAATTATATAACCTCCTCAGATCATAGCCTGAGTTAGAACCTACCGCTTCTAACTCCTACATTTAGTGTAAGTTATGATTAATTATTTTCATTTTTTCCTGGTTTTAATCCGATGCTTTTTAGTTACTAATAGTAAATTATGTATTTGCTTGTAGCCTTGATAATGAAATATACATTTTGGAAACGTTGAAAGATAGAATTGAGTTCTATCAGACAAGCCTCAAAGAGTCCAGCAAACAAAAATTCTTCAAATACTGTTTTACTGCCAGTTAATTACTTTTAGTTGAGCTTATAGATACTTACAAATTAATTCATTAGAAGTACTGATTATTTCAAAGTAACTTTTTTTTTGAGGTTTTTAACGTTTTATTGCTCTAATGAATCAGACATTTTTAAAGGTGTTCAAAGAAACTAATAAGTTTTCGAATATTTTTTTTTTATAATTTATTTACTGTAACAATTATTATCTTTCTAAATTTTTGACTCCAAAAGTAGTATACAGTACCTCAGAGAATGCAAAGCCTGAAGACCAAACGACCACGAAGACAGCAGGATGAGAATGTAGCAATAGTGGGCCTCTGGTCCGGAACTGCTATTTACGACATGCACTGTTGTGCATGGTAATATTCGTTGGTGGTTGGTTTTCAAATTTGTATGCGAAATAGGTTTTTGATTTAAATATTTAAGAATTTTGTAATGAATGACAGAAGTTTCAAATCAGAGTTGGTAGATTTGAGTAGTCAGACTGGAGTTTTTCGATAGAGGTGCAGTAAAAGTCTGAGTTGTAGCTTTGGTTTTTATTTTTGTCACAGGTGAAGTAGAATTCTAGGAGCCGTAGATTTATGCACCAAATTGAAAACCCTGATACTGCTTGATCTGTAGTGAAAACTGTGACATCAAGGTTCTAGTGATGCAATGTATTATGAACATTTTATTCCCTTCGTATTGAAACTATGTCGATACGAATACAATCTGATGGGGTTTTAAGTACTTTAATATTATATTTCTTCTTGGCATCTCAGAATACTTAAAAGGATGTTAAAATCAGCAAAAGAAGAAGTTATGTAAAAATGTTATGTCATCATTAGAACTAAACTGAAAGACAAGCTTATATGGTTTTTAGAACTGAGATCTAAGTTTATATCTCAAAGCTTCAGATTATTGTATTTTATATAATTGCCTTTTCAATTCGTTTTAAGAATGTTGAGGATATGCAGTTCTCCTTGAAGTTTGTTTTGTTTATGTAAAATGTAACTTATTTATACTTTTATTCATCTGAGAGTTTAAATAGAAGCTCATTCATTCGTTTACGCTAGAACAATTGTTCATGATTACAGTATTATTGTTTCTTGACACTATTTGGAGTGAATGTTTTGCTATTTAAGTTTCTAATAATTATTTTATCCATTCAGGAATTGTGAAATGTTAATTAAATCATAGCAGAAGTGAAAACACTTTGATTTTGTTCCAGTTTGATGCAGATGTGTGAAAAAGATCTCCGCACTTGTATACAGTTTTATACCTTCTTCGTCTGAAGCCTGATACCATCGTGACCTTTTTGACATCCTTATTATAAAATTATTATAGCCATTAATAATTTCGCTTAAGTTATGTGAACGACGATGTGTTGCATAACTGTAGGTGACGTTTATCGGAAAAAAAAACTTGAGTCTTTGTTTGCTTATACTAAGTAAAGGTATAGACTTTGGTGAAAGAAAAAAAAAGATGTCGACCGCAGGCTGTGGGACTGAATGGCCGCGAAAGCAGTCCTGTAGCGTAAATGATGGACTGGTAGTGGACCGAGTGTCACTCCTTGTAAACCTTTGCCATGTCCAGTGTATATTTATAAAACTAATTCTTCTAAGTACTTGCTATAATGAAGTGTAAATATTAAGATTTAATTTTGTATTTACATAGAATATAATTTTAAGTATCCGTGGTAGAAATGATCTGCCTGAATATGTATAAGTCTTTTTATCCAACACATATTTTGTACCAGTTTCAAGCATATGTTTGGGACATATTTTTGTGTTAGGCCAAACGTTAGATACTGAATTAAATCAAATCTGTGATAACATATTGTATGTTGGTGTTTGGATTGATTCCATGAGAGAGTGCCATTGTGCAAATCCTATTCACTCATTGTCTTATCTGTATTTCAAATTCTTTCTTTTAATCTCTTTTTTTTTTTCGTTGTTTTGTTTCACTAGTTAAAAAAATTCTATAACTGTAAATTGCATATTTGTTTTGTACTTGAATGGTCAATAAAAGAACTGAAGCTACTTTTTAACATTATCTGCCCACCTTTACTCTTAACTTTATTTGAGTTTTTCCTCTAAAACTCATCCATCCTCCTATTTTAGTATGACTTAAGAAGATACTATGTTTTTGTATTCGTCAAACGATATTTAGGTTTATTGCTACAATGCTTGTTTGTTTAAAAGTTTTCTGTAGGATAATTACTTTTATACATTTTCCAGGAAGTTCTATTCACCAAAAATATATTGAACAAGTTTTAAACAACTTATAGTTTGAATTACTAATAATTTTGAAATAATGGTTTACTTACTAATAAAATAAATTATACTATCATTCTAATGAGTGTTTTTAATTAATTTTAATAAGAATTCGATTTTGTTTGACTCTATGGTGCTTTGGCTTATGTCCTGTTTGTTTATAATTAGGTTATTGTCTCTGTTGGTCAGGCAACGGCCCTGTTAATGAAGTAGTGTTCTTTACAGACTTTGTTATATCTCTTAATTCTGTGTTGTAGAAATTTTGGAGTACTTATTATTAACTCATGTGAACGTGTATATATAATGATTATTCAACATTTGTTCGACTTGACAAAGTGTAGATCTTAAACTTTGTGATTTCATTTTTAATATTAATAGAGGTTATCGTAGATTAATGTATTGCCATGTCTGATGGTTATTGTGCTCATAGGTAGTTCTGGAAATGGCAAGTTATTATAATCTCTGATATTCGCTTTGTTCATGTACGAGATGAAAAAAATCCCTCACTTTCACGGGACGAAAACCCGTCGATTCCTAGCCTGTACTACCTCAGATATTTGTGAAGATCCATACAGTAAACGTAATAGTTGATACACGTAATTGGAACAAAATTTTTAACTTTGTTATTAAAACAGGTGTGATTTAATAAACAATTTTCGAAGTACTGAGTTCGAGTATGGGCGACAGTCCTAGGGTTTTGATGTACTCTGCTAGTCGGAAATGATGTAAAGTAGCCACTCCCCTACAACTAATAAAGTAGATAACGATAAACTGTTCCATATATTCATAACTTAAGACTCCTAGAGGTGAACTAAATATATAACGATATTTTTAATAACGTATATTAAATATATGAAACACTTCGAGACTGGTCCGTTATGATTACTAAGTTGCTTAAGACAGGATATAAAAACGACTCAAATAGTTATCCGAGTCATCTCGCGGTTACTCGATAATGCTTTTGGAAATGCTTTACCGCGATGCTAAACAGGCAACTAGGAATTTCGGGTGAAAAAAGGAAGGTTATTTCAGAAAACAAAATGGGTAATACGTATTTGTACACCATAACACAGAAGAAAAGTTATGGTGTCTTCTATGAATGTTATAAAAGCTTTTTATGCTGATACTTTAAGCATTATTATTTAATAAATTAATGAAAGGTTGGAAAGTAGCCGCTTCCCTACAACGTACATCCGTAGTCGGATAGAATAGTCGTTCTACTCAGTACTCGACAAAGATCCCTTCTCAATAACTATATAAACTTGATGTAACAATGACTTTTATAAACTTGAGTACGACAAACTGTCCCATATCTTCGTAATTTATTGCTCCTAGAGATGGACTAAAAATATATAACGATGTTAATTAATAACATAGTCTAGTCTTAAAGATAGTGAAAAAATATGATGAGGAAATAAAATTAGGATAATATTGTCATCTGAAATTAAATTTTGAAAGCCTATTGCAAGATAAAAATATTTTCGCCGTTTAATGTAATATATTATTTTTACGTCCTTATTGAGATTTTATTTCAAAACAGTGAACAGTTTAGACAATACGAGCGCAGTATTTTGGCTTATGCAGACAACTTACCTAACCATACTGCCATGAGGCTCCCCGAATTTTGCAACTATATTGTGCAATTAATGGACACAGTTAATGTTAAGCATACCTAACTAAAAATCATGCGAATCGCTAATGTAGTAAAGGCTCGGAAGAAAGACGTTTGTTTGCCAAGAGCTCGTGAAGCATTACTGCAGTCACTATATTCAGGTTTATAATACCAGTATTCTGATCAAATTATATTGTGCACCTCTGTAGTTTCTAAAATACTTGGGACTATTGGAATGTGCACCAACTTATTTTTTCCAACATTATTTTCAATTTAAGTCCAGCTCTCCACTTTTTTTGGCAAGCCAAATTTTCAAGGGGATCAAATGTCAATAAGAATCTTAAAACAATTTATGAACTAAGTTTACAGTGTGGTCAAAACAACTCTTGTTAAAAAGTGATTTTAGTATTCGATGTATCTGTATTCTGTATCTAAAAACATAGTTAAATTTAACAATTTCTCGTAGGTTAAACATGTTTTTAAACCTTAAATATATTTCCTATCAAAAGAATATAAAATTGTACCTGCTTGGGCAGTTTTTTTTTTTGAGGGTGACTATAGCACTGCGTCATAAAAACTATTGTACTTCCCCTCTTCTGTACTAAAGTACCCCAGCATAGCTTCAACGCCTCCAAGAAGCGTTGCACTTTTGCTGGTTCCAGAGGAAAGTTTTTTCTATGGTTTTGTTGAGTGTCCCGATGCACTTACCTCTGTGTAGCTAAGTTGCCTTACAGTCAGTCAGCAGGTGCAACGTTTTCTTCTTCTTTGCAGAATCTGCACAAACCATCATTGATAATGTCCATTCAGGCTCCCTAAGTTTCGGGAGAAAGTAACTTCCTTTCTCTTTCTTTGAGTCCTCAGGTGCACTTGTGGTAGGTTGGCTCTCACTAGTTAGGGCTTTTGGACCCTCTGTGCCTCCGGAGGATGGTCTCCAGACTTCTTTCTCCTTAGTAGTAGCATACAGGGGAAAGCTCTGTCGGTGGTATTTTGTCCGCTCTGGCAGAGCACCGCATACCGGAGTAAGGCTGTTTGCTCAAGGGGGTCGCCTGGTACCCTTGAGGCTCCGTTCATAATACAGTAACCCCTATATCATCCATCCTTCGGCACGGATCGCATAACACCTTAGATTGGGGCTGGGATAAAAGGAGGGGATTTGGGGATTAGGAAGGTTGTGAAACAAAGGTGGTTAGGTCCAGCCCCTGATCACCTTCTCCTCCTCTTTCGTTTGTCCCTGCGTATAGCAGGTTAACAGGGTAGCTTCGTGAAGGCCGAAAGTCGGAGTTGAGTGTTAGAAGCTATTAGTGGCGCTTAATCACTCCATTACTACCCCTATGTGCAGTTACATTTGAATTGATTTTAAAAAACCAATAAGTGAGTAGAACTGTTTTTTATATACTTTTCAGAAATAGTTTTATTTTCTTAATTGGGTTTTTAAAAGCTTGTCAATTGGCAGCCGTCAAAAGCCAATAATGGAAGTCATTCCCGTCTTATGAAGAATTTTTTCATCACTCTCCGGCTTATCTTGTCGAAGGATCTTGATTTTCTGTCTGATCTTTTCCTTCGAATATCCTCAAGTGATAGTGGATGTTTAAAATCATTTTCTTTTAGGTAGTATAGAAGTGACATGAGCTCCAACATTTCAACTTATTGGTTCAAGGCCCAAAACTGAGCTGAAGGACCAAAGAAATATGAGCTGATCGCGCCATCGTATGCAGTTATATATGAAACAGTTACATGAGGAGAGTGGAATGGTTATTGGTGGAGCTGACAAGGGGTTTTATCAACGCAGATGAAAAAATTCTGTATAAACGGCTCCACTGTTATGGAGGTGTGCCTCATCGCTGCTCAAATTTTGTATCTGAATGTCATCCGTTAATTTTTCTGTATGTAGCTTAACATTTTTTTTAGATTAATAAATCAATTATTTTATTACATTATATTAATGGATAACTATATTTCTAGAAACAGCGGTAGATTCTATAATTAACATTATAACGACTAATTCATTAGTTAGGTTTAATTATCGCCAAGAGTATGTATAATCAAACACACATCACTTAAAATTAACTTGAAATTTGTCATTTGAATAGAAACAATAATAACCTGGAACATCCGAAAGTTAATTGTAGATAAAGGAACTTGTTAACACTGACTCTGATTAAAGGTTGCAATGACTGTAATCTTTTACAGGTAAGGTTGTAATCTCCTCTTGTTGATATCTATAGCCGTTATTTTATCAAATATTGAACAGAGAAGGCGGTTTTTTTCCATAATATGGTGAAACTGTTATTAATAGCTTTCCACAATGAAAAGCAAATTGTTGTATGATGAATTCAAGAATATTGGATGTTGTGATTTATGTGCATTACGTTTATCCGGTGAAACTGATATCAGTAAGTTTCTCAATTTTAAAGGAAGTGTTCATCAGGTATTTTTTATTTTTATTTTGTAATTGTAGAAACTCTAGAGCGAACAATATATATAATATTTTTTTAGAATGAATTGTGCCAAAATCAACAGATTCACCCCAATGGTGTGAATAGTCTATACACTGATGAATACCAGGCTGTTCCACCTAAAGTCCAAAGAATAAACTACTGTGTAGCATGTTTGGGACTCTTTCAGACGCCTTTAATCGAAGATGTCACACAAAAAGTTTGTAAATTAATACATATCACAATTAACTTTGGCGAAGTATTTTTGGATCTTTTAAAGAAATGTTAAAATATTTGTTATATATGGTCAACAAGATTAATCAAGTTTCTAATGTTGGAACAAAAAGATATGGCTCTTTCTTTTCTGGAAACATCGTGAGTTTCGTAGAATTCAGTAATTTGTCAATCCTTAATTAATTGATAAATGGAAGGGTTAAATGTGGAGGAACCCTTATTTATTATAACGATTAATTTGGTAGTATGAATTTAATTTAATGAATATATTCTTGTTTTAACCACAGACTTTAAACATTTAAATATCATTAAAGTAATTAACAAGATTTATGTATGTACAAGGGACCGCATAGTTTCACTTGGTCTTACCTTCAATTGATCTATGAAGTGATAGAGAGGCCTACATAGGATTTCGTCTTGTAAACAGTTATCAATACAAAATTTATAAGTTAGTTGCAGTGAGTAGGGATGCAATGACCATTGTTAGTTCTTTTTAAATTCATATACGGAGACTCAGCGAAGTAGATACCAATATGGCTTAAAAAGCATCACCAATAACCAGTATATCCAGTCAGTATACGAAATTACAAAATGTGTTGGAGGGGTGAATGAGTGGTTGATGAGAGTGATTAAGAAGTTTAACATCTTAACTGTCTGGTTATTTCAACTCTCTGAGGGCGTCGAAATTCTTAGGATAAGTGTGAGAAATAATATACTTGAGGTTAGTGTTTTCAGTGTGGTATGGAAGTCATTTTCTGTCTTTTACAAAATATTGGATGTATAAGTCAAAGAATATAATTTTTTCCTTAAATTTTAGTTTTTTTGGATATTATTTCTTACATACTTTTATTTTTAATGTAACCATTTTTGTATGAAATGAAACGAATAAATGCATTTTAAACCAAATATTATTAAAAAATTCTGTAAACCCTTAGGGTTGGTTCATTTATTAATTTTGACATTGTAGAGTTTATTTAATTTTTGAATGTACTACTTTTCTAAACAAAATACTACTAGTGAAAATAGTGCATACATTCAATAATGCAATTCAATTGACAGCTGGGATGAATGAAAGTATATGCTTGTTAAAATGAATGTTTTCAACAATTTACCATTCATACTTTTATAAGTTACCACTCCATTACAGTTGAACACTATTATTATAGTAAGTCTGTTAACATAATGCTAAGTACATTGTTGTACGACACCATATAAATCCAACTAAATAATTGGTGAAACAATCTTCATTTGTTATGATAAAAATATAACTAGAATACATTGATGTTATTTTGAATTTATTGAAACCAACCTAATATCTAGTTTCGTTTGCAGTCTTTAGTTTATCCATTTTTACCCTGTTTCAGGTTGTAAAGTGTATCAAAAATGGGGAATACGACAGTCCCACTTTATACATGGCCATAACTGTCCCGGTTGCCATGCAAGTTCGTAGTCATGCGCTTTGGATTCATCTTACCTCAAAATTCCCTGACATTTGGCAAAGTGTCTTCCCTCTTGGATGTGTAACAGTCTCTGTTAAAGATATTTGCAAAGCTCTACTTGTACCTCACTTGCAAGTAGAAACATCGAAAACATTTACACCTAAGTCTGATCTGTTGCTCACCATTCAGTTTCTATACGATGATGACACCGAAGAATGTTCTTTTTTGTTAGTTTTTTTTTCATATTATTATTATATTTCCTTTTTTCTTTAGGACGATAAATATTATGAGTAACGTAAGTAATCTTATTGTGATGATTTTCTTCTCCTCTCCATCAGTTCTTCAAGTAGATAAGAATTCTTGTGTGAATCTCTTTTGGGAGATGTAGAAGTTCTGAACCAGTCGGGTAGAGAAGAAAATCTACTTGTAAGATTGTTTATGTTCTCGATAGAGTTACTATCTATAATGTATAAGGGCCTATTGGTCCACTGTTATTTGGGATTATTAAAATAGTATTTTACTGTTGACTCTCAAATATTATGCTGTAGGTTCCACGATAATATGGAGTTACACGGCCATTTTTCAGAAATAAAATTGATTACATTTTTAATCTTTTAGTAAAATTTTTTACTTCTGATAAATAAATTGAGAAAAATATTGTATGGTCATGTGACCGTATTATTATCTGATGAAAGTATCAAGAATGTGTTTTCGAAAATCGTGGTGTGTATAATAAAGTGATGGAAAGAAAAGCAGAACTACCAACTGGGTTATTCAGAGGGTAAATTAACTGAAGTGTTTGCTCATTTAAGTCTAGATAATGTTAGATTTATTACATTTAGTAATGAATCCCGCAAAATCTTTTCCACTGGCACCATCAACAGTTCATCGCCAATATCATGTATCAATGTCGTAGTAGTTGTTCAGATCCTCATCGTTCATAGTTCTTTCATTTTCTTCTTAAACCTCAACACTCTTGCGGCAAGTAAATGTTGTTATAACAATCATATTCATTCCCACCCATAGCATTTAAGATCCCACATTTCTGGGAGATTTTATTATAATTTTGTCAGGGCTAATTTCCGGGGTTTCTTTTCTTTCCCCTCTCTACAGCTAAGCTTAAAAAAGCAAATCTTTTCATTGACCTATTTTGGTAATTTTTTTTTCCCCTGATATAACACAAGTTGTGTTCGATTTCCAATCTTAAGTGTTGAAAGGTTTCTGCTTCCAACTAGTGTCCGCTAAATAGAAGTGTCAGAGATCCCCCTGGATGACTAGATTTCTTCTCCAATACTCCTTCAGCATAATCTTATATATTATGGGCTTTTTTGAAATGTGTTGTAAAAACCGGTGACCAGCACACGCTTATATACACTGTATCTCTATGGTACTGACGATAAATATTATTTTCATAACTTTCTGAACCTCAAATATGATTTTTTCTTCTTAAATAATATTATATTGTATCATTATTTGTTTTAATGTTAATATAGTATATTTGAAGGATATATATCTGACAAAATGGTTATATACTTTCCTCTATGAAGTTACTTTATAGACCTGCTTTAACTCAAGCAGCAGCCAAGCAAGCCATCTATAGTGTAATGATAAGAATTATTGATCCCGATATCCTAGATGTTGTTGTGTGTTAATTCCTCCATAATAGAATGAGATGAATAGACTTATAACAAGATTTCACAATAAACACGTGAAATAACAATCAATGATGAAACCACAATAAGAAATGAGAAAGACTAAAATCTTTCAACCGTAGCAAGCGGTCTTCGTCGGAGTCAAATCCCAAATCAGTTGAATCTTGTTAGGGTTGAAACATCTTAGTCTTTTTTCTCATGTTGTTATTGTTATTGTAGTTTGGGCGTTGAATAGACTTATGTATGCTATACCTTAGAAGGTGACAAATATGTCGGCCTATATAATACAGTCAGGACTCATAATGTTGATTCAACGCTTTTTTCGAGTAGTATCAATTATATAACAAGATTTCACAATATACACTTGAAATAACAATCAATGATCAAACCACAATAAGAAATGGAAAAAAGACTAAGATCCTTCAACCTGTTTGATCTCTGTGCTCCCTAGCGTTTCCGACCATAACACCTAAAAGATCCTTCAACCGTAACAGGCGATCTTAGTCTTTTTTCCCTATTTCTTATTGTGGTTTGATCATATGTATATACTATATGTCTTCTAAATAAAAGCTCTAAAGAGGATGATATTTGTGTGAAATGAAATTCGTTTTAAACTTAAATATAACTGAAGATCCTGCATTCAACTGATACGGTTATTAAGTAAGAGAAGAAGACATCTATATTTTGAAGTTAACATTAAGGCTTTCTTCTATACCATATTTTGTAATAGAGCTGGTCACACTTACCTGACGTTCTAAGGGTTTAGGTCACTGCAATTATCCATCTTCCCTAAAACCCTCGTCCATAATGATTCTTACTAGTTTGATAAAAATTTTATAGCATAACCTATTTGCTATAAGTGTGTAAGAAAACATATAAGGCTAAATGTATTACGATGCAATATTTTACTGTTATAACTGAGACCATTAAATTTTAACAACAAATTCATCTTTTTTTTTTAACGAAAGAGTTACTTCATTTTAATTACTTGGAAAGTGAGGATGTCATTACGCAGCCAGTAAAACCCTGTCAATTTTTTTATTGTCAGAAATAAAAATTGGATTCCCCATATTAGTTTTAGCCATATGACTTAATGATACTTTGTTTTTTTAAATTAAGAGATAGGCCTTGCCATTAAATATACTATGTCTTTAGGACGAAGAAAATTCGGTTTGATCGCAATTTTTTTGATAAATGCATGTCTGGTTATTACATCATTATTGTATTTAAAATGCATTTTCCTAAATGCCACCTGCTCTGTTGGGGTCCGTTGATATTAAGTTACGATTTAAAAATGTTTTATAATTATAATCCACAAAATAACCCTTCCTCCAATGATGATCGAGTTTGAGTTATTAATGTAGAAACTAATATTAATATTAGTTTGTTTATCAACCTTTCAGCATTTCTTTTTGTCTTCATCATCGCATAAAATTGTTTCTTCTTTATAGTGGTTTTGAATGGTATTTTCGTACCCAGAAGTAATATTTTTATTTGTTTTGTGAAATATGTTGGCAGCTCAGGAGTGGTTGGAAAGAAGAAGAGCAAACGTCAGGTATCAAGGAAAGTGGTTAGTGACACCCTGTCGAAAATAAAAGATGAAGAATTCAAAGCAAAAACACCCTGTCCTCCAACAGTGCCGAACACCAGCCTTACACTCTCCTCTCTCACTCTAACACATGCTTCCGTCTATGTAGCAGGTAAACACTCTTATCATCCACAGTATAGAAAAAATTGTATTTATTTCTGTATTACATTAAAAATAGAAAGTTTTGTTAAAATTTTATAATTTTATTTAAAAACTTTATTGTAGCCATCAGCTTCAAAAACTTTTCTTCATTGATCATAAGAGTTATTTCAATAACATTTTTAAATTACTTCGTTTTTTTTTGCTATAAAATTGAAATGCGTAATAATTATTGATGGCTGTTCCTTGTGAAAGAAACAATGAATTATGTCATTCCTATTAGTTGCAGATGATTTCATTATCCGGCTTAATAAGCACTTTCATATTGAGACCTATTTGCAGAAGAATAAATTGCGAAAATTGTTGTTGTCGCATTGTTATGGCTGTTTACATTTGTACTAGTATAGGATCATATTTGGTTAATAATTCCATTTTTAGTATAAAATATTATAATTGTTATTGGTGTTATTAAGTTGAAATACTTTGAAACTAAAATCATTATTTCTTACTGTGAAGGTTTTACAGAAATGGTAGATTATTATAAAACAGGTATTATACTGTATCTGTAGTTATTGAACTTGCAGGAATTTTAAACATTTTAGATTATTACATAATAATCATGAAACTATCGGTTACAGGTAGATATATGAAATTAAGCCGTACTTTACCACAAACTCCTTGGATAATTGGAGGAGAAAGAAAGATGGAGGGTTCAGTGCAAGAATTTATTAGTCTTCCCATTGTAAACTTCTTCAAAGCTGAAAGTTTGTATATGTTGCAATACAATATTTTAAATACTGAGATTCATTTTAATGAATGTTGACTTAATCAGTTATTCGTAAAGCATGATCATTAGGTTAAATGTAGTTTTCGTCAATTTCCTTCCATTTTTTATGTGATTGATATTTTGGGTGCAAGATAAACCATTTATAACACTCATGAGAGTTCTTTAGTAGTTTAGAAATAGGGTCGCTAGCTGTGGCCGTGGATTTGAATCCCTGTCCTGTTTATTTTGCGTTGTCCATATATTGTGTTTCTGATATTAGTTAGCATTAATAACTGCAGTAATTGATACGCTAACCAACGTAAACAATGCATTAAGATAATGCGAGATTAATATGATAAGAGTATATCAGTCAGTTGATAGAGATGCTTGCTTGTCAACAGTTGGTAACACTGGCTCGATGACGGTCTTGCAAGCGCGCTCTAATCCTTGAATATCCGTTCTGGTTTACTGCAACTATTCTTTCAAGCACTCCTGGGTGTGCGTTGCGTGGTTGGGGTATGGAGTACAATTTCAGTTTTAAATGAGTATAAAAAAAGAAACCGTTTATGATAAAAATAAAGATTAATATGGAAATTATAGTGAAAAAAAGAGCATGAATATTAGTTACCAAGTTAATTACTATTCTCACGATCAGTATCGGAAAAAGTATTATCATTTATAATTATAAAATCCATTTTACCTCGTAAGTTATGGATCTAGTCATATGAGAAGAAGATTCTCTTGTTACTAATTTGTTTGTAGGATATATTTCTTTGATAAATGCTTATTAATTCAGCGTATGTTACTTGAAGCTTCTTGCAGTAAAAAAAGATGATAAATATGATATTATGTTATCTGATTTTAATAATGAAATCCAGCTGCCAGACTGTTAGGTACAAAGTTTATGTGTATATGAAGCATCAAGTGCTCTTTCTAATGTAATTCAATGGTGTCCAGGTAACAAGTTCGGGTCTTCTGGGCGAGAGGATGTGGATGTGAGAATGCTTGGAAAAGGAAGACCTTTTAGCGTAGAATTAATTAATCCTAAAAGAACTTCCTCTAGCTTCCAGGAGTTGCGAGTCCTGCAGTCCTTGATCAATGACAACGCGAAAGGACTTGTATCAGTTTCTCACTTGCAAATTATTCCTAAGTATGCCTAGTTAAAAACTCTAGTTGTATTCAAAAAATTATATTTTCTTATGTCGCTATAAGAAGCTCTTACTAAAAATCTAGTTTACTGTTCACTGACTTTCTTAAGTAATTATAAATTTGGTGCAGTTACTTTACTTACTCACTGATTCTGAACATTGACTTGTGTCTGAGTTTATCTCTCCATAATTTATTTTTATTTCAATCGTAACAAGCAGTCTTCGTCAGTTGGGTTTTGACTCTGACGAAGACCACTTATTACAGTTGAAGGTTCTTACTCTTTTTTCCCCAATTTTTAATGTGGTTCAATCATATATTTATATATATTGTAAAATTTGGGAGCAGTACTTCATTTATACATATTTCGTTGAATAATTGACCATATTTTGCTGAAGTCATTTTTTTCACAAGTTATTCAAGGTTTTTTAATAATTTCTTCATTCAAATATTGGAGAGTGTTTTAAATTTCTCTAAGTTTCTTTATGTACATTTTCATCGAAAAAGTATATATATATATAACAAACACTTTTTCTTTTTCTTGAAGTTTAGTCAGGGTAAATATATGGAATCACCTTTTTGCCAACGTTTCGTCTTTATTTCAAGACATCCTCAGGGCTATAAACTAACAAAAAAACAATAAACAATGGACATTTGTCATTTCTACTTTAAAAACATCATAAACAAATTGAAAATATATATATATATAAATCAAAATATTAAAACGGTCCAAAAAGGACGGATATATAATATGCTATAATGCCAGATTAGCTATTGAAAAAGACGAGCCAATCCCTGTTGCGTATTACTTTGGACACTTCTTATTGGTTGTGGTGTTTTTTCGTTAAACACCTTTCTCCTTAGCACATTCCGTCTGCTTGGCCGCCTCAGCCTTCACTCCAGGGGAGGGCTCACAGCCCCTACTTAATTTTCTAATAGAGTTGGATGAAGGTCTAGGCGTCCTTGCTTGGAAGTGTACCTCGTCGAACTCGGTGTTTCCTGTGGGCTTAGTGGATTTCATTAGATACTGGTTGTTGGTGTTTTCTGTAGATTCTATTGTTGTGGGTGTATGGAGAACCATCTTTCCTCTTCGGTTTCCTCGTACGCTTGGCCGCCTCCACCGTCCTTCCTGGAGAGGGCTCGCAGTCCCTACTTTAGTTTCACAGAGGGAGGGATGGCATAGGCGTCCTCACGTAGAAGAGTTCCTCGTAAGAATCTGGTCCGGGCTATGGACATTATGGGTTGAAGTTTGAGTATATCTGGCGTTTGTCGTTAGAGCCTTTCCTGCAGTGTTTTCTTAAAGAATGCGTGGCGCCTTCCTCGTGTCCCCCTCATGTCGAAGAGGAAAGATGGTTCTCCATACACCCACAACAATAGAATCTACAGAAAACACCAACAACCAGTATCTAATGAAATCCACTAAGCCCACAGGAAACACCGAGTTCGACGAGGTACACTTCCAAGCAAGGACGCCTAGACCTTCATCCAACTCTATTAGAAAATTAAGTAGGGGCTGTGAGCCCTCCCCTGGAGTGAAGGCTGGGGCGGCCAAGCAGACGGAATGTGCTAAGGAGAAAGGTGTTTAACGAAAAAACACCCACAACCAATAAGAAGTGTCCAAAGTAATACGCAACAGGGATTGGCTCGTCTTTTTCAATAGCTAATCTGGCATTATAGCATATAATAACGCACAATCCAGCCAGGAACTACACCCACCAATATATATATATATATATATATATATACTTTTTTCGTTGGAAATACGATCCAAAACGGACAAATATAGTTCAATATAAACAAAGAAACATAGAGAAATCAGAAGAACACACTTACAGTCTCTAATTTTCGGTTTGAACCGTCTTCAGGAGAGATAAGAGAGGGAAACCAAGCGCACTGGATCAGAGACGGTTGGAGACGGTCTCCAACCGTCTCTGATCCAGTGCGCTTGGTTTCCCTCTCTTATCTCTCCTGAAGACGGTTCAAACCGAAAATTAGAGACTGTAAGTGTGTTCTTCTGATTTCTCTATGTTTCTTTGTTTATATTGAACTATATATATATATCCAGTAGAAGCTCGCAGTACGAGTTTAATTTATATTTATATTTAATACGGTACTGTTTTCTTGACCACAAATTACTAACAAACACTTTTTCTTCTTCTCGGAATTTGGTCAGGGTAAATATATGGAATCACCTTTTTGCTAACGTTTCGTCTTTATTTTGTGTGGATCAAAGCTGTGATTTTGTGTGACAAGGTGTTTCGCAAAATGTGAAAAAAATTCTTTATTATTCTTATTGTCATTTTTCCTTTGCAAGTATTCATTAAAATGTTCCCGGGTTCTTTTCTCAAAGGAGCGTACAGTCATGCCAATGTAAAAACATTGACAATTGTTACAGGACAACTTATATACTCCACTCAATGAACTAGGATAAAAACTTGATTTAGGGTTCAACAAGGATTTTAAATTACCATTTGTTTTGTAACTGACTCTAAAATTAAATTTTCTTAATATATTAGCAATTTTTAACGAGGATGTTCCCACATAAGGTAGTTCATCCAGTGAACTTTCAAGTTATTTAGGGTATTAACTGCAAATGATGAATTGTTTCTTGAATATAGTGGGATGTATTTCGGAATTACGTTGGAAGATATACAGTCTTTATTAAACTTAATATTCAGCATGTTTTTGGAACTCATCAGAGACAATTTGTAAAAAAGGTTGACTGCTAGGGCTTGACTGGCCATTTTTAAATCATTAGTTCCATGTTATAGTACCTAAACTCTGTTTTGATGTAGCCCTGAAGATGTCAATTTATCATGTAGGGAGATAAAAAAATAGTCGTTCCGAAGGCAGGATTCTTTATCTCTTTTTTATTGTGACTCACCTTTTATCTCTCTACCTGATCACGACGCGGTCGAAATATGGTGGTGAGTTTTGTTACCTCTTTTATGTGCGTTTTTTCTCTGAATTAGTTGTATATATATTTATGTACATGGTTTAAAACTGAAAAAAACACGAATTGAAACTAAACACTAGGACCCATTTTCAATCTTTTAATGATCATCCTCGGGAAAGGAAGTGATACGGTGATAAGACCAAAGCCAAATATAAAAAGATTTCACAGTAACCAGATTACCTCTTCTGTTCTTTTTCCTTACGCTCTACAAAGCTTCTTTTTTCTTCTCCATTCTCAATACCCATACCAGGTGTTCTGTTTCAGTTCGAATGCGACAGTGACGATAAGCAGTTGTTTTGGTTGAAAGATTGTAGCGTCTCCTTCTTAAGTACTGTGATTTATATGTATATATATATCAATGATGATATCAATGATTTATGTGAAATCTTTTTATGTATATATATATATATGTACGAGTATATTATATAGTACTATATTTCTCTTTTATTTTTATAGGTTTGGTCAAGTATTAAATAATTCTCAAACACCTTTAGCCAACGTTTCATCAACTTTTTTGGCATTCTCGGGGGCTACATGAATTAGAGAATATATTAGCATAACTTGATAAAACAAAAGTGTCTTCTTTTTATGTGTAGATACATATTGTTGTCATCTTAACATTAAGACATATACGTGTTATAAATGTTCTTCTGTTTTTTTAAAATATGCTAATAAATTCTGTGATTGAAGTGGCCCTGAGGACGTCTACAAATATACACGAAACATTTGCCACAGAAGTTTGATAATTATTTATTAGCTTACCAAACCTTGAGAAATCGAAAGCAAATATAATTATTCTGAGGTAAAATGGATAAGCAAAGAAAAGTCTCCACACAAATGAAGTTTTATTCAACAACAACAACTCGTTTCGAACACTTTGTGTTCATCATCAGGAAGACACTATAATACAAATTATATCTAATCAGTTACAAAATTAGAGTGAAATAATAAAATTCAATTAAGAGAATTCAAGACTAATTGATATTGATGATTCAAGATTAATTGAATTTTACTTCACTCTTACAGATTGCACAACTAATGATTTTAAATATAATAATGTAGAACATATGTGGTTGAGATATTATAACTTTGGTTATATTATATAAATTAAAATTAAAAAAAAAGGAATTGATGTCACCTGGATTATTAAAAATCAAAAATAACACGTCATAGAATATTTTAATATATTTATTAACTGCACTTCGTCATCAGGAGGAAATTATGACATGCTATTCGATTGTAGTAAGAGATTTATTCTTTTTTTGACTAATTTTCAGTTTTATGAATTTCAAGTTCTTCCAGATTCACATAGAATTAGTAATTAATTTCTAACTTTTTTTTTGATGAATCTAATAGATTTTATGAGTAAATCTCTGTACATGCTTCTGGAAAAGAAATAATTGTTCTTCATGGGAGTGTGTTTGTTTACAGAAGTGCTCTAATAGACTTGAAAGAAGGGGAAGAGAGTAAAACGAAAGAGTATGAAGCTGTTTGCCTAGGGGAACGAGACTGCCTGGAGAGGTTCTCTGAAGTGAACAACGTCGCCCCTCTGGTGGTGGAGCAGATCACACCCATCAGGGTTCTGCACCGCAGGCCCGTCGCCACTCGTCACCGGACAATCCACTCACTTAAACTCACTCCTCTTAATATTACCAAATATGGTAATTTACTGACTTATTTTCTTATATTATTTTATTAAGTTACCTTTGAAAAATGAAGTAAAACTATTATTTTTTGTTATGATTATTTGAGGGTGACTATTGCACTGCGTCTTAAAAAAAACTATTGTACTTCTCCTCTTCTGAACTAAAGTACCCCAGTAGTTAGCTTCAACGCCTCCTAGAAGTTTAGCACTTTTGCTAGGTCCAGCGGTAAAAAGTTTTTCTATGGTTTGCTGAATGTCCTGAAGGCACCTACCTTTGTACAGCAAAGTTGTCTGGCAGTCAGTCAGCAGGTGCAACGGTTTTTTCCCCTTATCTTTGCAGAATCTGCTCAAACCATCATTTATAATGCTCATTCAGGCTGCCTATGTTTTGGGAGAAAGTGGCTTCCTTTCTCCTTCTTCGGAACAGTCTGCTTCAGCTCCTTAGGTGCACTTGTGGGAGGTTGGCTCCCACTAGTTAGCGCTTTTGGGCCCTCTGCGCTTCCGGAGGATGTTCTCCGCACTTCCTTCTCCTTAGTATCATACAGGAGAAAATCCTTGAAGCTCTATGGGTGGTATTTTGTTCGATCCGGCCGAGCACCACATACCGGAGTAAGGCTATTTACTCAAGGAGGTCGCCTGGCACCCTTGAGGCTCCGTTCGTAATACAGGAACCCCTGTATCATCCATCCTTCGTCACGGATCACATATCACCTTGGATTGGGGCTGAGATAAGAGGACAGGATTTGGGAAGTTGGAAGGATTGTGAAACGAAGACGGTCGGAGTTGAGTGCTAGAAGAAATTAAATAAAACTATTGTATGGTTTCGTAATATTTTAGCACGCTGATTTGTAATTTATAATATATTCGGATGGCTCGGAGTGGGCCAGGAGTATGCCTCACTGGAGAGTATTTGTGAAACACTAATACGAAATCAATGAATGGACATAAAAACTAAAGCATAGCTAGCAATATGACATTATGGAGGTAGTCATGAGATATTAACATTTCATGACATAACTTCAAGTAATTTATTTTCTTAATCCTTTTTCATAGTTAGGAATGTTATTACACACAATTTATCTTATTTTCTTACGAATGAATTATGAGTTGTTTATATTGCGAGTTAGATCACGAACATTAGAGGTTTAAAAAAAAGAAAGTTCCCAAAATCATAAAAAACGACTTAATTTTTAATTAACTCATAAATCTCCCAAAAGGAATTTTGTTGAACCATCAATATGTTATTATAGTTTTGAACGTCTTTCATGCAATACTAAATACTTTTTTGTGTGATTTTAAATATTGGTTGCAGGCATGGAGTGTTTTAAAGTTAATATTAGAACACAGGCGGGTACTTATGTAAAAGAATTCGTGCATGGTGATTTTGGTCGAACTAAGCCTTCCTTACGAACTCTTTTGAAGTCAGACTCTGTTGACATCTTATCTCTGGATGTAGTTGTAAGTATTTTTCTTAACTTTATAAATGTAATACATTATCATTGAAATAAAAGTTATTACAATGAGTTTACACTTTTTTAGTTTTTTTTTAGTAAATTATATCTGCACCACTTGTATATATAAAACAGCTATATATAATATACCATGTATTAAAAACTTTTGTACAAAGAAACCTAAAACTCTTTCACATTCGACAAAATCTGGAGCAATATACTCTCAGTTTCGCTGTAAGTAAACCCACCTGCAAAAAAGAATCAGTAATCAATTTTATTAATAAAGAGTTCTTCTAATATTACTTGTCATGGGTACAAGTCTTATTCTTTCAAGTGCCTTAACAATGATTACATTATCGCTATAATCAGCAAAATGGAGATAGCTGCATTTAAAAAAAAAAAAAATCATCGAATAAGGTTAATTGTTCATGATTTTGACAATACGCTTACATATAGTAAAGTTGGGTTTAGACCAGATTCATTTCTAAAAAATTGGTTAAGTTAATTGTAAGCACTTTTAGGTTAGTACATGACAGAGGGGGAATATTGCATAACATCCAGTAAACAATATTTAGGTGTCCAAATACAATCATAAATTCAAGTCAAGCAATTTTCACATCTACTTGATGAAAATTGATGAGTCAAATGTAATATACAATGATGGTGGAAATATTTGAACTGTATCGATTGCTATAACCATGACAGCTAGTAAATGTTTAAAATCCATCCATGGTCTTCAGTTGTGCCTAAATTAGTTTTTCCGTATTTTCTATTATATTCCTGCCGACAAATCTATTAAACCTAACAATTTGTTGATGATAAAAAAAAATAAGGAGGATATTGTGCTCACACTGAATTAAATTACTTTCGTTTTCTTATTTAATGAGTGTTACGTGCTTTATCCAAGTAAAGAGATGTTCTTGTCATGTTTAATTTGTTGTAGTTTCTGTGCTTGATGCATTTAAGCACCATGTATTAGAATGCTTATTTCTCTCATTCAATCATTTTTATAACTCAATTTTTGTACTGTCGATATAACAGAATATAATTCAAGAACTTAATCTTCGGTCGTTGCAGGTTAGTAAGGGACATTGTTACAATCATTTAACATAATTTCAGTATTCCTTACAAGCCTTTAACTGTAACAAGGTTAAAGATTTTCCAATGTTAAGAAAAAAATCTTAACATCTGGATCATTAAACAACACCAGGTAGCCTGTTGAATAATGCAATGAGAAAATTCCAAATTTCGTTTTTATTTGAAATAATAACTTTTTCAAAATACTTTTAGTATTTTTACTTGAAATCAAATTGCAGACAAAAACATCGTCCCATTTTGCAGACCTCCTGGCTCTACACTGTTTACCATAACGACATTATAAGTTACTGTAATTTTCTTATTAGTATACATAATGTAAGTTAGTAAATTATTAAAGTAAGTAATAAGTAATAAAAGTTAGTAAGTTAGTAAACTAGAAAGTAATTTCATTTGTTTTGAAATATTTCAGTAAAACTTTTTCTTTTTTGTTGTTTCAGGATATTGAATTAGACTGGCCACCTCCAATTTTATAATAGATTTTTTTAATATATCTTTTTTACAATAACAAAAATGAATATTTTTTAATCATAACTGCCTACAATAAAAATTTTACCATCTTTTCATCGGTAAAAAAATTAATTCTAAATGTGTCCTTCATATCTAGAAGAGAAATTTTGGTAACAGAAATTATGTCTACTACACCCCTTGCGACCTTTACAGCGCCACAATCAGGGTAACAAATTAGTGGGTGAACCCTAGTTAGTTAGTAGTAAGGCGGGTAGATCAAAGATCTGGCAAGTAGGCCAGCCAAGTGGGCCCTTTTTGCCTTCCCCGTGTATCCCGGATCCTACTCCTAAGAGAATCTTCCTGATCTTTCTATGTAGATCAGAAGGTTTCTCCATTCCATTTCCCTTAACTTATCTATATTTATGGTACTAGAACCTAAAGTTTGAAGTCTAAGGAGACTATATGCAGGGCATTCAGCCACATAGTGGACGGAGGTTTCATCTTCTTCCCCACATTTTTGGCAGATCGCGCTGTTTGCTATACCCAAGATATTTAAATGTCTTCTCAGTCTACAGTGACCGGTGAGAATTCCAATGAGATTTCTCAACCTTGTTCGACCCAGACTAAGGAGAAACTTCTTACACTTTATACTAGGACCCAAAATATACAGCTTGGCCTGTCTGTTGCCCGGACAGGTCGGCCAGCTTTTCTTCAAATTCTCCTGCAGCCAGGCATTTATAAGATATCTGACTCCAGCAGTAGAGAGCGGGAAAACCGGTTCCGGTCCTATAAACGGCATTTCGGCTCCGATTTTGGCTAACAAGTCCGCCTTCTCGTTGCCCGAAATGCCGCTATGTCCCGGAACCCATATTAATTTAACCTCTTTAATCTGAGCTAATTTATTTAGTGTTTCCTGACACTCTATTACCAACATGGAGGAAGTTGTCGGAGACATAATTGCCTTTATTGCCGCTTGGCTGTCTGAGCATATGGTTACCTTCCGCTCGGATCCATCCCATATCTCCCGCAGATTGGCTGCCGTTAGAATGGCAAACACTTCTGCTTGGAAGACTGTGGTTTGAGTCCCAAGCGGAAAGCTTAGTTCTATATTTAAATTGGAAATAAAAATTCCCGCCCCCGACCGTCCTGCTTCACCGATCTTAGAACCATCAGTGAAGCATGGGTGAACCCTAAATTACATTGAGAGTATCAAAACTGTGACGTTTATAAGGTCATAAGTTTTCACTGACTAAACTATCTGCACATATTACTTTTAAACTGAAAACATTTATAAAAAGGGTTTTTCTGTATTTGTGTATGAATGGGTTATATTTAGAAGTTCCTAAAGTAGTTACAGGTTACATCGTATGATGGGACAACTGATATTATACTCGAAAATAATACAAACCCTATAATAAAGATATACTGTAATTTCTTTTGGCAGTATTAAACTTATTCCCCTCATCACGTGAATTTTAACACCATTCTTTTCCTGAACTACTAAACCCAGAGAATTGAAGCTTTGAAATTCTCATAAAACTCATATAAATATTAAATGAAAAAAAAATTGTTTTTGGTAACAGAAATGTCAGTTTGCATACTAATTTTAACTTTAGATTTAATATGAAAACGGGTCGACACATTACTCCTAAAACCGTTAGACAGATAATAGTTCTTTTATAGGAGCATGCGATATTTATTTTTTTTTTTTAAATTATTTCTTAGGAAAGGTAAAGCGCAATATAGTTCATTTTGTAAATTTGGTATTTTTTTCACAAAACTATTGCATCTTAAAATGTAATAAAGTTCTATCTAAAAATTGGCCATGTTAGATAAATCCCTACCTTCTGGATTTATTTACACTAACTTAGATAAATAATGGCCTAGCAATAAAAAACTTATTGTTTCCAGTACCTACATTAACCGTAGAAGTGTAAACATTCTTTTAATTTTTTAGAGGTAATAAGACTTATAGCTTCCTAAAACATTCATTCGAAACGGTATCTCTGCTGGTGACATTCTGATGCACGGTAGCTTTAGAAAAATAAATACATTTTTCAGGTTAGTAGCATTGAAATTGAAAATGGAATCAAACAGATTTAGTGAGATACCAAACCTAATCAAGTCATAGTTATTATTTTTGAACTTTGTAACTATTGTTTTCAGTTTTTTTTTAAATGTTTAAAGTTGAGGCAAATAGGTCCATTAGTCGGGAAAGGGTTAAGAAGTCGTGGTAAAGTATCTCTTCATGGTTTCAGGAGTCATTTATTACTCACAATCGGAATTACGTTTTGCCATAAGAAAATGACTTGTCAGAATAATAAAATGTGCTTTACCATTGCCAATAACAGCTGATTGCCGCCTAATAGAATACTGATTGTAATTTAATAAACAGTAGCAGTGAGGCCACTTGAATTGCGTCAGACCATTGAAAAATTCAACTAAAACTCATCATTTCATTTTCAACAACACTGAAGAATGTATCCAAATTCAAACTATCATTCAGTTGTGAATAAGGTTTTGGTTTAATACATCTCAAACAACATTAATCAATCAACATAACTATATATTATTTTCAAGAATTTTCATTGAAAATTACGAATCCGCAATTGATGACATTGGTATTTATTTAATGTACCCACTGGCACTTGAAAACACTCAGCAGTAAGTTCCTTCTTTACAACTGAAATAATTTAAGTTTTAAAGAGAAAAAATAGTATAACTTTTCAATAAAACGTTTATTGCTAAAACTCAACATATTCAAGTAGCTTGTATAATTAAAAAATGCTGAACTTATTTATAAAATAAATACAGTAGACTAGATGAACTCCTCTTGCATCAAAGACAATACTGAGGAGTTATAATGTTAGTGACAATGACGTATCAATAAAGATTTTTCATTAAAAAAATACATCACAACATTATTGAACACAATAACATTTTAAAACAAATATATAGATTTCATTTAATCATTTTTACAAATTTTTTACATGGACATAAGAGTGATGCAACAGTTCCTGAGGTATATAATAACAAACAAAAGCTTTTTGTTTCTCAATTTTTCTATTATTTAACTTTCACATATATGCCTGAAATTGTGATATCGTTGAAACTCTTATAATACCATGTAGCATTGACAGAAATGAATTAGTTTCTTTAGATTAATTACTTTATTTTACACAGAAACTTCTGATGTACCTCAAACTCTTCAACCAGTCCTACTTTAATTAGGAATAGCCTGCAGGGGCCTAATCAACATCAGTCCTTTGCAGCTTGTGTCTGTACCTCTCCTAAGGCATAACTACTTTCAAACCTCCAGTGTCGTGTCCAGTAACATATAGCTGCGTGTCGACTGACACAACCTTGTTCCTCATCCAAACACACTTCTCCTTCGTCGAAAGCCCCAAATGAGATGATTTTGTCCGTCTTCCGCTAATTCCATTCAGGGTCCTATCCCGATATAGCCATCAGATGTGAACTGTAAACAAACTAGCTGTGATCATCTGGGTCGTCCGACCACAGTACGAATTGACAGTTATGAAAACCTGCCTACTACATCATGATTAACCCCCCCCCCTCCCCTTTCCACTCCATATAGCTCAACCCGACACTCATTCCACAACTAAACAATTAAAATACAGGTATGATTTATAAAATACTTTGAGAACAAATTTTCGACTTTGAGAACAGAATTAAGGACAATACCTAGTGCATTAATCCACATAACTAACTGAAACTTACAATATGTTACTAAGGTAACCAATAAGTTACACCATTATCATGTCATGAAATATAATTAAACAAAAATATAAGACAGAAAACCAACCTCCTGAGTAAATATTTGTGCGATATTGGGAAAAAACTTCAAATTATGCATACAAAGGAATGACAAAAACCGTCCTGTCAAGTGGACTTAGGGTGTACCTTGTAGCAATGAAGGAAGGTCCGCACCGATCAAATACATAACATAATATTAACCCGAGTGACAGTCCAAAATAATGAAGTAACATTGGTGAAACAAGACATATTATGAAACCTTAGGCATTTTAGAAAAATAATATTAATCGAATTTGCAGAACACTAAGTTACTTAGAATAGTACTACATGGGAAACTTTCTACTGGTTACCTAAGTAATTCAAAAATAATCAATTATATAATTTGACGGATATTCTTTGTAATATTCGAATGACTGACAGACATTAACAACAACTTGTTATTTTGGCGATATTAAACAAGTGTGTAATACGTTAAAATTTTATATAGAGTGTATCATTATAATCACATATACGTATGTCTACATGATCAAACCACAAAAGAAAATAGGAAAACAAGACTAAGATCTTTCAACCGTAACAAGCGGTCTTCATCAGAGTCAAAAACCCAACTGAGTAACTCAGTTGGGTTTTTGACTCTGACGAAGACTGCTTGTTACGGTTGAAAGATCTTAGCCTTGTTTTCCCATTTTCTTATTGTGGTTTGATCATTGATTGTTATTTCACGTGTTTATGTGAAATCTTTTTATCGATGTATATCTATATATAAAATATCACGAATTGGTCAGCTTTCCATGTTAGAATAAAACTTTCACAATGTCGATGTCCGTTTTAAATAAAACGTTTTTCAAAGGCATCTTTTTACATTCATCCCTTTTACCTCTCTCTTTCTCTTTTAATAGAATCACAATAAACACGTGAAATAAAAATCAACGTTTAATCCGTAGGAAATTAAAGATTATACCAGGAATTCATTTCTGATCTTGAGAGGTACGTAGAAACCTAAAACAACGATAAACCTTGTAAAGTCTTAGGATCGTTTTCATTTTACTTTTATGTTGTAGTAATTGCTTTCAGAGTATAATCAGATGTGTTAATTATGAAAATTCTGCATTTTTATAATCAAAATAGACTGACTCGTAACGGTAAACAATAAAACACACGAACAACACAGATAATCATCGATGAAGACTAAATTCTATTTTTTATATCTGCCATCATCAGGAGATGATATCATGACCTGGTGACACTATGGCAGTGACGCTGCTTAACTGCCAAAAGAAACCAGATTCTGGACATTGTTGATTCTGAGTCTTTATTTACGTCTCAATTTAATCTTAATTCTTACCTTATTCACAGTTCCTCCTTCTGTATCCCCGCTGACTGTGCTTACCTCTTGAAATGCACCCAATGTGATGCTTTTCATGTTGGTTTAGCATCTACGATGCTGAACTTTCGGGTGAATAATCATAGGCTTTCGGTTTTAAACGAAACGAAACCTGGCTTGAATTTAAACAGTTTAAACTGTTATTTGATTTTATTTATTTTTTTATCTTCTCACAATGTTGTATTTTATCTATTCTTTTAAAATAATTTTGTACATATTTCCTTTTTTTTTGTTTTCTCCATCTTTATTCTCATTTAAAAGTTTTTTCTTTGGTCTTGCTCCTTAGTTCCTTTTTTATTTTCCTCCTTTGCGGCAGCACTGCTCTAGCCCTAACCCAGTGAGTTCTTTAGTTGACTGCCGTCCCTCCGTCAATTCACTTCTTCTCTTGAGGACGACCGCCTTTACGGTCGAAATATTGAAAAGTGAGTCTTTGTTATGTTTCTGTCTATGTATCACAGTTTATTTTAAGAATATATATATATTATATATATATATACAGGTTTGATTAAATAATACGCCATATTTTCGGTTGATTAGTTTCCTTGTGTATTTCTCAAGGGATCTAAATAATCTTCTTGTACAAACATCTAAATTGAATAGAACATTTCCAATGGTTCCATTGTCTTTACATCTTGCATTTCCACTAATTTTACTATTGTCACAACAGTCACAACTAGTACTATTACTATTACTACTACTACTATTATCACTACTACTATTATCACTACTAGATGTTTGTACAAGAAGATTATTCAGATCCCTTGAGAAATACACAAGGAAACTAATCAACCGAAAATATGGCGTATTATTTAATCAAACCTGTATAAATGAAGGACTGCTTCCTAAATATACTAATATGTATATATATATATATATATATATATATATATATATATATATATATATCATAAAATTCAACTGGAGAAGAGTTGGATCTACTAGAGAGGCTATGCACTTTTATAAAATCAGCATTAAAGAGTTTACATAAGGAACGCGGCTTCACCATGTTACAGTTCTAGTCTGTCTTACTACTAGTCACACTGACAGGCCATTAATCATTTAATGTAAGTTAACTATCACAGATATATCTCCTTGTAAACGTAACAAGTCAAAACAACGTATTAAATATTGTTAGCGATCTTAAATAACAGTTGTTTTGTAAAAACTGTTTTAAGTGCACGATAAATATAATTATACATAACTAAAAATTACACGGCATAGACATCTCAGATCATCTGTTATAATAGCAAAATACTCATGGGTACAAAATTTTCGATAAAACATTCAATAGGAGAGTAATGAGAGAAAAGCTTAAGTACCCCAGCAAATAGATGATTGGATTTAACAAAAAATTAGGGATTGCGCATGTTTTTCAATTATTTTTAAATATCAAGTTAATCATCAGGTTAATGTTTTTAACATAACCTGAAAGAATTTACGAAATTTACTGAAACTGTAAGACCTTAAGTTTGTAAACTCTTCCCTTTTAGATCCCGTTTGACATTCAGAATTCATTCGTAACAAATCAAATTAATCCTTACTAAAAGTTTCTTAGTAAGAAAATTAATACCACTAAAATATAGTCTACCTAAAGGAAGGATATGAAAATCCATTAATTAATGAGTTGAGGGTCAATATCTCTCTGTTTCGTGGTCATTATATCAGCATCGATAAGATCAACTCTAAAAGGAGGGATAAGTGCTCCAGCTACCCAACGACCATCCACTGCCAAAAAGTTGTATGTGGATACTGCCTTTTCTACAGGTAAAATTTCTATGTTCATTCTGTATTTATGCCTCAGAGCTAACAACTCTTTATCCAACTTTGATCTTTCAAATCTAGGATTACTATATCCAATCACCAAAATATCTAAAAACACAGAAATTATTAATAGCTTCGAAAACCTTATAAGAAGTTTTAGTAAAGATTCGTTTTATTAATGCCCCAACATAATTCCATATCTCGTTAAACACATTCAGCTTATTTACAAACCTAGCACAATCCGAAAAATGCTTCGAAAATAAATAAAATGATAATTATTTTTTTTTGCAAAAAAAAGGACGAAATAATTGCATTCTACCACAGAAACCACAACATTTTACTGCCAGTTGGCTCACTGGGTGTCTTGAAGTTAGCAACTAACCTTGCCTTTAAGCTTGAACATCATTTAATTCATAATGAGTCTTTGTTTCATATACTCAATCTAATTAAATTTTAAAAAAAGGAATTGCATTTATATAATAATTTTTTTATTTGAAAAACACCTAATAATAAATATACTATTATAAACGTGATAAAGGATTGTTGAACGGAAGAGGAACCGTTTTCGCCTTCAATGTTGATATTGATGGATATGCTAGTAACAATAATTGAGATATAGACAGGAAATAAATGTTTTTGGTTATAGCTAATAAACAAAACCTTGATCTGGAATACTTAAAGGATTAAAAATTCAATTATAGGTGGATTTTTTGAAAAAAAATTGATTTCGTTCTTTGAAACCTGTCATTTCCATGCTAAATAGAAATTGTATATTTACATGTAAACAACATGATTTCTGAGTATAATTTTAAGAGTGGCTTAATAAAACGTATCTTTTCCTGTTTATGAATTTTCATAAATTTAACTGTTCAACAAACCTAGTTTGGGCTCAAGTAAAGTAAATAAGCTTAGAGACTCCTTGCAGATATCTGAATCATCATTAATATTCCAATTAACCACTGTTTTTGGAAATACAACCATAGGTCCAACCACGAACATACCATTGTTTAATCTGAAGCCTGTCTATGGTAAAGAGTGTTTATTAGTTTTTCATTTAATCACCTAAAATGATGGTATATATACACAAATGGAACTACTTACCACACTGTATGAATTTATCATAATACTGGATCCAGGTTCATCATTTAAAACAGTCACTGTTGTTTTTCCATCATTATCGTAAGCAGTATGATATTTACTACTGGTTGAAATACGACGTATGAAGTGACTGGAATCAAAATAATGCGTTCAAATTTGTCTAAAACGATAATGAAACACTGAGCAAATCTTATAAGTACCACAAATTACGGGAACCATAAATTCTTCGCAACATTTCCGATATATTGCACACAAATACGACACAGGTGTTGAGGTTGTATTACCTTCCCTTCTTATTTATGTAGTCTGTTTAAAAAAAGTTGCTAAATCAATTTTTCATTTGATAAATTATTTCAAAACTTAACAAACCTATTTTGAAGCAAGCCGAAAAATTATTGTTCTCAATGATACATACTGACAGTCTAAGCTGATAGTAGATTACGGCAATGTAGTCATATTAATCCTGAAAACTCTACTTGAACTAATATACAATCTAGTGTTCACTTGGATTTGTTTACGTTTATTTTGAATTTTCTTTTCTCAGAATCGAGTCAAACAGTACTCTTATAGTAAGTTTTAATACTAAAATTTAAAGAATAGTTGTTTTAATGATTTTATATGATATGTAAAAACAATAAAATACTTAAAACTATATGATCAAACATCAAAGAACCATTATTTTATAAAACTGTCCAGGTTGAAGGAACGTTTTCTATTAAGAATGTGCAATCACTCTACGTGTTTTACCCTTGAACATATCTAATTGTCTGACACATATTCTTTAAATATTTAAGAACTCTAAAAATTGTAGGTAATATTTGAGCATAATAAAGGTGCTTTTCATTATTTGTAGCTATTTGATGGCTTTTTCAAGACACTTCTTGGGAGGTCTTACTGTGGGGACCTATGTAATAATGTTATATTGGAATACTTCTGTTGAAAATATGTATTTATAAACTTAAATTTTGTTATTAGATATAGTCATACTACGAAAGGAGTTTATAATATCAAATGAGTAATATTACATTAAAAATTAAAAAAGTTCAATCTATGCTAAGGAGAGAAGTTTTAGTTAAACATCATGATAAGAGACAACGTATTAATCCAAGGGTAAAACAGAGAACTAATCCCTAATATTTTGGTTAACAAACCAAAAAAATCTTTATGGCTTGAATGAATTACCCTGGACTTCTTGGATGTAGAAAAAACTTTTGATTGCATATCCTTGATATCCACTGAATCATAAAGAATGCATATATTAATCCAGAAACTTCAGAATGGAATTGGTTAACTTAACAAAAAGCTAACGCAAAGGATAATTTGAGTCTGTATACGTTTTTTCAAGGAGCCATGTAGTGCTCACAAACGATCCACTGTATTGGAAGCTTCCTGATTTCAAGAAAGGTGCTCCTAACGATGCAGTGGACCATTTAAAAAGGTTAGTGTATTTGAATGCAGATAAAAAGTGGGTACAACAACTGTGTCTAATTAAAAAAAAAATTCTAACTAAACTTGCATTTATAAGAAAAATCTTCAAAGGAATGATTTATAAATGTATGTAGCATATCTAAAAGCAACTTGCCTTTTTAACTACCATTTATGTTAGTTGCAATTACCATCATACGAATTATTCAAACTCTCTCTCTGGAAGAGAAGGAGACTTATAATAATCTCATTCCATCTAAATGATTTGGCAGTCACCTTGAAGGAGATAAAAATTTTTGGCAAACATACCTACAACCGATAGTTGTGAAAAATAACTTTTAAGTAGAATTTTGAATTTTGATAAATATTCAAATTTTATTCTAAAGGGAAACCCATTAGAGCTGATATGGTAACGCTGCACTAAATCAGATGAGTCTCAGCCATTCCAGTTAAATCATAACAATATGTTTGGTTGTTCTAGATCAACGGTTTCAAATTTGTTATAACTGATAAAATGGTTATACCATAATAAAACAAATGAAATCATCAAATTCATTATCTATAAGTATGTTAATTATTTATCAAACTGCATAACATACCTTCGTCGTGACAGTTTCAACAAAATAAAACAAAAATTAAATTGACCAGGACTTTTGATAATTGATATTATATTTACTTATAGTGAAATTGAGTGTAATCCACTATAGAAAGTTTGTTTTTCATTGTTAATTTATTGTAATTAAATAATTTATTTGTAGTTTTTTTTTATTCAAAGAACACATTCTAAATGATATGCAAATATTACTAAAATTTTATATATTACTAAATTGTTTTGTTTTAGTTTATATATACATATATGATCAAATCACAATATGAAATAGAAAAAGAATTCTAAGATCTGTTCTTCAAAGACTGCTTGTTACGGTTGAAAGATCATATTTTTATGTAAGAGGTTTTTTTCCCATTTCATATTGGGGTTTAATAACTGATTCTTATTTCTCATGTGTGTATTTATATTTTACAAATTATACTTTAAGGGGGTGAGCTGATAGTTTTGTATCGAAATTAGAATGACAGCGAGGAGTGTTGTGGTGCATTATATAATTTCAAGAAATTTTTTTTACGCTAAATGGTAGATTATAAAATTTCAAATATACTTGATTTTTATAAAAAAATCAGAGTAAAATAAATATGCCGTGGGCAAAATTTCATACGATTTTTATTATTAAATCTATATACTTATAATGCTTAACGATAATGAAGAAATGCTTAACGATTGCTTGTTCACACACAAGTGAAACTTGGAATACCTGGTAATTCCAGTTTATGCCAAATTATTCAAATAATTATTAAAGAAAACAGTAATATATTACTTTACAAATAACGATATCAAAAAGAAAGACGAATGAAAAATAAATTCTCTCACTATAAGTCAGGTAAAATTAATGATTCCAGATGTAAAGTCTATTTCTATCAGAATAAACCTAACCAGCTATTTTCTACTAAATATTTTAGTCTCATTTTTGGAAATCTTATTGCTTAGACGATGGTTTTTTAATTTAACGCATTTACGTTAATTCTTGTTATACTTATATATAAAGCAAATTTTACTTATCAGGAATCGGTCAGTTTTCCAGGTTCAAATCAAACTACTTGATTTAAAATTCCTCTTCTTTGGAACTGTTTTCATGATTTAATAACAAGAAACATCAATAATGCTTATTCCTGTCAATCACGTTCCGTGAATTTATTGTATCAACTGTTGCTATAATTTCTTAACAATGAGTGACACAAGGGGTCGCGGGTCGACTAGTAACTTATAAAAACTAACAAGTCAACTTGGAAAAACGAATCACCTACTGTTCTTGTCTAATTTGTTTACATGACTTTGACATTTTTGGAGTTTCGAGAAAATAAAATCGTTATTTAAAGATATAATGAAATAAATTTGAGATGTTTTCATGAGTTAATATGATTTGTAAGAAGACTAAAATTTTTATATGTAAGAAATCAACGCCAACTAAACATATATTTCATGACGTTTTCCAGGTGTTCGATGGATGTCTATAGAAAGTGTTACCAATCTATAAGTTGCACCCTTTAGCAATATTAATGTCAAATATATAGTGCAGAGTGTTTAAGAATTCCATTGTTTTTGAGCATTATTGAAGCAAGGGAAAGTTTCTTTTTCTTTCGTTTTTATGACAAACGGCCACTTTTTAAGCCACAAATCCGGAGACTCAATAAATTTAAAATTTCCTATTGTTTTGGTACAAATATTCTATCTATTACCGTATTCTGTTTCAGAAACCTCTTCATTAAAAATACTAAAATATAAATCTTAGATGCATGCATAAACGTTGGAGTTTCTTTGGCGAATGACTAAACTGGAAAAGCTTGTCTAAGGCCACAAAGCTATGTTCTGCAGTAACAGATTATTTGGCAGAACATTGAGTCTCAGTCGCAAACCTAGATCTTAAGCACTATAAAATTTCTAATACTGATGTTATAAAAGAAATGGTTTTATATGCATCGGTATTATAATATATTATTAAAAGGTTCCTAAATTATCCTTAATAAACTACAATGACAATCGTTTCTAAGGATAACATGAACAATGACTACCTGTTCTACGTTCAGCTTAAAAATATATGTTAACAATCTTCCTGCTTTAGATATTTTTATTAGGAATAAAGAAATTTGTAGTTTTTTGGAGACTGGTTCGAAATGGAAATGCCATTATGAAAGAAAGATTATTCATAAATTTAATTATTATTCCAAAATTTTACTTTTACTAATTATAGTAAAATTAGGTGTAGGCTAATACACATTTTTTGACATCCTTTACATTTTTTAAACATGTTACTTAACTATTTCTTATCATCTTGTCTTTTTCGTTTTCTTTTCCCTGTTTTTGACTTTTTTCCTCCTCGCTTGATTGTAGTACTGTTTCCTAAGTTGATACCTAGCCACCTAACCCACCATTTTCTCATGACGGCAGCTGTTAAAATATATAGAAGTTATTTACGTCAATTCTTTCTCTGTGTTCTCCCCTGATATATTATAAATAATCGATAACAAGATTTCACAATAAACACGTGAAACAACAACCACTGTTTCAAATCACAATAAGAAAAACGGTCTTCGTCAGAGTCGTTGGGTTTTTGACTCTGATGAACACCGCTTGTTACGGTTGAAAGATCTTAATTTTGTCCCCATTTTTTATTGTGGTTTGAACAAATATATATATATATATATTATGAAGTTTAAACCACGAGGAAGAAAGGAAAACACTAAACATAAATTCTCTGAGTTCTTTCAATTTATTTCATCAGAGAGCAAACAAAGACTAAAAGCTATGTCTTTTTGTTACCTTCCATCTGCATAACTTTTATGTTACATTCTTAGTTATTACTTTGTTTGCTCTCTAACGACATAAATTGAAAGGCCTCAGAGCATTTATTTGTATTGTTTTCCTTTTTCCTTGTGATTTAAACTTCGTTGATTGCACCACGTGCTTATTTATTGTGATTTTTCTGACTATTTAGTACATACAGGCTTTCTTCTAATACTTCTCTAAATCTCGGGAAAAGATAAACATTTAATACTGCAAAATATATGTGGTCCAAATAACATAGCTTTTGATATAAATAGGTTTATGGTGAACCTATTCTCTTCATCACTCTCACGTATTCTTCATTTCTCTCGATCTTTTAAACAATTCAAGAGGCGAAAAGGACCTGTATAAGTGTAGGTGTTGTAAAAGTAGGACTGAGCTCTTCATGCTCAAGTGAGTTTATACTACTTCATTGTGGATGCAGAGATTCCAGAGTGAAATTTTAACACAATATATCTACTTAAATTAAACAGATCACGAGAATAGCCTGATCATAAGTAAACTGTTCCATTCAATTGCCTAGTCGTTTCACTCCTTTGGGATTTTGTCAAGGATTTAGAACAAAAACAAGTTTGACTTCACATAAATAAAATATTAACAATTTTCTTAATAACAATAAACAAAGATTTACATTTTCTAAAGAACATATAAAACACAGTCGCTTCTGCTTACAAGCATTCTTACCTATATATTTATATATACAAAGAACAACTTTGTAAATGTAATTACTTACACTTAAAGAGCTTAGAGATATTCTCATCCTGAAAAGGATTAACAAAATAATATAATTTATACATTCAATATTATTTATATACATAGCTTTATGAATGCAGACATTAATAGAGGGCACTATTTAAAGAGAAAAAAAATAACTAAGGAAGAAGTACATGTAGGCTTCATTATTTTACAAATATCACATTGAATATTAACGTTAAATTCAAATTAAAAGATCTCAACTCAATAGAAGTGGTAAGAAATCAATATTGATTTAGCATATCTTTAAAAGCAATAAAATTAATCAAACCTTGAAAATATTATGATCTGAGAAGAAGATAATGTAATTTCTTACAATGATTAATGACGTTACACAAACTAGACGTTACATCTTGCACAATGTGGAAGTTATTAAGAATTTGGATTTCACATTGCTGAATTTTATATTGTATGTTTATAGTGAGATAAAGATAAGAGAGAAAGAGATGATCATGAGGCCTGGGTCCTCAGGTGGGACTCTTTCTTCATGAAGACCATTCTAAAAAATATATATATTATTGACATTTTAACCATCAAACAACTCAAATAATTACCAAGTTATTACCAAATAATAACCAAGAATTATGGCAAAAAGCAAAAAGTGATACTCAACTTTTATATAAGGAGGATCTTTTATCAAACTAATGGCTAATCAATTCATTATTATGGTGACAATGGTTGTCACCATAAATGATTTGTCACATGGTGACAAGCACCTGTTTGCTAATCAAGATGGAAAAAATCATTACTTATGGTTTTTGAAATAATAGCTAAAATCTGTGAATGGAAGTCTCTCATTCGTCATTAGGGAGGGATTTTACAATGTTCTAGAGAATTTTACATGACGGAAGTATTATTTGATGGTAAAACCATGTTACTTTTTAAGTACCAATTTTAAGTATTAATGTAAATTTCAGTTAGTAACACTAAATATACCCAGTACATAATAATACAACTAATTAATCAGAAGATAACACTTCCATAAATAAAATTTTTACAGATTTAGTGAAGGGAATAAAAACTTACATACATTAATAGTGGCGTCTCTAGGGTTACTCTTTAAAAGGATATAATGGGTGCATTTCAATTCAATAACGGACCACTCTCAAGACAACACATTCTTTACAATTAAAAAAATACTCTATTTTACCTCGTATGTTTTCTTTACATCACAACAGTACGGAACTCATCCACTGTCAAGAGCAAACTGAGTGTATGCTGTGTTTTAGGGAGGCAATAAGCGACCTCCCCTTCAGTCAATTGTTGACTTACTATTCGACCTAACCTAGTCAACAATATCGTATATATTTTTTTAAAAATTACTTTCATTGTTAATTAATTTAAAGTACACTATTTCCTACGGAGGGATTGCAAAACCGTTCGAAGAATACGTACGAGGCAAGATGATATATTTTTGTAATAATATCACTATAAACCTCCATGGTGCACAAAATAATATCATTCCTTAAGGGTTTAAGTAACATCGATTTCTAATTTAAAACACTTAACGCATACTTACGGGATGAAAACTCTGACACATGTTAGAACGAAGGAACTAGAGAGGACATACCTTCCGAGGTTAAGTTACATTTTATTTAAATTGTACACACACATACATCACATACAAATGCATATGCGAATGCGCAACTGTTATAAAATGTATCAACAAAAATATCAGACATTTAATATGTACTCCAAAAGCACATTGAAAATAAAAAAAATAAGCAAATTAGATTTGTTTATAAATTTAACTGTCACACTTTACATGACAGATAAATTCCTTTATATTTAGTTACACCAAAAACATTGAAATAAGTTAACTGAGACATTCTACTTCAATAAGTAACCTTAAACCAAATAATAATAAGGTCTAGATTCAGAGTCACAACTAACTTCACATACTGCATCTTTTGAAAGACTGCTTTAATTGGAAACCATTGTACCTCGTCAGAGAGTGGAGTTCTAATTGGTAAGATTCTCAGATAATGAAGTAAATATATTTCCTACCATCTCTCAGATAATTAGAGTGAACATTATTAGTTGCAAGAATTTAAATTCAGTAATTGAAATGTATTTGAAAATATAAGAGTTGTCTTTCCAACTATTACCATAGGGAGGATAACGCACAATCATGTCGATCTAATGCTAATTTTTAATGTTTGTTTTATAAAACGTTTTCTCTAGTTACTAATGGTAAAAAATCTATTGATGTCATATTTTTTAAAAGCTGTAACATCAGCTATGCGATGAAAGCGATTTAGAGATGAATTGCTTAAAAGAAGGAAACAAATTTTTGTTTTCATAATAAAATTTTGCTGTAAGTTTCATAATAATCCCAAAATGTTAACACTGTATAGTTAGAAGAAAAAAAAGTTGTTTAATATCACATTTTAACCAAAAAAATGATTTTACCCTGATGTCATATTCTTCTACAACACTTACAGTATTAGACCCAATTTTTGGTAAAATATGAATCCCATGCGTCAAACAGTAAGGTGTGTAGCGTGAAAAAAAAAGGAAAAAATAACTTTGAATACACACACCCACCCAGGATACTATCAAAAAAACGGCAAAAATGGACTTGGGGAACCTCAAAAGATGCAAATCCGATAAAATCGCGAAATCGAACTTTTTTATGACGTATTTTACTTATGGTAAAGTAATAGGAGGAAGTTCGGAGGAGAACCCTGAGAATAATGTTTCTTTTTGAATTGGTATTTATATGTACCTATTCCGAACTACACAGTCATCCACCCTCCAAAAGCATTGCTACACCTTACAAACGCTGCAAATAGAAATGTCACTAGACAAGGTTTTTTACATTGTTTCTCTTCTTTTGTGAAGAAACATACCGTGATACGGAATTTTGAAAAACACTTCCTTAATCTGAGAAAAAACCCATTTAGATACACCTAATCATTTGTACAACAATTCAGTTGAAAAATTGCACATCAGTTTTAAGGATATTAAAATTAGAAGTGATTAATTAGTACCTGCACCTAATTACTACTCAGAGATCTGGCGATAAGTAATCGAAATGTAATGCAAACTGTAAAATTGAGGAGTAGTGCAATAATCTATTGTGTCATATTTACTCATAATTGGAATAACAGCAAAATTGTCTCCACACAATCAATTATTGCACCACTCAAGAGTTAGTTAAAACGACCAGTATAGCCTTGACAGTCCATCTATTTTACCTTTCTTTTGGATAATTAATTTTCAGTTATTCCAATTATTTTTATAGATCAAACATGATGTAGGTAGGTTAGGATGGAGTGGCAGTACCAAAATGGAACCCACGTGGGCCGAGCGTTGTGATACCACACAATGAAGATTGATTCTACAGTGGGAGTCCTAAATTTTGCCTAACTCAAGTGTATTTAGAGTAGGGATCTTTAACGAGTACCTAACATCGTACAGGCTTGGCACCGACGGTTTAACGTCCTTCTCTGAGGGATTTACCCTCGCATGAATAAATCGAGGGTAAGGTGGGCATCGAACCCCGGTCCTAACAGTTCAGAAGCGAGCACATAACGACTGAGATACCCTGGCCCCCTTAAACATGAGGTAAATATTGTGACTAAAATGAATAGTATGACTAAACAGAGAATTTGCAAATAATGTGTATGATTATGATAAAGCAGAAGAGGCCAAACTTTCAAGAATTGTGGTACGGTTTTAGTAAAATTATACCCATAACTATACGATTTTTTTTACCGTGCTCATATTTACACAGTTCTTTCTTTCTTTTTCTCTCTCTCCCTCTCTCTCTCTCTCTCTATATATATATCTCAATGACCAAACCACAATAAGAAAATGGGAAAACAAGACTAAGATCTTTCAACCGTAACAAGCGGTCTTCGTCAGAGTTCAAAACCCAACCTCAGTTGGGTTTTTGACTCGTACGAAGACCGCTTGTTACGGATGAAAGATCTTAGTCTTGTTTTCTTATTGTGGTTTGACCATTGATTGTTATTTCACGTGTTTATGTGAAATCTTGTTATATATATATATTATAAACCCGTCAGTTGGGTTTTGCCTCTATGAAGACCACTTGTTACGGTTGAACGATCTTAGTCTCTTTTTCCCATATATATTGTGTTAGAGTCTTGAATTTCTATAAGAAAATTAAGGAAATTACTTCCATTTTTATGACATTCGACATTGTACAATTTCAGGTCCTTGCAAACTTGTCTCCTAAGTTTACATCAGTTTCACTGGCTTCCTCAGGTGGTGACGTTTTGGTAACATATACAACCTTTATTGCACTTACTAACCCATTATTGTAATGATATGGTATATTCTCATTCATTAGACATGCTTGCGTATTCAAGAGATTTCTTATATAACTGCAATCTTGTTACGAAATATATCTAAAGTTGTAGCCATTGAAAATCAATACTGCTAAAGTTGATTTGTTATTAATAGTGGCTAAGGAAATAGCCTCATAGAATCCGGCTATAAACCCATCAAGTCTAAAGGTAGTCCTTAGACACGCTCATAGTGAGTACATATTTCTGTACCGACTCTTGAGAGCATTTCAGAGTCAAAAAGAAAGACCTCAGAAACCAGAAAGAAGTTATTTAAGAACAGTGTTCATTAAAGGTAAACCTGTCTGACATAAAACGCCGGCTATATTACTTGATAACATATACGAAAACTCATTAAATTGATAAATTCAAGTAAATACAGCCCTCATGCAGTGTATTGAAAAGATGCACCTAAACCGACTACACTTGTCAATTTCACTTTTACACCAAAAAGCAACTAATTATCTAAGCATGTTCTTTTTTTTATGTAACAATAATATAATCATTTAAAATCCACCTAAAAAAAACAATGTTTCATAACTGACTAAAAGTTAAATTCAGGATCGTCTGGATCTTGACCCTGACTGCGCTGATCTGACTCCTCCACAGTAGGGTCCTCTCCTAAAGGAATAAATTCAAATATCAGCTAAACGATTCCATAAGTTGTTTAAAGTTACTGTACTAGACAAAAAGCCATTACTTATTTTGAATGTAATGAAAACTTATCACAGCTAAATTAACAATTTTTTCCAATACGACCTCTATATAAGTTCTCTTGATGTCAAAATAATGGTAACACACAACTTCTAAATTAGGGGATCAAACCATCAAATGGTCGGTCTTAAATTATCATTTATAAAGAATGCTTAAAGTAATAGATCCTGACAAATATCGAGAAATTGTGAAACATGCACTATTAGTTCAATTATTCTATTAAAGACGGAAGTTTGAATCACAAGTAGGATTTTAGTGGGAGAAAGATCTGGTACACTCACCCTTAATTAATGCCTGAAGAAGAACACTACTTGTTCGAAACGCGTTGTTTATACGATTAAAATGTTTATATGTGGAGACTATTTCATTAGCTTTTTACCCTATAATGTGTAAATACCTCATAAGAACTGATTGCACTACCTTAGAAACAAAAAAAAAAAAACAAAACATAAAATTACTTAAAACCATTAAGTCCTTCTTTACAAGAGATCAGGTCAATTTCAGTGGGAATCGTAATCGACAAAAAGATTTTAATACTTTATTTACTGCACCAGTTTTACTTTAAGAATATTTAACTAAACAGATTGAATAAAATAGAATTATGTTCTAAAAAACTCTACCAAAGACAATATATATATACTTGTGACCATACCATCATCATGAATTATAAAAAACTGTTAATTACATCAAAAGGCGACCTAATCAGAACTATAATTTCAGAAGGTCTTTCCAAACCAAAATTAATTTTCCGTTTTATAAATTCATGGCACATTCGTTAATTTTTAGAATGCTATTATTTTCCTGAAATTGAACAGGGTAAGAAAATATAATTAAATTTAAATTGATAAACTTTTCAGATATATTTTTTCCTGAATTCGAATAAAAAAAAATTAATCCATATTTTTGAAAATTCGTATAGAAAAATTAAGTCCCCATCGAAAAAACTGTCCGAAATTCCTATATAAGTGTACCATTAAAGGGTGAAGAGTGGGTAAGTTTATTTTACGATCTAATGTTATATAACTAATTTCTACTCAGGAAATTAAGAATCTACTCGTAGCTTTTAAAATTTGTTTACCCTTTTAAAGAATTATTGACAAGTAATGATTCTTGATTTCAGGAGCAGTACATAAATCAGAAAAAACAATATTATATTAAATATGACACTATAATTATATTATTATCATAATTACATTAATATGTACCAATAATTATAATAGTTATTGGAATAAATTATATATACTTTTTTATTTTTAACATATTATGAATTTGTTAAATCCTATAAACGTAATATTATTTTACAGTAGCACTTATATTTTATAAATGTAGTAGTTTATCCTCCTAAGTACCATGAATATATAAATTAAGAGACATAAATAAGTTACCTTGTTATATATTTACGAGACAAGAGAGAATATATCACCATAATAATATATCCAAGCATTTGAAATTCAGGCTAAACTCGAAGTCATATTCTTATTAAAAAGGGTGAAAATTTCAAAATAAAAAAAATTCAACATGCTTGAACTTGTTATTTTAGAAATATAAACCTCTAATAGATAGAATTTAAGTTGGAGTTTGAGGTAAGCCGAGTTTGATTATATCAAAGATGAATGGAAGACATAAACTTAATATACAACTGCAGAAATCCATGACTCAAGTTTCTTTCATAACAGAAAAACTGTTATGTGAGAGTTCCCACTTAACGGATTTCAAATAAGCAGAATCAATTGAATAGCGGTAATAGGGAAATAATACTGGTTATTCTTAAATAATAACTATTACTTCATATTGAGTCCCTCCAGAGGCAAGCGAAGACTGAAGGACTCACATAAGAGGCATTCTATCTGTGCTGCTAACTTCCGGAGGGAGGGGAGACAAGCAAGAAAAATAATTAAATAAATATTTATTTAAAATAAAGAAAATATTAAAAATTAATAAACAAACTAAATATGTAAATCAAAAATAAATAAGTAAACAAATTAGTACATGAATATATAAATAATAATAAGGGATTATTAAGATTAAGGATAATTACTAATTATTTAAGTTATTGTTAATTATCCTTCTCTTTTATTAATTTTGAACGAATTTGTTTACTTATTTACCATATATTTCATTTATCTAGTGTGTTTTTATTATTTTTTATTAAATACAAAACTAAAAAAAATATTTCTTTATTTACTCAATTATTTTTATTTATTTAGTTTCGTTTTTTTTCTTGTCTCCCCTACGTCCTTAAGTTGGCAATACTGATATAGCTCCTTCAGTTCGGCTTGTTTTCAGAGCTGTTCATATGATGCATACACCTCTTCAGATATTTGTCAAAGAAACACAGGTTTCTTTCTGTGTTATTTGATAGACAGATTCTT
Source organism: Hermatobates lingyangjiaoensis (assembly GCA_026182355.1). Classification (NCBI taxonomy): domain Eukaryota; kingdom Metazoa; phylum Arthropoda; class Insecta; order Hemiptera; family Hermatobatidae; genus Hermatobates; species Hermatobates lingyangjiaoensis. Next base: position 1,184,494 of record JAPFBL010001935.1, on the reverse strand, counting down.
ATTGTTAATGTATATATATACCAATTAATTGAAACGATTCCACGAACTAACTACATTGACATAAAGAACACACAGAAAAGAAACAGAAACTCACTACTATATTTTGACGATGACAAGGCCATCGAAATATAGTAGTGAGTTTTGTTTCTTTTCTGTGTTTTCTTTATGTCAGTGTAATTTATATATATATATATACTTTTTCGTTGAGAATACGGTCCGAAACGGACAAATATAGTTCAATGTAGAAAAAGAATCACAGAGAAATTAAAAACACACGCTTACAGTCTATAATTTTTGAATCGTCTTCAAGAGAGATAACAGAGAGAAATCACTCACAATCACGCCAATACACTCACTATGCAGTCGAAATATAGTAGTGGGAGTTTTTGTGATCTAATGTATGTGTTGGTTGGCTGTGAATTTAGTTTATACATACAAAGTTTTCTATCTGGATCATATATATTCTACGCTATGTTTTTTTAACGAGATTTGGTCCTGCATCACAAAATTCTAAAAAAAAAAACACCTTAAAGCCAACGTTTCGTTTATATTTCTAGACATCTTCACAGTTTATTAGGTATCATTTGCTAAAACATTTTCAAGAGGAATTTTGAGATAACAATGAAAGATTAAGATGACAATTTAAAATCTTTCAGCAAATGAAAAATACCAAGCTCTGAAGATGTCAAGAATATAGATAAAACGTTGGCTTAACGGTGTTATATTGATAACGCTTTAAAGAAAACAATTTTGAAAACCTCGATAAAGAAAAATATTGTAATATATACACATATAACAAATTGTTTGGGCGATACCCTTGACGAATGTCAGTTGTTTTGGTTGAAAGAAGCACTTTCCTCAATTTCTGAATTCCTTCCCATACTTTGATATATTAAATTACACAGAAAAGAACACATGGAAAGAACGGACACAATTCACCAATTTCGACGAATTATCGTCGACTGGAAAGGTGTGATCCGCTTGAGAAGGGTCCACACTAAAGGATCCCTTCGTGGCAGTGCTGCCAACATACGCATGGAGAGGGAAGGGTACAAAAATAAAGAAACTAAGAACGAAAATGAATAAAAAGTTAATATAGAACCAATAATAATTAAGAAGTCAATCATAATTATATGTAAATATAATTCAGAAAGAAGGAAATCACCGCATTGGTTAAAATTGAGTACGTATTGATCATCACACGGGAGATGATCCGGCACCAAGCAGGCAAACATGTGCATCTGAAGGTCTTAACTAAATATGAGAGAGTTCATGTCGGACGATTTGATTGAGTATTTACACACGGAGAGGTCATTAAAACTAAGACCGTGGGAATTGGCTTGAAAGCGATAGGAAGGTTGACCGAGAGCGACACTATACGCATGATCAGCTTAGTTGGAGCCAAGCCGAAATAAAAAGCATAACACTGAGAGGAAGTTTCTAATAGATGTGGGACATGCAATATTCTTCAAATTGGGAGGTTTTACAAACAGAGGAAGTATACGAAGAAAGAGAATAGGGAATAAGGAAGAACTCCTTAATAACAGCGCCAATCCTAAGAACACCAGAGAAATAGGTAGTGATGAGAAGGGGAGAATCATTCCAATCCTTCCAGGGAGCACATCGGTTCAACCGATGTTCCACATGAATTTCAACAGGTAGAACACGACTTTCTGACTTATTTCCTTTTTTTTTTTAAGTGGAATACACCTTCCTCTCCTGGGTCATTGCTCATTGCTTCCTGGGTTAGGCATTGCCAGTTTTTTTTTTACTTCTCCCTTAATGTAGTCCACATTAAATATTCTACTTGGTTTACTTGAACTTATTTTTTATAACTGTTTATTTTATTTTCATTGACAAATATCTCATGACAAAATTTAGCTATTCTACACTTTTTTGTTGGAAATACGATCAGAAACGGACAAATATAGTTTAATGTAGAAAAAGAAACATAGAGAAATTAAAAGCATACATTTACGGTCTCTAATTTTCGGTTTGAACCGTCTTCAGGAGAGATAAGAGAGGGAAACCAATCGCACTGGTTCAGAGACGGTTGTTGGTCCACAACCGTCTCCTCTTGGTTGGTTTCCCTCTCTTATCTCTCTTGAAGACGGTTCAAACCAAAAATTAGAGACTGTATGTGTGTGCTTTTAATTTATCTATGTTTCCTTTTCTACATTGAAATTTAGTATATATATATACATATAATCACTAAATAAAACTGTGTATTACTATGAAAGTAAAACGTTGAAGAATTAAAACTGATTTACCTTGATGGTCAGGAGTCCTAGAATGGGGTATTGATGGTTCAATTGACTCTTTTATCTGTGGAGTAGCTCCCTTCGGGTCCAGATCCGTGGCCCAACTAAAATGCATTAGAGCAAGGTGTGTATTTCCAAGCGTCTTGTGAACCTGTAATTACAACATTCCTTAAGTCAACATTTTAGTTTCAGTCAAATAAAACTCATATTTAACAAAAAAAATCACCTAACCTGTTTCAGTTCAACTTTTATTTATACAAAAAAAAAAAGAAAAAAAAAGAAGATAATATCCACTATTACATTCCACTGTTTTTCATTCAATGGCTGTTTCAATTTAGTATCAAATTCTATAATTACGTTTGTTTTATGCCAACAAAGTAATTTGTTGTTTACAATAGTTTGCTGTTTACAGGTTATCCACCTATATTTAGGAACTTTCCATGGTCCGGCAAATATAAGGTCCGGTGGTTGCCGGATTAGAAAGGTTCAACATGTATTTTATAATGTTGAAGAGACCGAGAATATTGAGCAAATGAATGTATGCTTTTAATTTTTAACATAAAATAATTATGATTATATTAAAATATCAGTTTTATAAACACTAATTAAGTCCAGGTAGCACCCCAGAGCATTGCTATGACATATTCATGTAATTAGATCAATCACGTTCTGTCACTTATGTAGCAAAGGTTATAAAGAATTAAGAAGTGATATCGAAACTGATATTCAGAATTGAAAAATATTTACACATTGTAGAACAGGTATGCAGTTGTTCAATATCTGATACACATCATGAAACACTTTTATTACCACCACAAGGAATACTACACTGGTCTGTGGCTTGGACAGAGAAAGCTCACGACCCCACATCGTTGGCTGGCGCCTTCTGAAGTTTGAAACTCTCAGTCTAGGTTTTGGGTCAGCCATTGCCAGTTTTTTTTTTACTTCTCCCTTAATGTAGTCCACATTAAATATTCTATTTGATTTACTTGAACTTTTTTTTATAATTGTTTATTTTATTTCCATTGACAAATATCCTATGACAATATTTAGCTATTCTTATCTATTCATTAATAGGGTCCATGCAAAGATGAAGATTTCATGTTCGTTACCGAAATGCAGTGTTAAACAAGAAAATTACCGGTATTTAATGTATAATCAGAAACTCTTACAAACAACCAGCCGGAATTTCCAAAGCACGGAGAAATGAAAATGTATTATTAATGTCTTTAAAAATCCAACACTGGGCATATTTGCAAGAGCCAGGGAAATAGGAGATCATACTGATAACATAAATTTCTGTTTAAATACGGTACGATAAACTTTCAAACATCGTACTTCACATTTCAGCTCTAGTATAGAAATAAAAACTAAAACATGGTTATACCAGGACTAATTTTATTCCTCATTATTAAGCCAATGAAATTAACGGTGCAAAACTAATAAATTCGTACTTATAACTACTAACTGCTAATAAAATATTACTAAAATAAAAGTTAAGAAGTAATATACTTTTCCGGTTAAGTAGTAGACCAGTGATTCCTTTGGTACAAGTTCTTTAAGCTGTTCTAGCTCAACGAGAGCCTCCTGGTAAGCAGAGCAGGATACCAAAACGGAGGCTCGATGAAACTTACAAAGAGCATTGTTGGGTTCAAGTCTGAGAGCTTGATTAAGTGTTTCCAACGCCTCTTCCTTCTTCTGTTGAGCCAACTGCATCTAAAGAAAAATAAACTTTTCAAAGTCTGGCAAATCATAATCCATTTTTTATCTATAAATATTATGGCACTTGTTTAATTTTAAAATATTAAATCCTGTAACAGAGAACAAACAAACACTTATGTAGATCAATATTTTGAACAAGATTTTGCCGGAGCAAAGGAAGAGAAGAGGAGGTATGCAGCGAAGCGGCATCCATCTTTGTCTCATTCGCCCGATTATATTATTCTCCAAACGTTCCGTCAACAACGCTAGTAATAGTTCTCCTATCTCCTGTAACAGTTCCTGCACTTCCAGTAACTGTTTTTACAGCCTGGAGTGTAACCAATGTGGTGCTTTCTATATTGGATTCTCTTCAGCAATGCTCATCATTCGTATTAATGTGTTGACAGTCGCTAAATACAATTTATATACAATACAATAACGCTCGTCCAACCCCAGACCCAATGCCCACCGTCCGAGTTTTTAGTAGATAAAAAATTAAAGTACATTTAGTTTAAGTAAAATATTCTACATAACTACATATTTAAGAAAATGAAAGGCCTTAGTTGGTGATATCCGACATGTAGCTCACCATTGATTGAATTTTCTATATATTTTTCTGAAAAACTGTCATGGACAAAAAAGGTTTTTTTAAAAAGATTTCAAAGAATGAAAAAAACTACTTACAACTCCTATATGACACATTAGGACACTACTGAAGTGGTTGATGCTGAGTGCTCTCTTATAGTGCATCTCAGCCAACTGAAATTTGTCTTGCTTGGAATATATTGTTCCCATTCCGTACCTGAAACAATCAAATAAATTTAAAACCACCATTTTCTTACTATTAAACAGAATATACGACTTTTTAAACTATTCAGTAACATAAAATAGGTTCAGATAAACAAATGAACAACATATCCCGTCCATACTGAAGTGAACCTGAATAAATGTGAGCGTTGGGCGATGAATACATGTTAAAAGTATTAGCCGTTATTATTATTAGAACCACAGAGGTTGTTAATAACAAAGAAAGAAAAAGAAGAATATTTATCACGTAAATATTTAGAGGTAAGATTTTACTTACAGAAGTAAACTTATAGTTTCGTCTGTAAATTTTCGAAGGTTTGGTATGTCTACAAGTATATTACATAATGTTGACTTTCCTACTACATTCCTTGGATAATGATTCCAGCATTAGAATATAAACTAACTCGATTATATATCAACGATAGAGTCAGAGAAGTACTCAACACTTTTCTGGGAACAATAGTTTCAAAACCTGTGGCCAAAATTAAGTTACCTAAAGATAAAAGTCAAAATACTTTAGCTTTCTTTTAATTCTCTAGAAGGCGAGATCCTGAAAATAATATGGAACTCTTACAGAGGAGTCTACTGACCCGGGTTAGGCACACAGCCAGTACCTGTATGACACCAAATAACGAGACATACCATTCACATCCGCTTTGAAGAGGAAACTTTTAAGGTGATACACTGAAAAAGGAGTTTTAATGAATAAACTTGTTGTGGGTTGGTTCTCAGATACCTTACAACTCCCTGTTATTACGAGAATAGTTGCTGTAACTATGTTGCCCAGTTTGATGATAACAGCCGGTTGAAAGGAACCAGGCAGTCAGTCCTTCCAAAAATAGAAGGGTCTCTGATTCCTTGAGAACCAAGAAATATGTAAAAAATGTTAACACCAAACCAGTGAATGATAAGATATGGAAGTTAAAAAGAAACCAAGGCTTCCCAACTTTCAGCAAAAACTGTCCAAATAACTTATCTTTCCTTCAATTATTGCAATTAGGTTCTAAGCTGAAGAAATTATAACAAACTACGATAAAACAAAAACAAAAATCTGCCCATAAATTATTCCATGATCACGCTTTGGTGATGACCATGATGCATTAAAACCACCTAACCATAAAACGGTTTACAAAATAACAAGCAAGTTCCTATAAGTAAATCTTGCTTTTAGAATAATATATATTTCTGCCAATAGTAAACCGCGAATTTATCACAAAAATCAGTATAACCGTAAATTAGCTTTGCATGATACACAAACTACGAAAATCGCTGAATCATTTTCAGAACTACCTTTGAATTCATTAAACAATAATAACTACATATTCTTTGGTATAAAAAATCAATAGATTGTTAACTTTTAATACATGTTAGGTGTTATCTAACATGCTTGCCTACACTGCTGAAATTTAAACAAATCATGAATTGAATTGAATCTTGACCATGACCCTAGATTTGTCGACGTGAAGTAAAGGTGTACTTCCCAAGTTCCAACGCTGCCAGGTACTCCTTAAGGACGCCTACAGATGTTAAGATGCCTGTAATAAACTTGAGTGAGGCAAAATTTAGGAGTCCTTCCTCTATAATGTAGAACAAACAGGTGATGTGACTCGTCAATTACCAAAATGGGTGTCAAATAACAAATGATTCAAACAACCCATCCTCTGGACCCTTTTTTAGTTGATAAAATAACAACTAATGCGTCATAAATCCTATAAATATAAATCAGTGATATAAGTATTACAATTTGATACTGACAAATCACCATCTACTTTGCACCACATTCTGTGAATAGTAAATATTATATAGCAATATGTTCTTTATAAGTAACAAAGAGTGATACAAGAATCACTATTAATTACTTCTTCATGATATATTAACCGATTTAACCTTAATTTCAATCATCAACTTCAATTTTTACATACTCATCCAAATAAAATCAATTGTATAAAAATTGTATAGACACAAAAAAAAATTACTGTAACAACTATCTACACTTAAGTGTCATACAAAATTTATTTATATAATATACAAAGTGTTGAAACATATTTTTATTTCTGAATAAATTATATTTTGTTTTACGCAGATAAAAATTATAAAAAAATGGTAACATTAAATTTTTTTTGACAACAGAACCCGAGAAGACTAGGAAGTAATTGATTAAATAAATGAGTAATCTTGTTAAACTCTCAAAGTTTTACTAATTTTGGAAGATTGAATATGTAGACTTATTTTTTAATTAGGGTAAATCTTAATTTAAGAATTTTCTCTAATATGCAGTACATAATTAACCAACCTTAGCATGACTTTCAGATTTCATTCTACTTTGAGAGTGGTTTCTATGTCTTCCGTCAGCGTTATCACAAAATGTACAAAGGCACAGGAGTGTAATAAATGGGCCGAACATTGGCCCTTTGTGATACGACACAATAAAGATTGATTCTACACTGAAAGTCCTAAATTTTGCCAAACTCAAGTTACTATTAAAGATTTCAAGGATATCTTTAGCGAGTACCTGACATCGTAGAGGCTCAAGATCGACAGCTTAACGTCCTCTTCGAGGGATGATGAGCTCATTCAATACGTGAATGTACTAAACCCCGGACTTCCAGTCCACAGACGAACGCTTTGCTACTGGGCTAACCTGATCCCCCAAATACCATGATTACTAATTCGTAACTAAAATTAGACTTAAAACTATGTATTCTTCGACTTTTCGAATTCACTATTGAAAAAAAAAAACTGAATAAGACTGATGAAGAGCAAACCATGTGAAAGCCATCGACTCAACTGTTTCAATATGGAAACTCAATAAATGTAATTCTACAAATACGAAAGGAATAAATATCTTTAGAAACTCAATGTTGAGAGGTTTTATAACAATCGAGAATATTTACCAAGCATTATAATGCCTTGAATCAAGTCTGACGGCATTTCTAAAACAACTCATTCCCTTTTCTAGCTCATCGGTCACTGTGTATTCATGACCCAGTAATGTGTAGGCGTAAGCGAAACTGGGGTCCACCTAAAACAAAAGAATTCATTCTATAAATTATAGTAACTAACTGATACAAGCTTTTCTGCCTATTGACTTAAATTCATTAATCTGTTAAAAAGGAAAAAATAATAGTCTGCACTTTAATAATATACTGCAACATTGTATTTTATAACATTTCTTTTAATGATACCTACTTATTTCAAAACTTTAATACACTTTCTTTATACTTAAAAAAGAAACACTTATGAACGAACAAAGCAATTTGCCATGTTCATTTTATATGTGATGTTTGCATTCAATCTCATTATTAAACAGTCATAATAAAAAAAACATGACCTCAAAATTCAGAAATACTCATACCATAATTAGTCCTTACTGCTAAGATAAGCTAATACAAATAATACTCAATAGATTATTAAAACATGGATATAAAGTAATGGTTGTTCTGTTCATTTTACTGCAGTAACTAAAATAATGACGTTCCAACTCTTTTACATTCATATCTAACAGCGTATTTAAACCTCAACAAAACAGCTTATAATTAAGCTCTAAAAGCAGTAGATTTCATTTTAGTTAGTAAGGAGGAACCAGTTGATTCTGAAAAATCAGAAGATTTAAATTCAACTTGTAAAAGCTGAAGCTATCAACGGTATCAGGACGATAAATTGTGTTAAAAACATCCACCTTCCAAAACAAAACACTTAAATTATTTAGATCAGGAATTTATATCCTTAACATAGAATCATATACAAACTTAAAAAAAAAATTATCAACACATCAATGGAAAATACCTGGACAGCTCTTTGGAAAAACTTGATGGCTTGATCGTGTTCCTTCTGAAGAGACATGCAGTTGCCAACAACGCACCACGTTTCAGGGCAGTTCTTATTAGTCTGAACCATGTCCTGATCACAACAAATGTCAAGGAATACATTTTTTATAACAAATATATCAACTTGTAATAAACCCTTGATTTGAGTAAATTGTTACTAATTTTGTTTAATTAACAATTTCAACTTCGAGATATTCTGTTTTTCTTTCAACGTTGAAGCTGATTAAACTACTTCAATAAGAACACTTAATTAAATTACTCTTCAGGATTTCTGGATTCTGGAATGCTGATGACATTAGTATGTGAACAATACTAATTACTTTCTAAAGTAATCAAAATTACTAATTTTATTGAAAGTACATCCATAATTGCTGAATTTACTTTGAAACTTATAACAAATGGCCATCAGAACCATTGGCAAAATCTATGAGAGGAAAGATAACTTTTCTTTTCTTCAAGTGTTATTGAGTATTGACTTTGACAATCAAATGTTAATTTAATACATTTCTCTGCCACAATGTGCAATATAATACTTGATTAAGGCATTAACTGTGGAATAGAGAATTGCTTAAAGATGTTTGGAAGGAATGATAAGTTTTCCAAGTTCAAATCAAACTTTCAAAGCCGATGTTTCAATTTTATTTAAAAAACTTTTCACAGACCATAATACAAAGAAAATATAAGAAATCAAATATTTTAAAATGAAAAACAATGAATTATTACATTGGAGGTTTAAAATGACTATTTATAAGTGGAAGTTTTAAACACCACTGAGCAGTTGTACAGTGTAAATAGTACTTATTCAAATGTATTAAGTTTTGGCTGTCTCTATTTGTAAGCGTAATTTGTTGTACTATTTAGTATAAAGTGGCTTCTTGGATGGCGACGGTTTTTAAGTGTAACCAGTTTATTCTAACTAAACAGTCTCATTTAAACTTTCTATTCATAAACCATTGTAATACTTATTACCTCTTAATACTATAAACCTCTAATGTAATACCTATTTTGTGTTGTAACTTATATCTTTTGAAATTCATATAATTGTTAACTGATATATCATTTGTTATATTTTCATTTCAATCACAGGTCTATTAAAAATGTTTTAAACAAAACCTGATGTTCGGTTTTAAAAGTTTGATCTAAACTAGGAAAAATGACAAAATCGTAAAAACATTTTTCTTTTTATTTATATACATTTATGTAAAGAATATTTTTTAAAGAAGTTTAACTCGTTTTTACATTTAAAAAAACTTCCATTGGAATATTATTGAATTTTACTCTTAATAAAATAACTATTCGATCTTTGATAATTTACTATCGTTGTAGATTTAATTTCGTTAAATATTAGTAATGATTAAAAAAAATAAATAATCATATACTCTTTGATATGGCCTCCGTTGGGCCATATTTTTATATATAACATGTTAACGAATTAAATCATACCTGGGCCAGAGCTGATAACTGATTTTCTTTCGACAGGTGCCAAAGTGAAGTCGAATATATTTCCATCATCTGCGTTCTCTCTGGTTCTTTACTACGAACTTCAGCAAAATATCTAAGGACATAATTCGTTTCAGAATGCTTCTTGTTATAATAAGCAAAAGGATTACTTGTTTCATGTTTGGACATTCACTAGTATTATTTAAATATTGTCTTGTCATATTATATTGTGTACAGTCAACGACATGACATGAGCATTAGTTTCACGTATCACTTTTCTTTACTGGTCTCTTGTAAAATCACCTCGGTAATCACACTCCATACCAAATATATCCTGACGACAAGTATAGATATTGATTGATACCATCATGAAAGATATGGTATGAATCGAAGATATGAAAATATGCATCGAAGTGATGTAATATCTAAAAGCTTGGAGAATTGTGGACCAGTGAAAATCGACTAACCAATTCTCGATTTACTTTCATCTAATATGTTTCTTTGAGATAATTAAATACGATTCAGGTTCATGGCATTCAGAAAATCATTCATGGGTCGCCGTTATCTTACATGCAAAGTGGCAATATGATCAAATTACGGTTAAAGAGAGAATAATGAATAACCGTATTATACACACCACGCTGTGCATAGTAAGGAGAACTTACTATGTTCTTTGATTCAATTCCCAGTTATCTTCCAGTCATTCTATATTTTAGTAGTATACTCGTAGTAGTACTGTATATACATAAAGCATACGAACATCCAATTATATATGAACTAAATAATTTATATAATCTAGCTGAAATACAGGTACTATAGCCATAAGTCTATAGTAGGCAAATTTCTTGCCTTACAAAACTTATGGGTAGCAACAGAGGAGAATACAATAAGTACCGTATCATTTATGAATATACATAGCATGAAGTAATATAAAAAGTAGACATAGAACATTTATCAATGTCACTTTGAAAAGTATGGCAAAGATTGAGTCTCTATCGTAATATTCTTGTTCAGAACCCTCAACAGGACAAAAACAATAAATTTGGTATCTTCTGTTTCTGAAGCTGTTTACCAGTGAATCTCATAAGGGCCAACAAATGGTATTTAAAAAAAAAAAACAAATACAATAAGTTCATAATCTTAAGATAATTTACCCGAATCAACATTTTAAAAAAATCTAATCATTTATTGTTTAATTTAAAAAAAATTGTTCGAAAATTCGACTGTTAGACCGTCACATATAGTTGTTCAGTTTTTGACTTAGTTCAAGATCAATATGCACTTGAACAAATTAGTAACTATACGCACAACAATAATTATTAATGATATAAGATTTAAACTGACTTGGCAGCATGCTTGTAGTCATTGTCCTCGAAGTAAGCCTTAGCTATGAGTGACAGAACCCAGCCAGTGTTTCTGTGATGAGGGGGGAGCTGTGATAGACACCTGAACAAAGAAAAACAAATGTTTTCCTTACTTTAATTGCTAAATGTCTTTCGAAAAACCAAATACAAGACAAGTGTCCGTCAACTATGTAAAAAAAGGATAAAATTCTGTATGTTAAAAGAAGAATTAAGAGAATAGATCTCTTAACAAAAATATTCCTTCCATGAAGTTGGTAAACGTAAAACAGTCTTGGTACGTTTTTGATAATCTTCTCGATCTTAATTGAAACCCACTCTTGAAAAAAATATGTCTTAATGAATAAATTAAAGCCTTATACTCATTTAAATTTGACATACATACAATGGAATCATACTACAAATGATTAACATTACATTACATATTTGAACCAAGATAAGTTATAAATCATTCAGGCTGTTCTGTCGGGATGATTTAAAGAAAACCTATACTTCAATGTAAGTAACATAGCAATCTCCTTCAACTACTGAATATTAAACATTTTTTTAATTAATTATGAGAATCGATCATAGAAGCAAATATCCATTTAATTCAATATTCATTTATTTACATCGTATTAATAAATATGAACAGTTGAATATTATAAGGCACTTTATGTTATTTAAACTAAATATTACAATTAACTTCTAAACATAATATAATCCAAAATAGTTTTTAAAAACAATACACAAACCTTTTTATATTATTTAAATACTAACTGAAAATAATAACGGTATGGTGTATAACGATAGAATTGTTCCATCATTAATTGTTTAACATGCAATAGGATTGCACCGATTAACCTGTATCGGAATTTGGTTAATTAATCAGTTATTTTTGTTTGTTGTAAAAAAGTCCAGTAACATATTAAGCATATAAATTTTGCTTCATGCTCATCACTGAAATAAAAAATATGCTAAAAGATTATTTATTTATACTATCCCTCTTGAATATTATAATCTACTAAATATTTGTCCACATGCTGAACATAAACAAACAATATTTTAATTCAATTATTGCTTTTTGTCAAATCAAACCACTAATCCATTTTAGAAACATTTATAATATTTAAAATTCCCATCTTAATTAGAAATCACATTTGAAGAAAAATTTGTTCCGTATAATCACGTGCTTTTTACTGATAGATACACTTATAATCTATCAAATGTAAGCTGTTGACTAGACAATTTTAACTGTATTTACAAGGGAAAAAAATTGGCAGATTTGATCGGAAATCGGTGCAACTCTAGTGCATGGAATAAATATTCCATAAATTTTTATTAACTTCTTTGTAAAATAAATTGTTTACCTGATAGCCTTTTTACATTCGAACTGAGATATATAAATGAATGCTTTCCCCAACTCCTTCAGTAATGTCGTAAGTCCTTCTGCAAAAATCAATAACGATTGTAAGTTTTTACACATCACGTCCTTAATTTTGCTATCAGGACAATGTGAATGCCAACCATAAACTATACTGCTGAGTCATCATCAGAGATATAGAAAATGACGTCATATATGTTAATAAAACAATGGATGACTGCAGTAATAGTGGTAAAATGTTGGAATCCTCACATTATATGGAGAAGAATATAAAACAGTATTAAATATACTAATAGCCGTTACTTTGGTTATTGTTTAACTTTTTCTTAATTTAGTTTAATACTATAACAGTTATTCATATATATATATATATATTTATTTATAACTGCCGACCGTTGAATAGAACCAAAACTAAAGTTTATCAGGACTAGGTCAGTCCCTAACAAATAAAGACAAAACGTTGATGTAAAGTGTGAAATTTATTTAAAACTGGGCCAAACCTCGATAAAAATAAAACTACATATAACTTGGAAAAGGTGTCCTACTGGACATTACAAAACAAAAATACATACCATACAAGACAGAAGAGAGCAAAGCATTTACTAGGATCGCAATATCAGTCTAAATTAAGCTTTTGATCTGTTTAATAGATTTTAGTTTTACAAATATATACGCAGGAACCCCTTTATCAGCCGAACAATAAATCTTAGATACATAAATTGTATCAACAAAAACTTCACTAATCAAACTTGAAAACCAATATAAATAATTATAATGATTCTGGAAAATGTTAAACTATAAAGAAAAATATTTCCTTAATCAAAGTTGATTTAAATCTTACTTATTTTGTAGTTAAAAAGTTGAATACGCTCAAGATTAATTAGAGACAAAATAGAGCATGGTGTATGTTTGCATAGAAATCTGATATATATACCGCGAATTATTCTTCAAATAACAAATTTGTTAATCTTAATTCCATATTAATGGATTCGCTGCTATTGTAATGGTTCCAAAACTACCATTTTTAGATGCTTTATAACTAGGTGTACTTCTTTCTTTTTATTGTAAAAAATATTCATGAATACGAACATGGTAAACACTGAAGACGGTGAATTCGTTCACTACCAAGAATGTATTAAGGTATGGTTGAACATCGTAACTTTTAAACTGTACTACTATAATAGTTACGAGATATACAATTAATAAATTTGATTTATTTATAAAAATCTTTTATACAGAACAATCCCATTTGTATAAAAGATTTTTAAAACTAGTTGAGGTAATTTTAAAGTGGTTTGAATTCGAGTTTTGTTTTTGCAGAATGGAAGACACATCTCAAAACTCTCCCAACTAAAGACTATAGGTGGACGACTTGTACCATACCCATTGAATGCCTCTGCAGAGCAGTTGCCTGAGTGTTCAGTTTGCCGGCATTTCCCTCTTGCGATGACTCTTGCGCACTGTTAAAGTCACCACTCTTATTTTTTTCGTTCATTACTTCTGATGTATTATTTCCACTATTTTTCACTCCTTTTCCCATACCTCGTGAATTTTTTGTTTTTCTTGATGATAAAGGAGTATTAAATTTGCTGTTATTGGGACTTTTAGAATTTTCCTATCCATGAAAAAAAAATCAAACATTAGATTTGTATATTATTTTATTATATTCAATAGTGTATACCTTATATATACAATATAATACCTTGACGTTTGAGCTGTTAGAGAAAAGTCTAGTAGACCTCCTGGGAGGAATTCGGGGAGCATTTGTCTGAGGACTAGAGCTATCCTTCTCCGGTTCCAGTCTTAATCCAAAACCCAGGTTCTAAAATTTATCATAATAGAAACTTTCATTAAAAGTGAACAAATTTGCATTAGACAATGCAATCATTAAACACCATAGCCACCAAGTTGGCTCATTAATCATAAATAATAGTGTTTAATAAAAGAGCTTATTCATTCTATGAAGTTTCTCGGATAAGTTTACACCTAGGTCTCAAGGCCAATACAAGTGATAGATACTTCTCCAAGGACAAACAGTGAAAGTGTTCATTAAAGACTGAAAATCTAAGGTTGTTTTCAGAAACAACAAAAAGAATGTGTGTGAAGATGTCCATACGATTTAGACCCTCGGTTTATGGATCAAACATAGGGAGATCCGCTTGAAGAGCAAAACCACACTCACTCTAATGTGTACAAACATAGGAAGTAAAGGCATTGAAGTGCCGAAAGTGTTCGACTGTCAAAACATATATTTATATTTAAACCTGAACTGAAACCAGAACTTAAGATTTTAAACTTGTATAATTTCATGTCTTCTATTGCACAAACCTGGACTATGACTGAAAGAGTAAAAGAACGAATTTCAGGCTGTGCAATTCTCCATGGAAAGAGGTATGCATCAAAAATTATAACATAGAAGGAACGAAGATAAGCAAAAACCAAAGCAGTTTATCTTTAAAACTATAGCAATAATTTAAGTGAAACTACGACAGAAGTAGAAGGGAATGACGGCAAGCAACTGGGCTACAGAAAAACCCATGGCTTAAGTAAGACACAATGTCAACAGACTACTGTGATTGATCAGACAAATATAAAATAATATGCATAAAAGAGATTGTTCACATGAGGAACCTATCACATGGATAAATAATTATTCAAAAATCTGAGACAAATGGATTCATTTATGATATAATAATGTAAAGAAGCCATATAAAATAATGAAAAACTATATAGTCAATAAAATTAAGGGAATGAAACTAATCCTGAATATCACAATAATTTAACGTGCAGTACGATTATCCACTACATCTACAACCTAAAGAAGATATCCACATATTACAATAAACTATTGAGCATGATTAAAAAAATAATTAAAAATGTATACCCTCTTAGCGATGAGTTTTTGATCATTTGCTTCAGTCAGTGTATTGAGAGGCGATGGATATGAATCAAAACTAGTAAGTTGATCCAAAGGAATAACTCCAAAACTAAAATAACGTAATTAATTCACACTATAGTAAGTAAAATAGGGATTTTTTTTGGTAATACGAAAGGAATTGAATAATGGTAAAGTGAATTACCTAGGTGTAAGGGAGCTGACAGTGCCAGGGAATATGTTACTGTAGCGAATGGACCTTTTTGGTCGGCATGAGAGTGGCAGGGGTATGGGGGAGGACTGGGGAGTAAAAGCACGCACGCCACTCATACAAGTTCCACCCATGTTCACTATTTGGATCGGAGTGCTGCAACATCATAACAAACATTAAGTATGAAATCACTGATCTTATATATGATTTCAATGTCTGAATTAGTCTTTTCTTAATTGACCTGAAGTCTGTGAGTTCAACAGGTTCAAATCAAACTTGCATAACCGATATTTCATATGCTCGTTTTAAACTTTCAATGTAATTGTTCAAAAACGCTAAAATGACGTCCAACTAGACTTTACCAAATGGAAGTATATAGAACAAAATACCTACTGAGACCAATATTCCGACCAGGCAGTTCGTTGTCAGGCAAAAAATCAGAAAAAGCAGAATAAGTGTAGTAATGATGAGGTAGTTAGTCTTACTGTGTACTTTCTTTTCGCACTAGAAAGAGCCTACTCTCTACTGAATTTAACATACCACATTCGTGAAACTAATAATTTAATTTGAAACCCCATGACCAGATAAGTAAGCCTGAAGTGACTAAAGAAGAATAGAGTAAAAAAATTAATAAAACATATATTATCTTTATTTATTATTACTTTTTTTACTCCATTCGAATTTCGTCAATTCAATCTTCGTTAAATTATGGGGGAAAAAATCCTATTCTTTTATGGAAAAAGTCCTCCTATTCTACTTATCTCTTCTTCTGATCTTCTCCCCAACGACTAACTGCCTGTTCGAAATATATGTATCCGTAAGTGTTTTGTGTTGTTCTTGACGAAGATCACTTGTTACGGTTGAAAGATCTTAGTTTTTTTGTCATTACTTATTGTCGTTTGAATGTTGATTGTTATTTCACATGTTTATTGAGAAATCTTGTTATATATGTATAACGGAAAACGATACACGAAGGACAACAATCGTTTCACAGTAAACTATAGATACAGAGTAAAGGGACGAACACACATTTCAGAAGACGGTTAAAATAATAATTTAAAGTTGGAGACGGTCTCAAATCATTAATTGTTATTTCACGTGATTATGTGAAGTCTTATTATATATATATATAGAATTTAAAAAGAACACATAGAAAGGAAATCACTGAACTCACTACTATATTTCGATGTCCTCGTCTTCAGGAAAAGAAGTGAATCGCTCCAAAGGCTGATAACGACTCTATATATGTATATATATATAGATATATATATAAGAAGATATATATATATGAAGTTGAAACCACAATGGAAAAAGGAAAATAATAGAAATAAGTGCTCTGAGGTCTTTCAATGTATGTCATTAGAGAGCAAACAAATGGTTTTCCTTTTTCCATTGTGGTTTAAACTTTATTGATTGCATCATGTGTTTATTTTTTGTGATTTTTCTGCATATATATATATATATATATATAGAAGAAGCGAGAAAACTTCTGGTTCGAAATATCGATCCAGTAAGTTTTCTCGCTTCTTCTATTTGTTGTCTTTTTTCATTTATATATCTGTCCGGTTCGGACCGTTTTAATATTTTGATTTTATATATATATATGTATTTCATTAAACACTTTTGCACCTTTGTTTTAGTTTCTTTTCTTGTTAACTTTTAACTAAAGTTAACTAAAAGTTAACAAGAAAAGAAACTAAAACAAAGGTGCAAAAAGTGTTTAATGAAATATGTATGAAAGAAAATCTGTTCCCTAATTATACAAATATATATATATATATATATTAGTATAAGTGGGCAGCAAATCTTCTTGAAGACAAATGGAATTCAAGTATTCAGCAGCTTCTGCATTGACGACCTTTTTGCTGATTGCCTCGATATTTCTCACTATCATTCGATGTTGCTGAGGTAACTTCCATATATGATGGGCCAGAGACATGTGTTCGTAACAAGTAAGACTATTCAGAAAACTAATAACAAACAACTTTAATGAAATACTATAACACTAGGTAGAAACAAGCTTTCGACCATACATTGGTCATCTTCAGGTTACACTACGATTAAATCTATTGAAAGTTAATATAATAATCTTTAAAAAAATATATACATTTTTTAATATATATATATTTAAATATATATATATATATATATATATAGTTCAATATAAACAAAGAAACATAGAGAAATCAGAAGAACACACTTACAGTTTAGAGACTGTAAGTGTGTTCTTCTGATTTCTCTATGTTTCTTTGTTTATATTGAACTATATTTGTCCGTTTTGGATCGTATTTCCAACGAAAAAAAGTATATATATATATATATATATATATAACCCTTCGAACTTCATTAACTATTACCAATTCAATGGAAGAGTTAAAATCATTTTCCAATCAATAAATACTACTTACCCAATACCAATATTTTAACGACTTCATAGAAGCTACAAACTACAATATACTATAAGTAAGTAATGAAATCCAATTATATAGACATTTAATTTAATCTCATACAATGCAATCATAAACAATGGAACAATTTTAACATGAATACCGAAAGGCCTAAACTACAAATTCAATGTTAAATGATTTTTAGTAACTGAAATTAATCATAATTCCTTTCTATAATACGTATTCATATGTAAATTGTTTATTCTACTGTTGATATAAGATATACCCATGTCAAATAATTATTTGGCATACAAAACAAAAATCAATAACGCAGAACCAGAAAGATTAAATAACCACAACCATTCACGACAGAGAATATAAAATAATACATATTTTCTTTCTAGAGTTACAGATTGTTTGTCGAGCACCATGAGCAGCTCACTTCCACTAACCTCACATCGTTGGGTGGAGGAGTAAAGTTGCCGTTGGGGCTGATCCAGTTCGTCTTGCAAACGGAGGAGGCCAGTGAAGTCTGCTGAGAATTGACATAGTTGATAACGGGATGTGTTCCAGTCACATTAGAGAGGTTCTCCACTGATACCAGGTTAAAAACTTCATTTGGGTTTGGTCTTTCCCCAGCTTTACACAGTGTTTCAAAGCCAGACCACAACAATGGATTTATTTTCAAAGCCTAAAATGATCATTTAAAATCATAGTTATGCACTCATAAGGAATCATAATGTATTCATAAACTTATACTATAATGACATTCAATAAGGAATTTTATATAAAAAGCAAATGAATTAGTTTGATGTTTATATTTTAGTCGAAACAAGAATCATTCATGTTTTACAGGATTATTAAAAAAAAACCGTTTTAATAAAACTATTCGTATAATGGTAACTTGACTTACCAGTCCTTGAGTAACTGTACTAGTTTTAACCACAAAAAAACCTACATCAATGAAATTGTTGTTATATGAAGAGTAACAACAATTTCATTTCAGAATCAAGCTATAAAGTTCATGACTTTGTCGGTTTGATTTCAGGAAGTTTATAAAAACAGTAAATAAATCTATATATATAAAAATGAATGTATGTCTGTTTGTTTGTACTCGATAGATTCAAGAACCATATATCCAATCGCCGTGAAAATTTAGGAAATTATTAGGTATATCCCCGGGAAGGTTTATGTAAAGTTTTTTAAAAATCAGAGTTGGGTAATATCCCAAAAATATTATAATAGATAAGGTTTGCTGTATAACCTGTTTGTTTACATTTTGACTTTAATTGGTAATGGCGGCCGCAGGTAGGTTATTCTTTATGATAATATTTCCACATGCTTTGTTCAATTGGAAATAACCAGGTACCAGAAATGTTATTATTGTTTTCAGATTGATATTAAAGACAATTATTGTAATTTTATATGGGTTTCTTATTAACTTTAACAAAGCTTTAGTTATTATCAATAGTTTACCATTAACTTTTCATATCTAATTGGTTTAACTTGCTTTAAGCATTAAAGAAAGTTATGCGTTAAATAATAATTTATTAACTTTAAGTATGCATAATAGTATTACGAATAATAATGATAGTATAAATACAGTTCTTAACATAACTCTTATCATTACATAATGAAAAATATATTTAGAATTTAACATTTGGAACTCAATTGACACTTTTCCATACAATGCTTCTTCATAAACAAATAATATTTCATGAAAACATTGTTATTCAAACTTTTAAGAGACAATTTTGTTTACTGATATAATTTTAATATTTAAAACTGTGTGAAGTCTTCAAATTGAAATTATTGAATGAAATGTAATGTGATATGGCTTAGCCTCTGCAACTAACTGGCTCCTAACTGAAACGATTTGTGGGTTTGAAATTCGTGTCATTATATTTAACAGATAAGACATATTACATTTAATGAGCTTAGACTTCTTTCAACATTTCTTGATGTATTGTTCGGCAAGAAATATTCTTTTTATTATTTGTTAATCTAATCTATCAACTACCAATTGTATTAGATAATGTGTGCAATTTATAATCAGTGTTAGATTATATCTTTTTTGCGTAATCCATAATTTTAATTCTGTATTAATTTCGTTTATCTCAAAAAAGTTAAGTGTAACGGAACTATAGAAAACTTAAATTGTTTTCGTTATATGTAATTTATTATTAGAGTTGGAATTGAATTGTTTCCTGGGTAAAGCCGGGTAGATCAGCTAGTTAACAATAAAATTATATGTACTAACATTTTAATTAGCTGACTATTTTATTTTTTACTTATATTATTAACTATTGAATTTAAAATGTTAATTCTATTCTAAATGATGTTCATAGTTATAGAGTTTACTTTATTAATTTATTAAATTGATATTAATTAATTTGATTATATGAACTTAATTAAATTCTATTTAATTACTTATTTGGAAGACAAGATATGATAAAATTATGATAAACAAAACCAAAAAGTGACAGTGGTGGAACTTAACAGTTTCCTATATTTAGTGTTGTATTGTTTTTTTTTCAATAATTCAATATTAATGAAATATTTTCATTCAATACTCACACTTAGATTTTTAACTTTCTAGAATGTCCAATGACAATTACCCATATTGACGATAAAATAACCTATGATCCTCAAAATATTTACAGATTAGGGTTTCACAGATAAAATTTTTCGAATTTCATTAATAAGTAAAAGGCTACTCTAAATACCAAGATATTTATCTTAAACTCATTAAAATCTGTCAAACGGTGTCACCAAAGAAACACATGGAGCAAATTCATAAGGCTAAATTATTAATTAGCTTTATATAAAGACAAAAGCTCAAAATATACATGCAAGATACTAAATTACATAAAACTAGTTTTTAGAGAAGACAATAGAAATAGTTCGGATCTCCAAATGATCCTTCCTCACTCAAAAGGTCAACCACTTCTACTGAAACGATATCCGTCAAAATATTGAATCGAGTTGTCTGTTGTGTGGTTCATTATGCTTTTAGTGCATTAGCGTCACCCTCGATGTGTGGTTATATTAAGATCAATCTAATGGAATTCGCTGTAATTTTTTTTTTTTTGTCTAATTACTAGTCCTCCATGTAAATAATGTAAAAGTTTATATCCTGCTTTTCTTATTCAATGAATTCTTACTTTCCTAAGTCCTTTTATTGTTTGTCTAAATTAGTCTTACTTTTATCACTGCATACATTGTAATAATCCTTTTTGTTTACGTCTGTATTTGTGATTGAGGAATAATTGTTGTTTTCCCCTGACTAAATATAAACACGATTTACATTTTCAATTTTAAACAGAAATCGGAACATTTATATATGAGAGCTCGATCTAGACCTGAAAAACTGACAGAGTACCGAATTTATTTTATTATTATACATTATAAGCTTGATATGTATCCGGTTTTGATTATATTTAAATCACATGAACAAAATATTTAATTATGCAAAACTAATTTCGCGTAATAAACGTCTGATTTATAATGATTTACTATTATAGTATACAAGAAATGTGTAACTTTCCCTTTGGAGGGAACAGTTTTCCCTCCAAAATGTGGCAATATTCAAAAATATATCTTCCACAAATAAGATTACAACTGTTTAGGAATTTCTAAACCCAATCAAAGAGGGTAAGTAAAAGGAATATTGATATAAAGAGTATGGCAAAACTTCAAAAATAAACTAAAGAAGCATACCATCACAGATTAGCACTTTTACAATTTCAAAATATCGTCGGTTCAATCAGGTAATAAGAAAGAGGGACTGGGTAAGAGGGGATGAAAAAGTATGTGTCTTCAATGGACTGTTTCTTAGTGTATTTTTGATCTGTTGTTTGTCCTTTTTGGATCTTTTTCTTTACATATAAGTATTATTACAATAATACAGAGAAAAACAGAATGAAACGCACACTCACAGACAGAATTGATAACTCAATTCAATATTTTGACAACTATCAAAAATATAATTGTTGAAAATGATTGATTATTTATTTTTAAAGATCCTGGTGATACTTCTGACTTTTTTACTTTGATTTAGACGTTGATTTTTGTTTTATCTTAGTCATATTTCTAAATGTGGTTTGGACGATTATAACATGTTTACTGTGAAGTCTTGTAACATATATATAGATGGAGAGAGAGAGAGAGAGAACTGCAAAGAGAACATTGATATCTGGGGTAAGGGTTTAGAATACTTACGGTTGCAGTTGCTTCAAGTGCTTTGTGGTGTCTATCATTGTGAAAACAAATTGAGGCGAGGAGCATAAGGGCAAAGCTGCCGATGTCACCATAATACTTGAGCAACTCATCTAACTTGATGTTGCCACCAAGCAAGCCTCCACACAGAACAGTTTCAGCTTCACTCATCCTACATAAACAAATATTATTATCATTTATAATCAATACTAAAACTATTCAGCCTAATTCTGACTTGAAGATATTGAATAATAGTTTATACAAGAGTTAGAACACTCAATAAACTATTATTCATAAACAAAATTTGGAGTAAAGTCAACAAGTGTGGACGTTGGGATACAAGAAATAACCTAAATATTAATATAATAATACCATAGTCCATTTACAGTTGGTTGTCGATTGCTATTTTATGTTTACTGAAATTATATAAAACTCTTAAACGAACTAAATAAAATGAATTCACAGATAGAAAACATGAACAAGTGAAAACGAAATGTCACTAAATTCGATAGTGCATCAGGCAGACAGATGTGAGCTTCTCCGAAGACGATCGAGGGATTACTTAAAAGGTAACCAATTTTCGTGACATCTTGTACGAATTTTATTTTTGTCAAATTATTATATAGAAACAATTTGACTAAAAGTTGGTATCAGTTCTTCTTATAACCATATATTATTAATTAGTACACTTCGATTAATATTTAGTTTGGATTTAATTCTTGCATCATTTTTCCAATACCTGTTCGTTTTTGTGTGTCAGGTAAGCATACTCGTAGCTTGGGAGATTAGGCTTGGGTCGTTGGCCTTTTCATCTACCTGGCTAATCTGGGTGACCAACTTGTAAACAAGGCTTATTCTATGAATTTGAATAATTATTTCTGATTTCTGGAATGCTCCAAGTACTCGTAATTGTATTATAAATTTGATTATATATATCTAGTTTCTTTTCTCGAATTATTATTGCTTTCTTTTGTAACCATAAAACAATCACCGACCAACTCAAAATAAATATAAGACTTCAATACAAGGTTATAACGTATTTAATAATTTATTTTTAATGTGGCATATATAAAAATTTGAAGATGATAATTATCTTAAATAATAATTATTGAAGAAACGTTGCAAGAAATAAATATTCAAATTGCTAGTACAACTATGATCTTAAAATTGTTTACAAATAGGTTAACCGAGAAGAAGCAGGTAGATGAAGAGGCGGATCTCAAACGTGCTTACCAGACCACAGAAGTAAACAGTTAAACCTTCATCCACCACCCTACCATCCTTTAAATATAATAACCATTTACGTCCTGATGATAAGTGAAGTATGTAAACCCGTGAAATAGCTAGTGATTTACACAGTTTTAACGAAGAAACAAGGAAAGACTTCCAAAAATTGGAAAAATTGTCCAAGAAGCAAATCCAAGAAAAATACATATATTTAACAAAACATATAATGGTATTGTATAATATATGTTTTATTATTGCCTAATATTGCAATATGGTTATTGCATAATATCCCTCATTTTGAAGGAGATATAACTAACTACCTAGAAAATAATTGTATTTATAATGATATATATTTTCTGAAAAGCATATAAAAAACAGTTTTGCACAATCATTTTTTTTGAAAATGACATCAAACAAATGGCAGCCGTCGTTGACAATATATTGATGCAGACGTTCTCGAAACTTAACCATCACTCTCCAAGAGATGTGAAGGTAGCTCATGTGGAATTGTGTTGATATCCCGTCTCATCCTTTTCTCCATATCTTACAGAGCTCGTGGACTATGTTTGAAAAAGTTTTCTAGAGGTGTCCACAAAGGACAAGTCTCATGGGCTTTAATCTGCTGTCCACCATTCCTCTTAAAGACACTACTCTGAAGTTGTGTGAACAGTGATCCAGTCCCCTTGAAATCAGACATGTTTTGTGTCCATGTCATTTGGTTTGGGCCCTACAAAAATTGTCTCCAACATTTCAACGTTCCGGTTGGGAGGTCACAGATACTGTTACATCACCTTCCTACAAAACACTTGATTTCCAACCTACACCAAAGTTGGAAACTGCACACCGAACAGTTATAGGAGAGAGTAGTAGTCATTCGTCGAGTTTAGAAGGGTTTTTACCAGCCTTGTAGCAAAAATTCTCTTTGTTTACGGTTCAACTGTTATAGCGTCTCTCATTGCTTCTCAGAGAATCAGCTGCAGCGGGAACCTGTTCAAGAAAGTTGCACTTAGGGCCCTGAGGTTAGTTTGATATCGTTCACTTAATTCTTGAGTTAACACTGTTTTGTTGGCCTGCATAATCTCTGCTTATAGCCCCAGAGCGGCGCTTGATGCTTATGAAGTGACGACATCTTTAATTATTGAATGGATGCTCTTACAGTTTCTATATTTTCTGCATCTTAACTATCCTAGACCTACAAGGAGTATTTCTTTTCAAGTGTGGACCCAGTTGCCTAAAGGTTAAAAATCCATAGCAAAATCGTTAGACTGAAACAGAACTCTTTGGAAAAAGTGTACATGAAACGCTCTCAACTAAGCGATCACAAAACTGTCGCTCTCATAATTTACTATCGTTATCAGAAGAATGAAGGATGAAGAAGGGTTAGCAGATCGTAAGATACGTTACAACTAAAATCTCCTTAGAGTTATTCTGTCAGTGCTAACACCTTACGAAGAGAGATGAGACAAGGGAAAATAATAAATAAATAATAAAATAAAGAATTAGAGCAGTAATAAAAAATATACATAGAAAAGATAAAATAATACACAAACCAATAACATAGATAAATAAAATAATAGAAATATTGTTAAAACAAACAACATATAAACAAGAACAATTACGAATAATTAACGATTGATGAGTCTAAGAACAGCTATTTAAAGGAGACAAATGTGTTCTCCCTGTGAAGCCCTAAAAGTGCATTAGAGTTAGAATGAGGCAACAGCTTAAGAATTCGGAAACAGTAATTAAAACTGGGAATTCGAATGAATGGCAATGGTAAGGTCACTGCTCTTACGGAAGATCTTTGATTATTCATACGCAATCTTTGCACTGTCGAAGTCATCCCCATTTAAAAAACAAACAAAATACACAATCATCATTGAAGAAATGGAATCAATACCAATGTAACAAGTGACAAACTTCAATACACTTCTCGATGACAGTCAAATTAGGTTGATTTTTATTATCTATAACTCTTATGTATACTGATGAGGTAATTTAGGGAAGGAAACATATAAAAAGGAAAACATACTTTTGAAGATCAACACAGCACTTAGCGAGGAGAAACCGACACTGTGGAGAGCTGGTGTTCTTGAGAATGTGGTAAGCGTGCGAGGGCTTACCACTTCGATAGTAGCAGGTAGCCAGAAGCCAAATCGTCTCATCAGATTCCACTAGAAGTAAATATTTTATAATCTTTCATTATAAACAAGTATAAATACAAAACCGAAAAACATATTCAACACTAAGCAAGAGAAACAAAGTTTGTGATACCTCTAACTATTTGCTAGTCTGATCAATAGATAATATTAAAAAGTGCTTTATGAGTTCGTATATACAGATATCGTACACATACTTCTTCCTAACATTCTAGTGTAGGTCTTTGCCGATTATATAGTACTCCGTGTGATGCATTATTTGTGGCTTTATCAACTACATCACGACAAATGACTAGTAGGTAGTAAACTACCCGTTACTATTCTTGACAATTCCCGTAGCCTCAGTGTTAATGAATGTTTTAGAGTTAAAATCCTACAAAATATCTTTCGACATAATAGATTTGCAACCTTAAGGGTTTCTGAAGAAGCCCAGGGCTCGATCACATCCAGGTATCAATCTGAACCGTAAATTAATATTTGGAGATTTTTAAGTTTTTACATACATATTTCTATTTATTAGTTAATTAACTTAATTAACATTACATTTATTTGCACGATTATTCTTTAGCAATTAATTCATTAATTATCTATTGGATTAAATTTTAATTACTTGTTTGATTAGTGTTATCTGAGTTAGGGTTGTGTTCAGGGTTATCAGTTTGTTGTTTTAATGTCCTTTCTTGATAATGTGAGTCAATTTCTTTTCTAAGTTAGACGATCTGTCCTTTAATGCTAACGCTGTATTTATTTTGTACTTCGATTGGCGATGTAATTGAAATTTAAGATACCAATGGTTTTCTGGGGTTTCCACCCTACTGAATGAAATACTCCCATCCTGATTCATATAAATCATAGTATCTAGAAATGGTAGGTCACAAAATTTCTTCTTGAGATGACAAGGTCAGTGAATTCTATTATATAAATAATTTCAAACAGGTTTTATTGTAATTAGAGCTGAAGCAAATTCCATATAAAAACGCTATTAACTAAATGAAGTTTATCGATTTCTTACAAATAAATCAAATTTCATGTTACCACCAACCACTCCTAAGAAGAAATCCTAAGCGTTCATCACTTTACATAAGGTTGTAAAGTGATTATTCAAACACTTACAAAAAAAACCGGTCATTTGTAAGCATTACAGAATTTAATGAAAATTACACATTTTCTCACCATACGTTTGGATTCAATACGTTATTTCAAACAAAGTTATCATAAATGAAATGAAAATGATATATTGGTTTGTTAAAATGTTCTAAATATATTTTATAATTATTTAATTCATAATACAACACAATTAATATAATTTAGACATATGTTGTAAGGTACAAACTAAAATATAACTATAAACATCATAGACGTTTTTAGTCCTGATATAACACGTAATATTATAAAACATTTAAACAATTTGAAGAAATCATGAAACTCTACAACTTTCTAAAAAATCTACAAACTTCTTAAAGATTCTACAATGAATAATGTTACTACGAACAAAATATTCTTTAAAGGGAATCCTGGTAAAGGTAAAATACTATCAAACAGAATTAGCTCTTAAAGGTATACATACAATATAAATGTAATAAAAAACATCCTGAGAGATTTGCAGGAATATTCAAAAAGATTTTCTAATTTACTATAATTACCTTCAGCTCTAAGTTTCTCAGCCAAAAATATTGCGTCATTGTAATTGTAATGGTTCAGACAATGCCACACGGCCGCCTGAAAATGTGATTGCAATAATAAAAGAATTGAAATCGAAGATTAGAAATAAAAAAGTGAAAAGTTTAAATAACTTCATACATTCTCAACAATTAACCTATAACACAAGAAAAAGTATATTATAAATATTAAATATACGAGAGCTTTTAAAATATTGATATCTAATTTCAATAGTGCATTCCTTTCTATAATACAATCGCATTCACAAAACAGATTCAACAATCACTTTGGAAACCAACAATATTAATATTGATATTGTTTTCATAAATCAATACTCAGTCCCCACTAAAACAAATTGTTTATGTAAAATATAATATACTATTTCAATCCATATTAAAACCCTTAAATCATATAGGCCAACAAAGTCATAACAAAACTACGAAATCGGTAATTTTTAAAATTTCATTTTAACCACTACATACAAACTACTTTCGTCAACTTTAAATTAATGAATCATAACTGGTAAAGTGAGCATTTGGGTTTCAGAAGGTGCCAGTAAAATTTATCAGTCATTTATGTTTATTGAATCTAAACAAATTAGTACAAGTATCAAAAGTGAAGAAATGAAATTGCCACAAATTTTATAAACGTAATTGTAAAAACCTTAAAAATTATAAGTAAAAACTATTTCAAATATAATAGTGCCTTTTATACGATGCAACCTGAGCTATTAGTTTACAAATTAATACAAGAGATATATTTCGAAAGTAGGTAAAGTTTGGGTTTAATTACAGTTAAGATGGTTAACAAATAACTAAAAATCATTAAAATGTATTCTATTTACATGTTTTTGGTTGAAGGAACTTTATTGAACAGATGTTCATTTAAAATGAGTACAAAAAATTAAGACGAACAAATCAATAAATTAGATGTTTCCTGAAAAATCAAAGTTAACCGGAAAAAAATTATTTAACTCATACCAGATATGAAACACAAGATCACTGAATCTAAAATATACGTTGAAAATCATAAAATACTAATGATAAGAGAGACCAAATACACACCCTACTGTAAAGTAGTAGTAAAGTCTTACCTGAACAGGTTCTTGAACTAGCATATTAATATTAAATTGTCAGTCGTTATCTATCAGTCTCGTTTGTTATAATAACTTCTAACCACAAATCAACGTACAAAATAAAGAAACCTGAACTGGAATGTAGATGTTACTCCAGGGCCACCATCTTTGAATGTTATTGTTTGGCTACACTGCTCCTTATTTCTGTATGTAATACCCTATTTGTGGCCTAAAATATCTAAATATAATGAACAAAAATTCTGATATCAATACAAATTTATGGAATTTTTATTTTGTCTACAGACTATTTATTCCATTATAATCTTTACTCAGAACAATAACAGTGGCTTACACAATTTTTATAAACAATCAAAATATACGGGGCTCAACTTGTACACAATGTCATAAATCTTATTCCTTATTTGTTTTTGGCCTGTATTGTTATTCCAAGAGGTTCATGATTGACTGAAGCAATGAATACATACAACACATCTAAACAGTACATCCCTCATTGGATGTTTTGTTAATGTGTTTCCAAGAGTTTGGAAGAGGCGGAATAAATTAATATCTAAGTAAATATCTCAAGGTTAAAGTTAGTTCATACAAAGTACAATGAATTTTCTTTACGAAAAGTTCACTTATTTGTTTTGCTCCATCGTTAATTTTAGCTTAATTTCAGAAGATATATTAATATTTAAATTATGTTTGCTTCAATCTAATAAAAAAGTAAAATTTCTTTTTTTTTATGAAAACAAAATGGAAGGTGATACCTTGCTTTATGTTAAAAGTATTTTAAAAAACTATATTTAGGTCAAATCAAACATATAAAAATTACTATGTTTAATGTTACAATAAAAAACTAACTTGTTAATATGTTTCCAAATTGTGTTTTGTATAACATAACATTTCTTTTAATCAGTGTTTTTCCTTTTGATGAACATTTCGTAATCCCTGGAAACTATTTGATATATTAAATCGTTTTAGGACAACTCTATGTTTACAGTCATCCATAATTTACTCTCTTTATATATAAATATACGCAAATTACTTTAATTCAAAATATATTGAAGTATTTACTGGGTTATGTGACTTACTTGGTTAGGATAAAAATATAGGTGTTCAAGTTGAGTTGAGTTAGGAGAAATCATTTCCTCTTCTGCGGCTATTAATTAAAAGGAGAAAAAAAATTATTATGATAACTATTTCTTACATTCTTACAACAGGCAGAATATAAAAATAACAAATTTGATTTGATGTCATCTCACTAGTGAATTTTTATCAAGGTCAAGTGAAATTGTAAGAACAGGACAGGTTTTTCCAAGATGACTAACATACCAGAAAGAGGTACACTAATTTGTACTTAATACTTACTTACTCTTCTATGTAAATAAGTAATCAAGTCATTTACAAGTTATAAGAATTTTTTTATTAAGTTTGCAAAACCGAACAGTTCTTCAATAGGATTCTTATTATTTATTTAAATAATGACTATTATATACCTCTAAGTGTAGTGATTTTATATAATTGTAATCGCCAACTTATATAAATATTTTAGTCTTTACTAAAAACAATTTAGTTAAATTCAATTAACCAGAAATTTTGTTTTTTTTTTCGCTATAAATTAAAATAAACATCTTATTATCAAAAACAATATTAGAATTGTATGTGATCAATAAATTATTTGAAATATTTAATTCATCTGTAACTTACGCTGGAAATTGAGTATCAAGGCAACCAGACACATCTTTGAGACCAGTAAAACATTCAACAAATGAACCCCCTTCCTACCCCGGAACCACCAGTTCAGCTGTCCATTAATGATGTCACTAAGCAGTAGTCTACATCTCGAAATCCGTGATTATTTTAACGAAAACTTTATTAATAAAGAATTTCTCACACCTATAAACAATCCTCAAATTATTATCTTACTGGCTCATAATATTTCTACAATTGTTATCAAAAACTGTTCTTAACACCCAGCAGAAACTAAGAAGGAAATTAGGCACAATATCTACCACAAATATATGTCAAATATAAAGTTCTTCCTTATTTCCTATAACCTCTCTAAATATATACCAGTTGAAAAATATTATTTCTTAAGTAAATTTAACCTCCTTAAATATATTTCTTACCTTATGTCTACATAAGATGTTTTACTGGTAGACCCATTGCATTGAAAGCAATAGTTTTTCTTATGTTGTGGAGCTATTTCCCTTGTAACCTTTAAATACGAAAGATTCTAGTTGAAAAATATTATTTCTTAAGTAAATTTAACCTCCTTAAATATATTTCTTACCTTATGTCTACATAAGATGTTTTACTGGTAGACCCATTGCATTGAAAGCAATAGTTTTTCTTATGTTGTGGAGCTATTTCCCTTGTAACCTTTAAATACGAAAGATTCTTTTAACTTCATGGACCAAACAAAATCTTTCATCTGAAGCATTAATTTCATCTTTAAAGTTCCTTAATACTTCAATTAAGAATATCTGAAGAATAAAGCAGATACAAGGTAGCTAGCGCAAGCAGGTCTAAAAAGAAAGGACTTGGATTATCAGATAAAATTTAGAAAGGCAGTATTAGAAAACCATATATTAAGTCAGTACTATATATATAAACTGAAAATAATACAGAGTATATGACTCAACAAAAAACTTAATATTATCATTATTTGGAGCAGCATTTTGTCACAAGATGAAGACCAGAGAAAGATGAGAGGTAAAGTCAGATTACAGTTATCAGGTAGACGAGTAAACACTTCTCTCTCACGCTCCCTCTCTCTCTCTCTCTCATTAAACTTATTAAATTTCAGTACATTTTTGACGAAAAATATGGAACAGCTTTCAAATATTTAAAAGTCCCTCTACGAGAGCTATGAAAAGGCCTCCTTTTTGATTAATTTTGATAAATTTTGAATAAAAGTAAACCCCGTTTAGAAAGCTTTTTTTAATTAATCATATAATATTTTCCAAAGAAGACAATGGAAGTTGTATATTTGAAATACACCACTAATGAATTTACTGATTTAATGAATTGGGTCCGGAGTGAAAAAGCACCCATTAAAAACTTCATGAATATCCGATTTTGATTAAATTTAAACTAAATCTATAGCTTACAAAGTTCTCTGAAATAGTAATATTTCAGGTCCCAAAATGTAGGTTTCGGGTTATGACTTATGTTCTCCCAAAGAATCAATTATAATAGAATATTTCTTTTGTGGCTTTATCCAAAGTATCTGTCACTTGGCTTTTTCAGTTTAGCCTCTATCTAAAGAGACTAAACTTATCAAATCTTTTAGAGTACTATTTTAAATGAAGAAATTATTGAGACTTACTTTTTTTTTCTTCTTGAAAAGAACCATTTTAACTGGACTTATATCCAAATCTTCTTCCTCTACCAATCTCTTTAACAATTTGTAGAGCATGTTGCACAGTTCTTTCAAGCATTCCTCTTTTAGCTGGTTTCTAATTCAATGTAAACAAATTCGACAAATCATTTGTTGGTGAGTTTGCAGGCAAATATCATAATGCTGTAAACCAGTGTGATATCTTTTTACTTACAGTAAAGTTGTTTGCAGGCCAACTAGTTTATTTTTTAAAATAAAGATATATAGCTATGCAAAAATATAACTTTTAATAATAAAAGTATAATATGATTGTTATTGTATATAAGCAATACTATTCAATTTTTGATTAAACTGGTTAATGCAAAGGTATAGGTTAGCTATTAATTAAGTAACAGAGATAGATGCATTTTCTTTTCTTGGCTTTCTAATTAGTGAAAACTTTTCTTAACTTTGAAAAGAATTTCTTCTGTAATTGTCATTATTTGTAAAAGTAAAATACATCGATACTGATATGATTTCATAGAGCTTACAATGAGGATATGTCTTAATATTGGTTTAGCTAAACATTATATTTGTTTGTTTCAATCTGCAGATAGATTTAACTAACTCACATTATTTAATGCAGTAAGAATCAAACTAGCTGATCCTCTATGTTAACTTAATTCAAATTTTATGTGAATATTACTTCTAAATTTGTTTACACTCTTTAAAGTTAAGAAAATACTAGGAGTTATTGTTTTTTTGTTGATCAACTGTTATCATAGATTACACATGAAATACTGTCCTAAAAGAAATACGAAAAGGAAACCATTCTATGTAACAAGATTTTCTTGATATTTTTTTGGCCCAGTAAGTTTGCTTAAACCCTTTGACATAATAATTTTGAAATCAAAGAAGGCAATTAGCGAGAAGGAAAACTCTACTCATAAGTAACAATAGGATACAAATGTTACTCTTTCGTTCTATTAATATCCACTTGGATATGTGATGAATGAACAAAGGTCTATTTTTTATTTAAATGATATAAATGTGTTGTCTAATTAACGAAAGTTGACTATTATACCAACAATTTTTTTAGTGGATTGATAAATTTTCAAAAAACTTAATCTTAAGGGCAAGAAAAAATAAATGTTTGGTTTATTACTTATGAACTTTTTATAAATTCATTTGCATTACTTTCATAAGCTTATTACAACATTCATCATTCTTGATTTTGGTAACAAATTTAATTACAGTATAGTTTAGGTTAGACTAGATTTTTTTTTTAAGAAATAACTAAACAAATAAATTTTTATATTGAAAATAATTTTTACTTCAAGAAAATTATTTAGAAAACAAAACTGTCGCCATTGTTAATTACTACGCGTTCAGGAGTGCGTCTAATAATATAGAAGTTTATTCATTCAACTTGATATTTCATGCTATGAAAACTTCAAATAGTAAGTACGATTTTCGTTTCAATTACTTTCTGCTGTATAATAACAACTCAAATTGTTTAATAATAATGTTATATGAAAATAATCAGCCAATTACTTAATAAGTACTTTCAATAAATATGGCGGATTGCGTTACTCAATAGCGTCCTTTCTGTTTAACACATTTTATATATTTTTGCTGAAAAAAAATTTTATGGATTAAACATGTTGTTACAAAAAATTTAACATTCTTATCAATGGTTTGTTCATGCAGTATAATCATGTACTTAATTAACAGTACATATTTGTCACAAAAATTTTACATAAAAATTAGACCTATTTTAATTAAAAATATTTGGTAAATTTACATATTTTTACTTAATTGCTTCGAACTTGTTTACTTAATTCATTGATTTATACAATTATTGTAATGTATGATGAATGAAGAAATTTTACTTATTAAATCTATTATGAAAGTTATACTTCTTATAATTTAGTAGCATTGATTAAACAAATTTTTTTTATATATGTCCTCCTAAGGATTTACATATTTATACTTCTTAAATATTAAAGTATTAAGCATTGTATATTCAATATAGAAAGCCTATTATGACTATTTTATTATGATATACTGAAAATGGGACTAATATTGAACAAATATTCACTGTAAAATAAGGTAAGTGTACTTAACTAAGTTATTGATAAGTAGTACTTGAATTATCTACTGCAATTATAATTTAAAATAAGAAAGACATTATATTTGTGTAATGGGTATTGATACGATTATTAATACTCAACATTGTTTTGAAATTGTAGAATTAATTAGGTTTTACAATTTTGTAATGACCGTATTGATATTTCTGCCAGTTATTGATAAATTTATTACATTTATTTACTAAGTCTTTCTTTTTAAAATATAAATATTTTGAACCTGTCTAGGTAAATTACTATAAATTATGATTTAAATCTAAATAATTCAATGAATTTATGATAAAGTTTACTTATATAGATAAAGTAAAGTTTAATAATCTCCCCTCCTAGTCAAACTAGTCAAACATTATTTTTCTAAATATGTGAACTTATTAATTACAATAAAGTTTATGAAGATGGCATATTGTCCCTTTATGGAAGTCAATCAAATGTATTATGCAATCTATTTTATATTTTAGTACTTTGCATGTTTAATAAATTAAATAACATCTAACATTTTTTTAATTTTGGTTTGAGCGGTGACTTGATTTGCTGATTCTATTTTTAATATAAAATAAAGATTATTACTTAATATTGAAAGAATATGATTCTGACAAGCAATCATATTTGACTTCCTTTGCCTTCCTAGTTTCTAAAAGAAAATTTGTTTTCTATCGAACTTAATATTGTGGTGATGTTACGTGCAAAATGACATTTGTTTATTATCTCCGAAAGAAAGGAAACAATAGTCACTGTTTTGACATAATTACCAACTAACACCTTTATTATGGTTCGACATTAACAAAAACTAGACGGTTTTTCTTTTAATGAGGAATTATTCATGACAAGAATTTAATAATTTTGTGTCAACTTGTAGAAATCATTTTCACCTACATACACTCAGACATCAACTAAGCAATGTCAGAAATGGCTTTCCAGCAAATGTGTCCCTACATTTTACTTATGTGAAGTAAAATACTATAGTCTGAACCCATTGTTCAATCATTTAGTAATAACTTATTTAGAGAAGTAATTTAAAAAAATAAGTTACTTTTTTTAAATGAAAAATATTATTCTCAGTTCTTTATTGTTGTAAACCATAAAGCAATAAACATAAAATTTATCACTGAATTTTAATAAAATTTAAATCTATCATTGAACAGGTTAAAACAAAGCTGTCATGGTGGGAATGGTAACCCTTGTACGACATGAGTGAACGTTTGGACTATCAAGTTCGATGCATGTCTCTTCGTCAAAGAAACATGGCGGTAACTGCACAGTGCTATTATGCCAAGGTAATTTAACAATTTTGTCTTTATAAATGGATAATGTTTGTAATGTATTTTAATGTTAAAAAGATTCGATAACATATAATATATATATAGAGCATGCTTTAATAAATGGATTTAAAAAAATCATTGCTAATGTCGTTTGATATTTTATCTCAACATTATTCTTTGTGTTGAATCTATGTACATATGGATAAGTTTTATGATTTCATATCAGCTGTATACAACAAATTAAAAGTTAAATGGGAGTTAATTTCTTTCTTGTCTTCAATTAAGTTAATTATTCTGTTTGATTCATCGATGTCAAACAAACCTAAAATTAGTGTTGTAAGTAATTATGAAATTTAATTTAAAATAAAAGTTCATACATAATCTTAAATGTAATTGATTACATAGTGAAATAAATGACTAAGTTACAAGTGAGAGTGAAAGGGTGGGGGGAGGTGGTTGTGACCCCAGCATCCATTGGAGGAGAGTCACAAACAGAAGGAAATAATGTGAACATTTTAAAATTCCACTTACGGCGAATCAAGTTTTGGAGGGTTGACTCACTGAGAAGCGGCTGTTTGTCATTTTTGTGAATACTCGTTAGAAGTTTGTATATAAACATTACTTTGTTGTTATTGTATATGAATAAATATTTCTTTTCTTTAGATTATTTATTCATACAAATAACTTTATAAATTCCATCTTGTATATACAGGCAACTTATTTTGATAATGTTGGTAGTACGTAATATATTGCATTTAGTAAAATTTATTTGTACATTATATTTTATATTGTGACTTACATTAATTTTTTGTTATCATTATGAGGTTAAGTTACGTGGTGGAAGGAGGGGCACAAGTTAAACAATTACCATAAGAACTGCACCTCGTTATGCACCGATTGACAATTAGTATTTATTGTCAAAAGAAAACAATAGAATTATTTAATTATGGTTTTCACAAACATGACTGACCAAGAGATCAGATCATGACTGACATTACTTCTGATCACCATTGTGTTAGCATTAACATGTGTGTAATGTTGCAGGTACAGACGAAAGGATACCTGTACACAGGTAAGTGGGCATGTTTATGTGTTTATTTCATATAATCATTGCATGTTTATGTGTTTAGTTTATATGTCATAATAATTACAGTACTCAACGTTATTCGGGTTTACATTATGTTGTTTAAAGTAAAGGATGTTTATGTGTATTAATATGTATGAAAGCGGATTGGAATTCAAGCAGACATTCCAACCTCAAACACTGTTCTAAATCCTCTCACTTCAACTGTTCTTCCCAGACCGATAGGGATCTGTTAATGCTTAAAAACAGCGATTCTCAAAGAGTGTCTATAAGATTTTTAGGGTTCTTGAGTGATTAAGATTAATGTATCCAGACAAACGAAAGTAGTCACCATACCTCACCTTAAGCATTATATCTCCTCTTATGAACGCACTATTATGAGTGATTAGTAAAAGCGATTTTCTTCTAAAGGAGAGCTACTCACTGCAAACAGATTATATAGGCAGTGAATTTGTTTTACCAATAGCTAGATAAAATTTGTCCACCATTCTGAGAAAAAATTTTTGTAATTTGCAACAACATTATTTCTTAGTCAAAACAGGCTAGGAATAAAAATGTTCAAAGTATTGATGAAGAAATGCGAGCTCCCTATCTCTATCAAAAATACCTGTAGCCCCAAACACTGAAGAAGACACTAAGGCTCATCAAGTTCATCTTCACTGAGCACAAGAATAAACAAACTGGAGGTAAGGTTCATTATTACTTTTTTTTTCAAGCGTTACATTTTTCGCTTCAGTGTGCTTTTAACTATTTGCAGGCTTAAGAGCTCCTTGACTTCAAACAGTTTTATAACCACTGCCCAAGAACATAATAAAGGCTACAAACATGAAATCACATAATAGTGTAGGAAATTTTGCATCCTGAATGGAGATTAGTAATGAGACCTTCATCATCAGGAGCCAGACTTCTTTGGGTATTTCAAGCCTACTGCCTCATAAAGGTACAAAAAGTGTTTAAATATCAAATATTATATCTCAAGTCTATTGTGTTATTTAATTTGATATGTGAAGGGTAAACATATTTACATTAATATTGAAAGTTTATTTATACACGTATCTGAATTAATTTCTTTTTCTCAGTCAGACTTGTTTAATTTTTGTTATGAAGGGATTGAATAAAATAAATACATGTAACCAATGGTTGAATGTCATTGTGACGTCATATGCAAGTCATTTGATTGGTCCTTTCTTCTCCAGTTTAACCACAAAGTGTTGGCATCAGTTCTAACTAACCTCTTTATATATAGTTAATGGGTTAGTTCCACTGAGGTTAGTAATATTAGAATTAGTAATAATACATTCCGTCATACCTCGTAAAGTCTCTGTAAAGCTCGACCGGTTT
Source organism: Hermatobates lingyangjiaoensis (assembly GCA_026182355.1). Classification (NCBI taxonomy): domain Eukaryota; kingdom Metazoa; phylum Arthropoda; class Insecta; order Hemiptera; family Hermatobatidae; genus Hermatobates; species Hermatobates lingyangjiaoensis. Next base: position 1,146,767 of record JAPFBL010001935.1, on the reverse strand, counting down.
CGGGTCCGCCTGGATCCCATCTTCAAGAGCACCTAACTGACTGTGAGTGTTGTTTTCCTATATATAGGTAGGTTATAGGAAAACAACACTCACAGTCAGTTAGGTGCTCTTGAAGATGGGAACCAGGCGGACCCGAAACCGGTCGAGCTTTACAGAGACTTTACGAGGTATGACGGAATGTATTATTACTAATTCTAACCTCTTTATAGTTTTATAACTTCTTTATAAACTTAATCTTTAAAAATAGTGTTCATCAACTATTATTTCAAACAGTAAGTAGTTTTTACTCTTGTACATAATTCAACATAAATTTTATGTTCAGTTAAAATAATATTATAAATGTTCAAAATAATATTGTGAATTGAAATGATTTGGAATACTTTTATCGTATACAAGTATGTACATTTTTATATGACTACTGTTTAAACTAATTTATGAAAATAATATGTGTTTTATAATATTTAAATCTAAATGTATAACCATTGCGTTGTACTCCCTCATGTAACATTCAAGGTTTAAGGTGTATAAAGAAGTATAATCGAATTCATGTTTTAATTGTACTGTGTAAGGTAACTAAACAATTAATTAGAACAAGTATTTTATGTTTTCAAATCTTTATTTATATAATTAATATCTCTACTCTCTATGTTACTCATTAGTTTTGGGTAGAAACCACTATGAGAGTTATTCAGCAGAACAGGTCTTTTATGGTATTAATTCTATGGATACACACTTAATCAACTCTCCTATACAACTCATGTGGTTTGAGGTAGAAACGCTTTTGAGGTAAATGAAGAGTTCTTATTGTATTTCATTTTAATTTTAATGTGTATATAAAGGTAATTTATTTAATACAAAATTATTTTATTATCATTAAGTTGATATTTACATAATTATTTTTATTTTAGTCTCTCATATACATCTTATATCTTTTGGGGTTTAAACGCTTTTCAGGTGTATAAAATATGTGCTTTATATTATTTTTTAATTTCATTGTGTCTCTTTGGCTACAGTTGTTGAATAAATATGTGTTTTATTATCTTTAAATTTAGAACTACATAACTATTTATATTTTAGACTCACTTACAACGCATATATATCTTGTGTAGAAACGCTCTTTACAACCATCAAAAGGTATGATTCTATTATTATATTAATTTACTGAGTACATTAAGTTACAGTTTTTGAATACGTGTTTGTTTTTTTATCATAAAGTCTACATTTATATATCTGTATCTATTTTAGTCTTTTTTATAACTTATATATTTATATTTTATATATTACTTATATATTTTGGCTTTGGAGCCAAAAACGATTTTGAGATGTGTATGATGGTTGATTAAACACTTATATTAATTTTACTGTGTATATTAATTATAGTTATTGATTAGGTATGAGTTTTATTATCTTTACGTTTAGTAGTACATAGATATTTCAATTTTAGTTTTTCATATGAAGTATATGTTTTGGAGTATAAACAGATGTGATTACATTCTTATTTTAATATACTGTATATATTAAGTTACAGTTGCTGAACAGGTATATAGTTTTCTCTCGTTACGTCTACATTTAAATAACTCTGTTAATTTTAGTCTCTTATATAACTTAAATGTTTTAGGGGTGGAAATGCTTTTCAGGTGCATCAAAAGGTATCAATGAAGAATTTTCTTGACTGTGTACATTAAGTTATAGTTGTTGAATAGGTACATGTTTTACTTTCTTTAAGGTTCCATTTACAGAACTATTTCTAATTATCTATTTAACTATTTCTAACTATCTATCTCTATTAATCTATTATATAGCTTACAGGTTTTTGGGTTACAAACGATTTTCAGGTGTATCAAATGGTATGATGCATTCTTATTTTAACTTAACTATGTGTATTAAACTATATTATCTTTAACTTTAGATTCACAGAACTATTTCTATGTAGTCTATTATATAACTTATGTATATGTTTTGGGTAGAAACGTTTTTCAGGTGAATCAAAATTTATTATTGCATTCTTATTTTAATATTATTATTTATTCTAAGTTATATTCGTTGAATAGGTATGAGTATTATTACCTTTAAGTTTAGAGTTACACAACAAATTCTATTTTAGTCACTTATATAACATATATTTTGGGTAGAAACGCATTTCAGGTGAATCAAAATTTATTATTGCATTCTTATTTTAATGTTGTTATTTATTCTAAGTTATAATATTTCAATAGGTATGAGTATTATTACCTTTAAGTTTAGAGTTACACAACAAATTTATTTTAGTCACTTATATAACATATATTTTGGGTAGAAACGCATTTCAGGTGAATCAAAATTTATTATTGCATTCTTATTTTAATGTTGTTATTTATTCTAAGTTATAATATTTGAATAGGTATGAGTTTTATTATCTTTAAGTTTAGAGTTACATAACAATTTCTATTTTAGTCTCTTATATAACATATGTTTTGGGTAGAAACGATTTTAAGGGGTATGATTGTATTTTTATTTAAAATTTTACTATCTATATTAAGGTATAGTTGCTGAATATGTATGTGTTCTATTGTCTTTAATTTTAAAATTACATAGCTATTTCTATTTTAGTCTCTCATATGACGTATATGTTTTGGGCAGAAACCCTTTTCAGCCATATAAATAGGTCTGATTACATTCATATTTTCAACTATGCTGTACATACTAGACTATAGTTGTTGAATTCGTATGTGTTTTATTATATTTTAGTCTACAACTAAAACTTTTAGTTTTAGTTTACAAAACTCTTTCTATTTAAGTCTTTTGCATAATTGTTATTTTTGGGGTTGAAACGCTCTTGAGGGTATAACAAGGTGTGATTACATTCATGTTTTAATTATAATGTATATTATAAGCTATATTTGTTGACTAGGTATGTGCTTTTCTATCTTTAGGTCTATATTTACACAAGTGTTTCAATTTAATCTCTTTTATAGCTTATATGTTTTAGGGGTTGAAACGCTTTTCAGCTTTCTAAAGGTATGTGATTAAGATTATTACTTTATTTTTTTTTTAAAATTGTTGTTGTTGAATAAGTAGATCGTTTATGATATTTAAATTTATTGTTGAGTATCTAATCTTCTACTACATGTAACTTATATGCTGTAGATTGTTGATAATCGAGGGTTAGAAGAGACTTCTACTCGAGATGCAGGTACTGAACGTCAATAGAAATTTTACTTGATTTAAAAAAAATATATAATTATATTTTGTGCCACAACAGTTATGTTTTGGTTTAATTTTAGGAATTCTTAACTCTATTCTGCGCTGGTCTTGACTTAAGGGAAATGTACAAACCAAAAATGGACCCAGCAAGGCAGTTTTGGAGAACTCTTCAACAAACTTGGATGAAACTATTCCGCGCCTTACCCTGCGATAGCTGCAATCAATGTAAGTTGTCAATTTCGTCTCATTCTTTTATATTCAGATTGTTCGATATTTTCATTTTCTGTTGTTTTAATTCATTTAAAAATTTACTGTTCAGCATTCCTGGACATGTGTCTTAAAAGGTTGTCGTTCTACAAACCCTTTAAAATTATGCAAAGCAAATATTGTTAATAGGAAACTCCTGTACTTACCTTTTACCCAACAATATCATTGCAAAGATCCCAAAGCGTCCTTTATTTATAAATTATTTCATAGCGGGCTGACACTGGTACAACGCAATTACTGTCTAATTTAGTGTAATATCACTACTACACTACATTAGAACATTAGAAAATCATTAGGAAATCAACATTAGAAATTCATGTATTTTTACTACGTAAATTTTACACGCCAGTGATTACTATCTGAACGGAGAAAAAAATTTACATTTACTAACTTTTGATTGAAAATAGCTAAGGTTTCTGTCAGACTCAAACTAATATGCCTACCCCACGATGTGTCCTCCAATAATATTGGCTGTTACGGTCTGAATTAAACTAAACTTCTTATTAAACTCATTTACAATGAATTGAAGTACTTAGTTTATTTTAATGTAGACATCGTATAAATGTATGATCAAATTCAGTAGTAGGCGTATTACCTAATCAACACAGACTTTCTAATTACTTGTTTAACTTTAATTTAGCTATTTCCACTTTGTTTAATTATAAAAACAAAATATTATAGGATATATATATATATACACTTTTTCGATGAAAATACGATCCGATATGGACAAACACAGTTCAATGTACATAAAGAAACATAGAGAAATTAAAAACACATACTTACAGTCTCTAATTTTCGGTTGAACCGTCTCCTGAAGACGGTTCAACCGAAAATTAGAGACTGTAAGTATGTGTTTTTAATTTCTTTATGTACATTGAACTATATATATATACATATATATATTGAACTATATTTGTCCGTTTTAGATCGTATTTCCAACGAAAAAGTATATATATATATATACACGAGTATATTTGGTTTTAATGAAATAAAAATTATTGACCGTGAACCAAACCAAGTGAAACGTTTAACAAAAGACATGCTTCATATTTCAAGGTCTGTCAATTCATCCAACAAAAAAGCAGACATTGCCAGTGTTAGGTGCTATATAGCAACATTATAAACGCGTTTTTCTGGACCTGTTATGCCTGTGATACCTCTCTTAGTTTTGTAATATTTTCATTGCAACTACTGTTCCGTATAACTGTCTGACGTATACGAGTATCTTGTTTGGTGTATAGCCCTGATGATGCTATAAAAATATATAGCGAAGCGATAAACTAAGTGAAGTGCTTGTTTGTGTAAAGTGTAGACCAACCCTCAATAACCTCTGCTGTTTACTGTTATTCCTGTGGTCGCAAAAAAAATATGTGGTCTTCTTCTCCTGATGATGATGAGATCGAAGTATTGTAGTGAGTTGTGGTTGTTTCGACGTGTTCTTTCGTGTGATCGTTTTGACCTATATACTCGTACTAGCACACCCGCCCGTCTTTTATTTTATTGTCTTGGTATTTTACAAAAATTCAGAGATGCTACGTGGTATTTCAAAACATTATTAGAATAACTATAGAATAGGAAGAATATATTTATTAGTACAGTGTTAAGTAAGTGCCTGAGTATACACAATATTAGCTGTCTGTCCTTCAGGTGCATGGAAGAACAGAGTTGGAACCTCTGACTCTTGAGCAAGCAACATACAGTTGACCATGAGAGAAATTTGGTCTCACACACTTCAATTCCTGCCATAGACAGAGTTCGTCCTTTGCGAAACAGACATTGACGGGAAATTGCAACCGTTTGAATTCAAAGGGACAGTTGCTAGGTATCAGTGGTATGCGTGGTATAAACACTGACTCGCCAGTACCACACCCAGTTATCTGAATCCTCAGATTCGTGTCCCGTTGCACATTTTTGGGGCACTCATGTTTTGTAACAGCATGATTGGTGCCCCTACTTTAAATTTTAAGCCATGAGCAGGCAGTCCAGGAGTCAAGAAATTCAATTGGATAATGAACTGCTTCTTCATCACAAATCACTTTGTTTACTGACTTTTAAGTTTCTTCTTCAGCTTGAGGAAATCCTGAGGAAATATTTTTTTGCAATAAAATGTAAACATTTTGACTTATAATTCAATGTGAAAGCTTGTGAGAGCGATACAAGCCATACCGTTTGACGGATCCACATGTAACTACACCTAAAAATAGAACATTCTGAGGAGAATGAGTTGAGATAATTTTTTTCAAAATTATATTCACCAAAGGGCCATTAGAGTACATTTTCTGTTTTGAGAAAATGCATTTTGACGCTAAACGGCTCATCAAAAAACCATGAAAATTTGCCCAAAAATGGAACAAAACATTAGCAATTTACAAAAAAAAATTGATGAAGTTTCAATCATGGCAAAGAGGAATAAAGTTATAAAACTGATTGTTTATCCTAGATCAAGGGGTCACCTGCTATACTTGTCGATTTTTTTTTACAATGTTTACATTGAGTTAGAGAAATTTTTTGAGTGAATCCACTGAAATAAAATTGATGTTTATAATGGAAAAATTTAAAGAATTTATTGACTTTTATGAGATATAAGTGGAATAATATTTTTACTTGTAAAAAAATCACTGCCAATGAAAGTTTCTGTTGCTTTCCATGGTATGAGGATTTGTCTCATAAAATGCTCTAATCATTCTATATATTGCACTCTTGAACAAAACATGATATCAGTTGTAAATTATTGTGTTAATTATATTTAAATAATTTATATATACTATAATTTATTATAGTTAAATTATATTATGTATCAATATATCTTTGAGTAATATTGAAGAGTGAGGAATGGACTCTTTCCTGAAGAAAGAAGAGTTATGTTTGTTGACAAATCTCCAGATTCTTCACTATTCTAGTCTAATAATTCATATCTATTATTTTTAAAAATTTTAAGCTTCAAGCTATAAAAGTTTTAAATTATAATGAAAGCTGGCCCTGAATTTCATTTAAGTATGTAAAACTGACTAATTAATAACATTTTTTTTCTCAGTATACATTCACAGTTACCTTATAACAGATTACAGCAGGCAGGAAAAAGATAACACTCGGCCAAAGTGAATTGGTATATATGAGTTTTGACGAATGGAAAGAAAAGTGATTTGTCTTAAATACTAGGAAGCTCTAAAATTTCCAGTATAATAATCCCTTAAAAGATCAAAAATGTAAAACAATTCAAAATTGGAAACATTGTTTAAAGGATAATAAATGTAATTATCCTGCATCTGAAATTTAAAATGATTTTAAAACTACATTTTTTCTTAGAAGTTTTTGATATTTGTCAGACAAAATAGGAATATTTTCAAGTTTCAAATGGGAAAATTTATCTTAAATATTGAATGCAGAAGGCGGTCAGATAAACTATGTAAGAGTTCCACTGGCTATTGGAACAAAAACCATGTTTACTTGCAAGAGATTATTTATTAGCATGAAATTTACACTTTCGCTTTTCAAAAATGTTATTACTGCTGTAGTTATACTAATGATATTATATACATCAGTGACGTGATATAGGAAAATAATCATATATATTGATAAGTGGATCAATCTGTCCTATCTGCATGATTGAAAGACAAATAAACTATATAGACATTTATATTATACCTAAATGGAACATTATATATTATGTAGCCAAGAAGTATGATATTATGTTTACTTATAGTAAAGTTGAGAGTAGGCTACTCCAGATTTTTTTTATATTCTTCTAGGAACATAAAAGTATTATATCTACCACAAAATAGGAACATTTAAAAGTATTATATCTACCACAGTAGTGACCAGTAAAATATGTTTTGAGGAAGGTATGCTATCACTACTATTCTAGTGATTAGTTGTGTATGACCTACTGAATACTCTATATAATGATGGTTATAACATGTAAAGGCCTTTTAATAGAAGAAGAGTAATGAATGCATGATAGTACTGCCTTTCAGATTACGGAACATGCTGTTCATAAATTGTTGAATGATGGTAAAAGAGAAATGCCTGGTTACAGATTCACCTAAAACGGTCCCTATATACTTTTTGAAGGAGAAAAAAATAACCTTAAAAAATATTAGCACATTAAAATAAAACAAAAATCTGTTGGTTCTCAACGAGTTAAGTATTATGTTTACTCATAGTAAAATTGAGTGTTGTCCATTCCAGATTTTTTTTTATTTAAGGTCATAATAAAACTAGGGAAAGTCCAAACTAGTCATATCCAGAATAACTATAGAAGTTTAGAATTAAGCAAAGGCTACTAATTTTTTTTTAAATAAATTCAATAGGCTTAAAAAACAACAATATACACAAAACCATTATGTCGTCAAACATAAGTTTATAATTAAATAAAATGACTGATATTAAGTGTTCGGGTATAGTAGGATATATAAAACAATCCAAAGGAAAAAAGATCTATTATATACTCAAGATGAACTCAACAATTTGGGCGAGTCTGCCACAATAAGGGGTTTACAAATAGAATTTTATAATTTTTACAATTATAAAATGACTTTATAAATAGAAGCAGTAGAAATATGACGGTAAATTACAAAAGGTAATCAAATCCGTTTTATTAGCAAAGATAATGTAACTTTGGAAGGAACATTAATTGTATATATATAATTTTTTCTTATTTCCAAAGATAATTTCCTAAAATGGTCTATGAGTTAACATAATTTCATCGATGCAAATATGTAAATAAAAAAATATTTCAATTTTTGTGGACGTAATTTTTTTCTGACTTTGTGACAAAATACATTCTTTAATGGTTATTTGAAATAAGGTACCTGTTGAATTTACAGAAAGATTTCAATAAGTAATTCTTGGTATACAACTTAATTAACAATTTGTTGGCACCGTTATCGAAGACTCATTGCATGTCTTCCACCGTCAACAGGCAAATTAACACCAGTAATAAAACTTGAATTATCTCCTGCTAGGAAAGCTATCGCTTGGGCTACTTCCTCCGCTTTTCCAGGTCGACCTAAAGCATGAGTCACTTTGGAACGTTCAAGAAATTTAGCATAATTTTCATCGTTCATTCCTCCTCTCTTATGAAGATTAGTTATGGTAACTCCAGGATTTACACTGTTCACCCTCACTTGCTTCTCTGCCAGTTCTAGAGCCAAGCACCTAGTGAATTGATCAACAGCTGACTTTGACATACAATATGCTAAAACATTATTGAAAGACCTTATTCCATTGACACTAGAAACATTAATTATATTACCTTTTGTCTTTACTATGTGTGGTACAGCAAGCATTGTCAACTGATATATGGATCTGACATTAATGTTGAACATTCTATCATATTGCTCTAAACTTGTATCAAAAATGCTTCCAGTTTCAATTACACCAGCACTATTTACTAGAACATCTAACTGATTAAATTTGCTTATAGTGCTTTCAATTATATTTTGATTATCACGTTCATTACACACATCTCCGATTACCATCAAAGGTTTATTTCCACTTAGCTTTTCACATTCTGTAGCTGTTATTTCCAAATTTACCTTGTTACGACCATTGAGTGACAAAGTGGCACCTAATTTTGCAAACAGTTGAGCTGTGGCTGCTCCAATACCTGAACTGGCTCCGGTTATCAGTATTACTTTACCAGCAAAATTCATAATTATGTTTCACCTGATAAGCTACACACATTAAACTTAAAATATCATGGAAAATTCAGTCTAATCTACCTTACTAAAATCAGTTGGAGACTAGTTCCAGACATACCAGTGATAACGATAAGAGTTCAAGGTCAAAATGTATCGTCAGAGGACGTATCAAATGAGATTGTAAGGCTATCTACTGTGAATAATTTCAGTAATGTAGTATTCAAATAAAATTTACAGAAATTGTTGAAATTATACTTTATGGTAATGATATAATACGTAAAAATTTATTGAAATATGGATATAAATTTAAAGTTCTCTATTTTAACAGTTCTCTGTATATTTTTATATCTAATACAAACTGATTTTATACATACGTGCCACTGACGTCAATTTCATAATATTACATGAAATTAGTTCCAACCTTTTTTTTTACTTTTACTTACAGAGCATCATTTATTATAATATTCAATTGTGTTCTATTTCTTAATACTCGTATTAGAGATCAATAGAAATTATAGTTCTTCTACTAGAGAATAATGAATCCTAAAATATATTTTTTATTTGATTTCTCATATGGTTATTTGGAATCAGTATAATTTCTTAAATTAGATGAAATAATGTATTTTGTTGAGACCTTAAGTCATCAGTGTCTTAAAGTTTTAACTACTCGAAAATTTCATGTCTCATTGTAAATTATAATTCTATAATTAATAATAATGTAAATATAAGCTTTACTATTAGCGCTAAGAAAACTTACAACTGGAATTTGAAACGATAAAAAACTTATTATAAGTTTATGATAAGTGAACAGAAACTAAGACTTTGCTTATAATGTTAATTATAATAAAATTAAAAAGTAACAGCTTTTTGATCGAGGTAGGTAGGTGACTTTAACATCGAGGCCACCAAGCCCTGACAGAGTGTAATCATTGATCACTTTTTGAGCTGTCAGAAGAGGAGTATCCTGTCTCCAGGAAATATTGAATACACTAATAATGGATAAAATAAAAAATATTAGAGTGAAAACTTACATTCAATTTTAAGAATGTTTCCAATAAATATTTTCATGAAAAGATAGATAATTTCACCAAGAAATTTAGAAAGTATTATGTCTTTGAAGTGAAATTACAGTTTTTTATATTTTCTAAGTGAAATAAAAAACTAATAAAAGGCCACATATCTTATAAAATTATACATCCAAGTATTCTATTTGTTTTATCTCCTAAATCAGCGTTTTCAAACTTTGTTTGCTGTCACTAACAGCAAGAACCGGAGTTTACATCGCGACCCATAATACTCAGGTGTTATAAAACAAAGTCTCTTTACTAGGTTCTTTGTTCTGCATCCACAATTTATAGGCATATTTTTCATAATCTGCACACTGTTTTATTTATATGAATGAATAAAATATTATTATGATTAGAAAAACATTAACAATCGTATTTCTATTACCTTTCTTTTTACGATACGACCCACGAAGGGTCGAGAGCCATAGCTTGAAGAACGTTGCTCTAAATGTTCTAAGTCCGTTGTGATTCATGATGCAAAGTGGATGATTGTACTATCTAATGACATTAGTCTAATTTAACTAAGTTCTCCTAATTTTCGCTAAACTGCGGCACTTGTCACCTTATAAATAATTCTCTAATTATTTTAGGCATATTTCAATAGGCAAGAGGAATGTACAAAAAATTAAAAAAAAAGTTTTTTTTTGCATATATAAGTTATTGATCTGTTGTGAATGCATTCCACAATATGTAATCTTCCCTTGAAAATGATCCTTGAACAGTGTGTAGAAATATTTCTGGGAGTTTTGTGAAATATGACAAGTTATTACTGGTATATATAAAATATTCATGATAAACGGTTGTACTGTGTGTACAGAAAAGAACCTGCATTTAATAGGTGGATTAAGATGTTTATGGTTGGTTTTCTCCTGTTATTCCTTCTGATACTAAGACCATTCAATCATTCATTAATATAATTTTTTTTTATCATCTTTATGTACAAATATACAACTACGCATATTATGCGTAACAGGCATATGTAGTAATAGATTACACAATGACATCGATGCACGTGAGCAAAGAATGAAACCCACTGGTTCAACTTCTCACTTTGTTTTTTTTTTTTTAAGTATATTATTGTAATAGTAGATCCCTGGGACATTTTCTCTTGAGTCGTCTTGGGGGATTCTGGGATGGTGAGGAGGAAGCAAGGATTCGTACAAATGGATTTGGGTGAGAGAAAAGGTTGTTGTGAAATGACTTATAACGATCAGAGGCAAGGTTTTGGATGAATGGAATTTTTAGGTCTTTACGTAGGGTGTAGTTTTTGACGTAATACGGAGCATTTGTGATAGTGCGGAGGATTTTAGATTGCAATGATTGTATTCTATGAAATTGGATGGTTTTGCACAACCCCATAGTTCAAGTCCGTAAGTCCAGGTCGGTCGCAGTAATGTTTTGTATAGCAGTACTTTGTTATGTAGCGTCAATTTCGAGTGTTTCCCTAGTAGTCTGTACAGTAGTAAGAATCGTCGTTTTAAGTCAAGTCTTTTCAGTCGGGTATGAAGATTCAAGTTAGACTTTTGTCAATGAAGAGCCCCAAGTACCTGACCACATCTCTCGTTGGAAGGAGAGCGCTATTCATAGTAACATTGGGATAAGGTGCTTTTTTTAACGTAAAGGTTGCGTAAAAACTTTTATTTATATTAATATTTAATATAATTATTAATATCAGATTTTGAAATGCTATAAAATCAAACTAAATCGTCAAGTACCAAAATTAAAATATAAACCCTATGATGAACTACATGTTTTTATTAATTACTTCATGTGCAAGTATATTCAAGTTTGGTATGTTTAATTATTATCGTTTAGTTGCATATAATTTATTCATTCACTGCTTGTTATTCTTAATTCTTAATTTTTTATTCTTTAAATCTTCATTTAAAATTTAATTGAATATTCACTTTTACAAATGTAAGTTCATGAAATATTATCTTGATTAGTAGGTTTATTGCCGTGCTAACAATTGAGCATAATAAACGTACCTCAAAGTTCAAATTCTTTTTTTTTCTTTTTTTCTTTTTTTATCAAAGCTGTGGAGTTCAGCTTCTATAACTTTTTTTGTACTTATATTTAAATACTAATTATACTGGATATCTATCTTCCTCAAAGGGGCAAACTCTTAGAAAGTAAATAGTAATACAGTATTACTACTGCTGTTCTCCTTCTTGATGGGTATTATAAAATAATGTTCATGAATAATATAAATAATTATAGCTACCTCATTGTATCTGCGTTATAGCAATTATTATATAATAATCTACAATTTAATATTATATCTTCAACCATTAAGTTCTGGTGGCTAAAAAAATTTAATGTTAATTTTATTGAACGATAAAAATCACCCTCGTGGATCGTATTATGAATGGGGAAACCATAACTAATAGTGCCTGGAATTTACATTCAATCCATGAGTCTGTGGAAAAACTATGCTTTAATAAGTAATTTCGTTTTAAGAGACATTACCTTAGTAAAAATAAGGAAATAAAAGTAAAAATAATATTACTAATATAATAAAAATTCTGTTATAGTTATTCATAATCTGATCTACTTTTATATACCTTTAGAACAGATAATTAACCAAAAATTAATTAAAATGTAAAATGAGATTTTTTTTTAGTAATTTGTAAGAAAAACTCGTGTCGCTGCCTATTTTTTTCTTTTAAATTTAAAAAAAAATATTAATTTAAGAAGTGGTATTCTTCGTAATTTCCATAGAAATTTGAACAAAGGATTCTTTGCAGTGTCAACTTACTTCTAACTCATCTATGGACAGGATAGTAGGTACTAATGTACTACTAGTTGTTTCTTACATTGTTCAATAATACTTTCAATGATGCTGAATTAATATGGGTACATAACTTATAAAAGTGATGGGTAAAATAGATTTATACATCATTAATAAAGAGTATTGATTATTTATTTTCATAACAATAATTGTAATTGTCTAAGAATTTTGTTTTAAATTTATTATGGCAATTTGTTTTTTTTATTTCAATGAAAAATCAGTCTTGAGTCTTATAAACAATTTTTTTTTCATCTTATGAACTAAAAATGTGCTACATACTGGTTCAATAGTTATCCAATGAGTAATTACTGTATGGAATCTTTTTCATCCTTGAAGAAAAGTTAAAGGACTCAAAATAAACATTTTATAAAAGTGGGTACTTTACAAGTACATAGAGTTCTTCCTTAAGTCACATCAGATGTTGGTTTATACTCTACTATTCTCTTCCTCAGCAACTGATGTAACCAAAGTAAAAGAACAGTGCTGATTCCTCTTTCCTCTTCAAATGTTTAGGCAACTTGAGAAGCACTATCTGTTGAATTTTCTTTCCTACTCAACAAGTAATGTCACTGAGGAAGAATATTATTTGTTCAGAACGCATCGTTTACATAAAACTTTTTAATGCGGTTACAATTTCCTTTATTTTTCTCCAAACAAATGAGCATTTGATTTTTTGTTTAAATTACAACACTATTTAATATTTACATGTTTAGAAGAATGTATAGCGCCATAAAAAAGGTAATGAGATGACCGAAAAGTGAAACTGGTGTTGAGGACGAAAGAGGATGAATAGCAAGAAGGTCAAGAATGGTGTGGAGCCAACGGCAGGCTGTGTACACTCTGAAGACACAGTAAGCCAGCCAGTAGGACGGCCTGACCAGCAGGAAACCTAGACCTGTCACAAGGAACAAGGGGATGTCTTCCAGCTCCTCTGTCCGGGATCTAAAACAATCATCTTCTATAATTAATCAAGCTATTAATATAGCTTTGCTATGGACTCCAAGGAAAAGTACAACTAGCATTTGAAGCCATTGGAATTTATTAAACCTTTATGGAAAGTGAACAAAAACTAAGTTTTTGTTCATAATCTTATTTATAATTGTAACAAAATTAACAAGTAATAGATTTATGGTCGTGCTAGATGACTTTAACAATAAGGACACCAATTTCTGCTACAGTGTAATCATTGATCATTTTTTGGACTCAAAAAATTTAGAAGTGAAGTATCCAGTCTCGAGGAAATCTGGAATGTGCCAATAGAACCCAGAATATCATCATCGTTGATGGATCATATATTCAAAAATATTAGAGTGAAAACTTACATTCAATTTAAGAGAATCTCTAGTAAATATTTTCATGAAAAGATAATTTCAACAAGGAATTTAGAAAGCATTATATTTTTCAAATAAAACAACCGTTTTTTATGTTTTCTTAATAAAATAAAAAAAATATAAAAGTCAACAAATCTTATAAAGTTATAAATCAAAGTATTTATTTTTCCCATCCTCTAGAAGTTCTTAGTCCATTGTGATTCATGAGGTAAAGTGATTACTTGTGCTATCTAACGACAGCAGTACAATTTAACGAAGTTCACTTATTTTTCGCTAAACTGCAGCACTGTTACTTTAAAATTATTCTCTAATTATTTCAGTAGACAGTAGGTTTGTACACAAAATTAAAAAAAAAAGTTTTTTTTTTATATATATATCTTATTGATGTGTTGTGATTTGCATTCCACAATAAGTAATCTTCAATTGAATATAATCCTTGAACAGTGTATAGAAATATTCCTAGCAATTATGTCAAGCATTACAAATAATTACTATTATACATAAAATATCAAGATACACTTTTGATGCTGTATTTACTGAAAAAAATCTACAATTACTATTAATTTTCCTCTTCAGTTATTAATCCTGCACTCTACCAAAAACTTTACGAAAGAGTTTGATAATAACGTCAACAGAAAAGCCAATCAAGTTAAAAGTAAAACTCAATTGATTGTCTACGAGTTTAATATTATGTTAACTAGTAGTAAAATTAGGTGAGAGAGCCACTTTAGATTTTTTTTGCCTTTAAGAACAATCGTTTAAACTTCTTTCCATTGTTAAAAATTAATTAATTGCAATTGTTAGAAATTATTCATTTTTTAGATTAATGAGCATGACATTACATTTATAAATAAACTGTATGAGTTTGTATGACTTATATTGGTTTTATTTGATAGGTCAACTTAACAAATTCCGATTCTCTGAAAATTTAGCTGAGATACTCTAGAATACTGAAATGATAAAACAGGCCTACCAGTATTTTAAACCAAAAAGTTTCATATTGCATTCAGCCTTGTGAAGCTGGAGTGGGCTATTATCTCTGACGAGGTAAATAAAAGTCTGCACCTTCGCCAGATTTCTTTTCATAATAACTTTCTTCACGCTTCAATTATAAAAATCTTTTTATAATTTTCATTAATTAGCTGGTGCTAATTTGTTTGCAATATATTTCTTTACTTTTAAAAGTTATGATTATTTGCTTGCTATGTAGGAATTTGCTTCCAATATTAGTTCAACATACTTTGTGCTCCTTGAGAGAAGGTTTCTTTGCATTTTCAGGTATATTGAAGTTTTCTTGTGTGAAATTCACGCAAATTGGTCCTTGAATAGAAATATATGATTTATCTAAAATTGATAGAAAATTTCTAATTAATTAACAATAGTCCATGCTATCAGTTTTCAATGGTTTTACCTTTTAAGACGTTTTACATCCTCTGGGTTGTACTGAACAGTACCTCTAGGGTGAGAGACTACTCCTTCTGGGTTAAAGAAAATCTGTAACAGGAAGGCCGTCTTCCAACGGACATTATTAATGAAGTTAACATCATTATTGGGATTAAATATAGAACCTTATAAAATATAAACCACAATAATTACTTCTTACTTGCTACTTAATAGTTACCGTGTATTCAAGAAAATGTTAGTATACATGTAACTTTTCATGTAGAGTTTTTGAGTGTTATTATTAAAAAAAAGCATCTTTATTTTATCTTGCATGTTATTATCATCTAACAAAATGATTGAGAATTACAATTACTGGTTCTAAGAATGGTGCATTCTTAATCTCAGTGACTTTGATAACATCAGATAATTTCACAGTAAGGATTATTTCAGATAAAAATACCTATCCATCTACTTAACTCGTAGAATAATATTGTACCCATGAGTTATTGTACAGAAACTCATAGCTAATAGATAATACAGCAGTAGCATACTGGCTGTATCAGTACTGATTAATATTAAAACAGTAATAAGTTTCAGTATTTAAGTACTGAATGGTAAAATACCATATTGCAGATAAGTATTAACACAACATGAATAATATTGTACCCATGAGTTATTGTATAGAAACTCATAGATCATAGATAGTACAGTAGTATCATACTAGCTGTATCAATACTGATTAGTACTTAGTGATAAGTAATAACACAACATGATTAATAAATTGAAATTCAATTGACTCAACAATAATAGTTCTAATGTTCATGGTAAGAATGAACTCATGTTTATTATACTATAAGTCTAGTACAGTAAGACTGAAACTTCGATTTCTAGAGATACACATAATTTAAAGTCCTCTGAGTACATTTTTTCATTTTTGACGATGATGAAAATGATATGTGTGTATATGTGTGTGGGTGGGCTGTAGAGTGGATGTAAATCCAAAAGTTACACTGTCTAATAAAGTAAACTCGAAAATAACTTGTTATAGGAGGATAAGCTGTATAACTTTTAAGCAATTTTGTTTCTTGAAAAGGGCATTATAATACATTTTGTCAAGTATAATGGTACTTTTTTCCGTTAAACTACTTCTATTGAAACATCAAAATGTTGAATACGCATGTCTAAAATTAGGAAATTACAAAGAACTGCTAATAATTTTGGATCATCGAAAGAGTCAATATATTCCAAAAATAATAAGTGTCAACGCAAAATGTAACTTCAAGTATTCCCTACCTATCCTAATTGTCGGATTACTTTGCATAACGATTAAGCTCAACACATTTATTAAACTTTACTTGTTGTTGGAAAAGTCTTGCTGTTTATTCAAGGAGTTTTGATGTCATATGTAAAACGAACAACATATTTGAAGCTCTTCATTTTCTGGCAATAAGGTGATTTATGAGTTTTTGTGGATAGGAGCATTATTTTTTATTGCCTTGCACTCCTGATTTGTTTAAATAATGATAAAATAATTGAAATTTGAAGACGTTTATAGTTTTAACTTTGTAATATAAGTCTGGTGTGATATATCATTATTAAATGTTTTATTTTCTGGACGAATACATATAAATCACAAATGTTCTATTCTTATAATACGTGGGCGCATTTCTTTAGTTGGCTTCTATAAAGTACAGTGATTATAAAGAATATATTATTATTATTCTGATTTACAGGTTTTGAGGCACCCTGAATACCTTTTCATGATGTCTGCCGGCATGTGGCTAGCCAAATGTTTATTGAAAATAACCCTTCCACAAGTCGTACCGATTGATAAATCGTAATGCATGAATGGAAGAAAAAATTGTGCCAGAAGAAACGATTTTATATTCACCGTAAGTCAGACTTCATACGATTTGCATGTTTTCCTGTGTGTTTTTTTTTTTAAATGGACCATTAGTACTATGAAGGTGACATGCCAATGTAACCAATGTCAATGTTGTCTGTTGAGTTACTTTATACAAGTGTTTAATAATTTTAGTTCATTAACATAAACTCCAAAATCTTTAGATAACAGTTAAAGTTGTAGTGTAAAGTACATGTCTCTGGTCAACTCATCCTGGTAATCACCGCCAATATCAGTGAAAATAGTATGTGAATTAGCTGCAATTTACAAGAAGCTAATCAAATCATTAGCCTGCAAAATTCAATAGAATATAATTATAGTAAAACTTATATGGAGGTTGACTAACTAATCTTGAAAATCATAAGTATTAGATGAATTAGATCCCCCCATGAACGCATAGTATGAATGAATCCCCCCCCCCCAATCCCCCCTGAATCACGTCCTCATAACTATTGTCATTTCTTTAGTTGTCCACATTTCAGAAATAGTTATGACTAAAATGTTGACAATTCCTACCAACGGACTAGATCTAAACCCAAATCAGTCGAGTACCTCTGCATAGTTTGAGTTATACTTTACCACAATTTAGATTAAATGATAAATGTTTACAACTGAATTTTTGTTCGACACAAGAATCAGTTTTTTTTTACAAAAAAAATAATTTTGTATAAATAGTTCTTATAAGTTTAGTTTTATACATCAACATAGTAGTTCAGCTACTGGAAAACTTAAAAACAACAAATAAAGTAAATCTTTTAATGTTTAACCATATTAAATTGGTAAAATTTATTTTTCTTCATTCTTGGACTTGACCTGAAGGTGTTTTGATAAATTAGAAAGGTTATTGAGTTACATGGAATATACATTAAACAAATTGTAACAGTTACAAGTGTCTAAAAAAACTGTTTAAAAGATCGCTTAAACAACTTTTATGGACCTACCACCAAACAAATCAAAGATAGTCAGGAGATAGAACCTTAACTTCAAAGTCATTAATACCAAAACTGTGGTTTATTTTAACTGGAACTGTTTAAAAAAGAATTCAGGCCATTCTTCAAATATACATGTATAAACCATTTATTAAAGGGGGTCAATATAGGAGGTTAAAATTACTATCCATATGATATAACGTACTGTAAATGACATTTAAACTTTATCCAATTTATCTTTGAGCTTTATGCAATAGAATAGAGATCTTTCCCTCATGAAAACCCTGTGCCCATCAATGTCATTAAGGTTTGTCAAAGGTGTGAGATATAGATCGTCTATATTATAACACGTCTGATAGACACCTACCCAGCAACAAGCAGTCAACAAAAATGAATTCCATGGGCCTATGAACAAGTTAATCTGTGTAAATCTAAAAAACTAGTTCTTTTTTATGACAACAATACTTTCCGGTTACTAACAAAGAGTAACACGTGTATATAGTGGAATAAATAAAGCAGAAGAAGTAAATCAATTGAGGAGTAAGATTCTCTGAACTGGAAACAAGCCAAAAAATTAGTTCATGAAAAATCCATCATTAAACATAATATTATTGAATTTTGCCTCATAAAAAATAATTTTGATAGCTTTACTAACATTAGCTCATTGACAGGTTATCACCTGTTTCTCTTTTTTGTGCTCACCAGATATTGTGTTGATTGGCATGTTTATGGTTCTGAAAACAGTCTTCTATTTGCGCCGTCAATCTCTACTCCCTACTCCTTTTGTTCTTTTCAAAACAGAATAACCCTCGAAAGCGCTTAAAAACTTTTACATTTTAATACTTTTAGTAGTGATTTCCTTTATATATATATATATATATTTGTAAAAGTTGGAAGCAGTCCTTCATTTAAACATATATTGTTAAATAACGCCCCATATTTGGCTTGTATCTGTAAAACAGGTAGTAAGTGAGTCCAACCACCCTGCCTTAATCCCCCATAATGCCCCTTGACCCAGGGCGATGTCCTGTGAACATTCCAATAGTAATCCACCTCTATATATATAAACTAACAATCCCACTATTATTCTCATTATTGTCCTGATGATGAATGTGGTACATTCGAAACATGTCAACTAGCAATATTGGTGATAAACTTTATAGTTTTAATTAAGAGACGAGGAAGGAATTTCGGAAACTGGAGAAATTGTGTATGAAACAGATACAAGCCAAATATGGGGCGTTATTTAACAATATATATATATATATATATATATATATATATATATCAGTGGCGACTCCTGACCTTTTTCTTTAGGCATGCAATTTTCAAAGAATAAAAGAAATACAGAGAAATACCCTTCTAATTCTCATGTTCAGTCTTTTCATGTTGCACAAAAGGGTAATGATGTATTGAAAACATTTTATGGGGATTTGAATCAGGTTTTATTTGGAAATACTTTTAACATTAACTTTTATTAACCAATACAATAAAAATAGGCAAAAAATGTTTTTATTAAAGAAAGAGATACACAATGCATCATTTGAATAAAAACTTCTTGCAAAATTCTTCGATAATAAAACCATAAAACTTCTCTCTATCTGCCATGAGATCTTTAAGTAAATGTCTTTCAATTGAAATTAGGGATAAATTAGACAATCGCTCTTCACTTTGGGAGCTTCGTAAATAACTTTTAATTCTTTTGAGGGCAGAAAACGATCCCTCAACACTTGCTGTTGTTATGGGAATAGTCATAACCAAATTCATGAGTTTATAAATTTCCGGAAGACCTGTGTGCAAATCACTTTCCAGTATGTATTTGAGGAGCTCAAATGGCAATTATGACCATTTTCATTAACCAGAAATGATAAGAGTAAACCCCTGCATTGGGAAGCTTAGCGCAATCATAGAAAATGGTTCCTTAGCGTGTAGTGGAATAAAAAAAAAGGGGTTCCTTTAAATATTTCGAGTCTCGAACATTTTGGTTTCTTTAAAGATGAATTCTATGCATGCAATGCATGTGTTGCATTCCCTGAGAAATCGCCACTGATATATATATATATATGTTCTAATTCAGAATGTAATGCTATTTTATTATATTTCTTTTTGTTGGCTACTTTTTGTTATGAATCATTAAAGCTCTTTATTGTGTTAGTATTTTCACTAAATATTGCATAAAAAGTCCTTTATAAGGATATATTTATGTACTGTATATATTGTAATACTAATACAGTAATGCTCTTATTATAATGCATATTGGGAATTATTTATGATTACATCGAAGACCCTTATAAAGTTTTCTTTATGAGGCATTGTGTCTGACTGTATACAGAAAAAAATTATTCATTTTTGGCTCTATTAGTTTTTTGTTGATTTTAATATGTTATTAAATATCATAAGATGCCATCAGTCTTACCAATACAGTATTGAGCCAAAGTAGTGAATATGGGGTTAAGACTCCAAGTTCTACCAAAGAAACTCATACAGCCGAATATTGCGTTTGTATGTTTAGCCAATAGATCTGTTATATGTCTTTTCCCTTTTAATCATTCGTATAAAGAGGCTCCTAGGTATATCCATACCTACGATATTTCTAGCTTAAAATGTTCAATACTTTCTTTGTTCTTGAGCTGGACATAAATTCGGTTTTAGCTAGTTGTATACTGAGACTATTATCCATTTACCGACAATTTGCTTCAAAAGTTCACAGACAGTATATTAGGCATTCCTTTCTTTTAATAATAATGTGATCTGTATATCCTTGCATATGGTAACCATGATTATTTGGAGTACGAGTAGATCATTCACAACTCGATAGTAGATGACCATAATGACGATAGCACACGTGCTTGACAACAACCTTTAGTGATCACTATTTCAGCTGTACCATGTCCTGCAGTATACAGATAGATATTTTATATAATTGAAAAATATCACAAATGGACTTTGTGATCTCAAAACTTGTAAATTAGTCATAATTGTGAGTTTGATATGTACGTGATTACTTATACTTTACTCACAGTAAAGTAAAAATAAATTGCCCATCCTATGTCAAGTAAGGATAACATATAAGTGAGATTAGTAAAATTCTTGAAACCCTTGTATGTTACTAAAGTAATAATTACATGAAACTGAGAATAAGTTATGTCATCTAATATGTTCCAATAAGGCGTGGCAGACTTTGTGTATTAATTTATATTGCCAATTTGTTTTGGTTCTCATTTGAGTTTATAAAATCATCATAAATAAATAGTGAGTTACTAATAATGAAGTGATAAATATTTTTCTTACGAACTATTTCAATATGCCTTCTTCGAGAAAAGAAATTTCAATGTTGATGTAATATTTTACTACTAATATAAACAAAGAATATTGTATATTTTAATCAATGAATAACTAACTAAAGACTAAAAAGTTCTTAATAAATTATCTTCAAATATTAAAAGTAATCATTTTATTCTGTACTTGTTACTGTACATTTTAGTTTAAAGATTAGTAATAATTCATGTTAGATACATAATTTATTTTACTTAATTATTTTAATAGGAATTACTTTAATTGATAAATAATTATTAATGTAATCTTAATTTAAAAGAAATTTATACCTAATAAACAACTTATTTTGGCTTCTGAGATTTTGAAAAAATTAAAATTAATTCTCAATTTAACTTATAGTACGATAAAATCTTTGATAATATGCATAATTGCCCAAAACAATCGAACAAATTTCGCCATCAAGGAAGATATTGCTGATAAATTTCATGAACAACATCAGAGTATAGTCTATCGAATGGATCTGTCTATTGTGACTTATAGTATGATTACAAAATACACACCTACCCTCTCTCTTAGTTACATCTAAACATCATCCTAAAAGTAACAAACATGGATTCAAGGGACCTCAAAACACGTGAATCCGTCAATTTATTCTTCATGACTATACTTAGCTAATAGAAAAGTAGCTACTCCTGAATATGTGTGCGAAATGTAATAACATTTAAAGGCAGTAAAATTGCTGAATAGAGAGAGATGAGAGAGAGAGAGAGAGAGAGAGAGAGAGAGAGAGAGAGAGAGTGATCAGCGGAAGTATGCCAGTCAATCAACTAAACTTTCTCCAAAGAGCATCTCTTGATTCACGACTACAAATATCACAGACAAATTGTCTGCCAAGTTAACGAAACTGCTTCAGAACAATTTAACAAGATAGTCAGCGTAAATTACCTCGCTGGTTCAAATATCACACTTTTCTATTTGTTCAATTGCATAACTGAATAATGATCTATTGTACCCAAACATTTATCATTTCGAAACTTTAAAAATCAATTGGTTCGCCTTAATAGTTATTAATATTTTTATTAAGCTACAAAGGCGACATTGTAGAAAACAAAAACTTAATACACATTCCTAGCTCTCTTCTATTAGTTGACGAAGTCAAAGAAAACGATTTTGTAAGTGCATATTCCAAATCCAAGATATAATTGATGAGTTCAATCCTAGATTTGAGGAGATTAAAGTTTCCAAAGTAGTCTGCTGTTTTGTGATAATCCTCTTAGATTATAAACTATCAATCGAAGACTAAACAACTGACCTATATCTTAAATTATGTGATGCACAAACTCACTCGTTTCTAATAAACAGAATATAATTTTTTCAAATTGTTGTCTATGTAGAAATTCCGAAACATACGAAATTTGGGACTAAAAATGCCATCAATGTTTAGAAATATGTAACTATGTGAAAGTGTGTTTTCTTTGATGAAATTTATAAAAAACCCAAATAGAAACAATCTTTCCGATGCGTCTTTACTTCATCTCATGAGGTTGGCTATAATAGAACTTCAGGTGGATATTCGTTCATTGGTAGACGCAACTGATTGACAGCCACAATGCTCAGAGTAAATGTATACTTTGATTGTCATTTCAATCTTTTTAACGATTGATAAATGATAAGAATATTTATATATATATGAAAAATAAATACTTGACCAATATAAAGAAATATTACTACTATTGGCTTTATTAATATCCTTAACTTCGTGACTTATTGATGCTATACAATTTTAGATACTATATAATTATCATATAGCCCGCAACCCCGTTGAAGTTTTTAATTTTGGTCCAAGATTTGTCGAGAGTATACAATCGGACATTATCCTTTTTACTATACTAGTGCAAGCTGCAATTAACATCATATGAACAATGCAGACTCCGTTCGTAGCAGAAATCTTTGAACACAATTATGTAAATGCGAGGCAGTCGCCTCTAAGAGGTTAAAGATTTCTTGCTAACCATACGTAAAACCAAAATATGTAGAATATACTTCTTGACGAACTATTATATAGTTGATTATAGAACTTAAAATGTTAAGTCTATTTTAGCAATGACAAAGAGAAGCACTATAGAACATATATAGCAGCGGTTAGTACGAGTCATATGAAACTCAAGCCTTCACTCTCATAATAATTATAATTTTTATAAGTCCAATTGTTGTAAAACAATGTTTTTAAGTGTTTTTTAACTGATAAAATGCATATACTCTCATTGAACAAATTACATAATTAAATTGATTATCTATGATTTCACAATTCTTTATTAGAGTGTTTGATATTTGGTCTACACGATAGTCACATTAAATACAAACAAAATCTAAATTAATCGTCAACGAGTTTATTAATGTATTCACATATAAAAAGACGAGCATAGTTGAGTATTATCAATCCAGATATTGTTTACTTCTAGTACAGTTCAGTGTAGGCCACTCCAGATTTTTTCCTGTTGAAGATTTATTAGTTTTCCTAGGAACAGAACTAAACAACTTCATAAAAAAGTTTCCTGTTTCTGTTCAAATTCTCATATACTTATTAATAATACTAATTTACAAGTTCTAATATTATTGACATACAGGTTCCAATGACCTGATTTTTTTTTTGTATGTATATTGGATTTTCGGTTCAATGAAAATTCTATCAGCAAAAGTTTGGTGATGAGAAATTGTCTAATTAATTTTTTAAGTGAAATAATTTGAGATCAGATAGCTCCCAACAATACTACCCAATAATGCTAAATGGCTATACTATGTTGACGATGTTCATGTATTTTGCCAGACGGTAAAAATATTAGCACCTTTTTGGATACCTACAACCGTTTAGTCTCTCGATTCAATTTACTATCAAAAATAGAAAAGAATAGTAAACTTTCATGGATTTACTTTAAAAAGAAGTGAAAGAAATTGAAGTATAGTATTATTAATAGGAAATTTACACATTTTTGTATAATGTTCATTTCTTCTCTGTCACCGACTCAGTGTTAAAAATCTGTTTTTAATAGTATGTTATTGACATTCTCTTTGCAATAAGAATTTTTAAAAGAAGAAATCCAAAATATTTACAAAATTCCATCCTTCTCAATACATCTAAAAAGGCCAGTTCATAGCATTATTGTAACAAATATCATCTGAAAATTAGGAATTTTTTTTGAAGAAGGAATCTAGGGAATGCAATTCCCTACAGTGTATAACTAAAAGATATACCTGCATTTATGAAAAAGTTTGATATCTCAGTTATTTTTAGTAGTGGTGATAACTTGTTGAAAAGGTTGAATAACAACTCTGAGAAGAGCCAAAAAGACTGTTGTTTATAGAGAATACTATGCACAGATTGCGGATTTGTTTACACTGGACAGATAAGCAAAGGTCTTCTCACAAGGATAAAGGAACACAAGTATTTTATTAGAAGATGAGACGAACAATGAGTTTTATTCATTCAAACAAAAATCCTTCAATTAACTGAGAAGAAGCAAAAGATTTCTATTTATTCCTTTTGAAAGAAAATAGAAACATTATGGTGTGGGGGCTCCATAAAGAGCTGCTTTAGGAAAATGTACTTGTATCTGATCTTTTCGTCTTCTGAAAGAGGATATGGTTAATTATTCCCTATTTCTACCTACCACCAGATAATCCAAATTATTAAATTTAATGTGGTTGATTGCCATTTTCATTTGAAAATAACTTCTGAAAACAAGAATTTGGTCTTGTTTGGTTTCATCTTTGGGCAATTTCTTATCATTTCTCCTGAGTAAATCTATAGAATTTTTAGAACCAAAATGTTTAGTTAAATTCTATCTAATCAAGCTAAATAGATCCAATAAATAGATGATATATTATATCTCTGTCTTAAATCCATGGTTAAGGGTAGCTTTCTAACAAAATTAAATTCATTATTTCCAAAAATCTAATTCACAATGGAAAAAGTGTATTGTAAATTGTCATTATTAGAAGTCCTGATATATAGATTGTTACGTTTTATATGTATAGGAAACCCGCAAATGTATTATCTTATAGAAATTGTTATTCTGCCCATTCCAGATATGTTAAAATATCTGTTTTTTGACGTGTTTTTGAGAGAGTTATTAGTTTTTCCACTGAATTCATTACTGATGAAATTATAACATTTCTATTCTTCAATCATTAAAATATATTTTATATCGACATAAGTTCAAAGAATGCTAAACACAAACACGTTTAAGTTTTCATTAATAGTTTTACCGTATTTGAGTCATTTGAACTCATCCTAGAATTGTTCGTAGTTTTCAGTTCGAAGTGATTTTTATTTTATCATAAGTAAAGTGTAAAAATTATGTAAATATTCGTCAAGATTTTGATATTTACATGTTTTGAGGTCACGAAACTTCATTTTTAATGTTTTAGATGATATTTCTGGGCGTGTGTATGTATGTGGGTTGCTGGTGTGTATCTAAAGGTTTATGGCCGTGCTCCAACAAATAAAAAGTTTGTTTGATTCATCAAATGCCACACCGTTTGTTGGATCAAATTCATATTTTAGAAAACTATAGGTGTTATAGTGTAGATATACCCTGTTGTTTCGAGACAATATAGGATTACGGAAATGTCACTTTTTTTTGACAAAATGTGATGTTTGAATTTTTTTCTTCTAAACTACTTGATCTAGTGTAATGTTGAAATTTTGGGATTACAATGGAATTGATAAAAAAATTAAGAAAAAAAATACAATTTTTTTGAAAAACTAGAAATGTCAGTTTTTCTATAAAGGTAAAATTTTTGACTTATGATTGACTGTGAAAATTTGTGGGTATGATAGAGGTCACACCGTTCGATGGATCATAATAAAATTATACCCAAAAATAGTAAATTTTGAGGTCTGAGCTCAATTTCTTTTTTGTTAAAGTTACAAGGACGGAAATGGGCATTATCGTACAGTTTATGATTTCAGAAAATCCTTTTCTTAACGGTCAACGGCGAACTACAGAAAAACTGAATTTTGTTAAAGAAATTAACCAAAACTTAGTAATCTTAAAAAAAATTTATTAACCACAAGAAAACAATAAAGCAGTAAATTCTAAAAACTCAACTTGAAATAATGGATTACATTTGTTTAGAAATTTTTTAACCAAATTCAATCAACGATATTTCATTTTATAAGTTTAATATAGGGTATTTGAAGATAATTTAAACAGTCAATATGATGTTTATGGAGAATAAAATTCATAAAACTATAAAGAGAAACACATAAAACTAAATGTTTATGATGAACTCCAGTGCGAATGGTGGTTGACTAACGATTCTGATGCAATAAAACTACGCATCGCAGCCTTTAACATAACTAATTATCGGACATATTGTTCGTATTGTGTTTAAGAACTTCAGTGTTTTGGATCATGGTAAAGTAACTTTTTCGTTGTTAACTTAAAGTTACCAAAATTAAATAAATTCTTTAAAAATTACTTATTATATGTATTCCAATGAATTTTATTGTGTAGGGCAATATTTTAATAATATACTGATTAATCTGTAGGCAGGTTTGATTTGATGAATATGGTTCATGAATCACTCAAGGGTATTCTTCAGAACTTTATTGGCTGGTTACGGTACTTGGTTTGTGGTCTCATGGTGGCGGAGAGTTCCGGGTAGGCTGGCCTCAGGTCAAGAGGTCAATTAACCAATAGGATGCGATTCGCTTGAGGTGGGTCTTCTGTTGGGTCTTTGGCTGGTACGTATACTCTACACAAGGGGTTAGCGCAAGGAATAGGAGACACGTTTCAAAAACCCCTTCTAAATGTTGTACTCTCAATATCAAATTACAATATTCCTCATTTACTATTATTACCTCCTGAACAAATTATTTGACGTTCATTTCTGCTAAAAATAGTAATGTTTAGGATGTTTATTCAAGGACAACAATTGACTTTTCTTTTGAGCATGGTACATACAGATGCCACAGTTCATTATTAAAAGATCTGCTTCAAGCTCCAATAATATAATGAAAATGTACTAAGTACAAAAATTGTATGATAGTATATACTTTCTAGTTTTACTACGAGGAAACGATTAACCTTTTCAGTGCTGATTTAAGTACCCTTATATGATCAGCTAGGGACAGAATAAAGTTCATAAAATCCTAATAGTCAACTCCAAGAATGTAGGACACATATAGTTTTGAGTGATTTTAATTCACTAATAAGATGTTCTGCTCGGTCAATTTATATTGCGAACATAAAAAGTGAACGTTTGGTGAGGTAATCTTCAAAACACGAAAAACTGCTTTTCTGAATGATATAGTTATGATTAGTTTAAATTTCGAACTAGTCTATTTGGAGGGTGGAAATTATGGAGGTGATTAAGCATGGAGTATCAGCAATTAATTACGTAATTCTGTTACTTAATTATCACAAAATATAAATTAATTCAGTTGATTATATATATTACTGACCATTATTTCAATTTTAAAAAGAATTTGAATTACGATAAATTTCTTATTTCAGTGATTACGAATTTGAATAAACTTAAGCTAAACTAACGTGGCAGAGTTTTTAATACTTTAAAAATTTAGTATTACATTAAATATTTAAATATTTCAAAATTAAAGAAATTCTTTTATATTGAACAATCAAATTAAGATAATACCAAATGTGAAATTTTACATTTCTCCAGTGACTTGCTGAGTTAAAAAAAAACTGCTTTTATTCATACAAAGTAAGGTGGAGTAACTTTCTCAGGATGGAATATTTCCAAAATCAAAAGAGCTAATTTTCAGACAAAAAACTATTTAACTGTTGGTAAAGAGGCGTTAGATAGTGTGATCAGTTTCACACCCATCCACACCAGTCCTGAAAAAACATCCCACCAAATATAACAAAAAATCTCACAAGTGAATATGTGGGGCTTCAAAATCTGCACGCCTGTTAAAATTTAAAATTCATTTTTCTATAATCATAGTACTTTGCTTATAGAAAATGGTTACGTTTAGTATATTGACCAGACAGGCCTTCATCTGGCCTACAGAACGTCTATGTTTTAATATATGTTAATTGGCCGTTCAACACGTGGTAACTTATAATTGTAGGTGAATTAAAAAGTATATTATGCCGTATACATTTAATAACAGGCAGACTGGTCTTTCAAAACACTGAGGCATTAAGTTTGTTTATTAACTGTTAGTTGACGAGTTTGATGTATCATTTTGATAAGAACCATAGATATCATTTTTGTCACTGACTGCACTAAAGCCGTAGTAGAGACTGCTGTTTTGTAAAAGAATTATTTTTATTAAATGATTGTAATATTAATTAATGAATTCTGGTAATGTGTATAATAGATGTTATATTTATATATATATACATTTTGGAATAATATTATGCATAATAAAATGAGAAAATTTATCTTATATTAATATTGTGTATTATTATGGGGTTTACAGCGATATTAACTTGACTGTGTGCTACATAATCATAAATTTGGAGTGAGCTACACTCAACTTTGCTTGAAGCAAATATATAAACTAACTCGTTGAATCAATTTAATTCGATAATTATTTTATTATGGTTATCGTATGGATGCATTACAACACTGTTGTAAAAGTACTAACAGTGTCAAAGTTCATTAATTTAATAACTTCATTTGTTTTAACGAGGCTGTATTCATTTTAGCAGGTACAACAAAAAAGATATCCTTGTTCTAGAACAACCTATCAAATTACTGTAAATGGTGTTCAATAGTTTCAATTTTTAGTGTAATGATTCCTCTTTCAATACTCTAAAGCCATAAAATTTTATTCACACAATATTCATATTAAGGTAATACTTAATGGGTATGTAAAAAGTGCTATCCAAAAACACATTTTGGTGTCAATATGAATTTCTTATGATGCACAGACATGCCCAAAAACTTCAGTGTACCTATATATATTATAAAGGCATTTTCCCGGTGAGCATAAATTTGTTTCATCAAATGGAGTGACCTGTGACGTGTTAATAAATGTTTGATACGCGCCCATTCCGATCATAAAAAAAAGTGGATTTTGGGTAAAAATCCATCAAAATCGTGAGATGTTTTGTTTGTTATACTATACTTTACATATAGCTGCATAGGGGCGAGGACTTAAATGTTAAAGAACTAAATATCATCCTTTAAATGTTTTCATCTAAAAAATACAACATCGACTCTGTATTTATCATAGCATGCTTATATTACAAACTTATAACTATATTTACCATAGACATTTTATATTTTACAATTATTTAACTTCATCAGCACAAATGAGCAATGAAAACTATATGTCCCTGATTAAAGTCTAAAATCTTAATTTACTGAAACTTATACAATTATAGTCAAAAACAAATCACAAATTACTATTCGGATCATAGTCCTAAGAAACAATATTTTTGTAGGTAATTTCATTACGAGTATAATTTGTCAAACCTTGAGACCAGTATCCTGGCTACAAGCTTTTAGATTCAATCATAATTTCATTTCTACGTAAAAATTCATCTTTTCTCAAGTAGGAATTCCAGATTTTTATACATCGGTAAATCGGTTTCCTAAAATGTTATCATTTATTTAGCGTATAGAGTATTTGTTCTATATTCTAAACTAGCGTATAGAGTAGTTTATTCTAAAGTATTTTCAGAAGCACCTATTGATGCTATTTTCTTTAATAAAAAATAACAATTTAGTGAGGTGGACTAAATAATGTATTTCGAAACATGCATCAACTCAAGATAATCAATCACACTTTGATGACTTTCTTTGCAAGAAATGAAATCGAGTACCTTATGAAAGGTGGTATTAATCTATGATTTTGTTTATTATAACATTATTCTTTTTTTCATTATGGTTTCAGTGTAAAAAATATTATGAAATATAATATGTCCATGTATGTAATGATGTAGAATAAAATATAATATATGTCTAGTTTGGTTAATAAAATATTGAATAAATTCATAATATATCCATTCTAAAACTTGTATTTTATTAATTTTTTGAACAATAAAAACATGCTCCCCCAAACTTAGTAGAGAATAATCATGTGGCGGCTGCCCGCATACCACATGAGTTTGACTCACTTGGGCTAGAATAATCATAACATTTGTTCATAATGGCAATAGTCATTTTAAATTAATGAATAGAGTGAGTTTGATGAGTACGTTTGCACCATAACCTTGTAAAAATATAACAATTAATTAATCAGAAAACAAACTTGACGCTTTATCTAAACCGCTTCAGTTTTTTTATTTTGAACTACTGTTTGTGAAGAAATGGAATATTGAGGTGATATAAATATAGCTAAAAAAATCTCATACTTCTGTATAACAGAAAAGGCCGCTATGCATAATACTATAAATATTTTAACTTAGCTTTGAATCTGGAAGGTTATGGTATGATACTGGTCAGGTGGATCTTAATAAAACTGAACAACATTTTTTTTTTTGTAGCACTTACTTATACTGTTGTTGTACGCTATCTATGTAACAATGTAATTGTTTAGTTTTGTCCTTAATAAAAAAAAATCCGTTCACAGATAGCAATGATTTTTATTTTTCATAATTTAAATGGACAGTTTTGATTAAGTTCCTCACTGACGACATTTTAGTATACTATAACGAAAATAAAAGATAAAATGTAACTTTTCAGTCTTTTTTTCAATTCAATTTTTATTTTTGCTATTAGTGATTAATAATTTGAAGATAGGCTTCCTTCAATTCGATTTGTTTTTTGAAATAATACTGTCGTGTTTTATTGAAGACTTGGCATTGTTATTATTTAAGTGAGTGATGCTTCGTAAAGTGGAGTGCCGGCTAGTCTACTTACTCCCGCTTTGTATCTTTGAGCAGCGATGATAGGCCCCATGATGAGCAGTTTGATGACCAGAGCAGCCAGCGAGCCCAGGTAGAGACGCAGCAGTGGGTCGCCCGGCTCGAGCAGTCCCTTTGCCACAGACGACTCCATGCTAACTGGCACGCTATTTCCATTTCTCTCATCGTCATTCTTTTATATTCAAGGTTATCGACATCCACAATCACAGTTTTGTTTCGTCAGTACATGCTCAAACTAGCAGCACTTGTGACAATTTAGACGAAACATTTAATCTCATATAGTCGTGTACCACATTTCTTTACTTCTATAATATTTAAAATATCGATGTATGAAATATATATACATATATCAAAAAGTGAATATGTAAATACGAGCCACAAGAAATACAAATTAATCATACAAGAAGTACTGTTTGTTTCCAGACAGACTAGCTTAATCAACCAAATTAGTTATGTTTTAGATGTTTCCTGATATTAATTATAGCAAGCACTGTATTTGATACCATAAATTATTTATTGATTCACTTCTTAATTAACCTGAACAAAGGTTGAGTGGTGGTCACATTGAGGACCACATTTCTATTGTGGTCATATCAACTTGCCCTATTTTGTTAATTGTTATGGTCATAAATTCTTCATCTGAAATCATCTTTATTTGCACATTTCCTGCATAAACAATGCATACGCTAAAAGAGGTAAATATTTTAGTATTGAAATAAAACTGAGTTATTCTTAAGGTAAATTCCAAATTTACCAACTTTTATATAAATAAAATTGATCCTCAATGAAAGTATGGTTAAAAAACACTTTTTTGCAAAAACAGCATTTTATTTAAATATTTTTACAATAGTAATCAATTTACTGTACAAATACAAAAACCTAACCATATAAATATATAACACTATGTACAAAGGACTATAGTGCTTTAATGATCAAAACTGGCCCCATCCGTCCCTTATAAACATTGTTGCAAAATATCAACTTCATTTTGTACAATATTTTTTTATACATAATTATTCAACTAACCTTTCGTATTTATTATTTTTGGTAACATTTTCTTATAAAATGTAAAAACTAAATTAAAACAAATTTTCAAGGGCATAAAAAAACTGTTTTCCTACTTCACCACTACTTTTATGTATATTTTTTTCTAGTAGAATATAAAATTTTGAATTCACATAATGTACATCCCATTTACTGCTCTAACACTAAAGGTAGTATTTATTCTGAAATTAGTACAGATACTAAAGCAATATCTGTTTACATGTTACTAGTAAATGGTTTTTAAGTTATATTGAACTTATATTTCGATTGGAGCTAAATAAGAAGGCTGCTATTAATAATTTTGCACCAACTGAAGTCAGTTTAACTTATTTTAAAACTTGTTCTTTTATACTTTAAAACAATCTATACTTTATACAATGTATATGTGGAAGTGAACTTGTATAATGATGGATAGTTTTCAATATTGCTATCAAAGAAATGTTAGAAAACTTTGTTGGCTATGACGTCAGTGTGATTTTTTTCCGTGGCACCACAATACGGCATCATTAATTACTTCATTTACCAATCTTTTTACGGTTTTTTGGCTTTTACAAAGAATAAACACTCTGGGTGGGTGTTAGTTTGACTGATTTTTGCCCTCAAAAATAATAAGATAGCTGATTTCAGCGTCTGATACTTTACGCTATCTTGGTCGTGAGGTCGAGGGGGAGTGCTCTCCGGAGGATGGAGGCGTTGACCAGAGGGACTGGGAGAGTCGGGGGCGAAGGCGGTGGGCTGGAGGCCTGAGGTGGGGGCCGAGGAGGCGCTAAAGCGCAGGTTTTCATTGACAAGTCAATAGGCAAGTCGAGAGGTGGAGTGAGACTGGGAGGCCGTGGAGGCAGTTCCCAGCGAGGGTAACTGTCTTCGTAGTGGAGACCTGGAGGTGGCAAGAAAGGAAACACTGGCCGGCCCCACGCCACTCCCCAGTCAACTTCCTTCTTCACATCAGTTTCGGCCTCCTGTTGTTGTTGTTCTTGAAGAAGGCAGTGGATCTTGAACCAGTTACTCCGTCGCCCATACCTCGAGCCACTTTTTGACATTCCAACCATCAGGCACTTGCGAAGGCGACATGCTTTGCACGAAGTCCGGTTCTTCTTGTTGATCACGCACTCTCCATTGTTTTTACACTCAGATATTGATGTCAGATTGTTGTATGATCTGCCAAAGAAGCTCTGAAACAAATCATCGATATTAAAATCCATTCAAGAAAGAAAAAAAAGAGACCAAGATAGTTTACTAATCACAGAATACTCTTACTATGACATAAAGTAATGAGTTGAAATTTCTTCTTATTAAGACATATATGGTTTTAAGTTTATATTTATAACAATATAAATAATGTATCGACCAGCTGATAGAACAGAAGTAAATATTAATCGGTTTCGGTTAGTATACTAGATTCAAATCAAACTCTTGATTTGAAACTTGATTTTACTCTTGATTTGAAACTTATTTTCAAGGTTTGATTTGAACCTAGAATACTAATCAAAACCCGATTAATATATACTTATATATATATATATATATATAGTGATATTTTTTCACTTGCTCTCTGACGACCTCATAGACAAAAGGCCTTAGAGCTATTACCTACTTACCCTTTGTGGTGAGTGACTTGAATATGTG
The DNA here is from genome assembly GCA_026182355.1 of Hermatobates lingyangjiaoensis. Lineage (NCBI taxonomy): Eukaryota > Metazoa > Arthropoda > Insecta > Hemiptera > Hermatobatidae > Hermatobates > Hermatobates lingyangjiaoensis. The sequence goes on along the minus strand of JAPFBL010001935.1, from coordinate 1,112,471 downwards.
TATATATTATATGAGAATATAATCAGGGTAGAAACCACATGCTATGATCGTGATTTATTCATAAAAGACTTCAATAATGTAGAAATATTCGTTATTGTGGTACTAGGTACCTGGAGTATCGTGCATAGAATACGCACATGTACACTATGATACAGCCAAAATGCCCAAGAAGATAAAAAATAACTAAGCTATATGTAAATAAAAAACATGAAAATTAATTAAATATCTGATAAAACCAAGAAAAATTAAAGATAAATAATTACTTCAGGATATTTTTTATTAGTATATTCTCTTTTTTTCCATATTTATCTTCTCATTAATTCATATTGCGAATATTATTATTCTTTTATTTGTTTCCTCATACTGCTATATTTTTACGTCATTTTTTTCTTGGCTTTGTCTGATATTTTTTATTTATTCTTATTTTGTATTTATTATATACTTAATTAGTATTATATTTTCCTTCTTCTTCTGTTATATATGTAATTCAAAGAATGGAACAGTCCGTTAGGTAACATATCAAACGATTACAATATATGTTGTATATCTTGTAAACTCATCAAAATAACTCACTTCAGTATTTCGACCTCATCATCATCAGGAGAAGGGGAAGAGCAAATAGCAACGGGCTATTTCTTTTTCTCCTTCTCCTGATGACGACGAAGTTGAAATAATGAAGTGAGTTGTGTTGTTTCTACGTGTTCTTTTCTTGAAATCGTTTGATATATGAATAGAAACGTCAAAATCAACAATTGCGATTCTGCAATCAAATATTTTACCACAAAGTTTATAGAAAAAACGAATATGTTTATCTTATGTCCTAGATTATTCATTGTCTTTTTTGAAAAGTTCCGTAAGCATTTTACCTTGCAACCTTCACATGTAAAGGCTCCGAAGTGAAACCCAGCCGCAGGCTCTCCACATACTTTGCACTGCTGGTTCATCTGTGAACATCATTTACAGACTTTAGTATTGAAAATAGGAAAAATTTAATTTAAAATTAGCAATGAATTAAGATATCAAATATTCATCCTTTTGAATCACATTGGCATGTTTTTTCTTAATTTGGTGATGTATATTTATATATCAAACAATTTTCAATAATTATACTATAATGATACATCATAAACTGTGTGAAGGAATTTTCCTGATTTCTTTAAAAATATAATTCTTTTTAAGTAAAAGTAGATATAAATATATTTTGAATGTATTTATGTAATAGAAAATATTTTAAAAAGAAATAAAGTACTGACAGTAAGTTTATCATAACATTTGAAAAGTTTGTCAAATGAGGAATTGCTGAGCAATTTCCAAGCTGTCGGAAATTTGAAATGATTTTTATAGCCAAATTGTCATTTTGAAATGTTAAGCATTTTTGGGTTTTGAGGTAGTTAATGATGTAAACGAATTGTCTACTTTCTTTGTTTGTCTCAGATTGTCGTATAATTACACAGAATTAGCCCTTATTGATTAATTATTACCATTAATATTATAAAAGCAATATTTCTGTGATGTTAATCAAACTTTAAAATGTTTTTGATAATTAAAATTTGAACAATATTTTAAAATTGTAATACAACCTTACATTATGGAATTTTCAAGTTCTGCATGTTAATTACATTAGTTTTTTTTACCAAACAATTTAAAGCATTAACATATTAAACTACTATTAATACAATAGGAATAATGATAAAATAATTCGGTTAATTTGGGAAATTTCAATAGAAATGTATGATTAAAACTAGAAATGGAATCTGACCAGTTAACACGTGAAGTGGTCTGGACAGTGCTGCTATCCAGTGTCAGTAAATTGACTTAGTAGAACATTATTTACGTTCTTGTCTAAATAATTCGTAACGTAAACAAATGTCAACTTATTTTACAGAAACATTTAGTCAAGTAATATTTTAGGAGCAAGTTGTGATTGTAAAATGATTATGATTTATATGGGTGCAATTATTTTGGAATTCAGAATGTTTTTTACAATGTGCAGTTTACTTTTCTAGGTAATTGAATATATTTAAAAAACAAAAGAGTTATGTTTTCAGAAAACAATAGAACCCAAAATTAATTTTAGTTTTATTAAAGATAATAATTTTTAGTACAATTATTTACTTATAAATCTTATAATTATTATTTATAAATATTATATTTATTATTAACTTAACTTATTTATGTCTAATTAATGTTAATTTAGCCTATGAAAAAGATGCGAGAAATTATTCATTCCTGTTAACTGTTACAGTTATAATACAAACATTAAGTATGACCCTGTTGACTTTAATCACAGTCAAAATTTAACCGACAAAATTAACTGACAATGCACTAAAAAGTATTTTTATTTGCAAATAATGGATTTCCATTGAGGAAAAATGGATAATTTTACTGATTATCCATTATTTTGGATAATCTGTAACAAAAACTCTTCCCATTGATTTCCCTGTCAAGCTTTTAATGTCTTAAATTTTGTTGATTATTATTCAATGACCGCCAGTAGCGTTCATGGAAACTTTGGTCCAGTGTTTTAATAGAACATGGACCTTAAGCCTTTTGAATATTGTATTAAATTTGAATATTTTGAATATTGAATATTAAATCGAATAGCTCCATTTCATTTGAATAGTTGCGATAAAGTAACTGTTCCCGGGTTATTTTTGATACCTTTAGATGTGAGTCTGTTCTCATTTGACAGTTTCATCGGGTTGTAAACAGGTTTTTGATTATATTTACCAAGCATTTTTATTTTTTCTTCAAAAGAAAACAATTCAGTTAATAAAAATATACTGAGTAAAAAGAACTTCTCTTATTGGTTCATTTTAATTTGGAATTACTCTTTTAAACTTTAAACTTTTAAATTTATGTTTAATATCTTTTTTCTTAACAAATTCTACTTATTTTGTTTAAACCGAGTACTACAGATTTTGCTCATGTTTTTCCTCACTTCCTATAAAATTATACCCTTTTAGAAGAGTCAGTCAAAAAGATAGTCTTGAAAGAAATTTAAAATTCATGACTTTTTAATATTTTCCCTGATGAAACTGATTGACGAAAGCCCTAATGCTAAAATGAATGTGGTTTTTAGATATAGATACCATATTATTTCAACACCACAGAAAAATATTAAGCAATAATTGTTAAAAGTGATAATGTGATGAAATAAATATTCATATATTTAAACTAAATTCAAAAAAAGAAAAACAGACAAGAGGTTACAAAAACTTATTGCTATATTTCAACCACGTCGCATAAGATAGAAATTTAGTGAAGTATTGAGGTTCAGTTTCTGAAAATTTAATTTATTTAATTCATCAAACCATTTTATATAACTGATTGATTATCTGTATATAATTTTTTATTTGCTCAGGAAATTATATTGTAAACGTACTTTGGATAGAACATTGGAAAGAAAAAACAATACAATAAATTGTAAAGAATATTTAGTTTCTCAAAATTGAGATCAACATTGAATTCAAAATTATTGACTACAAAACTTACGCAAACAAATGAGAACGTAGGCCGCATTGGCTTGCCCCAGAAGGAACCAACATGGAATTAGAGTTTTGCGAATTCTTAACTGAGAAGGGTGGATTTGAAATTGATATCAGAACTATTATTCTTGATGCGTACGGGGCAGGTTTACAAAAGGAAGTACAGTATACATTGAAACCAATAATAAGATCCCTCTGGAATATTGACAGTGAAAGTACAGAAAATAAATATATTTAAGTATTATATAATATTAAAAAAAATTATTCAATTGGAACAAGAATTTCACGTCACTTATTCTTTTTTTAAAGTAAATACCGGTAAATAAGAAAAAACTTTTACAAATCTACTATCTATCTATGTTTCTAATTCAAAGAAGGTATTAAATGATCAGATTGAAATATATATTGTTTTTTTTTTTTTTTTTATTTAGGTTGATAAGTGCATCGTCTACTTGGACATTAGCACTGTCTCATTTTGTTCAGTTCTTTAGTTCCTCATATTTTATTATATAAATTTATTTCCTTCAGGAATGATGTCACTTCGTTGGAATATTTATTGTCAGGGGCTAGTGCTATTATTAACTTTGATGGTATGCCTGCAGACATCCTTTCTTGTTCTAATTGTGGACATTCTTCATATATATTGTTATTTCACGTGTTTATATGAAATATTTATATATATATAACAATAAAATAAGCAGTGACACATAAACAGAAACACAACAAAGACTCACTTTTCAATATTTCGACCGTAATGGCGGTCGTCCTCAGGAGAAGAAGTGAATTGACGGAGGGACGACAGTCAACTGTTGAATTGTTGTGTTACAGTGAGTTGACTGTCGTCCCTCCGTCAATTCACTTCTTCTCCTGAGGACGACCGCCATTACGGTCGAAATATTGAAAAGTGAGTCTTTGTTGTGTTTCTGTTTATGTGTCACTGCTTATTTTATTGTTATTTGTCCTGCCGGACCGTTTTTCGTTTATCATGGTATATATATATATATATATATATATATATATACTTTTTCGTTGGAAATAGGATCTGAAGCGGACAAATTTACTTGAATGTAGAAAAAAAACAGTGTGCTTGGTTTCCCTCTCTTATCTCTCCTGAAGACGGTTCAAACCGAAAATTAGAGACTGTAAATGTGCGCTTTTAATTTCTCTATGTTTCTTTTTCTACATTGAGCTAATAATATATAACTAATATAGAACTAATATATAATAATATATATACTATATAATATATTATTTACTATATAATTATATATATATACTATATAATAATATAAAACTAATAATATATGGGTTACTAGCCGTTGCGCCTACAACGTGCTTGGTCTCCCTTTCTCTTTTCTCCTGAAGACGGATTGCCCGAAAATTTGAGTTTATAAGTGTGTTTCTTTACTTTGTGTGCTACCTATATTCAATTTTGAACTAATAATATATATATATATACATATATATACTGGATAGAAAGAAATCCTTGAAATTAACCCATATACAGACATGTATAAGTGAATTTTCTTATAAAATATTCACTCTATTATATCAGTCAGACATCACATTGATTTTATTCATGTTTTGTTTATTTATTCATTTTTGTTATTTAATTATTTTTTATGAAAAAAATAAGAAAAAACTTTTAAAAATTTTCTATCTATCTCTATGTTTCTAATTCTTGAAAGATATTAAATGATCAGATTGAAATACTCATTAAACTGAGTATTAGCTGAGACCAAAGTCACGTTTAGTTAGTGAATTGATCTTACGTTGACAGGGCAAGTGACTGGATCAGAATTTAAAAGCCCTTGGTCAAAATGAAGGAGTAAAATTGAAAAGAGTTGCATTAGAGAAATGACTTAATACTTCAAGAAAGTCCGCATTCAGTTATGATATAACAGTGAATGATTTATACAGGTACAACCTGTTGGACCTTTTATTTTTCTAGCTGTAGATGCCGACATTCGGCCTCATTTCGATGGCATTTTGGCAGAATGACAACTGGATCATTGATCCAATAGGCATCAACTAAGAAATGGAAAATTTTTAAATCGTCACCATTGGAGAAAGGTCAGTGTAATTTTGAAAAGGTCGCCTTGAATTGGGAGACTTTATTAAGTTGTTCCCACCCTGAATGAAATAACTGTTACCACAGACTTTTAGGCGGCGGTAACCAGCTGGTCTAATCTCCATGGGACTTCCTTCACTTCCTCCTTTCAAAGCCATTTCTTCACTTAAAATCAATGGTGAATACGTTGTTTGAACAATAAGTAAGGGTTCTTAAAAAGATTCTAAAATAGTCATTGCTCTGTTGATGGTGGAAATTAAAGTAATCAACTACGAGATAAATATGTCATTCAAATATGAAACATTACTAGCGCTAACTCTCTTTTTAAGTTTAATTGCTGTTTGGAGGTGGTAAAACTGAATACTATAACAAAATGAAAAGACATCGTGAAACTCGTTTCAAAATCCGAATTTGAAAAGGTTTCTATGATGAGAGAATTTTCCATATCAGATCAAATTTTCCAAGCCATACTTTTTAAAAAAAAAAATAGATAACTGTTAACTCTTTTTTAAGCTACCGCATTATTCGAGCTTTTTATTCAGTTAAGTCTTTACTACCAATTGTCAAACAAGATATCCAATGACATGCAAAGATTCCTGTTTCTTAAGATAATGTTTATTACCCAAACAATTAGAATTATTATTGTATGATTTGGGATTAAAGTATGTAATAAGCTATTCTTAACAAACTTCTGCGTACCTTCCATTACACTCGGTTGTATTTGTTCTATTAACTATCAACAAATATATGTAAACATAATGTATATTTATTATTAGAAAACAAGTTGTTTAATTTTTACGAATTACTACTAAAGTTACAGTTGCCATATGCTATGCCAGGGGTCTCCAAAGTTTTCCAGCGGAGGGCCACATTGCTGAATTTTTAAAGCTTCGCGGGCCAAGGTTCTAAATTATTTATTTTACCAAAATACATGCAATGTAAATAAACAGTGAATTAATAATTAAAAAATGTTATTTATTCAGTACATAATTACAATGCATATAATATCAGCAACAATTAACATATTTTTTAACTTCGATCAATTGGGGAAATATGAAATTGTTTCATTTCTGACAAAATTTTGTCCAACTGAGGTTCAAAACGAGTGGTTTCAATAACAAGCAAAGCATTCAAATGTTCATCAGACAACTGTGATCTGTAGCAGAATTTTTGTATTTCATCTTTGAAAAAGTCTACTCACACAAATATGTAGTGCCAAAAACTGAAATGAATTCACAGGCAAACTTCCTTAAATAAACAAATTGGTCAGATGGAAGGCATTTGTGGAATTCCGTTAAATTTCCTTCTTTATATTTGTCCTTCAGGATGTCATTGGATTGCAAATCTATAACTTCCATTTGTAACTCAGACGGTAAGTCTCCAATTGAAGGAGAGCTCGGCGGGCCGGATCCGGCCCGCGGGCCGTACTTTGGAGACCCCTGTGCTATGCCATTAGAACTGAAATAAGTACGTTGAGCGAACGGAGGTTTAGAAAAGAAATCTTCTTTCAGATTACTGAAACAATGGAAAATGTATGAACGAACTACTGTCGAGGTGCTTATTTTTTCCTGAATCTTTTATGTTGTAAATAATATCATAACTTACAAGGTAATTGCAGTGACTAAATTGAAGTAATGTTAAACTTCCTGAACAATACATTCAAGATCATGTTTATACATGAGAGTTTACATTAAAAAATGAACTATTAATTAATAAAGATCTAAATAAAAAGAAAGTATTATAGCATTCCAAAACTACATAAGTAATCTAGCAGTTTAAATACAAGAGATATTTTGTTATAAAAGAAAGTGTTGGAAGGGAAGAAGATCCTAGGAAGCAATAAAGCAGACTTTAAGTCCAGTTTGTAGGGACACAAGTTATAAAACTTTATGGAGAGAAAGAGAGAGAGTTAAAGGTCAGGTGGCACACATGATAAGACGTCTCCCCACATTCTGACGCCTGCCTCATGCAGTTTCACACAAATACCAATAGGAACAGCCAAGCACTGCTGCATCTTCTAGAGGTCGCATTGTTATTATCACATATTTGATGATACTTCAGTGGGGTTAAACAAACTTAAATATACCTAAAAAAACATGTAAATTATCATTTTTCTTAAAAGTGGAAAAAACAATCTACAAGTTTTAATCATTTTTTTCACTTTTCAGAACAGCAGGTTTAAGAGAAAACATCCAGTATTTGAATATTTTATAAGTTTAAAATACAGTTTATTTTATTCACTTTTTATTTGAAACTGAAAACCAGTACAAAATTGGCCAATTTTACTTGCTCTAAATTCTTTTTGTTCATTGTGAACAGTAAAATTTTTAATGAGATTATTTTATTTGTTTAGTTACAATAAATTTAACGTATTATAATTTTGATTTTTGGTTTATAACGCATAATACGAGTACCGTCTGCTAGATATCCTCAGTCTAAGAGGATAGGATAAAAGCTAACTTTACTATCCTATTAATACCAACTAGAGAATATTGAATACAGATTGAAGTATTGAGGTCAAGAAAATAATATTGAATATTTAGTTATTATTAAACAATATCATTAATATTAATGTTAGTATTGATGATAATTTTGATTTTTCGTTTATAACGCATGATACGAGTACCGTCTGCTAGATATCCTTAGTCTAAGAGGATAGGATAAAAGCTAACTTTACTATCCTATTAATACCAACTAGAGAATATTGAATACAGATTGAAGTATTGAGGTCAATAAGATAATATTGAATATTTAGTTATTATTAAACAATATCATTAATATTAATGTTAGTATTGATGAAGGTAAATATCTATAGAGATGAAAGTGGCATGATCATTTGTGTTATCAATACAAGTTCGCAATTCCATTTCCAACATTATCAATGTTAACTTTCATCTGCATAGCTGTATTTTAAACTTATAAAATATTCAAATACTGGATGCTTTCTCTTAAACCTGCTGTCCCACTCCATTGTCTCTGCAATCATGAGCAGCCTCACCGCTTTTCTCTTCCCTCTTCCTCCCACCTAATCAATACCCGCCTCCTTCCTATTAGCCATCCTCTCCCTGATAACCCCGCTATCATGTAAACTTCTGTCACGCTTGGAAGCATAGAGAAAAGCTTTTTCGTGTGTCATCCTTGCTTTCACTTGAGAATCGTGAAAGCACTTAGAATATCAAGTTACCAATGTTCATTGATATTTGCAGCTTCTACTTAGCTTTACTGATTTCTGTTTATTTTAACTAGCTAATATTCCATACTAAATGATTTTTTTAAAAAACTTTATTTTAAATACTTTTTAATGTGTCCCTTCTCTAATTACTACAATTGATTTCCATATCCCCCCTTCCTTATACAGGGGTCATATCCTAAAAAATGGTCACCTTTATAATACATTATATTATTTATTGTATCTTTATTAATAATACACAAAGGCGTTAACTCATTCAAGTCAAGTAATAGCATACGTAAAAGAGTAGGTAGTTCTTATAACTGTACCATAATCCTTAAAAAAAAACTTGAATTTCTTCATTAATAGTATTTCCATGATACAATCACAATATGATTGTATCTTAAATAAAATATAACATTTCTGATATTTTTTCTTTTATATATAAACGTGATTTCACAACTATACATAAAAAATATACATGCATATAAGAAACAGGTGGATTCTGTATAAATTATTTACTGTTATATCATTACTGAATTCCTGCTTTCTTGAAGTATTAAGTAATTTTTTTGATAAAACTCTTTTCAAGTTTACTTTTTATTTTGACCGATGGCTTTCAAATTGTCATCCAGTCATTTGCTCTGCCAAAGTAAGATCATGAACTTTGGTATCAGCTAACGCTCCTTGTAATTTCGATCTAGTGATTCCATGTTTCTATGATTTCAAAATATTCTCTTTATAGGAAAAGATAGTGTTGTTGGTAGGAGAATTGTTTAATAGTTTTCTTATTTTTTTTTGATAAATAATAAAATAAAATGAATAAAGTCATTATGGTTATCTGACTGATATAATAGAGTGACTATTGTATCTGGAAATTACAGAAACACGTCTGTAATGGAGTTGATTTCAATGACTTTTTTCTAACCAGTTAGAGAGGTTGTTTATTCAACAGAAAGTGTACACTCTAATTATAGAATAAAATCAAAAATCGAAGAAAGAGATGATAAATTATTCTGAGGCATCAGTACATTTAGTGTAATGAGTAACATTTCTGCTAATATAAAGGATAATTTACAGCATAGTAAAGTGAACTAACTCTGTCCGCACACTTTTAATTCTAGTAGATTTGTTTAATATTTTTTTATAAACAATAAAATAAAAAAGAATTAAAATCAATATGGATTATCTGACTGATATAATAGAGTGACTATTGTTTTAGCCACAAAATTAGAAACAGACAATTTATAATTGTCTAATTGGTCTGATTAGTTCAGACGGGGAAGATTTAAACATATAAATGGTCTAATCTGATCAATCATCGAGTTATTAATCAACAGTAATTTCTGTGAGAATGGCGAATAAAGGTTGTATACTGTAACCGTAACAACTGTAAGTGTACACTATCACTGTATCCATACGGTAATGGCTTTTAAAGGATTGCCGTGCACTCAATTCATGATTGTCTATCACAAGATGATAGACTCATCTTGTATTTCACCGAATAAATTGTATTTTGCCAAAATATTATATTTGATATTTATTTAATTTTTCAAATTCAATAATTCTTTATCTATTTCAATCAAAAGTCATAATAATTTAATAAAATACCTTCAGGTCGTAATTGAATCAGGTAGAGCATAATGTGTAAAACAATCCGTGGGACAGATTCAAGGCCTGAGATAATCTTGAAGACAAAAGCCAGGTTTGTAAAGAAAAAAATATACATTCTTACTTTACGATAAGTAAAGTATACGGATCGTTAAAAAATTCGATCTCGAGATTTTGACGGAATTACATGTTTTGAAGTCCCAGAAATCAGAAAAATTATGAAGTTTTTCTGATGAGGTCTGTATGTGTGTGGGTCCAGAATCTTTGATGGATCAAATTTATATTTTACACAAAAATAGACCTACAAGTGCAGTTGAGCCCTCATGCTTAGGAGCAATTATGCATGATGTCAAAAAACCTGTTTGTATACTACATTTTTTTTCTCCTAAACTACTAAGTCTAGAGTCTTGAAATTTTGCCATTATCTTTGAAGCTACAATAGAAATAAACAAAAAATAAGTTCAGATTTTTAAAACCGCAGGAAATATTTTTATTTAATAAAATGAAAAAAATTTTACTTAAAATTCAATCTGAAAGCTAGTGAGAGCGATACAAGCCATACCGTTTGACGGATCAAAATTAAACTATACCATAAAATAGACCATTCTGTGGATATGAGTTGAGATAACTTTTGTAAGTTTTCAAAATTACATTCACCAAAGATTTTTAGACGCTAAATGGCTCATTAAAAAGCCATACAATTTTTCCAAAAATTAAGCAAAAAATTAACAATTTATAAAAAAAATTAATAAAATTTCAATTACTACAAAGAGCAATAAAGCTATAAAAACTGAATATTGATCCTGGATTAATGGTTTACCTACTATCCTTTTATTTGTTTACATATATTTACATTGCTTACATTGACTTAGACATTTTTGAGTGAATCCACTAAAATAAGACTGACGTTTAGTTGTTTAATAAGTAATTTTAAATAAGAACTTACTATGAGATCATTAGTTGTGCAATCCGTAATTGTGTGGTATTTACTCATTCTGAGGTAAAATGGATGAACAAACAAAAGTCTCCACACAAATGAAGTTTTATTCAAAAGCAACAATGCGTTTCGAACACTTTGTGTTCATCATCAGGAAGACACCAGCCCGTCAGCATCACATCGTTGGTGTCTTCCTGATGATGAACACAAAGTTTAGTGAACAAGGTTCTTTTTCAGGTATAAGAATATATATAGAAATGTTATGGATGACAAGAGTTAAAGAGATTACAATAATATCAACAGAAAAAGGGAATGTTCCATGATTAACCGACATACATAGGCTTTTGCATCAATTTGTTACCTTTGATATGTCTGGCTTCATATTTTACTTTGGAAACCAAACATAAATCAATTCAGTGGGTTGCTTTTTGTGAAAACTCATCAAAGTAGAGTGAACAATCGGAAAACTCATGCTGACCATTTTTGTAAGACAGACGCTTTTTTCTTAAAAGAATAATTCTGGAAAAAGGAAAAAACAATCACAAGGAAAAGACACTCATCGACGGAAAATTCTCTGTCGTGTTTAACCAATCATGTAGATCAAAAGTACACTAATACATATATTTATATACATATATAATAAAAAGATTCCTATATATACATATATATGATCAAACCACAATATGAAATGGGGAAAAAAAGACTAAGATCTTTCAACCATGACAAGCGGTCTTCGTCAGAGTCAAAAACCAAACTGACGAAGATCTTGTTATGATTGAAAGATCTTAGTATTTTTTCCCACTTCATTTTGTTTTTTGATCATTGATTATTTCACGTGTTAATTGTAAAATTTTGATATATATATATTATTAAAAGTAGCAGCTGCTTTTGCTCTCACGATTTTTGAGCTGGTGGCCTCAATCGAAGAAAAATCGCCCGCAAGATCGATACAAGAAGATTTGCTGCCGATTTACACCAATATATATATATATATATATAATAATAAATTCAAAACGAAGGAAACACACAGAAAGACACAGACATAACTCACTTCGATATTTCGACCATCGTCGTCATCAGGACTCTTCAGGCTCAGGCTCTTCACACCTCCTGATGACGACGATGGTTGAAATATCGATGTGAGTTATGTCTGTGTCTTTCTGTGTGTTTCCTTTGTTTTGAATTATTTTATTTAAAAAAGTCCGCTGGACAGTTTCTTTTAATTGTATAAATGTGGGAATCAATCAATGATCAAAACACAAAATGAAATAAAAAAAAAGACATCTTTCAACCGTAACAAGCGGTCTTCGTCAGAGTCAAAACCCAACTGAAGTTGGATTGAAAGAACTTACTATTTTTTCCCCATTTTATATTGTGGTTTGATCATATATATATATTTGATGCAATTGTTGTAAGTAAATTATTTGGAAATGAACCGTGAAGTTATTCGGTAATGTGATTAGTGAGGCAAATGAAAAGAGAGTGGCAAGAAGGCTGAAGGAGATGCGAATAGGAACTGGGAAGAGAGGGAAAGTGAGTGGATGGTGGGGCAGTCTGAACGGGTGTTGTAGTGGACATCTTCGTGACCTTCAAGCTCGACTGGACAAGTGTACCGCGCTCGGCCACGCTCGGGCGCCCTCACTTGCGCCTTCTAAACCTCTGAGGAAAGCACCGCTTCATTCAAAAACCACGCAATTCGCCGCTAACCTTACCCTAGATACACCGCCCGGCACCCCCTCTGTCAAACCCGCTTCCTGTTAACGACCATCCACCAAGTTCTGCATACACCAACATCTCCTCATTTCAGTTACTCCCAAATAAATGTCATATCTGGTGAGACAAATTAATGTAAAAGCTGTATATATTTAATAACACTCAACCAATAAGCATTTATTTCTGACATTTTTGACATAATATAGAATAATCCTAAAGTAAATAGAATTTAAAACATCCAGTAATTATAATTACGAGAAAAACCACTTGCACTACATAGTTAGATCTAGCTACCACAATGAGTAGTGCATAATCCCTCACTAAGTTAAATCGATCAAAAGAACTTTCAAAACTACATGTTATGTTTGTTGATATATATATGGACACACTATAAAAGTTACTCTCAATTAACATGAAAATAACAATTAACTTATAAACGACAATATAAAAATTAAAAGGAAAAATATAATGGAAGTATGACCTTTGTACCAGTAACGATCCTCATCAGAGGCACGAAAATTGCCTTAGGTCCATAGATCTTACTTACTAAAATTTTAGGTATATTGTGGTTTACAAAGTTACTCTCTTTTTCTAACTAATCCTCTCACTCACACACACTTTTATATATACGAAAGTTTCTCAGTGTGCAAGGCGTTTTCAGACGCACAACTTCAATTCTTGATAAGGATACGGCGAAGTCAAAATACTGAAGTCAGTTTTGTTGATGTTTCTCCGCGGTTTTTCTCTTAATTGTTTGATCTATATATATCACCACCCTGCTTCCATGGTGACTCTTAGCCTCCTGGTGACGGGAATGGTTAAAATATTGAATTAAGTTATATCTGTGTCTATTTTTGTATTATTTTCGTTAATATATAATATATATATAATATTATATTTTTTATTTAATTTATATATATATATATATATCCAAATCCAAAATACAATAAGAAATGAGATAAAAGACTAAGATCTTTCAACTGTAATAAGCGGTCTTTGCCAACATGTAGAAACATATGGTGTGGGGATGAGAAGAGTGTGAGCCCAAGAGCGGTATTTGAAAGAGCTGATATATATATATATATATATATATATATAATATATATATATATATATATGTATATATATATATATGTATATATATATATATATATATATATATATATATATATATATATATATGATTCGATGCGATGTTGACCAATGGGAGTAGAGTTACAGGTCCAAGCGTAAGGTCCCAGTTGCCCGCTGCTCAGCAAAAAGCCTTTGCGTTCTGCCAATAGGTATAGAGGTTGCACAGTCCCTCTGTGTTAAATGATGTTTGGCAGAAAACATTAGCCTCACTTTACAGTGAACTCCTGTTCCCTTTCTATTTTTGATTTTTGTGGTGGTTGGGTGTTGTTGTTGTTTACTATTTTCTGTTACGGATATTGCTGGATATTTAAATGATACTCTCGGTTGTTTACTGCGAAAAGCCGCCTTCATCTTCATGCCAACAGGGGTAGAGGTTGCACAGTCCCTCTTGATTATTAAGAGATGTTGACACTGGAATCCAACTTCTTCTCGTAGAAACATCTTCAAGTTGTAGGTTTTGTGTATTGTTCTCTTCGGTTTCTTATGTTCATGTTTTTTCTTCAGTTGAATGTTATTGCTGCTATTGATGGGTGGCTGGTAGGTGATGAAAAGTTCTGCACTGTTGACCTGGTGGTGGTATTTGCGACATGTTTCAACCATTCTCTGGTTATCTTCAGGCAAGGAAATGGCCCAGACGTTGGTCCTTATATACAGTTTTCTATGGGTTGTCCGGGGAAAGGAATATGATTCGATGCGATGTTGACCAATGGGAGTAGAGTTACAGGTCCAAGCGTAAGGTCCCAGTTGCCCGCTGCTCAGCAAAAAGCCTTTGCGTTCTGCCAATAGGTATAGAGGTTGCACAGTCCCTCTGTGTTAAATGATGTTTGGCAGAAAACATTAGCCTCACTTTACAGTGAACTCCTGTTCCCTTTCTATTTTTGATTTTTGTGGTGGTTGGGTGTTGTTGTGTATATAAGGACCAACTGTATATAACGACCAACGTCTGGGCCATTTCCTTGCCTGAAGATAACCAGAGAATGGTTGAAACATGTCGCAAATACCACCACCAGGTCAACAGTGCAGAACTTTTCATCACCTACCAGCCACCCATCAATAGCAGCAATAACATTCAACTGAAGAAAAAACATGAACATAAGAAACCGAAGAGAACAATACACAAAACCTACAACTTGAAGATGTTTCTACGAGAAGAAGTTGGATTCCAGTGTCAACATCTCTTAATAATCAAGAGGGACTGTGCAACCTCTACCCCTGTTGGCATGAAGATGAAGGCGGCTTTTCGCAGTAAACAACCGAGAGTATCATTTAAATATCCAGCAATATCCGTAACAGAAAATAGTAAACAACAACAACACCCAACCACCACAAAAATCAAAAATAGAAAGGGAACAGGAGTTCACTGTAAAGTGAGGCTAATGTTTTCTGCCAAACATCATTTAACACAGAGGGACTGTGCAACCTCTATACCTATTGGCAGAACGCAAAGGCTTTTTGCTGAGCAGCGGGCAACTGGGACCTTACGCTTGGACCTGTAACTCTACTCCCATTGGTCAACATCGCATCGAATCATATTCCTTTCCCCGGACAACCCATAGAAAACTGTATATAAGGACCAACGTCTGGGCCATTTCCTTGCCTGAAGATAACCAGAGAATGGTTGAAACATGTCGCAAATACCACCACCAGGTCAACAGTGCAGAACTTTTCATCACCTACCAGCCACCCATCAATAGCAGCAATAACATTCAACTGAAGAAAAAACATGAACATAAGAAACCGAAGAGAACAATACACAAAACCTACAACTTGAAGATGTTTCTACGAGAAGAAGTTGGATTCCAGTGTCAACATCTCTTAATAATCAAGAGGGACTGTGCAACCTCTACCCCTGTTGGCATGAAGATGAAGGCGGCTTTTCGCAGTAAACAACCGAGAGTATCATTTAAATATCCAGCAATATCCGTAACAGAAAATAGTAAACAACAACAACACCCAACCACCACAAAAATCAAAAATAGAAAGGGAACAGGAGTTCACTGTAAAGTGAGGCTAATGTTTTCTGCCAAACATCATTTAACACAGAGGGACTGTGCAACCTCTATACCTATTGGCAGAACGCAAAGGCTTTTTGCTGAGCAGCGGGCAACTGGGACCTTACGCTTGGACCTGTAACTCTACTCCCATTGGTCAACATCGCATCGAATCATATTCCTTTCCCCGGACAACCCATAGAAAACTGTATATAAGGACCAACGTCTGGGCCATTTCCTTGCCTGAAGATAACCAGAGAATGGTTGAAACATGTCGCAAATACCACCACCAGGTCAACAGTGCAGAACTTTTCATCACCTACCAGCCACCCATCAATAGCAGCAATAACATTCAACTGAAGAAAAAACATGAACATAAGAAACCGAAGAGAACAATACACAAAACCTACAACTTGAAGATGTTTCTACGAGAAGAAGTTGGGATTCCAGTGTCAACATCTCTTAATAATCAAGAGGACTGTGCAACTCTACCCCTGTTGGCATGAAGATGAAGGCGGCTTTTCGCAGTAAACAACCGAGAGTATCATTTAAATATCCAGCAATATCCGTAACAGAAAATAGTAAACAACAACAACACCCAACCACCACAAAAATCAAAAATAGAAAGGGAACAGGAGTTCACTGTAAAGTGAGGCTAATGTTTTCTGCCAAACATCATTTAACACAGAGGGACTGTGCAACCTCTATACCTATTGGCAGAACGCAAAGGCTTTTTGCTGAGCAGCGGGCAACTGGGACCTTACGCTTGGACCTGTAACTCTACTCCATTGGTCAACATCGCATCGAATCATATTCCTTTCCCCGGACAACCCATAGAAAACTATATATATATATATATATATATATATATATGTATATATATATATTCACTTCAGTGTTGTGAAAACGATCCGAAATTGAGAGATTTTAGCAATAGTTCAAAGTTAGTAAATAATAAAAATAAAGTAAATCACTTATTCTGTCTCTAAATATCAAGAGGAGAGAAAGCAAACACAGTGACGACTGGAAACCAAGTGTACAGCCACACAACGCTTTTAAAGAACTAGTAAAAACAGAGTAGGCGAGAAATAAAGCAAAAAAGTTGAAGAATGAAGAAATAAAGTAAAGTAATGGAATTAAGAATGAGGAAGATCAAAACTGAATTGTAGTATTCGTTATCGGACGACAATCCAGTACTGGTGGGTGTCACAGGGCCACCCTGCGTGTTTGATTGCTCTTTTGCAAAGAGATCTAGGTAAACCAATAGATAAATGTTAAGTGTCAGTTAATTTATCAAATAATCTTTTGCAGATCCCTGTTCTAGCAGAAATATGAATTTAGTCCTGTTGGTTTTTGTCTGTTCCTCTTCCTGTATTTTCATACCAAGAGTATTTTCTTTTAAAAGCCTTAATAAATAAAGGCTTTTAGCGGGTAAAGTTTTGAATAACTTTAATTTTAATAATCATATATAATTTTTCGATGTAGATAGAAAGAAGTATGTAAGCAAATATTGATATAAATCATTTATGCATATAAAAACTGTAATAAGCTGCAATGTTGAAACAGTATTAAGCACAAGAGAGGCCTGCAGTGCGATTATACTGTCAATATGGCAATCCGCAGTTTGAATTCAAAATTGAATCTGAACAAAAAAACCACGGTGAAGTAATTATTGAATATTTGAATTCATAGTTCAGGGAAAGACTACACAATCCTCTTTTTCAGAATATCTGCAGTTCACATCGACTTTGCTATGATATCCACTTTCAGCAACAAGTACAGGAGAGGATTTCTTCATCCTGAAGATCAAATCTATCAAATCCGGTGGGTTTCGTCATCGATAAGACGAGCGTGTGCATATCCCATGTTATTAATCATTAGTTCAGCAGTCTTTAAAAAAAAGGCACTTAATTTTTCCACCTTATGGATTTCGTAGTTTTATTTATTGCAGCTATAATTATAATCCTCCAATTAATGAACAGCCTTAATATTTCATATATAAATAAATAATTACAATGCTATATACATGAATACATATAGTTTTCGTTCAGAGACATTAATTGTAATCTTATTTTCGTAACTATGTTAAATATTAATTATTTTTGAAGTAGACAAAACAATTTTAGTTCATGAAAAATAAAACTGAATAACACGAACACATCGGTTGTATTTTGTTGTGTTATTCTACATATGGTGGACAGCTGATTATTAAGAAGAACGTCTATAGAAAGAGATACTTTTCGGTTCAGAGCAAACTGCGAGTTGGAGGGATGGAGATATTTACTGTTGCACTCTTCTAGCACTGGTATGACCTATGTATAGACTATTCAATGGAATTTAGTAATAGTAGTAGTAGGTTTATTTTTCTTTGTTAGGTCCTGTCATATTAGTTGCAGTTTTGACTTCACAAGATTTATTCCATCGTTTTCCGGTAGATACCCATTATATATTCTTGAAGTACTTCCATACTCTGGATTCAAGAGGATAATCTGTATCCATATACTAATCAATTATGATAACATTACTATATTAAAAGATTGAGATAGTATCCTGAGCTACCCTAAGCAAAAGGTTTTGTTTTGCTCAATTGATAAAGTTCACAGAAAAGGTACATGGATGGACTAAGTACAAATGTATGGTACACAGAGAAGCTTATTTTAAACATTAAATATTAGAACGTGAGAAACCTCCAAACCAGTGCTAACAAATTGGTAATGGGACATCAAGAAAGTTGACAGTGTGTAATTGACGTTCATCAAAGTGAGGGCAAAGGGGTCTCTGAAGGAGACAATGAGTTGTGGAAACAATCGTGAGGTTTGTGAAACAGTGTTGACTCAGCCCGTGGCCCACATGGCTACCAACCTATGACGACCTTGGCAACCCTGCCACTTTCATAACCTGCTCATCAGGGGGAAGCCGCTATGAAAACACCACCTTCCTTGTGTACAATCGAGTTTCTCAATTATTAATAATCGCTATTTGGTCATTTCTTCCTTCAAAACGAAGGTCATTACTTTTTTAATGATATAATCACTAGAATCTCATGTCAGATAAACCGTCATATCGTTCTCTATCAATTTGTAATCCAAAACCACTACTAAAGTTTAATGGATTTAGGAGCACTGCACTAAATCCTAATATGACAGTGAGGGATAAATATTTCTCGTCATACTTGATGTAGGCATAGTTTAATTAACTGTGAGAAGTGAGATTTCGCTGTAAATTAACATCATATTCCACTCTGATCATATTCCAACACTAATGTCAAACAAGAATATTTAAAACGGCTTGCAAACTCAGACTTTAGCTATCAGTTTACCATGATGGCTTCAGGCCTCTTTAGTGACTTAAAGTTGATTTCTGTTTATTTCATTATAAAACCTTTGTACAGTACAAAAATGAAAAACTTCACGAGCAATGCATGAACCTATTAGTTATTTATGATAAACTTAAATCTTCATAATCAACTCCCTTAGAGATTCAGAGGTTATACTATCTAGTTTTATGTGGCATATGAAAATAACAGTTTATTATAAATGTGTTGTTTAGTAATGAAAGATTAACCATAAGTTTATGTTATATTTAGCGGGAAAAGTAATTGAAAGGATAGTTCATGCTCCACAAAAGCAATAAGATAGGATGTCTCTTTTTTAATATTTAAATATTACGAGAGGAAAATAGTTACAAAAATTCAATATCTTTGGTCTAAATATCTCCTGGACTTTTCAATGACCCATACTAATTTGGAAATTCAAAGTGAAAGTTATTCGAAGTTTCTATATGTCGACGGTTTATCATATGCAATTAAACAAATTTTCAAACACAATATATCTGAAGCAGCTTCGTATTCTATAGTGAAAAAATTAAAGTGTCATAATTTAATAAATAACAAAGATAAAATAAATGATAAAACAGTTTGGAGGTAAGTTTATTTGTACTATTAATTAGCTTACATGTAATGCATAAAATAGATAAAATACATGTAATTACAAAAATCAGGCAATTTTAATAGTATTTATTCGTGTGTATTTTTATTATTGCCAGTATGTGCGATGTATTTTTGTATTTAGTGAAGTTTCTTTAAATGTTAGTTTAATATTTTTTACGTTTAATGAATTTTCGTCAGTTGTTTTATGTAAAGCAAGTTAGCTTGAGCCACTTGATATGTTTACATGTCAAAGAGCAAAAAGAAAGTAACGTTTGTTTTAATTCATTGTATTTGCAGCTCTGGGAACTCCTTGAATTGCTATAAGGTTTCTACGGTTTACTTGTTCTATGGCTTTTATTTTTTAAAAATATAAAACAACACAACTGTTCCTTTACAACCCTTTTCTATAATTTATTGCAAAGAAGGATTTAAGTAAAATAAAATGTTTTCATTGAAAGATTGATTTAAACCATAAAAATGCAATTTATGAATAATTTTATTTCCTAGAGGATGTTGCACATATGAGGAAGGACGGTTAGTGACTGATGGAAAAACCTTTGTCATTTACTTGATGAAGTCGTAAAGTACGACTTCGTTGATTAGTACTTCATGTTTCATTATTTTGATACGTTTCCATGAAATATTCATAATTAGTATTTTTACAAAACAGTTATAACTTAATGAAAAGCGTAAAAAATCAAGGAGTCCTTTATAAGAGAAGAGGCAGTCTTGACCACGTGCCGTGACTCCAGACTTAAGAAGCAGTGTATGACAATGCTGACTTCTTAAGATAGTGCTCTCTGAATCATCCTCCTTCTGCAGGTCCTTCGGTTATTGTTTATATAGTTGTTTAATAAAAAACCCACATAAATATGCTGCAAAAATGTTAATCCAAACTTATTATCGAGACTTGTTTTGAAATTTCTATCTTGATACAACACTTCAATTTTGAAATGGAGTGTACAAAGAAATAATACTCAAACATTTGGGTCACATGAAAACAAATTCATACCCTTAATGGGGAAATCTAGAAGCTAAATAACGACATGACAAGCGACCTGCGTCTTCGTTGTTTCATAAGGTGTTGTTTGATTTTATGGGACTGACAATCATCTTATTACCTCAGGGAATTTAGTAAAAAAGTGATCCAGAAACACAACCTTTAGTGTACTATTTTCTATTAAAAATGTTAATAAAGGACACTAATGGCAAAATACCAAGCAACTGAAAACAACAAACTACATTTGTTAAAAAATCATTTTCATAAAATATATTTACAAATCGTCAATAGTTGGCTTACTAACCGAGATATATGTTCTCATTCGTTAATATGCATACAAATAATTCGGATATAATTGTCAGAAAGTCATCATTATGAAAAATTAATTGGTTTATTTTTAAATAAGTTTTAAACTGTCTTAAATAATGAGGGGAAAGCAATTTAACTGGAGAAACTAATAAAATCATGACATATCACTAGATATACATGTTGATTACAGATATAGTTTTTTGTATATGTGACGTAACATTCAGCTCCTAGGAAACATCTTTATTTTGTATTCATATTAGATAAATAGATGTTACATTCATTTGGTGTTTACATTTGTCATTACAGAGGAATAATTGAATTTGACTGTTTGGAATATAAGTGAAAGCGCGAGTGGAATGGCGTTATTAGAAGAAACATGATACTGAAGCATTGCAGAGATTTCAGCAATTGTTTATGAAGTAGTTGTATACATACATACTGCGAATATATGACTAGTGGAAGGGGTATCAATGGAAGTAGGAGCAAAAATTGAAAGAGATTAGCTGTTGAACTGCCGCGTTAGAATTTACTCACTCAAGGAGTTTGAATTGATTTTCTTAAAATTTCAGAATTTAAAGTTGAATTAGAGCACAGGC
The DNA here is from genome assembly GCA_026182355.1 of Hermatobates lingyangjiaoensis. NCBI lineage: Eukaryota > Metazoa > Arthropoda > Insecta > Hemiptera > Hermatobatidae > Hermatobates > Hermatobates lingyangjiaoensis. Next base: position 1,090,524 of record JAPFBL010001935.1, on the reverse strand, counting down.
TTACTTAGTAATGATTTTTCAACCAAACAGCCTTCTTTAGAACCATATTAATAAAAACCGCACTATTATAAAGCAGAGTATCGGCTCTATCTGATACCTTGACATAAGCATGGACGTGACTACCATAGGCTTCTCTAATGATGGCCCTACATGAGCCAGGCCATAAATACTCCTGTCTAAGCTGCGCCCCATTAGACACCATCGCGACGCTTTACCGCTTATTAGTCTTTGCCCACATGTTATTAAATTTAATCGATCAGGTTACCACTGAGATGATTTTATAGCAATTAGCACGACTTGTTGGATATTTATTCAGAAAGCAGTGCATTAACTAGGGCCAGTCGTGCCCACACAACCACACTCGACATAACAATTCATTTCTGCCTCCTTCCTAACAATCTGTTATTTCCTCTTTTTCACCATTTAGTACATTAATCCTCCCACTGACTGCCTTACAAATTGGTCTAAGTATAATTTATAAGACCTGCTGGCATCACGATCCTCTTTTTCTATGACACGTTATCTCGGCCAGTAACAAGTGGTTCACGAACCCTTTGCCGCCAGTCTATAACTCAGTTCCATGCATGAGCCGTTGTAACACACTCCTAAGGTCTTTCTTTAATCCCACCGCTCTCCATATCTCCCCCAACCCTCCCTCTCTTCTCCGTCCCAATTAGTTTCAACTTTCCTCAACTTAACACATCCTTTGCCTTGAGCTTCTTTCAATAGCTTCTCCCTTCAGGACATTTGTAAATATGCCTCGTTAATAGAGGCCTATTTCCTGCTTCAAACTTCTTAATGGGTGATAGTCGTATATCAATGAAATATTATTTACATTATGCACGGTATAAAACAAGGGTTTAATTGTTGATAAAATAAGGGTGTAATTGCGCCCATGTCAGTAATTGTTTGAAAGTGTTAACAATTATGAAACCGAAATGCTTTGTGCTTATAAGGACAGAGAACAGCAGTGAAACAAGAAATAAGGTGGAAATAGTGTCTGGGGGAGTTTTGCAATAAAATTTTGATCATAAATAACATATATTCTTTAATAGTACCTTTAGTATTACACTGGATCTAGATTATTAGAATTCAATTACTCATTACATTATTATTAACCTTTAATAAATAAATCACAATGTATTCATTATAAAGGATAGTTAAAATTTACATTGAATAACCGGATAAATTTTAAGGTGAAAGCCGTTTGATCAATTTTGCAGGTCGTTATAAATGGTTTTCAGTCGGGAAATCTGATTTTTATCAACGTATTCATTTCTCATCTTTGTTTAATTTTTAACTTACCCTATTCACAAAAGAGAGAGAAAAGTTTTACTATAGGCTAGTATGTTATTTAAATGGCTTCGAAACTGGATACTTAATCTAGTTATACTTATTAACACGTGCAACTCATTGACTATATTATCCTTTCCACTAGAACGGATTTCGTTAATGTCTACAATTTGATCATTTATTTATTTTTTTTTTAAAATAAAATCTATTACCATAGTATTCTTAATATCAAGTTCATACCCCACTCAACAGAAATATTCAAAAAAAAAAACATCACTTTAGTTTTCATTTTTATGATCAGAATTGTGTTTTTTAAATATTTGCCAGCCCATCTGATGTAGATATTTTCTCAATTTTAACATGTTCTAAAATAAGCCAAATTACTCATAAATTGTTTAGATTTGAATATATTAAATTAAAAAATAAAATACATTCCTTGGGGTTTTTAATACTCTAGACAATTATATGTCTGGTTTATCATTCTATTTGATTTTTAAATTTTATTTTATTAAAAAAAAAGTTGGAAAGTACTATTGCCTCAAAAAATATAATAATATAATTAACGTAATTTTTCCGTTTAAAGTTAATATATATTAATGAAACGAAAATATATTAATTTGAATTAATTTAAATGTAGTATTTGATATAATGTATTTTACATTTTATGAAATATCCAAATTGAGAAAAAGTATATCTGATAATCCATTTAATATTTAAGAACTGATTTGTATCTAAAATGAAAATATTACAAGGAAAAAAAAATAGGAATTTGAATTCTTCTGTAGCATTTCTGTATTTGCGACATAAATCTGATACTATTGTATCAGACACTTATAGTGTTATACTTATACTTTAAGACACTTATAGTGTTTATCATGATAGCATTGAGACTGAATTATAGTTACATATGTATTTTTAAAAAACAGAAACACGAATGAAAACTAAACAGACTCACTTTCAACATTTCAAACCTTTTAACGGACGTCCTGAGGAATGTAAGAAATACGGTGGCAGGGAGACTTAAGCCAAATGGGCAACTCAGACTATGAGTCTGAGGGTTAGTCATAAATGATCGAAACAAAGTCTTAGGAATAGCTGAAGAAGAAAAACTGAGAAAAATAACGAAAAAGTAAAAGACTTTTAATAATAAATATAACTTATTCTAAATTAAAAAAATAACTAAATTAGTATTATTTTAAATAATAATTAAGTTGAGTAACAAATGAATAGAAATAAATACAAACAATAATCTGAAAACTCAGAATAGAACATAACGGTTCAAATTGATGTAAATGAGCACCTAAGAGCCATATAAGGGTTTCTTCAAAGCTCTTAAAGTAAGTGATAAATATATTGAGTTTAGAGATCTTTTTACTCGTAAGTATAACAACTCTAAAACATTCGGTAAAACTTGGACTATGTGAAATGGCATAAATAGTAATCTGGTAGTGCGCAAACTCAACTAACAGAAAACCTATTATTATTCATATGTAGGCCTAACATAGTGGTTTCGTTACATATGTATATATATATATAAAAAAAGATTTCACATAAACACGTGAAATAACAATCAATGATCAAACCACAATAGTAAATGGGAAAACAAGACTAAGATCTTTCAGCCGTATCAAGCGGTCTTCGTCCAGAGTCAAAAACCAAACCTAATAAAGTCAAGAACCCAATACATATATATATGATAAAAAGATTTCACATAAACACGTGAAATAACAATCAATGATCAAACCACAATAAGAAATGGGAAAACAAGACTAAGATCTTTCAGCCATATCAAGCGGTCTTCGTCCAGAGTCAAAAAACAAACCTAATAAAGTCAAGAACCCAATACATACATATATATATATATATGATAAAAAGATTTCACATAAAAACGTGAAATAACAATCAATGATCAAACCACAATAAGAAATGGGAAAACAAGACTAAGATCTTTCAACCGTAACTTGAGGTCTTCGTCAGAGTCAGAAACCAAACCTAATGAAGTCAAGAACCCAATACATATATATATGATAAAAAGATTTCACATAAACACGTGAAATAACAATCAATGATCAAACCACAATAAGAAATGGGAAAACAAGACTAAGGTCTTTCAACCGTAACAAGCGGTCTTCGTCAGAGTCAAAAACCAACTGAGAAAGTTGGGTTTTGACTCTGACGAAGACCGCTTGTTACGGTTGAAAGATCTTAGTCTTGTTTTCCCATTTCTTATTGTGGTTTGATCATTGACATATATATATGATTTCAAATTAAACACGAGAAATAAAAATAAAAGTCTAGCACACATAAGAAATTTAAAAATACTATTAAAATATTTCAACGAAAACAACTGTTTTTCGTCAGTCTCACTCATACTGAATCTAGTCATATAGGACATGTGGGATTGGGAAGGGAGGGGGTCAAGGAAGGTGTTTTAAAGGGCGTAAAGAGCAAGCAAAGAGAACAAAAGGCTGGACACAGTAAGTCAGGCTCTCAACCTTTGTTTTACTCATGGATCCCTTTTCCTTTCTTTTTTTCTTGGTGGACCCCTTCATAGCTATTGGACATTGAAATAATTTTATATTTTTCACTAATACAAATATTTACTTTTAAGATTTTTATCATAAATAAATAGTCTATTGAAGTTTTATTCTTAAATGGAAACGAATTTAACTTTAATAGAGTATTCTACAATAATAATAATAATCATCATCATGATTATAGTGTTATAATTACAAAGTTATAATGTTTCTTCTATGATCACGCGACTTAAGCTCATGGAATGCAGATCTCCTGAGGAAGTTGAATTCACTGTGGCATTATTTACGTGCCATTGTTTTTTAAAGTTTTGACTAAAAAAGAAAAACAAAGGAAAGGCATGTTTATTCCACGAGCCGAGTTTCCTTACATCTGGTTCCAACGATGTTAGTGATGGTAGAATATCACCTCTTTTCACAATATCCAAGTGTGTTTGTGAGCAGTTGACGGTTGAGAAATGCGAAAAAATCCCAATTTAACGAGATAAGTTGTAGGAAAGACAATAATGTGTGTTATAGCTGTGCTTTATCCCAGAGCAAGGGTACTTAGCAGTACTTAGATCATTTGTTTTCCATATTTTGTACATTCGATCTTTGAATTTTGCATTTATTGTTTCATCATTTTGTAATTTGATGAGGGGGTCTTGTAAGATATACCTATTTCACCAACATTAACTTCGAAAGGAACTGAAAGCCAAGTAGGTATATCCATCCTGAGTATGTACCCAGGTAGATTTTCACCTTCACTTGTTATTGCCAGTGACGGACAAACAAGTGTATAAGTCAAAAGAAGTATAAAAGAAACGAAGAAAGAATAATTTATATAAATTTTCAATACAATGTAAATTACAGTCCTTACTTTTGCGTATAAATAGTGAGAAACGTAAGTGGTATAAATTGGACAGAAGCTAAAATGATCATGTCTGAAATATCAATCTTGTTAGGAAATACTATTGAGTCCTTTTTAGTGAAATTAATTATATTAAATTAAATCAAATGCTATAAACATTATTAATGGTTTATTCAAGTTAGATTCAGTACTAAAGAGACAAATAGGATTGTTAACAAGGGTTGACTGCAGCGGATGACTCTTACCTATTTCTTCATGAATTCCTTTGTTTCCCCTGATTTGCCTTGTCTAGTCTATTGTTCCCTTTCATGACTCTTTACGCTCTTTAAAACATCTCTGTTGCCTGCCTCCTTTCTTGAGGCAATACCACACCAGATGTCTTATATCAATTGTTTCATTACCACCGACACTCTGATGAAGAACAGTTGTTTGGATTTAAATAATTTAATCACACTTATAAATGTGACACTTATAAGGTGCTTGTTGTGAAAAATTTTATATATATATATATATATCAATGATCAAACCACAATAAGAAAATGGAAAAGCAAGACTAAGATCTTTCAACCGTATATATATATATATATATACACATAAAACTAAAGTTTATCAGAACGCGGTCAGTTCTTCAAGTTCAACAAATTAAACTATCATTGCTAACGTTTCGGTTTTTATTTAAAACCTTTTTCATAGGCAGAAGTATAAATTTTGAAACAGTAAACTATGTATTACATTACAAATTATTTTACAAAGAAAAATAGTCTGTGGATTTCAACAACTGCAGTTCGAATGAACACGTGACACTGAACTGTTCAATTTTAACAATATATATATATATATATATACAACTAAAAAATGATTGATCGGGATGCGGTCAGTTTCTTCCACTTTTTAATTCAAACTCTCATTGCCGACGTTTCGATTTTATTCAAAATCTTTTTCATAGGCCTACAAACAGAGGAAAACAAGAATTTTAATACGTACATTTTTAAAACACAAACAAAAGAAGTACACTATGAACATTAAATACAATCTTAAGTATTAGGATAACAATGACAGATAATAAAAAAGAGAAAAAGATGGAGTCTAACTATAAAAACAAAGTTTTTTTTTTTTTTACAATGTACTTACATAAGTAGGAGTATGGCAATTGAAGGAACTATTACATTTTCATTTCTGAACTAGTAATGACTCTTAAACTATTCAATGAAAACCGTTAATAACCGACTCTGTACAGCTGATAAGCAGGTACCTATTGAACAAAATTTCACTAAATCTGTTAGGTATTCAAAATACTAGAATAAACACTATTTAAATTCGCTATATCGTTTCTATGATTAATACAATTTTGATCTTTTTTAATGAATAGCATTTCAAGGGTTCTTCTTCTATGTTCGTCCTGTTCTTTACTCATAACGGTTGTTCCATCAAAGTCAAATGTATGTCCTTCATTTATTGAATGATATGCTAATGCTGTGGCATTAATCTTAAAAAAGATCAAAATTGTATTAATCATAGAAACGATATAGCGAATTTAAATAGTGTTTATTCTAGTATTTTGAATACCTAACAGATTTAGTGAAATTTTGTTCAATAGGTACCTGCTTATCAGCTGTACAGAGTCGGTTATTAACGGTTTTCATTGAATAGTTTAAGAGTCATTACTAGTTCAGAAATGAAAATGTAATAGTTCCTTCAATTGCCAATACTCCTACTTATGTAAGTACATTGTAAAAAAAAAAAAAAAACTTTGTTTTTATAGTTAGACTCCATCTTTTTCTCTTTTTTATTATCTGTCATTGTTATCCTAATACTTAAGATTGTATTTAATGTTCATAGTGTACTTCTTTTGTTTGTGTTTTAAAAATGTACGTATTAAAATTCTTGTTTTCCTCTGTTTGTAGGCCTATGAAAAAGATTTTGAATAAAATCGAAACGTCGGCAATGAGAGTTTGAATTAAAAAGTGGAAGAAACTGACCGCATCCCGATCAATCATTTTTTAGTTGTATATCTGTCACACGGTCGAGAAGTTATTAGTGTTTATATATATATATATATATATATATATATATATAAACAAAAAGTCACAACGAAAAATAAAAAAAAGAAAAATATACTCTGAACCCTTTCACAACGTTTCATTTTGTTTGATTTTATTTTTCCATGTGACTTTTTGTTTTATTAATTTCCACCACGTGTTTAATTGATTGTTTACATTTATATGCATATTATTGGAAGTGATAGTAATTTCTTCTTTTACGATCTTATTGAGTGATCCTAATTTCCTGGCTATTTTTCTTTCCGTTAGTGTTATACTGAGTAGCAGGCTCACCAAACATTTACAAATGCATATGTCGGGTAATCAACGTTTAAAACACAATAAGATATCAGAAAAAAAATTAAGATCTTTCAACCATAACAAACGGTCTTAGTCAAAGTCAAAACTGTATATTGATACTGATATTAGTATATTGATACTGATCAATATACTTTATATATATAAAGTATAAGCTTAAATCAAACGTCTTCGTTAAAATTGGCAGAGTGTTTGTTAGCATAGTGCATTTTCGCTATTTGCAAAAGATCTCTCGTGATTACTGTAATAATTTCTATTCTTGATTATTATTAATATTTATATTTTTACCTTTTAGTAGTTTATAATTTTAATTAAACAATATAAAAATTCTGGAATGATGTTTTCTAGGAAATCGAAATAACGGAAGGAGAATTTTTGAAATTTCTATGGAGAAAGGAAACCCTATATAACTATTAATGTCTAAGCAGTTTATTTAGCTTTACAAAAAGCACAACCTGACTGATTATGAACATTAAAGATAAATATTTGTTCTGTTAAATATTGTGATAAAAAAAACATTACTTACTCTGATCATCTAAAATGGCAAAGTGAAGTAAGTAGAAGAAAAAGTTTATGGCCAATGTGTCAAAAAGAAAGTTTAAAAGGGCTTTAGAAAATATTTATCCTATGTCAACTAAATATCATAAAAATAGTGACTCGGTTATTTAAAAAAATAAAGAGATTTGTGAAACCAAAGACATTACATAACTGTTCTAAAGCTTCATTAAATATCTGCATCACTACGATATCCAAAGGTCTTAAGAAATATTCTACATTGAATGGTAATGTACGGATGATTTTCAGAATTGGTCTGTCTGCTCGGCCAGACAGAAAATGTTAAGTGATTCGTATCAGTCCATGTTCTTCGCGTCCATACACTGTTTGACGCGAAAACTTCACCTGAAGATGAACCTCGTATTGAAGACCTTCAGTTATTACCTAGTTTTTAATTAATGCCAATTATAATTTATTGAGTTATTAATTAATTGAAATAGCTTTTGTTTGTGACTATTTATTTCAAAATGTTGAAGATATTGCAGGTAAAAGTAATTTTGTAAGCTTAACAGAACTCTGAAAAATTACAGTGCTAACATTTAACGGACTATTAGAATTATTAGTAATAATGTCCGACATACCTCGTAATGTTTCTGTGGAGGTCGATCGGTTTCGGGTCGTTAGAATTATTAGTAATAATTCTAAGGACCCGAAACAGGACGAGGTATGACAGACATTATTACTAATAATTCTAATATTACTAACCTCAGTGGAACTAACCCAATATTTAACGGACTGCTCTATTAACGCATCTGAAATTCTCAGAAGTATTTAATAGAAATGCATGAAAATTCCCTATATTCTTTTCGTGTGATGTATGCAGAGATAAATTTTGAAGATTTGATTCTGAAAAGATTCTATTTACACAATGTTGAATTAAAAAAAGAGCGCTAATCCCTAAATTAACGATACGCATAACATGGAAAAAAAATCCGGAAAGAGGGTAAGCTTATTTGAATCAATGTACAGTTTTATGTAGCAGTAGATTTAACTTCCTATACAAATTAGAAGAATAATCTTTTAAAGATGAATAATAGAGTGAACCTTCACTATGAATCTACAGTTAACGATCCTCTTAACTTTGAAAGGTTCCGTATGATAATTTCGTAAAATCATTAGGACATTTTTATAGCTATTCAACAAGCAGGAAGTGATTCCTAGGGTCTATAACTCAGCAAGAATAGCTTTTATTCGACATCATCAAGAACTCACATCCTGAGCCGTTCCTAGGAAGGTGCCCTTCCACACCCACAAATTATTATATATACAAAATTGTTATATTGTGCTGGTATTAGAAATAAAATAAACGGTTGCGGCAGCTGTTAATCTGACCTGCCGCGGACATGACAGAGTAGCCAGTGAACAGGTCATTTGTACCGTCACTACCGTTGTCCCGGCGCCTCCGCAAGCGCGGAACCCAGGGCTGTTGCCCCGGTACACCCTAGCTAAGGGACGGGCTTGCACACATCTTTCACTTTAATCGCTGTATCAAAGGGTTTGTAGAATGAAATGCACTGACGCACGCCCGAATCAGAGGTCCGGTGATGCAGCCCTAACTGTACTGAGAAAACCATCTCGTGTCTACATAAGTTACAATTACTATTATTTAGTTTGATTTATCTGCTATATTTATTGGACATATATTTACTTGATTATTACTATTATCGTTTCATTATAACTAATGGTCTCTAATTAGTTCCTTTTAACTAATTATTTGAATACCATTTCAGTTTTGTTTGCATGTTTCACTTTATTCGGGTTTGTTTATTTTATTCCTCCTTAATTTTACTCGTACAAGTGTTTCACAATCGTGGTGACGGCTGCTCTGTATCCCACTCTATAACGGTCTTTCAACCACTACTCTTCTTCACCATTCTATATTCTTTATTTCTTCTGAGGAAAGCTTCTTGTCGAAATTATTGAGTCGCTAGAGTGACTGCCTTCTTTCTGTTTCTGAATTTTTAGTTTTATTATATATAACTTGATGAAGATATACACAGTTGACAAGAATATAATCAATATTTATCATGATTAGATAGTTCGGCTTATTTAATAAAATGTTCAAACTTGATGTTTTTAGTTCTGTATAAATCCTCTTTATTAGGCAGAACTATAACATTTCAAAATGAAAACCAATGAATGTTACAGTTGACATAAGACAATCGACATTAGACTGGAATAAAGTTTTAAAATGAATTTGTTCAGGTAAAAATAATAAAAATATTTTTTAACAAATAATAATTGAAAAACCTCTAATGTAATAGTCGTTATTTATGTAAAGATTTCATATTTCATCCAACAAAGAATGGTTGAAATAACACCTAAACTACGAACTTGAAAGTTTTTTTTAACTTGCATAACTGACCAATTACTGATAAATTGTAATTAGATATACACATAATGTAAACTACGTTGATATTCTAAAGTTACATGGAAATTTGTGTTTTTAGTTCAAAATTGTGGTTATGAATTTCAAACTAGTAGGTAAGAAACCTTTTTTGGAGTATCGTACAGAACAAATTATGTATATAATGTCATTTGCCCATTCTGGGACCTTAATTCCATCTCCTCCTTCATGAAACCCATGAACTCCCACCAATGTCTCCACATAAGTAGTTCCTTATGTGTAGTAGGTGCTTACCTCACACCATGAAATCTATCCTTCAGTCTTATTCGTTACGTATACATCGAAGAAACTTCACAACGAAAAACTAAAATTTAAATTGATTGATTGATTGAAACAGACTGATTTCTTCCCTGAATTCAATAAAAATCGCCTTCGGTTGCTAAAGACTCCTTCAAACCCTCTTATTTTCCCATACATGCATAATACATTCACCAAATTACGCCGTATGCCTTTTTGAGGACCATCTTACTCTTCCAATGTTTATTATATAATTGCTGATGTTTTTACTAAGCAATCTAGGCAGCTTAACTGCTACATCTGATCAAGCCTGACTGCAATTTCGTTTTACCCGTTACTCACGTCTTACTATTGTTAGTTCTTACAAACTTTGTAACTGCATTTATCGTTTGAATTGTATCAGACTAATCTGACTCATACTATGTGGGTTTAACTGCTCCGTTACTTAGACTCCTTATGATGGTCCACAGGTCCATCTGTTCAACGCAGAGTTGGCCAACTGACTATTGCTGCTCACCACGCTAATCTCCATGTGATTCCTTTCAAGAGCTTTAGGATCCTAACTTCAAGACAGCTTACAGGTGATTTATACCCGAACCACTTTAACAGCTTCTTCTCACAAAGCTACGATTTCATTGTTCTGTTCTTTATTTGAGGACTTTTAAATTTGGATGATTTATTTTTTAAATTTTTGTTTTCTTTTTACAATTTTTGCAGGACTTAAAGGTCTTACTTGAAAAAATGTCTTTCTCACTGGTTATATTTCTTGAACACGCTTTACAGAGTGTCATAGAGCTTTGGCGTCAATTACACACCACAGTCTACCCATCGTCCAGAGTAACAACCACGGCTTCTTTTCAAATAATGCTGCGCTTTGCGTATTTGGCCACAGATTCTCCCTGACAGTAAGATTTACACTACGAACTTCCCGTACTAGAGGTACAAATTTTATAACTTAAAAAGATCAATCATTACTTCTACCATATTATAGGGCATATTTTCATTTTATTTTTTATTAATATGATTCATTTTCTTTAATTCTTCAATTCTATTTAATACCTAATACACCGTTCTTTCTTTTATATGGCGTTTTGCTTGTGTGATCTGTTATTTTTCCTCGTTTCTGCATTTGATTTTAATTATAATCTTCTTCCTTATCTTTAACAGAACATGTGTGTGACAAAACACTGTTAGTCACCAATAGTTGCTTTATTCTCAATTTCTTCGCTTTGCTGATGACATCTAAACTAAAAATAAGAGAACATGTATGATTTTGTTACTTGTAGTAACACAATTATCCTTTCAGTTTAATTATAAGATTCTGTTCTTCGCCATTGATTGTTTTATATAGAAACAATATCTATCTAGATATATGAGTGCTCCCAAAGGGGATTTACTCATGCACAAGAAAAACACAGAAAACTCCAACAAAAGCTCACTTTAATATTTCGACACCCCTTATACTTATGGGCTGAAAGACAAAGGAAGAGAAGAGAGTGCTTCAAGAGTGCTAGGTTACAGTCGGACTACCAAGCAAAAGAGGAAAAATGACAACAGGTGAAAAAGAAGGTAAGAAGGTAACAATATAAATAAAAGTATACAATGAAATTCTTATGATCTAAAAGTAAAAATAGCGCAAGATGATAATGAAAAAAATATTAAAACATTATTAATATAAATATCTTAAATAAACATAACGTTACAGATTCAGTACAGGAGTTGTGGCTTTTGGAAAAAAATTAAAGTCATTGAATTATTATTAGAGATGTGTTCACCAAATCATGCAGGATTTGATGGAAAACTGTCATTAAACTGAGGCAATAAGAAAGAGTGCAGGTGGAAATGGGTAGTTTGCCGCTCTGGCCGGCAGTAGAGTTCATTTTGTTATCACACTTCTGAGATGCCATCCTCACATTTAACAAATCACCTTCTCCTAATCAACAGGTCGTTTAGAGTCGAGATAGTGTCAGCCTTCCATCTTGGTTAAACAAAAACACATTATCCCCCTAAGCAGTCGACACGAACTAACAACACAGAAATTGTACTTTTAGTATTGCTGACACCTTTTAATAATTATATTTTTAAAATTTTTTTGAACTAATCCGATGAGACCTAAATCAGCGATTTTACTGCATATGCTGCATAGAAAGGAAAACGTTTATTTTTGTAAATAACATTTGTCAAGGAACAGATGGTTGAAAAGCTTTAGTTTCTCTTTAAATACATTACGTTCAAATCCCACGTGTCAAACTCAATAAAGATTACCTAATAAAAGTCTTTGAAAAGATTTTCAAATAAAAAAAAGAATCACATATTCACATATACTTGTCTAGTTGATTAACGGTAAAGGATTTCGTATGTTATTACTTTCGTACATTATTACAATGTATTTATCGCATAAGTGATTAAAATTATAATATTTTTATTATATACTACTTAATAAACAATCCAATTAATTTTTGTAATATCTGAAAACTCTCCCAATGAAATCTGATCGGTTATCACTCAGTAGTAAAACCTTAATTCTAATCTGTGTATTTAAGTCTCTGATATTCATAATTCTGATAGTACAGTGATTTATAAGAAACTGGAAGCTGGAAATAGTAGTTATACTTCCTTTGTACATTTAAAATAACTAGTTCTTTTGGTTTTAACATTTTCTATATCACAACCGAAGAAATTATGGATGATTGACCAGTTAAAAGGTTGAAACAAATCACTTATTACAACAAAGTAACTTCGAGAGATCATATTTGAGTTTAATAAGTAATCAATTCGTACATTTCATTTCAGAGCATTTATTGTGATTAAAAAATATTTTTAATAGAAATTTGAGCTAATATGCATCGAAGTGTGTTAAAATCAAATTAAAAACCAATTTATGAAAATTAATGAGTTTATAGTATATCAGAAATGATTCAAACGTGATTAATAAATCACAGAGATACACACAAAAGAAACAGATGATATTTCTATACATTGCATCATCAGGAAGGGGAAAAGAATCGCTTGCCAGCAAGCCAATACTTATAGACAGATTGTTAATATTGCACTTGCCTTGTCTTACTGGCTTGCCATCCGTGCGGCTCACTTCTTATTGATCGCAGAAATAGAAATATCATAGTGTTTTGGTATTGTAACTTTCCTATGTTTCTATAAGAATTTATGTATATATATTCACAATAGCCGCTCGGTTTTGACTCTGGCAAGAAGATTGTTATCTCATTTTAAAATGGTTTTGGCTTTTCGTTTGAATTTGGTATTTTGATAAACTGAGAAGTTTGCACATGCTTTGTACACAGACAAATCATCTTTTAACTTCTAGTCACTTGTCACAGATTTGGAAAGTGGTTACAATTCCTCATAATATATGTAATTAAGAATGTTTTGTGGATCATATATTTACAGGGTGGTAGTCATTTAAATTACTGAAACTTCAGTTTGTAGCATTATATAAGTAAAGTAAAGGTCTAAGGATATGTTTATTTTTTATATATTTTTGGAATGAATTGTATTCAGTGCAGTCGACTTAGTTGTACGAAAAGAAATAGTGCTATGAATAACAAATCTACAGTTTGTTTGATGAAAGTTAATAATATTGTGAAGTACCTTTATGGGAACGATGTTTCGATGTGAAGGAACCAGCGACACATGTAGCACATACCAACGTGGAGCCAGACACGAGACTGAATTGCCGCAGGTACAGCGAGCGCCAGGAACAGCATCCCCACCAAAGCGCTTCCTATTGGCTAGTCAGCTGTCCAGTGGGAGAGCCACCCTCCCTCTTCAGCCCAATCCTCTTCCTGCTCCACCCACCCCTAATAGAAAGTCGCATCCTTCAAGCATCCGCCAGATTCATCCCCTCCTAGATTACTTTCTTCTTTGTTTCTATGGGCTCTAAGTCGTACATGATTTGATCTTTCGTTCAAAGCTTTCGACTGTTGAACACAATACTTACACTCTATCTCCTGCCTCATTCATCATTCACATGATTCAGACTTTTTTTCATCTAACCTCAAATTCAATTTATTTATCAAATACAACTTTCTCTTTGCTGGATTATATCAATTATAATTAAATTTAATCAATTATATCTTACTGGAACTTTTCATTTTATATTACCACTTAATGAAACAGAAATGTTTCAAGATGTAATTGTAGATTGTGTAACTGAAAAAGAATTTTAACTTATTTTATCATACTTAATTATTTATGTTATATATTCATTTTACTTATTTTAGTGAATATATAAAATCGTTTGTGCAAGAGGTCTTTAGTTTGTGTAAATTTTTATTATGCACTTCTCAGATTTTCAGTTATGTTCAAATTGTAGTGGACCGACCTGACTTCAAATGGTCCTCAAAATTTGGCGAGCCCTTAAATGATAATCTTTTATTATTATTTCATTCTATTTGTTTTCATTTTAACTCTACCACCCTTTTACACTTTAATTTCGTTATACTTATTTGCATTACTTTGTTTTATTTTATTTAATATTTAATTTTTGATTTTTCATTTTTCATTTATAAGTGTTGTGGGTTTGTGTTCTTATACTTTCCAGTCCTATTCTACTCTTATTTTAGCTAGATTAATTTTTAATTTTCTATTAATAATTTTTCCTGCATCTATTTCCTTTTATCCCTTCCCTACTTACCTCTCCTCATAGTTATAACTTTAAAAATCTACCATTTTTTTGTCAGACGCGTCTGTAGCGGGCTGAACTCTTGGCTGTCACCGTCGTTCTGCCCACGCGTTGTCTTTCCTCTTGTCTTCCTACTGATTACGGTAAACCAAGACTTCCAGACTGTAAATCTGTCAATCTATTGTTTAGTATTTATTTCATATTTAATTTGATTCCCCTTAATTTAGTTCCATTCATCCTCACACCACCTGTGCACCCTACACTAAATTTACCGTTTAGATTTCACTTAATATGATATATTTTGGTTTTCACTAAGCTGAGTCTGCGTATGAAATGTCATAGAGCATCAGCTGGAAGACTGACATACATCCTGATCTCAACGTATTTGGTTTTAATGATGTTTTCATGCCAGTTCTCAACATGTTTTCAATATCTATTGATAATTATATGTATAGATATATAGAAATATTGATAAAAGTATCAACTGTGGAGTAGAAATAAAACTAAAGTTTATCGGGACTCGGTTAGTTCTTCGGAAGAACTGACCGAGTCCCGATAAACTTTAGTTTTGTATATATATATATATTTGTAAAAGTTGGAAGCAGTCCTTCATTTAAACATATATTGTTTATATATATATATATATATGAATGATGAAACCACAATAAGAAATGGGAAAACAAGACAAAGATCTTTCAACCGTAACAAGCGGTCTTCGTCAGAGTCAAAAACCCAACTGACTCAGTTGGGTTTTTGACTCTGACGAAGACCGCTTGTTACGGTTGAAAGATTTTAGTCTTGTTTTCCCATTTCTTATTGTGGTTTGATCATTGATTGTTATTTCACGTGTTTATGTGAAATCTTTATATATATATATATATATATATATATTGATAAAAGTATCGTCAAGTAGAAAAAAAATAAAAGTTTGTCAGGACTCTGTCACTGACCGATTCATGATGAGTTATTTTATCCATATGATATATATATATATATGTGTGTGTTAGTACTATTTCTTATTACTTTATTATTCAAGTAGAGTTTGAAAAAAAATTTATTCCAATATTTTGGCGGTGTACACGTATTGAGGTCCTCCGATTTTTTTTTGTGATTTGTTAAAGTATGTAAGAGGGTGAATATTTTATAAGTAGTTGGGCTGGGCTACCTACAGATAGCTCCACGCTGTTTATCATCAAATTTATATAAAAAAAAATTTTTTCTTATTGTGTCGATAATTCCGATAGTTTTTGGGAAATATTTCCTCATTGGAAATTTGCTTTATGTTTTAGACACAATTTTGTCTCATAATTTACAATTTCTAGAAAATTGTGATTGAGCTGTTAAATTATAAAATAAAGTGAACAATAAGAGGAAGTAATTTCAAATCTTTTATGACAGGAATGGCTAGTTTTGAATAAATCAAATATTTTGTCCTCTGATTGAATGTGAGGGCTGGTGAAAAGGATACTGCTTTAACCGTTAGACGGATAATAATGAAATTGAACACAAAACAGCTCCCTATAGCAAAATTAGTCTAATAACTGACATTAGAATACTAAAACTTTTGAATATAAATATTATAAGAAAAAATGCAGTAATTCCTGAGTGTTATAGAGGCAATATTGCTCTAAAAACGTGGTTTGTTCTATTTCTAATATATATTAGAAATATGTATGACATATAAAGTTATAAGTAAGCAGTATTGTCATGATATGACATTACTTGCACCAATATGTTTAAAAAATGAGTTTTAGTTAAATAGCGTTTAAATTTTCATTAACATTTTATTTAAAAATTAGACAATTAATTTTTTAATTTTTTTCTCCGTTTTATTCAACTAAACGGTATTTTTTTGGACTTACATCGTTAAGTCTACTACAAAGTTATACTTTACTTTTCTGAAGGAACACCGGAGGAGAATGTTAAACAAGTTGATGGAGTTTGCCTAAATCAGAAAATTGTGGTAGATGGAACATCGCTTTTATAGTCTAATAATAATCCTGGCCCATTGCAAATATTTGCAAACAATAAGTGTTCCTCTTTGAATACATAAATTAGTGATTTGTTTTTGATACCAAGTCTAGAAATATGATATTGGTATGAAATTTGTGATAAGTGATTAGATGGTTTGAAGTTTGGATAACCAAATGTGTGCTTGTATTGTAGCAATACTGTTACCGCTTTTATAACTGACTTTCTTTGTTTAGTTTATATTTAACATTCACATTTCTTTGTTTTTTCTTTTCACTACACTTACAAGCTTACGCTGATGGCCCGATCTTTCGGGTAATTTTCTTTCGATTGGGTGAAGTTGTTGTTTTCATTGTGGAGATAGTGTACTTCAACCAGACATAAGGAAAATTGTTGGAAATTTAGAGGCCTTATTTTTAAATATATTTTTGAGAGAAATATATATATATATATATATATAATATATATAGAAACACATAGAACACATTAACACAATTCAAAATATTTCGACAATTCATCGTCACCAGTGAAGAAACAGTAAACAGTTAGGAATTGCTTTTATTATTCAGTACTTACATTGCAGCCTTATTATTCAATACTTACATTGCAGCTGTAAACAGTTACTTTTCATTTTTGTCATTCAATCATTTATTGCTCTACAAAAAGGTTCACACCTTATCTACTCACTACATACCAAAAGATGCTCACTGAAAAAATAAATTTGGAGTACCACTACAGGTGTACTCAAGAAGATGTAAAGATCGATAGCATTGAATACTATAGTTCTGACACTTGCCCTGTCAAGAGAGTTTACAATGCATTTAAATATCTAATACATCGACTAATAAATTGTTTTGATCCTCTTAAGTTCGACCTCCTCTGTCATCTAATGGCTTATCATTGTCATTAAAAAATAAATAAAATTAAAAATTTGTAAATTACAATGGGATCACTACAGTTATATTTATTTGAAGGTAATTAAAAGAAAATATGAAGTTGAGCGCGTTCGCTGTTTGAAAGAGTCTGTACGGTTCTTCATCACCTAGAAAAATGATTTACAGGTGGCAGGTCTAAACTCAGCTTTCTGGACGCTTGTCCACTAATAACTTCTTTTTTAAGCTACCATTTTGTGCATGTCATTGCTAATAACAAACGCCTTTTAAATATTTATGTGTTTATTTGGAAACAAATTCTTCCGACCCGACGTTTATTGACGCTGATTGTTCTAGAGATATAAGTAGCAGTATTAAGGGAATTACTGTTAGGGGATCACTAGGAAACAGTTTCATTAGTTTGGTACACCAAAAATAATGGTTATCTTTTGACATTAAATATTTTAACCTAATATGTTAATCTTAAATTTCACTAAAAATCTTCTATGTCTATAAAAGGAAACTCTTATCAAACCTAAATTACTTTCATTTACCCTCTATTAAAATACAGAGAATAAATGAAAGAAATGGTAAATCAAAATCAGTATTCCATAATTCTAATCAGTACCAACTAGAGCAGTCTTTACTCCTGTCTCAAGAAAAAGAAGGTAGGTGTCAGAGACCTGTTTATAAAAATACTAAACTAGAACTGTTAGAGTTATGCAAAAATATTGGAGAATCTTTAGATAAAAAATATACTGGAAAATCCATATAATAGTTACACTGGCTGAGGCTACAAAAGCAATATGGTTCTGTGTGATATTCTTTGGTATATCAGGTCTTGATTCTAAATCTACATTTTTAGCTGTATAAAATAAATATTACTGCTGCGATAAAACAATGGCATCAAATGGGTTGTAAAATAGAAAAAGTACCCATTTAATTAGCTTTAAGGCTAGAAAAACAAGCATGCTTGGGGATAGCTTGTGCAATGACCACTTGATCGCCTACAGCTTGGAAAATATAAAAAAGACTGGCCCTCCTTACATATTTTATTCAAGAGAGAGACAGTTTGAAATATATTCAGACAAGTAAAGGATAGA
Source organism: Hermatobates lingyangjiaoensis (assembly GCA_026182355.1). Classification (NCBI taxonomy): domain Eukaryota; kingdom Metazoa; phylum Arthropoda; class Insecta; order Hemiptera; family Hermatobatidae; genus Hermatobates; species Hermatobates lingyangjiaoensis. The sequence continues at coordinate 1,071,703 of JAPFBL010001935.1, read as the reverse complement.
AATGCTCCAATTGGAGATAAACTGTCCAAAGTATTAATAGAATGAAATATTAATAGTTTGGCTTGATGTTTTTAGATACATTGCTTTCATAGAATCTTTACAGAGGGTGTCAAAGTGATCACAAATAAACACCTGATTTGGAAGATTGTAGATTTCAAAAAAGGCGCTCTCGTTTGTATACTATCAAGTAAAAAATTAATAATAATAAAATGAGTAAACATAAGTTAAGTCTCATGTTGTTACCTGGACACAAGGGAATACAATGTAATAAGGCAGTGGACCAGTTGAAAAGTTTGGGACCATACAAACGTTCAAACCATTCAAGTGGATAGGACAACCATGTCTAATTCAGTCTATGAAGCTCATCCTACTGAACTTATATTTATAAAGAAAATAATAAATCTTTAGAGGAATGATTTAAAAAAATATGTAACATATCTAACTGGACATATTTTTTTTAACTACGACTTATTATAGCTGCAGTTAACATCATACTAGGAATGTAGACTTTATGTGGAAAAGGGAACCTAAGAACATATTTAATGTTAATGAACTGCAATCGCAGAATTTAGAATGATGTCTAAACTAACAGAAGTGACAGATACTTTTCCAAGAATAATTATTTATTTCATTAATCTGATTTTCATTAATTATTTATTTGAACTTCAAATCTGATGTAGAATTTAGAAACTACAATGGGATCCATTATAGGGCTGATATTACTGGGAGAGGGAGGGGGGACGGGTCCGATGAGATTTAGGACCACTGTATAATACTATTAGGTAAGATTGTTCGAGATCATAGAATTGAGATTTGAAAGAAACTGGTAAAGTGAAGGTTAATACCATTAAAACAATTTCTTTAAGATTTGTTGTATAATTATAATGAAAAGGTAGTCAGATGGTTAGATGTGTTAGTCGAATGTTTGTTTGTTTTATGGCTAATGAAGTTGTAAAACGTTTGCGTGCATGACGGAAATGGGAAAGAGTAGTTAGTACTGGAAGTCGGGACAGGGTCGAGTGGCTGGAGTAATGAGTAGTTTAATAAAGGAGGAGCATTGGGCAAGTGTTCCCAGGAGGCGGCCAGCCTGCGGTGTCCCAACGCTGAGAGCTCCAGGGCTCAAGGATACGAACTTGGCACAGTTGTTTGGTCAGAGGTCTGACAAACTCTGCCACTTTGATTACAATTCAGTCCTCATCATCAGCTATTATAATAGCTTGAAGTATTAGTTTAATATTTTTAAATCACAATTAGCGTTTAGTAAAATAATTATAGAGTATCAGAACTACTTTAGAGAGAGTAAGATAAAGTGATCGAAATTTTGAAAATGTCAAAATAATAATATTTTAATGATGATACCATAAAGAAGCTACCAGTAATTCAGCCTAGATTCCTTCCTCGAATTAAATTTCTTATTCTATTACACTGAACAAACGTACGAGTATTATCGAAATGGGTTAAGTTTCACAATAGCTTAAATCTATTTTTCTATCGACTTTGAGAATCTGAGATTGTGTAGGTTATAGCCTAGCTAACAAGCAGGTCACTTTGTCCTTTTGATGACATTGAATCAAAATATAGTTGTGTCAGTTTATTGTATGAATTTGTTCTCTATACCCGGAGCATTGTGTATATCTGATTAAACTATATATTTAGCTCTAGAGAACAGTTCTCGATCATTTTGTTATAACGCCATCTTTAAGTGGAAAGTATATATATAATGAAACTATCAGTGAAGATAATTAGTCAAGCACAAAAAGACATAAAAAAATACCGACAAACACCTACTGTTATAACGGGATGTCTATAAAGTCCTTGTGAACTATAAAAAAAATTATAAAATTAAAGTATTTTTGAATGAATAAATCTGTAGAACATATCATTTAAAAAAAAAAAGATCTTTCCCTCTGTTTATTACATTTCTTTATTGCTTTCCACATCTCCAATTTTACTTTGCATTAGAAAGTGTCTCCCGGTATTTCAACATCTCTTCCTGATTGCTAGAATGTCAGAATATTGAAGTGAGTCTTTGTCGGTGTTTTCCTATTTGTATTTATTGTGCTTGATTACATTTACACACACAGAGATGCATACACACACACGCACACACACACACACACACACACACACACACACACACACACACACACACACACACTGCAGAGATAAAGGCATCTAAACTTTCTCCTTAAAATTGCTGCCAAGCTTAGCCGAATATGAATAGATTACATTGTCTTCAACATATTTACTGACGGGTCCAAGGGAAACTGCAATTTGGGATGAGCAATGTTGATTTCTGATGAGCGCAGTATCAAGATACTAAGCAGTACAAACAGGCCCCTAAGTGGCCCAACAATCAGCTAGAAATACTAGCGTTATGTATACAGCTATGTATATGTATATAGCGTACTATGTATATTGGAAGCTACAGCATTTGTATCCTTACGGACGGTCAGGTATCTCTGGACAGTCTAAATATTGCTGACAGTCATCTACCTCTATACTTTAAATACCGTTATACTATTTGGAGCATCAAATCTGGACCATCACTTCGCCTGGTTAAAATTCATTGTGGCTTACTAGGTAATAAAAGAGCTAACAGTTATTCAAACAATCCTCTGGATGCACAAAACTGACTACCAGCTACCACTGTGCTATAGTATCTGCCGCAGTTAAAATTAAGTTATTCAATTAAAGTATCATGGCGGAGAATGACAATCTGGTGATTATCATTCTGGATCATTCATCTCATTTCAAGAGCCGAAATTTTCAATTATTTATATTATTATTCTATTTTTCTTAAATGCACGTGGTAATGTAATATGTACTTTACTGTAAATAAGTGTATCAATAAAACACACATACCAACCCACCAACCCATACCAACACATACCAACAATTGCCATCGACACACCCACATTAACTCACACATATACAAACAAAGACAGAATATTCTACAATAAAGACGTGAAATATAAAACTGCGTCTAAAGTACATTCAGAATTAAGATTAAGACCTTCTGGTTAAAATAGCAATAGCACTAACATAGATACAAGAAGTTCAATTATGACTCAGACGAAGACCAATTTATTTTAGCCAAAAAAGTTAGTCCCTTTTTTGAATTTCCTTTCAAGTACATTCATGTACATACATGTCTAAAGTACATTCAGAATTAAGATTAAGACCTTCTGGTTAAAATAGCAATAGCACTAACATAGATACAAGAAGTTCAATTATGACTCTGACGAAGACCAATTTACTTTAGCCAAAAAAGTTAGTCCCTTTTTTGAATTTCATTTTGTGATTTAAATAATGCTATATATATAACATTTTAATAATATTACGGGATAAAAAATAGTTCAATGAAAAGAAAAGTATACAAAAAGTTAGTAGCCTAACACCACTGAAGTGGGGAGCACTTCTTCAAAGTCCGTGGGAATCGTTTAATACGGGAGAAGTTACTAGAAGGAACACAGTGACCCTTAATGCCTGAGAATTTTAGAAGCTCTTTATATAAAGACAACAAAAAACCCTCCCTAAATGGTCAGACATCGAATATGTTGTTAGTTAATTCCGAGTATGAGATGTATGACGGTGGACGTAACATACCTACATATATATACATTATTCTCTTAGTTGATAAGTGTTAACAAAAGTATTAAAATTTTATACTTTTTAAATATAACTGAACCGTGGGCTTTAGAAGTTTGATTTGAGCCAAATAAAATAACTGATTACTTGACTAAAAATAGGTAGAACAAAATATATTAGGAATGAATCAGTTAAAACGAAACTTCCAAACCGATGGTTTTACTTCAATTAATACATTCTTCGTATGCCATTCTTATAAATTTCTGATTAAACATTTCTTCTATTTCTTCAGCCAGAAGAAATATGAAAAATCATATTCCATAAACAATCATGAATCATCAAATTTTAGTCAAATCATTTATTTTTAAAGTAGAGATATTACAGAAGTTAAAATTTTGAATAAGAAAAATTATAAACTATTACATTTGGAAGTTTAAAATAACTATGTATTTAGACATAAAGATTAAGCTCAACAACTCTGATTGGAAATATTGCATATGCTGATACTTAACTAAATAGCATATGGTAAATATATGAAGCTTTTAGAGGACCTCATTGTAAAATGAAACACAATTATTTGATTATGAAACACTCTGAAAGACTTCAGCAGTTAATTATTCTGTTCAGTATTGTGGTAATTTATTGAATTCTAAAGTCAAATTGTTTTTAAAATTACTTATTTTCACATGTTCTTCAATTACTAATATATGAAGTCTTTTAGATGAAAGGTAGTGCTAGGGGAGGACATTCATAGAGTAATTAAAGGAAAGTGAGTAATAAGGGTAAATGAAGTGTTATTTGCGTAACTGTGACCATTTGCTAAATAAACTTACAAACATGTTTACCAAATGGTTCGGCAATTAAAAGGGAACATTAGCAGAAGGATAGTTTAGTCATTAGAGTAAATTAGCCTGCGTGGATTGGGGAGGTTTACTGTCGTTAGTAGACCACCCTGGCATGGTAACTGTTCAGGACTGACTGAGCTGTGGCTATAATTGTCACCGGGAAGGTGGGCTCTCGCTAATGATGACACCAGTAATTCATCCGACATTCACTCTTCATATGCTCTGAGATTTACTTTCTCAAAACACTTTGTGTCATTCACCTTATTGTTGGGGCTATCAATAATGGAAAGAATACAAGAAAGTCAGGGAACAATCTATTTTGAGCGAATAATATAAATAAGGCCGACTGACATTTGGACATTGATACACACATCCATACACATCTGCAGATACTCCTTCTATAACTATATGCAATACAAAAAAAGATTTTTTTAAAGTCATAGTTTATTAGCAGCAGTAGTGTATAAAATGTAGAAGTTACTATCATCACAACTTCGTTATTCTTCATACAATTATATTTCTTAGGGATAATATAAAAGTTTAAAATATTAAAAAATCAAGCAATATAATCTCCAAGTCAAGAAAAATTAATGAAGTAACGATTAATTACAACCTGTTTGTTTCCATAAATTCGTCTAAAAAATCGAAAAAATGAAGAAAATGTGATACGAGTTTGTAAAAACATTATCGCTATTATTATTTATTACTACTTCATAATAATTATCATATTATTAAATTGTCATAGTTATTATATTATTCTTAAATATTAATTGTAATGTTACCCTACAATTAATTAATTAATTTTACCCTACAATCTTAAATATTATCCTTATTATTAATGACACTACATTTATAAATATTGTAATTATTATAACCCTATTCTAACTGATAGAGATAGAATGAAATGAATGAATTAGTATGAAATAGCTTTAGTAATCTAGCAGTTATTATCACCTTTAGTTATAATTTAAAGTTGGTTCTGGCTAAAATAATTAGCTTAGGTTTTCAAAATTGTGCCCAAGAGGAAAGAGCTGGATGGAGGAGACTTAGTCTCCACATTGTGGCTGCCTCGGCTAAGCATACTACGGCCAATGGCCTCACTAATGATTCATTCATTTCATTCATACACACAGCACACATGCTTTGAAATGACTGGAGAAGCTAATCAAAACGCGTCAGCTGCGATATATTGGTCTGCTGTTTTAACAGCAAAAAATACATACTTCCCAAGCTTGAGCGAAATGAGAAGAAACTAATCGATCGAGAATACCTCATCAGCTATATTCATTTCCATGTTTAACCAAATACATTGAGCCTAAACGCTCCTAGGCTTTCCTTCATACCCATGTGGTGTGATAATCGCGCTCCGTCTGTCGTTTTCCCCAATATTTGCAGACATACTACAACTGATTGTATTTGTTTTATGGACAAGGACGTCTTATACTTGTTGAATAAGTGTAAGTATTCAAGATAAGAATACATTTCAACTATAACGAATATACGAAGTATAAGAATTTTATGACTGCTGAAACAAATAGATGAGACAATTTCCTGTAGCAATTACTCTTTTGGCAGGGACAATACTACGTTTTTCACAGCGTGCTACCAATTTAGTTTAATAATTGTTCAATACTTATCTAGATGTATGACACATAAGTTATTAGTTTATGAAATAAGTATAGGTATGGTAAAATATATTAATCCTTGTAATATTATATGTTATTATATGTTATTAATAGAAAATGTTATGAACTTTGAACTGAATCGTTGAAAAGATAATTTTTTTCTCTTAACATAGCTGATTTCTTCCTCATTTTTATAGCTGATTTCTATAAATTAATATGATCTAAACCAAAAAGATATTGGGTATTTGAAGGATTTATAAGTTTTAACGCCTCTGAATTAATTTTTGGTTATGCATACCTATATGTGATTGGGTGGGCGTCTATTTTTGTGCTACATTCGCAATGTGTGACAAATCTTAATGATGTTTGACAGACATACGAGTATAGCTCTTGGTGTGGTAAAGAAGTCTATTCTATTTGAGTAAAATGGAAAGCTCAACATTGATATACATTGAAAAAAAGGTATACATGAATAGACTTCAAAAAGTCATCTATAGGATGGTTAGTTTGTTCGTTTATTATGGTTTTCTGTACTGTTGTTTCAATATTTCTAAGACTTCTGTTATTGTCAGTCTTGATCCTTTTTACAATAAGTCCATCATGTTCTTAGTACTGTCAGGTTGACGTCCATGTGTTATTAAATGAACGACGAAGTTTTGTTATTATTAAATAACGAATGTGTTCTTTATATCATTGTCTTAAAGATCTTTTTCTTTGTCCTATATAGTATGCCCACACTCTTTGAATTATATCCTGTATGTTTCGTTTTGATTTGATTTAATTTTTGTTAACTTTGTAATTTGACTGTAACAAAAAGATCCATCAGCTCTGAGAAACAAACCAAAAATTATCACTAAAGGTGCTCTCCATGCATCAAGTAAAGTTATTTTTTACAGCATAAAGGTGTTGAGCCCTGCTATTCTTCTAAAAGACCAAACAGATTGTTATCTAGCCGTCATTGACTTGTCATTTTATCAAAACTACTCTGACAAATACATTTTCTTAATTTCTGTTAACTATTACTTTAATAGACAGGAAAAAACAATGATAATCTTTAAAATTGAATTGGTATTGCATCATCAATGTCACAACTGACTGCCATTAGAACAAAGTAATACATAATGAAGAGGTCACCCAATGAGTTGTTTTTGCAACGAGCACATCTAATTATATCTGTTAACTACTTGATCTAATGACACCTGAAAATAGAAGTCTACTAAGGTGTAGGCGTCATAAGAAAATTCCATTTTACTATAGCAAGTTTCAGTTGCTTTTTATGTCACTATATAACAATTAATATCCATAATATTCACTGATTTGGAATATTTTGTTATTATAGATATAAATAAATTGAGCTTCGAAATTTTTAGAAGTTAAATAGAACTAAATATAAATAATTGCATATTGTCCAATATTAAAATTTGTTTTTATTTTTATAAATTTTAAAGAAATTATCTCAATGTTAATAAGGGAAAACAAGTATTTGAAATGGACAATCGAAACGTCATAGTCATTTTCATGTTTCTGTTAACATTTTGGATATATGTAATGTATAAATAAGCAATTGTAGAAGTTCAGAGGTTCTATAATGAAACTCTGAACTAAATAAAATAAATTAATAGAAGACATACAAAAGATCACAAAAACTCACTACTACTTAACGACTGCGACATCACCAGGTAGATAAATGTGAGCCGCTCAGATGACAAGCGAGGTCTGAAATCTCATTCAAGAGGCACTCTTTTAGTGTTCCCACCTTAGTAAAGGAGAGAAGGCAGACAAAAAATAAAATAAAATAATTTTATTTTTAAATAAAATAATTATTTTTAAAGTTCTTCAGCCCTTCTAATATTTTTTATTTATTTCATCTGTGCAATAATTTATTTATTTACAATACTTCACAAAATATCATTAGAAAGTAAATAATCTTGTTCGCCAAAGTTTCGTTTTTGTAAGTACTACAGAGGTCCACCCTAAAGATTAAAGATATTTGTTTAAAATGCTGGAAGGTAAGTTGTTTAAGTGGTTTCAGGGATTAACTAAATAAGTTTTCCATTATCTTGATTGAAATCAAATAATCCTAAAATTATATCACTGTTTTCTACTTGAAATTATATTTCGCTTAAGGTTTAAGCAAAATAAGTGATTCTATAGTTTGTAGTTTTCTTTTTCTTTTTTACTCATTTTGAGTGATCAGTATATCGCTGTCAGCTTGGTATTTATGCCTATGTTTGATGCGCAATTAATAGCCGGAGAACCAAAAACCACATAGGACATACACATAGGCATGTTTGAGTAGCAGAAGTAGCAGGTTTGAGTCTGTTGATATCTTGTAACTTTTGTTCTTCGTAGGAGAAGATAAAGGCAATGAGATGTCATCCAAAGACAATCGCCTCTGGAAGAGACTCTAAATACCTCTCTCCTTTCACCTGGTCCATATCTTTCTCTTTCTGTCTGTAATCTAAATCAATGAAAAGATATATTTTTTGCAAATTTATATCTTAAAAAAATCCATATTTTCAGAAATTTACTACTAATACGAATATTCTTTTTATTGAATAGAAAAGTATTATTACTGGATTTAAAGATATTTGTGCTAAAATAAGTGACATTGACTATTGAAAGAATAATTTATTTTATATAACTGCTTTGTGTTCGTTTATTTTATTATTCTTTATGAACTAATTGTTATGTCATAATAATAATGTACATAAATGTAATTTTTTGCTAGAGACTTTACATATATCTTGTACGCCCAAAAATATGTTGTTTCTACCAACATTAATTATGTGTATACATAATATAAATAAGTTATGTTAAAAATTTCTGGCTCAATAGTAACTCTTTTTATTGAGTATGACGGTTCAAAGTGTTTGTGACAGTGTCACTATAACACTGATAGAAATTGACCTGTATTCAGTCATCAGAATGACAAGAGGAAGAAGTACAATAAAAGAGGTTTTCGTCTACCTGTTGAGTTAACAGACTTGGGCGATTAATTATCATTTTCAGTGATTGAAGATGTTTCAGTTGCTCGTACACGTTGGTCCCTTAGCATGTCCCTTCCAACACGACCTAGCATCATTAATACAGAAGATGCAATCAAAGCTACAATGGGTGGTGCGTCAGAACGTCAACGCTTTCAAGTGATTTATTCCTTTCACGATAAATTGTTTTCTCATTGGAGAGCAGCATTAAAGTGCCGCAGTTGAAGAATGCTAGGAATGCCACGATGAAACATTTTAGCTTGTCGTACCAACTGAGATATTCAAGCTGCCTTTCAAACTAAAATCACCAATAAACTAAACGGCCCCTTTCCCCTCAATACACTCCCTTCTTGTATCTCAAAAACAACGCTGAAGCATCATCTATAAAGATCCTTCTTATAACTCACTTTTATATATAAGTATCTCATAATCTTCCTTCTCTTTCAGTCAAGTCAGAATTTTTTTACTTATCTAAGACCATTCTTAACTACCTCCTTTAACATCTTACTCATTTGCTTTTATTTAACAGTTCCAAAAAAAAACCTATTATATATATGGAACAAGTCTAAAAATTTTATTACCCTAAAAGTAAAATTGCTTCATCAAACATCAAAAATTACCAAACGTTCTCTATAAGTCTCTCAAAACAAGTTTATGATTTGTATATATATATATATATATATATATTATCAAAGAAGTAAATATCTTCATATATAGCATATATACAATGTTGTAACATTGATAACATTAATTATGTTATCAATTCATTAATTGATAATGTTTAATATATATATAATAATATTATATTATATATGTAATTAATAATAAGTTATGTTATGATCTATATATCTATATATATTTATAAACCACCTATATATGATTAGTGAAGTCACATTAACCAGGATATCCTCAAAGCTGTATCATATCGTTCATAGTGAGTCCAACTTACAAACTTACTAAATATGTACACAATTATCTCAATTATATTACAATCAATAATGAATCAAATATTAAAATTAAAAATATCATTAGAATTAAAAAAAAATCTTCTCCAGCCGCGAATTGTTGAGAACACGATTGTTGTATGCAAAGACCTGAATGAACCAAGAAGAGGAACACTGGAAAAGTTTTATCATAAAAAGGGTCAACTTCAATTACTTACAAAAGTGATCTATCAAATTTTATAACTTTTATTTAGGTGTATTTAAATTTCTTAAGTATAATTTGATAAACTATGTAACATTTTTAAAATCTAGGAAATTGCTTTTATATTTGATTGTTAATATCAATTGATTGCAATGGTTTTACACTTGATAATTGTGGTTATATAAACAGTAGTCTACTGGAAGGTATTGCAAGGTTAACATTGCTTGTCCCCCAGTAATGTAAACGTTTATATTTCGTCTAGCAAACGTACCCGTATTGACGGAGTCAAAAATTCTATTATACTGGTATTCTATTATATGGTATCTATTATAATGGCATTCCAAAATATCATTAGAAATTATAGAATAGTAGAAAATATCATTATTAGTACAGTGTTAAGCTAGCGCCTCTGTATACACCATATTAGCTATCTGTCCTTCAGGTTCGTGGAAGAACAAACAGTTGGAACCTCTGCCTCCAACTACAAGTAAACTACAGTTGTCCATGTGAGCGAAACTTGGACTCGCTGACTTGAATTCCTGCGTTAGGTAAAGTTTCCCCTTACGACTTAGTTAACGTCATTGCGAAATAGACTCTGACGGGACTTTGCAATCGTTTTAATGGAAACACATAGTGGCTAGGAATCAATGGTATGCGTAGTATACACACAGACTCCCCAATACCATACCCAGCCATAATGCCCGCCTCTATAGCATATCTGTGCAGAGCAGGATCTCAGAGTCGTGTCCCGTTGCACAGTTTTGGGGCACTCATGTTTCTTAACATGAAATTTGTTACTGCTACTAAATCGCAGCATGATTGGTGCTCCTACTTGAAGTTTTTACTCATGAGCAGACAGTCCAGGAGAAATAAATTCAGAGACAGAAAATTCAGTTAGATAATGAACTGCTTCCTCATCACTAATCACTCTTTTTACTGACTCGTAAGTTCTTTCCTCTTTACGGTATGATATAGCGTAAGAACTTGTTTGTTGATTTTTTCTGCCTGTTTGTATTAAGGGTTGAGGATTGCTCGTTCACAAAACTATTTATTCTGAATAGATAGTATATCCTCAACTCTGGGAATCACCTTTTCAGTGATGTCAAATACACAATATATTCATATGCTCAAATGAAATTAAAATCAACTAACATAACTTCGCTTCTGCATTGAATTATGAATCTATTCAGATGCTATATTTTAAGTTAGGCATACACAAATCTAGTGTCAAGGTTTCAGCTCACTATGTCTCATGGTGGCTGAGTTTACCAAGTACTGGTGTGTACTTTCTAAAGCTCTGAAAGTGATATTGATATATGTCATTGGTGTTTGTCAGTTCCTGATTCTGATCTGATAATAAGTTAGGTGCCATTGCTGAGGAAGGAAGGAACAGGATTGATAATAGAGCAAGTAATTATTCTGAGGAAGCATACATATGCTTGCTTGCTGCTCGTTCTTCCCCTAGACTCAACCTCAACCGTTAATTGTTATTATAATTATTTAAAATTTTTTTTTAAATATTTTAATTTTTTATGTTGTTATTATGTTTTTATTCGTTTTTACTTTTTAATTTGGCTTTTCACTTCCTTCCCTTCCCTTCTCGCTGGGTGGTTGTAGTGGGGGTACTGACGAACGGTTGTGCTGCTACCGTACGTGTTCAGTCGCCGCTCTGCCTTCCTGTGGGACTCTTCGCCTCCTGATGACGACGATGGTCGAAATATAGAAGTGTGTTATTCCTGTGTCTATCTGTGTGCTATCTTTTTTTAATTGGATTATATATATATGTATATATATTAGTTGGCAGTAGATCTTCTCTTAAGCATATATTATTAAAATTAGCAGCAGCAAATAGGATGGCTCTATAAGCAATGTCCTAACTTGATGATGACCAATGTTTGAAAAGTCGAAAGCTCGTATAGTTCAGACTACAATGATGTCTGTTGGAGAGATGATATGACGACTTCAGCCAATAGGAAGAAAAATTGCCGAACGGTAGAGATAGATAACCATCGCTGAAATTATGAGTGCAGAAGGTACTGCAAATTTTAATAATATAGATATATGAATAATATCAGCAAAATAAACAGCAGAATAAGTTTTAAAATGAAACTAAACTTCCAGGACCAAAAGTACTGACAAAAACAGTGTTTCTTCATTATTAGACATAATGAGATGTAATTGGATTCCGATTTCTTAGATTGTATGCAAGAAGGGCATGCATTTTACCATGTACATAATGATTGTAATTTTGTTTTTTAAATAATTATAGGTTGACACAGGTGACTGTGTTGACCATTCCATATTAACGAGGGGTCAGCCTCTCGCTAACTTTTATGTGGTCAGCTTCCCGCTACAGGTATCCAAAGGTTTTGTAAGACGGATTCCGGTTGACAAACAATTCTTTGTATGCTGACAATGTTACCTTTGTTTGGAAGCAGTGAAATATATACTTATATTTTATGTAGACTTAGGCATTATTGTATACATCAAATATAGCAGTATATTTTTGATGGGTATAAAATATTTTTGTAATCTGACGATAGTTGCTTTTGGATAGAGGACGACAAGTTTCTCTTTTGTTTTTTGATAAATGGCACACTTTTACACATTACTTTGGTTTTACAGCCTAAAAACTGTTAAAGAGAATTCTGTATAAATGGTGTTTTCCATGAATTAGGTGTGTGCCGAATATTTTCCTTGAATATTTAAAACTCAAGTTTTGAGACGGTTCTTTTTGGGTTAGAGCCAGCAGACTGGTGAGGACAGATTTGGAAGCGTCTCATCTTTATTATTATGGAAGGACTCTGGAGGGAGGTGATGTATAGGGGTCTGGGGAGTCAGGAATGAGGGATTCGGCGACTCGGATTGTTATCGAACCCAGTTATGACAAACGCTTTCTTCGGCTGATATATTTATGGGCGCGACGTCTGACCGGTGCCTGCACTAAACAAATAAAAACGGCTTTCTAGCGGCACATGGATGGCTTAACCTTTTGGCCTAACCCTCTCTAATCTAGATTCCTTCTTTTCCCACTTGTATCTTCAACTCTCTCACACTCTCAGTAGCTCATCTTCAAAAAAAAAAAAAAAATTTAAATAAACTAAACCGGATCAAATATTTTTCCGGTCATCCTAATTTATTTGACTTTATTATAAATCTGAAATTTCACTTTGGTCAACCCGGGACCGGGTGTTTATTACTGTTATGGAAGGGGGGACGAGTTTTGAGGTCAGACAAGGTGTACGGCCCAAACCTCCACCTTGTTTCCACCATTCGCTTCTTTCCCAATGCCCGACGCCTGTCATGCAGTGTGCAGTGTGTCAATAAAGTCTCTCTCTCTCCTACTCCATCAATCATTATCTCCTTCTAGAGCATGTACCTCTATCCCAAACTATTTATTTATACAAGTTTATATTGAGCACTTTACAAACCGGGTTCTTTTACTGTATAAATTTCCACTATTCGTTAACTTTAAACCAAATATTTATAACATTTACTTTTATAAGATAAAAAACATTAATATCTTGATTAAGTAATAAATATTTGTTGAGATTTTATATCTATATGTACAGAAGGTACAAATATGTTTATTATCCTAAAATTTGACACCAGACCAATTACGTATTAAACTTACCAAATATGAACTCTGTACTATCTATTGATTATACCCGTAAATAATACAAGTCAAGTTAGGTTCATCTATTTATCTTTTCCTATCTCAGTGAAAATATATATTTTATTTTTTTAATACCTGAAATAAATTAAGTAAAATTGTAACAATTTTTAAACTACGAAATTCTAGATTATTGTTCGTATCTACCCAAGAACCTGGCAGTGTTTTCATCAATAATCCGACCTCTGTCACATAAATAATATAGCCTTGATGATGTTTCATTGAAATATAGATAAAAATGCATAACTATAAGTAAAATATAGTAATCATGAAAAAATTTGATTTCGATATTTTGACGGATACACATGTTTGAGGCCCTCAAAGTTGTTTTTTGACTTTTTTTCGATCCTGTCTGTAGGTGTGTGGGCGAGCGGGTGAGGGTGTGGGTGTATCCAAATGATTGAGTGCACGCTACAAGCCACACCGTTTGATGGAACAAATTCATATTTTAACCAAAAGTAGGTCCAACCAAATTGTTGAAAGAGGCTAGAGCAGAAAGATATGAATATAAATCCAACTAAAATGTTTGTATACCTTTCTCAAGAAGAATGAAAGAAGTCTTCAAAACTTTATTATTACAAAATAGTAAACTCTCAGTGTTCTAGAGAAGCCATTTACTCAGAGACTCATTTTAATAATAAAAAGAACATATCAGATTAATACCAGAACATATCTAGATCAATCTAGATTCATTTTTTACGACTGCAAACATGGATTTAGCCACAATATAACAATGAAAATCATTAAATTGGTTAGCAAGTGGATTTGAAAATAATTTACTGGAGAGTTTGATATTACTTCTAAACGACAGACACTTTAAAAAGAAATCAAAACTCAATTGATCGTCAACGAGTTTGATATTATGTTTTGTTATATTAATTTGAGTGTATGATACCCTAGATTTTTTTCATTTCAATACTACTTGTAGTTAGATGTAATATCCAAAATTTTTATATTCCAGTATTATTAGTTAAGGAAATAAAATGTCTTTGAGAATCACACGATAAGTTCTGTTGCTTTATTGTGGATAAGAAAATTGTGTGATTGAAAGTTGATTTCTAAATAAAAATGGAGGAGAGTTAGATATGTCGAAATAATTCTGTGCTACCAGCAGAAGGTAGCTACTCAAAAATTAACACACCATAATAAAACCATAGCAGAAATAGTAGCATCATAGAACAGTAGCAGTAAGGAGAATTTATAAGATATGTTGAAATTGCCAGAATATTTAAGCAGCTTTCCTTACGCTTTGTACACAAAGTTATTAATTACTGTCACATGCATTCTGAATAGAAATGAAAAATCACAAAAGAAGAGTAATGCCTTGTAAATGAATAAAAGGCTATAATAAAGCATTTGTGAATTATTGAATTCATCTTCTAAGTTCATATTTCAGACAAAAATAAATGAAAATGCTAAAAAAAAAACTATGATGACGATGATGATAAAAGAATCTGGTTAAAACAAAAAAAAATAGGGTACTTTTGAGTATATATGCCACATTAGATGAAATATCAGAAATCGTGAGGAAAGTATAGAATTACTTCTGAAAGATATAGGTAAAGAAAAATAAAGTTATACCAGAAACAAAAGGGAAGATAGAGTTTTCCGAAAAAGAGATTCCAAATTTGAACGAATAGAGGATATTAAGAAACCCCTCGAATCCTTCACAACAAATTTGAGAGTTTGATACAGATTATAGAGACTATAGATAAATGGGTATTAAGTGATAATCTAATGACAAATCTTCAAATTTATACCCCGAAGCAGTCAGTGTCAAAAAAATAGTTTCAGTTGAAACCTGGTAAAGAATTAAGGAATAGAGTTCCTGGAAAAGAATGTAGATGGAAGTTAAAATCTTTAGAGAAAGGCTCAAGTCATAAGATGTTAAAGTGTGCAACTTGTAGATGATTGATTTCAATACTTTAGTTAAATATCCATCACATGCTGGAAAATATCACAAAAAATATGGTTTATTTGAGGTTTTTTTCATAGTTTTAGAATATTATTATTCTTACCTATCAAATTAACATTTAAAAGAGCTTCAAATGTATTTATAAAATCATTTATTAACATTTATTCCAAGTTGAATTTTCAAATTTTAAAGCTTTGTTGAATTTTGTAGTGCCCAGAATTTCATGAAGTTATTTTTATAGCATGCTAGTTTTAATTACAGTTTTTTTTATAAAATTTGATTCTTCTATACTTAGAAGTTTGTCGTAAAAAATATTTTCTGAATACATAAAATGTACTATAAAACTTTATAGTTGTATTATGCATTTTAACTTATACCTTTTGTACTCTTTTCATACCTGAAATGTCGGCTAAAATATACTGTTCACTTTCTTATAAGGAGCTCTGTTTTTGGGTATAATTTGATTATGATCTGTCGAATAGTGTAACTGGTATCGGTGCTCTAACTTTAGAACCAATAAACGCAATGCTTTTTTTACATTTTAATGTAAAACTAACCTCTACCATTTTTTTTTCAAACAAAGGTGATTCAGTTTCATTATATTCTAAAATTGTTAACACTCCAAAGTTAGCAGTTAAGGATAAAAAAAATGTCTAAAATCACATTTTGATCAATAAAGTGACTTTATCATATTGCAATATTGCCAAAAAAAAAAAAAGCAATGCAGTAAATCAACACTATAGGTACAATTGTTGAGTAAAACATGGATTTGATCTATCGAACGGTATGGCTAGTATCGTGTCCACAAACTTTTGGATAAACTGTAACCCTCCCACAGTAATGACAAATAGATTTCTTTACCCACTATACTTTACTTACAGTAAGGGAAAAAAACTTTGGAGACTTATAGTAAAGTAAATATGATGGTGTGAGATTAACCTTTCAGTGACTCAATAGTTTTATTTCACTTAAATTAGTCTTAACGAAAAAAAATTTATTTTTAAACAACCACAATGTAACATAATACAAAAAAAAAACAAATGTATTAGAGAATAAATCAGAACTATTATTCAAATTGTTAACTGAAGTTCAGCAAAAACAGCACTGAGTAAAGCCAATTGAAAAGTAGTTTTCCAGTATTTTTGAACTGGTCAAATGGATTGAAAGCCAACCTTTGTTAATGTCTTTCCAAACAATTAATTTAACAACTGCTGTTAATAAACATTTTAGAGTAGCATTCCCTAATTTTCCATTTTTTTTTCATGGATTATATTTAACTATATTAGTTAGAGGTACTGAAATCATAGTTACGATCGTTTTAACTTTTAAAAGATTCAAAATTCATTGAATTGAAAATATTTCACTACCCTGGGAGTTAGACTGAAACGAATTCGAGTAAGACCATAGTTCATAAAGTGAGCGACCGAAATTACAAGTAATGTAATACTTAGTTTTTCTGTTTCAAAATTTATACATCTGCCTATGAAAAAGGTTTTAAATAAAGACCGAAAAGTTGGCAATGAGAGTTTAATTTGAACCTGAAGAACTGACAGAGTCTCGATAAACTATAGTTTTGTTTCTATTCCACGGTCGATACTTTTATCAATATATATATATATATATATATATATATATATATATATATATATATATATATAACGACTGAGTCGTTATCGGCCTTTGGAGCGATTCACATCTATTCCTGACGACGAGGACATCGAAATATAGTAGTTAGTTCAGTGATTTCTTTTCTATGTGTTCTTTTGAAAATTTTAGTTTATGTATATATAATTTGCTATTGTGCTGCATTTGAAAAAATAGAAGTTTACTGGTAAGAATATTTTCTTAGAGAACGGTATTGTTTCAAAGCCTTTGTACTAGACATAATTAATTCACTTTGTAACTCTAATTCTACATTGATCGAATTAAATTAATTTGATTTCATCTAGCAGGGATCTGTAAAACAAAGTTGCAGATCGTTAATCTGCAACAAAATTAAAATATTGTTTTAAAATTAATTAATTTACTGAATGCATAAGATATCATCAAAATTTCACATATTGGTTTTATCACTTTGCTTAAAAATATTGTATTGAAAGAAATCTATAATATTATGTTTCAAAAGTGATATTTTTAGAACAGAAAAAGATAAGTTATATTTCTTTACGATAACATATTGCCGGATAAAAGTAGGCGTAATTTTCATAACAGAAAAATCAAAAGAATAAGTCTGTTGCAGGAATGAAGTGAAAAGTGGAAAGAGAAATGCTCATTCCATGACACACTTACTATGTCCATTATAATTACTGCAATGGTGACGAAAAGGAAGGTAACTGAAGTTGAAGAAGAGTGAGTTTTTTCTAAAATTATTTTGAGTGATTGGAAGTTGTGTTGTGTTGATTGGAAGAATCTATGTTGATAAATACGACTGCAAGGAGACAGTTACCTGAGAGACGTTAAGCCTTTCAAAGTGGTGTCTTACTTGTCTATTGCATGGTCACTGACCTGTACCCTATCAGGTAGAGGCTTCAAAACTCGGTCTCTTTGACGCTTTTCTGATTATCCTTCCTTGAACCACCCTCTTTGGCCTACCCTACTTCAGGTAATCTAGTTGTCTTGAAATTTACCCAGACCGAAGCTTGATTGGACAGCTTATCCCTTTAAAGGACTTCAACTCTATTTCTGAACGTTCTCCTTTATAAATTAACTGAAATGACTCAACTTTCACCACTTTTAACTCTTCTAAAAATATGTATTCTTATTTAAAACAAGGGACACTTTATTTTTTTCTTCCAAGTTTATAAACATACTTGTAAATTGATTCAGTTATAAAAAGACAGCAGTGGGAATAATACGGCTTGTAATGTAACCTGATCAGTAGTTTTAGCTTTGTAGAACAAAACGGCAAAAGAAAAGTAAACTTGGAGAAAGAGGAAGGTAGATTACCTTTGGTAAACTGCAACAGAGTGTGAATACAAGACTGAGCGTCTGGAATAAGGTTTTACAGACCTTGACCAAGTCCATAACTAAGTTTTTATAACATACAGGGTTATAATCAATATCTTCAATTAGCATAGTTCATAGGTAATTAATAAGGAAATACCTTGAGTTTTATGTGTCACGTCCCTCTTACTTTTAGAATCTCCAATTCTTTCCTCATCTCCAGTTTTTATAGTATTGACATGTTTCGATTGTTCTTCTGTCATAGTCGGAATGCTCAGGTTCTGTTCTGAGCTGCATCATTTTATCGTAGTTAAGGATCGGCTGTTAGTGATATGACTTGGCTATCAGTTACTCATTGGCTGGTGGTCAAAACATGTCGATAATACAAGATATGTAATCTTGTATTACATATTGAACTACACTTAAGTATTGAACTACATAGGTATCATGTAGTATCAACGAGAGCGCAAGGAAAATATTCCGAACCCTTAAAATATGCACAAGGAAACTTGTAGAAAATATGGTGTACTATTCAATCAATGATGTATATATATAAAGTAAATGGCGTCCTTGGTCAATAAATGGGTCCTCTGATGCAATAAAATGGAAGAACGAGTGTAGTTGAGCAAATTCTTGGCGACTGATTAATTTGAACTGTGAAAAGTACTGGTGATTCTTACCTTGTAATGTAGGACTTTCTTTTGTATTTCTGCATGTTATGTTTTTTGTTCCCTATATCTTCAGTATATTTTTGTATTTTTCTGGTTTTACTGAAACTTTTTTTTGTTAATATCTGTCTTCATACTTTCCCTTACCTCTTCTGTAACCTTATTGTAACCCTTTTGTATTTAATTCGTTGTTGTTCTCTGACGACACAAAGTGAAATGCCTCAGGCATATTTTTCTTGTTTTAATTGTTTCTAGTGGTTTTTTGCTTCATTCATTTTCATCACCTGTTTTATTGTGATTATTTTTCTGTATATAAATATTTATAAATACATCAAACGCAAGGAGAGGAATGTGGTTCACCTGAGGAGTGAAAACCCTCCTCAAGTAAAACACCTCTCATGATGACGTCGATTTGTCAAAATATCTGTGTGAGTTTCTGCAGTTCTTTCTATGTTTTTTCTTGTGTTTATTTTGTTAATCCTCAGGGACCATTTCTGCCTTAATTGTATATATATTAACTCGATTGGCTCTCTGAAAAACGGCCCAAACTAGACAATACAAGTTTAAAAACATAGAAAAGTAACAAATTTAGTAAACCAAAACACACACTATCTCTAATTTTTGTTAAATACGTCTCTGGGAGATAAAAGAGTGGGATACAAACATACCGAAGAAGCAAAGGAAGGTAACTGCCGTCCTGCCTCGAACACCTGGTCAGGAAGTACAAAACATTGAAAATAAAATGGAAATAAGGAGTACAAAGTGGGTAAAAATAAAATAAATCCAAAGGAATCTGCAAAGTTTAATAATCGTAAAATAAAATAAGTAAATAAACAGTTCCCCATCTACATTCTTCTCCTTCCACAGCCACTATCTTCCCCAGTTAACCTTGTCTTTCTGAGGCTTGGAAATTTTATAACTAATAACTCTCTATTTTTATAGTTATATTACTTTTTACAGTAATCGGAATTCCTTGAAGTTATTATATACTATACTAATTTTAGAATGACATTTTTTTCACAAAATTTCATTTTTTTATTTGCAGTGATAAATAAAACTGTCTGGATTAATAAGTGCTACTTTTTTCGTGGCGTTTTTTTGATATATAATTTAAAAAAAATTGTACAGCTCATTTTTTATTAGGCATTATTTTTGGGTATAATTTAATTATATATCCTCAAATAATTGTGTTAAGGTTCAAAATCAGTCATAAGTTGAAATTTTGACATTTCATTGTAGACTTGTCATTGTCCTTCCCTGTTATTGAAAAAAATCTGATGTTTTTTTACTTAACGATTCTGTCAGTTTCAGAATACTCCAATAATTTCAATAATATTGAAATACAATGTTTAAAACCACACTTCGGTCAATAAAGTAACTTTTAGATGGTCCAGCATTACTCCAAAACAACAATAGAAGATCTGTACTATAGGGTGCATTTAAATACAAAATATGATTCTGATTAATCAAAGATTGTGGCCTGTAGAGTCCCCCCCCCCCCCCCCAACCCCAGATAAATTGAGAAACTATCAAGAAGGGACTTTGGGGACCTCAAAATGGGAAATCCGAGTTCAAATTTTTCCATGGTCACTATACTTTATTAGGAAGGTGCTCGGAAACCACATATTGGTCCAGGGCCATATTATGGTGTAGGACAATACACTATACAAAAACTCCACAGTCGGATATTATATTCTGTCAAAAGTATCTTTTCGTTTATTTCTTTTCCTTAATCTTTAATTGTTTGGCATATTGATGCTTCAGATCAAAATGTTTTATATTAACTAATTACTATGAAGCACAAAAGTACGGGGTTGCTGTTTCCTTGCGTTATTACTTCAACATCATTTTGTTTATTGTATTAGACTTTTATCATGATTATAATGTATGAAATCCTATAATTATTAACATATTTCTCATATTTTTCTGAATTATCAGACATGTTAATATTACTGTATGAAAGAATAATTAAAATCTTTAAGTTTATATGAAGTCTTTTCGTGTTGGAATGTTGTCTTCAAGAGTTAGCAGATACGGAAGTTGAGGGCCGTGACGGAGCAATTTTAAGGGATGAGGGTGGTTGACCTAGCTACTGGCCAGTGGGAGAGGGTTGACAGGTTTACTGTTCTCACCCCCATAATGGAGTGCATCTTTTGGACGTGTCTTGTCACTAAGAATACTTCTTGTCTTGCCCAACCCCTTTAATTGAGTACAACTCACTTCTTCCACCTCCAGGGCAGAACCTATCTCTTTCTAGCCAGAATTCTCAAGCTGTCTTTGTCGCAGTCGTACCTGCTAACGGTCACAGAGGTCATTGCCGGATCGACTTCTCTAGACTCTCCCTCTTCCCTTGTCACATATCTGTCACTTAACTCAACAAAGGAGTCTTTTTCACTAAACCCAACCATGTGGTTTTCAAACAAATTAGTCAATATTACTTATGCTCACACTTTAGAACATAATTGCGGGTTATAAATTGTTTAAGTATTTCTTTTAGAATGATAAGCAATTTACATCTAATTGTTCGTAGTGAGGAAGTTTATTAATTTGAGATATTAACATTTTTAAGTATATAAGTGATTAATAATTTTAAATTTGTAAATAGGAAAGTGTTTTATCATTGATTACAATACTATATGCTACTCATTTATAATTGTATTTTATAAATTAATGCCAAGGGTAAGTGGCAAGTGGCAATTAGTTATTAATATAATAATAATAATAATAATAATTGTTATTATTATTATTAGATATTAATTATTGCATTAAACTGTAATGAATGTCAAGAAAATAATTAATGATCTAACGGTGACAGATGCTTGTACATCTGGATATAAAACTACAAGGAAAAAGGATAGAAAAAAGAAAAAAATACTTTGAAGCCTTTCACTTTATGTCATCAGAGAGCAAACAAATTAAAAACAAAGAAAGTAACATAAAAGTTATACACAAGAAGCTAAATTATATGTAGGTAATTTAGATTTTTATTTCAGAAAAAATAATTCTTAATAATAATAATTAATTTGTAAAAATATCAAGAGTAAACAAAAAAATATAATAAGTATTAGATTATAATAAGTATAAGAATTAGATAACTTATTAAAAGATGAGTTTTATGAGAGCGGGTGCGTATGTTATTTTGGAAATGCTGGTTGACTTGTCTACTTTAAAGCTTTAAATTCTTCAATCTAAATATAAAGAGTTTTATCTTGAAATAAGTATTCTAGTTAAAAGTTCAAGATATCTGGTTAAAACTTTCTCTATCTTTTCCTTGATATGGGATGCCTGACTACTAAAATTGCATTCACTTAAAAGTATATTTAATTTACCCACCAATTCTAACAATTTGATGTGACAGAGTATATTAAATGAAGTGAATGTACACTGAAATGTGCTTTAATTGTATTCAAATCATTTTAATAGCTGACATCATCTACTTTTGGTATTAGTAATGAATTTACAAGGGTTCTAATTTTATAACATACAGTATTTATTACGATTATTGAATTGTTATTGTATTAAATAACGTTTTTACAACTTTCAAAAGAATTTTTTTAACAAACAATTTTGGTTTTAACTCACATACAAAAAGAATATTTTATTCATTGTGATGGTAGTTGTTTTTTGTTATGATCTCTCATACAGGGAAAAATGAATCTATTTTCGAGGTCATCAAAAACCTCTTGTCTCAGTAACTCTGTGTTCATTAGAATCGGTGTTTGTCAAATGTTACTAACTTTTACCCAAAGAAGGGCTTGTTCAAAAGATAATCCCTGGAAGGACAAGCATACCAGAGGCAGCTCTGGTACTCTATACCTGACTTGACAAGGTCCCTGACCTGTATTCCATTTGAACAACTTAATTTCTTTAACCTCGATTCTCGCTCTTCTAAATTAGATGCTAGTTTAATGAAAAGTACTGCAATAAACCTTTAAGCCTTCTTCAATATATTTATGAAGTGCTGTTTTGTAGTTTCTTATTCTTTTACGTAAGTAATTATTATTTCATGGCAGGGGCTAGCTTCTGGTGAATGATTTTTACTAAATTTCAAAAAGAGGTTTGAAATCTAGTTGTATATTGATTCTGTAAAATTATTTCAAATTAATAAAAGTCATAATACTCTTAATGTTTAATAACTTTTTATTCATCTTATCAGTTTAAATGAAGGTTTATCAATTTAATATTAATAATCAATGATATTTATTGACAAACTGAAACATAAATTCATGTGAATTTATTTTATGATACATTTTCTAAATATAATTTATTTAGAAATAATGAATGTATCTAGAGTAACAGATAACTATTTAATGGAGCATTTGAGGTTGTTTGCTAAAAATGATGATGGTGTAAATCTCATGTCTGTTTATCTGCCTAATGTAGAGGATTTACTAAACTTCCAGGTGATTTTCTGTTCCCAAAGATTGATTCAGTTCTTCGGTGTGCCACCTAAATCCATATCGATGAACAGAAAACGAAACATGCATTTCAGTTAACAAAACAGAAAAATATTTAAGTTTTAAAAGATTCTGATGAATAAAAACTAATAAGCATATATTTTAATAAAATGGATGACAATCAATTCAAAAATACTTAGTATGGGATTTACTACGACTTAAAGTGTGACCATTAAAAACATGCCTGCCTGCATTATAAATGTAGACGGAGTCTCTTTAGGGGGTTGACTGCATTTACTAAAAACACAAAAGAAATGTTCTACTGTGAGAGGTTTTTGATATTGTAAGGTCTCAAAATATTGTAAGGCTCTACACAATTGCTATTACTGCTGTGATAAAACCAATAATTATTTATAATGATGGGACCAGATTCTTTTTATTGTACCAGAAGTCATACAGTGATTGAAAGAAATATATGTAATTTGTAAGTTGTGCTTGAAAAGAGTATATCATAGTTGTAAAATTGAAATAATGTATATTTGCAGATTTTAGTTAGTTTTTAAATTTTATCAAATATGGAACACTGATTATTTCCAAGATGAGGTAAAAGATTTTTATGATTCAAAAGAGGGAATCACGAAATATAGCTTTACCACAGATATATAATATTTATGTATCTGTTCTATTATTTAAAATATCGTATCAATTTCAGCAAAATTAATAATTACTTTACTCATTATATTTAAAAAAAAAAGATTTTTATGTTTTACAATTTTTTATACCAGTATTTTATCCTAGTTTATAACTTTAATTTTAACAAAGGAAGTAATAATTAATTACCACAGAAATTGATTGTTCAGAACTTGTTATTATCAGTTAAATATAACAAATAGGCATGCTGTGACTGAATACTTAAGAATAATAAAATTTTTTGCAGTAATATTTTAAACTTCCGCTAATAATAACAATTTACACTTTTTCAAATATATATAATGTATTGATCTAAATACAGTTTTCCTGATTTTTCATTATATTAGTAACTTTATTATAGTTAACTTTTATTTGACATCAATTTTTTCCTTCATACACTTTAATTTTCTAAAAGCTGAAATGAAAACCAAATCGTATGAAGTTACTATTTGGGAAATACTTTTGTTTAAAGCCTACCTGGAAAAAATACTGTGAACCATAACAGGAAAGGCGTGAAGAATGTGAGCAGGTACTAGGAAGGTAAGATCCCATGAGAGAAGTGAAAACAGCGGGAAGCGGGAGTCAAAATTGAAATAGAGTTGACGTGAAGGAAAAATAGTGCAAGCACGGTATCTGACCTTACTTGACATTTTTCTAGGTAATGCTTTTGCAGGAAAGAAGTTGTGATGTTTTCCTTAGAAATATTGGTTAAATTATCAAGAAAGAACGCGAATTGAAAAACTTGATGGTATGGTTGATTTTGATTCAATTTAGCGCTGACCTAAGTTTTTATTAGTTTTACTATAATATCCATTATAGTGGACTTCTGTTATTCATTCATCAAAGCTCAAAGGTGTAAAAGAAAGTGTACTTTAATTTATGGATTTTTAAGTTCTTCTTCGTCAGAGCTTATCATGTGTTTTTGGATGAGATAAGTGTCAGCTGTAAAAAAGTTTGTAGTGATCTATTGTAAATTTTGAAACAAGAGGACCTTGAAATCTTTATAAATGATTTTGATTAGTGTGTAGACTGGTAGGTGAGAGAGACCCTAATCTAAACATTTTAGATTGAAGGGATTGAAACCCAACTTAAACTGGACAATTCGGTAGAACCCCCATTATATTATCTTAAACATTTTTCAACAGAATACAGCCAAACAATTTAAGAATACGAACACTCATCTCATCCAAAACCACTTGTTAAACGCTATTCTCATAAATAATTTCTTTGAATCCTTGAAAACAGTTTAAGAAAATATACCAAGTTATTTTGTTACACTAAATTGATATGTCATAGTAGTCATATTATGGAGTGTCACTAACAGGTGACCACCCAGTTCCTATTGATTAAGTTATTTATTATAAACCTACTGTTGCAAAAACTGTGAAGTACATACAATTTGAAGTGGAAGTAACAAATAGTTAAAAAAGTTGGGGTAGCCTACTATCAACTTTACTAATTATAAACACAATATCAAATACATCTCAATTCCAGTTATAATAGATCTCATGCACTAAGTATTCTTGAGTTAGATTGTTTTAAAACATTATATAGTTCCTGGATTAATACACATCTACATTAGTACTGATTGAAGAGATTCAAAGATGTGATATAGAAAGACCTATATTCAAGAAGCAGGCAATTGTAATTTCTTTAAGTCTAAAGGACACTTTTTGGATTTCATTCTGTTGAGCTGTCTTCATTGCTGTTTTGTTAGATATGTTCCAGTTATGAAGATGCTTATTGAACAAAAACTTATAAAATTATGGATGGAACTTAAAATATGTCAATTTTAATTTAATAGTACCCATCTAAAATTGTAAATTCATAAAATTTTCTTATTTCGGTAATGCCAATACAGAATTATTAGATTATGGCAACAAAGTAACTTATCCAAGGAGAAATATTGCCCATAGGGCACATCTACAATAATCAACTCAATTTCGGGTAGTATACGAATTTAATACATCAGACTGTGTGACCTATGGCATGGCCAAAAACTTTCGGGCACCTGAAAAGGTCTCAAAGAGACCTTGGGAACTTCAAAACATGTAAATCTGTTAAAATGGAGAGACCAACCATTTTCATGATCATGATACTCTATTTATAGTAAAGTAGGAATGTTAATGTAAACAAATCCGACAAATTGTCCAAGGTTGTCCAAAGTTCTTGACATTTTTATTCTAAGATGTCAATGTTAGATAGATAGTATGCAAAATATTGATATTCTATTATCAGTAGTGTAGTGAAGAAAAATATATTCAGAATTCCCAGATAGGTTATAATTTTCTATTACCATGAGGGATCTTTACTAGGAATCTATACAGGTTATCCTACTGCTCAGGTCATTTTTCTTCTTCAAATACTTAGAGTTCATCAAACAGCGTAACTAGTATTCTCACAATCTACCAGAATCAATCTTAAGGCAAAATTATTAGATTCGTGTGCATTAGCAACCTCATTATTTTTTGCAAATAATTATTTTTTTTAATAAATGTAAATTAATTCTCTATTTATTATGAAATTTCGACTGCCTTGAGCTAAATGTTTGAGAGAAAAAACGAAGCTCTCTGAAAAAATTTTTTTTGCTGCATAATGGGCAACAATGTTTTGTTTCCCTGTTGCAATATTCACCAAAGCTGTTAAAACATCTTCAGTATAACGGCTATTTTCCGATGTGAACAGAGACCATAAAAAAAAGATTTAATAATGGTTTTCTTCATTTCAAAATGTGTAATCCAGTACAATTTCTATGGCGAAGTCTATCTAAATATTTTCACAGAGTAATGACAGTCACTGGAATGCAATAATGAGAACTGATAATCATCAAATACATGATAAATTACAACATGAACTAAATATAGTAGGTGAAGAATTAATGTCTTCATATTTATACGCATTATTCATCCCATACATGTATGATTGTATGTAGTTGACTGCTAGTATATTGGGCAAAGAATTTCCTAGTCAAGTTATATATTTCTCTTTAAATGCCAAGTAATTCATTTGTTTATTCCTAAGTGACAGTTATTGGTTTGAATGACTTTATTTATTTATTTATTCTTATTAATCTTATTTACTTTAAATATGTCATTACTAACACGTTTGAATTATAGTTAGAAACTCTTTTCTTTTATAATTTCATACATATATAACTTTAAAATACATAAGTATACATCAATTCTAAAAATACTGGATTGAAGATCTGTAAATACTAAAATACTGATTTAGATGCTCTGAAAAGATTTTAATATGCTCTGAAAAAAATAGAATAAACAATTATTGAGAAGAAGTCTGAATTATATATTAACGGAAACCTACTGCGTGTACATTTTTAAGATATCGGTAATATTAATATTATAACTATTCAATTGACTAAAAAGTAATAACCCGATTATGATAAGTGTTTATTTTGTATTAAAGACTACATTAAAATGTATTCCTTTTCGAAAGTTTCAGCAATACTATTATAGCAGTTTACATTATAATAAAGTTGTAACACACACGATATTGACAGATTTAGGTAAAGTAACTATAAATGAGAGACAATATCATTTTTATAATGAATGATTCAATCCAGCAAAGACTTGCTTGATAAAAATCATATGTCTGTCGCAAGCCTCTCAGGGCCATAATATTTCTACATCAATCTTTTAGATTTTCTTTCTTCTCCTTTAATTTCATTATTTCTTAATTTAATTATTCTAACTAAACATTCACTTGATGAAAATTAAGGTCCCAGCTAAAAATGATGACACTAAGGGAGAAAATCATAAGTATATTACTTCATATATTATTATAAACATAGATTATTTTTTATTTTTATACATTTGTCTATCATTTGTACTAAATGTATATCATTTTTATATATTTTTAAATTTTATATATATATTATATTTATTTAATTTTATACGTATAATTTATATAAATATTTATTATTTATTTATTTTATATCTTTTTATATATTTTGATATTATTCTTTTATTAGTTTCTTCTTTTATGAATATGTATATATATTGATATAGCTTCCCGACTACTGACTCTTAAAATTAAAAATAGGTTTCCTTGAGGATTTGGTTCAAAGAATTAACTACCCCTGATTAATGACCGACGTTTCGCCGAAATTCCTTTGTTTTCGTTTCGGTTATGACAATATTGAATATATAAATCTAAATTAAATAGTTTTCCTTCAAAAGAAGCCTTGAAAGTGCCGAAGAAGTTTGGGTGAAACATCGGCTAATTATCAGGAGTAGTTAATTTTGAAGACTAAATCCTCAAGAAACCTATTTTGAATTTTGAAAATATGTTTAGTACATTTTCATTTCGTTGTGACCAACCTGCAGATATTTTTAAAAAAACTTTTCAGCTATTGCTCGTCTTCTCATCGAAGACCATGATTTCTTTGAAAAAAAAAAAACGAAGGTTTTTGGAATAGTCACAACAGTATTTGATGTGACTTCCTCGGGTACATGTTTCTCTCATATTTCTAGTAACATAGAATGTTCTACCTCCTTGTAAACTTAACGAAACACTATAGACTTAATAAAATAATAATTTAAAGTAATTAAACGACTTCCCAAAAATAATAAATACTGTATATAACATCTGTCTCAGTCCAGTTAGTTTTCAAAATATTGAAAAAATATCACCTGTAGGCTCATTGAAAAATCAGGTTGGGAAGAAATTACCGAACCATATAAATTTCTACTGACAAGCCTTTTTCCCGTTGCAAGTAAGTACGGGATCGGTTAACAATAAACAGAATAATGCATTTATTTTGATCATACTATAAGTTTTTATAATATTACCACTTGTACTTGTAATTTGAGTCCTCCAGCTATCAATTTTGCTTCACACATCAAAAATACTGCAGACGTAATAAAAGAAATGTTACAGATTATTCCAAAACCTTTCTGAACATACATTAGCGTGTACATTAATCTCTCTGGACGCTGAAAGGATGTTTAGGGTGTCCAAGAGCAAGAATATCTAGGAAGTGTGCCATGAAACTTCTTTAATTTCTCATTGCGTGTTGGATGGTTGGCACATGAATTTATTATGTAAGAAAGGTATTTTAGAATGGAAACAATATGACTTACTTAAGCGGATTTACACTTAAAAAATTATTTATAATATGCATTCAGGAGTTCGGTTGAGAATTTGACCATCATAGGATCAAATTTTTGTTTCTAATACTTATTTCCTAGTTTAAAACCACCTGGCCAAACGAATAATTTATTTAATCGAATTGTAGTTGTGACTTGTTCGGGGAGAAATATTTGATCACCTATAAAGGAATATTATATATTTATTATATAAGGGATATATTATAACACCTTGAAGAATAGTTAAAGAGGAGGGCTGAATAACTGGACAAATGACAAAGTTCATAATGCTTAAAAACAACACTTAGTATAATCATAATAATTTAAGAAAAACATATAATAAGAATTAACAAAAATCACTTCAATATTTTGACATCCATCGTTATGAGCAAGACATGTGCATAGTTTGAGAATCAAGCCAAGCGTGACCGCTGGCCAAAACACAGTGATGAGCTACATTGTGACCACCAAGCACAAGAGGAAGGAAGGATATTAAACGAAAAGAAAAACTTAAAAATGAATTTATATAAAATTTTATCGTTTTTATATATTTAAATGAAATATGAGTGAAGAGTATTTAGATGTTCTTATTGTTTATCATAATTTGTATATTGTATAGATTATTTGTCAATTTTAAGTAGTAATTTTTGATTTTTTTTCATGTAGTTTTTAACTGTGCAATATTAGATTACAAATGCAATAATAAAAACAATAGTTATATATATTTTATTTGAGAGATACAGATTTAATGGTTGTGATGCTTCAAGGTCAGTGGAGGAAGCTCATAATCAGAGTGACGGCTATTATGGACGTGGTAATAGCGCCGGTTCAGACAGAGCGCCCCTATATGGAGTAAGTCTATGGGAGTAACCATGGGAAAGGGAGTTAGGTGATTGACTAAGGTGGAAGGAATTCGTGGCAGCATTGCAAGGCGTGACTGGACAGCCAGTACTGAATCCTTTTCCTCTCGTTAAAGAAACAAAAAGAGGTTTACCGAAGTGGCGTGAGCCGGGTCGTGATAAACAGACCAACTAGAGGGGGATACATTATTCAGCATCTGCTACCGATCCCACGGGGTTATTACAGACAGCCCCCGGGGCTAGGTCGACTTGCGTGCCTCCCGCACCGCCCCCGCTGCAGAAGACTTCACTTCTCATACAGCCGCACTATCTTCTGACATCTTCTTAGATTTAAACACAAACTAAATTACCTCACCCAGTAGCTCCTGTAAAACAGACCTAATCGTCTAATTAATGATATTTCATGGCATTAAACATACTGATCTCTGGCATGAGCGACTTTAAGTGTACTGTTTCACTTGCACTAACTCCAGTGCTTTACCGTCGGGCTGAGTCAACTTCCCCGTATTACATTCCCCATCAATTTTATTATACACCTTCTTCACAGCTATCATTTTGACTTCATGGAATATATTTTCCCTCACTTCTTGTGCGAGTTCTCATAAGAATTCCTTATTGATTCTTTGGAACATGGTTTGTGATACCTCTTACATTGTCTATGTCAAACAGGAAGTATTCCGTTAGTTAATGGTTTGAAATGAATAAGAATACTATGCATGCATAAAAAGTAATAGCAAATTAGTTGACGTAGTGTTTGAGTATACCTTATATAAATAAATGAAATTTCATTAAATTTGTGAATTTTATAAAAGTGTTTTTTGAAAGGACCCTTACTTTCTATGATAAATTATACATGAACAAAATTTAAGGAGGTATATAATTATCCTTTCAAATTAATTTTTATAAAGTTTCTGGATACACTCAACACATATGTATGTGCACACATGCACTACACACCCACGCACATATATACAAGATTTCACATAAACACGTGAAATAACAATCAAATTCCTCCCATTCTTCTCAACCCTCACCAGATTTTTCTTCTTCAAGTATTTCAGTTGAGTTTTTCAGACTCTGACAAAGACCCTTGTTACGGTTGAAAGTCTTAGCCTTTTTTCCCCCATTTCATATTGTGGTTTCATCATATATATCAAAACTTATAATATACAAAACTTTTATCAATATTTATATATATATATATATATATAAATATATGACTAATTGGTCAGCGCAAACAGCTTCCTGGAGCTATCCATGCCAACAGCCATAACCTTTCTTTTAATGACTGCTTTTCTGTTCAAATCATTAAGCTAGTGACCACTGATGACCGTAGTTTGACATTAAGAGCGTCTGAGGAGGCCCACATATGGTTATTGGGGGCCCGATCAGATCCCGGTTTAAATCAGAAGCGTTAACATTTATTTGTTTTTCCTTTTATTTTTAACTTATATATTCATATTCATATATATATATTTTTTTTTTATTTTATTATTATATATATATATTTTTCCCCCCTTTTTTTATTATATATATTTTTTTTTTCATTTTATTTATTTATTTATTTATTTATTTTTTTTTTATTATTATTTCCTTTTTTATAATTTTTAATTTATAATTTTTAATTTTATAATTTTATCTATTGTTTTTGCTTTCTCCGTTCTCCGACGTTTAGTGCCTAGCTCCTTTTTTACGCTAGTGCTGCTCTCTTCGGTTGACTCTTTATTTCTTCATTCGCGCTCCGTTCTTCGACGTGGGGAGATCTCTCTCACTTCGTCCTCTCTACTAGTCTACTCTCCTGATGACGAACAACAGTTCGAAATATTGAATTCTGTAAGTTTTCTTTGTATTCTCTTTTCTGTGTCGTGCTTTGTGTAATTTAAATTTATATATATATATATAATTGAAGTTACAACTAGAGAACACTAAAAACTCAAAAAAGAGGACTAACGCTCACGATTCTCGATCAGTTCGGCTGTCTTCGGAGGAGAAAAAGAGAAGGGAGAAGGAACAAAGGAACAGAGGCGTGAATGCATCCACCGACCGATTCAAAACAATATATATATATATATATCAAACGATTAAAAGAAAAGAATACGGGGAAACAACAAAACTAAATTTTATATTTCAAGCTTGTCATCATCAGGAGGAGAAGAAAAAGAAGAGTTCTGCTCTGCTGACAAACAACAACTCTCCTCAATTCGTGTTGCTGTTTGCCAGAAGAACTCTTCTGTTTATTTCTATCTTGATGATAAGAAGGTCCAAATATTGCGGTGACTTTTTTTGTTATTCTCCGTGTTATTTTCTTTTAATAGTATGATATGTTGTCATAACTTACTGTTTTAACTCATTAGTTGTCGTTTTAATCCGTAATTGTAACGTATTTACTCATACTGAGCTAAATAGATAATGCAAAGTCTCCACACAAAAGAAGTTTTTTTAAATTTGAACTACGTGTTTCAAACACTTTGTGTCCATCGTCAGGTAAACGTTCAATGGAAGGAGTGGAGGACTTACAACTGTCCAACGTTCACTCTACTCCTTCTATTAGATGTTTACCAGACGATGAACACAAACTGTTCGTTACCCGTAGTTTGAATTTTAAAAAAAAACTTGTTTTGTGTGGAGACTGTATTATCCATCTAACTCAGTATGGCTTACTGTTTTATCTTGTGCTATATATATATATATATATATATATATATATATATATATATATATATATATATGATTCGTTACAATGTTGACCAATAGGAGTGAAGTTTACAGGTCCATGCGTGCGGTCCCAGTTACCCCCTGCTCAGCGAAGCCTCAGTCATTCTGCCAATAGGTATAGAGGTTGCTCAGTCCCTCTGTGTTAAATGATGTTTGGCAGAAAACATTATCCTCACTTTACACTGAACTCCTGTTCCCTTTCTATTTTTGATTTTTGTGGTGGTTGGGTGTTGTTGTTTACTATTTTCTGCTACGGATATTGATGGATTTTTAAATGATACTCTCTTAAACTTCACTCCTATTGGTCAACATTGTAACGAATTATATTCCTTTCCCCGGACAACTCATAGAATATATATATATATATATATATGATCAAACCACAAAAAGAAATGGGAAAACATGACTAAGATCTTTCAACCGTAACAAGTGGTCTTCGTCAGAGTCAAAAACCTAACTGACTCTGGTTTTTGACTCTGACGAAGACTGCTTGTTACGGTTGAAAGATCTTAGTCTTGTTTTCCCATTTCTTATTGTGGTTTGATCATTGATTTTTATTTCACGTGTTTATGTGAAATCTTTTTATATATGTATATACAAAACTTTAGTTGTCCTCCTTCTTTTGCTAGTTGACTTTACCATCCAGTAGAACAGTTATCTTACTTATGTGTCTTTCCTTAGTCGACCTCCAAAGCTCTATAGTAAACGAATAGTTATTCCATATCTTCTTTGCTTACGCAAAAGGTTGATTATTCTGATCAAAATAAAATTAAATATTTTTTGTAACTATACACACTTCACTATGTAAATGATTGCATTAATAAAAGCCTCTTTATTAAATAATGAGTTTAATATCATTAACTTATTCAAGTAGATAATTATAACTCTGGTTACTTCAACTAGTGTTACCATAATGGAACTGGTTTCCGTTATGAGTGCTCAGAATTTACTAACCTGTCAAGTTAATTAATCATTTGTTAGCACATGAATTTTATAAAACTGGGTCAGATGGAAAATGCTAAGGTTTACTCGGTTGGTTTGTCAGAGATTGTCTTTGTGATTTCTTTGTTGAAACGGTTGGTTGAAGATGATTTACGACCAATTTGGTTAATCATCCTAGCAGAATGTTAACTAAAAATAAAGTAAAATATTTACAATTTACAATGGATTATCTTCTATGGAACTAACAAACCATAGTCGAACATATCTCGTAATGCTAAATCCAATAAATGTTTTGAATGATAATCTGTGAGGAGATGAGTTGGGGAAATTCGTCACCCCTTTAGGGCTGAGGGATAAAGGTTTGGTTTTCGTGACTGTCTGAAGCTGCATTGACTTGTCTACTTAAATATATTAGGTGATTTAATTGAATATTATGCTAATACATGGGTAACGGGTTGCGACAGATCGAGAAGGTTGTTGGTTTTAACTAGAATGAAGGGGAGGCAAAAAGGCAATAAATACAGTGACTAAATGAGGATTGAGTTGTCAGAAAAGGGAGCCAGATTCATGGAGGTAAGCGGATTAACGGGAGACAATCGGAGGGAGTTGGCTGGAGGTGGGCGCATTGTGGCCCCTTGCTTAGTATGCAGCCGAGGGCTGCCACATCCTCAACCGTCCTACCGACACCTGCTCCAGACCTACATCGGCGTTGTCCCTGTTTCCATTTTGTAATAGATTTTTTCACATTAATGTTGAATTTCTAGTTTTTTCCTACCTCTGTTTTGTTAGACTCTTTTACACACTTTCATTGTAACCAATTTAAAAACAGGTGTTTTTGTTTTAAGCAGCATCATCATTTATAATTGTCACTATTATATCATATATTGTCACTACATATGTTGAATTCGTGTAATCTTATATCAACCATGATAATAACTTTATTTTACACATATATGATATCGCTAATTACAGCTGTCAGTATGTACGAGTTGTTCAGATTATGGCTCGTATACTACAATAATTTTCTTTTCTTAGGATCATAAATATAAATCACAGATAAAATAGTATCCTACTAAGACAAATAAGTTTACAGGACAGGAACATAATGGTTACAGTTTGCACTACTAGTTTAATAAAGTGGATTATCTAAATAAGAAAACATGAACGATTTTACCAAAGTTATATTATATTTCTGTCTGTAAAAAATAAATTATTGCTAAAAATAGAATAATAAAAGAAGTTCTAGAGGATTTTTATAACTGATTGTTAAAGAACTTGATTTATATTAAAGACGTGACTACCTTTTTATTTTACTGTAGTTAATATATAGCGATCAAGAGATAAAACGATTTTAAGATTTTTGTGGATTACATCTTTTACGGTCTTTTTTACTTTTTTTTTTATGTTTGTGTGTGTCTAAATGGTGAGGGTTTACTCAAAAGTTTGTGAGTACACCACACTGTTTGATCGATTATATTCATATTATACAAAAAATTGGATTCTTTAATATAGATGTGCTCTATTATATTAGGGTGATAATTCAATTATGGAAGTCTTTTTCTTTTGTGAAAATGTAATTTTTGAGAAAATATTTTTTCTTCTAAACTGCTGACTCTAGAATGTTGAATTTTTTAGATTACAAGAAATCTCTGCAGGATTAAGTAACACTATTCAGATTTTTTGAAAATCAAAAGGTCAATTTTACAGTAAAATTGAAAAATTTCGACTTACGATTGAGTTCAGTCACACTGACGGATTGCAACGTAATTATATCTAAGATAGCACCTTTTGAAGGAGTGAGTGGAATTCATTTTTCATTCTTGTTTAAGAATTAAAATTCTTAAAAATTCTTAAAAATTTAATTCTTGTTAGCCAAAAATAATTCTTGTTTTAAGGTTTAATAGATAAGCTTTGAAGATGACATTAACTAAATACATTAGTAATATAATACATAAAGCAGATAAAATGTTTTAAATGTAAGAACAAACGCCAAACAGTAAACACATATGATTGTTTATCTTCGTTCACTTGCCTAGTCAGAGTGATGAATGATTGCATTGTGAAAATGTTACACGTTCCACTCTTTAACATATCTAGTTGTTAGACTTATAGTTCCTAGTGTGTTTAAAAACTCGAATTAGATTGCTTTATTTTACTTTTTTGAGTAACAGTGTAGTATGAGAACGGTACACTATTGATCTCATGGTAATACGGCTAGGCAAGTAAGAATCTTCATCAGGGGCAGTATACCTTTCACAAGGGCAGCTCGATTGAATCAGTTACAAAAATTTTATTAGCAAAATTGCAAAGTATTTAAGGCTTAAAAGGATAACTCTAAACTCTTCTTGGATATAGAAGCGACTCCATCCCTTGACACAGGCCATTGATTAGCACTGATATATAGATGACTTAATCGTTTAACTATAGAATGAATTACAATAAGCGAATGAAAGAATAATTTTATTTAAGTATTGGAACCACCTCAAATTAAATTTTTAACACTATAGACTCTCCTTAGGGGTGTCCAATCGCCTCTATCGTAGTGATAGGTTATGGACAGCCTACTGGATACTGAACTAATCAAGGCCATGATACTCACGGGTGTGAAAATAAGCTTTTTATTGCAAGAAATAGAATACTTGACGTTACAGCATTTCTAATTGTTCTGGATGCTTAGAAAATTGTTTCAATTTTGGTAAAGGAAAAGATCTAAATATATTTTCACCAAATTGGACCTTACACCTTTCTCAAAGAGAAACAATAGTGGGTGTAATAGCGCTTTACTTAAAAATATAAATCAAGAACTATTAACGATATGAGTATATATATACTCTTGGCGTCTCTTTAGATGAAAGAGTAAACTGGAAAAGTATGTAACGGATACTTTAATGAAGGGAATATAAACAATGTACTGCTCTAAAGAATCTTTTGTTTTACATGTGTGTCTTAACACCAAATTCTTACATTGTCTACAAAATTTTTATTTTTGCTGGGCTGAAACAAATGATATTATACGCATTCTTATGTGGTATCATTTCGTAAAGGAGGTGCTTAAATTAACTTTAATTAACTACAAAAACAAGTATGTCTAGGGAAAACATGAGCAATGGCTATCAGTTCTAATTCCATCAACGAAAAATTATTAAACGTTCCCCATTTGATATTTTTATCAAGAAAGATTAATTTTTAATGTATTAAGATTTTTACAAAATGGAAAGGCTCATTTGAATATTTTTATTAAGAACGATTAATTTTAAGTCTCTGATACTATTACCATATAAAACGGAAAGGCAGCCACTGGAGATAAAATGTTCAAAAAAGTAATGGAACAAAATATTAATAGTTTTGATCGGTATGTTGCCAGATTCAATGTTCCCAGATATTTAAGAGGAAGCGATCACCAATGATCGTCTATATTAGAAAATCTTTTCCTGATTTCAA
Organism: Hermatobates lingyangjiaoensis; assembly: GCA_026182355.1. Classification (NCBI taxonomy): domain Eukaryota; kingdom Metazoa; phylum Arthropoda; class Insecta; order Hemiptera; family Hermatobatidae; genus Hermatobates; species Hermatobates lingyangjiaoensis. The sequence goes on along the minus strand of JAPFBL010001935.1, from coordinate 1,034,160 downwards.
GAAAGATGCTCTTATCTGGGTTACTAACGTGTAAAAAAATTAATATTAAACCATTAAAACTCTGTTAACTCTCGTGTGGGCAGCTGTAAAGAAGAGAATACAAGGAAATACAAGGCAGTGGGCCGTTTTGGAACTGGTTGGAGCTACACAATCTTCCTCTAACTTGGAGCCTTTTCTACAATACACTCCAGCTTATTCAGGTTCGCCATTGGTGAAGGATGAAAAAGAAAACAGGTAATAGGTAGTTAGAACTGAGAAGTCTGATTCTCAGTTTAATCCTAATACTATTAATTAATATTATTAATACTATTGTTCTGGATTAAAGATTTCAAGTTTGCTATAACTGAAGAAATGCTGATGGATGCAAAAAAAAAAAGAAAACATTAAATTTATCAGAAGATTTCAGAAGATTATCAGAAAATTTCATAATACCTTAACAGAGAGTTTGCTATTATATCAACTAGTTAGTCATATTAAAACAGAACCAAAGCTCAATTGATTGTCAACGAGATTGATATCATATTTAGTTATTGTGAAGTTCTATCTAATGGACACCATCGATTTTTTATTTCTGTATCGATACTGGGATGATTTCTTTAATTGTAGAGTCACGTGTTTGTTGTCATATTTGAGTTTGTATGTCAACACACAGAGGGCTTCATACAACTGCTGCAATCTATATGTTGACACGCACCATAGAAATACAAGTGCTCTACTCGTGTACTGTTCGTCCTTGTACAAAAGAGACATCACGGGAAGGAGACGAATCATGGAGTTAAAATTAATTAACCTGTTTTTATAGAAATAATAACTGTGAATAGGTTATCAGTTCTTTCTATATATTCTTTCTCTGAAATCTAATCGTTCTCCTCAGAAAGCGTTTTACCTTTTTTGGCATATACTATATATGCCAATGAATAAACCAGTATTTTGTAGAAAACGACCAGATTATTGGAAAACTTTATAACGATTAAAATTTTACGTACACGTATATGATATATTTATGATTGAAAGAATTATCTGACACTAATTATCTAGAAACAAGATTCCGTCTTCCTCAAAAATTTCAATCCTCAAGATAATCTGAATATTCTCGGAAAGAAATTCATTAGCAGTGTGAGACGTGACAGTTGCCTAATTATCATACCGGTTATTGTCATAGCAATCCTACTGTTATCCTCATGGACCGTGCAGTCTACAATTACACGACCATCAGCGAACTTACCAATTCTTATTACCACCAACGTCTTCTTTCTGACGTCGTTGCCTTATTTCTAGATAATTTAGTTCTCTTACATAATAACAATACTGTTGGCGAAGGTCTGTTATGATTATGTTAATACTCTCACTCCTTCTTCTGTCTGCTGTCTTTAACAATTCTTTCCGGTTTAATCGCTGTTATAACTTCCAAACAAAACTCTCTGCTACGAGTACAGTTGTATTATCTTTTTTGCTAAGTTATTGCTAGATTAGGACAAGGTTTGTTTTTAGTTCTCACTTTCTTCCTGTTCTGTACTCCCGTAGCATTGACGATGCTACTCATTCCATTCATTTGGTGACATGGAAGCCACGAGTTAATCATTTTTCTACCCTGTTATCAAAATCTCTTCCCCACCATCACTTTCACTCGGCGTTTTCAAGCAATCTCATTTCATTGCTCACCGTTGATACCACTTTATGTAATGATCACTTCTCCACTTCCTTTTACAAAGCATTAACAAGTTCTCAGCATATCATCATTATAATGATTAACACAATCCTCAGGAGGAGGTTAAATTGACATTAAATAGTCACCGGTCAAATAAAAACAGACTATATCTGGATCCTGATGTATTCAAATCCACCAAGTTATAATAATATTAAGGACCGTAGATTTCACGTAAAGTTTTTAAAATAAAATATTTTGGAGAAGGGCTAAATCCTCTCGTTTATTAAATGTCCTGCTTTATCTGATTAAATTCTCATCATTCTAGGAGGAGGAGAGATAGATGTGATTCTCCCTTTTTCATTTCTACATTTTTTTTGGGTGTTCATAATTTTTTTAATGTTATGAAGGAGTTTTTTTCTTTTCTATTTCTTCTTTTTTCACTTTGCCTGTCTTTAATCAAAACTCGTCGATATCTTTTTGATATCGACCTAAAGAGCTTTTTTCCCCATATCTTTCCCAAGTCTCCTAATCCTGTTAAAGAACTGAAACGATATCGACGTCGTACTTGTAAAAAATGTTGTATTATTAACTTGAGTACTTACTTCATTTTATTTGTCAACGAAAATGTCTAACTTACTTACTTACTTCCTTACTTCCCGCAAGTTCGTCTAGTTTTATGGCTTTTATATTTGTTGGGATGAGTTGTCATAGAGTTTCCGTTGCTTGGCACAGTAACCTTTCTTTGCCATCCATACAAACTCTCACTATCTCAGTTTAATGTATGTTTCCGCATTGAAATCCTGAATCAGAAACCTGTTTTCTCTTCATCTTCTTCCCTTTATGTCACAGTTTTTGCATTTTCTCATACTCACTTGGTGGCAAAACTCTTGGTGTACTGCACAATTTATATGTCACCTCTCCTAATGATGACAAATGTTGAAATATTGATGTGAATTATGATAGTTTTTTCTGTATGAGTACTTTTTAGTTTAACGTCTTTCCAATGTAGCTCATTTCACTTAGTTAAATATATTTATAAATGAACTAAATTCACTATGCTGAAGATAGAGGAACTACAAAACTAAAAAAGTATAAAGAAACTATAAGGAAAAACTTCTTGATAATTCTGATCAGCTTATGAAGATCAGGAAAATAAGGCGTGAGAGAAAAGTAGTGTTTATGCAATACCAACTGATACCAGAACTATGAAGGATATTGGATCCGGGACTATGCGACTATTACTGACATCATGACGATAACCACAAGCAAGCAATTATTTTTTTAATTTATATTAAAAAATATTAGTTTTTTGTAGTATATATATAAAAAGATTTCAAAATAAACTCGTGAAATAACAATCAATGATCAAACCACAATATGAAATGGGAAAACAAGACTAAGATCTTTCAATCGTAAAAAGCGGTCTTTGTCAGAGTCAAAAACCCAACTCAGTTTGGATTTTGCCTCTAACAAAGACCGCTTGTTACGGTTGAAAAATCTTAGTCTTGTTTTCTCATTTCATATTGTGGTTTGATCATATATATATAACAAACACTTTTTCTTTTTCTTGGAGTTTGGTATATATATATACACTTTAACACATAGAAAAGAACACAGAAAGACACTACAGAACTCACTTCGATATTTCGACATCCATCGTCATCGGGAAGAAGTGCGAAGTACTCGCGTTGAGAAGCAAACTGCTACTCATATATATATATATACGTGTATATATATATCATACATATCATACATATATATCATATATATATATTTATATAATATATATATATATATATATATATATATATATATATATATCAGAATGCATCTCATTAGTCCACAACTACTGTTCATGAGTAATACGAAGCCAACTGATATGTCACACTGATATACAGGTGGTTGCATAGTTATGAAGTTCCGAAGATCTGTCTATCAATGCTTGATGTAACATAACAAAATTTAAAAACCTGGAGAGGCCTACACTCACATTTACTATAAGTAAACTTAATAACAAACTTCCTCGTATATAATATATAATGTCCCATTTAAGCATAATATATTTGTCTAAATGGGAGAAGTTTATTAGTCTTTCATTCCTGGATGTAGTACAGATAGTGATTGATCTACTTATCAATATATATGCTAATTTTTGTATATCACACCACTGATACATGTAATATCATTAGTATAACTACAGCAGTAATAACAACTTTTTGAAGTAAAAGTGTAGATTTCGTGTTACGAAATAATCTCTTACAGGAGAACGTGTCTTTTGTTCTAATAGCCAGTGGATCTCTTAAATAGTTTCCCATTTAAAACTTGAAAGGATTCTTATATTATTTGAAAAAGGTCAGAGACCCGTAAGAAAAAAATTCGTTTTACGATAACTTTTAATTTAGGATGTAGGATAATTTCATTTATTGTTTTTCAAAGTATGTTTTCAATTTTGAATTATGTTTTACATTTTAAGTTTTTTATAAAATTATTACACTGGGAATTTGACGGCATTTAAGTATTTAATAAAATCACTTTTCTAATCATTTGTCAAAAATCATATATACCAATTCACTCTGAGCGAGTGATATCTTTTTCCTGCGGCTGTACTCTTTTATAAGGTTGCTGTGAATGTATATTGAAAAAAATATATTATTAATTTGCCAGTATTGCATACTAACATCAAAGTATAATTTCTTCAAAATCTTGAGATAAATTTTTTTCACGATGACTATAATTTACTTATAGGTAAATAAAACGATAAAAATTCATTATGAATTGAATATTTACATAAATTTTGGGATATTCACATGACTGGCTGGAATATGTTCCTTGAATATTATTTATTTGAAGAACTAAAATCAGATTTTCTTAAATATTCTAATTACAAAGGTTGTTCGTAATGTTATTTTAAAATACACCGCCTTAATTTTTCATTTTCCTCACACTTTCACTAGTTTCAGAACTAGTTCATTGTCAGGAGTAAACTGGAAGTTCTTCATTGTTGTTGTTGTAGGAAGTCAATAATCAACATTCTTTTCGATCGGTTGTTGACCTGGTACTCTCAATCTAGCTTGTAATATTTTCTTAAATAAAAAGTTTCCTAATTTTTATTTCTCTTAATTAACAGTTATTATTAATTTTATATCATTTATTTATATTCAATTAATAAACAGTATTACTCAGTGATGTCATATAAAAAATTTTTGAAGATGTTTTTTAGGTCATTAGATGAATAGGTACTTGTGTAGAGATAAAGTTATTTACGATTATTTCCAGTTTTCCTCGCCTGCTTGAATGTTCGTTTCTTCTATAATGAGTATGACCACACATATTTATTTTCTTTGATCACTTACTTAATAACAAAATGTGCAGGAAAGTCTACAGTTTTTTAAATCCTGTTTCTTTCTAGATTTTTTTTTTTTTACTTTATAAATCAAACATAACATAAAATTAAGTAAGATAGAAGTGTGCGAGGGAGTGCATTAGGCTAAGGAAGCGACGTAAATTATAAGTTGGAATGCAGGGGACAGCAAAGGAGGTCCAGGAGGTTATAGTGGTTAGTGGACGAACTGGTGTAAAGAATCCCAAAGCATCTGCATCACAAAGCGCCCCCGCGCTTCCCTTCACCAGCGCCACATTTAAATCTTCCGTCTTCCAATTACTATCTAATTTTATTGAGCGAAAAATATATAATTTAATATACAACCATTATTACCAAAGCTCTTTAACATTTATTGAAATCCTCCACGAAACTTGACTGTCTAATACAACTTAAACTTTATTATTTCACACTTTTTTTTTGTTGTTAAATATTGGCACATTACAAACAAATTTAAACAGCCAATAAAGTGGTGATGAAAAACATTTCCATATTGTTGTTTAAAGCTGAACTTCTGCTTTTACAAACAACTTCACTTGAAGTCAACTAGGTCGAAATATTAATATTCATAGGATTATTTTTATAAATTATTTGCATAATATAAATATTAAAATTTTAAACATTTTATTTATATTGTAATTATGAATGTTTTGATATTTGTGTACTTGTTGGTTGTTGGAGCAATTCTTATACTTCTCTTTGTACTTTAAACCAATGAAAAATATTTTAAATAAAACCAAACCGTCACTTTCTAAGTTTGATTTAAACCTGGAAAACCAACGAATCCAGATAAATTTTGATTTCATTTTAACCCACAAAATACACCTTTATCTTGTTATATATGTATATCTATAAAAAAATTTCACATAAACACGTGAAATAATCAATAATCAAACCACAATATGAAATGGGAAAACAAGACTAAGATCTTTCAACCATAACAAGCGGTCTTCGTCAGAGTCAAAAACCCAACTGACAAAGACAAAAAGCCAACTTTGACTTTGTCAGAGTCAAAAAACCAACAGTTGGGTTTTTGACTCTGACGAAGATCGCTTGTTACGGTTGAAAGATCTTAGTCTTGTTTTCCCATTTCATATTGTGGTTTGCTCATTGATATATATATCTATGTAATACAACAGTCTGATACTGACATTGTCCTCATGTAATGTAGTCCAAGGGCTGACAAAGCCTTAGAGTTTGTTTTATTGACAGGTGAGGTTGTAAGTCTATTGACAGATTACTTTAGGATCTCTTAAGACGTCCTCGATTCATTGTTGATCCTCTTGTTTCTGCTTTCCAGTCTTCTATGCAGAGAATGCTCCGTTTCGGTGCAAGTCAAACAACTCAGTAAGCATAAATATTATCACTTAATTGAAGAAGCCTCAATAGTTAGTTAATTGCAACTTTTCTTGTTATTGGTGCTTGTCGATAGAGAAAGTGCTATTAATGTTGTGGTTGAGGTGATGATGGCACTTGATGGAGAGTCGTTATTCTTGTTTACCACATTCATCTGTGGTATCATATTTTTACTCCAGCTATTAACAACAAATCTTTTGAGTAGGCTACATTTAACTTTCTTGTAATTAAACATATCCTCAAATTCGTTGAAATTCAATTTAATTAATTGATTTAGTTTTCTGCCTATTTTCACATATCATATTAAACTTTGTGTAAAAATATAAAAAAAGCCATGGAGAATCAATTAAATGACTTCTTTATTTTAATGGCAATGTATCCATTTACCAACTTCAACGAAAGAATAATGTATTTCTCACCAAACTGACAATTTATGGAGATGTAAATAAATAGTTCCTCTTTATATGTCATATTATTATTAAAAAAAATTCAAAATTCCTGAAATTTGTAACATAGGATTTGATATTAAGAATAAATTTAATAAAATACTTAAATTTTTGTAATTACTAGAAGAGCGGATTGAAATTAGCACGTGTTCTTATATAGCAAATTATATAGTCATCTCCTCATGCTTCAAATTCATTCATTATCAAATGAGGTTTACCTCACGTAAGCCTATGTGCCTTTTAAATGTTACTAGGATATGAATTCACTACAGCCTTGCGGGTAGAACTTATAAAGAATAGTGTCAGACGACTTCTGAACGATTATATATGTAAAAATCTAAAAAAAAAATTCATCTTCCCTGTCATTTAAAATAAAATAAAAATTGGTATATTACGCAAAATTTTCTTTAAGCGTTTGCTCAACAATAGAACATATACTGTGATTATATATGTTACATTATATACTTATAATCTATAACTATTGTACAAATTGAATATTTTATAATGTTAAATACGTATATTAACTGCGGTTACAGATTACCCCACAATATAATTATAATACAAATATTACAACTTATAACTTTGAGTTATACATTTCTAGTTATTTTACTATTACTTATCGAAAGTAGTAAGTTTATGTGATGAGGCATGCAATTCCCATATGTAAAAAATCATGCAAACACAGTGCACTCTGAATTTATACGTTCATGTTATGAACGTATTCTTTGAAAGTTTCAAATACATATTTACTTATTTCTTAAAAGCACTAAAAAATTTTAAACATATTTTTAAGCAACAAATCCATTCTTAGCTTGGAGAGAAAATTTTCTAAGTAAATGTAAAGAATACGATGAAAGGGATGGATAAGAATTATTCCAGGTTGTGCTTAACTGTCTTAAGGATTATATTATCTCTTCCGGGAATCAAGAATTTCTGACATTTTTTCGTTATACATTAATTATATGTAGATGGCATACACAAAATCTGAATATTTAAATTTTAGTGGTTTGTGAGAATTCACAAACTGTACAATAGAGCTCCTTTCTGTTGACATAATTCCACCGAAAGACTATACAATTCATCCTTCTGTAATACACAATTTTTTTTGTTCAATTTTATTATGATCTGTCAAACGATGTGATTAGTATAATATTTGCAATCTCTAAGATTCAATCATTAGTTATATTTTAATATTTTTGAGCAAATTGTATGCTAGTATAAGATCCATAGTGGCTGCGATATTTGGACTCTCTAGATTCAGCACTTAATAATAAAAAAAATTTCCAAAAAGACACTGGGTAATATTGCCCCAAAACTATACAACTCAGTGCCATATGAGTCATGGTTTCTGTACTTGCTGCAAAGTAAGAAAAAATGTTCTAAATAAATAGAAATCATAATCATAGGATAAATGGTAGACCAAACCAATTATAAAACTTATTATATGAGTAATGTAATCGAAATGTTTACTACTAATGACTGCGGTTATCATAATGTTGATAAAATACGTGGATAAATAAGAGATAAGCTCGATGAAGATACTATTGGATTTGATATTATGAGTGTTAGTGAAGAAGGAGGAAGAGAAAGGATGTGGGGAGGAAGTGTGATGTGGCGTGCAGGCTCATGAGCCAAGTGTCTGATGAGAGGGCTCGATAAGGGGATGGCGCTCAAGGCTCCCGTGAGGCAATAAACGTATCAAAAGAGAAAAATCAGCAGGTTTGTGGGGTATCGCGGGGAGCGCCATCGACTGGCCTTGGCGTTATCAGACAATTAGCCCACTGGGAGCCGGACAATTTACTAATACCATTGTTGTAGTTTCCTAACCCATGGGGACTTCATTAACCTTGGCTATTGGCTTGTTACAGCTCCGCCCTGCATTAATCTCACCACTAACGATTCCTTCTTCACCAAGGTCACCCAAATACCTCTAATTAAACACTGTGCAAACCGGTTGCTATTAAAAGCAACACAAATATCTTAATAGCCAACCTGGTAATGCAGTTTTATTCATAGATCCTCTTGTTTGCATTTATTTCGATTTGAAAGGACTTTGGATTTTTGTCAAATCATTCCTTCAATTTTTCATGTAACTCAATAAAATTTTTAAATAACAATCTGTAGTTATCTGTAGTATTTTTAGAATCAATAAGTAAATTATATTGAGAAATGTGATATAATTACTCCAAAAGTTGGTATTTTATATGTTTTACTGAATTTAGTATTTATAATCGTTAGTTAGTACGATAGTATTATACTATAATAATAAAATTAATGTATAAATATCACTGAAAAATATCAAAGTATCATTTTTAATCATAATTTAATGCCATGTTAAATTAATTTTAAATTAACCTTAATCAGTTAATTGGGCTCTCTATTATTTGTCCAAAACTGAAACAAATAGAAAAAAAAAATCTTAGATAATCTTCAAAAGTATAAATATTGGCTGAATTACTGACTTACTTGATAGCAAACCCGGTAGGACTCCAGTTTTCATCAATCACTTGTCAGGAAGAATTAAAAATAGGTTCACTTCTTTGATTTTTGTAACCTTGAAAACAGTAATTGTTTTTTAACTGTATTTTCAATAGATAACTGGAGCTTTGTTCACTGGAGTGGGTTTCTATTATGTTGTCATTTCTCACTCAAATATAATTAACAGTCTTTTTTTACAATTGATGATAATAATATAAAATTTTGCCATTTGATTGAAAAATATTTAATTTAGTCAAAAATACAAGAAATGTCTTCCTAATATACATACCGCGTGGATGGACTAACTGCTTCTGGCCTAGGTACACGTTGACTGAATTGATAGTTATGGTCCATTGTCTGGATCTTCTCAAGAGAACATGAACTGTAAAGAGTTGGTGAGATTTTACACCGTTACAATTATGATTGAAATGTTTGCGTCACTGGGATATTGACTCAGATAATATCTGGTTTGAAGTGAACTTTAAATCTATCTTTAATAGTCAAAAACTATTTACAAGAAAAATTACCATTTTCATTGCGAGGTCTAACAAAGTCCCAACAACGTGTGAATTTCTCTTTAACAAGTATTTTAAATACGAAGTAGGATTCTTTTGGTAAGGTGTACATATACAACTGACTGAGACGGCTTCTATAGCATACTGATCGCCAAGTTCGTTTATGTAGATTCCAAAGTTCCAAGACTATCCACACTGGCAGACATATTCATATGACATTTTAACCACATCACTACCTAGTTTCCCATTTGTAATTTTGCAGTATTATTAATCAAAGAAAAAAAATTATATGTTCCGTTTTAAAAATAAATTATCTGTAAAATGTTCACGAAATATTCATGACAAATTAACTGAAAATATAAATAATTATCAGAAAATAAATTCTCTGAAATATAAATAAATAATTATTGATTTCTCTCTTCTGTATATTTTATTCTAGGTAGTGTAAATATTCTACTAATTTTTTTTATAAGTTTCTATCAAATTTTAATAAATTGATGTGAATAATCTATAGGCGGAACTTAATATTTGTTATTTTGGTTTTATAATGCTTCTTGCAATAATTCATAATAAATGAGATTTTTATCAGGCAATATTCAGTTAAGTCAGGACTAATTATTAAACTTCAGCTCCTAGAAAGACCAAAAGAAGAGTAAAGAAGTAGTATCCTGTGCATCAATACAGTATGATAGTGTAATTTGTAGATTGTTTAGAAAAATTACATAAAAAATCACCTACACACATCTAAACATCCTCTAAAGTAATATCCGAACTGGATTCAGGGATTTATTTATTATAATAATAAATATATCAAATTATTATAGCATTTTTTTAAATTGGTGAGTGGATTTTACTTGTATTAACGTTACAATAATAGTATAGTTTTTCAATTTTGTTTTTCAACTAAATTCGTTTGTTATTATGATTCTGATTATAATTATGCAGTACTCTGCTCATTTATTATACTAAAATCAAACATACTAAATTTATTATACTGGAAACAATTCTCGGTTTATGCATGGTTCTAATATTTTTCTAGTGGTAACACACAATTTTAATAACCTTGGAGCTCGGGAGGTTTATTGGGATACGCTGAGATGACAGGCTAGGTGCACTTTGGCTGTGTTCATCTTAGTCTCTAACTGTTCCTTGAGACCTCTTGACCTCTATTTCTTAGCCCATTATTAATAACTTATCTCAAGTAATTTACCATAGAATTGAAGAAACAGATAATCAACATTTCTAGCGCTCCCAAGAATCGGAAAAAAAAATTTAGCCTTAGTTAGGGTTGACCCACACAGTTCAGGCACTACGTGACCACTCGAAATCTCTCACATTCCAGTAGAATTTCATCTTGAATAAACTTTTTCAAAAAGTTACCCTTCTTTGAATTTGAGACTGCCATTTGCTACCCTTCCCAGATTCTTTTTGTCTAAATTAATATGGATAAACATTCCATTAGTTTTGTTACTTATTTTACAATGATATATTGAAATATATGATTTCAGTATACTCTTATATTAAAGCAGTAAAAACTGTTTGAAATCTAATATAACTATATTAATTTGCTTATATCCTATAATAATGAATGCTTGGCACCATTACTCTTCTAACTGGTATAAAAAATAACCTCACAGTGAAATATACTAGTCCAATGGTACATATTATTTTTATTGTTTGTTAATAGAACAGCTAAAAAATTTAAAATAAAGAAACATACTTAGAAATGCTTTGAACAGTTCTTGATTTAAGTGCTGGTTTAAAATCTAGGTTTTAAAAGCAGTAGGACTCTCAATTAACTCAGCTTCAGAGGTTTCTCCCTCGGCTTGGGAGTGGCAGTCTATGGCAGTTGGGACTACTTGTAAAAGGATATGTTACGGATTTTCCTAGTTTTATTATTAGACTGTTCCTTCGTCTCTGGCTAGTAGTGATTGATCCAGGACTCATCCATGGGAACAAACCGTGCCATAAAATCTTCTATTTTTTCTTCAAACAGCTTCAGATTTTCAGTAGACATAGTTCGCTTCTGATCTGGTGTCAAAAAGGTCTTGAAGCACCCAGTGAGTCAAGGCCTTTGAACTCTCCAGCTCATTGGTCAAAATGTTGTCAGCTCACTCCTGGGAGGTGCCCATTCTCGTTGCTATATGAACAAATGATAGTTTTCGATTGTCAATCACCATCTCGAGGACAAGATCAATGTTTTTCCGCGTGGTCACTGTAGACGGTCATCCTGAATTTCGTTCATCTCTGACGCTGTGACTGCCACGCTTAAGCTCATCAACACAGAGTTTGAAAGTGGTTTATGAAGAGCTATCTTCCCTTAAAGTCTGGATCATATCTTTATTGATTTAAGATTAAAACATCCTTTCAAAAAAAAAAAAAAAAACTTTTCTAAATGGCTGCCCCATAATCGGTTTTCTCTATTTTTTACTAAAGCTTAAGTGAACTGCCAAGCACTTAACCAAGTTAAGTTTTGTTAACCAACTTAAGTTTAAGTTAACCTTATTAACTTTTTTAACAAGTGAGAAAAAAAAATTTTAAAAAGAGTTAGGAATGAGGCATTTACACTTGGTATTCTCGCATGCTGGCAGCTATGTGGACAAATTTTTATTTGCGTAACTTCATAGATTTCTCTGTTACATATATTTAAAAGTATAGCAACTTTGTTTTTTTTTAAAGTAGTATACTTTCGGATTTTTTTGGGAGGGTCAGCTTGGATTTTTTATATATTGATTAGTTGATATTCCCGGTTTGATTCTAATTCGGAGTTCAGAACAACAACCACTTACTCAAGTTTATTAGAGTAAGGACCTCTAACGATTATCACAGGACAATGTCTCGAACACACGGCCATGGTGTTTATTATCCACTTGAATTAATTGTGTGCGCGGGATTATTCATCTCTTACGTGAAGAATACAGAGACACAGGAGTAAGGGCCCCACTAATTATTAAATGTTAGTTTAAAAGCCCGCTAACACTGCAACAACATTTTACTCGACCTTTCATCTTTAGTCACTCTCTCTTTCAAGACTAGAAGAAAAGCTTTATTGGCTGAAAGGGCTAAGCTTATATTGCTTTATTGTTAATTTGTTTTTACAACATTTTTAGGCAACATTATAATATACAGTAAGCTAGGTGAAAATAAAAATTTAAGTTGAATTCTATATCTTGAAAAATAATAAGTATATTTGGTATATCATGTAATTTTAACTGAAATTATTTGATAGTGAAACTAAAATTGGTTTTTATTGTACAACAAAAACTAAATTTTTTCTTTTGATTGGAACCAATAAGGAATGAAATGACTTCAGTCAATATCTCCAAATCGATATCATAGTAGATATTTTTTTAAACTAGAAGTGTCAAAAAACAAAAAAAAATTAAAATACAATAAATCCAAATACTGTAATTCATTTATCGAATTAAACTATGAATAAATGGTTTAAATGATTAATTTTTGAATATATAAAAGTGAATTTATTCATAAAAATGAAGGAATTAATTTTCACCTTCAATTAGCTGATGTTTTGATCTCTACAGTTATTGATTCAGCAATGAAGCTAAAGGTCATAATTATGTTTGATGAGCAAATGACTGTTGTACAAGATCGTATATGGTCTATAGACTAAAGTGACTTTTCAACATTCACAGGTCACTGGTACAATCTCTTCAATATTACATCTTTTGCAGAATGTTATATTGTCACTTTCGTATATCACCCATCATTCTGACCAAATGCTCTATACAACTTTGTAAATGTTTACATCAATTTATTTAGCTAGTTATCCAAGAATCAGATATGTGACGTATAGGCATTATTTTTTTTCGTTGTTACTTTTAATTATAATTTTTATTTCAAAGTCTCAAGTTAATTACAGTCTTCAGGATAGAAGTTGTATAATTTTTCTTCTATTTTTTTTGAATACCTGACGTATACTTTGTGGAGACAACAGGTCAAAACTGCCGTCTATGTCATTATTTATGAGATAAAAAAGGTGAATAATTTTATCTCCTTTATTTTGGAAAAATTCATAATGTTAATTAATTGTAATGTCAAGGATGTGATTGAGAAATTATTTTTCTATTCATTGTTACGATAGATTTAAATAGATATGAGCCATGATTAATAGGCAGAGCATAAGAAGATGGCATGTTTTAAAAGAGCGCTGGGTGATTCAGAGTGACTGTAAAGTTGACTTAAGAATAGAGCGTGTTAAGCGCTCAAGGAAGTGTAGGAGAGGTCAAGAAGATGGCACGAACTGACCAGTTCAAGGGCGTCTTAAAATACTACTTCAAACACTGGTTCCGGGAGACTTGACAAAGAAACCAGTACATGCTTGAATCAGCTCTTGAAAAGTAATCAGTCAGTTTTTAAATATTGTTGTTTATATATATACAAATAAATAGTATAAAAATCTGAGAGCCATATAATGAAATTCCAATAATTTTTTAAATTCGAAAAAATGTATATACGCAAAATACATTTTCGTTAAGTTGTGAATCTCATATAATAAATGTAACTAAGAATACTAAGTTTTAATCTATGAAATGAGTATAATGTATTTTCTCATATAATACATTACAAAGAGCACTAATTTTATTTACTAAGAGAGTAAACCTCACTTAGTTTATGGTATTTTTGTAACTGATCACAAAAATCCGTATTTTTTGATGTTGATGTATTTGTTATTTTTACTAATTAGAATAGATGTATAGTTCAGAATAATAAGTAGAATTCTATAAAATGAAGTGAAATTAAGTGAAAATGCTCTTCCATATGGTGAAATATATGAAAATGAAATAAGATGCACTTGTCCATGATATTCAGCTCTCTGATAAACGGCTAAATCGCAAGATTACCTAGACATCCAACTACTCTAATTGCTTCTAATTGAGCGACAACACTCTACAATTTGATTAATACAACTTCCTCAGTCTTAAAAAAAAATCTAAAGGTTGATTTTTGAGTAAAGTGTAGCGTGTTTGATAACAATATCCGCTCTTTGTCAATTTAATTTTTGCACTGATTAAGAGATAAACCTGCATATGTGATATTTAAGAGATACGTTGTTTAATGACGAGTATAAAGTGTACTATTCCGTTCAATTAATCAACTCATCGTGAGTCTAATAATCATCATTGACTTCCTCCTTTACTGTGTTTTATTGATGTCTGTTCTTGATAGCAGGACTGAATTTGATTAGGTTTTTGAAATGAACTTCTCAGCAGCTACAATTATGTTATATATAAAAAATCTAAAGTGGCCTACACTCAACTTTACTGTAAGTAAACAGAAAATTGAACTCGATTATAATCAATGGAGGTGTAATTTTAATGTGGCTTAAGAGCAAATTTTCTGGTATAATATTATCAAATTTATTGATGGCTAATTTAATTATTTGGATTTGTTTTAATGTAGCTTTATCAATTTAATCAGTGATAACATCCTTGAAATCATTGATCTAGAGCAATTTGACTTAGGATCTGTGTCTCATGAGACTCGTGCGGACCACAACCCATAGTACTTCCTTTGTTGTTTCTAAAGTCAATTAGATTTTATGTTCTATTGGGTTTAGGTATGAATTCCCAAAAATCTTTATCCTCTTAAAACCAATTACCAATGCACTTATAAAATGTGTTCAAAGGTTTCCGTCTCTTCCACAAAAAGTCTGCATTCTTTGTATGATGTTAATTGCCGCTTTCATAAAAGTCGTTAAGCGAATATTATCTGGTTCAATTTTCTATGAATATATTTAAATCCTTCCTTTGAAGATATGCTATTTTTTTATAAGTTTATGTTAAGATTGTCTAAGTTATTTTAGACTAAATTATACTCCGTTGATCCAGACACCTTTTATTTGCCTTCATCAGTCGCATCTTAGAGTAGGCAGGGATATATTTCAGAAAAAAAGTTATAGGTTGCAGAAGTTTTTGTTTGCTCCAACCTTTTGCTATATGTTCACCTCACTCCTGTATATTCTCTTACATCCAGGTACACATATGACAGCTGACTTACTTTTACTGGCTTTATTATTAATTTTCGACCTGACACTACACAAGGCAAGCGCCCCTTCAATAAAATTAGAAATAATATTTGATTTAGCAGTATATTAAGCTATTATATAGTCAATGGAATAATAAATCTATTTATTGGTACAGAATCAATAGGTTGGAAGTTGTCATACCAAAAACTCCATCTTGATTTACTTAAACTAAAAAAAAAAAGAAATGGTTGCAGCTGATTCTGTTGGTTTGCCTTTCTGATAAGTATACACTTTCTTATGAGGATCCTTATTCCACTATTCATGTTATTTCAGATAGCAAATAGTAGTTGTTATTTTAAAAGTAATATCTCAACTAGCTAACTTATAGCCAACTGATGTAGTAACTTCATGTAATATTCATATTAACAAAATAACTAAAACGATATTATAAGTGTTTTGAGTCACCGGGATTTAGCCCATAGGTAGTAGCCGTTTTGTCATGAAGAAGAAGAGAGTACCTTTATAGTGCTTAATTATAATGAATACTAATTTAGAAAACAAATACAATTATGGAGAGCAAATCTATTGGTGAAAAAATCACGGGATTTAGCATAGGTAGTAGCCGTTGATGTAGTTCATGAAGATAGAAGATTGAGTAAACCAAACAATAAATTAATAAATTAACTATGATAAACTATATAGATTGTAATAAACTAATTGAAATAAGAAAAACCAAATAGACTGAATTATGTTTAAGATGAACAAAATCTTATTGGTGAAAAAATCAGATAAAGGAACTTGATGTAGTTCTAAATAAAATTGATAAACCAAACAATAAATTAATAAAATTAACTATGATAAACTATATTAGATTGTGTAAAAAAAATCAAAATTGAAATAAAAAAACCATAAGAAGACCCTGAATTTGTTTAAATGAACAAAAAATATACATTAATCTATATGAACATGAATGAATCAGTAATTCATCTGTATTAGAAATCACAAAAAACATTATCAAAATAACTCATTTTAAGAAAAATACTTGAGTTCCATTAATGTGGTGGCTGTCTTTTGAAAGTTTTTCTTTTGAACATACGCATTTAATAAATACTTGGGAAATGGATATAAATTGTTATTCCGAGAATATGTTAACTAGATCATCGTGCATTCCTCTAAGTGCTTTAAGTTTTTGAATGACGTTTGCTGAATATAAAAATTGACCTCAAGATACTCGTACTGTTAGCGTAGAATGTATTATTATACAAATAGCTTTTAAGAGTAAATAATAGATACAATTTTGTCTATTGTAAAGAAAATGTATCACTTTTATACCACAATCTTACAAGTGACTTGAAGTATAATATACTACTTGTTTTCTTTAGTGTAATATTTCTTGATATAATACTTAAAATTCATTAATATTTCATTATGTAATAATATTCATATTAAGGCATTATTTGATAAGAAATTTTAAGTTTACATAGTGATCAGAAGAAGAGGGTTAAATTAATGACTAGTTTGATATAATGTAGCTTGGAAGTAATTTTTTTGTACTTCCCTATTACTCAGAAAACAATAGGATTCGTGGTCACACAAAAACCATAAGATTTCTCAAACGGGTGGCTTGTAGACTGTTCATGACAGTTTCGATGGACACCCACGCAGCCACATTCGGGTAAGATAATTAAAAATGGTTTCTGGGGATCTCAAAATGTGTAAGTTTTAGTGAAGACAATTTCCATTAAACTGTACTTGATAGGAACATTTGCACGTGTATGTTAAAATAGAAATTTTTTTTAAGTATATTGTTTCAAACATTTAATAGCTAACAAGAACTATGATTATATAACACAGCAAACGTATATTACAATATTATGACTGTATAAATCATACATATTGATAATTATTTTATAATTAATAGTTAAATTGTTATAATAAAAACGGTATAGAGTATTTGTCCAAGAACTCGTGCTATCACATGTAGTAAGCAAAAACTAATACGACCTGATAATTTTCTATTTAATAGTTTTAATAGACCATCTCATCGCTTTACAAGTGTGCTTGCCGTCCATGTCTCTTCTCTCCTGATGACTGTTAAACCAAAAATTACAGATTGTAGGTGTGTTTTTCTATTTATTTTTTAGAAATAGACAATTTCTCTTTGCTACCTATATTATTACTCTGAACGTTTGTTATTATTTTTAGATTGTTTTCTTGATGATAATATATATTCTGTAAACACGAACGAGATATATTAAAATCTTTTATGTTTTCCCAGAGACAAATGATCTTTAGTTCCCTTGGTAATTTATATGTTATTTATAAAAATAATGTCATCTGTAGGGTAATTATTAAGGTTTAAATATTAAAGCATATAACGTAAAAAAAAATATATATCTTAAAATGAAATTAAAAACAATACCATTCCTTTTTTTAATCTCGGTGATATCCATTAAATAAATGTTGGGATATAATATATGTATTATATGCAGGAAAAATCACAATTGAACAAATTTGTTTTGGATTTATGGAAGGTAAAAATGAAACCTAAACTTTAATAAACGTTACCACTCTTTCTAAAAAAATATATATATGGGAAATCCAAAGCGCAAGGGGAAAGAAAAACAAACGAAATAAACACTCTGAGGCCTTTCACTTTATGTTATCAGAGCATTTATTTCTTTTCTTTTTCATTTTCCTTGTGGTTTTGGAATTCATATGTACTATATATATATATATATACATACACTTTTTCGTTGGTAATAGGATCCAAAACGGACAAATACAGTTGAATGTAGAAAGAGAAACATAGAGAAATTAAAAGCATACACTTACAGTCTCTAATTTTTGGTTTGAACCGTCTTCAGGAGAGATAAGAGAGTTCAAACCGTGTGTCCAATCCAAAAATTAGAGACTGTAAGTGTGTGCTTTTAATTTCTCTAGTTTCTTTTTCTACATTGATTATATATACATATATATATATATATATATATATATATCACTTGATAAACGGTAAAGACAATCAAAACTGGACAAAATTTACTAGCCGTTGCGTCTACAACATGCTTGGTCTCCCTTTTCTCTTGAAGACGGATTGCCCGAAAATTTGAGTTTGTAAGTGTGTTTCTTTACTTTGTGTGCTCCCTGTCTTCAAATTTCAACTGTTATATATATATATGAGATTCTATTGCAATACTGTTTCTGTGAGGAGACTAGTATGTGAGCAGCATGAAAGAAAAAATATGTTTTCATAGATTGAAAACAGTAATTGAATAAAATTAATTAATAATTTAATAACAAAACAGTAAGTATTTGGTATGAAATATAATTAAATATAATGATAAGTTTTGTATTTATTTAATTCAGATCCACCATTTGATAAGCAATTATTAACAAAATTGAATAAATTAACATGATACATCATAGTCAAGGAATCAAATCCAATAACTAGTGTTAAATTTGACAGTCTGACAGAATAATTGTTCAGCGTTAACAAAATAAATGGCACAGTTAACCCATTACAGGCTTTTGGGTCCATTAATCACTAAATTCCGTGTTGAGGCCACTCACAAACCATGAATTGAATTCACTGGGTCGAAATGTCCTTCAAGTCCGCTAGCGCTGTTCCCATAATGATGAAACTATTTAGAGTTTAGATTGTCTTTTTATCTCCTTGCCCACCACACTCCACTAATTATCTCCTTCCCAATTCACTATTTCTCTTTTTAGAATTTAGAATTCTTATTTCTTTCTCTTACCCTGTACTATACCCACCTGTTTTAAACACATACACACGCTGGATAACTTGAAGTATGTACGATTATTCTTTGAAAAGACATCTGCCCTAATGCAGCAAAGAAACAAAAATTGCATTAATTATTTAATTGAATTAAAATTGCTTTTATACATTTTGTTTTACACGATGTAAATTATTGTGCAATTTCTTGTAGCTAGTGTCCTAAAAGATGAATTATTTATTAGTGTGATAGAATAAGTAATTATGTGTTATTATTCTATTTAAACAAAAAATACTCATAAATTACTTACATAGAATGCAGAGTTTAGAAAGATTAAGCTATAACAAATTAGTACAAGTGATCCAGGTGAATACAGACGAATTCAATGTAATAAAAATAATACTAATGTTATTATTGTTATTCCTGATATTATTAATATTATTATGGTGTTGATGACATTAATACAGGTGAAATGAAAAATTAATAGTTAATGTACACAGTGTTCTATGGCTCCTTGAAGTATTTATTTTAGAGTACTAGCATAAAGCCAATAGTAAATTCAAGATTTGAAGTCACTAGAATAACCAGAAGATTTAAAAATTATTGCTTTTTTTTAAAACCATGTATATATATATATATATATATATATATATATATATAAAGTTTCACATAAACTCGTGAAATAACAATCAATGATCAAACCACCAGTTGGGTTTTTGACTCTGACGAAGACCGCTTGTTATGGTTGAAGTCTAGTCTGTTTTCCCATTTCTTATGTGATTTGATCAATTATATATATATATAAATATATATATATATATATATATTTTATTAAAGTAGACGGCAGCTTCCGCATTTACGACTTTTTTGCTCGTTTTCTCTAGTTTCTACTAGTTTTTTCTGGTGGAGTGATTTCATGGAGATTGTCCCAGAGACATCAAAGAAATAATCTTTTAGCTTAATCAATAATAATATTTTTTACATACAAGTAATAATATTATTTTTACACTTAATCATAATATTATTGATTAAGCTAAAAGATTATTTCTTTGATGTCCTCAGAGACTTATATTTTCTTCATTTTGAAATCACTCCCTACCAGAAAAATAGTAAGAAAACTAGAGAAAACGAGCAAAAAAGTCGTATGCGGAAGGCTGCCGTCTACTTTAACTAAATCTCGTTTACAAGAAAATCTGCTGCCAATACACTAAATATATATATACATATATAATATATAATAATATAACAGCTTCAATAATATATCGGCCGTTTGATAGAACAGGTGTGTTCTCTAATCGGGATTTGGTCAATTTTCTAGGATAAATAATCAAACTCTTCGTTGCCAACATTTCGGTTTAATTAAAAACCTTTTTCATAGGCCTACAGACAAAGGATAATAAGAAATCATATATCAACATCAAACATATACACAATATGAAAATGGATTGTTAAAACTTGTGAATATTACATGCAGAAGTACTTCAGAGATACATAAAACAATATTACTTACAGAAGTAAAAATTTTAACTAACAAAATGAAATTTACATTATTTAATTGTGTAACAACAATGTTAACCGGACAAAGCCTTCGACTAGACATTAAGATAACATTACAATAAGTAAGACCCTGAAATTTGATTTTTATCCTAATGAACAGTAGACATATACATTAATCTGTATGAACATGAAGTTTGAATCAGTAATTCATCTGTATTAGAAATCACAAAAAACATTATCAAAAATTAACTACATTTTATAGAATTTTAAATACTTGATTTCCATTAATGTGGTGGCTGTCTTTTGAAAGTTTTTCTTTTTAACATACGCATTTAATAAATCTTAGGTGGGCGGGTCATATGGAGAGAATGCCTGAGGACAGAGCAGCGAAAAAGCTATATCGAGGAAACCCTGGTGGGAGACGACTAAGAGGGAGACCGAGGCTTCGCTGGATCGATGGTGTGGAAGAGGACCTGAGGAAGCTAGGTGTACGTCGGTGGCGCACCTTCGCCACAGACCGGGCAGCCTGGAGGGCAATAATTGGTCAGGCCCAGTCCCTCCACGGGACGTAGAGCCAACGAGTAGTAGTAGTAGTAGTATTTAATAAATACTTGGGGAAATGGATATAAATTGTTATTCCGAGAGAAGTACTTCAGAGATACATAAAACAATATTACTTACAGAAGTAAAAATTTTTTAACTAACAAAATGAAATTTACATTATTTAAAGGAACAACAATGTTAACCGGACAAAGCCTTCGACTAGACATTAAGATAACATTACAAATAAGCTCAACACTGTTCAGCGAAATTTGATTTCTTTAGTTCCCTTGAGTGAACAGTGTTGAGGTTGTTTGTAATGTAATCTTATTAGTCTAGTCGAAGGTTTTGTCCGGTTAACATTGTTGTTCCTTTAAACAATGTAAATTTCATTTTGTTAGTTAAAAAATTCTAACTAATATTCGTTATTGGACATTTTTCAATTTTCACTTGACAGAAGATCAGATGATGCATACTGAAATATTTTATCTCATATGTAAATGAAGAGACATGAGAAATGAGAACCCCATAAGTAGACCATTTAAATATTTAAAAGAAGGTCAAGATTTTCAATTGTTCTTTTCACTATTCCGTTGACAATTGCTCCAGTTTATTAAATATGTCTTCAGCAGGTCTTTAATTATATTACTTACATTTTTTCCAAATCAGTATCGTTCCACTAAAATTGAAACATTCAGTTGAGAGGGCTTTTAGTACAAGGAAATGTGTTTAAGAGAAGGAAAGAGATCTGAAAGCACAAGTGGTTGGTGACTCGGTGGCCTTTAAGTCACCGAGATAGGTGACCATTGCTGATGGCCTGTCTCCCGTTAGTCGACGATCTGTATCTCCCCTTAACGGGAACCCTCAGCCTTCACGATCAATCTCCCACAGACACACCAACACCTCACTCTGTGATTGATTCACCTTTTTTGGTTGGTTGGATCAGAGCCGATTAGAAAAATGAACCTTCCTACAATAAAGACCTATAGGAATTGTAGTTGCGGCCGTAGGTGTTCTAATTCTCACCAAGACCTCCTATCTCCTCTGATTTCTCCCGCTTTGTCAATTTAACCTATAAATCCCCCTATTCAAGTTGATTGATCTGTTACTTTATACTGAAAACCAAACAAAAAATGTAGTCTAGCTTTTAATGTATTTTCAGATTGTTTTATACCAACCTGAACATTCAAATTACTATGCAATATGGATTCGTTATGATTGAGATCACTGCAAACCCTTGTCTAGCTCGAGATTGACATTGTGTGTTTGTCGTTTCTCACATAACCTAGTCAAATAATCTTCCATTAAATAGACTTAACATTTTTATACTTTCTAAGACATTTTCATGATCATGCTTGCTGTGTACAATGTAACTAAAGAATCAGCAAGCCAATATTCTTTGGAGTCACATCACGATATGCACATGCATTAGGTTTTAGTTAAAGTCAGGGTTGTGGAGTCAGAGTTGCAGTCGTCAGTCGGAGTTGGAGTCGGGTCTATTTTCTGCCTTGAGGAGTCGGAGTCGGAAGAAATCACCTATTTATTACTTGTGTACTTGAAAATGACATAAAATGATAAAATATGATTAATTAGTCCAAGCAGAAATTCTCCCTTCGGAGAAAAATACTACCAATGTCCTTGATAGGTCATTGATGGTAGAATACAAAATGTCTAGTTTAATACAAAATATCCTGGCTTTGCCTGTTCAGTGTTTACTTTACTATAAGTAAATATAACATCAAACTTCTTGGTTATTTAATGTCCTATTTAGACATAATATAAATGCCAAAATAGGAGTTGTTTATTAGTCTTTCATTCCTGGAGGCCGATTCAGTCAAGGTCTTTGTCTAAAAGGAGGTTATTCGTTCGACTATGACTTATGGATGCTCTGATGGTTTAGAGCTGCATCAGCGAACAAGGCTTGTATCCAGATCGTTCAGAATAAGTGTGCCCGCCTTATAGGCAGGGCTCCCTGGTACGACCGAAATGTTTTTATTCACTATGATTGAAAATTGAATCATAGATAGTTACATCACCCGACTTACTGTGTTAATGAAGATAATAAATTACCTACTCATCCAAACTTCCTTGTATAAGCTCTCAATCCTGCCACCAACCTTTCTCAATATCACTGAACAATTAGTTCATCCACTGACCATTTTTTCAATCCATGACTGAAAACAGTTTGTACTACAGAAAATAATAACCAACAGGACAGCATAACCGGAATATGACATCATTAATATGCAAACGAACTTAATGTCCAACATAAATTACTGACAGTTAAAGTTATTGTAGCACAGTAATCAATTCTACAAAAAAAAGCACCGAGAAATTTCTTAAAATTAATATCCGTTTTGTAAAATAGAAAAACAGAGTCTATTCTATATACTATAATATTACCCAAAGATAATAAATTTCGTAAACACAAGAAAATATACATCTGATATTAAATTTTGTTCAAGGGTGCAACATACGAGTATAGATTGATTAGAGTATTTTGTTAGACAAATCCATCATACCATGGAAAGCGTAGAAATTATAAGTTTGATTGGCGTAAATTTTTTAAATGTAAAATTCTATTCTTCTTACATCTCATCTTAGGACATTTAATCATTTCAAATTATTTCATTAAAACTTTGAGCATCAATTTTATTTCAGTCTATTAAGTTAAAAAAATTTCTAAGTCAATGTAAATAAATGTAAACAAATCTGACAGGTAGCAGGTGATCCATTAGTCTGGGATGGATATTCAGTTATTATAGTTTTATTGCACTTGGCGGTAATTGAAAGTTCACGAATTTTTTTTATAAATTGCTAATTATTATTATCATTATTATTACAAAGTACTAATTCTTATTATTAGCCACCTGTCATCTGTTTTTTAATAATAAAAAGATGAGATCGAGTCTAAGCTGGAGTCGGAGTCGGCTGTTCAAAAAATAGAGGAGTCGGAGTCGGCCCTAATAGGTCCGATTTCACAGCCCTGGTTAAAATCCCACTCAGTCATAATATTCTCGGGATAACAGTGGGTATTCATTTCGCAACTCTTACTTGCGGTACGTATGAATAGTTTTGTTTTAATTCACTACTGTCGCAAGCATATGACAGTTTTCTGCAACAATATTCAGTTTTCATTTCTGCTTTTTGTATGTTAATCGTTAAAATCACTAACGATTTTAATTTGTATTCAAGAATTTGACGTGTTTATGTTTTAAGATCTCCAGCATCTTTTTGTTTTGACTATGGCATCAGAGTGGTTTGAAATACATTATAGGTTACAGCTTTGATTACAGCGAAATGTAACGTACAATAAGTCCCTGATTAAAAGAAAAATTACTTTTATATATTTGGGTCATAACTACGGGAAAAATTAATTCTTATTTTGACAATAGAAACTATTTTTGTGCTTAATTATTAACTACAGACACATGCAATATTAACTTTTATACCCCCATATTATTAGTACGACCTGATACAAAT
Source organism: Hermatobates lingyangjiaoensis (assembly GCA_026182355.1). NCBI lineage: Eukaryota > Metazoa > Arthropoda > Insecta > Hemiptera > Hermatobatidae > Hermatobates > Hermatobates lingyangjiaoensis. Next base: position 1,009,095 of record JAPFBL010001935.1, on the reverse strand, counting down.
TTCATGGCATTTACTGGATTATTATCTATTAACTCTTATTACCTGAATTACGGCTTATATTTGTATCTTATACTTTATTAACAAGAGAAGTATCTAACATCTTTTTGATGAAAAACATTAGTAACGATTGTGAATATTGTCTTTAGATTCGAAAAAATATTAAATTTGTAATCGTTTATAATGATATATGACAAAACAATATCCACGTAATTCTCATAACTGCTGGTCGAAGTTGTAATAGTAGGTCAGTTATTGGTAAAAGACCTTCCTACCACTTTTGAATTTTAGATTGAATTTATACGTTGATTTTTGTTTCAACTGTTTATTATGGAAATAGGTTAATGTGGAATTCAAAAAAATTAATGTTATTTACCCCTAGTTATTATTTAGACTTAGTTAAAACAAGCTTTGTTAAATGTGAAATAAGATCATGAGAAATAAAACTCATCTTTACACGTTTCTGATGAAGTTTAGTTTATGAGTAATTGATATAAATTTAGTTATACCGGGTGTTTACAACCATTATTTTAAAACTTGTCTAATGAAAGGACATTTTTGGATGTATCTTTTAGGAATTAGCATAATTTTAAATATTAAAATGAAAAGTCCTTAGCTTTCCTAGTTAATATTTTCAGGAAAAACAATCTTTGTGAATTTCACAAGTATGTTGATACATTCGTTGTATTTGTTTGTGAGGAGACCCCATATACAATAAATGATGTAATCCTGTGTCTTACTTTCGTCAGAAGTCGAGTGAGTCCCTTTATATGTGTACTGTACTCTATATGTGCAGTAAGCATTTTTACCTTTCAGACTTACATACAATAAATTAATATGCTTAACTGTGATGTTGAAGCGTATGCAGATGTGATGCTACGTTAAAAGACATGATGTTCCATTAAAGGACATACATAATGTTGTATCAAAGGAAAGTATGCTTTATCTAGTCTAGAGGACTAGAGGGCTGTAATATGGTGATGTTGTTGAGACTAAATATTACGATTGGGAGGACTGTGATGAGGTCACGAGAGTTGGGAAGCATTCGGTTAGAGAAGCTCAGTGGAAGGTGGTCTAAAGGCGTGAGTCAATAAAACAGTCGAGGAAATGCTATGGCCAGCCGGACTGCCAAGAAGGCTATTAAAACTGCCCGACTTCCTTTGTTTGAGTGGCCCGAAGGTGATCAGAACAGTGTGCATTCGGAACAGACTTACCCATCCGTCCACAAACAATCACGCTCTGCCAGACAATCGCCTGGCGACTTGGATGGATACTTAAACACTTCTTATAAAAATGACCAGATTTACTTATATTACTTACTTATATCTGGTGAGTTCATTGTTATACAAAACAATGCTTTTAAACAATATTATTAACTTGTATAATATGAGAAAATATTCATTTTTCAATACTTCTAAGAGTTATTTGAAAAGGCAATTATACAGAATATTGATTGAACATAAAATTATAATAATACAAAAAAATATGTTTGTATAAGTTATATAGTGATCAGGCCACCTATAGCCTGTTGACAGACTCCTCTGAATATTTATATTTAAACATTAAAACTAAAGATTATTATAAAATATGTATTAGTTATCAAGACTGTCGGTAAAAATCAGTTTTAATTGATCTAATTATAGGAAATCAAGTTTAATAGCTTGATAGAAGAATGTTTTCGGTTAACTCTTGTTGACCGAACTGAGAGGAAATAATTCCAAAGTCGTATGCAACTCTTTGATAAGAGCAGTGAGAAACTATCTTTCAGGATAGTTGATAGTTCAAGAATGTAAACACCACATGTAATATGTGAGAAGGCATAAAATAACTGATATCTTGCTGTTACATGTGAACAGAACCCTACAGTGTTCCATGAGCATTCAGATGACAGCTCAATTCTATACCTCAAAGAGTGTCCAGAATGGCTACGATCTTTCATCCTCTATTGTCAGTAAAATGAACAAGTATTTTACCCAGTCGACTAAGTCAAATAAAGTGCAACTCTAGGAGCTAGTTTCCTGACTGAAATTAGCTTTCGCATAGTTTCGTCGGTATTAGAATTCAAAACTTGCAGAATTATATTTTATTTGTTGACATTTTAAAGAATAATTGAATACCTCCGGATATAATTATTAAACATAAAATTGATATTATAGAGGGCATATTTTGATAACCATCATAATACATAGAATCTATTGAACACAGTATGAAAATAATTAATATAATTTAAATTAGGAAGTTGGAAGTATTGAGGAATATAGGGATTAATAGAATTTATAAATTTCTAAAATTTAATATTTTTTAGGTGCCATTAAAACTCCTTTATCAGAGGGAGCTTATTTCCTTAATTTTCAAACCCCAATCGTTTACCTACCAACGTTTCACCTAAAAATACAACAATATATGTGTGCATCAATGCTTCTTCTTTTGTAATTTGTACTACTTTTGGTTGATACTGTAAAAGTATATAGAGAACTGCCACTATAACTTCTCTTTACTAAGGGTTAACTATTTAACAGTTTTGAAGCAGTTAATATCATGAAGGCAGATGCACATAAAATCATGTACGCGATGGAATAAAATGTACGTGAAGAAAACTCAAATTACCTTTAACTGAATGCCATATGAACTATTTTACGGCTCATGATTTGCAAGTCTCTCTTTTGCGTGGATTAGGAAATAATGTTGGGAACCAATGCAGCCAGATATCTTTTTATCATAGGAGCTTCAAGGACACAAAAATGTAGCATAATTTTCAAAATACTGCAGAAAACAGGTAAACATTGTTAGCTCTTTCACTTATAAATTACGTAAAACCAGTAAAATATATTTCTGTAACTTATCTCACCAGAGATAAATATCTATTCAGGTGAAGCATTTTGCTCTCTATTTTATATCAATTCATCATTAAAAGTCGGTTAATCAATTTAACTTAAGCGCTGGATGTTACCTTGAAATCGAATATTTCAGTCTTCAACATCAATTTATCTAAAATTTGTAGGTATAAAAAGTTAGGTTCTGTTTTAGGTCATTAATTCTTCAAAATACTCTTCAAACATTTGATTACTTTGTGTTAAGTAAAAGTCATTTTAAAGGCAATGCAGTTACATGTCTTCAAATTGGATTTTATGGTAGATCTTATTTAAACATATAAACATATATTTGTCCTATTTTTCAAACAGGATTCAAAAGTGCTGAGTTTTGAAAACATATAGTATTCTTTTTACAAATGTTAATTGTTTTCAAACTTCGGTCCTTTAAATAAACCCGAATTACAGGTTTTAAATCAGGAATCATATGTAATTTAACATTTTTTTCCTTGGAGCTAAAGATTAGAGATTTTAATTTTGCCCAAAACTCTATATTTTTTTATTTGATATTTCGATAATTTTGTTTAAGTAATTCCTAGGAAAAGAGGTAAAGTTGTGTTTAACGTTTTCAGACATTCTGGTTGTAACAAGCTTGAATGAGGTAAAATTTATAACTCCGATGCAGAATCAACCGATATGTCGATTATAACCTGACACTTCTCATGACTATGTATCAATGTTCGAAAAAATGACTGCAGAAAGGACGATTTGAATTTCTCTAACTGAATAAAACTATATCAGTGTATAATAAGGACGTTCACTTACTACCCAATGAATAAAATATAGACAAATGTGAAAGTCCTTTTCAAGTAGCTGATCTCCCTCAGTGGCCTTCTTGCAGGACTCTGTAAATTAATTTTTGAGTAATGAATGAGAAGATTGTTAAATACAACCATTTGACTGCTTTTAATTACATAAATTTTCTTACCTAAAATGTGTTTTGATTTTTTGTTTGATGATAATTGAAAGAATTGCAATAGTACGGTAATTTCCGATGTTCATGTTCACTAACATGAGTTGTGATTTAACACTTCGGGCCATCAGACAACAAAGTAAGCAAAGCCACTGATGTATAAACCTTTTATAATGGTTACCATTATTCCATTATAGTTGTTAACTAAGTTATTCTCAGTTAGTTTTTATTAAATGGATTTGGACTACTGAAAAACTAATTGGTGGATTGTTTAGAAAATGGATAGACAGAGAGAAAAAGAAGAATGAAGTGAGAGAGAAGGGGGCAAGTAAGAGGTTGGCAAGCAAGACAATAGTAATGAGCAACAAGCATCCTTGGCCCTCTAAGTCAACTAGACATGAGAGAAGAGGACAAAACGTTGGCTAACTGGTGTTGAGCAACGCTGAACGCTGCTTCCTCGCAGACTGTCCATTGTCGCCGGCCCCACTTCACACACTCCTCCACGCCAACTCTCTCACTCTAATTTGCTAAATTTCTATATAATACTGCAAAAAGACTTGTTTAGTCGTATAAAAAAGACTTCTCTATTTTGCATTTTGGATATGTATATATTGATATGTATTTTTAAAACTTAATAGAAACCACTGTGAAAAATAATAAAATTCACAACTATCATGAATTTATTAGTTTTTGAGCTTCAAATAAAACTTTCAAAGAAGTTGCTTAGATTTTATATAACATCTTTCTTATAAAAACAAAACATGAAAAAACCTAAACATTAGTTTTGAAAATATGATTTAAATCCTTAAAACTAACCAATTTGTGAAGAATTTTAGATGAAATAAACCTTGTACGAGGTACTTGGAAAGAAAACAAAGTTGCTTTTTGTGTCAACAACCCAGTTGAGCCTGATAAAAAAAAAACAAGAAAAAACAATCACTATTTTATGAGAAAAAAAACTCTAAGGATATACAACTAAGGAGGGAAATTTAAAATCACCATTAAAGCCAATATTACTTCATAAACCTAAAAAAAAAAATCATGTAAATTTACACATAAGATAAATTCTTTACAAGAGCAATTTCATAATTGGAGATTAACCTGCAATCGAATAAAACTTCCAAGACACTGGTTTGGTATATCGATATAATAGTATTATAGATGACTGAGAATTCCTTAAAATCCACCTACACTGCTTCAACAACTTCAACATTGTTGAGGAGACTTATACTGTAGATCACTGCATGAACATCAAAAGAGCATATAAAAAGCATCCACCTAACAAACTCAATAGATGAATTTCAACCAATAGTGCTGAGGATAGTTACCAGGAAAATGACACTAGCCGTCTACAAATAACTGAAGCTCCGAATACCCTGGAAAGGGTCCTAGTATGGATTGCCAGGAGTTTAACTTCACCAAAATATTGGAACTGTTTTTAGGATCCTTAAGAAACAAAAAGTCCTACATAGAGCAAACAGAGATCATCATTATCTTAACCCATTCTGAGATAAAATGGATAAACCAACAAAAGTCTCCACACAAATGAAGTTTTATTCAACGCGTTTCGAACACTTTGTGTTCATCATCAGGAAGACACCAAGGAGTTTTCACCATTAGTTGTTTTCACTGGACCAACCCGTCAGTACCACATCCTTGGTGTCTTCCTGATGATGAACACAAAGTGTTCGAAACGCGTTGAATAAAACTTCATTTGTGTGGAGACTTTTTTTGGTTTATCCATTTTACCTCAGAATGAGTAAATATCACACAATTACGGATTGCACAACTAATGATTTATTTTAACCCATAGAAGCCTAAATGCAATTTCTTCGGTTATAAAATTTTAAGTATTACTGATTGTGTTTAGAATGTTAGATTATTATTTTCATGTTCGTTATACTATATTTAACTCTCTAGTTTATGTTAGTTTAGAAATATTCCCTGTGATGGTCAATGTTGATAGAAACATGTCAAAAGCTTTATGAAATAGTTTATCAAACATTTAGTTTAAAATACGCCATGATAAAGTTTTGAATAAATCATTTGGAGAACTATTGTCTCTTATAAATTATAGATGGAGACCCCAGATTTAAAACTGTTTAGGAGATGGACCGAGACACGCATTCAAATACCATCATGTTGTAAAAATCTTATGTCAGATATATCATTCTAGGCGTGTTTAAAAACCCCATTGTTTTTGGCTAATATTGAATCATGGAAAAGGAACGTATTTTTCCTTTCTTTCTTTATGACAAAGTTGCTGCTATTTTGAACTACTTTCCTGGTGATTTAATACAATTTAAATTTCGTTTCAGGTTTTGTGTTACTATGAATCATGATGATTTTAAAAGTTTGGAAGAGTAATATAAAGTTTATTGGAAAGATTGAAGTTAATTGAAAGAGTCAAAAGTTAATTGTCGAAAACTGTTATAAACAGAAAGTACACCTGTCCTCTAGAAAATAACAACAACAAAACAACAGTTATTAGACTTCAACAAACGTTAACAAATTAAATCACCATTTTGCTTAACACCAAACTTTAAAAAAATTTAGTGTGTAATGCGTGATTGATTCATCATTACAAGTAATAAAACTAATGTATTACTGAGAGGCCAGGTTAGCTCAGTGGCGACCTGATCGCCTCTGAACTGGTAGGTACGGGTTCGATACCAAATTTGACCCTCGATTTATTCACGTATGAAGTGAATAAATCTGAAAACGTTAAACCTTCGGTCCCGAGCCTCTACGATGTCAAGTACTCGTTAGGATCTCTACTGTATATAAATTTCATTTAGGCAAAATTTAGGACTTCCAATGTAGAATCAATGGGGGATGCATTATTCCCTTGCACAAAGTAAGCCCCTTTAAGCACAAAGGGGCTTTACCCCTTAAAAAAAAAGAAAAAAAGTCACTTGCTGCAAGGCAGGTCACAACAGTTAAAGGGTACAGTGTAAATTTATAATCATTAAGACATAAAATATTGCATAGAGTTGAGATGAGCTCCAATAGCCAAACAGGAAATGATTTTACTTCCTGTATCATTTACATTAAGCTATATATAATACGCTAGTCCTTTACATAGTAAAGCTAATAATATTTTGGGTTACTAAGGCAAGGATTTTTTTCTGATTTGTTAATTTTCTTTTTAATTTTCTGGTTAACTTCATTTTTTTTTAATAAGCCATTTGTGTCAAAAAATATTTTCTGAAAACAGAAAATGCACTCTAACGCCCCTTTCGTAAATGTAATTTTGAAAAATTATCTTAGCCCATTCTCCACATAAAGTTATATTTTTAGGTATAATTTCATTTTGATCTGTTAAACGCTATGGCTTGAATTGCACTCACAACTCTTCAGATTTTAATTATAAGTCAAACTTTTTATAAATATAAAAAAAAATTCCTGTTGTTTTAATAATCTAATTATATTGTTAGTGCATTGATTTTGTAGCTTCAAGGATAATGCGAAAATTTCAAGACTCTGGAATTAGTAGTGTAAGAGAAAAAAAGTTGTCGAAAATATATTTTTGGCAAAAAAAAGTGACTTTCCCATCATGCACAATTGCTCCCAAACTGTACAGCACATCTGCACTATGAAGCCTTTTTTTGTTTAAGATATCAATTTGATCCATCGAAGATTCTGGACTGGTGGCAACAAACTTCGGATACACACTCATCTACTCAGCCATCCATCCATCCACACACACACACACACACACACACACACACACACACACACACACACACACACACACACACAACAACATCATAAAAAAAAAATTCAAAAAACGACTTTTGGGACCTCAAAACACCACTGATACATTATGTTGTTCTCCTAAACTTCTTATATATGTTTGTGTTTTTGAATGATTATTTTAGGTTAAGAATAAATTTTTATTTGTGATGTTAAGAGAAATATATTTACTGAAAGGTTATGTGTAAAATTTACTTGGGATAATAATTTATTGAAATGATTTAAAATATGGCCAGCATACATCTGATTACTACTACAGAGTCAAAGTTAAGATGGGAGTCATTACTAGACACTAGTTACTTTACTATAAGTAAAGTATAGTGATCGTGAAAAAATTCGATCTCGAGATTTTGACGGAATTACATGTTTTGAGGTCCCAGAAGTCGTTTTATGACGTTTTTACGATGATATCTGTGTGTGTGTGTGTGTGTGGGTGGGTGGGTGGGTGGGTGGGTGAGTGTGTTAGCATTGCTTGTTACCACGCTACGGTCCAGAATCTTTGATGGATCAAGTTGATATTTTACACAAAAATGGGCCTCATAAAGACGAAGATCTCTATTGTTTGCGAAGAATTATGCATGATGGGAAAGTCACTTTATTTGCCAAAAACCGTTTTTTTTTAAACATTTATTTCTCCTAAACTGATAACCCTAGAGTTTTGAAATTTTGACATTATCTTTGAAGTTACAAATCGAACAAACGAAAAATATATTCAGAATTTTAAAACAACAGGAAATATTTTTTTTTTCAATAAAATGTAAACATTTTGACTTATAATTCAATCTCAAACCTTGTGAGAGCGATACAAGCCATACTGTTTGACGGAAAAGAATGAAACTATGCCTAATAATAGAACATTATGTGGAGAATGAGTTGAGATATTTTTTTCTAAAATTACATTCGCTAAAGGGGCGTTACAGTACGATTTGTGTTTTCAGAAAATGTTTTTTTGACGCTAAACGGCTCGTTAAAAAATAATGAAAATTTGACCAAAAATGGAACAAAAAATTAGCAATTCATAAAAAAAAAAATCATGAAGTTTCAATTACGGGAAAGAGCAATAACGATATAAAAACTCTTTGTTTACCCTAGACTAAGAGATCACCTGCTATACTTGTCGAATTTTTTGTATTTTTTTACATTGTTTACATTGACTTAGAAATTTTTTGAACGAATCCACTGAGATAAAATTGATGTTTCTAATGGAAAAATGAAAATATATTATTGACTTATAAGAGATGTAAGAGGAATAATATTGTGCAGGTAAATGATAACACTCATTAAAAAAAAATTCGTATATATGTTATTTGACAAAGGGGATGGAAAATGATCTTATTAAATACTAAGAAGCCATAAAATTCCCAGTATAATAATTCTGTTAAAAACCAAAAATGTAAAAGATAATTCAAATATAAATCTTTCGTTTAAAGATTAATAACTGTAATTATCCTACATCTTTAATTAACAAATCACCTTAAAACAACATTTTCTTCGCTGTTTAAGATGTTTTTCAGAGAAAAAAAGGGTATTTTACTGTTTCAAATTTGAAAATTTTACATTAATATTCAATGTAGAAGGATGTCAAGTAAACGATGTAAGAAATCTACTGGCTATTTGAACAATAGCCATGTTCTCTTGTAGGATACTATTTCGTTTCAAGAAATATTCACTTTGGTTTTTCAAAAATGTTATTACTGCTGTAGTTATACTAATGAAATTATTTGCAAATAATAAATTATTTGTGATGTACAAAAATAAGCTTATAAATTGATATGTCCTTCAATCACTATCTGTACTACCACACGAATGCAATGCTAATAATTATATCCCATTTAGATATTTATGTTATGCTTAAATAATACGTTATGTTTTATATACTCAAGAAATTTAACATTGAGTTACTTATAGTAAAGTAGAGTGCAGGCCACTCCAGATTTTTTTTATAAAGTGCTTCTAAGCAGTCAAAAGTTTTATGTTAATAATGGTTTGTCAGTTAATCTTCGTTTGTTTGAGCAGAGCTTGACTTCAGTTTAACTGTATGATATAGTAAAATCTAACGCCATGTTAGATATTTATTGCTTATTTATTCAATGTATGCATGCAATGTTACTACTGTTTCATGACAGAGTTGCGAAAGATATATTCATTGAATATGTTAATGAAGTTAACTTTTGATTGAAGCAGTATCAGATTGTGTGACTTCAATTAGTTTCCTTGCTGAAGTCTACATTAAGTAAGAGTGGCACTGTTTAAGCCATTGCATTACTGTTTGAGCCATACATTGCACAATGGCGTGCCCTTCCTAACCGTTGTCCTTAATTGGAATTACCTTTTCTCATCGGCTAATCTAACCTATCCAATGTTCAAATTAGCCTCATATCACTATTTTCACGAAAACAGCCATGACATCTTTTAATCATAATAGTGCAAGTAAGTCAGATATTTAATGATAACATAATTCATTCATGTATTGTATTATTTCTCGAACATTCTTAATTACCGTTGGTATTCTTGAGTGACTCTTTATAAGTAGTACTACTTACCGTTATTTTTTTTTATTTTCAATTAAACAAATATTTACAAAATAAAGAAAATTTGTTTACTTAACAGATAGCTTGCATAAACAAGTTAAATAATTAAAAAATTGACTTATTTTTTTTTAAAAAATAAGAAAGAACGTTAGACATTTTTTTATAATACATTTATTTTCTTTAATTGTGCTGTAAAAGTAAAAATCTGGAGTTTAACGCTAAATGTACTAATTTGAAATAATCTCACAGACAAACTCTCGTATATTAAATCTAATTAACTTAATTATTCTCTTGTTGTTTGTTTTTATTCTGTTTTAACATTTGTGTAAATTAATTTGGAAGATATGTATAGTACCTCTTCCCAGGGGCAGCTGACGTGTGCAGCTGACGGGGTGTAGCGAATCCCGGGGCCCCGAGCTCACTTACCACACGCATACACCCTCAACAACACACAAAGTTAAAAGTGTGTACCATCTTTCATAAGAGTACTGAGGATATACCAAGGGTCAGGTGCATATAGCCACTCGACACTGCAGGGGCCCGAACCCTCCACTAGCCAGGAGGGAGAATGCCCTTTCAGCGGGCGCATAATCTCGGCTGATGTGTAGTGCCAGGTGGCACCTGAATGAGGCCCTGCAGATCAGTCCGGGAGGCACCTCCGAGGACTCCAAGACACATCAGAGCCTGGTATGAATTGGGAATTTGAGTTCGGAGATGTTAGGAGATGGAAGAAACCGACACTATTGCGATACAAGAAACCATATTACACACAGAGAAAAAAAATGACAAGTGCCTTAAGGATTTCAAGTTTAAACGCACCCAAACTATCAGGGTTCCCAAACTCAACAAAAACCAGTGAAGCTACCTTCATAGATATCCCTCATAAAGATAATAGTAAAACAGAAGAGAGAGAAGTTCAAACACAGAGAGACTAACAGAACAAGAAGAAAAGGTCAAGAAGAAACCGAAGTACCTGATCAAATTCTCTATCAAGCATAGTTGATCTAAATGAGATAAAAACTGCACGTATATTATGAAAAGAAATTAAAAAGCTCAAGGAATGAAAAGAAAATGTAGAGGAAATCAGAGAACACTTCATACCCAGCACCAGTCCCTAGATACCTCACTGTGTCTATGAAATAAGGGCAAATCTTTGAAAAGGTACCCCCTTTTCATTGCAGGCGAGGTTGCTTCTGTCAAAAAAACTGCTCTTCGTACACTTACTGTCGAAGTTCTAAACGATAAACAAGCAATTTGGTAATTGAAAGTCAGTTCTTTGTGCGGGACAAAACGTGGTCTCCCACTGAGCCGTATTTATTTGGTGCCAGTCTAAATAGACTGGAAATTGATTTTTTCTTAATAAAATTGTCGAAATGGGGGACGCTTAGTATTTCTTCAATGCTGATGAGAGAGTAGGTATTGTTCCTGTTATATCATTGTTCCTGTTATTCCTAGGCACACTTGTAGTTTATAAAGGCAAATGTAGCTACCTCTTTCATGTTATTACTAATCGTATGATAACCATTGGTTTTATCAAAGAAGTAATAATAGTTTCTAGAGTCAAAAATGTATATTTAGAGTTCAGACCCTATGTCCTACCAAATAATATCATCAAACAGAAAACTGCTATTATGACCCTTGCTAATGTAAAGGTCATAGCTATTCCAGTTGAGTCTTTCCTCTAAAATGACTCACTTTGAATACCACTGAGTATTAGTTTGGTATTTTAATGAAGAGATTACTGAGCGTTACATTCTTTCTTCTTGACAAGGACCGTTTTACATTGATTTCTAACCAGACTTTTCTCCTTTACCCATCTTTCACCAGTTTATAGTGCATGCTGCATCACCTCAAAGTCAGTAAGAGCATGTCTTCATATTCTTACAACAAGAAGATCATTTGTTTATCCTTCAGTGTCGTAACCTTGATTATTTAGAGTATTCAATAAGTTATCCACAACCAATCACCACAATAGGAGCTTTATTGATTACAATTCTCAATTTTAGTAGATGCTATACTTATACTAATTATTATTTGCGTTAGCATTGTGCTTGTGTTAATCCGTTTTTTGTACTCCGGCTTAATATATATTACCCCTGATTTAATGGGTTAAGGTGTGTTCAAAATCAAAGGCTCCTTTTATAAAGAAGAAATACTTTAAGACTTCAAAAGTTGTCTATTTTAGTTGGTTCTTTTTCAAATCATGTTATTTATTATCTTTAAAATAATTGTTTATTTTATTATTTTTTAGTCTTTACACAATATTTGTGATTTGGCTGATAACTTGACGCTACAGTCTGTCATTTTTGTCTGACCTAGAAGTGTTGCATCCTGGGAACTTTATTTGAAGCCGTGTCAGTTGAACTGTACAAAGCTATAAACGTCTAATAAAACCTTGGCACGATTATTAAATTAATTTTATTAGCTAGTTTAAAATAAACAACATTAGCAGAAAGTTTATTTGTAGATTTGTGTTGTTTGTGACTTGTGCCTGCTTTCTTGTGAAATCCTGTCTTCATAGCCACAGTGAATTAAACGCTTCTCTAATATAACTCTCTTCATCAGCCTTTACTGCTATGTTGCATTACTACTTCAAACCATTATATCTGCTTACACAACTTGAGTACTCTCAGTTTTTATTACTTTTACCCATTCTTTGTTATCAATTGAAATAAGAAAATATATGATATCAAAGAGTAGGACACCAAGATATTTGTTTCACTTTTTTATGTAGAATTTTCCTTTATACCTTTCAAGTGACATAAATTAGTGTTAAGTAGAGTGCACTGGCAGCTACCGTACTCTAAAGTATATTCTCCAAGGGTTACTACTCAGTACTTCCCCATCTACAATTATTTTTAAAATACATATCACTTTTAATTGCAAGCCAACATTATTGAGAACCAAAAGTGGTTGTCTTCATTTTATATTTTTAAGTTTAATTACCTAATTTATTTATATTTATGAGAGTTTCATATGAAAAAGAAATAAACATATATATAGTAGTATGGAATTGTATATGTGAGCATGATCTTTTGACCAGCAATGACCTGTCACATTGCTGTGAATAACATTGGACTGTACACTTTCAACTTTTTCTCCGATGAACATGAAAATAATTCATCCTTTTTCTTTTACGTGCAACTTACTTTGTAAGCTCTTTTATATTTCTATAGTAAGTAACCCAATTGAAAATGTATTCTTTCTTACAGGAATTCCTGTAAAAGCAAAATTGAGCTGAGTAGATGTATTGGCTGTCAAGCATAAATCACTTTTAACCCTCATCCTCACGTTAATTCCCCTTAGCAATAATACCAACTTACTGTACTCCATTTACTATTTGGATTACACTCGATATGATACATTCTAGTATTTTCTGTTCTGACAGGATTCAACATAATTCCTTGAGTAGAAGATATTACTTCTATAAATTTTACACTATTCACTTGTATTGAAGTTTGTCAAAGTGGACGTCAGGTTTTCTAGCTCGTTATAATACTCTTCGTAACGCTTCATCGCGCTCTATCTCTGTGATCCCTGACACAATTATGCAAATTAGAAGTATTAATATGATGCAATTATTTATATATCCCATGCTGAAATATTTAGTTGCAGATTTAATACAAAAAAAATAATTTTACGAAATGAATAGAACCTAAATGGTCCAGTAAATGTACAAAGTAATTTCAATGATAATGTAAGTCAATTTGATGGAATACATTAGTTAACGTACAACATCGGGTACCAGTTCTTACCCATCGGTTTACCAGTTGCATCGTCGACAATTTGGATGAAATAATGTTCTATTTTAATGAATTTATTTAAAGGGGTCGGATTTAAACAAAGACGTAATGATTGATAAGGTTTTTCCATGGTGTCCAAGAGTACATCATCCAGTCAGTGAGGGTTTCTATTTTACTATTTTCTAGTGATTCCAAGATTGATTTTAACATAGATTTATTAACTTGGCACTGTAACTGCTCTAGTATCTAGTAGTAGTAACTTATTACTTGCAATGAATTACAAGTAATTCATTCTAAATGAAGAATATTGAATAACTGACTCTATTCTTGAATCAGATTACAAGAAAGGCTTCCATATGTCAGAATCTGCACTCTGAATATTTTCCCCATTTTTAATGATATTTGTTGTACTAACTGATATTTTTTTTTAGGTAACTGTAATTAATTGAGGTGGTTAAAATGACATTCTAACTCAGTTTCATTGATTTAAATTAACTGCAGAATGAAAAATGTGTATCTTTTCGAGGTTAAGTGTTACCAGATAAGTAAGGGAAGAAGAATGCTTTTTTGTTGTAGTTGTGTTTGTGATAAGACTTGACCAAGAGGAAGGCGTGTGTCACGTGCATGACAATGCAGCAGTGTGCAGGTCGAGGCGGTTGAAGCAAGCGGCTTGTTCTGGCTGGCTGACTGCGGCTTGGGAAATGGGGTGACCTTCACGCAGACTGGCGGAAGACCCCCACTGACCCAATGCAATTCTGCTAATTGCCCACCAGCTGCTTGGCTCACCGCTTTCTTTGATAACAGAGAGTGGCCTCAAACCTTACTCCTACTCTCTTCTCACTGAGCTTCTTTTAATGCACGTCGCACTTTGTTTTTATTCTTCCCTTTCCTTTTTTGTATTATTTCGGTTTATTCATGATTCTATTTTTATTATTTCTGTTAAATTATGTGATCTAGTAAATGATTCAAAAATGAATAAGTGACAAGCAAAACTAAGAGTATTCAAAAATGTTGGTGTGAATCGCTACAGACTATAATTTAATTAATGTAAATATAAATGATGGCGATTTGTTGGCGTTGCGCTAGTTGTACCACTGTGGTAATGTTTTCTTAATCGTAAGAAAAAATTTTTAGCAAAACGAAAAACATTGATTTTTTTTATATCAATTCACCTAAATGAAGTTCAGTTTTGGTGCCGAGCTTGCAGTTTCACTCAAGTATATTAGTAACTAAAGTATACAATTTGGAAATTATATGTCTTTTTGTTTTCTAAATATTCTGCCATATACACACCTCGACCAATTTGGGAACTTATTTTATTAGATCAAATATGTATTTCCGTTAAAACTCGTCACTTTACCCGAATTCAATACTTTTTTTTCATCATATTTCATATTTAGAGTAAATAAAACTAAAATTACCAAAGCAAACAATATATTTATGAATATGAATAGTATCGTATATTCCTGTATAAATGTCTTAACATGCCACGACTGGGTCAGTCAGGATTGTTACTGCTGCAAGAGCATTCTTTGGATACTGGAATCTGCAGGCTTCTGTAATCACACTAAAATGCATCATTTTTAAAGGTTTCACTTCTCTATCGGTTTGAATTTCTTCAATTATTCCACTTGATTAGAAAACGCTACACTAACTTTACCTTCTATCTTTCTTTGTGTTAATATAGTTACTCAGACGACAGAAAGGAATAATTTTTTACTTTTACATTTATTAAAATGGTGAATACTTTGATGAATTACATAACTTTTTCATAATTTTTTTACAAACAGACGTACATTCCCCCAGTCATATCTCTCTCTCTCTCTCTCTCTCTCTCTCTCTATATATATATATATTATATATATATATATATATATATAAACTAGAATTTAAAAAAGAACACATAGAACACATAGAAAGGAAACCACTGAACTCACTACTATATTTCGATGTCCTCGTCTTCAGGAAAAGAAGTGAATCGCTCCAAAGGCTGATAACGACTGACTTGGCGTTCGAACTGAAGCACTCAAACAGTGTAGCCAACTTTCGGAGGAAAGGTAGACAGGGAAGATAAAGAAATAAAAGCCAAATAAAAATTAAAAAAGAAAACATTTAACTAAAATAAAATTAAAAGCTGATAAAAACTAAAAAAAAAAAAAAAAAAAAAAAAAAATCAACGATTGAGGTTAAGCCCAAGAGCCGATCTACCGCCCAGAAGACTAATAAGTGCTTCTTCTGAAGCTCTCAGAGTAACTTTCGAATTAGTCTGATCAATCTGCCTCAGGACCTGTACACGGAAACAGTCATTAAAAATATATATATATAATATATATTCACACAAGGGGTTCTTGAGGATTTTCGTCATAAAACATAGAACTCCTGATTATAAGCCTGTGATGGATTATATTTATGACCAAAATCCTCAAGAACCCCTCGTGTGAATTTGAAATATCAGTCGAGAAGCTATATCAATATATATATATTGGTATACATTGACAGCAGATCTTCTCTCAAGCATATTTTATTGCAAATGATCGCAGTTTCTGCATTCACGACCTGTTTGTTAACAGATTCTAACTTCCTGGCTATTTTCCTTACATTATAACTTAGACCTAATGGTATTTATAATTTGTCTTTGTTTAGTTTCTTTATTTAACTGTTGTTTATTTATGTATTAAACCTGATGATGACATATGAATGTTGAAAGCTTGTTTATTAGTGTAAGGTGAATATACATTTAGATCATGTTATTAAATTTTTTTCATTCATTGGACCTATTTACTTGGAAATGTCATTGGCTAACCTGATTTATAGTTTATCTACTACAATAAGGAAAAAAGTCAGGAGGTTAGAATCTGTTAACAAAAAGATCGTAAATGCAGAAACTGCGATAATTTTCAATATATATCATAGATCATAGATATATATACATCGAACATATTAATTACTTGTTAATGGTCACACTGCTTAGATTGGAACTTTATATTACGGAATTAGAAGAAGACTTCACTACCTCTGATAATCTATTTTTAAATTGAGCTCAATATACAAATTTGTATATGAGGCGGAACGAATTCTATTAGTTTTGAATTAATAATCAATTCATTTTTAAGAAATTTTTTTTCTGAAGTTTAAAGAAGAAAAAATATGTTTGTTCTGAGAACTTTTTTAGCCGAAAGATTTTTTTTTTAACTGAAATAAGTGTCAGTAACTGTGAAATGTGAAATCATTTATGAGTTGTGACACTTAGCATTAAGTGTGACTAAAATTAAATTATTACGAAAGGAATTTTAATGCTTAGATTTTATAGTATAAGGCCTTTACGAGAGGTTAGCTATTGAAAACCTTACTTAGGTATCGCACCTACGTATCCTCTTGCTTCATCTTTGAAGATGACCTGAGCAAAGGTCAGAATGACTGACTGAAGACCAACATAAGAGGTCTATCTGATAAATTTGCCTCAGGACATAGACTGCCAAACTGATTCTAGCAAAAAATCTGTTGGCCTTTAAGAGCATGTTGCGTGCTGAATCCTCAAAGAGATGGTGCTAGGCCTGAAGAGATGGGCGGAGAATCGTCTGTGTAAGATTTTAACTAAAGCTTTCATTTCAACTAGCTGATAGTGCAGATCAAGAGGTCATGTTGGTCAACTGTTGCATTGCATGGACTGCACGAAGCGCCCACCTAGTACTCTACACCTAACACTTTCCCACAACATCCTTAGTAATGACCCCTTTAGAAATGCTATTAATAATATGTTGAACACTCGCGAGGGTTAATTATGTAATTCATAACAATCTCTGTGTAAATTTACAGTTATAGTAACTGCTATCTTTCGATATATAATATGATTAATTAGGAAACCGAATTCAAAATATAAAAATGAACTTTCATCTAAACCTCTTCATTCTTCTAATTTAAATTTCTTTAAAAATAGAAAACAAATCTCAATTTATGCTTGGTATATATAATGAAGTAAGATAAGTTGGGTTACTGTAACCTTCCTAAGAAAGTAGAACAGACATAGGATAGCATTTGGTCCTTTCTGTTGCCACAAAAGTATGGGTGTTCCCTCTTCACTGGTCTGTCTTGAACCATTTCAAAAGAACAATGAACTTCGTTAGAGTTCTGATTATAGAAGATAATAACTCTGTAAGGTTGTCAAAGAAGTGGAGGGTTCCTTCTTTGAGCAGGGGAGAGTAATGACAAAGAAAGTGAAGAACAGATCCCTCTTTTTCCTCATACAGGCATGCTCTACGTAAATTCCTACCCATCAAACTCAATCTGATGGCATGTGTCCCTATTAGCCAATACTCGGTGATGACTCCTAGACATTGCCTATTATTACTCCACCTGTAGAGAGAAGTTTTTAATTCTTCTGAAATTATATACGTGTTCTCTATTAACCACCTTTGGCTCGTAGGATCATTAACAATTTCTGGGCCGTTGAGTTTCTGCAAAGATAGAGGAACTCTAGGTGGGCACAGTATATTCCTTCGTGAAGGGAGGGTTTGTCAGATAGGGAAAGTTTGTCAACCTTCCAGTTACTCCTGATGTTTTGGTGCCTCAGATCTCAAATTAGGTTAACCCTAAACCGATTTGTTTCAATTGTTTGGAAGTGGTAAAAATACTTCTAAGAGCTTTGATAGCACTTGGCTTTCTGAGAGAATTTCGGTATCTTATTTATCGGTGCAGTACAGGATAATAGGCATTTAATCACCTCTTTTATGGCAACAACCTTCACCTAAAATATACTACAGTAATCAGGCAACCTGAAGTTTATATTATACTCCAATTTTTCCGAGAATATACCTCCGCTGACTTTACCCTCCAGCGAAGAAACATCAGTGTAATTCTGAACGACTCTATCATTTAAAAACGGGTCTTTTATCCCAACATTCCTTACCAAAGTTTAATTAAGAATAATATCCAGAGTCTTGGCTGAAGTAGTTTTAAATCAGCCAATAGTATATATTTCTGCTAGTCTTTTCACTCTCCCTAGGAATTATAGAGAATGTGGTCGCTCTATACATATAGAAAATAATCTTTGGATGTAACCCCATCTTTCACATATTACACTACCACAAGAATAAAAAGTAAAAATGCCTTTCCTGTCATGTTCCTCAATATTCAGCTTCCCATGAGGCTTTCCACTCAATATAGGGTTCTGATATTTGGTCTATTCCAAAAGAATCAACCAAACACCATCCAAAGAAAGTATGACAAATGATAAAGACAATTTTTTTTATGGTTAAAATATCCGTAAGTATACCAATGTTATGGAGGTCTTAACAACCATAACCTTTTCTGAATCTTTTTTATGACCTATTAAACACTGGCTAAGAGTTTCAGATAATCCTGCAGATATCCAATCCGTGCATAAGTGCGAGATAGTTCTAGACATTTACCAGAGGTAGCTAGCGCAATATCATAAACAAAAAGCAATAACAACACCACCCCATGTCCTCTACATCTGTCAATAACTCATTCAGGGGAAGATTCAATAGGAGTAGCGAAAGGGCACCATCTTGTGGCGAACCCTTCACACGTAATCTCCTAACCATGTAACCCTAAAGTAAAGTAATAGAGTTAATGGCCCTATATATCAATAAAGGATTTATAAAATCAATGACTGACTGCTGCAATAGCATTTTTCTAATGAGATAGTTGTTGAGCAGAACTAGATATTATGGAAGGACCTCTCTATGTCTAGAAATAGGACCATTGTAAATTACTTATGTTGAAGAGACTTTTCAATCTTGGATATGAGAATGTCTAGTGCAGTTTCTGTAGATCTACCTTTACTATAAGCATATTGTGACTTGGACCACCTTCTTGTGCAAAGAAAGATTCTCCCGGATAAGTAACTCTACTAACTTCTATGGCAGGAGTTCTCAATCTTTTTGGCAATTTGTCTCCTTTATTACTAAAAAGAATTAATAACCTCCTTTAATAAAAATGTTTACAAATTATTGCAAAAAAATACTAAAACTTTTTTAAAATGTTTTATTTATGCCTGTTTAATGAGATCCTTGAGCCTGGTGTTCGCTGTCAACCCTTTTATATTTGGCTTTCAATTTGTTAGTTGAAGTCTTATCTCTCCTGAATTAATTCATTTATGAATATATTCATTCAAACTTATGAATATATTCATTTTGTTTCTCTCATTGAATTCATGATTTTGTTGACGGTACTAAATCCACATTCAACTAAATAAAAAGTTGGAAATTATAAAAATGTAGGTTCTATTGTGGCCTATAGTTTTGATATAGCTGTTTTTGTCGTATTTGATAGCCACAACTAATTTATCCCGCATTGGGGATTCAATTTTTTTTTTGCATTTATCATTACATTTCAACTAAGTAAGTTCTTCTTGAAGATCTTGATCAACAGTTTGAACATTACAGCCAAAAGGATCTATCATCCATGATTGAACTTGAAACGAAAACAAGTCTGAGAATCGACTGTTGTTTTCTTAATCGAAAGTTGTCTCTTAGTTTTAATAAATATTCTTCGTACTTTTGTTGAGATTGTTTTGTGAGTTCTTCGCTTACCGTATTTAACTCAGGCATTTCTTTAAAATTTTTCTTCTGCATATTAATTTTGGAACCAATGTAACTTTACAGCAAAAGGTTTTGGTATACGTTTGCAATCTAAAAGTGTGCATAATTTGCCTTGAAGCTGTATGAAACCTCATTGAGCTTACGAAAGTATCACACCTATAACGACTAACTTTTTCTACAAATACGTTTTCTCCTAAACTTTTTAAAAAAATAACAATTACATCAAATCACAAGAGATGCGTCGAATTTAATAGCACTAGCTCCACAAATTGTACTAGGCAGTTTCCTTTTGAAAGCCAACGAACTTCTGTATGGAGAATGAGCCTTACGTGCTCTTAATCAGTATTTAAACTAAACTGCCGAAAAGTCGTTAAGCAAGATAACACATTTTCTAGCAGGATTTGATTATCGTCAAGCCAGAATCTTGTAGCTTGAAAAATTGATAATCCTATAATATCGGTTTCTAAAAGTTTTGTAAACAACATCTCTTCACAAATATTGCATTAGTCATCTTTATAGCGAACATATGCCATAAGAATACATCTGCTGTCAGTTACTGTTGACCATCAAGCTTAATCGAGAATTTGCTTGTCTTCAATTTTACAGCCAATTGTTTTTGCACATCTAAAGACATTTCGTCGATTCTCCTGCGGGTCAAGTCATTACTCAACGGAATTGTTTTTAATGTGTTTGCAGGATCTTGCTTTAGCACAGTTTTCATTAAAATTTCAAATGCAGGCTTAATAACCTTTTCAGCAACTGTGTGTGCATTTCCATTTTTTGCAACCAATTGTGCAATTCATATACCGTTAAACCATCATCATTTGTCTATAAACTTTTTTTTAAATAAGATAACAGAGTATTTTGTTGCGTAAAGTTTTTTTTATAAATTTTCAAAATATGATTGAGTTTATTGGCTTTATTCGAATGTTTTCTTATAAAATGCTCATAAACAATCGATAGCTTCATAGATTCATTACAAAATGTGTTTTTACAAATAAGACACATTGGTAATTTTTGATCATGCGAGCTTTCTATAAAGCCATAAGCCAAATTATTCTCCATATATTGTCTACAATTCGTTTTTGATACCATAATGAGGGGAAGGTAACTTAAAAATCATGAAATAGTACTAAGCACCGTTAATAAGTGCTTAGTGCTATTTGTAGTGATAACTACAAAACTCCAATAAACACTGTACGAACACTTAACACGACTCGATTGGACTGACTGAAATTGGGAAATAGCTGGGCACATGCCGATAAAAAGACAAACGGACCGCCAGATAAGGTCAGATATCCGATCCGATACCTTCAGCCAAGAGCAAGGCAGAGTCGAAAGATAAGAAACCCTATTGTTTTTTCAAAAACTGAACAAACAAATAATGCGTATTATTTAAGATGATTATTCTGAACTGTTTTATTCTATTCAATTAAAATTTATTTTATTCTATATACACAAATAGATATAATTTAATGAAATAATTTTTATTTTCATGATATTCATAGACCTCAATATGTCAATTAAATGACTTGAAATTTTCAGCCTTGAGTTAAAAAATCAGCCTTGAGTTGCCCCTGTTGAGAATGTCCGTTCTATAGAGTTTTTAGCATGAAAGATGACAAACTTATTTGTTTGAAGTTCTTCACTCCAGTGTAGGATTCCTTACTGTCTTTGGGTATAAACACTGTCTTAATTCCCCTACAATATTAGGAAATATAAGCAATACTTTCAGCTAAGTTCCGAAGATCACCTCCTACGAAGAGAGTAACTTAAGGCTTTCTGATGTTCTGCAGGTACAACTTACTGTACTGTAGTTCATTTGGCCCCGCAGCTTATACCCATTGAATCCTAAAATGGCCCACAAAAAGCAACCCTTCTGGAAATAGTTAAGTTGGTGCGTATAGCTTTAACGCTTTATGTGGTTCAACAAACCACAACTTCTAAACGTGTCTTCAAGTCATTTAGCAGAAAATTTTGAATGTTTTAACTTTATATATTTCTCAACTACTGTGACTATCAAGGTAGGCAAATACAAAAACATGTTGGGTTCTGGGGCATTGAAGGTGTATAATTATATTACGACATTGGAATAGACCAAAGAAACAGTTGATTTAGTGTTAAATATGTTAAAACAACACTGTACTCCGAGAAAGAATGAAACTATGATATATTTAAGACTTTCTGTAAAAGACAGTTGGTTGAGGAGACATTTGAAGCTGATTTTTTAGCTGATTTAATATTTGAGCCGTTTTCTTTTAAAATGGTATAAGTCCATTTTGACAAAAAAATAGATAAAGGTAAAAATGAATACAATTTACGAACTTTTTATTGATAAAATTATTCCAAACAACTTATAATTTCTATTTAATTTTAAGAGATTTTTTTGGAAAAGTATAAAAATAAAAAGTTTATAGTAATTTGTATTCATTTTTATCGTTACCTATTTTTTTTGTCAAAATGGACTCACACCAATTTTAAAGAAAACGGCCCATTTAATCAAAGTTGTGATTTTATAAATCAAGATGAAAATATATTATGAATAAGACACCCGGTCGTGCTTTGTAGTTTGTTTCTCGATAATAAATCCACAATGTACATAAATTTACCTAGTCTTTGCGGTAATTTGATAGTATAATTAAATAGATTGTACTTCATTCGCTTTAATTTATTGTTAAATATTTTTACTGTATCTTTCTCCATTATAGTAATAAGCGGCTTATGGTCGGTGACAACGAAAACATTTCTACAACCAAATATGTAACTATAATATTTTTTACACGCAAAAAAATAACTAATAGCTCTTTTCCTATTTGTGCATATCTCATATCTGGCTCACTTAGGTACTGTGAGGTTTATTATCATGCAAAAGTTAGGATCCTATTGCACTACTAGAGGTGTCACATTTAACTCAATATCAAAGTTAGTGTGACTGGTAGATTTAAGGACAAGTTTCAAAACACCAAAAGCATGTATTAGTAAAATAAAGCTTACAGATAGAACAGGTTTTGTGATACACGCCACACTTTTTACAATTAATAATATTATTACCCAGCTTTTGGACTTTTTTCGGATTCGTTTGTTTAGTACACACTTGCTTCCGCACACCCTGTTTGTAGTCATCAATCAGTCTAACATTCCTGTCCCCCATTTCCATGGACTTGCGAAATAAAACAACCTTTTCTAGAGATGAGTTTTCTCTTAACAATCAATCTTGATGTTTTCGTTGTTACCGACCATAAGCCGCTTATTACTATAATGGAGAAAGATACAGTAAAATTATTTAATTATACTATCAAATTACCGTAAATACTAGGTAAATTTATGTACATTGTGGATTTATTATCGAGAAACAAACTACAAAGCACGGCTGGGTGTCTGATTCACTAATGAAAAACTGAGGGAGTATCAATTAGGTTAGGTTAGGTTGCAGTGGCAGTCCCACAAGAGAACACACGTAGGCCAAGTATTGGCCCTTTGTGATACCACACAATGAAGATTGATTCTACAGTGGGAGTCCTAAATTTTGCCTAACTCAAATGTATTTAGAGTAGGGATCTTTAACGAGTACCTGACATCGTACAGGCTCGGGACCGACGGTTTAACGTCCTTCTCCGAGGGACGACATGCTCAGATTTATTCACCTCCCGCGTGAATAAATCGAGGGCCAGGTGAGGATTGAACCCCGTTCCTATCAGTTCAGAGGTGAGCACGTAACCACTGAGCTAGCCTGGCCCCCCTGAGTATCAATTAAAAGCTGACCTGGAGTTAGGAATGGTCTAAACCATCCACACTAGACTCTCGAATGTCCGTACTAATAGAGACCGAGACAGGTACGAAAACTGAAAAGTCTGAAAATTGGTAACCCTGGTAAGTGGTAGCCTAATGGTGGGTAGGGTAGCCTATGTGGTTGACGGCAGGCCAAGACGTACTATAGAATATAGCCTACACTCAACACTGTTTAGTAGTTAATGGGTTAGTTCCACTGAGGTTAGTAATATTAGAATTAGTAATATTACTAATTACTAACTCTTCAAGAGTTAGGTGCTCTTGAAGATGGGATCCAGACGGACCCGAAACCGGTCGAGCTTCTCTGAGACTTTACGAGGTATGACGGACAGTATAATTACTAATTCTAATACTGTTTAGTAGGGTTAGACTGGATGAATACTGTAATGGCGGATTTGAAAAGATTTCAATGAAATTGGAGTAGCGTAGAATAGCTAGGCTATTCTCTGCTTCACCTTGTCTTAAATTACAATCGAAATCATCAAATACAGGTGGATACAGTTAGTTTGTTTAATATACATTAAAATATGTAATAATAATATTGTTTATACGTAATAAAGGTATAGTTTGCTTAAGATAACATAATTGGAGTAACCTAGGCTACTCTGTCTCACGTTGCCCTCATTATGAATTACCAATACCCCGATGATAATTTTACTATTCGGAAAAAAAGTATAGAAACTTGAAAGTAGTTAATTGAAGTATGGAAGCTACAGGGTCGGAGTGTATATTCAGAAAGGATGGCCAAAGTTGATTCAACAAGTAGACCCAGATTTTTTAGGATCGAAAATCTGGTTGCTCAAAGTTTGCATACAACTATTATTAAACTTCTAGCCTTGAAATTAAGTTCTTCTTCCATAGAGGTATTAAGAAGTAGAAATTCGAATTTGCCTGTCTCTATCTCTCACCTTGTTGACCTTATCGAACATTTTGTTTTTAATTTTTTGTTTATATTCCAACCATAAATATTACAAACAAAATTGTACTTCCAATGGGAAGTTACCTCTCCAATGGGAAGTAATGTTAAATGGTATTTATATAAAGTTTTTTGAATATAATTAATAATGTGTAACATAGTTTCCTTTAAATGACTTTCGTAATGATGGTGTAATTTGTTTTTGGATCGAGAAAAAAAAACTGATTTGTTTATAACTTAAATAGGCTGGTCCGCAGTATAAAATTCACTATTGAAACTTAAATAGTTAATTCAGTGATGGAACTTTACCCTTTTTGGAGATTCTTTTGAAGAGGAAGTGGGATGTGTTTATGAATTTGCAGTGCAGGTGTGTATCCGAGTCTCTTGCGCAGGTTGACAGTGAAGGTGCATTTGGATGGATTAATATCCATCCTGCATAACTTATGCATTGAAAAAAAAAATATTCTTGATTGGTTGCGTTAATAACCAATAGGAATTTTTGTGTTTCAAATTGAATTGATGTATGCGAATTTTGAAAATTACCCAGTTACTCGCTACTCTGCGAAGCCTCCGTTGTCTTGCCAATGAATGCCCAGATTTAAAATAAGAATATTGACAGAAAACATGATCTTTATGAATCCAATATTCTTATTTTAAAGAGGGACTCTGCAACCTCTGTACTCATTAGCGAGACAACGGAGGCTTCGCAGTGTAGCAAGTAACTAGATCCTTTTCAACGGCTGCATACTCTTAATTCAACTTGGCACACAAACAATTGTGGAAACGATCTGAAACGGATAGTAATAGTTCAAGTTTGTAAAGTAACACAAGTAAAAGGGAAAACATATACTTATAGTCTTCATTTTTGGTTTTGAACTGTGTAGTGCAAAGGAGGGGGGGATAGGGGGAGACCATACGCACAAGCACCGACTCTTAAACCCTTTGCTCTTCTGAAGATAGTCAAAACTAAAAATTAGAGACTGTAAGTATATGTTTTTCCTTTCCTTTGCGTAACTTTAATAACTTTTAAAGCAACTGTGTATATATATATATAATATATATATATATATATATATATATATATATATATATATATATATATATATATATAAATATATATATATATTCTAATGTAGTGCAATCTGTTATTATGTGGTATTTACTCATTGTAGGGTAAAAATCTAATGAAATGGTCTCCACATATAAAACTTTTAATGATATAAACAACGCGTTTCGAACACGTAGTGTTCTTCTTCAGGCATTAACTAAAAAAAAAGTTTTTTTTTTTTTTTTAAAGTTAATGCCTGAAGAAGAACACTACGTGTTCGAAACGCGTTGTTTATATCATTAAAAGTTTTATATGTGGAGACCATTTCATTAGATTTTTACCCTACAATATATATATATATTATTTATTTTTTATTTTATTTTTTTTAATTTATTTTTGTATTTATTTCCTTTATTTTTTATTTTTTGTTTTCTTCACTTGTATTTTCTTTTTTAAATAACAATTTTTTTTTCTTTGCACTCGACTGCTTAGTTCCTTTTTATTTTTCTCCTTTGCGGCAGCACTGCTTTAGCCCTCACCCAGTGAGTTTTTTAGTTGACTGTCATCCCACTTCATTGACTGTCAATTCACTTCTTCTCCTGAGGACGACCGCCATTACGGTCGAAATATTGAAAAGTGAGTCTTTTGTTATGTCTTTTGTTTGTCAGTCATGTGTCACTGTTTATTTTAAGTGGTATATATTAAGAGGATTAAATTTTTCATTCACTTAGAGTTTTTTATACTTTAGACTTTAGACTCTTTGAATACTTCATTGTTAAAAATGTATAGGAAAATATGTAACATGTATTAAAAATGTGTAAGAAATTGAGCAAGTATATTTCGAATCAACAACAGGTGGCCAAAATAAATGATTCACTTTTTTATAATAGAATCTTGAGGGAAAGTTAATACAAAATGAGTTGATTTCAAAGCCTTGTCTTTCTTTATGAGTTGTTTTAGTTTCACTTGGGGAAATAGTAAATCTTCGGTAATGGATCAACTTGCTCAAAATAATATAGTTATCAGTGACTGTCTGCTCGACACGTTTCGATAAGGTCTACCATTGATGGGACTACATTCCTAGTCTGTGATTCTCAAAAGCTCTCTATTGTGAAAATTATATTTTGGCTTTGACCCGAGTCTGACCTCGCGGAGAAAGTGACTCCAACAGTACAACTAACCCCTTCCTCAACAAAAATCCATCAACATACTCTTCCTCGGGTTAAAGGTTTCCCCATTCGCTTCTAATTCCAATCTTACTCTGTCTTTCTATGGCAGTGCGCTTGGGCTCTTCCTCTTCCGTATCATTCAATATCAGAGTAATAGACTTGATGACAGATATCGCGGCACTAGACTGGGTCTGTGCAGTGCAGTCTTAATACTATATTTGGTCCCACTTCCAAATTATATTTTATAATAAATAAAATTATGCTTTCTGAAATGGTGTTTATTTGTAATTTTATCACGTATTTGTAATTTTTTTAAACATTTTTTGCCAATTGAATGCCAATGCTTATTCAGTCTTCAAGAACTGAATTAGATTAAATGATCTATCGAGTGTTTGTAAATTGTTTGATGCAGAAACTTATTTGGTTTAAAACCCTTGTGCGTCTGGTGGATCTGTTATTCCAAAATTGTCGAATATATAACAATTGTATAAATAATATACACTTTACCATTTGTAATAGCGTATACAAAATGGATTTTTCCTTTAACGAACAACAACAATCTAAAGTATAATGAAGAAAGTAACTTCTGCATCACAATCAGAGACCACTTAGCTCACCTGCTTGGTAAAGTTAAGAATTCTATTTTTCATAAGTTGGCAGAGTAATATTTTGAACTGCAAAGTTCATCTAAGTTTTCAATTTTTTATTTGGTCATCTCATCTTAATAGGCATATTGAATGGTCCATCAACATTTATTTTCATATATATTACAAAGCTACACAAAATTAACTTTTGTTTAATGATTTGTAAAGTTCTTATCTTTTGTACAGTTTAGTTTATTTTGTAATATTTGTAAATTTTAGTAGCAGTCTTTCCTTAAGACATTCATTATTGAAAAATTTTCTTTTTCTTATCAAGGTTCTAAATTATCATAAATAACAGTTTAGTTACTTCTTTTAAGCAGTATATCATATTTCCTATGTATGTTTGAAATGTTCATCATTCATCCTCAAGATATCAATATCCTCTTAGGAGAATTTTTCGTTTATATAAGTCAAGTGAAGAAAGGGAGGGTTGTTTTCCTTGAGTTCATAATATGCTTTTTGTTAATTATGTGGGGTGAGTAGCCTCACGGTTTGAGTGACTTTCTTACTTTTAGTTTTTACATGTACTAGTTTGGTACACATTGTATAAAATTACCTGTTATTTATTGACTAGAAATATGATGAAGAGTTCTTCGGAGCTCGGAGTGGCAAATACGGTCTGTATCTCATTGTGTATATTCAGTATAAACCTCATTTATAAGAGAACATTTTCTTTACTTTCCCAAAATGTAGAACTTATGAGTATTACATATTACTTGATTGAAACATATAAATAATATATGGTCTGTAAGAAATACTTCCGTTCATTAATTTACATTACCCATGTCACGAGCAGATTTCTGACTCTAGAGTTTTCTGCCCGTGTAGATTTATTACCGCGTTACCAAATTTGGTATAGTAAGATATTTTATTATTATTTTTCTATAATAATAATAATAATTGTTGCAGCTTTTAATGAATAAAAAAAATTCTAGTAAAATCAATAAAAAAATTACTTTCAGAAACAATAATAAATTATTGTTATAATAAATTAATATAAATTAATATAAATTAATAATCTAAAACATTAAAAGGTAAATTAACAATCACCTTAGTTAAACATGTCGATAAGTATCAGGAGGTTCCTAAAAATGTTGTATTTATTTTTGTTTTTTGTGTAGAGACAGGTGTCTGAGGACGCGGTGTGTGGATTTGTTTGGCAAGTGAGTGGAAGACGTGATTGAGACGCGAGTGAATGCTGCGCCACCTGTAGCCGTACAGAAAGCCCTGGTCGACACCTGATGCTGGCAGTGCTGTTTGGGATTTAGATCAGTTCTGGGTGAGTGTGGCGGGTGCGTGTGTGAACGCCCAGGCGCCTGGTTTCCCGTCACATTAGAGTCGGCGAGATGGGACGTGCTCCACGTCCCGATTAGACCCTCTCAGATCGACTTCTGGGAACACCGTCGCCTGCATTGCTATGCCACATGCATTCATACCTCACCACCCACTAATCAACTTTGTTCTCTTCCTCTTCATTCTCCTTTTTATTTTTTACATTCAACTTATCCGTCCGCTTTGAGACATGTGTTAATTTTAAAATTCGCAACAACTATTTCTAATTTCATGGAAAATTAACTTTTTTATTTTTTCTTGATAATTTACAAAGGATAGTAACGCAGTTATGCTTAATTATGTTAATAAATGTTATTAACATTTTCATATGACCTCCGAGAATTAATTAACAAATTCATTCAATATAAATATAAGTCCTTTGCAAAATAAGTAATGTTTCCTTTTTATTCTGTTCAAGAAATTTGTTTGTGTTTCTGTATCGTTGTCTCTTTCTCTGTTTTGTGTCTAACATACAACAGGAAGCACGTACATGTTTTCAGGAAAATTCAGATTTTTCAGAATTTTGTATAACTATAATTATATCCAGGATTTTTAATTTTTGTACTATATTTACTTTAGTACAAATATTAAAATCACAAAGTATTATAATAATATTTAAAAAAAAATCTATCTTCGCCTTTTACAGGTTTACACGTTTGCGATCCACAATTCTATTGTTGATGTTTATTCATCATGCACACATATACACATTCACAAACATGTGTCCACGCTACAAGCTGCACTGTTTGATAGATCAAGTTTGTATTCTGCCCAAAAATGGCTCCTATGGCGTAAATCTACGTTTGTAGGAAAAGAGTTCTTTTTTATTTAAAAGAAAGATGTGTGTTTTTGTGGTTTTATGAAAAAAAACATAAAAAGTACATTTTGGATGGTGTCTGGAAATGTTTGTGCGTGTCTTGTGTTTGAGTTTGTGTGTGTGGTTTGTGGTGTGTGTGTGTGTGCGTATGTATGTGTATCTCAGGTCAAAAAACTAGTGATCACTCAATATGTCTCACCGATCACCAAATTAAAGCAATTGAGTGGTCCATAGCCCTTGATGTGGAAATGAACCATGCATTTTCCGGTCAATAAGTTGTTTATGGAAATGGCTTTATTTTAATTAAAAGACTATGTTTATCTTCTCTTCCAGTATTTCAATTGTTTGATTCATGTTGGAATCAAGCTTTTATTTATCGTATTTGTTTATCCACTCAGATATGCATAGATAACTTCATAAGTTTTAGATGATTTCAAGAGGCAATAACAATGACAAAAATCTGGAGTGGTCTACACTCAACTATAATATAAGCAACCATAATACCAAACTCGTTAGAACCAACTGATTTTTGTATCACTGCAGTCACTTATCGGATAACTGATTATATGTCGGTTATCATATTGTATGACAGCAGTAATACTTTTGTTAAGCCAAAGGTATGATTTCGTGTTAAGACACCATTTTTTTTACGAAATAATCTCTTACAGCAGAATATTGCTTGTGTTCCCTTAGTCAGTATTGCATGGCTTTTCCAATTTAATCTTTGATCTAAGAAACCTCAAACAGTATGTCCGAAACTTTGATAGTTTTTCGTTAATCTATTTCCCCTTTAGAATGGAATAAGGACCGTTATAGGTGGATTTGTATCTAGACATCTTTCAAAAATTAATGAATGGTATGCTATATCACCTGAAAGTTAGTATTCTTCATGCATACTCTTCTGCTGTTAAAAGGTATTACATATATCCTTGCATGTCATAACCATCACTATATGGTAATATAATTTCATAAGTTTTAGATGATTTCAAGAGACAATAACTATTAGAAAAATCTGGAGTGGTCTACTCTCAACTATGCTATAAGAAAACTATACTATAATATATAATTTAATTCAGTATTATAAAATTAGTATTCAGTAGGTTATCTATAACTTATAACTAGAATAGGAGTGATAACACACCTCTATGGGAATATTTTTTTGTGTTCACAACTGAGTTAGATTAATAACTTACAGTAATTATTCATTTATAATATTACTCTAAATGTACTGATCTACTTCTACATTCATGAATTAAGAAAATTGATTTCTTTTTTCTATGTAGAAAAATGTTTCTATTTATACATCTTATTGAAAAAAAAATTTAATTCAGTAATTTTAAAAATTTGAAGATTATTACTTTTGTCACTTCCATGTTAATCCCAAAATTTTAAGA
Source organism: Hermatobates lingyangjiaoensis (assembly GCA_026182355.1). Classification (NCBI taxonomy): domain Eukaryota; kingdom Metazoa; phylum Arthropoda; class Insecta; order Hemiptera; family Hermatobatidae; genus Hermatobates; species Hermatobates lingyangjiaoensis. Next base: position 977,613 of record JAPFBL010001935.1, on the reverse strand, counting down.
CTTTGGAGATAGTAGTTGTTTTTAAACATATTTTAGACAAAAAGTTGACTTTCCCATGATGCAATAATGCCCCCAAAGAATAGGGCACACCTACACTATGTGGCCCATATTTGTAAATCCTTCAGTATCCCCTGATAGAATTTTTCATGATCACAATACTTTACTTGTAGTAAACTAATAACAAATATTAAGTTCAACCTGTATTTAGTTTTCGTATATGTCTGCCTCAATCGTTTAGAAACTCAGAGATAAAAACCTGCAGTGTCTACAGTCAACTGTAGTATTAGAAAATGTAGTATCTAGTTAAACTTACTGATTTACTAAAACTCTGTGGTGGAAGTAAAATCAAACTTTACACAAACAATTCAGTAAGCGGATTTTTTTAAAGTAGTCATTCAGTTCGTGAATTATAACCATGTAATCGTGGGCCAAACATGTCACTGAAAGTAGAATATAACAGCTTTGCTGTAATAGTATGTAATATTACACATACACTATTTAAATAAATGATTTTTGATGAAGCAATATTCATATTATGACAGTTCTTAATAGGAATTTTATTGTCTAGAATGACATAAGAGTGGGTTATTTATTTAACCTTGTGGTTTATTAATCGATTAGGTATTGATAATACCTAAGTTAATTACCTAACCCAATAACTTATTATTGAAGATAATAAGTTAATCTAAAAGGTATGTTCTCCTTTTTTGCATATAAATAAAAAACTCAATGTTGAATGTAATATGATATTAAGTCGTAATTCTAATAGCCTAGCAGCGTATAAACAGTAACTCACCAGGGGGGGATTTAGTCTCTGGGACGCTGGGTATATTATTCAAGTTTTTGGATAAGTAACCAGCTACTAAAGAGGTATTGAGAAATTAAAGTATGTTTGAATAATTTACATGATACTCAAAGGAGGAATCATGTGACGATATTGTGATTCTTTAAGTAAGATGAAACTCTGTGGGCTTCATTAAGTCAATGAAGTAACCTCAATAAGTATTTATTCATTGAGGCCATTTAACCAAATTTATCCATTTAAGCATTTATCAATACAGACTATCCATTATCAGTCTGATAAAAGGCAATTATATAAAAATGAATTATTTAAAGCAAATTTGAATTGAATACCAGACGGGCGACCAATAATGTAACAAAAGTTAATGTGTTGGAATATAATAATAATATAACAGTGCACAATGGTTATACCCCGAAGTTCTTAAAATTCATTTTGAAATATATTGAACTGTAACAAAAATCTTACAAATGATACCCTTCTCTATAAAAATAAGAGTGAGACTGCTAAAGAAAGGTGGGAAACTAAATGTAATATAATTATTAATTTATGCACAAAAAATTTACAGTTACAAATGATTGAAAGAGAATATTCCACTTTCAATTCCACAAAAAAATTCCCAAAGAATGATACTACTAAAATTCACTATGAAAACGGTAGCTGTAGAATTTTCGGCAACCATAGACTTCTTCAAACATAAGCAGTAGGAAGTAACCTTCTATTTTGAGTGTTCCTTACTACAAGTATTTTAATAAGGTGAAAAATCGAATGACAGATTTTGATGGATTTACATATTTTGGGGTCCACTGAGATTATTGTTGAAGTTCTGAAGATATCGGTGTCTCTTCCACCAACACTCTGCAAAACACTTAGAAATAGAAAAAACCGTCATACCTCGTAAGTTGATATCGGAGATGTTGGAGCGCTTTCGGATCTTGTCCATCTTCGTTCGCAACTAATCTATGGGGCTATTGTCAAGGGGTTTTATAGTCGTGTCCACTGCTGTCATTATACGATACAAAGTCATAACATTTTCCGAACAACAACTTTTCTTCATCACCATCCAAACAAACTGATAAAATAGGCAATTATTGACCTCTCGGCGTTGGAAAAGGAAATCTTCCAACTTGTAGTTGAGCTCGTATTATTACAAATCATAATAATTTTTGACCGCCCATTCAAAAGAAACAAAAAAAAACTTTGTGTCTATAATGAATTGATAAAAATCGCCTCCTTGATTAACTCACTGTACACAATCCCTTCACTGTAGACAAGGACAAATGGTTATGTATTTTACAGGTAAAGGGTTCCCATTGAGTCATCACTTTTTCCAAACTATTATAGATTTATCTGTTATTGTATGTAACTTATTATTATTTATTGTTGTTTTATTAAAAAATATTCTTTTTTATTAGCCATATCTAAGTATATTTAATTAAATTCCTCACGTTTACATTAATAATTTAAACTTATTTTAATCATATAAATATATAAAAAAATATCCAGACCGAAAGAGTGCATGCAGGTATGTTATTTAAAAATAAAATAACTATTATATAGTATCTATGAATATAAAAAATTATGTAATACTTACAAGTTTAAAAATATTGCAATTACCTATATTTAAAGTGCCTATTATTCACAATCATAGTAATAATGAATACATAACTGCAAAATTCGTTCCAATATGCCTTTAATTGTGATAATTTACAGTATGCACAATTATTCACACAGTCAATGCATACTATATTATACATACATATTTACAAAATTATATTTACATTATTATATTTACAAAACCTTTTATTATTATTTTATTCTCAAACTATCATAAAGGACTTTTATTTCATTGTTTCTCATATCAACATACACTGTTTCTCATATATACATATAAGTTATGTTTCCACAACTTGGTTGCTAACATTTCTCACAAACAAATATATCAAGAACTTTTCACATATTTTGATTTCGCTTAAATTTCTGCTGTTTTTCAAATATTTTTTCCCCATGTGTTCTGATCAGATAACAGTTAATCCCATTCTTTTAGCTGTCACTCTGAATATTCAAGTATTGCTTTACTGCATGAATAGTAATATTTAGAAAAACCGATTTCCATATTTTGGATTTATAAGTTTTGAGATTCCCTGAGTTTATTTTTTAAGTTTTTATTTGTGATATCTGCGTGTTTGTACGTGGCGTTCAACCACGTACTTTCGAAAGAAGTTTGTACTTTCGATAAAGATCGCATAGTTTGATGGATCACTTAGGTTTCGCACTAAAAGTAGCCCTTATTGCATAGATTCGCTTCATATTTGTTGGGCAACGACACTGCTCCATTTTAAGCCCGGTTTATACACCATTTTGTTTTCTGATATCCTTTTTTTTCTCCTATATTAAAACCTTTAGGGAGTTGTAATATTGCAGTAATTATTAAACTGACATTAGAAAACAGATAAAAAAGTAAGATTTTTCCGAAATAGAAAAGGTCAGTATTACATAAAACCAAAATAATTTGAACTATGGTTGTGTCTGCAAGATTGTGTACTCGATACTGGCACAACGTTGATAATAGTACATTATTAGAGGATGAGCTATATAGTTTTTGGCAAATTTGTTCGAACGAAAAGGGGCATTATGGAACACTTCGTGAGTCCAGAAAATTTTCCCCATATCTTATATCAAAGAAATAGTAAATTTTGCATATGATGTCTACCTAAAATGAATATAATAGGAAAAAGAAATCTGGACTTTACTACAAGCAACGCGTTATCGGCAATTGCTTTTCCAATTTATTAATTGGAAAAATCATACCACTTTTTATCATTTTAAAAATGGTAAAAGCATAATAAAACCCACTACTGTCAATTAAATAGGACTATATTCAAGTCAGATTACGTATTTTAATAGAACCACATTCAAGTGTCACATAAATATAGCTCCCTGGATCTATGCCATGTTTTACACTAATAAAAAAAATAGTGTCAAAGAACACATAGCCATGGTTTCAAACAAATCTTAATTATAGTTAAAGACATATAGTTTTTGGTAGGATTAATTTCTTATTGATTTTTTGGTATTATTCAAAAATGAGAAATAAACCATAGCTCTATGTAAAAGCAGATGTTCATTTCATCCTACTCTTCTGACATTCCACATATTTCAAATAGTGTATTACATTTAGTGTTAATATGAATTTTCATGAGAAGAATTTCTGGAATTTAAAAGATGGAATAACACATAAACGGACAAATTATAAGTTCTATATCCAAAATCAGAGCAGAGTCTGCTATATTTAAATTATTACATTTATTTAAATAATTACATTTATTTGGAGGTGACAAATAAATATAGTCAAAATGTATACCTCTGAGTAATTAAACTGATAGTAATAAATTTGCACATGCATTTGCAATAGAGTATGATAATACGTCATGATGATAGACACTTGACATAACGGAATTAATTGAATTGATTGCCAGTGGTTGATAACAGGGTTGCTCATAGAAAGTTGATTGTAGATTACTCAAGATAATTTTTCTTTGTAAATTCATACCTGAACCTCGTTTTGCTCATCAACATTTCTTTTTATTGTTCCAACCAAATCCCGAAGACACATTTTCTAATGTGTGGCTTTAACAGATTTAGCGTAGCTTGATCTTTTGATAGGTATGATTATCCACATTTTTCTTTTTCTCCTCAATAATTTTCGATTACTTTGTCTATTTCATTTCCGATTTTAAACAATTATTTTTAAAAATGAATTTATTCATAAATCTTGTTCAGGTTTTTTCATTAAGTATAATTATTCGAAGAATTAAAGAAGGGACCAAGCATTTTGGATGGAACAAGAAATTTTATTAGCTCCATGCATTTGTAGTAATATCTATATCGTTTAATAATAAAGTTAATATGACTCTTAAAATAATAGTAAATTTTTATCCATAAATAAAAATTATGGAGTTTTCTGCAATCAAGTTCACCATATGTAAACAGAGTGTCAAATTCGTTGACAACAAATTGAGTTTGGGTTTTATGTTTATGGTATATGACTATCTTGTAGACGAATAACAAACTCATAGAAAATCAATGATAATTTTGTTTGTTTTAATGTGGCTATTTCCATTTTATCAATTATAGAAAACTTAAAATCCTTGTTCTAGAACAATGTGTCATATTACTGTTATCATTGTTACTATTATTATTAAACCAATGGACTGTCAACAGACTCGTTCGCATGACTGTCATATATGCCCTACTGTCCATTCCTTTTTTGTTTCTACATTTAACTTCAGGTTTTATGTTCTTCAGAGTCCATCATAATTGTCCTCGTCAGAGAAATATCTTGACCTCGTTGTTCTAGCTATCGTCATTTGTTTCCTTCTTCATCAGTGAGAATTGGGGTGTTGAACCAAAGCGCTCCAGGCCACAACAAAAGGTTTGTTTGACTCCAAACTTTTCCAACATTTACTTTGACTTATTCCTTTCCATTCCGTCATGACCAGATATCTCCATGAGAGTTGACTTATTTTTACAGGTTTCTTGATTATTCATTTTTTACCCAAAAAAATAGAGGCAAAAGACCTTTCATGAAATGAAGATTTGAAACAGGTGACTTTTTGTGATCACTACGACAACCCCTGTAAAATATTATATGAAAGATATTGCATCTGGTAATGTACGCCCTAACATTTAACATTTCCTTCCAATAAATTTTTGAAACTTTGACCTAATCTTCTATTGAAGAGTTTTAGACTTCATGCTAATCTAAAACTCTGCAAATTGTATCTTTCTTGATATCTGAGGAGTGGACCATTGTATGTTGATCAATGCTGCTGGTGGTCTAGGTGATCCATTGCTCTTGTTATGCTTGTTTCTGTAGATATTAAAGTTAATTTAGGTATCTTCTTCATTATACAGCCGATACATATTATACTATTTTTTATCACAGCAGTAATATTACTTTCGTAGAGCGAAAAATGTAGAACTGTAATTGTGACCCTATTATCTACCAAAGAATCTCAAACAGAGAAGTAATGTCTTTGTGCCTTAGCCAATATATGTGTCATATGGCTCTTGCAGTTTAATATTTTATTTAAAGCTGTGGTTCCCAACCTTTTTACATTGGTGACTCCATTTCAGCTTCACCATACTTTTTGCGACTGCACAAGAAAGTGGGGCCAAATTCTAATCTTATTATTTCATGAAAGAGAAATTTTTAACTTAATTGATTAAGGTATATACAGTTACAGTAAACGTTTTTTTTATAAAAGCAAGAATATAATAATGCAAGAATATAATAAAGCCTATACTTTGTTTAAAATGCACGTTTACTTTATGAAACACTCCATGTATAGCTGAATACTGGTTATACAAGTAACACAACCTTTTTTTTTGACAACTAATGACATTCTTTATGATAGTTGGTACTGTTTGTTCAAAATGAGCATCCCAATGCGTGGTGTTGTTTGGATACAGCACATCGGAAGCTTCGGTTGCTTTATAGTTTCGAAAGACAAACCGATCAAAAGAGAAAGACAGGAGAGAGGTAGAGAGAGAGAGAGAAAGAAAGAGAGAGAAAGAGAGGGGACAGGAAGAAGAATATACATAAAAAGAAAATAAAAAAAAATGCTAATATATATCGAAGAAATTCAAATTATAAATAATAACTAATGATAATATACTTAATTATTCAAACGCAAATAACTTTATTACAGTGAGAAGTTAAATTCCTTCTAACTTCATAAGACAAAACCAAAAGTCAAATAAGTCTCTATACTAGTAACAACCATGCATAAAAAATATATTTACGTAATTAAATATACTATAATCTATTAATCTACACTCCGGTCACCAGTTTAGAATCTGGGTATTTAACACGAGTTGTTAAAAGAGGCGAAGTTGTGAAAGAGATGAACGTTGGGTTTGTACTGAATTTTCCAATCACAGAACGAGCCATATTTAAGCGCTCATCGGTGAGAAAAGAAGCATGCTACAATTAAAGGAATAGTAATTAATACAATTACTTAAAATTAATCAAGAAAGACATAAGAAGTTTAGAAGTGAGTTGATAAGATTAGATAAGATTTGAGTGATGTTCTTGTTGTTGAGGCTGGAGTCACTAATGTACCTGTTACAGCCTATTTATACTTCTAATAAATAATCTTCTAATTATCTATATGTCTTTCTGACCCCAAGAAAATTGCTTGCCAATGCCAAGCGACGACATATTTTCTGATACTCTCAAAGGTGAAGGATGGTGATCTAGCGAAAGTAGTGCACTCTTTAGCACATTTATTATAAGGCGTATAGTTCTTGGTGCGTTTAAGAACTCCAGGGTGTTTTTACTAATATTCCTGCCTTATGGCACGATCAGTATAATAATACTAATTATTAGTATAATAATATTAGTATAATATTATTATACTAATGGTATGGTCCTTTTTCGTTTTTTATGACTGAAGATTAAATAAACATAATATTTCTTATTAGATATTGTTTTATATCAATAATTTAGGATTTTTTTTCAAAAGGAATATTTTTCAAAATTTTTTTGAGGCCCAAGAATTTATTTTTCTTGCATATCATAGCAAATCATTAAACTATCTTCAAATTTCTTATATTAATACTCAAAAATAATATGAATTTGATTATGTTACTTTGATTAAAGTCCTTTTCTGTACTTTCCGATGGGTCGGAAGGCCGTACTCTATGATTTTTATTGAAATAGATATATCAAAAAAAGAAGAAAATATAGGCATTATGACAGTGTTTTTTTTTATATCGGGCAGCATAGTTGTATGCTGTTAATATTTTACTTATTTTAATTTGATAATTTCTAAAACTTCTGTTTATTATAATAAATACCATTTGTTGATATCTTAAATAATTATTTCAAATTCTCGTCAATTATTCATTAAATTTATTATAATTAAATCATTAGAGTTTAGGTCGGAAAACTGTTATTTAATGCTTCGACGTCATTTATATGAGGTTTTGGAAGCTCATTGTACAAAAGTACCTTTGGTGCAGATGGTAACGCGCTGAAACTGCAATGCCAAAGGCGTGGTTTCGATTCCCACAAAATTTCTAATATTTTATTCAGTTTAGAGCGTGTGCAAATACTTAAACAAGAACTTCAGTGTTTTATAAGTGTATAGATATGCAAATAACATTCAGTTTGCCCTGTATAACGTCCTATATTGGAAAGTAGATTAGTCATGATGTCAGACAGTGAATGTGGTTATAATTATTTTTCTCTAATATGTTACCTACAATCTCTAGGTATTAACAATAATATAACTTATTTAAAACATGTTCATTTAGACAAACAGTAACTTTCCATCTTTAAAGCTAAATAAAAATGAAAATTATTGAAATTGGGGGGGGGGGGGATAGGTCTTTTCATGTTTATTGGAAGTGTAGATGATGTTTTAGGCAATTTAAAATTTGTTCAATCAAACTCAATGCGCTAATATAAGAATGTTTATTATATATGTATCCTTAGAAACAATACATTCCAAAACACGCGATTTATAGAAAAATGGTTTCCTGGAAGAAATTTCTTTATTCATTCTCTTATAAAATAAATTATATTTCTAATAGAATTTTAAAAATGTATAGGAGGAAGTTCTGTAATTATTTTTATTATTGTAAAGGATTTGCGCTTATGAAGTAAATACTTTCAATTATCTTTAAATTTGCAGTAAATCTAGATTAAGGCTTTGCTACAATTAGCTAAAAAGTGTTTTTTTCTGAAACACTAGATCCTAATTTTATTTCGAATCAAAGCTTTGAAAAGACAAAAGTAATATTTACTTCTTCATTAAACATCAAGTAAGCTAAATTAAAACTTTCTCTCCTAATACAGATGAAATAAAGCACATTGAAAATAAAAATCAGAAAACTGGGATTTTTTTTTAGTTATATTAAGAAGTGCTGTTTGTTTATATTGGGCGATAGCTGTTCTGAAATAGAAGTCAGCTGATTCTGTTAGGATGAAGGTCAGGTAACCACATTCAGCTACCCAAATAGCCTTTTTTAGGAAGGTTTCCTACCGTCTGAAGGATGTTGTTGTTATTTTACATAGAATCACTGCTAAGTGACTCAAAAATTTCAATTACCTAGTCTCAAGTTGAACGAAAAAAGCTAACCTCATAATCTCCTCGTGCAAAGTGAATTTCCCTAGGACGGGGCCAATTATACTCTTCACCTTCACCGGTCTGTACCTACATTCAACTCCCTCCCTTGACCCGGATGCATTTTCATGAAACGTGAAAAAGCTTTCCACTTTAGCCATTTGATTTGACCTTGCAACCAATACACGACTTGACTGAGCTCTCAAATATAATTATTGTCATTTCTCATAATCAAATCTTAATATTGTATTAAGTATATTATATTCTCATCTCATAAGCTCTTTGTGTCATAGTCGAAACAAAGTATTCAAAAACGAAGCTAAAGCTATTCCAGCTACAAAATATTTAGTGGCCAAGTGGGGTTAGTTTTTTTCCATTAATATAGAAGGTGCAAGGTTCAAATAGAGATATAAACATTAAATTTTAAAATGAATGATTAAAAATAGTTTTACACACTTTGAAAGGGTGTAAAATAGTTGATAATAGACCTATATAATTTCATTTAAGATCACTGCAATAATAAACTTGAAGGTAAAATTTAGGACTTTTGATGTAAAACAAATCACGTAAAATGTAATTTGCCCAAGCTGTACGGGTGCTGAATAATAAACGAGCCATGCATTAGTTACTTAAAGCACGGCTGGTCACAGCAAATCTTGACCTAGGAAAGGAATTATGAAGATTTAAAAAGAAAAAATATATATATTTATCCACCCTATAAATATAACTATAACACAACAAAGTGTATTGCAAAAATGTGTATTCTGTTCTGTTATCATGAAGTACTTGAGATTCAAGAAGTCCCTTGCATTTTTACCTCCTCGATTTGATTACCAATAATTTTCAATTATTTCAACGTTATTATACTGGTTTTAATAGAAATAATACACTAAATAACACTTTCACTTGACAACTTTTTCATCTGCGATATAATAATCTTATAACAATCATCGCATTTGTAAAAAAACCTCTAAATTACATTTACTTTGTTTCATTAATATACTACTTAAATATATGAAAAAACTAAATTTGTTTGATAAATACCCTTTGTAGGCAAGCATTTAATTATTGTTATAGCTTATATCAAGATGGTACAGCTTTTTAATTCGTTTGTTTTTACTGTTGTATATAATTTCTTAAATTTCGTGTAATTGCAAACAAAGAATTTGTGTAACTATGTTACACTACGTTGTTTTATTACTATGTTAGTTAACCTGCGTCTAGGCTTTGGCCACTGAAAAGATATTTGTGTCAAAATTAGTATGAGTAGATCAATATCAGTAGAAATGATTATCATTAAACATTTTTTTGGAAAATGTGTTTAGTATTCTGTATTGTAGAGAGTCTAAACTAAATATCAACTTAATCGTAGATTTGTTAAAATTAATATATCAAATAAAAATGAATTTTATTATATATATATATATATATATATATATATATAATATATTATGATCAAACCACAATAAGAAATGGGAAAACAAGACTAAGATCTTTCAACCGTAACAAGCGGTCTTCGTCAGAGTCAAAACCCAACTGACTCAGTTGGGTTTTTGACTCTGACGAAGACCGCTTGTTACGGTTGAAAGATCTTAGTCTTGTTTTCCCATTTCTTATTGTGGTTTGATCATTGATTGTTGTTTCACGTGTTTATGTGAAATCTTTTTATCGATGAATACCATGTGCGATACCTACTCCTATTTCTGTCATCTTTTTCCTTGCTTCGTCCCTGTAGTGAAAAATTGTTTGTCTAGCTTGACAAAGGCCCATAAATTAAAACTAAAATTAAAATGTTTAAATAATTGTTTTAGTGAAAAGGTAATACCTAAATCTCTTATTCCTAAATGTTTGCTAAATATTTGTGAAGGCCCTTTTGATAATTTTCATTCTTTGTTGCTAAAAAAACATATTTATTTGTGCCGGAGTGATGTGAAATTAGCCTTTAGTGATTAGTTGGGTTTTTGACTCTGACGAAGACCGCTTGTTACGGTTGAAAGATCTTAGTCTTGTTTTCCCATTTCTTATTGTGGTTTGATCATTGATTGTTGTTTCACGTGTTTATGTGAAATCTTTTTATATATATATATATATATGGTTATGTGCATGAATTTAGAAAGAAATAATTTCTTATATTTATTATTAACTTCGTAATGTGGTCAAAATTAAAACTAGTGTCAAACAGAAAACGAGCTAAAATTCCACTGAGCTAAAAACAACTAAAAAGGTGGAAAGCCTATAATTAATATTAATTATTTACAATTCTTAATTTCACCAATGAAATAAGGTGTAAAGGAATGAAATAATACAGCCAGAATTTAAATTAAAAAAAAAAAGTAAATTCCATTTACATCGGTAAAAATTACCTGCATCATTGATGGGTGAATGTCAATATGTAAACAAATGGAAAACGGCAATTGCCCACATTTATAGCTTTTTGACATTTTGGGAATTTAAGTGATGTCACAGAGAAAATTTGATGTATATAAGTTGTAGAGAGTCAACTTCGAAATTGATTGGTGTTATCAAATTTTTCCTTCAGTCCTTTGCTTTTAAAATAAATTATTTATAATTTTTTGACATCAACTTTTATAAATATTTTATTGCTTACATCATCCACAGATTTAGACGTAGACTAAAATTAAATAGATTTATTACTTAGAAGGATTCAGGTGGTAATTATCGATACCACTTTGGTTTACTTGTTGCAAACACACAAGGTGGCCTTTTAAAGTGATCGAAAGAAAATTCAATAACGTGACTTCGTATACATTAACACACACACGCACACTGTGTGCGTGTTAATCATATGTATTGTGAAGTGTTAATTATATATATAATTTATTAATAGTTTTTCTACACCCAATGGTCACCAAAAAGTTTGCGAGATAATGAACTCCCAGTTTAATTTGTGTATCATTTGGCCTTTCTTAGAGTGCGAATAGACCCTCAGAAAGACAGGCACTTGATTGCTACATATTTAGATTATATGATCTATAAATAAAAAAAATATTAAGAAAAGTAATATTCTTCATTACATGTATTAATGCGTCGTCACCTAATATAAAAAATCTGTTATAAATAATAATTTATTGACAGTAAGTATAGTTCTTTGTTAAATAATATACCAATAATCTCTCATACATTTTAAAGAATTATTGAAAACATATCAAACTTTTTGGCTTCGACAAGAATTAAGATTGCTTTTGCTGCATTAACAACTGAGTTAATATAATTGATTGCAGTTTAATTTTTAATAGAACCAATGACATTTTTATAGATTTCAGAGTACCTGCATTTTAACATTTTAACAGTGTACCCAGAGTATTTACATTTTTAATCAAATTAAACCAGTTTTCATTTCATAATAAAATACATTTTTAAAACGTTTACGTATTTTGCAGTAATAACATTTAAAAATGGCTTTACTTTATCAAAATGAGGTGGACGGAGGAGTTTATGTTAAAGAATAAAAGAAACTCTGTGTGCTTTTTATTATTTAATTATAAGTTATAGGTAACGAAAGATGAGTTTTGAATACAAAGCAGGAGGTAACTTTCCATGTAAGTGGAAGGGTTCAAAGATAATTATTGATTTCTTTTTTACTCTTAGTTGTTTCTTTATTTTGATGGATACAATTTTCTGTGTTTTATTAGGTTTACGTTCTTAATTATAATTTGGAATGTAAAGGTATTAAGTGCTTAGTGTCTCTGAAAGGCTTATTTGGGCCCTGGTTATATATTTAGTATTGTAGCCTGCATCCCTGAATATAAATTTTTGAAGGTTTCACTTATTCCGAGTCTTATACATTTTTGTTTATAACTAGTTCTTGTTCCTAATGTTCACATAAAAAATGGTGGCCAATCAGATTAGAAGTGTCTCATCAATACAAAGGAATTAAGCATGAGTGTAAGAGAAATATTAATTTAAAAGAATCTTTCAAATACAAGAAGAGCTGGCTTTTTGCATCAAGGTATTTAGCGTAAGTGCGCAAAGAATGAAATGCACTGTAACACTAAAATAAAATATTATTTTATCTAAATTTATCAAGAAATAAGAAGAATTACTTTCTCGTTTAGGGAAGTTAATTAACAGGAGAGATGAAATTCTAATAACATTTTAGTGGCCATCACATAATCTACTTTTCCGTTGTCCTCGTGTGCCAGTAGCAAGTTTCGTTGCTTAAAGAATACAGTATTCGGCACCTTTATAAAACTCAGAATGCTGAAAAATGTGACAAATAACACGATAAACTAAGCAAACAGAGGTATGTGCGTCTTTGATGGTGCATCTAAGGAAACAGCAGTCTATTCTCATTCGGAGTAGAGAAGCCAGTGTTGCTGCGGTGAAAGCCAACTACCTGACCTAATAGCGAGTCAAATAGCATTAGTATCAATGCCGTACAGCGATGGAGAGTTCATCAAAAACTGCATGCTGGAGGCTGCCGAAATCGTCTGTCCCGAGAAGCGACATGATATATAGCCATATAGCTTGACTTGATATAGCCATATTTTTTGCCATATAGCTTGACAAGAAATATCGTCGCATTATTTCCGAGGATCTCGGAAATATCAGTGAAATGCAAAGTGAAGTCATTTTTGGCATTTTCTGTTGTGACTGATTATTGATGCTCATTTCTTCAAATTGCTTTCCAGATTTTGAAAAAAACAGTACATCAAGTTGAACAAAGCTCTGACTAAATATTATATAACAATGTACTATTACTGTGATCAGCTTTTATTCATAACGAATTTAAATGAATGTTAAACTCAGTAAAATTTTTATTAAAACTCAGTAAACTCAGTAAAATTTTTATTAAAATTATACATACTCCTTTTAGGTTATTAGGGTAGTTCATAATGTATTTAGTAAAAGTACAATTCATACAATTGAAATTTTTATAATTGATTTATTCTTTATTAGTGATAATTACAAAGAAAAAAGTGTACATATTGTTAGTTGATGTAATTTTGCAATATGTTTACTGACCCGGCCCTCTGAGTTAAGAGTAAGCTGTACTACTCTTACAGCTTACTCTTACAGGTCTGGAGGGGTATTCGGCCCCCAAACCAAATGAATTTGACAGCCCTACTCTACACCATAAGGATTTGTCAGAGTTCCTCAATGACTCTTAATAATTTAGTGTCAATATTTGACAATAATTAACTCTTTTTTATTTTAATTAACTCTGTAAGTTGATTAAAATTCGAATTTTAATTTTGAAATGGCAGTCCCTTGTTCATATAAGTTTCTCAGTGTGCGGTGGTCACTTGTAATTAGCGACTAACTAACCTGCTAGACCGCTAAATGAAGATGTAGCTTAGGAATACCAATCACCCAGAATATCTTTCGTCTATTCAGTTTATTGAAAGCATGTTCAACGCTCAGTAAGATTTATCGCACCACAATAAGTGTGCATTTACTCTGAACTTATATTTGATACAAAATCTTACTTTCCACCAGCTTTTGATATGACAATAACAAATTTTTTAGGGCATCCCTTCCAGTTTCAAAGCATCAAACTGATCCAATCCTTGTTATTGTAACGTAACATACACAGATTTTGGTTTTGGAATTATTGATTTTATTTCATTTTATTATAGCTATTATAATTTTAATTTTGTTAATCTTATCTTCAAACGTATAATAAATTATACTCACTATGTGATTTTTCAAACTTTTACGCTGCTATTCAGTATTATTGATTGGGTTGATCACTTTTCCATCGATATTAATATTAATATCCAATACGACCAGAGTGTTTATGGCTAGATGGATAAGAGATATATATTGTCAACAGATATTCTAGCATGATATTAGGAAAAATTTATCACAGACTTTTTTTCCTAAACTACTCGGAACAGAGTGTTAAACTTTTGGGATTATTATGAAAGTGATAGCAGGATTAACTAAAAACATTTCAGACTATTTGAATGATGGGAAAGTCAGATCGTAAAGTAATGTAACATTTTTAACTAATGATTAATTTTTAAAGTTTGTGATCATGATAAAGGTCACACCGTTTGACCGATCATAGTAAAATTAGACCCCTATATAGAACCCGTACAGTGGATGAGACAAATACGTACTTATTTTTCAAAATTAAATGGACAGAAATTTATGATATGGTACATTTTAAGATTTGATAAAATGTTTTTACGCTAATAGAAGAACTTGAGAATAATAACATTTGTGATGAAATTCTTTTTAAAATTCACATGCTATGAAAAAGTTTTTGGAAAACATAAGGGATGTGCAGTATACATATCATAAGGACACATTCTTTAGAGTCAGTTCCAGAAATTTGGATTTCAAATCTTCTCAAGTCTTAAGGTAATTACTTTGAGTGCCTTGTTCATTGATTGATCTTATGATAACATGTCTTATTATTATTATTATATACCATATCTGGGTTCCTAAGAGTTCTCACGAACTCGTGCGCACTGCTGCCAAAACATCCTACTGTGTACTCTTTGTCGTTATTATAACAATTCAAATGTTAAGTTCTTTAATGAACATAATAAACATTTTTAGAGAAGTATCTCTTACTTCTGTTGGCTTGAGATATGACTTACCAAAAATGTATAACCTTTTAATGGCGATTGCTCCATATTCACACAAAATGTGTTTAGAAGTTTAATGGTATTTATTGGTTAATTTTATTCTATCAATAAAAAAAGTATTATAAGAATGAAAGAAAGCAAAAAGACTTGACATGTACAACACAAAAAAAAATCATCAATAGAAATAAGCAGAAAGGGAAAGGGCAGAAGTTCTACAAAAATTGAAGAAAAATAGACACATCTGAAATTAAATCGTGCATAAATCATTTTTTAAATATCTTTTCATATTTGTTCTTTATTTAATTCAGTAATTACATTATTACATTAATTAAAAAAATGATTCTTCAGTTATTTTGTTATTATTAAATAAAGGATGCAGACAATATGATTTTTAGTAATATTTGATGAGAACCATGTGATTAAAACATCTTAATTAAGATGATAGTTTTATATATTAATACCTAAGCTATTAGGAGCATATTGATACATTAAGCTAAAATGTTCCACATATCGTTTCGTTTGACATCTTGATAGGTGAGGTGCATCACTTGGGGGGGGGGGGGATGCAAATGCAACCAAGATAGACTGATGGACATATCTTATCAGAATGCATACAGATGGCTTAAGGACATGCAAGTCATGTGAGGAGGGCAGGAAGTGGGCTCTTTGAAGTTGGATCTCCGCTTCCCCCGGAAGGACAAGTTTCCATTGTTGAAGAGTTTTTTCTTTGCTGCCGGAGGTCTGGTCTCCTTCCTGAGAGGACGTGGCGCCTGCCCTAAGAGCCTCCTGATGAATCCCAATGTATCTCTTTCCCGCCCTACTTAATATCTCCTGTCACTTTCACTAACTGAAAAGAGAGAAAATGTTAATGTATCACCCTTGTTAAAAAAGTTAGTTTCAACTTGATTTAACGCATAAAAAATGAAATGCTGTATAATCTACCATATGCGTATTATCAATAAAAGTTTAAGTCAAGTACTGACGACTTTTAGAGAATTCATTTATTTCATTCTCTTTTCTGGCGTCAAGATTTCAGATTAGAGAGATGTTGGGGAATTTGTGTGGAGGAAACAGTATCATTGTCACTGGATAGAATTGTTGTGCCATCTGTAAAGGTGAAAATAGTTGTTTGTGAATTAGTTGGGATATCAGAAGTGTATATTTAGTATAAAGGAAGATATAGTACACTTCTTTGTAGGTCACTAGTTTTTATAGGAAAGTAAGAGGAGAGAATAACTCCTTCGTCAATCTTAACAGAGAAGTATTTGTGAAAAATTATGTAGTAAGTTGAGCATAGAATGTCTTTACAGCAGACCCGGGCACGAAACTTGAATAATGCTTCGAGATTATTGGAAAAGAAGTGGTAAGTAAAACTGAATTAGAACTACAAGTTACAAGTAATATAGCTTTTTTGAAGATTTTCTCAAGATTAAAAAAGTGATGAAGTTAAATCGGTGAGCTTTTTTTTGAATGTGAATAGTTTTACTACGTACTGGACACCAGGCACAGAGAACGCTTCAGGAGGAAGGCTCAAGAGAAGAGAACAACCTAATTGTTCAGTTACACTTTCTATATACGCCATATCTAGGATACTAGAGTGAAGAATGAATACATTGGTAATATTATACCAAAATATATATAATTTATTTATAATTAATTATGTTTTATAATTTTTTTTACTATTTTTTTTCTTTAATTCAAAATATTATTATTTATTTATAATGGCTTATCTTATTTCATAAGGTAATATGAAATGCTGTACAGATTTTTATTCTACTCTTTATGTCTTTTTCTTTCGTTTTCTCCATTTGTTTTCTCGCGTTATGGTAACAATGCGACGGTTTTCAAGGAAGTTCTTCAGATGGCAATCGTCCATTCGGCACATCACTTTGTTTTCTGAAAACGTAGACTTGACAGGCAAATCAAGATTCAAGGATGTTTACATCTCTAAAGCATATTATCGTTGCTTCGCGGTCAAACAGTACATCCAACCTCCTTTTCTCTCTTTAAGTACCTTTTGACCCGTCCAGAGGTCATATTATGGGTCCATATTCAGCGTAAAATATGAGACTTTCGATTATTGTGATATAATACCAAATAAACTATAGTATACTATATAATAGACTATAAAGTTTTATTATAATTCAGATATAATTATTTATTAATTATAGATTAGTTGTACAGTCGTTTATAATTCTCAAAGATGTGAAAAGTACTATAGTCTATTTGAAAATGATAGTGTACTCTAGTTCAAATTTGATTATTTCTTCTACTTCTACTCTTGTTCCTGAGAATGGAATTCATTTATTTTTATACATAGAAATATAGGCACCCATAACAAATTATTGTGTATACGGTGTACCTATTCAGCGTTATTTGTCATTACATACAAATTTATTAGAAATTAATAACATTTTATCAACTTTCCTTAACTTTCAATGTTTGTACAACATTGTCGTAAAGATGCTACTCAAGTTCTGTGCGCATGTACTCATTGTGCTATTTATAAGGAAAGATAAAGAGATATTGTTTACTCATTATTATTTCCATAAGCTGATATAATGAGATATACTATGCTTATTCTAGTTTCCATAAGCCAAGATAATCAGATGCTGTATATGCATTGTTTCCTTAAGCCAAGATAATGATACGTTGGACACTTATTGTTATTTCTAAAAGACGATAAAATGTCACGCTATGTGGGTCATAGCAGCTTGGTAAGCATGCCATGTCTCGACGCGAATGGTTTTTGTGTCCTGTTTACTGCGGATACCACAGGATATGGATGCTGTGACTTGTCTCTCGGAGGAGGCTGCAGTCTGCTGCAGGCAGCCTGTGGGCCATCCCGTCCAGGTCATTAATCACCCCAGTCAACGCTCACTGCTCTTTGTCTATTTACATTGAATCATTTCACACACACTTAAATCTTCTTTTATCCCGCTCTAATCTTAATGTAACTTTAATTGTAATTTCATCTAACCTCTAACTACATAACACTTGTCTCTTGAGATTCGCTTCGTCAATCAATTACAAAATGATTGGTGGACGGGAAACTACACTTCCTATAGCTCTTTAAACCGTAAATGGAATATTTAAAAAACAATAAGGTTAAGTTAGACAATGTGTCATGACTGATAATAGTAACACCATTCTTTGTCTAGTCTCATCCAACCTTCATTTTATAATTTTCTAATGTAATATCTCCACAATAGTTTGTTCATCCGATTGATGGACTTACTACGATAAATCATCATTAAAGGAAAAATTATTTCAATTAAGTTAATAAAATACCAAATTTTGATGAAGATGACTGTGTCGTTCATAATCACCATTCATCATCAAAAGCTGTCTTGGTTTGGGTGATCTGATCTGTACCATTTTAAAAAAATTTGGAGTGGCCTACACTCAACTTTACTATAAGTAAATTTAATATCAATCTCCTTGGGTATATAAGATATAATGTTTCATTCAAGCATAATGCAAACATCTAAATGGGAGATGTTTATTAGTCTTTCATTCCTGAGGTAGTCAGATAGTAATGATTGATCGACTTATCAATATATAAGCTTATTTTTGTATATCACACCACTGATGCAAATAATCTCATAAGTATAACTACAATAGTAATAACATTTTTGAAAAGCCAAAGTAAAAAAATTATTGATAGGAAATATTCTCCTGCAAGAGAACATGGCTTTTGTTCAAGTAGTCAGTGGATTTCTTACATCGTTTACTTCACCTCCTTCTACATTGAATATTTAAGCCAAATTTTTAAATTTAAAACAGGAAAATACTTTTATTTTCTCTGAAAAACATCGTAAACATCGAAGAGAAAATGTCGTTTTAAGATAATTTATAATTACATTTATTAATCTTCAAACGAAAGATTCAATTCTGAATTATCTTTTACAATTTTGGTCTTTTATAGAATTATTATACTGAGAATTTTATGGCTCCTTGGTATTAAATAAAATTATTTTCTTTCCCCTTTGTTAAAATCACACATTTATTTTGAGGGAGTGTTATCTTTTTCCTGCCTGCTATATTCTGTTATAAGGTTGCTATGAATATATATTGAGTTTAGCCAGTTTACTGAAGAATTAAGTTATTGAATATATTAGATTTAATTCGTTTTATGTCATAATTATTTTTTTAGGAATTATAATAGGAGTAATGTTTAATTTTGCAGTTACTATGATAACTAAAAGTGGATAATTGGTCCATAACAAACTTTTCTTGTATTTGCAAGAGTTTCTATTTAGAAATAGACATCTGTCTATCAACTCATCACTTTCCGGATACATATTCTAGTTATTTGTTTTACTTCTACTACAATTATATATTGTAGAAGTATTTATGAATCTGGCCTCGTGATTTAACTATTGGATTAACAGGAATCGAATGGACATCCATGATGACATCCACAGGTAGCATCCACAGGTACATCCACAGGTAGAATCCAAAGGTACCATCCACAGGTACCATCCACAGGTACATCCACAGGTAGAATCCAATGGTGTCATCCACAGGTAGCATCCACAAGTAGAATCCAAAGGTACCATCCACAGGTAGAATCCAAAGGTACCATCCACAGGTAGCATCCACAGGTACATCCACAGGTAGAATCCAAAGGTGTCATCCACAGGTAGCATCCACAGGTAGAATCCAAAGGTACCATCCACAGGTAGCATCCTGTTTTGATATTAAAACGTGTACCCAGCTTTCCAGCCATATCACGGATAATAGCAGAACAGATCGATGCTTTTTAGCGTGAAAGCTCTTTCGCCGCATCTCGGAGGCACCAAGCGCTATCCTAGGATAGAGACAATGTAAGCCTCCGAGATACGCCCGAGGTGGACCACGCGGAGGCGAGCTTCCACGACCCTTCATCACTCACATCATGCCATATAAGCATACTACCATAACCAGAACTAAAACAAAACCAGCCAAGGAACCTCATCAAAAATCAGAAAAAGTCATAAAGAAAAATAAACCTTCAATAAAAACAAAAACACTGTAAAGCTTAAAAACTGAAAGTAAAATCCTTCTACATACGGCCCCGGGGTACTAATCTCCCTGACGGCGGCGCTTAAATCAGGCACACATTGGGTGTTGTGGCACCCGGCGTATTACGTCGTCTCCTTATTCCATATATGAACTTGAAAAATTCATTCTTATCTTGCGTGAGAGCTCTTCGATATGTCTCGGCCACAAGCCTTCCGGTTGACATCTCATATGCAAATCTCTCATTAGCATATCTGGGACACTCCTCCAGGATATGGGCCACACTCTCCTGCGGGGCTCCACAGCAACAAGCTGGGCTATCACGCCTCTTAAACCTGGTGAGGTACTCTCCAAAATCTCCATGCCCGCTGAGAACCTGAGCTAGCCAGTGCTCGCTTGGTAGGTCGGGCATACGCACACTAGCCTCCACACTTGGTAGGTATTTGTACGTCCACCTACCAACGTCGCCCTCGTCCCATCTTGCCTGCCACGAACGCATTGCCCATTGCTTCAGCTGTGTCTCCCTGTCCCCGACCTCTTCCGGAGAGTAGGCGATCCATCTAGGCCTGTAACCTCTCTTCAGGAAGAACAGCTCTACTCTAAGTTTTACTCTTATGTCTATGGGCATGCGTACTGCCAAAACCTGTGTTGCCAGGGCAGAAGTCGTCCTGTATCTCTTGGTGACTGCCAAAAGTGCTCTGCGCTGGTGAGAGATCAGGGTCTTTCAGTGTCCAGAGTTCAATACTGGGGCCCAAATTGGCGCTTCATGTAGCATTATAGCCTCAAAAATGGCACTATACAGTAAACCTCTGGATCGTTCTCCGATTTCCCAACTTGGCCTGGAGAGCCTTCCAACGTACATAAACTTTATAAGGGCTCTCCCTGCCATTTCGTTTATGTGTTTTATAAAGTTTAATCTCTCACCAATCATGACTCCCAGATATTTGACTTCTGTCTTAAAACTAATTCTGGTGCCTTCGTAAAACACTCGAGGCATGCTTCCTCTGTTCAAAGTTCCTTTTAGCATCAGTCCAGAGCACTTACCAAGGGACAACTGCACCTTTGCGTATGCGCACCATCTATTCACAATTGTCAGGGAGTGTTTGGCTCGCTCCTCTATTTCCCTCCTGGCCCGCACAACCAGGACCAGATCATCCATATACGCTATCGGCGTGTGGCCAGCGTCCAGCAGCTCCACTAATAGGATCTCAAACAAGTAAGCCCACAATACGGGGCCCAACACCGACCCTTGTGGGCATCCTCTCTCAACCACTCTCCCCAAGGCACAGTTTTTGTTTGATCAGTGAATCTACAGATTCTACATTAGGAGTCCTAAATTTTGCTTAACTCAAGTAGATTTTAAGTAGAGATCTTTAACGAGTACCTGACATCGTACAAGCTCGGGACTGACAGCTTAACGTCCTCTCCTAGGGACGACGTAGTAAGATTTATTCACCTTTCACGTGAATAAATCGAGGGCCAGGTGGGGATTGAACCCGGACTACCAGCCTAGAGGCGAGTACGTTACCCACTGAGCTAAGCTTGACTTGTTTACATGACCTTAAATTTTATGTAGTAAGTACATAGTGTCGAAAGGAATATATTATTGTTTCAAAGATTTTGGAGATTTTATTTAATTGTAGATTTCTTTATTTGATTTTGAATACCATAGAACACTAATTTTTTCAAGATGTGCCATATGACTTTTCAGTGGAGGAAAGTAAGTGAATTACAAAATGTATTTTTTTCACGATTATCTGGTATTTATACATCTGTTCTTCATTTAAAAGTTGAATTTAGAAACTTTAAAGTGGAGCACAATAGGGCAGATATGGCTCCGGTTGTCCAGGAGACTGATAAAACTTACGCTGTCTGGTTTTTTTTTTTTTTTTTTGTAAGGAGGTGAAATGCATTTACGCACATTGTGATGGGCTCCCAGTAAACCAGACTACCAACTAAAACACCCCTTTGACACTACCCACATTACCTCAGGCTAGGCCATTCATTCCCTTATGAAAGGCATCCTTGGATTTAAAATTAGTCATTTTCTTCTAAAACGTTCTCAGTTTAGTGATAATAATAACAATAATAATAAAACATGACAGATTATCTTAGATCAGTTGTCTCCAAGTCAAATTCTCTCGAAGCCAAAATGAGGACTTTTACAGTAACCTGAAGGCCGTATTATGACAATGATAAAAAGTAGGCCTAAATATAGAATATAATAACAGTTTTTTATAAATGTTACCTATAGACCAATGACAGTAACAAATATAATAAGAAAAAAATAAATTTAGTATTTTCTATAATTCATTTATTATTCAGAGCCTATAATTAATAATTGTGAGCATAGTATCACTTAGATTTTGTTTTGACTACTCCTATGGCAGTGTTTTGAATCAACAAGATCATCAATATTGGCAAAAACTAATCTCAGAGATGCTTGCAAATGTTCATCAGTAAGCCGTGAAATTAGTGTAGGCTTGTTAATTTTTATGGCTGAGAAAAATTGTTCACATTCATGTGTAATTCCAAAATCTTTGTGGCAGCTACAGGAACTGTAGAAGCGAATGTGCCATAATCTTATTTTTGCATTTTCGACTAACTAAATTAGATTATTAAAACAACCAGTGGCGTTTTAGTGAATTTAGTTAGTAAAAATTCCACTGATCACGGGTCTCGAAATCTATGGTCACATGGTGCCCGCGGGTCGCGTGTTTGAAAACCTCTGTCTTATATAAATGATTTCAACTTTATTATAACTGATAAAATAAATATAGCTACAATAAAAAAATCAAATCATAAAATTGTTTTTCTATGAATTTGATAACACATGACCAGAGAGTTTGATATTACGTCGGGTACAGCTACATTAAAGTGAAATCAAAATTCGATTGACTGTTAACGATTTTAATATGATGTGCTTATAATAAAGTTGAGTATCAGCCACTACATTATTTGAAAAGTTTTACCATAGATAATTTGATATACTTTTAATAGTATTCTATTTTAAGGTTCATGATTAGTCTGTGATAGTAACATTGATTTGATGTTAACTTACCGGATCTAACTTTTTAATATTATTTTGCATTCATCATTATTACATTATTTATTTTTTTTTAAAATCTGATTTATTTATATATTTGTAGAAGTTTAGAAACATATTGAATATAATTGTTAAGATCGAGAAAAGCTGCATACGGCCAGCTAATCTGAGATAGAGTAAGAAAAATGAAAAACCAAGCATGTTCATTGGAATTTTGTCATGAACCTGATGAAATTCATTCGACTTTATGTTATTTTTTTCTGAGGCTAATATGCCAAGTAATCAAAACTTCTTCAAAGTGAGAGTTTTAAATTATAAAGGCTACTTAAAAGACTTTAAAACGAATAATATGTTAATATTTAAAAAAAGTGCCACAATAAATGTTCTTCTAAAAATATAAGAATCATAATATAGGACTTGTTCCCGCCCTACATTGAGTTTGTTCCAAACCACAGTGGGTTTACTCCAATTTTACCTTGGATATGCGAATGTAAATCACATAAAACCAGAGACCTTTCACTTTACCAGGAAGTAAACTTTAATGGGTACAACTCGTACCCATTCATCAATGTGCCCTAGCTTGAGAAATTGGATAATTTATAAACGAATAAAGCTGTATAATAACATGGTTGCCTTAAAACTTAAGACACAAGTAAGTGATCAGCGATTTATAAATTCAAGTTTTATATAATTTGCTATTTGAGTGCTTCAGAATGATTTTCTAAATTTGAGATGTGGTTTTGAATGTGGTTTTTGGTTATCTAACACTACGATTTTCTTTGCTCAAACAGGTAATGAGGAAGAACAGACACTGGGTACTGGTACCCAGTTTAACACAATCCTTCATTGGACAGGACTTACGATCTTAAGAACCACCTTAAAGGTATTGTTAACAAGTTTTGTTTTAGAATTGTTAGTATTATCCCATGAAAGGTAATTTTGGAACTCTGTCAATGATATTTTAATTGTTAAATACAGTATATATAGTTGCTGGACTAATTTCCAGATGATACTCCAATGGTTGATTTGATGTTAACTTACCGGATCTAACTTTTTAATATTATTTTTCATTCATCATTATTACATTATTTATTTATTTTTTAAAAAAAGTAAAGGAATGCTGATTAGTTAGTTTGATTTCAGTAATTGGATTATGTCGTGTCAGTGGAACTTTAAAGTTTATTTCTTTCAACACCCTCGTTGGACCTGTTTCATAAATCACTCGTCTTTCTTGTGATGGTACCGATCGTAATCATATTGGGAAGATATAAAGCAATCGAAATAAATATTCCATCTCAAGAAATGGATTTAATTTGCACCTTATTTGTTTACAATGAATATATATCAAACTACAATGGCTATTTGATTTTTTGAAGCAATCAGATTTGTGTTGTGAAATGCAAGAAAAAAGTCAAAGCATAATATTGAAGAGTATATGAGCCTTCAGTGCGAGAGAGTGAGAGAACTATTTATTTTTATTGGTCACTGTTGTGTTGCAAACAAAACATGCCGTATAGGTTTATTGAGCAATTATAAAAAAGCATTGTATTTTTTAAATTGTTAACTTTTTTGGAGATATTTTGTCTAGAACCAGGCGTTTGTCAGGTCAAGGTAGAAACATTAAAATTATTGTAAAGTAACATTTCCTTTTTATATTTATTTTACTAGAAAAAAAGTTGTATTTAGCTTAATAATTCTATGTCATTCTCTTGTTTCTATAGTAAAATATCAAATTATACAAATATAATTACTGTAAGTCAGATGGCAAATGTTTTCTCTGAACTGCAAAACTGCATGGTGGACATGTGGAAACATAAAAACGTGCTTTTATATTTTAAAAATTAATTTTAAAAACATAAAAAGTTTTTTAAAAAGTTTTTCGTTAAAAGTCTCTGTTAGAATTCTTTGTTAGAAGACTTTTGACAAAATCTTTCAATCTAAAATACTCATACAGTTAAATTTTTAATGTGTTCACGGTCTTTGTTGATATCAGTAAAAACATAAAGTACAATGTTTTCCAAGAATAGTTCAGTTTCCCATGGGCTTGCCATTTAAATAAAATATAAGAAATCATACAACCATAATACATGTATGAAGAGACACAAACTTATAACATAAAAATATTACAAATGCAGATATTTTAATTTAAAGTTTGAGAAAATATGAGTCAAACATTTCAAAAATATGAACAAAATTTAATATTTCATGAAATGAAAATGGGAACATATAAAAGTATGCAATTTAGAAAATAAAACAATGTGGAAAATATTTAACATAAATGTTAAATACTTCATTTAATGATATATTTAATTTCATTGTATTTTCAGCATTTTATACCTCTGTTTCTGTAGCATTTTCCCAGCTTTCTAACTGTAACTTGTTCGCTATTATTGAGTGTTATTTGATGTATATATATATTTTTATTCTAATCATATGGAAAAGATTTACAGTTTTTTAATGTACATACGGTCTTCATGAATTTTAAATATATTTTAAAATTGTTTATGGGAATCGGTCAAACTTTGAAAGTTTTGCTTTTACTCAAAACTTTTGGCATTATATATTTTATAAACGGTGATAGAAAACAGTTGGCCGACACCTGCTGATCTTGGTTTAAGGTCTGCCTACCATTCCAATGGAGTTGGATTGTTCCCCCCAAAGGGGAAAGTGCTCTAATACCCGGGCACTTTGTTGTGATGATAATGGTTTACAGACCTCTACTGAAAACAGTGATATAAAGCCAAAACGCAGGACTCCAAAGCTTTAGTTGCAGTTGAAAGCTAGTCAATTACTAATGTACATTTTTATTCTGTTCTATTCTAAGGACTTTTATTGTACTAAGACCACTAGGAAATCAGAATGACTCTTTCCTTCAGTAGTTTTTTCATAGGGAGTTTGAACAATCTTCTTTCAAATTCTACATAACACCCGCTATATAGATGATATTGTTTCTATGATGCCATCTTGACAATGGCTATCCGACCACTTCTTCATTCAGGGACACCTACCAACCCCGAATAACAACAACTCTATCAAAGTACTTGCCATCTACCTTCATAAAATCTATCTTTCGTATCCTTTTATTACGTGTCCATAGAATTTGGAGTAAGCTTCATGGTACACTATCCACTATTAACCAACTTTAACTTTAATTTCTTGATCAGGACTTTCCCCATCAACTTCTAGAAAAACGTATTATTCCCGTTGAAATCAACCATACGCCAAAAACTATTCGGAACTTTGACAGCAGCACATCTTTTCTCATCACTACTTACTTTCCTACACTTCATCAATTACGTATGGCTGTAAAGTAACTTTATCTAATTTTTTCAGCCTCCTTATTTACGTTAAATATATACTCGACCACCAAATTTCCTGATCAGGTAGAATATACACACACTTCCTGAGACTGTAAGTGTGTGAATTTAATTTCTCTATGTTTCTTTATGTACTTTGAAGTGTATTTTAATATATAGGTGCATGATTATAAAAGGAAGGTGATACTGCATACCAGACGCTTTTGTCAAATCAAAGATGGTAATTGTTACGGTAGATACAATATAATTCAGTAAGAATAAGCAAAATATTACAATAAATATATAAATAAAGTTAAAGAGAAAGTAAATTGAGAAGAATAGAAAGAATGTATTGAAAAAAAGGTAAAAAAGTCGGTTTAGTTCTAAACCGGATATGAACCGGGCTTAAAGTAATTAAATTTGAGTTTCTTTATAAGCCCTCATAGTTAATTTAGTGCAATTGGTAGCTATTTATTTGAAGAGCTGTACCTTAAAGCAGTCATTGAAGGAAAGACTATGACTGTTGTCGCGGAGAGCAGCAGACGGTTACTACTCTGTCTCCTATGGCCATTTATGCGAGTGTTAAGTTTAGTAGAGGAGAAACAACATATTACCTACCACATTTCAGATTGAGGATACAGAACTAAAAACTCTATTTGAGAAATATTAGCTTTTTTACCAATGTTCCAAAATAATATTTGCATTATTTAAGAAAACTAAAAAAAATAATTATTTAACATGGATTATCCTAATATTGTTTTATTTTCGGCAAGACCTGAATTCAAGAAAAGTTGCTAAAAAAAAACCAGTTGCTGGTTGCCAAGCAAGCAGAACTTTTCTTCTTCTTCTGATGATGACGTGCTAGATATATTGAAGTAAGTTCGTTGTTATTTCTTCATGTTGTTTTCTTTTAATCGTCTGATAAGTTGTCTGAGAGGACTGTTTGGCAATTACTTTCTGTTGCCAAAAGAGAACCCGTTCTTGTATTTTCAACATAAAATTATATAAAATACAAAATACAGAGCATATAAACAAAACATTTTTTTTAACTCTGACAAATACAGTTACTAAAAACATGGTTCACTATGTAATTTATATTCGGTTTTAATTTCCTTTATTATTTATTTATTGCGTATTTCTCTATGTATATGTATTAATATTTTCATTTAGTATGTTATAGAGAGTAGATTAGCAACTTAGAATCTGCTAAGTTGATTTATCATAGAATCTTTGTACTCATTAGAAGCCTGTCTTGTTTTATTATAATTATAATGATTATACTCATTGGTTGAATAATTAGGGGAAATCACTACAAGGCTGAATAATATATTGTAACTTAACCATTAAACAGTAAACACAATTATACAATATATATTATTTATTATATTATGGAATATACACTGAAATATGATATTGGGTTTTCATAAATATAATTGGCTAATCTTTCTACTGTTAATTGGTTGTTTGTGTGTGGAGGCTGGAGTGTTTGAGGCCAACAGTTAATTGTGCTGTGCAGAGAATATAAATAATGCGTTGGATCCCACTAATGGATACACTGTGGCGAACAAGCCTTCGATGTAGGGGCTACCGTGCGCCTCATTTGTTTGGCTTCCATTTGTCCAGTCAGCTCTGTCCATTACTCCCCCCTAACCATCGCGCCGGTAAATATTTTACCTGCCCAGACGGAAAGCCATTCTTTAATATGCTTCCCAGAGCCTCAAAGTAGCACCTCTTGGCTACTCGTAAATCAAAAAAATGAAAAAGAAAAAAATCCTTTCAAGACAAAAAATAGTCATGTTCGAAAACAACACATTAGGCTTGGTCTGAAGGTGGTGAGAAATTTAACCAAGTTGACTTGTGGATGTGAACATCATTTAAACCGACCATTAATATGATTGCTCCAAAGAGTTTTAAACGTGTTTCTTTAAAGGAGTAGCTATTAATCAACAATCGTGAACTCGTTGCTTGGTTTCAAATAGCACTGATTATAAGCTATCAAGATTATTATCTTCTTCAAAGCAAATAATTGGAACCACAGTTGTACGGTTAAAGAAATAAGTAATTGGTACCTTATTTAAACAAAAAAGGGGTAGTAAAACCTAATAAATTCGTATTTATATTTCATTATTGTGTTATACACAACACTTCAATCAATCAATTTACTTCAATCAATAGTGTGACATACGAGTATTGTGTCTCACTATTGATTACTAGTGTGACCATACTAATTAATTTGAACATTTCAAACCATCATTCTTCTTTATCATAGAAATTGTAAACAGTCAATTATGACTTGTAAATTATAAAGGCTTTGACTTCTATTGCACTAAAAATAGGTAATCATTCAGACCCACAAAATGATGGTTAAAACCATTAGGAAGGAAAGACAAGGCACATCAGCGGCTTCAAATTGTTTAAGAGTCTTATCTATTATTTGAGTAGGATAGGCCTAAGTAATGTAGAAGTGACGTGAGTTATGGTCAGAAGAATTTTCTTCAATACTTTAAATATATATCATTCAATACTTTACAAGCACTTAGTTTTATACGATCATTTTTCGGAGGATTGTTAATTTTTATTTTTTCATGATTTTGCTTGTTTTTTATACGGACTTGCAGTAACAATATACATAGAGACTCAGCTTATTAAAAGGTAAACCAATTTAAAAAATCCCTGATTGAAAGCAATCCAATCGGTAGATTACCCAGGTCAGTTGAACTAGTTATGGGAAGAGTAGGAAGTTTGAGGGAGTACGAGTGTAATCAAAAAGTAAAAAGATTTTTTGAATTTCGCGCGCTCTGTGCGTAGTAATTTCAATATTTTTTGTTGTTGTGTTGGTATATTTCTCACAATTATACAATCGTAGTTTTGACTATTTAGAATGTGTTGTTTTTATTCGAGAGACACAAAAGTTAGACTCGTGTTTGCGCGCTCGGCGAATTATTGCTTCTGGAAAAATATTTACTTGTGGAATAACTTATACCTATTTTAACATTTTTTTTGCTCAATTTGACTACCGAACCCCACTTTCAACATTTCAAGAGTTTTTGAGCACTTATCCATTTTTTTATAAAAAATAATATAACTTTCTACTCCATTATTTTTCAACAGAAAAAAATCACCCAGCAGGCAAACAAACGTTTAACTTCGTTAACCTTGTTTAGCCTCTCATATAAAAACGGCACATGGTATACAGTGAATAACGTGAAAAAATGATCGTGACGATTGTATCAGCAAAGTAAAAAGAAATTTTGAATTAGAGTGTCCAGGGTGTGTGAAATTCAATAGTCACCGTACTTTTTGATCACACCTAGTATATGGTAAGTAATACGGCTAAGGATGGAAACTACGATTCCTCACTGCTTTGTTCATTCAGAAATAATTGAAACCAAAGAAGAAAAATAAAAGAGAATAGTCTTTATGGGTCGTTTCTGTATGGGGTGAATCTGTGGCAGTGTTTAACCAGCTGCATGTAACCAGAGTACTTTGTTTCTCTTGTGCCGCCTTGTCATACTCGATTTCTGAGGCTCCAGAGTCTCAAAAATTTATGGAAACGTTAGATTTACGACTATATCTACGATACCTATTGATGTTAATCTTAAGATGTTAGGCATATTTATAGGTACATTTTTTTAACTAATGTATATTTTTAAAATATGCGATTAGAATGTGCACAAAAAGTAAATCAAGAAGAACTTTTTTCGAATAGAGTTCTGTTCTAATAATGACGTTTTCTAGCATCGTAACGTATTTTTTTATGTTTTTGTTTATTATTTGAGATTAAACTAATATGTTTTTAGACAGCTTGAGAATGTTTTAGCTCAATAGTTCAGATTTTTGAAGAAATAACAGTTTTTTTGGTGATAATAGAAATTGTCTAACGCTTCACAGCAACACATAGTTTTCATATAATTTATATGAGACTTTATCTTAAATTTCTTTCTGTTTTTAGATTGTAATTGATAAAAAGCCCATGATTCTGCATTATTTTGGTTTTATTTAAGAAGGATATATAAAATAAATGTCGGCTGGCTACTATCTGAAAGTAAATTTCACAAATAATCATCCTTGGTATGCTCTTATCTTTCACCATTGTTGATGAATAAACTATTGTAAATTGAAATATTTCTAGCTAAAGCCATATTCAGAAAACAGTTCTTTATAGCTAGATCTATTTGTCAGTGCCTATGTGTTTATTACCCATGAGCCCCATGCTATTGTCCCTACTCCAGTATCGGACACCAGAAGCCAAGGTGCATCGCCAGCCATGTTTACAATGAGACACTGATTTGTGTGAGAGAGTACGTGATTGGGGTGAGTTTGGCGGAAGTCGGAGGTGTAGACCCAGGTCCACGTGTTCAGTTCCCACGGCACCCATGCTGCCCACACACTCGGAATCACCAGTCATTGTCCCTCGCTTAGCTTGTATCTTCCAGTAAAACATCCCGGCAGTACACACAACCAGTCTGTAGTGTCCATTCTGTCACTTAACTTTAATTACAACCTCATAACTGACTTCATATAATAACTGATTATTACAGAAATTCTACATATATTATTTTACTTATTATATTCCAATATTAAACCTAAAAAAACTACATAATCATCTATGCAATCTATCTTTGTTGTTATAAATAAAGACTTTTAATAAGTTAAATTACAAAAACTAAGTTATAAAATTTAATATTTGAATAGTTATTATTTGAGGTATATTTCATTGTCGTCGAAACACAATATCCCCTTGCATATAATATCAATTTAACAGTAATCAAACAATAAATCATGTTTTTTACGGTTTTTTATTTGGGAAGTTATATTAAAAATTATCAAAAACGGTTCTTGTAAGATGGTTAATTTTTGGTAACAGAGAATTTTCTCGTAATGGTGATTAACTATTTTAACAAGCATTGGGAATAAAATTATAAGATCATGGTCTGAATAAGCAGATAAATAGAGAATTTGAATGTTTTGTGGGAGACTCTATATTTCTCCCTGGTTCCTACTTGAGAACACTTCAGTCACTGTAATCATAATATTCATGTTTAATGAGAAGAGCACCAAGTCTAAGTGACAGTAATAGGCTAATATGTGTATTCAACCATACACTCTTCATTAAAGCAGTTATCATTAGATAACTACGTAAAAAATAATTTCTGAGATATGTATTTGGAGTGTTTAGCTCACTTAATATTTCAGTCTGAATGTACACTCTTTGTACAAAATCATCATCTACTAATACTTGAAAATTGTAGCATGTATACCCCATTTGATGAATTTAATGAGCATTAAATATCAAACAGCGAAACATGGGACCTAACTGTTAGAAATATCATAGAGTAGTATCAATATTATTCATAGTTTCATTCAGCATCCATGCTTAAAGGCTTCTCCTTCAATGCTGATATGGGCTCTTGTGGTTAGATTAATAAATTCTTGCTTTATTATTTGTACCCATTTTCATAATAAGTGCAATATATTACCATTTTAATTTTACTTTGGAAGTTCAAAAATGTTGTCATACTCAGGTTTAGTTCGAGTAGAGATCTTTATTGAATACCTGAAAATGGGTATGTTCACGACGTTTACACAACCTCTAGCAAAGTTTCTTAAATAATTTTTTTTAGGTTCAGAGCAAATTGTAAACAAATTTGCATATAAATTACAAGGTTTAATACATACACTATTCTTATAATATACGTTTATACAGACTTTCATATAAGGCTGCTACTATTATTTTATCTACAATCTATGTTAATTATTTACTTAGTAACATAAACAGTTCCTTGCTAAATGAACATATTTATTACCAGTTTATGAGCTTGCGGTAATGAAATACTCCATAGCTCATGAACGAATAAGAAAGATGATAATTTTTCTCCGTCTGTTAAGCTCAGAAAAAAGTTGACTGGGAAAGGATAGTTTTGTCTGCTTATAAATTAAAGTGGAAAAATCGTTGTTGTTTAAATATCCAAGTTAATGTCAACATGGCGACCAATTTCAAAAAGGCTTTATAGATCGAATCAACAGCAACATTACAATGAAATACAATATATAAAGGGAAACAATAGCAGTCCGTGAAAATGATGATTATCAGTATCACAGAGGAGTAATTTAGTTTATCTTATTTTATTTTGACATAATTTCATTTTATTTATTGTGAAGACTTAGAAGAAAGGTTTGACGTGTTAGATGACACTACTGGGAGAAGGTTACACACAGCCTGAGAACCGATTCCTGACTTGATTGATAAGATATAAATAATAAGGGTGGCCGTCCTCCCACGTCTCTCCTTCAATCAATAGACATGTTTTTCTATAACTTTTTTAATAAACCCATATAATTTAAAACATAAGGAAATTAAAAATAGGTAGATGTCGCTGCGTGGGATCCCATTGTTTGAACCAGCCTGATCCTTTAAGTAAAAATTAAAAACCTTTTATGAAGTCTGTCGTGATGGAGAACAAAAAAGTGTAATTACTAACAGGCCTGAGACCAGCTTATCAACAGGGTCCAACAAATTATACCGAGGTCGGTCCTTTGAATATTTATTGCACGACTGAATTAGAGGGATCCTTTTGTTTCTCGCAATGATGAGCGTCGACAGGAGGGAGAAAAAAAAACTAAAATTTCAGGTTGTCTCGTCAATGGGTTGATTAAAGCCGTCTCAATGGAACTAGTTGCATCAATATTTATGATTTAATTGGGATTGGAACTGAACAATCAAGGAGGTAAGTGGCGACTATGGGGCAGATTGTCCCATTAAGATGGTTGTCAAGCTCACGGTTTAACTATCTGCTGGCGAGGGAGCACGTGCTAAAGGCTAGCGTCGCCACAAGCCAAGCCCACTCCGCCAAACTAAATCACCACTAATCGTGTCAATTAGAGTATTCAAAACAATCTACCAATTCAGCCACTCATATTTAGCATTACTGCTTCGTATTACCTATGTTCTTGTTTTCATTATTATTGACTTCCAGATATTAGTTCATATTACCATAATCTTAACTCGTTATCTACGTACACCAAAACTTCGAGTACAGATATTTACTGTATCTTCTCACAGATATGCGTTTTGGAAGGTTTTATAGATGAGAAATTAAGAGGAACACAGACAAATACTTTACCAATTTGAAAATGCATTTTATTAGACTCAGGGGTTCATAGGATATGTATTTACGTAGCATAGGTGATAAAAAAGTTTTGGCACAAGTGATACTCTCATTACTTTGTATTTCATATAGACGTTAATAAGATATATCGAATAAAAAGAATTTGGTTTAAAATCATGGCACTTCAACATGGGTGAACAAATTAACATGTATCACTCAGAGTATCATATGGTATGTTGAATGATAGCAAAATGTTATTTTTTAATTGCTTATTATCATTATGTTTTATGATTTTCTTTTTTAAATAATTTAGAAATCCCTTTTCTACGGGAGCTTATTTTGTTGTAATTGTTTCTATATAATTTTATATGAAACATCCATATTTGTATAAAGCATGAATCAATAGGTCAATCAGTGATATAAATGTGACTTTCACATTACATGTGACAAGCATGACTTTCACATGTGACAATCCATTACAACTTGTTATTTAGCCCTGCTATTGTAATGTACAGAATTCAGAACAAAGATAGAGAGACACTTGTGATAAGGTATATGTTGTCTATGATAAAGAAATAAACAAACAGTAAAATACCGTAAACTGGGTACTCAAGAATGTAACAATTTATAAAAATCATAAATGAATTAGTTAAACATTTATTTTGAAAACTTGTAGAATATAGTATCTGCAGATGCAAAGTCTGTTGATATTTCAAACAATTTTTGGTTTTATGATTTCTTCATAATTACTAAAAGAATAATTACAAGAACTTTAGATTAATGTACAATTAAAACTAGAATCATTTAAAACCATTGTAAAAAAAATAAAACAGTTGTCCTAAGCTGGTAGGGGGTATTCAATAACTAATGAATGAAGACGATGTTCACTCATACATGGTTCAGAATGTGCACACTGAACTATGTCGAGCCGACAATCATTTTCTAAGTAATACATATATGTAAGTATATGTTTAGACTTACATGTATACATGCTTACTGAGTAAGTATATGTTCAGAGAGTTAATTTTATTGAAGAAGAAATGATTGGTTAGAGTAGCTCAATCAGAAGTAAAAGTCGTAGTTGTAAAAGTAGAAATAATCAAACTGAGCAGGACTGCTGCGTTCAGTGCGTCCTTCTTCTGAAATAGTAAAATTTAAGAAAAAAATATTCATATTTCGGTTATGTTGTCCTAAATAACTCAGTATACTAGTATATTATGTACTAGTATAGAAGTAAGGTGTTTATTCAACTGTGAATTTTGAGGAAAGTTCTCAATTGAATAACGAGGGTTGATTATGTTCAAGGTGTTTCTATGGTATATTTTTTATGGTGCAGTTTATTGCATATTACAAAGTAGATATAGTCTTAACACAAATTTGCTTTAATTAGAGTTGGATGTCCAATTTTTATAAGTTGGCCACTGTTGGGGTGCTGTAAAACGTTTGTTGGTGAATAATTTAGGACTACACTTGAGTTGATTTGAACAGAATTTAAGTTAAGTGCAGATACATTGTGTGTCAGGTGTTTGTGTACAAGAGGTTCAAAGGAATCGGGCGGCGGTCGGCAGCCCCTTCAAAGGTCACACCTTGTGTGGCCGCAGCCCCGATCATCCCCCAGAAGCGTCGGATCATCGCACGCCGTCTAACACCCTCCACGTGTGCCAGCCAACGTCCAACACCTGCGCGTCACGACCGCTTTTCGCACTCTATCATTTTACTTCCAACCAAATGCCCTACCACACTCTACTATCAAGAAAGACGTTTTCAATAATAATTCTTCTCTCCAATTAAATATAAATTCTATATCAGATGGAAATAATATTTCAATGGCTTGAAATATTCTAATGAAAGTTAAAAATATTATTCCCAAAGCATAGTACAATGATTTGAGCAATAAAAATTAAAATATCTACAAACACCATAACAGCAATAGCTTGATAGTAAGTCGAAATTGCAAACAAATAGTTTATCCTACTATATATTATAAACTATACATCATATAATATAGATATATAACAAACAAACAAACATACAACAAAAACCAAATTATGATATTCTAAACAAGAAATATACTTCATTAAAATAGTCCTCACATTAGGTTTAAACAAAACTATAAATAAAAACATTACTATTTAAAGTATACTTCATCTGTTCTTGAATAATCGTATTGTTATTGATTACATAGAACATAACTGCATGAGTCTTTATTCTCATTCGAAATGCTTGTAACAGTAGCCTGTTTATTTATATATGCTTGAAATTTTCCGAAAAAGAACTATTAGATAGTCTCCCCTCGCTACTTCGTGGTTGAATTATTGTGGTTTTAGTATATCGTGGATGGTTCAAAATATTCATCAAATATTCAAAACTGACTAATTATGGCGCAAAGGTTACCCGCACACCAGCAGAAGGCAGGGAGTAGGGAGTGTTCATAGAATTCAAAATCCAAGACATTGATTGGCATTTCCACGTGTTTCATCGATATTTATAAAGATCAAGCGAAGAGAAGCTATTGCCAGAGGTGAACGAGTGCGTACCTTGTAATAAAATAAAAGTCGTTATGAGAATAAAAGAGTTTTAAAAACATATTTATAGTATGTTAACTTTAGTTACATCTAATTCTGTAACTCACATACGTTTCATATCGATATTACTTATAATTATATATGTTATTTATACTATTAATACTTTATTTACATATTTCAAACTATTCTTTAATATTTTAATGATAACATATGCACTTATGTATTTTCATATGACTTATTGATATTATAATATAAAAAAATCTACGTAGGTTAAAAATGAGAGGATGATACTATTTCGTGGTTTTCCACTTATCGTGGTTGGTTCTGGACCCTATTAACCGTGATATCTGAGGTATGACTGTTTTATACAAAATGTGTGAAAAACTCTATAGTTATTCCAAAATATTTGGAATAACTTGCACTAAAATTTACTATAACTAAACACAATATTAAACTGATTGACAATCAATTTAGTTTTCGTTTTATTTTAATGTAGCTATCCGGGTGGCATATTTTCAAATTCAGAGGTAATGAATTTAATGATTTCATTTCATTTAACGTAGCTGTACCAATATAGTCAGTAATGAAAAATTTGAAATAATTGTTCTAAGACAATCTGAAATGCCACTACAGATGGATCGTTGTACCTGTCAGTTTTAGTGTAATATTGCTCTTTCAATATGTAAGTCCATTAAAAAAAAATTCATAGAAAAAAAACGGCTCTTACAAAATTTTATGTTCCTGAAATCACGGGAAATAATGGGTTACAATTAATAGGCTCTTTGTCATAAAGTATGAAAAAGTTCCTTTTCCTATGGTTCCATATTACATAAAAACAATGGAGTTCTTAATTACACCGAGAACTATACGACTGACGTTTTGATTTGCTAATGGGTGCGACATGTACATTGGTTACAACACTATCGTTAGACAACCATCCATCACACTCTGGAGGATACCATAAATAAATCTAGTGTGTGGCACCAAACAACTTTTATATACCTAATTATAAACTGTAGCGGATTTATCAGCGGTGGTGCTGATCGTATCAAAGTAGTGCTATTGACACATACTTATTGTTTTCTAAATAATTCTCTCCATTAGTTTAATTCATTTGGAATAGAAATTCATTAATAGTTGGTTTATCACCCCACCCCTACCCCGACACTTCTTTAAATTTTTGACTTTGGAAAATAATTTGAACATATGCTTAATAAACTGAAAAAAAAAAAGAATTATTTTATATAAAAGTAACCCTAAAAAAAACTATATTCTCCTGAAGTTATTCTGTCTGAAGAGCAGCACAAACGATGAACTCTCTTCGTTTTTGAGATATGTTGCTGACACAAGAAAGCAGAGACATACATTTTCTTAACTCAGGTAACCTCAGATCGTCTATTATATTGATTTAAAAATTTTGATCTGAGTCAAATACTTTTATTTCTCTATATTTTGTCTAGAAATAAATGAAAATAATGTATGGTTGATTTACGTTTCCTTTTATATTTTTAAGAATATTTTTAAAATGGGGTGTAATGTAGCAGGCCTCCACGTGGTGCACCCTGGGTAACGCTAAATCTGCTACGGCGACTCTGCGCCTAAGATCTTTTCAGAAATGGCTGGTAACAAGAAAGAAAAAACTATTGAAAAACCAGATCTTCTGAGGGTTCTGACGATGGGCTACGCCTTCTTTTCCAGGACGCTGGTGGCCTTGACAACACAAAGTTCACAGACTTTAAGACTCTTATTCACAAATTAAACACCGATGTCTTCATTGTCCGACTTACAAGCCGTATAGAAACGTTATCCCAGCCATGGAACTATGCCATACTGGGCGATTTCAATGCACACTCCCTCCGCTGGGGGTATCCTGACCACAACACCCCTGGCTATGTTATGGAAGATTTGATTGACTCAACGCAATTGATCCAATTGCAGTCAGATCCTACCTTCTTCTCCTTTGCTGGCAGTACCAGCATACCTGACTTGTGCCTAGTGCACGCAAACCTAGCTAACTGTTCAGAGCTAAATGTGGAGGATGCTGTTGAGGGATGGGAACACAGAGCACTATTCCTGCGTGTGTGACAAAAAGGTGCGTACGCTAGAAAGCCAAGCTTTCCGTGGTGGAACTTCAAAAAAGCAGATTGGACGGCTTTTGAACAGACATCAAACGAACTACTTATATCTTGCATCATAAACGAAACCCCCGACCGGGCGGCAGCGGCCTTTGAGACGCGCATTGTAGAGCATACCTAGAAGATACGCCAAGAAGTATAAACCATTCTAAAACCATAACCTTACTATTCTGCGGGGAAAACGGAACGAAGGCAGAAAAAAGCAGAAAGAACAGCCAACCTAGAGGATTGTGTCCAACTCAGAAAACTACAAGCCCAATTTAGAAGGGAGATTGTCAAATCGAAAAGAACCTCCTATCAAAGTTTTGTTGCAAAGTTTGAGCTGGATAGCCATATGTCATGATCCGGTCGATACTGGGAGGCTCGACGCCGAATGGCTCAACAGCCAAGAGTGGGCATTGAATAAAACGAAAAAAAATATTTTTAAGAATATTTTTGTTTTTAGACATCATATTTGTCTACAAAAATCTGAAATATTATTTTATTAAGCCTTTAAATAACAATTCTTTTTGACTTTAAATAATTTTAAAAAAATGTGTGTCTATCCAAACAAATTTCACAAGTACAATGATCTTGTCATTATTCCAAGATAAGTTCCGAGTTTTTATGGCTATATTGTCATTTCAAGTTATCAGAATTTTATTATATTTTTGTTATAGCACACTAATTTTAGGTAAACTTTTTGAGAAAATTGGTATATTTTACCGTTAAATAAAAAAAAATTCCATTCATAAAACTTATCATTATGTCACATTTGGTCGAAATTATTCAGACAAAAAATTATTCAACTCATCTCCCTACAGTGAATTATTTTTGGTTACAATTTTATTATAATCCATTTTACGGATTTGTTTAGGTGTGTTCAGTACTTTAGCCATAACATTTGAAAATCAAACACAAGTACAAATTTTTATATTTGAACTGACCATTATATTTTTGGTTATTGAAAAAAATTTATGTTTTTTGCAGTTAAGAAGAACTGAAAAAACTGAAAAAAGAACTATAATAATAACTATTAATGTTATGTTTTATGATTATAACCATTTTGGCAAACCAAAAATGGTAAATTGCTACTTCAACGAAGTAATAATTATTGAAATGCGTGATTTTTGTTATTAAATAATAATAATTATCAGGGTAAGTGCTATAACTAAATGCAATTGCTATCAGGTGGGAGTGAGGTTACAGAGTTAGTACGTCTTTGTTTTGGTTAAGGATTACGTGAAGTTATAGAAGCGAATGTAAAATAAATAATGGTAATGTGCTTCCTTTAATATGGTTGAATATGATATTGAATCTCTTGCACATAAAATTTTTAAGAGAATGACGGTTATTATTGTTATTAATAAATATAAATTTGTTAATTGATAAATTAATTAATTAACACAGCCAGCAGAGATTGGTTGTGAAAGAAACCGTATGATTATGTTGAAATAAGAAACGTACTGCTATTTTCCTGCTAATATGAATATTTGTGGTTACACAGCTGATGATAATTAATGGCAAACATTAATTGTTACAATATTGAATATACAAGACTACTAAAGTATGTATAATTAGGGCTATGTAATACCAACATAGACATCCTATTAAGTTATATACAAAAGCATCATGGCAATACGTTTACTTACAGTAGCCCAGTCCAGATTTTTTTTCCATTAAAGTGTAAACATTTGGAATTTAAGAAACACGTGAATGGAGAATGGTTAAAAAAGGGTATTGACTTGTTAAAAGTAGGGAAAGTGCGTGTCTTGGCGAGTGGGCACAGCCGGCTGACGGTCATTGTTACTCCAAGTCTATTTATGACTCTCCTCTTTTTTGCACTCTGTCAAATACCGACAAAATGAAAACGAGAGTTGCCGTTTTTTTATGCTTCCTAAGAAGGTATCTTGCTTTTATTTAGAAAAAGCTTTTTCCAATGATTTATCTGTGAGTGGTGGTAAATTACTGCCAAATAACAATTCCAGTATATATCCTGCCTGTATAGACAGAAAGAAGCGGTTTTTTTTACTTCATTTATAAACTAAAACAAAGTAGTTTTATTTTTTTTTAATTTCATGTAGTTATTAATGTAACTGAAGTGTTTACTTGAATAATATTTTATTTTATAATCTGCCTAGTACGTTAAATTTAGCATCGTTACTCAACTCTACCATTGTAGGTACTCATATATTCAATCATAGGGTCAGTAGAGCCTTTTGGTTAAATTACAAAATAGTGTAGGTGGTAGTTCACAAATTGCATCTGGGAGGTAGAAAAGATGTAATTATTATTATCTCTGGTAAAACGAAAAGTCTTCGACTCTAAACTATACAATGTCAGTGCTCCTTAAATATGCCTAATTTAAATAAACTTGTGATAGATTTAGGGGTCTCATTGTTGAATAAACTAGGTGCTGACTATTTCATCATACTTAAGCGTCTTCTTATGACAAGTTGCAGTCTTAATATTACGTAACCTGGTCGTCATTAATCTTTTCTCATTATGTCCAGTTATCCTCAACTTTTTGTCATTTCAGAGTCATCTGTTTCTTCCGTAATTTGTCTGGTTAGAACCACTTTGTGCTAAGAAGTTTAACAGACATAGACCCAAGAATACATTTTAGATGATTAAGATAAAACTCTCACGAAACGTTAACAAATAATTTAGAATACTCTATTTTAATGTATTATAATAGTAATGTATTATCCACCTTATGGAGGCCCCGGTGGATAAGATGGTTAGGCCATGTACTTTGGTGAAAGTAATGTAAATATGAATCCCCTAAGTTTTACTTTTATGTGTTGCAATGATTTTGGTTTTAATTTGTTGAAATGGAATGATAATAGTAGATGTTGATGCACCAAAAAGATAATGATAAACTAAGTTCATGAAAAAGTGGCGACACTGTGCACGTTCGCATTGCTGTACCTGTAATTTACGACTTAATTGTTAATATCGTATGAGCTACTTACTTGGTTTAATAATTTCATTATTTTTTACAGGCTACTATTTTATGCCAATATATATGTATATAATTTAAATTTAATTAAGTAATTTGATTAAGAAAATTATCACTTTTTTTTACAGAGTAAACTCACGTTCGTTGAAGACTGATTACGTTAAATTCTATTAAATATAT
Source organism: Hermatobates lingyangjiaoensis (assembly GCA_026182355.1). Taxonomy (NCBI): domain Eukaryota; kingdom Metazoa; phylum Arthropoda; class Insecta; order Hemiptera; family Hermatobatidae; genus Hermatobates; species Hermatobates lingyangjiaoensis. Next base: position 935,883 of record JAPFBL010001935.1, on the reverse strand, counting down.
AAGAAATTTAAAAAAAAAATAACGCAGCAACTCGCAATTGTTTAGTACTATCATGATATAACAAACTAATTCCTATATTAAGTTTACTGCTTGCATAAAGGTAACGCTAAACTTTCGTCAACCAAGTATGCACGTGCAGGCCAGGCTGCAGGCTTCATTATACTCTTTTTTGAGGTGAACATTTCATAATGCAAAAATACTTAACATGAAATATCTGAAAGAATGAACTGTTTATATCGCTACTAACTGTAAAAACATACATATATTTTAAGTTCTTTCGAGTGTTACTCCGATTTCAAAGGAATTTTTTTTTTTTTTCAAAAAGAAAGGGAATAATTAATCTTTTTTGAAAACGGGGAAGCACTCAGCTGAACTTTTACCATATTGAGTGGTGCTGTCCATTATTATAAAGGCAAGTATTTATTTCGACAGTTATATATAAATATATATAAAGATTTCGGATGAACACGTAAAATAACAATCAATGATCAAACCACAATATGAAATCGAAAAACAAGACTAAGATCTTTCAACCGTAACAAGCGGTCTTCCTCAGAGTCAAAAACTCAACAGTTGTCACTATTGTCACTACTAGTACTATAACTACTATCACTACTATCGACATGTTTCGACTGCTCGTCAGTCATCTTCTGGATAATGAGGTTCTTTGCTGAGTTGTTCGTTATAACGAACGTTATAGTGGAAGTAGTGAAATTAGTGGAAATAGAAGATTTGAAGACAATGGAACTATTGGAAATGCTCTGTACAATTTAAATGAAGACGCAAAAAAGATTATTCCGGCTCCATGAAAAATACACGAGGAAATTAGTTAATCGTAAATATGGCGTAATGTTTAATCGAAGCTGCATAAATGAAGGACTGCTTCCTAAGTATACCAATATATATATATACGAGTTCGAGATTGACATAATTCCATCCTTGACACAATCTCGAACTCGTATTGTGTCCAGTTTGGATCGTATTTCGTTTTATCAGTGATATATATATATATATATATATATATATATATATATTGATTGAAGAAGCATTAAACACCGCATGCGATTGGTTGACTATACTAGACAGCCCAACCAGTCACCCGGCCTCTCATGGCTACTCAGCCGATTGGTCATCAATTTGATGACCAATCGGCTGAGTAGCCATGAGAGGCCGGGTGACTGGTTGGGCTGTCTAGTATAGTCAACCAATCGCATGCGGTGTTTAATGCTTCTTCAATCAATGTCTCCAAAGAAATCAAGAAGAACGTCTCCATGTAAATATATATATATATTTATATATATGCAATATATTATAAAACTAAATAATCTAAATTTACAAAAATTAAACACATAGGGGAGGTTACAAATACTCACTACTGCACTTCTACTGCCTCTTTATCAGGGAGAAAGATGTGGTCTTTGTTTGTCTTCGTAGCAGCTCGCATTTTTCTTCTTGATGACGACAGAACCAAAATATGGCAGTGAGTTTTTGTAACCTCTGGAATATGTTTTCTTATCTCAATTTAATTTATATATGTATACTATTTTATTCATTGTAATAAGTAATTTTTAAATAAAATCCTCATTGGTAGACAATAATAAAATAATTTACATAGTGGTAGAGTGGTATGGAAGTTTGTATACCTACGATATTTCAATTTTAGTTTTTTTTTATATTTGTTGAAGAAAATTAAAAAAATAACTTTACTACATCCATAACATCCGTGTTTTATCTATATAAACAGTGATCGTTTTAGGATTTCCCATTTAAGGTATGAAAACTTTATCTTAGGATATTGATTTAATGCAGAAATGCAATACTGTTTTGCTACTATAATATGGGATTTACAATGTATTTATAACTGGTTGGATGGTTGATTTAATGATGGAATTTGTTCAACTAAATAATGTATGGTAAAAGAGCTTGAACACACTTCTTGTTTGCGCACACTTACTAATTACTGAAAATCAAGAAAACGAGATTGAACTAATACAATAGTATTTGAGTTACATAGAAGAGAACAGAGATGAATGAAATACATTCTCATTACATATGTACCTATTTCAAGATTTGACTGATGACTTTTTTTATCCTCTTATAAACTTACGTTTAAAAAATTATGGAAAAGATTCATTACATTTTTTTTAAAAACAAATTATTATTGAATTTTAAAAATTTTTTTAACATAAAATATAATCATTGTAGGGTAAAAATCTACGTTGTTTATATCATTAAATTTTTATATGTGGAGACCATTTCATTAGATTTTTACCCTACGAGTACAATGAGTAAATACCACATAATAACTGATTGCACTACATTAGAATTATATATAATCATATGATTATATACTTTATATTTTTTTATACAAAATAATAACTTAGTAATTCGTATTTAATAATATAACAAAAAAGAACTAACAAACTCAAGAATTTTCAGCTTAACTTAAATATTATTGTAATTATTAAAAATTATTCATATCCGGTTTAAAAATGAGACATATATTTCTACAGATTGTCCTTAGAGTTATTTGTTAATATGTGATTGATATTGAAATTCTTTTTTATGTTTGTCTGAATGTACCGTAACCGTAAAGAATTTTCTGTACGTGTAGTTGAGGGCAATGAACAAGGGTCAGTACCTGCTCGACCCCCAACCAACCCTTCAAATGTGACCTTCATGCTCTTATTTCGTTTTCAAACACAAGAAACCACGTAATTCAAATTTAACAAGAATATAGTGTTTTTTAAATTTATATTAAAATTTAAAGAAATAGTGTTTAAGTATTTCCATTTTAAAATCATTACAGTAGATTAACAGACAAATAGTGGGTAGGCAGTCCGTTAAAGCCAAAAGTCCGTAGGTGGGAGGGATTTTTCTGTGGGGTAAACATGTAAGATAATAAAAAGATTTCACATAAACACGTGAAACAACAATCAATGATCAAACCACAATAAGAAATGGGAAAACAAGACTAAGATCTTTCAACCGTAACAAGCGGTCTTCGTCAGAGTCAAAAACCCAACTGAGTTGGGTTTTTGACTCTGACGAAGACCGCTTGTTACGGTTGAAAGATCTTAGTCTTGTTTTCCCATTTCTTATTGTGGTTTGATCAATGTAAGATAATATACACGCACCGTATTCATCATAAACAGACATGATGAACAGTAGCCAATAAGTAAATAAATGTTATTGCACTGCAATGAAAAAGATATTTACCATGTTGGTGGGAAAACATGGTTAATGTTGCCATAGTCGTATAGTGGGAGCTTACCATAGATTACTATTATTTTGAGTCGGAGGAGTAAAGTATATCAGGCTACCAGCCGTACCTCAGATATTCCCATCTCAGGACGTAATCCGTTAAATCGAGAAGTCCGTAGATGACAGGTACGATAATTATATACTGCATGATAATTTATTAAAATATGTGAAAATATAAAATGTAATACTGCAGTTGGTTTGTCCTTATTTAGACCAAAATTATCATCAATCCTGAGAAGAGTAGCGTGTGCCTCTCATCCAAGTATAAAATTTCTTAAAGGTTTCATAGCTCTTTTAATGAGTACATCACATTAAATTTTCAGTAGGACAATATATGTAATTTGAATTTACCCATTGAATCTACTTTGTACTTTTCGTTTGATATAAAAAAGAAGATCACTGTTTGCTTTTCTTTTAATTTTTTTTTAAATTATCTGATGATTAAATATAGTTGTCATAAACATGATAATTTTTCTTTGAAAAATAAAACATAATCCATTTTGTGTGTTCAAATTAATTAATATTAATAATATAAGTCGAGCAACCTTGGTGCCTGCATAATCAACCATTGGCAAGCTGCCAGCTCTCAAAGTTCTTTGAAGTGGCCAAAGTACCCAATTTAAGGATACTTAAGTAGGAAGACCTAATGTCAGGCAGGACTTGATGATTGACTATTGTACTTGTTGGGGCCAGGCTTCTTGTAACTTGGTAGGGGGGGATCTCAACAAAATTTTCATTGATTTGACATATTTATATTTTCTTTTATATATATATATATATATATATGAATGTAGAGTATTACATACGATACGATAGAGTAATACATACTCGTATACAGCATTCTGTCTTTAGAGGAAACAAACATTTTAAGTTTCTTGAGTCCAATAAAATAGGTTTCAGAAATTAATCTTTCTCTGTTTGTATGTGCATTGTGTGCTATGTTTGTGTGCGTTGTGTGTTATGTATATCTGTGAGATGTGCTTCTGTGTTGGTATGGACAATAATATCAAACTGAATTCCTCTCTTTTAAGTCTCTCCAACCGTCTCTATATCAGTGCACTTGGTTCTCTCCTGAAGACGGTTTGAAGCAAGAATTAAAGACTGTAAGTGTGTATTTTTAATTTCTTTATGTTTTATTATTTACGTTGAACTTTATTTGTTCATTTTGGATCGTATTTTAATTGAAAACATGTATATATATATATATAATCAATAATCAAACCACAATAAAAAATGGGAAAACAAGACTAAAATCTTTCAACCGTAACAAGCGGTCTTCGTCAGAGTCCCATTTCTTATTGTGGTGTGATCATTGATTGTTATTTTACGTGTTTATGTGAAATCTCTTTATAATATATATATAAAGTTCAATGTAGATAAAAAAAAATTAAACTCCCACAGTCTCTAATTTCCTGTTTGAACTGTCTTCAGCAGCGATAAGAGAGGGAAACCAAGCGCACTGGTACAGAGACGATTAAGTCTTTACTCTTCATGCATGCTGATTTGATAAGTTTGTTCAGTTCCAGTTTCAATTTATTTACAGGGTTCCTATTAATCTTTTTAAACTTAGAAGTGTCGCTCTGAATGGTGTCTAATTTTTGTTTATATCCTTGTCTATCTATGACTATGAATATGTTGGCTTTATTAGCTCTTCTAACTAATATATTTTCGTTTCTCCTCAATCATATGCCTGCTTCTCTTAGTTGCTTTGTCAGTAGTTGATTACTTCTATAAGCTCTTTTCCTGGTTGTTTCTGCTCTTAACTGATGTTGCAGGTCTGATTTAACGGTTATTACATTTGCGTCTTGAAGTTTAAGCAGGCTATTATGTAATACTTCAGGCTCAGTTTTTTTCCTTACTGAATTGAATTTAGTTTGTATGTGACAATTAATTCCAAGAGAGAGGAATTCAATTTTATTCTGGCTTAATTCATGATTGGACAGATTTAGGTGAGTAACCTGTTTTTTAGAGAAGGAAACTACAATTGTTCAACGACTGCAAGCATGGTTATCAGAAATAACTTAATAAAGAAGGAGCACTCCAGAAAACTAATATATATATATATATATATATATATATATATATATATGGGTTACTTACCATTGCATCTGCAACCTGCATGGTCTCCCTTTATATATATATATATATTTAAAACATGAAACAGTCCGTTATCGTAACATATCAAACGATTACAGGAGAAACAACACGTAAAAACAACAAAACAACTCATTTTAATATTTCGACCTCGTCGTCAACAGGATAAGGAGAAGGGGAGTTCTGCTCAGAGAGATCGTAATATTGAAGTGAGTTGTATGCTGTTTCTATGTTTCTTGTAATTGTTTGATATATATATGTATTTTAAAGCAAACTATAAGTTCACAGTAAATAGAAAATTAGAGACTGTAAATCTCTTTTTCTATTTATTGTGTATCAATAGTTTACTTTGAAACGTTTGTTGTCTGTTGCTCTTTGTAGATCGTTTTCTTTATGATGATATATTATATATATATATATTATATATATATATATATATATTTGGGGAACAGTCCTTCATTTATACATGTGAGATTAAACTTTCTGCCCACTTTTGTCTTAATTAGTTTTCTGGATTTCTTTTCCAAATCTCGAAGTCTCACTTTCATTTCTTTAGGAACTAGGTGTAATAACTCACCATAGGTTTTGTTGTCCATTTTTTTATTTTTACCGACGTAAAAATATACCGACACAGTTATACACCTGTGTGTGTATAACAGGAATTGCAACCTACCAGTTTAATTGTTTACCTTTATATTTTGTTAGTCGAGCGTTAAAATGTAGTTTTTGTTAAAAATGTTAAATAGTTTAAAATAGTATGTGTTCAAAAATCACCCAGTAGATGGTCGAAGAAGACCGAAACGTCGGTAAAAATAAAAAAATGGACAACAAAACCTATGGTGAGTTATTACACCTAGTTCTTAAAGAAATGAAAGTGAGACTTCGAGATTTGGAAAAGAAATCAGAAAACTAATTAAGACAAAAGTGGACAGAAAGTTTAATCTCACAATATATATATATATATATTATATATATATATATATATATATATATACATATATGAGTCTAGAATAGTAGATGTTGATAAGATTTTATTGCCAAGTGTAATCTAATTTTCAAATAAAAATGCAGAGAGAACTGATAAAATAACAGATGGTGTAAATTCGCGTTCGACATCAAAATATGATTCAGAGTTAATGCCAGATATTGTGCAGGCGTTCCTCAGGCATTAAGCTTCGCAGTGAAACGACGATAGGTGTACTGGTGACCTTTGCGTCCCTGATAGGATGTCCCTAGCGGTGACCTCCTGACCTTCCCGACCCCGCAGGTCTTTGCTGACGCTATTTTCGCTCCCAAAACTCTTGAATCACTCCGTGCTTCACAACTAGAATTATTTTAATAACCAAGGGTAATAACCCCATGTTACTCTCAATTGCTTTCCTCTGTTGGTTTAGACTTTCCTTATCTTTCTTTCTCGTACACATTCTCCCTCTTCTATCTCCTCGCTCTTTCCAGTATATATTCTATTATCAGCAACATTATACTCAATATCAGAACCTTTTATTGCTTCCGTTGGCAATGTAGGATTTATTAATTTACATTAATTTGGGTTCTATTTTGCTATTCATGAAGTAACCAATAACCCATATTGACAATGTTAGAAATAATATTCATGCTTTCTGACTTCATTACTTCTCTCATTATTATTTCACATTTTCTCCACTTTACTATTGCCGGGCTTCAAATTATCTTCCAAAAAGGTATAAATATTTGAGTCTTCTCGATGATAGGACTATAATACGTAATAATTATGTCACAGAAATTTAAATAATATGAACTCACATGAATATGTAAATCTTCTTCCTTGTTATCAAACTTTGTTCTAAGAGTTTTAGAAGTTAGCATTAAAAAGCAGGTAAATTTACATCACTCTGTACCTCTTCCAACTGAAAATATAAAAAAAATTACAATTTGTTTTATCAATTAATGTACTAACAATTGGAGATTATTTATGGTGTTGGGTCAGTGGTCGGTAACTGCCGCTCACTATGTTTGTAACTCTTCCATATGTAACCTATGCATATGACTTGCAAAGACCTATATATTCTTTACAAGATCTGTCAAAATGGAAGCAAGATGAGGTTCATTTAAATGACTTTCCCATGTCATTATTTTTCCTAAACCATATTAACAATTAAAAACCTAGATTTTTCCTTTTTTACCTATTTAGGTTTGCAATATGTATTATTGAAGTTTTTTCAAAATGTCAACTAATCACAATTTCGTCTGATAATTACCGAACATTTTTTTACTTCTCTATAGAGTTCAGGAAAAAAATGACATAGCAATAAAAAATAAATTTAGAGTTTTTAATAGAAATACATGTTTTGTAGACACATGAATTCATGTTTGACATTTTCTTTTTTATATCACCCGCCTTTATTAACCTTAATAAGAAATGAAAGTTTATCATACGTTTCATAAAAACACAAGCTATTTTCTTCTTGCATCTATTGTATTATCCCTTCAAATTTAAAAAAAAAAATAATTCATAAATATCATAGTTTCAGAGAATGAAACGTGACTAAACAATTCAAGAACATTTAATGTATCTAGGTTAGGTTAGGTTACAGTGATCGTCTCGAGGGAAAACACAAGTCGGCCTCTTGTGATATCACTTTAAAAGAAATTGGGCTATTCTCCCCCGTCCTTGGTCCACTGAAACAGTAAAAAGCCGTATGGATTTACTGTTTGAGAACAAATCCTCCTTCCTGTCATCCCTACAGGGGATGACTGTAGAGAACCCGCTAGCAAAAGAGGGCTTTATAATGACATAATCAATATCTGTAAACATGGTTCTGTATTTCTGAAGCACAGTTGAATGGCCAATGTGAGTCTCCCTCTAGCGGTTGATCGTATGAAAATAATGTATCTACAAAATTGATAACTTTTAACTGTGATTAAATGTCGGATTTATTTATTGATTCAAAATTCCGAAGTATCATTTAAATATGAATTATTAAATTTATAAAGCAATCTGAAGTGGCGTACAATTAACTGCATAATATCAACGAACATAATGTTAACATAACTAACATAATTAACATAATAATAATGTTAACATAATTAACATATGTTAATCAATTAACATAATATCAAACTCGTTGGCGATAAATGAGTTTTTTTGTTTTAATGTAGCTGTACTGCAGACGTAATAAAAAAATCTGTGGCCAAGTATTATAAAACTGTACTTAATAAATTAAATGATTTAAATTGTTTTACTTTAACTATATTCAGTTATAACAACGTTAAAATCATTGATCTAAAATAATTTGATATTTTATAATTATTAATGATAGACCCCAAACCTTATCGTAATAGTTTATCTGCCGTATTGTGCATCCCTTTGTTGTTTCTACAGTCAACTTTAAATATTGATTCCTTTCATAGACTTTATAATTATTCTTAGAGAATTATCTCTCACGTTTATTGGTTTTAGGCATAGTTTGAAAAAAAATTTAACCTCTCCAACGTGACTGCGAAATGTTACTGATGGAGTATGACTGCTATAGAATTCAGATAGAATGTCTTCCAGATCGTCTGTAATCTTTGTATGATGTTGATACCTTCTTGTGGTAGTTAAGAAGACGATCTCTGTGAAAATATAGTAGTGAGTTTTGTATGCCTGTGTTTATGTTTTTCTCTTTTTGATATTGAGTTATATAATGTCTATATTTATATTATATTTATTATCTTATTTATATAAATATTGTATATATTGTAAAGGATCTTCCGCAAACTGGAAAAAGTCGCAAGGAAAATTATCCAGAGGAAATATTCTATCGTGTTCAAGGAAACCTGTCTATATATAAATATATATATATAATTATATATCGGTCCACTGATCCACTGATCGGTCAGTGGACGCATTTACGTCTCCGTTCCTTCATTCTTTCTCCTTTTATTTTCTTTCTTTCTACTCTCTTGAAGATGGCAAGATGCCGAAATTATCGAGATTCGTGAGTGTTCGTCCTTTTTCTTGTGTTCTCTAGCTGTAACTTTAATTATTTGTCCGTTTGGACCGTCTGATTTCAATTCAAAGTGTATATATATATTCTATATTTTGTTATTGAGGGCTAGATCAAATAAAAGAAAATAAACTCCTTCCTAGGCCGACGTTTCGATGTATTTGTACATCATCTTCAGGGCTAAAATTAGAGTAAGAACTATAATACATTTACAAAAACAAACTAATATATATATATATATATATATAAACTAGAATTTAAAAAGAATACATAGAAAAGAAATCACTAAACTCACTACTATATTTCGATGTCCTCGTCTTCAGGAATAGATGTGAATTGCTCCAAAGGTTGATAACGACTGATATTATATATATATATATATATATATATATATATATATATATATATATATAATTACGTGTACAGGTTCTTAGGATAATTAATGAAACTAATGCTAAAGTGACTCTGAACCCTTCGTAAGAAGCAGTTATTAGTTTTTTGGGAGCTAGATCTACTCCAAGGTTTAATTGTTCCTTGAGGTTTTAGTCCCTTAATCAATCTTTTGTTTACTCACTGATTTTTAGTTTGTTTTTTTTTTCAAATTGTTAATAGTTATTATTTAAATCTTTTCATTCATTTATTATTTATTTTTTTTATTATTCACATTGTCTCTCCTTGTCTTCCCTCCCTCATTAAGTTGGCTCACTAATTGAGTGTCTCTTCAAGGAGACTAGTTCAGTCGTTACCTGACTTCAGAGCACTCACATCAATTTTCCTTATGACGAGACAATCGAAGTATAGTAGTAATTTTCTGTCATTTCCTTTATGTGTGTGTTTTTTGAGAATCTAGTTTATATGCATATATTTAACAGAATTTCACTATAATCATAAATAAAAATCAATGTCTAAATCTCAGTAAGCAATTCAGAAATCGAATGTGTTCAGAAAGTTATGATTCAGTTTAAGAGAGTCTGATGATGACCTGCTGGTTTGGTTGAAAGATCTTTGTCACCTTTCAGAATTTCATAGTGTGGTTTAGATGTTTATAAGCTTCTTAACGTCTCCATCAGGAGGAGTAGTAAGACGATTAAAAGGAACATTATATAGTGTTCTCTCTTCACATAGCAATAAGGAAAGTAAAAAATAATAATTACTGATTGGGATTGTGCCATTAAGAGCTTTTATTACTGGTAGAACAAAACAGTATTTGGTCTGAAACCAACAAAGTGATATTTGGGTCTTCGAACTGTGACTTTGAGAGAATTTGCATGATTGGTGGCGGGAAGTTGTAGATTCTAAGGAAAGACTCTGTGACAATGCATAGCAAACTCAGCTTAGCGGAAGTCAAGGGACATAAAACCATCATGGGAGGTGCAGTCCACACAAGAACTCAGGCAAGCTAAGTAGATAGGTCATAGAAAGAGTAAAATAGGTATAATTGTTAAAGTTGGATAGTCTTAATATTCACGTTGGTTCATACTAAAAATACTATTTGGACATTTGGGCCAGAACTTTGTGAAGACATGGATATTGTTTATCCTATGAACACCAAGTAAAAAGTTGATTGAGGAAGGAAGTGTCACTATAATCCCTTTTCGTATCAGAGCTGTGAAGTTTCAGCAGGTACTAAAGTTTTTTAAGAAACTAGTTAAATATCCGTAATCAGAACATTATTATATTATGTTAATAATATAATAATAATAATATAATTATATAATGTTATATTATTATATTAATATGAACAGTATTATAATTAGATTATTACAAAGTAGATGAAGGTCTCTGGACAGCCATCTTGACAAAGTCTTCTTCAAATGAGAGGAGTGAAAACTAATTTCAAATGAAGGGATGATAATTATGTTTAAGATGTCTGTTGATAGAAATTAGTTAATTATTCCTGGTATCATTAACATAAAAAAAAGTATATATTTATGAATGTTGGCAATAGTCCTTATTGATTACATATTTTGCCAAAAATATAACTTTATTATGACAACAGCAGTTGCTTAATTAACTTTTTATTTTACTATGTGAGACAGACGTTACTTCCTCTATCTATTAAATATATTACCTACAGATAAAATGATTGAATTAAACTCAAGTCATCATCAGGACATGAGTACATTTGACTTTTCGATTTGTATGTGTAATGCACAGGTATTAAGAAGATGGTTTGTTCTAAATCAGTGTTAATCGAGTTCATAGTGACCTCCTGAATTGTCTTATTACCTTGGTATGTCAAAATAATTTTAAATTCTTTTACAAATTCCTAATATAATATTTATATATGGTTTACGTTTATGGAATAATAAATGCTACGCAACTTTCAATCTTTGTTTATAATTTTATTTTTGTTGTTGTTCCAATACCCACTACTACCATACCTCTGGTCTAGTTGGTCTTGTGTACTTACAGTATGAGCTTCTCGAGAAAAACAGTCATTAAATATATTTTGAGTCTCCTTGGTAGGGAAATTGTGATCATATCAATGAATTAGTATTAACGAGTTTCCCGATAAATTAATACAACTTTCAAACAACAAATTGAATTTAACTATTAATACACCAGATTAATTTTCGTTAGCAGATATTGCTTTCTAGTTATTATTTTGGATAGTCTGCATGCAGTAAGAGTTTCTGTATAGGTAGTCAGAGTTGGTTGGACAAATGTATTTTTGCGTTTAACCTAGTGCTTGAAATGACTGTCAGTATTCTTTTGCTAAGTTTGTATTAGTTAGAATACCGACCTAACAGCATTTTCCTATAATAATTGAACTGATTTATACAACTTTAAATCTGAAACAAAATATTACTCATATTCTGAAAATGACTGGAAAACACTTAAAACATGTTATTATAAGACGAGAGTTATTTGTGTAGAAAAAGGATAATTAGAAAACGGTATTATTCAAAAATGATTCTATATTTTTAGATTTCGTGGTGTATGTTATTGTAATTATTTAGGTTCATGAGTTTTAGTATTGTGAGGTAAAGAGATTTAAATAGTTTTAGCTATAATATAGGACAGATATGCAAGGTAGAGCATTGGCAAGACTATTCCATAAGCACTGGTCCATTACGCACCAGCATAATGGCTAACGGACGTCATCAAAATAATTTAATCACTGGTTGATTAAGTTTGATTGTACTCACATGACGTTATTCAGCTATTTACTTTAGCTTATGACGTATCTAAAGTCTCCTTGAGTTATTTATAATCTCACTACTACGGACTGAAATCTCCGTGAATACAATCTAATAATACGGTTGTAAGAATGAACTTTTATTTCATAAAATCAACTCATTATATTGAACCAATCTTTTGTAGATTTTTTTGAAGAACATATTCAGAAATTGTTATACATTTTGCAAACCGTTGAGTCACATTGATGGCTTTGAATTGAAAATTATTCTGAGAATCATTAGTTGTGCAATCCGTAATTGTGTGGTATTTACTCATTCTGAGGTAAAATGTATAAACAAACAAAATTCTCCACACAAATGAAATCATTTTGATTTATTACACAATTTATTTACATGAATGAATGAATTTATTTACACAATTCATTTGTGTGGAGACTTTTGTTTGTTTATCCATTTTATTCTGAGAATGTTTGGTTCCTCCTTTGAATCTCGCCGGGCAGTGAAAACAAGTTAAATCTTGTGTGAGTATCTGAAGACATGGGGTTACAGGGGAACGAAGCAGTGGACTGTGTGAAAAAGATTGGAGCTTCATCAAAGCCACAATTAATGAATGCGTTCAGAAGGAAACAGGTAAAAGTGACTAGGACAACCAGGTTTAATTCAGTAAAAAAAAAAATATTTCAACTGAATTTAATTTTCTGAAGAAATTGAAAAAGTATTGCCAACTTCCTGGAGTGAGAAAATATATTTGCATACTATAGCAAAAAGGATTTATAAAAAACCAATTCAAATAAACTAAGGACAAGTAGAGAGAACAAAATGAAACCACTAAAAAGTATTATCAAATAATAACATTAAATTCTTGAATAAATGCAACATTAATATAAAATGAATACAAAAAACTTGAAATTGTTTTTATGTAAATCTAATATCAAACTCTTTGACAATCGATTCAGTTTTGTGTGTTTATCATGTACAAGTAAAGTCAAATTTGGTGGTAGAATTTTCATTTTTTGTTCTGACTATATTCATTTTAACAGAAAAAAACACTCTTAAAATTGCTGACTAGTAAAATTTGATCTGATCTAGTATATGTTGTCATTCAGACTAACGGTAGTAGCCAATATATTTATTACAAGCTTTTGCCAGTTTAGTCTGTCATCGATTCGAACATATTTGGGTACAACTCAGAGCTACAGTTAAAATATTTTCAATAAAGAAGTTTTTGAGATATACTTTATTTCTTCTTGAGGAAGAATTAAGGACTGTTTTAGTATGATATTTTCCAGACATATCTCGTTTACCCATTCACTAATTTGCAGAGCATGAATTATAAGTTCGAAGTTTGTATCATAAACCATTACTATTCTTTTAATAACATTCTCATGTCCCCATCCATTAGTATCGAAACCTTGATTATTGAGAATATCCAGTAGTTTATCCAAAACTAATCATCTCAATAGGGTCAATAGCCCACTTCTCTGAGAACAGCATTAAGTGTTCAGAATTTCACTTGTGGTAGATCCAATACTTGCAGTAATATTGTCTAAGAAAAATTTGCCTGAACTTCAAAAATTTCTTTTTATCCAAAATTCAATTTTGAATATAGAAAAATCTGTTTTACTTGTTGGATTTGCTTACATTAACTTAGAATTCTTTTATCGAGTAGGGTCAAAAAGAATTACTATTCAAATGTTTATTAAATGATATTTCAAGAGTTCTGAATGAGTTTCTATGATATGTAGGGAAATTTAATGCTTAAATTATAAAAGAGAAAGGAAATCAATCATATAGTTTATTATGTTTTTCAGCGTGCGATGGATGGATTTACATGTTGATTGCTTTAACCAATATTAGTATTAAATATCTAAATCATGGTGTGTTTAAGAACTCTGTTGTGAATGCTACTATCAAAGTACGTTTAAACAACTTCGCAGATGATTCAAGAAACATAAAATGTTGTTCTAACTAATTTCTTGGCTGGCAAGTAAGCATGTTTATAAGGGGAAACATACCTATCCAAATGTAAAGTCAACAGTTAGTTTCAAAAACCTTGGTTAACAAAACAGAAAACTCCTTACGTCTAAAAGATCAGTTTTTTCTACTTTTTGAAGATTAATATCACCTGCAGTGAATCGTGATTAATATATAGACGGTTTAATCTAAGAAATATGGAATGGATTACAACAATAAAATTAATCGAATTTAATTCTTCAAACAATGTGAAGTGTGGTATGTGCACAAACTTTTGGATATACAAAAACGATTTATTAACATAATTACAGAAATATTTTTGGAAGAAATAATTTAACCAGGTATGATGTATGGATGGATGAGTGTCCAAATGTTTTTGAGTATGCCATACCTTTTGATGTATGGAATTTAAAATTTACACAAAAATTAATCTCAAAAATGTAGATGTGTCTTATTGTTTTTGGGAAATATTGGATCTTGGTTAGTATGAAAGAAATTTAGAGTAGTTTCTAAATTACGTGAGCTAGATCCTTGAGGTTTTAGCTAGTTTCGCTACTGCTAGAATTTTGACAAGATTTCTAAGCTAAAGACGTCTTGCCTCAAATATTTGAGGAATATTTGAGACGTGTTCCTTCATATTTGGAGGTAGTCACTCAGACTGCTAGGCCACTCACTCCACACAGATATATACATTATTATTGTTAATATAATATAGATAATTTACTTTATAGGTTCATTTTATTTTTATAGTTTATATATAGTATATATATATATATTAGTTTATATAGTATATAGTATATAGTATATAGTATATAGTATATAGTATATAGTATAGTATATGGTATATAGTTTTATAGTTTATTACAAAATAACTATTCTCTTCAACTGTTATCACTTTGCTTATATAAAAAAATTCTCTTAGGAATTATTTACGTCCTGATGATGAATGGTGATCGTTTGAAACATGTGGTTTTTGGGAAAAATGTTAGTTATACAATGTAGACGGAGTAACAAAAGTATTATTCAGAAAAACTGAGAAGTTTTTAAAAAACTCTCTTTATCTGAGTTTGGTTCTAGTTTTAATTATGTCTATATATGGATTAGCGTCTAAGCCACAAAAAAAATTCTAAAGTAGGACTAACATCTTTGAAAAGTAACGTTATTTCATCACATGAATGACACATTCCTTGTGTGACTAATGAGAAACATTGCTTGGTCAAAAATCTTAGTGTCATTTCTGAATTTTTTTACTGTTTTGGATGTTAATTTTTAATTTACGGGCTTAATTGATGTCTTGTTATAGTTTCAATTGAATGAATGGTTATATGTTTCTTATTCTAGGGATAATAATTATAAATACTGGTTTTATTTGTGATAAATCTGGAATTAATGCAGATTGATAGGAGAATAAATGGACTAGTTAAGGGCGTGGTACGAATCATGCAATTGGAAAGGATATCTGTCTTATTTTAAATAGTCTAGAGACGGACAAAGGAATAAGCTTGAATATGAATGAACATCGATTGGGCCTTAGTTGAGATTACAGGGTGACGGTGCTCAGTGGGTGGGATTTCACAAGAGTGCCAATTAATCGGTGAATCTTGTTGGAACTGTTGTTGCTAAAGAGAAGAACAAGACAGGAAACGCATCTGAGGAGCGAAGAGGAGTGCGCAGGCGGTCACCATAATTAGAGGACAATGACATTATGCAGATGCTGAGGATGTACTAAAACTATCATAATATGTCGGCGGAAATAAGACAATGAGTGAGTCAGAGACCAAGGTGGCTGCGACAGTCCTTTTCAGGGCCACCGTACAATGCCCTGTTTGGCTGGACCCTCGCCCACACTCTCTCCCTTGCCCAATCCCATGCCAACTTTCATTACCACTGGGAAATAAATATTAATTCTCTTTTTAATGGGCTATTTGTGTAGGTTAGCACCTGATTCAGTAACAGACAATGTTTTGCAATCATTCAACAACCCATTGTTGCTTACGCCGTGTAATTAATAGAAGTTGGGCCGAGGTGTTACGAGGAGCGCTCTGCTGGGAGGGGCAGGCATCCCCTGTGCCAGGTCGTAGGAGGCACACGTCACCCTCATCAATCATCGGTAATCCACTTTTACTATCGTGCCTCTAAACCGAATTCGCATCCCTAGCCACAACTATTTGACCTGCTGTAATTAGTTCACTCAAGTAATATTACTTTATCTCTGCATAATTGTAACCGCAATATGAATTTGATAATATACAATAACTACATATAACAGAGTGACTTTTAACTATTTATATATATTTAAATGCTGCTTATTTTCGTTACTGCCATCTGCAATTTTTCGTTTTTTTTTCGCATTTATTTATATATCTATTTTTTTCCTTTCTATCCTACAGTGTCATTCTCACAACAGGCCTGATTCTGCCTTGATTACTTCAAGCGGTGCTCTCCTCTTATGACCTGTGCTACTCTTCAGTCAAGTAAGTTTTTATTGGTAGTTTTATACGATTTTATTCAGCTATCTGTTTTTATACATGTATATTACAGCATCGAAACCAGAATAGAATTGGGAAATGGATCTAAAAAATCTGGAATGGCCTACACTCAACTTTACTATAAGTAAATTTAATATCAATCTTCTTGGGTATATGGTATAATGTTTCATTTAAACATAATGTAAACATTCTTGTTTACAAGAATGAATGAAAGAATGAATGTCTTTCATTCCTGAGGTAGTCAGATAGTAGTTATTGATCTATTGATTGATAAATCAGGAAAATATTCTTATTTTCTCTGAAAAACATCATAAACATCCAAGCTTCTAATTTTTGAAAATAATAAATATGAACTATTAGACTAGAATAGTCTAATTTTATCTCAGTGCTTTGCTCAAAAATTTCAAAGTCAATGTAAACATTGTAAAAAAATATCAAAAATTCGTCAAGTGTAGCAGGTGATCCCTTAGTCTAGGATAAAAAAACAGTTTTTATAGCTTTATTGCTCTTTCCCGTAATTGAAACTTCATAAATTTTTTTTATGAATTGCTAATTTTGTGTTCCATTTTTTGTCAAATTTTCATGAGTTTTTAATGAGCCGTTTAGGGTCAAAAAAACATTTTCTGAAAACAGAAATCGTAGTTTTTTAACGCCTGTTTGGTGAATGTAATTTTAAAAAAAAATATCTGAAATCATTTTGGATATCATGGCTTCACAGCCATTGTTACGTATGAACAATCACAGGGCGTCCGTTGGTCAATACAGTGACTTATCCATATAGCCATTTATGCCAATTCCCATGACTTCCGTTTTAATGATTGTTTCCGGTTACAAATTCATAAACAAATCCTCGAGTCTAACTCCTGTGTTAACTCTTAGAGCTTCTGAAGAGGCATTATATACCTCCTTAGGGCTTGCTTTCCTCCTGGTCTTAACCTCTACCGTCAATTTTATTATTATTTTTTTTATTGTTATTCTTTTTATTTATTATTATTATTTTATTGATTCTCATTGTTTTGACATTTTCTATTTTTATTTTAAAACTTATCGTTGTCTTCATTATTATTTTATATTATATTTTCTATTTTGTGTTATATATAAATATTGGAGGGAATTCTATTTCTCCTCTCCTTCGTTGGGGACAGTACTGCGGTTGTTTTAAGAGTTTCTCTGGAGGCCAGTTACGGTTTGCTTCTCAACGCTAGTAGTTCGTACTTCTTCCTGATGACGACGGCTGTCGAAATATTGAAGTGAGCTCTGTAGTGACTTTCTCTGTTCTTTCCTATGTGTTAATGTATATATATATAAAATCTGGAGTGGCCTCAACTTTACCATAAGTAAACATAATATCAAACTTCTTGGGTATATAATATATAATGTCTCATTTAAGCATAATGTAAACATCTAAATGGGAGATGTTTATTAGTCTTTCATTACTGAGGTAGTACAGATAGTGATTGATCGACTTATCAATATATTAGCTTATTTTTCTATATCACACCACTGATGCAAATAATCTCATTAGTATAACTACAGCAGTAATCAAATTTTTGGAAGCCAACGTGAAAATTTCTTGATTCGAAATAATCACCTACAAGAGAACATTGCTTTTGTTCAAATAGCCAGTGGATTTCTTACATCGTTTACTTAACCTCCTTCTACATTGAATATTTAAGTCAAATTTTCAAATTTAAAACAAGGAAATACACTTATTTTCTCTGGAAAACATCGAAGAAAAAACGCCGTTTTAAGATAATTTATAATTAAGGATGTACCATAATTACATTTATTAATCTTCAACGAAATATTTCAATTTTGAATTATGTTTTACTTCTTTGGTCTTTTATAGAATTATTATACTGGAAAATTTATGGCTCCTTTGTATTTAATAAAATCATTTTCCTTCAACTTTGTCAAAAATCATGTATACCAATTTTCTCTGAGTGGGTGTTATCTTTTTTCCTGCGTCTTGAACTCTGTTATAACCTTGCTATGAATATTTATTGAGAAAAAATAGTAGTCATTAGCCAGTTTACATACTCAAATCAAAGTCAAAGTCAGCTATTCAGTATAATTTAAAACTCTTATAGTTGGGAGCTTCTAATTTTTGAAAATAATAAGTATGAACTATTATATTTATTAATAATGGTCACAAACTTTTTAAATTCATTCCCGCTCGCATACCCTCAGACAAAAAAAAAACAATCAGGGGACTACAAAGTGTAAATACTTAGAATTTTTCCAATCAATTTGATCTTAACTACTATATTTTAATATAATTAAACTTATTGTAAAGTTGCATTCGATACATTGAATACAATGAATACATTTGAATGCATTGTATTCTGCAAAAGTTATCTATAGGTCAAATAATTCCTGAAAGCAATACGAAAAAAAGTTTTATATCTTGAAATTCAATTATAACCGTTATTTTCATTTCTTATGGCTGTAAAAGTATGAAATTTATTTTAAGTGAATGGTGCTATCAATTTATATAAATTTTGAATATAAAGAAGTATATTCAAAGTTCTTTCTTGCATTAACCTTTTTACTTTAGTGCACTGAGCTTGAATTAGTGCAAGGAGGAAAACCGCAGAAATATCATTTACTTTAGAATAAAACAGCAACAGATTGTTTTATAAGATTTCTGCTTGAAATACTATGAGACATATATTTGCTCATAATAAATTAAGACGCAATTGTAAAGGTATAGTGGGGGTAGTTTTCCCAGTAGAATAAATGTAAGCGAACTTTAGAACCCTGTAGTTGGATGCATGTCTTAACACGTCTGTCACATTTGTGCTTCGCCAGACAGAACACAACAAGATTACCTATCCATCATGATAAGGTAAACCTTTTATTTTATAGTTTACAGATCATATTGTATTATATAATTTTTCATCCTTTTCTTTATGTCTTCTTTCACAAGCATTGAATATATATTTTATCCACAATAACTGTATTTAAAGTTAAATGGAAGTTATTTTACTTCTTTTTGATACACCAGTATCAAAAGAAGTCATGGTTCATGTGTATTTTTAGTGTCATTTCTTTGCATTACTTAAATGAAATTGATTACAATGAAATTAAGCATGCATAATTAAATTTCTCAGTCCAGTTGTTTTATATCATTATACCAAGCAATTGCAATGAGCCAGTTTTTCTCTTCTCCGTATTTTATGCTACTTTTCAATTACTCACTACTTGGATATTTACTATTAAGAATTATATGTCACATTTTTCAAATGGCGTCTGAAATTTCTTTATTTCGAATAAATTAGGTTTCTTCAACGCGTTACTGTTAGGAGATCAACAAATTTTTGAAATGGATATAAAAAATGTAAGATAATTATCTAATTAATAAAATACAATAGATTTTTTAAAAAATCATAGTTATAATTTTCTAGTTGAAAGCTTGTTTTAAGCTTAATCCTTTAAGCTTTGAATGTTAAACTCGTAAACTAGCCACCAGCTTTGATTCTCATCTCCTCTCTTCTTCTCACTCCCTCTTCATCCCTGTCATACACTTCTCCCTCTCTACACTATGTCGCTCTCTTTCTTTCTCCTTCTGCTCCGTCTCACACCCCTTTACCTCGCTGCCCTCTTACACTTCACCCTTGATCTATATAACAATATGCCAATTGTATTAGTTTTTATGTTTTGTTTTCCTGATTTTCTCTTAAGCAGAGAATGAAGTATTCACCTGTTCCCTTATACAGATTAAATCAAATCTGGAGTGACCTGCATTCAAGTTTACTACGAGTAAACATAATATATTTCTTGGGTATACAATATATAATTTTCCATTTAGCTATAATATGAATGTCTAAATGGGAGATGTTTATTTGCCTTCATTCCTGGAGGCAGTAAAGATAGTGATTGATCCACTTATAATATTTACGCTTATTTTTGTGTATCACACCACTGATGCATATAATATCATTAGTAATATAAACTGCAACAGTAATAACATTTTTGAAAATCGAAATTGTAGATTTCGTGTTACGAATAATTTCTTATAGGAGAACATGGCTTTTGTTCCAATAGCCATTGGATATCTTACATAGTTTACCTGACCTCCTTCTACATTGACAATTTAGGACCAAGTTTCCTATTTAAAACTTTGAAAGAGTATATGCAAATTTGAATTAAGTTTTCAATTTTTGTTATTTCATACAATTATTATACTGGAAATTTTACGGCTTCGTAGTGTTTCATTAAAACTTTTTTTTCCATTTGTCAAAAGTCATATATACCAATTTACTCTGAGCGAGTGTTATCTTTTTCTTGTGTGATGTACTCTATAAGGTTGCTGTGTAAAATATATATTAGTAATTACCCAGTTTTATACACTGAAATAATCAATTTACAAGTCAAAGCCGGCTATGCAGTATAATTAAAAACCTTCACAGCTGGCAGCTTGACATTTTTAAAAACAAGAATAGTGAAAAAACCGGACATTTCTTAAAAAACATAACTTCTCTTTCTGGAGGAAAGAGTCAATTTGTCACATTCCAATATCATGGAAAGATACTACAATTCACAAAGACAAAGTAATTATAATTGATATTAAGTTTTGCTCAAGAGTGCAATACATAGATTTATTAAAGCATTATATGAGACAAATCCATTATACCATGGAAGACAAAGGAAATTTATTTATGTTTATTGGCGGTGATTTTTTTACATGTAAAAATATTATTCCTCTTATATCTCACATAAG
Source organism: Hermatobates lingyangjiaoensis (assembly GCA_026182355.1). Lineage (NCBI taxonomy): Eukaryota > Metazoa > Arthropoda > Insecta > Hemiptera > Hermatobatidae > Hermatobates > Hermatobates lingyangjiaoensis. Next base: position 914,228 of record JAPFBL010001935.1, on the reverse strand, counting down.
TCAACAAATTATTTAAATTTGTCTATTATAAAGATTAATTTTATCTCAGTGGATTCGCTCAAAAAAATTTTAAGTCAATGTAAACAATGTAAAAAAATACCACAAATTCGACTAGTATAGCAGGTGATCCCTCAGTATAGGGTAAACAAACAGATTTTATAATTATTACTCTTTGCCGTGATTTAAAGTTCATGAAGTTTTTTTTGTAAGTTGTTAATTTTATGTTCCATTTTTGGTCAAATTTTCACATTTTTTAATGAGCCCTTTAACTCCCTCAATTTGTTAACAGATTGAGGTACCGACGCTCTCTGACTCACGAGATACGTTCTGAACGGTTGTTCGTTAGTCAAATTTATTCCTAATTCGTTACAGGGCATTCTATAGAGTCCAACGTCTGTTTAAGACTTGTGTAAGTAACTAACACGGGTCTGATCTAAAAAATATCACTGTATAATATAATTAACTAAAAAGAATAATTCTGTACAATATAGTTTTTTATAGTTTTTTTCTCCCTTCTGCCACTTCAGTGAAGGAAGATCTAGAAGGTTAAGGTGTAATTTGGAGGTCGAGAGTGTTGGTTGGAAGAACCGATCCAAGGATGATTGGACAGATTTCCTTTTTTCACAACATATATGATCAGCTATCACTGTATTGCATCATTAATTTGGTTTGCAATCTTCGTACAGCGCTTAACATTCGGGTCCTGTTGCTCGAAGTCCGTAGGGATTTTTTTAGTATAATAAAACTTCCCGGCCAGCAACATCAACTCAAACTTCTTCAGGGGTTCATCTTCCTCTCCTCCTTTGCACGTTGCTGCTCCTAAAACTCCACGAAGCTTGCATTTGTCAGCTCCTCTGTATGAAAATCGAACAGTTTTATGAAGTTCTTCTTTTCCAAGATGCTTATACTCTTCTCTTCCTGGTAGAAGCCCCTGAATGCTTCGAGCATAAGAGCTTCCACATGGCGTTGAGATTGACTTCGAAGACTTCACGTCATGCAGTATTAGTTTTTTTGATACAGTTCCGGATGTGTAGTTCTTCCAGAAGTAGTGCAAGGACATGTTAGCGTGTCATCCAATGACTTTAACTCCAAACTGCAGATCCGTTTTCTATAGTACTTCTTCGTTCGTGATGAAGCCATGGTTGATCGATTTATGCTACATGCACATGTTCTTCAGGAAATAGGCGAACAGTAAAAAATCTAACTTAGATCTACTCTGTTCGCGCAGACACTTTCCATCTGTTTTTAGGTCCGGATGTAAGATGTAAGTATCTGTAAGGTCGTAAGTAGGGTAGCCTACCTACTACCCTGAGACACTCTTGATATGACAATGAAAATTTACTTCTTTTCAGAAAAAGAAATATTTTGTTTTTTAAATTATTTTACACCAAGTGTTACATGTTTCTCCCATGAACGTTGTGGGTGGCAGCTTAATATTGCATCGTATCAATTTTATAGCAAGTGTGACACACTAAATATAAATAATGGAATAATTAACGTCCCAAAAGTTCCATAATCATGATTTGTAAGTAAAACTGACATTATTAAATTTTGAAAGTAACTTATTTCAGATTGGCATATTATCATAGGTTTGTAAAAGTTCAAGCTGTGATGTAATTAATTATGATTAATGCCCTATAAAATGTACGACCAGTCTAAAAGCTAGCAATATTTTTAATATAATTCGAATATAAATACTAAAATATTTATACAAATGCTTCGTAATCCACTTACGGTGAAATGGTTGTACACAATGGAGTTGTAAACTAAGGTCTGTTTGAAATTATTATTTAATAGGTTAACTTTTTTGGTATTTAGAAAAAATTATTTATATATTTTAAAAGTTCCCTACTTGTGCATAGTTCATTATTACGCCAGGTTGTTAAGTTATTATTCCCAATACTTTACCGATGTTTGATTCATGAGTAATGAATTCAAACTAAATGTCAAAATATGAATGATAAAATATAAATCGTATGTCACATTGTCGATTTGAATCAGTGGTCTTTTCAAATTGAATGGGTAAATACTAGTTTTCATTCAAAAGGGACCTTTATAATGAGTTTCGTTGGAAAGTAAGATAGAATTAAGACTTAATATTTTGTAATGGTATACAATTAGAAATATGTAGGTTATAATGGAGCACGATCCATATAAACGTGAAGGTACTGACCATTTCGCAAACAGCGTCAAATCTGCGGATCCTTGAGAGGCAGAAAGGTCCAGTCGGAGAACAAACCAAATGCATAAATCAAGGCTGGAAAGGAAGATGACCTTATTTGTGCTGATTATGGGGCGAGTTTGATATTTAGTGATCGGAGGTCGTGCAGAGCTTCTTCGGATCCTTGTAATGTCAAGGTCTGGGACGGCTAAACCATTAGCTGCCCATCGAGTAGTCGATTCAACATGTTCTTCTCTCTCCATCTAATTGTTTCAATAGAAAAACTATTGATTTTCTTTCTCGGAATTTAACCAGTTCTGAAGCATCATATAAACACCAGAGTTCAATAACTTCTTCTGGGTTCAAAGCAAAGTTCAATGAACTGATACTTGAATGTTTCTACCAAAATTTTATAAAAAAAAAATCCTAAATAATGATTCAGTTCCTCAATAAACTAATAAAATTTGCAATATGTTGCACATTTTTTATGAAAACTGCAAAAAAAAAATTACAATCTGAAAAGAAATTATAATTTCTTTTTACCCCTATATTTTATCCCTTTTTATCCCCATCCCTATATTGGTAGATACATTTCTATCAGATTATCTATCATCATCTATCTATCAGATTATCAACAATTTTTACCTTTCCACAACCATATGCGTGTTAAAAAAAGCTGTACAATGAATATAAAATTTAAAGAAAAAATATTCTTTAAAATAAATGTAGTCATAATATTAAACTAAATAGACTCATAGGACACCTTGTCCTCATAGCAAGACTATCATGTACTATTTTTGTGTTAATGTATATTTATACCTTTTCTTTAGTTCATTATTGTGTCCCTAGTAGATTTGTTCTGTTGTATTTTTTATTTACCTAATGGTTTAATTAAATATGATTTTATTTAATTACATTCTATTTAATCAGATTTAATTATTTTTATATTTAGTTTAATATCATGTCAACATCTTTGTTTTTTTTTTCTATGTGTCAACATCTAAACTAATGTTCCGATTTTGGACGTTCTATACAAGTCATCTGTCGAATGGGGTTCTGTTTTTCATTCTGGTCTTGTGAACTGTTTTAATGCCAGTTCAGTGATAAGATTACTCGGACTTGGGCGAGTTTTAAACCCATGGTGCTTGTTCATAATCAGACCATGGATTATTATTATTAACCACCACTGTGGTACAAATGTTAATATAATTTTATCTAAAAATAATTGGTTTGATTGTTAAAATTAAACTTAATTGTATTTCCCTTGATAAATCATTGTTCAAAGTAAAAGGGGATTTTCTAGTTGTTTAAAATAAAAATTTAATAATTTTTTTAAGTATTATTGAATAATTAGTGATCTCAAAAGTTTTATTTAAGTTAAATGCGGTATTTTTTTTTGTAAAATATAAACTGGTTTTAAAAATTATTTCTATGTAGTTTCTAGTATGTTTTCAAATAAAAATGGTTAAAAAAACATTTAATGTAAATGAGTTTAATTTAGAAATCTGCTTTGAAAGCTTATCTGTAACGTGGTATCACTGAGAAGTAAACTCGATATTGGAAGAGGTCACTTCAGTTGTGGAGATAAGTGCCTGCTTAAGGACTATTATTTAGCTGCCCACTGAACGATGTATATTTAAATCCTCCTCGTGGAGCTCATTAGCTTGTATCAAGTGTGTTTTACCTTTTATTTGGTCAGCGACATGGATAGTGTGGGATCTTGTGCCAAAGCTATTGAACTACAAGCAAAAGGTTAAACAGGGTGAAGAAGACATTAGAAGGAACGGTATATAATTATTAAGAAAGGGATGTTGTAAAGGCTTTTTTTTTTTTGGCGCACTTAATTGTAGGTTTGTTGTGGTATTGTTTCGGATAATGGCGCGCGTTTCGAGTCTGATGTAGCAGAAGTATTGAATTTATCTAAATAACAGGTTGGGGGAGCAATTGATAAGGTATCTGTGGTATTGGGCACGAAGGGGGCGGTGGAGGCGTGGGAACAGAATGGGCCGCTACTGGGCTTGCCTGACCCCTCCTGATAACATCACAGACCTAATAGCGACGCACCGCCGCATTCTAACTCATCCGACAACCACCACTCACTCATCATTTGAACCAATTTCACATTCTTCATCTCAACATGCCTCTTGTTTCTTAAGCGCTGAGCATTATTCATTTTAACCATACATAGCAGTATATTCAATAGTTGTTAAATAGCAAAGAACATTAAAAAAAAATCAGGGTGGCCTACACTCAACTTTACTATAAGTAACTTAATGTCAAATTTCTTGAGTATATAAAACATAACGTCTCATTTAAGCATAACGTAAACATCTAAATGGGATATAATTATTAGCCTTTCATTCCTGAGGCAGTACAGATAGTGATTGAAGGACATATCAATTTATAAGCTTATTTTTGTACATCACAAATAATTTATTATTTGCAAATAATTTCATTAGTATTACTACAGCAGTAATAACATTTTTGAAAAACCAATGTGAACATTTCTTGAAACGAAATATTATCCTACAAGAGAACATGGCTATTGTTCAAATAGCCAGTGGATTTCTTACATCGTTTACTTGACATCCTTCTACATTGAATATTAAAGTAAAATTTTCAAATTTAAAACAGTAAAATACCATTTTTTTCTCTGAAAAACATCTTAAACAGCAAAGAAAATGTTGTTTTAAGGTGATTTGTTAATTAAAGATGTACGATAATTACATTTATTAATCTCTAAACGAAATATTTCAATTTTCAATTAACTTTTACATTTTTGGTTTTTAACAGAATTATTATACTGGGAATTTTAATCTTTAAAATAATAATAATAATAAGCTTCTTAGTATTTAATAAGATCATTTTCCTTCCCCTTTGTCAAATAACATATATAGGATTTTTTTCTGAGTGAGTGTTATTATTTTCCTGCACAATATTATTCCTCTTACATCTCATATAAGTCAATAAACAATTTAAATTATTCCTTTATAAATTTCAATTTTATCTCAGTGGATTCGCTCAAAAAATTTCGAAGTCAATGTAAACAATGTAAAAAAAATATAAACAATTCGACAAGTATAGCAGGTGATCTCTTAGTCTAGGATAAACAAAGGTTTTTTTATATCTTTATTGCTCTTTCCCGTAATTAAAACTTCATGATTTTTTTTTTATCAATTGCTAATTGTTTGTTCCATTTTTGGTGAAATTTGCATTATTTTTTAACGTGCCGTTTAGCGTCAAAAAAACATATTCTGAAAACAGAAATCGTACTGTAACGCCCCTTTAGCGAATGTAATTTTGAAAAAAAGTATTTCAACTCATTTTCCACATAATGTTCTATTTTTAGGTATAGTTTCATTTTGATCTATCAAACAGTATGGCTTATATTGCTCTCACAAGGTTTGGGATTGAATTATAAGTAAAAATTTTTACATTTTATTTAAAAAAAATTATTTTCTGTTGTTTTAAAATTCTGAATATATTTTTCGTTTGTTCCAATTGTAACCTCAAAGATAATGTCAAAATTTCAAAAATGTAGGGTTATCAGTTTAGGAGAAATAAATGTTTTAAAAAAAACGGTTTTTGGCAAAAAACGTAACTTTCTCATCATGCATATTCTTCCCAAACAATAGGGATCTTCGTCTTTTTGGGGCCCATTTTTGTGTAAAATATCAACTTGATCCATCAAAGATTCTGGACCGTAGCGTGGTAACAAGGAATGCTAACACACGCACCCACACACCCACGCACCCACCCACCCACGCACCCACCCACCCACACACACACAGACATAATCGTAAAAACGTTATAAAACGACTTCTGGGACCTCAAAACATGTAATTCCGTCAAAATCTCGAGATCGAATTTTTTCACGATCACTATACTTTACTTATAGTAAAGTAAAAAAATTCAGGGTGGCCTACACTCAACTTTACTATAAATAAACATATCGAAGATTTTGACATCATGCTAACTTTTTTCGTTTATTTTAGTGACCTATAAATAAATTTTAATCAACGTTGTATAATTTGTTTAAATGTGGCTATACATTTCATTTTGTAAAATAAAGTTAAATCAAAAAAAATTCAAAATGTTTATTGAGTTAATATGATGATATGTAAGAAGAATAACATTCATAATCATAAAAAATCAAAGCCAATGAAACATATACTCGATTTTATGAACTTTTCCAGGGCATGATGGTTGACTAATAACGAAAATAAAAGTACATTCTACATCCTTAAAAAAAACTAATAACAGATATAAGTTATGGTGTTTATGAACCTGATTGTCTTCTCATATACTTAAAGGTACTTTTTCGTTCTTTATTACAAAAGGGCTACTAATTTTAAACTACATCTTCGCAACCTGATATTCTATAAAAGGTGTTGTCTAAAAGGTTAAATAGTAGAACAGTAATACTACTATATCTGATTGTAGTAATATCATGACAAGATAAATTTTTGGCAACAAAGGAAAAACATCAGTAGTTCACTACTTTGACTTAGTTTACTACCAAGAAACAAAATCAGAAGAGCTACTTTGATGATTTGTTTAGAAAACTAATTTTAGTAAAAATTATTCTGTGCAATGAACAAAATAGTGGGAGAATTAATATCCGTTTGTTGTAAAGTGCGATAAAGTACTCTTCTCATGACTGAATATTGTCAAACAAAAGACTTCTTTTTCTGACAAGGGACCATTATTGTCATTTATTTACACTTTTAAAACAGTGTCTTATGTGTTTTCAAAATTTCCAGAAGCCAAGGATACACAAACATCTAAATAAAAATTAAAAAAAAATGATGCAGGAGATTATAAAACGTTTAAAACATTCAAAATCTGATAACGAGATGTTTTTTTCATTTTCACAATACATTTTATGAGCAGTAAACTTAATGAGACCAACTAAGCAAGAAGTATCAGCTAAGTGTTTTAAAATGAAAAAACAGGTTTAAATAAAACTAGGTTTCATCAATTTAGAGAAGAAATATATTTAGTTAGCCACGTTTAGTTTATTTTTTTAAATTTATGATTTCCAATTATTAGTATTATTTGAGTAATATGGTATTTTAATACTTATTGTAACTTTAACTTTATTTTAGAAAACATGTAAAATATACTTTTTATTTTAATGATATTAGAATTGACTGCCGGAATCTTCCCTATTAATGAGATTTTTTTATACTACTAGGACTATTAAGAACTCTATATTCTTGAAGAACTGACACCTTTTAGCAATATGATACTATTTTTGAGGGTAGAAAGCTACACCTCTGACTCTGATTTCTCAATGGAGTATTGTGTCTCCCTAATGGTTCTATATTGGGAGTCTTAAATTTTGCCTAACTCAAGTGTATTTAGAGTAAATATCTTTAATTAGTTCTTGATATAGTACAGGGACTGACGGCTTAGTGTCATCTTCAAAGAATGATGTGCTCAGACATTTTCACCTTCCCCGTGTGAGAAAAATATGTGAGCGTTTGTGTGTGTGTGTGTGTGTGGTGGGTGGTGGATAGGACGGTAGGTGAATGGGTGTAAGTGTACCAAAAGTTTATGGGCCCATTAAACTCACATCGTTTAATGACTGAAACTGATATTTTACTCAAAAATAGGCTTGTAGTGTAGTTATAAATTGTCATTTTTGTGCAATATTGCATCCTAAAAAGTCACCCCATTGGCAAAAATGTGGTTTATACAGTACTTTTTTATCCTAATCTATTCACCCCAAAGTGTTGAAGCTATGAGGTTTACAATAAACTTACAAAGAAATACCCGAAAAAAACTCGGATTGTTTGAACAACTAGAAAAGTTTGCTTTGGAATGAAATGTACATATTTGATTGATTTTCCACGTTTCTTAGGAGTAATACAAGAAGGAAGAGGAATACACATAGACCATTAGAAAGGACGTTTCATACCGGTAAGGAAGTCAGATATAAATTACAGAAGGTGTTGGTGGTAGAAAGGAATATGCACCTATAGGATTAACCTGCCTGAGAATGGTTCTTCCTGCACTTCACAAACAACTTATCAACGAAATATTTTCATTTGGACCCATCGCAGTTTTGAGTTTAACATTTTTATGCGAGATAAAACTCTTAAAAATTTTTACTTATTTTACACATAGTATTTATAGTACTTCCATTATTTTTGTTGATATTAACGTTTAACTACATAACAATCATCACCTCAGTTTACTTCAAACCTTCCAACCGATTTCTAATATTTTTTAATCTGCCACGCCTCCTCACTGATTTTTTTCTAACCTCAGCAATTACTTCACTCACAGTAACTTGGTTTCATGATGTGAAACCGGCAAACATTTGACCGGTACTTTGACTTGTCAACTTCTGACAAGTCAAACCTTTTACTGACTTTTAACCTTTACTTTATCTGCCTCACCTGGATCCAACTTCATCCTGTAGTTATCGATTACTTGTGTACCTCTAGAAACAGCCTCTACCGTTCCGGATGTACTAAATGTGATTTGGTTTGAGTAGGTTTGTCTACCAATCAAATATACTAACAAATGAAGTTCTCTTTATATTGTACTTGAACTACTACCACTCATCTCTGTTGAACCACCATCAGAAGCTGACTTTTTTTGGGTAGAAGCCAGAAAATTGAAAAATGAAAAAATATGGACAATATTTTAATAATAAGTCTGCGGCTGAATACAAACTTTAACACCAAGATAAATATGTTTTTTTATAAAAAAAACATGTGTAATATGTATATCATTCAGATTTTTTGACAAAGTTTATGAGATTATGTAATATATAAATTGTTTATTATAACTCATAAAAATAATTTGAAAATCTGAAGATTAATTAATGTTGTCGACCGAAAATAGTTTAAGCCCTTAGACTCTGTTTATTTCCGATTAGAATTACAATGTTCATTAGTTTTTGTTTTTTAAATAATATTGTAACAGATAGAATATTTTTGGAAATGTTGTTTTTAATTATTTTAGCTGCTCAGTACTTCTTTGAGGTTCAACTACCTAGCTGTTAGTGGTTAGGAACAGAGGATTTTAAATCCGTACAGTTATTTTTTATATTTAATTTTTAAAGTATCATATATGTTAAAGAATGGAGAGAAAATCATGGTGTTACATTATAATTATTGTGATGAAATGCAGAAAAACTTAAAAGGGGGAAAGTCCATTATTGTCTTCTTGTCTTAGCAAAATAGAGAATATCTCTTGACTCTCTCTAAAAGAATAACTAAACGACTCTCTAAATAAAAATAACTCCAGCTCTCTCTTGGCAATTAATGAATTTTAAAAATCGATGGATTTGTAAGATATATTTGTAAAATAATATCAGCTAGACTTGTCAATGTTTAATCTAATAATGTCCATCAAATGATACTAAATGATATCATTCAACGGCCTCCAACACGAGTTAGCAACGATTGCGATGAAGTGTGAAAAGGAAAACTGTTCTGTCTTCCTGATCAAATAACTAATTTAAGTGGAGGCAAATATTACTTAATAATCAAATAAAATATGATGGTACAACTAATTGCGGCATTAAACTTTTATATTTTAATTATTTACCGTATTTTACAGAACATTTAGTGTTATTAATAATTTGTAACAAAGCTTGTTACAAATTTTCCTTTGCAACACAAATTAAAATTAAATTGTTACTTTGCACACAATAACGTCTAGGAATTATTTCTTAGATATCTTTCCATGATTCTAAAGGCTACCAGAACAATGGAAGGCAACTTTTAAGATATCTAAAAATATATCAAAATATCGGTATCAAAATATAAAACTAAATCTCTATTAATTAGTAGCTACATTATCACCAACACAAGCTGATTGATGTTTCTTTGTAGTACCGAAACTTGTACGAAATTTTTTTTTAGAAGTAAATAATTATTTATATATAAATTCTCAGGGAAGTTAATATATCATACAAAATATATACATGGTTATTAATTTCTCTTTGTTACAAATATCAAAAATCGTTGATTAAAATGTAATGGTTATTTAAATTTTATATGCATTTTTTTGTGTCGAGAGAAGAGAGAAAATATAGTTTGCATAAAAATATTGTAAAATATAAAACAAAAAATCATTTTAATGAGGTTCAAAGAGATTTTCTTTTATAGTGAATCAAAACATGAAAAACAAATTTGTTTAATTAGTTCTTCCAATATCGTTCCTGTACCCAGAAAATAAAGAAAGGGAAGAGATAGATAGATACACAGGTAGTGAAAGATAGCAAGAGAGAGAGAGAAAGAGGGATGGTATAAACAAATGTGTTATTAATTGCAATAAAATTGATCTACAAGTAGTTTAAATATCCATCAGTATTTCTAAATATAAAAACTGAATATAGAATCTCCAGAAGCTGCCTGCCAATGGTTACCTTGTTGAAGTATGTAGTTACATAAGTGGGTGTAGTTCGAAGAGCGATGCATACAACGTGATATGTCAAACAATCTAATTGTTAGTTTTGAGTAAATCAACTCAAAGTAATCTTGCATCGAAATGATTACTTGATACACGAGAAGGCTATAAGTACTGTGCAATACCAGATGCAATTATAATCAAGACGGGATAAATAGATGTTCCTCATAAACCTCTTTACAATATTTATTCATGATACATTTAACAAGTGGTATTGTTTTCATGATGTTTGAATGCATAATAATATTAATTTATTTATAGTGATTGTAAATTGATATGTATTATCATAATACATAATGTATTATGTATTATCAAAATAAAAACCTTTTTCTTTTAAACTTGTTTATCATTAGAAGAATAAATCCAATGTTCATTCTAAAAAATAAAATTCCATCTCTTAAATACTATGTCACAACTTCACAAACATATAAAAATGTCAAAAACGTTTTTTTTGAACATTATTACAAATTAACAAATTATCTTTAAGTCAGGGGAAGTAAGTTATGGGTGATTGGGAGTAAATATGAGTTAGTCTATGTTAGGTTAATGCCTGAGTCATCCTACGCACATAGATATAAATTTATATACAATGGATAAAGAACAGAAAACATTACAAGTAGAAACTTTAATTTCAGGTTTGAATATGAGAATACATGATTTAAGCAAGAAGAAAACATAATAATGGTTTAGGTATCATTGAGGAGAAAACTATGAGGTATAACATGTATATTCCATCTAAGAATTAACTTATTTGTCTGTATATAATTTACGTAAATACATACATTTATAAATTTTGGTAGTAGTCGTTCTTTAAAACATACATTATTGAAAATGACCCCAAACTTAGCTGATTCCTGTTTTATAACAAGCTTATCAAATTTTCCTAAATGAGACGAAGTAACGAGAGTGTTATTTTGAGAAGCTTGTTAAGAAACAGGTATCAGGTAAGTTTGGTGTAATTTAAAATAATGTATATATAAATATATTATCAAAAGGAAAACGATACACAAAGGACAACAAACGTTTTACAGTGAAATATAGAACAGAGTAAAGGGACGAACATACCTACAGTCTCTAATTTTCTGATGAACTGTCGTCAGGAGAGTAGAGATAGGGACACCAATAGAGATAGGGTTAGCGACTGTTGCAGACCAATACTGTTAATCTATCCGTCACTTTGCAAGTGCTCTTGGTGTCCTTATCTCTACTCTCCTAATGATGGTTCAACCGAAAATTAGAGACTATAAGTATATACGTATCAGTTTGTGTATGTGTGTGTGTGTGTGTGTGTGTGTTGTGTGTGTGTGTGTTTGTGAGAGTGAGTGAGTGTTTTTGTGTGTAGTGTATGTTGCAGACACGATGTAGATGTAGACTACACATTATCCATACATAACACAGATTTACTCTCTTTAACCTACAACTTACTTCTCTACACATAAATATAAAATGTTGAGTAGCAATGTTCGTTAAAAAAAAAATCGATTTAAGATTTTGACGTATTTAAATATTTTGGAGTCCCTTGAATCTGTTTAAATATTTTTTCACAATATCTGGATATATATAGAATATTGTAGGTGGGTAGGTCTTTTAAGAAAAAGGGATTATGAAAAATGTTATACAAATATTGTAACGTTTGGAACACAGGTATATGTTTTACTGTGTTATGTCATATTATTTATAGTATTTTTTTATGAATGAACGATGGAATTTTTCTTCTAATGCTAAAAAGGTTAAAAAAAAGGTTCTTTTTTAGGATGACAATACACATCAACTGTACCAATCAACATTAATAAAGTAATATTATTATTCGTTCAAACCTGATGGAAAACATACCACTTGTTAAATGTTCCATGTATAAAATATTGTAAAGAGGTTCATGAGGAACATGTATTTATCTCGTCTTCATTATAACTGAATATTGATTTGCAGATTATTTTGCTTTGTCCCCTACCCCCGCAGTTTATTTTCTAATGTATAGATAGTACCTTTAAAGAAAGCTAAGTTGTTGCGAAACTGTTTTCTAACTCTATTGAAATGAAAAAGACATTTGAAATAAAACTCTGAACAAAGTGAAATAAAGGTATGTGTTAAAACGTGAGAATTTTAATAAAAAAAATGTTGGATTACTTTTCAAGGAAGGACCTTCCTTGTTGTTGGACTATATGACAAAATGAGACAGCAGGAACTTGCAGATATTTTTTGTACATCAGTAATACAAAGACTCAAGGATTTTATTTTAAAGGCACAAGCCAGCATGAAAACATTCAGTGCATGAGATGTGATTGATACATCATTGCAACTTCAAAAACTAAATTCTGATTACATGGGCTAGTTTTTGATAATTATAGTTATATTCCAATTTAGAATTGATGTCTCGTCAAAATAGTTTTATTAAATTGAAAATTAATTATATAAGTGTACTTACACCAATTTATACCATTTATTTATACCAAAATTAGATTTAGTTTAAGATATAATTGTGCAAAGTTAGATATTAAATCTAACTTCATACTTACAACAGTTTTATTGTTGTAAGTTCATAACAAAAACAAAATTTAGTTGTTGTGAATAAACATTGTGTTTTTTTCTTCTAATGATAAATAAGTTTAATTCTTATGAAATTTTTTTATGATGACAAGTGTTAAATGCAGAATGACTAAAATATTGTAAAAGGGTTCAAGTAGAACATCTATTTATCCCATAAATTAGGTCCCATAATATAAGGTACTTTTTAAGGCATCTTAATCAAAATAACCCTTATTTTTAAATAGGAAAGAGAAAGAAAAAGATATGTATAATAAATTACTTTCCAGAAAAATGAGAAAGTAGAAATGACTTTTGAGAGAGTCACCTCCTTGGAATGGTTGATCCCAGGAGAAACTAGCTCAAGCCAAGCAAATGCTATAACACAAGTTGTGATATTTACATTTATAACGGATGACGTTTGCAAAATCAATGTATTTAAAATAGTTGTATTTAATGTGACACAGTTGCGATATAAATCAAGGAATCCACTTTCTACCTTGTCTGTGGGCGGTTGGAATGATTTGTCGAGTGGTCCCCAATGTCTAACAGACGTTGCGTGTGAATATTGCGGGAGGGGAGGGGTTAGGTAGGATTGGAGATATGTTCTGCGGAGACCGCCTTTGATTCATCTCACTGCTCTGCACCTTACCGTAGTCGTCTTAACATGAGATCGCTATTAATCTTCTTTCAAATAACTTTGACAAATTACAAACAGTTTTCATTCCAGCTGGGACCCAACTCTGAGGTTTGCTGATTATATATGACATTTTTTGAGTAAATAATAAGTAAATTTCAATATTATTTAAGCAGTACAATATTAAACTTCAAAATCAATGGCATTATGTATATGCACTATAAAATTAAATGTTATGTCAATGTCATGGTGATTAAAACTTCTTGAAAGTGTTCTCTAATCATCATTGGATTCTAGTAAATCGGTATTTATTGTTATCCATGTACAAATCAAATGATGAAAACTGATGTTTCCGTTTTATTTAAAACAAAACATAATGTGAGTGTACCTATTAAGTATATATTTATAAATTATTGATAAAATCCACAGACTATTTTTTTTAAAAAAAACTTTAATGTAATACTTAGTTTTTCTGTTTCAAAATTTTATTCTTCTGCCTATAAAGAAAGAAAAACCCTAAAAGTTGGTAATAAGAGTCTAATTTGAACCTGAAGAACTGACCAAGTCCTGATAAACTTTAATTTGTTATATTCATATAATATATATATATATTAAATATATATAATATGAAACGGTCCAACAAACTTTTAAATAAAAACCAATTAAAAAAAGATAGCACAAGATAGACACAGGAATAACTCATATTTCGACCATCGTCGTCATCAGGACGTGAAGAGTTCCGCAGGAAGGCAGAGTGGCGACTGAGTCGCCTCCTGATGACGACGATGGTCGAAATATATAAGTGAGTTATTCCTGTCTTTATCTGTGTTATATATATATACTCTTCGGCTTAATGGGATTGGTTTTTAAAATGCATTAGAGACAGTTTTTTATTAGCTTTTTCAAATCATTCATTATTTTAACTTGTATTATTTCCACACGCAGTTATAATATTATTTTTGTCAAGCTTATACTCTTTCATTCCTGTGCGATTCTTGGTTTTCTTTTGTTTTCTTTGTCTATGAAATATGGTGAAATAAGATCACTATTACAGAGTTTGATTTGAATCTGAATAACCAAACGAATTCTTTATTAGTTTCAGCTCTATTTTATCAGGTGATTAACAGATAATTCAGTTATGTATAAGTATAAATAACAGAATCTTACATTTAAAAACTCATCCGGTGGCCTCTACCGCTTTTGTAACAAATTCCTTAATACATTTAATAGAGTTCAGTAAGACTAAAATTAGAGGTAACATATATTTGAAATGAATAAATGTCGTTGAAACTTACAATATCCACAAGATAAGTTTGAAAATTGAACTGTTCATCTATTCAATTAAAACAAATTTAATAACTTAATAGTTCAAGGACTTTAAATAAAATTAAAATTGAATAGCTCAAATGATTGAGGTATTATTAACAGAAATAGAATTGAAGAAATTAACAGTAACGGTATTCTTGAGAATATAAATTGCACATACTGATAATGCACCCAATATTTCTTAATAAAAATACTGAATTATTTCAAGGACTCAAACATTATTAACGATTGACGTAAGTTACAGCAATTACTCTGGCAATAATAGGCTCTACTGCCCTTCAGGAATACCTACTCAAAATCACAATTAGATTTTATTTCGGTTAACACAATTACAGTTCCCAATATTTGTCTGAATTATAGCCCATCAATATGACGCTTTAACTCTTCAGAAATCTCTATATCCTAATCCACCCGTTACAAAATAACTTCACAAGTGTAAGGTTATTCAATACAAAATTCAGAATTAATTTTTAATCAAAATTTAATTAAATTATTTACAATGCTGAACTAAAACTAGTAATTTGAAATTTTTTTTTATTGATTCCAAAATTTGGACTCACTTTATAACTTTTTTTGTTTTTCTAAAGTTTTAATAAATCACTAGGAAATGCGTCATTGAAAAATGCTAAAGGTCCTCCATTCAAAATAAGAGCACATAATAGTTATGATGGAGTTAACTTTAAAATTTTGGAGTTAATATTAACTACTTTATTATATTTTATAAATAAATAGAGAATGGATGTTCTAAATATGCTCATTACTTTCTTTTTATTTTATAGAAACGATATGAATTTTGTAAATAGTAATATGGTATGTAGATTTTAATACTTGTAATTGTATTCTGCATGTATTCATGCGTCTTCGATGTATTCTGAAATTTTTATATGGAAATGGTGCATGATAATCCTCATAGCATGATATCCATATATCAATCGAATAAATGAAACGAAAAAACAAAATATAAGAAAACGTTTTTACTGCACAGAAATTCATAAATGTTGTAATGTAAAATATAGTTGTAACGTAAACAATATTTATTACTAGTTCTATTTATACTCTGTTTCTGTTTATAATATTAATTACTCTTAATTACTGCTCTGTTCTCATAATAAAGTTGAAGCGTTAGTTAGTTTTCTCAAAAATTAGTTTTAGCAACTGACAAGTTTTTAAGAAATGATTACAAAAGGTAATAACTATTTACCTTGTAAATACCTTATTGGTTGACAATTTTACATCTCATAAATGTAAATTAACTTTTCTCTCTTTTTATTTTTATCTACATGTGTTTTTAGTGGTTCTGCCTATATTTCTGCTCCGTTTTATAAGACTGGCCAGTG
Organism: Hermatobates lingyangjiaoensis; assembly: GCA_026182355.1. Taxonomy (NCBI): domain Eukaryota; kingdom Metazoa; phylum Arthropoda; class Insecta; order Hemiptera; family Hermatobatidae; genus Hermatobates; species Hermatobates lingyangjiaoensis. The sequence goes on along the minus strand of JAPFBL010001935.1, from coordinate 897,814 downwards.
GGCCGTGTCCTGTCCTTCCGTAGTTTTGCCGCCGAGGGGCAGTCCGTTTGGCGTTACCTAGAATGCACCAAATTGTGTTAAGTGTTGTTCTTCCATTTCAAAAATTTTACTATATTTTATAATAAATGTTTAGAATTTAACTTAATTTGTTTTCCGTATTTCTTATTATTTTGTTATTATTTATGACACATTATTATTTCAAGAGTAACTTAAAGAAATCATGTTTCACAATATTTTTGTGCAATACAGTGGACTACAGTTAATTATGTGAAGATTTTAATATATAACCTTTGAAAGCAACTTGGGCACCCAATGAATCCGTTTTATGATGGTTGATAGAGTTTGATGTCGTTAGTTCATCAAAGAATTTTATCTAACGTGAACAAAAGATCTTAGAATATTTCTTTGTTAATTTTCCACATTAACTGTTGTATTGAATTTTTTGAAAGGTATACATTTTTGGTATGATTTTGTCCTTAAGTCATGGTTGTTACACATGATTTTGTTTTAAAATCTTTTGTTCCATTTAGTGATATACAATAATGATATAAAAATGACTGTTTTGTGATTCTATCTTCTACCAAGCGTACTTTATGGGTAGTAGTTTAAAATATCTTAAACGAATTGATGCACCCAATTCGGTATATTTCTTTTCTTTTCTTTTTATAATTTTTGACAGATTCAAGTGCTAGTGTGTAAGATTTAGAATGGAGGTCGAACTAAATGAGTAAAATTGGAAGACTAGTATCACAATTAGATTACCAACGCGCAATTGATTAGCTGGAGCGCCCAAGCTTGAAGGTAATTGGATGTCTATGTGAACATCGACTATTAGTCGAACTGTAATTGACATAGATATCACCTTGGTATTCCGTCTTCAACCGTCAATTACTCATTAATTAAACCAATTTTAAAGTTTAATCCTTCTCTGATCATGTTTTACATTATTAAATTAGGCGCCGTCATTACACATTAATAATTTTATTATGAATGCCAAACTGTAAAGAAATATACATTGCTTTGAAACAATCAGTTGACTGATCGCATAGAAAGTCTTTAGAATAAATATTTCTAAAACCGAAGTATTACGTCTAATTGATGGGGCAAACAGAATCAATGAAAACATAATTCACTGGATCTGTCTTATATCGAAACAGATTTTTCTATTTCACGTTTATTTTTTCAGTCCATCCATAAAACGTCACAGTATATGTACAATCCCATATACCAATATTGAACATTAAAAAGCTAAGGAATTCTCATTTACTTTGTAGGTAGTTTATGGGGAATCTAATTTACCAATTATCCAATTAATTACACTTTTATTTGTTATAATAACTAACTAATTTATTCGGTAAATAACTAACTAGTTACATACCACATCATCTCAGACGTAAGAATAATACAATTTTTATATTTCTTTAGCCTTTAATTACTTTGAAAGTAATTAATTTATTCTATTTCATTTATGTTGCAATCACTTTTACTTTACTATAAGTAAAGTATAGTGATCGTGAAAAAATTCGATCTCGAGATTTTGACGGAATTACATGTTTTGAGATCCCAGAAGTCGTTTTATGAGGTTTTTACGATGATGTCTGTGGGTGGGTGGGTGGGTGGGTGAGTGTGTTAGCGTTGCTTGTTACCACGCTACGGTCCAGAATCTTTTATGGATCAAGTTGATATTTTACACAAAAATGGGCCCCATAAGGAAGAAGATCCCTATTGTTTGCGATAAATTATGCATGATGGGAAAGTCACTTTTTTTCCCAAAAACCGTTTTTTTTAAAACATTTATTTCTCCTAAACTGATAACCCTAGAGTTTTGAAATTTTGACATTATCTTTAAAGTTACAAATGCAACAAACGAAAAATATATTCAGAATTTTAAGACAACAGAAAATATTTTTTTTTCAATAAAATGTAAAAATTTTGACTTATAATTCAATCTCAAACCTTGTGAGAGCGATACAATCCATACTGTTTGACGGACAAGAATGAAACTATGCCTACAAATAGAACATTATATGGTGAATGAGTTGAGATTTTTTTTTTTAAATTACTTTCGCTAAAGGGGCGTTACAGTACGATTTGTGTTTTCAGGAAATGATTTTTTGACGCTAAACGGCTCGTTAAAAAAAAAATGAAAATTTGACCAAAAATGGAACAAAAAATTAGCAATTCACAAAAAAAAATTGATGAAGTTTCAATTACGGGAAAGAGCAATAACGATATAAAAACTCTTTGTTTATTCTTGACTAAGAGATCACCTGCTATACTTGTCGAATTTTTTGTATTTTTTTACATTGTTTACATTGACTTAGAAATTTTTTGAGCGAATCCACTGAGATAAAATTGATGTTTCTAATGGAAAAATGAAAATATATTATTGACTTATAAGACATGTAAGAGGAATAATATTGTGCAGGTAAATGATAACACTCATTAAAAAAAAATTCGTATATATGTTATTTGACAAAGGGGAAGGAAAATGATCTTATTAAATACTAAGAAGCCATAAAATTCCCAGTATAATAATTCTGTTAAAAACCAAAAATGTAAAAGATAATTCAAAATTGAAATCTTTCGTTTAGAGATTAATAACTGTAATTATCGTACATCTTTAATTAACAAATCACCTTAAAACAACATTTTCTTCGCTGTTTAAGAAGTTTTTCAGAGAAAAAAAGAGTATTTTACTGTTTCAAATTTGAAAATTTTACATTAATATTCAATGTAGAAGGATGTCAAGTAAACGATGTAAGAAATCTACTGGCTGTTTGAACAATAGCCATGTTCTCTTGTAGGATACTATTTCGTTTCAAGAAATGTTCACTTTGGTTTTTCAAAAATGTTATTACTGCTGTAGTTATACTAATGTAATTATTTGAAAATAATAAATTATTTGTGATGTACAAGAATAAGCTTATAAATTGATATGTCCTTCAATCACTATCTGTACTACCTCAGGAATGACAGGCTAATAATTATATCCCATTTAGATGTTTACGTTATGCTTAAATGAGACGTTATGTTTTATATACTCAAGAAATTTGACATTAAGTTACTTATAGTAAAGTAGAGTGTAGGCCACTCCAGATTTTTCAAAAATGTTATTACTGCTGTAGTTATACTAATGAAATTATTTGCAAATAATAAATTATTTGTGATGTACAAAAATAAGCTTATAAATTGATATGTCCTTCAATCACTATCTGTACTACCTCAGGAATGAAAGGCTAATAATTATATCCCATTTAGATGTTTACGTTATGCTTAAATGAGACGTTGTGTTTTATATACTCAAAAATTTGACATTAAGTTACTTATAGTAAAGTAGAGTGTAGGCCACTCCAGATTTTTGTGTTAAAGATATCATGGAATAATAGTAAGCGCATATATATAATATTACATTTTGCAACAGCTTCTGCATTGATTTAAGTTTCTCCGGTTGCAACTAATTTACATATTACTTTACGCTGGACTGGATGCAATAAACATATTTATATGCTTTAAACAATAAAGTTGGTTAGAGACATTCAGAATTCACTGTCGTTACACTTTTCATTGTAATTCAAAGGTTGGGAGTCAACTACAAGTTAGTTATATTAGTTATAGTATTTATTAATTTACTTATAGAATTAAAAACTTAGTGACAGTGGTTAAAAAATATCCCCCCCGATGTGCCTTCACCTTGTCGTGGTGGGGGGGCTTAACATGGCCATGGCTGGGTGGTTACTTCCTCATGGCATGAACTAAGTAAGGCACAACTGTTCAGATGGTTAGCTTCGGTTGGTGTACAAGATAGGAAAGTCGTTTGTTGGCAGACCACCTTTATTAGTCTGTGACTAACGTCTGTCTTTTACAAGACTTCTCTTGCGTTGAATGGTGCGGTGGTCGGTGTTCGCGGCGATAGGTCCACTCGGCAAGTCCTAACCTGTGTGATTGGTGGCCTCTTTCAACTCGTTGACGTGTGGCTAACGCCTGTCTTTTTGAAGACTTGTTTCCCAATGAGGAGGCACAACAGCGGCTTCAGCTGCTCCCTTGGGATCCTCGTTCTCGGATTGCTGTTAGGAAGTGTAAAGTTTGCTCCGTCGAGTATTTGCTAGAGAGCTGGCTCCGTAACCACTCTTTTTCTTCTTTCGGATTGCACCCATGTTTTAAGATTTTTCTCCCCCTCAGTGGATTCAGCAACTTGGGTTACCTGTGAGGACCAATATTTATTCGGCCATTACTGGTTATAGCGGACTTGAGTCTGCCTCTTCCGTCGCGATGTGGTTAGCGTCTCAATTGCCTCAAGGAAGTTTTTATATCGCAATCTTTACTTCTTAAAAAGCTAGTATCTCTTGTAGGGATTTTCTGAAGCAGCTCTTGTCTTTCGAGTCTATATCTAACGTCAAGAATACCTGTCCTCCTTTTACCCTTTTCACTTACAGGGATTTTCTGAAGCAGCTCTTATCTTTCGAGTCTATATCTAACGTCAAGAATACCTGTCCTCCTTTTACCCTTTTCACTTACCTCAGTTTGGCACCAGACTCCTTGGGTTTAACCCTGGCGTAATTATGATAGCATTGGAATGAGTTGCAGATTTTTCTCCGTTTGAAGCTGATATTTTTCTGTTTTTTAATTAAATGAATGTGTTTAATGAATCGTATTTTATTTAATATTGGAAATTTTGAAATAAACCAATATTAATAATTCATAATTACTTCTTGTTGAATGTATTCCATACATTTTAGCATTGTTATTAAATAGAGTTACTTTCATTCTAGTGGGACTGAATGACATAATTTTTTTTGTAAAATTTTTCATGAAAACGAATGGTGACAGATGTATTTACTAAACTGTGTTATAGTCGTAGAAAGGTGGCATACGCTATTACAAAGAAAGTATAATTGAAGGTTAATTGATATTTTTACATTACTTTGTTTTCTATAAATCTCTAAAAGAAAGTGTGGTCATACTTAAACACTCATGAAATAACAATTCAAAGGGTCATTACAGATTAAGAAAGAAGTTTTGATAAATGGCCGCAAAATGAACCGATAGATATACTATTAACTTACAAAGATGATAAATGATCTAAAATTTCATATAATCAAAAATTGAATTTCATAATGTTAGCGTAGTTATAAGCATATAGATTAAGTAGACTAATAATAGAAGGGGTTAGGATTTTTTGGGCTAGATTCAATAGTAATTTTGCTCACGACTCGCAATGAAGCAAGCCTGCTTTAGTGAGAGGAGCGACGATCTGACCTTGACTAGATTTGGTTTGGCGTTTACGAAGTTAGGACATGGCTGGTAACTGACGATCTCTGTTCATTTCAATACAGGGTGGTGTGAGAAAGCATGTATAAAGGAGCTACATACTCTTACTATACAATGACTGTCACTTGGGTCTCTTTGGCAATCAATATATATACAAAAAGAGAATCAATGTTACCATAATAAAATCTAGCTTAAAGAAAAGATTTAGATGCTAATACTTTTTTTAAAATAGATTACATTGCCTGTACAAAAAAAATATTATCTTCAAACAGATCTAATCATTGTTTTAATGCTTTTGGGTACTAGCTATTTATTTTATTTTTTAATGTAAGGGAGTTATTTAAAAAAAAAATGTTTTATATTACTGAAATAGCGTAACACGTGCTACAGGATTTAAAGTTTCTAAAGGCAAGAAGTTAAAGATTGTAAGTAGTAAAAATTATTTTTACAGTGGTTATCAAAACTTCCTTCTTAATCAGTAATAACATAATAATAGATAAACATTGAAAGTAGATTAACAATTAATTGAATGAAATGGATTTTAATGTTGTTAATTCTGGAGCAATTAAGCCATTTGGGTAAGATGTTATTGCGAATCAAATAGTAAATAAATTATTAAAACTTTTCCTTTTGTGGTAAGCAATTTAGTTCCATTTTATAATCAAAATTACTTTTGCATTAAAATTTAAAATGGATATAACATGATGATTGAGTTCATATTCTTTGCAGTTTTATAGGTTAGTCTTAGGCACCGATAAATTAAAGGGGTGTTAGTGAACTGGATCTCAAATAATAATTAAATTGAAAAATATAATTGTATATCTTACAGTCTGTCAGACATAGTCGTTCTTCAATCTTTAATAGCGCAATAATATCGAAAAGGCTAAATCTTCTCAGTAATCCACGGCAGCATATAAGTGTAGTATATATTCGTATATTGTACCAATTGCGGGCAACTTTGCACCAAGGTAACTCAAAAACAAGAAATTTCAGGATTAAATTATTTGTTTTATATTTGATAAATAATTTAGAAATGATTAAATTTAATACATGATACAATTCTTTAATAGCAAAATTTTACAAATTATTATTGTAAATTATTTTATAAATGTTAAAAATATTGCATTGCCTGGTGGATTATAATCTCTCTAGTGGTTGCATAGGCCTCCAACTAGTTGTACCAAATTATTTTGAGATTGATTACAGACCCATCAATAATAATTGTATCGTTGGCCACTTTATATGGTAAACTGCATATATCATTTGCAGACTTGTCTACAAAGGTTTTTCCAAGATACTCGTTTAAGTAATTAGGTACGTAGACAGTAACAATTTTGGTTTGAGTTCAGATGTTAGATTTTAGATGTTTGAATGAAAATCCTCTGCGTGACTCTTAAGTTGTTAGCTTGATTTGAAAGACTATCCTTATCCTCTTTTGTCGTTTATATGAAGAAGACGACAGGATTCACACGTCTGGGAGCATTTAACGTACAAGATCTTTGTTTTTTTTTTTTTTTTTTATTAATAATTCATCCGGTAGTCGCTTACTGTGTACAAGAACTTAATAAATGTAACGTTTGAACATGGTTTGAACTTTAAGTCTTGGTTGTTTTCCCACAGAGATATCTCCCTTGAAAATCATTCTACCTTTTAGAAAGCTGGAAATGCAGACAACTCTATATTTTCAGAAAAAGATTTATATATGAAGGATAAAGGCCTATGACTTCAGATTACAGATGGTTATTCGGTTTGTGCATGCCTGACCATGGATCGAAGGCTTTGGGACTCTCCAGAGTCACTGGTCTGTCTAACCGCCTCTTAGACTGGATATAAGGGGTTGGGCCAAACCAACGGGTACCGGAACAAAAACATTAGTTCTATTATTCTAGAGAAACCAAGAATCACTGCTGAGCATGTAGAGAAAATTATCCAGATAGATGGGTTATAGCTTCCAGCTTGTCGAGGTGGAGAGACTCAATGGGTAGAGGGTGTAACAATGCTCCTTTCTCAGTTATATTTGAAGTCTATTATTTGCTTTTCTATGGTTTCTTCTCTCACTTTCTCATTTTCACTCTACCTCCTCTAACACAACAGTTACACAGTGACCTTCACAACTGCCAATATCTAGAATGTTTTTCTGGTACTGAGTTGACCACTTATTGAGTTTACCTACCACTTACCCAAAATACTTGTAACTAAACAAATATATAAAAATCAAAACACAACTGACATCTATGTTTAAAACTAGTACATCCATATCACAAAAGTTACTAATGCTTACTCACGGAAATCGTAATATGTGTTTTTTTCTACAAAAGTAATCTGTAAGGTACTATCAATCCATAACTCTCATATTGAACCCTTTTATCCAACATTTAGCATCTACCAACTCCTTTATTCGTAATTTCATTTTGCCAACAATGATGAATACGTAATGTTTAGTTTTGTTTTTTCATATATTATCTAAATTTGGGCCTTAAAGCCATATCTAGAGTCACAAATGGTTTCAAAAAAAAAAAGAAAAAAATATTATTTGAAGTCATAAGAATAAATTTATTTTGAGCATTTTTGTATTCAGTTTTGTGCACCTCTTCGTGTATCAAACCTGTTTTCATGGATTTTCAGAAAAGTGCAAAGGCTTTTCAGTAATGGACATAAGTTATAAGTTTATCTGTATACATTCAAAAATATGCAAACATTATTGGAATAATGATAACTAAAACAAATGTGAAGGTAAAGCCAGGATTTCAATTTAAATTGCTTTTCCTTCATTATAATCATATTTTAAATAAGAAACATTCGCATTAATTCTTATTTTAAAATAATTAAAATTAATATTGTTTCATAATTCTTTTGCTTAATATTTAACTAATACAGAAATTGACATTACATTAATGCAGATGAATTTTTAAAACTTATGTATATGGTTAATAACTTTATAATACGTTGTGTATATATTTTGGAATGTTTTATGGAAAAAAACTTTCTGAGTCATACATTTAAGACAAGATTTTTCTGAAGTAGAATGAAAACCTGAACCAATACTATTTTTCTTGTTATTGTGGTTAAACTCCATCTATATATATGCTAGATTCAATTTAGAATCTAAATATATGCTCGATTAAGAGTAATCTTAAGAGCATATTTTAATGCTTAATAAAACTAACATATCATGAATTAATAGAGTGAGTTTAAATAGTAATGTCTAAAGATCATGTTTTGTGGAAGAAGACATTCTGAAATGAGATTTCGTTCTTAATTAATTGTCGCAAGACCGAGTGAGAAATGAATGGTGCCCGGTTGGAAGCGCATGTTCAAGAGGCTGTCGCTGAGCACGACTGCGCCAAAAGCAATAAATCCTCTAAAATAGAGCTGTTAGCGGCCAGTGTCCAGCTCACGTGCATCACGACACTGGAAATCTTTATTATTTCACCACTCCCACCTTCCGACCCTCTTTAAAGTCTTCGTAACTAGGTGCTGGGTTTTCGAAATGTCGGTGTTAGCTTGGCACAGTTTCCCAGTCTGATTTATTTTACTCGCAGAGATTCAGTTTTGGTTGTTGTAAATCAAACTGGTGGAGACTCTTTAAAGCAGAGAAGAACACGCTTTACCCTTGTTTAGAACATGCTCCAACTTCAACCAACTATTTTCCACCACAACCTATTATAAACATTAAATTTCTCTAGTCAATAAATAATAATCCATTACAATAATTGCCTGTCTTGTCATTATTAGTGTCGACCGACCAGCCAATAACTCATCCCTAAGGTCTTGTAATACCAAGAGTTTAAAATATACATCAAAATAATGCCGTACATTTCCCACCTCGAAGAAAAATTAGTCCTACTTTTTTAAAGACATTCAGAAACTGAGAATTCATATTATACCGACATTTATAAGTGGTTTTGTATATTATTGTTGTTTTATAAACGATATACCTATGCAGGCACATCAGAAAGTAAAGTTGTAAATTGTTATAATATATTTGATCGATTTGAATGCACTATATTTTAAGACATTGCATAACTAAAACAAACATATTTTAACATTTTGAAAGTGATGTTGGAGGAGTTGAAGTATTTTTACTCTGATCTTGTGTTAAGTACGCATTACAAGTAATTGAAAACACTTCAAAATAGCGGGAACGACATAATAGTTGCATAAGTTAAATACTGCATATATATATCGTTCTTACTACTTTAAGAAATCTGTATGAAAACCTTTCAAATCCTGTCTGCACCTAAAAAGTTATAAACAATAGAATATGTACAAACAATGCGGCAAAACATATACAGAATATGATTTTTTAAAAGAAAATTTAAATTAGATAATCTGAAAATACAAAGTTGATTGCAAATTTCATTTTTTTCATTCTTTTGCACTTCAACTCATTTCTAATTCATTCCAAAAGCTAAATTAATCACTAGAAGTTATTATAGTAATAGTTGAAAATTATTACTTTCTCAATGAATGGAACGATAAATTCATGTATGAATTTATCTATTCTATTTCTATTAGTATGAATATTCGTTTTGATATCAAATTCGAACGTTTGATTTTTAGCAAATTTAGACACAAAAACTCTTCAATTCAGATATTATAAAATGTGAATCATTTAAGGAATGGTTAAATGTGAATACCATTATTCGAAATAAAAAAATTTTTCTAACTAATTATTTTAATTATTTTTTCTTTCTCCTTTTTGAAGCAGGGACGAACTGCTAATTCATTAAATGAATCAATTTATACAGATCTACTTCAAGATAAAAAAGAATAGTAAAATATGTAAAAAGTCGTATTAAAATTTCACACTTAAAAAGAAGTTTACTTGGAAGTTTTAATTGAACACTGTTATCAAGATGTGAATGTTGAAATGAAAACTAGTCGATAAAAGAACTAGACAAGCAATAAACATATAGCAAGCACAATGTATATTTATTGTTAATTTTTTAAAAAACTTTGTATATTTTAATTAGTAGTTTTAAGAAATATCATACTTAAACATTTTTTAAAAGCAATTATTCACTAATGTACTTTTAAAGTTCTTTTTAGGAAAAAACAACATAATGGTGATATAAAATCAGCAGTCTTTTGCATAGACTGTTCATTCAACTCTACATAAATTGCCAGATGAAATGTTGGATTATGCAAAGTGATATTATCATTAGAACAGTAAACATAATATTCCTTAGAAAGTAAACATATACTTAGTCCTACGATGTTTTTTTTAAATCTGAAGTTGGTTCGGAACTCCGTCCATTCTAAAGCGCTAAGGGCATGTTACACTGCTGTCTGTAACACAGTTACAATTGCTCAGAATATCATTAGTCTATCCTGACGATGGGCCACAAACAATCGTGAATTAAACACAGCGTACTACATAAGACGGTTTTTTTTTACCAACATATATTAAACTTATTTGTATTTATGGAAATAGTTGTGATATAATTATTGTTCGTAATATAAATTTCAATGATTAGTACTAAATAAAATCTTGAAGACACAAAATTTTTTTCCTAGCTGATCCATTTAAGTGTTGGACAATAAACGGTATCAAACACCATATGGTAACATACGAATTGTCTGTGTCATTCCTGTCAGTGTTTTATATTTGAAAGAAGCGAGCAAGTAGTAAGTGTTCTATTTGCGCACTGGTTTTTAAATATTATTTTTCCATGAAATCTAACATTCATAAAATATATTAATATTGGAATTATGGTATAATATACCGTCTTACCTCGTACACTGCTGCTGGTAAGACGGTATATTATAGTTCCAATATTAATAATACTAACTTTTGTGGTAATGACGAAATGCATGAACATGAAATATATGCCCTAAGATAGGTACTTTGTAACATTCCCAAGAACGAACTTTCAATCTCACACGATTAGTAGTTGAAAGAAAGACAAATATTTATTGCGTTGGCATCCTATGAAGTATGCATTTTTAAAGGTAAATATTACCATAATAGAATGTGGTAAAAATAAGTATTATCTTCATGCTTTAGGTAATGCAAAAACATATGTTCTTCTTTTCTTAGACAGGAAATGCTTATGGTATGTTATATTTCCTTAGGACTTACTAAAGGTACGGCCTATATACGGTATTTCTTAAACTAATGATAAGGTGTTTGAAATAGTGGCAGATTTGAATGAGTGGAGTGATTACAAGGTGGTGTGTGAAGGGAGCTGATTCAGGTGTAGACAGGGAGGTGTCACAGACAATTGTCGACAGCCTGCGGTGATGTCACAGGCCGGCGGTCTGCGGCACCCACTTCCTTCACTTCTGCCCCCTTACCGCGCTCTTTCCCACACACTCTTGATCTATGGCCACAATAAGTAAATCAACTCACTCTTATCCTTTGTTTAAATCAGGCAAATAACAAATGTTTGTTGAATAAGTTTATTTTTAAAATTATAGATGTATAAAATATATACAATTGACCGTCACCATGTCAGCTGTAACTGTAAGTAAAAGTCGTTTGATTTGAAGTTTCCGATTAAGTAATGATGGGCATTTCAGAATTATTTGGTCAATTTTAGCAATTTTAATCATATAAATGTTTTTTAAATTTACATAGGTCAAGGATTGGTGTTAAAATTTACTAGGAGACAGTGACCAGCATTTTAAATTCCAACAGCTGTGAAACTACATATATATTTTTTAAGAGCAAAATATCAGTCACAAGAAATTTAATATAATATAATGGAATATATTCAGAACTAATCACATATTATATATATACATATATATATATATATATATATATATAAGATTTCACATAAACACGAGAAATAACAATCAATGATCAAATGAATATGAATGAATGATCAAATCACAATATGAAATGAAAAAATAAAAGATTAAGATCTTTCAACCGTAACAAGCAGACTTTGTCAGAGTCAAAAGCCCTTATGGTTTGATCATATATAAATATGTATATAATATCATTAAAGTGAACCGCAGTCTCGGCATTCACGATCTTCAGACTGAGAGATTTGATTCCACAAACTTCCTGCTAACAGGGTTTAACAGGGTTTAACTTCCTGCTAACAGGGTTTATCAGGGTTTAACTTCCTGCTAACAGGGTTTAACAGAAAAATGGTTCAACTAAAATAGGGTTGAACTGAAAAAAACACCTTTTTTAGTTGAACCCTTTTTGCAGGATGTTAGTTGTAGAATTGAATCTTTCAGTCTGAAGATTGTGAATGTCGAGACTGCACTTAAGTTTAATAATGTATAGTTTAATAGAAGATCTGCTACCTATTTATACCGATATATACACATATTTAGCAATTAAATGGAACGGTCCAAAAAAGTATTCAATAAAAAAATAGTTAAAATGCAGGTAACATAGAGATAGAAACAGCATAATTCACGTCTATATGACGACGATCGTCAAAATATAGAAGTGGGTTACGTCTGTTTCTATCTATGTTACCTTCTTTTTAACTCTTATATATATATATATATATGGTTTGCTTGGTCTCCCATTCACATTTATTCTAAAAACAGATTATCAGAAAATTTGAGTTGGTATGCGTGTTCTTTACTTTGTGTGTGTCCCTTTTTCGATGTTAAACTTGTTTTTTTCCAGTTTGGGTCGTCTTTCCGATTTAAAACAGAATATATTTATCTAAAATATATTTTTGTGCATGCAAAGTCACGACACAACTAAATACATGGTAATACCACTTTGGGCACCTCATTGGTTAGCAGAGGTCAGACCGTTTATATCCTTTTAGGGATGTGGCTTGGGACCCTTAGTCATTTTGTTACCTTATTACACCTATGCAGCACTACAGAAATGTATTCAATTATGCATTATTAAAAAATTTGGAACAAATATAAGAGTTTTCCACATTTGTCATATGTTATAGGATATGTTATTTTTGATTCCATTTAATTATTTGTTATAAAATATATCTTACACAAAAAAATGTTTCATCGAAATTATTACATTGTGCATTATATGCAAAAAAAAATATATATTCAATAGATGTATGTAGGAAATGAATTAAAGTTCCTGCAATAATAAATCTTTGGTAATCATAGTTTATTGTTGATACGATGTTTGTGCTTGATGTTCTTTACATAAATTATTATTCAAAACCGTATTTTCAATTAACAAACTCTCAGGTCTTATTTACGGAATGCAATTTCTCACGTTGTTTTTTTTCCTTAATTTTTTTTAGAATTTTTTCGTACAAATTGTTTATTTAGAAATTTATATTAAATAAAAGGCATTTTAATTCTTAACAATGGCGTATAAAACTCAATTACTGAGACATAGTTATTATTAGTGTAGAAGAAGTAATGTATTTACTAGTAAACATTTATTTTCATCCTTCACATATTTCTCCTCCCAAACTACTTTCCTCCTAACCTGTAGTCATGAACGTTAATGTCAACCACTTAAAATTAATTTATTATTACATTAAAATTAATTAACAACTGTAATAATAGTTCACTTGTTCAAAGATTTTTATCTTCATTCTTTAAATTTTAATCCCTGACGAGCTTTTTTCAAAATTAATTAAACAAAACTATAAATTTATTGTACTAAGAACTAGTATCGATTTAGTGTTCGGTTTTGATTAGAGTTGAGTATATTCAATGAGCATACAATGTTCTATATTTTCACAATTTGGCATTGCAGCTGTGAAATTTGACTGTATCCATGAGGATGATAAAATTATTAAATTTTATTGGATAAAAATAAATTATACTGCTTTTGGCATAATACCAAACGATGTTGTTAACACTTCTTAAGCTTCATTGCTACTAAAATACATCGGTTTACATTCTGTCAAACTCTTCACCTGACAGTCGTCTTCTCACGGTACCACTTCTCTTACTTACAAAAACCATTAACAGGGTTTAAATAATGAATGTGAATTAGTGTATATTGTTTTTATTAGTGTTTTTTTCTTTTTTTAATATATATGTACCGACGGTTGGAAGAGTCTCCAACTGTCGCTTCGCAAGTGCGCTTGGCATCCCTATCTCTTCTCTTCTGATGTCGGTTAAACCAAAAATTAGAGACTGTAAGTGTGTTTTTATATTTACTGTGTACAAATAATTTTCTCTGAAACGTATATATATATATATATATGCATTTCACATATAACATAAATCTGTATTTTACAGAAAACCGAATTTTAGTTTGTTAAGTCGACTTGAACCACATATTAGTAATCTTATATATATGTATTTACATTTAATATAGCTTCACAAAAATAATAGCAAAACGTTTAATTTTTGGACATTTTGAGGATGACTTATTCTGAAAACTTTATTTTATGCCATTTGAAATGAGCTACCTAGAAAGGGTTTAAAATTTCTAATTTTCTATTGATTTTTTGAAGATTTCATTGTTTGTAAAGATACCTGGATTTATCGGGACATAAAATTTATTGTGATATTGATTAGGGGATGAGTTGGAGAATCATATTTGATCAAGGGTTGTGGAACCGTCTGGTGTCCTCGGGTAGGGTTGGACAAAGACAGGAAGGAAGGGGAGATTTGTGGGTACAAGTAGTTATTGTTGTGACAAACTTGTTGTGAATTATTCATGGCGCCCAAGGCGGAGTAATGGTTTTCGAGATGCTTTTCGATGCCAGAAGAGAGTAGTTTGGCTGTGAGGTAGCCTGAGTCAGGTGGCCCTGCATTTCCATATGATTGATAGAAGGGAGCGATGCGCCAAATTTGTTAACTGGGATATTGTTCGGTCGGTTGGGGTCAGGGAAGTTGATGATTTTCCCATGGAGCCTAGCTGACGTAATGCGATCCACCGGCAGGTTATTAATGATCTCTGTGCCTGTGACGTCAGCTAGGCTCTGACATTCTGCCACCAGCAAGTCCTCCTCCTCTCTCAAAACACACCATGTTTCGTCACCAAATATATTGTGATTTGC
The DNA here is from genome assembly GCA_026182355.1 of Hermatobates lingyangjiaoensis. Taxonomy (NCBI): domain Eukaryota; kingdom Metazoa; phylum Arthropoda; class Insecta; order Hemiptera; family Hermatobatidae; genus Hermatobates; species Hermatobates lingyangjiaoensis. The sequence continues at coordinate 882,623 of JAPFBL010001935.1, read as the reverse complement.
GAAAGTTAACAACAAGTTGCAACTTGGATATTTCAAGTCATTTTCTAGAGATTATTTATGATGGCTTGAAGATGAGCTCATAATAAAGATTGACTCGTGATTAAACAAAACAAAAAACAACATAAGCATGATATACTGCAATAGACAAACATGTATATTAAAATCACTGAAAATTAACACAAACAAGTAATAACTCTGAAAGGAAATAAATATTTAGTGAAGCTTTGTGTAATTTCTATTTATTTGATTCACATTTTTTGAGTATTAAATTATAAAAAACGATTGGTATATTATCTTAGTGATTGGTATTGGGCATCAGGACAAAATTTAAATACCTATTAATTAAAAAAAAAATAAAAATTAACATTACTGCTACTACTAATAATAAATATTAACCTTATAAGCATAAAAATGTTTTAGATTTAATATTTTTAACTGCAAAGTAAAATACTTTACGTATTTTAATACATTGAAAACATTGTTTTATCTATGACCAATAAATAGCAGTATTACTTAGCTTATGACCTTCTTTTTTTAGTGTAAATTGTTGCCTCCTTACATAGTTCTATTCTACGATTTTATGTGAATTAAATAATTGTTTATTAATTTAATAAGCTTCGTGGGTGGAAACCGGTAGTTAAAAAGGTTTAATATGAATTAATATTCGGTAGAAAATGAATTAATGAAAACGTGCACAAGGTAGGTAACCAATAAAGTCTAATTAAAATTTGATAATTTAATATTGTTATTGGAATCGGAGCAAAATATATAAATATTTTTTTTATAATAAATTAAAAATAAAATAAAGTATAAATAAAAAATAATGAAAGTGAAACACTAAAGTAAAATTTTTATACTAAAAGCAAATAGTAAATTCAAACAAATTTTTTTTTACAAGGGAAAAAAATAATAGCTAATGAAGTAAAAATATTATCTTCCAAAGCTTAATCTAGGTGCACTATTCATTTTGAGCAGCCAAATTTCGTGTCTTCTCGGTAGCACTAAGAGGCACTGTAGTGTAGCCTCGGTAGATCGGTCGTAGATGGGTATTCTGAAGCACTAAAGGTAGAGTATGTGTGTTGGCGTGGTTGACAATAGGTAAGTTAGAGTGATTATAATGGAAGCCCTATAGTCGTTACAGGTATGCTGAACATGGCAAGAGGACAGGTCTACGTAGAAGGAATCAGAACGAATACACTCCGGTCTGTAAACACAATTGTGTCTTCAAGAGCAATAGTTAGCAACAGGATGGGACTGGTTGCGGAAGGGTGAAGTGCTTTGTGAAAGGGGGTTTAGCCAAGGATATACTCTACCTTTAGTGCTACAGACTACTCATTCTGCGAGAAATCTACCCTGGCTACACTACAGTGTCTCTTAGAGCTTCCGAGAAAAAACAAAATTTGGAAACCCTATAGCCGTTACACGTAGGCTGAACATGTTAGAGGACAGGTCTACGTAGAAGGAATCAGAACGAATACACTCCGGTCTGTAAAACAATTGTGTCTTCAAGAGCAATCCTCAACAGCAGGATGGGACTGGTTGCAGGAGGTGAAGTGCTTTGTGAAAGGGGGTTTAGAGGCGGGTAGGCCAGGCAACCTCGGGAATCAAGTCTCTGCAGCGAAAGGGACAGCAGATCAGTGACAGATCTTCCCTGACGACACGTAGTTCTGAGACCCTTAGACTCTTACCTAATTAATTATTATTATGATTTTTCTACCCTTGCATCCTATTTTTGTCTCAATTCTGTATTGGTTTACTCTTACATTTATTGCTTCACCTTTATAATTTTCTATTTATTTAGTTCATTTTGCTTCAATTTCTTTTGATTGATTTACTGTTGTGCTCCTTTTCTCAATGTCAGTTTTAAATCAAATCAAAACAGTAATGGGCAATTATAACTGAAAAATTACTTAATTCACTTTACATTGAACATTTTTTTATCAAAATATAAAATCTACGATATCCAATTAGAAAACTTAAATATCCAATAGCTCAAATGTACATCTGTTTTGTCTCTTAAGAAAAGATAATTTACTATCCATACTCTTGTAGAGTTTTGTCCTGGGCCTATACAAACAAATCTTCGATAATTTCTTTAGTTAGAGACTTTTTTATTTATTTTTTGTTTAATATTATATTTTACTTCTATTCTATTAAGGATTTTTCTAGTCTATTATAAAAATAAAAATTAAGTACTATTGAAAATTAAAAAAATATATTTTGTTTTATAAGACTTTTTACCTCACACATTTTTCTATAACCCAAGAAATGAGCAAGATGTATTATTCAATGATAACATTAACATTTGAATAAAGTCCACATATGTATTTAATAACTGGATTACTCTTCATTTTGCCAACATTTTTTAAATTTAAATGCATAATTGATATGATTATTGATTCATTGTTATTTCTTCTTTGAAATTTGTAATTATATTACTACAGAACATACAAAAAATAAAAAAATAAGGATTGATATAAAACATGAAAAAATCTTAACAAATGTGTCAGAATAAATTTTTATTTCACTTGGTATTTATTTGACTGTTGTAAATGTATTACAAAAAGTAAAATATATTGATTTTAAGTTTAGTATGTTTTCGTTTATAATTGGTTTATATTGTTATCTTCAATATTAATAAAATAACAGTTTATAATATAATATAAAAGTAAAGTTTAAAACTATTTTCTTGTTTTCAACAGTTGATGAAATGTTGTAAAGAAAGGACTATTGAAAAAAAAACTATTTTTAATAGCAACACATAAAAATTGCAAAACAAATGACGAACACAAGCAAAAGTTACAAGTTAAAAATTACACTGTTGAAAGTGAACCAAATGGCTTAAATAATGTTCCTACAAATAAAGCAACAACAAAATTCAACTTTCGAACTGGTGAAACCAGTATTCGTTTGGAGACACTTTAGATTTTGGTACAAAATGGATGATATATAAGAGAGAATTTTATATTTAGTACGCAGGCAGGCATGAATGGGTTCCAAGGGATGTACAGGGTACCTTGTGTGTCACTGACTCTACTCCATCTTCAATGTTGACTTGAGATCTCATCGGATGCTATAACTAAAAGTAATATAGGTTGGAGGTTATGGAAATCGTTATTGGATTTGGACCCACGTGTCGGATGTTCGAATTGTATTGGTTTACTCTTACATTTTTCTCACCTCGATCATCCAAGCAGATATTTATGATTCTTGCATTTTATGAATGTAAGAAGAAGGTTGAAGCTTAAAGATTCATGTATCGAATCTGTCAGATAGCCTGGCCGCATTAAAGGCTAAAAACTGAACGCAAACGTTCGAAGCTTGTAATCAAAGTCCGAAAGGACTAACTGGCTCGTCACAATAAAAATTGATAGGTTAGTGCCTGTCACAATAGGATCGAAGAAACGAGGAGGTGATAAGCTTGTCAAAAAGTAGCTATCATCCCTTTTTATAGGACCGGAGCCTGCGCTACCCATACCCTAGGGCAGGACTAAAAGTGAAGTGACAAACTGGGTAAGAAATGACAGTGGAGCCACTGGAGATCCAACATTGGTGGTTCCCATTCTAAATGTTTGCTACCAAAGAGGAACCCACGACCAGCACGTACCCTGCTGAGACTTCCAGAAGTCAGAAGGGATTAGTTGTAGGCCTGCTGACAGTACACGAATGCTTTAGAAGTAACTTCAAAAAGGTCGGCCTCTTAAAAGAATCGAGAGAGTGTAGACTACGATTACTTTACAGAAGAAACTGGAATGCATATAGTTAAAGGCTGTACTGCACTGGAAGGCCGCAGACAGTTACTTACGAACCCAAACAGACGAAGTTTTGAACCTGCTACATATCTTAACTATTTGGTGAAGGGAACAGAACTTGGGCAACAATTCTAGACAATAATCTGAGTGGTTCCAAATATCCGATCAAACAAAAAGACTGTAAGGGCTGATATAAATATTCTCCAAAGGGTATAGTAAACTCACATGACTCTATTATGCAGGATGTCACCACTAAATGTCGTAAAAGGGATGGAATAAGTTCTTAATAATTTGATTATATAAGGTCTTTTGCTTAAAGGGCATTACATTTGTTATATATATAATTAAAATAAGAAACAGTCCGGCAGACCAAACTTATCAAATGATTAATTGAAAACAAACTCGGAAAAACAACAAAAAAGAGTTCAGTTACTGTTTACCCGTATTCTTTTCCTTTATCTTTTGTTATGTATAGATTTATATATAAAGGTGTTTCAGGAATATATATATCAACAATTAAACGAAACGATTCAACTATCTGAATAAACTAAATTTACAGAAAGAGCACAGATAAAAGACATCACTAAAGGTCCTACTATATTTCGATTGCCTTGCCATCTGGTATAAAGATGTGAATCACTCCAAACACAAGTGACTGCTGTCATCAGTTGTAGTGACTTACAGTGAGTTCTTATGATCTCTTTTATTTCTAGTCTTTCTGGTAATTTAGTGTATTTATAAATTATAGTTAGAATTGATTTAAATCAGTAAAATACCTAAAGATACACTAAAAGAGCACACACTATAGATAAACACACTTACTGTCTCTAAGTTCTGATAAAACCTTCATTCGGAAGAAATAAAGAAGTAAGACCCAGAGGGTATATAAGTTGATCATCTAGTGTGCTTCATTATTTTATTTAATTAAATTGTATATATGTTTAATTGTATATATGTTTAAATTGTATATATACAATACATTTATATATTTTAAACTACATTTTTAATTAGTAGAGTAATTACTATGATCTGAACATTAAGAAGATATTTCAAGAAAAGTTTTTAGAGGAGTGATTGTATTGATTTAACTTTTTACTTTTAAATTAATACTTTTAATTACTACTCAGTAAGAAACAAATACTTAAGTTAGTGTTTTTAAGAAAACAAACGTAAGAGGAATTAAAAATTACTTGAAGAATTTTTTACGAAAAATGATTTACTAAAAAAAAAAATCGTAAATTTTTATCATTCTATCATATTACTTTACAAAACAAAGATTGAAAAGAAGATTAATGTTTCATTTGGTTAAAGATTAGTGAAATTTGCATAATACATGATTGGAGGATGTGTTTTGAAGATGTGTTTTGCGGATAGATTAATGGTGAAAGGTGGAGAGACCTGGCGGACGGATGAGGAATTAGTCTTGGGAGAGACAGAGGGCGCCACAGGGTAGATGCTATTACATGTAATGTCCAGCTATTTATTCAATTATCATAATAATATCAAAGTATACCATTCATCGATTTCAAGCACATACAAAAGGTTAACATGTACATTTCGTACTGTTTTGATTGTAATGAACTTTCCTGAATCGTATTAATGACTTGTGTCTACATCGTTAATTTACAGGCGTCTTCAAAGTACTGTGACCATGAGAAAATTTGAACTCAAGCTATTGACGAATTTACATGTTTCGAGTCTTATAAATCTATTTTTGATATTTTTTTGAGAATGTATGTGTTTTTGAGTGGACAACCAAGAATTTCTGGAACGCTACGGGCCAAACTGTTTAATATAACAAGTTCATATTTTATATAATATTCGTAGGTTCTATAGTGTGGATTTGCTTTGTAGTTTTTGGGCCGTATTGCATTATGGAAAAATGCACTTTAATGGCCATAACGTGATATTAGACGATATAAATGTCTTCTAAACTACAAACTGCAGAGTGTTGAAATTTTGGGATTGTCAGCACAAATAGCAGAAATGGTTTCAAGAGTTTTTTAAGTCACTGTAGAGGTCGTTACGTTTTAAAATATTAATATTTTGACTTATGACTGATAGTGGACGTTACAGGTTACATCGTTTCAAAGATCATAATGAAAACATAGCAAAAACTAGCACATTTTTAAAAAAATAATTCTTTGTCAAAATTACGCGGATGGAAAAGGGCAATATGGGTACCCTTTATAATAGCAAATTTTTTTAAATTGCTAATTACAAAAAATAATTTTTTTAAACAAATTCTCATAAAAAAGTCAAACAATTTAAATGACTGTGAAAGGCAATATAATTCCAAAAACTGAAGGCTCAACTTGCAATAACAGATAACCTACTGCTCTTGTTGCATTAGTTTACATTGAGTTATAAATGTTTATCAGAATTAAGTAAAGTAGAACTGCTATTTTAACAAAAGAAATCTGGAGATCTTTTAATGAGTTACATGATGTGTAAAAACAATAAGTTTTTTAAAAAATTAAATGAAAACGTCAATCAACAATATGTTTTATGATTCTTTCCAGGGTGATGGCATTGTAATCAATTCAAATGCCACATTCTTTAACACACCAAAGTGACAGAGGTGTATTTTATAAACTAAATAGTTTTAGTGTAATATTGAAACATGGAAGAGGTACTTTGTCAGCCAATTGTCTGGTAATACTGTAAACTTAAATCTTTGTCTTAGTAATTGTGTTAATAAAAATATTTCAGGAGTATGAAATATTTTAACGAATATTTCATACTCATAACGAATATTTTTATAAGCACAATATTTGAAGAGTATTACTACACTAAAACGTACCACTATTTGGTTTTATCTGTGGTAACATGAGAAGTTTTGGGTAAATAAACAACTTTATAAAGTACATCATACCTATTCGAATGAAAAATCAAGAGAATCAGTTCAAAAATCTTGGTTAACAATTAGGGAACTTTTTAATGTTAAAGGAGTCAGCCATGGCTATTTCTTGGACAAAGAAGCTTTTGATAACATATAATGGTTATCAAAAGATTGTGAACCCTTATCCTGAAATCCTAATCCTAGAATCCTTGTGGATGATTTACCGGACACTCTAAATAATCAAAGTTACCTATACAGGGATATGTAGATGATCTTGTTATTACAAGAAATGAATCATAGTACTACCTTTTAGCTTATGCACCATGCTTTCCAATTTGTTAAAAGATAGATGAAAGAAAAATATCTGGATATATATCTAGCTAATGCGGTCCTTATATCGGTCTCAAGTATGATGAAAGTAGGTCTCAACGACACTTATATTCCCTGTGTTACCATTCATCGATATTTAAGCATAGTATAAAAAGTTGGCATGTAAATTACGTATTGTATTGATTGGAATTAAATTTCTTGAATCATATTAATGACTTGTATCTACATCGTTAATTTGCAGTAGTCTTCTAAATACTGAGATCATGAGAACATACGACATTGTGTATGATTCCGAGGCAATCGTGTTACGATTAAGTGTTTCCAGATTTTTGGCCAATCATACTTAAATCCGATAGAAATGAGATATACTTCTCACTCATAAGGACAATTATGACGTTCATTTAAGCTTACAACCTAAGGTTTATTAACTATAATCCTTTTTAACTTTAAGGTTTGTCGTCAAAAGGATGTACAGAGGACAATAGGTCAGATATGATTGTATATTTTTTTTATAAAAGGCAGACATTACTTTCTAAATAATCCATGTACTCTTTTTTTTGAGTAATTTTATTAACAGCCCTAACACCTATAATTGTGTTAGTAATTATATTTTTCAATTAAATATTCTTCAATACAAATAGTATATTTATATTCAATACAATAAAAACATTTTCCATTGTTATACGTATATATTTAAAAAAATGACACACAGGAGTGAGATATAAACAATTGTTTTTAATTTGACGATATATTAATAATAGTCAAATTGACTAATACTGAAGGTCACACCTATTAATCATTAAGAAAAATAAGGAAATTGTTATACTATCAAGGTAAGAGGGATACAGCAGATCCACCATCTTAATTTTGCAGACCGAACGAAGCAAAATTTCTTTGCCGACACCAAAATAAAAGCAATTCGAAACGCATATAAAGCCGGTGTTAGCGGTGTAAATGGCTTTGTTGCACTTGATCTCCTTTTCGTTTGTTCGTTATTCTCAATTTTTTACTGTTAGAATGTTCAGTATTCAATAAGAATAACTATGCAACAAAGAATGCTTGGAGCCTTATCTCTGTGAATTATAGAGCACAGATTAAGTTCCACTTGTAGTCACTGTCTCGTAACAATGATTACATTTGAAATACATTATAATTTATTAAATGTGCTTCATAATATTTTAATTATAGTAAATTTGGTGTCAATTTTTCAGGTTTTTAAAATCTGTAATAATCTTGAAATTGGAAGCCAATTTTTGAAGTAGGTATCGAAGAACATAACTACAAGTGGGCAGTATTGAAATTGTAACATTCAGTGGGATAGTCCTTGCTTTTTTAAACAGCTTTCAAAAACTGATCTCAACTAGCTGTTAATTTGTACTTTATCGTTATTTTATGTATATTTTTTAATGTTTTAGTATACTTGGAATAAATATAAATTCTATTATTTATACTGGCAGGTTCTTTTTTATTAAATAACATTTCTTCGTTAACAGGGATAACATTAAAACTGTGATTCTGATTGATGATTGCCCACTGTATGAAATCTATTAAAAAAAAAAAAAAAAATGAATAGGATTGATGAAATCGTTAAAAGGACGCTAAGTCGAACTATGCAAAAGAGCTGAGGTTGACCACACTCTATACTCTATACTATAACAAGACAACACACGTCAGTCCTTTTTATTAAAACTACTTAAAATATGGTGAATACTCTTAATCATTGAATGATTAAGATCTCGTGTTAGTAGAAGGTTTATAATTACCTTCTACTAACATGAGGAGTATCACAACATTCTTGATAACAGTTACAGTGTAATGTAATTTTCTCTATGACAAGTTAAATATACATTATGCTTTATACTTTATACGACACCACCAGATTAAAGTTACACTCTCGTGGCGGAAATAAGCATTAAGTTTTTATTAAGATACCTAAAGGTTCCATCAAAATATTAATACATATTTTATAGTATAAAAAGATTTCACAAAAACACGTGAAATAGTGTGGATTCATATTGTGGTTTGATCATTTTATAGTATGTTTAAATAGGAATTGGATGTCCATAATCAGGCATTATTTCTGATTTATTATCTTATATTTCGCTTTATTTCTTTAACATGCCACTATCATTTAGTGAAAACTTGAGTGCAGTGACAACATCTACATAAACAATTACACTCTTAAGAGCTGTTTTACAGTGCAAGTGAAAATTTCTTCGTTAACAGGGATAACAGTAAAACTGTGATCCTAATTGATGATTGCTGACTGTATGAAATCTATTAAAAATAAAAGAGGATTAATAGGGTTGATGAAATGAGTAAGGTGACCTATCGTTTGGCGAGTAAAGGTCAACTGGTCTTGGGCTGAACTAATGAAAAGTAGAATGGACTAATTAGCACAAGCGTGCAGGTGGGTGTTGCCACCCTCATATATCTTAGGACGCTATCCCAACAGACCGCATGGTCTCTTCTTCAAGAGTTATTCAAACTAATACAGTTATAACTAACATTTAAATACTCCTGTGTCAAAAAAACACAACGCTAAATCAACATCAACAAACATAGGTCGAATTGAGCCGTAAAAACTTTAGAATATAAAAGGTATTATGCGTATTAAAATTTAATATCAATCTTAACGGAGTGAAGAGAAAGATAAGATCTCCTATCACCAGAGTGCTTCATTTCAATTTTTATTTAAGAAGTGCAGTGCTAGGTAATTTAAATACAGTAAACCTATATGCTAAATTATATTTCAGAATATTTAGTTCTTGGTAAAGGTATACAACATTTTTGGTCCTTATATGAAATTATATTTTTAAATACATGAATTTGATTTTGTTGAATAAATGAAAAAGGTATTCAATTATAACAAAATTATTTTATGTCAAGCAGACAGATATAACGTGAATGATTCGTGTTCCTTTTAATTATTACCTTCTGCTAACACGAGACGTTAGTAGATATTATTCTTCATACAAATAAATAATATTGCTCACATAATTGAGGATCAACTCGTCGCATTGTGTTTTATAAGACAGAGAATATCTTAAAGAACTTCATTAACTATAACTTGTTAGTAAAAAAGTGATATTTTTGGTTGTCACTAGAAAAGTCTTACAAGATAGATTTTTCTTAATAAGGTTCTTTATATACATTTTCTTTAAGTCGAAAATGTGATTTGGTCTTTTCCGTTTTTTTTTATTTTTCTCAAAAAAAAATTTCATTAATTTTGAAGAAAACTTACTTTTCCATCTTTTTAGGTTATTAAATGAACTATGTATTTTTTTTTTGTATGTTAGGTTGGATGGTAGGATGGTTGTGCATCAGAATTTAACATAATAATAAGAGGACTATAACAAAAAAATGCATCACGGATACTAAGGGATCAAAATAAGTAATAATTTATCAACTTACGTTTACGTGATAGATGTGATTAATTTCATTTTATTAAAAAAAAATGTTACCATGAATATTATATATTAATCCGAATCAAGTCATAGTGTACTAATTGAATTCGTCTTATTAAATATATAAAAAATTATTAAATCTGTGGTTTTTGAAAATTGAAATATGTAAGCTTAAAAATGTTTACATAATCCACGTAATTGACTGCATGGAATATATCTACTGTTCCTAAATTGATTCTGTTATTAATATGTGTGGGGCTTGGGGTTTACTTAATCAGTTTTGACAGAGAGAAAGGTCCGTAAATAAGGTAGAACAACTTGATGTAAGAGAGATCTGTGTCAATATGACACGCTCTACTGAGGTATATAAAGTGATACAGAATATGTGTTCATGACTCATTGTAACGTAATTGTATCTGATTGATCTCTTAATAACTTTTAAATCATAAAATAAAAAAATTAAAAAATAACATATATGTATACCATTATAATTTGGATAAAGTTTTTTGTTCATCATAAGTTTTTAAGTGTTTTCATATTTTTGATCTTTATTAAGTAGATAACAGCATATAAAAAAACTTATTCAATCTTAAGCAGAAATAAGAAACAGGTTACCCGAGTTCTAACTAGGAAGTGCATTCACTGAGTACGATGGGTTCTGATGGTGGGGTGTAAATGCATGCAACCCGCAAGTCTGAGTGGTGTCAACTGAGAGATGTCAACCCACTTTATTTGTACATCTCAAAAGTATTTATCACCATTGTCATTTGTGTTCAATAATTAGTGAAACAATACAAATTTACATTGAATATTTTGAATCAGAAATATGTCATTAACTTAGTTGTCCTAAGTTAGCATAGAAAGTAATTTTTAGTATGTCGAGGTATTTTTACTTTCGTCACTAGGGTTGCTGAGCAAACCCAGTTAACAAAGTTCATGTGGGATTAAATTCTTTAAATTTTTTTGACTGTATCATAGAATTTCTCTAAAATTTTCAAAAATGAGAATCTACCATAAACAAAGCAGATGATATTATAGAGAAACTAAATGTTTTCCTCAATATTTTTAGAACTTTTTAAGATGATGATAACGCAAACTAAAATTATTCGATCACACGTTGGAGTCATATGCCTATTGATCTGCCCTATTTTCAACCCTCCAACTACATAGATTTGCTTTGTCTTAAACACTAACTACCCTGTTCCAAGTGGTTAATTTATTACCCACAATACTGACTTTGTAGTAAACTACGAGTAAACCTGATCGATTTCAAGTAGCTCATGTTTCCGCACTCCACCAAGCTTCTGTCAACAACCGCTCGAACCAACAGATCGCAAGTTCTCGATGGTTTTATTTATTAAGTGCTTCAAGTTATAGAGTCTGTAAGAGGTTCCCTTTGAACAAGTTGCCAAGTGTCTGATTTGATTTGCTCATTACTTTTTATATTGGATGAAGGGAAACTGACATAGTGATAACACTAGTAAGTATGTAATGTTAAGAGTTGTTTAGATAGTGATACGATTTTATAAAATTACAGATATAAGTTGTTGAAAGTGTTATGAAAGGCTCTGATACTGAAAGTTTTAAAGTATGGTCTGCAAGATTAATAGCTGTTATGATCTACACTCACTCCGTTCTGTAACAATAAGAAGAATTTTATATATATATATATATTGAATTGTCCGTTTTTGATTGTCTTTTTATAGTTTTGACATATATACAGTATACAAATTAACAATATTTTCAAATAAATCGTACTCTCATATCACAGATGGAATACATACAAAACATGTACAAACACTACTTACATACTTCTACATTTTGACACCGTCGTCTTCCAGACGTCATCAAGAAAAGGCCTGGAATATTATTTTATTACATTTTGTCTTTCAATTACTACTATTTTTACTTTGAGAACTGTTATCATCTCTTTTTTTTCTCTTATTGCAAAATTTTCTTCTCATAAATATCTTTGTTTTTTCTTTTTTATGCTTTTGTCTTTTTACCTCCTCACTTAGTGGTAATTTTCATTGACCAAAGTATATAAATATTGTAGAGAAATCGTATGTTATTATTTATATCCACAATTTTTGCAAAATTTATAAATAATAATTTAAGGTACAATAATAATCATCACATGAAATAAAAATCATAAATATAATTCATAAATAAAAAAAAAATTTATTTTTTCAATTTCATTTCATTTTGGCTTAATATATAGAAATAAAATTGACAGACATAGAGTTAGTTCTAACATCATTCAATTTTACATATATAACTTTTATTTATGAATGTTTGTTATTTCTTATAAATTAATTTATTATTAATTGCACAAAAAAAGAAATTTGTATCATATTAAAGAAAAAATAACTGATGAAAATATTTCTGCAACTTCAAGACATGTCAGTAATCATGTTGACAACGTTTTTTAATTTAATATTTGACTTGGAAACTCACAAGAAGGTATACGTAGGCCAGACTTTCATATCAAGGACATAAGCACAAACCAATATGAAATGTAGGGATATTTCTTTCCATAAACTTTTTTTAGTAACGCATAATGTCTTCTCGGTAGTTTAATAACTGAAAAATTTTATTGTTTCTTAGCTAATAAATGTTCTTGAAACGGGATGAATACTTACAAAAACTTACAGGAGTAACAAAATACAGGAGTTTTATGTTGTGATATGTCAAACTAATGACTTGCTACATATTACCACATGTCTTGTGGTAATAGTAATAATAAAATTTACTTAATTTCAAACCTAAATATCTCAGAAACAGTAGTTCTGTTTGTAATGGTATTGCTAAGAACCTTTATGGTATTAGCAGAAATATTATATTTGAAACAATTTAGTTTAAATCGGATCATGCTATATAAGACTAGAGTACTGGAGTATGTTTGAGAGTTGTTCTCTTTTTTTTAATGGTATTTATAAAAAATTATATTCTAAAGTTGATCCAAAAGATTAGTTGTCTGTCATGCATAATCTATAGGGAAAATAAGCATATTCTGTATTAATGCAGTCTTTTTATATTTTAATATTATTTACCGGAAATATAAAAATTAGCTGTGATTTAATTTATTCTTTGAACTCAAGCATTGGTCGTTAGTATTATGTATTTACAATTACTCTGTACATTTTGCAACCATTATATTTCTTTAGATATATAATTTCTCTCTAGTGATCATGTTAACAAGATAATTGACACAAAGCAATGATATTTCTTTCTATCTGCCGAGAAATGGGATTTATAAGTTTTTTGTTTTGTGAATAGGCATTATTTATTGAATTATTTGAAGTAATAAATTTGAAGTTCCTATTTATTTGTTACAAAACAATTTAAAACAATTTTCTATTTTCACTTCATAGGTCGGAGTAATGTTTTCACTTTTATCAATGAGAGAGTAACAGTGGATTACACTGTACACACTGTTCATAAGTGTGAAAAATTCTGAAAATCTCTCAAATTACTAGGACTACTTTGAAATTATGTTACATGAAAAACTACATCCGAAGATGATAAACCTATCACTCTGATGATTATATGTGTTACGAATAGTGATATGCATGTTACAAAATTTGTAAGCTATATCTTGTAATAGTTGCTGTGCTACAGTAACTGAGAACATTTCAAGAGTACCTGTCAATGGTGAGGAAAACAAACCAGAGTCTCAATGAGAGGGAGAGAGAGTAGAGGGTAAGAAAAAGGAAACAGTGAGAATTGCGTGGTGATTTTGGAAAGTTCAGCGAAGATAGTTCTGGAATAGTTGTGGTGATGGTGTCTACGTATAACACAACTGTTTGCAAGGAATCTAACTGTTTCTGTGGAGTGGAGTCCGTTGTTGCACCGTTGAGGAGTTCATAGATTGAAGTTTAAAGAGTTTAAAGGAAAGGACTTATCGATTGATTTGAAGATGTCACCCCTTTGTCTATCTTTGGAGTCTTCAGCCTGTGAGTCTAGACCCCCAAGTGGGTCGTGAAAAGGTTAAACTGGGGTCGTGAGATGTTTCAAATTGTTTATTTTTAAATATACAATGAAGGACTAAATCAAATAATGTCTTCAAATAAATCTGGAAACGCTTCGAGAATAAATTTAACAAATAGGTATGTAATAGGATACAGTGGTGCCTCTACTTACGACATTAATTCGTTTTGGAAGTCTTTTCGTAGCGTCAGAGCGTGCACATTCGTACGTTGAGACGCATTTTCCCAGAAATTCTATAACCGTTTCAAAGGACCCCCCCCCCCCCCCCAACATTTCGATATAATGTTCTGTACATTTATTTTTTATCCCACAAATAGCTTATATGGGATGTGTTCATATTTGGGTAACTACATCAATGATAATGAGCTGAGTTTTGAATTTCATACAGTCAAACAAATTATAATTGACCAATTTTTGTAAGTCTCTAAGATTTTGAAAAAAAACCAATGGTATAAAATACAAAATAAAAATACTTTTTTCTAGAAAGTAATAATCCACTTAAAATGTAAGGTCTTTATGATAAATAAGGTAGTCAAACTGTGATAAGTTTACCATGTAGATATTCAAAAGAAGATTTAAAAAAAGGCAGCATATAAATTAATTTTATAAAAAAAAATCTAGAAGCTATGTGCATCTCTGATATTTATTAAGTCAAAAAAATCTGCAGTGGCCTACAATCAACTTTGCTATATGTAAATATACTCGTACAATAAAACTCCTGATTTTTGTTTTTTTTGTATTGTGTACAATTATATTATTATTGTGTACAATACACATTATGTATCAATTATGTATCATTTCTTTACATGTAACTACAACCATTTTATTGGTAAAAGAAAGTTGAATTCATTGATCAATCTGATATGTTATTAAACTGAGGTCCTGAATCTCATGAGATCCATACACTCCGTGTTAATACCTGTCGTATTGCACATTCTATTGTAAATAAACTGTCCTGTTTTAAGTCCATTAATGAACTTCATTAATGTACATAAAGTCCTTCACTTCTCTAGTTTTAGGTATGATTGGATAAAAATCTTTATCTTCTCCATTCTGATGGGCTCATATTAAGATATATTGAGATCAAAAGTAAACCCTTTTAAGATAATAACTAATTATTTAAGAAAGAGTTTTGCGGTCTTCGCCTGATATTAAATACAACTCATACTAGTTAACACATTCATACTAGTTAAGTATATACATTTTTAATAAATTTTTTACATAGAATTTCGAATACTCCATTTTGAAGATACAGTACTCTTTACAAATAATAATTCTGTTCAAATGAATTTTTTAAACTAAATTGGACCCAGTTTTTCTTGGTACATCTTAACTGCTTTGTTCTTGATCCATTTGTCGGTTCCAATCCTGTCAAAGCTGAGGAGTGTAAAGCAGAAATACTCGAGACTACGAGATGTTTATATGGTTGCAAAGATTTCTTACTTGTTTCCTAACTCATCCCCAGATATTACCTTCTTTCCAGGTACTCACATTTAAATCAAATGATTCGCACTCTTTTCATTACTAATAGATCACTCTTCAGTATATCAGACTGCATATCAGAAAGCGTTTTATACAAGTGATCATTTGTGTTCAGTTTGAGGACCACTTTAAAATAGTCTACGTAGATCATTGTATCCAACCAACACTTACCTACTTTGACTACAGTAACTCGTAAATAGTCTGACTTATATATTTGACAACATATAAGTCAGGCTATTAATATATCATTCAATTTATTATTTTGATATTTCATCTCCCATAGAGGCCTTTTTATTTTATAATATAAACAGAAAATAATCCTGTTTATAAGATGAATTTATAATTGATCGTATAAATGTCTAAGTGGAAGCTCCTTATTAGCCATTTAATCCTGGAGGTAGAACAGATAGTGAATGATCCGATTATCACTATACACGTTCGTTTTGTATATCACACAACCGATGCATATGAGTAGTTTTACTATAGCAGTAATAATACTATTTTAAAGCTGTATTTTCAATAGAAGATTTCATTTCATGATTCCATTCTTTAATGGACTCATAACATGAGTTATGTTCTCATAATGTTATGACTTATAATATTGCTTATGTTCCCTTAGCCAGTGTTACATGGTTTTTCCAATTTAATGTTTGATCCAGGGAACCTTCAAGAGTCTGTACGTAACTTTGATAGTTATTTTTTTTCTCCTTCAAAACAACCATTTGTACCCAGACATTTCTTCTTTTCCCATCTTTCAACAATTTTGGGAGCACATTCATCATCTGAAAGAGAGAACCATCAAGTATTACTCTTTTTCTAATGAAAGATCTTCTGTTTATTAACGAAGATGTAGTTTAAAAGAACTGTCCTCATAATCCAATATTATATAAAGACCATGGGGTTCATACAGTCACCGTCAACTATTTCTGACATTCAGTTTTGTTCAAGGATGCAACATTAGAGTTGATTTTTTGCATATAAGAATTTTATTCTTTTTACTTGTCATATTAAATCATTAATACATTTCAATTTTTTTTCAAACCTCTAAATAAAATTGTTTTCACTCGATTCATCTAAACAATTTCTAAGTTAATGTAAAAAATTTAAAAAAAAAAAAATAAATCCGACAAGTACAGGAGGTAATCCATTATTCTAAGATAGATTTTCAATTTTTATAGCTGAATTACCCTTTTGCTGCAGATAAAATTTTTATAAATTGTTTCTTTTTTGGTAACATTTATTGTTCACTACTGATGTTATATTGAAATATAAAAACATCAAAAAAGGACTTTGAGGACCTCTAAGCTTGTAAATCTGCCGAAATCTAGATATAATATATTTTTTCATGCCTGAAACAGTAAACTTATTGTAAAGTAATATAACGACAGTTATATTACTTTATAATTTCAATATAATTTTTTGCTAACTGCATAGTTCTAAGATTTTCATAATGCAACAAAATTCAAATCTTTTCACGTAAATTTGTAGGACATCTTGAAGTACCCTCGATAAGGCTTCTGGTTGTATAGATTTCCAAAGTGACGGGATAATCTTGACTATTCTTATGATTTTATGTTTGAGTAGTGGGAAAAAACCGTGAGTTTATGAGGGATGTCTCAGTCTGATACATGTAAAAGGGGTCACAGTTGTAGTATTGATATCTAAAAAAAACAGAAAATTGATTATTTGTAAAATCTAAGAAAATGTTTAATACGTTATTTATCAGACAACATATAAAAACTTAGGGAAACACAGCGTGAGGTCTGTACTTAAAGTAATTACAAATCTAAAACACTTAATGAGTGGTGAATCATTAAGACAGTGTAATGGCCAAACTAATTTGGTTACGAAGTTAGACCATTTATTAGTTTTTTTTCTGCTGGACATAGAACGGCCCACAAACGATGCGCGAGCCAGAGTAGACTGACTATTAGTCAGAAGGCGACGCTGTGGAAGGAAAAAGGACAACTCTTTGTTTTTTTCGATCGCTTGGATCAATAAATCAAATCGACTGTTCATCAATGTTAGCAGGTGTCTGAGCAACCAACACCTTGTACTAATCACCACAGGGCGACTATGCCCCTCCATCCCTCAGCTCTTACAACATAGCTGCATTTTGGGAGCTGCTAAACATTTCTTAATGAAAACTAAACAAATACAATGTATGCTATTTATAAGGCATAAAACTGAGAAGGGAAAATTTCATTTAATTGTAAATCAAAATTGAAGGAAAGCGGCCTGAATCAGTTCATGGTACACTTAGGAGCAACCTCATGCATAATAAAGTATATCACTTTACTGATATTAATGTGAAATCAAAGGAGGTGAAAATGTAATGCTTCTTGTTTTGAAGATTAATTTTAAAATAGTATCTACAGTAGAAACCCTCTTCCAGCCCACACAATTAAAGGATCACTGAATTATCAAATATATCAAGTATACTTTACATAGATGTAAATCGTTTTGATAAGTTATTTTTTAAAAACTAATGTAAAGGACTAAGAAATTTTTAGGCTATTTTAAATATATATTCAGAACGACGCCGTTAGAGTTGGATTAATTATTCAACATCATTGGGGTTGCAAACTGTAAACCCATTTAACACCTATTTAACATTTTTTCATTTCGCAATATTAAAAAATCATTGAAACTAAATCATTAAAAATATTTAAAACTACTGAGTGATACAGCCATAATAAAAACTAAGGATCGATAACAATTTTTATACATTCATTGTCGGAATTTGAATCTTAAATTATCATTGCAAAAAACTCAAATGAATAAAAAATTGCTGACATTTTACAATTGTGAAATTTAAATAACAAAATTACAACTCTATGAATAATAGTAGTCCGAAAACCATGTAATTTCTGTGTTGGCATACAATACCCTGTCCATAAAACGATTTTACTCAATGACGAGTATTTTATTTCAATTGGACATGATATGGTAAAAGTATGTATGTATGTATGGTACACAGATGTACTCATTTAATTAGTACATTAGGGATATGGGAGGCAGGTTAAGCCAGTGGCAACGTGTTTGCCTCTGGACTGGTAGAACTGGAGTTCAATACACACTTTGGCCCTCGAATTATTCAAGATGGATGTGAATAAATATGAGCACGTCGTCCCTTGGAGAGGTTGTTAAGCTGTCAATCCTGAGCATATACGATTACGGGTACTCGTTAAAGATTCTTACTGTAATACTGTTGAGTTAGACAAAATTTAGGACTCCCAATGTAGAATGTTCATTGTGTGGTACGAGTATAACAAAAGGCTAATGTTTGAACTATGTGAGATCAACTCTGAGACTGCCGCTACAGCCACATAACCTAAATCATTAAGAAAATAAAAATTACTTTTATAACATATCTTGAGACTTTACAACACAGGTGGTCTAAAATAAAAAACCAATTTTTCAATAATAAACATACGTGGAATATGGTGAAAACAATAATAAATACATAGAAACTAGGAAAAAAACTGGAAAGTGACAACACCTTCCCATATATTCTGAAGACTTCAAGTTACGATTCCACTTTTAAAGAAATAATCTCTTACAGCTGAATATTGCTTTTAATCACTTATTCAGTGTTGCATGGCTTTGTCCGTAAAAGACTTTGCTAAGAGTATGTCCGTAACTTTGATGGTTCAGGTTAATCTTTTTTCTTCTTCAAAAAGGTATAACGACCGTTTCGGGTAGATTTGTACCCAGACATTTCTCTTTTATCCATCTTTCAATTATTTATGGGTAATACGCTCTATCGTCTGAAAGGTAGTACTATTATTTTGAAAAGCATTACTATTCTACTATTACAATTACTATTCTAATATACTGTTACTATTACTATACATATTACTATTTACTATTATTCTTAGTAATAAATAGCAATATTATTATTTTTCTGTTAAAAAGTCTTATACGTGCCCTTGTGCATCATAACCATCATTATACAGAGTATTCAGTAGGTAATCCGCAACAAATCACTAGAATATGATCAATAGCCCACCTCCCTGATAGTATACCTTCTTTTTGTATAATTTGATTAATTTGATTAATTAATCTGAGTAATTCAAAATTAGCTCATTCAGATATTTCAATTTTTTTTATCAAACCTCTAAATAAAAATTTTATTTCAATGGATTTACTTAAAAAATATTTAAGTCAAAGTTAACAAATCAGGCGAATACAACATTATTTCAAGATGAATGTTCAGTTTTTATGGCTATGTTATATTGCCTTTTACCGGAAATGAAGTTATATTTTTATAAAGATAATAAGATTTTTTTTTATAAATTACTAAATTAAGTTTAGTTTTTTGTAGAAATTTGATTCTTTCTACAAAAAAGGAAGAATATTAATTATAATATTAGAATATTATTTTAATTGTTCTTAAAGAAAATATTTTCTGAAATCATAAAATGTACCAGAACGCCTTTTTTTGTTAATGTTATTTTAAAAACAAATTAACTCGACTTTAAATCATCCCCACATAATGTGCTATTTTTAGAAATACTTTCTAAAAGTTATGCTTGTATCCTCATCACAAGATTTTGGATTCAAAGTAAGTAAGAACTTTTACATATTATTGAAGGTATTACCTTTTCAGTTGTTTTAAAAATCTGAAGACATTTAATTTATTGCTTATCTGATTTCCATGATAATGCCAAAATTTCAATACTGTAGGTAGTATTTTAGGTGAAAAGAAGCGTCCAAAACACACTTTTGATAAAACAGTAACTCTCCCATTATGTATTATTATCCCTAAATTGTTATGAAAATCCTACACAATAAGGCCCAATAAGTAGAAAAAAAAACTGAACTAAGTAGAAGCATAATATATTTTACTGAATAATCCATTAATTCAAGCAATTGTAAAGACAATCGTGTAAATGACCAGTGACACCGTAGTAATATCAGATGCCTAACTACTGTGCCTGACCTTGGTCATCTGAACGCTTTATTTCGGTCTTTCATCGATTCCCAATGTAAATATTATTGAATATTAACATTTTATAAAGTATACCTAATTGGTAGACGTAATTTTGTCTTGAGGATGATGAGGTCCTGTCGTGTATTTGCTGCGTTAAACCAGATGTAACCGGCACGAGGTTAGACGCGGGAGGGGGAGTGGGGCGTGTGCTATGACTAAGCAGCTGCTCGCCACACAATGAGGGTAACTCTGATTGTACGACTGTCTCAGTACGTGGGATGTTTCCTCCAATCATCTCCCAACAATATGTACTATTTCTTAATTCTTCTAAGCCACTACAATCTTCTCTTTGTCAATCTGAAATTACATTTTTTATATTTTTTAATAAAACCTGTTTTAATAATATGCTAATAATTCTTATAAATAAATTCAACAAGCCTTTAAAAGAACTAAGCCTATAATTAAAACGATTAACATAATAACTTTGAAATCTCTTTTATAATAAATTTAAAGTTGTTTTGTGCGTGTATGGGGACAAGTGTCGACAAATTAAATCAGTGCCTTTCATCTTTTACATTCTACTACTGAATACGATATCGAAGAAACAGATCAATAATAATGCATTTTATTGCACACATTGTTATAAATTTGATTCGAAAATAGCAAGGTGATACAAGTATATTTGTGCTAACTCATTATAATACAAAAGTAACAATAGTGTTTGAGTTTAGTACAATGTATAATTCTGTTATTGAGATGTAAGATAAATACGAATATGATTTCTATATTCTCTTCTGTCTAGGTGATAGTTAAAAGTGTGACTATGAATATGTGTCTTTTGAGGAATATAAAAGCACGGTAAACATGTTCTTCTATTTGTGTTAAAATTGCAAGAACTAAAGAACAGTAGTAACTTAACATGTTCTTGGAATAGGATAAACTTTAGAAAGGATAGAAATACTCTAGCGTAAGAGAATATTAATAAGTACCATTTGTATGTGCGAAGTATGATTCGAATGTCTTTAAAATTCGATTTACAGCGTGTATGAATGAGCCTGTATAATATGTTCATGTTTCGTTCCTTTGGTGTTGTAATCGTCGTACATAAGCAAGCCAAATTAAAATCCTCCCTGACTATAATGAAGCACTTTTGAATCAAAAGCACTTGATTTCTGGCTAGGTAAAGCAGGTAAGTAATTACCTCGACATTCATTTATTTGAGGTGTCAAGTTTAACGAATGATATTCCTTGCATGATGCCTTAAGAGTCCTTCCTGGGATCAAATTATTATTAACAAACTTCCAAAATTATTCAATTCAAGGATTTGAGATTAAATTGCTTTAACCAGGAACCTAAATAATCTTTTGGGATGAACTTGAAACTTCAAATAACGTCAGTCATTTGAAGTTACTAAATATAATAGTCAGCTTTTGTATTCTCTTTTATGAACATTATAAGTTATGAATTAATGATCTAACGTTCAGCAATGAATAAAATGTTTTAAATTAATACAAATTTTGTATTAATATAAACAACAGTCGGTGTTGTTTGTATCAGTTTACATTAACTAATTTGTATAACAATTTAATACTATAAGATCACAAATCTGACGTAGACTATACTCAACTTTATTATAAGTAATTATAAAGACTGTTGGCAATAAATTTAACTAATTAATTTATTTTAGTATAGTTATAGTTTGGATTTATTATATAAAAAATGTTATAAAGTTTAATCAAAGGCAAGGATAATCAATAAACAACTTCACATAAGTGGCTGTATCCATTTCATAAGCAAAACAAAAACGATGCGTTCCAGATGTAGTGTAATATTCTGCTTGCCAGTATACCAGAATCTTGAAATTTTTAGAACTTCAATTCATATTGAGACTAATTTTTTTACGTTATTTTGAGCTTTTGGAATGACTAAAATGTTGGGGAAAATTGGAACCCGTTTTAACAAAAAAACTGATTAAATTGTTTCTCCAATGTCAAAATTACCTAAATGTAATATGGAAGTTTTGTTACACAAAGTTATATTTGGGTTAGAAGTTATTAAGATTTGTAAGTATGGTTCGGGTTATGGGGTATTAAAAATATGTTCAATAGCACTTACCCAACCACACGCAGACATGACCAATAATGGGTTACTTGACAGGTAAATTGTAAACATCAAAAATGTTATTTTGCATATATAAAAAATGAACTCAACTTGTGCAATCTTGTTATTTATATATATATTAAAGACGAAATCATTTACATGCATTACTACAAAATTATAACATATTGTGACCATACATCATGACATAATTATATTACTCTTACTATATTTCACCAAACCAGTAAGATATACAGCAGATTGTAGGACTGTTTCATATAAAACTATTTACTTCGAGTCTGAGAAATAAATATTGAAATTAATGTTAAAAAAT
Organism: Hermatobates lingyangjiaoensis; assembly: GCA_026182355.1. Classification (NCBI taxonomy): domain Eukaryota; kingdom Metazoa; phylum Arthropoda; class Insecta; order Hemiptera; family Hermatobatidae; genus Hermatobates; species Hermatobates lingyangjiaoensis. The sequence continues at coordinate 859,453 of JAPFBL010001935.1, read as the reverse complement.
CTAGGAAGAATTGAGTCGGAGAAATGAAATTATTCTGAGTTGAGTTTCGCAATAAGTTTAAAACACTTTAAGAATAAATTCAGGGAATCTGAGAGCATGTAAAACCCTAAAAATCTTAAATTATAATTACTTAACGATTACTGCAATTTACTTATAGTAAATTAAAAGCTTAGAGTGGTCTACAATAGACATTACTGTAATTAAATCCATTCTTAGAAATAATGAACAATTAATTTAATTGAGGAAAATGATGTATGTGATTGAATTTCAGCAATTACTTTAAGTGTAATTCACATGTTCTTTTATAACAATTTATGAACTTTTAGAGGACACGTTTCTTTTGATTAACGTTACTTAAATAATAAAATTAGGAGTGGCCTATACTTAACTTTACTATAAGTAAACATAACATTATACTTTTGGGTATAATATATAATGTTCCATTTAGGTATAATATAAATGTCTAAATGGGCGACCAACCATGGTGTCGGTGGACGCATTCAAGTCTCCACTCCTGTATTCTTTCTTCTTTTCTTTTCTTCTTTCTCTCCTTTGCCAGTTCCTACACATCCAGCAATTGCGTTTATCGTCGGAACTGCACACAGTGTATCTCATTCTACATGGGCTTGACTTCCACGTCACTTAGCCTCCGTATGAATGGTCAGAGGTCATCCGTTGGTCAACACAAGCAGCTGTCTCTTGCTACCCACGCCAGTCTCCATAATATTCCTTCAATAAATGTTTTAGCGTCCATATTTTGATAAAACTCTCCATTGACACCAGAAAACTTTAAGGGCTTCCTCAGAGTCTTTATTTGGTTTTGGGTACCAGAAATTCTCCTAGTCTGAATTTTATCAGATGACTTCCTCTATTTTATTTTTTATTTCATTTTTTAGTTTATTTTATTCTATTCTTTCTTTATGACTCATTTTTTAACTGTTCTCAAACATTTTTTTTTATTTTTTCCTTACTTTAACACGCTAGAGTTTAGTTTTACTTGATTTTTTCACTATTTTTCATATCAACTGTATATTTCATTTTTAATTTATGATTTTATCTATTCCTTTCTCTTCTTTATTTTCTCCTTTTCTTTACTTAACTACCACTTTTATTATTTTATCTACTTATAGCTTAAACTGGTCCACGATAGTAAGGTGTCTGCACTGCATGTTACTTTGTATGGGTCGGTGGACGCATTCACGTCTCCACCCCTTTGTTCCTTCTTCTTTTCATTTTTCTCCTCTCCTGAAGACGACAAGACAGTCAAAATGATCGGGAACCGTGAGTGTTGAAACAACACAGTGTCAGGAAACAACACAGAAAGACACTACAGAACTCACTTCGATATTTCGACATCCGTCTTCATCGGGAAGAAGTGCGAAGTACTCGCGTTGAGAAGCAAACTGCTACTGGCCTCCAGAGTAACTCGTGGGACCACTGCAATGCTGCTTCCCAGCGGAGGAGAGGAAAAATAGAAATCCCTCCAATATTTATTTATAAAACAAGACAAAAAATATATAATACGAAATAATAATGAAGACAACAATAAGAATGCAAATAAAATTAAAAAAGAAAAAGTATAAACAATGAGAAAAGAAAATAATAATAATTAACGGTAGAGGTTAACACCAGGAGAAGAGGGAGCCCCAAGGAGGCATATGAATGCCTCTTCGGAAGCTCTAAGGGTGACATGGGAATTTGACTCGGGGATTTGTTTGAGGATTTTTACCCTGAAACAATCATTGAAAGGGAGGTCATGGGAATTGGCATGGATAGCTATGGGTAAGTCACTGCGCTGACCAACAGACGCCCTGTGATTGTTCATATGCAAGCTCAGAGCAATGCGTGTCTTACACGTCTTATATGCCCAGTGTTACTTCCTAGCATATGGATGAATGCATTAAGGTGTAAACGACTGTAAGTTCAAAAACGGGACTAAGATGGTTTAATAAAGGAAAAGTCCTTCTATAGTCGCAAATTGACATTATGCATTAATATATATTGCATATTATAAAAACGCATATACATTTTAGAGTTGCTACACCACATCCTTTTATTAAGTATTGCTTATTTTTCCTTACTTTTGTAATAATATTTTACGGTTTTTAAACAAAATATAAATTGGAAAACGAATTACTAGATAGTCTTTTCGTTTTAATATTGTTTAATTATTTCATAAGAAATCGTTATTTAACTCTGTTGAGTCATATTTGCACTGTTTATTTGAATGAAAACATTTAAGTATATTAATTAGGGGCTTCTAGTAGTCAATGTTTATTATTATCATTTTAGATATCAGGAGACAAAGTCCCAATTAGGGTTATAAGGTCATATTGCGCAATTGTCTAAGGAGTATATGATTATGTGGAACAAAAACTTCAAGTCCATTGTCTACAGATTCAATACACATTTGTATTGTTTTAAAATTATTATTTTTAATTTTCGACTTTTCTGCCATAGATGTGACCTTCTAGTAATCTTTTAAAGTTGTCTTCAAATAAATGTTAATCATTTTTCATTATCAGCAATGCTTGGACTCAGTATGATTGAACTCAGAAAATAATCTCGGGTTTATCAAAATAGTAACAGCAGTAACAATATTGCTTTTAATAACCAAAAACAGTGCAGTAACGTAGCCTCTATCTGTTTCATTAAAGAGCAGCATCATATTAATATATTTATGTTTTGAGTCACAAGATAAAATTCTGGAGAAAAGATAGTCTTTATGTCCAAAATTTATAGACTTAATCAGGATGGTGCTACATTTGTTTGAAATGTACTAATCATTGAAGTATCATATTTTTGGTGCTGATTGGGTTTTACACAAACAATAAATTAAAGATGTGGTGCTGAAAGAGGGCATGTGCAAGCCAGCCCTGGGGTTCAGGTTGATCGGGTCACAAGAAGCAGCATTGGAATGTAAAGTGAATCCTCAGGTTATTTCTCTACTATCTATTCGTGCTTGAAAAGAAAACAAAAATTATTCTTAAAAAATATATAACTGAGAAACATTAAATTAAAGTTTAATCACGGCATTTAATAGAATAAAGATGGAGCTAGTCGAGAGAAGATTACAGTGTGTATTTAGTAATTAATAGGCATTGTTTTAAATTAGATTTTGTGGGTGGTCATTAAGGTCGGAGTGCATCGGTCCATATCCCACGGGGACGGCACTCTCTCGCGGCACACTCACTCTCTCACACGTACTCCCTTCACTCCTCCTATCACTTTATCTTTACCGTTTAGGAATGTGATACCATAAATACGGACCTAATAACAGTGTTCACTCATCCAAAACGTCGATCGACAAACAAACTCAGGAGTGTAGGTAAATGAATTTGTAACTGATAAATGAGCCGCAAGAGGATTGAATATGGGAGGGGGTATTTAATTATCTCCTGATAAAAATTTGGGCTGGATGAGATTCTATATTGATTTAATTATTGTGTTTAAGATACTATCAGCAGAAAAGTCAGACTTTAAGATTAATTATTTTTATTCGTTTTATACGTGTTCCATGCATGCATGAATTCACTTACTCAAGAGAAGAAAACGCTATTGCTCAAACTCGAGAATATTTCAGTTTCTTTATTAAACATCCTTGATCACCCCGTTTTATTTATGTGCTGATATAATACTGTTATTTTTCCCTTTTTTTTTATAGGGACCAAACATTTAAATGATTATCTTGAATTACATGTTTAGGAAATTTATACAATTTTTTGTTTCATATACAAATACTATTGAAGAAGTTGACTTTGCCAAACTTTCTTGAAGAGATCGAAAAAGGCATTGCGATATTTTATGCCATCTTAAGCGTCCATTTATTTCAAAAGCTAATGCACCATACAGATCAAATATCATGTTTAATTTTTAGAAAATTACAGTTATAAAACTTATTACATTATTTAATAATTTAATTAATACTATAAGTAATATTTAACATTCTGTTACCATTAATATTTTCTGTAGATAAGCTTTTGTTGGATTTTGAAAGGTTTCATGTAAAAATTCGTTAGTGGGAGCAACAGACAAATCATCAATATATCCTAATAAATTCGGAATCTGATTTGACTTTTAATCAGCACAGGTTGAAAATATTTGTTCTATAGCATCAGGAATTCAGGTATGTTAAGTGACTATAGCATCAGGTATTCAGGTATATTAAGTGACTATAGCATCAGGTATTCAGGTATGTTAAGTGACTATAAACAAAATTATTTAGTTCTGGAAATTTTTGGAAGAGTAATGTATAGCAGCTAACCATCATGCTACAAGAAATTGGTCTAAGACTATCAAATGTTTCGTTACATTTGACTTTAACATTACTAGTATATTAGGAAGTATTACTTGCATATTGCTTCATAAATTCTACCAGTCTGACTTAGGTATATTTTATGATAACATTTACTAGGTATTTCATACATTTTAGATACTCTAGTTCTCTAGAAGATTTTTTTTAATAAATACTATATGAAAAACCTATATTAAAGTCAAGGTAATGAGTAAGCCTAGGTAGTAGAGTGATAGAATGACTCGTAGTACAGTAGATCTATGATATTTAACATTAAAAGAGTTTCTTGTAGGCACTAATGACATATATTGAATGTACACTCGTGCATGGAACAAAAAATGTGTAAAGTTTGAGTATTTCATAGGGAACAGACTAGCCCAGTAACAAAGGGCTTGCCTGTGGACTGGTACATTCGGGGTTCATCCATTACCCGTTCTGGAACTTGATTTTTTTCACGCGGGAGGTGAATAAACCTGAGCACTTCGCCCCTCGGAAAGGACCTTAAGCCATTGGTCCCGAGACTGTACAATTTCAGGTATTCGGAAAAAACCCCCTGTTTTAAATACACTGGAGTTAGTCAAAATTTAGGCTTTCCAGTGTAGAATATTTATTTTGTGGTATCACAAAGGGTCAATGTTTGGTCTATGTGTATTCTCTTGTGAGACTGTACTACAACCTAATCTTGAAGATATCTTATAATTTATTTTAAAAATCATACTTTTGTAATAATTTATAATAAAATTATTAAAATATTAACAAATATTCCAACAATTTTAATAGAATAGGCACATATAATAGAATTGTCAACGACACATGCAATTCATCAAGTTATGAATACTGCTTATGACTATTCAAATGGAAGGAAATAAACTTACTAAACCTTGTTGAAATGTAGTCATCTAAAGTATTCTTGAGGTCAGCTTAAGGAATAAAATAGTTCTCAGATCAGTCATTTTGCAAAATAAAATAAAGAATACTGTCTGACGCAATGTCACGACCTGAGCAGTCTGTGCTTGACGCACCACTGTTATTAACCAGAGATTAAGTAAACCTTTCTCTAATCACTACTCTATCTCACCCACTTTTCTTTTTTCTTATTTCAATGGACTCTTCATTCTGTATTCTTTTCAGTTTTGCGTTTGATTAAAAAAATAAAATAATTAGAAAAAATTTGTATCTCCTTAATAATATATATTAACATAAACTCTATGCAATATTGCATATAAAGTTTTAAAATACCTTATTGTAATAAATACAAATTTAAAATAATACTGTGCTATATCTTATAATAAAAATGGCACTCTTACATTTAAGGAAAGGTCATAAGCTTAAATCCAGTTGATATACATATCCACACAATATCTAATACTTTCTCCAGTCTTGCCAAATATAGAGGTTAGAAGGTATTATGATTAGGTTAAGATTTGTATATTGAGTTTATAACTCATTAGGCTAATTTGAAAAGTTATGTTATAATAGTTAATCAATTATTCTATTTCTAGAGTAGAGTTATTCTTACTTAACGTTATCTAATTAAAACCTTTTTTTCGAAGAAAGGTGTAAACTTAAAAAAACTGATAGAACATATAAATATTAGTCAATGGGCGCCCCTCCATCCCTCGTTCCTAGAACACAATATAAGGGCAAATTTAGATGAAGGTGTTTTGGTTGGTAGTCCTGAAGCATGACGCTGCTAGGAGTCATTTCGCCACCTACTCCTATTGCCAAATAAAAATAAATAACATGAGTGTAGAAAACAGAGATCTGATTAAAATACCTTAACGACACAGAAATTAAAACTAAATCCATGAGAATTCAACTAGCAAGCTATAGTTAGGTTTCATTCAGGTCAATGTAAGTCTTTTGACAATTGATATGTATCTCAGCTGAGTTAAAACCAAATCGATATAAAAATCATCGGACTGGGTGCAGCCTTATTAGTAGACGCAGTTGCAGAAAATACCGCATGTGAGAAAGAGAGTGAAGGAAAGACTGGGGTTAACAATTTTCTAAAGGACGAAATTAAAAATGATTAATGACCAAAAGATTGAAGAATACTAAGAAAATCAGAATCGAAGAAATAATTAAAACATTTTCTGCTAGTTGCAAAAGTCTTTAACACTGAGTCTAATTTATATAAATAATTGATAATGTTAATAATATTTGACTTATGGACTTTATTTAATGAAGTCACAATCATATTTTTTAACAACATCAATCTTTTATATGGTGTCATTTTAGCTTCTCTTTTTTTCAGTTGATTTTTTTTCAAATGTTTTATGCTAAAATACGTTACTGAGACCAACCGAGAAAATGTCTATTATATAATGAGTGATTTGGAATTTCATTTTACTTTTAGTCAGTTCAGTTGGGAAAATATTTGTTCTCAGGTTTGTGAAGGAACTCTAAGCAAATTTACATAGTTCTGGGAATAGTTTACATAGTAACTTGGAAATTAGACTATGCCTAAAGATCAATCACTGGATATTAAACTTGAAAAGCTACTCTCTAAATAAAAATACACTTTAGCCTGATAATGAATGGCTGCGTATACACTGACAGATCAGGAAAGTGGTGACGTTCTGGTACAGGTTTCTACTCCAAGATTTTTAAGGTCCAGTTACTGTAAGTCTCTACAAAACTTCTGTTCTAAATTAAAAGTTATATAAGATGCAGTTAATCTCCCAGATCTTCAGTCTAAAAAATCGGGTTTCTTATTGACTCATATGTACCATCAGTACTATATCTGAAAATATTCATACAGAGTCCCTCTTAATACGGGAGTATAAAATTATAAGTATGTGCTAAAATTGTTGAAATTAGTCTTTAGATAGTTAGCCATATTGGTAGTTCTGGAAACGAGAAAGGTGACCTAGCAGGAGCAGGATGTAAACTATTTTAACAAAGAGTTATTACAGCCCCTAGATTGATTCATTTAAAGGTCTAGAACAATTTCCAAAATAACTCCTCCAATATTGAATATTGCTGAAATTGCATTACTTGATGTTCATTTTAAGGCAATACATAAAAAATAATTGCAAGTTTCTAGTTTTAATTGAAAATTGAAATTGAAGCCCATTAAAGAGTTCCAGTTTAACATTAGTGCCCATTTTGCTAAAGAACGATATAGTTCCGTTAGCATGCTTCAAATTTTATCAACAACGATGGTATCCTTTACCACAATAAAAACTATAATTTAGTACGATTTGATTTATGATTTAGTTACTATAGTTTGACAAACTTAATCACCCAGCCGCAGCCAGGCAGGTTGGTCAGAATTGGTTTCGTAGAAGTCAAAATGTGTATGTCCGAAATAGTTTCAAAAAATATCTCTTTATCCTAATTATACTTTAATGTAACTAAGTGCATAAATGTAAACTATTTGCAATATCTATGTGCTTTTAAGGAGCAAAAAAAAATACACTTGGAATATTTTGGTATAACAAATATACTTCACCATTATAATAATCTCACCATACTTTTAAAATATTTAAAGTTATAATTTAGAACAATTTAGAATATTTGTTTATAATTATTCTAGAACTTATTAACTATGCAGGTAAGATAAGGTAAAGGACCATGTAATGACTGTCCAAAGAACTCATAAAATCGAGTACATTGCCCTATGACTACATAGTATTTAGTAATTTCATGATTTGAAGCTTTTATACTTTTTCAATAGTAAATCAAATAATAGAAAATACAGTAAAACTTTTTGACACATAACTTCTTTTTGACAAATTTTGTTAAAAAATTTTCGTATATGTAAAAGAACCTAAAGTTGCCAGCATACCAAGTTGATTTCTGTCTTTGATGACCACTTCACTTTTTTCTTAGTAAGAAACTTTAATTTTTTTATTATAGCATATTGATTATAACAAAATACCATACAAACATTTTAGCATTATTGATTTAGTAGTTTAAAAAAAGAATGCTAAATTATAAATATACTAGGGCTCTAAGTAAGGTACAGGGTGGGGTAGTAATGGAGTGATTAAGCTACTCTAATAGCTCTCCGACACTCAACTCCGACTTTCGGCCTTCACGAGGCTATCCTGTTAACCTGCCATATGTAGGGACAAACGAAAGAGGAGGAGAAGGTGATCAAGGGCTGGGCCTGACCACTTTCGTTTCATTTCTTTTCTAATCCCCAAATCCCCTCCTTTTATCTCAGCCCCAGTCTAAGGTGTTAGGTGCGATCCGTGCCGAAGGATGGATGATACAGGGGTTACTGTATTATGAACGCAGCCTCAAGAGTACCAGGCGACCCTCTTGAGTAAATAGCCTTACTCCGGTATGCAGTGCTCTGCCGGAGCGGACAAAATACCACCGATAGAAATACAGGGATTTTCCCCTGCATGATACTAAGGAGAAGGAAGTCTAAAGCGCAAAGGGTCTAAAAGCGCCTAATAATGGCAGTCAACCTCCCACAAGTGCACCTAAGGATCTGAAGAAGACCATTCAGAAGAAGGAGAAAGAAAGTTACTTTCTTCCGAAACGTAGGGAGCCTGAATGGATATTATCGACGATGGTTTATGCAGATTCTGCAAAAAAGAGGAAGAAACTCCGTTGTATTTGCTGACTGACTGTAAAACAACGTTGCTGCACAGAGGTAGGTGCTTCAGGACACTTAACAAATCCATAGAAAAACTTTTACCACTGTACCCAGCAAAAGTTCTGAGCTTCTTGGTGACGTTAAAGCTAACTGCTGGGGTACTTTAGTACAGAACAGGGGAAGTACAACAGTTTTTTAAGACGCAGTGCTATAATGACCCTCAAATAATAATAATAATAATAAAAAAAAAAATAATAAAAAAAGGTACAGGGTGCCTTGTGTTTCCCTGACTCTGAAAATACGTTCTGGATACGACCGTTGATAGCATTGTCAGTCAAACTATACTTTGTACTTTTCATGCAGGCTTACAAAAGAGATGTATATTCGTGATATTTAGCATGTTTGATACTGTAAAGAACATTTTATTAGTAACAGTGCTGATAAATAAATTTTTTATCTTCATTTTCATTTTATTATTAGGTTGGCTTAAGATGTTGGCTTATTCTTTAGAGTGTGGCTTCTGAAAAATTACTAATTTTTCGTTGATGGATGTATAACTTTATAAGCTTATGATGAACGAATTTAATTTGTTGTGTCGTGTAGTATGCTGTAATGTAGTAACCATACCTGGATAATGGGACCTCATAATATATTCTGGAGTTTTTTATATCAGGATTTCATAATTTGTTGTTTAGAACCCTGGTGGTTTCGATGCTCCATGGTTCCATTGTATCATTGAAATTGTCCTACATTCAAGAATCATGAAATTATTATTCAGTCCATTCAATTCTAAAACAAATAGCATGCTTCATATGCCAACAAGTTCTTATTCAAGATATCAATTACATACGTTATGAGATATGATAGACTAAACAAAATAATGAAAATACTCCATTATGATTTATTTCCCATAAAAATGATCTATACTTGGAATCGGTGCAACAACATTGATTATGTGTGGGAACTGGTGATGAAGAAAATAACTTTGAGTACACTTTCTTTACAAATGAGAGTAGCTGTTTGTGTAAAAATAAAAATTTATGGATTCTTTAATCCGGTAAAGGTGAGAAAACATTGTATTAGAGAAACATGTATATAAGATGTTTCATTCGGCGGATTTGGTTGTTTGTCTGGGGTGCTCAGCCTTTGCAGTGACTAACTCAAGTCGGTTGCTTGCTCGATTCCGTTTGGGAGTACGTGGTTTCAGAGGCAGGGCTGGTAGCTGTACGCAGTGACGCAAGACGTCGACAGCCTGGGACCAGACGTCTTGTATGATCTATTGCCTCCTCACCCCATCCATCACATTACGTATTCATACCTGCCTGCATCTCACCCCACTCCCTTCCCACTGTCCTCCCTCCACTTCCATTATTTCAGTCTGCAATTAATTCTGTCCCGTTGTAATTATTGGCGACCAGCATCGTTCTCATCTTTGCCCTTTAAATACTCTCTACTATTTTATCTCTTCACTTACTGCTTAAAATGCAATTTATAGATTATGTTCCAACTATTAATTGTTTCGGCATTCATATATTCAAAACCCTTGAGGTTTTTATTTCCTGTCCTATTTAAATTGTTTTCTTTACATTAAAAATGTAAATAAAATTCGAGGGAAATGTTATATTTTTGTATATAGACATATAAAAGTTTTATATATATATTTTTATAAATTTGGTAGGAGTCCTTCCTTGACACACACATTATAGAAAATGACACCAAAATTAGCTGATACCTGTTTTGTTAACAAGTTTCTCAGTTTTTCTAATTAACACTCTCGTTATTTCATCTACACAATAAAGTACATCTCCTATATTCGACATGTTTGAGTGATCAACATACATCATCAGGATGTGAATAACTTCTTGAGTGAATTTTCCGGTTTATTATATATGCAAAGTGAAGACAGTAGGGGTTGTTTTTCTTTAAGTTTAAGATAAACTGGTCATTAATCCTGTGGAGTGAGTGGTCTCTCGGTCTGCGTTCCTAGCTGCAAGATTTCTGGATGCCCTTGATGTGAATTAAGGAGCTTTAAAATTCGGCTACTAATTTCGACTTGAATATTTAGGAGTGGCCTGAGTTTTTGAATTAATATAGCCTCTAAAATTATCAGTTTATGGTGCTTACTTTCTTTTTTTATTATTTTAGTATTTGTCTTGCATATGTTCTTTGGGGTTCCGGCCATTAAGTGCATGGTGAGCCTTTTTGATAGGGAGGTGGTAGTCGTACCAATGTACGAGTGCTTTTGGGTTACAGTCTTCATTAGTACATGTATACTCTTTGTCTAGATTTGTTTCCTTTAAAGGTGAGCTTTTGACTTGGTTGTTATTTCTTATAAACGGGTGGGCTTTTATAATAAGTGACTAGTGTTACTTTTTCATTCAAGTTTTTGCAGCTGACATTATTTCTTACAATGTCTTTTAATACTCTTTCATCAAGCCTGTAATGCTCTGAATACTGGTTTTTATAATAAACGTTCTGCTCTGTTATTTGTCTATCTTCATTAATTTGCTTCTCTCTTCTTGCATTGAAAGAATACCTTCATGTAAGAAGACACGGCCTTAAATACTATTTTCAATTCTTTCTTCCTCTTCGGTCACATGAAATATCATCACTATGCTAAGAATTTTGGAGCCTCTTTTCCTTAGGACTTTGAAGCAAGCTCGCTGTGATCTTGTTTTTGTTGGTGCTAAGTAATATAGATGTTGTAAGTAGTAAATGTAGAATATTATTAACCCTGAGCAGCATTTCATTTCACCTAAAGTAACCTTGATTGTCCTCCTAGCTTTGTCGGCTCGTGCACTTGCGCTAACTGTGTTTATCGATTGGAAGGCACTAAATGTAATTCATTCTACGCGGGTATGGCCACTACATTACTTATCCTTCGAATGAATAATCACAGGTCGTCCGTTGGCCACACTTGCCTGTGGCCATTCATGCTAGCTCCCATGACCTCCCTTTTAATGATTGCTATAACGTTCAAATTTTGAAACTGCTTCCTAGTCATGAGGCCTTGATACCCTTGCAACTTTAATCTACTCTCAAGAAGCAGTGGTTTTGATGCTGGGTGTTGGATCTCCACATGATACGAACCTCATCAGACAATAATTTCTTTATTTTTATTTCCAATTATTATGTTTTTATTGATTATATTATGTTATTATATTTATATTTTGCTAACAGTTATTTCATTATTTATAATTCATGTTGTACTTATTTATCTATGCTCCTTAATATCTTTCATTATGAGTTTTAAATTATATTTATTATTATTTTGATTTTATCTTATATTCATTGTCTTTTACGAATTTATTTTATTACTGTTTTTCTAATATAATTTAAAAATTTAATTTTTTCTTATTTTAACTAATTATTTTCAATACAACTTCAATTCTTCTTGTATTTTTTTTCATTTACTCAGGTTTATTTATTTCTTCTTTCTTCATTTATTTTTTGCTTGGTTATTTGTCAAATTAATATTACATTTTTATTCTTTCTCATTCTTTTAGGTTTGTTATTTTTGTTTAAGGCTAGTTCAAATTCTAAAAATTATGCTATTGGTAGCACGGAGTATACCCCTTACAGTCTGTTAACCACTTTGTTTCTTAACTCTTAATATATTCTTAATTTCTACCGAAACACTTTAACAAGACAATGTGCTGTTGACATTATATATAATAGTATGAAAATTCACATAAGGGGTTATTGAGGATTTCGGTCATAAAACATACAACTCCTGATCATCAGCCGACGTTTCGCAAAAAGTTGTTTGGCATTTTCAAGGCTTGATTTAGAAGGAACACTAATTTACTGGTCCATGCTTATATCTGGCTACATCATAACAAATGATTATGTTATGATGTACCCAGATATAAGCATGGACCAGTAAATTAGTGTTTCTTCTAAATCAAGCCTTGAAAATGCCAAACAACTTTTTGCGAAACGTCGGCTGATGATCAGGAGTTGTATGTTTTATGACCAAAATCCTCAATAACCCCTTATGTGAATTTGAAATATCAGTGGTCGAGAAACTATATCAATATAATAGTATGTGTTTGTCTATTTTTGTATATCTTGAAATTTATATGTGTTATTTACATAGAAAAATATTTGGAAAGATGCACATACATGTTTTTATGTCAAAGATTTGATATAACTCATTTTAATATTCGTACATCCATCATCATGATGAGAGAAAGTAATCTACTAGATAGTCACTATGCATATTGTGGATAATGTATTATCTGGCAAGTGCCTTAATGGAACGTAATTATTGTCCTTATAAGTGTTCACTCTTCTAATATTTTAAATTTCAGATATTATTATCATGCAATTCATATTAAAACCAAATTTAATATGAAATCTAATTCTTGTACATGTGACTACATGTGTAAGGTGACTTTATGAACAGCTAGTCTATTCGACCAAACAGCGTTACTACTAAGAGAGGAGGGGGACAGGAAAACAGTGAAAGGAGTACGGAATACATTATTTAATTGAATGAAAATAATTAAATTAACTGATTTATATTTGTATAGCTGTACTGCAGCCATACAACAAACTCTATAGTGAAAGCGTAATCAAATTCATTGACAATTAAAACTCAGTTGTTTCAGCATACGCTATAGCGAACATTTGTTAAATACAATAAAAAAGAAAATATTGCAAATTTCTGAAATTAATACTATAAACATTCAAATTAAGATCAAATTTAATGTTACTGTAATAAATAATCAGAAGAATGGGAGGAAGTAACTCCGAAGTAAATGGTCAACGATTAAACCCCTTTTCCATGTGTCAGAAAATTATAAGACTTTTTCATTACCAAGAATTATATGTCTGTTAATTGTTCAAACCATGTGGAGATATAACCACAAATTAAAGAACTTTTAAAGGGTAAAACAATAGTTTTTTTTATGATAAAATTATCAATAAAATGTTAATAAGAAAGAAATTCTTTACTTTTAATGGACAAAAGCTATGGCATATACTGTGATTATACATATATTCAGTAATTATTTTAGAGTCTCAGAACTATAGCTATACACACCAATCTTAATATTTTTTCTATTTTGATTTAGCATACATTATAAACGTAGTTACACATGCGCATTAACGTCTATTCTAAGGGTCTTCAACCGGTGGGTCGAGACCCCCAAGGGGGTTGCGAAAGGGTTAAACGGGGTTCGCGAAATCTTTGAATTTGTTTATTTTTATATAAAAAATAAAGGACTAAATTAAATAAATAATTTATTTATTATTAATGCCGAACAGCAATCTTATTAAAGTTACTATTGACCAAATTTATTTTAATTTTCCCTTGTTTATTTGTTGTTAATTTTATTTTTGTTCTCACTAACGGGTCGTGAAGTAAAAAAGGTTAAAGATCCCTGGTCTATATGTTCAAATAACTTTTTTTTATAGCTTCAACTAATTTTTAACTTTTGCAATGCAAAATAACTTTATAAAACTTTAAGGATGTATTTGAATGTATTTTAAACTGCAATATATATAATTTTACTCGAAAGTGAGAAAAATGTTAGTTAATATAAAATAATGGGAAAGAAGAACAAGTAGGATTATTTTAATGTGAGGTCATTTTTTTGGAGTTATTTTTAATATTAAAAATTTTGTTGTTTTTTTTGGTAATATCAATGACAATTTTTTGGTACATGCCACCTGTAAATTTTGACTTTCTGGTTTTCAGTTGCTAAATAACTCGTGTTGGGAAATCACAAAATATCAATTCTGTTTCAATTTCTTCAAAAACAGTATAGAACTCATTTCTTTATGAATTTTAATTTTTATGTCGAATTGGATTGTGATATATCGAATAGTGTGACAGTATCGTGTTCACAAGCTTTGCAATCCAATAATGAGTAAACATGTTACATCTATATCAAAAATTGACTCTTCTGTTATCAGATTTTTTTCTCTTATTAGTTTTCAGAATTAAGCTTTCTTAAATGTCTTTAACAAGTCATATTACCCATGTGCAGGCACACTACAAATGAAACAAATCAGTTCCGTTAATTAAATCTTTAAGAGCTCTATGCAGATTATATACTGGGTCGGTCGGCCTTTGCTCAAATAGTAAAAGTTTTAAACTATAAGAGTTATAAATATTTATTCTTATTTTAAATTATTATAATTAAAATATTTTAAAGGAAATGGTTTTAGGGAAAGTTTCAAACCCATATAGGTGTATAAATCTTATGCTCCACAAATTTTACTATCTTGATTAATACTGATACAACATAATAGGAGTATGAGAATATTATATGTAATAAACGCGTATCTACCATGTTACTGTCGTTTATAGTTTACTAATTATAACACCATCAACTCCTTATTCTAAGAAATAAACCTTTTTTTTCTTAATCATAATTGCATTTAAGAATTTTACGTAGTTCTATACTTTGATATAGGTATATTTCAAGTACTGATTGTAATATCACGTTATATTTTTGTTAAAATCCAAGATAGATGGGAGTTGTGTATTTCATGGTTGACGAATGAGTTGCAGGAAATCAATGGAGCTGGAAAATGGTTAAGTTTCTCACGCTAGAATGGATGTGGAGAAGCAAGCCTGGGCGTGGGTAGGCCCCGCGGCCTACATTCGTATGCTTCTCTTATCTCCTGCATCCCAGTTGGCATCAGGGATATTTTCCTTTAGAAGGCTCCTCTACTCTTCACTACTCTAAATAGGACTCATTGTCTTATCATTCTTATTTATCATTCTTCCGATATCAATTAGTTATTCAAAAATTCATAATAAGTTTAATATATGTAATCAATTAAATACCACATATATATAGCACATTTAATAATGTGTGAACAACACGTTAAATGATATGAATAACACATTTCAAATGCGATTCTGTCAGGCATCAGAATTCGAATGCTAATTTCTATCATTGAATTAGAATGATACATGCCAATTCCTATCTCAATTAACTCCTAATGAAAGGAATATAGTTCTTAGCATCACATCTCTCAGTCAGAAGATGGTGAATGCTGAGACTGAGGTTGACTTTGATGAAATATAAATATGTGAATCAAATTTAAAGTTTCTTTGCTGTTTACGCTCTGGGTACCTATTCTGCATTTTTCCTGAAGACGGCGTTTTCCTGAAATAATTCAGAATCAGGATTGTTTATGTATCTAATTTGTTTTCTAAGTTTCAATTACATTCCATTAATTTTATATCTTTTATCACTTATACCTTTACGATTGAACATAAACACGATCCAGAATGTTGTCTAGATACAGCTCTTCAACGCATAATTAACGATACTGATTTAGCTCATTTGAAATATCCTGTACATAGGTAGGATATGCCTGTTAACTATATTTAAGAAAACTTAAAAATATGACTTTTTCGTATGAGCATTATTTTAAATTACATATATTTAAATTAGAACTAATTTTTAAAGATTTCTTTACACCAAAACATAACTGCGAATGTTTGAAAGAAAATTACGCCCCACTTTTTAAATAGATGACATTGGAACAAACACGCAGCGAACAAATACCCAGGCAAACACCCGATTATTATTTGATGGTTTCAAGATATTCAGTTGCAATTAAGTTTTTTGAAATTCAAGGAAACTGAACTGAATCGTGAATGGGTGTGTGATATCAGCTTGTAGTAATTAACAGCCACTATTTACACCTTCAACATATTTGCCGCCTCCAACACGTCGAACTTTGAATACATGGTGCACATTATATTAATGTTAGTAATCAAAATTTTTGAACTCTTAGTTTATTATTGACAATATGATCATTTTGCATTGCTAAAAGCATTTATGGGCCATATGAACTAAAATTTTTACCATTGATATAGCTTCTTGACCACTGCTTGTTCAAAATACTAATTTAGTTATCAAGAATTATGCCCAAATTAATAAGGAAATAATTTATTTTTTATTTGACGAAACGTCAGCTTGATTAAGATGTGGTTAACTTAGACCTAATTCTCGATAATTTAATTAATATTAAAACAAAAACTTTATTTAATTATTTGCAAATGAGATGAATAGTATACAAATAAAACACATTTTAAGCATACAAATGATAATTCTATCGAAAAGTCAAGAATAAACGTAAATATGTTCATAAAACATTCTTTTCAAAACCAATGAAAAACATTTTTCGTTTTGTTTCAAAATTGGTGGTATATTTATTTTGTAAATTTATGAGATAGGTAGACATTAATATGATTATATATCAACTATAGATTTTTCAATAACATTGTATCTTATAATAGCATATGGAATGTGACATATTTTTTACTTTTATATTTGTTTATGAATTTTCTTTGCATTCAAAACAGCTTTGAGTTTCCTTGTGCTCCTGGATAATGATATTAACCTTCAAAAGTTGGGAAGTGGACGAGGTGGTGAAGCATTGCTGAAATGGCTAACAGGTAGACAGGAGCCAAAGGATAACTCTTACTTTATTGTAATTTGTATCTTGCGTTGGACGGGAGACAAAGCGCCATCAGTTGGGATATGTAGGAGTCGTGTGATGCATATGTATGTGTTACGTCATTGGTGCAGGTGACATCATAAAAGCCACTTCCTCCTCAGGACCACTTAGTCAATCAAGTGATGCTCCTTTACTACTGTTGGATTCTTGATATACATTCATCTAGTTATTGATACACAATCAATCAACCAGATGGGAAATCAGGTGGCAATCAATATTTCACGAACGAAATAACTAACTGAAATATACAAACTTGTATTCTTGTCAATACGTTTTTATTCTTTGCAAGTTATTCAAAATATGATTATAAAATTGTAAAATGAAGTGCTAAGTATAATTAAATAAGATTTCAAAAATGTTTCTTTCAAGTAAAGAAAATGCGTTTTAAAAAGATTTATTTACAATATATAATGAACTCATAATGAAGGAAACAGGTAAGATATATAGAATGAAATAGTAAATTCAAAAGGATTGAGAGAGTTACTGAGAAATAATGAGATTTGAATAAAATATAATTTATACTATAGATAGTTAATTTATTATATTTTTGATTTTTGAAGTAAATCAATGACAGAAAATGTATGTGTAATGATATAAACAAAAAGGTATGTAAAATTAGGGGTATAATTTTAAAGATGAAGCAAAAATATGTATACGATATATAAAAGTAATAACTGGAAGTAAGAATAGGGTGGGTGGGATGAAGTGTTGCGCAGGACCAGGAAGGAAGTAGGGAATAGCTAGTGTCAAAGTGTGATGTTTCAATCGGCTACTGCCGAGCTTCACCCTGTTATTTATTCAGCCCGGCCAGAGCTATTACTGAAATGAGCACCCAACTCTCATGACCTTTCCAACACTTTCACCAGTCCTTGTCGTGTAGGAGAACCCTTCTTCAAACCGACATTTAAGCAATTTTCACATTTCTCTCTACATTAGTTAACACCCACTAACAAGAATTTCTCAAAAAAATGAGGCTATTAATAATTCAAACGACTTCTTCTTAATTCTGTTATCTATTAAGAGATAATGACATTGAAAAATTTGATATTTCTACTAGGTATGTTATATTTGAGTCATATTATTTTTTAACGTTTGTGAAAAATTTAAAACAGCTAACATTCAAGAAGTTGTAGTTTGCTGCATGCTGATTTCAATGTGATCAATGATATATATATATATATTTGTGCTGTGTGTGTGTGTGTGTGTGTGTGTGTGTCTGTGTGTGTGTTATTTTTTAACATTTTCTACATATTCTGTTTTTATATAAACATTCTATTTTTTATTTATTATATATATATGTATATATATATATAACAAGATTTCACAATAAACACGTGAAATAACAGCCAATGATCAAACCACAATATGAAAAGAGAAAAAACCATTTTACCGACCGCTTGTTATGGTTGAAAGACCTTAGTTTTTTTTCCCCCATTTCAAATTGTGGTTTGATTATATATATATATATTCACTGTTTTGTTATTGAGGGCTAGGTCAAATAAAAGAAAAATAAACTCCTTTCTAGGATTTATTTTTCTTTTATTTGACCTAGCCCTCAATAACAAAACAGTGAATAGAATAGAAGAGGTCAATAACAATTTTTGAGTTTATATATATATATATATATATATATACATATATATACATATATATAAAATTCTTGCTAGTGATTGAAGGCAAACAAATGTTTTAAAGTACTCAAAGACTCTACATTATAATGTAGTAATGTCTTAATGCACTATACAACCATGAAACAATAAACCATATCGTTTTTAAATTAAAATCTGCACTCAATCTACAGAGTAAAGAATAATTTATGATGTCATAAACTATACCAAACTCTCCTTTTTTTTTTTTTAGATAATACTTTAACTAAAAAGTTTTATTTTCGAGTGTTTTTTCATTATTAAATTCAAAACGGTATGACCTTTTTCACGTCCACAAGATTTTAGGAATCAATTATAATTAAAAAGAATTACAGTTTCTAGTAACCCCGAAAATGGGAGTTTCTGACTCCTGGCAAGCCAGTGTACCGATTAAAACACCACCCATCTCCGTTCAATAATCAGTTTTATTGAAAGAATCTAAAGTTAATGTTGCTGTTAGTTAATAGTAACTACTGCTCCGAAGGTAGTTGTTTAAAATAAAAAAAATGTCTACAATTCACACGACCGCACACGTGTACCCATGTACGCACACACACACACACACACACACACACACACCACACACACACACAACACACACACTACACATACACACACACACACACACACATACACACACACACACACACACACACACACACACAACACACACACATACATACATGTAGACATATACATCATAAAAAAAAGAAAAAACTGGACATTTCTGACCTCAAAACATATAATAAATCAGTCTAAAACTTGAATTAAATTTTTTCATTGTTACTACACTTTACTGTAAGATAAAAAAATATAGTGGTCTACACTCAACTTTACTATACGTTAACATAATAGTAAACTCTTTGATAGTCCATTTAGTTGTGGTTATATTGAATGTGTCTGTCGAGGAGAATTACCATCAAACTCATCCATATTGATTTTCAAAACTTATTTGGTTTAATGCAGCTGTATCAATTTTCTCAGTTATGAAAAAATTTAAATTATTGTATTTGGTATTTTTAAAATAACATGAGACTTTCAGTTCATTAATGGGCTTTATTAATGCTTTTCGAGAACTTTGTCATATTTATGTTACCAAAATTCTTTGGCCTCTTAATAAAGATTGTGACGCATTAATATGGAAGGTGTTTTTAGGATAGAGTACCTTTCAGATAGAGTCTGCATTTGATGCTAATTCCAGCTTCATAAGTAGTAGTTAAGAGGACAATGTTCAGTTAGATTATCCACAATATTTTTAATTTATTCCTAGAAAATTTATTATTCTTCTACAAAATAAGTTCAGTCAGTCTTAAATTATTTAGCTTTTAGTCTAGGCCTGCTTGTCCAAGCTTTCTGATATCTGCTACCTTATACATGCATTCATTAATTGCATCCTTGAAGAAACATGAGGCGAGTTGTTCAAGAGACTCGAAAAAGCGAAAACTTTACTATTTTTACTGGGTGCATATTGAGGATAGATCAGACATTACTTCATTAATTTTTAATTAAAAATGATGGATTTTAAAAATTAAAACCTTCTCAGCCCTGATAAAATATATATCTTAGATTATCTTAAGTAGTTTATTATAATATGTTCAACATAAAACTTTAGAGCAAAAATTTCTTCCTGAAAGATTGTATTTACTCCACATAGGGCTTTGTGATTTAAGTTTACAATTGCCATGTTTTTCATGCCCAGTCCAATTTTGATGTTTTTCTACCCAGAAAAACAGTTTTGTATTATAAGACTAGATAAGAGTCCTTTTCTATAAACAAGAAGTTTCTAATGCAGTCAATAATCTTTAGTTACTTCGAGAAGCGCTGTAAAATTTTTTGAGGGGCATTGTGTTTGGCTATACTCGTATATAGCTGATTTTATTGATCCGAGACCGCTATAAATATAAAGACATGGTGAAAAAAACGCTTGACGTCACGAACGAAATTCACCTTGGTATTTCAAAAATTATCATCATTGGAAAAGAAGTGTTAAATTTGAATGGTGAGAGTTACTAAGAGTGGTTAGTACAAATACACTCCTAGTAACGTACTGCTACTTTGCCGACCACCTCTCCTCTTAATTAGGAAGGATATCTTTTTATTTCAGCCAATACCAGTTCTTGGCTATTCAGCTATTTGACTCTATTTTTTAAAGTTGATTTTTCCATGGTGAGTGCTTTTATTGCATTGGATGTGGTAAGATATCTGTTACCGTCTTCCATGCAAAGTGGACTCAGCAGTTATGGATACCAATTCAATTCTGGTGACTCTGGAAATAGGTCGCTATTCTTCTGGTGACAACTGTCATTCTTCTGGAAAAGTTGTTGTGCATAGTATTCAGTGCTGAATTTCTCCATGAAGTTTGTATTTTTCCTTTTAGTTCAGATTATTGTACTGTAGATATATTGTACCATTGATAGATTTATCTATTTAAAATCATAAATACATAAATATCTTTCTGCTTAGAATTACAATAATGATGATGAATGATCATAACTTAATAGTTTTTACTTGTTCTTTAACAAATATTTTAGTATTTCAAAAATTTGTTATAAAAACCTTAACAGTTTTCTATAACAAGAAAGTTATGAAAAAAAGTGTTTAAATCGGGATAGTATTCTTTAAAATTTCAAAAAATGATATAACAAAGGGCATTTGATTCAAGAAGTTTTATAAGGATCTGTAAGAAAGGAAAAGAGAGGAATAGAGCGGTCGCTACTGTGACTAGTCCAAATATAAATGCTATGCGAGCACACTACTGTCCTGATCGAACTCAAGAATAATGCAAATGTTAAGACTTTGTTGATTGTAATTAATAATGATTTAAGACATAGCTTTTTATTAATATTCAGCGAAAAATAGATACAATAACTGTAATAATTATCATTAACAGAGAGCAATTAAGACTAAAACTTGGTACGATAAAGTTAACACTATAGAGAAAATAATGTAATCATTTTAGCGAAAAATAGATTGATTGTAAATAACCGGGATGATAGTTACCAATACTTTTTACTTTTTGTGATGAAAGTAAAACTGACCTAATATTAATATCGATTGATATGAGCCTAATTATTAATAAATATAAAAATCAATTTTTCAGAGATCATTGATTCGCATCACTATTTATCTTTTAAATAGATGATCTTTACAAAGTTTACCAACTCAACACAACAAATAACTGAAATCACAAGAAATATAACACAGAAAAGTCAGACGTGAATAAATTTGATGCATGTTTGAAAGAAGAATGGATGAGTAAGACATTAAACATGAATGGAACCCAAGATTTACATCTCGAGCTGGTTGATTACGAATTTATTAGAAGTAGAGGCAAAAATCACTAAAACAGTTACATTTTAAAACTTATTTAATGTAGTTGTTTTTAAAATATGCAATGAATCTATACCACCAATCAGAAGTAATAAAATATGTCACCATTATGAAGATAGCGATAGGTGAAAATATGCACACGCACTCCTATATATATCCATGGTATTACATATAAAACAAAACGGCGATCTCAGAACAAAGAAGTCACTGAGATCTACATTTCGATATAAGTTGTCAATATAAGTTAATCTGAAATTGTAGATCAAAATATCGATCCATTACGTACTCTGTTCTGTGTTCATGAATTTTTGGTTTATAAATCCAGTTGGACCGCTTTTCTTATTTTTAAAATTATGATATAAATTTAAATGCATTCATGCAAAAATCATAGTATTTTATCAATAATGGATTTCAGGTGTAAATCGTGAAAGGAATAGACACTGATGATTTTCTATAAAAGTCGATAGTATTTAAAGAGCTAAGATTGCTTGCATGTAGCTCGTGCTTTATTTAGCACAAAGGGGGTTGATTTAACTTTTTTTCTCATTATACTTTTTTTTTAATTTGTTGACTGTTATAGTTTCATTAGTATTTCTATTTTTATTGACTATTTACTTGTTAGACTCTGACTAAGACCACTCTTTTGGTTGAAAGATCGTAGTCAATTTTCTTATTGTCGTTTGGACGTGGATTTTTAATTAACGTGTTTATTGCAAAATCTTGTTATATACGAGTATAAGCATATATGGGTGGATTATTTAATCGGGACTCGCAAATTTTCCAGGTTCAAAATGAAACGTTCGTTGCCAAGTTGCCAAACTTCTAATTTCGATTTTATTTTAAAACCTTTTTCATAGGCAGAAATAAGAATTTTTAAATAAGATAAAGTAAATTTTCTACATTTATTAAAAATTAAATAAAAATGTCAGCAACGAGGGTTTGATTTTGAAACTAGAAAATTGACCGAATCTCGATTACATTATACACCTATTCAATCAAGAGGTTGATACATTATTGCATGTGTTATATAAATATGGATATATATATATATATATATATATATATATATATAAGCAATTAAATAAAATTATGCCACGAACTAAATAAACTAAATTCACAGAAAGAATACATATATGAGATCACAAAAACACATTAGATATATATTTATGATCAAACCACAATAAGAAATGGGAAAACAAGACTAAGATCTTTCAACCGTAACAAGCGGTCTTCGTCAGAGTCAAAAACCCAACTGAGTTTTTTTCAGTTGGGTTTTTGACTCTGACGAAGACCGCTTGTTACGGTTGAAAGATCTTAGTCTTGTTTTCCCATTTCTTATTGTGGTTTGATCATTGATTGTTATTTCACGTGTTTATGTGGTTTATATGAAATCTTTATATATATATATATATATAAGATTAAATTTTCTGCTATCTTTTTTTTAATCAATTTTTTTTATATTTTTTTCAATTTTTTTTTGGCTCTTTTCTCAGGATATTTGGTCCAATAACTCCCATATGATTTGATGTCCATTTTAAAGGACTATTAAGAGCATTGGAAAAGATATACAAAAAAATGGTTTAGAAAAATGTTGGCAGAAAATTTAATCTCACATTTAAAAACAAAGGCCTGTTCTCCAAGTATATATATATATATATTGTTTTTGTTATACATTTGTTTTCTTGCATTTTTACTTTACTATAAGTAAAGTATAGTGATCGTGAAAAAATTCGATCTCGAGATTTTGACGGAATTACATGTTTTGAGGTCCCAGAAGTCGTTTTATGAAGTTTTTACGATGATGTCTGTGTGTGTGTGGGTGGGTGGGTGGGTGGGTGGGTGGGTGGGTGCGTGGGTGGGTGCGTGTGTTAGCATTGCTTGTTACCACTCTACGGTCCAGAATCTTTGATGGATCAAGTTGATATTTTACACAAAAATGGGCCCCATAAAGACGAAGATCCCTATTGTTTGCGAAGAATTATGCATGATGGGAAAGTCACTTTTTTTGCCAAAAACCGTTTTTTTTAAAACATTTATTTCTCCTAAACTGATAACCCTAGAGTTTTGAAATTTTGACATTATCTTTGAGGTTACAAATGGAACAAACGAAAAATATATTCAGAATTTTAAATCAACAGGAAATATTTTTTTTTTAATAAAATATTAAAATTTTGACTTATAATTCAATCTCAAACCTTGTGAGAGCGATACAAGCCATACTGTTAGACGGATTACAATGAAACTATGCCAAAAAATAGAACATTATGTGGAGAATGAGTTGAGATATTTTTTTCTAAAATTACATTCGCTAAAGAGGAGTTACAGTACGATTTGTGTTTTCAGAAAATGTTTTTTTGACGCTAAACGGCTCGTTAAAAAATAATGAAAATTTGACCAAAAATGGAACAAAAAATTAGCAATTCACAAAAAAAAATCATGAAGTTTCAATTACGGGAAAGAGGAATAACGATATAAAAAGTCTTTGTTTATCCTAGACCAAGAGATCACCTGCTATACTTGTCGAATTTTTTGTATTTTTTTACATTGTTTACATTGACTTAGAAATTTTTTGAGTGAATCCACTGATATAAAATTGATATTTATAAAGGAACAATTTAAAATGTTTATTGACTTATATGAGATGTAAGAGGAGTAATATGTGCAGGAAAATTATAACACTCACTCAGAAAAAAATCGTATACGAGTATATGTTATTTGACAAAGGGGAAGGAAAATGATCTTGTTAAATACTAAGAAGCCATAAAATTCCCAGTATAATAATTCGGTTAAAAACGAAAAATGTAAAAGATAATTCAAAATTGAAATCCTTCGTTTAGAGATTAATAAATGTAATTATCGTACATCTTTAATTAACAAATCACCTTAAAACAACATTTTCTTCGCTCTTTAAGATGTTTTTCAGAGAAAAAAAGGGTATTTTCCTGTTTTAAATTTGAAAATTTTACTTTAATATTCAATGTAGAAGGATGTCAAGTAAACGATGTAAGAAATCTACTGGCTATTTGAACAAAAGTCATGTTCTCTTGTAGGATAATATTTCGTTTCAAGAAATGTTCACTTTGGTTTTTCAAAAATGTTATTACTGCTGTAGTTATACTAATGAAATTATTTGCAAATAATAAATTATTTGTGATGTACAAAAATAAGCTTATAAATTGATATGTCCTTCAATCACTATCTGTACTACCTCACGAATGCAATGCTAATAATTATATTCCATTTAGATATTTATGTTATGCTTAAATGATACGTTATGTTTTATATACTCAAGAAATTTGACATTGAGTTACTTATAGTAAAGTAGAGTGTAGGCCACTCCAGATTTTTTTAATTTCTTTTTGTATTTATTTCCTTTATTTTTTGTTTTCTTCCCTTTTATTCTCTTTTTTAAATAACAATTTTTTTTTCTTGCTCTCGACTCCTTAATTCCTTTTTTATTTTTTTCCTTTGCGGCAGCACTGCTTTAGCCCTCACCCAGTGAGTTCTTTAGTTGACTTTCGTCCTTCCATCAATTCACTTTTTCTCCTGAGGACGACCGCCATTACGGTCAAAATATTGAAAAGTGAGTCTTTGTTATGTTTCAGCCTATGTGTCACTGTTTATTTTAAGTGTTATATATATATATATATATATATATAATATATATATATATATAAAATGATCAAACCACAATAAGAAATGGGAAAACAAGACTAAGATCTTTCAACCGTAACAAGCGGTCTTCGTCAGAGTCAATATATATCAATATATATATAACCCAACTCTGGGTTATATATATATATATATATATATATATAATATATATATATATATATATATATAGAAAAAGGAGAAAGAGACTTAGAGAAAGTCTATGTGATAGAAGGATCAGAGAAAGGAGTGAAAAAAAAGATTTGAATTATAATTTCAATGATTAGATATGAGTTGAGAGTTACTGATTAGAAATATGTTTGTAAGGGAAACAGAGACTTAGTGGGAGGCAAGTGACAGGGACAAAACATCTGTTTTTATCCAAGTGATGGATGTTTATTGGGAATGAGTTGACGTTTCGACGCTTGAATCGACGCAAGATTCAATATGTGTAACAGGGCGAGGGCCATCTGTCAGGATCTATGACTGCCTTATGGACTTCTTGCATCCCATTGTTCACGCTACAGATTTGAATAAAACTTTGGACTGTTCACTTTGGGCCTGCCTATTGTTAATTATCTGGAGACAAGATAGGGCAGAAGTTATGACACTCTCTTGTATCGCAAATCAACTTGTAACCAGAAAACAATACAATTCCCCGTTTCATTTAGCCGCTACCTGTTGTTTTATTTCTCATTTCTAGAATATAACACTAAGTTATATTATAACACAATGATATGCCATGATACATTATGATCAGTATATGCTGCCATAACTTCACTTGAATTTATCATAACACATACTGCAATTTACTAGGACAAATATTGTTATACAAAAAAAGGCTCATGGTGTGTTAAATACTTTAGTTACTATCACAATGAAATTAAATTTAAATGGGAGACAGAAAGATAATATTTTGCATTTCCCGAGTACATTAGTTATTATATATTAAAACAGCAATATTTTATGTAACTTGTAAACAAAAGAAAAAGTGACAGTTATTGCTAGAGAACAAGTTGAACACAGAATAAAAGCTTTGAAAATGTTATATATTCGTCAGGATCATCCACCATATAATCATTATTGGAAATTGAAATAGCATTTCTTAAAATGTGTTAGTTAAACATTTATGGTTGGATATATGTCTAGTGAACATAGCCACCAGATTAGAGGAAATTTGCTTCTTGCTTGGTGTTCAGTATCAAACTGAATAGTCATGTTTAATATTCATATTAAAATAAATTCTTTCTTTAAAACTCGAAATATAATGATAAATAGTATTGTGTGTATAAAATTAACACCCCCGTTAGACCCCGTGAACCAGTGCGCTTCGTTTCCCTCTCTTATCTCTCTAGAAAACGATTCAAACCAAAAATTAGAGACTGTAAGTATGTGCTTCCAATTTATCTAAATTTCTTTATGTACATTGAACTATATATATATTCGTATATTTGGGGAACAGTCCTTCATTTATACATGTGAGATTACATTTTCTGCCTACATATAGTGAAACAAGACCGAAACGTCGGTAAGAATAAATACGATTAAAAAATGGACAGAAAATCATATGGTGAGTTAATATACTTAGTTCTTGGAGAATTTAAAGGACTAAAACCAATTATTTAAAGGAAAATAAATCCAAATACTGATCAAGACAAGAGTAAGCAGAAAATTTAATATCATATATATATATATATATATATGCACTTTTTTTTTTTTTGTTGGAAATACGATCCAAAACGGACAAATATAGTTCAATATAAACAAAGAAACATAGAGAAATCAGAAGAACACACTTACAGTCTCTAATTTTCGGTTTGAACCGTCTTCAGGAGAGATAAGAGAGGGAAACCAAGCGCACTGGATCAGAGACGGTTGGAGACCCTCCAGTGCGCTTGGTTTCCCTCTCTTATCTCTCCTGAAGACGGTTCAAACCGAAAATTAGAGACTGTAAGTGTGTTCTTCTGATTTCTCTATGTTTCTTTGTTTATATTGAACTATATATATATATATATATACATTCGCGCTCCGTTCTTCGACGTGAGGAGATCTCTCTCACTTCGTCCTCTCTTCAAGTCTACTCTCCTGATGACGAACAACAGTTCGAAATATTGAATTCTGTAAGTTTTCTTTGTATTGTCTTTTCTGTGTCGTGCTTTGTGTAATTTAAAATTATATATATATATATATATATACAACCACTCAAAATGGTTGCCGGGACGCTTTCCTGCCGTTGTGTTTCCGGCGTTCTTGGTCGCCCTTTCTATTTACTTCTGAAGACGGATTTCCGAAAATTTGAGTTTGTAAGTGTGTCTCTTTTTCTGTGTGTTGCTTTTCTTCGTTTTTGAGCTGATATATATATATATATAATATATAATATATATTATATATAATATATATGCATGTGATTTCCTTGCCACTCGCATCTCGCTCCCATCCTTTACTTACGCTACATAGATGACATTTTCTTTCCTGTGGCCCCATGGTAAGCATGCGTTAGATCATTTCCTTACGTCATTTAATTCCTTCTCTTCATCTATTTCCTTTACCCATCAAGTGTCCAATAACCTCATTACATTTTTTGATGTCAGCGTCACCTACGATGGGGGTCATCTTTCTACATCTGTCCATATCAAGCCTACTAACGCCCAGCAGTACCTTCATTTCAATAGTTGTCATCCTTCCCACGTAAAAATAGCTATCCCCAGATCATTGTCCATACGCCTCCATTTGTAGCAGAATAAAAGATCGTTCCTTCCAAATAGATTTATTGAAACAAAAATGTTTGACCGAGGTAATCAATCCCCCTAATTTAATTAACAATCCTATAGTCCCTGCAGACGTACACCATAATTCAGGTCCTAGGAGGGATCGCGGTGACTCTGCTTTCCTCATCACCACTTATTTTCCTGGTGCTCATAGGCTGGGTGCAGATATCAGGGAGTTTTTTAATATACTTTCTTCTTTCTCCTGTACTTCTTCAGTCTTTAGTGAGGCAGCTTCCATTTCCTATCGCAAACCTGCTAATCTTCTCACGGACTCAGTTCCAATGACTGTTTCCGTGTACAGGTCCTGAGGCAGATTGATGAGACTAATTCGAAAGTCACTCTGAGAGCTTCAGAAGAAGTACTTATTAGTCTTCTGGGCGGTTGATCTGCTCCTGGGCTTAACCTCAATCGTTGTTTGTTCCTTTATTTTTTAATTTATTTTATTATATATTTTTCCTATAAGTTTCAATCAGATTTTAATTTTATTTTAGTTAAATGTTTTCATTAATTTAATTTTTATTTTGTTTTATTTCGTTCTCTTCCTTGTCTCCCTTTCCTCCGAAAGTTGGTTCACATAGATTAAGTTCAGTTCAGAAGTTTCAGGTTTCCATCATCACTATTTGGCAGCACTTGTTGTTTCTCAGATATTGTCGTTGTTGTTCCTGATGTGTGTATGTATGTGTGGCCAAGTCTGAGCGCGCGTGTGAGCTTATCGTTCTGGTGTAGGTGCTCAGAATGCATTAAGCATACAAAATTGTTAACACTCATACTAATGCAGAATTGAATAGTTATAAAGATTTGTTAACAAAATTCAATGTTGTGCGTACTGATTACTAGTAGTAAACAAATTAGCTGTGTATTGTTCATTAGAAATCTTATAAGGCATTAATGAATATGTATTATGCTAAGTTTAGTAAGAGGCGTGTTTTTAAATCATTATAATAGTTTAAAGAGAGAAGAGTGAAGAGATTTTAAACAGGTGGGAGACTCAGTGGGAAGGGTTTAGGAAGAGAGAGGGTGTCGGTGCCTTTGTGAGAAGTTAACACATGTCAGTTACAATTAGCACTAATCGATAATCACTTCAGATACAAGTTCATGATTTGCCAACGACCTAAATTTGTTGCAGCCACAACTGATAACATCAAGTCATTATAATACAATATATCACATGTGGAGTTGTTTCGGTTCCCCTCTAGCTTGCGCCTTCTTCGTCTCCAAAGCTCTCTCTCTCTCGTGTCACTCCTTATAAGCTGCTAACTTATTCATCTACTTCCAAATTAGTGTTCTGCAACTCAGTTGCCCAAATAAAACACAGTTTAGTTAATTATGAGTTATTGTTATTACTTTTTTTTTAATTTATAAGTAGATATTTACATTTAACGTGTATGTAGGTTAATGAAAAAGTAAACAAATATTATAGAAAATTTTTAAAAAAAACACTGTTTGCTGCAGCGCAGGAACAGTATAGTGAAAAATATTACTATTGTGATGTTCTCTGTGGCATTACCACTTAAATGTATTTTCAAATAAAATGTACATTATATTTTATTATGTAGTATAGACTATACTACATAGAATTGTTTGTTATCTAAATATCTCCAAAATAGAATATTGCGTAGCTTCTTTCAAAAAATGAGCTAAGAGTACTGAGTATAGAAGTAACGACAGCACAACTACAATTCATGTTAACCAGGACCCAATTAGAGGGAGTTACAGAAGAATTTGTTCTGTGGAAACAGGAAGTTCGCAAAGAGTCTATTTACAGGACGGCATGCTGAAGATTGCGATGTGACGTTAGGTGCATTAGAGAAATGGACTGTGCTGGTCTTGTCCTCGCTTCCTTGGCGGAAGCAACACTTCCATTAGAGCTTACTGTCTCCCTATTTAGTCGACAAACTGAGAATCACCAGTCCTGTTCTCACGAACCACCCTCGGCTTCAAATACCGCGTAATAGAAGTTGAGGCCAGTCTACTTTGTTTCCTTCAACGACGGACCTTTAGCGTTTACTTAATCGCAAAGCCTCAGTCTTCCATTGCATCAACACCTGACCTTAAATCTTTTTACCAAAAAACTCTTCTACTTTAATGAATGTACTCTGAACCATATATCATTAGTTGTTTCTATTATATCAAATGCATCTAGTTATTATTAAAAATAATTTAAATAAATTGTAAGAGAGTGGTTCTTTTACAATATAAACATTTTACTAGAGAGAGAGAGAGAGAGAGAGAGAGAGAGAGAGAGAGAGAGAGAGAGAGAGAGAGAGAGAGAAGAGAGAGAGAGAGAGAGATGTGTGAGAGAGAGAGGGAGAGAGCAAATAACTGAAAACGACTGAGGGTTTTTTCACTTTTCTCGCTGCTATCAAACTTATACAATATAATGCTATTGTAGATTTATATTAAGTTATGTATGTGTATATTAAAAAAAAGTCTATAACTATGGAAAGCTAATTTCATTGGCTTCCTTTCTAATTCTCTATCACTCTCTCCCTCTCACTGTATCTCTTTCTTACTTTTTATTTCTCTGGTCATATATAAACATGGAACGCCCTAGGAACACTTGAATTAAAAGAAATAAAAAGATCACATTGTAAAGTCCAATAAAACTCACCTGCACTTTCGACAACCGTTATCATGAGGTTAATAAATTGTCAGCTGTGTGGTTAGGCAGCGACTTTGTTGGCTTTAGCGGGTAATACGGAGAAATTAGAATACTCCCTGCGCAAAATCTTGAAGATACCCACATTTGCTCACATCATAGGACCATTTCATTCCCTTAAGGAGAGGGGGCTGATTATGCGCCAAACCAAACGCTAGCAGGAAAGCTAAAAAATATGGTGATAAATGAAAACAGATTAGACAGTGATTGATTTACTGCACTGCTCTGAGATCATTCTTAGCTTCATTTCTTGATTATAGAAAACTAACTTATGAATAAAAGAATTCTATAAGAACATTTGACTTCTCACGCGCGCGCGCGCGTTTGTGTGTTTGTGTATTTGTGTTGCATGTGTGTATGTGTTGTGTATTTGTTTCTATATATGGGGGTGAGGGGTGTTCCCAAACATTAGTTGGTGTTATACAAACCACGCCGTTTCATGGATCGACTTCACATATTACACAATAACGTCCTCTATTATTTACATGTATGTTAGTGTGTTAGGCAACATTACATATTGAAAAATTTACTCTTTTTTATATGTGATTTTAGATAATATTTTTCCTGACATAAAAAATTTAGAAATTATATTTTAAATTTATAATGTTTATATTTTGGAATGATTATTAAACTGATACCAGCATTAACTGAAAAGAGCATCACATTTTTTCAATAACCAAAAAGGTCAGTTACGGAATGAAATGTACAATTATTAACTTTCAATTGATTCTGAAAGCTTGTGAACACGACAGGTGTTGCACTGTTTGGCAGTTTCAAATAAAATTATTCTACAAAAATCCCGTCCATTGAAAGCATGAGTGGAATACTTTTTTGTTGAAATTAAGTACAGAATAAGAGATGTTATGCTATACTTCATGATTAATGAAATTAATTTTTAAAGCTAAACGTCTGATTAAAGAAAATATAAATTTTGTAAGAAAATCTACCAAAATTGATATGCAAAATACGTTTTAGAAAATACAGACTGCTATATAGCTCTAAAAAACACAAAAACCTAATTTGAAATAACGGATAACCTGTACTAGTTGGATTTGCGTAAATTGAATTAAACTTTATTTCTCTTTAAATTAAATTTGAATTAAAATAACGGATCTGCTATTAAATATTTAATTAAAAAAATTACAGGATCATTAATCAGTTAATGTGGTATGTAAAAATATTTGTCTCTTAAAATCTTAATGCAGGCACGTAGTCCTTAGTGTGTTAGGAACCTCATTGCCTTCAGGTAATATTAAGGCATAGAAAACGGACTTTTTTGTTTTTTATGACGTAACGGCTACTAATCTTAAATCAGTTCTTCAGTTATCGAAAAGAAAAACGTCTTTAATTAGGCGTTTAGCTTTAAGAAAATAATTTCACACATCATTAAATATACCATAACACCTCTTATTCTTAATTACTCTTAAAACTTATTTAGTTTAAGCAAAAATAGTATTCATTTTTAGGTCTATGCATAGTCTTACTAACAAAGATTCATTGCAGCTAATGTTGGAAGAATTCCTACATCTTCTTCAAAGATACATTACACCTATGAGTTAAACAAATAACAGACCAATTCCAATAATTTTAGTTAATAAAGTAGAAAATTTCTAAAATTTAAATTAGCCATTCTGAAATGCATCTTGGATAATGAAGAAACTTTTAATAACATGTCTTCGAATTCATTGAATCAGAACTAATATGTAGATTCTTTAATCTACAACTATAGAATAAATTACAAGAATATGATGCATGATTAAGTATTGTAAGTATGGCATATACTACAGTAAAATGTGCCGGTTATACTCAGGTATGTGTACTGTCGTTATTGTGGTACTTAATTTTGAATCTAAGTAATCAGGGTTATTATACGAGATTAATTGCAGGTGAGTTTGCAATTGCAACAAGAGGAATTCTTGATGGTACTCTCTTAAGGCATATGTAGCATGCTCACAAAAAAGGTGAGAGATAGATAATGAAGAAATATTTGGATATATATCCAGCTTAAACGGTAGTTATAGCTTTCATTAAAAAGAAAGAAAGTCTCAAAATTCTTTATAATTCATACAAACAGAACTCACAGAGTTGGACACTTTTTAGATAAGAGACAAAACTGGAATACCATGTAACAGATATATTGCTGAAGACAAAAAAAAGGTAATGTTCTGCTGTTAATTTGTTGAACATATTATTTTGTTGAATAAAGGGTCATAAATCCAATGCTATATTTGTGACTCTACAGAATTGCTATTCTTATTGTGATAAAACAAATGGTACCATGCGCTTCGGCTGTAGATTGAATGACGCACCCATATCGTCTTTAAGAAACTACAAAGGCAAGCGTGTCTAGAAATAATGAAAGTAATGGCTCTAACTCCCGAATGGAAATTTAATAAAAACGGCCCTTTTTAGATATTATTAAGAAGAAAGAGGCAATTTGCAATGTATTGATACTGATGTGACATCAAAATAGTTCAATTGAAGGCATGATCTTTAACAGTGTAATACAATTCATTAATATTTGTATGAGTGTTAAGAGTATGTGTTAAGAGATAGCTTGCCTCTCATGGAATATTTTACAAACCAATATGTTAACTTTATTTAGACACGATTGGCACAAAGGAATTCAGGAAATGAGGTAGTAAGTATACCGGTTGAGAAGGTTGGAGCTAAACAAACTTTCGGTAGCTTGGTTTATTTTGACAGAATTCCCTCCAGCTTTCTGAAAGATGCAGTTCATGAATAGATAAGAAAGAATGATAAAAAATGTAATTAGAACAACAGGGTTGACTTTAGTCTAAGAAGTTCATTTCCATTGAACTAATGTTTGTAAAAAAAAACTAAAATAACTTCAAAGAACGACTTTAAAAATATATGTAAATATCGTACAAAACATCGCCCTCTCAACCACCACTTATGAAAGCTACAATTAATGAATAGATGAAGAAGGAAGAAAACAAAAATATGACTAAATCAACCAGGTCTAATTTCGTTAAGAGTTTCAATTGAATTTAAATTTGAATAAAAATAAATTAATTTTCAATGGAAAGATTTAAAAAATATTTGGAATGTCCTAACCGAGTAAAGTTCTCTTAATTACAATTTATTTAAATTGAAGTCAACAACTCACAATGCAGACTTTGTGACCTTAACACTGAATCTGATAGATTCATACTGCTGTGCTGTCAATAACTTTTAATTAGTTATAACATCAAATTTGATGTCTACTTGCTATAGATTTTCAATCTAAATTTTATATTAAAGTTTAACTATGAATTATCGACCTATTGTGGAACCAAACTATGAAAAAGATTTAGAAGTGAAATATGATGAAGAACTCATGTAAATAATAATAGTAAAAACTTATTTTGAAAATTAAGTTTTTGCCTGATTGTGGATATCAAACATCAGTAGTCATAGAGGTGTTCAATGAGCTACAATTTGTGGTTAGCCAGTTGTGATGAGGAGCCGTAATGACAATGTTGATGATTAACATCTAAGATGAATAGGGATAAACTGAAAACTTGTTCCGCTTAAGTTGAACACAGAAGTTAACTAGAAAATGCTAAAATCGCTAAGCAGAGTGGAATCTAAAAGATGTTTTGTTTTATACTTTAAGTTATGCAGCGGATCGAAAGTATGGAAATTGCAGGTGACAGTAATAAAACGCTCTGATAGAAATAAAAGCTGGTGTAAAGTGAAATTTATGCGTCATTGCCTGCCGGTCGAGGTTAGCTCTCTAATATGGGGGACAGTTGGCAGGGAATAGCAGATAAAATATGTGGCTGGCACCTGAATGCGGGGAGGTTTTAACTGCAGGCCACACAGTGCCCGTGGGATTAACACCCCAATGACAATGGTCGGTCATTACATCCACTCTTAGCTATAAATCAGAACTGGGCATAAACCGATCGCACTCTACATGACTCTAATGGGCCTAGTTTTATCTAATAATCTCCACCTTCTTGCTCCGTAATTGGCCTATACCAGATCGAACTGTTTGCTATAACCTTTCCCTAAATACTTATTTATTTTGAAACAACAAAATATGTCCAACATTATTTTTACTTGAAAAGGAAATAACATTCTAAACATAATTGGCAATATATTCTTCTTGATTTATTCGGAAATGTTGATTTCAATATGCTAAAAAAAAGGGAATCATTAATATTTTAAACCTAAAAATAGAATCACAAGATTACAATATTTTTCTATGATTGTTCGAGCATGAATGGTTATTATCACTCTGAACCTCCTTCTAGTATTCGCAATATACATTTTGCTAGCATCATGCAAACAATTATCATTCAGTTAAAATATAATCAATAAACTTTCTCCCTTCACATAAATTATGGATTAAAAGAGACGATGAAACTTGGTTGCCTTCTTCACCATCTATTAAGTATATTTGCTTTTAATGAAGGATATGTTTATGATTCAATTACTTTACTTTTTCTAAATATGTGAATTTATGAAAAATAAATTGAAAAAAAAAATGAACAATGAACTATTCCTTTCCTTTCCATGACTCTATAGTCAATACACGTTCTTTTACTCTGAGCAATAGACACTTTTTAGAACTTTTTTTTACATTACAAAAGTAATATTATGTATAACTACATATAATACTCGCATAATTATATAATACTTTTTAGTACATAAAAGACTATGATCTTATTAGATTATAAACAAATTAAGCACAGAGATATAAGAGTAATAACAGAAATTGTGGTCAGTTACTTCATTTACACATAAACTGAACATTGACACGTGTAGTCCGTAAGACAGGCGACAAAAGTCTGAGTAGTGCTAACAATGGCTACTCACAACCAGGATGCACCTGGTTGCATATAGTAGCTTCTAATATTTCTACCTACAAATCATTACTGATCAATTTTTATTCACAAACTACTGAACCCATCTGTCGTGCAAAAGTGGGTGGAAAATTGCAGAGTCCAAATGGAGCAAACATAACTTGATATTACCCACCAAACTTGTACTGTTAGTTATAATCTTCTATGGCACGAAGACAGATCAATTTCTTCAATCAAAACAGCTCAACCAAGGAGTATATTGAATTTGATGTAGTAGTCGTTGAAGATTACTGTAGAAAATTAATATTTCACTATCTTTTGGCTAAAAGCATTTAAATCCATTAATTCTTTGGCGAACCATCTTGTTGTCGAACTAAAACCGGATATGAAGAATCAGATTTTGTAAACTTTATTCTTCAGAAGCTAAGAATGTTCGTTTCTCTTTTGCTTTTTTTTCATTCTCATTGTTCTGATAATATCCTCCGGCTTTGATATTATAAATCTTCGGTACATAATGATATTCATTGTCATCATATCAACATATCTGCATAATATGTCTTCATAATCATCTAAAATATATTAGGCACTCATGAAATTACAAAAAGGT
The DNA here is from genome assembly GCA_026182355.1 of Hermatobates lingyangjiaoensis. NCBI lineage: Eukaryota > Metazoa > Arthropoda > Insecta > Hemiptera > Hermatobatidae > Hermatobates > Hermatobates lingyangjiaoensis. Next base: position 822,639 of record JAPFBL010001935.1, on the reverse strand, counting down.
CTTTTCTACTTTAATGAGATAACCTGAAGTCGTCATGAAGGCCTCCGCCTGTGTCACAGTTATTTTCTATTTTCTCAGCTGCAGAAGCTGGCTCTTTGTCATTGTGAGCAAATCTAGGAAACTGTAAAATTTTTTCAGAACGTTAACAGAAAGGAGCTTCCACAGTTCTATACGGCCTACTGAGACACAAGAATCTTTTTTACTTGTGAATCTGATAATACTCTTATTCAGAATATAAATGAAAGAATCAGTATTTTTTAACGTTTACTGAAGTAATTTGTTGAAACTCTGCCAAAAATTCATGTTGATTTACAAACAACCACAGGTGTTCAGGTCACTTCTTGACCTCAGTTAAAATATACTGACATATTTCTTTTTTTACAGTCATAATCAAGGAAGAAGTTATATACTTTGTTCTTATCATAAAAAAATAATCATAGTAGGAACTTTGACATTTTAAATTAGCTATAAAAAGATGAAAGTAAGCTTACCCCAGTATTTATTTGTTTACTTTTTTTATTTCTCGCTAACATACAACGCCGAGTTCTCATTGGTGAACAAATAACAGCAATACTAATTACTTTGAGAAGTTTTTTTTTAAAAAATTACCGGAGTGCAACTGATATAGTTTCTGTATTATATAGTTCCGATGTGGTTAGAATTAAACTATTTAATAAAACAAATATTATTTTCACTAATAGATGAAAATTTAAACTTGATACATGCATTGTATATAAGATAGATATAGGTTATTGATAGTAATAATTTCAAAAGTATTCATAATTAAGTAAGCATTTCTTAAATTCATCAACAAATTGAATGCAAACGGTAACATTATATTCTAATTAACATATTATCAGATCTTTAAATAATAAAAGCATTATAAAAATCGTAAGTGAACATAATATTATGTTAATGTCGTATAAATACGTTAAACATATACCAAATACTAATTTAACACTTTTCTATTTATTATTTTAATAATTTGATAACTTAATGACGGTTTTAAGTGTTTTAAAGTCCCCCAAAGTTCTTTTTTTGACATTTCTTTTGATGATTTCCGAGTGTGTGTATATGGATGTTTAGGTGGGTGTATATCCAAGAGTTTGTAGAAATCTTGGAGCCCACAATCTTTAATGAAACAAATTCACACTTAATGTAAAAATGGCCCTTATGCCTTAGAAATTCTCATTTTTTTTTTTTTGAAAGCAATATTTTATGATAGGAACGTTACTTTTTTGGTCAAATGTGTTTTTAGACAGCATTTATTTTTCTCCTAAACTACTACTTTTAAAAACTTGAAACTTCGCCATTATTATTATTAAAGTTAAAGGTGCAATACGTGAAAAAAACGTAGATTTTCAAAACAACTGAGAAGAATTTTCTTACTGGGTTGTTGAGTATCATAATAACTGGTATAGTAGGTTTGTTTCGCGTGTGTAGTGCATATCAGTTCTTAAAAGCGAAATTCTCTGATTAGGCATCTTGTGTAACTTGTTTGAAACACCTTTCCAATCGAGTATTAGACGAATATGCGTCAGTTTGTAAAAAAAAAAAAAAATAAATAAATACCAATCTGATGAAGGGTTGTTGACAAATGGACCAGGGACGACGTGATCTGAGTATCGATCGATCCCCTAACAGTCTTCTCTTTTTTTCTTCGTTTACCTTGCTAGCTTGCATTTCTATCAAGCTTCCCGGATACGTTCCCTATCATTCCCCTCCACAATGCCAATTACTTTACCGGTCTCCTAATGACTCATTTCTCTATTGACTCTTCTACTCTACAGTCAGAGTCAACCTTAAATGTGTGAAATGTATGAATCCTTGATATAATCAATACTGTATTTATAATTTCGAGTGTCACATTTAAAACCAAACGTTATAACAACATGACAATCAATTTCTTATTTGAATTCACAAAGTGATAATGGATTCAAGATTAAATACAAATAACAAAATAACATAATTACTGTATTCGAACAATTGTGAAATGAAATTTAAATAATATTATTTACTTGAGTGAGAAATGATTTTTTAAGTTTTCTGTTTTTGCTTAATAACTGATTTTTCCTAATGCCATCAGACAGAACCATAAGATTTAATTGTGAAATGCTTACTAAAAATGTTATATATAGCTAAGAACATGTTTTGTATAAAAAATAAAAAATGGTTTTATTTTGAGAACTCAAAAAAGGGTATAATCAACCACTCACCAATTCTCATTAGAAAAATGTAAAGTTGTAAATAATTTAACGAATCCACAAATTCCATTATCACATAAAATTTTTAAATTTTTTTTTTAAAATATGGTTTAATTTCAAGATGGTGCAAAATTCAATGAGGACATTAAATTCTGTTACGTTTTAAGAGTGCTCAGACTGGGATTATTGAGCTAATTTCTTTCATATTTGTTATTACCTCAATGATTTAAGCTTTACTACCAACGGAAGAAGTTATTTATGTTAAAACTTTAGTACGCTTTTAAATAGTTAGTTTTTAACTGTTTACATTTATATTATTCTTTATCTTAACTTACAAATAGAATTTGAAGCGTAAAATATACTGTCTTTAGGCAGTATAGTACACACTAAAAATAATATGTACACAATAGAAAAAAAAATTGAAAATCTATTATTTGATGTTTCAGCAGTTTTAGTTACTTCTAAACTACAGTAGAAATTTTTAAAACCTTCCCTGTTTAATGATTTGAATATTCATAGGAATAAGCTATGAATTTCTGTGCGAGCTATTCCTAATTCTAATGTGCAAATGACTATTTAAATGTTTATATATTTCTTGATTCTCTAGTGTTTTCTTTCTAGCATTTCTATGCTTATATTTAGTCTGTGAGATTAGTATCTTGTTGGGATCCTTCATTAGAGAGTAGATGTCTGTTTTTTGTAAACAAACGCTAATAGAAAGTAGCAAAAAAAACGGATTCTAAGCACGATTAAATTAGGTTGTGAAAAATAGCTCTGTGACTCTAAAATTTTCATTTATTGATTTTGGTTACGTAGTGAGCTTTCCTACAGATCAGTATTAATAAAATGATTTGATATTGTACTCAAAAACACTAAATAGTAAATTAAATAAGGGTACAACATGGTGAGTTCCATTTATAAAATCCGGATTTTCTACACTCATTTTTAATATAAAGCATTAATTATAAAATCATAAAGAGTCACTGACTATCAAATTTAGATGTTGAATGCGGAATTTCAATAACGAAAATGTATCATTACTGTGTAACAGGTAACAGCAGGTGGAGCTGAATAGTTGTTCTCTTATGTCTAATGTTTAATCTTCTGAATTACTACTATGCAACTTTCATATTGAGACTTTGCTCCGTAGGAATTTTAGTGCTTTTAAATTAACCAGAATGATGGGTAAGAGCTAATTGCCAGTCTTAACGTAAGTGACCATAAAATTCCTTTCTCAAGCTTCAGTATTGCCCCAAAACAATAGGTTTACTTAAAACACTATGTATCTTTCATATTTTTTTAAGATATGTTCCACCTTGCGACTTGACGGGTGTTTGAAACTCTTTCAAAGGACACTTACCTACTAGCTACTCACCTCCTGGCCTCATTATGCATTGATCAGGGGAACTGGAAATCGTTTAAATCAGAAAAATATCAGAAAGTATTCTTTCATGATCTCTAAACTTTGTATTGTTCAAGGAAAAAAATGAGTAAAAATATGTTACAAGAAATTAAACCACAGAAAATAGAGTGTCCTATATGGACAGAATAAAATCGTTGTCTCTAAAATGAAACAAGTGTGATTAACTGTCTGAAGGTAATTTCCATCTGCTTCAAACTTCTATGGGAACGAATGCAACAATAGTGAGATTTAGGTAGATGCTTTACGCGACATTTTAATATTTTATAGTCAGTGGGTTTTAACAAAGAGACAAAATTTCTATCTTAGAAATATGCTGAATTCAATTTCTCTGTGATGTTAAACCACATACAGACACAAACACACAATGTACAAACGTACATACATACATACATACATACATACAAACACATAAATGAACAGAAAAACTTAAAAAATGGTCACAAAAACTTAAAACGGATAAATTCCTTAAAATTCTGAAATTGAGCTTTTTCGTGATTTATTTATTTATTTATCGTTATAAAAATGAATTATCTTAATTAAAATTGAAGGGAACTAAACCAAAAAAATGAAATAAGCATATTAGTAAGAGAGAAATTTTTGGTGAACTTGAAAAAATTGTTTCGATATATTATCAAGAATGTAGATCTATCACGTTAATGATCAGATGAATATTAAATCATTATTATTAGTATTGACTTTAGTAATGTAGTATGCTCTTCTATAGAACAACAATATTTACTCAATTTCGTAGATCAAACGTGTTGCAATCAGTTATGTTTTGGTATTATTTTACTATGTGTATAGTGTAGACATAAGAATCTCTTTGCAGGAATACTATGGAACTCATAGATATTAAATTTAATGATTTCAGTTTTTCATTTTAGCTGTATCAATTTTTTTATTTCAAAAAGATCTGAAATCATTGATACAAAAAATTTGAATTACAAATAACATGTTTAACGTTTGTTAAACAAATGTTACAAAATCCATTAAAAGCTGAAGAACATAAAATACATTGCTGATTTGCTTTTCTTTTTGTGGCATATAGAACTGAATCCTCTTATGCATCACATACACATTGATAATAGTTGAAAATAAATGTATTTTAATTAAAATCTAATTTATTATAATTTCAATAGCAATTTTTTTGACTGACAATGTTTCTGATACAAACATTTTAAGTCAATGTCTCCATTTTTACTTCACCATACGAAAAATATAGAGATTGTAAAAAACTTGTAGTGATTTCGACGGTTTACATGTTTTTAGGTCCCCAAAGTCGTTTTATGACGTTTTTTTTTGATTATATCTGTGTGTATATGTGTGGGTGGGTGGGTGTCTATCCAAAAGATTTTGAACACGCTACAGTCCACAATCTTTGATGAATCAAAATCAAATTTTACACAAAAATGAACCTCATGGTGTATAAATGAACCTGTTTGTTTGAAAGCAATTATATATAATGAAAAAGTCACTTTTTTGCCAAAATGTGTTTTGAGGCAATTTCTTTTTCTCCTATACTACTAACTCTAGAATCTTGAAATTTTTAGTTATTTTTGAAGCAACAAAACGAGTAACTGAAAAAATTCTCAGATTTTAAAACAACTGAAAATATTTTTTTCTTTTCAATAAAATGTTCAACTTTTGACTTATCATTCAATCTGAAACCTTCTGAGGACGATGCAAGTTATACTGTTTGACCGATAAAAATTAAATTATATCTAAACATAGAGTATTATATAGAAAATGCACTGATGTATTTTTTTTTTCAAAATTACGTTCGCTATAAGAACGTTACGGTCAATTTTAAATATTTAGGAAATGATTTCTTCACGCTAAACGTCTCATCAAAAAACTATGTTTTTCTATTCTACTCTATTATTTTCAATATTACTTTCTACATTTTTGATATTTGTTACAAAAGAAAGAAAATAGAAATTTTTGTAGCATACTAATTTGTCAAGAGATCTTTGTAATGAAATGTCATTTTTCTTTCAAAAACCATTAAGCGTAAAACAAACATTTTCCTAAATCATAAAATACGTCGTAACACTTTTCTCCGTTAATGTAATATCAACAAAAAAATTTTTGTACTCATCTCATTAAAGGTGCTATTTTTGGGCTTAATTTTGTTGTCTATAAACTTTCGAAATCAGTCATAAATCAAAATTTTATTGTGGTTTAACAAACCTAATGTTTTATCACTCGTCAGTTTGTACTTTAGTAGATAAAAATGTCTAAAAACATAATTTGGCCAAAAAAGTGACTGCTGTATAATTCAATATTTCCAAAAAGCAAATAATATTCCTAAGGGGCAATTTTTGTCTAGAATTTGAATTTGATACATCAAATGGTGTGGCCTGCAGCATGCCTGGAATCTTTTGAATACACACACACACACACACACACACCTGCAGATATCATCAGAAAACATAAAACAAGTCTTTTCAAACCTCAAAACATGTAAATCCATCTAAAATTTTATTATCACTTTATTTATTTTAAATTAAATAGAAAAATTTATTACTATACTATAATTAATGAGGTTCTTAATATTATCTTTCCCATATTTTTTACATCATATGTTATTTTTAGACGATGGTAATTGTTTTAATTTCCAGAATAAATATTTATATTGCGTGTAGAGATATTTTTGTAGTTAGCTCGGAAATGGGCAAGTAGGAAGGAATTTATTGGAGAGTTGTTTGTGAGGAAAGGAAAGCCAATTGAATATTGACTACATTGCTATTTAAAGATGTCCATTAATCGATTGGTATGTTAAGGATAGTCAATCAGTCAAAGAGAACTAATGAACAGTGACTGGAAATGACATATTGCCGAGGGCAACCCTGTCGTCGTCCTATCAAAGCCGTCATGCTTCCAACTTAATGATTGGGCAGCCACTCCTCTTCCTGGAATCACCAGACCACTATTGTCTTCAGCAATACTTTTGAAGCAATGGTACTCAGTTTTGCAATTACGTAGCGATGTTGTCAAACGACGGTTTTTAAGATATTAATCCTGGGAACAGTTTGTATTAAAACTGTTCACATAAAAATATAAAATTTATTGACTACAGTATTCTGTTTAAAGTGATCACTAAGTAGTTAGTAAACATACTTTATTAGACTATTGCAGGATGACTTATAATCTTTTTGTTTGAATACCATAAATTTTATTCAAAGATACCATTACCTCAAGTTTACGATGATTTGATTGTAACTTGCAATTAATTGTTTTTGTGGTATAAGAGAGTTAATGAATTAAATGTGGTACCATTGAATGATGATTAAAAAGTATCAGTCATGATATGGGACGTGTGACACCTATATATTTTATAGGAAACTGAATGTGCTTTTTTTTTCATCCAGGATGTTTGACATGTGTTAAGTTTTTGTCATTTGAATAGTCGTTGAGGATAGCTGTCGCTTGGTCAGGCGATAAGCAGGTGTGGGAGCTTCACAGGCTATCGCAAGCCTTGAGATCCCAGCCAATCCAGATCTGGGCAAGGGTCAAGGTCTCACCAGTCCCGTTTCCTCGTAGCATCAGCTTTATATTTAGTTCAACACTTCACAGTCAGTCACAAGTTAGCCTTTGAACCGTCAATTCATCATCGTGTTTCAACTTCTTTAGCAGTTTATCTGCTTACACATCTCCTTAACTCTGAGTCACCTGGTCAAGGCTAATAGAGCACGATTACCACGACGCACTGACCAAGTCTCCTCTCATCTTCACCTATCTTAATATATAATACACTTAACAGTCCATCATTTATTCCAATACTTAGTGAACGTCACTAGTTTCAAACAGACTTTCCATTTTCTCTTCTTAATATTGAATACTGACCAGTAATCAGCAAAAGTAGTACATTTCCTCTTCACCGTGGGTTTTGCATGTTTAGAAATAAATCATTTTTCTCGAGAACTGGAACCTATTTATCAGAACCTTATTTTAGGCAAATTTTTTAACCTGTTTTTGAAATTATTGTTCATAATCTTTCAAGGTTTACCTATCATTTATCAATTTTAACAGATAGAAATACGAATGAAAAACATATGGTAGGACTCACTTTAAATATTTCAACAATTTGAACAGTGGACCACAGGAAAGGAATTGGAGCAACAGCTTATATATATTTAAACACTTAAATATATATATTAACTAGAACACTTAAGGAAGTTGAACTGTTAACTGTTAAGTGATATAGTAACCCACCTAGAGACACATTTAACACTTCAATATCGAAAAAAGCATTTAATAATCTAAATCAAGCTTTCGACTGCACTGGCCTTTTTCAGGATTATAAATTAAATACAATAACAACAATAAAATAAAATATTAAGAAAATAATTTAAGTATTGAAAACCTAAAACTATGCACGTTTAACAGGAGATAGAAATTACGTTTACCACCGATAGAAATACAGGGATTTTCCCCTGCATGATACTAAAGAGAAGGAGTCCGGAGACCATCCTCCGGAAGCGCAAAGGGTCTAAAAGCGCCTAATAATGGCAGTCAACCTCCTACAAGTGCACCTAAGGACCTGAAGAAGACCGATTCGAAGAAGGAGAAAGGAAGTTACTTTCTCCCGAATCGTAGGGAGCCTGAATGGACATTATCAATGATGGTGTCTGCAGATTCTGCAAAGAGGAAGAAACACCGTTGTACCTGCTGACTAACTTTAAGACAACTTTGCTGCACAGTGGTAGGTGCTTCGGGACACTCAACAAAACCATAGAAAAACTTTTACCGCTGGAACTAGCAAAAGTTCTGAGCTTCTTGGAGGTGTTGAAGATAACTGCTGGAGTACTTTATTACAGAAGAGAGGAAGTAAAACAGTTTTTTTTTTTTTTTTTTTGGCACAGTGCGATAGTCAACTTCAAATAATAATAATGTGGAAAGAAATTGAGTAGCTTTCATTCTACTTTACCATAAGTAAACATATTATCAAACAAATTTACCATGATTTAAGTTTTCGTTTCATTTTATATTTTCTATCGATTATACGGATTACCAAACACTGGTTAAGTATTTTCAAACTCATAGATAACCAACATATTTGCTGTATTTCTATTTAGTTATGTTAGTTATGTCTACTTTAGTTATGGCAAACTCACAATTGATTTAGAATAATTTGACAATTTATTTTTATTTCTAATCGGAAGGTCTCAGTCTCAAGGCACTCGTGAATCCTGCATCTGTCTTATTGGCTCCTTTTGTTATTTCTAAATTCAACTTCAGATATTAGGTTCTATAATAAACTTTACTATTATGGAATTAAGTGAATGGTCCAAAGTCTCATTCATGGTATTTCCTTGTGACCAGGTACCTCCATGAGAGTTAACTTATTTTGACTGTTTGTTATTAATTATTAACTCAAAAGTATTTGAGTGAAGAACGTTTTCCAAAGCTTTAAATCCAGGTGATAATTTATCAATAATCAATTGATAAATCAAATGATAAATGCATTATCAATAATGCATGAACATGCAAATACACCTGTATAATATTGCATGAGGGACATTGTAACTTGAATCATATAGATCAAATATTAGTGTTTGCTGTATTAACTTTTGAACATGATATCTCCAATAGAGCTAACCATTTTGTAAATTGCCCATTTTTTGATAAGAATACCTAACACGAGGGGGGGGGGGGAGTTTAAAAACTTTGGAACACTGGATATAGTTGAGGTGATCATCGATTCTGTTACCATAAGACAGGATTGTCCTTGTACTTTACTAAAGTTATTTGTGGTGTTTTTTCATGTAACTAACAACTCTATTGTGGATACTATTGTTTTTATTACAGGATTGAAGTAATTTTGCACAGCCAAAGTCTAGATTTAAAGGTAATCCTTATGTTATACAAAATAATCTCTTTCATTAGAACATTGCATCTGTAGCCTTAACAAATGTAGCTGGTACTCGTACATAGTCTTTTCCAGTTTATTCTTTCATTTATAGAAAACCCTCTGAAAACTCTAGTTTAATATTTTCTGGTAGGAGGGCTTTGATTTTCATTCTAATCATAAGAAAATACCACATAATAAAGGATTACGTAACTCCCGTCTTTTTTCTTTTGTGAAAATTAGAACAATCGATCTTACTGGACTTTTATATGTTATATAAATAACTTTACATCTCTTAGATTACTGTAACATATTCAATAAATCTTGAATAACTAAATTTATATACTAATGCTGGCTTAATTGATATGTAGGTCAGTTACGGATATGTCCTTTTAGATATATCCTAGAAGCACTAGTAATTTAAGCATTAATAATTTTCCTAGTTAGAAAACGGAAATTTTTGTGCCTGATTCTGTTGATTTACCCTCTAGATGGGTATTTTATCCCTTACTAAAGTACTTATTTAACAAAAAGTTCTCACGTTACTACATTTTACTATATCTGTCTTATAGTAAAGTAGTATAGTAAATCTGTGCTCCTTTTATCGTTTCCCAATTCAACATCAGATATTAGGGGTCTTATTGATATTAAAACTTACCATTTTTAGTGTTTTATTACTCTTTTTATATTAAAAGGTGTGGAAATATTAGTAGTAAAAAATACTTAATAAAGTTTGTTGAATCACTGTTAGAGTGCTTAGAGTTTTGAGATGTTACTTAAAATCAGTAACCGTTTTGACACAAAGAACGAAAAAGTACATGTCCTATAATTCAATATTACTCATAAACGATGGGGTTCTTTAGCAAACCAGAAATACATATCTGATGTTAAGGTTTTCCCAACTGTACAGAATGTAGGTTTATTACCAAACTTTGGTTGCACAAAATCATCCATCATACGCTGGAAATTATATATATATATATATATATATATATATATATATATATATATATATATATTTGTGTATTTTGGGAGCAGACCTTCAATCAAACATGTTTTATTAAAAATTATGCCAATTTTAACTTTTGTTCTTTTCCGAGTTAATTTTTCAAGTTTTCTCACTATGGATTTCCACCTTTCTGGTAAAATATAAAGTAATTCACCAAAAGATTTATTCTTGACTTCCATTTTATTAACTAACAAGTTTTAACTATAATTTGTTTGTTATAGTTAAAACTTGTTAGTCAATAAAATGGAAGTCAAGAATAAATCTTTTGGTGAATTACTTTATATTTTACCAGAAAGGTGGAAATCCATAGTGAGAAAAACTTGAAAAAAATTAACTCGGAAAAGAACAAAAGTTAAAATTGGCATAATTTTTAATAATAATATTATATATATATATATATATATATAATATTATTATTATGGTTAATTTATGTTTGTTTTATAGTTATAAGTAGTTTGTTCTTCTTACATAAATAATGATTAAAGTAACTTCAATTATTTTTTTAAGCCCATAAATAACAATTCTGTTGAAAATTTTAAGTTACTGGAAAGAGAACAAGCCAGTAGAATTGGTTTGCTTTATTCCAAAATGAGTTTTTAGTTTTTACAGCATTATTTTCATTTGAAATAATCAAAAATTCTTATAACTTATTTTGTAGCTTACAAATTTAGGTTAATATTTTAGACAAATGTTATTTCTGTAGATGGCCGTTTAGAGTTTAAAATTATTTTCTGATATAACAAAAATATCTCAAAACACCCCGATTCAATAATGTAATTTAAGAGCACAAGTATCCCTCTCATCTATTCAAAAAGTGCTATTTCAGGTATAATTTTATTATGGTCAATCAAACGGTGTGACCTGCATGTTGTTTACAATCTGTTGGAATCGCACATGAGTAAACAATGTTAAAACTGCCCCTTCCAGTAATTAAAAACTCTTCCCTTTTTTCAGTTAATACTGCTGTCGGTCTAATATTTATTCTAAAATCTTAACACTCTAGACATAATAGTTTATAAGAAAAAATGTTACCTATAATCAAATTTTAGCCAAAAAAGTGACTCTTCCATGAGAGTCATATACTAATAACACATAGAATCTTCTTGCATTGGATAAATAATAGCTCCAATCTAAGTTAATCAATTTTTTTTCTTTGTAGATAATTTGTACCATTGTATTAGAGACTGAAAAATATTTTCATAAATGCAGAAAATAATCACGGGTGAATCTGCAATCGGAAAAACTTACGTTAATATTAATAAAAAAATACAAATGGAAATGTTAAGACCTTTGATGTAGCTATTTGTTTATTATACTTTTTATTTGATTGAAAAACAGCTACTTCAAGAAGCCTTGGAACATTTTGGTTTTTTGATTGAATTTAAAGTAGTTCTTTAAATATATATTTATAAAACTAAAGTTTATCGGGAGTCGGTCAGTTCTTTAGGTTTAAATTAAACTCTCATTGCCAACGTTTCAGTTTTTATTTAAAACCTTTTTAAAACTGACCGAGTCCCGATAAACGTTAGTTTTGTTTCTAATTCACGGTCGATACTTTTATCAATATATATATATATATATATATATTTATATTTATATAAAGGTAGGGGGAGAAAGAGAAATTGAAATATGGAGCAGCCTCTGTATTAACGATTTTTTTGCTGACTGTCTCTAACTTTCTGCTTATATTCCTATTGGTTTGGAATAATTCCCAAATTAACTTTTCTTCAATGAACTTTTTTGTCCTTTTCGGTTCGTATTTTTATAGAAAAAGAGTATATATATAAATATGCCATTAGGTAATTTGTAAATATCTATATGAATTCACTTTGATGAATTAAAAACTAAAGGAATGTATGATTGAAACTATTTTAGAAATGATTTGTTAGGACTAGAGACTGTTGGTGATATGGGCGTGGTGATTGCGCAGAGTGAATGGGGAGACGGCAGATGATATCAAGCAGAGCTGTATCGTACTGATCAGGCACGCCACAAGCATATTGAACAGCCTTCGGTACAGTATCCCAAACCTATTGTGTCTTCCCATAGTCCCTCAGATAGACCTCTTTACTGAGCAAACCACCAGTAATTAGCATAAAATACTTGTTCAACCTCTTCCACTTGGATCCAGCTTTCTCCCCTAATAGATTCAAACCAGCTTCATAAAACAATATTGCGACCTCTTCAAAAAGATACATTCCATTATATTCTAAGCTGCCCTTAACTTCTTCCGAAACCATTAAATCATATTTATTGGGTTGATTTGTTGATTATACGAGTAGATTGTTGATTATTGTTATCACCAATAAAATAAACTACTAGTTGAATATAAATATAACTTTTGATTCTGCAACTGCACACCATGGAGTCAACCAAGTACTCGTAAATGGTTCTTATTCATAAGGGTATCACTGAGTTCACTACTGGTAGTTTTTACACTCAATTATCTTTATTTTTCTATGATAATTTACACTCATTGCTGCTGAACAACTGATCTGTTGTCCTTGATAACCATTTTCTCAATTAAAGCATTGCACTCTTATGGCCAGTCAAGTTGACAGCTAGAATATAACTGAAAAACTTGTTAAATAAATATTTATTTATATTAACAACAGAAAATAGAAAATAACATGGACAACATATCAAATACTACAAATAAATTTAAAACTTTTAACACTATCTGTTCCATGTTCACGCTGTTTATCATACAAAAGTGGAATATCGAACAAATGATAGTGAGCTTTCGAGTTTCCAGGATACTTCATTTTGGTAAAAGATGATAAGCTCTAAGTGAAATCAAAAAGCAAAGGTTGGAAGAGAGAAAAGCAAATTGATAAGGGAAAAATATTCAACAATTGAAGGAATATTTAAAGATATAAAATGGCATTACAATTTAATTAAAAGCAATATGCATATCAATAAATATTTGAACTTCAAGTCAAAACTTAATTCAATAGTCAATCAAATCTTATTGAATTGGCCAAATACTGAGTTACCTAAAGTAACCTTAAAGTTCACTTAAGTTGTCTTTACAGGATTAATTACATAATAATTGACTCTAATAATTAATGACATTTACTTCTTACATATCTATTGAGAAGATGGGATCATTTATAAAGTTTATGTGTAAGTAAATATACCAAGGAAATTATATTTTTGATAAAAAATTAGTAATTGTTTCATTTGTAGATGTTTAATCTTTGATAAAAATTAAATCTCATAAACAACCCAGTCAGATAAATTATAGTAAATAAAATAACTATCAGGTTTTGTGTAGCAATCCTTGGAAGGATTGTAGATTGAATGAAGCCAAGTACTTTGAATGATGGTAAACAAGATGTAATGGTATCGAGAGTGTCTGATGAAGGTGACGCAGCCGTGATGTGGCCTGCGGGCGACTCTAAATAAAAGATGCGCTCCCTTCAGAAAAGAAATCAGAGCGCCGAGCGCAGGGCTCACGACTCTATGCTAATATCACTATTTAAATAATTCTCGTCCCAGAATCTACACCTATATGACTTAATACTCTCGCCCATTGCTGCCCAAGTCACATGAAAAGAAGATCACGTCCCATTCCGGCTACAGCCTCAGCACGCCCAGTATCTCTCTATATGGTAATACCTGACTACATTTCCTTGAAAAAGTCACGTTTTATAATAAACCAAGAAACATTTTGCTTTAAAGATTGTTTAGTAAAATTTTATATTACAGTTAGAAGAGGTAATGCTGTCAATGCGTTATGGATATTATTTGCATAATTCGAAGATCGTCCACCTAGTGATTTCATGTACGGACATTGTTGTTGTTCGTATCACTCTATTGTCTTTGTATGCTGTCGTGTCCATAATGCCCCATACTGGATACTGGATGAAACAATACTCTTTAAAACAGAAAGGTTGTTAGTATGTTCACGCACTCAATCATTTCTAGATCTTCTATGTTTGAAGACATCTCTTAATTTTTTTCTTCTCAGTGACGTCATTTACAGTCTTATGACTTTTGTTAAATTCGATTCAAATTCTTATTTGCTACCTAAACTTCATGGTTTTTAGACACCAGTTTTAACAAACATTAGGGATCTTATTTGACTTAACAAGACTTGGGATCCATATCTAAGGAGTACAAACCGACAGAATTCATCCTAACTGAAGGATGATGTCTACAATATCATTCTCCTAGAAACCTAATTATTCAGATTTAAATCTTTGTTACTAATGACAAATAACTCAATGACTAGCCAACTGTAATATTAAATACCAAATATATTTCATGATGTTATAGGACAGAAGTTTTCACTCTGGTTGGGTGGGCACCTTCCAATTCTACCAATCAAATGATTTCATTATTTTAATAGTTAACAGAACTCTAAAATGGTGTTTAAAAGTTACTTAAGCGATAATAGGCCTAAGTGGTAGCAAAAACTGATCGCCGGTAACTCGGCCTTCTAGTATGTAAGGACTAGATTTTTACTATATTTACACTTTTTTACTATATGTAAATTTAATCTCATGATTTTGATGTATTTATATGTTTTGAGTTTCTCAAAGCTAATTTTTGACGTCTTTACTATAAGTAAAGTATAGGTTGTCTTCCCAAAATTTCTGGGTCACTTCCCGGTTATGCCTTCACTAAATCTTGTAATCGGAGTTCTTCAAAGCTAGAGAATTTTTGATTTGTTTTTAAAATTCCGGAACTAATCAGATGCAATCAACAAATTGTTCGTTACCTTTTCTATTCCTTGGATGGATTCTTGTTCTTAACAAGAATTCTTCACTTAACAAGTGAGCAAAATGATTGCTGACAAACAACTGGGGTTTTGGTTTCTTTACCCTTCTCATTCTCAGTTCGCTTTTTAGAGGAATGTCAGTGTCATCATTTTTATGTAAAGTTCAAAAATGTCATTCCACATATTTCTTTTTTGGTATAGGAATGGCAGACTGGTAGAAGAATAAAACTTACTTTACAAATAAAATATAAAAATTAGGTTAAAAATAACAAACATTATGTCTATTTCTGATTTTTTCAAACTGTTCTAGAAAAACTATTCTTTTTTTCTTCAAACTGACATAATTGATATAGCCACATTGAAATACATGGATTCAGTAAATATTTTCCATTAATGGTAATAATTTTCCACAGAGTTTGATAATAAACATATACATGATGGATAACATAAATAAATCCAAAATAATAATCATTGTAAATTGGAGTCCACTCTAAATTTTTCATAAGATGATCTGCTTACTTTCTATTCATTTTAAATTGTATTCATTATTGATTTTAAATACTTAATTAATTAGAATAGTCTAAATTAATTGACATTTAAAAAAGAGTCATTGAATGAATAAGCATAACAGTGATGGTTAAACATTATTCTCTTTTTATTTCACTTGTTTTCCTATAAACTCATAATATACATTTCCCTATTAGAATGAAGATATATTCTTTTATTTGATAGACTGATTCTGATTAATTTGATTCCCATGAAATTTTGCACAGATACGGTACAGAAATGACAACGGAGGTATAATAAACAAAAAAACCTTTCAATTTAATAGTTATTTTTATTTGTTCTCATATGTGAAAGCGAGGAGAGCTAATTTATTCATTATAAAGTAAGTTAAGTCAAATAGCGCCTCTTATAGTTATTTTTTCTACCTTTGATGGTTATAGAGTTTTGTTAATTACCGCATTTTGTATAAAGTGTTTGTTTGTTGATTGATGAATATTAAGTTGAAACAATTAATGTTTTTCCTTGCTTTGTAGGATTATGAAGAAGGTCTTTATCGATTCGTTTAACCGGTGAACGTGATTCTTTCGTTTGACTCTCGGCTCTCCGCTTCTTTTTGGTCTCTTCAAAATGACGGCTCAGATGTTTGTAACATGAGTCTCTTGGAGAGTTTTCATGGGTTCTATTTTATACATTAAGATGGGCACTTCTATAGAACTGACTATGAGAACAGAATGAACTAAAGACCTAGTCACAATCGCATGATTTTTTACTCTAGCAAGTAATCATTACTGTTCTTAGTGCAATTTCCAGGACACTACTTTACTTAGAATCATATTTATTTCAGATATATCAGATTCAAAACATACAAACATTTCCTTTAACAAACGTTTAATTAACGTGTACTTAAATACTCTGCTTTAATTGATTGCTCCGAGAAATTTCACCACAACACTAACAGTCCTATTATACAACTAAATAAACAACCACCTGATAACAATCTAACCAGACAAGATTATTTATAACCGCTAATTACAGAGCGATTAGCGATATCAAGGCAGTTTAAATAATTGAAAGGTAATCAACTTGTAGTTATGGTAATCGACAGAAAAAAAATATTATTTAAGAAACGTTTTTAATATAAACAAAACTAACATTTTTAATAAATACTTTATGCATTTAATACTTTTATATAATGAAAATATTGTATCAGTCATTTTAGTTCACTCTGTCAATTCATAATATTGTTGCTGAATTGTTTTCTGGTACATTTAACTATTATTTTTTTGTAATTTACTAAATAAATTAACTCTATGAAAATTATAATTATTTTGTTTTTTTATGAGCGTTTTTGAAATATGTCGACGAGCAGATAACTAGTTGGTGTACTCTACAATTCATTGTTTTCTCACTGTTTGTGCTCATTAAAAGGCTTTAGACACACACGTCTCAAAGGCAGTGACAAGGCCTCCTTCAATATTCCTTAAGACAACGAGTTGGACCCACACTCTGGCTGGACTTTTCATCTCAGCACTCGTAAGTTCTTCTTATTGCACAAGAACCTCTCTTATTTCAGATCTCTAAGGTCTAAAAGTGATTTGATTAACGTCATTTCTCCGTAACTAGAGTCTCATCAGCTATTCCACATGACAAATTAACTTACTTTTATTTTCTTCCGATTTGCTTCTTTAATTGATTATTTGTTTTATAGTGCATATAATCTTACTTATGCTACCAGAAAACTTGATTAATTGTGTCATCACGGAATAAATTTTTTTTTTGTTCACTATAATTTATGTCTGGTAATATTTGAGATAAATAATGTGTTTCTATCGTTATACTAAATATATCACATAATATTCGAAAAACGTACTTTTTTCAAAAAGTTATTTGTGTAATACCTTTTTGCAAAATGAAAATGTGTAAAATTTTCCCTTCTTTTCTCAAGAATAAATGTTTCATTTTTTCCAAAAGTATGACTGAAATACTGTAAATGTATATACTGTGCACACAGATAAACATACGCTTTATGAAATGTTTTATTCAAATATCTGAATAGTTTCCATGAAAAGGTTAAAATCAAAGAAAGTTTAAATCACATATAAACATTTTTAAATATTATTGATAAGCAAAATTTTAATAATTGGTCCCTTTGAATTAAGTTTATTATGTAACCCATGGATAACGTTTTTTTTTTCTTTTAAACGAGGAAGTGCACTCCGTTGTTTTTAAGTTCCTTGTACGTGATTGTACAATATCAGGTATTAATCAATGAGTACAATTCTGAATAAAGTCATCTAAAACAAGATGTGAAATTTCGTGGTTTGAAACAAGCTTGTCCTTACTATTAAAGTGCTTATGACTTATATACGAATATATAGAACATTGCAACAAATAAATTCCCAGCATATTTGACCGGGCTGGTTATTAAGATAATTTTTATTTGTTTTTGTATGACTAAATTATTGTATGAAACTCTTAAAAAATGAAGAGCTTGCTTGTCATTTAGTTGCTTATTCCCATCCTGAATTAGTACAATAATCATAAAGCTTTTAATAAATTAGTAAATTGTTATGGCTACAACTTCATGGATTACTTAAAAGAACTACATGGTAATTTTAGATTATGCATCAAAATGTTGAACGAGCATTAAGTAATTGGCCAGATGTGAAATTTATGAAATACAAATCGTTTCAAGGAATTGGGCAGAAATTGAATTGAGCGAAGTTTAGCGAGATAGCTTGTGGAAGGACTATTAAAGGGTAAAACATGGGGTGAACGTGTGTCCTAGGGAATGGCATCGTATCACGACGCTGGCGTGCGGGGGCCACACATCACGTAGCCCCCCTAACTAAACACTGCCGAGACCGCTTTCTCATCTCTCCCACTCACACTTCTCCCTCAACATACTCCTCCTCTTATTTTAGTTTTTATTCAACCCCACCCTATATCAAATATACAAAACAATGTATTTATCGAATCCCCGACGCCCAAACTGGTACTACTCAAGAATATATGTATATTAATTCTATTCTAATCAATTAAATGAAATGAAGCCATTCCGTGAGCTTAATAAACTAGATTAACAAAAAGAACACACAGACACAATGCACGTATAATCAGGTCCATTGACAAAAAACATCACAGGACCATTTATTACAATCTGAGAGTCCAGAGCCTTATGAGACATTTAAGATCATCATTAGAAAACCGATCTCCAAAAACCAACAAGAAAACCACTAAAAACAATATAAATGAGATCTTCCTATGCAGTGAGTCCACTGTCTATTGCCAGTATTTGTACATACTAAGGGACTGTGAGCCCTTACTGGTAGGATGACAGAGGCATCATTAGTTAGAAACCAGCTTCAACAGAACTAATGAAAAATGAACTAAGAAGCTGATGTGACTTGAAAACACTTTGATTCTCTGAGGGACTGTGGTCCTCCAAATATTTGCCATGATGATAGGGGTAACTCCATAGAAGAGATGTACTAAGTACATGACTTTCATCTTCTACTACACTCAGCAAAACCATCAATTCATTAGGTCTTCAAATAGCTAATCACACCTACACACACATACACACACACACACACACACACACACAATATATATATATATGATCAAACCACAATAAGAAATGGGAAAACAAGACTAAGATCTTTCAACCGTAACAAGCGGTCTTCGTCAGAGTCAAAAACCCAACTGAACAGTTGGGTTTTTGACTCTGACGAAGACCGCTTGTTACGGTTGAAAGATCTTAGTCTTGTTTTCCCATTTCTTATTGTGGTTTGATCATTGATTGTTGTTTCACGTGTTTATGTGAAATCTTTTTTACATATATATATATATATATATATAAAATAAATTCAAAACGAAGGAAACACACAGAAAGACACAGTGTGTTTCCTTCGTTTTGAATTTATTTTATTTAAAAAAGTCCGCTGGACCGTTTCTTTTAATTATATATATATATATATATATATAAGATTTTACATAAACACGTGAAATAACAATCAATGATCAAACCACAATAAGAAATGGGAAAACAAGATTAAGATCTTTCAACCGTAACTTATTTGTCTAGCTTGACAATAACTCATAGCCCATAAATTAAAACAACGATCTCTTCAAACTTGATACTTTCGTTACGAGGGCAATAGCCTCTTCAAAGAGGGTTGACAGCTAGCGGATAGTTTTTTACTCTTTCTTACTGTACTACTTTGTTTCCCCAAACATCCCCTTTCCTGCGCTTTCACCCTTTTAAAATACCACTCTTCCCTCCAACTCTTCTCAACTCCTCACCAGATGTTTTCAGCACCTAGTGTTTCAGTTGGGTTTTTGACTCTGACGAAGACCGCTTGTTACGTTTGAAAGATCTTAGTCTTGTTTTTCCATTTCTTATTGTGGTTTCATCATATATATATATATGTAATATACGTATATAGTCTTTGCCAGATTGCTAGCCAATCACTTCAACTCCGGATGACAGTGGTTGTAGGAATGTAGATGTGAATTATTTTAAAATGTCTATGACTTCCTTCTGTGTGTTTTGACGCTATGTCTTCATAGACCATTTCTTTTTTTTTTCTTTTGAATAGTCATAATTGTATATCGAACATGATTTCCTAATTCATTTAACTTTATGACAAATGCTCCCTTGGCTTTATTACTTAGGATAGGTTGCCATTGCAGTTCCATAAGAGAACAGACATAGGCCGAACATTGGCCCTTTGTGGTACTATTCAATAACTCAATGAACAACAGTCTACATTGGGAATCTTATCTTTTGCTGACTCCAGTAATTGGAATCTACTTCTGCACTGTTTCAATAAGCCAGTCTTGTATTAGAATTGTCATGTTATGAATATTTCATGAATTTAGATTATTGGAAAGGTAATATTTCATTAAAAATGACAAATAAATAGTTTTAGCAGGAGTAAAATATCAAATTGTTCTTGAAAAATGATTCCAATGTTGATATAACATTATTCAAACAAATGCAGTCTTGTACTTGATTACCTGTGAGTTTGATAGTGCTTCATCACAGGGTTCTATAATAAGCCTGCAAGATAGTCGCATCGAAATAAAACCAAAACTAAATTGATTATAAACAACTTGTATAATTCTTACTTGTAGTAAATGTGAATATAGACCGCAACAGGTTATATTAAGTAGAATATGAAGCAAACGATTGTAGTTTCAGCATTTACCGAAACAACTGCGAAAGGTACCTTTAAGAAGAGAGATACTGCTTGACATAGATTTTAAATGTTTTATTAAAATTTATGAGAAGGTGTTGATAGTGGCCTAGCATTGGAGAATGACAAGAAGCAGGAGGCACGACTACGGTGAGAGGTGCGCATTAAAGTCTGGACTGGAATCAGTAATTGACTAGGAGAGTCGGTGTGGGCACGAAGGAGCAAAGGTTAGAAAACTGGATGATGATCTAGGAAATGCCAGGGTCACTTGATCCTTCTACTCAGGCTTGCATCCGTGTCCTTCTTCACTCCTCTTCTTTGTGGCTATTTAACAAAATCTATCTATCCCAAAGACAATTGATTACAACTATCAGCACTGAATCACCATCAGAATTTGGATAGTTAGCATATTCATAATTCTATTTATAATTTCTCTGTCGGCTCGACCAGCAATGCTTCAAATGCCTTCACCTCATTCATAAAAACAAAATTAATGGTTTCCTCTATTTTAATATTTTGATTACTTAATGATTAAAAAATATATGAAATATTGTAATAGAAATTTTGAAAAACAATTTTAATTTATAATGTATAAAATGGTATTTATTTATTTAAGTGATATTTGTGATGAACCAACATAACTGCCCTTGTTCAATTTTTAATATCTAGTCTGAAAGAGTAAGACAGACAATATATCAAAATTGTAATGTCTTTAACGAGATAGTGAGAGAGAAGCAGACATAGAAGAGAGAGAAAGAGAGAGAGAGAGAGAGAGAGAGAGTGAGAGAGAAAGGGAATGCAAGTGAGAAATTGAGATGTAATGATATGGGAGTAATAAATATAAAATAAATGTGAGCATATGAAAATGTAAAAAAAATTGAATTATCTTAATAAAAATAAGAATAAATTAAGGTTTAATTAAATTAAATATTTCGTTAAAAGCAACTAAGTAGAAGTTGATATATGAAGTAAAGAACAATTGAAATGATAAATGCAGTAGATCCCATTATGATATTCAAAAGTGGGACAATCACCTACGCCCATAAGGGCAAATATGTATTTTACAATTATGTATCATATTATAGATATAAGGTTTGTGTTTGGAAGAATTTTGATTTTTAACCTTCATGAAGTGTAATGTGCTCACATTTTCTTTAAAAGTAATACTCTGTGCTAGCATCTTCTAGGACAGCAAAAAAGTCCAATAAAAAACTCTTTTTTTCTTCAACAAGAAGTTGAGAGAGATTTCTTTAAGATTTTAAGATTTGTTGTATTCTCCATAAAAATGATGTACTGGTTCTGTTTATTTGTTGTACTTCTTAATGATATATTCTGTTTAACGAAGAACCTTCTTTACCAAAAAACATCTCAAGTTACTCCAAATGGAACTTAATAGTCGTTATTTTAGTTAATGTTACCTTTCAACAGTGTTAATCCATGTATCGATAATAAAAGGCAACAACTAATACGAGGTTAAGTTTCTTGAATCACTTGACGAGTGAATTCACTATACATAAAGTAATATTGGATGTTACTAATATTACTTTCAATATTAAGTTCAATATTACCTGAAAAAATTGGGTTGTGAAACACAACAACTGTTTTCCCGACATTAGGGTTGATGCAAGAGTACAAGTTGATTGATTACTACACTTTTATTAGACAACCATACAGCACACCCTGGAAAGCATTGTACAATATAAGGTTAGCTTACTGTTTTTATAGTTTTATAAATCTTATTCTTCTTACATAGCATATTTACTCTTTAAAATATATTGAAATTTATTTTATATATATTTAAATAATAATTCTCTGTGACTAAATTATTATAAAAAAGAAGCAATGTTCATGTAAAGAAATCTAACAAGTAAAGTGGAGTGTCAGTTTTCTAGTATAGCTATTTTGCTTTTGTGGTAATCAGAAATTCTAGGAATTCTTTTTAGCATAATTATTTTATGGACTTTTGTTACTAAATGTTAATCTCCTATAGTCAGCCATTAAGAAAAAAAAATATATAGATACAGAGGTATGATATCATATTTATATTTCAATAATATCATATTCATTAAATAGAACATTTATCATAACATTTTTAAAATAAAGTATCATTCTACATGTTTTTGTAAATAGAAATAAAATAAATGATCTAACTGTTGACTTCTCGAGGTATCCAAACATCTAATCCCACAGATAATCAGCTGTTCTACTTGATTTGTTGTTTGAACAGCCAGTGTTACCGGCACAGTGAGTTACAACACAATAAAGTCTTGAACTGGCCTTGTTCAGTGAGTTCATGACACAGGTAACGAGGTTCATTTACCTGTAAACAGTTGTTAACCTTTCTGCTTAATGTCTTCCTGGATTTAAATTTCTTTTTGGATCTCTTTTATTCTGTAGTAGCTTGTACAGCATGAATGCAGTTAACTGAGTCTTAGGATCCCTCTTATACGAAGAACACGTACAAAATTATTACTTAAAGCACGTTAATTAATTCACTTGGATTGTTGCTACGTTCTCTTGGTACTATGATCAATAAGCTAGTAATAATCAAATAGATGACCTCAAATAAATATGCATGAATTAAAATCTAAAATATCTATAAAAATAAATTATTTTATAATGCATATAGAGTAATACGATTGTTTTCATATTAAATTTGATTATAGAAATCTACCGTACTGACATCATGCAATTATACTTCTTCTTTATGGTTCCTATCGTCAAAAAAAAATGAGTAATTTCAAAAAATATCTTTCAATATAGTAACC
This sequence comes from Hermatobates lingyangjiaoensis, assembly GCA_026182355.1. Lineage (NCBI taxonomy): Eukaryota > Metazoa > Arthropoda > Insecta > Hemiptera > Hermatobatidae > Hermatobates > Hermatobates lingyangjiaoensis. The sequence goes on along the minus strand of JAPFBL010001935.1, from coordinate 798,950 downwards.
AAATAGAGAAGATAAAATAGTGTAAGGCACTCCATGCTTTAAATATCATTAAAACATTCTTTCAGTTTTATAATATGGTATCAGTTTAAACGATATTTATAAATCTAGTAATACCAGGATCAAAAATAAAAGAATGAAATACAAAAAGAAAACCATTGCTATATACAACCTTTTGTCAGTTGTTTTTCTATTTAAACCTAGCAGAAATCGTTAACAAAAAATAAAGCAAAAATTTGGCTTTTGTTGTATTAGTATTGCGATATTTCTTCTTAAAATTACTGTTAATTGCCATCAGATTTGGTTGATCAGAAAGATATGTTTAGGGGTGTGTTTTTTTATTAAATTTATTGCTTAAACATTAATGTATTAAATTGAGCATCATCAGTTTTGACCATCATCATCAAAGTAAGTCGACAGTATATACTTATTATAAATGTAAAAAGAAAATTATACAAGCACTTGCTAGGCTATTAATAATAAGGAGAGTTTGACCTATAAATAATGAAACTATGTAAATGTTGCGAAAACCTTCATAAATATTTATAAATAACCATTTATTAAAAGATTTATAAATATGAAACCAAGTTTTCTGGAATTAAATTTTTTTAAGAGACATTTAAAAAGTTGTGATTAAATGTGTTAGCAAACGTGCAGAGCGAAGACATCATTAAAGTTGGTTGAACGATATTTCTAGAACGGTACGTATCTCTTACTTCTCTTGAACATTTACTGCGATGACTTCTACTTCCACTGAAATATGGTATTCTCAAGTATAGTTTTGCCTACCCATATTTATGACAATGGATTTTATGATGTTGATCTTCTTAAGGTTTTCGCAACATTTATTTCTTAAAATCATTCTTTTTGAAATTTAAATTTCTTATATTTATTCATTTTTAGAGATAACATTAAATCCTCATTTTCATGAGTACTAAATTCTAATCTTTTGTCATAAACTTGACCAGTCCTAGTGAATATCTCTTTAACATTCTGAAGTTATACATTTCAGGATTATCATATTATATAGATTATATCATAAATATCAGTTAACTTTTCTTAAAGTTGTAGCTTCTTTGTTGTCCATTGTCATTATTTATTTTAACAATTCTATGCCTAAATTATACATCAATATTTAATATAAATATTAAACTATAATTCTGTTATTAGCTTGCAGGAGAAGTCACTATTTTATTTATTCAAGAAAAAAAAAGACAGGGAAACTTTTGCAGTATAATTTAATTTGTATTAAATTATTAGATTTATTCGTAGTGAAGTGAGAATACTACATGGATTTTTAGTAGAGTTCTAAAATATTTTGGCACAGAAATTAATATTATTTCAAATGTATATTTTTGAGAAGGCATTAACAGAAAAAAACATGAATATGTGTTATTTGCCACAATACAAGGAAGATAACAACCATTTCTTAAAATAAAAAAAAAACTTTTTTATCGTAATCTGACAATAGTATTTTGAAGAAACGGCAAAAACATGCTGCTTAATTCAGGAGTCCATTATTTAATAAAATAGATGGTAAATCAAAATAAAATTTACAAACTGAACGAAGAAGTTTTTTTTTTGGTCAAAATAAAATCGTAATTCATTTACTGTTGTACAATCTTTTTCATCAATCAAAAATAAAAAAAAAAACTAATTTAATTCAAACCAGCGACTTAACTGTTTCTGGGAGGCTAATTTGTATCTAAAGAGAACTTTCCAGAAAATAAAGATGTCGGATTAGGAAGATGAGTCGAGCTGTATATAAAAAAGGACTGTGTTGTGGAGACCGGATTGTATGAGTTACGGAGTGGTTTTTAGAGAAAGTCTTACCTGCTTTCAGCTGACATCTTCAAACCTGTGTTATCATTTTTTTTTTTAAAAATTCTGTTAAAATGTGCCGCTGTTTTAGTTTCACTTTAATGTTATTAATTCAATTTGAAGTCAGTTGGCAGCATAAAATCTTTATCAAGGTAACACATCTTCCTGAAAAATATAAAAATTTGCTTCACTGACTTCTGAATGAATTACATATCTCTCATTCAACTTTTAGATTCTCATTCTTTTCCTCTTATTATAATATTCTCAAATCTCATCTGACTTAAGGAAGGTGTTTTCATAATATGATTAAAACATTAAGCATATAGAGATGTCTCATGACTAATAATAACGATGAAATGAGAAGTAATAGCGGTTGTAGCAATGTACCTCAAATGTCATAAAGGCTTTAATATTCAGTATTTCATTATAATGTACTAGTTACATTACTGATTTCTAATGAAACAGATAACGTAGCACTAAAAGTTCATGTGCTTAGATTTGTAAGCAATAATTACTCCTTCAGAAATTACATTTTAAATCAGAGTGTCAAACTCAGAGTTTTAAATATCAAACGTCATAAATAATTTAAAGTTTCAAAAATTAAAATAGTTTTATTTACATGAAAGAAAATGAACTTCTTTCTTCTTGCTAGTTGACATGTGGTTCTCAACCAGTGAACTTAAAAAAAAAATGATTTAAATGGAAGTTTAGGTCAATTATCAAGCATTAATCATGCCTTTAGTTGCAACTGTAAAGTTAGAAAGACATACTTCTACTAATAGCTATTTTTGACATTAAAGTGATAATATAAAATTATCGATACAAATTCGGATTATTAATTTGGTTAAATTCTGTTTTATGGCTACTCTACATTTTCAATGGAGCTTATATTTGATAAGTATTATTTTTAAAGAATTGTCTTATAAGACTCATTCTGCACAGCAATGCCTACTAGCTCTTTTCAATCCTGCAAATAATGAATGGATAAAAAGGAATCACATGAAAACTTAATGGAAATCCAGGTCTATTTTAATCTAATGAGCCCAATCCAAGTGAACTGTATGAAAATAATTAAAATTAAAATATAAGAATGTGTTTTAAAATAGTTTAAATGTCTATTCAATTTTTAAATATTAAATGTCTGAAGTTTATTAAAGTTTTATTGTACTTTTTTAATTACTTTCATTTATATATTGATAAATGTTGATTTGTTTATGGTGGTTAAAACTGACTTATTATCAACGCGGGTATCATGGTTATTGGTAAAACAAAAGGCAGTGTCCTGTTTTTTAAACTATTTCAGGAGTTTAATGTGATGGCTGCATTTCTACTGTATCCCAGGTGCCCTTAAGCTGAGCACTGTCATGAAGCAGTTGTGTTCATTCTTTGCATCTCTTTCTCTGCTAAGAAGAGCCTATGTATGTGTGCCACAGGAATAGTTCAATGCATTTCCTTGTCTGCTACTGTACATCCCAATTCCTAAGGACTTGGATTTAATCACTGCTTTCATGTCTAAGTCCTGAATCAGATCCATGACCCAAACACCCAGGTAACACTAAGAACTTTCGAGAATGCACTGATTCGTCTTCTTGGAGCATGCTCTCCAAGCTCTGCTGTAAGTAAAATATAGAGACTACAAAAAACATCTCAAATTTGACGGAGTTACATGTTTCAATGTCCCTAAAGACCTTTTCTGACTATATTTAGATTATGTCTCTACGTATATGGATGGATGGGTGGGATTGAATTGCAAAAAAAAATGAAGAAATGCTACAGTCGTTTCATAAATCAAATTTATAATTTACTCAATAATGTCCTTAATATTTTACATATTTTTTTTATATTTTAAATTAGCCATATAGTTCTTGAGCAAATATTAAATCATGAAAAAGTCACTTTTTTAGCCGAAATGTATGTTATATATTTTTCCTCTTAAACAACTAACTCTAGGGTGTTGAAATTTTGGGATTATTACGAAACTGTCAGCAAAATTTACAAGAAGAACTTGAGATTTTTTGTATAACGGAAAATATCACTTTTGCAGTAAATTGAGAAAATGTTGACTTACGATTAATTCTGCATGTTTATGAGCATGATAATAGGATTACATTGTTTGACGGATCATAATTAATTATACCGGAAAATAGCTGGTTTTTTTGAGATGAATAACTTTATGTCAAAATAACAACAACAAAAATAGATTTTATGATTCTAGAAAATGTTTTGTTTTTTTATGCTAAAAAAAAAACTGAAAACTCAATTTGGGAGTATAGTTAATATCCTAGATATGTCAATCTTTAAGAGTTCCCTGGTTTTTGGGTAACCTCGAAGAATAAAAAAAGTAATTTTCATCGTTTATGACAACTTGATCTACTATTATTATATCACTTATCCAGTTATTGCAAAAAACATATAAATTTGTACTACCTATTGCTTCCATGCAAATATTTCATAAGCTTAGAATATTGGATGAGCAATATTACATTAAATGTTACAAGAGTTTTCTCTATAGTAACATAACAAGTTTTATATAAGTAAGTATGTTGATAAGGGACAACATACCTATCAGAAGGGTAAATTGATAGAATCAGTTTCTTTAAGTGGACTTTTCATCTTAACCCTGGACTTTTCGGATAAAAGATAGCTCATTCTTGCTATCTTTTGAATTAGCACTAATATATAGATGATCAAACCAAAGGTTTAAAAATAGATTGATTCGAGTCTAAAGCAAATAATAATTTGTGTAATTATAGGATGTATAACAAATGACATTGTGACGATAGAAGTTGTGCTGAGGTATGCGTGATGTTATTATTTTATTAGTTGAGAATTAACGAGGTTTTTTTTTGTGGGGGGGGGGGGGGGAAGGAGATGAAATGCATTTACGCACATTGTGCTGGACTCCCAGAAAACTAGATTACCAACTAAAACACCCCCTTTTCTTCTTGGACACTAGCCTGGAACTGTTTCCACATTACCTCTAATTTCCAATAGGCTATTATCAACGAGTATTAGACATAGCAGTGTAAATAATCGTGGTTATGATGCGGAAGTATATGGAGATGACGTTTGTATTGTAAGAAGAAGACTTGATGGTACTGTCTTTAAATGTATGTAGTTTGCTCTCAAAGTGGTTGAATGATGGATGAAGGAGAATCCTTCAGGCGCATCTGTAGCTGAATGCATCTCTCCTCTAGGAGGGTTATTGTGGGAATCAGATGTGGTTAAAGAGTCTCACGTTAAAAAGCATCGATCTGTTCTGCTTTGTTCATCGAATGGCCGAAAGGTGGATAGACATGATAAGAACTCAAAACAGTATGAAGGAAAATGGTTGAAAAATGTTTTTGATTAGAAATACTAAGATAGAACTCTTGAATGCATTCTAATACGTACAGTCTTCTTGGATGAAAGCCTGAATAAATAAAGCTTATGCATCAGATACTTTGGTTAAGGCTACAAACGAGTTGTTTGAAGAGATTCACTACAGTCAATGAGTGCTGTGATACGATTGATTTATTGACTTGACTTGATACCACACATATTGAAAGAGTTAATTAACTAGCCTTGATAAACCACAAAGAGAAGTTTGTATAGAAATAACAGAATTATTGACCTCCTGACCTACATCCAGCATAGAAGAGTTATTAATCATGTCCCTTTTAGATATTTTAATCCAATAATAAAATATCTCCAACCTGGTCAGACCGTTTGGAAATAAAAATGTTTGTAGCAGGGATAAAATGTTGAAGAATATAATGGAAACAGCATTTTTTTATTGAAAAATATGTTGCTAAATATAATGTCTCTATTATATTATATTTTCTTCTTTCAAGATAATTTGAAAGTGGGTTTCGAAGTGTTACTAAATGATAGCTTGCATTAGCATAATCCTAATTTCAAGAAATGGGCTCTTTTCTGTGAATCAAAATTCAATAGTGCCCTGGTAGGAGTAACTATGATCTTCCAGTCCAAAATGCTTGTGATGACGATTACTATTTAGAGTATTTTAAAAAAAAAAATTTGAAATTCAAGGAATAAGGTACTGGACTGGTAGCTAGAGGCATGACCCCAAGAACCCGGTGCAGTCTAGTGCGCCCTTATGCACAGCAACACCTACTACCTTTTTTCAATCCTGTAAATAATGTGTGGATAAAAAGGAATCGCATGAAAACTTAATGAAAATCCAGGTCTATTTTAATCTAATGAGTCCAATCCAAGTGAACCGTAAGAAAATAATTAATATTTAATGGAAGGATTTAAAAATTTATGTACAATATCAAATTGTACATTGTCTCCTTAATCATCATTTTTGCAAGCTGAAATTAACATCATACGAAGAATATTAACCTATTGAAATCTCTTATCTGCCATTCACATACTATGTGTTCAAAGATTTCTGTTCTTTCAAGACAAAGTCTGCATTCCTCGTATGAGATTAATTTCAGCTGGCATAAGCGGTAGTTAAGAAAGCAATATCTGGTTAGCGAAATCTATGAATCACTAAAAAATGGATTCAGATTAGGTTTAATAGATTTCTTATTTATGTATCTTATTCTCAATTAATAGTATAAGTTTATATATTTAATCATATAAACCACAAATTTGTATATATACACCATTGTCCAAACCAAAGTAAGAAATTAGAAAAAAGACTAAGATCTTTCAACCGTTGCAAGCGGTCTTCGTCAGAGTCAAATCTCAATTGTAAAGCGGTCTGACGATGACTGCTTGTTACGGTTGAAAGAAAGTTGTTTTGTGTATGTGAATATGTATGGTGCATATCTAGAATCAGATAAGCATATTCATGTATATCAATAAAATACTATGCTAATGTTAATAAATTAAATGAATATATCGCTTACTTTAAGAATTAAAACCACTCTGCTTAGTATTTTGTGAATTTCAAGTGTCAATGTTTGATCCAATCCCAAGGTATAGATTAGTACCTTTCCACTTCTTTAGTATTACCAAAAACAATCAGGTTCTTAACCATTCCATGCACCATAACACAATGATTTCTCTAAGGCCTCAACTTGTAGATTGGTTACAATATTTGTTTCAGACAATCATTCTTCACACACTGCGAAGCAACATAAAATCTATGGATGGTTTGCAAGTTATTTTTTCATTTTTAAGAGCTAAAACTTCTTTCTTATCAAACATTTCCATTTTCTTAAGGCGGTATGTGTAAAAAAAATCTGAAAAAATAAATTGCACAGTAACACTCATTTTAGTGTTTAATATCAACAAAAACATATTCAGCTCATACTCTCAGTAGGTGCTATTTTTGGGTATAATTTCATTATAATTGTCAGATTTGTATCTTATCCATAAGCTTTCTAAACAAGTCATTAATCACAACTTTTACATTTTAGAGCGAAACAGATTCTCCACTGCTATTAATTGTCTTTTATGAAATAACTATTCACGAGAGATTAAATAAGTACAAAGAGAAGATTTGGATCTGAAAAGGAGAAAGTTTTATAAAATTTGCCTAATTCGAGATCTTTAAGTTATATTTTCCTAATATAACTAATAAGTAATAGCAACTACAAAAGATAATTAATAACTGTAGAGAAAGTTAGCTGAAGGTGGTCGTTAGATCAAAAATTCTGGTGAACACTGAAATCTTGAGACTCCAGTCTCAAGTTAATTTCGACGTCGCTCTTATTGAAGAACGCAAGGTTTGCAAGGCCCGTTCACCTATTCTGTCTGTTTGCATTCACCCCAAGTAAGTGTCAGCTATTTATCGTAAAGCGTTTATATTCTACAGCTAACTGTGAAAGCAAGTTAATCAGTTATATTAAATTATAATATTTTTAATTATACTACGGTAAATAGTTCATTTAAAATGTATTAACTTGTTTAACGTAGGGTTGTTTGTTTCCAACATTCAGCTTTCTTTAAGGTTTTTTGGGGACAAAAAGTGATTTATTTGTTATTTGGTGTTATTTTTTTTATCTAGACCTACTTGGACAATCCTATTTGATAATGCATCACGAGTAAAACAGGTCGGACGACTACAGCAACTATTCAAGAAGTAAGACAGATTTATATATGTTTACTAACCTGTGTCGTCCTAGCTATAAGCATGTATTTAGTACAGTATCTGCTATACATATTATGCGAATTCTTACGTTCCAGATGTAAGAATGTTTAATACCTTTTTCCGCCTTATTTCCGAAGCATTTACTTAAATCTATACTAAGATGGCTTTCTATTGGAATAAGGAGACTACCAGTTCAGGTAATGTTTTATTTATTTCTCCCCGTATTGTCACGATTTTCTTAGCAACAAGAATGAAATCGTTAGTAGGGAGCAATCTGAATTCATATTGCATGTGCTCTTGAAAGAATACCATTCGGATTGGCTGTGACCACCCATACCTGAATGTATATTTAATGCCTTGCAATTTGAATAATAATGTTTTAAAAATGAATTTCTTTTCGAAGATTGTGCAAGTCAAATAGATTGTAAATAATGCCCGATGAAACGGCGGCGCCACATTTGAATAAGACCCCCAACTTTCGTGAACTCCTTCTTCCCAGATCCAAACTAGCCCTCTCTCTTTTTCTCCTCCTCTTTGGTTTAATATTTGAAATATAAAGCAAAGGTCATATTCCCACCAGTTTCTTTCCGCGGATACGAAAATCCGCGTGGAAGAAGCGGTGACGTGCTCAGCTCATCCAGTGAAAGGAATATTAAAATGTAAATAATATCAACTCTCGAGCGAATCATTTTAGAATGTTTCTTCTTATAGGTTAAGGACACCGTGATGAAGCTTTTTTCCTTGATCAAATTCATGAATATTAAAACAACTAAGAAAATGTATAATTCGCAATGTATTTGGGAGTTCCAGGATATTCAGTACCAGTGAAGCACAGCATATATTGTGAGGAGCAATAATTATTTGTAAAAAAAATGGACTTCTCTTCATTTATAAAAAAAAAATTATATATTAAGAACTAAATATGTTTGCCATATTTTTAAATCTAGATTAATGAGTTAATTTGTTTTAATGTGATAGCTGGCTAGAATGTCCAGTAGTTTCATCAAATGCCTATTTATTTTTAGTAATCCAGAGCTGAGGATAGCAAAGTTAGCAAAATTATTTTGTATCAAGCCAAATTCAGTAATAATATATTCAGCAATGAAATTTTCATGAAGGAACCTTTTGTTTGCTCTCAGTTTATAGACCATTAAATTTACTACGATGCAGAATTAAAGTATTTCATCTTTCCCTTATTTTAATACCATATCTATGCTATTAAGTATTTCAGCCATTGATCCGTTTTTCTGAAATATTTTGGCTCATCAAAAGTCTATCATGAAATTCAATATTATTAAATCTGATAAAAAAATAATTTGAAGAGTTCAGTAAAATCAGTTCTGAGTTTATAAGAATCGATGGGGATTGAGTGTAGAAAGAAAACAGCCACTTGCTGGTTCTCCATTTCTACTGATCTCGGGTTGTTGGTACGTTTACCGTCTTGAAAACATTCCTTCTTTTAAACCGCCACCTGTTGTTCCTCTTTACAACCACCCATTTCAAGTCTCCCATTTCAAAGCTTGTTTTCACATTAAGTTTTCTTAACACAACGTAACATTTAAAGGCGCTTAAAAGGTTTTCCTCTTCCTTTATGACTTTTAGTGAGGGTGATTTTCTTAAAATATTAAAAAATTGAAATTCATGAAATTGAATGCTAAGTTTCATTTGAATTCGTTTTCTGGTTAATTTTTCCAGTTTTCCACGTTCTAAGTACAATGATAAACAATTTAACAAAATGACTTATTACTAAGGTCCATTACGTTATTAAGGTAACAGAGCATTAATGGTAACATATAAAATCAAAATTATAATGTTCCGACGTGTCAGTCAACTTTGACCATCTTGTGTGAGTTTAATACAAATAAGAATATACAATAACAAAAATACAAGTTTTTTTGTATTTTACTATTTAGTATTTATATTCTAAGTATTTGTATCAAACTCTTTGAAGGTGGTAACATTCCATCAGATGACTGAAGATTTCAGAAAACTGAAATATCTGTTTACTATAATAAGATTAATATAATTAGATTTTGTATAATAATATTAATATCATAAATTGCATTGTAACCTTGTAATAGTGTAATGAATCTTAGCAATATATTGTTTGGTTAACTTTTATTCAGGGTACCTTAAAGGTGGAAACTAGTTTAGAAAATTGGAAAAATTAACCAGAAATCGAACTAAAATGAAAATTAACAAAGTATTCCATGAAAAATGTTTGAATGAGAATCTGCTCCAAAAATGCACACACACTCACACACATATATATATGTATATATAAAGATTTCACATAAACACGTGAAACAACAATCAATGATCAAACTACAATAAGAAATGGGAAAACAAGACTGAGATCTTCCAACCGTAACAAGCTGACTCTGACGAAGACCGCTTGTTACGGTTGAAAGATCTTAGTCTTGTTTTCCCATTTCTTATTGTAGTTTGATCATTGATTATATATATATATATATATATATATATATATATATATATATATACATATATCAAGTAAGTCAATGTCAAATAAGTCAAGAAAACACCATGAATTTATTTTTGTTTTATATTTCCATTTTCATTGTTCTTTTCAATTTGTGGCTATTATTGTAATGTAATGTATGTGTAACACATCATAAAAGTTAAAAAGTGAAATAATCTTCGAGATAAGATTGTCTGAGTACACCATAAAATTTTTTTCATAAATTTAAAGGAATAATATCTTGTTTTTTATGACCTTTCGTGTAAATTTCTAACAAATAAATAATAGTTATTTTAAATTTAATTTTCTTTACTTTAAAATATATCTCATTATTACAGCAAGATGGTGAAATATAACTTGAGTGTTTTGAGCAAACTGGGGTCAAAGTTATAGGGGAAAGCGTCAAAAGTTCAACACTATTAAGACAAATACCAGAAGATCTAATGTCCAAGCAATGCTTTCTCGAGTCAGCAGTAACTTTCTCTACCCAGGCTCACTAATTAGCGTTCGTTGTACAAGTAAACAATTATCATTATCATTTGTTATTTAAAATAAAGACAATTCATTGATTTCTCTACCGAGAATTTCATTTCCAATGTTGATTGATATATTGAAGATGTATCCACTATTTAAACTGGAGTGACTACACAGAAGTCACAAAATTGAGTTTACCTTACAAAGTTAAGTTCTACATAATTTTAGATATTTTTTTCTCAATTTTAATGTTATTCGTGAAATACTGTGGCCAGGATATTGTTTACAAACTTTCTTATTCAATCATATCTCAAAATACTTATTTTCATACAAAGTTTACTTCCCTGTGTCCGAAATAATCTGTCATTATTAACTATCACTTAACAGGGGTTTCACTTATATAACAAAACACACTTATGGGTTAACGGAAGGCTTTAAGAAAGAAAATAGCAAAATATAAATTAATATAAGTATCAGTATCACTTGAGACTCTGACAAAATCCACTTGTTTGGTTGAAAGACCTTAGTCATTTTTTTATTCCATACTATGGTTAAGACGTTGCAAAATAAATATGTATAATATAAAAAGATTTCACATAAACACGTGAAATAACAATCAATGATCAAACCACAATAAGAAAATGGGAAAACAAGACTAAGATCTTTCAACCGTAACAAGCGGTCTTATTGTGGTTTGATCATTGATGTATAACAGGGTTTCCCAAACTTTTTCAGGCTGGCGCCCCCTTGTCTTCTAAAATAGAGTGCCAGCGCCCTCTTGTCTTCTAGAATAGCCTGCCAGCGCCCCCTACCCGATAAAAATGGAAAGATATGCCAAAAAGCCTATCAGAACTAACCTATCCTATTCAGGTTAATGAATATATTCAGGTTAATGAATATAAGAATGGTATTTTAAAAGGGTGAAAGCGCAGGAAAGGACTAATATCCAGAAAGAGATGTTTGGGGAAAGAAAGAAGTACAGTAAGAAATAGTAAAAAACCATCCTCTAGCTGTCATGCAATCTACAGCCACAATCTATCTTTACAGAATTGAGATTGCGGTCTACTATTTATATAGGTAACGATCATTTTATTCTTCTTATCTCGACCGAAAACTCATTTACTTCCGATCAAGGCTGACCTCTTAATCCATAGGACATACGTGAAAGAGCAGCTTATCTTTTTATTCCCTTTATTTTGACCGAAAACTCTCTTTTACTTTCGACCGGCGCTGACCCCTTAATCCTCAGGTAAAAGAGCGGCATATCTTTTGAAATTCTTATTTCTAATTTTTATTACTTGTATGGTTTTTGATGGTTACCGCCAACAGTTTGTGACGACGATGTACGAGTAAGTATTGTAGCAGCCAGCTGCTACATCAGCTACACTGTTGCCACCAACCATCTATTTTTTAGTTACCGCCCCCAAACCGCCTATTTTTGCGTTACCGCCCCCCAACCGCCTATTTTTGCGTTACCGCCCCCCAATATCAAACCACCGCCCCCAGGGGGGCGGTACCGCCCACTTTGGGAAACGCTGATGTATAATATAAATATATAAATGTATAACATGAAAAAAATGTAAGTGACAAAAAAGTAATATTTCATTATTTACAGATTCGAGGAATGTTATTTTGTAGAATAAAGTGATTTTCTTTTTTTTTTTATAATAACCGTCTTTAAATAGAGGCGGTTAAGCTTACTTTAAAAGTAAGCAGTTGAGTACTACTTTTTACAATGTTTTGTTACATCTGTTTGCTATTTACTACAAAATTACTATTTTCTAGAAATTTTAAGTCAGGTAAAACAAATAAGTGCCTCCAAGAACATAATTGACAATGAAGTATAGAAACAATGTACTTTGTATACACTATAAATTTTTGGTTTTAACAGCAATTTGATTCTTTTAGAATAACTTGCAGTTTACTCAAAAGATAAATAAGACCAGAAGGAGTGTGGTTGTGAATACATTTTCCATAAGTTAGATATTCCTTTAATAATAATACTAGCACTGTTTGTGCTATAACCGATATAATTTTATGTTATACTATCGATGAAGGTGATAATACAGATAGTTGTAGTAAATTTGATCGTACACTGCTCCGGAATCACTTTTAATACTAATGATGACAAATTGGATTGTATTTTTCTCATCAAATATAAAGTTTAAAATAAAGCGTTAACTTTCAGTAATATTTTCTTTACTAAATCTGCTAAATATTTGTTAATTGATAATTTAAATCAGTATAAGCCACATATCAAATATTTATTCACAATTGGTTGGATTAAACATTTCTCTACATGTTACAATAAATTACATAGTTTGAATGATTGGAGCATTTGTCAAATTGTTCGCTATCATATGATTTTATATAAATGTCATTAACAATTTTGAAATTTTATGATTTATTAAGTATAAAAAAAATTCTCTTTGACTGTTATATTACCGTAGTAAGAGTATTTTAACTTGTGTAGTTTTTCTAACCTTGCCCTATTTGTTAAAACTGAGTTTAATAATACTTAGAGTTTTAGAAGATGTAATTCTATTATACATTTAATATCTTGTTTAAAGAATAACAGTCAACACATTTCTAATATCAGATGTCTATTATGATAAGTACATGCACTTGTTTGATTTTCTTGGGCACAGGAGGAAGCTAATTTGCCTTATCAGACAGATTGCTAGCCGCCAGACAAACAGGAGCTGACCTGTTTCAAAGTATGTACAAGCCTTCACTGGCTCAATCTCATCGCTCAGGATTTCACCAAACACGCTTAATCGGGCAGAAGTTGCATTATAAATATTATTATAGTTATGAATATTATTATTTTCATTACCAAAATTATGCAAATTCTTATTATTAGTATCACATATGTTGTTAGAATCATGATAAATAATGCTAAAACATGAATCATACTAAAAATTATTCTACCTTGTAAATTCTTTTCTGCATTCGAGTACTTTTGGAATATTTCCACCTCTATAAGCATGAAAATTAGTCATCACCATGTAGTCACTCTGTGAAAAAGAAAATATTCTGAAAACACTGGAATAATTGAAAAAAAAAATACGAAGTAAGTTGGTTTATTTACTTAATATTTTGATTTAGTTTTAATTTACTATTATCATTTTCAATATCACTAGAAAACATTTTAGTTATTATCTCGTGGTCACGAGTATTATTATAGAGTATTTGTTGAGAGATGATAGATCTTATTGAAGATTCAAATATTCATGCACCTATGTACGAGATGACTAATCTTGCACACCCTTCCTCAAGGAAGGATGCAATGCTGTCTTGAGCTTTTAAAATATCATAACTTTGTTAAATAACCCTATTCTAACTTGATTCAGGTAAAATTTTGGTCTAAAATTGTAAACCTACTCATTAATGCCGCTCACTAACATTTAAAGTGGGTAAGAAAAAAAAATGTTTTCCACGCTTCTCGCTCTTAGAAATTTAGTTTCTGAACAATGATATTTAGTTTACTTAGCAACAAAAATAAACACAAATTTCAATCACTTGAACAAGAAACATCAAAGCCTGAAACTATCTTTTCTAATCAAATGAACATATCTTGAAGTTTTGACTTCAATAACAAATTGAACGCAAGTTTCAGAGGTATTAGATATAATTAATTGTTTTCTAAAAGCACACATATAGCAACGCCACATTTGAATATTCCTGATGATAATTTAATTTTTTCTACGTTCTTATCGTCTCTTGGATGCAATTTTAAAATGCTTACCAATTTATTTATTCTTGAGAATTACCAATTAATTAATTTTAAGATTTTGAGCTGAATTTGTCTATTTTTGATGTTGTTCGAGTCAAGTCAAATACTGTTTTCACCAGTGAGACCAAACATACTGAATTTTCTGCTGAACTTTTAGCAGAGGTTCAATGATAGCCTCAATTAATTCTGACCACACGAGTGACTCACAAAGATTTACTCTGGAGAATGATATTTTTAAATGGTACGCCAAACATTAGCAGACTAAATTCATTGTAAATTACTGATAGAGTTTACTGATTTTACATAAACACGAATACGATAAACGGATTTTGAAGAATCTGATAGCCCATATAATTCATACTTGAGAATCATATAACACAATGATGTTGACTTCCTTTAAGATATATTAAATTCATGATAATTCATCTACTCGCTGAAGAAATTAATTCAGGAAAGATATTAGCCCAATAGTTTTTCATGAATAATTTAGTAATGAGTATCACTGGCCCAATATTACCAAGACCCAGTAATCAAAAATCGAACCAATAGTTGAAAGCACTTTTACATTTACAGATTTTTGTTAGATATAAATTTGAAATCATCTCTTTGTGAGTTCCAGATTAACCCTAAAGTTCTCACTTGGAGATCCTGATCGATTTTCTAAACTGTATAACTGTATAGCATTGAAATATACTACGATTCGACATGTAGTTCACTTCGTAATTGTTTTTGCGCTTTGGATTAAATTCTGACTTGTCATGAAGTTGTCCTAGTATTACTTCGAAAATCACTTGTGAAATAATGGAAAATCCTGCTAATCAGGATTAGCATACTACTTGGAATTAAGTGGCAGTAGAATCTTATTTTAACACAGCTTGGTATGTTATGTAATAAGATTTTTATAAATTAGCTTTTTCATTTATATTAGTTGCTGTACTCTTGCATAAATTAACAATTTATGAACGGAATTTATTATTCAGTGATAATTGCTTTTAGTGAATACCTTCCATGTAATGTCCCTGAACAAGGTTTCAGAATATATTCAGTGATAATTGCCTTTTAAGTGGTAAATAACCTTCTCCATGTAATGTCCCTTGAAACACATGGTTTCAAAGGACTAAAACTTATTTCAGTCCATACAGAAAAGCCAGTAATAACAGATTCATTATATTCAGATCCAGCGAGAGTAATATCTACTGAATTTCCAAGTCATTCTTTTTATGTTTAGCATATAAACTAAACAGTCAATTAATGGAGCATAAGTTTATAACCCTCATCATAAACAACACTGTACGAAATAATCACAAGGCCAATGTTTTATTTATTCCTTTGATCAGAAAAACAGGATTACGTTTAGAATACGGTGGACGCCGCATAATGTAATCACAGATAATGTTATCAAGTGTTAATATCATCAGAATTCCTGATCCTCAACATACAATAAGCATTACAAATATATTACTTATTGTGATCCATTTTTTTCCGAACCCTGGGGACTTTTTTCGTTGAGTTCAGCTTTAGCGTAAATGCCCAACGAGAAGTTATTCTGAGAATCCCGATTTTATCTCTGGCAAAGCAAGAGATAAGATTTCCTTATTTCAATTTTCCTCTTCAGTTTCCTGCTTTGTTTAACTATCACTCTGTTTCAGTTACTGCTACCAGACTACCAGTTGTGACAAGCTGCAAAACAGATTCTTTATTAAGAAATCGAAACTTGTTCCATGAAAAGAGTCCGTGACAGTGACTTTCTTGTTTTCATTGATTTTATTACCTCTTTAAGATGAAGAAACGCAGTGATTATATCATCAAAGAAAAAGCTACAACTTCCTTTTTGTAGTTGTGATAAGAGCTATGATAGGATTGTGGTGGGGGTGGGGGGGGGGGGGGCGCAACGTGAGGTTTCAAAGTTAACTGAGGGTGACATCTGCAATGCTGTTACACAGCATGGGTAGAATGAATTAGGCAGTGACTACGAAGCAGGGGATTATCAACCAGCAGTGCGCATTCCAACAAATAAGGAAATGTGGGAAGCTCTTCTCGTGTTACGGCTTAGGGTGCAAAATAGACCTTCTGAATTTGAACTTCGTAATAAGTACGATTCCTTTATAAATGATTTGCTGCGAAAAGACAAAACTGGACGATTTCCTAAATAAATAACTTATTATATTCCTTATAGTTTAAATAGTATAACTTTAACTTATGGTTTATGTATTTATTATATATTTCATTTCTTTGAGTTCGTTTTGATAAATCTGTAGCTTTAGCCCCATGAACGGTAAAATGATAATTTCCATTTCTTCGGTTAATTTTATCAATCGGTTATCGTTATCACGTTTGATGTTTACAAAAGTGATTACATTAAGCGGTGTTCACTGTATTTCAAAGAAGTAGTCATTTCCTCATTAACACTATCATGTAAAACCTTGCACCACAAAATTTCAAAATATTAATTGTCTTGTGGTCTACAAGACATCCAAATGCAGTAGAAAGGGAGCTTATTGAATTTGATAAATGGTTTACAACATTTGAGGACGGTGGAATAATTTATCACTAAATAACTGACGTTTATACACTATATTTTGTGAATTTAATTTGATTAATGTTATCATTGGCAACTAGGTGATGATTTATGGCTACATGATTTGCATCATAAAGAGTAATTGTTCTATCTTCATAAGCAGTTTTCAAACATGACTTTTGTACTATAAAAAAAACTTTCTGATTTGCTACAGTGGGTAATTGGTTGATTTCAGATGAGTTCTCCCTCTCATTCAAGGTTTTTGAGTAATCATGTGCATTATTTCAATGATGATTGATTGGTTGACCTAATGCATTTACGTTCCCAGTAAAGTTTCAAGTGATTTTTAAGCAATTTATATTACAGAATGTTCTTAGACTCCTTCAGGGTGTTAAGTCTACTGCACTCAATTCAAGGGTGCTAAGAATTCACACTCAAGAATGCAGGTTTAGCTTGACGCTGTTCCTAAGAGTGATATTTCCCGTCTATAGTATACCGTTTCAACTAAAACAGTTTCCCGCTCTTCCCAGTTAGTAATAAAATTTTGGCAATTAAACAATTGATTTGAAAACCAAATTAAAAAAAAGTAGCAATATGAAGCATTTATTTGCATAATTAATTAATTATGTGACATATAAATAATAAAATAAAATTAAAACAGTAAAATAATATATTTAAATAATGATTCTACATAAACTGAATGCAGTCTTAGATATCTACAGCTATAAATTAATCACTCTGCTAAGAGCTTTCTCACCCACTAACTCTCTCTCTCTTCTATCTCTGTTACCATAAACCTTTCTTTCCTCGAAAGAATTTGATAATGCTATATAATTCTATCAGTGAATCTTGGTAGAATTGAATCAAATGTGCTTGTATTTCTTTTTAATTCATTGCAGTAATGAAGTTTGTTTCTTCATATTATTTCAGTTGTACCACTTGTAATAGGGAAATTGTAATTGTTATTCATTGTAAAGCTGAATAGCTTTAAAATGACGCTATTACCGTAAATTGAAACTGAGATGGACTTATAATTCCTGTTTTGATTGAACAGTAGATGTACACTGTCCAATTTGATTTAGACAAGTCGAATCAATATATTAAATTTGAATCCTTTGACCAGTACAATTATGTAACATCATTCTTTTAATTTGGTAGAAATATAAATACCAGGGTCTTTTTTTAGTGAACATTATATTATCAAGTTCCTTTAAAAATAATCAATAAATAATTTTAATGTAGTGCAATCAGTTATTATGATCAGTTATCAGTTATTTACACTACAATTAATAATTTACTTGTTGTAACTTAATTTTCAATATTAACTAATGTTTACTTAAAGATGTTTGATGCAATGTTGGGATTTCATGTCTCGCAATGGATATTGAATGTTATCCCAGTCTTTATCCCTCCCTGCGAGAAAATAACAAATCACCAAATAAATGATACATCCAAGATTGAATATTGCTTTTTTCAAGAGTAATTTGAGTAGGAGTCATTAAAGTGTATCAGATAACCCACAGTCTATAGATGAACCGATTTACAACCCTCCAAGGGACAACGTAATCAATTTTTTTCAATCTCTCACGGCAAACAAATTAAAACTATTTTAAATTATTTTAACATATAATACTAGATGTATTTGTGAGATGAATATCAGTATATAGATAAATAATTTGTTGATGTTTCAAAAGCATCAATTTAAATTATAGGGGAGTTAAAATGCATGAAATTGCAAGATATAATATAAACAATATTTAAAATAAATATATTTTTTGATCATTTTTTTTAATATAAATAGAAGTATAGTAATTATGGAAAAAAATCTTTATATTTTACTTGATTTACACATTTTGAGATCTATAAAGTCCATTATTTATGTCTTTTAGCTGATGCATCTGTATGTGTATGCATGTGTGTGTGTGTGTGTGTGTGTGTGTGTGTGTGGTGTGTGTGGTGTGTGTGCATATGTGTGTTTGGTTAGGTTTGTTTAGCCAAAAATTGTGGAAATATTACAGGCAACAACGTTTGATAAAGTAAACTCATATTTTGACAGAAATATCCGCTATAGTCTGGGCGAACCGAATTGTTCTGGAGATATTTTGGATCATTGAAAAACCACTTATTTGTTTAAATTTCATTTAGGCAGCATTTCTTGCGTCCTAAACTACTAACTCAAGAGTGTTGACTGAAATGTTATTGTTCTAATTAAGTCATTGCAAAAAAGGGATGGAAAGCACTAAATTATCCTGTTTCTTCTATTTATTTTTATTTATAGAACTCCAAACTCTCTGAGATAACAGAGTTTATGCAAATGCAACATAGCCCTGGTAAAAACATTACTACTTTGGTAAATACATACATCAGGTAACAATAATTTAAACAATTTTGTATTTCAAACACTGTATGAAGTGTTTATACAATCTCACATATACCACATGATCACATTGTAGATGATTAATCAAAACTAAAGTAATTAAAAAACGACTATTTCATTATCAGAATAATGAACGATTTTAGAGGGATGTTATTGTCACACCTCAAGGCGTAAGTTGCTACGGGGCGCGTCAGCAGGCGGTGGATCGCTGAAGCTCCTTAGTTTAACTTAAGACATCCCACCAATAACCAATAAGGGGACGCGCACCATCTCCCGGTAAACCTAGGTGTCATGTGACCCTGTTTTTTGGTTGGTTGCACCACTGGTAATCCCTGGTGTTCAAAACGGAGCCTCTCAGAGTGCCAGGTGGTCTCTGAGAGTAATTTATGCTATACTCTGGCATAGGGATGTGACAGGGTGGATCTCTTATTACCTCTTTTAATGTCTTAGTTTATGGAAAATTTATTTCACCAATCTAATATTTAAAAAAATGTTACAGATCCCATGGGGACTACAGACCGAGAAGACAATCAAACAGAAGTATGCAGTAACGAGTCCTCTTCTGTAGAAACTAATCCCAGAGCCTTCTTCTGCTTTACAGACAGATAATCTGGCGGATACCCTCCAGAAGGTAGTCTCTGAGCTGGGGAGAATGGACATTCAGAAAATCTGACTGCGAGAAAGAAGCTTACCAAAGAGAGTAAGATAGCACAAAGTACCTGGACTGAGAAGAAGCCTATCCCAGTCGGCAGATCCTCAACAAGCACGACTACAGGTAAGATAAAGACTTACCTCTAAGAGACCGAGGTCGGAGCAGGTTTCTCCTGATGTCGGAAATATTAAAAAAAACACCGATCTGGGGACCTGGGAAATGTTCAGTGATTTGTTCCTTTCTAGTTATGAGGTATGAATGTTGTTCGCCAAGAAATTTGAATTTGTACCTGTCTGACAATTTATATATTATGAAAACATTTAAAGGGAATTTTTTTAATGCTTCTGCATTCAGCGTTTTAAGTTTGTGTTACATACATTACCACCAACAGGATAAACTATATAATAATATCAGCAATTTTAGGAAATGGGTCCAATGACATTAAACTGGTTTTTATTAAAGAATTCCAGGAACTTTTTTTTTATTTTCATTGTAAATTTGTTAATATAAAAGACTGAGTTTGATGAATGAGCAACAGAATTAATGTTGTATATTTTATCGATAAAAAAATTAGAATAGTAACATTTTATTGACATTACAACTATATCTAAAAACCAATGTTCTATCGTTTTAATATATCGTTAAAACATTTTTCGGATAACATCACCAAATATGTTGGCGAGTAAATTATACACACTATAACATAACCCCATAAGGAGTTTAAGGATAAGGAATCTATAAACCACAACTCTATTTATATTCCTTCTGCGATTCTGAATAGGTTGTTGGCAATAATATCTTTAATTTGGTTGTTTGGGCTCCTATATCTATAGATTTGAATGAAAGGCATTATATGTCGTTAATATATAACATAGATTTGAATTTCTTTTTGCATACATTTTGAAAGTATATATCAATGTCCATACCACAGTAAGGCAATTATAAAAATGATTATGATGTTTCAACCAAAAGGAGTGGTAATCGTCTATATTATACCAATCTGACAAAAACCACTTGGTTTAGTTGAAAGAACTCTGACATTTTTCTAATTTGCTTAATGTGGTTAATTTGCTTAATTTGGATGTCTGTATATTTATTCTCGAATTGTTCTTGAACTCTTTATTCAACACAGTATTTGGTATGTTTTTGAGGGCTGGGTCTTTGAATTGAAATACTTATTCTTATGTCAATTATATATATATATATATATATATATATATATATAACTGACAGTTGGGTTTTTGACTCTGACGAAGACCGCTTGTTACGGTTGAAAGATCTTAGTCTTGTTTTCTCATTTTCTTATTGTGGTTTGATCATTGATTGTTGTTTCACGTGTTTATGTGAAATCTTTTAATATATATATAGAGCTACAAAAACAAATGAAAGCTACTATTTTCAGAATCAATTATAATTTCAGTGTGGACTACAACCATAACATTAAAACTTAATGTAAATTTAAATATGTATATAAGTTATAATATATAACTTTTATAAAGTACGTGGAACTGATTACACTGATTAGACTGTGACACACAGAAAAAAATGTAACAATAGGACCACCATAAAGCTTGAAATATTAAAAAGAGCGTCCTACTGTTATGTTCATTTTTATGTGCCACAGTTTATTTTAAGAATATATATATGCATGTTCAAACCACAATAAGATGAGAAAAAATACTGAGATCTCTCAATCGTAACAAGCAGTCTTCGCCAGAGTCAAAACCCAACTGATGGTTTTTGTCAGAGTCAAACCTGTTGGGTTTTGACTCAGACAAAGACCGCTTGTTACGGTGAAAGATCTTACTCTCTTTTTGCATTTCTTATTGAGGTTTGAACATTGATTGCTATTTCACGTATGCATTGTGAAATCTTTTATATACTATATATATATATATATGTTTGAATGCAATAAATGTAACACGCAATAAAGAAACGCACGTACTTGCTCTAATTTTTGAAGAATCCGTCTTTAGCATACAAAAGAAAGGAGTAGAATGTAAAGGAGCAGATGCCTGCATGTGGCTATGGAAGGTAGTCTGACCTTTTAGTTACGAACACGCTATAAAATATATATCAACAACCAATATTAAAAGAATGAAAGTATATATATATTTATATATATATATATATATATAATATATATATATATATATATATATATTTAAACGGTTATAATCTCGTATAACCGTTTAAAACGTATTCCGTATAAACGCTAATATAATTTGTTGTCATCAATTTGAAAATATATGTTGGTTTCAATATCGTTTTGACAGAGGGTCAATGTGAAGAAGAATATTTTGCGAAGGAGTTGACGTGATGAAAAGTTTGGTAAACTGTGAACTAACTGCACAATAGGAAATGTATATAAATAAAGGAGTTTACACGATCAAGTGAAGAATATATAGCAATGAACTTACCTTAAAGATGGGAATACTGTATTATAAGAATGTCATGTATAAACCGATACGCTTAATGTCAGCAATTTTCCCTTATCATTCCATTTAAATTTTTAAAATTGAATGCTCACTTTTTGGTCTACTTGAATTGACAGAAACAGGAAGACTTGATTGTGGAATCAACAGGAGGTATTCTGGTTGACTATACTGATTATTATCGCAAGCTAACTTACTCAGACAGGACTGACGCAGTCTTGCGGCATTTCTACCTGGTTTATGGGGAATTTTACATCGCTTTATGAGAACATTCAGCCTGCTTGATTTGAATGGTGATCTATAGTGATCAGATAAAGCAGTACAACTAACTTGATTCATTTATTTACCTTTCATCTGCTCCTTTAATAATGTAGATTTCATATCTATGTAAGACGAATCCCTAGAATTCCATCAACGAAATTTTAACTCTTTCAAGATAACTTCAGCATTTTATCATAAACCGTATTAATATCAAACTATTTGAAAAAAGAAGTTTCAACAACATTATAAACCCGACTTGGTGACTCCATACAAGTTTCTTTACTATGCCATACTCTACCCACACAAACAGACACTAACTTCCACAAGCACACACACATATCTACACAGACACACACATATATATATATATATATATTATACATACACAATATATTTATTGAAATATATTGTACATAAATAAAATAGAGCCTATGATCATTTATTTCTGATCATTTTCCGTTCCCCAAACTTTAAAATTGAAAATTCAATTCAGTACCGTGACAGAGAAATGTGCACTTAAACTTTTGTCTACAGTTATTAATTTAATAGAATTAATATTAATAGGGTTGATTAAAAATATAGTAACAGTAAAATGCTTGTTATTTTTACTAAATGTTGACAACAAATGAGGTATATTTTAATTAATGCCGGAAAAGTTTAAGTGACTATTTTTGTCTATTGTGTAAACATCGAGCAAATTGCTAATGTAACATAATTTAAAGACTGTTATTTGACTGTCATTATAGTATTGGTTTTTTTCATGTATGCAATGATTGGCTACTAGCATATATCTATTTAAATCAGAGACTTCAACAAGATGTAAATTCATTTCTTCATGGATCTCATTTAGCAAATCGGCTGAATTCTGAGTTACATATACAAATCAGAAATGTTTTTGAAGGTGATAAGTCAAGAGATTTATACGATAAATCGACCCGTTGGTCTTATCGAAAACTTCAACATTGGATTACTCTTTTGCTGATACTTGAGTCCCGTAATATTTTGGACATGTTTTGTTTTAACGACAAGTTAATGTTCAAACATGATGTTTGGCAAGTTCAATGGGTGACACGGTTAGTGGAACTAAATTTTTTTTCTCACCTGGCAGTTAGCCTTCTTGTTGCCATAGTTCACCCTGAAACGGGACTTGACTTAAGAAACACTGTAATCTAACTTCTCATGAGCTCATGGAACTGTGCATATTAGTTATATTTTTAATTGGCATTAGTTTAAAATGAGAAACATAGGACACTTTGGTGGTCATTTCTGTCTTGGAAATATTATTATAACTATAATATAATAATAAGAGTTGAAGGACAGGTTAGATCATGAGTTGAAGAGGCGATCTTCAAAACTATCCTCTTTAGGAACAATCTCGCAGAAAAAAAAACTGCAAGATGTGCCATCTAATGGAGTGGTATAAAAATTTATAACAAAGTTAATGGAAAAATCGAGGTGTATTACTCGGAAGAGATGGGATAAGGTTGGATTGGTTTCAATTATTTCCAAAGGTGGTGTTTGGGTGTTTTCCACGGTGCGGAACTGGTTGTTTTATTGGGACGGCTCGATGCCGCCTTTATGATAAAAGTGCAGGCTATGGATGGCGGCTGGGCGAGATTCGACACAGGCTCGGCTCACATGACCTCATGGGTCGGCCTCGTAAACCACTCCGGCTCCCGCCGCATCTTGATCCCAGCGTCAAACTCACACAAACCTCCCACTACAATTGTATTCAGTTTATTTCTCTTTTTAATTCGTGAATTATGAATACTCATTAACAATAGCAGAATTGTATTACGAGAAAGATTGTTAACTGGATAGTTCATCAGAGTCACCTCTATGTTAGCGACCGTTTTAATATCATCAAAACATTTAGAAAATTAAAGTTTTCTTAAAATTACTATTTTCTTTCAGTAACCCCATATTGTAGATTAGAATAATGAAACATGGACTCAAGCGACGCACCAAATCAATATAATATCCTTCTATTAATTATTAATAATGTATTCTGGTTATAATAACTTATAATAAACTATATAACGTAATTGTTCAAATAAAACTCTTAGCAAAACAGAATAATTAGTTTTAAATTAAAATTATTAAAAGAGAAACGTAAAATACCCACATATATTCAATGTCTGTTTTCTGCTTACTGAGCATAATTTTATATACTTTCAGTAGTAGTTTTCCAGTTTGAAGTTTATCATCTTTTAATGAGAGTTGAATTGATTGGCCAACAATTCAATTTTCTTTATCCCATAATACAATGCATTAGTGCAGACTTTAAACATAATATATGATGCAATAATTAATATGACATGGTAGGATTTAAGTATTAATTGACCTTAATATAAGTATCTAATAACCTCCTTATGAGTATTAATTAAACTCTAGAAAATTATATAGAGGGCTATTAAAGAATTTCTTTATTTCCAAAAGATATCATATTTAAGTAATAAGTTACGTTTTTTACGAATGTAAATTAAATCAAAATAGATTTTTCAATTATAGCATTATAACATTGATTAAAAAAAAAAATTGGAGTAGCGTACACTCAACTTTACTATAAGTAAACATATCATACATCTTGAGTATTAATGTCCCATTTTGGCATAATATAAATGTATAAATGGAAGATGTTTATTAGTCTTTCATCTCTGAAGGTAGTACAGATAGTGATTGATCCACTTATGGATATACACCCTTATTATTTTATATGACACCATTGATGCCTGTAATATCATTAGTATAACTACAGCAGTAATAACATTTTTGAAAAGCGAAAGTGTAGATTTCGTATTACGATATATACTCTAATAGGAGAACATGACTTTTGTTCCAATTGCCAGTGGATTACTAACATAGTTCATCTAACCTCCTTCTACATTGAAGATTTAAGACAAAGTTTCTCATTTAAAACTTCAAAATAGTTAATATGATTCATAAACAAAAAAAATTACAGGATATTTAGTTTTGTTTAAGGATGCAATGTAGAGATTGAATAGAGCATTTTGTGAGATAAATCCATCATACCATGGAAAACATCAGAAATTATACGTTTGAATGGCATTGAGTTTTATATGTAAAAATTTTATTCTTTTGCATCTCATTAAGTTATTAACTTATTTAAAAATTTTTCATTAAACATCTAAACATCAATATTATTTCAGTGGATTCCCTCAACAATATTTTAAGTCAATGTAATCAATGTAAATAAATGTAAACAAATACGACAAGTATAGCAAGTGAAACATTAGTCCAGGATCAATAGTTTTTATGGCTTTATTGCTCTTTGCCGTAATTGAAATTTTTTTTTAATGGGTAACTTTTTGTTCATTTTTTTTTTGGGCAAAGTTTCATGGTTTTTTAATGAAAACATTTTCTGAAAAAAGAAAATGCACTGTAACGCCCCTTTGGTGAATGTAATTTTAAAAAACATTATCTTAGCTTATCCTCCACAAAACGTTCTATATTTAGGTATAGTTTAATTTTGACAGTTTTAGTTAGTATTGTAGTTTCGGTTAGGTATAGTTATCGTGAAACTAGTAACTGCAATAAATGCAGAAATTAAGAATTTTCAATTGCCAGAAGGGTGTGTTTGCGATGAACTGAAATAATGTTGACTTATAATTGATTTTGAAAGTTTTTGGGTAGTATACAGGTCACACATTTCAAGCAACCATAATGAAATTATATCCAAAAATAACACCTTATTAGTGGGTGTGCGCTAAATTTTTTTTTAATTTACCTTAGCAAGAATGGTTAATATGGTAGGTTACATAATTTTAGATTATTATTTTTGTTTTTTTTTTACACTAAACAATTTTTTTTAGGAAAGTGAAGTTTTATGAAAGAAAAGTACTAAAATTGGTAACCTACAAAAACAAAATCCGTACACCGCTGACCGTAATATAGCTATAAAGTGGTTTAATTAATTTCTTGTTGTACTTGTCAATTTGATTACAGCGACAAAAAAAATTTCCTAGAATCGAATATAATTCTTGTTTTAATGTTTAAAACTGTTTAGTATGAAAAGTTTTTAAAAAATTTGGGGTAGTAATGGAGTGATTAAGCGCGTCTAATAGCCTCTAACACTCAACTCCTACTTTCGGCCTTCTCGAGGCTACCCTGTTAACCTGCTATATGCAGGGACAAACGAAAGAGGAGGAGAAGGTGATCAGGGGCTGGGCTTGACCACCTTCGTTTCACAACCTTCCTAATCCCCAAATCCCCTCCTTTTATCTCAGCCCCAATCCAAGGTGTTATGGGATCCTTGCCGAAGGATGGATGATACAGGGGTTACTGTATTAAGTACGGTCCTCAAGAGTACCAGGCGACTCCCTTGAGTAAATAAACTTACTCCGGTATGCGGTGCTCCGCCGGACAGAAAAAAATACCACCGACAGAGCTACAGGGATTTTCCGTGTATGCTACTAAGAGGAAAGAAGTCCGGATACCATCCTCCGGAAGAGCAGAGAGTCCAAAAACCGCTCCATGGATGTAAAACTAACATTTGATATATCATCCTTCCTTTTCATTGAATAAAAGATATACATAGATATATTAATCTAGAATCTTCATAAAGAATAAATACATTACAAATGTTAACAATAATTAGTTTGAATATAAGACTTTATGGAGGAATCTAAGTGATCTCAAACAATCACCTCAATTGGATGATTCCTCATTTTATGTAAAGGATTACAATCTGGTACTGACGGGGCAAAAATTGATAATGAAATTAAATTTCAGTGGGTACGTGGAAACAAAGGAATACATGGGAATGAGGCAGTGGGCGGGGTGGAAAACTTTGGCGCAATTGATGACTGGATGAAGAAGAAAGCAAATAAAAGGTGAGTGCTATAACCGTGTCTGATTTACTCGTAGTTTAAAAAACTCATTCCAACTGAACTTACATTTGCAAGAAAACACTATATCTTCAAAGGAAGGATTTATAAATATACGGTATGTAGAATATGGAACAGCCATTTGTTTTTTTACCTATAATTGTGCAAGCTTGAATATGCATCATACGAATAATGCAGGCTCCTTCTGGAAAAGGTGGAACATTTGATCATGTACAGGTATGTACCTAATAGACAAGTTAATTCATCAAGAGACCTTCCAATAGACTTCATTTCAGTGGCTACCACATTACCTGAATTTGAACTGAATATCGGTTCACCACTAGGTGTAATACTTGTCAGTTTTTATATTTGCTTCATAGAATATAAGGTCATTGCAATTTAATGAACCATTAAGCCATTTTTTATACTCCAGGTATATAAAAGACTGTCTGAAAACACTAAAGAAATTAAAAAAAATAAGACGTGTTTTTGAAAGTGCATTGGTATTTAAATTTACTCTAAAAATATGTAAATTATTGTGTTAAATTCTCTGAATAACACAGTGAAAGGAAAAAAGGACAATTACCAGTGCGAAAACTACTCATAGTGGAATCTATCTTCATGGCAAAAGTAAGTGCCCTGAACGGAACTCACTCCCACAGCCTGCATGACATTCACCAATTGGTCTCTTTTCTATCAAACTATAGGAAGAATAAAAAGAGTGTTACCTGAGAATGGGTATAGCAATAAACATTTTTAATACGTGCTACAAAAAGATATTAATGCCAGCTACCCAGTAGGATCGGATATTAAACTAAAATAATAGAACATATGATAATAGCAAAACTGATATTCCAAAGGTTATAAAACTGACAAGAGCATATTGAAGGTATATATTAAAGCAAACATCACAGGTGTATACACTGATAACAAACTAGAAATCAATATTTATTGTACCGCCTCAAGTGCGGTAAGTATAACAATCACATTACTCTACAGTTTAAACCTAAACTCCAACAAACCAACCCAGTTTACTGTTCAAATATAGGAAACTGGGAATCACTGAAGGAGAACTACATTGGAACCACAACCACACCTATCTCTCTCGTTCTCTGTATCTCGTCAAGTAACAACGCATCTGGCAGCCGGAGCCGCTATAGAACATACAATGAAAATTCATAAAACGAAGCTAACCAGAAAAATGTTAACAAACCATATGGAAATACTAGATAAATAAAATTGCCATACTAGATTCCAAATGGTAGAATAATTGAATAACCTAAACTAATGCAAATTATAAATATCCAAAGAACAGATTTCTCAAACTTTTGAAATTATTTTTATGTGACAAACATAAAAATTCAAGTGTTGCACATTTAGTGCGCTGTAGTACAGAAATAGGAATCAACTCCAAAACTGTATATTTATGGTATGCCAGAAAGCAAATGTGACTTCCTCTGTAATGCAATGCAATCTAAAACTTACTTTTTATGATTCAGAAAAAAAGTCTTCTCATTAAGCAAACAGTCATAAAATAATAATACATAAAATCTTCCAAAATATGGATGGTTTGTAGAAAAAAATATGTAAGTGTTTTTATTTGAATATCAACATAACCCTAAAAATTAGAAACTCAACTTAGAAATATACCAATATCTGTACTCGTCTTGTTTGTTTATCATAAAAAATGAATAAATTTAAATATGGACAATGCATTTTTGTAAAAAGAGAGGAGTTATTAACATAACATGTTACAAAGGTTATGCAGTAACTCTTTTAATTGCAATATTTGTTTTGATTTTATAGATTGTAAATTAATTTCTACAAAAAGAATTATCAAGTTGATTTCTGAAGGTAGGAAGATAGTTTGAAATAGGAGTCTTTTGATGTGATCGATTTGTTTGGGCTACTCGAGAATTGAAAGTATTGAAGGTCCCAGGAGGCTCTATTGGGTAATGCCTAGATAGGTGTCCACGTATCGATATTGTATCGATAGGGGAACATTTTCCCAGGGTCAACCTTGGCGGGTCACGACTAATGACGTCATCCTGACCCTAATTCGTACCAATTTGCGGCGTGGGTGACTTGATAAACAAACATTAGGTAGACGGCGATGGTAAGGAGTTGGCCTAGCCTCTGACCTGCCTTACTGTAGCAATCATTCAAATCACCTTCCCCTTCCCGCGCTCTACTTCAGGTCTGCCACAACCACAGGCAGCTCTAGATCTTAACAAAGCCTTAATATCCAATATTTATAATTAGTCAGTCTGTATCTGATTATCTATATTAATTTATGAACCTTAAAGTCATTTATCTATTACAATGTCATCTTAAATAATTACTAAAAATATATTAAAACTAGACTACTCGTGACTCTTTGTGTCACTCAGAAATTATAACAAAAGGTATTGAAATTAATTCACTGAACATGATTGACAGGGATAATTTTAATTGTTGTTTCTTGTTATTAAGGCACGGAAACAGATTCTTATATGGTTCAAGCTTTTGATATAGTATTCTTAACATGATTCAATATATATGCACAGTAAGTATATTTAGCAAAATAAAAATCATTTAAAAGTAAAGAAAAATAATTTATTTTATGACATAAATAAATGAAACATTAATTCAAGTTATATACACAATCAAATATATTCAAAAGAAACAAAATTTCTAAATTCAAATATTCAATTTATTTACCCAACATAAAATAACATTAATGAAAGGAATGTGTCTTTATAATATTACCTTAGAACATTCGTATTTTATCTATCAGTTGTGTTCAAGTTTCTTTCTAAAATTACTCATTGTTAACCCCTAATGTAATAGTTTATTATGTATTGCAGGCTACCCTGACCCCCTAATGAGAAATATTAAATGATATTGTAAATAATCCAGGCTAGTAAGCAAGCCACTGGGCCGTCCTGACCCCTCACTTCGAATAGTTATTATGTAATACAACTACAACAAAGCCAATCACAACAAAAGTAAAGATTATAATAATTTCAGGTCTCTACTACCATGGAAAATGGGTGAAGAAACAAACAAACAAACTCACGAACTTTATATATATAGATATAAAATAACAAGCCAATATAAAATGTAAACATTCACTAATCCTTCAATATTATTATTGATCATCCCATACCAGTCATTTTAAACCATGGCTGTATTTAGACTACAATTGGTCAATAGAACATAGTAAAACTAAATTCATGATAGGAATGGATAAACTGACTTGCAAGTCATTAATCATGAACAACAAAGGTAGACAAGTGACTGAATAAGCATCCACATTCACACATGCACATCCGCAAACCATGCAGGCTTGACCAACAATTACGAGTATAGTTCATGGTTATATACATATCAACATTTATAACAGTAAGTCGAAAAAGCAAATGAACACATAATAAATCCAAAGAAAAGCTATGATATTTCAGAACCAATAACCTTTCCTATCAGAGATCAGTTTCCAATAATTTTTTAAATGTTATTGAAGACTGCAGTTGCAGTAAAAATCTATTGTTTCCAAATTTTGTTTAAACTCAATGGTCTACACTCAAATTTTTATTATTATTATTATTAATATTTAAACCGATCTCCTATCGGGTGATAACATCAGCCGTTTACCGGCTTTTTGTTTGACCGGTGATTCTACAGATTCTACATTGGGAGTCCTATATTTTGCCTATCGCATGTGAATTTCCAGTAGGAATCTTTAACGAGTACCTTTGACATCGTACAGGCTCGGGACCTCTCAACGGCTTAACGTCCTCTCCGAGGGACGCCGTATTTAGATTTGTTCACCTCCTGCGTGAATAAATAAAGGGTCAGTTGGGGATCGAACCCCACCAGCCCAGAGCAGAGTATGTTAACCACTGAGCTAACGTGGCCTCTTACACTCAACCTTACATAGGTAAACTATTATCAAATTCATTCAATCACTAAATTGTTTTATTTCATTATGGCTATCTCAAGTCTACGAGTTTAATCATGGTGCTGAACAATTCAGAAATGACTACTCTTACAGTTCACATCTGTCCCTTTTCTTAAAATTTTGTATCATCCAATATTTTTGAAAATTTTTTCAAAGAATACTAATCTAAGAGGTTAATTAATAAAGAGCTTAATTTAAAGTTTTTAGAGCCCCCAGCAGAGTGGGTAACAGCACCCGGTTGGCAATAAAATAATACATTTTTCCCATGTCAAATATACTTCAAAACTAAATATGTGGGGCATCAAAGTGTCAGTCACTTTGTAGATGGTAATGATTATTGCTAGGAAAGAGAATTATAACTATTATTTCTTACATTTGCCTGTGTTTTCCCGCTTCATTTATTCTATATTCTCTGGAGTTATTTATTATTATTGCTCTGGAGAAATAAATTTAACAGC
The DNA here is from genome assembly GCA_026182355.1 of Hermatobates lingyangjiaoensis. Lineage (NCBI taxonomy): Eukaryota > Metazoa > Arthropoda > Insecta > Hemiptera > Hermatobatidae > Hermatobates > Hermatobates lingyangjiaoensis. The sequence goes on along the minus strand of JAPFBL010001935.1, from coordinate 766,906 downwards.
ACTTTAAATTCAGTGTTTGAAGTTACAACTGGCTTACATAAATAATTAGAGAGCTACAAAGTTAAAATATTGTGTATATTTGCTACTGCGAAAGTTACGTTAAATTAAGATGCTTGAATTGTCAAAAAATCAAAATGTTACTAAATATTGCGAAGGGAAATTAATGTACTATTACTGGTCACTACAATCTCATAGTAACGAGCGCCTTATTAAAGACAATGAAAAGGAGCACTGATGAATTGACTATTTAGTTGCAATAAGGGTGAAAAGAAGGCGAAATGGTCATTGTAATGACCATACTGCCTACAGCGCACTGTATGGAAAAATTGAAAATATGACTGTGGACATTGACTCAGGAAATATTAAATTCGCACGAATCAATCTACAGGGATACAATCAAGCTACTAGGCACTTTTGTGAAATAATTATCGCATACACATCGACATGCCTTAAGTCAGGAATCCTATACACACAGCAATAATAGTGCTGAATTCGTAATAGAATATAGAATAAATGAAGCGGGAAAACACAGGCAAATGTAAGAAATAATAGTTATAAATAAATATTTAACAACTAGCTTTCAAAGTGAAACAAAGTTCAGATCAAGGTTTTATTTGCATTGATAACAATGATAAAAACGTTAAAATAACTCTGGCCAGCGCATACTTCAGAACTAAGAGTGAACTACGAAAGGGTCTGAAGATATTGAGAAACGTTATAAACACACAAACCTATTAACTCCCGGTGGCAGTAATGTCAATCCACTCGCTATTTGATAGCCTAACCAATAAAAGTGGTAAATAACTGCAGGATTATGTAAACTCTAAATATCTTTATATATGAAACTATAATGAAAATAAAACTATCCTTTAAAACCTATAGATCTTAAAGCTGCACAGTTCACACTATATTCTCCAGTGGACTACTGTCCTATATAGATACCTGTAGCTTAAATAACAAACATATAAATTCATCGGACCATGAGTTAATTTTTTTTTTTGTAAATAGTATTAACATTTAAACAAGAAAATAATTATACAATATGCGATTAACAGAGTAGGAAAAAGGAAATCTTTTTCAGACTGATATGACATATAAGATGAAATATAATATTCTGTTCAAAGCATTGTTGACTGTAGGGCTGTTTAGCCGTGAAATGATCAGGCCAAGTCAGTGTCACTTCTTGTGACTTCTCGAGATGCCATAAAGGTACTCTTCAATAATTCACCCATTATAACAGGTATGATTTCTTTCAGAATTTTTTTCATTGACATATTATATAATTTTGTCAATAAATTATAATATGGAATTTCCTTTATTGACAGATTCTATAATTTGTTAATAAATGGTTAATTGTTTTTCGGTTACCTTTAAGTGTTAGAAAATGTTCATGAATTTATATATATCTTGTAGTGCATTAAGTATATACATAATATTAAATCCGCAATAAATAGATCTGTAATGTGAAATAAAATTTCAATAAGTTAAAAAAGTAAAGAATATATTATATATTATCCTACTTACAGTCAAAAAACCTGAAGAAAAAGTAATGTAAGTTCTGTAATCAGAAAGATTCAATTAGTGATTGATATGTTTAGTTTTATGTTTCATGTTTTATGCCAAATTTCTCATTTTCTATTGCTATATCTGTCAATGATCAATATTTTAGAACTAACATTTCTAATGCGTTTTAATTTATTTTTGTAATCAGAATTGATATTTCATCATTGTTTGTCAAATTTTCTAATCTTTTAAGTTTACTTTAAAAAATCATACACACTTTCTTCAGAAATCTATTAGAAAGTGAAATGTTATAAACTATATAGACAATAAAACAGATAGCTATAAAACACCGGTGGATGTATAGAATGTTTTTTGGAAGTACCGGATTAATACAAGCATTTATTGTGTAGTGTTTAGTCATTATTAGAAAGGGAAAGCAGCACTAAGTCTCCACACAAATGATTTTATTTAACGCAGGTTTCGAACATTTAGTGTTCATCATCAGGTAACATCACATTACTGAGGAAATGTGATTTGACGATGAACACTGAGTATTCGAAATGGATCGTTTGAAAAAATATTTTGTGTAGAGACAGTTTTTCTTCCCCTTTCTAATCATAACGGATAATTGTTTACACTGATAATCTAAACCTAATTTGTCACAGTTGCTTCAGTAATTAGAGTATTACTGAATATTTTTGAATTTAATAAGAACAAAGCAATACATTCATATCGGTAAGAATAACTTTACATTCCAATGTATTTTTCGTGGGTATATATTGTTAGCAACCAATCATCACTCAGACAGGGTCATTTGATAAACTGAATAAGACTGAATAATAGTATGTTATTAAAGTATATTGGACACAGCTGGTGGAGCTATTGGTAACAATAGGAAGTGCAGTGTGGATTACCTGACAAGACACAAAGACAGTGTAGGGACACTGCTGAGCAAGTGACAGTTAATGTGTCGGTGGTGCGCTGGTGGTCTCTTTTATGAACCACAACCTGTCTTTCCTTAAGGCTTGCTCTCCCAGCTCATTACTTTGCTTTGAAGTATAATAATCTTGACCAAGTAGAAAATCCTAACTCAGTATAATATATATTCAAATAAACGGAAGCTCTTAGAGGCGGCAAAATATTTATCATATCAGGTATTATTCTCTATCATGCTGTCTAATAAAATTTTCTCATAACTATTTTCTTAACTATACTGAACTAATTATATATATTGTTCAAAATATTTATAAACAAAGTATGCACGTTTTAGTAATGCAGTAACTGTGTTAATACAAGCAGCAAACCTCAGTGTCCCTCAAGTGAATGATTACATTAATAATTACATTAACTTTTTATTAAAATACTAGAATTATTGGTTTACCTTTTCTTTATTGACAGTATATACATATATTAACTTTCAATTAAATTTAAATATGTTAAAAAGAAAGAATTGCTTAAATTAAATACAATGAATGCTAATACGAGGTATAAAAGGTAATCTACTCCTATAATTTACATTTATGGACATGAATGTAGAAAAAAAAAATTAATTTCGGACAAATTTAATAGATTTTTTAAGAATTACTTGGTTTTTTACTGTGACTAGTGATCTGGTTCTGTCGTTTGCTCACAACTAAAATTGGTAGCAAATATCAAATGAGCCAAATTTCTTGTCTTAAAACAACATAACTTAGCCTTAAAAGGTGATGAACGTGAGCAAGGGACATAATAATATTCACTTTTTCGACATTTTAATAATGTTTAGATATGTTATCAAAATTTGTGTTATAATATTATCAAACTTATAGATAAACAATTTAATGATTCCATTTGTTATAATGTAGCTATTCTTGTTTATCAGTTTCAACAAAATAGGAATCAGTGTTGTTGAACAGTGTGAGATATTATTGTTATTAAGCTTTGGGCCTGAGTGTAGGACTCGTGCGCACATTCCTCATACCTGACATAGTGTGACGGCTTCTCACTGACATTTCTCAAAACATTTCTTTTATCAACTTTATAACTGTTTTTGTTATAAGCATTCCTTGAAGTCTGATGATATAATAAAACGTATGTTCCACATTTTGTGAGGCATTGTTTTTTAATACTGTACAGGAAATTCCATCTCAAATATCTTGTAGCTTTTTATATCCAGTCCAGGTTAAGGTATTAATTGTTGATTCGTCAGTATACTAGAAAAAAACCTCTTTCCAAACCAGGAGTTTTCAGAGCACATATCTACTTTTATATCTACTTCAAATTTTTCTGAACAATTTTCTTTAAGGAGCATTGTATTTAGTAAAATATCGACAAACCTTTGATATTTAGTTCTATTAAATTTATGAGAGCATTTTATCTCTCATAGGTGCAGTGCCAATTACAGGTTTCAATTGACTTCAAATTACTTGATATTTATTGATATAACTAAGGAGAGAGGGGCATAATAATATTTTCAAGCAGGATATAGGGCAAGTGGACCGTGCTCTTTTTGTTCTTTAGACAAGTTTGCACATTAAAAGTATTCACACATTCTTAAGAGTTCTGGTTTAATTTTTTAATTTAGAAATCTTTGAAACCTACTTTCATTTCTCTTCAGAAGACTATAAGTACCATTTTAGCTGGATTAATATTCAGACAGATTCTCTTTTCTCTCTCTTAGAACGATTTGGCGACCAGTTAAAATAACAAGTTAATAATAAATATGCCAACATACAATAGCACCAAGTTTTTTTTTATGATTAAAAGGTTATATGCATAGCCTTGTGCATTGTCACCTTATAGAGAATCCAGTCAGTCATCTACAACTAATGACTAGAATAGAACACCCGCCTGAGTACAGATTTCAGTGATGAAAATTTCGGTTATAGTAGATTCTAAATTTATTCTGACTGCATTTATTATTAGGACTGCACTTTTTTCTGCAGTTTCTGCACTGTGTACTACACTGAATGCTTAGTGCTGATTTAATCCATTGGATGCACATGTTACAAGAAGCTCTTTGAAAATCCAGATGTAACGCATGGAAATTGTTAAAAGATTATAATTTTTTCTTGTGTATTCAACAAAACTTGTTAGAACTGATTCTGTTAAATTGCTCTTCTGGTAGGTGAGTTATGTCTAATACTGAAAACTTCTTATGTTGCTAAGTTGGAACTTAATAGTTATATTTCTAGAGTAGTGCTACTGTTTTGATATTGAAAATATATGGATATGATATTTTGATATTGAAATTATTCATCGTAAGACGATTAATAGTAAGTTGATTAATGCTTTTTAACCAATTTTAATTTTCTTGACTGACAAAACAGCTTATTAAAAATTAGCAGCAGTTTAGACATAAAGAATGAAAAAGTGTCATTCCAGAATGGGTTTCTTAACCAGACCAAGAACTATAAGTTTGGCATTAATATTTATTAAAAGATGCAACAAGTAAGGACATTACAATACTTTCATCAGATAACCGTGACACCTAGGGAAACTTAATAAATTATATATTGATTTGTGTTTGCTTTTATAGCTTTTAGAATTATACTCTCTTTAAATCTCATCTTAACCGTTTAAAAGATCTTAAAACTAATTTCATCAAACCTCTAACCAACAAATCTGTTTAACTCAATTTTGATAACAGATAACTAAGTCCATGAAAGCAAACCAAACAAAAACAGCTGGCTGTCATTTTTGAAATTGAGTTTTTTTTTATTTTTATCATAATATGTATTGGTGGATTTTATTAATAAAATTTCATTTTTCTATAGTTAGCTGTTTAGTAAAAACAAGTATGAATTCATAAAAAGTACCATTAGGTTCTTTTCTTCGTAGGAATTTCAACCATGATGTATACAGTTCATTCTCTACTTACGTATTTCGGTTGTATTTTCTTTATAATTTTGTGATATCATATAAAATATCGTTTTATAATATACCATCAATTATTTCTGTTTATTTTTTCTAATTTACTTCTGAAGAGATATATTTCAGAATGTTGATTGCTAAAACGACTGTAACTAGTGTACCCTTTTTACTTTACTATAAGTAAAGTATAGTGATCGTGAAAAAATTCGATCTCGAGATTTTCACGGAATTACATGTTTTGAGGTCCCAGAAGTCGTTTTATGACGTTTTTACGATGATGTCTGTGTGTGTGTGGGTGGGTGGGTGGGTGGGTGGGTGAGTGTGTTAGCATTGCTTGTTACCACGCTACGGTCCAGAATCTTTGATGGATCAAGTTGATATTTTAAACAAAAATGGGCCCCATTTAGACGAAGATCCCTATTGTTTGGGAAGAATTATGCATGATGGGAAAGTCACTTTTTTTGCCAAAAACCGTTTTTTTTAAAACATTTTTTTCTCCTAAACTGATAACCCTAGAGTTTTGAAATTTTGACATTATCTTTGAGGTTACAAATGGAACAAACGAAAAATATATTCAGAATTTTAAAACCACAGGAAATATTTTTTTTTAATAAAATGTAAAAATTTTGACTTATAATTCAATCTCAAACCTTGTGAGAGCGATACAAGCCATACTGTTTGACGGACAAGAATGAAACTATTCCTATAAATAGAACATTATATGGAGAATGAGTTGAGATATTTTTTTTCAAAATTACATTCGCTAAAGGGGCGTTACAGTACGATTTGTGTTTTCAGAAAATGTTTTTTTTGACGCTAAACGGCTCGTTAAAAAATTATGAAAATTTGACCAAAAATGGAACAAAAAATTAGCAATTCATAAAAAAAAATCATGAAGTTTCAATTACGGGAAAGAGCAATAACGATATAAAAACTCTTTGTTTATCCTAGACTATGAGACACCTGCTATACTTGTCGAATTTTTTGTATTTTTTTACATTGTTTACATTGACTTAGAAATTTTTTGAGCGAATCCATTGAGATAAAATTGATGTTTCTAATGGAAAAATGAAAATATATTATTGACTTATAAGAGATAATATTGTAAGAGGAATAATATTGTGCAGGTAAATGATAACACTCATTAAAAATAATTTGTATATATGTTATTTGACAAAGGGGAAGGAAAATGATCTTATTAAATACTAAGAAGCCATAAAATTCCAAGTATAATAATTCTGTTAAAAACCAAAAATGTAAAAGATAATTCAAAATATAAATCTTTCGTTTAGAGATTAATAACTGTAATTATCGTACATCTTTAATTAACAAATCACATTAAAACAACATTTTCTTCGCTGTTTAAGATGTTTTTCAGTGAAAAAAAGGGTATTTTACTGTTTCAAATTTGAAAATTTTACATTAATATTCAATGTAGAAGGATGTCAAGTAAACAATGTAAGAAATCTACTGGCTATTTGAACAATAGCCATGTTCTCTTGTAGGATAATATTTCGTTTCAAGAAATGTTCACATTGGTTTTTCAAAAATGTTAGTACTGATGTAGTTATACTAATGAAATTATTTGCAAATAATAAATTATTTATGATGTACAAAAATAAGCCTATAAATTGATATGTCCTTCAATCACTATCTGTACTACCTCACGAATGCAATGCTAATAATTATATCCCATTTAGATATTTATGTTATGCTTAAATGATACGTTATGTTTTATATACTCAAGAAGTTTGACATTGAGTTACTTATAGTAAAGTAGAGTGTAGGCCACTCCAGATTTTTTCTATATTATTTCTATTGTTATTAAAGTGGTTGAGTTTAACCATATTATTAACGTATCAATAATATGGTTAGTAAATATTGCATTATATGTATTATTTTTAATGTTAACATATTTCTGTACTCTTTACTTGATTTAACCTCATACTTTTAATAAATTTTGACTTAAAATACCGGATCACGCGAGAAATATGCATAACATTTTAAAAAAAGACTCTTATAAAGATAATATTTAAACTGATGAAAAATGCAGTGTTTAAGTCGATAATTGTTGATTACTAAAAAAAATTTATGTTCACAACGTAGGTTCAAACTAGGATTAACAGCAGTGTCACAACGAGGTTTATGCAAAGATTATAGATGTAGGGGTTAGAAGTGGAATGTATTAATGGAGAGGCAGCAGGTCCATAAGAAAATTATGTCTAACTTATAAACATTTATAGTATTCTTACTTTTTCAAAATTATCAAAATATTTCGTTCTAGTTTTCTCTATGCTTGTTTTATGCAAGGTAGTAACTTTATTTCAATAGAGGGAATTTTCCTGTACTGGCAGGAAAATCCTGGGCCAAAATTGTATTGATACAAGGTTTTTATAAGTTATACAAATCGACCTTCTAAGAAAACTCAGAAAAAGACTCTCGACCTTGAACAATGTAAGATATTTATTAAAGATTTCTACCCTTGTAAAGAATATAAAACCAAATATGGCACTCCTGTTATAGATTTAATATCCTGAAATGATTATAACCCATTAAGGCTATATAAGTTAATTTGTTGATTAGTCTGAACACAAAAAGAAAGCATATAGTATATTGCTTATTTACTATAAATAAGCAATTGAGTTTTTTTTTTATTCTTATCATAATACGTTTTGGTGGATTTTATTCATAAAATCTCATTTTTCATAAAACAAAATTATTATAGTATTCTTACTTCTTCAAAATTATCAAAATGTTTCGTTCTAGTTTTCTTTAGTTATGCTTGTTTTATGCAAATAAATAAAATAAAATAAAACCTTCAAAAGAAGTTTGAGGAAAAATTGAATCACTACAACGATGATTAAGATTGTGCTGAAGAAACCCTGATAGGAAGGTATTTTTCTTACTTTTTCAGCTGTATTTAAATCAATTTCCGTTTAGTTATGTGGGTTATATATTATGTTATTACTTTCATTTAATAATTGATACTATCATTTGAATTATAGTTTAAGCATATAAATTAATAATATAACACGATTATATGGTATTCTGAATAAAATCGGTATTATTATGACAGTATATGTGCAATATAATTTATTAAAGATGATATGATTGCAATTTCTAATAACTGTTGGATATAAGACATGAACTGGAAGGAAATGGTATGGCCACGTGGAAGGCTGCTGAATCGAGGGTGGGCCGCATCCAACCATAAGATACATATTTGGCAAGTGTCCCAGAGAGGTGGACGTGTTGGCCAATCAGAACTCTCCTCACGTGGTCAGCCTGGACATTCCAACAGCTGTCCTAGCCCTTCTCTTCCGACTCCTCTTCATTCTGCACCAATACGCAAACAATGCCAAATCACTCCACCATCACTTACCATCGCCACATAATTATCTTCATCCTTTCAAACATAAAGTCTTTCTTTCTGTTTATTTCAACGTTCACCATATCACATTAATGTAACTAATAATATTAAATTAATGTACCAACAATCACATAATAGAGAAAAAATACAAAAATACAATCATTATACAAATATTATTTCCAATTTTCTTTCTCTCTCTCTCTCTCTCTCTCTCTCTCTCTCTCTCTCTCCATCTGTCTCTGTAGAGTCTGTGCAGTGAACACATTTTTCTACATACATCAAGTCAATTGAAATATAGTAATGACTTCTTATGATCTCTTTTATGGGTGTTTTTCTCTCTCTTTCTCTCTCTCTCTCTCTCTCTCTCTCTCTCTCTCTCTCTCTCTCTCTCTCTCTCTCTCTCTCTCTCTCTTTGTTTGTGTTTGTGTATGTGTGTGTAAGTGTTTGAGGTTGTCTGTTTTTGTGAATAATTTCAGAAAAAGTAAACAAAATTATATATAGTCCATGAAAAGGAACCTCAGAATGAAATAAATACTTTAGTCCTCATAGAAATCACAAAATTAAAGACTTAGAAAAAAGTAGTTTGTTGGGAGTATATTTTTTTAGTGTAAAAGAATTTACACAATTTCAATATTTCAGTTCGCCACACATGCAGTAACCACACTCTCTTGCTATACTACAGGTGCTACAGGTTGCAGATTCTACGACCAATCCTCCCTGACTGCAAAGATCTCACTCTACGAGTTTCCGAAGAAGCCCATGTTTGGTTGCTCAATTCTCGTAGTGCACCGGGCATTAATCTTAAGACATAATGCTTCATTGAATTAGTTTCTTGTCTCTGCGTCTAGTTTTTATACATTTATTTCATTTATTTAATTTATTTTAAGTTTTATTATCTACTTTTTATTAAAGCTTAGTCCATAATTTTTATTTATGTATCATTTCTTCTGTTCATACCTCAGTTTTTATTTTATTTATTTTTATTATTATTTTTCATATTCCTATTTCAATTTAATCTTAAATTGATTCTTGTCTACCTTATTCTCTGTGACCGGGCGCGTGACAATAGCAGTTTCTCCACCTCTGTACATATAAAACCTACGATTGCACAGCAGTACCTCCACTACAGTAGTTGCCATCCCACCCACATCAAAAAAGCAATCCCCAGATCCCTTTCCATTCGCATCCACAGGATTTCTAATAACTTGAAAAACCGTAGTTCCCATATTAACAGTTTAAAGGAAAAATTAGTTGATCGTGGCTACCCTTCTAATGCCATTGATAGTCGTGTCGTGCCGGCTGAAATAGTTCACCGGCACGTACCGAGAAAAGACCACACTGATAGTGTTTTCCTGATATCCACTTTTTTCCCTGGTGCTCATAGGATTGGCTCGGTTATTAAGGAGTTTTTCCCATTGCTCTCCTCTTCTCCTTCTACTTCATCTATTTTTCCTGAAGCCCCCTCCTTATCATATCGCAAACCACCGAACCTCAGAGGCATTTTCTCCCATCACTCTCCCTTGAACCCTGCACTTGGGAGGGGAATGGTGGAGTGTGGACGGAGCAGATGCCAAACCTGTCTTACCATAAACCCTAATCCCTTTTTTACTTCCCCCCATAGCAACATTAACTACCCTTGTCCTCCCCACACCTCATGCACCTCGGTTAATTGCGTTTACCGTTTGGACTGCACCCAGTGTGATGCATTCTACGTTGGTATGGCCTCTACGCAGCTCAACTTACGTATGAATGGTCACAGGGCTTCCGTTGGTCAACGCAAAAACCTCCCTATTGCTATCCACTCTAATTCCCATGGACTGGATTTTAATCACTGCTTCCGGGTCTAAGCCCTTAATCATATCCCTCTTCCGTCTTCTCGGGTTACTTTAAGAGCTTCAGAGGAGGCAATTATCTGTCTTCTCAAAGCTCGCTCTCCTCCTGGCCTTAACTTGTACCGTTAATTTAATTATTTATTTATTTTTTTATTTATTTTTTTTATTTTTTATTTATTTTTTTTAAATTGTTTATTGCTTCATTTACTATTCTTCTCCTTCTGTTATTTTTATTTGCTTTTATTTGTTCTTTTTAGTTATTATTCTCTCTGTAGTTAGTAGCTTACCTAGGGCGGCCGGCAGAGTGCATGCGTGTTCGTTCGCATTCGGCCTACCACTCAGTTAGCTTCAGCTACTCAAAGGGACTACTTCTACCCGATGACGACGACTGTCGAAATATCGTTGTGAGTCTTTTGTGTGTGTCTTTATTTGTTTTTTCTCTTTCATGTGTTAACTATATATATATTATATATATATAATAATATATATATATATATATATAATATATTATATATTTCAATGTACAAAAAGAAACATAGCACACACTTACAGTCTATAATTTTCGGTTCAAACCGAAACCGTTTCTTTTTGTACATTGAACTATATTTGTCCATTTCTGGATCGTATTTCCAACAAAAAAGTATATATGTATATATATCTTCTTAGGACGGATATATATATATATATATATATATATATATATAGTCCCAAGACGGATCTCAGTGGTATAACTTTCTTCCCAATCACGTATTTCCCTGTTTCCCACAGATGAGGTGCTGCTGTTAAGGAGTTGTTTACTATATTTTATTCTACCGTATACCCTGAGTTATTTTGTCTATAGTAAATTCCTATCTTTTTTTTACCATAAACCGCCGGATATTAGGACCGTTTTTACTTCTTTCTCTCCTAATATATGCAGAGCTGCTAGGAGACTGGAACATTGCAGAGAAGATAGCTGTCAAACCTGTGCGATGATCTGTGCCGCTTTTTGGTTTACATCCTACCTAACAGTGCATACCCCTTGCATGTTCACACCTCCTTCACTTCTCAAAACTGCCATTACAATGGGAGATTATATATAATGACATTATAGTGGCAGATTAGATTCCACTATATAGATTGCGATCATTTTTAGGTTGTTTGGTTTACACGAACCTGAGTCGTCGTATGAATTGCCACAGTGCTTTCATTGGTCATCATATTAACCTACCCTTCACCATCCATGCGAACTCCCATAAACTCGGATTTAATTATTGTTTCCGTGTCCACGTCTTTGAAAAGATCTCCTGCGTTATTTATGTGCTTCTGATGAAGCACGCACGAGTTTCTCGAAGCTCATTCATATCCTAGTCTCAATCTAAAACATTATTTTTTTTATATATTATTTCTATTTTTTTTGTCTTTTTGTTATTGGTTTTCTTTTTTTTTTATTTTCGTTACATTTTCTTATTGTTATTTTTTGTGCGATACCAATACTGCAAATCAGATGTTGCAAGCGCTGTGTGTGATTGGTTGCTGTTTGCCACTCGAGTAGACTCCTTTTTCTTCTTATCCCTTTAACGATAAGGTCGAAATTTTAAAGATAATTTTGATTTTTTCATATTCGTTTCTCATAATATACATACATGTATATTATATATGTATATATATTAATTCACATTGGCAGCAGAGTTCCAATTAATAAATTTTATATAGAAATGTACGACAGCTTCTGTATTCTGTATGCTTGTATGTTCAAGTTTCCAGTCTATTTTTAATTGGATGAGGGAACTTCCCAAAGAAGTTGTCCTAAAGCATATTAAAAACATTGATAGCACAATAAATTCACTGTTCTGACAAAATAAAGATCACGGATAAAACATTATCTTTCAGTTTTCACAAATCATTTTCAGGCAAAAATAACATGAAAATAAATTACAACTGGCTCCAAAATGTAAAAAAATATATTAAAAACGATAGTTTGTTTAAAACAATCAGGGAGAATATATTGCTCATTGGACCTGGATGAATTGAGGAACAGTTTGGTAACCATCACTCTACGCGTCTTTGAAACTTGTCTATAACAAAATATTGTCTTTATTTATTATTGATTCTTATTCTTTTTTAGCGTTTCATCTGTTTATTTTAAATTTGGAGACAGTAGTTATTTAGTTCTACTTTGTTTTTGTCTAAAGATGAGATGTGAAAATCGACAGCTTGTATTTTATCTATTATCTTTATTTTAACAGAACTGTACACTTATTGCGCTAAAAGTGAGTTTTATATGTCTTTAGGAGAACTTCTTTGGGAACTCCTGTATACCCAAAGAAAAATAGTCAGGAAAATTGGACATACAAGCATAAAGGTCCTGAATGCAGAAGCTGCCGCACATTTTCATATATATGTACATATATAGCGTCTTCATAAAAACGATTAAAAATAAATATCAAACCTTGAAAGGTGAACCAAAGATCAACAATAAATAGATAAAGACTTATAGTATCTAATTTTAGGTTTAACCATCATCAAGAGAAAAGTTGTGGGATACCAAACAATTTAGTGAAGCAACAGTTGGATACCGCTCAAGATGGTTGGGTTCCACACTATTCTAGATGATGGTTAAATGAAAATTATGAGACTGTAAGTGTGTGTATCTATTTATTATTTATCTATGGTTTACGATTTAACGCACACACACACACACACACACACACGCACACACACACACACACACACACACACATATATATATATATAGTTAAATCTAGCAGGAGATTCTGCTCTCATGATGACTTGCTGCTGATTTACACCTATATATATATATATATATATATATATATATATATATATATATATATAGTATAATAGAAATTGAAAAACTATCCCGGAGGACTAATTACGACAAAGAATATTAAGTAAGAAAAATATAAAAATAACATCAATCGACCAACAACTAGTCTTAATCAGAGTTGGAAAATTTGTAAAAATTGTGTGTAATGCAAAGATATGGTGAAATATGAATCATAACCTTAAAAGAGATCGGTCAATATAATGAAGTATAAGATGAGGTCTGATATAGTTCAATAGATGAGATGTTAAGATAAAGCAGGAAGGAACATGTTGGAAACATGTTAGTAGAACAGGGATGAAAAATGTCAAGGTCCTGGAGTTGCATGGGAATGAGGACTAATGGGGGATGGTGGAGGAAGATAAGTGGGATTTGCCGCGCTTTAGAAGCACCACGCGCTTCCTAACTTATATTCCAGTTAAGCCCATTAAGTACAATTTAAAACTTTTCCACTGCATATTCATCCGTTCAATTGCCCTTTAACTACACACTTGATTTTGTATAATGCTCTACTTCACGTTAATTCCGCTTGCATGCTCTATTCACTTACTTATGAAACGTGACAATTACTTGAAACTCTAGCTAGATCATAAAGATTACAGCAAATATCTTCCCATGTTCTCTTCTTGAGTCTTTTGTTTCTAACACTTGTAACTACATACCATTTTCTTATACATGTATATATATATACTTTTTTTCTATTAGGAAGAACTGAATGAATACGAGTTGCATAGAACTTAAACGTGTTGATTATATACATTAATATTGCCTGTAAAACCTCTATTTTAAAGCACACCATAAAAAATCATGAGCACAACATGCACTTTAGACTTTAATAGTGGTAAATTACTGGTTTATTTTGCAGTTATTCTTTCAGTAACATATTCTTCAAAACCACACATTGTGTCATTCATCTGACCTTACAAATGTGAATCTTTTACAACCCATTGTAATATAACAGATAACTACAACTCTAATTAAACATTGCAAATAGCAAATAAATTGCAAAGTAACATGTTTCACTTTGTTGTTTTATATTTGAGTAACAATTTGCTAATGATTTTCACAGGTCCATAATATTGGAGAGCTTACACAACATATAATTGTCAAATCAGTACAAACATGAACATTAAACATTAACTCAACGTTAGAATAGCATATTTCGTAACCAGGGTTTCTTCTCCGAACACTATAAGTTTCATTGCGACATTAGACGTCATTTTAGTGTTTAATTTGATCAATTTCCTGAATTTCTTAAATTGAACTAAGCTTTTTACTTTGAAATTGATCAAAAAATGCTTTTGTAGGCAAATAAATATGGATCAGTTAAGAAAGTCTGATATTTCGTTAATTGGTTTAATACATCAAAACCAGGCAAATTAAGCAGTACGAGTTCTAAATTCTGTCATAACCAAACTTATTGAAAGTGTGATCTTTAAGGTATGCGAGCTGAGAAGTCTTTTGCAGAAAAAACGATTTGTGCATAAAAAAAATGTACCCTGGATTACTTAAAAGTTAACAGTCATTAATGATTTGTTTTGCAACTAATGCTAAGCACGATAATTCCACATTATTTTTATATGAACACCATATTATCAACAAAATCCCAGTCAGACATTTACTTGTAAAATAATCAAACATATCTCATTCAATATTCCAAGTTGCATATAATTTTCACCCTTTTCAAATGAATTCATCAAAATTATTTTTTAAATAATACAAACCAGCGTATTACATATTTCACAATACTGTGTTAAATTTGCATATGATTCATTGGCACATGAAATCTTCTTCCCCTTCAATGTAAGTGACTTTTTTCATACTAAGTCATCAGAAAGTTTATTTTTGGATACAAAATTTTATCGTTAAAATTTAGTATCGGAAACTAGTTGTGTTTAAGCATTCATTTATGCTCCCTTAAAGTAATTCATTACGCTATTGCTGAAAAGTAGGGTGGGATTTGAAATTCTGAAATAACTTTAAGAGAAGTATTAACTGATATCTCAGATTTTTTATTTAAATATCAATAGAGAATAATGGAGCCCTCAAGGAATTGGTATTGTGTGTCGGGAATCGTAGAGCACGCAAAATAACGGTTGAGAGGTCATTGGGGTTAGGATGGAGAGTTAATGGGTTCGCATTTTGAAACATTATTTTTTTTAAAAATGTTTGTTGACAATTAGTGTTATAAATTGGATGGAATAGATAGAAATATTATATAAATAAATGTAAATGATATTTGGTTAATAGTTGGGGGTTGATTGATGAATGAAAAGGCCGAGTGTGAGAAGAATTGTAATGTAGACGCATTGACCCCTTCCATTGTCTGCCTGCCTATTAATTAAGGATTAAAGCACTCACGTAGGGTCCAATCACACGCACCCACCACTCGGTCCCACCATGAAATGACTAAACATATCTTCCTAATCCTCTAATGCGCTCGTGACTTTGTGAACCTTAGCACGACCTCCTCTCATCCAGGGTCTCAAGCAAAATGAAAAAAATACTTGCTCCTTCCCTTCTTCAGTGACTCCAGAAAAAAGAAAACACATCTTCATTATAGTTTGGAAGAATCTGCTATAAAGAGGTTATCAGTCTATCTGAATTGCCATGTAACAATAACTTCGTCACTCCTTTCCCGGTTGTTTGCATTCAGTAGAAATTGTCAAGAGATTGATAGTACAATTAAATTATTCTTTCTACCTTTATCAGATTTTCTTTAGTTAAAATGGCAAAGTTATGGTTTGTTTTAAATGCAATATTTGCACTATCATTATTAGTTCAGTAAATAAAATTGTTTAAACTTCTGCAAAAACAAAACTAATCACAGTTGTCAAAGTTCAAATCAACCTCTTAAAGTGGCAAATCTATTGTTTCTACAAACTTTTTTTAGTGTTTAAATTGTCAGATATTCATTAAAACTGAGGATATGGAAATTTTCGCGAACAGCAACGGGTAGCACAATACCGCCGAGGATCTATGATTATTCATGCGCTAGCATAAGATAGTGGTCGCAAAACCCACATAGAATTCACCTTGCTAAATATAGTATAATCGGTAGGCACTATCAGTATGTTATAGGTGTAGGAGGAAGAAGTATGCAAATTGTTAGCATTAAACGGAGATATAAAATATATAGCCAAACTGATCATAGGGCAGGCCAGACAACTAAGACTGTTACATCAATGCAGAGTTGTATTCCTCACCTCGGTTTTAAAAAACTAGCAGCTCAATGGGAGAATTTATACACTATATATACTACAGTAGTAAATTTAGCAATGTGACTAATATCATTCATCCAAAACAACTGAACTTTTTCAGAGTTTCACTGAAACTGAAACAAAAGAAATGAGACTTCTTATGTATTGAGAAAAGATTGACATAAGAAAGATACATTAAAAGACGTAATGAAAAAGGAAAAGAAACAAAATTACAATGAATGATAATATATTATAATGAATAACAAAAATTTTAATGAATGGGAAATACAAGTAATGTTAATTTTGTCACTAAGAAATCTAGGAGAGGAAACTCTTAACACCTAGTCTAAAAACAGATATTTGACATTACTGGGATGAAGAGACTAACAATGGCCATAAACAAGTGCATTGCTGGGACTCCAATAGAAACTAAATAGAAGCTCCTTAGGAAGTCTCTGGATAAGGAGATCTAAAGAGGGCTATTTACACTTTACTTCTTCTTTACGTTTCCGTCAATTGTCGGACTTAAGCAATTCAATTTTCTTTGAAAGGTACCTATCATTTGAGACAGAATAATAATATATAATCAATATACCAGAATAATTGAAGTTCATAATTGACAATTAAACTTTAAATTCAAAATTGAATATATAAATTAACAAGAAAAGGGTATGTGGAATTCACGCAGCAAGTCCTAATGTTTCTTTGAAAAAGTTATTTTATAATTAAAACTGAAAAAATGACTATTACATTTCCATTTTTTTTCTCAATTTACTATAATGTTATTTTAAGGATAAAAGTAGGTAATTATCAAATATTGCTCACCAAATTTTTTTTCTTTTTATTTCTTTATGATTTTTTCCTAATATCTTCCTTTCTTAGTAATAAGATGATATACACTTAGACTCATTAGCTTTTGAATAGTTCATTGATTGTTCTTGATATGATTGAATAAGGAACATGTTTTTTCTCCTCTTTTCATAAGCGTAGGCAGGCATTTTTCTGTTGATGCAGCGTATCTGTCCACAATTGCTGGACTGATCTATACACATAATGCAATGTGATAATGTGAGTAAATATCTTATAAATTGTATCATTTAGTGTTTCTCAGTTTAGATATACAGTAAATACGACGAATTTATTTTTATTAAAATTTTTCATTGCATATCTACTGGATGAAGTCATTCTGTCAAGAGAAGTTAAAATATTGTCATATTTACCACATCAGTTAATGATTACGAAATATGATCAGCATATTTTTTTTATTTTTATAGGCAATATTTTAGGGGTTTATATGGTGTAAATATCCATTTCAATATTACTGGAACACATTTAAACTTACTAATGGGCTCCAAGGAAGGTACAAGGTGCCTTGTGTGTCCCTGACTCTACCTTCAAGTCAACCCCACCTCCTCGTGGTGGAGCCTGGTAACTTTTCCTTATGGTTAAAGGCTAACTGGGCTCTGACTCCCAATCCCAGGGTGTCAGGCGAACTACCTTGCCGAAGCGATGCATGTCACAGGAAGTGTGTGTCTCCAACGGAGCTTCTGGTATACCAGGCACCCTTCAATCTTAAAATTATAGTTTCATTTATATTTATTTATAATAAATTACTAGTTTATAATATTAGAAGATATACAAATTTATCGCTCTAATGTCCCTAACCATAAAGAAAATAACAGATACATATAAAAAGTAGTCTGACAATGACCGTTATATACTGAGTAGGCCATACAATGTTTAATGTCCTACGGTGTTTGAATTCCATTTGAACAATGGAATTCATTATTAAAAGTAATAAAACAATATGAAAGTAAGTCTAATCCTGTTTCCAGAACAAGTTATGTGTAGTTTGATAGATACATCTGCATACTCTATTCCTTAATATAGTCAGTTTATAAAAGAATTGTTTTATTTCTTCAGTAGCTTATAAGTATAGGTATGAACCTAAATATAATCTTATGACCTGAAAGAAGCTGAGCACATTACTGAACTTATAGGGAACATTCTATTAATCGAGTGACGTATTGTCACGCTGTTACTAACAAATTAATTAAATTTTAACTACTACTTTGTGTAAAGTCTCATTTCACAAATCTAATACAACAAAAAATGAAGCATTTGAAGTATATTAAAAGATAACTTAAGTGTTCAAACAGAATTACTAAGAAGATGTGGCCTAATTTCTCATTTGTTTCCAGAAAAAATATGCCTAATATTATAAATAGAGCTTTTAACTGAGTGCAAAAATTTAAAATCCTTGAAAATATTCTTTTTTATGTGTCTGATACAAAGAATTTCTTGCATTATCAGTAACTGTGCTCGATTCAAATTCATTTCCCCTTTATTCAATTTTTACATCTTGTAACTAATGTATGTTGATCACAAAAAGAATGGTTTTGTTGTTTTAACGGATTTATATATTTTCAAGTTCCTAAATCTACTTTTGATTTTATTTACCTTTGCTGTCTTGTTTAGGGCTTTATCAAAAATCCTTTAATTACTCTACAAGTCTAATTTTAATTTCAAGTTTGACGGATCCTAAGAAAAATTGCCTACTATACGTTGATTGGTTTTATTATGAAAAAACCCAATTTTTTTCTGCGTGGAAAATGTTGAAACGTGAAAAAAAGTAATTTATATGCAAATAAGTGATTTAATTCTTTCCTGTTCATTCTAGAAACTCGTTTTTTTGTTGCTTTCTTTACACGAGTAATGCATGACAATATGTTCATAAATTTAGAATAACCATCACAGTATATTACAAAAAATTAAAACTACTAAGTTTTACCTGTAACGACTAATTTCAATGCGTATTCGTTAATCTTATTAAACACCCAGGGATATATTAATTTAATACTAAATAAATACCTGTAGATGTATTAGTTAAATATGATTAAAAGTGGGTTTATTAGAACTAAATTAGAATATTTATTAATGTTTCTAAATGAAAGATGAATTGAATTAATGTATACTTATAAATAATTAATCACAAAATAAAAGTCTCTCTCTATGATAACTAAAACAAATATATATTTAAAAGACAAACTCTGTCATGCCTGAAGCATTAGATTACATTATCTCTGTTTGTATATGGCATGTTCGATTAATAATATATTTCAATGAGGGATACGAATCTAACTTTTAGTTACGGCTATATGTCTGATTTACTAATTAGCCATTTTATTTTCTAAATAACAGCCTTTAAAAGTTCAGTAATTTATGTCTAAAGTCATTTATTTTAATGGTTATGTCACTTGTTTATTTTCATCATTGAATCAAAATACTTCAAAAGGAAAATAATTTTAGAAAACGGTTTAATATCAAATTTCAAAGTTAATTAAAAGATGAGTCATTGTACCCCCATTCTATATTTGCTCTTAAACTTTACTATAATATAGATTCTTTTAATGGTAATGATATAGATAGGTTATTAATTAAAAAATCTCTTAAGAATATAAGAGTAGTGCTATTCAACATTTCGGTGTGAAGGTTAATAAAATATTAATGACTCAAACCTGTATATCATTTGTATTCCTTAAAAAACACTGCATATATATATATATATATATATCATCAAACCACAATATGAAATGTGAAAACAAGACTACGATCTTACAACCGTAACAAGCAGTCTTCGTCAGAGTCAAAAACCCAACTCAAACTGACGAAGATCGGTTGTTACGGTTGAAACATCTTAATCTTGTTTTCCATTTCATATTGTGGTTTAATCATTGATTGTTATTTCACGTGTTTATGTGAAGTCTTTATATATATATATATATACTCAATAATTACAGATAAGCGAGCAGCGTTTTATATTCACATAGATATTAGGAGAATCATTATCTAAATGACACGATAGATAAACTAAAACGATCACGTATGAAAGTTCAATACCGTTTAGTAACATTATTGAGTCTTCATTAATTAAATTTAATTAATCAAATGTTAAATGTATTTATAATAAGTTGCTCAAATTGAACGAAGTATTAACTAGAGCAACAGCATTGTCTACCGTGTTCTCAGCAACCAGCTTATACAATATTTCTTAACCCGAATTAGATTATTTTATTCTGAATTAGCCTCAAATATCTTGCTTTTTACGACCTTTGACATATCTCCATTGCCTCCTTTCTCTTCTCAATACTGTATAAAATGTCTGATTTCTTCTGTTATTTATCGTGTGACTATGACTAGCACCATAAGATTTCCTAAACTTTCTTACGACTACAAGACCACTTACAACACTTATAGATTTTATTCTGTGGTTTAGACGTTGATCTGTATTTCAAATGATTGAAGTAATGTCTTTTTGTATATAAGCAGAAGTGTCGTAATAAAACATGCACTATATAATGAAGGAAAGCACTACTTGAAGTAGTAAAAGAAATGGAACAATTTGTAAAGAGCTTTCCGGTTTAAAAAAGGTGTAAAGAGTAAATAAAATAAAACTCTTTTCGAATAGGCTGAACACTAAAAAGCGCTTTAGAACTTTTTCTATTTCTTTTACTAATTTTAGTTCTGATTTTCTTGTTATATACATTCAAAGAATGAAAATTTTTTTTGGTTTATTTATTTTGCTTCCTCTCTCTTTGTATGTTAGCAACCCTGATCCAGTGCTTCTTGAATGATACAGAAAGAAGGCTTGATCAGGTTTGTCATAAGTCATAGGGTTTACTTAGGCCAACCTGCATATTTCCCACTCGGATGTGTTAAATCTGTTCTCTTTCTAGATAGATTTTGGTTTTTATTGTATACATCATTCCTTTTATTTTTCGTTTGTTTAAATCTGTTTCTTGATTTAATATGGTCGTATTTTTTAAATTGAACTTCTGCCGATTTAAAGTTACATGGCCTGTCAGCTAAGTAATAAATAGTATGTTTTTTGATTTCTATATTATTTTTGTGTATATACAATCATTTCGTGTGTATAATCTGGATTTTTCAATCCTGACTAGTTTATCTTACGTATATGTTTACGACATGTACGTTTAATAGAATAAACTGCATTACTCTTACAATCAATCATACGGTATGAAAGTTTCTAAAGTGACAAATAAATGGTATAAGACATTTCTTAAAGTATTTCTATTGTTGTGGGTAAAGTATATTCTATTTTCTTCACTATTCTCTTATTTAACTGTTAAGAAAAGTCATTTAAATTATTATTTTATATTTTTCTTATTAGTACTTTATGAGGTATAATTTACGATATAATTTGGTATTCTGTTTGTGAGGGACAAAGCTTTTCTTCGAGTCCTGTTTTAAAGGTCTAAATTGTTAGGTCTAAACCACTGTTTATTTTATGGTGTAATAGACGATGAGTGTTAAAATTGAGATATCTATCACTCTTTATAGGATTTCTCCACCAATCTACTAATGGTTCTATCAATATTATTATTATTAATATGTTTTGTGAGAGTATTTAGAAAAGGAATTTCTTTGCTGTAAATTCCACTTAACAACAGAAGGGCTATCAAAGAGCTTGCAAACAGGTCACTAAGTCCAACTTTAATCAACACAAATTTCTTCTTGTTCTTGTAAGTACAAAAATCAAGAGTTAGGAATGAAGCATCGTATCTGTGACAAAACAAGCCTCCTAACGGACAAAAAGATGTTGAAAAATCAATATAGAGTAACAAGATCAACATGAAGTCTACATAAATCCTTCATTCAGGGTACAGTAAATGAAATTTTGATTCAAAAATATTAATTATTCCAATGAATCCTTCTGAGGGTCTTATAAACATCATTTTTTATAAGCGTTTGTTAGAGAGAAATATTTCCATTTCTAAAAAAAACTACTTTTTTGACTGTTAAGTTTTTAATGTTTCTTTTAGTAACCTATAAAAACTTTTTTTTAAAATAAATGTATTAAAAACCTGTAAATTCTGAAAATTTTCTATAAGATTTTTTAAAAATATATAAATTATTTTGATCAATTATCGTGGTAAAACTTTATTATTTTTTTTAAAAAAAAATGAGTACTTTTATTTTTTAATGTTCAAAAAGATTTTTAAATAAATGTTTCGTTCAGAAAAATGTCTAAAAATTTTTGAACGTTCAGATATGTATAATGAATATTTTTCAAACAAAATTATTTTATGAAACATCAAGCGCTTATGTATGGATCTATATTTTTTATTACTTTATTTGATTAATTCGGATTTTATGTTAATAATATGACTACTGGCATCTCCAAATTAGCTAATTAACTCGTTTTGTTTTCACGATCATGAAGATTTAGTAATAAAGTACAGAAAACGTGAAATAAGGAAGGTAATAGTGAACTTTTTTTTTTACTTTTTTTAATAGATACCATAAACGAGCTCGAGAAATTGGAAAAAGAAATTTAAGAAAACATAAATAGTTCATGGATTTATTGATAAAAGTTGCGTTCGTAATAATCATTTTACTTCTAATTAAGGCTGGGAATTAATCACGCTAATTTTCGCGATTAATGCGCTAATTTTTTTACGATTGATTTTTTTTAATGAACGATTAAAATTTAGTCGTAACTTGACTGATTTTAATCAGAATCAACATATCATTCAATCATGCACTATAATACAACAAATTAATATAGTGTAAAAGTACCTACAGGCAAACTGCAGTAGACTCATAAGAGATCAACTAGTGCTGATGAAAACATACTTAATAAGAAGCCTACATCACTCAGTGCCTGAACAAACTGGTTTCCCTCCAGAGCTGGTTGTCCAAACAGCACCAGTGACTTATGTTCTGCATGTAATGCCAGTTTTTTTTGGTAACATTTAAGGTTATATCTGGGTTTAAAGAAATGATTTTTGTATTGAAAATCAAACTAAATTTAGAATTTCCACCGATATCAGACAATAGCTCAAACAAAAAATTATGATTAATCGCGTTTAAAAATTTTAATCGATGCCTAGCTCTACTATTGATATATAGATATATATATATTGATATATGAGGAACCTATGTTCTCTAAAAATGAAATGGAAGATCTAATCTGTGACAATGAAGCAGCACAATTTATTTATTCTAAATTCTAGTTTAGGACTTAAACATGCACATTCTCATTCAAAAAAACAAACAAACAAACTCAATTACACTCGTGCATTCAAAATTCTCGTTTTAATTTTCAAGAATGAAAGTATAAAGATCAAATCAGAAATAGAGGAGGTTTTCAATGTAATCAAACAGACACCTCCCAGGAGAACGCATATTGTCAATAAACATTTACAAAAACTTAAAGCAAAATTAGAAGTGCCCTGTAATCTTCATTACTATAAGTAAATATCTAACTTGCTATAAGTAAACAGTTACCAAATTTGTTGACAATCATGTTAGTTTTTATTTTAATATTGCTATCGTGTGGATGTAATATAAACTCTCTTGGTGGTGCATTGCCAACAGATCGATAAATAATTTATACTTTCATTAGATTTGATATAGCTATATCTATTTTTATTAGTTATAACAATATTAGAATCATTGTTTTGGTGTATATGTTTTTATTGCTATAATTATTATTAAACTGACGCGCTGAGTCTTCACGACCACCACTAATATCCTCCATATTGATTTTTTCCATAAAATTTAATATTTTTAGTTAACAAAATTCATAAGTGACCTTAAAGAACAATGATTTACTTCTATTAATTTTTGATGTATTTTCCAAAAATAATCATCTTTATAAACTTGGATGGATAGTATTCAAAAGTTTCTGCCTTTTCAAGACACAAACTGCATGCTTCGTATGATATTAATTACAACCTTTATAACTGTAGTATCCTACGTATTTTTTAAATCTTTCCTTTGAAGACTTATTATTTTCTGTAAAAATCTCATTTAAGTTCTAATGAACTTTGAGACTAAATTAGACCCGGTTATTCCAGCTAACATTTACTTCCTTTCTTCAGAGAGATTTTCAAGCCTTAGAGAGATTTTTTTTGGTTTCAAACTTTTTTTAAAGTTTTCACTGTCTTACAGATTGTATTTCTATGTGTCCAGCTATACATGTTTTTAAAATAATTTTTGAAATCTCAATATATCAGAGAAGTTACTTCTCTTTCTACTGGTTTCATTGTTAATTTTTATTCCCTCAGTATATAAGATAAGTTATTTTCCTTGAAATCAGGAACCATTCAATCCAGATAACATTTGTAACCTCTTCATCACACTGTAAAATGCTCTACGATGAGTATTATATCTGGTAACATAAAATCCAAAGTATTAATGATTCTCTGTACCAGTTTCTGTAAATGGTATATTCTATTAAAGTGTTTTGATGTTCCAGTTTCATAATACTATAATTAAACTTATCCTTCATAAAAATATCTAAAGAGGGTACGTTTAAGAACTTTTCTAAACTACAGGTAGTTTTTGTGGTCTTTGCTTCTGTTAAACCGCCGGTCTTATCATAGCGTAATTTTGTAGGCTCAACTTGTAGGTTTGGGATTAAGAACCCATGTTCTACGAGAAATGTTTTACAGCAGAACACTGCATTTCTCACCTTAGTCAATGTACCTTTCATATGGATTTTCCAGTTTAATATTTTACTTAATGACATTGCAACATTTTTGCGCACCTCTGAGAGTTGTTCTTTAGTATTTCTAATGAAGCCTATGAAGTCTACTTTTTTTCTTCTTGACAAAAATATAGCGATTATTTCTCCTGAATTTATATCCAAACCTTTACTTATCTTTCAACGATTCAGAGTTTATACGTTTTTTTTGAAATAATTACTTGGTGTCAGTCACTTAATACTTCCAAAATTTCGACACTCTAGAGTTAATAGTTTAGAGGAAAAAAAGTTATCTTAAATAACATTTTGGATTAATAAGTAACTTTTCTATAATGCAATTTTGCCTAAAGACATTACTATATAACACTATAGTATCTTTTTTTTGTAAAATGTGAGTTTGATACATGAAACGGTATGATCTGTAGAGTGGCCTCAAAGTTTTGATACCCACTCACGTACACACACATACATATAAATATATAGGGTCTCCAACCGTCTCTGAAACAGTGCGCTTGGTTTCCCTCACTTATCTCTCCTGAAGATGGTTCGAACCAAAGATTAGAGGCTGTAATTGTGTGCTTTTAATTTCTTTATGTTTCTTTTTCTACATTGAAATATATTTGTCCGTTTCGGATCCTATTTTCAACGAAAAAGTATATATATATATATATATATATATTATTGAAAATGATAGCAGTTTCTGCATTCACGACATTTTTATTAACAGATTCTGGCTTCCTGGCTATTTTTATTATTGTAGTAGATAAACTATAAATCAGGTTCGCCAATGTCATTTCCAAGTAAATAGCTTGGAACGAAAGAAATTTAATAACATGTCCTAAATGTATATTTACCTTACACTAATTATATATATATATATATATATATATATATATATATATATATATATATATATATATAACAAAGAAACATAGAGAAATCAGAAGAACACACTTACAGTCTCTAATTTTCGGTTTGAACCGTCTTCAGGAGAGATAAGAGAGGGAAACCAAGCGCACTGGATCAGAGACGGTTGGAGACTCCAACCGTCTCTGATCCAGTGCGCTTGGTTTCCCTCTCTTATCTCTCCTGAAGAAAACCGAAAATTAGAGACTGTAAGTGTGTTCTTCTAATTTCTCTATGTTTCTTTGTTTATATTGAACTATATTTGTCCGTCTTGGATCGTATTTCCAACGAAAAAAAGTTATATATATATATATATATATATATATATATCAGTCGTTGTCTGCCTGTGGAGCGACTCGTTTCTATCTTTGTGATGACGAGAACATCGAATTCTAGTAGTGAGTTTCTGTTTCATTTCTGAGTGTTCTTTGTGTCAATATAGTTATATATATATATATATATATAATTAAAAGAAACGGTCCAGCGGACTTTTTTAAAATCCGCCCTGTCTTCCTGCGGGGCTCTTCGCTCTTCGCACCTCCTGATGACGACGATGGTCGAAATATCGATGTGAGTTATGTCTGTGTCTTTCTGTGTGTTTCCTTCGTTTTGTTTATTATTTATATATATCATATATATAAATATATATATTTATATATATTATATATTATATGAATAATAATCAAAATAACACTTGATATAATAGATGGATTAATTTACCACAATGAAAACAATTTTTTAAAAACAATGCTCTAAGGCCTTTCGTTAACACATCTTCGGAGAGCAAGTGAACTAAAAAAACAATAAATACTTGTTAACTTGGCTGATTGAAATTTCCAAAATTGATGGCAACCCTGAATGTGTTTAATAATGAAGTCTTCATCTGTTTAATTATCCCGTTAATCAATCAGCCAAGTTAACAAGTATTTATTGTTTTTTTAGTTCACTTGCTCTCCGAAGATGTGTTAACGAAAGGCCTTAGAGCATTGTTTTTAAAAAATTGTTTTCATTGTGGTAAATTAATCCATATATATATATAATATATATATATTTTTATTAAAGTAGACGGCAGCTTCCGCATTTACGACTTTTTTGCTCGTTTTCTCTAGTTTTCTTACTAGTTTTTTCTGGTAGGGAGTGATTTCATGGAGGAGTTGTCCCAGAGACATCAAAGAAATAATCTTTTAGCTTAATCAATAATATTATATTTTTTTACACTTACAAGCTTTCGATTTTCTCAGAAATCATCTTCAGGTATATATCATTATTAAACAGATTAAATTCACAGAATAAAATTTTTCTAAATGTTAAACAGACATTAAAAGGAATAAAAATTTAGTTGTTAATAGAACTAGATGAACTTTGTGAAAAAACAAAACAAGTCCACTGTGACAAGTGTAAGGTTACAACTTGTCATTCACATTTCCTGGGGGTCCTGTCAATGCGGACGCTGCCGTCTACTTTAATAAAATATGTTTACAAGAAAATCTGCTGCCAATATACACTAATATATATATATATATATACCTATTGGCATCATGGAACAAATTTGGAATGGCTTCACACAACTTTGCTATAACTACACATAATATCAAAAGCCTTGACAATCAGTTCAATTTTGCTTTTATTTTAATGTGGCTCTCATGAGAAGTAATATTAAAACATAATGAGTAATAACGCCATTTGTTTTAATGTGGCTATATTCATTTAGTTTTTGCATTTATGTTCAGTTTGATTGAGCATATTAGGTTGAATTAGGCTTCGTTGTTCTAACCAACCTTTACCTGTTTCTTATTTTTACTAAATGCTCTTTTTAATCTTACCCTAATCATTTTAAGTATAAAATGAGAGGGCACTTTAATATCAACAAAACACCAGTCATGAAAATTGGACTAACAGATAAATAAAAAATTAAACAATAACCATATTGTAAACAAAATTAAAATGTATGAACAAGGAATAGCTTGAAATAAATGTTAGATAGTAGTTTTCATATAAGCTATAAACTTGATTGAAGAAGGTTACATACTAAATATTATGAAAAGTAACTGCTGATGGAACAATCTCTTCTAAGGAATTTTGGGCTCGGCAGTATCTCCCAATCCTGTTTAAAAATATAGTTATTAATAATTTTATAATAAATATCTCATTATATTTATTATAAAATATCTCATGATAAGTCATTAAATTATCATGCATATTAACTTTGTACTGTTTTACATTGTTCTTAATATGATGCATAATTAAAAATTAATATTTGTTTGTCAACATATGTTTTTACACTTCCTTTGAAGTCAGCCAGGTCCTTTGAAATATATTGGAATATTTTACAAATAAATAATAGTAAATTGAAAATGGTTGCATATAATGGTATTACTTGTATGATGGGTTTTTATACCTAGGATCTTTCGACAATAATCAATACTAGTTTAAGAGGAATACATGCTAAACCGGTCGGGTGTCTACAACGATTCACGACGGATTTTTATAATAATATGATGTTTACTAACTTCTATGGTACTAACAATATACATGTATTTAACTTGTTGAATTGGTAAAAATAGTCTGAGTTCACATGTTTAATGATAGTTTTTTTGCTAACGTTTAGTAATGGTAATCACGTGTAGTTATAATTTTCATGCATGATTTATTTTGCATATAACTAGTGATGACTAACGCAAAAAAAAAAAGATACTAACAAATACTCAAATTGGTACATTGTAGTCATTAGTCATTGTAGGAAGTCCGATATCCATAGAGTGGTGAATCATGTAGGATCGATCCATTACTGATAATCCTCGAGGTACATTGTAGGTTATAACTTAAGAGCTTTACTTCAGACTGATCGTTTGAAAATTTGAATCATAAATGATCAAACATGAACTCATATCAAAACTCTCTACCTCATACCTTGCAGTATCTCTGTATTCTGCCTCTACTTTGAAACTTGTTTTTTCTTTAAAAATCATCAAATAGCAAAAAACAATTATTAATCAGTTTAACTAAAATTTGTTATTTAAACCAACAACTTACTGAGAATCAAGTGAATAGCTATTGTTGACATTTGTGTGAGTTATCTGGTTCTAAAAATGTTTCTATATTTTAATGATATTTAAAGAATTCTCTTCACCTTGGATATTACAAAACAAATGATTATAGTTTGTTTTATAAGAATACACAAGAGTTATTATAATTAATTAAAAAATAAAAACATATTAGTAATTCAAATATTTGCAGTAATATGAAATGAATAAGCAGTTACATCAGTGGGTTTCACCTATCTGAAGCTCAGTTGATGGCAGGTTGCACCGCGGTTACATAGGTTAGGCTACCATAGAACGAAGTGGCCCTCCCACGAGAGAACACACAGAGGTTGAAGATTATTACACAGGTAACTAATTGATAACCACAATAATAATAAAAGAAACTTTTATAAAATAAGGAACGAAAAAATACAGAAATATATTAAGTATCTAAGTTTTAATTAAATGACTAGTTAAAAAGAGCTTCAGTGACTAGCTCAATGACTTCAAAGAGTTAGATGACTAGCTTCAATCAAGGAAACTATTGAAAACTGTGGTAAGAAAATATGTCAATCTGATACAAACTTTAGGAACTGTGACTTTAATTCATGACTTTAAGTGATGTATTTAGTTATTATAATCAAGTTATAGTACATGGTAGTAAAATAAGTCTCAGTTCTTATAAATCCATTTGATTGTTATAATTCTCGACTTGATTTATTATCACCACTATTTCTTTAAATAAACATTTGTGTTTCTTATTTTGTGTATATTAAAAAGTTTTTACATCTTTAAATGAATTACTTCGCTTTATAAAAGACGAGGGAAATACATATTTTTTCAGAAATCCTTACAAAATTATAATCAAATATTTTATTAATTACAGTTTGTTTTTAAATAATAATTAGTCTTAAAATATCTTAAACTTATTTAAAATTAATAATGTTTTGACCATATTACTTAACAAATAGTAAGCTACAATAGTATTGCTTATAACATCAATTTAGCGTATAACCTTCCAGTCCTATAATTAAGAGTAATAAAATTACAAAAACCATTACTGTGTACTATTCACTAAGTTATTCTACAAGTAGTGTTTTTGCAACGTCTTCTTAGTTCCCTGTTGTTAACACAATCACTAACTGTCAGCTACATGCGGTTATTTTTTGAGGTTTACGTACTGTAAAGTTTTGAAGGATTTTACAATGTCCTTACTGTCAATGAGTCAGTAAAAAAAAAGTTTTCCACATTTAGATGTTAATCAACCTCCATTTCTTTATTTTCATCAGCCAAAAATGTTTTTAGCCAATGTTAGATCGACAAATACTTTATTTCTCAAAATTAATGTTATATTTCAAAAAATGGTTAATATTTGTAATGTTATATTGTATATTACTAACACAAATCTATATTCAAAGTTATATTATATTATATTCAGTATATTTCAGGAAATGAAAAGTAAATTGTATTGTGTTGAAATATTCCGGGAAGACTTTATATCCCATGAAAAACCGTACGAAAATCACAAGTGAGGAGCTTGAAAAAAAATTTGACGCGAACTTGATAAGTGAATGGTTTTATTTTGCAGTTGGTTGAGTACAAGATTAAATGGAACAGGTAATACATTTTCCATCAAATTAAAAGGGGCACTTTTGGCATCTCACTGTTCCACGATACCTTGGTCACGAAGCCAGCACAAAAAATACCCCCATCCTGCTTTCATTAGTCGGACAATATAATTATCTCGATTCTTTTAACAAAGGTTACGCTCATGTGGAGTAATATTAAGTAGAAATTTTTATTGGAGAAAGACCGCCGACTGTAAAGGAGAGTTTTTTCCCTGGCAAGGGGCAGGGTGGGGGGGTTATCAGAAGGGAGCATCACATTCTTTCTTTTCGTTCAGTCAAGGGTGTAGGCTGTAGTATTAAAACGACTGTTATAAGTTCCTCAAATACTTTCTCTTTTTGTGAAATTACAATGAATAACAACGGTGACGCGCAAAACTAAAGAAAGTAGTAGACTAAGGTCTATTCATTAGCTGTTTTCAGCGGCACATCGAGGACTGCACGAGGTCCTTGTTTCTTCCTATCGGGCAGGACTTCCCATACGAAAGCGGTCAGAAACTACTTCGTACTTACTTTTTTAGAAAAGCCCATTGAATCTCTTTCTTACGTACTTAATTACTCGACTCACTTTCAGATTAAAAAAAGTTTAAATATTATAAGAGTGCAGTAAATTAAAACAATAGAATTGCGTAATTATTATCTACATTCATTATTACCTACATTTGAATGTTGCTGAATTTATATTTTATTACAAATATCGTTTGTGCAGAGCTCCAACTAATTTTGCTTACTTCATAATCTTTGTTTTGTATTTTCGCCATTATCCACGATTTAAAAAAAAACATATTATTCGAAACAAGTTTCTTTTAATCGGTAATAGTTTCTGAATAAATTATATTCAGTGCAAAGTGTATTCACAACCATTACTTAACTGTAAGTAAAGTATAGTGGTAATGAAAAATCCCGATTTTCATGTTTTACGGATTCACACGTTTGAGTGATTTCAAAGTTCAATTTTGGCGTTTTTTGGATATTGTTTCTGTGATATGTGTGTGCATGGTGGGGGGGGGGGGGCAATGTAAATCTATACATGAAAGTGTATGGTCACGATATAGCCACACCGTTTGATAGATTGAATTCATAATATATCCAAAAATGACTATTATTCCGGTGCTCTATTTTTTTGAACAACATTGCATCACGAGAACGGCTTTTTTTGTCAATAATAGGATTTTAAACTTTTTTTCTCCCCTAATCTTTCAAATCTAAAGTGTTAATATTATAATACTATAAGAAGCTAAAAAAGAGTTCAAACATTTTCAGTGACAAAAAAGGGCGGTTTACAAAAAAAAAATTACAAAAAAATGTATTTATGATTAACACTGAAACTTGCAGACATGATATGCCTCGCACTGTTTGATGGATAATTCACATTATTATAACATATCACATTATTACTATGAGGATAAATGTTTGTTCATATGAACAGCGGGGGGAAATAGAGGAAAATCCCTTTTGCTTATGAGTTGTACTGAAGCACAGGACGTTTATGACAAAACGGCTACTAATTGTAAGCCATTTTTTCAGTGATTTAGTAAACTCAGAATTTTTTGTGTGTGTTGACTTATGACGACATTTTCATGTAGTTATATTATTAAAGGAGTAAAATTGAACTAAAAATAGCAACTATTAAGTTCTATTCATGAATAACCATGGATAGTTCCTATCCATTGACTCTCTAGGAATGGTTGTATTGACCAAGCTGTTGCTTAACTCTCAGGTTTATTCCTAATGAATGGTCCGATGTTATGATATCGGGAAAAGTATGAGCTTCATTCCTGCCAGTCTGACCAAGTAACTCACATCACTCACTCCCGAGTTAGTAATGAATACATGTGGCCAAACATTACTTCTACTGCTTTGTATTAGAAAATCCAATGTAAAAGTGGGATGAACAATCCAATGTTAAATGAACACTTAAGGAAAATACATCTTGTATTAGCTAAGTTTCTTTAAAATTCCTCAAACAGTTTAATGTTGACTGGTTCTAAATTAACCTCTAGCGGTTTCAAATCCCTCTGGAGAGTCCCTTAAACAGATAGCCCTCCTAAACAGTTGATATCAACTACTGTTTCTATCATTGTATCAATACATATCACTTGTATTTTACACTAAAATATTTACGTTATTAGGTACTTTTAAAAATGTTTAGTGTAAACAAAACGTGTCCGTAACTTACAGTCTTATGAGTTGTTCCTTCAACATGTTTAATTTAATTTAATGTTTAATGTTGTCTATCATCAGCTCAGAAAAATAGTTATTATCAGTGCAATAACTTGAACGCTTCTTTTCTGATTGACGTAGTTTATGTCTAAGGAGAGAGTGAAGAAAATATTATTGATAAGCCTAATCTCTTCTGCAAGAACAATATGAATCAAAATGTGAGATTATCCATAGTTTATAAATACTATCTAAATAAAATCTGCAAAACACATTTACCTCGTGTTTATTAACAGCAATATTATGAAACAATTATCTGCTGCTGAAATTTGTACGAGTTAGCCAGTTCTAAAAGTCAACTCTTAATATGACATTTCTTTTTAGATTATCAATGCTGGAAAATATTTATATAACATTATCATTAGCTCATTGTAGGGTAAAAATCTAATGAAATGGTCTCCACATATAAAAATTTAATTATATAAACAACGCGTTTCGAACACGTAGTGTTCCTCTGAGGAACACTACGTGTTCTGAAACGCGTTGTTTATATCATTAAATTTTTATATGTGGAGATCATTTCATTAGATTTTTACCCTACAATGAGTGAATACCACATAATAACTGATTGCACTATATTAGAATTATCATTAGCATTATTAATATTT
Source organism: Hermatobates lingyangjiaoensis (assembly GCA_026182355.1). Classification (NCBI taxonomy): domain Eukaryota; kingdom Metazoa; phylum Arthropoda; class Insecta; order Hemiptera; family Hermatobatidae; genus Hermatobates; species Hermatobates lingyangjiaoensis. The sequence continues at coordinate 733,428 of JAPFBL010001935.1, read as the reverse complement.
CAAAAAAAAAAAACGAATTTAATAATGCAAATAGCAGGGATGATGAAAGAAACCCAGATTGAAGTGATGATGAAAGAAACTTAGATTGAAGTGATGATTGAAAGCAACAGTTACACCAGTGGGTTTCAGCTAACCAATTGAAGCTCACTTAAACAATACATCGCACTGCTATTGAATAGATAACAAACCAACTAATTGCTAAATAGAATAAGAAAAGGAAAACTGTTGTGCAATGGCAAATCAAAAATACAGAATAAATTGGGTATCTAAATTTTAGCGAGAGTAAAATAGGCGTCAGTTATTGTGACCATAGTAAATCTTGTGAGGAAACATACATCAAACTAATAAGAATTTTGAGAACTTTAAACATCAGATTTTATAATAAACTAAACTACCTGTGACCCGTTGGGACATCTATCAGCATCCTTTTTAAAGAAATCATGTTCACGTGAATGCGGATAAACAAACTATAAATGACCCTACTGAGAGCAACATGTAATTGGCCATGTTGAAATACTGCTTTACCTAAATGAACTAAAATTTCTGTAGAGTCTCTCCTTGAGACTTATGAACAGTCACGGCAAATGCTAACTGAATTGGAAATTAAATCCTTTATAACGAAATGTTGCTCTCTCTAGCTAAAACAAATTTCAGTCATGTAATTAAAACTATTTCCCCTTGAAACCATGATGCAATAATTGTACAAACAATGAGTTTATCGTAAAGCTCATCAGTTATTAGTCTTGTTTCATTATATAAGCGAGGAAGATCAAGATTTCTCGTACATATGACGGGAACTCCTTTTTTGAATTCATGGTTATGTTTTGGAGCTGAATTGGAAAAAAGTCTCCTTGGCGCAGAGAATAGCGCCAAAAAAAAAAATTAAATGCATGTAATTAAAAAAACATCGTCTAAACAACAATAAGATTCTAAAAATGAGACTAAAACCTTCCCTAAAAAACTGGTTTGGTTTATTCTATAACAGAAATAGATTTTACATCTGGAGTCAGTAATTTTACTGACTTATGTTGAGAGAATTTATTTTTTATTCTTATTTCTTTTTAATGCCACTATTTGTAAAATCTTATTACTCACTGTTTTCTTTAATATTCATTTGAATGAACCAGTATAAACTGAAATTAACAGGTATTCCAAGTTTCACCTGTGCGCTTTATCCAAAGCTACATCATTACTTGACTGATACAAAGTGTATTATAAGAAAGCCCCCATAGCCGAGAGCGTAGCACACTGGGCCTGCAATACAAAGGTTGTGGGTTCGATTCCGACGGAATTATTATACGTATATTTTAGTATTTATTCAGACAATGCACAGTTGGAAGAAATCAAACAAACAAGAGCGGTCATCAGAGTAAAAATATATGTTTTTTTATAAGTATGTATATTTATGGTGCATGCCACGAAGTCTTCTGGATATTGCAGATAATAGTAGTACCATCTACTAGATTATATGACTAGTGAAGCCACATGTACAAGGTATTCCTTTGAGATTGGTTATCACATTTGTTAATAGGCAAAGTATCTCACCTATTACAAAACAATATTTCACTAGCAATAAGTAAAATATTAGATATTCATTCATACTTTTCAATACTTTTAAAGACAGAATATAGCGTCTAATTACTAAGTATTTTCCTAAGATGTTAGCTTCACTGATATTTCCCATTAACTTTGTAGTTACTATTATATGATAAATGTGGGATGAATTATGGTCACACACAGTGTTACATAATCTAGTATTCTTAAATTACTATGCCTATACACAAATGATGCTTACCTCGAATGTAATGCCAAACCTTATGAAACAATCGATGGTGTCCCCATAGGTTCTTGTATTTCCCCTATACTAGTCGACATAGTAATGAATCATGTATTAGACTCCGTATTCTTAAAGCTTTTGTTTATTGTTCTTAATAATATAAATATGTAGATGATCTATTGTCAATTATTCATTATATAATTCTGGCTTGATTTGAAACATTTTCAATGAGCTTTACAGTGTATTAGAATTCACAATAGAGGTGTCTTACCGAGATGTTCCTTTCTTCTGGAGGTATGTTTGTAAAAATAGAATTATTATAAAACTGTATATACACCCTGCTGAAGGAAACCAAAAAAATCTGACACAACATAAAATGGTAAAAAACTGTGCAATAGAAATAAAAGGAAGAGCCCTCAAAATAAGTAACTGAAACGTTACTTAACCCTGACTCAACTCAGCAAATTTGACTAAAATGTCTATGTTTTCTTTAAAAAGAATGATCTTTCAATCTTATCTAATAAAACTTCCCAACCATGTACTCACTAGATATTAAAAATCAAATCTCTCATAAGATAATAACAATATTATCATTTACTCATCCACTGAATAATGACTCTTCGTCAGAGTCAAAACCCCAACTGAGAAAGCAGTTAAAAGTTACGGTTGAAAGATCTTAGTCTTTTTTCCATTTCATATTGTGGTATCATCATTGATTGTTATTTTTCATGTTTATTTGAAATCTATATAAATGAATCTATATATCTAAATGTATGTAGCAGATTCAATAATATATCGACCGTTTGATAGAATAGGCGTAATCTCTAAACGGGATTCGGTCGATTTTTTCAAAATTGACCAATCCCAATTAGAGAACACACCTATAATATTATAAATATATATATATTTTGTGTATTTTGGGTGCAGACTTCATTCATACATGTTTCATTAAATGCGTTGTTTATTTTAAATCGAGTCTGCTTTTTGCAGATCTTTTCTAATTTTGTAATATGATTTTTCCATCTTTTATGTAATATATATGTACTATGTATATGTACGAATGTAATGTAATATGTACACCAATTCACCAATCTTTTAGGTAAAATTATATTAGAAAATCAGAAAAGTTGTGCAAAAAACGGACTAGCTTAAACATAAGCAAGACATTTAATGAAATATATATATATATATATCAATGATCAAACCACAATAAGAAACGGGAAAACAAGACTAAGATCTTTCAACCGTAACAAGCGGTCTTCGTCAGAGTCAAAAACCCAACTGAAGACCGCTTGTTACGGTTGAAAGATCTTAGTCTTGTTTTCCCATTTCTTATTGTGGTTTGATCATTGATTGTTGTTTCACGTGTTTATGTGAAATCTTTTTTATATATATATATATATATATATATATATATATATATATACGGTACTGTTTTCTTGACCACAAAATATTAAAAAACACTTTTTCTTTTTTCTCGGAGTTTGGTCAGGGTAAATACGAGTATATGGTATACGTATATGGAATCACCTTTTTGCCAACGTTTCGTCTTTATTTCAAGACATGCTCAGGGCTATAAACTAACAAAAAAACAATAAACAATGGACATTTGTCATTTCTACATTTTCTACACTTGTTCATGTTGTTTTTAAAGTAGAAATGACAAATGTCCATTGTTTATTGTTATTTTGTTAGTTTATAGCCCTGAGCATGTCTTGAAATAAAGACGAAACGTTGGCAAAAAGGTGATTCCATATATTTACCCAGACCAAACTCCGAGAAAAAGAAAAAGTATATATATATATATATATATATATATATATATATATATATATATATATATCATTAAAGTACACAGCAGCCTCTGCGTTAACGACTTTTAAAGCTGGTCTGCTCCAATTTACGAACAACCAAAACAAAACAACCATACGAACCAAACAACCAAATCTATAGTTTGATTTATTTTTTGGAGTAACAGCAGTAACTGAATTTTTCAATTTAATGATTATGATTTATTTGTTTTTGTGATATCCTGCTCACATAGAGACGATTTGCAACAGTTCAAACAACCTAAAAATATTTACTGCGTTGTAAAATATAATATAAACATATTATGATCAAGAGAAATACTTCTGCATGAACAACTGTTAAAGCTGTTGCATATTATTTAGAAGCGAACCTAACAGAAAACCATGCGAAGTCTCAAAACTTTTAATAATTGTATTCATCTTTTGGATAACCATAGTTAACACTACAAGTTATTTAATATGATCTTTACTTTTCTTTTGATATTTCACAAGAGACGTTCTGTTAAACTCAATCTCATAAAAATTTTACTGTTTATGTAAAAAAAATGTAGTAAACTATATTTTTTAAAGGAATTTTATGACGCTGTAATTTTATATTATTTCAGAGTGGTAAATCGGAATAATTTTAAGGTTAATTTTTTTAGATTGTATTAATCTTTTATTATATAAGTTACAAGATTTAAAATCTTTTTTTTAAAATATTTCATTTGTTAAAATAAATTCTATAAAAATTTAATTAATGAAAAAAAATGGTAATATTATTCCTTTTTTAAAAAAGGATTATATAGTAATAATATAATATTATGTCAATTATCAAATTATGTAAATATTTAAGTATTAATTTTAAAAATAAGTTCAATTTAATTTTTTTATAAAAATGATCATTTTATAATAAGGTGTTGCATAATAACAAATTCAATTACCATGACAACACTCACCAATATATGGATGTCATCAAAACTCTGTCAAAAATGTTTCCAAAGATTTTCAAAGTATAATATACTCAATATACATATAGAAATCAGTGATTATTTACGATCATAACTAATTCAGTTATTTTTTTTATAAAAGTCGGTATCAAAGTGGTGTGTATACAAACAGACTACATACAGCTCATCAAGTAGATGCATCAAATCTAAAATGCTCAAAGTTTGTCAAGTATAATTCCTCAAATCTAAATATGATTACTTACATAAATACATTGTTGAATTTGTAGTTAGCGAAGTGATCAAAAAAAAAAAAAAAAAAAAAAAGTAGTGACTTATTTTGATATTATACCAAGAAAATAGATCTTACTACAGAGATCAGCTAAATATATTTTGATCTTTTTGTCTCATGAAAATTTTATTCTATTACTTATTCGGTATTTTAGAAACAATTTTCTGCTAAACTACTATTTCACATGATTTGAAGTTTTGTATACTTATCAGGGAATTGTTCATTAAAAAGTAAGTTATGAGAAATAATGCTAGCTTTAACTTATTATTGAATGGAAAAGCTTGTAAACGCGGTGTGGGTCACAACGTTAGATGAATTACAATGAGGTTAAATAAAAATATGGTTGCTTACAAAAATATTCTTCTCTACAGTCTTTTCTTTAAATTGTTTTAAAGAAGAGCGGATTTAAATTTCTACTTTTTAAGTACAGAAATTGCTTTTCTTTTCTCTGCTATACCCTAATATTAGTGCTTTGAAAAAAAAACCCAAGAATTATTGACCGTTGTATGACACAATAAATCTCTATAAACGGTAAAATGAGCTCAGAATTATGCCTATCTGGACTAAGTGTTACATGGTTTATACTAACTAGAAATATTTTTCTTAGACTCAAGGAATGACATTATTTATTTATGAAAAGATGTATGAACCTATAAATTTCAACGAACACGAGTATTTATATGTATCTTTAAACATGGACCCACACATATGTGCCATATATATAGTTAAATTTTTGTAGTTTATATAGCTATAAGAATTTGCATTCATATGAATACTTCATAAATGTTTCAGAAATTTACAACATTAGAAAAAACATGACTATTAAGTTGCAAGGAGAGAAATTTGTTAGACTGTGCTATTAAAGTTTTCTTTGTAGTTGGTAGAGGATCATAGCTACGTGATAATATACGACATCTTTTAATGTATTGTCTTTGAGTTGGATTATGCTTTTAAGATAGGCTACACAGTAGTCAAATTGAAACAAATCAATTAAGTAAATTGATTGTCAACGAGTTTGATATAATGTATATTTATAGTAGAGCTGAGTTTAGGGCGTTTGTATTTGCATATAAATTTATGAAACGAAAATCAATTACACAATTATTAAAAAACCCATCAGCTGAAGTTAATATTATAGATTGTTGGTAATAATTAAAAAGAGTATATTTTTGACGCTTAATTTTAGCCCACAAGTTATTTTCTAAAATAAGATATTGAATATACTTTTGCTGAACGAATTGATTTTTGTTATACGCTTCAGCGCCTATAAATATATAACAAGTGGGACATGGAGGTTATATAAATACAATTAAAATTCAGAAGAGGTGTGTGATGGGGCAGATGAAGCCATTATTATTTATGAAGGGTAATTAGAGACAGCGGGGAGTGCATTGTCTGACCGCCTGGGGCCTCTGTTCCCACACTATATTACTTCCTACTTAATCATGACACAGTCTGTCCCACTTTATCTATTAGCGACCAATACTTTAATCTCCTTAGCACCAACTACATTTTTATTGCAATATTTTTATCAAAAAAAAATTATTTCCTAAAATGAAAAAAAAAACAGTCCTCAATGAACTAACTAGTTTCATTAAAGAACCAGTGTTGTAACCGTACACCATATGTAGTGAAGAGAAACTGTGCGGCGAGTGTATAAACCAAATCAAACACAAGAATAGGCCTGTTTTTAGTTATTTTGAGTTCAATTTTATTCAAGTCTCCACAAATGTTGAAAAGTTGAATTTATTCATTTAAATTCAAATCATTGGGTAACCAAAAAAAATATTTTGAATTCCTTTTATAATTTTATTGAAACTGTAGTAAATAAATTCGATAATAGAGACAAAAAAACAAGGCAATTATTGTGTTTCACAATTCCTTCACTCATAAACACTTCTGAAATATTTTATTATATTAAACTATATTAAAATATAATATAATTTTGAAATATAATTTTATCTGTGTTAAGAAAAAGTACTATTATGCATCTCTATGATACAACTTCATGAAATCGAAACAGTTGATTCTACTAATAAGGAGCTATTTATATGTTAAGTTTCTTTATGATCAACAAACTAAGTAACCAGAATCGCTGGCACAATCTTTCGGACTTAAGCATAAGTCAATTTTTATATTTATATGCGAAAATTTATCTGTTTTTTTATCAAAAATGTATGGCATTGTTTTACAGATAATAAGAATATAAATTGTATAATTAAAAATGTCTAGCTCTCCAGGGCTAGTAGTTCAACAGAGAAATAATGGGATCTTAATTCACTTAATTAGAAATAATGTGGCTTTAGTATAGCTATTCAATAATGCTTGAAAATCTAAAACCATCTTCACTAAGTGACCGATTAGAAATAGTATCAAGATATTTCATTGAGCGCCTGACTAGTAGCGGTCCACTGTACACGCTTATAGAAAATACACTGGCCAACACTGCAGCATCGCTGAGAAATCTGAACGTCTAACTCGACTTTACAAACCATCACGAAACTCACTGATAATCAATGTAACTAGATTTACTTTAACTTTAGTTATCCACTAGACTCTTAAAAAAGTCTTGTCAAATTCAATGGCAAACAATTTGGTAAACTGATTTATAATAAATGCTGTTATCATGGTTTTCCACTTTTAACAAATATTTAATCGCAGAAATAAAAAATTAGTGACTTCAGCTGAAACTTACATTTTTTTTTATTATAAAATTTTCTCTTTCAGTATTTCAAATTAATAACATATTTGACATTATTAGACAAACGAGTAAAATTAGTCCTTTAAAGTATGACGTAAAGTACAGTAATGCAAACTTTCCATGTATCAGTATTATCTGAGAAACAGTTTTCAACCTCATCAAAAATTATATGATTGGCTAATATAATTAGAAGGCATTAAAAGTTTCTATTAATTGTTATCCAATTTTCTCTCCTAAACGACTAATAGCAGAAAAATAAAGTTGCTAATAAGTATAGAACTGTTATTAGCGTTACGAAAAGTGAATTTTATGATATTTTAATAACAACAAATAACAGTTTTGCAAAAAATAACAATTTTAGTTTACGATTAAATATTGCTTTGAGTTTATAAATATGTGTGCATTCAGGTGAAGACACAGCTGTAACAAACTTTCACTCAGAGACAGATGTTTGAATGTTCTTGATCTTTTTGTGCTAGGCATTGATAATAGATTTTTTTTAATTTCTATATCTGAGTCTTGTAATTAAACTATACATACAAGAAGAATTAAGTGGTGCAATGGGTAGGACCAGGTAGGATACTACAAAGCAGCGAATTACGTTAAAATAGTGTCTTACCGTTACTCGAGGAAGACAAATGCAGGATTAAAAATTAAGGATTTTATTATTAAATTTGATAAGTCATTTAAAGATTTTCAATTTTGATTCTAGATCAGAATTGTTGAAGGTCTATTACGCATGGTTTTTTCATGTTTCTCAGAGCAAACTTTGTTTCTGACGAAAGGATGACTTAAATAGTTTCTTACCAATCAGTCGTCTTTGGTGTTTAAACTACTGAAAAAACTTGTTGCAGCCTAGCCATCACATCCAATGGACATTAATATGCTTAACCATAAATGAAATTGTTCTGTTCATAAAAAAGTGTTTCTATGTGCGTACGTTTCTAAGAAATTCATTGTGTGAGACAGAGTTCAGGTTGTGGACAGATATATATATAACGTAAGCCTGGTAGCCAACTACGAACTAGCTTCACGTATCCACAAACATGATGCTACCTCTCATTAAGGCCACTCAGGATGAAGCTCCACGCAGTTGTTTTTATTTGTTTCGTAAGCAATGAGGCCGTTTCGAAAGCCCTGTTTAGGTCAAAGACAGTGAACTAGATTTCGTCCGATCCATTGCCATTGCTTTAGAGACAGAAGATGATTAAAAGTAACAAAAGAAGCAGTCCATTGTGGCAAACCCAAGTCAATTTGTAATGTAATGCATGTAATTAATTGTTAGTTAATGAGTTCGATAATGCTTCTCCATGATAGTCAATTTAATTTCAAGTAACTACATTTGATTGTACTGAGCTTGATAATGTGTCGCAAATAGTAAAGTTAACTGTAGAGCACTTCAGATTTTTCTTGTGATAAACGGTTTGATATTTAAAAAAGTAATTACATTGTTTCTTATAAATCAATATTATGTCTATTTTTGTTAACAAACCATTATTTAGAAATACACTAAGGTGATTGTGAAAGGCTATTTGTTATTTTAGACGTGAAACAGCTCGCGGCCATTCAAGACCAGTAGCTTTTATGAAGCATTTGTATGAGCGGAATATTGAAAGGATAGTCCATATTGATGTGTTTACCATTTAAGTTTACCATTTAGATCGTAAATTAAAAAAAAAGAGGTTGATGAGATTTACTTAGAAATTGGAAAATAAATATTTAATGAAGTTCTTCTTCTAATGGTTGTCCTTGACTTTTGAACTTAAATGTCTGAGAGTGCATGGGAAGACCGGTTATACGATACAGAAAGGAAGTAGAGACTGAACAAGGGTAATAAGAATGCGCTTGCTTGCGTACCTCTTGCACTACGGCTGTCTTTTTATCAAACAATAATACTTCCTTCTTCATTTCCATATTCATACATTTTTTTCTTCCTATAGTCTTCTATATAAATTTTATAAGTAAAAATACTTATCAACACGGAAAATCTGAGGAAAAAGGACTTCAAGAATAGACCTGTTTCTTAAAAAACTCTGAATAGGACATAATTAAGACTATTAACTTAATTAATGTTTTATGACAAATACATTATCATTCCTAATGGAAACATATAGTCAAGAATCAATAACTGTGGATGTCATTCTAATTATTCATAGAATCTTAGATTTTTTAATGTTTATTCCTACAGACGTTGAAATTAAGTCTCCAGTATCAACGATAAAACAAACTACGAGTTTATGATATGAGGAGATTTGCAAAAATATTTTTAGATCTTATATTAACAACAATCCTTTGAAGGTATTCAACCTTAGTTGGTCATATGTCTGTTGGTAAGTTGGAACAGGAAGGAAGCTTCCATATCTACATCACATCAATATTCATTATTTTTTTTTCTTTCTCGTAATATTTATAAGATACAACTTATTTTAGTAAATTAAATTATAATAGATAATGTTTAGTTAAATTTGTCTAAATCGTATTATTTTAGTTTCACAACTAAATTAATGAATAATACTTTAGCTAAAAAAAACAAACTACATTGTAATTTTTAATGTAATGTCTTTTCGTCTACTTCTCACTTACCTTCATGTTTCTGCTCGCCTTTCACCACTTCTCTTTCAATTTCAAATGGATCACCCGAGCTCTTTTATTGTTAAATATATATATTGCCTCTAACTAATCATCTCTACCCTCTTCTGCAATGTCTAATTTTTAATGAGTTTACTTTTTTCCTATTACAACTTTAACAAGCCATGGACAATAGCCTCACGGACATCAAAAGTACTGCCACAAATATTTTGACTCGTTATGTATCGTAATGGTTTCTTCTTTTCTCATACATAGACAAAACTTCTTGTACGTTGTACACAGTCCACGGACCTATGTCTGATCAGCTTCAATAACTAAATCCAGATGCATCTCAGAATAATGTAATATGCTAAATATCATATCTATATCAGAGATTTCGTTCTAACTACCCGATTAGGGTGAGTCATACATCTCGCATTGAGCTGTGATATATTCTTTTCGATTAGATTTACATGGTAATTTTTAGTAGCTAACAACTTCCTTAATTCCATAAACATCATACATCTGTTACATCTGTTATGGAACGACCATCGATGTCAGTTGGTTTTGTTCAATGGTATTATTCGAAATAATATTTTTTTGACCTAGAATTTAATTAATAGACAAATTTATTATAGCAGTACATGAATCATGCACACATGTCAAATCAGTAGAATATATAATCACACTAAGTAGAGGTTTTGTAGTAAATGAATTTATTTATGGAGCACATTATAATAGTTATTCAACACCTATAATAGAGACTAGTATAGCTATGTATTAGAAGTGAGACACATTTGGCCATTAACTTTCAAAGAATGAGTTAAAAACACGAAGGACTGTGACTCTAGTGCAGGGTTTAACTGACAAATAACATGAATATATTAATTGACTTTATTAGGTCTAAGAGAGTGGAGGTGGGCTGAGATAAAGCGGATGGCACGGATGTTTAGTCAGAGGTAATCAGCAGAGGGCGAGGCCGACAATCATGGCATTCGTCACACCGGGCAATCGGCCCAGCAAACCTGTTCCAATCGTGCCAAACTCAAACATTACCTCATATTATTAAACCCACAGCTAATTTTATTTACATATATTCGTGTATAAGGAGCTTGTTAATTAAATTATGATAATCCAATGTGTTCATTATATATTTTGTTTTTTTTACCACTCGTGATTTAAAGCAGTATTTAAATTAATGCCTAACAAATCGAATCACAAATACTACCTCAATAAAATTAAACATATATTAAAATATTTCTACTTTAAATATCAATATTAATATTTTTATTCGGATCATTAAAAACTTAAATCAATGATTCATAATTCATTTAACAACGATTAAGCCTTGAACTTGATAATCTGTTTAATTATTAAACTTAATTAACATCTTGGAGACGCGTGTTTCAATAATTATAACGTACTAGATGGAGGAAAAAATGAATTAAATGGAATGCAAATAATATAATGTAGTAAACCTGTTCTATGTCAGGCTATCTTACTCGTAGTAGGATCTATATAGGAACAGTTTGCAGTCATTTCATTCAGAATTTCAAACGTCGTCATCTGTTCTAGTCTTCTCGTAAACTTTGTAGTATTGACATTGCTAGTTTCCAATGCTACCACTTAAATGTCAGAAGCATAAAAAGAATATCAACATTCAGGGTTTTCAATAATTTTCGAAATTTTGGAAGAAAGATGAACTGACGATATCATTTACAGAACGGTACAGAGCGCCCTTCAGTGCATTGTTGATTAACATTGGTAGAGAATGTAATATTGGCGTCAACATTGGCAGCCATAGTAACCATGCATAGAGGATTATCAGGAGTGGCTAAACAAAAGAAGGTAGTCATACCGTGAAGCAACAGTAAGTAGAGGAAATGGGTCTTTCAGGTGGGGCTGAATCCTGGTATTGTGAAAAGTTTGTGGACTTTGGGAAGAAGGTATAAAACAGGACATTGGGAGTTTAGAAGAACAAGGTTGTCGGTGTCATCCCAAGAGAGAGCCTTGAAGGTCATGAAAGACAACAGAAGAAATGTTGTCCTCGAACAAAGTCAGAGGAATGTCACTGATTGTAAATTAAGTCCGACAGTTGCCTCATAGTCTTATGGTACATATAACAGACCATAATGAGAAATGTGAATTCCTTACCAGCAGACATAACCAATATGGAACTGCCACATCTCAAGAATTATAGCGTTAACAATGAATAAGTTAACGATGAATGTAAGAATTGGTAGCGATATGAAAAATAGTGGAATTCTGAAATATGAAAGTCATCAAACAGAAAGAGATCTTGACTTAGGAATACTAGTCAAAGCAACAGTTGAAGTATTAAATATAAGTAATGCAAAAAAAATTAAATTATTAAGTACTAGTGAATATTAAGGTTGCGCATTATTGACGTAAATCACGATGAATGACTGAAGGATATTTTTCAGTTCATACTAAGATATTCATGCTTAAAAGACTTGAAACTTAAAATATAACAGGTATAAATAGATTATAGATCTGTAATAATGACCGTTGCGAGAATATTATTGTAGGAAAGCTAAATGAAAAGTCTCGAATATTTAGAGGTTTCGTGTCGCTGATATCTCAACTTTCTTTGAAAGGGCACTTCATTATATGAATTTTAATGGAATATATGCAGAACAGGTAACAATATTCCTCTGACGATATATCTATTTGACATCAAACAGTCAAAGGAGTTTGGATCTACTTTACCCAGAAAACTTAACCAGTAATCTTTTATCTTTTCTGTTAAAGATGTTTGTGAATAGTGGATTTTAAAAGGAAAACAATCTTTAAAAATTATTTACTTGAAACCTAGTCAGATAAGTAGGCTTGACTAACACCAGTGATCTATGCAACGTCACGATTCTTCTTCAAGTAGATGTACAATGGAGAAAAGTACTTCCCCTGTCTAACATTGAACTATGTAAATTCTTCCAAACGCAACACACTATGCCCTACAGAGAAAAAGTACTATAAAATAGTTTTACTTCTATAAATTCAGGAAGAAGGAAATAAAAGTGCACTTTAAGGAACCTATATTTGGAATATACATAAATATCATAACTTAAATAATTATCCATTAGGTTGTTATAAATTTTCTATTCTCATCAGAATTAGGTATCGTAAATTAAAGTACCTATATAATTTTGGAGTTATGTGGTATAGGAAAGAAACAAAGGATAAATTCCACTCATTAGTTTGATTTAATTCTGATTTGATACTCAAGGTTAGTGTGTGTTGTTTGTTCAATCTACTTCATATTCAATCGAAATCCAATTAAGTGTGATGTTTTCAGGTAATTAAAATATACAGATTTACTGTCGTCCATTTTATAACCTCTTCATAATGGTGCAATATTTATTCGACAACTTCCTTTTTACTATTACCTTTATAATATTCAAGGCCTCCTGTCATGATGGAGTCTAAAAATCTTGTTAAGTTCTAAAGATTATTTAAATTTTTGTGATAAAATACAATTACAGTTGGAAGGTTTTTAGCAGGACAGTGCATGTACATCATTTGTAAAGCCACAAATATCCCAACAACATGTATATTTTTGAAAATTCATTATTGATTCTAAATAATTTGTAATTTAGTAAGACATTGTGTCTCAATTGTGGACACTGACATAAAAGAAGTTAGTGAATACTGATAAGGGTAGTAAGAACAGTTTCATTTCCACTACTATTCAAACACAGAAGTAGTTCTAGTCGATCAATAGAATTAGAAGTCAACAATTTTAGAAGCAGCATCAGTTCCACCAACAATTGTAACCATCCTTCGGTTGTACTTTCTTTTATCTGAAGTAATCTTCAGTCAAGCTATTGGATACCATAAACAGGATTTTCCTCTAGTAAAAAAGTTAATAAATGCTATTATATTATAGGCAGCACTAAAATTGAACGATACTTACTGTACTAGTACCTGATCATTTAGTAGTAGTAGGAGCAATGTGTTGATGTTTGAAAACATGATTATAATTGTAGTAAGTTTCTGGAAAGTAAAAATGCTTTTTATTTTTTATAAAACCGTAAAATAATTATCAATCATTCGCATACCATGATGTTACTTACAAAAAACCACTAGTTATATTTAAGCACATATCGAATTTAGTACTATTGAGGTGTACAAATTCTGAGGTAATTACAGCGGCGTTGGGTGTACTCAGTTATCGGTTAAGCAGCTAATACCCAAGATTTAGGAATGAAATCTAACTAGGATTCTAGATATCATATCACATAGAGAACAGAAAATTTTAGGAGATAAAGTAAAGTTGAAACTTGATTCATCCCGATGAAGAGTAGCGATGTTGAACGTAGTAGCAGATGTACTTGTAAATTAAAAAAATAGTGTCTAAACATTATAAAAATAGTGTTTAAACATTTACAGTCCAGCATTTCTTTGAAACAATCATTTTATAGAATGAACCATTAATTAGTCGTAATCCATTGATACTAAAGTACAAATGGAATAGAAATGATCTTTACTGTAAAATAATGTTTGACACTCATAATTAAAGCTCCTTGTCATGTTCATAAACTTAACGTTTGAATTAAACAATTTCATTAGGTTTTAAAATGTTTTGCAATAATCTTTCAAAAATATTTTTATCCACTGAATTTCTTTCAGTTAGTTAATCTCATACGAATAGGTTGGAAAATCTGAAATGAGATACATTCGACTTTATAGAAGATGACATAAACATATGAAACTCGTTGAGAAACAATTTAATTTTGAAATTATTTGAATATTGCTATAATTTAAAACTATATCAAACTCTCTGGTAAAGTATTATTAACTTATAGACAGTGAATTTGATAGCTTCATTTGTTTTAATGGGGCTGTGTGAATTGTGGCAGTCTTAAAAAAACTGGTACCATTGTTCTAGAAAAACGACTAGATACCGCTGTTGGAACTTAACAGTTTTCACTTTAAGTGTAATATTACCTCTTCTAATATATTTTAAATTCATGAAATTTTAAGTATTTAAAACAATATAATGATAGGAAAATAAATGTATACAGTAGTAGGGAAATAAGCTAAATAACCCCTTGAAAACGACACCTTAGATCAGTTTTTTCGAAGATAGGTAACACCTAAAACCGGTCGGAAAACTCTAACAGCATTATACGATATGACGGCTTATTCTGTTTCTAATATTAACTACCTTGCGTCCCTCTGCCAGCCCTTCTTTTGATATCTGTTAGTGGTAATTGATATTCTAATAAATATTTTTTTCTGATTATTGTGAGCAATATTCTATTCAAATTCTTAAGCAATAAAATATTTCAGAATAAGTGTATATTTATAAATATAAGAACCAAGAGTCCTTATCTATCTGAGTGTTAGTTTATACTATTTATGTAACCAACTCATTTTTAATTTAGGAGTGAGCAAATATAATTTCCTTGGAAATTTTCCGGTTAAGTTGTGATGAAAAAAAAATGTGAACAATTGATTGTTATATAAACAAAACAATTAGGAATGGTGTCTGAACTATTAACACCAGAAGTGAAAGAAGCATATTTTCAACTAATATGCTAGTTTTATTTTAGTTTTGCGGAATCCGCTCTGTGAATTGTAGTAAAAATGTTATCAGTATTATAGTATTTTATAATACTGATGACATTATAAAATACTATAATTCATCAGTATTATAAATTATAGTAGTGATAAATTTATTACCGATATTATAAGTTTATTACTGTTATTATATATTCTACAATCATTTATTGACTGTAGAATCAGTTTAGTATGTGTTATCTCTATAACTGAAATGGGTAACAATAATAAATGAAAAATATTTTCTTCTCTTAGACCAATACCAATGGTGAAGTATTAAAAAGGTGAACGTTGTAGAAAACTGACAATCGTTGCTAAAGCACAGCCTGACATAATTTTTCAGGTAAAGTCTGTTATATGTCCTTTATGGTAATATATTTATTCTTCTAATATTTTACTTAAAACAATGTTTATCATGAAAATTTTTGAAATATGATTGTAAAATTCAATATCGTAATTTAAAAATTTTTAACTTACTAGAAAAGTTGGTAGATAGATTACCATTTCTGACACAATTAAGGATAAAGAACATTTACCATGTTTTAACAAGGCCAAAAAAAATATTATTTCCACTAAAAATGAATTTTTTAGTTTTTATTGTTACCTGTTTAACAAAAAGTATGTTTCTTTAATAGTTTGTTATCAGTTGTTTGTGAAGTGTGATTAAATTTGTCAAATGATACGTCTTTCGGTTTCTTTAAAACGAATTCGATAAGCAACCATACAGTCGTATATCATCAAAAATAGGTTCAATTGACTTCTGTGTGTGTCAAGCAATAACAAATCAAAACAGTTTTTTCATCATGATTATGGTTTACAGTCATGAATGTAATGGTTATACAATTGTTTTGGTTATACAACCACATAACAAAAATATGATGTTTATATTAGAAAGTAAAAAATCATCCCATTGGTTACAAATAAATGTAGGGTGAAGATTAAAAACAACCAACAAACAGTAGAATAAAAAAAGTAAAGCCCAATTAAAACCCACAAACAATGCAATATTCTAAGCTTATTATTTAATAAAACCATCCAAGCACAAAGAGGAAGGGCCCACATGGGTAAAATTATGAAGGCATATAAAGAATATTCAATATCCGTTAACCTGGTAAGACCCCAACCAATAACTCTCCAATGTTAGGCATTTATATAAATTATATGTTGTTATCCATTTGAAATAATTTTTTGTTTAATTGACTTTAATTAACTCCTAATAATATCTAATTTGATATAGTGTTTAACAAAAAAAAAACATAAAACTATGTTCCATTGTATAATTTCTGGGAATTGTATTAAATCATATAGGTTACAATTGTAACTATAATCGAGCTGGGAAGTGATCTTGTTTCGCCAAATGGATTGGCAGTGTTGAAATGTTTATGATCTGCACCGACTAGGTGAGAGCTTGCTTGGTATTTGCAGCAGAGAATAGTTACTTTATAGTGAAGTATAGAATGCTGGAGGGGTCATAAGCCATTCTGTCCTTATTGCTTTTCTTCGATAGTAATATGGGGCAGAGAAGACTACATACTCTTCAATCTTCCCGCCAATTATATCCAAACCTATTTGTCTTCTTAGTGCTCATCCCCTAGCCTATTGTGTTCACCCAATAACTTATTGTTTCAGCAACCAAAATGACGATTTCCAACCATTACTGATCTTAACTAGCTAACTGTACTAACTTCTCTAAAATATTGAAGAACTACTCCTCCAAATAACGCACTTCAATTTTAAAAAAAATCTGAATTGTTCTACACCCAAAACTTTACTATAAGTAAACATAATATAAACTCTCTGGTAAGATAACATCAAACATATAGATTATCAATTTAATGATTTCATTTGTTTTAATGTTGCTACATATTTTATCAGTTGTAATAAACTTTTGATCATTGATCGAGTACAATCTGATACATTATTATTATTAAATTTAGGGCCTGAGTTTCATCGGCTCGTAAGTTCTGTAAATATACTATTGACGTCACCTATAAAATATTCTATCTGATATTGTATTGTATAAAATATTGTATCACCTGCCAAGTATTTATGTGAGGGCCATTATATATGGTACCATTTAAAACAAACGTTTAATGTTATTGTTACAAAAAAAATTTTAAACATCTTATCTCTCGATAAAACATATGAAATGCCTTATCTTGTAAAGGCATTTTGGTTTTGTATCAATCTCAATAGACTGGAAAATATTACACACAAAAATATCTAAGCAAAGGACGTTTAATAACTATTCCATGCTTGCTGCAATACAGGTGGTCCTTAATTGCTCCTGTTATGCATGGACACGCCTGTCTTCGTAGTTAATAAGTTTATAGCGGGTACTTTTTTTCAGCCGATGCTTTAGATAGCATTGGTTTAATCATAGCAATAGTGGTTGTTTATGCATTACTTTTCTGGCCTTAGCCAATGTATCTGACACATGGCTTTTCGAGTTCAGTGTTTCATCTAAACCGGCTACAACGTTCATGAATACTTGTGAGATTTCTTGTACGGTACTAAATGAGAAATTATTGCACGAAACTTTTATTTCTTGATAAAGCTACAACAACAGTTTTAGGCGAATTTTTATATAGACCTTTCACCTTTACCCTTCTTTCACCATTTGCAAATCATGAAATGAATTTACCTGCTTAGCAAAATCATAATTATTTAGAACATTCAGTTCGTCATCCGCAACTGATCATTGCAATAGAGACAGGAGCACACCATCGGGGATGATTTTCTGGTAGTCACTATTTCAGTTGTGGTAGGTCCAACACTTACACTAAAGGTTCTTGTATTACATTCTCGTGATCCATTCTACACTTCTTGGATGAAACATGTATAGATTAGTTCTGATTCAATACATTCGAAGCAGTACTATCAAAATTGCTTGAATGCCCAGAATGATTGTTATAAGACCTCAAGAGTTTACAGTTTTGTTAACCAAAGTTTTCAGGGCTGATTTTCTTGATCTACCTATGTGATAGATATGTTTCCTCTTATGAAGATGATTATTTAATGGAGCCTTCTCATATTACTACAGATATAACCTATTAATTGTTATTTTTTTTATTGTAATACTTTGTCCCTCGGAGAAGCTGTTAAACCGTCTGTGCCAAGCCTGTAGGTGTTAAAGATGCCTACTCTAATACACTTAAGATGTCTAAGTATACTTAGGCTAATGAAGAATCCTAACGTGAAATGTTCGGTATGTCAATGGAAAAATTTTTGGCCTATATGTGTTCTCTCGTGGTACGGTCATTGCAACCTAACCTAACCTATAACCTTTAGTGCAATATTACTCTTTCGATATTGTAAGGTCATGGAACATTTGTATTAAGCTAATTAGAAATTTTAAGTGTCTTCAACTGCCGGGAAAGTGGCATAAAAGTAGTAGCCGTATTGTCATAAAAATAAAAAAAGTACTGAATTAATTATTCAATAAAAACCATTCAAATTCTTAAACGTACCAAGAGCTCTATGTCTAAAAATTAGATATCTTAAGGGGTAAAATTTAAGGCGAACATCATGAAACTTATAGTTTCTACCGTTTTTTTATTGTTCTCCTTCTATCATATCAGCTTTTTAAAATATCTTCAAATTTGTCGTATTTAATTGTAAAACAAGTCTTATAGTTCATAGATTCTGATAAAGATTTTCTAAGCCAATTTATTCAAATCCAAGAAGTATTTCGGCTTATTCATTATTTCAGGTTTAGTTTTCATTTATTATAATAATAATGGTTGTTGCGGTAATTACGACTTAAGAAATCTTTTTATAACATACTAATTTGAAGTAGATTTGCCTTGCAAAAAACATTGTTCTATAGTTACAAAAACATTTTCTGATATCATATATGGTACTATGACGGTTTAACGGCCCACATATTTTCAACAAAACAGTATTCATCTCATACCATCATTACACCATATTTTTGGGTATCACTTTTTGCGTCACACAATTCCAAAAACTGTGTGACTTATACAGCAACCATAAGCTTTTTGAATCAATCATAAGTCTGTGATTTACATTTTATAAAAAAAATGGCCGATTTTGGTTGTTGAAAAGTCGGACGTTTTTTTCACGTAATATTGATAATTAATCTAAAATTTGAATCTATAAGTGAATAGATTAAGTGTACTTTGGATACACACTCAAAAAGTTCATAATTTCAATATAATGAAAAATAGGTGAAAAATGGATTTTGGAAATACATTCCTTTATGACTCCCTGTAAATATGCAATCCGTTAAAATGTCCATATCTGATATTAAATAATATTATTAACATTTGGAACATTCAGTATTATTGATTAAAACATATAGTGCTTAATATATGCATTATAATATGTATGTTAACATATTGACATAATATACGTAACATATTCAGATATTATTTCAAAAATTAATTGCTTTATTTTTCGTTTTTAAATGACCAGTTTTTGGTTGTTAATTACCAAATTATCTAAAATTAAAATAAATATAATCTGAAAATATTTGACACAGAAATAATATTAACTCCATAAGTCTTTAAATATCTCCATAATATAAGAGTAATGGTAATAATTTAATGGACTGGAATTTGTGTTATCGAAATCTCCTTCTGTACTAAAGGAGCAAATCAGAGTGATTTCATCATTTTCTATTTTGTTAACAAACGGTTTTGTCCCTGATATTGTTAATTTGCACTAATGATAGGTATATTGCCTCTTATGAAGATGGTTAATTACTAAGAACTTTACATGTTACTGCCGATAAAACTTCATGGGTATAATTGTCAGTATAATAAATCTCTTTTAATATGTAATGTTATGAAATATGTATACCAAGATAATTATCAAACAAAATTTTAAGCTCTTTGAGTAACCGCAGATGTAGGTTAAAATTAGTAGAGTATTTAGGTTAAGAGCGAAAGAAAAAGTATATTTCTTATGTGTCAATATTACCTAAAAACAATTTGGTTCTTAAGCACTGTAAAGGCTATATATCTGACATCATGATTTGTTGAAGGATGCAGCATGAAGACATCGAACACACTTTCTATAGACGCCATCCGTCACCTTCAAAGTCGTAAAATATTTAGTAACTTGGCGTATTAAAACATATATCATATTACCTCAAGAAAATCCGGAAATTCTTTCATTAAACTTTAAGATAATTATATTTCATTCAGTTCTATTAAAAAATCTCTAAGTAAATGTAAACAAAACCAACAAATACAGCAGGTTATATACCATATACATTATTTGACGAGTTTCCAGTTTTTATAACTTCTTTCCTTTTATGATAGTCGCAATTTATTGATTTTTTTAGTGTTGATTTGTTCATTATAATCAATTTTCTTTACAACATTTTATAGTTCTGCAGTTAGCCACTTAGCCCAAAAAAGAGACATTATCTGAAGTCATACAATATGACAGAATTTTTCATCCATGTAATTTCAATAAAAAAATTTCCACAAAAGAATAAATTATATTCGTGCTATTTTTTTGGTATAATTTAATTATTACAGGACAAAGGAAGTAGCCCGTATCAGGTCAAAAATAATTAAAAATTAAAATCTTTAAATTTTGTTGCAAAAATAACCCTTTCGGTTACTTAAAAATTCCAATGTTTTTCGTATTATTGAAGGTGTAATAATATTATAATAATTTGAAAACATGATAATTAAGCAGTAGAAGGAAAAATTTCTATCCAAAATAACAGATTTAGACAAAAAAAAACTTTTTAATTACACAGAATAACCGAAAATCAATGGAACTCATGTTTTTTTTAGCCCACTTCTGTGTAAATTATTAATTTCATTTCTTAAACTGCATTGGCCGTAGGGTATGCAGAACTTTTTGGATACATATAACTATCCAACCATGTATTGTAGATGTTCCTTCTTGTTTTTATATAATATTACATCATGGAAAGTTACTTTTATCGGTCAAAAAGAACTTTTAGAATTTTGTTTTCTTTAACTACTCTCCAGGTATCATTAAAACTTTGTGGATATTGTGAATTTGATAACAGAAAAATTTCATACTTTTAAAACTATGGGAAAGATATTTTTATAATAAAAATCAGACATTTTTTATTATGATTAATTGATTTTGAAAGCTTTTGGATACAGGTCACACCTCTGGCTGACCATTGTGAAATTATGCCCAAATATATCACTTTATAAGGGAATAAGCAGAATAAATTTTTGCTTAAATTACATTATGTAGTATTTTTTGGTTTCATAATACGTTTCTTTTAACATTGGTAATTAAAGAATAACGTAACATTGATTCCACATTTGGAGTCCTAAATTTTACTTAACTTTTGTGAATTTACTTGACATCGCACAGTACTCGTGACTAACGATTTAACGTCCTCTCCGAGGGACGACGTGCTTAGATTTATTCACTTCCCACATGAATAAATCGAGGGCCAGAGTACCGAACCCCGTACCCACCACTCCAGAAATGAGATCGTTGCCACAGACCTAATGACCCCTAATGTAGTGATTATTTGTGGATAGCATTCTGGGGTGCTCTAAACAATCAACGTTTTCTTCGCAAGGATATGGAGATAATTTGTTACGATCACAATTGTAATGCTATTGTGATGCTACTGCCTTTGAGCTTATCAGACAAAGCATGAATTATGTGACATGCTTTACAAATTAGTGAAATAAGGGTAAGTGAGAAAAAACTTGAGATTAATCCATCTAAACCAATGGGGAAGGAAAGTAGCTACCTTAGACTTCTCATTTCAAAATTCTAAACTAGAACTCTTAGATGTACTCGAGTACCTTGAAATTCCTTTATATGAAAGACTAAACGACAAATCTTCAGTAGATACAACGGCTACGACTCTCAGTTTAATGATAACAGTATAATGATAAATGATTTTAAAGCTATTATAACTGATAAAATGGATGCAGCCGCAACAAAATAAATTAAATCAATGCATTGATTATAAATGAGTTTGATATTACATCTACACCATACATACATTACATGAAAACTGTACTTAATTCATTGTGAACGAGTTTGATGTTATGTTTTCTTCAAGTAATGTTAAGTATTGACCACTCCAGATTTTTAAAATTAGTTCTCTATTACGAGTTCAATATTAATACACCTTAAATAAAATTGCAATTAATGTATTCAAAGTATGCTGAATCATATTTTGAAATATATGAAAATTAACAGATGTCTGTGTGTAATATTCAATTTGTAACTTTTTTTTTATAATACTATATATTTTCTATTGGCTAGCATTTCCATTTGGTAGTAAGCAGAATGAACTCCGTGTACTCTCTTGATTGAGACTAACACGTATGCATGAATATCTGTGTACTTCAAGCTGCAATGCAAAAAAAAATATCAACCAAGGGTATTTTAAAGATAGAGAAAAAATTTGGAAATAATTTTATTAAACAATAATTTACTTTGACAATAGTATAATCAACTCTCCAATGCACACAATTAACATAATAACTGGCCATAACATTACAGTCTCATGTGTAATATATAAATAAATAAAATATATATATAATATACATAACATTTCAAATGTTGGATAGTCTATATACAAAGGGATTGTTTGTACAAATGGTAGTATCTAATATTTACAAATGCAATTTTGCTACGTTTGATACATTTTTTCATTTTTGTTTATAATAATATACTACTAAAGTAGGATTGCTACATTTATCAAGCACTATTATATATGTTTGTGTATCATAATGATGATTATGTTATATTTCAGTGTAGTTTAGCAAAATGGACTCTGTAACTGTACTTCTCAATTTTTGATATTAAAATTAACTTGATGTCACGATTGCTGAAAGAATAACCAACGCATGTAGAATACAAAATAATAACTGAGATATATAGCTTTAAGTTTTAACTTAGACACATAGAAGGCAGATTTGTAGATTGGAATTACAATGTCCAATTTAAAAATAATAAACCAGGTTTAAATTATTCAGCTCGGACCAGAGGTGACTAAAACAGGGAGGCAATATTTAATAGTTGCTTTGAAAAAAAAAACAAATGGAAAAAACTTCAAAATAGTGGTGGCTCGTTAAAAAATATGCATTGGTCTTTAATTTTGAAATATATGTAGCTGTTAAATTTTCTTGTGGTCTTTTTGTTTTTAAACCTTTTAGTTTCTTGATTTGTTTGCAAACAAAAAAGTTTAGAGGTTGCTTTATTGTTACTTTAATCAAACATTTAGTCTCTGATCTATTTTATCTCAAATGTAGAGAAACCAAACGTATCGTTTAGAGTTACCCCTAAAATATATGTATCATTCTCTCTATGGCGTTGTAGTTATCAATTCTCTTAATAAATGAAATCTCACATCCATTCTTCTAATATTAATAATTTACAATTTTTGAAAACAATGTTTCATAAATACTATTAGGAAGTTGTATCAAAATAAATTAGCTTGAATGCATGATGAAATCCAAAAATGTAGTAATTTTCAACTATTTTTGTTTCCTCAAAAATGTGCTAAAATACCAGCATTCATTATAGAAGATAAGACTACTTTCTCTTGAGTTTATTTGCCCTCCTATTGATTGAACAATCATATATTTGTGTATATTTTAATTTTGTTTAAACTTCTAATTTATTTATAAATTTATATGTATATGAGTTGACTTCCATCTTCTCGCCCTAACACTTCCTCTACCGAAGATGAGTGTTAAAAAGGGCCGAAATATTTGAAAGTGAATCCTACACTTTCACTTGTGTTTCTTCCACTTGTCAAGGAGTATATGTATAATAGTTTGTATGGTATAGAGAAATTTTAAAACAAAGAATCCCGGACTCTGTAATCCGAATAGACACAAAATAAAAAAAAAAAGGGAAAAATTTCTGAGGCATTTTAAAGGAAATTGTAGTTTTGCACTCGTTTTTTTTCTAAACAAATTTCCTTTATTTGTGAGGTGATTATATATATCCGTATAAACCACAATATAATATTTCTAATTGGAAATAATATTTTTCTATTTAAAACAATTCTCGTTCTACACCAACATGAATTAGCCTTTTCTGACTCTGGAATTGACAGTAAATGGATGAGAGTCACTTAATAGATTTTTATCTATGGTTTATCGTTTACTGATTTTCATTTCATGTAAAACTGTCTATCACAATTTTGTGATAGATGTATTTGTGGACAGTAAGAATAAAAACAAAACCCTACATATCAGTTTATGAGGCCAGTGATAATAAGCTCTTTTGTATTTTCACTAATGTGAATTATTAAATTAAACACAAATTGTGATCCTGTAACAGTAACATATTCTAGCCGTATTATGATTGTAACCAAACTTCTTAAAGTTGTTCACTACTTAAATAAAACAAACCTAATGTTGTTTCCGTAATCCATCTACTATATACCTAATATTCAGCGCTTCGAGTGTTTAATCATGGATCCGGATTTTTAAGGCTATCTAGAGTATATTTAATATTTGTCTTGGTTTAAGACATATTTCTTTCTTAAGACAACTTGACATAAGTACTTTAATTTTGAACATACACTATACAAAATAAGTTAATATGGACAATTTAACAATAGTACGATTAAAAGATGCTGTTTAAGAAGTTCTTTCTGGTATCATAAAGATTTGAGATATGCGTGATATTGCTTAATCAATTTATCTACACAAAATAATCATACTCATAATTATATTGATAAGAAGAAAAGAATAAATCCTTTTGACATGATTTAATTGTTTTAAGAGATATGTTGGGAATAATTAGAGAGAGTTTATAGGGAATGTGGTGATATCAACCCAGAGGTGGTACTTGGTGCCGCTTGGTTAGATCAAGTGGAGTAGAGGCTCTAGCGGGCGGCGATTTGCTAGGTTTGACCGATAAGTCGATGGGATGTTCCTGTTCAAGAGCCGGTGTTGAGGCTACAAGAGGTGAAGGCATTCCCCAGTGAGGTGGTAGCTGATAGAAAGGACTAGGGACTAGTCGTGGCTCCATTGGAATGGACGTGTCGAGCTGAAGGCTCTCAGGTCGTCCGAGTTCTTGACATAGCCGCGGGGAGAGATGCTCGAGCCCTAGAGAGAAAACTCTGGCATCTTGTGAGGTAATTCTAGCATCACGACCGTCCTCTGAAAGCCGCTCCTCAGAACGAGAGTCATCCTCGGTGCTGCGACATTCTTCTTCTTCTTTAGGTCGAAGAATGTTGGCCAATTGGAAACTGCCCAAACTTGGATTTACCACAAGTGCGTCTGATTTCTGCTGCTTTTCTTGCAATAAACAGTGGATCTTGAACCAGTTACTCCGTCGCCCATACCTCGAGCCACTCTTTGACATTCCAACCATCAGGCACTTGCGTAGGCGACACGCCTTGCATGAAGTTCGATTCTTTCTTGTTGATCACGCACTCTCCATTGTTCTTGCATTCAGATATTGCGTGGATATTGTTGTATGTTCTTCCGAAAAATGACTGAAACAAAAATATACAACTTTATTTACTTGTAAAGAATCACTCAATACATCATATTGTTTATTGACAAAACATAAATGGATTTAATTACAGAACATACGAATGACTCTCATCCTTTCACGGTAATTCCGCTTCAACCATCTCAGTACTGATTTACAACATAATTTACGTTGAAAGTCATTAAAACACATTTGCAATAACAATATACATGACGAACTGCAAAATGCGAGAGGGTGCTTTATTTTACGATCAGGTAGAATGACACTTTAAACTCACAAAATGAACATTGTACTTCCGTGGTTACTGCTTAGCATATAAATTGTTCCACTGTAGTGTGAGTACTAGTACTTGGTAAGTCCATTAACGAGGGAACAATAATACAATGCAAGGCTAAGGGATTAGTTTATCTTCTTAAGCAATGCAATCTTCTGTAAACTTGGATTCTAACTCGCAATTGTCATACCTCTGTAGGTCGATTTATTCTTTCTACGTCACGAACATCACTTTTATTATCAACATGTTCAGAAACTTGGATCATAAAAATCATCATAAACATCAGCTCTCCTATAAAAATTAAATTGCAACTGACTGAGGTAGACATCACAGGTCAAATGAAAAGTTTTAACAGCCTTGGCTCATTAAAACATAGAGAAATGAATTCATCCTTTCTCAACCTAAATATTTAATAATTAACAAAAATTATTGATCTAGATTTCTGC
This sequence comes from Hermatobates lingyangjiaoensis, assembly GCA_026182355.1. Taxonomy (NCBI): domain Eukaryota; kingdom Metazoa; phylum Arthropoda; class Insecta; order Hemiptera; family Hermatobatidae; genus Hermatobates; species Hermatobates lingyangjiaoensis. The sequence continues at coordinate 706,607 of JAPFBL010001935.1, read as the reverse complement.
AGATATCTTGTGTTTTTACTGGTAACAAAGAGTTGAGCAAACATTCTTACAAACATTTTGAAATACAATATCTTTGAAAGTATGTATATGTGTCGTAATGCTTGTAGAAGTTATAAGGTAATTGGAATAGGTAGATATGTTTAAAAGTTTTAATTATAGTTTATAGCAAAGAGAAAAAAAGAGCAGGGAAGTATATTTTATTACATGACGACGAAGGCTCCTTTACCTAGAAGACTAACTAGAGTATGAAGAAATGAAATATTGGTATCTACAGTTTGTAATAGAACTGACACTCACCCACTGCCATAAAAACAACGATAGAAATGAACTCAGGAGTTAACAACAAGGTGAAGGTCATGTGTTCTCCCAATATTCTTATTTTAAAGTGGGGCTGTAAAACCTGAATATCCATTGTAAGGCAACGAAGGCTTCGTAGCATACCGATTAAATGAGGTCCTTTCTACAGCCATATAACTCCTATTCAACTTGACGTAAGGAGAAAAAGATCCATTCTTATTGGTCACTACCCAACTAATCCTACATCTTCAGGAGAAAGTACGTCAAAAAACCGAAAAATAGATAGAAGATGTGGCACGTTGAGTTGTGTGATCAACATAGTGTCTCAGAAGATCGAATATCTTTAGAATGGTTGAAAGAGTTCCCTAGAGAAGTAACATTCATTATGAAAAGAGGATGATTAAGTGTTATAGATGGAGATTGATACTAGAGGAGTTGGAGGACAGAAAACTTGTCTTTACAATAGTTGACCACAAACAAGTTGTAAGACATAGCCAAAAAAAGGCTGAAGACAACTGTTGTCTTACATTACTACTGGCTTCAAATAGTAGGTCCTATAGAAAAAGGTGAGTCGCAGGTATTATAGGGTTTATGAATTACAAGAAGTAAGTACAAAACTGCAGAGCAAAGAGTGAAAAAATAAAGGTATGAATATCTTCGTGGGAGAGTCTTTGATTAACAGCACCGTTATTAACTGGTCAACTAAATTACCCAGAACCAAAGCAGTGGTTCAGATGGAATAGGTTGGTAGAAAAAAAAAGCGTTGCCAACACTCAACGTTACTATCAGCAAACATTATATCAAACTCTCTAACAATCAATTGAGCTTTGGTTTTATTCTAATGTGGATATTTTGAAGACGGATTGTAAAACTTGACATTATCGATTTTAATAGCTATAACAAACTTAAATCAGTCATTCAGAAAAATATGATATATTATTATTACTAATAAAATTGAATTAAAAATTATTCTTACTGAAATGTAATTCTTAATTTTTGAATTCCCAAGGCCCATGTTGAGGCTCCAATTTCTGTTTTAATAAATTTTGCTGCTGTTTTATTTAAATTAGGGGACCATGGTTCCAACAGAATTAAGTTTCTAATACAGGGGTCTTCGTATTTATTACATTATTATTCTATTATTTTCAGATTATTCGAAAGACTTTTAATTGGTTATTTATGTCTTTTTCAAACTGCTATTCAATCATTAATTGGCTACTCTTCAGTCAGACATTCGCATTTCTTGAACTTTAAGTATTAGTTATTCAGGTGTTTGTGGTTCTTCAGTTTTAATAGTAAGCCGTGGCCAATCTTCTTCAGGTCCTTTTTGTTTATGAGAGCTTTAATAGTCGTAAATTTTATTTTAATAAGGGCTTAATTTCAATTATTCCTTCTCAATATTTTTTTTTATTTCTTTTGTTGTGCTCTTAATATGCCTTGTCTTCCTTTAAATTTATAAAGTAAAAATATATTAAATAACAGAATTATGATTTGAAATTTTCGGACTTTTTTTTAATTACTGGTTTTAAGCTATTGACATAGAAGTTGTTTATATTCTTTTACTCAGCATTGTTTTTATTTTCAGGAATAAAAAGTTCTAATTATATTACTTTCCAGAATTTTTGTAATTGTTTCTACATTGGTCTCCTCTTAATTTCATTTTCTAAAGCCCAATATTTTTCCTTTATCGATTTAGTCTAAATAATTTGATTCAGAATTGCGATTTTTTGTATTTTCATTATTTTTAATTTTAGGTTTGTGATGTATTTTTCTTATTATTAATCTGATCTGTTTTTGTATTTCTTTGAAATGCATTAATGTATTTATGATTTATTGACACTTATTTCGATTTATTTTAATTAATACTGAGTAAATTGATGTTTTAGACTGAGAGGCTTTATCTGTTATAAGAGCTTTAATTTATGTTACTTTGATTTTTGATTAAACGCCTACATTATTCAGAGGTGGTTTGTTTACTAATTTTCTTCTTCTTCTATGCTTCTTTTGTATAGTCATTTGTACATAGGATGTGGCTTTAAGAAATTTCGTTTTGGTATGTTTTGTTAAGACTAATTTGGTACCTATTTCATTAAAATATGGATACCACTCAACGGATGCAAATTACAGATTATTGTAGTTGAATTCTTTCAGATTCAATTGATTCAAAGTGTATCATTAACTCCTATTTTCAAAAACCATCCAAGAGCAATTCTTGTAATTAATAAACAATTTTCAATTTTCCTAAACAAAATTTTTGGAACTGATCTTTCGTTTTGGTCTCGATTTAAATATGTAGTACTTATTAAAACTCATATTTGCCTAAAATTTGCATATTTCTATACATTCAAAATTTTTAATGGAATATTACTCAACATATATCGTCAGTTTTTAAAATATTCGTAGTACGACGACGCAATATGAAATTTTATGTGCTTCAATACTTGAGAGGGGATATAAAATTAGTAGCAGTATTGTCATGGAAATCGAAAAATCACGTTTCCCAAGCTCCAATATTACCCAAACTCATCGAGTTCTTAAACATACCGGGAACTCTATGACTGATAATTAGATGTTTAAAAAGAGCAACATGTACATTTATTAAAAGCCCACTAATATTCAAACGATTTTCTTGGAAACCATAATAAAATAGAGGGTTTTTGGCGTTTACTTTATAATTTTAAAAATGTTATTGTTCTTACATATCATATTAACTGCTGAAGATATCTTCAAATTTAATTCATTGAAATTCAAAAGAAGTATTCTGCTTCAATCGATCCTCATATAGATTTTCTGAGTCAATGTACACGAATTCAACAAGTATTTTATTTATGGAGTCTTTTCTTCATCAGCCTACAGGTTCTTTTAGTATCAAATGTTCCACCGTTTAATGTTGACTCCTTGTAATTAATAAGCGTTGCTTTTTCTATATGTATTTGGTTTCAGTGTCTTTTCTGAACACTTCAGTATCATTGACCGTCATTTCTATCGGTAATTTCACTTTATGCATTGCATGATCTGTGTAGTCTTTCGGTCGATCAGCACAGGCAGTTAAATCCATAGTTAGTTGCCTCAATAAGGAGGTCACTAACAATCAATCCTTCCTTAATAATATATCAATTCTAATACATCCATCGTTTCGTGTTATAGTCCCTTTGCATCCATTTGTATTCATATATTACAGTACACCTTTCTAAAGCACACTTCTCTTGTTGTAGTTACTTTTTTATAACACTAGTATAGTAGTTTGATTGTTGCAATATACGATTAATTGCTATTACCACACTTTTGAATTTACATTATTTATAACCATTATCTTAAGAAATCTGATATGTATTTAATAGATCAGATAGATCCTTCATCTACTCATGAAGATAAATATTTTCAAAATCTTGTTTTTTCTATATTACAAGAGTTGTTGATTGGTTACATTGTTTCTTGATATCTGCCTTATTGTTCATATATTTTTTCTAAATAGTATTAATTCTCCACTTGAGTAACTATTAATAAGGAATTGTCTTCATAAACGGATGTCTTGATGGAAAAAATGACACTTCAAGCAAATTTCAAATATCACGTGGATGAATGTTTTGTGGACCTGTCTTTTTATCGTTGAAGGCACTCATTAATAAGATTTAGCAAAGAGACAGTGGTCTTAGGTCTTCTATCAATCAATATCCTATCCTATCAATCAGTTAGTATTCTATCCTGTATATTAAATGTTGCGTAAAGAAAAATAATTTTATTTCATTATTCAAACGCTGTGTGATTTTCCTAAATCTTCTTGTGTTTCCTTTTTGAAGGAGTGATCGATATCGTTAGCTGACTAGTTCATGCTGGTATAGTTGATATTTATAAGACAATTCTCTAAATTAAAAGTATAGAAGTTATCAAACATTACGCCAAGGGAGAATTCATAGAAACTACGTCTGATTGTAAATATAATGAACCACCGATATGCGTGAAGAGGTTCTTCATGGTACATGTTAATTCATAGTATCTAGATATTTTATTTTATATTTCTTTTTTCTACCAGAGTATGTTGGAAGCACTCAAAATTTGCCATGTCGTTTATCTTCTGTAGAGGACATACATCTCTTATGACGAAATATCAACAAGAGGTCGTGCAGAGTTTTCTAACATTTTTTCCTTAGTGATTTATGTATATATTTATCTAAAGCACTGTAAAATATTCAAAAATTGGACTAAGAACCTTTCAATATTGAAATTTTATATTTTTTATTCAAACTTGAGTGAAAAATTAAAACTCTGACAAAGACCAGTGGTTTTAATTGAAAGGTTTTGGACCCATTTCTATCTTTCTAAGTTTTAGACATTGTATTTCATTGTAAAACCGTATAATATCTAAGTCTGTGTAATATGCGTAAGCTTTTGTTGATATATACTGGGTCATGGTTTGATTTTCAAGCCGTGAACATCTTCTTATACTTATATATATAATATATCGACCCAAGGATACAGAAACTCAACCAAAAAATTAGAGAATATCAGTGTGTGTTTATTTATTTTTATTTATTGTCTGTATTGAACTTTATATATATGAAATTAAATGAAAGGATTCCACAAAATAAATTCATGAAAAAATACAAATAAAAGAGAACACAAAAACTCACTATTATATTTTGACTGCTTCATCATCAGGTAAAATGTAGTATTTACATGATGAAGAGGCAGTCGAAATATAGCATTGTGTTTTTGTGATCCCGTTTATGAGTGTTCTTTCGTGAATATAGTTTATATATGTTGATATATCATCTGGACTAACTGTTACAACAGTTAGTTAATCTTTTCAACTATCGTATGTCTTCGTATGCAATTAATTTATTTAGCCACTGCGTCATACTTTTTAATAGTTTAAACAAAAAGGATAACAAAATTTATTTACGTTTTATTATTACTTACTTATTAACCATAAGCTTCTATTTACAGTTAATAGGTCTGATACCTTTATACTTTATTAAGAGTTCTGTACAACCATCTTGAAAACTTTTTATCAAGAGACTCATACCTGATTTGTTAAGCGAAGTTTGTGTAACTGACTTAGTTCATCTGATTGAGGGAACTGACTGAAATTGTAAGGAGCTGATTTCCCCTCCTCGTACGTTTAACAGAATATTCGTCAGCTTATTTATAAATAAAACCTGATACTACTATAGAATATAATATCTGTCTTTTCTAGAGTAAATTAGGGGCCAGGTTAGCTCAGTGGTTAACGTACTCTCCTCTGAACTGATAGGACCGGACTTCGATCCCCAACTGGCCCACGATTTATTCATACAGGAGGTGAATAAATCTGAGTACGTTATCCTTCGGAGAAGGACGATAAACCCTCGGTCCCGAGCCTGTACGATGTCAGATACTCGTTAAAAATCCCTACTCTACATACATTTGAGTTAGGTAAAATTTAGGACTCCCACTGTAGAATCAATCTTCATTGTGTGGTATCACAAAGGGCCAATGCTCGGCCTACGTGTGTTCCCTTGTGGGACTACAACTGCAATCTAACCTAACCTAGAGTAATATTACTCATCCAATATTTTAAAACATAAAATATCCAAGTATATATTAACAAATATCTAATAGAAAATTTGAAGATTATTGAATCAGAAATGTCCTATTAATTAAATGTTTAGGACTGGCAGGAGTAATGACCACTGGACCTATAACTATTTTGGAATACATATTAAACCTAATCCTCTTAAGTATTTTTGTGAATAAAAAAAAATTGCAATTTATTGAGACTGGGACATCATGGAAATGCCTCTATTGGAGAGAAGATGTTCGGAAACTTTGTAGAATATAACATTAAATGTTTTACTTAAATTGTACCACATACTATGGCCATGATAAAATTGTTTAAAGCTTGGTTAATGATGGTAAATAACCACTTCGATTAAAAGCTTTGGATTTCAAAAGGGCTCATACTTGCTGATTTTTAGCAGCTATAAAGAGTACCACAATAGGACAGATATGGTCGGAGTTTGTACGAGTACGATGGGACTCAGACCTTCCGTTTGATAATGATTTGCCGAATTAATTTAAATCAATAATTTCAACTGATAAAATGCATACAACTTCGTTAAAATAAATGGACTCATTAAATTAATTAGCTATAACTTTGGCAATATGTTAGCAGGGAGTTTGCCCCCGTGGATACATTAACTCTACGGAAGAGCTACTTCAAAATAAAATTAAAACCGAATTGATAGACAAAAAGGTTGTTATTATACTTACAGGAAAGTTGAGGGCAGGATACTCGAACTTTTTCCATTAGTGAAAACAATATGCTAATTATACAAGTTGTAATTGGAATGGTTAAGGTTAGAGTGCAATAGGTGTTGAAAGATATAAGAATTTATATGATGTAAAATATTTACAACAAGGTTATGGTTAATCATGTATGCTAGGCAGTGGTTTTGTGTGGTACAATTGTTTAAATGTCATCTGTCATGCGTCATCAATCAATAAAACCAACAGGTTTTAGTTAATTTTTATTCATGCGATCCATTTTAAGGTTGTTATTTGTTAGAATAAATTACGAAAAGAAAAGGTGAAATGAGGATTTGTTTGGCCGAAAGTGAATAAAAGTGAAGGCAGAGGAAGGGAGCTGAAGGCGCTGGAGCGAGCACGTCGACATGCCGACTCCGGGCTGCCCTAAATCTATCCCATATTTTATGGCACCTTACCCTAATAAAGTGGAGAAAAGAGGTGCCGTAAAGCGATTGGCCGTGTACCACACGTGAGAATCTCTAACCGGGGGCGCTATCATTCTCAAAACACCTTATGCAAATCCAATGGCGATTCTGTTCTCTTTTACTTTCATTATAATTTCAGCTACAAGTCTGCACCAACAAGTGCCTTATTTTAATTTTAAATTGTGTTAGGCGTTAATATTTACGAAAAATATAAGATACAATTCTGAAATTATTTTAAATATCTAGTATATGCAGTGAAGTGAATCAATATTCACTGCACTACAATGATTATTTAATTAATATTCATTTTGTTTATTCAAGCAATCTGCACGCTTATTCAGATCAAATTATATATTGAAAACTACTCTAATATAGATTTGTTTTAATGTTTCAACTGTCATTTTTCATTAAAAAAATATTAGGAAATATCATAAATTAAAAATAATAATCATTTATGATTCAATGTTAAAAAAAAAGGGAAGAAACATGAAAATTATTACAAACTTTACAACAAGTTTCTAAGATAAAAACTAACTATGTTTAAGAACTATATAAAATATTTCTTTTAATAATAACAATTCTGCTTATATGTGAATTAACAGGGTGCTCATAATTTATTATTAGCTAAATAAATAAGATATCTTTAAAAAATCCTAATAAGGAAGAATGAATAGAAAGGGTGTAAACCTTCACATGTTTAAAAGTTTGAAGTCTACCCATATAAGAATATCATAAAAATGCAATTCAAGTTTCAGAGACCAGTGCGAATTAAGTGAATAAACAGAATAAAAGAAGTATCCATTGAATTAATAAAACACAAACATGGATTGTGTTTTTTAGAAACAGATCGCATTTTCCTTATTTCAAGGCACACAACAAATCTATCACAGAGACATGAACTATTAGCTAAGTACAGAAAATTAATAACTTAAATAAATAAGCAAGTTACTAATATGAAATTAAGAGAAGTGCAATAATTAAGACTGATATATTCAAATTAACTTGTAACATTGAAATATAAATCTATTAAGACCAAATAAATTCAAACTTGTATATGCAGTTAATGAATCAATATTTATGATGACTGGATCAAAACCAAAGCCCTGAAATATTAAATATACTAAATAAAAAATGCTACTCTAAATAAACATGCGAAATTTAAAATATAAAAGGTAAATCAGAAGCAGTGACGTGAGTAATGCATTACAACAAAAAACAACGGCCTTGGACCAACTATGTGATTCTTAAAACAGATCAGATGTCAATGTAAATTAGCAAAATCTAAAAATGTATTACAGAACATGTTCTATAGAAGGTGTTTACTTTTTCTTTCTGTAAATATATGTCATAGTTCAAACGTTCAGACCTGTGTATCATCATTCTTTACAGAACCTTTATTTTACATTACTATAAGAACTAAATTGAAATACTTTACGTGGAAGTACGTGGTTATTTGTTTGTAAATGAGCAAACAGAATCATTTTGTTTTTCATTACGAGAAAAAGTATGTTTCGTATGATTGTAGGCAATTTGGTTTTAATGTTAAACTTTTATTAATAAAGCTGACTTTTACAACAAATTATGAGACATAGATTGAGTACTAGACGTGTTTATTTCAAAATCTGTATGGATTGTAATTTTGTTCTTTTATTGGATCGCAAGCTTCGAATCAATTCGAGGTAAAAATATAATTAACTTGAATGTTTCAGTTCAGACATCTGAGGTTTTCACAAACAGTATTATTCGAAGAATAGGAGTTATAAATTTAGTTCAGCGGGTATTAATAAAGAACGAACAAGAAGATTATATGTTGTTCTTAAACCTTTCACTACCTGTATGCTGTGATTATATTTACTAGCAGAGTAAATAACACATAGTAACTGGTTCTACAACTATTGAATTGCTTTTTGTAAAGTTTTCTTAACAATAAACGGTAAATTAAAAGTATCCTTCAATCAACCTTCTTTAAGTAAACATAATACCATGCTCACTACGATCAATCTAGTTTAAGCCATATTTTAATGTGGCTATTGTGTAGACACACTAGCAAACTCTATCGTTAGTATTATCGAACCCATGGATAGTCAATTCACTACTTAGTTTATATTGAAGGTTAGATCTAATTTATCATTTATAACAAAATTAGAAACATTGTTCTAGTACAGTATGAAATGCTACTGTATACATAAAATACTTACGTATTTCATATATATAATGCATTTTATTTATATGTAATTTAAATTTACACTAAAAATAATACTTATCATTTTTAATGTAATCTACTCAACCAATATTAAAAGTTCATGAAATATTCATAGTACAAATGAAAAAGTTTAATGTTTTTCAAATCTTTCGTACAGCGGCAAAACATTAGTAGCCACTTTGTTATGAAGTAGAGACAAGTACCTTTTCCATGTATTAATATTACCCGAAAACAATGGGGTTCTTAAACCGTGCTTTATATGTATGGCAATAAAACTCGTAAAAGGAAGTGACATATGGATTGATTATAACACTTTAACTAATTATAGGTCGTTGGAAAAATCATGAAAACACTATAGTGACCTAGACTCAACTTTGTTATAACTAAACATAGTCCCATAAACATTGATTTGCAAAAAATCATAAACCTCTTAAAATTTATTGAATCATATTTACATAGAAGGGTGGTAATGGTACCGCCTCTTACAGATCGATTTTCAAGTATTCATATGACGTTAATTGCAGTTTACATAAGTGATAGTTAAAAAGAATCTATTTAAATATTGCCCACACATTTTTAAATCTTTCCTTTTAAGATTAATATTTTCTTTACAAATTGGTTTGGTTAGAACAAATATTTTAGATTTTGTTAGATTTCGTAGTTTTAGTATTTTTGAACTACTTTCTTTTCATCCATCTAGTAATTCCTTCTTGAGAAATTTAAGATATGTTGTGGAAAAACACTGAAGACCGTAGGAGGTCTTTGGCTTCAACTTCAACCTTTTCTAACCGATATACTGCCTGACTCTCCTCCCCATTTTCCAAGCGCCCCGATCAAAGTTAACATATATTTACTGGCTAGACTCTGATTGGACATTCCCACACTGCTTGCGAGTTAAAGACGGTGGATTTTTAAAGCCTTCGGTATGATGTAGATATCTCATCAAATGTGCATCAGACATTTTATCTTATATTTATTATATATCCTAGGTTATTAAGGACATTATAACCTACTACAAAACTTCAAATCAGCCTGGAAGATCATACATATTGTTTCTAGAGTTTTAAAATGTCCTAGGTTAGGCCTACAACTCCCAATGTAGTTTAAATATAAAATTGTGACCTGTCAGTATTCATTAACTTTCCTTAAAATCAGGACCCTTCTGACCAGGTGATCATTTATGATCAATTCGACGTCCACTGTCCAATATTCTATGAAAACCGGTGTATTCTGCAACACATGTCCCTACTGTCTCCAAATTACTTCTTACATGGTAACATAATCTAAGAGGAGGGCATTTAAAGATGGAGGTAGGGCATTTGTCATTGCTGCTGTTATGCTTAGATATGATTGACTTTGTAATTACTTAGGTTAAAATGTGTATGTTTTTAATTCATTATAAGGTATAACAGACTTAATGCATAAAAAATCATTGATTTTATTATAGCAGTCAGTTATAGTAATTTAGTATAACCAATATGTAGCTTTGGGTATAAGAATTTATGTTCTACCAATGAATCTCTTACAGCAGATCATTGCAGCTGTGGCCTTACTCATTGATCTGTCACGTGGTTTTTCCAGTTTATTCTTTCATCTAAAGAGACTTCAACGGAATTCCATAATTTTGATAGTTAATATTTTTAATGAAGATAATTTCGGAACTTACAAAACTTCTTCTTGAAAATTTTAGAGAACTCTTTTAACTGAATTTATATCCAGACCTTACTTCAACAACTTGATCATGCTGCTAAACAGAATGTAATAAAACATTTCTTTTCTTGTCATTACAAGGTTATTTGCTCAACTTTCAGTATTGTAACCTTGTTTTTTAAAGTAACCAGTAGGCCATCTGCAACTAATCTCCACAATAGGAGTGAAAGCACACCTCCATACCTCCTTAGGAGTATGGTTCAGTGGTCGCAATGTCACTTGTAGTAACTAGATCCTTTATTAACGCTAATTGCTCTTGTGTTAGAGACTCCTGTATTTCATTGTATAGTTCCTGGCTTAATACACCTGCATTTTACTTGTATAATTTTAAGAATAAAATGAGTATTATTATTTTCTACTTTTATAACTGAGGAGCAGTACAGAGTGATTTCTATAGATAGCACTGATATAGATTTTTTACTTTATTAATCAAATGTTTTGAAACTGGTTCTATTGATTTAAACTTGTGTTAGGTATGTTACCTCTTACGTAGAACGAAAAGTGCTTGGGTTACTAAAGAAATCTTAGTAGTTATCATTTTTAGAGTAGTAAGACGTTCTTATTATTATAATGTGATAAACAGTTCGTATTAACAACCTATCTAGAATTTTATGCTTATTGAATCACCGGGAAAGTGACTTAAAATTACTTACTTTAAAGTAGAAAAAAGTACGTTTCCCATGATTCAATGTCACGAAAAAATGAAGCTTTTAGAAACACCAAGATTAAAAAACTTTCGTTGAATAATCACCCACCACACACTGGAAAGTAAAATTAAATATGTGCTTGACTTGGTGTATAGTGATAATAAGTTGCTGTTCTTAAAATTCATATTAACTTATTAAAAATTTACAATTTTTTTTATTAAGCCTTTAAATTTCAATTGTGTTCACTCAATTCTGATAAAAACTTATTTCTGCAAACACAAGAGGTCACTATTACTCCAAGTTGAGTTTTCAGTTTGCAGAGATACGAGTATGTTACCTTTGCATTAATGGGGATTTATTGATTTTTTTTTGTAACATTCGAACGTAGAATACTATTTTATTTCTTTATGTTTAGCTGTTTAGCGTGAAAAGAATTGTTTTATACAATATACTATGACACCCCTTAATGTTGACGTAATTTCAACACAAAAGTATTCTGTTCATTCCACTCAAGCTACTTTCTTCAAGCTACTCCTACTTGGAAATATGTTTTTATGTATTTTACATGAGTGTTGCATGGTAACGCCTTATTAGCAATTTTGGAATGATTTTTATGTTTGATAAATGCTACTTTCGATCATGTTTCCTCTGTGACATTATGTTTCATTTTAAGGCCATGAAGTAATAAAAGAACTGGGAAGTTCAAAATCGATATTCGCTGTTTGTTTGCATTGTGACACTACCCCAGTATTATTGCAAGTTTGCTAACAGCATTGTGTTAATACAAACGCTTTAAACCTTGATCACTTGTAACTCGCTCAAATATTTTTTTCCACTAACAAAATTAAAATCTCCAAATACAATCTGTTAATAAATTTCTAAATCGCTTCTGTAACAATATATTCACAGATAATCTTTTACCAATTAGATGATTATTTTTGTTCCTATTTGACAATTTAATTACAACAAACGCCTAGTAATTTGAAATTTCGCCCAGTTACTCTACAATATTAAAGTGAAAACCAAGTATACCAATAATTGATACAAAAAAATTTGGAGTGATCTGCACTCAACTTTGCTATAAGTAAACAAAATATCCAACTTCTTGACAAATTGAAAAATTAGTTTAAAATTAATCTCAGTTTTGTAATATAGAACGAAAGAATCTATTCCTCATACTTCAATATTACCCAAAGATAATATAATTCATAAACACAAGAAAATCTACATCACATGTTAACTTATGTTGAAGGGTGCAATAGATAGATATAGAACGTATAGGAGTTTGAGATACAAGTATTTTTAGCCGTTTTAGATGTCTCAGGATTGTTTTGGTTATTGTTTTTCTTGCCTCCATATAAATACCAAGCTCTAGAGTTAGTACTTTACGAGACAAAAAATTGTTGTTCAAAAACACATTTTAGCAAAAAAGTGACTTTCTCATCATGAATAATTGCACCCAAACTATAGGGCATATCTAAACTACGAGGCACATTTTTATCTAAAATATTAGTTTGATTTAACAAATATTGGACTGTAGCGTCCCCACAAACTTTTAGATATACACACATACATACAAACAAACATACATCATTGAAAAAAAGTGATACAAGATTTCTAAATCTTGTCATAAAAGACATACAAGAATTGTTTATTGTCGTAAGAGGAAATTAAGCTCTAAATATGAGAACCTAAATTGAAATAATGGCAAGCTGCTATACAAGCTGGATTTCTTTTATTTCTATTCAAAATTAGTTCAATGAAATGCGTTTTTTAAACATATATCTTTATTACAATGGTAAAATATTTATAGTTAACTGATAAAATGATTAAAATCTAGTTCTAAGTTATGGTTGTCAGTTTGATAACTCCTAAATATATTTGACAAATATAGAGTTTTTAGTGAAAACAGAACTTGCTATTTCTGTTAAATCATACACTTATTATTTTTTTTTGTTTTTAGGTAAGGAGGTGAAACGCATTTTCGCACATAGTGCTGGGCTCGCAGACACTTATTAATATTGAGGTATGGAAAAGGCACTTTATTATAGTTTATAACGAAGCAATTTAACTTATATTCAATTATACTGCTCTTCTAAGCTCCTTCAAGTTTACAGTTCATATTAAGTATTTTCCTAATTGCATGTAAAATAATTCTAACATTTTGAATATTGACTTTAAGAGAAGATAACTATTAATATCTGCTAAAATCATTTTTAAGATTACACAATAACAATTATATATATAAATTAATAAAGAACAAGGAAAGGTAAATTAAATAAGAATGAAAATTGGTATTACACATACACACACACACACACACACACACACTTACACACACACACACTTACACGCACACACTTACACACACACACACACACACACACACACACAACACACATATATATATATATATATGTGTGTGTGTGTGTGTGTGTGTGTGTGTTGTGTTGTGTATGAATGGTTGAATGGTTGAGACTGGTGGATGAATGCGTGAATGTGTATTCAAAAGATTAAGGACTCGCAACAGGTTTCACTCTTTGATGGATGTAATCGATGCTATGATAACGAAAATAGCACCTATAACTTAGCTGTATAGTGTTTAATCCCTATTACCTCATGGAAAATCTACTTTATGACCCATTGTTTTTATACAACATTTTCTTTCACGAACTAATAATTTGAGACAGGTTGAATTTTGCAATAATTTTTCAATAAATGCTATACTGAACTGAAGAAGATGTTTAGTATTTTTCATAAACTGTCTTTTTGCATAAAAATATAAAATATTATTAACTTCAGTTTCAGTTGAAATATTTTGAAAATGATAATAAACTCACCGTTGGCAGATTATAATGAAATAAATCCCAAAAATATCTCCTTAAAGAAGAATGAGCCATATAGTATTTAGGTAAAATTACTTACTATAATAAACATTATATATCATAACCTTTGCTAAAATTCAAATATTAAGAGTTTAAAATTTAGCTTATGACATCCAACTAAAATAGAGGGTTCAAAAAAATTCAGTAATTTAGGAATGTAGTAAGAATCAAAATAACCTAGAAACACGAAACTCAAACCTTTGCTATTAGCTAGAGGTCTGTTCATGACTATAATATTTTTAGCATGGTCAAGAAAAACAAATACGATAAACTTCTCGAATATTTAGACATATATTGAATTTTGCCAAAAGAGTAATTTAATATGTAAAGTATGTGGAACTAATAATTCGCATATGATGTAAACATAAATTTCAGTTATTTGGGTATTTACATACATTTGTAATTACATCCTTCTTAACTTTACTGCACTGATCAGGTTAAATAATTATCGTACAGTAGTTTAAAATTGTTCTTATTCTTAATTATTTTTATCTTTTTATTGTTCTTGATGTCTATAGAAACATCTATTTCAAGACACCTCAAAACCCATCATTTAATACCTCGTAATAATATTTCCAGTCTTATTCTTGGCGTGACAAAGGACCCAATTCTAGTTTTGCAATTCCGAAACATGAAAAAGTTCTATTATTTTTCTTTATGCCAAAACAGGTTCTAATTATAATTCACTCACATGGTGTTTGTAGCAACTTTATATTTTCTGAGAAGTATTCCGTTAATATGACTTCTGCATCATAAACATTTCATGATCTTCGATTATCGGAAGGGGAAATATTAGGCTAATCATAAAAACATGAAGTACCACTTACAACAGTTCTTCACATTCTAGGAACAATATTTTTATTTATGTTATAAACGGCTGAACTGGCCTAAGCAAATTAAAGCAATCGCCATTATTAAATTTATTACCAATGTCAGTTTGGTGATAGTTTTAACATAGATTTGATAATTTCCCTAAAACAAGCACCTAGAATAAATCCAATACTTACTGATGGTAATACTGCGTATAGCCCACTAAAATCTTCAAATTTATAATGTGGTATATGGTAACTTAATAGATTCATTATCATTATTTTTATATTAGAATCAATTAATTAATTATATTAATTAACTGATTCCAATATTATAATAGGTTATTTCAAAAGGTTTACTAATACAATTGTATTTAGACTACTTCATATTTTTAAAACTGTAAACAAATAATGGACAATAGCAAAATAAATAAGAAAATTTAATGTACGACCACCATTTCTTTAATTTAGTGGAGTATAAAAGTTGTATTTTGGCATTAGATTATAAAGTATTCATTCTTCAAGCCTCATATACAGTGAATATTAATTAATATATATATTATAATTAATTAAATATACCAATATACCAATTATAATTAATAATTGGTGATAAAAGTGAAATTTAGAAGTCTGTAAACTCTGTTTCTGCGCAATAGTATATGATTCATTAACTAGACTATGTTGTATTTTTCAAGTAAGATTAATATTGTACAAATTTAGCAATGTATGATTTGACTTGAAAAGTTAAGTTTGGCGATGAAGCGGCACAGGTCTTCATTGATGTCAAATCTCATATGAGTAACTCAAACCAACAAGAGAGAAAGTTTCTGTTCAATCATTATACTTAAGCTAGAAGCTTTGCGACTTGCTGAAGAAAAAAGCAAAACATGCTAAAACGCGTTGAGAAGAATGATGAGCATGTTGTGAGAAGACCGCCAGGAGGGGGTCATCTACGTGCTCATAATCCGTACAAAGGGATTCTAGCAGTAGAAACAGCACTAATACCATTCAGGCAAGCTTTAAAAACTACCTTTAGTAAGAGGTCATATGGCTTTGTCTCGAGTGCCTGTATAACAACAAAAAATTAAACCATAGCCAACTATATTTAACTTATTATTACTTGAAACCTTTCTTCTACAATTATATTTTTAAAGTTTTTTTTTAAAAAAACAACCTTAATCTACTTTCTTCATTCATTCTTTGTTGTAATGTTTCTTTATTGAAATCAGAAGTTGTATGTTCCCCAATATCACGGACAGTAATAACAATTGAACTAAATGTATTTCCTTCTATTCAGTGAATAAGTTGATAAATCCTCTTGTTCCAAAATGCACTAGCCATTACATAATGATGTTTACCATGTAGAGGACACTTAATTCCACTCACAAAATTATTTTACCATTACTTTGATGATTCTTCTTTATTTTGAAAATAAGTACTAATTTTTTTAATTTCTTCTAAGTAAACATACAATGAAAAAATTCGGATTTGAGATTTTGACGGATTTAGACTTCTGATGACTCCAAATTCTATTGGAAAATTGACATTTTCCGATGACGGCTGTGTGTTTTGAAGTAAAACTTGATGGTTTTGTATGCATTTGTAGTTTCATGATCAAATCATATTTTACCAAAATGCCATTGTAGATATTCTTTTCGTCTAATATACTATTATATTAGTGTTGAAGTTTTGGAATTATTATAAAACTGGAACCACCATCGAATAAAACAAATTTTCAGATTTTGAAAAAAAATAACTGGATTGACATATTGGTGTATTTATGACTTTTATTATTTTCGAGCATTTGAGCAGTATTGAAGCATAGCAAAGGTACTTTTTCGTTCATTACGACAAAATGACTACTAATTTTAAGTCATTTCTCCCCTGATTCAATAACATTAAAATTTTATACTTAGTTATTTTCTTAGTAAAGATAAAGTATCTTAGAAATATATGAAATTTAATACATATAAATATCTATTAAGATTAAATATATATTAATATTAATTAAATTTATATAAAAAATATAAATTTTCTGAGTAAAAAAATTTTTGAGCCTATAATATTGAAAGAGAAACATTGCTCTAAAAATGACGATTATTTGGTTTTATTTCTAGAAACGTGAAAAGTTATTGGTAAATAATCATATTGAAATGAATGTTTGGTAAAGTACTATATCTGGGTATATATCCAGCTAAAAAGTCCCTATGGCTTTGACTCGAAGAATACTAGAAGGTCCCAAATATCTTCATTAAAAATGCTAACCTAGAACTCTGAGAGGTATTAAAAAACGTTTCTGTTTCTTTAGATGAATGATTAAATTAGAAAGTTGTGTAACCCATACATTGGTATTGTAACAAAAGTAATATTCTGCTGAAAGAGATTCTATCTCTTTCTAACAAACTTCTTCTAATTCTCAGAAGATTCTAACAAATGGCCTTAACAAGAAATCTAAATTTTTGCATCTAAAAAGTTCCTACTATTTTTATGATAAAACCAATGATATCATATACATCGGTTGTACTGTACCTTAATGTAAATGTAAAAGTAACCATTAGTCTTAATTATTTCACCTTCAAAGACAAGCGTTTCTAGAGATAAAGTGAAGAATGACCCCCTGCCCTACCAACAGTATGTAATGCTTAATAAATGTCTCTACCTTAGATATTATATATAAATATATACTTCGAAAACTTTGAGAAACACGAATAAAAAACAGACATTAGGACTCACATTCAATATTTTGACTCTTTTGACGGTCGTCTATATACAGGGCAACCCTGGGAGTCATATTCGCGGATTATTATAAGTGATAGGTTGAAAATAAAATCATAAACAACAACCATGAATTAAAACCTTCTATCTACTGTAGATATGTATACGATGAATGGGAATTTGAATGAGGAACAGTCCAAGTGTCAAGGAGTCGAAAGAAACCAATCTTGTATATGAGTGTTGATGTAACATCGGGAGCTACGAGGCCCGGAAAAGCTAATTTTCCAACGACTTCATTGTCCAAATGAATAACCAGAAGCACACAGAAGCGGTTCATAATCCAAAACTAACAAGAGAGATTATGGTCAACTCCATGAAAATTATTGGGAAACAAAGGGACCATTTTATTTTTCAATTAATGGAAGCAATTATAATACAAGAAAAACGGCAAGCCATAAATACCCAGTATGGTCATTGTTATAGAACCTTGAAGTTGTTTTCTAACAAACTGACCCGGATTAGCTAGGTAGAAGGCGAGTTCAACCACCCTACCTTAATCCCCCAAAATGCTCCCTGATTCAAGGGCGATGACTAATCTACTTTCAACTATAACTTTTATGGATATAAACGTCTTGTATATAGAAACTTACTAACCCACTAAAATACTCACTCGTTATTGTTCTGAGGATGAATAGGTACATTCGAAACATGTCGACTAGTAATATACGAGGTGATAAGATATACAGTTTTAACGAAGAGACGAAGGAGGAATTTTGGAAATTGGAGAAATAAGACAGAAAACCGAAAAAAAAACAAATAAGTGGTGTTATTTAAAAGAAATATATATATAAAATTTTATATATATATATATATATTTAGATACAATAAAATAATTGTATCTAAAAATACAATACAATATTTATATACATATACAAGATACTAACTGGACACAATGTAAGTGTAAAATCGAAGAAGAGTAATACACAAAGTAAAGAAACACGGAAACTCAAATTTTTGGGCAATCTGTCTTCAGGAGAAAAGACAATGGAAGAGGGAGACCAAACACGTTGGAGACGCACCGGTAAGTAACCCGCAACGCAAGGCTATTTGCCGTAGCGTGGTCTTCTATTCTCTTTTCTCCTGAAGACGGATTGTCCGAAAATTTGAGTTTGTAAGTGTGTTTCTTTACTCTGCGTGTTACTCTTCTTCGATTTTGAACTTATATATATATATATATATATATATATATATATATATATATATATATATATATATACCGAATATATAACCGAAAAAAAACAAATAAGTGGTGTTATGTAAAAGAAATATATATATATATATATATAAAGATTTCACATAAACACGTGAAATAACAATCAATGATCAAACCACAATAAGAAATGGGAAAACAAGACTAAGATCTTTCAACCGTAAGAAGCGGTCTTCGTCAGAGTCAAAAACCTGACGAGGATTTGGGTCCTCGTATATAAGTATATATAAGTATATATATATTTAGATACAATAAAATAATTGTATCTAAAAATACAATACAATATTTATATATATATGTACAAGATACTAACTGGACACAATGTAAGTTCAAAATCGAAGATAGGTAGCACACAAAGTAAAGAAACACACTTACAAACTCAAATTTTCGGGCAATCCGTCTTCAGCACGTTGTAGACGCAACGCTAGTAATGTAACGGCTAGTGGCTTACTAGCTATTGTGTCTACAACGTGCTTGGTCTCCCTTTCTCTTTTCTCCTGAGGACGTATTGCCCGAAAATTTGAGTTTTTAAGTGTGTTTCTTTACTTTGTGTGCTACCTATCTGCAATTTTGAACTATTATTGTGTCCAGTTTGGATTGTCTTTTCATTTATCAAGTGAATATATATATATATATAATATATATTCATATATATATGGGCCGGCAGAGTGCGTGCGTGTTCGTTGCATTCAGCCTACCACTCAGTTAGCTTCAGCTACTCAAAGGGACTACTTCTGCCCGATGACGACTGTCGAAATATCGTTGTGTCTTTTGTGTGTGTCTTTAATTGTTTTTCTCTTTCCTGTGTAAACTATATATATATGCTTTTAAAAACTGGATGTCTGTTTCCACTTGATTTAATTTTGTCTTATATTAATTTTTAAAAGCATGTATTGAAGAGGAAAAATATAAGACAAAATTAAATCAAGTGGAAACAGACATCCAGTTTTTAAAAGCATGTATTGAAGAAGGACTGCTCCCAACTTTTACAAATATATATATATATTATATATTATATATATATATATATATATATAGAGAGAGAGAGAGAGAGAGAGAGAGAGAGAGAGAGTGAGCTGTTATTTTGTGGTTATAGGGTTGAACAATGCCCAGATTTTAATTTACGAAACAGTGTTCTGCATTCATTTTACTAGAAAGTTTTCATAAATTATCTTCTAAATATATCAGTTTTATTTCCTTCACTTTCCTATTTTTGAAGACTACTTCCTATTTCAACTGCTGATTAAATTTTCCCCTTATTTCTCTTCCTCTGTTATGTTCTAGTCTGATTACTTTTGCAAGGTATGACTGCTCCTTTTATGTTCCTTCATTTTTATTAATTCATGCCTCGTATTGTTATTTTCACCTTTTCAACGACTGCAAGGTTCTTTACAATGAGTTCAAGTTCTTGCGGTCTCCAAAGCCAAGAACGTCTTCACTCTTGTGACTTGATCTTGTGAAATGATCAAGAAGTTATTAATGCTTTCTGTTGTTTTGTTTGTTTCTTATTAATACTTTAATTATATACATTACGTATTCACAATAAACACTTCTAAATGAAATATGTGTAGACCAATATATGATATCCAGAAATGAGGTTAAGATCATTCTACAAAAGGAACCAATGCTATAGTTATTTCACACTATGAATATGCTGAAAAAATTTAACCCATAAAATAATAACAATAAATTAAAACAAACTCATGTAAATAGGAAGAGAAACTAATACCTTTCAACAAAAGCTTATTGGATGGAATTACATACATAATGAAATCCATTGATTTATTAATAGAATTCTGCTTGAGAATATGAAGATGACCTCTAGGTCAATAATTGCCAGTTTCTCTTTTGTTTACATAGGTAGTTTATCAAGGATATTGCATTAAATTCTAAAAAGGTGCCCGTTAAGGCATTAACAAGTTCTTATGAATGCCAACATAAAACCCAGAGTGCAGTAAACTAAGTCAAGAAACTTTATTAATAGCTATTGCTTAGTTACAGCGTTGATGCAATCAGAAATTCGTTTTAGTGGTAAATAATAGATGTTCTTTTGCATATAACTTATATTAAAACATAATTGTTTTATTGAGTATGAATATTTATTCTGTGGTGTTTTAGGAGTAAGCAACATAGCTTATTTATCATTGTTACAACTGAATTACGTTAACAGCTCAAAATGAGAAAAAATTGTCTTCTTTAGCCAACTATATCTTTAAAATTTAAAGAATACATTAACCTGTAACCTGTAACTAAAACTATGCCAAATATTGTAAATATATTATTTTAATAATGTTATGCTCTAACTAAATGCGTGCAATCCTAGCCTAAACATACCCAATATGTTTCCAAGTAAACTATAGACCAACTAACTTATAATCAGCGCATGCGAGTAAAGAAATTCTAGCTTATAACAAGGTAATTATTATTTATTATATGGATATCGATAGTGTATTATAATATAGTATATACGTTTCAAAGTAAATAAAACTATAGCATTAAGGCGCACTACTTTTTGAACTAACTGCGACAACTTACAACAAAGTATATGTTTTATTTAAATGTTATTATTAAATGTATTGCAATGTTGTAAACAAGTTGTACTTCTTATAGAATATATACTATACACATGAATTACGTTTTGTGTGTAATATGCTATATAAGTATGTATAATGCTATAGGAGAAGTAGGAATATTATTGCAAGAATTATATGAACTGATTTCAGGTGTGATTATAATATTTGAGTGACTGAGTCAGTGCTTCAGCAAAATGTGATTAACGGCGCTAATATTCTGATTTGGGTACTGAGGGAAAGGAGTACTTCTTCATATGAGATCAGTTTTTGGTAATCAAGTTGTCAATACGTAACAAATAAATACCGTTCTCGTAACAAGATAACGTTTTTCAATTATCGGAAGGATTTTCCGATTATAGGAATAAGGGTGGAGAGTGTGTTAGAAAACAACAGTTAGGGGTAAGTTAATCTCATATGCAAAGGATATGTAGTGGTGTAATGGGAGTTATTATTTATTGTAGGCTTGTCAGAGGAGATGAGCAAGACAATGTGGGGCCGAGCAGGCGGCGTGGGAATATCGGGCCGTTCTATTAAGTGACCATTAAGCCGGCCGCAGCTCGGCCTGGCTAAATTATTATTAGAGAGGAGACCTGCGTGCCTTACCGTCCACCCGCACACACGCGCTCCGTCACAATGCGCTCCTTCCCTCTTAATTACACCATCCTCTGCCAACATGACTGGCCAATATCAACTGCCCCATTCTCTCTTCTATCATCAAATCTTGAATCATTCCTTTCGAATCAAGTGACGTTTAAAACTCAATTTACTCTTCAGGTCAACACCTAATCTAAGACGTTTTAGGACAATAGGCCCCAACTTCTAATCGCCTATATTAATTACAGTCTCGTCTACCGCCTTACGCACGGCTATTACTTACAAAAGCCACAAGAATTATTTATCACTAGAAACATCCCCACTGCCTTCTTTATTATAGAACACTGATTTCTTAGCAGTCTATATACCGAAGAACCACTGGATAAATTGTAAATTCATTCATATTACATTTTCTGCAGTAAGGTTTTTATATTTGCATCACATAAGTCAATGTAAATTAAGGACACTTCTGTTTTAAAAAATATATACATTATTTTTTTAAATAAATGGTTACCTCTACTAATAGGTAGTGAACTCATTGATACGACTCTATTATCTTTTCTGATGGTAATCTACAGAAATACTTGGAAGAAAATTGTAGGAAGAAAATCATTATTTATAGTAAGGTAGCAGCCCTTATACCATAACTACTCTCCTTCGAAAGGTAACTGAAAGGAAAGACCATTTGTTTTGGAGTTTCATTGCATTGATGTTACAAATTTAATTCTGTGACAGTGAGGGATTTCATTGGGCTTTTAGTTACAACAAAAGATTAGTTTTAAATTTTGATCATAGAATTTTCATTTGTAAAATAGAAAATCTTGCAAATGCTATCATTTTTAGAAGATGTAGAATCTTGTATTCCATACCTCTATGAGTCCTAAAGTATCCTATAAAAGTGATTACTGTAAATACATAAGTACGGTAAACTTTAAGACTACTAATGTAGAATAAAGCTTAATAAGTCGTTTGATAATTACTAAAATGAATACAATTAGGAAATGAGGCACACTACCAGATAACCATTCCCCCTTAACATACCAATAATAAAACCGCAGTGGTATGAACATTGACAAACAAAGAGGTAGAGTGTAACATAGAGTGTAACATTCAAGTGTATATTGATTGCAAAACGTAACAAATTGAAATCAGAAATGTTGAAAGTGTGCTCGCACAAATGATGGTACCAACTATTAAATAGGACAAGTGATAGATACTACAAAGTTTATACTATAATAGGACAGTGATAGATACTACAAGTTTACCTATAAATGGACAAGTGATGAACTACAAGTTTATACGCATTTGGTTAATAGTGACAAGTGATAGATATAAAATTTTAAAAACTTAGGACAAGTGATAGATACTACAAAGTTTTATACCAACTATTAAATAGGACAAGTGATAGATACTACAAAGTTTTATAACCAACTACAAACCATAGGACAGTACCTGATAGTTATACCCAAAGTTCCAATACCATGTTCAGTACCTGAATCCCAAAGTTAAGTATCAGTTGGCTCAGTTGCTTCTTGAATAGTGACAAATCATAAATAAGCCACTCTTTCGTCCCTTAAATAGCGCAACACGTTTAATAATGTAGGCTTTAATTTAATACACATACATATAAAACATTGGCGTGATACACAGTCTAAAGCACATTAGACGAAAGAATATTCTACAGTTAGGAGCCGGAACTTCTATGAAGTAAGTATAGCATGCTCTATGCTATAGTGAGGGAGTTCAAGTCAAGGTTTCAATACTAGTGTGTATAATTGGTCTGAAATTTAGAGTCTGACTCTAAAAGTTAGTAATTCCTAGACTATATTAGAATTGGTAACCGAATATATTACTAATTTCTAGTAATTCTGAATATAATTTCTAGACTATATTAGAAGAGGAAGAAATAAACATGATTAATACATTAAACAAATCAACATTACAGACGTATATGAAGTAAAAATGACAAGTCCTGTAATAAAATAAGCCTTTAATTAAGGCTTATTAAGTTAATTAATCAATTATTTAAAAAATATATTGCAATAAAATATCCCGGTTCAAGCTCATTAAACCTTCACAATTCCTCAGTCCCGTTGTTGAGAGACCTGACAAACTTGATATATCAGTATCGTCTAATGTTAACTGTGTTACAGATGTGGATATAGGCTCCCTCATTTCATCTCACCTCCCAGTCTTGTTTGCTATTCACAATTTTAATATTCTTTATAATCTAACTAATCTACAACGAAAGGCCAATTGACCCTTATTTCAGAATATTTTACCCGAGAACTATGCTTTTCCTCAATGCTTAATCACCCCTCCCTAGATTCATCAGTTCATGAAAAACATGAGGAACCACCTAAAAAGCTCTCTAAACAAAGCTTCTATCCCAGTAATAACACTCTCCTTCTATCTATCCTTAATAAAATCACAGATAAGAACGAGTAAAAGATGTTATATCAGAGCACGAGGAATTCTAGAGATATAAGATAGTTTAAGAGGACTCAGTGGAAAGTGTGTTGTCTTGTTAGGTCTTGCAACAGCAGACAAAATTATTCCAAAATCCTTGACAGAGATGAAGACCCTATCCATGTGACAGCTCAAAAGTTGTAAGAGAGTCTCAATGAAGAAGGGTCCCAAGCAAACAAGTGCTAGCCTCTCTTTAGGAAGAACGTCAAGCCTCTCATAAAAGATTCGCGAAAAACAGTTACCTTTTTTAATCACCGTCTCTTCTCTATGAACATCATTCTAACTCAAAAAGCTCTCTGATACAGACCAGAATTTTGACCACCCTAACTGCTTCTTTTATTCAAGTATGAAGATGGGGTAGTTCTTGGTGGCTTGAAGGGTAAAGGAAGTTATCATTCTTTACCTCCAAAATTAAGTCACTCACCCACACCCCACTGACCTATAAGCCTCCTCCTCTATATTGTTACTATGACTAAAAAATAAAAAATACTCTTTCCTTCTAGACTGAGCAATTTATATCCGTATACAATTTGGAACTACTCTACAAAATTGGAAATTTATAGTTATAGAAAAGTTCTAGTTTGGCTGAATAGTTTACCGAGATCATCCTGCCTTTTAGTTCTAAGAGACAATTTTTATTGCCAAAAATAAACAAATATAAATTTCTCAATAGGTTCCATGCTGAGTGATGTTCCTCTATAATGTGTGTTGAGGCGCATACTTTATGCTCTATACACGTATAGAGTCAAACCAAATCCTAATCCAATTGTTCTCCTAAATTCTGCTAGGAGGACTGAGTCTCACCTTCGCCACTGATGACAGTGGCAATAGGTGCTAGGTGTGGTGTTCGCGCCACAAGTGAGTTACAGATCTACCTCGATCGACTTTCTTATATTGGTTAGTACAATGTGACATAGGACTATGTAAACATAAAAGATGTAAATAGCCTTGAACGTTATATGATCTTAATTTCTTTTAAAACTGGAAATAATAAAGTAATTTTTAAAAAAATAATGGATGCATGAATTAGTAAATTGCTTTGCTAAACTAAATATGTACTTAAAGTTATTCTTCAAAAGTATTAAAAATTTGTTTTACAAATGGTATTCAATCGAGATTGCATGAGGCGAATGAAGTCATGAATGGTTGATAAACAGATATATCACTATTCATTTTCGATGATTCAAAATTTTTCTATTTAGAAATATTTAATACCTTTCTTCATGGAATTTAAGTTTTCATTATTCTAAGCAACATTTAATTGGATGCATCATTTGAGAAGGCTCACTTATAGTTGATAGAAAAAACATTTGCACTAGTGGTTGTTACAAAAAGCAGGCCATAAAAAATGATTTAAAACCAGAAGTAATTCTCTAAATAAATGGGCCTTTTACAAATCTCCATTACTGAAAATACTATACTGATGAAAAAATGTATCCTAAAGTTGATTTTAAACATATGTAAGAATGATTGGATCTATCAGAACATTGGGACTAAGCCATAAGAGTTATGAGATAATGGTGTTGTTTATGCATATGACCACTGTTCTTTCCGAAGGTCTCAAAGATGGATGCGAAAAGTGATTTTCCTTACAGGCCATCCATACAAACGCCATGCCTTGACGGGATCCGTCTGTGAGCTGTTGGCTTCCATCTAAGGACTGATATTCTCCACATCCATCAACTAGTTGAGTAATCTTCAATTTGATTTTAATTGCTTCCTATTATGTTACTAAACAAAAAAAAAAAAATGTAAATTTCAGTTGACTATTTTCGTTGTGACAGATAATTTCGCTGAGTTTGGCAATAAGTCAGTTTTAATCGCTCCATTAAGGAAGTGTATCCCTCAAGGTTGTCGGGACTTAGGAATTAATGAAGTCAGAGATGCATGATTAGCCAGACAGCCCTGTGCTCTGTAATTATTACGACCTCTTCAACTGCCCATCGCAACACACACAAACCCATTTCCAGTAGTCTGATTTATAACTTTTCAACAAACGTCCATTGTGATCTCAAAAAGTCAAATCAACATTTAGTGTGCTCTTATATTAAAGAATTATAAAGTCTATTCGGAAAGATTTAGGAGTGGTTAATAAACGTAAAGTAAAACTATTAAGACACTATACGATCTACTCAAAGTTGCCCGCGAAGAATTAATTGAAATAAATAATTGATGAACAGTTAAATTAAAATAAATTCAATTAAATATTAAATAAGATTAAAAAACCCAAAAACAGAGCATGAAAGTAATATAACGGTAAGTTGAACGGTAATATAACAAAAATCCATTATAAAAAGCATATAATATTTAAAATTTATATGAATAAACATTTAAAATAGTACTCTGATTAAATTTTTAAAAATAAAATTCTTAATAGATATATAATAATTTTAGTTAATAGTCTTAATAGATATATAAAAACCCAACTTGGTAATCTGGTAGGTGATTAATGGTATCCAAGCCACTACCTAAAAGCTTTCACATTTAGAGTTCTTACTGGCAAACAATATCACCGGGTTAGTTCTACAACCAGAGTTCTAAATTATAACTAACTTAGTTTTATTGGAGTACAGAACTTGAACAATGTATTTTACACTGTAAAGGAGGGGGACTAACAAGTTCAATTTCAAATAGTTCATTTTGATATCCTTAAAGCTCATAGATATGTATTTTGTAGATGTAAACCTGAAGAAGAACACTAAGTGTTCGAAGCGCGTTGTTAGTTTTGGTATTAAACTCTTTGTTTGGGTGGAGAGGTAATTTTTGAAATTCCCATCATGAGTAAATCCACACTATAACAGATTGGATAAGTAATGAATCATAGTTACTATACACAATTTAAATTCTTTGTTAATTCTTGTTCTATGTACTAATAAATAATTATTTATTAATTTCGACGATATAAGTAGTTGGTCTTTTTGCATAATTCAAGGGATATTGTTAATTATGCATACCGTTGTATTTTCATTTGTAATTAGTTTGTTCACTTTTGCATTGAATGTTATAGACGGTATGTGCCTTATTTATTTTTACATTTTTTGCATACATTTAAATTGTCGTTCATACAAATTTTTAGAGTAGACAATATTTTAAACGTTTTTTGTACCACTCTATAGAAATTGAATAAAAAAAGATCAATAACATATTTAGTCTATTTTTTTTATAGTTGTATGGAAATTTTTGAAAATCCAGTTAGTGTTAAAACAATTCAAAAAATCCCTATTTATGATACTTTTCTCAGCATACTTTCTTTAAGTTGAAGTTGTAAAATCACATAAGGCAATGCAGTTTACTGTTGACAATGATTATCTGAGCTGAACATTTTTTTTTCAATTACTGGGAGCTGTGATTATTCTTGTAATATTTATTCGCAACAAAACTGCGCATTTCACAAATAATATCAATTGTTTTTTTCTGGGGACTATACAATATTGAAAATGCTTATCAATGTTGTATTCTATTATTAGGTTGACCAATGTTAGCCAAAATATGAGAGCAGTGATAAATACTGTTTAAGATAATTCAAAGTCTATTTATTAATGGATCTTCCGAACTCATCTTCCTCTCTTCCAATTGTATATTTCTAAATGGTTTTACCGGTTGTTATCAAAACAGTATTATTAACTTTCTTTCCTAACCCTCATTTCTGACCAAGTCTTCAAAACGATATTTATAAACTTTATTCGAACCAATCATATTAAAAATGTGTTTACAAACCATTTTTAATAAGCGTGAAATATTGATTGTGATAGAAAAAACTAAATGGTATATTAATGAGAAAATAGTATTATCTTCAAAAAAGATGAAGGTTAAAAAACATCTAGTTTTATGTAATGACAGGCTTGTATTATCATTTTTATTGTAATACTATACATACCACTACAGTCAAAAGGGAATTAATTACATGTGCGTCATATTATTTCCAATTTTGAGAAAAATTATATTTACGTGTTTAACTTGTTTAAGAGGTATATTTAAGATATGTTGTTTCTAAAAGTCAGTTTAGTATTGGCTAATGATTTACAAGAAGACCACGTGTTAAACAAAGCTCTCATGATTACCTTCTGACAATGTGTTATTCGCATGGAAAGGACGTTGCCGTTCACCTGAGTTCCTTAATAGAACCTTAATAGAGGTTTGCAAGGCCTCTATGAAGTGGGTCCAAGTAGTTTTCAAAGACATGGCCGGGAATAACAAACAGGCTCACCTGTTATTGTCAGGCTATGAGCGATTAGAGCCAGTCTAAAACACTACAATTTAAAAACCTCAGTCAACCGCCATTAAGCCTTTAAAATAGTTCCCACGTCTTAGGGACTTGTACTCTTTAAAAAGAACACAACTTTACAAAATGTCTATTTCCTGTCTCGCCCTTTTTTATTTAAGAAGTTGTAAGCATTTTCAATTGAGAAGTTGTACAATTTCCTTGTCTGTTATAGCGAAGGAAAGAGTTATGAATAACAATCATATTTATGTTAATACTCATTTCAAGGAAATTAGACAAATTGGGAAACTGACAAAGATGTCACTTTTCGATGACTTTGTAACCAATAGAGTACTATTACGAGAAAAAGTTTTGCAAACAAAATGTACCAAAATTCTAACAATAGTTTTTTTATTTTATTTTACATAGTCTCAACAACGTAAATGTAACATTACCAGTGGCAATAATGAAAGAAGTATATATATTTGCACATGGAGGCAGAAGAGAAGAAATAATCCAGTAATTATACTTCCTGGAGTGAAAAATAAGTTATAAATTTAGATTAAATTTATAAGTCACTAGAGTAATTCACACCAATAAGTCTCTTAGCCACTTTCTCTTCAGGCGCCTTTGGGGATTTCCTGGGATATTTGTTGAGGAGATGTTTAGGACTAAGGGTTATTATTGCTAAAAAGATTATCTAGCAAGAGTAAATAACTTTTTCAAGTATGGGACAACATAGAATAAGCCTTCCAAGAAGAATTATCTTCAAACAATTGGCATGCTTTTTCATAATTGATTTCTTCATTGCTACTATTTCTTGCATTCTTGTTTCTAGACAACATCATAGACAAGTTACCATACTTTGGTCGAAATGTGTTTTTAGGCATTTTTTTTCTCCTAAAAGAGTAACTTTAGAGTGTAACATTTGGGTTGATTAGTACTATTACATCAAGAAATCATAAAACTTTTTCAAGAAACGTACAAGTCAGTTTGTTACAAAATGTAACAAAAAATACGTGAATAATTGTGAAAACATGAAACACGTCACATGTCACACCGATAGATAAATCATAATGAAGTTATGTACAAAAATAGCACATTCTAGCAAATGTTTTATTTATGCTGAATGTTACACTATAGGGCAGTGAAATTCAGTAAAAAAAAAATAATCGCAAATAGCAATGCAACTATACAAACTGAAAACTAAAGATGGAATAAGAAATAACCTACTGTTCATGTAGGATTTGTATACATTGAGTTAGATATTTTTTACCACAATCATTCAAACTTAATTCTTGCTTTGAGCTCCAATAAACAAATTTGATAATCTTTTAAAGAGTTAGTGTAACGTGTATAGCAATATAATTCTAAAGCAATAAAATCCAACACCAAGCAAAAACACATTATACGATACTCTATAGAGTAAAGGATGGCTCTCTACCGAAACTGTTGCAACAAATTACATGTTATGCTGTTTATCATATATAATGTGGCATATAGTTCTTGGTGTGTTTATAAAATCCATGGTTTTTGGATAATATTGGTACATCATAAATAAAGTACTTTTTCGATCTTGATGATAATACGTCTACAATTTTTATGCCACATTTCCAGCGATTGATGAAATATAAAATTGCGTATTAGGCATTGTCTTACTATGAATATTTCAAGAGCTTACAATATTGAGAAAGTAATGATATATCAGAAATGAGAAATGTTCTATCTATAGAAACGTGACAATTTTAGTCAAGTAAAAGTTTTTATAAGAGACCACAAACTTAATACTTATCTAACTGTGAAGGAAAAATTGACAGAATCAGTTCCACAAATCTTTGAAAAATAAAATAGCAGAAAAACCTTTAAGACTTAAATAATTACTACGGGTTACTTCTTGAAGGAATTCATGACACACATTCATATTATTAAATCAGTACTAATACAAAGATAAATTAATCCAAGAACTACAGAAAGGAATAAAATAGTAGTGTAATTAGTAAAACATTGGTTCTACCACAACTAAAATTGTGACCGCTAAAGACAGTCCTCAGGGAACCGTGCTATCGCCCCTTCTGGAGATTAGTTGTAGATGACCTACTGGATACTCTAACTAATCAAGGTTACAATATGCCAGGATATGTAGACCTTGTTATTATAAAAACAAGAATGATTAATATTATTGTCTTTGAGAATATACAGTATGATCCGAATTGTTAAAGTAGAAAAGTCTTAAATCAATTATAAATTGAACTAAAACGGTCCTTATACATTTCTCAAGATAAAATGGGTATTCATTTACTATACTAAGTTATAACTATCAAAGAATAATCTTGAAGTGTCTTGAGTTGAAAGACTAAACTGAAAAACCCATGTAACTGATACATTACGTGAGATCACAAAGGGACTTTCTGCGGCAAGAAATTCTTTTCTAGAACATGAAGTCTTAACCCCAATCTTCACTTTGAGTCTACAAAATTACTTTTACTGCTGTTGTAAAGCCAGTGATACCATACGCACCAATTAATTATGACATCCATAATTTAATAACCAAAGGACTAAAATCCTACTCTAGTAATTAATGGTGCATGACCTACTGAATACTCTATATTACAATGGCTATGATCGCAAGGTTATGCAGAAGACCATTTGTCAGAAGAAGAGTAATGCTTAATGGTACTGTTTTGAAAATAATCCAGCATGGTCCCCAAATTGTTAAAAAAAGGATTAAGGAGAAATGTCTGCGTATAAATTTACCAAAAACTGTTCTTATACCTGCGTGTAGGAGAAAAAAGATGAACCTATCAGAGTTACTGGCATATTCTTGTAAGACCTTAAGAATAAATATTAAATTGGAAAAGCCATTTAAGGGGTCCGTGGCTAAGTGGACAAGAGCAATGTCGTACCAGAAAAGATTATTTTATAGAAGATGGAGCTGTGTATGAAATCTTCACTTTGGATATACAAAAGGATTATAACTACTGCGGTATAACCAATGATATTATAAGCATCGGTTGTGTGATATAAAAAAATAATCATGGTTTTGATTGATCCATAGCAACAATTAGATCAATCACTATCTATGCTACCTTCAAGATGAAAGATTTATAAACATCTCCCGCTTATAAGAAAACTGATTAATATCCTGTTTATTTTACAAAGTAAAAAGACGTCTATGGAAGATGCCATATGAATGAAACATGCATAGTTTGACACATATGTTGGTTAGACGCAGTATGGGCTAAAGACAGCAAGGCGAGTACAAAAGGAGCGTGAGACACCACTCGACTTACGAGGGCTTTGTCCAGGACATGGGCTGGCCAGGGCCTCGTCACTTACATCACGATCTGCTCCCGTCAACTGGGCACCTTCACGCCTGCACCTCCACTGACTACTCGGCCCACTAGCTGCCTCGGCTTCATAAGTAACCTAACTCGATTTTGACTTTCAACCAACTTTCATCCATTAGTTCATTTTATTCTTTAATGAGTACTAGTTTCTGTACCTGTAACTCTCAGTAAACATTGAAATGTACCATTAACATAGACTATCATTTATATTTTTCCAGCTGAGTTAAAATTATAATTTTCAGTCAGATTGTGGTATAGGAATGATAAGGTTTTGGTGATAATTGATTATTATTAAGGTTTTAAAAAGTTTTAAAAAAAAATAAAATAAAAAAAATATACAAAATGCAAAAAGCTAGGCCAAAGAAACAATAATATTAATAATAGTAATAATGGAAAATAATGTTGACAAACAAGTAACAATGAGAGTGAATAAAAATATATAATATTTATTATAATAAAGTAAATTTGTATAACTGTATATATAATTGACACTAGAAAGTAATTAGTAAATTAATAAATTAATACAAACAATTAAAAAAACACAAATAATAAACTTAAAAAAACTTTATTTATAAGCATTAAATCCCGGAGGTGATCTAGTAATAAAGAACTTTATACATCCTTCTTCTAAACCTCTGAATGTTATATGTGTTAACAATCATTACAAATGAGAGATCGCATGGATAGATATTGCAAAGTTAGCAATGCGCAGACAGACGGAAACTTAATGAGAATTCATAAAAAGATTCAGTTTACTAGAAGCAAACCCCAAAACAAAAA
The DNA here is from genome assembly GCA_026182355.1 of Hermatobates lingyangjiaoensis. NCBI lineage: Eukaryota > Metazoa > Arthropoda > Insecta > Hemiptera > Hermatobatidae > Hermatobates > Hermatobates lingyangjiaoensis. Next base: position 673,394 of record JAPFBL010001935.1, on the reverse strand, counting down.
TCACACTGAGAGTAATCCAGCTGATAGACCAATTGGGAAAAGTAGAGGAATAAAGTAGAGGATATGAACAGAAAACCTGAAGTTGAATTTACTTACAAGTAAGGGATGTGTAGTATGTCTGGCATGGCTGTGGGATGTACGAATGAGATGAGATTCGTAGACTCCGCAGATTATTATTAGAAAAACTGGAAATCTTTGGTCATCATATTGTTTAGTTATAGTAAAGTTGAGTGCATGTAGGCCATACAGCTTTTTTTTTGTTCGGTAATATTGAAACTTGAGAAATATACTTTTACTATCTCCATGGGGGTATAATTCCAGCCAACTCTTCCAATTACTCTATAAACTTTAAAATATGAATGTTTCATCTTATTTCATGATAATTATTTATTAAATTTAAAATATTGTAAGAGAGAATATTGCGTTTAAAAGGAAGGCACTCAAGTTCCAGCTTCAGAGACCTGTCTCATTGTAGTATAGCAAAGTTAAGTTTTTTGCTATAAGAACAAATCGAGTACAACCTTTAAAAAAAAAAATAAAATAAATTCATGGCATTGATTGGCAATTACTTGATATTACCTTGGTTTGTATTAAGGTTCAGTGTAGATTGTTTTGATGAAGTATATCTATGTGTGCTTGTTTAAGATTAATTAGAATATAATACTTAATATTCTAATTAATTGTGTTCTAGGTAGTTATGTTGTATATTTATTATTTTACTAATTAATGACTGAAGTTAATTATACTTATTGCTTCTCTAATAATGTCTGTATTGACAGAAACTTAGTGATACCTTTATTAATTGTCCATATCTGCTATTGTTTGTTTAAATGGCCATCTCTGATATATTACTGTTAATAATACATCATTATTTTCATTATCTGAATATAAGAAATTTTTGAAGTTGTATATATATGAAAGCATCTTAACATTATTTTTGTTTTATCCGCTTTTATAACTGTAACGTCATCCTAGCTGATAACGATAGCATCAGGAATCCTCAAAAAGGAGCCAAGTAAATCATGTGTTTACCTACCTTTCAGAGAATGAAAACAACAACTCATCGATGAAACCAAGAAAGCCCTATCGTGTTAGCAAGTACCGGCAAAACCTGTTTAAAACTCACTCACCGTCCTCTGTCTCATTCGTGTCGACGTTTCCACCAGGGTTGCCAGATTGGCCTTTTGGAGGCCAAATATCTCAAATTTGGCTCTATTCGAAGCAGTTTGGCCTTTAAAAATTTAATTTGGCCTTTTTAAAAATTTGGCCTTAAATTTGGCTCTCTACATTTTACGCATGGAATGGACATTGATTCTTATTGTTTAGAACAGAAACTGAAATATTAAATTACTTTTAAACTTATAATTCACAATACCGTCAATTTGTTCATTATTTTATTAAATTTGATGGTAATAGAGCTATAATTGAGCTTTTCTTCTATTGTTTTAAACATTCGTATGTTTCTCGTTCAGTTTGTGTTTTGTTTCGTTTCATTTTCCGTTACTTACTTTTGAGTAACCACTAACGGTTACGTTTTCAATGTGTCAGTGTAACAGTTCACGTGATGGTTTAGGTGAGTGTGGAGCAGTATAACGAAGTGTATTTTAGTTTACTTGAAATAAGTACTATAATTTAACTTAAAGATATTTGTTTACTTATTGCTGATCACCCTTCATAATGTCCAAGTGGAAAACTAATTATAGATAAATAAAATAGACTAGATTTATGTCTTTTTTTTCAAAATTCTTTATTGTTGAACTAATAATGGAAGGTTTTTATATAAATTAGATGTTAAAAAGTTAAATCTAGACTAGGATTGTGTCCATTTTTTCGTAACTTTAAGAATTCTTTATTTTTGAACTAATAATGTAATTTTTTGATGTTAATATTATGTTTCGTGTATGATGGATTGTTAAAACTACCCTAGGATTGCTAATCAGTTTTTTTACATTAAGTGGCATTCCTATGGATACTTTGAAATTCTAATACTTTGCTAGTATAGATGCTTTAGTTAGGATTCGCACGTACCACATAAATAATAAAATTTGCTGCAAAGACTTCATATGTACGTCACGAATGATAGAACTGCACAACAGTCATAATTTGTATGAAAAAAAAGATGCCAAATCTGATGACGAAATCAACTACATGAATGTTCTTCTGTGGTGATGATGAATAAAATGTAAGTACTTATTGTACAATTTTTTTAAATTTTATAAAACTAAGAGGTGATATTAGTTGTTATGCATTTCGGCATCTTTTTTGGCTTTATTAATTTCACAATTGGCTCCTAAATGTTCTCATAGTCGTGTGCGACCTGGTTTCCACTCCGTCTTACTGCCCTATGTTCTCTCCATTCCAGCCAATCAGGCCATAACATCTCTTAAAGTAAAATGTACCCTGATCATGACGGTGTTAGTCACAAAGTAATCCAAAATTTCTCAATCTTAGCTGCCTTAACTTCATTATAAAACCCCTTCCTTCTTCTGTACTACTTTTTAGCATTGCGAAATTTTGGAAAAATTATAGTGTTACAAAAGAATCATAAATCAGGCCAATTCATTCAGGTCGGTAGATTTATTAGTCTTGGAAACACTTATGGGAAGTTGATTCCATTTTAAACTCAATTTACCGTTACAAACAGAACAATATAGATTTCTAAACGAACACGGAACCATTCTGCAACTACATAGGCTAATCCAGTTTATTAAGCAAGGCACCTTAACAATTAGGCCTGGCCAGTAAGACAGTCGCTGAGTTTTAGATTAGAAGGAAAATTTAATCAGCCTGAACATAGGAGTCTGGACAAAATGTCACAAGTATTTTTCAACTAGAAAAATTCATAGGCGTCCCCAAGTGATCTTGGCACCATTTTATACAAGTTATATTCATTTCTCTTCCCGGAACCTGGGATTGAGAATCGATCTCAATCGTTGGTTGTTTTTTTTATCACTAAATATAAAAATCTCATCATTAAATATAAAGATTTCAGTCTCTTATTTCTAATTATATTATCGATTCTTACTTTCTTTATTTGATTATTTTATTATTGTGTTCTATATCTAAGTTTTTATTTTTTTACTCTGTTTTATCTCATTTTAGATACTAAAAAAAACTTTGAAAGCTGAAATTTTTGCATTATTTAAAGCCTTTTTATATGCTTACGGGTAAGTATAAAATAAAGAAAATCACATAGAAATAAAGTGATATCGAAATATATAAAGCTAAAACGAATGTAATGTTACAAATATCAAAAGTCCGGGTCTAATAGCGAGAAAACGTGAGGAAATATGAAAATTTGATACTTAATAGCACTGCACTATGATTTGGAGATTTTAAATGAATAACGTTAACAATTACAACATGAATGAGTATAAATAGGAACCCTGCACTAAACAATAATCACAAATCATGCAGCTAATCTTTACTTTATATTATAAAATTACACTAGAAGTTAGAAAAAATCTCGATTTATCGATTTATCTCGATAAATACTATTTAAAGTAACATTACAGGATAAATTATGCATTTTAATTATATATATATATATATATATATATATATATATCAACCGTAATGGTGGACGTCCTCAGGAGAAGAACTGAATTGACGGAGGGACGACAGTCAACTTATATATATATATAACAGATTCAATATATATATCGACCGTTTAATAGAATAGGTGTGTAGAATAGGCTTATTTAAAACCTTTTTCATAGGCAGAAGTAAGAATTTTTTAACTAAGAAAATGAAATTTACTTTGTTGTTCCTTTAAATTATGTAAATTTCATTTTCTTAGTTAAAAAATTCTTACTTCTGCCTATGAAAAAGGTTTTAAATACAACCGAAACGTTGGTAACGAGAGTTTGATTTTTTATCCTGGAAAATTGACCGAACCCCGATTGGAGAACACACCTACTATATATTTATATATCAATGATCAAACCTCAATAAAAAATTGGAAAACAAGACTAAGATCTTTCAACCGTAACAAGCGGTCTTCGTCAGAGTCAAAAACCCAACTGAAACACTGGATGCAGAAAACATCTGGTGAGGGGTTGAGAAGAGTGGGAGGGAAGAGTGGTATTTTAAAAAGGTGAAATCGCAGAAAAGGCCTAACTTCCAGAAAGGGATGTTTGGGGAAACAAAGGAGTACGGTAAGAAAGGTTAAAAACTATCCGCTAGCTGTCCTAAAAATAAAAAAATTTATGGCAATTTTTGGCATAAAACCTAATTTTGTTAATCTCTTCATTAAGGAATTTAGGAGAGCTTTAGTGTATATAGAAAACCTAGGAATGTACTTGCATATGTTCACTTTTATTCTTCCCATCCAAAAAATGTTAAAATTTATGTTTTTAGAAATATGTTTTTGAGGGCGTTAAGAGCTTGCTCTCCTGAATTCATTAATGAAGAGATTAACAACATTAGGTCAATTACCCTTCCATTAAAATACCCCTCCTCTTATATCAATTTAGCTTTGAAGGGTGCTAAAAAAACTTTCTCTAATACTTCAACAGAGCCCCGTTCATTTCAAATTCTATAGTTTTGCTATATCATGAGTCATTGGACCCCCTTCCAAGATTAGCCAAACAACTTGATTTTAATATAGTGTTTTCTAATCGTAATAACGTGGGCAATATGTTAATAAAAAACTCTCCCAGCGAATTGGAGTTCAGTGGTATTTATAAAATTCCGTGCAAAAATTGCCATAAAATTTATATTGGTCAAACTGGTAAATCATTAAAGACACGTGTAAAACAACACCAATACAATGTAAGTAGACAAGAAAAAAGTAGTGCCTTATTCATGCATATAAAAAATGAAAATCATCATATTGATTGTACAGGAGCTAAATTTATTACCTATGAAAAATCAATGTTGTTAAGAAATATTATTGAATCGTCTCTAATTAAATTTATAGATCAAATATTATAAACATTAGTAACGGTTTCTTCAAACTTGATACTTTCGTTACGAGGGCAATAGCCTCTTCTAAGAGGGTTGACAGCTAGAGGATAGTTTTTTACTTTTTCTTACTGTACTCCTTTGTTTTCCCAAACATCCCTTTCTGGACATTAGTCCTTTCCTGCGCTTTCACCCTTTTAAACTACCACTCTTCCCTCCCACTCTTCTCAACCCCTCACCAGATATTTTCTGCAGCGACTTTCTGTTTCTTTTCAGTTTTTCTTTGGGTCAATATAGTTTATATATATATATATACAATAATTAAAAAAACACTTGATATCAATCTTCAAACTACAATAAATTGAAACTTTGAAATAGAAACATAATTAAAGTTTATCGTTCAATTTCTGACCAAGTCCTGATAATTATATATAACTTTAATTTTGTTAAAGTTTATATATAATATATTTATAATATGTTTATCATATATATATATATACATATATATAACACTTTCTTCACTCTGTTCATCTATCCTTTAGCTATAACTGTTTTCTCAGTATAAACAAAAACATGGCCTTCATTAATCAATACAATGTGCTGACGATAATATTGGTTTAATATTATATTCCTTTTACTTACGAGTTATGAATGTTGGGGCAACCACTCTTTTAAAAAACGACTTCTTTCACCATAATAAAGCTAGACAAGTCCTTATACTTTATTGCTTATTATACAATATTACAATGTAATTATTTTGAAATCTTCCTTTCAGATTTGAAGACAAGGTTTTTAACTTTCTGTTTTTTAAAAGGGAAGAGTTAAGGTAATGCTCTTTTGAATCTAGTTAAATGCCTTTGACAGATCTTGAAGGAATAATAGTTCAATAAAAAAAACGCTTTATCTTGGATTCGCACCTCATTATTTTCTTTAACTCGATGGAATGTCTTATCACATTAAGTTAAAAAATAAATAAGATTATAAACTAATATCGTCAAATTGAATTTTTAGATATGACAAGAATATATTGCGAATGTATGAATGGGTACAAACAATATTGTTTGCTTTGAGTTACTTATATGAATGAGTATTTACAAAATGGTACAGTTACATTGTGAAATAAAGTATGAAAATGTCCTTAATAAAATGACAAAACTATAGTTTATTTCTAAACATTAAAGGGATTATACTGGAAGACGTAGCAGTAAACGAAAATTCCTACCATAGAAAATAGAAACAAATCGTAAATAGCTTTAAAAATGTATTTCATATTAAATATCCAATATATAGAATATTTAGAGATTTTTATAGCAGTAAGTATGACAAAAAAAATTTACTAAATGTATATACTACAATAAAAATATCACACAGAGATCATGATCATCTTTTGTCACAAAATGAATGTTTCCTTTTTTTTTACACCTGAATAAATTAAACAGGAGGAAGCAAATATGGTTTATACATATCGTTTTCATAAAAAATTTCGTTTAGAAGTTGGTTTTTATTTCATGTGTTATTTAGTATATATATATTTTGTTAAAAATTGTGCCAATTTTTATTCCTGTCCTTTTACGAGTGAACTTTTCATACTTTCTGAATATGGCTTTCCACCTTTACGGTAAGATATAAAGCAATACGCCAAATGTTTTATTCTTCATATCCATTTTTTTTCTTTTTTACAAACTCACAATAAATAATAAATATTCTGAAGGATTCCACCGTTTCGGTCAGCTTTGACCGTCATCAGGGAAGGGAGTCTGTAGAAAGTTTTTAACTAGATTATAACTTAACTCAAATACTAATGAAAACTATCTAAATTGTTGAACATGTTTGAATGAAGGTCTGCTCCCAAAATACACAGATAATATATATATATATAACAAGATTTCACAATAAGCACGTGTAATAACCATAAATTATCAATCCACAATATCAAAGGGGAAAAAAGAATAAAATATTTCAACCGTAACAGCGGTCTTTGTCAGAAATATGTTGGGTTTTTGACTCTCACGAAAAACGCTTGTTACGGTTGAAGGATCAGTCTTTTTTCCCCCTTTCATGTTGTGGTTTGATCATTGATTATATATATATATATATATATATATATATATATAATTTTAAACCTACGCGGCTATAAAATCAAAGTACTTGTAATAGAAAAGCTCTGAGAACTTTGGATTTCTCATTCTCAAAGAAATAAAAATAAAAAAATCATTTTTCCATGATAGCAGGAAATTGAAAATCCCTAGAACTTTTTCATTTCTCAATTCATATTGGGATAAGTTTATCGACTAAAGAATATACTATATAAGCTTTCTAGTAGTTTGAAATCATAGTTCCAATTTACTTTTCGTTTTAACTATTATTGATCTCCGGAGGTTTAAAATATAAATATCGCTAATTGGTTTGTTTTGAATTATAAATTTGAACTTTATTTAGATTACCACTGAGACGGATCTAACGTCTTTTCTATTATTCAACTACGTAAGAATACAAAATTTAATAATAAAATATTTTTTTTTTTATATTAACAGTAGATATTTAAGCAATGATGATGCTTAAGAAGGCTTAGTAGATTCTCCAAGAATGTAATTGACTGTAATTACGACTGTAATTTAAAGTTGTTAATTACATATAATGAAGTTCTTTTATTTTCAGGAGAAGTTTCAGGTTAGAGAAATTTTTTCATACTTGATGTAGGTTTATATACCAATTAAATATCTTAAAGTGGTTTCTTTTTTTACTAGTTAAGTACAACTTGAAAAAAAAATATTTTAATTCAACAATAACAGGTTAGTCTTGGACTCAGTACTTATGTAATCCTATTTTTCTAGCCCTGACTCGGTCAATAAATTTCAAATGGTTTGTCAAGGTAATAGAGTGCATTGTGAAAAGTAATTAATTGCATTATTAAAGGTATAATAAAGAAAACAAAGTGAGTAGGTGAAAGCGGGGAGAGCGATCCTTGAGCTAGAGAGAGAAGGAATGGGTGGCATCTTTCTTAGGCGCATCATTATTCAGAGCTGAAGAACGTTTACGGTCATGTTATAATTAAGCCTGAACGCTGGGCGAGAATTGCGCCATACGAAGAAGGCAATTGTGGAACGAGGCCAGAACGAATCCAGGATTATGACGCTGTGTGGAATTAGGACTTGAGGCTGACCCTCCTCGACCTAAACACAACCACGACCTCTCGACAAAAAAACAAACAAATTCCCCATATATCACTCTGTCCCTTTTTCTCTAAAAGCCAATTAGAACAATAAAAAAAGATGGTTCTTATGATAGTTGTAGCATAATATAATCATGAAACGAAAAGTGTGTTGCAAGAATCACTCCTGTGGTGAACATTGGCCTCTGTCATCACTCTACGATCACTGTCATATAATAACAATCAGAATTATACTACTCATAATTTAACATTCTCAAACAAAGAAAAAATACTTATTCATTACGAATTTTATTAATCTGGTGAGCCAATAACATTTTTACGGTTATTACTAATTTTAAACTGTCTCATGAAACAAAATTTGATGACAATATTATTTATTTTAAATTATTAATATAGTAAGTACTTGAAATTCTAAGTACTCGACCAACTATTACTAACACCGTATTGACAAGCTCTCAGCTTTCCACATCTTTTTATTGTGGCTTATGTCACAAACAAAGTCACAGGATTAATTAATTTCCTTTATATATGCGTGCACTTATTATTATTTTGAGCAAAAATATTTAAAAGTTAAATATCATAGCTTCCCCTATGCAAAGGAATGGAGCATGATAATATAAATTAACTTATGAAGAAGAGTAAACCTACATGTTATATGTAATATCAATAATAATTCATATTTACAATAAATAACTGTCTACCGACAACTAATCCTTAGTGGAGTTACACAATTACTAACTTACAGTAGAATTTGTTTTATTGAAAAATATTCCTTCTCAGAGGTAATGAACAATAGCTTAAAGGTAATTGTTAAACCCCCCCCCAAAAAAAACAAGCCCAATCCCATATATGGAATAATACATAGTCGTATTATGATCACATACCGCTATAAATCAAGGTAATGAAGACAACAATACCTCAAATATATATATATTTTATAAATATTAAATATTTAGTCCATCAATGCTATGAAAATAGTAATTTCGGTAAAGTGGAATGTGAAAGAGAAATTAATGACCTGTCACAAAATTAGGAAAATTAAATGTTAGCAGAGAAAAAGAGAAATTCGGTATTCTCAATCCAGAACTAGAATACCCCAAGCGTTTTATATCAGCGCTCTAGTGACAACATTCTCGACAGGGACGAATAATTTATATATATATATATATATATATATATATATATATATAAAATAAATTCAAAACGAAGGAAACACACAGAAAGACACAGACATAACTCACATCGATATTTCCACCATCGTCGTCATCAGGAGGTGTAAAGAGCGAAGAGCGAAGAGTCCTGCAAATAGACAGGGCGGTACTCACTGACTGACTCACTGTACTGAGTACCGCCCTGTCTACCTGCGGGACTCTTCGCTCTTCGCTCTTCACACCTCCTTATGACGACGATGGTCGAAATATCGATGTGAGTTATGTCTGTGTCTTTCTGTGTGTTTCCTTCGTTTTGAATTTATTTTATTTTAAATAAGTCCGCTGGACCGTTTCTTTTAATTGTATATATATATATATATATATATATATATACTAATGGCGTCTATTGAGGGTAAATGAACGAAAGGGCCATTTGTTATACTTAGATTTTTTTGATACTTAGAAATTAACTAGTTGTCACATCCTTTTTTTTATATGAAGCAAAACTGTTTATATATTCCACTAAAATATCTTAGTAAAATATATACACGAAGGAACTTTATAATATTCAACAATACTTCTTAAAAATGAAATTAAAATCAAATAAATATACTTGATCATGATGAACTCCTCGCCTATATATTAAAGAAATTTAGAAACCGGCACAAAAATACAAGATATAAATAACACTATTATTTTTTGATCAGCTGAAAAATGAACATACTGAGTCCATGTTGAAGGACTGCATATACTTCATGAACAACTGAATGAATTTCTTATGAAACTGTAAATTTATAAAAAAATGTTATAAAAGAATACTCCAATGTTCAATCATTCTCCAAAATTAAATTATATTTTTATATAGAAAATAAGAATAATTTATTGCCTGCAGTGAATTGTAAAGATTCATTGATCAAGATTATCTAGGTTTTTTTAGATTTTGACGTTAAGGTCGCCTGACTATTTCGGCATCAAAAAAGGGTTTCAGGAATGTTGATTCTTTATATTCTGCCTGGGTTAAAACTTAAGACTGCTATAACAACCTTTCTGTTGATAAGTCTGTTAACAAAATAATGAACTAAAATAATCAAAATAAAATAATGTTAAATATAAACATAGTATACTTCTAATAAACGGAGCGCTCAATATAAATAATACATTAAAATTCAAATAACTTGCCCATTAGGTGCCCATTCGAAAACAAAACAACACATGGGCTAAGTTTAATTATAGCAGGATGATATCGTACTTTTTATACTACTGTTGGCGATTTTGGACTGTGTTTGAACACTGTTCTTCTTCAAGAGCAAAAAATAGAAGCTTTTTAAACGGTTGACATATTTCAAACCTCTGCACAAAAGCAGCAACAGCTCGCAAGATAAGACATTATAGTCTTTTTTTTTTAATTTGCTTACATTAACTTTTCAGAATTTAAAAGTCAGACTGAATATTCATCAAAATCCAATCAAAAATGATCTTGCTTTAAAGCATAATAGAAAAATTTCAAGTAAAGAAGTTATAACATTTTATATGATATGTAAAACATTTAAAATGTATAAGCAAACGCCAAAGAAACATAAATTCTACGATTCTCCCTGAGGTGAAAGATGATTAGTTGGTAATTGTGAGTATGGTGAAGTGAAAATGTTTCAATCAGTTTTCATCAGTTTATCATTTCTTGTGTGATCCGATAAACTTATAATTTATTTTTAGTTATTGAGTATTATTACATTAAAAATGGCAAGCTAAAGCACGATCTATAGTTTTAGGTAAATATCATCTTCATAAAGGACGACATATCACAACAGTGCAACCCTAAAACAGTTGGTGACCAAAATAGAAAAATCCTTGATGATTATAGCAATTACTCTAGAACTTCGTAAAAAGAACTTTTGATAGTACATTCATGCTATTCATTGATTCGGAAAGACGATATATTGGTGTCTTGATCTATAAACTTCAGAATGGATTGATACAATGTTAATGCAACGATATTTAGTTTAGGTGTAGATTTTACAGTTGGCATTGAAGTGTTTACCTGTATAAAAAGCTTCTTCATTTTAAGAGAAGAATTCAATTCTGGTGTACTGATTCGACAAAAATTAATAATGGAGCCAGTAAAAAAAGTTAACTCCTAAAAGTGCAGCTGGAAAAAAGAGGGCACAAGGAAATGAGGCAGTGAACAGTTTGGAAAATATAAAAAAATTGATGAACGGATGCAGACGAAATCAAATAAACAAAAAATTAAAATTAAACTGAATTTAACATTTGTAAGAAAATACTAACTCATAAAAGAAAATAAATAAATAAATATATGTAGAATACCTAATCGCGATTTGGTTTGCTAACTACTACTTATGCAGCATGCCATTGACATCTTACGAGTAATCCAAAGTCTAACTGGAATTTACGGGGGCATTTGATAGCAGTTAATCTGAAAGCTTAGCAATGCCCTTGAAAAGGAAAGGATTTTTGCCAAACTAAAGCCAAAACCAATGGAGATGAAAGATATTCTTTAAGGACAATTTGAAATTGAGTAAAGAAATTAAAACCAAAGCTGATATCAAGAAGGAAAAAAGGAAGCTAAAAATATCACGTACGCTAGCTGTGCACACGAGTTCGATGAGTCCCAGTCCTCGTTAGTCTCAGTAATACTTAATGATCAGGATTGTCTGATTTCTCTAGATCAGTGATTTCAAGTTTGTTTTAACTGACTAAACGTTTATAGCTACAATTCTTTATGACTATGATTATTTAAATTTATTATCTATAATTTTGAGAGTATATTTACAACATTAAACATGTTAAAAATAAAACAAATACTCAATTGTTTATTAACAAATTAAATATTATGATTTATTATTGTAAAGTTGAGAGTAGGCTGCTCCAGATTTTTTATGCAGCTTAGCGTAGCATTCAAACATCTTCAAACTGTATTTTCTTTTAATCATGGTATATTGAAAACATTTGTATATTTTCCAATCGTTGAACAATACTTCATATACCAATGTATGAATCCTATTTTACAATCTTTTATAAGACTAAATACTACTATGATAGTTTGATTCTTTAATTACTCAAACTTTTAAAATCTTCCTTATACTCTATGAAAGGTGATGCATAACTGAAAGGAGTAGAGAAGGGTGAAGTTTAATTGTTTGGCTCATAATATATGAATATGTCACATAAAATACAACTCGTAGTAGTTATGAAATTACATAGTACGAAATACATTGGCTGGTCCTTAATACGAAATACAAAGTAAGATACTCATGAAGTGCGATACTAACACCATGTGACATTCTAAAGATATTTATTTTAGAGACAATCAAAATAGAAAAGGTTCACTTGAGATCACCTTGTAAATGTGAGAATAATGTATACCTTGCATCCCTCGCAGGTGAAAGCTCCGAAGTGAAACCCTGCAGCTGGTTCATTGCACACCTTACACTGCTGGTTCATCTGCAAACAAACAAAGAATTTAATTTCAGGCCGACGACAGAATATTTATATTAATATATCATGTTAAACTGAGTAAATATACATTAAGAACTTCTTCTATAGTTGCAAACTAAACACCATTTGCATGCCAAGAATCCTCTTTTCTAAATGCATGGATATGAGGATAAACACATTTATTACATTTTACCTATTTACTAGAATATAATAAAATTGATGTTAATTGATTGTTATTTATGACAAATTTGAATTCACTTGAAATTTGGTGAGATATTTGAGAAAACAAAAATTACAAAGCGGAGATATATATATATAAGACTGTCGTCACTCCGTCAATTCACTTCTTCTCCTGAGGACGACCGCCATTACGGTCGAAATATTGAAAAGTGAGTCTTTTGTTATGTTTCAGTCTATGTGTCACTGTTTATTTTAAGTGTTATATATATATACATCTAGTAGAAACAAACGGATAGTTTCGGAATGTCTGTTGTGAGATCAGAGAAACTTATATGTTAGAGTTTATATGTGACTCATGGAAAGTCTCTAGTTAGGTTCAACTGGTCAAATAGTTAAAACTCCTCTTCTTGTTTGTTGCCAGTTTCACTATGGTAGGTGCCCATTTAGTTGATGTGGTTGGTAAAATTAACTCTTTTTGCCTAGACCATGTTTAACTCTTGATTAATAACTGAAGCTAAAGGCTTCAGCAAGATTTGTATATGAAGCTGCATATTTTTATTCCATATATAATCTTCCTTCTAACTGGGATATTAGCAAACTGAATGAATGAATGTTGGAATCCATGTGATATTTGACAAAAATTTTATTATGTTCTGTGAGCGCTTTCAATTTCTAAGAGCCTTTTGGATGTGAGATTTTAACCTTAAACTTGAGTCGAAAAGATAGTCCAAACGACTCTTTTTTTTGTAGTATATTTTGCTACTATTCAATGCGATAGTTAGTATTTCTTTCGGTTTTCTTTGTGTGCAAAAATAAACAAAAATTATTTCCTCTGGGTTGAAATCTAGTTTCTTCCTTTATTAACCATTATAATACCTTTTCTAGCTCAGTGGTTAACGTTTATCCTCTGAACTGATAGGACTAGGGTTCTTTTTTTTCATTTCTCTTCTCTTTCCTGAGAAGGAGATACACAAATCAATGTCAAAGAGTCACTTAATTATTTCTTTCTTGAGAAAGACACTCAGCGATACCAAAAACAGCATTGTACTCAGAAAAACCTCTGAGGTACTATGGTTTTATATTTCGTTAGTTCCGAGGAGGCAAGTCTATTCCCACCCGTATCTTGGGAAATGGTTTGTAGGTTTGTAGTTAGGATCTAAACTTAGGCATGGAAACTGTTCAACCAGTCGCATCAAATGCCCTTCTCAATTCTAAGAAGACTACCGGAACATGTTGCTTGACTATAAACGCATCTTGAATAGTTCTCTCTAAACAAATGAGTAGATCCAGGAAATAGTAACTTGTTTAAATCCTCATTATTAGCTGCCGACAAGTCGTCTTTCTGAAGTAAATAATTTTCTCCGATTAATTAAGGCATCCACTAGCATATCACACAAAACGTCTTGTAATGACACAGGCTTGTAGCTGTCAACGTATTTAATGTATTTATCCTACTTGTATAGAAGAATTATTATTGCTTACTTCCAGCTGTCAGATATATTTCTTTATTGTAAATGTTGTTGTATAGTCTCAATGTAAAACAATTTCCATTTTCTATTAGATTAATGTGTAATGAGTTGAGAATTTGGTCACTGTCTGATAACATATCTTCGATGTATCATTTGTGTTCCAGTGACTCCAACAAACATCGTAGTAATCATCCATCTGGGTTGTATTCGAGCTTTTATTGCTCTCTAGCTCGAGAGAGCAATAAAACAAACACTATCAATGGGTCTAGAAAAAGAGAGAAAATACTACAAAAATGTTTTTATTACGTTAAAGTTTCAAAATATATAATATAATCTCTTTTTAATATTGGGGTTGACATTTATTTTTGTTTACCTTTGATCCAACTGATTTGTTCCCACAATTTTATTCATTGGTATATTTATGATGGTGGATACAAATTCTGACCAAGAGTTTTTTTTTTCTCAGAGATAAATCATCTTTCTTCAAAAAATTAAGTGGATACCTGACTGTTTCTGCTTGTAGTTTGGTATTTTGTAAGATTTCACGTGCGGCTATATTTGTGAGTAGGTCAGTTAATATTCCTGCATGCATTTGAAACAATTCAAATGGTTTGTGTTTGGCATCGTTTCAAATGGTATCATTCATGTGTGATAATTCCTATTGCTTTAGACATATTTCTCTTCAATTCAGAGTCAATTATTGGTCAATTTTCTTATCACTCCCTTCAGCAAACGTCTTTTTTTTCTTATTATACTGACATGACTGTTTTATCTTCAGTATTAAATACCCTTTTCGTTGATGTCAATGTCATGAAAAGTTAACACTACTAACGCAAACGCCAGGAACTTCCTTACAGGTATGCCTAGATTTCCTTACAGGTTGAGATTGATAAGGTTGATATACCTTATGAGGCATATGATGCCATCTTAACCAAACTTCTTTTTCCGTTGATTGAAACAGAATTTACTGTTTCAATTCTTTTTATTTATTTCCTTTCATGAACGGGTGTCACTAAAATAATGGTTTCTTTCACAGTTAACACATTTGAAGGGGTCCTCTGAAGAGGGTAAACTCGTTCGCAAATGGTCATATGTTGTTCTAATCGGCCCTGCATTGATGAATGACCAAAGTTTTAGCACTTGTTTAAACCCATAATGGCTTAGTGTACGGTTATACTTTTAAGGACTTATACTCTACCAGTTTTTTTTTAGAACAAGTGGAACAAGTGCACACTACACATAAGGACAAATGCAATAAACGTAACAAGGACAAACGTAATAGTCTGAATTAACTTGTCCCTCAATCTCTTAGTTACGAACCATCTGAATTCTCGAAATAAAAAACCTAAAATTTGGAACAAAAGAAATTGTTGTAAATACATTTTTAAATTTTAGTAACCAGAAATATTTTAATTTAAAGTTTTAATAAAATTTAATAACACTCATCATAATCTGATCATTATGATCAGGTTTCTGATTAGATATAATTTTAGTTATTTATCTGAAAAATGTTTGATGATTTTTGGAACCATTCTTTATTGCATTAAGCTAAGTTTTCCTATTGCAAACCATGATACTACAACTAAATTAGATAAATTATTATGGACTAATTTAATCTCAATTTTAATAACATGAGTTATGGGCCGATATGAAATAAATGAATAATGGTTTAATAGATGCAATACTCCAGTGGTCATTAACAAGAAGTTAGAATTAATGCACCCATTAAACAAGAGTTATGAAGTAA
Organism: Hermatobates lingyangjiaoensis; assembly: GCA_026182355.1. NCBI lineage: Eukaryota > Metazoa > Arthropoda > Insecta > Hemiptera > Hermatobatidae > Hermatobates > Hermatobates lingyangjiaoensis. The sequence goes on along the minus strand of JAPFBL010001935.1, from coordinate 657,314 downwards.
CTATCATGAACTCATCTACAAGTTACAACTCTGTACATAACTGTAATGTGTTTCGTGCCGTCTTTGTCATTAAATAATGAAAGAGTTTTAATATTCTTAATTTTTATGGCAGCAACCTACAGGGAATCAATATTATCATTAAATATGCTCATTAAAAATGTTGAGTTCAGTTGTAAATCAATTCCATTAATGAACTATTAGATTAAGTAGATGATAAAGCAAGAACCTTCTGACCAGGTAGCCAAAGCTATGAAAAAAAATAATTTCAAGCATGGTCCTTTAGCTACTCTCATTGTATAGTAATTGCTTTGAAGCAATGCCTTAACTTTATTCCTATCATCTTGAAGTAGTGTTTAAAGTTTTTGTTGACTAAGCACTCATAATTTGCAAGAATGATAGTGCAGAGTAGGGATTTTTTTTTTATCTGTTTTCCCCATTAATCCTAGAGGATGCTAATTACAACATCTTACTCGAGAATGAGCATGAGGTTCTGCCAACGATCCCACTCGATTGATATGTTTCCACAGGTAGCCATGGCATCTGGAAGTTCTAGATTAAGCAACTCTTGTGGTCTGAGGAAGACATAGAGTTATCATATATTCAGTTGAATAGAAGTACTCGTGCAGCCTTCCTCTAACCACTTCACTGGTTTTTGTAAACGAATGAGTAAAGCTGTGGGTGTCTTACATTGGGGAAAGAAAGGAACAGTGGGCAGTGATGATTAGTGGCCAGATTGACAACTATTCTGTCAGATAGGGGTATGTAAGTGGACAACTGAAATCAGCCTGTTGTCTGCAAACAAATTAAGTCATTTAAATACATGGGTCAGGAATATACTTACTTCATACTTTCCTTCCATTTAAATAATCAAATGAGTTTGCTTCCCTAGACTATTACTGTCTACTTGAAGTATAGTATCACAAGTCATGAAATGAAATATTCCTTTGTTTTAATCTTTTAAATTATTTTAAGGTAGTTACTTTTTACTGTGTAAACATTAAGATATTAGCAAGCTTTTACTTAAAACTAAAATATAACAACAAGAAAGGATTAAGATTTTTGAAACTAAAAGTAGTGGGTTTCTCTCTGGAAACTTTAGTAATGTGGTTGATTACACATCATATTATTTTTATTCATATAATGGAATCTTTCTTATCTGGTTTATAGAGTTGTTGTATTGGTTCTTTTCATATACTCTGTGGATTAGCTACTTTCATTCAACTAGTTTCTTTGTCCTTAAGACGTTTGTGCTTATCATTTAGCAATTTATCAAAAAATATTTCGAGTTTAACAATGTTATTAGTTAACAAAGAGATGTTTTCTCTCTATCGCTGATGAACTAAAATCATGCTCGCCGTCTCACAGTCATGTTGGTGAAGTGCCAAGCGTTCATGGCCAGGTCTTAATTGGGCATGAACGTAAGAATAAGTTTCCCTCTTTAGCTTATTAAAGCATATTAATACTAGCAAAAAGCAGTCATCAAAATATGAAATGTAGATTTTTTTTAACTTCGTTTTTTATTTTCGATATTGCACATGTAATTCACGAAGGTTACATGCAGTAGTGACTCCATGACTATGACTTCAATGTGATAATAGTAATTGTTATCGATGAATTCAAAAGGGTGCAAGCAAGTAGAAATGTTTTTATTATGTGGTTTTTTATAGGATTTGGAGGCAGAGACTTGTGGTTGTAAGAAACATTTCAAATTAGCTTGATAGTGTCTTTTACGAGGGCGTTTCTGAATAGGAATTCTACATTAAGAGATTCTAAATTCCTTTAACCCTTGTGAGTTACTATTATGTCCAAGAAATGGACTGTTGATCGAAGCTGGTATCAAGGATAATGAAAAATCCCTTCATTGTTTTGACAAGTAATAGGCTAGGCTTGAGACCTAAGAGATGAAGGGTAAGGTTTTATATCTTCAGTATACTATATCATTTTACTTTGTCATAAAAAATTCATTGAATATATTCTCGAATAATTAGAGAGTGCATTTCTATGTATTTATACTGACATTATAAACAGCTTCTTAAATACTTCTTAAGGTGTAATAAGTGAATTTAAGTTACCTTTCAAATTTTCATGGGTTTTGTATACCTATACTTCTTTTGTAATCCGACTTATGCAGGGTATAAACATAATTAAGCAAAATCAAATCACATAGAAAAACCCCGGTGACGGTTTACTACAATATATTGACATCCATCGTCATCAGCAACAGATTTTTGTAGTTTAATATACCGTAAAAGGAAACTAAGACTGACTGTTAGCTTATCAAACAAGCATTAACCTACAGTCAGACCACCAACAAGTAGAAAGAAAGGAAGAAAATATAAAATAGAGAAAATCTAAGTACAATAAAGTATAAAACAAATATCAGAAGAAAAAGGAAAAATTAATTAATGTTTCAGGTTGGAATCCGTATGGTTCTGACAAAGGGAGCTAAATTTAGACCTTCTAAAAAACTCTAAACTTATTTCACAAGTAGTTTCAGGAATGTGTTTATGTGTTTTTACACGAGAACCATAATCAAATCAGAGAGTATGAGAATCAGCATGACTAGCAATGGTTAGGTTTATAAACAGATTAAATAAGAGGTACTAACATAAAAACAGAGGTAAATAAGATAAATCATCAACTAATTATGCCATATCCTTCTTATTTTTTCATAAGAACCAAAGTATCCTATTTTTTGTTCCCCAAATATCTAAACAATTGATGATGTTATTTTGTTTAACAGATTACTTAATTTCCTCTATTTCGAAAAAAAAAAGGTGAAAACGATTTCAAAATAAATTGCAAGTTTGAGAGTTTGAATTGAATTTCGAAGACTAATTGAACCATTATTAATTGTATTATACTGTCCCAATTTGGTGGATTTAGACGTTATTATATAATGAACTCTTTCTAACCTGGGAAGTAGCTCAGAATAATGTCTTTAAGTCTTAAAGATCTACATTTTATTTCAAAATTTCTAGAACTGCTTGTGTTGATTTGACCTTATGGAAGGTATGTCGTTACTTTTGTAAAACCTTATTTACCAAAATCTTAAGCAGCCATTTCTGGTATAATAATATTATACTTATAATACTATCAAATCATATACTTAGCTTATCAAATCATATTAATCTACCAAAAAAGAGGTCATCAAAATATGGAATATAGGTTTTTTTACTATTTCTGGATTTTACTTAATTTTTTATTTTTGTTATTGCACATGTAATTCACGAAGGTTACATGCAGTAGTGACTCCATGACTATGACTTCAGTGTGATAATACTAATTGTTATCGATGAATTCAAAAGGGTTCTTCACTGTGCAAGCGCAGTAGAAATGTTTTTATTGTGTGGTTTTTTATAGAGTTTGGAGGCAGAGACTTGTGGTTGTAAGAAACATTTCAAATTAGCTTGACTGTGACTATTATGGAACTCTAATTTCAAAATAGTCTTCTATTATGGAATTCGACAATACCTAATATGAAATTGTATAATAATTAAATCACTGAGGAAGTGGTCTAAAAAGAGTGGTCGTTTAATTATAAAGATCAAAAACTTATATTTCCCATTCTTCAATATATTCTACACAAAAGGAAAAAAATAGGGTTCTTCAACTTACTAAGAATTATATACCTGACAATAAGATTTATTATAGAGTACAACATGTAGACTGATGGCTAGAATTTTGGAAAACATCCATCACTCTGGAGTGCAACATAAAATGCAGGGTTGATTCTCATTTATCACATTAACTCATTAAAAGATCGTGACATTTCTTTTATTAAACACATATACAGCGATTGTGTTTGACTCAGTTGTATATAAAAATACATGATATTGATATAATAATATAGATGTATACTTTTATTAATGAAAAGCTGAGTAAGTATATTGAAATCAATGAAATTGGATAAGGGATAGCATCAAGAACCACAAAAGGAAACTCCTTCTTTACAATGAGAACCAGTTATGAGTGTCTTCCATGTGAGTTATTACTTAGATAAGAAAGTGAAGGGATGCTACTTAATTAGAAGAGAGGAGGAGACTAAATGCGAAAGAAGTTGAAAGGTGGTAGTGACAGGGAGTGGCAATACTGAGTGGCTCACGACTCCAGGGTGTGTCACCTCACGAACACCTACCATAGTGCATTGTTCTTGTGCATCGACACTGCTCTAATCTTCATCAAGTGATAAAAATAACCATTCAGAAGGTAACCGTATCTCTAATCCATATCTAAAGTGAGACTTCATTGCTTAGACTCCTTGAGTCTCTTCTATTAATCATTCCTTCCTGCTTTAACCTAATCATTTTTTTTTACTCAACAAAAATTTATACAATAAGGCTGATTTCCTGTATTTTTTTTATGAACTCAGAATTAACTTATGATTCAGAAAATATTGTACTCATCGAGCAACATTATGACGAACGGTGTCCAAGTGCTTCATGGGTCAATTCTAATGACTATTTACAATGCCTAAATGCCAGATTTAGTAAGTCGATTGTTAGGTAGCTAGAAAATGAGAATTCATGATAGCTTAACACAATTAATCAAAGTAGAAAATTTCCCTAGGAAATCTATAAATATGACTCAACAAATTGATACAAATACATAAAAAAAAAATAGAATATAATTATTTGCCAAGTTAATAGTTAACAAATTATTGTTAGTTCAGAAATCATTGATTTAATTAACTAGTTCGACTACAAACAATAAATTCAGTGAGTTCCATTGTACCATATGTAACAAATATCTAAATTCTAAGAAGGAAAGGTTTGAACTACTCACTTCAGTGCAACATTGATAACAATATAATTTATTAATAATGAGGGATACAAAACTGAACCAACCGAAGTTATCTATGGAGGGAAGCTTGAAATCTCTTACAAGAATGAGCAACTCAGAAAATAAATGCAACAAATGGTTACCTCTGCTATGATTAACATATATGTCAAGAATCCTCTTCTAGGAAACATAACTAATGACTCGCACATTATCAGATCTTTCTTTTTAGCTCTGTCAACCTTATGACATAATTAAAGCCATCAACTAAAATATGATATTTGAAATGGTCACTCTTGGAACAAGGCTATTGTAAAAGGTTGACTATTTGAATTAACAAGCATAGGATTTAACAGAGTAATAATGCAGAACTTCAAAATAACCATTTATCTTCAAGAGTATTCTGCCAACCAAATACCTAATCAATAAGCTATTTATAGTAGATTCTAACAAATTACCAAAAAAATGAAAAAAAAATACATCATAAGATGGTTAATTATAATTATTATTAAGTTCATAAATAATATGTATGTTATACTGTTTTTCAAATATAAAGTCTCATCTAATTGGTCACAGTTCTGGCAAATTGATCAGTTTCCAATCTTTTCAATTGCCTAAAGAATAGTTGACAAGAAAAAAAAAATTGTTTAATAGAAGTTTTTTTTGATCATGGTTAAACACTGAAATTGATTCAAGAATGTTGGAGACGACAATATCTTTGCATAATGAATTATTAACAACCTCTGTGGTGCTAACAATTATTTTACAAATATCATGTTCCATTTTAACAAAATAATATGAAGTTGAGTAATGTATTTTAATTATTATATTTATTTTCGACATTGTTATATTATATTTATTGCACTGAATTTTTATATAGATTTTTGAATGTCATTGCTAAGTCACTACACTATTCTGTCTTTGCTTGAAGTAATAAGGATTACTCTGAGTACTGCACAAACCTTACAAGATACTTTAAAATTAACTGAAAGGATTTCTTTAACGTCAATGAAACATATGAATAAATTTAAATTTATTTTATTCTGGACATAATTTAAAATTAATTTCATGAAACAAAACCTGAAGAAAATTGTTACTCAAATGGTCGTAACATCACCTTGAAATAAACAGAACCAAGCTCAGATATTAAAAAAAAACTGTAGAATTCTTTTCATAAAGGAATAGTTAAAACTGCGGAAATCCCATTATAGAATAAGAGGGCAAGTCTAATAAAAACAGAGCTTTATTAACCACTGCGTGCTGAACGAAATTTCATAAAAACACTAAAAACTATTTAATTTTTATTTTTTCAAATTATAAATATTCTCCAAAACATTCCTATTGTTTTTTTATGATCTTTTTATTTAAACAATCTATTTTGTAAATCAAACAGTGTATGTTTTTTTCAGTTCAACGTTGGAGATACTTTGTCTATAGTATGAAACAGAAATAACTAGCTGATTGAGCGAATGAGAGCAAAACATAAAGCGTTTGTCGAGGAAGTCGTAGTAAACAAAGGCTGTTAATGAGACAAAGGTGGTACGCTATGCTACCTTAGAGCCAGCACAGATCTGAACCTGTTTCCCAGCATGACACCTGTCACAGCTAACAACATAATGGAATCCATACACTGCAATATGCAAGCCACTCCTAAGCCTTGTTTAGACAGTAGAAAAAACTGCAAGAATTATTGAACAACAAAACGTAGTTTCTTTTCATATATATAGCTCAGTGTGTGGAGAATTCTCCATTATCAAGCCATTTTTTGGGCTTACTTACCTAGTTATATATATATATATATATATATATATATATATATATATATATATATATAGAGAGAGAGAGAGAGAGAGAGAGAGAGAGAGAGCAGTAAAAAATGTTGATCAACTAAATATATTGATATATATATTATAATCTGTAATATATATATCATTTGATAAAATTATGGACTGTGAAATAGAAACAGGATTAAAGTTTATCAGGACTCTGTCAGTTCTTTAGGTTCAAATTAAACTGATTGTTTAATTCTTATGTTTCCTCTGTTTTGTAGGCCTATGAAAAAAGTTTTAAATAAATAACGGTTTTAATAACGTTTTAATTTAATAGGTTTTAAATAACGGATTAGTGTACCTAACTCAACTGTCCTGATGACGGTTCGACCGAAAATTAGAGACAGTAAGTGTGTTTGTTCCTTAGTTCTGTGTTTGAGATTTACCGTTTCAGAAGTTAAGTAGCTCTTTCCTATCTTCTCTTCTATCTCTCTTAGAATAACAAACTATGAATCAAAATATTGATTACAGCAATTGTTCGTTAGGTTATAGATCACTAATATTGTTGTTTATGTATATATATATAATTTGTAGTTGTAGATGATATATATAGGTAGGTTATAGGAAAATAACATTTACAGTCAGTTAGGTGCTCTTGAAGATGGGATCCAGACGGACCCGAAACCGGTCGAGCTTTTCTAGGATATTACGAGGTATGACGGATTGTATTATTACTAATTCTAATATTACTAACCTTAGTGGAACTAACCCATTAACTATATATATATATATAATATTTCTACCCTGTTATCAACAGGAGTTGAAGAATAAGAAGAATTACTTTTGACTGGAAAACAGTAATCATATATATATATATATATATACTTACCCTTTTATTCAGTCTCTATCTTTTATTTACTAAAACAACCAATGCAAGTTTTTTGTATTGTATTTATTTTTATTTATTTATTTATTTTTTCTTCTTTTCTCTATCATTATTTTTGTTTCTTATAGTTTGTTTTTATCTTATATTGTTTATAATTTTTCACCTACTTATAGTTTTACCCAACCAGTACTGCTTATCTGAGCTTCTGTTTATATCTTCTCCTAATTTTATACTTTAAGACCGGGTACGGTTGACAGCACTGGCGGTTGCCGGGTTGGTTACTTGCCGTTGCGCCTACAACGTGCTTGGTCTCCCATTCTCTTTTCTCCTGAAGACGGATTACCCGAAAATTTGAGTCTGTAAGTGTGTTTCCCTACTTTGTGTGTTGCTCTTTGTTAATCTCGAACTCGTATATATATATATATATGAAAAAAACAGAAATGAAACAGAAACTCGCTGCAGAAAACATCTGGTGAGGAGTGAGAAGAGTGGGAGGGAAGAGTGGTATTTTAAAAGGGTGAAAGCGCAGGAAAGGACTAATGTCCAGAAAGGGATGTTTGAGGAAACAAAGGAGTAGAGTAAGAAAGAGTAAAAAACTATCCGATAGCTGTCAACCCTCTTAGAAGAGGCTATTGCCCTCGTGACGAAAGTATCAAGTTTGAAGAGACCGTTACTAATGTTTATAATATTTGATCTATAAATTTAATTAGAGACGATTAAATAATATTTTTTAACAACATTGAATTTTCATAGGTAATAAATTTAGCTCCTGTACAATCAATATGATGATTTTCATTTTTTATATGCAAGAATAAGGCACTACTTTTTTCCTGTCTACTTACATTGTATTGGTGTTGTTTTAAAGTGTCTTTAATGATTTACCAGTTTGACTAATATAAATTTTATGGCAATTTTTGCACGGAATTTTATAAATACCACTGAACTCCAATCCGCTGGGAGAGTTTTTTATTAACATATTACCACGTTATTAAGATTAGAAAACACTATATTAAAATCAAGTTTGAATATAGGCATATAAGAATATGTCTTATGTTTTATTCTATACAATATAGAATAAAATCAATATAGAATTTGACAATGAACGGGGCTCTGTTGAAGTATTAGAGAAAGTTTTTTTAGCACCCTTCAAAGCTAAATCGATATAAGAGAAGGGGTATTTTAATGAAAGGGCAATTGGCTTAATGTTGCTAATCTCTTCATTAAGGAATTCAGGAGAGCACACTCTTAACGCCCTCAAAAACATATTTCTAAAAACAGAAATTTTAACATTTTTTGGATAGGAAGAATAAAAGTAAACATATGCAAGTACATTCGTAGGTTTTCTAATTGTGGTTTGGTCATTGATTGTTATTTCACGTGTTTATGTGAAATCTTTATTATATATATATATATATATATATATATATATATATAAAAAGATTTTACATACACACGTGAAATAACAATCAATGATCAAACCACAATAAGAAAATGGGAAAGCAAGACTTTCAACCGTAACTTTCAACATTGTTACGGTTGAAAAATCTTAGTCTTGCTTTCCAATTTTCTTATTGTGGTTTGATCATATATATATATATATATTATATATATATATATATATATATATATATATATAGGTCGAAATATAGTATTGAGTTTCTGTAATCTCTTTTATGAGTGTTCTGTGTGAATCTAGTTTTTATATATGAGCGATTATCAAATACAAGCCTACAAACTAAAAATGAAATCACATAAAGTAAACAAGGTGATTTTTACTTCTCTTGCGGGATGTATTAGTATTTGGATTATTGAGCATGGGATCTGTAGGAAAGTCGCCGGGATGCTTATATCTTTGAGGTGGTATCCATAGAGACTGTTCCATATTAAATGAAGTAAAAAGTGAATTTAATAAGTAGTAGTGCTAAAAAACACAGGTTGGGAAGGATAACTACGTTTTTGTGGCACTAACTACTAATATTGCTATAGGAATACTTTCCTTGATACCTCTACCGGAATGTTCGGAAACGAAAATCATGGCGATATCCTTTCGGTGGAATACGAGTAGGACTTGGCTGGATGTATCAGAGACAAGATGAGAAGGAGGTCAGTGGTTCGGTCCAGGTGACAAGTCGTCACGACGAGTGACTCCCACACTTGCACAAACATGTATTCATAGCTGGCGGCTTGTCGTGAAACCCGCACACCTCTGTTTTCCATTAAGTGCTAATAGTGGCACGTTGGCAGCCACTGATCTCAGCTTCCTTCCCACACTCTTTAAACACATTTATTTCCCTTTAATCAAAACTCTCACTCACTCACACACCTTCTTCCTTTCACTAAAATTTTTCTTCTCGAATGTTAAAATTAAAGTCTAAAAATGTAAGGAAAAATATACACTCTACAAATAATTAGTAGCGCAACGAAATATCACTTCTGCTTACATCATTAAAAAATATGAATAAACTAAAAAACTGTAAATTTTCAGTTACAAGAATATATAACACCCATAATGAAGTCATATATAATCGCACCTACTTTTCACGACTGCAATAATCGTACAAGCAATAGTGTCCTAAATTTAGAGTTCCCTACTACTTTCTACGTTTTAGAATTAACAGCTTTTTATAATTTGGGTTTGCTGAAAGATTCTATGTCCATTACAGTAAAAACATGTGGTGAAACTACTAACAGATTTAAAAATAAAGAGCCTATGTGAGTAAAACGTTTTATATTGGAGGATTTCAAGAATTACGTCTCCACAAAAAAGAAGAAACTTTAATATTAAACTAACAAAAAACTCTTAGTGTTTTTCTTCTGGATAACATTTAAAAAGAAAAAAATGCATATCTGCGAGCTTTAAGTACATGATGTTAAACTGAAGAAGACTCTTCTTCTTCATATTTCAATAGTCAATATTCAAGTTAATATGATTCATAAACATAAGAAAACCTACATCTTATATTAATTTTTGTTGATTCGTGAACTATATAGATTCATTAGAGTATTTTGTTAGTCAAAATCCACCATCCCATGGAATGCATCAACAATTTATGTTCATTGGCTCTGATTTTTTACATGAAAGAATATTAGTCTTCTTATATCTATATAAGTCATTAAATCATTTAAAAACATTTCATTAAACTTCAAACATCAATTATATATCAGTAGATTCACTCAAAAAAGTTCTAAGTCAATTTAATCAATGACAATAAATGTAAACAAATACAAGTACAGCATGTAAATCATTAGTCCAGCATCAAAAATCAATATTTATAACTTTATTGCTCTTTGCCGTAATTGAAATTTCAAGAATTTTTTTGTACATTGCTAATTTTCAATTCAATTTTTTAAAAAAAATTTCATGGTTTTTTTAATGAGCTGTTTAGCGTCAAAAAACATTTTCTGAAAACAGATAATGTACTGTAACGGCCCTTTGGTATGCCAACTCATCCTCCTTGAAAGTTCCATTTTTAGGTATGGTTTCATTTTGATCCGTTATATGGCATGGTTTTTATCGCTCTGAAAAGCTTTCAGATTGAATTATAAGTCAAAATTTTTACATTTTATTGAAAAAAAATATTTCCCGTTGTTTTAAAATCTGAGAATATTTTTCTTTTATTACCTTCGTAGCTTCAAAGATAATGCCAAAATTTTAAAACTCTAGAATTAAAATTTTAGGAGAAAAAAATGTAGTCTAAAAACAGTTTTTTGGCAAAAATGTTACTCCCGTTATCAATAATTGCTCCCAAACAATAGGGCTCATCTGCAATATGAGTCCCATTTTTGTGTAAAATATAAACTTGATCCATCAAAGATTAAGAACCACAGAGTGGCCACAAACTTTGGATACATACTCACCCACTCACACACATATACACACATCATCCAAAAGTGTAGATTTCATGTTATGAAATAATCTCTTACAAGACAACATGGCTTTTGTTCTAATAGCCAGAGGATCTCTTATATAGTTTACCTGACCTCCTTCTTCATTGAATATTTAAGACAAATTTTCCCATTTAAAACTTGAAAATATTCCTACTTTGTCTGAAAAATGTCAGAAACATCTAAGAAAAAAATGTCTGTTTAAGATAATTTTTAATTTAAGATATAAGGTAATTACATTTATCATTCTACAAAGAATTTTTAGATTTCCTTGGATTTTCTTTTGGTCACATACTTCTGATACATACTCTCCCACCCACCCACACACCCACCCACACACATAATCGAAAAAACGTCATATAACGACTTTTCGGACCTCAAAACATGTAATTCCGTCAAGATTTTGAGATCAAATTTTTTCACGACCACTATACTTTACTTATAGTAAAGTAAAACGTACTAAGTGATTATGAATCAAGCAAAACTGTCAAATATCAATGACTAATAGGATAAATAATAACTATCATATTGCGTTGCATTGGAAACCAGAGGGTGAAGGCGTCGAAGGAAATTAATGTAGAGGTCAACTTGCCTAACATGTCACAAGTCTTCCAGAGTCAGACACCCTGTATCGTTGAAAGCGGCAATATACATGCTGAATAAGGAACAAACATACTGCTATAATTAGTGATATTACTCGAAAGGCATTGAGAATCCGTTAAAAGATGAACTGTGTAGGAAAGGATGGGCAGGCTCACTCCCGATATCCCGAGTCGTACTAACGGCTGCAGCTGTTACGGAATGTTAACTTCACACACTACACGACTGTCTACATGTCAGTCAGCGTAGAATTTTAGTTGATTATTATAAATGTGATTAATGTGTTACCTCAAACTATGGATGGATTATAACTAGAGAAATAAAAATACAATCATTTCTAGATTGAAAAGCTTATTAAAATGAAAGATATTCCAAGAACTAGTATTAATTGCTTAAAATAAGTAATAAATAAACCTTTCAGGAAATGCATTGTCAGGTCTTTTTAAGAAAATTAATATTTTGACTCAATTTAAAACATCTTTACAAGTTTGTGGTCTACATCATGTTAACTAGCAATATTTACGTACTATTAAGGAATACAGTTCTTATATTCTTATATACTTAGTTGAAAATTCAAAATCATAAGATTAATTTGTGACTCTTCGGGATAGGAACAGAAAAAAATTGACTTCATGTGAATGAACTGCGCCTTTATTACACACCACATCACTTATTTTCTTAGTTTTTAACAGAATATAAGCACTATTTGGTGATTAACGAAACGTGCATCGAGTTTATAGCTCTTATGATATGGATGTCATCAATATATCTGAGCAAATTGCAAATGGTGCTTTTTATTTTTATAATCATCCAGCAGCAACCAAGTGACTGTCCAAATCTATGGACTATATTGAACGCTGGACTATGATAAATTACATACGACTATTGTTTAAATAGTTTTGCAAAATATCTTCAAAGGATACAGTACGTGTCATTAGATTTATCATACATTTTCTAAGGAAAGATGTTTTTTATTTTCGATGTTTATACTTAAATAACCAACATATATTTTATATATCTATTTATAAAAAGATTTCACATAAACACGTGAAATAACAATCAATGATCAAACCACAATAAGAAAATGGGAAAACAAGACTAAGATCTTTCAACCGTAACAAGCGGTCTTCGTCAGACTCAAAAACCCAACTTATTTTATATTGACGTCTATTTCCATTTGTAAATTAGTAAATTACTTTAGGCAATTTTATAATTGTCCTTATTTTCTTTATTTTGAAATACATTTTCCAGTTCTGCATAGCAGTGTATGTTTATTTCCTTGACAATATAAAGAAGTTTTTTGCACTTCTAGTGAAATGCAGTTCCTGAAATGACCCAAGGGAAAGCAAGTAATATGTCTTCTGTAAAAGATTCCTTATTTCAAAGTGATTTTAGAGACTTACTGAGTAAATGATGGAAGATGAAAATTGCAAAGTAAATTGATGTACATGGGCAAACCAAGGTAATGGGATTCGGTTATTATTTGTCCTATTAGGGACTTAGAAACCAATATCTTTCAGAATTACTTGAATTAAAAATAATTCCCCATAGTTAGGGCCATTTTTCTTGCTTAGATGTTTTTTCAGTGCATTACTGTCAGGATTTACCATATAAATTGAGTTGAAAAGTGAAGGTATGTTTCATTGGTAAATAGTTAAAATAAAATATAAATTAAAAGATAAATAAGGCCTTGCCTCCTGAGTTTTCTATTCTATCTCTATTATTGTACCTCTCTCTTTTTCCTTTCTTTTTAACAGTCTGTCTGATATTCCAATATAGTTGGCAAAAATAATTTATTTTTTAATATTTGATAAAACAAAGATAAAACTATTTACAATAATAGTTTCAATTTCCACTTTTTGAAATACTCTTTCAGCCCTTAATGAAATAAATAATGTTATACCATTCACAAAGCGATAAAACATGTTATTTTGGTAATGGCTACGTTCTAGAAAATGATTAAAACATGCTGTTAGCTAAGTCCAGTTCTAAAAGACGCAAAGTGTTATTCATATTAACAGTTTATCCTAAGGTCAATGACAAAGCCGTATTTATTATTCACGTCAAATAGAAGTAAATTTAAATATTCTATTTGTTTGTCTCCTCTCTCTCTGTTAGTTGGTAACACTGTTAAGAGCTTTTTGATTATAACTGGCTTCAGTCCTTGTTTGACTTCCGTGCAGGTTCACATCTTTCTATACTCATTTTTTTACCCCCGTGTTTTGAGTCTGAAAACTTATGTTTATGTTGTATATATAAAGAAGTAGTCAAAAGCAGAAGTCTCCAGGTTTAATTCAAACGCATACACACTTCACCTATGCTAACCTTTTGCTATGTTTGTAATGATTCATCAGAGTTGTACAGAGAATCAAGACATTGTTAACAGATAGTCAAAAAGCGAACAAGAAATAAAATACAGTTCTTCTACACACTATCTCAGACGACAATGTTCTATGAGACTTTTAAAGTTGTACAACTGGTTTTGACAAACGGTACAAAAAGCTTTCTACCGTTATATCCACTTCTAGTAATTATATATTACTTCATATTAATAACTATGCTGGCATATGCCTTGATTTTCGTACAACTGAGACGATATTATTCATCGTATAACAAAACTTTCACTTAGGTGAAGCGAATTGTGTTACGATCTACCTTCAAGAACCTCTGCTCCTTGCCATTATTCTTAATTTTTTTTTGTAGCAAAAATAATATACGCATGAATATGTATAATCAACTATCGCTTCGTAAGTGCACTCAACGTCCCTATCTCTTCTCTCCAGAAGACGGTTAAAACAAAAGTTAGAGACTGTAAGTTTGTGTTGTCTATTTATCTTGTGTTAGTTAATCTATTTATCTTGAAACGTTCATATATATATATATATATATATATATATATATATATAAAGATTTTACATAAACACGTGAAATAACAATCAATGATCAAACCACAATAAGAAATGGGAAAACAAGACCAAGATCATTCAACCGTAACAAGCGGTCTTCGTCAGAGTCAAAAACCCAACTGAAACACTAGATGCAGAAAACATCTGGTGAGGGGTTCCCTCCCACTCTTCACAACCCCTCACCAGATGTTTTCTGCATCTAGTGTTTCAGTTGGGTTTTTGACTCTGACGAAGACCGCTTGTTACGGTTGAAAGATCTTAGTCTTGCTTTCCCATTTTTTTATTGTGGTTTGATCATTGATTGTTATTTCACGTGTTTATGTGAAATCTTTATATATATATATATTCTTAAAAATTATGCCAATTTCCATTTTTGTCCTTTTTTGAGTAAATTTTCTAACTTTCTGACTAAGGCTTTTCATCTTTCCTAAGTCAGAAATTTAGAAAAATTCACTCAAAAAATGAACAAAAATGAAAATTGGCATAATTTTGAAAAAAACATGTTTGAATGAAGGTCTGCTACCAAAGTACACAGATATATATATGTGTACAATGGCAGCAGGTCTTCCCTTAAGCATATGTTATTAAAATAAGCAGCAGCTTCTGCATTGACCAGTTAACCATATAAAACAGGGAGGAAATTTGATTTGTAGAATTTGCTGCATATATTAATTCAACTTGTCGAAGAGAAAGCAGATTTTTCAACCCTTTATACAAATATATATTTAGATATACTCTTTGAAACAGTATTATTATATTTTTAAAGTCTGTTTCATATAAATAGTATGCTAAAAATCATGTCGAAAGAGGGATTCAGTGAACTCAGAGAAAGAAGGGGGACGGGAAGAGGGGCCTCAAGTGTGGATTGGCAGGCTATCGAAGTTGGTGTCTCGAGAGGTCACGTCCCTGGGGGAAGGACAAGTGGTTCTGGCTTTGTCCTTTATTATGTCTCCGACGCGCCAGTCCATGAAGGCTCAACGACATAACAAATGATGTTTGCTTCAGGTAAACAAAGCCCAGGTGTCGTAACGGTTCCCCTTGGATATTTGTCACCCTCAGGGGTTGTGTGACATGCTGAAAAATTATATACATATCATTAACTCCACTGTTGATTCAATGAGGAAGAATATTCCCACCAGATGCTACTTCTGAGACAGTATTAGAAGTTGACTTCTGCTGTCTTAATTCTTGTATCCAATTGTAATTAAATATCAAAAATTAACTTAAAATATTTTAAACTAATAAATGCACCCTAATTCCACTTTTAAACCATCTATTTGCTACCACCAAATCTAAGATTTGTAATTGATGAGTTGTATCTTCAAACTAACATAACATGTAATCCCAATGATCCTATCAAACAACAATCATGCTTTGTTAAACATTGTAAATTATACAACGTAAATAAATCAAATAAAAAAATAAATACAAGAAGGGATTATTTAGAATGTAACACGAACCAGCGCGTTACAACGGAAGGTTAAATAAAGATACGACAACATAGAGGGATATACCAAAATAGAAGACTAAAATAAAGATTCACATAGGTTATCTATGTCATAAGATAAGAGGAGAAGGTTAAATGAGGTATATATTAAAATTGAGGCAGGTTAAGTAAGGTTATAAGAAAAGAGAAATGTTTAAATAAAGTTTAATTCATATTTTATAACCTATTCGACCTTCCACTAGTTAGTTATGTACGAGTACGTTATTTAGCCTTCTCCTGTTGTCGTTCGACACTAACTAACCTGCCTTATAGCCTTATTCTCCTCGTTTATTGTAGTATATCATTTTCCATTTCATACATAACCTTCCATCGTAATATTCTTTGCTGTTACTTGTTACACTCTAGATAATCCCTTTTTGGATTTATTTTCCACTTTTTTTTGTCTCTTTTTTCTTTATAATCTTAAATATACTGCAGTAAGTATTCTAATCTACTTTTATACTAATAGAACGTCACTTGGTTAACTCTTATTTCGGTTATCAATAGATAGCAGGAAATTAGTTTGTAAGAGCGAATATCGCAGTCGGACGTAACTGCATGCCGACACTGCGGTTCACTTCAATGAAGTACGAGTATATCTTAAGAAAGATCCGAATACTATCTCTAGTAATATATAAGAATATCACACTAAGCACACGTAACTAAACAATAAACGAGTCTTTATGAATTTATTGGTAAAATAAACAGTTTTAAGGATTTTTAAGGTAGCTTGTTGTCAAAGAACTATTTTCAAGAACTACCTTCTCTTGTTTCACTTCTAACGTGTGCTGCCTCAGATGACTTTAAAGGTTTAATTTTTTAATGAATTTTGAAAGTTCGAATAGCTAATGTATATTTCTTGTTAACAAAATGTTAAAAAAAATTTTTAAAAAAATTATGTATCTTTTCATAATCAATTAATTTATATTTATTACTTTAAAAGTAGTAATTCAACGTTTCCTTTAACATTTAATTTAACTTAAAGTGTTATATTTACTAGTAAGCAGAAATAATTATAAGCTATATTATTATTTTCTTTTCGTGAAAAAATCCTTTGTGTAAGGTAATTGATTTTTATGAAATACAGGTTATGTGTATTTTTGAACATGAGTTATGAATGAATATTTGTTATTTGTGATTGTTACACACGAGAACATCCTTAATTGACATTACATTGGGGCAAATAGTCAGACGGCTGTGTCGAGGAGCATCTTCTCATCTTTTGATGAAAGTGATCAGTCGGTAAGAGAAAGTGCGTCTATGTGACTGTGAGTTAGTGTAATTAACAAATGTTTACCTTAGACCTTGGATATATGTTACTCTGGCCACAGAATTCTGTACTTGGCTCTGATTGTATTTCGTTATTGTTCTCTAAACATAATAGGCAACAATGCCGGCCAATATTGGTAGCAATCGATAAACTCATTAACAGAAGTAGAACTTGAGGAGGACATGTACTACGATTATTAGAAAAGGTAAACCTTTGGATAAAAAACACTTAAAACAAAGAAAAAATGAACCTTTGGATAAAAAACACTTAAAACAAAGAAAAAATGAACCTTTGGATAAAAAACACTTAAAACAAAGAAAAAATGAACCTTTGGATAAAAAACACTTAAAACAAAGAAAAAATGAACCTTTGGATAAAAACAATTTCAAACCATGTTTTTAAAAATTATTATGTTAATTAATTTTTAAGTCCATAGTACCAATCTTTTGTAATTTTGAACTTAAATTGTAGTTGAGTTAGTTAACTTTGTTGGTCACTAGTAATTTAGTTTTAGAGTTTTCTGATTTTCATTTCATGCAACTTTGATAATAAGAGATGTTTAATTCAATTGAAAGATTTAACAGTTGCTTTCACTCAAAAATCTTAGTCCAATTTCTGAATTCCTTACTGTGGTTTAGAAATTTATATATATATATATATATTGTTTTCTATGGGTTGTCCGGAAAGAATATGATTCGATGCGATGTTGACCAATGGGAGTAGAGATATTACAGGTCAAGCTAAGGTCATGCACAGAGGAGACTGTGCAACCTCATATATTGGCAGAACGCAAAGGCTTTTTGCGGAGCAGCGGGCAATGGGACCTTACGCTTGGACCTGTAACTCTACTCCCATTGGTCAACATCGCATCAAATATATAATTTATAATATAATATATTATATATATATTATTTTAAAAAAAAATATATTGATTTAGAGTATTTGGTTCATAATTTTACCAAATCTTCAAGAAACCCATTTGAATTTTAAAATCAGTGGTCCAGTGTAAATATATATATTATTATTTATATATATATAATTATTAAAAGTATCGACCGTGGAATAGAAACAAAACTAAAAATTATCGGGACTCGATCAGTTTTTCAAGTTCAAATTAAACTCTCTTTGCCAGCGTTTCGGTTTTTATTTAAAACTTTTTTCATGGGCAAAAGTATAAATTTTGAAACAGAAAAACTAACTATTACATTACAAATTATTTTACAAAGAAAAATAGTATGTGGATTTTAACAACAACTGTATTCTTAATGCACACGTGATACCGAACTGACTGTTCATTCAGAATACAGTTGTTGTTAAAATCCACATACTATTTTTCTTTGTAAAATAATTTTTAATGTAATACTTAGTTCTTCTGTTTCAAAATGTACACTTCTGCCTATGAAAAAGGGTTTTAAATAAAGACCGTTGGAAATGAGAGTTTAATTTGAACTGATCGAGTCACGATAAACTTTATTTATATATATATATATATATATATATATATATATATATATATATATATGAGGAGAAAGAGGGAGAGAGAGCGAGAGAATGAGCGAGTAGAGGGCGTGTGAGCGAGAGCAGGTTTGTTTTGACTGTACAGCCGAGTGCCAGTGACGTCGGCAGGTGTCACCGCTCGCTGTCAGTTCACACGATGCCATCTCCCTCTCCTTTCCTCATAGCCTCTCAGAACATTCCTGTCGCGTTCGCTCTTTATAAATCGACTGTCGACTTAGCCGCTCTTGATCCTTCGGCCTGACTTCATTTATCTTTGCCCTTCCAGGCACAATGGACCGTCGTTTAGCAAAATAAATGATTCCGTCTTACCCCCCTCTGAACCCCCTGACAATCTCCTTTTCTCTAGTTGACTGGGTGATCTCGATTTCAGTTATTAGTTTTCTTCTACTTTCAGTTACAATAGTTGCTTTTATTTTTTTACGATCCAGTAAACGGTTATATATAGTGAATCCCTATTCAAGCCTTCCAGGGGTTGAGGAAGCTTTTCATTAATCATTTTTAAAAATATAATTGTTAGTGAAATTATTTCAAAAACATCTATTACATAACAAATTTTGACAAGAAGTATAATAATAAAAACTAAAAGAATAGTTGCAATAGAATAGTTTCGCGTTCCCTTCAGTTGTGACCGAATTAGTGTTTAAAGGTAACACAAACTGGTAGTATGTATTGAGGTTTTCGCTGTTACTTTCACCTATACACTTCTCAAACTTATGTAATGTCTTAAATTTCTGCAAAATTAATTATAAATCTGAGGCTTTACTATCGATTTACACAGCAATCCTGATGTCAGAACTCAGTTAACCCCAAAAATGTCGATTATGATATAGAACAATCAAGACCAGATCAACAATAGATTGGGGAAGCATCAGTAGGAATAAATCTACCAAAATCATTAAGTTATTATTTATTTCTTCTGATTTGTATTGATCACATTTAGAAGAGTACGAATACACTACCGTTCAAACTCCAGTGTATAGATAGTATTTACTATCTATAGTATTTTTCCCAACTGAATGCATTTCTTTAATACTTTATCATTACACTTTAGGATTATCTTTAACGAGTACCTGACATCTTACAGGCTCGGGAGCGACGGCTTAACGTCCTTTCCGTGGGACGACGTACTCAGATTTATTCACCTCCCGCGTGAATAAATCGAGGGTCAGGTGGGGATCGAACCCCGGACTACCAGCTCATAGGCGATTACGTTAACCACTGAGCTTACGTGGCCCTCATTGGTCTAACAAACAGATCTGTAATACTTTTATTTTATATTCCATAAGTATGTAGTTCTGATACGTCCACAGAAGTTACAAGTATAGGCTGTGAAAGTAGTGTACTAACATGTCGAAAGCACCATTTGAATGTATCTCCTTGAAGTACACTTTACGGTTCAGATAAGCTCACCTATATCTTAATTTCTTTGTATTCACATACCATGGTATAAGCTTCTATCTTCTAGTGATGATAGATTGGATACAGTTCAGACATGAGTAATTATAATGACATTTGGAATATCTAGTGTATTAAACCAAGAAGACCTAGTGCTCTTTCAGAGATTCTGAGAATAAACTAATAAATAAACATTTGAAAACTTGGGTTGTAAGCAGTATGATAACAATTGAAGCAGAAATAGTAAAAATTGTCAACTTTATAACTTTAGTTTTTCCAAATGCGGAGTTTAGCGAGTCAAAACGAAGTAGTATATGACTCAAAAAAAAAGTACATATATTTGATTTTGTTAATTACATTATCTATTAGACTATAAAAACGAGGAACTGTAATGTGCGTATCGGTTGCTAGAGTGGGTCTCCACACCAGTGTGCTTGGCCTCCCTCTCTTATCTCTTCTGATGACAGTTCAAATTAAAAATGAGATACTGTGAGTGTGTATTTTAATTTAACTATTTTTTTTAGTCTATGTACATATTTACCTTCCGAACTTATTTATAAATAACTCAGTTTGAACATTAAATAAAAGCAATAATGAATCCCTATAACTTTAGAGTTCACGATAATATTAGTAAATTTTAAATGTTATTATATTCTATTTAATTAAATAAAATAGGTGTGCATTTTTTGGTCAAATGATGCAACGCAAACAACAGAGCTTTATATTAAACTCAACAAATATAAAAAACAACCGATACAGACACTTACAGTGTCTCACTTTTTGTTAAACCGTCATCAGGAGTGAAAACAGAGGGAAGTAAAAACACGTACGAATGAACGGCAGTGAATGGAAGGAAAACGAAAGAAAAAATAACGTACTATGTAAGCAATTTAGTATAAAATAAAAGGAAAATAATGCAATGAAGTTGAGAAAACAAACATTAACTGAATGAAAAACATAAAAAGAAGTATATTACAACAATAAATAATACACCAAAAGATAAATAGTAGCTTGGAGTTTTTTTAAATTCTTTATTGTGTAATTGTGTAGCCGACACATTTACTTTATTGTGTAGTAGCTTGGAGTGTAAGGTTTTTACTGCAAGGGTTAAACTGTCACAGGTCCTGTAAGCTGAAGCAGTTAGTGAAGGGCCGACAATGTGTCGAGGGCAACTAGTATTTCCACTATCTGCTGTTTAGTAACTTCATCAAACCTTCCCGCTTATCTTACAGATGTTATCTGATAACCCTGCTAATGTATTTCTACTAATTATTTTTGTAAATTATTTTTCCACATTAGTTGAACTTCCATAAGTGAGTACCACGCAACTAAGGGAACAAAATTTTGTGGACAGTGGGTTTCCTTGCATGTCATTATTAATCCTCAAGCCCATTTCTCCTCTGACTGACATACACGTTACTCTGCGCCATGTAGGGCTGGCATCTGCCACTCTTACCTTCCTATCAGCTTTCATTCATCTTCTGTCAATTCATCTTCTATCCTTCTCTTCGACAAGTTTAATCTAACAGTAATAAAGTCATACTGCAAGCTTCTAAGAAGGCGCATTCTTGGTTGCTGAATGCACAAAGAAAAATAAACTTCTAATATCAATACAAGATGATTTTTGGGCAATATTATTCAAATTTCTGAAGAGAGAGGGGTCCTGAACAAGTAAAACAATTGAAACTGTTTATGAGAAAAAAAAGTTAAAATTAGCAATTTAATTAAACCTGTTTATTAGAAATCGGGATATATTTATAAAAACAAGTTACAGTTTGGTGGTATATCTGTCTGGTAGTTTCTTTGTCTGTGTGTCCGTTCATACTACAGAAATAAATCACATCTGATTTAAATACTAAATGTCTCTTTCCTTGAAAACAATATGGATAAACTATTTATGAAAACAAAATATTAAAAAATTAGATCATATATAGTTAAAAATAAGTGTTAAATTGAAAATTTAAAAAAACAACTCTCAATATGGATTTTCAATTATACTTATGAAAAATATATATTTATTTCAATTTACATAGCCAATTAAATAAGACAATTAAATAAATTGGTTTTGAATTGATTTTTTAAATACCTTTACTTTTAGAAAATTTGGATATTCGCTCCAGATTTATTTTCTCAGATTAAGATATGAAAATGTTGCATTCATTGCACTTTACTCCAATGGTAAAATTAACAACTGTATGATGTAAAAACTATCGTTTTTGTCTTCCAAAATTATCCAGTTTAATCTTTAGTGACGTTCTAGTATAGGAAATGTCTCTCATTTGGAACCGATCTTGAGTAACTTAATTTACTGAATTAATAGTAACTGTTAAAATGTATTCTTTTTTAATTGTATGCTTGCTGGGATAAATTTAAATAACCTGAAATATTAATTTCCATTATAATGAATTATATTTATTTTATATGGCACTATAAATTAAATATTCCAATATACTTGACATTTTTCATAGATTCTATACAATACAGAAACAATCTTAAACACATACAAGTATTATTATATATAAAAAAATACAACTTTAATTATTGTTACTTTCTTACTCGGGCTGGTATGGTCTGCAGGTATATAAATATATTTTATAATATTTAGAAAAAAAAATAGAAAACATAATAACATAACTCACTTCAATATGTCAACACCGGTCGTCATTAGGAGACGATGAACAAAGTTCAGGCATTGGCAAATTCTCTTAATAATGGATGTTGCAATATTACAGAGATTTATGTTAAAGTTTTTTGTAGAGGTTTTCTTTGAAACTTAAGTTGTTTACCTTTTGAACCATTCAATTTCTTATTCAGTATATATAAACGATTTGACCGATGTATCGTCTAATATCACTGGATTAATATAAATCAAAGTTTTGTCAGTTTTTCAGCTTCAAACAAAACTCTCAATCCTGACGTTTCGATTTTGTTTAAAATCCTTTTCACAGGGAGAAGCAATATCAACTAATGGTGTTTTACCAGTATTATTTTAATTGTAAAGTAAACCAGTAGATTATTAATTTTTTAATATTCTTTCATCTGCTTATGAAAGATATTTTAAATAAAATTGAAATGTTACCATTAAAAGTTTGATTTGAAATTGAAAACTAACCAAACCTTGACTTATTTTATAACTATGTATATTTAAGCAAATTTCAGACTGGTTTACCTTCTGTAAAGCACAATTGTCCTCCTGTTGATGAGAGATATCATAATGAGTTTTTATCGTTACTTTTACGTGTTTTTTTACTCAGCGAATGTTATTTATTTATTTTTTGATTTCTTCATCCATGATCAATATGCTTACATATACACATAAAACGATAAAAAAATGAATATAACACGAACAGAGAATATCATAGTTTATGTTCACTTAATAACAGTTCCCCAATGTCATCGATCGTCATCTGAGGCACTATTGATAAGTCGAAGGAACGACAGTCAGCTGCTGAACTCTTTAGAGTTAGTCCTAGTGATGCATAGCGCGATACAATATACTCAAAGAAACAAAAGATAAAAGTAAGAAGAAATATAAGTGTAAAGTCACTTGGATTTACACTCCTGTTCTTAAAGACGATTACTGCAAAGATCAAAATATTGTTAACACTATGATGTTCCTTGTTCGTTGTACTTCTTGTGCCCTATCAGTTCTGCGGGACTCCATATCATTAGCTATATTTCTATTTTTTTGGTTTAGTTGCATTTTAATTACTTATAATCGATTAAATATAATGTAGTGATTTTATTCAAAGATGTTCAGCGCAAATTTTTAATACCTAAAGAAGTTTTTCTCCTTGCAGGATGTGGTTTAAATTGATTTACTGCCATCCTTTTTTAAAGAAGGATTACAGTAGTGTTGTAATAGTATTCTCTCTGAGATCCTAGACCTCACCTTCATTGTCTTCAGTTATCCCATTATGTTCAGTACGAGAGGGACTCAATTAGATTGTATCGTAATAGATTATGTTATATAACTGTTAGTTAACTTAAGATTTTGCAAAAGATAGCTTCAAAAACATTAACTACGTCTGAGACACTCTGTAATATAATGAAAATATATTATAAACATATCAACTTCACATTATGAACCATTACAGTACTGATTCATGTTTTGTCTTTCCTCTTACAAACAAATCAACTTATTTAGTGTTGAAAAATCTGAACCATTCAATTCCCCATACTACTATCTCTTCTCACCTTCTCTTTATATTACTCTCTATCATATTATATTTGTAATATTTATTTGACAACATAATTTATTTAATTATAGTTACGACATTTATTATAGTTATTTGACAACAGTAATTACCGTTTAATTAATATTTTACCTCAAGAATATCTGAAATTAAATTTGGTACAAATATTTTAATTACCGAAATGAAAGGTTTTAAACATTTTTGGTAACTGGTCGGAGTTTCAACTTATAACTTTAAAAAATGAAATGGAAAATTACACAGATATTGATAAAGTACGAAATATGAAACAAAGAAAATGGACAATGAAATAATCTTTAAACATAATTAAGATAAACAATAAATATATGTTTTAGAACAAAATCTACATAATAAAGCATATATATCAGCGTGAACGGAACACAAAGAACTACATAATTCATTATATCTTCTACCAATATTGAGTAGATCTTGCTTCCTGCTTAATATGTTGTTTCCTGCTGATTTGAAATACCTTCCCTTATTTCTGGAGATTGGCATATATTCGGTAGATTTCATGAGTTTCTATTACATATTGATATTGCGTCATATGAATCTTCATTTCAAGCTGATAATAAAAGTATGAAATATAGCTAGA
The DNA here is from genome assembly GCA_026182355.1 of Hermatobates lingyangjiaoensis. Taxonomy (NCBI): domain Eukaryota; kingdom Metazoa; phylum Arthropoda; class Insecta; order Hemiptera; family Hermatobatidae; genus Hermatobates; species Hermatobates lingyangjiaoensis. Next base: position 632,011 of record JAPFBL010001935.1, on the reverse strand, counting down.
ATATTGGTTCCATTCTCCTCAAAAGTGGTTAAAGGTTAGATGTGAAGAAGTTGATGGCTGTTGATAAAACTGCATTGAAGTTAGAAGCACCGTTGTGATTTCAAGCACCTTGAGTAGAGGATAGGATATTGGGTTTACGATCAAAGGGAGAACAGGTGCGCGACAAAGTGAGGGAAAGTGGACGAAGCAGAAAGAACACCTTTGCTGACTATTCCAGTCCAGGAGTCTTATAAAATATAATTAGTAGGTTGTGGAAGGAAGAGTGTTATTTGCCACAGAAATGACTTTTACCGAGAATTAAAGGACCATAAATAAGTTAAAGAGGATGGGTTTTATGGGAAGCTAATGGAAGCGGCTGCTAGCTGGACCGTGGACCTGCCCAGTAAACGTCACCAGATCAGTAATGGCCCTAATCTACATAGACGGCCTAACCGCCTGCTCCGCACTCTAAATGCACCGGACAAAACACTCCCGTCACCTCTCACCGTATTAGCTTTCTTTATCCCCTTTCAATTCATTCAAATATTTCACTCGCTGGTAATGCCAGATTCAGATATTTTTTTGTACAACTTTAAAATGATTTATCCAGTAGCACAACATAAAAAGCGTTAAATTCCTTTATGCTTGTGCAGGTACCATAGATAAAACCATTATAATTAGGTGCAATGCTGAGTAGTCATTTTCGCAATTTTTAGTAATTATCAGCTATTATGAAATGATATTTCATAATTAAAAAAACAACATCAAAGTTAATTCATAAGTTGGATCTATTTTACTTATTTATATTTTAAAATATTCACTTTAAATAACAAAAAAAAATGTTTCATGAACTAATTTTAAAATAAACCATAAACCTAAAAAGAAGTATCTCATTCTCGTTGCTTTGTATTAAACGTGAGAAAGCTATTACCTACTACATGTATCATAGGATTTAGTTAGGCGGCTACGAAAATAACGAAAAAAAACTATCATGAGGTTGGAGAGTGTTTTTTTAGAACCCGTTGAATCCTATTATCTAGGACTTACCTTCAGGCAGTATTTAACAATTATTTTGTCAAGTCATTATGATAGGAGATGTGTACAATGTACACTTAGGTGATGCCCTACTATATGAATAAGACAATGTAATTCTGATTGAAAAATAATTAAACACTACTTTTTTCCTATTCCTGGCTACAATAAACCATTTTTCAAAGAAATATTGAATATACTATTTAATTTATCAATCACAAATAAGTAAATACTTTTGATCAGTTCACTCTTCAGTCAATATAATTACAATAAAAATACATTGATAAGTAACTGATAAATCAATTATAATGCAAATTACAATGACATAAAAGAATTAAATATAATATAGCGGGGTTATCTAGTGGCAAGATTATGTAATTTAGTGAATATCGCAGATGCCAACATACTCGTAGTCTAAAGATTCCCAAAACATTAACAGAATATGTTGATGTTAATAAGAACATGCCTATGTTAGATGGTAGTAAGACAATAAATTTCTAATAACCATATATAAAACAATTTTTATTTTAGTAACAGCAATGATATCTTTCATGAGTGTTATATTTTTATGTTTTTGACTTACAAATAATTATCAATATAATAAGTAATATGTTTGCATTCTATAAACTTACAGACGTTTTAACTAATCAATATAGATTTGTATATATAATTTACACATAATTATTCTGATCACCTGCGAAAATATCAGTTGAAGGTCCCAAAAGAGGAAGACGGGAAGTGGTTCTCATATTAGAGCCGCTCATGGAAATAAGATGTAAGGGTGGGATAACGGCCAGGGAGGGAGTTGTCGAGGAGATAAATCAGGAAGAGGGTTGAAGGGTGGTCGAATGCAAATGTCGCCCTCAAGAGGTTCGTTTGTTTATTCATGGAGCGCTGGCCTCATTATGAAGATGTGACAAGCCGCAACACATAAATATCGCGGGTCATCGTGTGCCCTTTGTCCCCAGCCAGCAGCCGATTAAACGTTCCAACGCCTAGCCCTAAAGTGTACTCCCATCACTTTACAAGTGTCACCCCTGCTACAATCACCTGGCCTCAACAGATCCACCTCAGGACACACCAATGGGCATAGCGTGTCAGATTCATTTGGAAGATGTCAATTCAATGTGTTATGCGGAAGGACTTAGAAACAATAAAATTGTATTTTATATAGTAAATAGCCACCTATTAGCTGAAATGAACGTAATAATGAATAAACAGATGTGTAGTATTTAAACTTTACCAGAAAACTGTTATAGCACATATCTGACCATTTATGATGGTGATTAACAAGATTTTCTTATTTTGACGGACAGAAATGCTACCCTACTAAGCCACTTAGTGGCTTATCTCTAAACCACTTGGTCTTGTTCCAACAATTTGGTTTCAACAAAAGTTATCATACATACAAAGTTTACGAAAAATTCAGCAAAATTCATGATATATTATAATATAGGTTATTATTATAGGATATTATAGGTTATAAGTAAGGACTAAAGATAATGCTCATATGAAATTCATTAGATAATCGACACCTTTTCCTCTAGAAGGACCTTAATTCCTAAAAAATTGTATAATTATTTGATTATAACACCTTTTTTTACAATTGCTTAGACTACATAAATATTACCTCAGGTATATTTATGTGTAAAAATATTATCCTTAGTTTTAAGAAGCAGTTATGATTCACATTAAACTCAGTGGTTATATCGCCACCTACTCAGTATTAAACATTTCTAAATGGTTTAATGTGTTCATCATTCGAAGTTTTTTTTCAGAAAGTTGCCTTCCAAGATTAAGCTAATGCAGCTGTCTTGTCGCTCATGCAGGTCATATACAAGTATGACAGCTCGGAAAAACTCTCAGAAAGGGTAGATCAAACAGGAAAATAATGCCAACGCAAGTGTAACACCCCGTAAATTCACAGGTTGTATTTAGCAATCATGCGTCGCCTTGTGGTTATAGTGCTTGAAGTTAGAATCAAACTGTCCAAATGTAACTCTAACAATAATCCTACATTTTTTGAATGAGACATAGAACATAGCGCACACTCCTCCAGTTAGAAAGGACACATTGCCGATGGCGTGTATTCTTCAACTTATCGCCTATTTGGGGAAGATCTTTAGTCTAATAAATACCAATATTGTGAAATATAGGGTGCCTGATGTGGAATCAGTTGGACTGTGCGTTATTTTGAGAATTTTGAAAAGGGCCTGTTAGTCGGTAATTCATACTCTTTCCCTAGTATTATTACAGCTACACAAGTATACTGAAATTAAATATTATCATTAAAATAAAAATATTTTGAATTATTATTTATAACATAAACATTTTTCAGTCAAATTGCTTGAATTTATTATTTATTAAATGTTGTTGAAGAAAACAGTACACTTGGTTGAATTTATAGATTAATTATAGTTCTGCACCTTCCTGGGCTCCATATGTTCAGAGTAAAGTGTATCACGTCTTTTGAATTAACTGATATAATTACATTCCTTTCTATTTCTCCATATGATTGTGAAGTTTACAGTAACTTTAACTCATCACTGTTCCTCCTACAGATATTAGTTTTAGGTTTATTTACTTCTTTAGAATACTATAAGTAATAGTCACAACGTAAGAAAATCCATTTACCATTGTTTACACTGGGAAATCGCGACTATTTTTCAATTGGTTATTATGACATTTGTGTTAAATTTTTAGGTGTATATTTTTTGTGCAAAATTTACAAATTTTGGAACACACAGCATGCCGCTATAAATAAAAATCGAACTTTTTATATATAGAGAACCATTAGGTTCTCTATATATGAACCCTTGTTTCAGTATTACCAAAAACTAATAAGGAAATTCATCTCACCAATCACTCTATGCCTGTTAATTATAATTACGATCTGTATGATAAGTACCGATGAAGAAACAGACTCGTATTCAGACATAATGAAAAAACATCAAAAAGACTCAGAAGACTCAAAAAGTGTGCATCCTTCAAACTTTCGGATAAGAATTCTTTCATGATTTACTATACTTTAGTTGAAGTAAAGAAATGTAAAAATGAAAATACTTTTTTAATATTTTTGCAAATCAAGATGTTTCACAGGCGAAAAAATAAGTTTGCGTTCATGTTTGTCTGACACACGTCAGTTTTGAAAACCATTGAGTTGCTCTAATCGACTAGCCACATTTGTACAAGTTTACTTTATAGTGAATAATATGGACGCTTATATATATTTTAGAGACATATTACATTGATTCAAATTTTAAATTAAAGCAGCAACAGTTCAGCATGAGTTTGATGAGGAGGTAATTATAATAAAGCAAAGTCCACACCCTTTAACATCGTATACATTAACAATCTGAGGCTAAGTAAATAATATGCTATGTATATATATTGAACATACATGAAGGGTTGTTTGTTAGCAGGACAAGTGAATGCGACTAGTTGGCCGTGGAGAATACTGGGAGCAGTACTGTGTCCCCATTGACTCGGTTGCCTTCAGACTAATGAGCTCTACTCTTTCCTCAAATCTCCACATTCTTCCTGGATAGAGTGAAGTAAGTGACGCCTCATTAACTTCTTAATAATGATTTATTATTAACCACTGAACCAAACACTAGCATTATTCTGTCATACAACAAGACAAAATCCACAGCTAAATCTTATAAATCACAACCTTTGATTAGTGTTAGTCATTTTCATGTTTTCGTCGTACAAGTTTACCATTCAACATACAAGAGAGACAGGAATGATTTGACATTGTAATACTGATTCTTCATTAAACTTATAAGTTGTTTTATATAATGTTATTATAACTGTTTTTGATGAATCAGCTATTTTCGTTATGTACTAGAATACACTTGCCATTCAAATCTACTATATTTTAATTTCGATATTATTTATCTAAATACCATGGTCCAAACACCATAAATTTTGTGTGAAGATCTTTGCTGATCTTTGTGTAGATGACAGTACAAAGAGGTAACCTTTATATGACAGAAAAAGATAGTGAAATGAAATCTGTTTCATGAGAAAATATGTATGCTTTCTTCTCAGTAATTTTTACAGTTTTCAAAATCAAGTTACTGATTTTTTTTGCTACTTTAACACCATTAATTGATATATATATATAATATATATATATATATATACATATTACAAATTATTTATCATACTCCTATCATACACGCATATTGAAATATACATTTTAAAACAAGTATTGATTGTAAACAATATAATTTGCTGTTATAAATCACACTATTGCCATTTACTTCATTATGAATATTTTCAAAAATGTCATTAAAATTTTAAAAAAGTATAAATTTAGTCTATAATCTTGGCCACAAATTATTAATTGAACAACAACTACTTAACGATAACCAGTAATTAATTATATCGCATTCAATTGTAAACTAATCTAAAATGAAAGGTATAATTAGGAAATGTATTATAATTCAGTAAATATGTTCAATATTAATGAATGAAATATTTGAATGGCATGGAAAACTCAGAAGGTTTCTCTGCCTTGCTTGAAGCACTGCTAGAAATTTAAGGTTATTGGATACCAACTTTGAACTCTCTTATTTCTGACTACTGGTTTAATCGATTTTGGTCAAATTTAATATATATAGTATATAAATAAATGCTTTTAATATCGGTACCAATATAATCAAGTTTTTATGAAGTTAATATATTAATCTTTAACAAATAAATATCATTTAAAATTTTTTTATATATTTTTCAAATTTTATATTGACTGCACAGAAAACATGTATAATGCCAACTAAAAACCCATAGTCACTGCAATTCCAATCAAAATCATAAAATCTTCAGATGTTTATGGTCAAATTAAATTCCGAATAAAAAAAGTACAATATTGGTTCTCAGCTTGGTGAATCGTCTCTAACGTAATAGAAACTTAAATATGTAATTTAGTTATTAAATAACCTTTTGTACTGCAAAGTATTCATGTAAAATGATTAAATTAAACGTTCAAAGCATACTATAAATTCAATCAGGTTAATGTAAAGTAAATTAAAAAAAATTAATACTTTTATCACTTAATCAATAGTTTTAAATATTTAAAAACTCAAATATTATTTGATGAAATAATTTACGATTAATACTTAAGTTATGAAGCTCAAAAGATACCTCACTATAGTAGGCACTGTTTACATACTAATTGATTTATGATTCATATTTTTTTATTCAAATCATTGAATAAGTGAGTTTTTTTAAATGGATTTAGTGCTAATGTCATTTCATTATTAATGGGAAGAGTTGCATGGTTGTCGTCAGTTTTATTATTTATGGGTAAAAGTTTAATGGTCAAGGAGAGGGACCTAAGGCAAGAGGTGGCGAGTAAGGAGCATTGGTGGGACAGAAGAATCCTGGGATATGGGTTATCTGTGTAGCAATTTGTCCCAGTCCTTTGGTAATGGTTTATTTAAATTGATGGAACGGGAAAGGCAGTAAGAGGACAGGATTTAATTCGGTCGGGAGGGAGATAAAGGCGACAGTTTGACAAACGCCTGTTGGGCAAGCAGAGATCTCGGAGGAAGAGACAATGGCGATGGTCTGTGACGTCAGCGCAGAAGTAGCTTATCGTGTCCACCGAAGGCTTCTGTCTCCACAACCATTGCGCAACCTCTACAATCCACTTTGCTCCTAATTGTTTCCCTTTCAAGCAACAAACCGACCTCTTTAGCCCAACTCACTCAGAAGCTTCCAGGGTCAGTTTGCCATCCGTTCTAGTTCTGCCACTATAAGACGTAACTTGGCTTCAAGCTCTTATTTGACCGTGTACCATTCTGTGAAGTGTCTGTTGTAAAAATTTGGTAGAATCCAAATTCTACCAAATAGAATTATTATTTCAAATAACTCTATTTAAAGACTTATTGACTGCTTCAAATTATTCATTTATTTCATAAGTTTGCTATTCATAGTTAGCTCTTTATCAGTAGTTTATGAGAAGTTGAAAGGTCGCGACTTTATAATAAGGATAAGCTGATAATGCAACATAAATATTGCTTACTTAAGAAAAACAATCAAATCAATAACCCACAATAAGTAGTATATTTTTAGGCAACTTTCATATAGATTGTTAATGCTGATCAAAAGAATTAATTGATTTTTTTGGTCAATTTATCTATAGGTTTACATAGAAAATATGGAGGGTAGCAGAGGACTTTAGTCAGTCCTCCCTTGTTTGAAGTATTCACTGAATGCTTGATTTAAGTTATTTACCTTTGACTTTTAGTTAGGTATTTGTAAATTTTTTTTGAATTTTTTTGTGCATCCATCACAAATGAGACAAATCACTGCATGGTGGCATGCAGTACTATACTGGTCAATAAAAGGTTTTATATTGTCAATATCTGGAACCACACATCTTTCTTCAAATGTGAACATTTTTGAAGGTGGCGACACTGAGTTAATAGGACTTACCAACCTTTCTTTGGGTTCAAAACTAATAGAAATTACACTATTACCATTAAAGTAATGTCTACCAATATTTTATTTTTATTTTCCAATAAAACAAACAAACGTAATAATGAAACGTAATTAAATTTTAAATTTAAGATAATATTTAATCTTGAAATTAATGGATGTGGACACATAAAGCGGAAAATTGCAGCCCATAAAAAATCAGAGAGAAATTAACTTCATTTTCTTTTATGAAGAATGTTTACTCTAACTAGTTTCCAACAGCTTTAATTAAGTTTCACATATAAACAATAGTATTTATATGGTTTTACAAAGAAACTTATAGCAAAAAGTTCATAAATAATTATTATAATGCATTAATGTAATTTCCTTGAGAAACATCTTCAACCTGTAATCAGTTTGAAACCGTCTTTCATTTGGATGTATAGAATTCTAAGGATTTCTTTTATATTTTAAAAATTACTCTGATTCATGATATTAAAGGAGTCATTTAATTTTCATTGGTTTCAAGGAGAAAGATTTTTGTAGACGAAAGAAGAAGAGGTTTTTATGAGTAGTAAGTCCATAAGTATCGGAGCACACAGCCTCCGAGTGCAAGTAACAAATATAGCGGAGTCATTTATCAGTAACTACAAACAAATTAACTACTTAATAAAGGGTGTCACACGAGCCTGATTCTGATTTCATTATTAGCAGTTTACCACTTCAAATATATATGTATTTCCATTTTGTTGAATAACAATTTATAAAGTGCGAACCTGATGAAATGTGTAGAAATATAAAATTTTAGTTATTATTCATCAAATCATTGTTAATATTTATATAAAAACTATATCATCAATAATGAACAGTAAGTTTTTCTATAAACTTGATAAACGAAGAAATATAAACTGTTAATCGTTATTTTGATGACAAAATAACCCCCTAAGTTTGCTAACCTCTAAGTTAGCAAAAAAAGAAAAAAAAATTCTAAACGCTAGTCGTACCCTGTTTTTAAATAACTGCGATGAGAAAACAAGAAAGCAAGGAAGGAGGCAACAAGGAAGAAAAAGAGAGAAGTTAATAGTGTAAATAAGAGAATTTTCAGGACATAAACATGTTAATCAACACTACACGTAGTGAAATGTCGAGGGACACTATTTTGTGACAACTTGTCAGGAAACCCTTTTCAAAATACTCATCCATCTTTAGTACCCAGGGTCTATTTTAGTGAAAAAATATCAACGTTCTTTTACATGGAGTAGGATTTATTAATGTTATAATATGCTTATTGCAAGTTTAGGAAGCCATAAAAAGAAAAGAATACGGAGAAACGATAACAAAACTCACATCAAATTTCGACCTTATTGTCATCAGGAATTGAAGAAGAAGAAAACTAATTCTTCTCGGTTGGCAAACACAACTAACCACGCAGTGCGTTTGGAATAATGATATGAAGTATTGTCAACTCACAAAAGTAAAATAATAATAATGATATAACAAAATGAGACCTACAATAAAAAAAATAAATAAACAGTGACGTCAACGTTACTCCATTCCCGGACCAACAGGGTGTAATATAAATAAATATTTACATTATTAGCAACTAATACATATATAATATATTGGTGTATCTGAGTGTGTGTGTCTGTTTAAGGTCTTATAATTGTTCGTTCTTAAGAAAAGAAATCCTTGATTCGTGCTTTTGAAAATGCGATAAAAAAACTTTAGGGCATATATATATATATATAAAGATTTCACATAAACACGTGAAATAACAATCAATGATCAAACCACAATAAGAAATGGGAAAACAAGACTAAGATCTTTCAACCGTAACAAAACTCTGACGTCTTATTACCGTAACCGTTTTTGACTCTGACGAAGACCGCTTGTTACGGTTGAAAGATCTTAGTCTTGTTTTCCCATTTCTTATTGTGGTTTGATAATTGATATATATATATTCAGCTAACTCACCAAAAATGATTGAAGATAATCGATCTGAGGCCTTTTCTTTTCACGTCGTCAGAGAGCAAGAGAATACAAGTTGTGGGCAGGTTATGGATTTTGATTTAAAGTTGGATGAAGATCTCAGAGCGATTATCATCAATGATTTGTGGTAAGTTACCTGAATATTTATATCACCTGATATTGTGACAATTTTATATATATTTATATATATATTGATAACTAATTAACTGTAACTAATTGCACTTTTATGTATATTTGATTTTTGAATGATTGAATCATTTCTTGTATTTCCTCTGTTTTGTAGGACTATGGAAAAGGTTTTAAATAAAGACTGAAACGTTGGCAATGAGAGTTTAATTTGAACTTGAAGAACTGGCCGAGTTCCGATAAAGTTTAGTTTTGTATATATATATATATATATATATATATATATAATATATTTATATATATTCTTAAAATAAACTGTGACACATAGACAGAAACATAACAAAGACTCACTTTTCAATATTTCGACCTTAATGGCGGTCGTCCTCAGGAGAAGTGAATCTGCATCAACTAGTTCATAGAATTAATTTTTTGGAGTAATTTCTGACACAGAAATGTTTTTTCAAATTATTTAATTTTCATCAAATGAATATAAAAGTTGTTAAAGAGTCAATAAATAAAAAATAAAACGGTGAAGTAATACTTAGACGTGTAGTAATAGGTGTTCAAATATGGGTTTACAGATATTTTATAGAAAACAAAATTCACTTTTTCAGTTGAAGTATTCTATATCGTCCATACCAAAGGAGTATGACAAAGGCAGACGAATCAGGAGGTTGTGCACACAGTTAAGGGACGTAACATAAATAATAGAATTCAATTTGAAACTATTCGCTGAACTGTATATGTTTTTATGTAATTCCCATTAACATTTTATAAGGAATAACGGAATATGTATAAAACATACATATAGTATAACAAAATTTTACAGTAAACATATGAAATAAAAAACTAACGGCAAACTACTGAGAGAAATTTAGAAATGAGACTAAGGTCATTTAAAAGAAAAAAAAAACATTTCCTTGGAGAGTAGTTTTTTGGTTAAACTATTTTATAGCCGTTTTACTGCACTTTATCCGTTGATAGACATAGACATACACATGAACATGTATGCACTACTATGATCTGAAATATTTTTTTTTAATTATCAAGTACAGCATAAGAATTCAGCAAAAGGTTGGAAAAGTTTCCATTAGTGATCAGAAACATAATTATATTTACAATGTAATTTAATGTATGATTATGAAAAATAAATTTAAATCCCATATATCACTTTCGTTATGATAATTCATTTACTTTATAAGTTACAAGCTTAAAAACTGGAATGTAATAGTGCGCAGTTCAATGATAAATAGTCTAGTAATTCACCATTGAGGCCTTACAGGGTTTAACTTCACCCACTTGGCCAGTACAAATACTTACAAGGGAATATTCTAAATTATAACTTAGAAATCTGTATTTGGTCTAAGATACAAGACAGCAATTTACTCCTAAGAAATATAATCTATTAGAGATGATTGGATTTGAGGAAAGATCTTTTAAAGAGCTTGCAATAATGTCCTCAAGTTTAATGAATGAACCCAGAATTCCAAGAGAACTGGATTATAGCTCGACTCTCTAGATTTTATTTCGGAGGCCTTGTAATTTTATCTACGTTCGCTCACTATTTATAATACCAGTAAACGCAAGTAAAACTGCATTTCGGAGTCGTGATTTGCTCGTTATTGAAATGAGCAGAATCGCGGGTTATCAACAAGGCTTACCTATCAGACGGTATGACCGTGAACCGTTTTCCCGACTATAAAACTCTTTCAGTTAACCGGGCTTAAGTCTTTGCTAAGCTGGCAATTAAAGGTTCAAAAGTGGCGTGAAATATGATGACTTGTAGCCGAGGAGGGAAAGGCGTACAGGCCTATCCTAACCAACCACCTTTCCCTTGACCATTTTGTTCAGGTGGCAGATGTTCCTTAAACTAGAAATACATCTTTAAGAAGTATTAAAGACTGGAATTAAACTAAAATATTATTACAGAACATTTTAAAGATTATTGTAACCAGTACAACTATTACACATTCATGAAATATATTACCCCAGTAGGCAATAAACGTTGTAGAAAAGGTAGTAATTTGAATTCAATTAACTAGAAATATACTGAGAACACTAATTATTTCCCTATTAATAAAGTAACTGATTTTTTTTAATAGTCAAGTACGCAAAAGAAAACAGCAAACGGTCAGTTTCTATTACTGATCAGAATCATCATTAAACATTTTAAAGTATATTGTAATCCAAGAAATTATTCCTTTTTTTTAATCATAAAGTCCAATATATAAAATTTAATATTCTGAAGCATGACATAGAAAGGAATATTTATCTTTTTTCCTTTACTGTCGAATAGAATGATATTTTCATGAATGATTTGATATTTCCTGTGTAAGAGATATCCTCAATTGAATCGTGAAAAGGACATATGAATTCATGCCTACATAAAATTCAAAGTTATCAAAAACTATTGAGTTAAGGAAAATTAAATTATGATCACTAAATATAAAAGCAGAAGTAGTCAAAATATAGGTGATTTTTCTTGCGTAAACTACAATAACCATTAGTAAAACTATTATCAAAAATTATTAAGAATTTAATAACCATGATAAAAAGCAAAATTTATATGCACATCAAATAAAGAGACAGTCACATTTTTGAAGGGTTTAGTGTATTTTTATTGCATTTGTTTCTTTTGAATGTAATTAATTACATTCAAAAAATACGTTTTTTGAATTAAGTTTTCCAAATAAAGTACATTAAGTACATTTTCAAAAAATCTACTAGCAGCCTTGATGGTAGTCAAAGTTTACGGCCTTAAGTTGCCTAAGTACCACTTTTCAAATATGACATATTGAAAATACATTTAAACATAAAAACAATATTTATTTAACAAACAATATTTAAACATAAACATAAAATACAGTATTTTATAAACAACTAAAAGGACAAAGATGAGTTTTATTTTTCTGATAAATGATGTAAATTATTATTCATTTTGTATGTATAATGATTTTTCTGATCATTGTCGTAATAATGATTTAGATAAATATTACCACCAAATATCAAACTGTCTGGTAAAGTACTATCAAATACATTGATAATCAATTTAGTGATTTCACTTTTTTTCTACTCTGAAAATGCTGTACTATATTCACTTTACCAGTTATACTCGTAATAAACTTTAAATCATTGATCTGGAAATTTGTCTTCTTTTTCGACACGTTATGTTAAACTGCCGGCCTCAGTGGACTTGTGCATATTGAATAAATACTTGTTCTATTGCGCTTATTATTGTCGTTTTTAATATGAACTTTATATATTAATATCTTAAATGAACTTCATAATTGTCCTTAGAGAAATATATCTCACTTCTATTAGTTATAAAAATTATTTTGAACAATTTTAAGCTTTTAAAGGCGAATACTTCGTGATACTCAGGATATTATTACACATTTTCTTAATTCAACTTTTCATAACTTTTTTATAACTTTCTTGTAATAAAAAATTTAATGTAGGCTCTGTCTGGAACATAAGGAAAAATTTGAAGACATTGTATGTGAATGCGAGGGAATAGCGTTTAGGAGTTTAAGGATTTTTGCAAATCACACCTAAAGCCAATAAAGTATGAAGTAGTTCCCTAAAAACAATTATAATGTTTATCAAAAAGCTTAAAATCTCAATTCATTTTAATAACGACTAAAGGAAGCCCATAGGAGAAATTTTACCACAGTTCGTACGAGTTTCATGAGACTCAGAAACTCAGTTTAATAATAACGTGTCAAATTGTTCTAGATCAATTAATTCAAGTTTTCATTAACTGATGAAATGCACTTAGATACAATAAAACAAATAAAAGCATTAAACTGACTATCCAGGAATTCGTAAATAATTTACCAAACTATTTGATCTACACGACAGCCACATTCAAATAAAACCAAACCCAATTGAGTAAACTGGGTTGTAAATGAGTGTGATACTATGTTTAGTTATATTAAAGTTGAGTGTTGGCCACTCCAGATTGTTTTCTTTAAAATAATGTTGTGATAAATTAATGTAGGACCAAAAGAAATACTAAGAGCAAAACCACTATTTGACCTTTCTAACTAACGAGTCTACCAGTATTTGGTATAATTAATAGTTAATAACTGTTTTGATGAATTATATAATGATTTTTGTATTTGTAATCTTTTTTCATCATACCAAAAGGACAATTTATTTTGCTTTCAGAATATATAAAATTTATCCATAAAAGAACCTTTCTATGGTTACTAAACAACATCAATTTTTTTGACAAATATAAAAATACCAAATATTTTTGACTTATATAAATAACTTATTTCATTCAACATTTAATAATTGAATTTGACTTTTTAAGTCATTGTGGGTGAATTTTCGTACACTGAGTACTCTGGGTTAGGTCGTCCTATTTCCTTCTCGAAATAGTTTCACTTCATCCTTACATATACTAACAGTTTTCTATCAAGTAATACTGATTGTAATGGCAATGAACAATATTCGTTAAAAATGGAATATTTCTATTTTTAAAAATAATAATAATTTAAAAATTAAATAACTAATTTTTAATATTATTTAAGTAAAAAAGCTGTTTAAAAAGACTAAATATCTTTAATATTAATAATAAAGACTTAAAAATCCCGATGGCACCACAACCCTTTTCTAAAGAAAGATTTATATTCTAAGAAAGTTTTAGAAAAGGTTCACTTTTTTAACTAGTGTCTCCTAGTTCAATGATTGACTAAAATTTATTTTGTATAAAACAGGTAAGTAAATTTGACTAGCATACAGAATTAGAAGTTCCCAATACCAGTTTTATCTTCTTAAATACCTTAAAACTATGATAATTTGATTATTTTAATACATAGAAAACTTAATATCAGTTTACCACTTAATAAAAATCTGGAGTGGCCTACACTCTACTTTACTATAAGTAACTCAATGTCAAATTTCTTGAGTGTATAAAACATAACGTATCATTTAAGCATAATATAAATATCTAAATGGGATATAGTTATTAACATTGCATTCGTGAGGTAGTACAGATAGTGATTGAAAGACATATCAATTTATAAGCTTATTTATAAGCTTATAACTACAGCAGTAATAACATTTTTGAAGAACCAATGTGAACATTTCTTGAAACGAAATATTATCCTACAAGAGAACATGGCTATTGTTCAAATATCCAGTAGATTTCTTACATTGTTTACTTGACATCCTTCTACATTGAATATTAATGTAAAATTTTCAAATTTGAAACAGTAAAATACCCTTTTTTTCTCTGAAAAACATCTTAAACAGCGAAGAAAATGTTGTTTTAAGGTGATTTGTTAATTAAAGATGTACGATAATTACAGTTATTAATCTCTAAACGAAAGATTTATATTTTGAATTATCTTTTACATTTTTGGTTTTTAACAGAATTATTATACTGGGAATTTTATGGCTTCTTAGTATTTAATAAGATCATTTTACTTTCCCTTTGTCAAATAACATATATACAAATTTTTTTTTAATGAGTGTTATCATTTACCTGCACAATATTATTCCTTTTACATCTCTTATAAGTCAATAATATTTTCATTTTTCCATTAGAAACATCAATTTTATCTCAGTGAATTCGCTCAAAAAATTTCTAAGTCAATGTAAACAATGTAAAAAAATACAAAAAATTCGACAAGTATAGCAGGTGATCTCTTAGTCTAGGATAAACAAAGAGTTTTTATATCGTTATTGCTCTTTCCCGTAATTGAAACATCATGATTTTTTTTTTATAAATTGCTAATTTTTTGTTCCATTTTTGGTCAAATTTTCATTATTTTTTAACGAGCCGTTTAGCGTCAAAAAAACATTTTCTGAAAACACAAATCGTACTGTAACGCCCCTTTAGCGAATGTAGTTTTAGAAAAAAATATCTCAACTCATTCTCCATATAATGTTATATTTGTAGGCATAGTTTCATTCTTGTCCGTCAAACAGTATGGCTTGTATCGCTCTCACAAGGTTTGAGATTGAATTATAAGTCAAAATTTTTACATTTTATTGAAAAAAAAATATTTTCTGTTGTTTTAAAATTCTGAATATATTTTTCCTTTGTTGCATTTGAAACCTCAAAGATAATGTCAAAATTTCAAAACTCTAGGGTTATCAGTTTAGGAGAAATAAATGTTTTAAAAAAAACGGTTTTTGGCAAAAAAAGTGACTTTCCCATCATGCATAATTCTTCGCAAACAATAGGGATCTTCGTCTTTATGAGGCCCATTTTTGTGTAAAATATCAACTTGATCCATCAAAGATTCTGGACCGTAGCGTGGTAACAAGCAATGCTAACACACGCAACCACCCACCACCCACCCACCCACCCACCACACACACAGAGACATCATCGTAAAAACGTCATAAAATGACTCCTGGGACCTCAAAACATGTAATTCCGTCAAAATCTCGAGATCGAATTTTTTCACGATCACTATACTTTACTTATAGTAAAGTAAAAAAAATACAATCAAGTTAATACAACTTAAATAAAACTTTGTTTGACCAATGGAAAAGAAGAAACAACATTTTATATTATGACCTAATATATTGTAATATAATTTTCCGTGTTACAATATAATATAGACCAAAATAATCATTATAATTAACCAAATTTTAATGATTTTTGTGTATACAAATTATAAACAATATAATTAAAAACTAAATAATTGTTTTTTTAGCACATTATTCATATATCCAATATTATTAGTAAAGTGGTGTTACCACCAACACATAGACTACTCACCCAACAATTCAGTAGAGACTCACAGACATTATCGAGAATATCTCATATACTATAATATCTAAAAATATCGTATTTTATTTATTATAATTACCATTCACTTCTAGCGAAAATAAACATTGCTAAAATTTGTAAATTTCTGTTTAATTTAAAAATGAATTCTTAAGCTGTTAATATTAAATACTATTAACTTGACCACATGATTTTGACGCTGTCATATTACCTACATTTCATATCTCCTATTAATTTCCAATAAATGTATATCATGAATGAAAATATATTCACAAGAATACAGTTTAAATACTAAAAAATAATATCGTACTTAAGATATGACTTATTTTATAAAATATATAAATGAACTGAATGAATTAATTTTAAACATTAGTTAAAACTAGATTATTGTGTTTAATAACGTATCAAAAGATGAGAGTTTTACAGTTATTCTGGAGAATGTGTTTGAAATTGTCTCTTCTTATGTCTGAGCACAACAGAAATATATCTGTGGACCTCTTAACAATCACCCACCTAATAGCTCTGAACCTTTTTTTGGCTCTTAAAAGTTTTGAGATCTTCAACATATCTATAGTGAATGGAGCCTAAGTTATGCAGGTTACGCAAATCTCTCACTTGTTAAACAAATATTTTAATTATGTTTTCCTAATCAATCTACATTTAGTTATCTTTAGTAATTCAATAATTAAATGTATTACGATTTTTAACAGATCTGTCAATACTACAGCACTTTTATTCAAAACCACAAAATCATGGCAAACTTAATGAAATGAAGTCGTGTTTTAGCATACTAAGCTTAAAGGTCACTTTGCAATCCTTTCACCAGTTTAAAAAATATCTCTACACTCTTCACTTAATGTTATAGATTTAGACTTTTTTGCAGCACTAAATTCTTCATACGCATCACTCCCTCCCTGACATCACAACTTTGCTATATATTGACACTCCCCAATCTAGAATACCCACAACCAACTTCACTAAAACTAATTCTATATTTACTAACTATAAATCCACTTAACATAGTATATTTTTCAATGGTTTGTTCAATGACCAAAGTGCAGGACAATAAATCAAACAGATTCATTTAGTCAATCACGATAAAAATGTTATTATTGTTTCAGCATAATATGATAATTCTACCGATAATCTGAATATTTATTCTTTCTAGTGTTATATTTTTTTTTCAATATTTTAAATTCTCATACTATGATTGTATAATATTTATAATAATACAAAACTTCATATATATTCTAAGTACCCTTAATTAAAATATCACTGATTTAAAATTACTCCTCATTGTAATATTAGCATGTAAAAAAAATTAAAGTGCTCAAATATTGTTCAAAAAAAGTATCCATTCCACTAAAAATATATAAGAGTGAAACGTTCTGAATATTTGTATGTAATTTGTAAAATGTTAAGCAAGTTTTCATTGGAGGATGAGTATATCTAACAGTAAAATATACTTCTTTCACTATAACTATTCATTACATTATGGAATCAATAAAGAAATCATAGTTTTGTTAAGAAGAAAAAAATTAATTTAATATAAAAATATTCTACATCTACAGACAGGTTTTGAGTTATTAGAAAGAGGCACTTGATATTTTTTGTATAGATTTTTAAATAAAAATATATGTTTGAGGATAAGCATAAAATAATTCTGCCTACCCTCTTAAAGATATCAATTTTGGTGTTCAATTTTATTATGCTTGTTAAACACAGTTGCCTTTACTGTGAGTACAAAATATTTCGGATTCAATTTTAAGTTGAATTTATTGCATTCTTATGAAAAATCGACAATTTACGTAAATAGAAATTATATTACTTTGTTCAGTTATTGCTAATCTTGTTAATGGCTTATTAAAAAAATTTAAACTTCTAGAATTTGTAGTTTGTAAAAAAAATTGTATAAATCCATAAAAGGAGCAACAATATAACTTTCTCACGATGTCAAAAGTGGGGCCCTAATGACTCAATATAACTTAAGTATAGTATAACTAAAGTTAAGTATAACTTAAACTTAACCTTAACCTTAGTTAGTATACATAACCAACCTAAATATAACTAAGTATATCACTTTTACCGGACTCAAACATACAACCTCACACTCACTTTCATAATAAAGAAACTTCCAACTTTAGAATGGACTAAAGGGACCTCAAAAATTAAAACCTGTGAAAATGTTTATGTGTAATGATAGAGCGGGTTAGTGAGAAAATGATATGCTTAAACATGGGAGTTGTTGAGATAGTGCTCTTCTGTCAATTCTGTAAACAACTTCAGTACATGATATTAAAAACTTGGCCGTAAACTCACTCTTTATATATGAGTGTATTATTAATCTATTGACAGGTTTTTTCAAGTCAGTTGTATAGGAGAAAATAAATTTTTCTCATGATATTAAAAATAAGCGAAGAAATGACTTATTAAGCTGTATCCTTGAATTTTCCTTACGCAAATATCAAAAGTAAATATTTCACGAGTAAGCAATAGACAAAGAAAAGAAAACTGATAACATGAAAGAAGTGTGTTAACAAGCAAGTGCTAATATGAACAACCCACTGAGGACAGAATCAAAGCTGCATAAAGCCTGGCTCTAGCCTAGCACCCTAAAGCCATTCGTCTCACTGAAACGGATCCAACTTTATCACACCTTTGCAGAATCAATTTTTACAATACATCAAGAAAGTATTCATAAGTCATTAAAATTACAGAATTATTTTGACAATGTCTATGTGAACATACTCAATAAACTGAAGATTAAAGTGACAGGGAGATGAAGAAGTTTGCAGGAAGAAATTTGTATTTTTTGAATTAGTCAATAGCTCAATGACGTTAAGCATCTCATATTTGCTTTCTTAATATGAATAAAACTGAGAAAAAAAATATTTTCTCTCACAAATGATTTTACAAGATATGAAAATTAAGTGAATCTACCAAAATAATTTTATCAGTAGGAACCAGTTTAAAAAAAGTCAAACCTTAGTGACTGACGATAACTTTATGATCAGTTAGTTAACTTCTTTGCTTGAAACTTTTAAATCTTTGCATAACATTACTCGTAAAGAGTAACTTATTGTAGTTGATCATATACCAAAAACAGTTGCAGTAAGTGTTGAAAAGTTACATAATGTTAACATTTACAATGAGAGAGTTATGAGAGGAAAACGTTGCGAATTTCTAAAAAAAAAAGTGTAGTGTCCTCTACAACAAGGATAGAGGAAGTGTAGTGTCCTTCCACCAAGAAGCTCATAGAAGAATCCATTTATAAAATGGGTTGAGAGACACTACCTGATTCTCCCTACATTAAGGATTTAGCTTCCTCCGTTTCTATTTGTTTGCACAACTCAAGGAGGTGTTACGTAGAAAAAAATTCATCAACAACGAGAAGTTTAATGACTTTGTCCAAAAATTCAAGTAAAGTATAATATAGTAAATGCTTATTAATTTTTTTCCTGATACATTTAGCCAAAGAAAAGATTGAATTCATTATTACTTAAAGAAAGAGACATTTTAAGACGTATATGTTCATGGGTGAATAAATACTCGTTAATTTTAAGCAAAGAAAAATCAAACTGTTTGCGAAAACTTAACATATAATAACATCCATTCCCTTCAAAAAAAAATATCTTATTGTTAATCAGTAATATTGTTATACTGCTTAATATAATTAATTAATACTTATTAATTAATATAATTAATACTTAAGGCTTGATTGTGCAACAATCACAATCTTGGTTGAACTGTTTCTAAAAAAATACTCGTCCTCTTAAAACAGATTAAACTAGTGTCGATTGTTTTTAGAAGAAAGGCCACTAGAGGCAAATTGACTTGAAAAGTTCCCCGTACTTGGCACCGGAATTCATTTATCCAGCTCACACACAAAGAGCGCTTTCAGCTCATATTTAATCATCCTTTTACAGCATATATATACTAAATATTAAAAAAAATGTTTTAAAAATCGAACAAGGAGAAGAGAGGGATATAACTGAAGTAGTAAAAAAGAGGCGTCGGTCACAATAAGGTTTTAGCGAGTTATAAGACAAAGGAAGGAGAAGTATAATAATAATCTGAGGAACTTACTTGATACGAAAGGGTAATTAAATCATGTCACAAAGAGCAGTATCTGCATTGTCATTAGACATACTACAATTTCTAGTTTTCATGAACAAAAATTTTTTTCTTTTATTTCAAACTAAATGGATTTTTTTTATCCACTTATTGTATATAAATGCCTTCGTATTTCTATTACTTGTTCCTGTGAATGCCTTCCTAAGATTTAATCGATCTAAATTAATTTTTTAACATATCTTAATTTTTACTTTTCTTTGAAAATGATGTTTATCATGAAAAAACATTCACTTTTAGTCACATATATTTAAGCACATAGGTATACTTTATGATTCACCCATAATTTTAAAAAGAATGTCAAATACAAAGTGTACTTTTTTATGATCCGTAATAAGCGATAATAAAATCATTTGTTCTTTGTATAAGTTACCACATTGTTCTCTTATTAGGAATTACATTTCTGAAATTTTATTACAACAAACAAAACAGTTCTTACTGTAATACAAAATAGTTTTTAGTACCAATTTGGTTATATCTCTCAAATGAAACCTATTGTGGGGATTGCACAAAAAATTGGATACTCAAACCCACACACACATACTCACATATTAAATATTATGAGTGTACAAGGTATTTATTGTTTTCAGCTTTTGTTTTCTGTTCAATTTTTTTCCATTTAAAAAAATTGAAATCGTTTTTTATAGGTTGTATAATACAGAATGTATGTAAGTACAAGCAGATTTCTGACCAGAATTCCAATAAAAAACTATTCTTCATCAGTTATACACTATTGTATTAGTACATGTTTAAGTGGAAAATATGTATCGTGAGGAGCTGTAAATTTATATTCATATAATCATTAAAATTATTAATTTGTGTTTGACAAGTATTTTATTTAATTCAACATATATATACCTGTTTTATTCAAAATAATATTTTGGAGCCCCCAAAATCAAACTGTTATCCTTCAATCACCTGACGAAAATCGTTTTAAAAGCAAATTGAATATATTTATTATATATACTGGGTACTGTTCTCGTAACTCTTATGTATGTGCTCATGATATTCTCCTAAATACGGAAACACATGTGCCACGAATCTGATAAAGTTAAATAGAGATTGGCGCACTGATTCGAAGGGCATAATATAGGTCGGATTTGAAAGAGAACCTTTGTTGAATCCGGGACGGATGGAGCCCGTGAGGGCTTGGCTAAATCTTTGGTGGTCCTAGTGGGCAAACATTAACCTAACGATAATAGCCAATCATTTGAGCCTAATGCGCCTCCGCCTCACCCAGACGTCTTCACTAAGCCGAGGCAAAAGGAGGGATATTAGGGTGACCAGTCCTGATCCGAGCCAATGATGCCTGTCTCGAGC
Organism: Hermatobates lingyangjiaoensis; assembly: GCA_026182355.1. Classification (NCBI taxonomy): domain Eukaryota; kingdom Metazoa; phylum Arthropoda; class Insecta; order Hemiptera; family Hermatobatidae; genus Hermatobates; species Hermatobates lingyangjiaoensis. The sequence continues at coordinate 610,257 of JAPFBL010001935.1, read as the reverse complement.
GACCACCCTCCCTCTCACACGCGCCCCTTCAATCACTCTCATTTTAATTCATACAGCTATTTAATCTTCACTTACAACTTAAATGTAGGTAATAACAAAAATGTTAAAACAGTAACTACTTCTTCATATTTAATAAACATACTGATTTCTAAATTAAAGAATTAGAAAAACATTAATATAAAAAAGGTATTTATACCTAATATAGACATTGTAAAGCAACAATTGTGACCATTAAATTATTCATTGTCTATTAGAATTATATACATCAACAAACAAATTATTATATTTATATTATGACTTGTGAATGAATAAACATATGAATTTGTTTAAAATAGAGATTGTGTGTTCTAGCAATTCTTATTATTGCATGTTACTCTTAATTTTTTCAATACAGTTATCTCAAATTGCTTTTTCATTTTATCAGTATTATAATATTATTGCAGAAATCTTCATAAAGTATAAAGAAATATAAAAATTAGTTTCAAAAGTTCGAAAAATAGTTTGAACATATTATACAGATATATTTATAACAATCAGGTGCCATAAAACCGAACTTACGAAACATGTTAAGAAGAATAGCTTGTACGTATTTCAAGCGCATTCAAGTTAATTTATTTTAAAATTATTATCAATAAAAGTTAAAATATTTAATGAACTCACAATTCCAATTTTTATAATTTATTGACTTTCTTAGACTCTGAGCACATTGAAAGCGTTATTGTCTTTTAAATGTATGTATATAACAAAATTTCACAGAAACTCGTCAAACAAAAATCTTAGTCAGAAAAATCACAGTAAGAAATCAGAAAATTGACTGAGATCTTTCAACTGAAATAAGGGGTTTTCGTTAGTATCATTTGGACTCTGATAGAGGCTACCTGTTTCGGTTGAATGATCTTAGTCAATTTTCTGATTTGTTTCTGTGCTTTAGACCTTACATATATATATATATATAAAGATTTCACATAAACACGTGAAATAACAATCAATGATCAAACCACAATAAGAAAATGGGAAAGCAAGACTAAGATCTTTCAACCGTAACAAGCGGTCTTCGTCAGAGTCAAAAACCCAACTGTTGGGTTTTTGACTCTGACGAAGACCGCTTGTTACGGTTGAAAGATCTTAGTCTTGCTTTCCCATTTTCTTATTGTGGTTTGATCATTGATATATATATATATATATATATATATATTGCACAAGCAAAATATTTTTTAGTACATATTAAATTATTCACAATATGAAATAAATATAATATAACATGTTCTGCACACTCCAAGTTCTGAACTAACAATTATGCTTTCAGGATAATATATAAGATATTATCTTAAAAAATGCACTTTACCATTACTACATATAAACTTCCTTCATAAGTAGACAACTTAGCAATGTAGGAGTCTATTGTATCTCAGTAGTTATAAAAAGGTAGTGAAACGTGTAGCATGATAGTACAAACTATTTCAATCTCGCCCTCACGAAATTGAATAAATGTTCGAACCCTGTTTATAACTGTAATATCTTATTAGAAAGATAACAAAGCCACAGAACGTACTGACATAAACCAGAAGTAACAGAAACCACTGAAAGACTTTTCTTAAAGTAGAAATACTTCACTTTCCAACCATCATGGAATACAGAGGGCTTATTCTTCTCCTGGAATTTGCATTCACACAATACTACATTACAAGTAAATCAATTTGTTGTTTTACAGATAAAGAGAAAGCAGTGAAACAGAACATATGGTTAAAAAGTGTTGACGTATTCAAGAAGTATATTGGACCATTTTTTAAAATATGTTCAACTGAGTTGAAACTGCTTCAAAGAAAATACCATTCAATCTAAATAAAACTATTTGATAGAATTCAATCATCATCTATTGCAATATATATATATATATATATATAATATATATATTATATGCTCTATACTACCTGAAAAAACCTTTCCGCTTGAAGTCTAAATTATTATCCAAGATCTTTCCACAAAATATATCTGCTAACCTATCACGTCGCTTGGAAACCTTTTGAGAAACAGCTTTCTACGAAATTAATTTCAACAATATTTGTTCTGTTTATCTAACAATATGATATACAACTTTTCTAGTCTTTATTTCCGAAATTTTTTTCCTTCACAGCTAGCATGAAACTACTGACTTTTTTATATTTTTAGATGGAGGTGCCAGACTGATCGCCAGCCAACATTTCATTTTTTATAAATTTGTTTCTACCAAGAACCCGTGTCAAAGTTTTAAATAAAGTATAAAATTTAGTTTTTAAAGATAAATAAAACTAATGCCGTTAAAAAATGAACAAATGACTGAAATGTGAGTGTCTGTTGTACTGAGTTGTGTATCTGCTGTTACACACAGATTCAAAGTCGTGGGAGAGGTGAAAGTTCAGCCAAGGGATGAGTGGGACCAGTTCACTCTTAGATGAGTTCATTACTGAATTAAATTTCATTAACTACCCCATTTAGGTGAAATGGTCCTGCGTGAGTTCCAGACAGGATAGCTACACCTGCAGCACACTCGCTTAATCATTTATCACGAGCTTGCTTCATTTAATGAAAACACGCCGTCAAAACTTTCCGCTTTCCAAATTGTTTGTTGTCCTCTCATTAAATGGTTTGCTTTTAAAACTACATTTATGAGACAACAACATAAGTGCTATCGTAATCTACTATTTCTGGCCAAACTGCGTATCCCGTAGTTGCATTATGAATTAAAAGTAAATATTTTAGCAATTTACATTAATAATAGAGTTGGTAAAATGTATATGTATGAATATATAGATAGTAACTATATTAAAAACTACCGGCACTTCACATTAATGGGTTTCTGTCACTTCTTGAAGCGTTTTTTTTAGAACCTATAAAAGTAGTCAAAACAGGAGAATGAAACCATTTTTATTTTCAAATAAAAGAAACTAAAAAGCTAAACTAGTTTGCTTCAAGAAACAAAGATGTTAATGTCATCAAAGCAGGCGTCTAATATGAATATTTTAAAGTTTTGGAATGACAGAACAAAAGGGTTCACAAACTGTAGTGTTCGTTAGTATTTAAAGCACAATAACTCTTTAGTGTATTATCTATTTAGGGAATCTACAAACATGAAATCTGAAAAATGCAATTCGTCACTGACGAATTTAACTTTGTAAGAAAGGTAGATTTATTTATATATTTATATTAGAGGCGTTGTCTTAATGTATCTGAACCATCTAATTCAATTAAGTAGGATTCAACCGACTATTGAAATTTCACAAGAAATATTTTGATTGTAAAAATTGTTTCATAATAAAATGACTATAGAACATACGTAATTTTTAAAATGTATAGTAGTGATAAGAAGGAATGAAAATGTTAAACCTGCTACTCCAGGAGGAAATTTAATATGTCTGGTACAGGCACATTAGTAGAAATCTGCCGTAGTCTGCCCTCAACATCGCTACAAACAATCCGAGTGTCACACACTTTGGCCATCAATTTATTTACATGATTTATTTGGATGTGGCAATATGAAAACGTCCTATCAAATCCGTTGGAGGTATTATTAAGTCATTATCAGTCAATTGGGTTGATTGATTCTTTTAATATATGGCAGTTTCTCGACTTTGCCAAGCATAAAGAACATTGAATTATTATTATAGGTGAATCTGACAAGTGTCCACAAGGGGGAACAGTGATAATATTATTTTTCAAGGTAACTTTTTTTCTTTTTTAATATTTACCATTCATGAAACTTTGATCAAGCAGTTTTAAACTTTAAAATTTAAGTTTTCTGAAATCACTAGGGGGACTGGTTAGTTAATACGGTTCTTTAGAGTTCAAACAACTATATCACTATCAAGTGACATAAAGATTTTTCAAACAGTGGAACTTAATATTTAAAACGTTTTCTATTGACATTCACCCAATCACAAGGATGAAGAAACCTTGACAACTTGGTTCATAGAGCGCCATAATGTGTAAAACAGATAAATTTTTAAAATGTGTTGGGTTGTCATTTTAGTGATCAGAGCGTCGTTTATTTGAGATTACTGTGAGAGTTACGCTTGAGCGTACGTGAGTTTCTTGGTGTCTGAAGAGTGAGCTTAGGAGTGGGTTTGATTATTGGACATACCGATTGTTTGAACTAAGTTGTTGTTTCATTTCAGTAGACCATCGACAACAAAATGTATATTTAGATCTTTATGCAGTGAATTGTTGAAAAATAAATAAGTCAATGGTTGAGAAATAATTGTGTGCCAAATTCTATTAACGTAAACTAAATTATTTTAGTTTACATATATGCTAATGAACTCCAGATGTTCCAAGTATGTATACTAAAGTAGGAGTAAAATACGGAGAAATTATTAATGTTGGTAGTGAGCGGGGAATGCCTTCACTCACCAACACATATTTCAACTTCCAGATTTTATTTTGTAAAGTTTTCTTACTACGTATTAATATCAAAATTCCATTGCAGTTTCCAATTGAAATGACACCAAGGTATCCAACTGTGACTTCCTTTTTTATTATTTCCCCATTGAATATCAGATTACATCATGGTTTTTCGTTTAAAAGTGAAAAACACCATGTTTTTTTTTGTTACATTAAGGCGTTTTCAATTGCCATTGAGAGAAGATATAAATGTAGCCCTGGAAGATAGCGTGGGCTCACTCATCAGTGTCTTCCTTTATAAGTACGACTTGGTCTTCTGTAATGTAAGGAGTTTATACCACTGGATAGCGTGGTCAGTCGTAGGTGTAGAGTGTATACAGTTGTGAGCCCAATATACTTAACTGTGAAACCCCTGCCAGGATTCTGTTTGAACCAGAAACGTTGGTGGCTTTACGTGATGCTGAAGATTCTATTACGAATCTGGGACTGCACTATTATATAACTAAAACGTCTATACTAACTATATAAACTATACGTCTATACTAAAACTATACTTAAACTAAATAAGTTTCATTCTCCGTAATTAACTTACATTGACGACTTTGTTATATTGAGGATTTAAGTATACCAATACCCAAACAAGTAACTCAATCCACAATAAGAGACGGTAAATTACAATTCGTAGATGTAACTTAGAATTTGTGATTTTAAAATGAATTACATTTTCTTGTTCATAGAAAGCCCACAAATGGCCTTGTAGATAACTACTTGACGACAAGTATTCCAAAAATGTTAAAATGGAACTTTTTAGGCATGTCATCTTGAAAACATTAAGATTATTCTCAAGTTTTAAACTCTAAACGGAGCGATAATATTTATATTTTACACTCTTTAAAATAGATCAATCCTTTCAAGATAAAAAAGTGTGTCAATATCATATTTTTTAATGTAAAATCAGAAAGACCTTTATCGAGCCATATATGGTACATCATATTCCTTCTATTTTATCGAAATCTTGGTGTTCATATAGTATTTTGTAATACTGATATCCTAGTATCGGTAGGTAAATAATTATTTATTATGTATAGAAATTAATTGTATTATTTGAATAAACTCTCTTGGAAAGCTTGTATTTGGAGCTACATATAAAATTCCATATTTATGAATTCAAGTATACATAAGTCAGTCTAGTAGGTCATTAAAATTGCGTACTGATCAATATTAAAACTTTTTACTTTAGCTCATAAATCTAATAATTTATTATTGTATATATAAATAATAAGAATAACAGTATAAATTGAATACAAGAACAATTACTACTCATGAGCAATTGATATTTCTGCAAATAAAAGTAGAGTCGTTACGCTTTACACTTAAGAGATCAAACTCTGCTAACATCAACATTCGATTCTTGAATTAAATTCACTATAATCGGTAGAAATAGTTCTGTCTAAGGTGTTCGATTCAACTTGTAGATATCTTTCCAATTGTTAACGACCCCTTTTGTTTATTGTAGCCTGTCTAACTTTGTTCTCTCCTTGTCCTCTACTCCATTTGAATTATCTATCTTTCCTCATCCCTACAATTCCAAGTCTTATGTCCATTTCATTCTGTTTTACTACCACTCAATATCCCTCTTTGAAGGAGGTCAAAATGGATTTCAAAATCTTTACTGTAATATATAAGCGGATATTTAGTTCATATGTTTATTGTAAATTTTATGTGAACAGATCAGGATAAAGCATTGACATAAATTTACACATAGAACTCGCACAATAACATTAAAAGTGATAAAATAAAAGAGCTGTAAAATGAAGTGTCATGATTGAGTCAGCCTAACATTTACTATAATGTAAGGCTACAAGATTAAAAACACAAATAGTCACGATAAGCAGTTAGTAAAAAAATACCCATACCTACAAGTAAACTTCATACATCGTGTGTTTATTATAATTTTGTGCTTCTTCTAAAACTTGTTCTGCTGATGAACGGGGATATCAAACTATATTTGTCATTGCAATAACTTTTTTTTGTGAACAAAAAAAAGGTTCACAAGAAAGATAGATCAAATTACAGAAAAAAAGATACCAACTCAAGTTAGTCATATATTTCATCATTCATTATTACCAAATAAAGAAGTTAACCACTTGTTAGACAAACACTAGAGGACAAACTTGAAATCAGCATTGTGGAAGCTGTAACATTATAAATTTAGTGTAACTCTTTGGCTTATAGCATTTATCATTCAACTAAATCATTTTAATAATATATAATCACTATCGTAATTCTAATTGGTGTATGGTTTGAAGGAAAATTGTTCAGTAATCGTCAGTTGTACAGAGGTTAGAGAACTTGTGTTCGATCAACATTAAATCCAATAGTTTTTATCATGAACACACAGTCAGGCATCCTAAGAGATTTACGAGACAAAGCGGATTTCTATAGTAATAATTGTTATTAAAGTGAATAGCTGACGATTGAAATTGGCAGCTTTAAAGGATGACAGCTCACTTTTGATGGTACTTCCCTGCATCAGATGCAGACCTGCCATGCAATAAAAAAAAAAGCAATAATATTTTAAGATTTTTATTTAGTTATTTTATGGAATGTAAAGTGTAATTTTAACGGTTTCAAATAAACTGTTATATAGTATAAACAATAGGTTAATATTAGTGTTAAAAGTTTTATTCGTGTGTCATCAAAACTGCTAATTTATTTTATCAATATTAATATGAGTTTCATATTAATAGTATGCCAATTCACCTAACTGACTGTGAATGTTATTTTCCTATAACCTACCTATATATTGATGTATATATAGATAGAGTTATTCATATATATATATATGAAAGATCTTAGTCTTGTTTTCCCATTTTCTTATTGTGGTTTGATCATTGATATATATATATAAAGATTTCACATAAACACGTGAAATAACAATCAATGATCAAACTACAATAAGAAATGGGAAAACAAGACTAAGATTTTCAACCGTAACAAGCGGTCTTCGTCAGAGTCAAAAACCCAACTGAACACTAGATGCAGATGCAGAACTCCTCACCAGATTTTTTTCTGCATCTAGTGTTCAGTTGGGTTTTTCACTCTGACGAAGACCGCTTGTTACGGTTGAAAGATCTTAGTCTTGTTTTCCCATTTCTTATTGTGGTTTGATCATTGATATAAATATATGTAAATTTGGAGAGAAATACTTCTTTTATACATGTTTTGTCAAACGACCTTTTTACTATGGCATGAATAAATTTAAGTTTTCTCACATTTGTTTTAAATCTTTCCGGTACTAAAAACAATAGTTCTCCAAAGATTTAAATCAAATGTGAAAAAACTTGACAGATGGTCAATGAAATTTATTCATGTCATAGTACAAAGGAAGGTTAAACAAAGTATATATATATATTATATTATACTTATATTATATATACTTATATATTAATAATATTTTACTTATATATATATATTAAATGACTTTTATATATGATTTGTAAAATTTGGAAGTTATTTTCACTTTAAGTTTTCGATTTAACAATATTCTCGTTAAACAATGTGACATAAATTCGCTGATGTCATTTTTTCATAGTTTTCAAAGGTTTCTGAATACCTTCAATTCATTATTTAATCCAAAAAAGTTGGAAATAATATGTGGTTCCAAACTTAATTAACATTAACTCCAACGTTTGGATAAGACCTTAAGAGAGTAGTGTAATCAGAAACCTTGATAGTCACACCAAAATTGGAAGAGAGGTCGCATTACATATTTCGTTCTCATACAGTTATAAAAGAGGATTCGTTAGGGGGGCAGACGAAAACAGTGTTGCTATGAAATAGATATTTGCAAACAACTCTCAATCAAGTTCTGCCTCATCACTATTTAACTATCATACCTCAGTTTATAAAAATATAGACTCGTATAAAATTAAATTATATACATAATTCTGTTTCAGTTCTCTATGTGGTTATATATTAATTTTCCATAAAAATGAATTATTATGTAATAAAACAATCACAGATTCTGATAAAGAATACGTGGAAATATAAAATGGTAAATTGGAATAATGTATACGATAATTATGTGGAATCAGAATTTTGCTAAATAGTATTGTTTCACCATATACAATTGGATTCTAAACCTCCAAGGAACGAACTATCGTCAGCATAATTAACTAGGGGTCCCTAATCATTTGACGGTGGCGATACAATTCTACGCTTAGTGTACCCATAGGACAAGTGGATTGAGTTGCCCTTCTACTTCAGAAATTTCTCAGAACAAGCACATAACATGCTAGACGACGGATCCACATTATACTGATTATATTCACAGATTCTGAGTGAGTAAGTAAATGAGAACGGAAATGGAACTATTCCAGAGAAATAAAGAAAATCAACTTCGATTTACTAAACTATTCCTGCCAAGTGTTATCGAAGTATTGAGCATCTCAGTTAGCTACCAGCCTCATGTATGTGCTTGTAACTCATTTCTTCTATTCGCAAGCTGAAGACCTTTACCAAGATACAAAAGACACTGAGCATGCTCAACACTACGAAAAGGCAATCCCTGCAAATTTCACAAGCTGAAACGGGCAAAAAAACTTTTGATAAAAAAAAATGTTATTAATGAATGAACCATGAACTTTGTAAATTTCTGCATATCCTTAAGAATTAGAACTATAATGTAAAAATATTGCCATTTTCCACTGTTTTCTTTAAAATATGCAATCATCCTGTAAAAAAAATTGAAATGCTGCAGAAATATGGATTTTGTATTTAAAATTAGGACTAAAGTAACTTAAAAATTAATACAATTTAAAAAAGTTTTGTTTTACAAATAGTTCTCACATAAATTTTTGTCATTTATATTTTCTCTGATAGGAGAGGTTTTTTGATTTTTTACCATATCGCCGAGTCATGCAGCTACAACCAGATTTAGTTGTAAATAGTTTTTTAACGCTTGTTAAAATGAAAAAGTTTTACAAGTTGGTATAATATATCCTAAATTCATTATTGAGAATACGACCTAGTCAGAGTTGATAACAACCACTAAATAACATAGAACTGCTATACGAAAATCACACTGTCTGTAATAGATATTTCCAAGATTAATTACTCATTTAGCAAAGAATATAAAAGAAAACCAAAAAAGATTTCTTCATGTTATTTACTTCAATATTGTTAAACTCTTGATATTCATACTGCTTTGTCTATCTAATTATTCTCAATATAACGACTACTGTTAGCCAAAATATCGTACTTCCTTGTGACTCAATCCTATTTTATGCTTGTTATAGTTACATACTACATTCAACATTTTATTTTATTTAATTTTAATTTTGCATTTAAAATTTCTGAGAGAAAACACACACAGTTACAATGACAAAAATTACTTTTATATTTTGTTACCCGACATCATGAAGAGAAAAATCTACATAATAAAAGAGTTTTCTCTTTATGATTTGGGTTGTAATATATTAGTGTTTACAATAGGTTTCAATGTATGTTTCTAGTATACTTTTGTTGTATATATATTAAAGATAATTAATCTATAGACAGCTAATACAACATCTCGTTAACGTAAACTAGATGCCCACTTATAATAAAAAAATAAAATGTTAGTGCCGAATTTTTGCCGTCACTTTGCAAGTGAGACTAATGCTCCTTCCTTTTGACTCCTCAAGACAGGTCTTGCAAACGTTTGTGTATAAAACATTAATAACGACACAACTCAAATAAAAAAGTCATCATAGCCTTATAAGAGCATTACGAGGAGTTGTATAGACCGAATCAATGCACGAAAGATTTGATTTCAAAGATATTTTAACTACAATATTATATATCTTCTTAATTATACAGCAATGCACCGAGAAATCATGATAATTTTAATCGTTTATATTTCCTTGATACTTTAATCGTTGGTATCGCGATTTTATTATATACTATAAGTACCATTATAGTAGATAATTGACGCTAAAAGAGTTTTGGAAGACGACCTTTTAGTTCGCAATGTACAGATATATTACAACTGAATTTCATTCTTTCAAATAAGGCAACAGCCTTCATTAGAACACGAGGGTAAAAAAAAGGAGACTTTTCTATCTCAGATCCTCTGAAAGATTTTTTCAAATTCAATACCATAATAAAATAAGTAAACATATTTATACGAATAAATCTAAATCAAATTATAGAGCTAATTTTAAAATAGCTCTAACATTTGACTGACCTATATATGAATTTGTTTTAAACTGATAGCTGATAATAAAGTCATACGTTTTACAAGAATAATGACATATCAATTACATAGGAGGTTTATTTTATTTCATTTTCTCTTAGATATTTCTTTTTCCATGTTAATCCATAATTTAGGCTAATTATAATGTTACTAAAGTACATACTAACTGACTAAATACAAGGTGCATAATTTAAACGCCTATAATGATATCAGAAGCAATTAAGATGCCCTTGAAAAGGAAAATATCAAAAATAAACCAGACAAACGAATGGAAAATCACATTCAAATAATTCTTTCAAAGTTTATAAAATTAAACAAATCTTATTACATATTCGTATTTGAACGTCATGAATGCACTTCACCCACACTAAAGATTCGACAAGACACCATTCTTTTAGTTCTTACATGCATGATTCAGGCGAATGCAATGAATAACTGTAGTTTCAGATAGTATTTTTTATTATTTTCCATTATATGCGTGGACATCCCGAAAAAAAAGACAAACATTATAAGGATAAACAAGGAATCCACGCCAAAACACAATACTCTAATATCAGATAGGCTTGTTGATAATAATGACCAGTGATCCTGATATATGTTATTTATTGTGTTTATAGTTAGTTTACATATATGTACAGAGACCATAGTAAAAATGTACAAGGATTTATTTGAATAAAACTCTATGATAAAGAAAGTACGGAATTGTTCTGCCGACTTTTAAAGTAATTCATTTTCATCGGCAAATTTGTTGAATGATGGTAGACGTTTGATAACGCTCTTTTAATGACAGTATATATATATATATATATATATAAAATTGTCACAATAACACGTGATATAAATATTCAGGTAACTCACCACAAATTAAAGAAGATAGTCGCTCTATCTATCTAAGAGCTTGGTCAACACTAGTCCAGGCCTTTTTAAATTAGATGAATTTCTAATTGAAGGAATTATCAAACAAATCAAGACTATTTCAACAGTTATAGGGAAAAATACTGTCAATGATGCCAATCTTACTCCTTCTTTAAATCAAAATTCATATCCTGCTTACAACTTGTATTCACTTGCTCTCTGACGACGTGAAAGCGAAAGGCCTTAGAGCGACTATCTTCTTTAATTTGTGGTGAGTTACCTGAATATATATATATATATATATGATAATATCGAATGTAAACCAAACGCTACACCACACTTTCATTTCAATTTGGACACCTCTTGTTTGGTTTGTATATTATTAAGCGTAATATGCATCAATTAATAGAGCAGATAACTTACGTTAGGAGACTTGAATGCGGGATCGCTAGCTAAGAGCTGGCGTAACCTCTCGGCTGAATCCAGAACTAACATGAATGTCTAATTGATGTTTTGTTGGGGTTGCACAAATTAGCGGGAAGCACTTGGTTACTGGAGACGGGTACTGTTGTCAGCTGGTGATCATAGCAGGGTGTGTAAGTCTGCAACGATGTCGCTGATGACGTTGACACAGTTTGCGAGGCCACCAGGACGCGCGTTGGTGCCTCACTGAGCATTACTAGGCCACGCCCCCGCCCCCTCTACTGGCACCTCCCCTTTCCCCACCCCTCGACTTGCTCGGCTAATACACATTTGCCCCCCTCTCGCTGATACCCTAATATTCCTCTCGTCCCCCCTATCTCCTAACAAAGCTAATACTTATCTCTAACGGTTCCTTTAACAACTTTCAATCTCAATTTTTTTCCTATTTTCTTTGTGTCTTTATAAAGAAATTAATTTTCCATCTAGACTATACCTAGACTGTTATACTACAGTGTCTTAAGAAGACATTTTTAATAGATTATTTTCAACGAATTCAATATAAGAGGGTATATAGCAAATTTGATATCTACTTCGTGCAGATAGCTGTCAGTCGGTCACAGTACATACATCATCGCTACATGAGCCCCTCTAACGTAAATCAGCCTGAGTGCAAAAGACAATTAGCACTCTCTATAAGACTCTGTCGTGATGTATTTCAATCTGGATGCAGGCACCTCAGTCTACCTAACCTAGAACATTCAATATGAATTGACCCTCAATGAGCACTGTCGTAATAAACACATAATCATTTACACCATTAGTGTAGGTACCTCAAAGTAATGTGGTTGGTGGATGTACCCCATGAAGACACGCATTAGAAAAGTCTTTAAATATCCAAACTATTTTAAAACATATTGAAAGAAAGATGAAATCTAAAAGAAACTAAAGTTTTAAGTCTTAAGCGGATACTTGTTAACAATGATATCACCTACATCCTGGTATTAACAAACCAACTTAAGCCCTTTCCCTTATTACAGTACATTTGTATAATAACTAATTTCTAGTAATATATGTTCATAAAATTAAATTCTAGTGAAGTGAATTAAAGATTATTAATTACTTAGCATCTACTTTAGTGCTCTGATTTCTCTAATCGATATTAGTGAGTATATATGCAAGTTCCAAAACGTGACTTTTATGGATACTGACAATTGCTGAAATGGATATTAGTACAAAATATTTGCCATGCAACAAAATAATAATCTATTTCAGGTAATTTAAAGGTTTTCACCCTTCTTCTTCTTCTCAGATGGAAACTGTTTTGCAAAATAACTCATTCAAAAGTCTTGTGGCTTAACTGAAGGGAATGGGTAGCAAACTGACATCAGTTTTTTTTTATAATATTCTATGAGACGATATCATGCATGAACTTATTACAGTATAAGTTTTAATTTGAGAAACTCATTACTGCAAGAATTAAATTATAACATGTTCGATGGAATCTCGAGTGATGAAGGTTGCCATGTGCTTAAACCCAAAAGTGTCCATCATAAAGTACTGTAACTTACAAAGCATGGATGACTTCACAGGTACACCACAATGATTGGAATATGAATGGCACTTTTAACAAATTAAACTTTTGCTTAAACAAGAGGTAAATCATCAATGAAGAATAAATATTCATCATGAGTATTGGTATAATGAATACCCATAATACCAATTGACACTCGAAAAGACAATCAGTTTGCAAACGTGTTTCGCAGTAAAAAATAAAGTAATAACTCTGTACCTTCAAAGGCAAGCTTTTTTAATACATGAAGATTTGTTTGATAAATTATACATAATTAAAAGAAATGAAATGAAAAGTAAACTTCCATTTAACAAAATTTGAGTAAAACTTGTAAATAAACATGAAGAAGTTGTAAAATTGGAGCATATCCATATGAATTTCCTTAGCTGAACAAAAAGTTTCGTTCTGTTTTTCTGAACTTGAAGTGACTAAAATTGAAAGCAAAATATAATACGAGTATAAGGTGCATATTTGTTTTATGATATTTATTCAGCTAAAATTTAACTAAAATCCCAACTCGAAATCAGTTAAACTTGATTCATAAAAATTGCTGTAAAAAGACATGGACTTTATTTAACAATCGCTGAATATTTTATATAATATTCCTTAAAGAGATATCATTCTATTTTCTGCATTACTTCGTCGTACGTTTTTGACTTTGAAGTACTAATTTGCGACATCCAACTCAATATATAATCAACTCAATATATGTAGATATTCTTGAACTTCATCAATTTTTGTGATGACTCATAGAAAAATGGTGATGAACCACAGTAGACTTGCAGCCTACCTGAAGTCCAGACTACATTTCTAAGGCATTCAAGTCTCTGGATTCACTTCCCTCATAACCTTATTTTTAGCCGCATTTCTTACTTTAGCAAAATACTTTGTAAAGCGACAACCCATGAAATCACTTTAGTTAAATTTAAATTGATTGTAAGTAAAACTTACTAATAATGCTTCATTAATAACCAAAATCGTTATTCGGAGAACGGTTTATAAACACAAACGCTTTATAAAAATATTTAAAACACACTTTTCTGGATGTCGATCGCTAAAGTCATTTTACATTTGTATAATCTAGTTCAGTAAAGTATTCAAAGCCACCAGAAATAGGTTCACGGTGACCCACAAAACGGATGAGGAAACTTGAATGCTTCAGGACAGAAGTATCGATGGACTAACACAAACTGCGAGACAATACTATCTTCAGGGTCGGCAAACAACTTTGATCTTTTACCAAATAAATTACTCTACTGAGAATCTCTAGAATACAAAGGCATACCGATACTCTCTCAATATAGCTTTTTTAAGAGCATTAGAGATCTATATTACACCAATGTTACTTGTGAAATGAGTTTAGCGATATAGCTAATTTTTTTTTATTATTGAATAAAAACTGTAGTCCAGAATACTGTGTTTAATATATTTGTGTAAATTAGTGTTTAACTGTTCACTGAATAACAATTTTTATTATTAATAAAATTATTTAGTAAGTTTTACTAACAATCAATTTAGATTTCAAATCTAAAGTGATTTGATGCGCAATAGTTTTACACTGTGCTCTCTTAACCACTTATATTCTTTATAATGTACTCAACATAATTATTCACCTAGTTTATATATGTCCCTTCATTCGTGTTGTTAAATAAAACTTTTTTTATAACACACTCAAAACTGATACTAATAAGCATGCTGAATCTGTACTCAATCATAACACTCGCAAACCACTTTTGTATTTTCAATACAAAAATTCAAGAAGGGCCAATAAAAAAACCTATACGTAAATCGCACCCACTTATTAAAATTGCAAACTCATCACTAGTTGATCTCCCATGCTGTTGCCATTGAGAACTCATCTTACTGAGGCAGATGTGGCTTGGTAATGAACACTAAATGTTCAAAACGGGTCATTTGATTAATCCTTTTTTTGTGTTTCTTGCCCTTACCTAGTGTTTCTAATGATTTAAAAGAGATGTTAAACATCTTTTTCTCGATGAATGCATAAAATCTTTTTCAGATATACCCAAGAAATGTAGTTATCAAAATTGATTTCAGATAGAAACCATTTTTAATTATATTGCTTTATTTATAACCAAAAAAGGCATAAACGAACCTACCTATCCTAATTCCCTTATAGAAGCGTCTAATCTGAGAGTCAATCTTGAACCCCTTAAAATCCTATACAAGCTTACCACTCCGCCTGTCGGTATGTCATGAAGCCTAGAAGAAGCACACAGCTTCCCATGATTCAATACGACTCACGTCGTGGAAGAATCTACTATTTTACAAGACTTGGTGAACACCTCACTTCAAAGTGTTGCAGTCATTCACACAGTGGAACTCTGGTCTGGGCTGTCAACTGTAGTTGGCATGCACTGTAGTGCAGGTAAATCTTATCTCAGTGGTTTATTAAATTGTTGAGCAGCCATCTACAAACACGATGTATTGCATATTCAATATTAATTTATTCAGTGTTATACTTCATCAAAATATATTTGTAATAATTTTAAAAATGATACAAATGGAAACCATAATTCCTCTTATTATTTCCTGCTAATATGTTTGTTAGAAGTTCAAAACAAAAATATAAGCATTAAACTTATCCACTCGCACATGCGGGGAGTATGGTCTGTTAAAATGATGGAAACTTCTTTTAGATATGCAGTTTGTTATAAGAAGTTTGTTTATATCATTAGTTTATATCACTTAAGATCACTGCGCACATATATAGTACATAAAGAAGATATCATTTACAGCAATCTGAATTATAGGTTCAAATCTATCAGGCTCTGTTTCTAAAATCCAAGAACGAGATTGATAACAAACCAAAGCAAACGAACAAACAGACAAATGCTAACATTACCTTAAAATTCTGACCTATTATTCAACAGAGATTATTAATTAGAATAATAACTGCGAATATAACAATTATGAGTTTACATGTTTATTAACTTTCATTTATGGCTTATGAAACCTATTAAACAGATCATGCAAATCATAAATGTGACGTTAGTTTACCTTTAGCAGGTATATACATCTTCTAGTGAGATAGTGTCAGATTTGTCAGGGTAAGGACAGTGCTTGCCGTTCTTCTGTTTAGTAATGCTCTGATCCGGTTTAGACTTCCGTACAGGCTGAGTTGAACACAGGTCGTCATAAGTCAAAATGCCTTGTTTTACACTTTATCTGAACCCATTTTGATATCATGATAACAGTTAACAGGTAGCCAACATGTTATAAGATAAATCTTTAATATGATTTACATGCTGAAATGAGCAGCACTTCCTTTGCCATCTAACACTAGCTATTCTCTTGATGAGTGTTAAGTGGAAATATTTTATTTTTGCTGTCCTTTTTGCGTATTTTAACCATATAAGTTTATGATCAAGAGATAAACGAAGGTGAGTGACTTCATCTTTCATTCAAGGTCCCCCGTTGGTACACCAACTATAAATGATGATTTGTTGTAAATATACTACAGAGGTCGACTGTTTTCAGTGGTAAAAGTCGTTTGGCTATCACCCCAATACAGTTACAATCACTATCCACCACAATGAAGAAAAAATCACCATCACCACAATACAGAGACAATCACTATCACCATAATACAGATACCGACTATAGTGCAAAGGGACTTAGACTGAGAGTTGCAATACTTAACTGGATCAAATCTTTGAACCATAAATAATAATACTTATTTTATAACTTACCCATAATACCGTTACCAACTATTTTAAAACCAATTTTTAGACCAAACTCTGTCGTTCATGGATATATAATGTATATATACAGTTCTCTCTATTCAGCTGACACGGGAGATATTTTTGAAGAAATGCATAAATACTCAGAAATTCTAGTACACCAGGTGATATTGAAAAAACACCGTCCGTGTACCAGATCTGAGGTTTATGATAAGTTCATTTGGAATATCATCTAGTCCCACATTTAGATTATTTTTCGATTCCTTTCTTTCTATCAACATTTTTTGCAAAATGAACTGGGTGTTAAAATATTCACTCTGCTCATTGGTGATGAATTTTGATTGTGAGTTCAGTTTCGGTAGCTTTTTCTGGGATAGAGTTATTAATGTTGTATATGTTATGTGAGGCTTTGAGTTATTGATGAGTTATGTTTTACTAACATCACTGTTTGTTTGCTGTTACCGATCGTTCCATGACATAATGATAGACTAATTCAACTCTTTCAGTGAGATGAGTTATTTGAGTTGCTCAACAAATTTAGGCTTTAAAGTATTCTTCTTTATACTTTAAACACACATATTTCAGAATTCTTCATGTAAACTCAGCACAAATTATGATATTCAGACTCATGAGTGGCCTGAAATGAAACATAACTTTTCAGTAGTGTTATTACTAAATCTTTTTTTTCTTATTTGATTTCTAGTGTTTCAGATTTGATTTTCAAAAAGTATGGCTTTTCTTTACTTCTCTGGGAGTCGATTAAAGTTGTCTGTTAAGAACCAAATATTGTTTTGTTTGTGAAGTTTACTTATTCTTATTCTTTTTGAAGTTATTTTAATAGTAATTTTTGTTAAATCCACGGAGAGAGAAGGTTTTCAGAAGCTTGACCAGGACATTAGTAAAACTTAAAACATATTTAAAGAAGACAATGCTATAAGCTGAGGGGAACTCAAAGTTTTTCAGGTTGACTTTATTTAGAATATCTACATAGACTAAGACAATTACATATGTTCAGTTTGTCGAATCTCTGAATATTGTTATTATCACTGACGTTAGTGTAATTTAAATTAAATAATATATTCCTTTTTTATTCTGGTGGTGGTCGTATTTGAATTGTTTTGGCATCATCACGAAAATTTGAAGTAAAAGGGTTAATTTGTACCACATGAAATGTGTTACCTCGAGGAAATTCACGGCTGGATAGTTGTACACGCCGACCAGAGGCAACTAGGCTCGTTGTAGGTAAAGAGCACGCAATGAAGTAAGCAACTGATTAGTTATGTGAATTTTCAGTGATGTCTCCGGTCACTGCTATTGTATAAATATCGTATTCTCTGGAGGTAATAGTTTACAATTCGCAAATTTAATCTTAATTTGAGTTAAACTTTCAACATTTAAAAAAAAAGAATTTGGTATAAATCGTGTTATATTCTATAAAAAGGTTGGTTGTTTTTTTGTTGATTAGACTGAATTTCTGTGTCAGTTGTGGCTGATTTAAGTTCCTCGTCCACTTTTAACAAAGACAAACTTAAGTGTCATAGAGTTAATGGAAACAGAGACGAGGCACACTCTGTGTTAACTAACTCAAAGATCTTGAAAGGTTTGTTTATCTCCCTTCATAATCGTTTATTATCACAGAACTGATTTCAAAACTTGTAACTCTCAAGATCAGTTTACAAGCAGACCACTTCTAGTACATATTAGGCGTCAAATAAAAAGCCGGGAGAGCGGAAATTATAATATAAATATTGGTCCAATATAAATCCATAGAGCTTGCTGTTCCGCCTCATGGTTAACAGAAAGTTCAATTCGAAATGTCATACTTATGAATCTTAATATATAATCTATGACAAACATACTCTGGAAAATCTCTGTACTGGACTGTTGAAAATTGTATATCAAAAGTTTGACCGGACGAAATATGTTCATACCTTTTACAGAGGGTTCATTAAAGTAAAGTATGAAAAAATAATGCATGGGCCGAAATTGTAATCCCCGGGAGTGTGACCAAAAAAAAAAAAATGATATATGATAAAAGTATAATTCTTGATGTCATTAAGAAGACAGTCAATATTTTTAGGCTAAATTCCATCCGAGTTTTCTCTTAAGCTGTACAACAAAGGCAATTGTTATATAAGACTTTAAAATTGTTTCCAGATCAAGCAAAATTTGTATAATTTATCAGGAATTATCATTAGAACTGATACGTTTATAATTCTCAAATATAAGCAGCTTTTTTTTTTGGAGTTAACCTTCCTCCAAATTACTCTTTAGTTAACGTTTTGACCACTTAAAATCAAGTTCTGCTGTCGAAATTACAACATATCTACATTTCTATTTGTACCATAAACTATACTAAATTTGATAAAACTGCATTGTACTGTATTTGATGAAACGGATACTAGTCTCTCTAAGACTGATGATTTTGCACGATGGACGTGTTCCCTGACTAACATATGCTCCATCAGTTCAGATTTGTTACCGTGACTTCCAGGAGAGCAGTTCGTATCTTTCTATAGATCTTTTGTCCATCATCTTGTAAAACTATGTAATAAGGGGTAAGCCAGAGGTCGTACGTATCCCATCGGGACCATGAATGACATGGTGAGATTCTGTTTTACCCATTTACCAGAGCTGAAGGCATTGCGGGTAGTCGCGTCCCTTGCTTATTCTGGCATTTGTTCTTCAATATTTCAAAATATGAGTTATATTTTAACTCCTTAATTGAAATTATTCTGCAGCGTAAATTTTATTTTGTTTCAAATAACACAAGCATTTAATTGAAATACATTACTAGTGGTAATAATAAGAATCAAAGTACATTAGAGATTTGAGAGAAGAAGTAATCACGATTACATTCTTGACATAAATAAAATTTTTGAAATCATAATGAAATAAGTAAAAATAATAACTATTTAACGTGAAATAATTTTTAGAAAGAAAAGATAAATACATAGAATATTATGAAAGATTTTAGATTACGAGTATATGGATTGTCTGGAACTTAGATTGTATGGAATTTTGAAATTGGAATGCTTCTCAAAACTCAATACCGTAAGTCCAAATTGGCATTATCATAGTCTTATAAGACAGTTGTTTATTCTGGGTCATTCATTCTTTGAGAGTTGGTCAAGTAAGTAAAGTAAAACTTCGTAGCGTCTGTTCAGCTCCTCCCTTTCAATTAGAGTATGAGGGCCCAATTAAAACTTCTGACAAGGTGAAATTCTAAGTATTTAGTGGCTTCTCCACCACTAACCCACCCACCTCTAACTTTGTTCTTTTTTTTTACAAATGGCAAAATATATAAAATATGCGTTAAAAATACACACTGCTGCATGTATAATAAAAGGGAATAATACTTGAGAAATCAACAACAAACATTTTCTGATTATTTATAAATAAATGACTATAGTTTACGATTTAATACTTCAAGGATGCCTCTGTAATTTTTCATTGGCTCCTTAGGCAAAGAATTATTAACTCTGGGCAAACTTTAATATTAATTTACTTTACTATAACAAAAATAATGGTAATAATTTTCACACTCAGAGTGTGAAAAAAGAAAATCTTTAAATATCAGGTTGAAATTACTTGGTGTCTATTTGAAGTAATTTTCATTAATCTTGTAATCAAATACAAGTTTAGTAAAAGTACCTATTAATAAATATTACATATTTACTGGTTTTCTAATGATTTCAAATAGAACATTCATTAAAATTTTATTTATTTTCATTGAATTCAATTTAAATTTTAAACTTAAATATTTGGTAAGAATAAAAATTATTTCATAAAGTACTTTTCTCTAAATGTTTAAGTTTCAAAAATTTAAAGTTATTGCATAATTCTTAAGAAGTCATATAGTGCTGATTATGTTCCAATATTTCTCCCATTTGCCTCGTCGTTTTATGCATTAGTTATTACTGACCTCGTTTTCAAAAGACATTGTACATATATATATTAGAAATCATGAACTTGTTTTGGTTAATGTTTAGCAAATATCAAGGTTGCAGAACAAAATTCCACTTAGTCATATTCTTTTATTGTTGCAACAAATAATATGTTTATATTGATGGTTAAATGTCATTTTTTTTGCAATGATGTCACTGAATGAGGATACGAAGTAGGCGAGGTTCCGGCTGAAGTTGGTCGAGAGGCTGCGTGCACGACTTTTGAGTGTGATGCAGCCAGACCTGGGATGCCCACGCCAACGGAAATTGCTTGCGTCAGTACGGAAATTCCTAATCGAGATAAATCCAATCCATATGTATATAATAATTAATTGTGTTTAATATCAGTAATTGATTTGAGGAGGGCTGTACGGAGGGAGATTTATGTGTGCCTTACCCAACGACTACGGACTTTCACAAGCGTGCATCATTACCAAGCACAGCCTCTTTCCGAATAAATCCACTCCTATTTGAGACCTAAAAAGGGGAATCCTCACTCCAGACCCCAGAACAACTACTTCGTATTAATATTCATTATGTTGTTCTTATCAAAGAAGAAAACAAATGGCAACTTTTAAAAGTCTATTAAGAACTTTATGTACAATAATTTACGTAAAATAAGATTAAAAAACTAACTGAAGAAATAACATTATATTTCCATGTTTATTTTTAAACAAAACGATATAATTATAATACGTTGCGATCTTTCTTCTTTATTCTAAAACATTACACATTGAAACTTGAATCTAAAGAAGTATTTATTCAATTCATTAATGCCACAATAATCTTCTTGGATTTGAAAAGTAACAGAGTCTATACATAACGAAAAGTTAATTTAGACTAGTTTCAATATTTACAGGTAATCGAACCTGTTATTTATTTTGCTTCCAGTAAGTATATTGAATAATTGGATCGCCAGATTTAATGAATAACACGTTTTGGGACCAACTGAGTCCATTTTTAGAATTTTACGATGATGATTTTAAGCGTGTGAGGGAGGGTCAGTGCATATGTATGTAAAGTTTGTGGGCACACAAATATTTATGTGGTCCTTTGCGATTTATCCACTAAACTCATATTTTATACAGAAATCGCTCTATGATGTTGATGTGTCCTTTTTTGTTATTTATTGTTGATGTTATTTTGAGTATTCCCTATAATATTTGAGTAATTCCCTATATTTTTTTTTACATTAAAGGAAATTCAGTATTTTCGTAAATGTGAGTTTAAAGAACTTTTTTTCTCGTAAACTACTAACCCTTGAGTTTTAAAACTTTGGGTTTAATATAAAACTGATAGAAGCAACACAGTCAGAAACATCAAATTTTTAAAACGCCGGAAAGGAAAAAAAAAGTTCAGATATTTACAATAACCAGAAATTTATGTTTTACAAAAAAAAATTAAAAATTTTCTTTGACGATTTATTGTTGTAGCTTGTGAACACAAAAACGTTAACCGTTTGAGCGATTATACAAAAATATACCATAAAATTCAGCTTTTTGAAAGAATGAACTTAATACTTTTTTGTTGAAATTACATGGACTAAAGAATTCATACAGTTTATTATTTCAGAACTTTTTGTTACATTAATCAGATATTTATAAAAAAAAGATAATTTGTGGCGAAAATTGACCTAAAATAACCAACTTATAACAAAATTTTAAGAAATTCTGATAATTGCAAAAGCTAATATTGACCCAAAAGCAGTTAACTCAAAATAACGAATAAATTGCTGAACTTGTTCCATTATTTACATTGGCTGAGGAACTCTGAATTAGAATCGAGTAAAATAATAAAATTGCTACGTGAATGTTATTAAAAGATAAATGATGAGACTTTATGTTTTCATATGATATCCAAGAAGATTTAATTCTTAATTCTATCAAAAAATACAAATGCTATATATCTTATGACGATTTCCAGTTTGTAAAAAATGGGTGCCTAACAAATACATTGTATAGTATGATACTGTATTATCAGAGAGTTGGATTTTACGATAGTATTACAGATATATTAGAACAAATCCAAACCCAATTGATTTTCAATGTGTTTGATATTACTTTTACTTAAAGCAAAGTTGAGTTTAGTGTAATTTAGATTGCAATAAATTTTTCAAATATTTATTTTTTGAAACTTGATCATCAAAATTTGTAATAGAATGAGACCTCTCACATTCTGTTGTGTTTTCTATTATGTGACCATGTCATAGAGTTCAGGTGATTAAAATTTTTAATTAGTGTTCTATAATGAAAGATAAATTCTAAGTAAAAAATACAAGTTCATTTCAAAAGATATTTTCCAGTTGGTACTCCTTAAGGATAAAAATTATGAGGTATTATCAAAAATAATAGTAACATTAAAAATATTGATTAAAAAACACTAAAACAGACTCTTTAGCGAATATTTCTTATAATAAATACACGCCCGTTTTGTAAAGATCTCAAAATTACTGTTTTATTCCCATGTAGAGTCGTTACCTAGTTTTAATTTGTGGTTAAAACTCTCAAATCACTCACAAATAAAGAAAAAATTTACATGTTCTTTTAATTTAAACTTTAATTTTCACCAAGCCTGTTTGCAGAAGGATATACTCAAATACTAAAACATTAAAGAAATATCTTACCTCATAATTTACTAGTTTAAAATTCAACATCTCTTAGAGTGAAACTGAGAGATGATGTGGATGAAGGATGGACATGATATTAAACTGGCTGATGGAAGATTTACAGATTTTTTTATTTCTTGTTAATAATTACTATTAGTTTATATGACAATAATAATATGTTTAATTCCTAAGCGTAAATTACTGTACTAAGAAACATTAAAAGTTAAACAAATTTTTTTCAAGTAAAAAATTAGGTATAAAGAGTATAGAAAAAGAAGTTAGTTGTTATTCGAAACAACAATTTAATAATGGAAATGAAGATATGACATCAAGAAATTTCTAAATCAAGAACTTTGTAGTTAATCTTAATATTGTATAACATTTTGAAGAAATGCCCTGAATCATATCTATTGATCGCTATTATTTTTTGAGAACAAAACTAAAAAGTTATTGTACTTCATACACTTTGTTCTTTTTCTAACAATATAATAATTAATGTTAAAATAAATGGCATTTTGGAAATATTTTTATGTAAGCGTTATTTAATTTGTTTGAGATAATAATTTAATTACAAGTGTAACATCAATCTGGGAATATTGAGAAGATGAAGAGGACATATTGGGTTGTTAAAGAACAATGAATTCAGGGCCTAATCCGGAGAACAATCAGGAGCTGTCGGTGCTCCTTCGTGACCTCAATGCTCGTGACTTCTATATTTTCCTCTCTGCCTCCATTCAACTTTTCCTTGATAATCCTCCTTCACTGCAGTCCCATTTACCCATTCTGACCATTTAAACTATTGAAAAGTATTTCATTTAATCCTTTAATGGCTTTATCAGACGACTCTCTATTAAACAACTCTGAAATGACACTCAACTGTAGTGTGGCCAGGGTTTCAGCATGTCCTAGGTACAAATGCATCGCTATTAATCTGCTTGGATATATACATGTTTTTGTAAAAGACTCATAATGATGACAACACATAATGTATTAAGAATGTAAATATTTTAATCAAAATGCCAAGGGACTTGAACAATTATGAAATAATTAATCTGAAATCTATTAACTGTCATATTACAGTTCTAATATAATTAAGTTTAAAAATGTAATTATTAGATAGGACCATCTACTGTTTCATAGGTGTAATTTGCTGTACAATTTGTACTGGGTCTTAACATTGGTCATAAAATAATTTGTATTAAACAGAATGAAATCACATTGACAAATATATACATATAATCAAATCTTATATAACTTAGGAGACGATAAGAAAATAACAGTACGTTTATTATTAAAAAAGACTAATATCTTTTAAAAAAATTTAAATGTTAGTTAATTACTTAGTTATTTAGTTAACATAAATAAATTTAACAAAATATATACTATAAATAGATTTTTTGTAGTTTATATTGTTATATTGTATATATTTATGTGTTATATATATATATATATATATGTATATATATATTCAATGTTTTGTTATTGAGGGCTAGGTCAAATAAAAGAAAATAAACTCCTTTCTAGGCCGACGTTTTGATGTATTTGTATATATATATATAATTAAAGTTACAGCTAGAGAACACAAGAAAAAGGACGAACACTCACGAATCTCGATTATTTCGGCGTCTTGCCGTCTTCAGGAGAGTAGAAAGAAAGAAAATAAAATAAAAGGAGAAAGAATGAAGGAACGGAGACGTAAATGCGTCCACTGGCCGATGTAAACTGGCGCGATACAATGACACGCAGTGCAGCCACCTTACCAACGTGAACCAGTGCAGGCTGTGAGTTAAAAAAATTATAAAAGTGATATTTAAGTAAAAGGGAGGAGAAAAGTAAAAAAGAGAAAGGAAAGGAAAAAAACATAAAACTTAATTAAACACTAAAATTAATTAAAATTTAATTAATTAAAATTAAAATTAATTAAAAAACTAAAATTAAACGAGAAAAAAAAATAAATAAATAAATAAATGAATAAATAAATAAAAATAAAAATAAAATAAAAAAATCATCTGATTAAATTTAGACCAGGGGAATTTCTTGCACCCAATAACCAAATGAAGGCTTCCTCAGAAGCCCTTAGAGTGGTCTGGGTGTCATCATTTGAGAGTTTTCTTAATATTTAATATATATATAAATGGAATCCTTCAAATGTGCATAAAATGCTATGATATATTGTATTGTCTATACCTAATATGAAAAATCTGGAGTGGCCTACACACAACTTTCCTATAAGTAAACTTAATATCAATCTTCATGGGTATATATAATGTTTCATTTAAGCATAATGTAAACATCTAAATATGAGATGTTTATTAGTCCTTCATTTCTAAGAGGTAGTACAGATAGTGATTGATCGACTTATCAATATATAAGCTTATTTTTGTATATCACACCAATGATGCAAATAATCCCATTAGTATAACTACAGCAGTAATAACATTTTTGAAAAGTCAAAGTAAACATTTCTTGATACGAAATAATCTCCTGCAAGAGAACATGGTTTTTGTTCAAATAGCCAGTGGGTTTCTTACATCGTTTACTTGACCTCCTTCTACATTGAATATTTAAGTGAAATTTTCAAATTTAAAACAGGAAAATACTCTTTTTTCTCTGAAAAACATCATAAACATCGAAGAATAAATGTCGTTTTAAGACAATTTATAATTAAGGCTGTATGATATTACATTTATTAATAATCAAACGAAAGATTTCAATTTTGAATTATCTTTTAAATATTTGGTATTTTATAGAATTATTATACTGGGAATTTTATGGCTTCTTAGTATTTAATAAAATCATTTGCCTTACCCTTTGTCAAGAATTATACATACCAATTTCTCCTGAGTAAGTGTTATCTTTTTCCTGCCTGCTGTACTCTGTTATAAGCTTGCTATGACTATATATTGAGAAAAAAATATATTAGTAATTAGCCAGTTTACATACTTAACTCAAAGTTAAAGCCAGCTGTTCAATATAATTTAAATTTTTAATGTTGGGAGCTTCTAATATTTGAAAAAAATAAATATAAACTATTTGACTAAAATAGTGAAAACACTGAATATTTATCAACAAACATAAGTCCTCATTCTTGAGGAAAGAGTCCCCATTCGTCACATTTCAATACCATGGTAAGATACTACAATTCACAAAGATGAAGTAATTATAAGTGTTATTAAGGTTTGCTCAAGAGTGCAATATATAGATTTATTAAAGCATTTTATGAGACAAATCCAACATACCATGGAAGACAAAAGAAATTTATTTATGTTTATTGGCTGTGATTTTTTACATGTAAGAATATTATTCCTCTTATATCTCACATAAGTCAACAAATTTTTAACTTGTCTTTATAAATAAAATAATGATTTTGTCTGTACATTGCTTAGAATTGACTCATTTCAACTTTTCTTTACGTTTCATACATTGGAGAAACCGAATCCACCCTTAGAAAAATTTCTGTCGGTTTGTCGGTTTGTCGGTTTGTCTGTTTGTCGGTTTGTCTGTTTGTCGGTTTGTCGGTTTGTCTGTTTGTCGGTTTGTCGGTTTGTCTGTTTGTCCGCAAAACTTTGTCACAAGTAAACTCAGCTACCATAAGACATATAAAGCTGAAACTTTTACAGTAGATTTGAGTAGGTCTAACTTAAAATATAGGCTCTGAATTGATTGGAAATTCAACGTAGAAGTGAAGTTATGGACGTTTAAAGCAAAAACGTTTGTCACAAGTAAACTCAGCCACCATAAGACATGGCGAGCTGAAACTTTGACACTGGATTTGTGTATGCCTAACTTAAAATACAGGCTCTAAATAGATTCATAATTCAGTACAGAAACGAAGTTATAGGGCTTTAAGCGTATTTTCCTAACTTCACAGACAAGTTTGTTTTGAAAATACACAGGTGTGGCAAGTAGGTATTGTTGTTGATTTTAATTTCATTGGAGCATATGAATATATTGCGTATTTGACATCTTTGAAAAGGTGTTTCCCAGAGTTAAGGATGTACTATCTATTACGAATAAATAATTTTGTAAACGAGCAATTCTCAACTCTTAATATAAACAGGCAGGAAAAATCAACAAACAAGTTCTTACGCTATATCATACCGAGGAAAGAACTTACAAGTCAGTAAAGAGATTGGATTAGTGATGAAGAAGCAGTTCATTATCTAATTGAATTTCTTGACTCTGAATTTATTTCGCCTGGACTGCCTGCTCATGAGTAAAAACTTAAAGTAGGAGCACCAATCATGTTGCAATTTAGTAGCAGTAACAAATTTCATGTTACTAAACATGAGTGCCCCAAAACTGTGCAATGGGACACGACTCTGAGTTCGTGCTCTACACAGATATGCCATAGAGACGGACATAATGACTGGATGTCGTATTGGGGAGTCTGTGTGTATACCGCCCATACCATTGATTCCGAGCCACTGTCTGTTTCCGTTGAAATGATTGCAAAGTCCTGTCAGAGTCTATTTCGCAATGACGTTAACTAAGTCGCAAAGGGAGACTTTATCTAACGCAGGAATTCAAGTTAGCGAGAACAAGTTTTTCTCACGTGGTCAACTATAGTTTACTTGCTCAAGAGTCAGAGGTTCCAACTGTTTGTTCTTCCGTGAACCTGAAGGGCAGACAGCTAATGTGGTGTATACAGAGGCATTTGTTTAACACTGTACTAATAATGGTATTTTCTACTATTCTATAATTTCTAATTATAGTATTAGTATAAATAATACTATAATTGATATTTTGGAATACCAAGTATAATAGAATTTTTGATTCCGTCAAAGACGGGTACGTTTGCTAGTTCCTTTATAAAGATCAATTTTTTCTCAGTGGATTCGCTCAAAAAGTTCAAAGCCAATGTAAACAATGTAAAAAAATATCAAAAATTCGACAAGTATAGCAGGTGATCCCTCAGTCTAGGATAAACAAACAGTTTTTATAACTAATTGCTCTTTACCGTGATTTAAATTTCATGAAGTTTTATTTGTTAGTTGATAATTTTGTGTTCCATTTTTGGTCAAATTCACATGATTTTTTAATGAGCCGTTTAGCGTCAAAAAACATTTTCTGTAAACAGAAATCGTACTTGAACGGCCCTATAGCGAAAGTTATTTTAAAGAAAACTATTTCAACTCATTTTCCACATAATGTTCTATTTTTAGGCATTATTTCATTTTGATCCGTCAAACGGTTTGGCTTGTATCGCTCTCACAAGCATTGAGATTAAATTATAAGTAAAAAGTTGTATATTTTATTGAAAAAAAATATTTCCCGTTGTTTTAAAATTCTGAATATATTTTTCTTTTATTCCATTTTTAAAGCCAAAGATAATGGCAAAATATTAAAACTCTAGAGTTAGCAGTTTAGAAGAAAAAAAGGTTTTATAAAAAAAGGTTTTTGGCAAAAAAAGTGACTTTTCCATCATTGATTCTTCCCAAACAACAGAGATCATCTACACTATAGGGCCCATTTTCGTGTAAAATGTCAACTTGATCCATCAAAGATTCTGGACCGTAGCGTGGTAACAAGCAATGCTAACACACTCACCCACCCACCTACACACTCACATACATCATCGGAAAAACATCGTAAAACGACTTTTAGGACCTCAAAACATATAATTCCGTCCAAATCTTCAGATCAATTTTTTTCACTATATTTTACTTATAGTACTTAAAGTAAAAAATGCAAGTGTAAAGAATCGATGAGGTCTATTACATTATTCAATCATTTTTCAAGCCAGTAATAAGTAGGAAAAACAAAAGTAGGAAGCCTAGTAAGTAAGTATCTTGTTAAAAAGTTGATGGAAGAACAAATGTGAATGAGAAGAGTAAATTAAAAATTTTGAGAGGCCTACACTCAGATTTACCATAAGGAAACATATCAAACTCTTTAACAACCAACTGATTTTTTGTTTTGTTGTTATGTGACTATAAATATATTTTAGTCAGTATGTAACATTTGTTTACTTGTGGCTGTAATCATTTTATTATTTATAAAAAACGTGAAATCATTGATCAATCTGACATGTTATTAAAATGAATAAACTAAAGGCCTAAATCTCATTAGACTCATAAGCTCCACAGTAATACCTTTCATATTGCTCTAACTAAATTTAACTTCAGATTTTAAATTCTTTAATGACATTCATAAATGTACTCAAAAAAAATCCCTCACTTCTATAGTTTTAGGTATATTTGACAAAAACCTTTACTCATTTCAAGGTGATTGTCTGGAATACGAATATAAGGTGATCATAGGTTTCTATCTCTTCTAGACAGAGAGTCAGTATTCTTCGTATCATGTCTGATATAGCTTCCATTCATAGTAGTTAAGCAAATAATTTTCCAATAGATGCTCTATGTATAGTTATCAATTCTCCCTTTGAAAATATAGTATTACTTACAAATGTAAGCACAATTGGAATGACCTTTTAAAACTAAATTGGACACGGCTCATCTTGTATCCCTTATCTCCTTGCTTCCACATTTATTTGTCAGTTACAATCCTCTGAAAGATGAAGTGTGTAGTGCAAAAATTCTTGAGAATGCAGGATATTTGTAAAACTCCAAACATTCCCAAATTGTTTACTAACCCATTTCCAGGTATTCCCTTGAGTCCAGGGATTCAGAGATAAATACATTATTTGTTTTACGTCAGTATAAACAATATAAAGAAATGTAAATATATCCGACATGTGGAATGGAAATATTATGCAAATAAATGCAATATTGGGAATTTTATGACTTTATTTATATATATATTGCTACTTTAATTTAAGATTTATTTTTCTATAATTAGGTAAAAATGATCTATAATTAGTGGTTTGGCGTTAAAAAATTATTTTCTGAAAACATAAAATGTATCATAATGCCCCTTTTGGTTAATGTAATTATGAAAGAAAATCCTTCAGCTCATTCCCACATAATGGGCAATTTCATTTTGATCCGTCGAAGGGTATGGCTTGTATTTTCCTCATAAGGCTTAAGTGCATAATCACAAGTACAACAACTTTACACCTTGTAGAATAAAAAAATATTTCCAGTTGTTTTAGAAATCTGAGGATTTTTCTCCTATTGGATCTGTCACTTCAATGATTATGCCAAAATTTTAAGAGTTTAGAATTATCAGACTAGAAGAAAACAAATTTTCTAAAAAAAGATTTTGGTAAAAAAGTGACTTTCCCATCATGGAATGTTACCCCGAAACAATATGGTTCATATTGGTTCATGAAATTTTGGACATAGAGTGATAACAAACTTTTGAACTCATAACCACCAACACAGAGATTATCAAAAAAAAGATCAAAAAAGGAGTTTTAGGGCCTCAAAATATAAATCCGTCAACATTTCGAAATCGAATTTTATTATTATTGCAAAGTAATAATATATTTTGAAAGCGATGTCAGTATATACTTTTGTAATGGCTTATAAAACAATGTAAGATAAAAATGACATTAAATGAATACAGTGGAAGTTAAAATGGAGTAGTTGAGTAGAATCGTGCTGGGCATATCAAGCGGTACATATTCCTCCTTAATCATTTATCTATTAAACATTAATCCATTGAAACTTCAAGCGAATAAATGAACCCACTCAGATAAACTTTCACTTTACCTGATTCTGTTCTTTACTATCAGATTGAATATAACTCAACACATTTTTATAAAAGAGGCAATAAAAAATATAGAATCACTTGAATATATTTTTTTTATAAAATATTGTTTCGATTTATGTATATAAAAATTAGTACTTGATTTTCTATTATAAGAGTGCCAGTTTGCCTCGGGAAAGTTACGATATCATTTCGCTTATTGAACTACCTTCAAATAACAATGATCAACAAACATTAAATATCAGAATAGTGAACACCTGGCTTTATGGCCGTAAAAGATTTCTAAGTTCTTTGATTTTTAACTTCGCTTCTCCTCAGGTTTAAAGAAAGATGATCAGAAAGTTAAATAAGGACTATAGGTTTTATGGTATTTCAGTAAGATTGATTGAAGGATTAGGTGTCCGGACAAGGTGATTTCGATAGAAAGGTAGTTTTTTGTCTTCATTGGATACAACTGGACTGATGTAGACAATACTAATTGAAACAGTGTTGATTATCTCCATATTAGGCTCATAAAGATGAATGGTAAATTAACATTCATTGTGGACTATTTGGTAGCAGTTCTCGTAGGTTCCGGGGGTTGTAATCAATACAAAAGCCGGTTGCAATCAAATCTAAAAGTTATCTAAAGCAATGAATCACCAAACCAAGAATAACAGAATTGTATGTACACCTCAATCATTCAAAACCTTTTTCAAGTATTTTTTTAAAGAGCTAATTAATCAATAAATTACCTTGTGATTCAAAAGTAATAAAAAAAGGAATAAACAACAAAAAAATCATGTGTGGCTTATACTCAACATAAGTATAAGCAAAAGTTTCTGCATCTTCCACACTAAGTCTGTATTCTTTGTCTCATGTTAATTTCATTTTGCATAAGTAGTAGGTATAGAAAATGACGTCCGGTTAGATATTCTATATACGTTTTGAACTCCCTTCTTTTTAATATTAATAATTTTCTTTTCACATAAATGTTTATGTGTAAGCTATTCACATAAGGTTAAATGTAAGTAGAGTAAGCTATTTACCCTACAATAGACCTGATTGTTTTAGCCTCTCTTTATCTGCTTCCCTCTTAATTCATTTATTAATTGCAGCCTTAAGGAAGCTGAGATGTGTTTGCAGCCTGCTGATTATTTGTCTGATTCCAACCTTTTTCACCCAGTCCAATGTCTTGTTTCCCCACATTCTAAAGTTACAGGTTAGAATAAAGGAGTGATTGTTGGTGATTCATCTAAAGAGAGTCTAAAGCATTTCTACCCTAAGAAAGTTCTAGCATAGTATTTATAATGATAATCTTTGACCCATACTTTATCTAGTTTTTGTTGATAACAATATGAAGGTTGGTTTTAAGTATACCCAAACCGTTTACCTTTACCTTTCAAAAACCTTAAATACAGTTAGTACCATAAAGATTCTGCATTACCTTGATTATGTAGGTTGTCGTGTAAGTCATGCACCACTAATGATCACAGTGGTGATCATTATTTGATAGTGGAATTGACTTTCAAAGGACAGGCTTTAACGGTCACAATTCTAGTCCTCGTAGATATTGCAGGTACACTAATTATTCTTTATCATTTTATTAATATATGTACAGTCGCTAGGATTAATACATACACATATTTGTACTGACTCATAAGATTGGAAGGACATGTTATTAAAAGCTCCTCTTATATCCAAGAAGTAGTCCAGAGTAATTTTTTTGACTCTGAAAGATTTTTTTATTTTTATTTTTTTCTTAACCATAATTGTTACAGCTATTCAGTTGCTACAGGCAAGTTGTGTCAAAGAGCCTTATATATATCAAAAGTCTCATATTACTGCAGATGCAACTAAGTAGTGGTCACTATCCGTGTAGTAGTAATGTTCAATAATATTCGTAGACAGACAATGACTATCACGCTAGTACCTTCAGCAACGAATCAAGAAAGCAGTTTCTTGAATAACCTGAGAAGCAGCTTAAAATTAATAATCGTTTTGTTATGAAGAACAAAAAAGTACTTTTAAACATGGCTTAAATATTGTACAAACATAATGGGGTCCCTAAAGAGCAAGAACAACTATACATCTGACATTTATATTTGTTAAATAGTTAAAGATGTGAATGGATTATAAGCGTTTACTAGATGGCCTTCTCCCACATGCTTGAAAAATATAAAATAATGGTCATTTGTGTTTGGACTAGTAGTTTTATCATTTTTGTTCTCCTTAGATATCTACTAACTCATTAAAATATCTTTAAATTTTCTTTAAATAAATATTTAAGTATCAAAACTGTTTCATTTGATTTTAATTAAAAATTTCTTATAAATGAAGGTAAGAAATACGATGTTATTCCAAGTTGCGTTTTGAGTTTTTAACTACAATGGCTTTTGAAATAATCAAATATCTGTAACTTTCTTGGATATCATACTAATCGTAGGTAGATATTATATGTTCAGGCATTTTTTTCATACATTTACTTACCATGCTCCGTATAATATATTCCATGATTAAACAATAATATGAAATAAGATAAAAATACTAAGAACTTTCAACCGGCCTTTGGTTGAGTCAAAAACCCAACAGTTGGGTTTTTGACTCTGACGACGACCGGTTGTTACGGTTAAGAGTTCTTGGTCTTTTTTCCCATTTCACATTGTAGTTAAATATTGATTGTTATTTCACGTGTTTATGTAAAATCTTGGATAGATAATATATTCCTTACTGTATCGAATATATTATATGCTACTATAAAGTTTAGTACCTATGAAAATTTTTCAACTTCTACAATCATTTGGACTGCAATAGTGTTTTCTTTGCTGTACTATAGATTTTGAATCTATTAAAAATTAGGTCTGTTGACTAAGCTTCTGCTTCTATATTTGAAATATATTACAAATTTAAACGAAGCATAATGGTATAAAAATGGAATGCCATGTATTTGCATTTGTTATTCCATGTATACCATGTTTGTAATTAATAATAATAGCTAATATTATAAATCATAGTATTTTATTGAAAATATAAAGTCTTATTATTCTTCAGATGTTTTGGTAAAATTTGATTCTTCAAAGTGGTAACTTAAACAGAGAGGAACTTTAATAGGCAATTTTTTTTAAACATGATATTGATGATTTTGAATAATTCCATACAAATTTGGATATGAATAATTCGATACAAATGTTATAAAATTATATGTAATTATAATATTGACTTTTTTCTCATTAGTGTCATTATTTTGCATACAATTGCAGGGATAATGGAAGAACTTGGAAAACCACCTAGGTGATAAGAGGTCGAAATAAACGAGGGTGGAAGACTCCAATGAAAGATTAGTCTGTAACAGCTAATGGGTAATGTAAGGTTGAAGAGAGTAGAGAAATGGACCCAACTTCCCACGGGTCAGTTAAAAAAGGGTGGGCAAGCTGTAATCAAGGGGCTTGTGAATTCGGGCAGGACAAGTCAACATGAGGAGAGTCTGTCATTTCGTGAAGTCTGACGTAATGGTGATTGGGTATGAGACAAGCCGTGTAATCCCCTAATGGCTCAATACAACTATCTACATCTCGAACCTATCTTTATGTGGCATCTCACGTTGCCTTAAGTAAACACTCACTTTAACATCTGTTTACCAGATCCCATTTACTAAAGGCTCCTCTCCCCTCTTCCAACCCATAATCATAGCTCCGATAATACACTTCTATCGACCTTTACCAAATAGACTTTGCTTTGGCCCGACTCTCCTCCTCCCACACATCCCTCCACTCTTGACCGTTTAACTAACATCAACTGTACTTCCATCTTAGGTATTCCAACCAATTCAGATTTCATCACCTTTTGCAAAAAGTTGCTAATTAAGTAAATGGCTGTTCGTATTTCTTCATTAATGTATATTTAAAATTATAATATAAGCTCTAACGTTAATATCACAACTTTAACAAAATTTGCAATACAAATCAGTGTATAAATCGCAGTATGACATTATAAAATGGGACTAATATCTTAGTACTGCTGATGATCCTGGCCAGTGTCACGACATTAAAAACGATTGTTTTATGCTTATGAGAACCGTCGAAAGATTTTAGTTCTATTCATAATTTAATCATATGTTTTATATATATATATATATATATATATATATATAACATAAGTGTTACCCATTATTTATCTGATACAGAAACAAAGTTTCAATCTGTATAACAGAATTCTGAATTCTGAATAACCAAAATAGTTAATAAGCTCTTTGGTATTTAAGTAATAACAACATATTTTAAGTATACACTTAAAAGTTTAAGTTAAGAGAACTTTAATTTGATATTTTTCTGTAGAACCCTAAAAAGTTACGTCATAGTATTAAATACACATTTTATGTTACACTAATTGAGAATCATGTTCAAGCATATAACATTATGAATAATAATAATATACATAGAATCATTGAATGTCTGTTAAATCACATGATAAATGACAATTTTTCTGCGTATATCTGAATAGTATATATAACATACATATATAATATGTATAACATCTTGATATTAAAAATAGAAAGTGCAAACCTTAGAGATTTATAATGTTGACCCTCTCCACAAAAAACTATTGGTAAACTTCATGATCAGTAACATGAAAACGATTATATTATAGTTGAACAAACTGTGTAAAGTATATTCTTTTGCATTCTGTTTCCGGTTTTTTTCTAATCAAGTCTGCACAAGTGATAAAAACATTGGTCTGGAATTTCCTAGGCACAAAGGAATAGAAGTTAAATGAGCTATATATAAATGACTAAAAATGCTATACATAAACTAAAAAATGAGTCCACTTCATGTAATACAACTTAAAAATTTTAAAATTGTATCTTAAGCCGCAATTCATCGTGTACTTGGTTTTTTCGAGTCAGCTAAACAGTGCTTTCTCGACTCTCATAAGACTATGCCTTCCTTTCAGTAATTGCGATGTCTTACACTCTAACCTTCTTCACTCAATTCTCCTCTTGTTGACCGCAGAGTCTCATAAACCTTCATGATTGATTTTGCATTTCTCATGTGTATGTTGTTTCTTAATCAGAAACACGGTAATAACTTCATTTTTTTACCCCATACAGTACCAAAATAATTGTGGTTGTTATCTATGGCCAATAGAGATTTACCGCTATCTCTTCAGGAGCACTTATCAGTACTTAGTTTACTTCAAACAATTCAATAAATACAATAAAATTAGAGGATGATAAAAATAAAGTGGAAGTATAATGTACTTTGAAAATAATCTGTTACATATTAGTAAAAGTCTACTTCCATTGATGTTATCTGTCAAAATCTGCCAAATTGTTTATTTAAGTAATTACATCACCAACACCAGAAAATATTACATCACATTCATCTTACATGGAAGGAGAAGTAATTTGCCACTGGTTTCAGGATTATTGATTGAGTTCTTATTGGGCACCATATCATTACACCACAACAAGCACAACATGCTGCTCCTATTACACCATCAGTGTAGAGCTTCTTACCCAGGAAGACTACAGTAAATCTGGCCATGAGTGATAAAATAGAATACAAACGTGCGATCAAAAGGGAACTTAACGATATAATTACTGAAACCGAAAAAATTATTCACGGACAGCATCAGCAAGAACACATTTATTTTGATATATACACCCTGCATATATATTCTTTTGTATTATAGAATTACAATAATAACAATAAACAAATACAATTTTGTATGATGTAATTTTTTGAGGGTTGAGGTCCAATGATTTTAAACTAGTCCTTTTGCCGACGTTTCGACACATATTTATGTCATGTTCAGGGCAACAACATGATTATTTTACAATTAGCACTACTATTACTACTATTTGGTAATTTATTACATTTTAATATGTACAGTAACAAAGAGGAATTTATTGATTAATCAGTTATTTCGACTATGGATTTTTTTTTTATACTGACATAAGGATATTGTTATAATTATTCTATTGCTTTTACAATTATTGTAAAAGCAATATATAATAATAATAATTATTATAATATTAAATATAGTTAATGGGTTAGTTCCACTGAGGTTAGTAATATTAGAATTAGTAATAATACATTCCGTCATACCTCGTAAAGTCTCTGAAAAGCTCGACCGGTTTCGGGTCCGCCTGGATCCCATCTTCAAGAGCACCTAACTGACTGTGAATGTTTTTTTCCTATAACCTACCTATATATAGCATCTACATTGTGTAATCAGTGTTGTGTGTGTAGGTAATTTTTTTTTCCTATTTCTTTAATTGTTATGTTTTTTTCTTTTATTCCTTATTTCATTATCTATTTCCAGTTCCTTGTGTCGTCTTTTAAATGTTATCAGTGGTTTTGTTAAAATGTCGGTTTGGTGGTTTGTTTGTTCATTGATTATATTGTCTGTCATTTTATGTTTATATATTTCTATTTGTTCCTGTATGTTCATTCGTTGTCCTTTTTGTCCCGTCTTTGCTAAATCGGGCAAACGGGAAGGACACTAAAAGACAGATTCAAAGAACACATTAAAGACTACACCAACAACACAAACAGATCAAACTATGCACACCACTTAAACAAATTTGGACATAACCCAGACAGTATGGAAAACACAATGGACTTACTACAGACGGGACAAAAAGGACAACGAATGAACATACAGGAACAAATAGAAATATATAAACATAAAATGACAGACAATATAATCAATGAACAAACAAACCACCAAACCGACATTTTAACAAAACCACTGATAACATTTAAAAGACGACACAAGGAACTGGAAATAGATAATGAAATAAGGAATAAAAGAAAAAACATAACAATTAAAGAAATAGGAAAAAAAAAATTACCTACACACACAACACTGATTACACAATGTAGATGCTATATATAGGTAGGTTATAGGAAAACAACATTCACAGTCAGTTAGGTGCTCTTGAAGATGGGATCCAGGCGGACCCGAAACCGGTCGAGCTTTTCAGAGACTTTACGAGGTATGACGGAATGTATTATTACTAATTCTAAAATTATAATATTGGACCTCAACCCTAAAAAAATTACATCATATAAATATTGGGTCAAGAACACAAGTCATGATAAATACAATTTTGTTAATTATTATTTGAATTTATATTTTATGTAGTCATACTTGTTTTCTATATCCGTTGTAAACTGAGCCACACTGTGTTAGTCCAAGTATGTTAATCTACATGAACTTGTTGAGTAACATGCTTCCTAATTGTAATTTAGTTAGAGTTTCTAAAGTTGGTCGGTCGTCTATAAATGACTTATCTCCTCGGTGAACCACGGGCGATGATGTCCTGTCTCTTGCTCATGGCCGACATGAGCTGAGGCCCCATCCAGCTTAAGCCTCAATTCATCGTTTACTTGGTTTCTTCGAATCAGCTAAACAGTGCTTTCTTGACTCTCATAAGGCTGATAACTACCTTTCAATTATTAGTTACACTCTAATCTTCTTCACTCAATTCTCCTATTGATGACCTGAAGTCACTAAAAATCCTTTCTACTTCCTACAAATTATCTCCTATAGGCTATGCTGACAACTATATGATGATTTATCACTGCGACTTCCAGAAATCTATCAGTCATTTATTGGATCTTGACAGTAGTGACTCAAAATATTTTTATACAAAAAATCATCAGTAATTTTTAAGATTACTTTAAGTAAGCACATAATCAAACTTTTAGAACACCAATTTACTTTCGGCTTTATTTGAATGCAGTCATCATGTAGACGTAATAGAAAAATCTTTGGTAATATATTAGCAACCCCATAGACGACCAATTTAATGTTTTTTTTTGTTTTAATTAAAAATTCATTTATGGCTATACCCGCTTTATCAGTTATAACAAAATGAAATCATTGTTTAGTAACAATGTCATAATCTAATCTACCATTCATCTGGCCATAAAAAGGACTTATGTGCAACGCCGAGATGCACATGAACTATTGAGTTTTTCCTTGTGATTTCTAAAATTAATATTAAATTATAAGTTCTTTAATGAACTTTATCATTATTTTTGTAGAATTATCTCCCACTTCTATTGATTATTATTATATTCTCAAAAGCGACTTACATGAAATTGTAGTCTAAGTATCAAAAAAAAAAAAAAAAAAAGCGACTACCTTAGATTTAAATATAATGTGTTCAAAGGTTCCATGTAGATTATGCGTCCTAGTTAATTTCAACTTCCGTAAGTGACAGTTCAGGGGATATTGCATATAT
Organism: Hermatobates lingyangjiaoensis; assembly: GCA_026182355.1. Lineage (NCBI taxonomy): Eukaryota > Metazoa > Arthropoda > Insecta > Hemiptera > Hermatobatidae > Hermatobates > Hermatobates lingyangjiaoensis. Next base: position 570,688 of record JAPFBL010001935.1, on the reverse strand, counting down.
TTTTAAATTCTTCCAGTTATGATAAATTATTTTAGAATCAACTATTTATACTGAATCACACATTTATCTGGTTCCTTCTTCATCTTCCCTATCTTCATCATATTTCGTTAAAGAAACTGTGGTCTTTTATATATTATTAATCCAGACCCCAGAAAGATCATTTGGATCAAAAACATTTCTAACTAGTCCATTCTTCTGTATTTTCATGTGCCCAGATGAAATTAATGTATTTTTACGGGCCCGGATTGTGAAGAAAGATAAGACATGCCTACGCTAATTTTTAACTCAAGTCAAATCTGCAATGCAGATTGGTTGTCTGATAAAATGTATAGCCTAGATTTTTACGATTTGTTTTTACATTTTACTTCACAGAATACTTTATTACTAGCATGTTGGTGATTCGAATCTTGGTTGTGTATTCCACAGATTTAGAAATATTGCATCTTGGTCCTTAATATTCAATGTTGTATGCTAAAGTATTTGACTAAGAGACTAATTTGCTAAAAAATCTCTAACAAACAAGGAAGGGGGATTAATTTTTTCAACCAATATGTAGAACTGGTTGTCATTACCCCTGTTATTCTTAAACAGGTTTGTCGTGAAACATCCTATATCAACCCTTCAATAACACATTACCAAATTCATATGATATTATCTGCTTATAACAGCAGTATAGAGTTGAAGTGCAACTTTGGAGTAAAGATTCGAAGTTCTAAAAATGATTCTCCTAAAGAAGAACGAGCTTGTTATTCGCCAATCTATGTACAAAAGGGCAACTTATAAGCCGTTTCTCCAGCGATTCAATAAATTTCAAATTTTATATTAGGTATTGTCATACTAAGAATATTTCATGAGATTAAATCTTAGAGGATTAATATTATACTTTAAATGACAAATATTAAGTTCAATCTTTAGTAACATCGGACGTAAATAAGAACCATCATGAGGAACTACATACACATGACACGAGCATGTCAACCTATTCAGTCAAACTTTACTAAACAAAACAACTTTCTTTGTTTTAACAGCGTCATCCGCCTGCTTCTTATGTTTCAAAGAATTTTTTGTAAGATGCCTTAGACTCCCTAGAGTCAGGGTTATTATACATATGCACTCTTATTATTAATACCACCATAAAGTTACTAAACTTTATATTGTTTGATTAATCCGTTTTACCTCGTAAGTAGGTATTTTAGTTGTCCCATCGGTCATTTGGCCTATATATTCTTGTTCTTAATTATTTTTGTTAACTCTATATTATTCTTTATTTATTCATTTTTAACATAATTGAGTCTGATTTTGGATTTCTTTTTTAGTTATGAGATTCAAGCGATTCGTTCTCATATCAGTTGTGCCAAACACTGCAGTTTTTCTTGAAAACCTCTTTCATCTTCGATTCGTCTGACACTTTATGTCTCCTACTCTAATTTCTATTCTGAACTTCCCCTGATATTTCTTCAAAGCATCAACGATAGTATTTGTTCCATCCTTTTCTATTCTCCCTGTGATTTTTATCATTAGATTTATCATTTAATTATTAAAACTCAGTAACACCATAAGAAAACTGATAGTTTTTTTCTCTATTTGTTACTACGATGTCTTTAGGAGAATAGTAAACATCATTCTAAAATAAGAAGTACCAATATTAAAGAGACTGCCTTTTTCTTCATACTAAGTATTTTATTTAAAATTATTTATTTATTTAAACAATTACTTTATAATTTAAAGTGTTATGAATAGAATTTAAGTATATGTATAAACAAATTTTATTTATCAAAACATTGTGTCTGCTCTTTATAAAACTGGTTCATGTTAATGCGCTTTATATCTAAATATATATGTAACAGATCAATCTGTTCTTAGCAGTTAGATATATGAGTACAAACTATTATCATTGTAGTATGAAAGGACTCTTTGGAATTACATTGATAATTGAATTCTTTGTACGTGGACGAAATCAGATATAAATATGAACTAACATAATCCAATTAAGATTCATATGTTATATATTGTACTTTATATAGTATATACTGAAACGAGTCATACATAGCTGTATGAAAACCTTTTAGGATAAATATTTTGTAGTCTTTTGTTGAAAACAAAAGTATCATATTGCCTTGATGAAAGCTTGTATATATGACTTCCACAGAGAAAGAAGCGGCGTCTCAGAACGAGGCCAACCTGCTATTATGTGAAGAGAAGTCTAGAGGTCCAAAAAGAAAAGCAAACGCTTAAAAAAAGGCAGTCGAGTTGTAATTGAGATCAGGTCTAAAGGATCAGGCGAAGCCTCCCTCCGTGACTTACGTGAGTAAACCCTCCCCACCAGGCTACACTTATTTAGTTATAAAACTCTTAAGGGGGGAATTATTATATAGTGCCTGTAAAGTGCTGATAAAATCAAACTCACAGTCTTGGCTTTAATATCTTTTGGGTCAGTAATAAATACTACCCTTCTCCCACAGCGAGGCAAGCGCTCTTAACAAATAGATATTTAAGTGGTCAGGTAGACAGCAACATACAGTTCAAGCTGTTGTGACACTTCCATAGCGATATCAATAATTGTTAGGTAGAAAGCTCACAAACAGAATTATGTTAATGCACAATTTTAGTGTCAATTCTATAACGCGTAGCTTTTACCATTAAATATTTGGCAACAGTAATAATACCAGCTAATGCTTGTTACAAAAATAGTCTTCTTAAATCTTTAAAGCTAGTAGTGTCTAAAGTAGTTTAAACAATTATTTTTTAAACATACTTTATATATTAAGTAATTAAGTGTATAGCATTCACATGAAGAACATGTTTGATGTTTAGTATTACGTGTTTATAATGGTGTGGACATAATCATTACAACAACTTGAGCACCTGTTCCATAGAACAGTCATATTTAAATGTTTAAATATTTAATTTAAAAACTTGTTAAATACTCCTTTCACGATTTACCACAACTACCAAGCTCTTAGTCAAATTATGTGTGGCGGACAAAAATTTCGTTCGGTGATGAGTAATTGCTTATAATTACTTATAACTGCTTATCATTACCCTTCTCCTGAATAATTTATATATGAACATTCTGAAAGTAAAATATTACGTTCAATTCTTACTAATCAGGTAAAGTTGTTATCCTAAATATTTAAAAACTCTTTTATCACAAAAGTAAATTAATAAAATTAAATTGGAGTGTTTGCGAATACCACAATTTTTAATAGTGGAAGAAAATGAATTTATGCTTTTTAGTCTACATAGGCAACTCACCTGTGTTCTTGCCTATGTTCATTTTTAATATGTCCATCCCAGAAATGTTAAATATAATTTTTTAGACACATGTTTTACTTTCTCATTAAAAATAAACTTTGGTCAGACTAGTAAATAATCAAAATTTCACCTCAAACAATACTAAAACATCCGGGCTTTATTTTTACTTATAAATAAAAAGAATCTTGAGATCATTTAGATGGAAGTTAAATGATGGAACATCAATCATTCAAGACGGAATGATGATGTTGTAATATTACGAATACTCTTTTATTAAATTTCATATATTAAATACTGTATTATATATGAATACATCATAATATTCTGTTAGCAAAGAACTTTATTAGGTAGAATAAAAATGATCTAATTCTTGTGTTAATTTATTTAAATTATTACTGTTACTAATCTGTACCGATAGTAAAGAAAGTGTATTACATATCACAATCTAACTAATATTGAAAATTAATATTGTTAGCTTTATTTGTTTAATATAAATACGAATGTTGTCCCTTTAAATAAGAGAGGCTTCTTTAATTAGACATCCCGAGGCTCCTCTAGGTAAAGGTGCCTTTATGATAGACTCACATCACCACAGGCTTGAGACTTAACTGCTTCCCCTTCACCCTACTTTCACGTACGGCCGGTAAGAAGGAAATCATTCCTTGTTTATTCTCTCAGCTCGGACGCTCAGGAGAAATATGTAGTTAATAAATAACTATAATTATTAACATTTAGCACGAGGCATTACGACACCAAGTTTTAATTTATCACTAATTATGAATCGGTAGAAGAAACCATAAAACCGTAATAAAAGTCGGAACACATATTTATGGCGTTTGTATTCAAGATCATCATTCATAATTATGTTACATCATATTTATCTTTATATAGTCATTTTTGGCGGATGTAAGAATAGATGCATTTAAACAGTATGCTGTCTGATACCCAGAATTTACATAATAACGACGAAATTTCAGGAGTGTAATGAGAATCTTTTTTCCATAATCCAGGGTGAACGGTTTGTTCAGGACTTCTCAATAAACTTCATCATAGGGCTAGGTTAACTCAGTGGTTAACGTACTCGCCTCTGAACTGGTAGGTCCAGGGTTCGATACCCACCTGACCCTCGATTTATTCACGTGGGAGGTGAATAAATCTGAACATGTCGTTCCTCGAAGAGGACGTTAAGCCGTCCGTTCCGAGCCTGTACGATGTCAGGTATTCGTTAAAGATACCTACACTAAATACACTTGAGTTGTTTAGAACTCCCAACGTAGATTCACCGATCAAAAAAAAGACCGTAAAGGGCTGACATTTTTAACCCGCTAGGGGATCTGTCTAAACAAACAAAAATAACTTCAGCGTAGACAACAAACCTCCTGGTCGATACCTAAAACGCAAAATTATTTTTCCTACAACTAAAAGATTCAATTTCCTGAATTACACATTACCAAATATATAGTCATAACGTTATGACTGATTTTAAAATACAGTTTTACTTAATAATTTGCATTATAACTTTTGCTAAATTGATGGGTTATGATTTTAACTATTTCATATATTTTTAAAAAAGGCGTTCATTTAATTAGTTTGCTTTAACAATAGATATATAAAACACTTTTCAGGCATCAATGGGCATAAACAGTAACTGAACTTGCTATCATGAAGGGAAAACAAAGAGCTCATGTCTCATTAAGACCACTTCCTTAAGATATATGCAATGAGTTATATATGCTCTACCTACTTATATTTAACGTGTATTTATATTTTGACTCTTCTTTATCAGCCAAAATGACGACAGAAGATCTTGCAGATTGATGCGATATTGAAGAAAACTCAGAATATTTTATGATTATAAATCCAAAATAGTGGCTAGGATGATATGAAAGTGGAGGTTGTCATTTGCGAATAGAAGATTGCATGACATTCTGTCTTTGGAAGCGCACACTCTCGCCGAAGAAACGTGCCTAGTGAAAGTGAACAACTGGCAAAGAAATGCTCTACGTAATAGCAGGCTGGGTTTTTATGAAATGTGATGGATTTCAGGTTGGAGAAAGGGAGGGGGAAAGAAAAGCAGGAGGGATGGGGCACGTAGTGGCGGGGCAGGTCGAAGAGAGTGTCACGAGAATGGTGGTGGCTGAAGAGACGCCGTTAGCCCAACCTTTCATCTCGCTGGACACCTTCAAATTACCTGACCCGACCGGGACATGCTGGTGTCATCCTCCCGGTCAACCAAGCGCCTCCAGCGAACAACCTAAGCACATCTCCTTCAATCACTTTCAAGTGCCACTCTGTGAAGGACGTCCAGCGCTCTTAGATATGCCCCAGTTGGTCCATCATAGAATGATATTATTAAAATAAGTTTTCCTTACTATAATCAAAAAATGTAGATTTTAAGTCATATTAGAATTAGTTGTAAACACAATAACACAATATGACAATAGTCAATGATTTTAGAGCTGCTTGTATTGTGCATTTCAAAACTATATCAAGCAATGAAATTAACTTATGAACTAAACTCTCCTACTGTCCCCCTTAATTCATCTCTACTAGTCTCAGTAACAGAAGTGCCATGAGTGAGCGAATGCAAAGTACAGTAGTTATAAGCAATATGCAACGTGGCCAAAAAATTATCACACCAAGTAAAAATTTGATGAGAAATGCATTGTTAAAAGTAGAAGTTCACTTTCGTTTTAAATAAGAATGTTTAAAGTTAGAATTGTACTTTATATATGTTGAAAAATAACACCAAGAGCAAGTGAAAGACCGCAGAAATAAGAAACCACGAGAATAAACTAAACATATCAAAACCCTCTAGAATCCAAATATAACTTTTATTTTATATTTGTAAATGAAAAAGTGTTTTGTGAAACCATGAAGCGGTTCTATTTGAACAAAGCAAAGTAATTTGTCTCACTTTGGTGCATCATAGACTCCTGTAGAATCTATTTTATAAGACCACAGGCATACAGTTGTCAGTACAATTGTCTCAAAGAGCTCATACTCGGCCTGTCGTAGTTGGCACTAACCATTGTGGGTACTTAACTCCCTAACTTATTTTATAACTAATTCTGACTACCATTTTGCACTTTTAAGTTTCCTAGGTTTGTGCAACTAGTTTGAAGGTTTTAGTAAAAGTTGCCAAATCTTTTGGATAGGATCAATTGTTATATTAATAAAAAGATAAATTTAGTAACAAATAACGCGAACTAATTTCTACAGTTCCTTTCCTAATTACGTGATATTACAATGTAGACATAGGTTAATCATGATAAATACAAATAATAATAGAATACAATTAATTCTGAGTTGGGTTGATTCGGTTTCATAGGCCTTATCGAAATGATTAATGAGGCGTTACAGTTCATTACATGTAAAAATTTGAGGCAGCGTATTACAAGTTCTATCTACTTGATTAGTAATTTTAACGAGTCTCAATTTTGGAACATAGGCTCATTAGTTTTCTTACCTTTCTACCAATATACCTGTATCTGATTTTTTAAGTTTTCAGCAGGAGGAACTATTTAATTATTCCACATTACTAAACACCACCATAGTCTAGTTAACTGAAATATATGTGGTTGATTGTCACTTTCAATTTGAAAATAACTGTTTCTATTCGAAATTTCAATTTACTATGGGTAATTGCTTATACCCACTCCTGAGTAATTTGTTTGAAAAAAAAATGTTCAATGTTACATAATATAATTCCAACAGTAATTATGCCTTTTTTCAAATCTACAAATATAAGTGTATTTATAACAAAAGTAAATTATTAATTGCTCTTATTCGATGATCTGGCCTTACCACAAATGTTAAAAAAATCTATCTTCAGGTATATGTGTTCTAGGACATCATAGTTAGCTCCACTGAATTCCTCAATGGTGAAATTAACAACATGTTTTTACTGCTCACTCATTAAAGTTCCCCACCTTCTATATTTATGAAAGGGTGCTAGAAAACTGCTTTTCAATGTAGTAACAGAAACCGTTTAACGTCAAGGGCCACAGTTCTGTCATATAAGTCGTTGGTTTATATCTTCATAAATGCTCGTAATCATGGCATTAATATGTTTTTCCTAATTTTAATAACATCAGCAAGTTGTTAATGAGAAACTGTTCTTGAGAACTATCGTATAAAGGTATTTATTAAATTTATAAATAAAATATTTATAAAATAGTCATAAACAGTCATCAAATAGTCATAAAATATTCATAGGTCAGACAGGTATACTATTAAAATCGTGTCTCAAACGACAGCAGTGCTCTGTAATAATTGTAGTGCCGTAATTCTGCATATAAATAAAGGGAATCAAGTCATAATTTGAAGAGAAGCTAAAACGTTCACCTAAGAGAGATCAATTTCTTTAAGGATTATTACGTAATCCTCTCTAATTATCTATAATAAATCAAAAAACTGTAAATATTAATAATGATTTATCAAAAACTCCATATTAACTAGATTAATAGCTTTGCTTAGCAGGTTAGCAGCTAGAAGATTGATTATACTACTGACTTTTGTACTACTTTGTTTACCCTGACTTACCCTCCCTTTGAAGGGTAAACATAAACATGGATAAGTATGTGTGCATGTTTATATACGCGTGTCGCGTGTGTGTGTGTGTGTGTGTGTGTGTGTGTGTGTGTGTGTGTGTGTGTGTGTGCGTGTGTATGCGTTTGATATGATATTTACACTCACTTTTAAACTATTATTTTTGTTGATATAATTAAAAATACAATCTAAAATTTTTAGTTTAATTTGTATCTAGTGACAGATGACGGAATTTTATTGTTTGTCATTGTAAGTTTAACAGAAGTCGAATGACGAAATAAGGAGGAGTTGGTCATTGATGGAGGGGTGGCTTAGACTGATACATTGATTTTGAAGTGTTCAATACGTTGATATTTTGAATGCGGTAGGTTTTAGTCTCTCAGTATCATAAAGATCAGTGAAGCAAAAACGTCAAAGGTGTTCTTGTTCCACATTGTGGAGAGTTTTTTAAAAAATCTGTAGCGAAATGTTAGATTTATTTGTTGTAGAGTCAAGACGGCGTGAAATAAAGAAAAGGTTAGATGAAGAGGAGCTTTGTGGAAAGGGATGAGGGATGTATGCGGTTGAGGACCAGTGTTGTGACTGCGATGATTTAGGGCTCGGCACAATGGCGACGGCCAGCCCTTATCGCGAGAGCTCGTATAAATCAGTCGCCTTCAGCTGGCTTGCTCTTTTGTCACAACACTCCTCCAACCGTGCGAAATAAAGTTATAAATTGATAGCAGCTTATTGTCATTTCACTCCAAGAGTCTATAGAAGTGATTTTGTAGACTGGTTGGATAAGCGATGTGGAATCTGATAGCCCAGTGACTGCCAAACCACTCTACTGGCATTACTGAGCCAGTCTGAAATACTCAACGAAAGCTCCTCTTCACGAAACATTTATATCAGTTTTGACGTATCCTATCCGATTAGAGTACAATTTAACCAACTAACAAATCTTTGTCAAACTAAAATTGTTGATTATTATAAACAGGCCGATGTAAAACGACACCCTAAGTGCTATGAGACATTTACCAGCACATCGCATGCCCATCACTTAGTTATATCTTGAAACCCATATCAGATGATACCTTTAAATATTGTGCCATTGCCAATACTGAAGCCTCGAACCACAAAACAGATGAAATTGGGAAATTGGGTTTCTGTGAATAAAGATTAGGGCAAACAAATAATAGAAATCTTCCACAATAAGCATTAACAGCCAAACAACACAGAGATAATGATAAAAATGTAATGACATCAACGAGTTAGTTATGATAAAGTATACTCTTTGTATACAAAAATTCGAATTTCATTAAAATGTTTTAAATAAACTGTCACAAACTCGCTATAAAGTGGAAATATAGAGTCTAAGGTTTACACATTGAAAAGAAAAGGGGCTAAAAAATCATGACTGAAGGGCACCAAAATTGAAATCATTATATTTATTAGTTAAAAAAGTAAACCACGTTACGTGTTTTTTTATTTTACCAATTGCAACCCTTCATTATTTTTCACTAACAAACATTACTCTTAGTTTGTAATAAATGATACTGTCAAATTCACAGTTGAATCTATTCCATCAAGATGCAATCCTCACGTCGTGATGGTGTTTGGCATTGAGGTTTGCTTCAAAACATGAAACTATTACAATCCATTTCATAACAGCAGAAGAGTCTTTTCAGAATAACTTACAGGAGATTACTTCAGACAAAATCGAGCTCAGAGGCCTCGATATATCAAATACACTAGTGACGGCTACTGCACAAAGGTCACTCATGAACTCGTAAAAATGAAAAATTATCCATATGTGAGATCGATGATCATGATTCGCCAAGTGTTGTGCATTCAATTCATTAAATTATTTTTTTCTTAATTTATAGTTGGATTGTAAGAACTAATGCGTCATGCGGTATGGAGGTCAGGGGGAGGGGCCAATGAGTACGTGCTATTCCAGATCAGATAGACATTCAAATGAAAGCACTATCTGCTAGCAACGACACACTATATATAGCTGGAGCCGTGGGAATAGGGCAGCCTTCTCGCTAGTCTGCCCGACTTGCTTCTGACCACGAGACGCAACGCAGCAATCCCTGCAAGGCCTGCTTCGTCCTCTCAACATGCATTAATATCACTAATATAGTCCATTTCTGCACAGAACACAAAATTGCCGTTCCTCTGCAGAAATATGGATCTAAAAATAACATACCATAAGGGTCACGATTCACCTGCAAACAAATTCACTATATTATATATATATATAATATATATTATATATAAGTATTAAATTATAAATAAAGATGTAAAACAGAGTAAAAATATAACACTATATATAACTCAAATTTTCGGGCAATCCGTCTTCAGGAGAAAAGGGAAAGGGAGACCAAGCACGTTGTAGACCCAACAGCAAGCAACCCATATATATGGTTTATATATTATATATATGCAGAAAAACACAATAAAAACACGTGATGTAACATTAAAGTTTTAAACCACAATGAAAAATTAATAGAAATAAATGCTCAAAATTATACATACATACTTTCACTTTATGTCATCAGAGAGCAAACAAAGTAAGAAATTAGAAGATCGGCAGGTCAGCAATGAGAGGTTGATTGGAACTGGAAGAAACTGACTGCATTCTGATTCATCTTTTTTGTTATAATCTATCACACGGTTGAAAATTATTACTGTTTTAATGAAATATGCTTAAAGAAAGGACAGCGACCAAAATTGACATTTATATATATAAACCTCTTGGTTCAGTTGAAATTCTTAGCGCTTTTCATGATTTTTACCGTGGTTTATTCTTTGATTTTTAGCTCACGTATTTATTGTATAATTATGTTACATATATATTTCATTCAACCAAATATAATAAACAATTTTTTATTCAATTTCTCAATGATTATTAATCTTAATTGGTTAATATATTAAAGTTAAAGATTTTTAAAAAATAACATTAAAAATGTATCTGTTTGTTGAGTTTAGAAATTTCCATTAAGAAATTATCAAAAATTATAATGTTGAAATTCGGTTCCAATTTTGAATAGTTTTTTTTTATTTTAAGCCAGAAATAGAATAAGATAAAATTCATGTTAGTTCAGTTAAAGGGGGGAGGAGTAAAAAGATATATTATATGTTATAAGAAGCTATAATATCAGCTGATATTTCAGATGCTTCAGCCAATGCTCTCAATAGTCGTATGTATGCCTCTACAGGTGATTATGTTCGTTATACAATAATACGGGATTTTTATTTGTCTTCCCCTCCAACTAATACGTAAATCTCTTTATGCATCGCATAATGACATGCATATTTATTTAAATTTTCTTAACATACTCATAAATTACAACACTCTATTATTACACTGAACTTCGTTTCAAGGCGGAAGAAAAAAAACCGTTGCAACGTTGTTTTGACAAAACGCTGTTTTTTATCGTTAGCAAGCCAAGAGTGGATTCTAGCCGTACGCGACTGACATACTAAGCCTTCTTTCACATTCGATGCTTATTGGAAAACTAATCACCGGCGCCTTAAAACAAACCATAAATATCGCTCGCTTCTCTTCAGATACCCTATCCAATCTCGCTTTGATTTTGGTTTCATATTTCCAATTTGCCTGTAATCAATGTATCTATAAGATAATCATATAGATTTATAGCAGTCTGTATTTATGATTTCACCGCTTAAAATTTGAACATTTCGATGAAAGTGAAATAAATACCGGTTGTCATGAGATAGCTATCACTGCAGGCACGATAACCAAGAGTGTGTATTACGTACCTGCATAATGTACAAACCAGCCTTTCCTTATGCACAAACAAGCTCGTGGAACCTGTGCCACTCAGGAAAAGTATTATATTGTTATATTAAAATTAATGTTACATGTTAAAATAATTTAAGTTTTTTATCGTTTTTACAATATTACAAGTAAAATATAGAAATCATGAAACAACTACATCTGAAGATTTTGACAAATTTACATATTATAATGTTAAAACTTTTGTAACGTTTTTTCAATAATGTTGTGCTTGTGAGTGTGTTGTATGTATGTGTAGTATGTAATGTGTAAGTATGTTGTATGTACGCGTTGTATCCAAATCATTCTGGGAACGCTACACGCCACACTGATGGATCAAATTCATATTTTAAGAAATGTGTCTTATAATGTAAATATGACGTATTCTTTTCAGTCAATATTGTACAACAAAAAAGTAACTTTTTTAACCACAATGCAATTTTAGATTACAGTTTTTCCTGTTCTGAATATTATAAAACTGTTAGCTGAAATAAGGGTAAAAAATCAGAATTTTCAATAACCAGAAGAGTGTTTTCCTTTAAAATGTAAAAATTGTGGATTATTATTATGAATTAATTTGAAAGTTTTGGATACGATATAGATCACACCGTTTGACCACTCATAATGATATACCAGAAACTGAATATTTTATAATTGAAATTACATTGTCAAAATAGATAATATATTACATTATTGTTTTATATTTTTTTTACGTCGAACGGATAGCTATACATATAGTTATATACAGTTATCTGTAAATGAAATTTTCTGATAAAAGTACTTATACTGAAAATTACTGTCCTAAAAATGCATTTGAAGAAACTATGGTTATCGCTGAAGATGATATAACTACAAAAATTAAAAACTCAACTTGGACTAATGGAATGCCTGCTGCACTTCTCGGATTTGCTGGTATTTATATAGACATTTTTCTTACAATCGAGTCAAGCAGATTTTTTTTAAGGTTTAATGCAAGAGATTTGCTGAAAAGGTGTTTCAATTATTTCATATAATATACCAGAATAGTAAAATACCATGTAAGTAAACTCTTATCAACCATATATGTTATGAGCTTTCCAGAGTAAAGGATGGTTGGCTAGCGAGAATTTTGCAATCAGTCTACATGTTGTGGTGTTCAGCATATCTCTATGTTGTTATATTTTACGGCGGTTAGTCATCTTCAATCAATGTTCAATGTTCAAATGATATTTTCAGTTAAATTATTTTCACCTATTTAAATTCCATTAACATAATAATTTTCAAAATGAATAAGTGATTAATCATTTGTCATTCATTTAAACAATATACAATCATTTAAGTCATTTTGATAGAATGATTTAAACCTTTCTTCCTTCTTTGGTTTCCATGTACAATTTTTGGTGGCTTACCAGTGTATAAGAGTTAATGCTGAAACAAACTTCTTTCTAATATATTTCATGTACTGAATGTACTGAATATTTTCTAATATATTAGAAATTGATCTAAATTATTTAGGAACTAAGAACAATTAGGATTAATTTGAGATCAACGTGAATTAATTCATTTCACTTTAGAATGGATCATTTCGAAAAAAAAATACTGCAGTAAATGATGTGAAAAGTTATCTCCTGATGATAACATAAAGCATGATTTGGTTTACTGTTCTAAACTCTGACAAAACCTGAGAACTGAGCTAGTACTCATCAAGTGTCGCTAGTCTGTTAGTTTAGAACTCAGTAACCTTTCAGCGTTGACCCCAGATAATTAAAGGTATCAAATGTGAAAGTCCCTTTCAATTTACACAGTAAGATATCATTTAATTACAGGTCAAGTCGTGCATTTCTGCTGAGTTAATATTTATGTATTTAATTTTCAAATATTCGTTTCAACTTTTTTTTTCATAGAACAAATTAACTCCTCACTAAGTCTCTTCTTTGCTCTCATCCATCTTCTTACATTATAAACACAACATTAGCAGAGTTTATTTTGTGTGATAGACACACATACATACAAACACACGCAAATAATCACGGATATGTATACACGTTATTTATGTAAACATGTTAGCTAGCATACCTAATTGCTAATTTGTCTAAGAACCTCATTTCTTTTGAGTAATATTGAGCACGGGAAAGGTACTCATGCCTTCCATATGACTATTTTTATGACATTTATGATTGAAGAAAAATAAATGTTGTATGAGAAATTGTTTTAACACGAATATTTATGAACTTACAATATTGGTAGAATAATATTACACTAAAATTAACAATGATTAGAGTCTATATGTAGTAATGCGGTAAGGTTTTATGAGATACACTTATGATTCACAAATACTTATACTTATGAGATTGACAAATTAAGAGAATAATATTTAAAAATTTTGGTTAAATAAACTGAAAACTCTTTAGCTGTGAAAGGAGTCACTATGGGTTGCTATTTCCATATTCAGGTAGTTTGGAGTTGACAGCATCGAATCCATTAAATCAAAAGTAATCGATGGAGTTTTCAGCACAAATAAAATAAATGGATTACAACTGTGTAACGCAATAATAAATAGTGTTAGTACAGGATCTAACCTTTAACAAAAAGATTTACCACAACTGAAGGACTGCCTTCAGGGAGGTGTGATATCTCTCCTAGTGTAGTGTTCTGTTATGGTAGTTACGAAACTTAAGAATATTCATATACTCTTGTTATTATTACAAGTAGAATGTTTGATGGTACTAAATTCATTCAGCATTCTTCTCAAGGTGTTGAAAAAATAGGAAGAACAAATGTCTAGATAAAAATCTAGCTAAAACTGTCCTTATTTCCTTCTTATGAAGAAGAAATGTACATTTCAGAAAAGTTTTTATTAAAAATAGTAAACCGGTAATTTCAGAAGTATGAAAAAATGTTAGGATCTCTTTAGATAAAAGAATAATCTGGAAAATCCATGCAAGAGGATATTAATTAATACTATAAAAGTAATGTTCTACTGTATGAGATAGTTCTGTTTACGATCACTTATACAACATTCAATTAACCTCATATAAAGAATTCAGACTCTGGCAGAGGTAGATAACTTATGAATACAATGCAATAGCGTTAAGAGGGTAAAAACTTGGGATCAATCATACTTAAAACCAATTGAAGAGGGAAGGTACCACTCTAGGGACAACTAAAATGTTCATCAAAGCATATAAAATCTAAAGTTAAATTTTGGAACAAGAAAGGTGTGCGCAGTACGACAGATATACGAGTACATGAGTCATATGAGATTCAAGCATTCAGTTTTATAATATATTTCATATGTCAATATATCACATCAGTAATAGTTCAATTGTTCTAAGTCAATAATTTTGAGTTTGTTGTAACTGATAAAATATACATAGTTGTATTGAGACAAATGAAATCATTGTTGATTACATGTTTGTATATGTATGTATATGTTTGATATTATGTCTATACGAAATCCACATTAAAATAAAACAAAACTCAATTAATTGCTAACGAGTTTGATATTATTTCTAAATTGGAGTAAAGTTGAGTATAGTCTACTCCAGATCTTTTCAGTACCTGTTGTTTTCAATTACATGATAATTGTAAATGTTATTATTAACATGATCGTTATGATTTTAATTTATTCCTTTTTTATACTCGTCTTTTTTCTCATTTGTTCTAACTCATTTAAAACTATTTTATGAGTTTTTCTTCCTTCTCTTTAACACCTTGAATCATGACATCACTTGGTTTGTTAGTAATACTTGGTTTGTTAGTAGGAAGTCACCTACAATTCCTCGGTTTGCCAGTTCTCAGTATTCCATTTGTACAATAGTTTCAGCATTAGTTCATTTGATGTTATTAATGTATAATTTATTTTATTAATTACCTTTGAAAATTAGTTTAATGTTATAGCTATATATATTTTAATGATATGAAACAATCTGGAACAAACAGCGGTTATTTCAAGTTACTATAGAAATGCAAAAAAAAGAATACATACTTAGAGACTCTAATTTGTGGTTTTTATCGGTCTTCAGGACAGAAAATCAATGGAAATCAAACACCGAATTAAGCATCGGTTACAAAACAACAATATAGTTACTCGTTTCATTAAAAAATATAAACTAGTCAAAGTAGAGTAGAAGAAATATAAGTTTACTAGACTGAGAATCAAGATAAGGAGAAGAATAAAGAATCAGAAATACGGGATGTTAGGAAAAATGATAAATTACTGAATGAGGAGAAGAAAGTGATTATAATAGGGCAGTGTTCAGTAAAACAACAGCATACAATTACAGAATCAATGAATGAAGACGATAACAAATAAGAAATTAATAGGAAGTACAGAAACAATTAAATACAATGAGAAGTGAAACAAAATAACTTTTTAAATATGAAATGTATTACAAAAATATTATATAAAGTAATAAAAAATACATGGTCAAAATACACGCTATGAATTTACTATTTAAAAAATTAAATTGACGGTTTTTCGCTTGCAGTCTGTTTCTTATTCTGTGGATGGAAAGGAAAAGGGATGTGGAGATAGACTTCGTAGTGTCCAAGTTACCGTATTTATATATAACTGTTTGAGGAACTGAGTAAAATAAATTCACTAAATTCACTCTGGAAGCTCAAACAAAATGTGCTCGACACTTGCTAACTCCTTCCCATCTTTTACACCCTTTTCATGGACGATATATATTTCATTTGGCTATATGGTTAACAGGAGTTAGACCTGTCCATTATGTCTTTTCAAATATTTCTCTCAAGTATTTTCTTTACTTATCAAGTATTTATACCCTTATTTCTTTAAATTTTTGATTTGAATGTCCCCTTTAATAATGACATTATTCTACTTCCGTATATATTAAACTAACTAATAAACAGCACTACCTCTTTTTTAATAATTGACATCCCTACAATGTAAAAATTACATCCCTCACATCTCTGTCCATGCACCTTCATAAAATTTGTAGCAATATAAATGTTCATATCTACCGAACTGACGAAAGACATTTCCTGCCAGTATTCCCTACTAATTGTATTAATTGTGTTATTCTCTTTGGTGAATCACATCAAATTTTGAACCCAGGAGGTATTTAGTGCTACCACTTCCCTCATCACTGACTGAGGTCAATATCTGACTAGGTGTTTGATCATACTGAATGCCTTTAAAAATTTGTTATTTATCTTTGTAACTCTATGTTAAATTAAAAATATAAATATTACAGCTTATAAAAAATTCAAAATTACACCATTTTTCTGGTACGCATAAGTTGAGCACAGTTATTAAGATTTTTTTCCCTAGACTTTGTCATTTCTTCTATACTTATTTCATCCACGCTTTCCATTCAAATTTGAAATCTATTTTTTCACATCTGCCTTTTTCAATGCATTCGGAGTGCTGTAATCTTTCTATCTGATTACGATGACGACGTAGGCGAAATATAGTGATGAGTTTTTGTATCGTATGTCTGAATGTGTTTTCTTTCCATAAATTTATATATATACTGTTTTATAAGCTAGAAGCAAGATTATGTGAATATGTAAATGAGAAGTTGCAAATTTTATTTCATCAAGTGTTTAAAAAATGTTTTCTTAAATAATTGACACACTGTGTTAATTTTACTATTTGTAAGTGATTTTCTTTCCTCTGGGTTAGTGGAATAAACAGTGAAGTTAGACTGAAATGGCTGAGGCAGGCTGTTTATAATGGCGTGCGTACAGATGGTAGTTCAGATGACCACAAGGGCGGAGGGTTAATGGTTTATTCTATACATTCTACCCTCTAGAACATTCATCCTCCGTTCTATAAACCGCAATTAACTGAATATGTAGCCCCTATTCAGGATTGGTTAAAACTAGCACTTCAGTAACCAATAATAATCGTTCTTTGATCTCCCGCATTACCCCTCTTAAAGCTAGCACCCTGTTTATCTCTCTCCACCATCAGGCATCCCCTACATGTACTGCTGAACGTCACCACCCTCCAGAACCTCACAATAGACCAACTGTTAGCAGTCTGATTTCATTTCATTGCTTTACGCCATTACTCTCACGCTATCACTTAGTACTCTTTCTATCAAACTGCTCCGTTCATATCCTGTCACACATCCTTGGTATTGATAATAACACAATCGTTGTAATAATTAGATATTTTATTTTCTTCTATAGCAATACTAATTCGTAAATTTAGCTACTGCATCGTTGACTCACAAATAATGATAATGATCGTTGTTCTAGAAAAGCATTAGAATGACTGTACCTATAAAAATACATTGTATTAAAGTATATATTTCTAAATTAGGGGTATGGAAAATTGTATTCAAAAAGTTATGATTGATTCAATATTATATAAAATAACTGATAATGCTAACCATACATTATCAGTTATCAGTCTACTATGGATATAATAAATCATTTTAATCAAAAAAGATAACTGATTATTTTGTTAATTCAAAGTTTTTGTTTGTTTTTCATGCTGGTGCGAATACTAATATATATCCTGACATGGTTTAGTACTTCATAGTATGAACTAAATCAGTTACCATTCATTAAGTTGAGGAATATCTGGCAAACTTTTCCCTTAACCTTATTTTTAAATTTTGTTCTTTTTTTTTCATTTCTTATTAATAATCTAATTAGTACGGAGAATGAGTTTATATTTTTTTTATTTCTTGAATTTAAATTTCTATTAACATTATTTTTTGCCTGATAAAATAAAAATAAATTATTACTAAAAAAATTAAAGAAAAAAGTATCAATGAAAACCTTTTGGTGTATTTATATGATACGTCACTGCCACCTTTACACATCTCTATAAATATTTCTTTAAGCATTGCTCATCTCTTGATTATAAATAAATGTAATTGTTGATGATAATGGACTTAGTTTTAATCATACATCATCAGCGTGAGCAATACCAATCTACCAAAAAGTGAGGTCACTAATAAAATACCAAACAAGTTGTGAGCTATATTTGAACTAATTAATTACGTATTCGAAAACATGTTTCTTTAAATAGTCGTATTTGTACTCTATTATACAATTATTAACAAACAGAAAGTTAACTAGCAAAATGAATTTCTTTTTCTAGTTAATTGAAGGAGGTTTCTATAGAGGGAACCAATAAATCTTTACTTCTGGGAAGAGACTGGAAGGATGATAAAAAGAAAGGTAGGAGGAAAAAGCAAAAAGGTTTAGGAGTAATAGGTAAGAGTAGCAGAGGTTTAACTAAGGAGCACTTGAGTGACGAACAAACATCGAAATGGCTTTCACACCAATGAGGCTGTCGTTACTTGTCTGCTGTCAATGGAGTTCTACCGAAAGGTCAATTGCCTACTCCGCAGTGGAAGACGGTGAGCAGGTTAAAAGTCTCAGCCCAGTAACAATTGTCATTTCACTAATAACAGAAACCACTCAAACGGAATTGCCTTTTATCCATACAATCTAAAGGACAACAGGACTGAACACGCAGACAGTAATTAAAAGAATGTCACTGGAAAGAGTTGACATTTAAAGCTAGGAGGCAGTAAATCGTAAACACAAAAAGGTTTTAGGTGCTTTAATCATACTGAATGCTTTTAAAAATTTGTTATTGAACTTTGTAACTCTATGATAAATTAAAAATATAAATATTATAGTTTATAAGAAATTCAAAATTTGCACGAGCACACTTCTACAGCACTTAATATTACTCATTGAAAGAAGCGTCAAATTTAGGACCACGATAGTGGTCATTTTATCATATACAATTTACAATAATCTCAAACGGATTATTTCTTCTTGTCATAATATGTTTATATTATTGAAACTCAGGATGTACTATTGAGTATGTATGAGCGTCATAGTATGGTATCATGGCCATAAACAATTCAGGAATATCACAAAAAAGCAGAGGTTCTCGAAGGTTGTTCAAATCGCAAATACATTATGCATTGGAAAACGTTTTTCTTCAGCACCATAAGAGCTCAGACTGCTGGATGTAATAGGTTACGTATTGAAAATTATAACAGTCTGTTATATTTAGTCGTCTTGTTGTTATACCTGCATATATATATCAAATGGTTAAATGAAAAGAATAAAGAGAAACAACAAAATTCACTTCAATATTTTGACCACTTCGCCGTCAGGAGAAAAAGATGAGCCTTGCTCAGCTGGCAAACAGTAAATAATCATAGAGTATGTTCTGTGCTTACTCATATTGTATAAAATATGAAAAAAAATACTATATCAATACAAACCAAAAATAATAATAAAAACGGATAACAAATAAATGTTAAAAAATAAAATAAAAAATTATTTAGGAACAATTAAAACAATTAACGACTTAAATTGAGACCAGGGTTACATATTGATCTCTGTCAACCCCACATACAGTCAAGTCTACTTTAATGCACTAAGATAATGCTCCGTACGATACGAAGATGGTAAGATCAAAGCCTGATCACAGAGTTTTCAAGATATCTTCTAAATGGGCTCTTTTTCATAAAGATATTAAAAGCATAATAGGTTCCTATTAGGTTCATATAAATAGTGCTTACAATAACCAACAATTCGTAAATATTTGTATGTCTGTAAATGCTCCAAACACATCCATAAAAATAATGGTGTCACCACCCACGAGCCCAACAAGACTACGAAAGAAATAGAACACACAATCTTTACAGGAAGCAATATTCAAAAGCATATAAGATACATAAAGGATCTTAAAGGGCATCATCAAAGCCAATAATAAATATGTGCTTAAGTTCTAAAGATCAGCTGAAACTTATTATAAAGGCTTAAGTTCAGCAAACATGGTCATTAGAAATAGTTCGTAGCCCAAGGCCAAACTTGAGTCTCTAATTTTTTGGGATTATGATGTGTCAAAATCAATAACTGAAAAAATCGGTTTGACTCACGATTGAATCCAAAAACTTTTGAGGCTGGTTAAAAGTCATACCGCTAGATGAGTCAGAAACAAATTATACGAAAAAAAAAGAAGCAAATTACGTGGGAAAGAGTTGAGGATTTTGTCAATCTTAACTAAAATTATTGAAGAGAGGGATACTTCACTATGTACATTTATGAAGGTCATTAAAGAACTAAAATCTGAAGTTTAATTTAGTTACTACAAAGGGATGCAGAATATGACAGGTAAGGTTGCGAAGCGTATGAGTCCGATAAAATTCAGGTACTCGGTTTAATAAATTTAATAGCATGTCAGATTGATCAATGATTTCACGTTCCTTCTAACTAATAAAATTATTATAATTACATGTGAGCAATTAATAAACATTATTAAAATATTGCATAGCCACATTAAATATAACAAATCATCACTTGGTTGTTGACGAGTTTGATATTAGTTTACTTATAGTAAATTTTGAGTAGCCACTCCAGATTTTTCCTTTGTTATGAACTCATTACATTCACATTTTATTGAAGTATTTCTAGCAAGGTATAGTTTTACTTTGAATTTGTAACATAAATTGAATGGTGGAAATAACTAACACATCTTGTTTATTACATTCCTCAACAGATCTTCTGGATGAAGTCTCTTTAGTACTCATGGATAAGGTATTTACTGTCTCTATTCAGGATTACTGCAGAGAGAAGATCAATCATTAAGAGTTAAACCAAGATTTCCAAAGTCGTAAATAAATTCATTTAATATGAAAATGTAACTCATTATTCCAGAAGTATAAAACATTTTTTTCATTAGAGGACAGCATTTAGAGCTGAGGAATGCGATTTGCTTAGTGTCTAACCACAATCGATGGATTGTCAGCCTCATCTTAAATAACGACATTTTCATTATGCTATGTCTAAATGCAATATCTCTTCAACTACCTTACGATCTTCACTGTACAACAACATTATTAGTCAGGGATGAAGTAATTTTGTTTAATGTTTTAGTGCTCTCTCCAGAGAGAGCTTTGCATGTCTTCATTGGTCATTTCAAAGTTACATTCTTGTTTTATTGAAAACAATTCAGTTTGACAGATTTAATAGATTTTAGAAATTGAATATTTCCTGTAATTTTTGTCAACACATTGTTTGTGATGTTTACTTATCATTTTGGTTGCTAAATACAATAAAAAGGCATTAATGGTTAGTAAATGAAACTGGAATATTTTTGTAATAATCATTCTGTTATATTAGTTGAAGTAGTCAGCTCACGTTGTTTTCTTTCAATTACAATCTGATAAATGCAATCAATATTAAACACAGTGCATATATCTGCACGATTTATATATGCGTTATATGTTTAAAAGTATGTAGTAGGTCTTTATTCAAAGATATATTATTGAACAACGTTAGTATTTAACACGTTAGATAACGCTTTTTAAATAGTGTCTCCAATTTTCGAAATCCTTCTCTCGTCTCTTCGTTAAAACTTTATAACGTATCACCTGTATTAATCGCCGAAATGTTTCAAATCTACTAGATTCATCTTCAGGACAATAATGGGTATATTTGTGGATTGGTGCGTTTACATAGACAAGGTGGAGTTGTAGTTGAAGGATTAGGTAGCCATCGCTCTCGTATCTGGGAATATTTCAGCAGATTAAGGTAGGTGGTTGTTATTGAACTCACCTTCTTCCTGGTTAATCCGGGTCTCCTCTGTTTTAAAACAACTTCAATATTCAATAACAATTACCAAAATGAATATTTCTAACTGGCTGTTTTTCCTGAATCATAATTTCTTCAATTAATTGTAATTTAAAATGGTCCCTTTCTCTCTCGCAATACTTATCGTAGAGTTGACCGTCATCTCCCCTGTTCATTTTTCCTTGTGAACTGCTTCTGATTGACATTTTTGGTCACAGGCAGAAAAGTGTATAGTTATTCTTGTGGGCAATGAAGTAGTTGTTATTCCTATATATGAGTATTTCTGGGTCTCGTAGCTCCCGATGCTACATGAGTATTCATTCACAAGAATGGTCTCTTTCGACTCCTTGACACTTGGACTGTTTCTCATTAGCAGATTACTTGGTAAAGAACTTTGATAATAAGTTATCACGGTTACATATCTTAAGGCTTAATGATTTTAATATAGCGTTTTATATGTCTTTTTAATATTCGTTCATCGGTCTTATATTTGCGAGTATATTGGTTCATGTAGTATGGTTTGTGATTTGTGTCTATTGTTATGCTCTCATTGTCAGAGATGAAACTATTCTGCAGGTAGCGTTTTAGAACGCTGTCAGAATATTTGTTTGAGTAACCGTTGTTAAGTTAGTGCTTACTCATTTAAAGAAATATTGTTGTTAGAAAGGCCCCAGGATAAAGCGTTATTGTAAATTCTTTGAATGAGGGATCTGAAAATCGCCCACTTATCTACTATAGACAGAAGGCTTAAAACATTGGTTGTTGTTAAGATTTTATTTTCAGCGTAATACAAATAATAGTTGGCTAACGAGACTCCCAGGGGTGGCCCCATGGCCATGCCGTCTATTTGAAGGTACATATGGAACCATCTAAATGCGTGAAGGGACTTCATAAGTAAGTTCTATTCTGCCCATCGAAGGGTGGAAGAGTCAGTTTTAACGAACTAACGCTTTAACGATGAGAGCAAAAAAGACTTTCGAAAATTTGAGAAACTATGCAAAAAGCAGATACAAGCCAAATATGGGGCGTAATTTAACAATATAGATACACATTAAGTATCTTACTTACATTAAGTACTGTAATTACAAGAATTCGGCAATTCCTCTAGTCATAAACCTGAGTAACATTTGAGATATCCTTCACAGAACAGAATGGTCAACTGAAACAAACTCAAAAATTTTAGTAAAATTACTATTTTTGAGATAAGTGTTAAGTCAGCTAGTAGTTTACTAGGTGTAAAAAAACTTAAATAAAATAATCCTTTATATTAATCAGTAGTGCCAGAAATGTTATTTTGATAAACAAAATAATTATGGAATGACAAGTACATCATTAGAATCAAAGCCTACAGCGCGGGACACAATCAATCCAATGTTAGGATCTTAAGTGCTAAGAAGTGTATAAAACTATTAAAATGTAGTGCTAAACAAATATGTATATATCAAAATATGTAAGTGAAACTAAAAATTATTAACTAAAAATGTCAAAATTTCTTTAAATTTAATATCCAGTAGATCAAAACTAGGATCTTGTGGTCATAGGACCCATATTGCTAACCTCTAATTCTGATAAACTATAAATTAAAGTCCTTCATTTTTCTACATTTTATAATTCCATGTCGGTGTAAACAAATTATGGCATTTTATAGCGTATTAATCACCATTTTATGTTATTGTAATACATCATAACTGGACGTTAATTTTGCCAATACAAGAAAAATCAAAACTGAAGAAAACTGAATGTTTGAAAGAATGTTTTACCAATAAGCAGAAGATTATACATTATCCTCTACTTGATATCCTTCTGTTCACTAAAGTATTGAGGCACTATTTAAAAAAAGACAAACCTGAAATGCAAATGCATTCATAAATAGTCACTTACATTTTGTCAGTGAGAAAAACATGCATTATGCTGTAGGCATAAGTTGAAATATTTATTAGATTATATAGATGTATGAAGTGGATACATAGATTAAAAAATTTTTGTCAAGCTCACAGCATATTGCTACGGCTTTAGAACACTGTCTTGTAAACCTTCCTTAGTGTATAAGTAGTTTGTACACTTGAAATATAGCTGTTCAGACGTTAAAAAAGAAAACTTCAAAAAACATGTGTTTTGAACTGTTTTCTTTATAGTCATGAGCACGATGTAGCAAAAATTTAACTAATTTTTATGAAAAAAAAACAAGTTAAAGATTATCTGTTGAATTGTAGCGACGAAGCAATATGAGAGGTGGGGCATATGTGGTGGTTGTAAAAGTGGAATCTGTCGGCAGTGATGAGACATGACAGAGCAGAAATGATAAAAGGCGGTGAGATAATGGGTCGGGGTATTTAGTCCAAGGGCCTCTAATAAAAGAGAAGAACAAGAGCACTGGTGAAACAGTTGATTAGCTTGGGCGCTGACGTAACCGCGGGTAATTCGCTTTGTCCTTAATGACTCCTTGGCGGCAACACTGCTCCCCTTCCCTTTCTCAACACTGATTCTTCTTTATCAGCTGATACTATTGTCTCTTGAGCCATCTTCAAACGATCATCGATTGATAGGTATAATAGTGCAGTCACTTTCTCTACTTACCCAATACAATTATCTCCTATAACATTACGCAGGCACAAATGACTAATTCCGAATTCAATATTCCTCTTCTGTTAGTGATTCTAATCAAACAATGATTATTAGTTCAAAAATTGAAACTTAGCAGGAATAACCTCTTATGCGATCTAAAATCTTAAAATTTTTTATAAGTTTGCTAAAGAGTAATCACACATTGTTTAAACGTCACCTTTATTTAAGTACCCCAAAAGAACATTTTCACAAAATTCATAAGAAAAAAATTAACAGAGAAACTCTTGTTAATAATACAAAAATAACTGCCGGAGCTAACAATTCAAAACGACTTAGCATAGTAGAAGCTTTTTGCATTCTAGAGAAATCCCCAAATATCAATGAACAAAAAGACAACTTCAGCAAATATCTATGCCTATTTGGGAATGTTATTTAATCAAAAGAAGACAAGGAAGTAACACACAGTAAGATCCAGTCAATAGCCACCAGACACACTGGTGAAAGAAACTCTTAGAATCATTTCTAGGAGTAAGAAGGCGTTGCACAAACTGCGAACGCCAAGCTTTGTACTGTAACCTCCATGTAGTGCTATAATATGCATCAATAGCAATAATATGTATATTTTCCAGCAAATACACTTTAAATAATTATTTAACATGTTTCCATTGTTACAGTTTAAATTATTTACATCATTATCTTAATCTAGTTTGACTCTATTCTGATTATGTTAAGTGCTCTAGAACTAATTTAATTTTAAATTTATTAATTCTTAGCATTCATTGAAACTTTATTATGTATTAATACATTAATAACTAGTTTGTATTACAACTTTGGAGATATACTCACCACCAACACACACACACACACACACACACACACACACACACACATACACATACATCATCGAAAAAACTTCATTAAAACATTTAATTCCGTCAAAATCTCGAGATTTAATTTCTTCACTATCACTATACTTTCCTTACAGTAAAGGAAAAATGAGGCTAATATTATTAATAAAACAAGTAGTGTTCGTCAGAGTCTCACTAATGATGATGACGAAGATGTTTTCATTGAAAGATTTTAGCCACATTTCTAAAATTCTTCCCATGGATGAGGGTTCATCTTTGATTTATATATATATATATATTATATTATTATATTATTTGTTTGTTTTTATTTCTATTATTATTATATATTATATATATGAATATATATATATATATATAAACTGGAATTTAAAAAAGAACACATAGAAAGGAAACCACTGAACTCACTACTATATTTCGATGTCCTCGTCTTCAGAAAAGAAGTGAATCGCTCCAAAGGCTGATAACGACTGACTTGGCGTTCGAACTGAAGCACTAAAACAGTGTAGCCAACTTTCGGAGGAAAGGTAGACAGGGAAGATAAAGAGATAAAAGCCAAATAAAAATTAAAAAATGAAAACATTTAACTAAAATAAAATTAAAAGCTGATAACAACTTAAAAAAAAATAAATAAAATAAATAAAAACAAATTATAAATAAAAAAAAAATAAAAAAAATCATCGATTGAGGTTAAGCCCAGGAGCCGATATACCGCCCAGAAGACTAATAAGTGCTTCTTCTGAAGCTCTCAGAGTAACTTTCGAATTAGTCTGATCAGTCTACCTCAGGACCTGTACACGGAAACAGTCATTAAAACTGAGTCCGTGAGAACTGGCATGAGTGGCAACGGGAAGGTCACTGCGTTTGCCAACGGATGACCTGTGATTATTCATACGCAGGCTTAGCTTGGTGGAAGCCAAACCCACATAAAAAGAATCACACTGGGTGCAATCCAAACGGTAAACGCAGTTACCAGAGGTACAAGAGGTCTTGTGAGAGATAGGGTAGGTGCGTTTACTATGGAAGGAGGTAAAGGAAGGAACAGGATTGATGATAGGACAAGTAAGACATCACGACGTCACATTGAACCATACCACCAGCAGTTTTTGGAGGCTTAGGAGAAGAGATGTGAGAGAAGATAGATTGAAGATTAGCAGGTTTGCGATATGAAATGGAAGGTGCCTCACTAAAGACTGAAGAAGTACAGGAGAAAGAAGAAAGTATAGGGAAAAATTCCCTGACAACTGCACCCAGCCTATTTTCCTGGTGCTCATAGAACTGAGCAGTAGTCAGGAAGTTTTTCCTATGAGAACTTTCTCTGACAACTCCTGTAGCCATTCTTGCAGAACACTGTAGACTTGCAGATTATGTGTCACAGTATAATATAAATCATAACTATGCAATACAGGGGACTGCTTATTTTATCTATTGAACCTAAATTATTCATTGGAAGACAACTACTAAGCATTTTCAAGATAGGATTTTGAGAATGTTAATTTTAGTCATCAGGGGCCAATTCTCACTACTATACCATACATAGAGAAGCATAGTATGGCTTTAACATCGGAAGCCATATTAGAATGAGATTTTTGTAGTTCATTACTGATTTATTGCATTACTGACTATGTTTGCTTATTTTATGGCAAAGATTTAGAAGAAATTTATAATATAGATGCATCGATACTATATTGCCAAAGAGAGTATTTAATAATGAAAATGAAATGAATGTTAACAGTATAGTATTTGTACTAAGCTCCTACAAATTAGTAATCGATGTAAGAAATATGCCGCTGTTGTTAGGGTTGAAAGATTTAGATCTTTTTTTCCAATTAATGTTATAAAATAAATATATAAATATATATAAAAAAAATTAGAAATCAAAAGAAAATCAGTTGAATTAACAAAAAGATTAGCCGAGCTAAAAGTGCTAAACACGACTTACAGAGTAACATTTTCGGAATTCTAGAGAAATGCGGACGACCAAACGTATTAATGATCGAAACGGCAAGTACAACTTGCAGTCACTGTGCAGTACTGTATTATTTGCAGGTTACTTGGTGAGCCTACACAAAGAAGACAATGGGTCAATCCACATCGTAAGACGCGAGTTACCCGAAAATGAGGTCTTAAGTGTGACATTTGGGTAGCTGTCGTTTATTCGAATAGGTAATAATAGATATATATATATATAGTTGCATTAAAAACCACCATACAAAAATTATAAACAATAGTTTTTGAGTATATTGTTGAGCAAGAAGATGTGAGAAATAATAATTACATTATGGAATGACTATGCGAGAGTACGAGAAAATAAAAAAGGACAAACTCTGAAAAACTGATTGAACAAAGAAGTCAGAACATTTGAGAACACTGCCTGACAACTGATGTAGCCATCTTAGAACATGTGATTAATTATGTGTACAGTGTAAATAAATCATTAACTAGCTTAATGATTAATAGAGCTTATTTTATCTATTGAACTAAAATATTGAAGACTATATAACATTTTTAAGAATATGGATTTTGATGAATGTTATTTTATCATCAGTCCAATTCTCACTACTTATATACATAAATAAGATATTTTATTCATCAGCCTATTGAATGAGATTTATTGTAGTTCATTACTGATTTATTGATTACTGTCTAGTGTTTGCTTATTTTATGGCAAAATTTAGAAGAAATTATATAAATACGACCACGATCTATTTGCCAAAGAGAGTATTTAATTAACGAGGGAGTTTGAAATTGCTTCTTAAGCAGAACAAGTAGTTTGCTACTAAAGTTAATTACCAATGCTGCATATATAAAGATATAAATCGTAGAGATGCAAATATGATGGGTGCCAAAGTGAATCACACGAGTGATTTGTATTATTAAGAAATATTACTGAATCTTCATTAACTTATGTTATTTCAGGCAATAAATGAACTCTGGTCAATGATTTGTTTTTTCATTTGTAGATTCTCACAATAATCTAATACCCTTATTCTTAATCTTTGTTCTGTTAATTAACTCACATAGTAGTAAAATAAATGTAAGTGGTATAAGCGTAAGTAATCTGGAGCAACGATAATAGGAATATTTTGTTACAGAAGTCTGTAAGTTAGTATTCTTTAAAGCTCTTTAATCTATAGGAATTGTCTCATATCATTTACTAGTATGCTATATTTTGATTTAGCCCAGTTTGATAGCAGCCTTCTGATATTATATTTTCTTAGCCTTTAAAAGACCTCTAGGGGAGACGAGAGGGATGACAGTGGCGCGGAAGGCGCTAGATTACTTGTTTTTGCTCCTACTAATGACAGAGCGGCTGTAAGGTACCACTTCCTTCATCCCGGGGCTGCCACCTACTTCCGTTACCTGATCCCATTATAACGCCCTCTTAATCATCTTCAATCAAAACTGTAAATCATATTTTTTTTAATTAAACTTCATATTGTAATTTTTTCATAGTTCGTAGTCAATTTAATTTCCATATTGCTATTCTCTATGGTACAAACACATAATAAAATAGATGTTATTAACATTTTAGTGTCCCTCTCCCAAGTTTTTATATTATTTTTTAATTCTGTCTTCGGGAATATATACCAAAACATTTTTACTTTTAAAATAAAAACTAAACAATAGGCTGGCATTTCCTGAGAGAAGTGATTTATTGTAGCTCATGTCATTTAGGTACTGCTGGCCTTCTTTTCTTCACCTGCTTATATATTTACTCTATATTTGAGTCCCTTAATTCTTTATATGATTGTTTCATTCATTGATAATTTCCTGTCTTTTGATAAAAGGAACTGTGTTGAATTTAAGAAGATGGTTTCCAACAGTTGTTTTGAGTTACATTTTGATGTGGTAGACATTTAACCCGTTGCAAGTGGACCTAATTATATAGGTAATATTATTTATCTTCTAATATTATTTTAAACATATAATATGTTTAGTTAAATCAAAACTTCATTTAAATTAAAAAAGCAACTATTTAACTTAATTCATCTGGATGGGTCTCGTAAGAAGAACACAGTAATGGAAAGCCCAATGAGAACTATAGTTACAATGACAACAATTCCAATCCATATAATTGAATTACATACTTTTCAATGAGTTAGAACAATGAGAGGTTAATAATGTATGTACAAGTGGAATAATGAGAGGTTAACTATGTACAAGTGGAATAATGAGAGGTTAACTATGTACAAGTGGAATAATGAGAGGTTAACTATGTACAAGTGGAATAATGAGAGGTTAACTATGTACAAGTGGAATAATGAGAGGTTAACTATGTACAAGTGGAATAATGAGAGGTTAACTATGTACAAGTGGAATAATGAGAGGTTAACTATGTACAAGTGGAATAATGAGAGGTTAAATATGTACAAGTGGAATAATGAGAGGTTAACTATGTACAAGTGGAATAATGAGAGGTTAAATATGTACAAGTGGAATAATGAAAGGTTTACTATGTACAAGTGGAATAATGAGAGGTTAAATATGTACACGGATATCATATGTATGGTAATGCTATAAGTTTTAGAAAAAATCATGGGGTATTGTTCCATTGTAAATATTATGAGTAGATGTTGAGATTATTTTAGATTTGTTATTAATGTGGATAAAAACATTACAACTATTCTTCTAAAATTACATTATAACTCCGTTTACAAGAAAATGTATTTATTAAAGTTCAAGTAAAGAAATTTTAGTTTATAACATTTATTAATCTATGACCAGTTTTGTAATTGATATTGTTTGATTTGCAATATACAATATAATGCACAAAAAATACTATATAATAATATGAGTATTACATTATAGTTTTATTCTTGTTGATGAATAATAAACTGAGGTTGAAGAGATATACATTTAAAAAAGAGGAGCGAAAGCTTACAGATCTTACTTTATAAAGTTTTCAGTTAGAAATTATTTATTAAGAGAAGAAGATTCATTCTCAGCAGCATTTGTAATTCTCGAACATAAAACTGCTTTTCCTGAGGCTACAGGAAAGTAGTTTTAATAGAACATACGTAGATCATGAACTAAATATTGGGCTCCTGTAAAAGTTAATCCAGGAGCCTATATGCAGAAATTAGGTTGATTTTCGTACTTTTTAATCTTTTAGTTTATGGTATTAGGAATTAAATCTAGGATGGTCAGCGCTAGAGAGCATTAACTACTTCATTTTCTCTTTTGTAATAAAATTTAAACTTTCACAGTTAGAGGATTTATCGCAGATAATCTAAAATAATTAATTTCAGTATGACTTTGCCGATAACTATGAAAGGTATATTTCTGAATGAATGTTCAAAGATTGATATGCCAGCCCCGATTTGCTATAAACACTCAGTCGGAAGTCTTTTTCAAGAATGCCAGATATCACAATTTTGGACCAACGCAACATTTATAATACTCTCACTAAACTTCTTTAACATTCCGAAAACTTCAAAAAGGCTATCAGCTTAGGTTGTAGTTGACCCTGTAATCATCTTACTCAGATCTACCTCTTGAAATGATGTTGAAAGTTAGGTACACAGCTTGACATTCAAAATCATGTTCAAGTGGACAATGTAAATTGAAGTGGGTTATTCTATAAACATTGGAAACTGGTTTTATAAATTGATACAAGCAATGCTTAATGTATGTTGATCTCCTAATGGGTTATTATTGACAGGGGGAGGACTGGCGGCAAAAGAAGACCAGGGGAAGCGTTGGAGGCCAGAGTGAGGGTTATTTGTAGGAGAGAGGGAGATAACGAGGTCTAACTGGACCACACAGCACTAACCAGATCCTGCTCTAATCAGAGTAAATTGGACATCCCTCCATTAGCGGTGCTCCGTGCTCTATTACAGCTGCGACATCCACTTATCCCTGTCCCCCACTTCCTCCGCAGCCAAATCAAATTCAATTTGAACCAGGTTTTTCTTGGAATATTAGTTTATCGCCACCAAAGAAAAAAAAAGCAATAAACAAAAAAATAATCATATAATAGTAAAACAGTGCCAACAAGGTATTAACTAATTGAACACTAAATATACTTATTTATTTAATTTTTTTTATAAAAACTGGTTTCTTTTTTTTCACAGAAAAAAATAATGTTTTAAAAATACGAGTATAACTAGCAGTCAGAGCAAACTTTTGGTGATTATAAATACATTTTGTATTTCAGACAGTCGAAAAATGGAAATAAGTGTGCAACGATTTATTACTAACTAGAATAAAGACTTGGTAATAAATCACTTGGTAATAAAACAAAAGGTTTTATCGAAAAATACGAATTTATCATTTGAATCATGCTAATATATCTAACCGTAATATAATACTTACCTTTATATCCATACCGATATTGCTTGTGCTTGTTTACATATCGACACGAATATAATAAACTAAATATTTCGATATATAATGAGTAATTTCTGAATACACGTTTCCTGTTAACATTTTTTCTTACCTGCCATGTGTTCCTTTGTGCCGCATGTTAGTAGGAAATCCCGTTTTATGAGTACAAATTTCTATGTGACTTGGATCTCCAACACGACTTGAAGTACATACAACTGACCATTAGTAAATACTGGTGATAATAGATAGAGACCACATTTACTAAGACTCTACGACAGGCTTTTATTAATCATCATTGCAAAGACTGTCTTGATCAGAAATTGTCGCCTCTTGAGAATAAATAACAATTCTGAGTCAGACGGTCGTATTCTTATTCTGGCTATAAGAATAATATTTTCTTCTTCAACTTCACCAAGCTTCCTTGCAGTGCTTAACACTTCTGTTAATCGATGTCAAGAACTGTGTATCTTGAAGCGTTGCTGATCTATAATTCTAAGCAGTATTATTAGTGGCTAAAGGGCAGCACGTTAAACTAGTCGGCTTGATTTGATTTTTTGGTGGTTATATGGCCGAAAAGCTTAGGAACACATATAAAGCCAAAACACGTTAGAGGTGGTTAGAGGTAGTTAGTGACAATGAGATCATGTCACCAGGTATTTTTCATTATTTCATCATTAA
Source organism: Hermatobates lingyangjiaoensis (assembly GCA_026182355.1). Taxonomy (NCBI): domain Eukaryota; kingdom Metazoa; phylum Arthropoda; class Insecta; order Hemiptera; family Hermatobatidae; genus Hermatobates; species Hermatobates lingyangjiaoensis. The sequence goes on along the minus strand of JAPFBL010001935.1, from coordinate 538,093 downwards.
TTATGTCAACGTGATTATTTATTGACATAGTCAACAAAGTTGAATAACTCTAGCTTATCATTTACACACATGTTTAAAAATATTTCAAATGTGGTGGTATGTGGAGAAAATATTTTTAAAGACCAATATGCGTGTAAAATTACAAGATGAATGTTCTGAATGATTTGCAAAACAATTGTTAGATATTGGGAATTGCAAAATGGAATGGACGAATCCACACACTGAATTACATTACCAGAAAATTTTTGTCACATTGTAAAACCCACTGACGAATTTATTGCCAAAGCTTTTTCAAATTTATCGCAGAATTATAAAAATAATCAATAGGTTAGTAAGCGAGCTATATTGGCAGTCAAAAACATTGATGTGAATTCAAAAAACTGCATAATTAAAAATGAAATACCTGGTGAAGTCCATAGATACTGTTGTCAATCACGATGAATCAGTTAATTATCCAATAGAATTTTTGAATTCATTGGAACTCCCAGGAATGCCACCGCATATTTTATCTTTGAAAATTCGTTCCTTCATAATACTTCTACGAAATATAAACCCACCACGACTATGCAATGGACTAGGCTATCTGGAAAAAAATTAATGAATAACATAACTGAGGCAACCATTTTAAATGGAAAACACCAAGAGGAACATGCACTACTTACTACCATGAGTTCCTTTGATAACAGATCGTCAATTTGAATGCAAACGTCTACAGTTTCCTGGAAAACAATCAAATTTATTTGTTCTTGCACCAGATAGGAAAACAAAAAATGTTTTATATTTACAAGCACAACAATGAAAAATATATTGACAAAATATTTTTTACATCGAGAAGTAATAAACAGGAAAGATAAGTTCAGCATCAATATTCTAATAGTTTAATATATCATGGAATCAATTATCTGATGTTTATGATTTATCTTTTGCAGATATTTTAGGTAATATATCACTTAAGTAAAATGTACTTAGCAATTTGTACAAGTATAAATACACATGACTTGAATGTTAAAAAAGCTAAAGGTAACACGACATTCACTAACAGTTTACGAAGTTCGCAGGGTTAGCTTGTGATTTATATAGCAGAATTTCTATCTAACAATGTTTTATTTAAAAAAATAGTATAAAACTTTGTAAATATTTTTATGAGCATACGAAAACTAACCCAATTAAAAACAAATATATTCATCAACTTAAAATTAGAAAAGAAGGTTGTTCAAAAGTCTTACCGTTGCAGTCCAATCTCATTAAAATAGTTAAAAGAAAAGAATATCATAATAGCATAATAATGAAAAAACATTTACTTATGGTATGTTTTGTTTAGCGTTTACTTGCAAAATGATTTATCAGATTTGAAGAAAATAATTCAGACAGTAACATTCTGTCATTTTCGAAGGAACATAGAATATTGAATGTTTCAGTTTTTTAGGAACAACAAAATGCGATAATAGTAATAATAATAATTTTAATGAATATTAAATATGTTTCAAGAAAATTTGTTAAGGAGATATTATGAAAAAAAAGAGAAACACACAATATTTAAGCATAATGGGAAAAATAAGGAAAGAGTAATAGTGAAGTCCGAGGAGCGGAGATGATACGGGAACCCGATGATACAGGTGTCTGCACGTGTGTGTTATGAAGACAATAATACCTGGGCAGAGCGGCACACTTCAACTCAATTGCCAAATGCAACTCATAAAATTCATCCCAAGAGAAAAACTATATCCTAATGCTATTTTTAAGTTGTAGTTTTATTAGTTTTAAATGTAAATCAATCTATAAAATTTGTTTTAATTCGCCTTTGCCAAGAAGAGAGCGTGATAAAAGTACCGACTAATTGATTTCTTAATTGTATTGCCCTTTCCAACAAAAATGACATACAGATATGAAATTAACTGTTTCTATGAATAAATTTCAAGCTTCATGCTTTAATTTTAGATTTATGTTCTTGAACTGTAAATTTGGATTACGGACGAGTCTGTCCATATAAGGAAACTACATCAAGCACTGATATACCTCGTAATAATAATGCTTCATTTAAACCACTGTCTCCACTGCAAACTAAAACATGGCTCATAAAGTAAGTGAAATGTAAAATAAAGGAACGCAAGCAGGCAATAGAACGACATTGAAGGAACATAATAATTTCTTACACCAATCATTAAAAGTACAATTATTTAACGATTGAGATATGAATAATCCATTGTTTGGTGACGCTTTGCAGGTTTAAATGAAGAGAAGAATAAAATGCTGGTTGGAAAATAGAACAGTTTCGTTTGGTTATAGTTTGCTGCTATAAGAGCAATATATAAGATTTATGAGTCATTATCTATTCATAATAGTAAAAAAAAATTTGGAGTGGCCTACACTTTTATTATAAGTAAGCAATAATATATTATATAAACTTCTTGGGTATATAATACATAATATCCCATTTAGGCATAATATGAATGTCTAAATGGGAAATGTTTATTAGTCTTTCATTCCTGGAGGTAGTATAGATAGTGAGTGACTTATCCACTTAACAATACAGATGCTTATTTTTGTATATTCCACCACTGATCTATATAATATCATTAGTATAACTACAGCAATAAAAACATTTTAAAAATCGAAAGTGTAGATTTCGTCTTACGAAATATCCTCTTTCAGAAGACATGGCTTTTAGTTCCAATAGCCAGTGGTTCTCTTACATCGTTTAAATGACCTCCTTCTACATTGAAGATTAAAGACAAAGTTTCCGATTTGAAACTTAAATATATTCCTATTTTGTTTGAAAAATTCTAGACACATATAAGAAAAAATGCTCCTTCAAGATAATTTTTAACTTAAGATGTAAAATAATTTAATTTATTATTTTTTAAGAATCATTTCTATTTTGAATTTTGTTTTACATTTTCAGTCTTTTATGAAATAATTATTCTCGAAATTGTATGACATGCCAGTGTTTTAAAAAATCACCTTTCTTTCTCTTTGTCAAAAATCATAAGAATCCAATTTATTTTGAGCGAGTTCATCTTTTATCTGCCTGATGTATTTTCTGTTATATGGTTGCCGTAAATGTATATTAAGAAAAAGGTATATTAGTAATTAACAAGTTTTGTGTACTCAAATCAAATTCAAATCCGGCTTTCTTGTATAATTTAGAACTTTTATATCTGGAAGCTAGAAATTATTAAAAATAATAGATAGGAACAAGGAAAGAGTACATTCCACACATTTCAGTATTATCCAACACTATGATTGATAAACACAAACAAATTTACATTTAATATTAAGTTTTGTTGAAGGGTGCAACATTTAGATTGATTAGAGCATATTGTGAGACAAATCCATCATATCATGGAAAGCATCAGAAATTATATACTTGCTTGCATTGATTTTTTACATGGAAGAACTTTATTCTTTTCCATCTCAAATTAAGTTATTTAATTATTTAAAATTTTTTCATTAAACCTCTAAACAACAATTTATTTCATCGGATTCACTCAAAAGTGTCAATGCAAATAAATGTAAACAAATACAAGTACAGCAAGTAAATCATAAGTCCATGGTCAATATTCAGTTTTTATAGCTTTATTACTCTTTGCCGTAATTGGAATTAAGTGATTTTTTTTATGAATTGTAAATTTTCTGTTCAATTTTATGTGCAAAATTTCATGGTTTGAAATGAGCAGTTTAGCATCAAACAATTTTTGTTTGAAAACAGGGAATGTACTCTAACGCTCCTTTGGTTAATGTAATTTTGAAAAAAATTGTCTCAATTCATTCTCCATATGAAGTTCTATTTTTAAGTATAGCTGAATTTTGATCGGTTGAATGGTATAGCTTGTATTGCTCTCACAAACTTTCAGATTGAATTATAAGTAAAAATGTTTACATTTTATTAAAAAAAAGTATTTCCTGTGATAAATGCATTTTTCGTTTTTGTTTTTGTAGCCGCAAAGATAATGCCAAATTTTCCAAACTCTAGAGTTCAAGAGAAAAAAATGTAGTCTAAAAGAAGGTTTTTAGCAAAAAAAAAAAGGCTATCTCATCATACATGATTGCTACCAAACAATAGGGCTCATCTGTCCTATGAGACCCATTATCGTGTAAAATATCAATTTGATTCATAGCAGATTCTGAACCGTTGCATGTCCACAAACTTTTGATACTCACTCACCCATGCACCCATCAAAAAAACTTCGTAAACGACTTGTGGGACCTCAAAAGATGTAATTTCGTTATCTCGAGATCGAGTTTTTTCGCGATCACTATAGAGTTAAAGCTATAGTATAAATAAGTAGAGTAAAGCTCTAGTTTGAAGTAAACCTGCGAACGCTAAATATCTGGAATCAGTTAATCTATAATTTGATACAAAAGTAATACTAATAGGTTTATCAAATTAATTACAATCATACCCTAAGGGTGAACAGTTTATGTGAGTTCTCTCGGAGGTTCTCTCAGTTTCTTTTTGCCTTATCAATTTAAGTTTATAGTGGTGCAAAAGTTCATTGTATCAGTTTTTTTAGAAGCAACTATTAGCTAGTAGATTACTTTGCACTATTCGGCATTATGAAAATGGTTACTTTTTTTCTGTATAAATGACTTTGCTAAAAGAAGGTTTGAAATTAGTTTTAATCAATTTGAACTAAAATTCCCTCTTGAAATACGAGGTGTATAAATAAAGTAGTGAGACTGGCAACGTCGCTTTCGATCTGGCAACGCTGGAGACGCGTGGCCTTGAGTAGCGTCAGGTGCACGTGTGATGCGCCTCCAGTATGAATCTGAACTCGCCACAGTCATTTGTTTGTCCGTAGCGTTGGTTTTCGTGAAATGGTTTTTTCTTGAGCGTTTTAAAAATGAGTGACCTCAAAGTTGAGCAGCGGTGTGCAATCAAATTTTGCTTCAGACTTGGACATAATGCAACCGAAACTTTTGAAAAACTTCAGGAGGCCTATGGAGAACGTGTTTTATCAAGGGCACAGGTTTTTCGGTGGTTTAAGGAATTTTCAGAAGGAAGAGAGTCGATTGAAGATGAACCACGAAGCGGAAGGCCTTCAAGTGCAAACACCGATGAAAATGTCAACAGAGTACGGAACCTTGTGCGTTCAGATCGACGCTTAATCAGCACTTCTATCGTGAGGTCCTTGAAAGACTTCGAAAAAGAGTCCTTCGTGTGCGGCCAAACATCAAAGACAAGTGGGTGTTGCATCACGACAACGCGCCCTGTCACACTGCCATCTCAATAAACGAGTTTTTGGCCAGTACCTCCTTATTCACGAGACTTGAGTCCTTGTGACTTTTTCCTCTTCCCGAGATTGAAAAATCACCTCAAGGGAACTCATTTCGGGACACTACAAAACATACAAACTGCTGTAACCGACCAGCTGAAGGCCATTCCAGAATCCGAGTTCCAGCAATGCTACAATGATTGGAAGGACCGTCTCCAGCGCTGTGTGGCTTCCGAAGGGAACTATTTTGAAGGTGACAATATCACATTGTAATTATATTTGAATAGAAAATTAAAAAAAAAAATCAGTCTCACTACTTTATTTACACACCTCGTATGACAACCGATAAGACGTATCGATGGACCAACCGAACATCGATGGACCAACCGAACATCGATAGACCAACCGAACATCTATTGGAGCAACCGAACATCGATAGACCAACCGAACATCTATTGGACCAACCGAACATCGATAGACCAACATTATTAGTTGTCTGAAATGTTCCATAATAGGAACATCTATTGGACCATCGAGAGACCAACATTATTAGTTGTCTGAAATGTTCCATAATAGGAACATCTATTGGACCAACCGAACATCGATAGACCAACCGAACATCTATTGGACCAACCGTATATCGATGGACCACACCTAGAATCGGTCATTAATGTGTTCATCACTGCAATGGCTAGGGAAATGGTAGATGTAAGTCATTTAGACGGTATTTAAGGTTTTATAGAGAAATTACTTCTTGATGTCGTCTCTACGACTTGGACTCGGGTGCGGTTTTTGACAATTCTCTTTTGTCTTGAATTTGACAAAACTGGTTAGAGACCACATTGACTACAATAATATTAACAATAATATCCGTGATATTTTACACAAATAATTATTTAAGACATTTGAACAACAATGTGTGGAAGAGTTTTTTAAACCATTCTTGACTTTACTCGAACAGATGGATTATTTGCCTGTTTCGACTCACCTATCCATTTCATAAATCCCTGCTACTTCAGTAACAGATTTGCTACTGTAGAACTTATAACAGGCTCTAGGAAGTAACTCTAAATAGGGTCTTTTGGATTGTAGCAGTGATATCGCGATGACTCATCTGACGTAGACCTCAATTATTCTCGTCACTTATCTCAGAAATGTTCATCACTGCACATGAATGGGAGAAGAATGGTTTTCAATATCGTTTAGAGGTGTGGAACTGGATCTCACTTAGCTTAAGTTTGTGTGATCAACAGACACGGAAATAGAGGGCAGAATGGAAGAGATATACACACAGAATTTCCAGATTTCAGTGAACAACTGGACCCATTTACAAACTAAACAAACACTGCATACAGTAATAAAGAATTTTGATTGTAAAAATACTACATTTTGGGCAACATATCAGTTCCATTTATCTAAAGAAGCAACGTCATGAGGTATATTTCTACACAAAAACATAAAGTTCTGAAGATTGAATAGATAGGTATATACTATATAATAGTTAAACGCAAAGATACATTTCAGAAGTGAGTACAAATTTAAAACCAGTGTTCTTCAATTCAACTTAAAACCTTTTTAACAAAAGCAATGTCTATAGTGTGTTAAACACAGATACACTCTTATTAATTTTTTTGGATGCAAAATAAATAGCAAACTATATTTTAAGTTTAAGAATGAGTGTAAATATGAAATTTAAATTTACTTTTCTTTTAAATTATCCATCCATGAAATGGGCAAAATATTTTTAGCTAAACAATATCCTTCTTTTGTTAAAAAAAAACTTATTCTGGTTATGAAACTTTTGATTAAAGTTGGTTATGTTGGCAACAACAGTCAACAAAACCAACTTCAGTTCTAACACTGTGCTTGCACAGAGATCTCGTATTTGATTAGCACAAGGTAGATAGAGTGATATGTGATGATTTGGAAGTGCACTGGTCGGAGGCTTTGTTATAAACATATTAACGATGAGAATAGATATTTGAAAAATAGAATGTATTTTGTTATTACAAATATGTTGTTATTTATATATATATATATATATATATATGTTTGTGTGTGTGTGTGTGTGTGTGGTGTGTGTGTGTTGTGTATGTATGTGTGTGTCTGAAAGAGAGAGAGAGAGAGAGAGAGAGAGAGAGAGAGAGAGAGAGATTGAGAAAGTGAGTAAGACTAATAGCACTCCGACATTTGTAATACCGCTGCATATAAATTCATCTTTTTAACTTATTTTCTCCTGATGAAACACTTCGGTACAATATATCAATAAAAGAGGATATTAGTTCTATGCGTAGAATTAATATCACTTTTCTTTAAAACTGAAACTCTACAATTTAATATTTAGCATGAGTTAATGACTAATTTATTAACCCAAATAAATTTATTGAAATTTGATTTGTCAGTATATTCTTTCTCATGATTATGTAAATATAACAGGAAAACAGGTCTATCAAATTAGATAACTACTTCCATAGGGCTATGCACAATAGTATTTATGTATAATGTAGGATGGTTAAATATTATATAAATTTTTAAAAATTCTATAAGGACGGTTCAAGCAATTATGTTGAAATAAAAATTAAAAAAAATACTTAGATTACTAATTACAATTGAAAGTTGGAACAAAAATGTATGATGCGGAAAAGGTCAGAAGAGAGGATGAAGGAAGCGTGGCGTATCAAAGCCGCGTGATTCATATCGTAATAGCTATTTTGTTTTATCCTTTGTGATGTTGATTTCTGATTGCAATACCATAGTATTTATTACATGTATTTGTTATTTTACTTACAAGAGAGCTGTAAAGTCTAGGACAATGTAATTAACTTTCTGATAGTAATACTTTAAGAAACAAGGTAATTGAGCTCAGCCTTCAGTATTTCTACTTCTCTTTATCATAATAAGATATTTGAAAGATTAATTAAAGTAATGTCTTATTCTACTTACCATTTTTAATGTTCTCATGTTTTTATTAATTATATATATCAGAATATGAAAGTAATTTGAAACCTTGTAGACAACTTGTAGTTAAAGTACAAAACGCTGATGTTTATTTGTTACCATTCGAAGGTGAGTATTTTAGCGAGGCTGAATTCCAATAAGCAATTGATATACACTTTCCATATTGTATTGAATTCATATGACCTATCTAGAATGACAAGAAGGTTAGTAAAAAAACAGGTGATTTGTGATGCGACACAGGAAGGTGGTGACAAAAAAAGGAGCTAGGTGTTGGGGTAGGCCTCCCACCTGGCGGGCGAGTCTCCTAACACCTCCGCAAACGCTATCAATCTGCAAGCATTCAACCTAATACTGCCTGCTTATTCAGCTCTACATTCCAGCCTTAGTCATAACATCACTCAGAATATCGCTTTTATTTTAATGACCAATTTATTGACCCAAATAAATTAATCGAAATTTGATTTGCCAGTATATTCTCATTACTATGTAAATATAACTCGAAAACAGGCCTATCAAATTAGATAACTAGTTCCATAGGACTATGCACGATAGTATTTAAGTATAAAATAGGATGGTTCTAAATATGTTTTTGATGAGACCAGCATATTTTTTAAAGTTTACTTTTCCACATAGTTTTGAACGTGTGCATGAAGATCATGTTTTATTAAAAGAATTTCAATAGATATTTGTTTTGAAAAGATGTTAAAATATAACAGTGTTTCAGAAATTTCTTATTTTTGTTAAATAATTTATACAAAAAAGGCTGATGTGTATATGTTGATTATGCTTTTATGTTCAACAAGTTATGTTGAATATTAAAAACTTTCCAGTATTAACTGAAATTAATTCAGTCATATTTCAGGTAATGAAACTTTTTATTCATCAAATTTAATTTATTTTCAGCAACCCAGAACATTTGGCTCCTTAAAACTTTCGGTTTAATGTTCATAACATCAACGGCAAAATTTGGCTACTGGGTTTGGGTTGTTAAGAGGAAAATATGTTTTTAATATTCGTGGAATGCAGTTAGCCGTACTTCACCTGGGCTTGCCACGAGACCGCAACCACAAGGTGCCATGATGGTAGAACTGTAAGCAGAACCAACCTACATCCACATTACAAAGAACTGAATACATTTTTAAAAATAAAAGTATTATATATATATATATATATACAAAAAGGTTTTAAAAATTCCCACCAAAACAAATGTTGATCAAACTAATTAAACTGGAATAAGTTCAAAATATATGATAAACTATGACTTCTAAATAAAATGTTGAGATGAGGAATAAGTTTTATTAGGTGATTGTTCTATTACACTACTTATTAGATTAATAACTATAATGACAACATAATTATCATTATGTTGCATTGTAGACAGTTACAGATGAATGTTTCTTCCATAATGTTGCAGATTGATACTGTTTAAACCGAAATGGTGGGATTTTATTGATTAGCCAATAATATTTTAGTTCAACCAATTTATGGGAATAATTAAATTAACATAAGTTTAAGGAAATTATTTTTTAGGTTGATATGGGTGAGCCAAGGTGGTAGGATTTCGTACCTGTAATTTTTTCCCTTGGGGGTTGGTAAAGGGTGGGCAGGGTAGATTATAAATTGGTCATAATTTTTTTTGATCAGCGTCCCCTGTCGGGATGTGGGTGAAGATTCTGGGTGAGAAATGCGTGGGTGGAGATATGTAGAAGAAGACCTGCTTTGGAATTGGTTATAAATGAAATGTGAAGTCAATTGGAAGTGAAGCTAAACATGTAAGAAAAAGGCCAAGAGCAGGGCAGGTTGTCTTTTTGCCGCGGAGGGATAGTGGCCGCCCGATGACTGATGGACCGGCGTGTTCCCATAAAACGTATCCCACCCTCTGCTTCATTTGTACCCGTCATCTCCGCTCCAAATCCCTCTCCTAGGCCGTACTTTAATTGGACCTATTATTATAAAAGCGGAATTCCTCTCGCAGCTGGAGCAGTCGTCTTCTGATATCTCTGGGCCATCTATCGCTAATTAGTAGACATACCTTTCGCCCCACCATAAGTTGACTCAAAAACACGAGTCAGTCAGTCTCGGAAATAGAGATGAGTGCGCTCCCGTTTAAAAGTCCTTTCTCAACAGAATAAACTTGTTATAACTCAAATTTTAATTTAGGCCTTTAATTTTAAGGAAGACCTCGGACGTATGTCTAATGCAAATACAAAAAAAAACTATTTTTCATTATTTCTATCACGTCGTTAAAATTAACGCATACTTTATTCAATCTAATAGACCTTTGAGATAACCTAATGCGGGGATTTCGTGTGTTTATTAAATCTGTTGCATAACATTTATCATTGACTACTTGCTAACGGGTTGACTAGACAGTATTCGAATGGTACAGACGGATTAATAAAAATATTACACTTAATTACCCTGTATTAGTTCTTTGTTAAATATTAAAGTAACCATCATTAGACAGATGGTACATTTTTTTCTAAGAACTGTAACTAATTACTTATAATAAATTACTTATTAATTATTATTAATTACTTACTATATTAAAGTACTTATAATAGTTATATTAAAATACAAAAATAATATATATGCAAGTGCCAATGAATCAAAGAAACAATAATTAGAATGAAAGCCACGTTATTCGATCATTTCACATTTTTCCACCAATCCTTCAAACTTAGACGTAATATTTCCTCCTGTATAACAAGAAAAATCATCCTGCTTGCTATAAAGAGAAATACAAAGCTGTCTACACAACCCAACTATTCGCTAATCTTTTACATTCTTTCAGGAACTCTAATTTACAAACTTACCAGTTGTTTTATGCAACAATAACAATAAGATTGTAAATGAAATGTTTGTTCATGTTGTATTCGAAACTTTAACTTTGTTGAAGTTATTCTTTATAATATACACTTGACAATAAGAAAATATTTTTTTTTTTTTATAACACCTTGCTCTAATAGGACAAACGCACGGATATACTTCACAGTTTAAAATATTTTCTTTTTTTTAGAAGGTGACTAAAAGACTTTTTTATTCTTAATTGCTCTAAAATTCTTGACTGAAATTATGTTATTTAATTTAAATGATAATATCAGTTCTGACGAGATGTCAAGTTAAATAGGTGAACACAAAACCAAAGGCTTTTCATTTATTCCACGTCTCTAATGATAGGAATGATAAGGACCCCCAATGAGAGGTAGAAAGCATAAGAGGGTATTGCGATGACATCGAATTGAATCACCGTATTACACAACTTTAGCCAACAATCTTCTATCTTCAAAAATAAATCACCTATCTATTTTTCTCCACAATTTTTTTCTCCTTAATTTTTACTTTATTATAACGTAAATTAAAAAGACAGTATTTATTAATTGAACCTCCTTAAATGGGTGAACAAACAAACAAACAAACTCACTAACTTTATATATAAAGATATGAGATATAAGAGGAATATCGTGAAAAAATTCAATCTCGAGATTTTGACGGAGTTATATGTTTTCAGGTCCCAGAAGCCGTTTTATGAAGTTTTTTCGGTGATGTCTGTGTGCATGTGGGTGGGTAGATGGGTGGGTGAGTATGTATCCAAAGTTTGTTACCACTCCCTATTGTTTGGGAGAAATTATGAATGACGGGAAAGTTACTTTTTTTTGCCAAAAACTTCTGTCTAGGTTATTTTTTTTTCTCATTAACTACTAATTTTAGAGCTTTGAAATTTTGGCATTACTTTTGCGGTTACAGATGCAAAAAATGAAAAATATATTCAGAATTTTAAAACAACGGGAAATATTCTTTATTTTTTCTAAGTATTTTCGTATAAGTATTCTCTCTTTATACGAGTAAGTATTCTTTATTTTTAACCTCAATGTAATAATTTATTATATATTTGTTACATTTATTTATCATACATTTTCACTACTCTCATCAGCGAGTACGCGAGCTTCTGGGCTACTCTGGCTCCATGTCTTTACTTTACTACCAGTATTTATATTTCGCAAATTTTAAATTAAAGTTTCCTTTTTTTTGTTACATTTATATATAATACATTTTCATTACTGTCATCGACGAGCACGCAAGCCACTGGCTACCCTGGAACCATGCCTTTACTTTATTACCATTGTTTATATTATTCAAATTTTATATTCAAAATTTTTTTGGTTACATTTTTTTTTTAATATATTTGTGTTAGTGTCATCGGCGAGCACGCAAGCTAGTGGGCTACCCTGGCTCCAATTTTGGTACTATAGAGATAATTTTCGTTTATTTAACATTATTCAGGTAATAAATAATATATATATAATTTCGGGTCTCTATCTCCGCGGAAAATGGGTGAACAAACAAACCCACGAACATTATATATAGAGATATGAGATACAACAGAATAATATTTTTACATGTAAAAAAATCACCACCAATAAACATAAATTGCTATTGCTTTCCATGGTACGATGGGTTTATCTCACAAAATGCTCGAATCAATATATATGTTGCACCCTTCAACAAGACTTAATATCAGTTCTAGATTCAATATTTTGTGTTGCGGTATGCTGGAATTAATTGTGTTCGGAGGAAAAAGTGTGTGTTCTCTAAAGCAAAGAATTTGCTCTTTGATAAACTATGCAAGGTTCTTTGTTTTTACTAAAATAATACACTTGGTTTGATCGGTATAATTATTGTGAAATTGTTAAATTCATCAGTAAATAAATAACGTTTGGCATAATGTAGGAGGATGGTATTCATTTTGGGTATAGAACGTTAAAAAAAATATAACATTTGTAAAATTTAAACTGCAGAATTAATATCACACTTCTTAGGTGAAAGTAGCTACAATATCAATCAAAAGAACTTATCTGTAGTTATTTAAGTCAATACAAGTTATTTTCGTTATCAGAATTAGACCTTATAACAACAAATTGAAATGATCAATTAGATGTCATTTTTTCTAGACATATACATACTGTCGGAGTTTCTGAAACTCACATTTCCGATCCCAAAGTAATGTGCTATTAGATTAAGTGGAATATAAACCAATATTCGTGATATTGGACCGATTAGAAGAAAGGTTCAAAATTTTCAACGATATCCACAGAAATAGTGGGAGCTAATGAATGCATTTAATGCATAACGTTGGTTAACTAAAAATAAACGATTGGTTGTCAAGAAGTTTGATATTATATTTAGTTACAGTAAAGTTGAGTGTAGTATACCCCAGATTTTTTTCCCTACCTGTAGTAAATATATATTTGATTACTAATATAACTTTAATTCACTGAATCAACTTTTCGAAAATAGACTGCAGATTGTTTTTTTTTCAAATATTGGCATCATTAATCTCTTTGTACCTAGCTTAACACAGGTTTTTTCATTCAGCACACTTTCAATAATCATTTATCAAACATCTTTTGTCATACTTTACAAGCCTTGTAAATATATATATGAAGTTTAAACCACAATGGAAAAAGGAAAACAATAGAAATAAATGCCTCTTTGAAGCCTTTCAATTTATCTTATCAAAGAGCAAAGTAACAACAGAGAAGCTAATATGAAAGTAAATGATTACTTTAAGCTTAATTGATTGCAACACGTATTTATTGGATCTTGGTCTTTTTCTCCCGTTTCTTATTGTGGTTTGATTATATATATATATACACATGAATGATCAAACCACAATATGAAATAGGAAAAGAAGACTAAGATCTTTCAACCGTAACAAGCAGTCTTCGTTAGAGTCAAAAACCCAACTGAGAACCCAACTCAATTGGGTTTTTGACTCTGACGAAGACCGCTTGTTACGGTTGAAAGATCTTAGTCTTCTTTTCCCATTTCATATTGTGGTTTGATCATTGATTGTTTTTTCACGTGTTTACGTGATTGCTCCTGGACTGCCTGCTCATGACTTAAAATTTAAAGTATAAGCACCAATCATGCTGTACGAAACAAGGGTGTCCCAAAAATGTGCAAAGGGACACGACTCGGAATTCGTGTTTTGCACAGATACGTCATAGAGGCTGATATCATCACTGGGTGTAGTACTGGGGAGTCAGTGTTTATATCACGCATACCATTAATATCTAGCAACTGTCCCATTCAGTTCAAACGGTTGCAATTTACCGTCAGCGCCTGTTTCGCAATGACGGTAAATAAGTCCCAAGGCCAAATTCTGTCTGCGGCAGGAATTGAAGTGAGTGATACCAAGTGTTTCTCACATGGTCAAATGTATGTTGCTTGCTCAAGTCAATGTTCCAACACTCTTTTCTTCCATGCACCTGAAGTACAGACTGTTAATGTGCAGTATTCAGAGGCACTTACTTAACACTGAGCTAATAAATATATTGTTTCCTATTCTATAATGTTTCTAATAATACTTTGAAATACCATGTATCATCTCTAAATTTTTGTGAAATATCTGTCAAAGATAGCCACGTCTATATAAAACTGTAAATTACACAAAACATGGCACAGGAAAAACAGATAACACACACTTACTAAATTCAATATTTATTTAATTCAATGACTTCCTTCGACGTGGGGAGATCTTTCTCACTTCATCCTCTACTCTAGTCTTCTCTTGATGACGAACAACAGTCAGAAATATTGAATTTAGTAAGTGTGTTTTTCTCATTTTTCTGTGTCGTTTTTTGTTTGATTTAAGTTTTACAAGTCCGTGTGGACCTTTTCCTCAATTTAATGCATAGTATGTCTTATACTATTATAAAACAGCAGTTCAGTTCAAATATTAGAATTCCCACTGAGAAGGAATTTGAGTAAGTTTTTCCTTACGGGTATTAACTTCATTATAATGTATAATTAACTCAAAACCAATTATGTGTAGTAGTTGTAACGGGTCGATGCTTTAGTATATTCCAATTTTGCAATGCAATCTACAAAAAAAAGAAAAGCCTTGGGACGAGTATTGTATTGACTGAATGTATGAGTGACATGGTCAGCGTTGCAGACGGGCTATGGCGGGAACAGTGACTCGGGCCAAATACCTGCTTCTCCGGCGAATACCGATCTCTGTTCTCAGCGGAAACGTCTCCACTTCTCCTGCAACATGACACACTCTTATCAAACCACTCACAAACCATACTGATATGGACCTTACACTTTCACTTGGGTGGTTATATTAAATATCACAAGTATTCCTCAAGAGTCTTAATAATGAAATGGCATTGTAAGGAGCGGTACTAATCATAATACTATAACAAACGCTCATCTCTTCACAATATAAAGAATCCAACAGTTGATTAATTGAGTATGACATAAGAATAACTTCCGTTTAATAAGATTAAACAATGAAACTTGGCAGACTGGAGCTGTTACGTCACACGTCAGACTGAATTCACACATCCAGTACGATAGTTGCCTCTGGAATGTTGCAGCATTACATGATATTATAATTTCATTTAGTGTTAATCCATCTTTAGAACTAATACACATAAATTGTAAAATTGAAAATTATTTTTTGCATTAATTCATTAAATTGTACATTAAACTGATGAGAAACCAGTTTAAAAAAGTCCTTTTTTTATTTTACTGATTTTTAAAACAGCAATACTTATGTCTTTTAAAAATGTGCAAAACTTCAGACTACCATCTCTGGTGTATTTAAAATGGGTTAGCTAAATTTTCTGCTGTAGTAATATCTTATCCACATTAAATTATGGTTGATCTAATTGTTTTCAGAACAATTACAAAAACATATGAATAATTAAAAAAGTTACAAGAGTATGATGATAGCATTGCCAAAAATAAGATAACAACTAAAATTAAAAATTCTGACGTTAAGGACTGTTCCGAGTATAACAGATACATCGGAACTGAATGCTTTTATTGGCGTTATGTGATATAAACATACGAAAAAGTGAACAACTTTTGATAATTACGGTAATGTGTAATATAACCTTATTAGTTTATATTCTTAGAGCACTTGAACGTTATGGATGTAGATAATTGTTACTAAAGAAGGGAGGATAGGAGTGGTCTAACTGCTGGAGTATCTTTTTTTTAGCCCTGAAGATTATCACAGGTCGGATTTTTCCCTGAGACTCTATATTGTTCATAAAAGAGACAGAAAATCTTGTATTTTTCACCTCTAAGAAAAGTGACAAAGCTGTATGCACCAATAAATATCAGTTCAACATATTTACTATATTATCCAATCAACAAAGACGAATAACCTTTGCATACCTAATGCAAAGCATCAAATGATTATACACTTGTTTGAAAACAATTAAAACAGAAATGCCGGGCTTTAACAACTGGAATGTAACAGTTCTAAAAGTATCAAGACAAGTTTTAAATATGACGTATATATTCAGTTGTTAGAAGATAAACGAAATCACTGAAATATTTTAGAATTGTAAAAGTGTTTAAATAATATCATCTATAATATCTTAAATAATAATATCTCCTTTATCAATTGATTTTGATACTGTTCATTAAAAATTCTTAAAGAGAGTTACTCAAAATCATTTAGATCTATACTGAGACAATAAATGTAAATAAATCATTGACAGAGTTCGAATTCTAGGCTTCAATTAGGACTTTTAGGAATTCAATTAACTTCTGAATATATATTATGGAACTGGTCACATGATAGATATGTTTCATGAACATGTCGTATGCACAATTGTTTTCTTATTCATAAACAACAAACTGTGAAGAGATTCAAATTTACGGTGCAATATTTGCAGTAAATTCTGAAAATAAGTTCAAAATTGTAGTTTTAAGCAAATTTTATAATGTCGTTCGTGAAAAATTTTACAAATTTATTGTACAAAATTTTGATCCACAAATATTTTTTTTATAAAACATTCACATTGTACAATATTTTACAATACAGTGTTGTTATTCTATAAAGTTCAAAGCTTTTGTCACAACTCTAGTATAAATATATAATACTGCTTTAGTCTTAACATATATTTTTTTTTGTTGAAATTTGTAATACCTGTAGTATTGGGCTCTTAATAATATAAAATTGAAACTTATTTTCCAATGACTTTTTACAGAACATTTGGGATCACGTGATTTTGTATTTTGACCATTTGATTGATGTTATTTTTTAACAAAACAAGTATCACCCACTTCATATTAATGTGAGCAGTTTCCTCAATAAGAAGTAATAATTTCAATTTTTTTTTAATTTTTGGTAACTTTATATATTTTTGTATTAGGGTTAACAATAACTGTAATGTTTTATCCTTTGTTATTATATTATTCTAAAATTGCTTTAAATGGTCTAAATTTTATTCTAAAAGATGGGCAAGAAATGTAATGAATCTTTAGACAAAAGTTTAAAGATTGAACTTCAAATGATTAGATATCATTTGGCGCATTGTGATACAATAATGTCGTTCGTGGTAATTCTACCTACTAGTTTGTAGATAACAGAATACTTTATACTGCTAACTCAGTGTAGGAAAATTATTATATATTTTTCCGTCACATAATCAATATATAAGGGTTTTGAAAGGAGAAAAAGATAGTTCTCTTACAAGTGCTTTCAGTTAAGGGACAGTTATTATTTTATAAATAACTTGTTCAAGAGGATGTTGGTCTTTGAAATAATCATACTTTCAATAGGCTTATAGAGCTTTCTAAAACAATTTTTACACCTTTTATTCAGTACAAAACCAATAGAAAAACCAAGTTAAATTGAAATCAGAGAGAATAAAATGAATGTTGATTATCATGAAAAATGATTTATGTCGAGTAGAAAATTTTTTATATTTATAGCTCATATCTTTACCGTAAAATAAAGTTAATTCTGGCGGGAAACATATTTCTTCATGCCTGAATTCCTGATATTAAATCAGAATATTGAAATATGTTGGGAACCTGTAGTTAGAATTTCTATTTAAAGTTACAAACACTAAGATAGGCATAACTACTTGATACAGAGGTGAGGAAGGTGCGCTCTGATAGTAAGATATACCTGGATATTGCTCGAAGCGGTGTTGATGCCTGCCGTCGCCCTGTCCTATAAGCAGTGGCGGGCTCCAGTCACGCGGCAGAGGAATTCTTGACCTGAACCTCATCGGAGCCATTCGCCTTCTCCTACACATCAACAAATTACTCTCACATACAACATTTGTTTAATTCGTGTTTTTAATTTAGGTTTATACAACTGCCATGCATACATTGGTTTGGAAAGTTGTCTGTTTTTAACTAGGAAGTTAGCAGCTCATCATATAAATTTATACAGCTCATTATAAGTAATATCCTATTAGATAATACTTATAGTCTAAATCTAACCTTGAATCCTACGAGATTTGCATGAAAAATTGTTCAATTTCATATGTGACTTAGGTAATGAATATGTAATGTTGTTACATATTGGGATACATATATACCTATAACTAGAAGAAGATCCTGAAGGTTGCAGCAGTTGGTGGTTGGGTGGTCCAATCAATGCTTCCAAAGGGTCACCAGTAGGAGCCTGCTGTAAGAAAGATGGATTGAACGACAGAGAAGGAAGCAGATTCCATCTTGGCTCCAGAACTGGGGATGATGATCTGGACGCCTCTTCATCGGAGTCGTGAGTACTCATCTCCGATGAAGACGTGCTCACAGACGCAGTGCTTGACCTAGAGCTAGGTCGAACTGACTCTTCACTGCTGCCTCCTGCTTCATCGCCTAGCTCTTTTTGATTACTGCTATCCATATCTGAAAATAATTATTCAATTATATTAATATCTAACGATTATAGAATGGTTTATTTTATGTTAAAAAAAATATGATAATTTTTAAAATGTGTTTCTAAAAAAATTCTGACATTGTGTTTAACCCTAATTCAGCTCACCGACAATGTCAGTTTAATAAACTCACCCAAAAGTAATATATTAACCACTAATTGAAATTTCAAATTTGGTTTATTCATCGATTCGTCTTTTCGTGTATTTAATGCACATTTTGTTGTATATAGTATTACTTTTGTTAGATTTTTAATAAATTTAAAATCTATTACTATTACATTAAAAATTATATGTTGAACGTTAATCGGTTGTTTAAGTGACAATAAACTCGTATGTCATGCTCAGTATTGCCTTGCTTAGACATCAGGCAAGGAAAAATTATTAAAGTTATCCTTTAGTATAGCGTAAAGATTGTTAATTTTTCCAACCAGTGAATAACAAGATATTAACTGTTGCAATTTTCTTAAGATGTCAAATGGTCTGAAATAATGTTTATTATAACTCCAAAGCAAACTTTAAGGAAAGTTGTAACCTTCACAAATAGCATTTCAAATAAATACCAGTGTTTACTTAATCAAACTACAGACAGGTACCGACCTCTATTCTAATTATATAGAGATTATATTACTCTAAATTGCAATATACAATTTGTTCTCCTCTGTTAAAGTTTCTTAATGCAGTCAACTTCTGGGCTATCAATTTACTTGCTAAGTCAGAATTTTAGTTTTGTAATTTGAAATTAATAATGAAATTTTACATTGATTTAGCAGATGTAAAATTTGTTATATTAATGTTAGTAACAAAGCATTTTAATTTACATTGTAACCCAAAAAGGTGTACTTAACATGATAAAAAGAATGGCTTGCAATGAAATAAATATTAATTAAAGTTAAAATTAAATTCTATGCGAAAGTGATGATGTGTTCATAATTAGGATTACTTATCTACTGATTCAAATTTCACCATAAAAGAGAGTGGATTACTATAGAAAAAACTATTCGTAGATTATCTTTTGCGGTAAAGAAGTTTACAATATTTCACGATGATTGTTAAAAGTAGCTGTATCTCTACAACTATTATCTTGACATAGTTATCAGAATACGAATAAACTTATTGACAAGTTCATATATTATGTCAGTTTCTAATATATATCACAGTTATTAAATAGTTAATTTGTAGCTAACTAAGCTATAGTATTACCTGGATTGACCATGGTTTTTCAAAAAGCCAAGTGACGTGCTTGTATGATAAAACTTGGTAATTTTGAGTCAAACTGAAGATAAATATCACATGATCTTCACAAGTACTATTTATTTTGTTTTATAACAAGTGATTTAATTTTTAAAATAAAAAAATTGCTGAAAAATCAGGTGGAAAACCTGCCAGTTATTTATATTGATTTCAATTGCACAGTATTGTGCTTGAAGACAGCTTTTTTCTTTATTAAGGTGGGTTATTATAAACTATATGTCGTTTACAATAACAACGACAGTGATGATAGCGACACGTGTCCATTATCACTGATTGCGACAGTGATGATAGTGACACGTGTCCATCATCACTGATAGCGACAGTGATGATAGTGACACGTGTCCATCATCACTGATAGCGACAGTAATGATAGCGACACGTGTCCACCATCACTAATAGCGACAGTAATAATAGTGACACGTGTCCATCATCACTGATAGCGACAGTAATGATAGCGACACGTGTCCACCATCACTAATAGCGACAGTAATAATAGTGACACGTGTCCATCATCACTGATAGCGACAGTAATAATAGCGACACGTGTCCATTATCACTGATTGCGACAGTGATGATAGCGACACGTGTCCATCATCACTGATAGCGACAGTGATGATAGTGACACGTGTCCATCATCACTGATAGCGACAGTAATGATAGCGACACGTGTCCATTATCACTGATTGCGACAGTGATGATAGCGACACGTGTCCACCATCACTAATAGCGACAGTAATAATAGTGACACGTGTCCACCATCACTAATAGCGACAGTAATAATAGCGACACGTGTCCATTATCACTGATTGCGACAGTGATGATAGCGACACGTGTCCATCATCACTGATAGCGACAGTGATGATAGTGACACGTGTCCATCATCACTGATAGTGACAGTAATGATAGCGACACGTGTCCACCATCACTAATAGCGACAGTAATAATAGTGACACGTGTCCATCATCACTGATAGCGACAGTAATGACTTCCATTTCAGTTGTGCCATTACAATAACGCACTAAATGTTCTCTTCTCCTAGTTATAACAAATTTTCATCCCATAAAAAAACAAAAATGTATTAATAACTACATAACAAAATATATAAGGATAATGCATTGTATTATATATCTAAACGTCTAAACCACAGTAGGATATTCAGAAATGGCACTAGAACCAAGATAAAGGGTCTTCGTCACAGTGTCACTTCAAACCAGTTCAAGTTCAAGTACATCTTTGATAATGACCAAATATATTAGTTCAAATATCTTGGCACCATCTTTGAATGTTAGAATTTAATTTTGATTGTATATGTTTACTCTAAATCTTGTTAAATATACATAATACATTTAATACAAGTATAATACCATGGTATTCCATAAATAAAGTTAATTTAATAAAGTTATACATAAACCATAATTTTTAAATTATAATTAACTATAAACTTTAATTATTTGGTAAAAAAATACTACAGTTCTGAAATATGTGATTATTACATTTAGCACAATTAGTGCTTCTTAAACGTAAGATTGTATGACATTAAGTGTGTAAGAGAGAGATAATTTTGTGTGCGTGTCGTCTTGAATATGAAGTGGAAAAACTACTCTCAGATTAGGCATTGATCAAGCCAATCAGTTACATAAGAGGCTATAGAAAGAACCTTAAATAGTTTTCGTAAAAATCAACAAGCCGTGTTACATGTGAATAAAATGATGAGATGGACTGATCGTGACGTACAGCTGACTTTCTGACATATTTCTTCTGTGGATGCTTTGTTCCTCAACAGTCGCTTTTCCCTTGTTTGCCGTGTGTGGGAGTCGACCTCTGCCGCGAAAGCTGGTCAGATGAGGCCGGAAGGCAGTCCAGACTGATGAGAGAAGAATTAGAGGTGGTTGCGGTCTGCTTCTAATGTTGTTCCTCCTCCGTGGGAACTGGGATATTAGTTCGGTCCATGGGCTGTTTCTCTCCTTAGATGAGTGATGCCCTAACTTCTCCCATCTGTTGGCCTATTATATAATTTTCTACATGACTGAATGTTAGTAAAAGTCGAAATTAAAGGAGAAAATGTTATCGATTCAAAACAACTGTATTTGATGAACTGACTTCGCACTTTAGGTGGTCTCCAATCTGAACTTTTACAAAAAATAAACGCTTCGCATAATTTGTCGTATTACTATTCTGAGGTAATAACTAAGATAATATATCTATATTAATACTATTAAATATCAAGTTATCTCAAAAAATGATTAAACTGATTACGTAATAAATAAACAAGGAAGTTTGAGTTAATTACAACACTTATAAAACTAAATCAAAAAAGTTAAGCTTTTATAAAGAATGAAAAATTAAACCTGTTGATTTTTAAATTATTTTGTCATTAATTATTATACAAAATAACTATAATGTGCAATCTCATGGCTCTTACATTTATGGATGTCTGAGAATTTGAGATTTCTCTTATAGATTCAAATACTGCACTTGTTTACATATATTCATTTATATACAATATTTAACTATGATATCGTTATCTGTGAGTGTATGAGGTACATATACCTGTTTCTAGGCATGCGTAGTTCTTTTATCACATATAGATATTTAATAGTAAAAGTATGTTTTGCTAAAAGAAATTACAGCTAAACCTAGGTATATGCATATTTATAAACAGGAGAAGAAAAAAAGTAAAAACATTGAAATGAACATAATAGACGATATATAAAGAGAAAATAAGAGAAAAATAAAGAGAAAATAAAGCAACACTGTAAGAAAAGAAATATAATAATAGTAATAGATAATATCATGAATAATTAAACTAATTATCCAAGTAAAACAAAAAAATATTTAATTGTTTAAAATGAAGAATAAACTAATAAAAAAAATTAAATGATAATAATTATGTCCCAGAATGATGTTATATCACTGAGGTTAAAACGTACTTGTATTGAATATTTCAGAGTAGCGTGAGCATTGAAAACGTGGATATCATTGAATATTTGAAAATGAAAGCAGTATTTTTAACTGAAGCCTAAAGAATTTCCATGGATAACAAAAGAAAAGTTGTTGAACTAACCAACAGAAGCCCTATCATAAATCAAAGCGAAGTAAGAAACCGATCAAACTACAGAGAACACTGAATTGCAATGTGTTCAATAGACACAGTTATGGGAAGAACGTGGAGGATGGATGTAGAAAGTGTAGGAATTAAGATATCGAAAAAAAAGAAGAAAGGACTGGAGTATATAAGTATTCTATATTTATTAAAAGATTAAAATAATTATAAGTGAATTAAAAAAATTGAAGAAGAGTTGTTCTTAAGTTATGTTGAATAATGCATCATTATATACCTTGATATTAAGGGAAAATGAGCATTCAGTTGAAGGAGAATAATTAAGAAACTCCACTTCAGATTTACAAATATGACTGTTTAGTTTCAATTTTTTGAATGCTAATGAAAAAAATCATTTGTTTGACCGACGCACAACTTTACCAGTAAATAAAATATCAAACTCGCTGACTCGCTGACATGACTCTCTGGTAAATTATTGCTGAACTCATACTGAATAGATTTAATGAGTTCCTTTGTTTTTAACGTAGCTATATTCAATTTATCAGTTATAACAAATCTGAAAACATTGATTTCAACAGTATGACATTATTATTATTATTATAACTCAACTAACGGCACATGACCGATGTATATGTACAGGGCATATGGTGCTTCAACCCAAAACGTTTAGTCGCACAGGCAAAGCACCAATTTATAATTAATATTTCATATTGTTGATGAATAGATGCACGTTTGCTCTATACATACTGCTTACTTTTTTCGGATTGTAAAAATAAAGATTAATTTAGTTATAATGTAGTATTTACTAATAATTCAAAATTATTAATCCATTCTCTAATGAAATAAAATTTTGTTGTGAACCAACAAGTTTGAACATTTAAACTTTAAAGTCAAAATTCAAATTAAATATCATTTTTTTTTGGAGGATTCTATCAGAAAGTGAACCTAAAAGAAGTTGACTGGTGTAAGATTTCGTACGGAGGCAGGTAGAGGTGACAAACATGACCACACGAGACTAATATTTACTCGGAAAGGAATCCTGCAGGTGGTTAGCAGCCCAAGCAGTAAAAAACTCTTTGTTACTTTGACAGCGACTCCGCAAATACGAAACAGAGTATCGCACATCTTAACTGTTATCAGTATAAAAGACACGATTGTCACACAACTGATGACTATAGGAATTCCAATTTATCAATTACATTCACTATTTTGAATTACACTGTCTTAATACTTTATTTTTGATAAACATATTATGATTACAGATAATTGGTAACCATTAGGTTTTTACATAAAAATGAAACGGACTTACTTATTTAGTATTAGTGACGTAGTATCATCTTAGTGATTAATGATCAAACCAGAATATGAAGAGTCAGCTGGGTTTTTGACTCTGATGAAGACCACTTGTTACGGTTGAAATCTTAGTCTTTTCCCCCATTTTCATATTATGGTTTGATCATTAATTGTTATTTCACGTGTTTATGTGAAATCTTGTTATTAGTGATTATGATGAATATAAACCTTCTGATGAGTAATCACACTTCTTTCATGTGATGATATGCTTAACATATTTATGTGTTTTTACAGACGTGTACCTTCACTAGAAAATGATAAAGTTAACTCAGGTTATATCTTAAAATATCTTTGCTGAATCATATCTGCTTTTCAAATGTTTATATGGATATCTCCATATTTCACGCTAGAAAGTTTAATTGATACTTTGTAGGATTCAGTTAATGCTCATGGATATTGGTCCACGACTAGAAATCTTTCGTCAACGTTCCAGGGTTCTATATCTCCCGTAAAAACACCAAAAAAAATACCCCTTTATGGTTCCTTGATTTATAATTAGATTTTCAACACAAAAATAATATACATTGAAAATGCTAATGCGCTCGCTTTGCAGGATTTCAGTTCATCTGAGAAACACTTGTTTCATACACTTAGTGCTAAATGTCTGCACTAAGAATTAAAATTAATAATTCAAAATTATGAATCCATTCTTTAATGAAACAAAATTTTATTGTAAACCAACAAGTTTGGACATTTCAACTTTAAAGTCAAAATTCAAATTAATTATCATTGGTTTTTGGAAGGATTCTACCAGAAAGTCAATCTAAAAGAGGTTGACTGGTGTAAGATTTTTAAAGTACCTTCCAAACATTCTAAACATAGAATTACTCATTAGTGCTAAACAATATAATGCTAAATTATAATTATTATAATTAGCATTATAATAATATAATGCTAAATAATTGAACACGGTCAAAATATCTCCAATTTTTAAGAGGTGAGGTTCTTATTTTTTTTTCAAAATAAGTGACCAGTTAAGTGGGTTTGTGTTCGTCTGAAGAAGTTCAGACGAATTAAGAGAGAGACGGAATGACAAAGAAAGAGAGAAAGTGTGAGAGAGAGAGAAAGTGAGAGAGGGAGCATGTGTCATACCTTCCAACTGATTCAACCATAGAGTTAATAATAATGTTTCAGAATCATTTGGTTTTCCTTACAATCCCACTCTTCTATTTCATAAAATCTATTTTCATGGCAAAATATAAATGGAACAGAAAGTTCTATTCTAGTTTAGCCATAAAGAGGTTGGCGATAGCTTGACATATTCTGGTGTTAAAACCAGCCCTTCTGGTTTAAATGTATCATTAAATTTTAGTTTTGAATTCAAAGTGCCTCAATGCAAAGAAGCTCATATCTATGAAAAAAGTTTTTCTACTCTAGAGTACAACACCTTAGGACTGAAAACCTTTTTATCATGATCGATAGCAGGACAGAAGGATGTAACATCTATGATGACTAATAGAACAGGGTGGTACAGAGTTTCAGTATTATGAGATATAGAAGAAATCTTAATTTGATCATATGGACTTAATAACAATCATTATGTGATTCTGACTGTCATCATTAATTGCCAGTCAGATTAAAAAAAAAATATTATAAGTAGCCAACTAAATGAAAGGCGAGTTATACATTATTTTGAATTATTCTACAAACAGTCATTTAAATTTCCCTGAAAAGACAAAGTACTTTTTAATCATTCCTATATTTGCTTTGGTGTGTTGGGTAGGGGTTCTTAGTTTTAAATTTTAATTCTACAAATCTATAAAGATTCAAAGTTTACTGAGATCATATAATACTAATTGATACCTAATTTAGTCAATATTTTGGTTACTACTAAATCAATCAGTAAGATTAGGAAGTGTAAAGTGAAGGAGAGAGAGAGAGAGAGAGAGAGAGAGAGAGAGAGAGAGAGAGAGAGAGAGAGAAAGTGAGAGAGAGTGAACGTGTGAGGGAGCATGTGTCATACCTTCCAACTGATTCAACCAAAGCGTTATTAAAATCAATACAATTAATAGTTACAATATTACAATTACAATAAAGTAATAAAATATAATATTTTAACATTCGTTCCAAACAAACTCACAAGCATAAGACGAAGTTAATAAGGTACATTGTAGAAAAATAAGTAACAATATTGTTTGATAAAAAAAGAATAATATCAATGTCTATATATTTTTTTTTTTAAACTAACATAGTCATTTCCTGTTTTTTGTTTTTTTTTTTGATGAAATTAAAATTTTAATGGATAAGTATAATCAAGTATTTATTGTAAGTAATTTATTTAAGAATTAAGAATATTAAAACAGGTTAACTTTTTGTTAGTCCAGTTTCTGCTTGATATTTTTCAGATAAATTTGTTTTTATCAAAGCTTTTAGCGAATCTTCAGGTTGAAACTCGAGCGGATGTCTCTCTACTGTAGGGAGTGCTTTCTAATGGACTCTCAGATATTACCAACAATCTGTGATATTGGGTCAATATATCTCCGATTTTTAAGAGGTGGGTATTTTTTTCTTTTCTTTCAAAATAAGTGACCAGTTAAGTGGGTTTGTGTAAGTGGGAGGATTTCAGACGAGATGCAGACTGTTATCAACAGGCCAACGCGATTTGGACCATGGGAGTCTCCATTCGGCCATCAACCCCTTTAGTTTGATCACCACAATAATAACACACTGCAAGATTACCTCGAAAGGATCTTATCAAAACTTACACTAGATTCTGCAACCGTCAGACCATCCGTCACCCTCCAGGAAATATTTATGCAGGAAATGCATAATATGTAAAACATTTATCAATAAATGTCATCATTAGCTAATTTCTCTTTGTTGAAAATATAATCGCAGCCCAAAGCCCCTATGGTGTACAGAGTTGATATTTATACAGACTGCCCGGTCATGGAAACTAATTAATGGGCCGAGGTATATGACGATTTCGGACCACATTTAATTG
Organism: Hermatobates lingyangjiaoensis; assembly: GCA_026182355.1. Classification (NCBI taxonomy): domain Eukaryota; kingdom Metazoa; phylum Arthropoda; class Insecta; order Hemiptera; family Hermatobatidae; genus Hermatobates; species Hermatobates lingyangjiaoensis. The sequence goes on along the minus strand of JAPFBL010001935.1, from coordinate 510,607 downwards.
TCCTATCTTTTAGCTCTATTTCTTATTGATTTCTTTTTGATCTTTTAAATGAAATTTTATCCAATTTATTTTAAAACCTGTCTTTATTCTGGCAACTTCTAGATTAATTATAATATAATCTAAATTTCTTGTGTTTCGGGCTGTTAGCATTACTTCTTCAGTAAATGTCGGTTCTCTTAAGAAGGTTCTACAGATCTTATTCCACTCATGATTTCATTTTATTGTTTGACACACCTTGTTCTTAGCTAGACCACAGATGAATAAGACTTGTGATATCTGACCTCCCTCCAACACTCCTCTCTTAAAAAGAAAACAACTACTCTGTTTTTCCAATAATATCCTAGACATGCCACTCTACTAGATCTTGTAAATCAACGTGTCGAGAGTGGGTGAATGCCTTGCACTAAGAAGAGCCTCTATAATAATTTGTAATTGATGCTATCAAAGGTCTTAGCAAAAACTCTCTTGAAGCTAAGTCGAATTTTATTTGATATTCCTTACTGTTTTGCATTAATTAATTCCAAGTATTGATGCTGCTATTGATTTAAGACCTAAATCCTGACGCTGGGATCGTTGAAAAATATTTTTGCTATCAGCTATTCTATTTTTGATCCATTTTGTGCGTAAAACACAAAAGTTAATTATTTAATTAGTTAATTATTACCTCTATTAACTAATATAGGTAAACAATCCTCAACCTTTTACCTATATTAGAATTCAGGTTGAGGAAAGGTTGAGTTTAATAGATAGTTTTGTGTTTTAAACCGTTCTATTATACTAGAACAGCCATTAGAGAGATGTCGTTTTCATACTGAGAGTTTTACTAAATAGTCTCAGAGACTTGATATTACCTCGGAAAATAGTTTAATTACGTCACTTGTAATTGAGCCAGTTTTTCTCTGTTTAGTCAGTTATAAATAATGTGCTTTAGCATTAAGCAGTCTACTTGAAATGCGTTGATTGAGACAGGTAACGGTGAAGGTATTAGGTACAGCCTTTCTCAAAGACCATTCGTTCCGATTATTAGATTGTAGACCAGTGTGGCCTACACTGAAGCAATGTTGAACTAATAGGTGACAAAGCTGAAAAGAAAGTGTTCCATCATGACGGAGATTTCAAAGAAGTTCTGTTTAAGAAGATTTGATCCGCAGACTTTGACAGGAGATTAGAAGGAAGTTGACGTCTCAATGGGCCAAGATTCTAGATGTCGAAAGGAGGATTACTCAGCAGTCAGCAGAGGTTGGCGAATTGCAAAGGGGCTGCTGGAAGCCAGCACCACAATGGCGCCTTGTTCATTGCAACCCCTACCCCATATCACAAAACCAGATAAATCCGCCCCTTCGCGCCCAATTAGACTCCATTGAAGCCAACCCCTAGGTCTTGCTAACTACTAAACGCACCCTTCCCTCTGTATATAACTTATATACATTAAGCTATTGTCCAACTTCTCACCGGTCCCTCTTCCGTTTATTCATTTTGCGATCCTTATCTCATTCTAAAATAAATTAATTTCACCATCTGAAAATTCATGAACATATTTTACAGAATACTACTATATCTAAAAAAATAAAAAAATATTGGAACTGTTATTATTTATATCTCCGTTGACTTCAAATGGTATGTAATAAAGTCAGTAACATTTATTAATATATGCGCCAAAAAAATAAATGTAAAACATTTACAATCAAAGTATAAGGATGCCATAGTATTCTAAACATTTATTAAACAGTATCAGAAGACAAAGCATATTTAATTTGTTAAGCACTATAATTAACATGTGAATTTATTAAAAACACTAGCAAATGTACCCGTCTTTGACGGAATCAAAAATTCTATTATACTTGGTATTCCAACATATCAATTATAGTATTATACTAATACTATAATTAGAAATTATAGAATAGTAGAAAACACCGTTATTAGTACAGTGTTAAACAAATGCCTCTGTATACACTACATTAGCTGTCTGTCCTTCAGGTTCATGGAAGAACAATCAGTTGAAACCTCTGACTATTGAGCAAATAAACTACAGTTGACCATGTGAGAAAAACTTGGTTTCGCTAACTTGAATTCCTGCGTTAGATAAAGTCTCCCTTTGCGACTTGGTTAACGTCATTGCGAAATAGACTCTGAGGGGACCTTGCAATCATTTGAATGGTAACAGACAGTGGTTCGGAAGACTCCCCAATACCACATCCAGTCATTATGTCCGCCTCTATGGCATATCTGTGTAGAGCACGAACTCAGAGTCGTGTCCCGTTGCACAGTTTTTGGGTCACTCATGTTTCGTAACATGAAATTTGTTACTGCTATAAATTGCAGCATCATTGGTGCTCCTACTTTAAGTTTTTACTCATGAGCAGGCAGTCCAGGAGAAATAAATTCAGAGTCAAGAAATTCAATTAGATAATGAACTGCTTCTTCATCACTAATCCAATCTCTTTACTGACTTGTAAGTTCTTTCCTCGGCTTCATATAGCGTAAGAACTTGTTTGTTGATTTCTCATGCCTGTTCATATTAAGGGCTGAGAATTGCTCGTTTACAAAACATTTATTCTCAATAGATAGTACATCCTTAACTCTGTGAAACACCATTTCAATGATGTCAAATACGCAATATATTCATGTGCTCAATTGAAATTAAAATCAACTAACAATACCTACTTGCCACACCTGTGTATTTTCAAAACAAACTTGTCTGTGAAGTTAGGAAAATACAGCTAAAAGCCCCATAACTTCGCTTCTGTACTGAATTAATAATCTATTTAGAGCCCATATTTTAAGTTAGGCACACACAAATCCAGTGTCAATGTTTCAGCTCGCTATGTCTTATGGTGGCTGAGTTTACTTGTGACAAACATTTTTGCGTTAAACGTCCATAACTTCACTTCTACGTTGAATTTCCAATCAATTCATAGCCTATATTTTAAGTTAGACCTACACAAATCTACTGTAAAAGTTTCAGCTTTATATGTCTTATGGTAGCTGAGTTTACCTGTGACAAAGTTTTGCGGACAAACCGACAAACCGACAAACCGACAAACCGACAAACCGACAGAAATTTTTCTAAGGGTGGATTCGGTTTCTCCAATGTATGAAACGTAAAGAAAACTTGAAATGAGTCAGTTCTAAGCAATGTACAGACAAAATCATTATTTTATTTATAAAGATAACTGCAGGTAATATTGTGGACGTTGGTCATACAACAATTCTTAGAAAGTTGAAATAATATTACAACTTATATGCCATTTAGCTAGCGATAGTGAAAAAAATAAGATGATATATTTACAGTATTTCATCAAAATACTGTATTTATTTTATAAAAAAAGTCACCAAATTAAACTGGTCTTTCAAGAAACTTTCAAGAAGAAACTGGTATTAAATCAATGAAAGTTGTTTAACATTACAGATTAAATAAAATTAAACCGTCAGTTTATAAAAATAAACACTTCGCGGGTAAATAAAATGTTGCATAATATGGAGCGGTATGCGATACTATTTTTGGAAGCACTGTTTTTTACTTTTCTGTATGGGTAAGAATTAAAGCTACTTACTGTAGAAGTATTTAAATATAGAAAAACATACCAAGGAACGTCTTAAAAGAAAATTAAATAAATCTATCATGTGAAATTATATATAAAATAAACAGTTATGCAAGAGATATAATTATCATGAATTACACAAAAGTGGTTTCATGTTATGAAATTTTATTTAACACAATAAATTGTTAAATAAATTTGACTTAATTAAGGCCTAAAAATCAACATAAATTTTAATACAAACACAATAGTTAGGTAGAAAAAAGAACTCTATATTTTTGAAAAGAATCAGAATGATACATGTAATATTAGGAGAAATCAAACCAAATAACTTTAAAAATACCAGTGGTTAACCATATATATAATCAGTCGTAAATATATATATTATAAATATATATATATATATATATATATATATATATATATATATATATAAGTAAATGTACGTCATAATAACTACCTTTTCAAGTTTTAATTAACACATGTTGCTCTGATGGTTCAAATTGAATCCACATTTTGAACTGTTCTTAGAGAACCATTAAAATATGTAGTTTATTGATGAGAGTTGGAAGAAAAGTAACACTGCTATCATTGAAGACAGAATTTGTAGAAGTAATTGGATACTTAAATGAAAGTGAATGAGAAAGTTTGCATTGAGACAAAAAGAGGTGGGTGAGAGGGATTGGGGCAATATTGAAAAGAGATAGTGGGCGGCGAATGTAACACTTGGAGGGTCCTAAGCCAACAATGAGGCACCTGGGCAAACAGAAACCAACACTGCTCAACTACCTGAGCCCAGACTTGCCCAGTCACTTACCTGTAGACCACTGGGGATAAATAGCTTAGTTTGTCATCATTAGAAGGTAGAAATAGATCATTGGATGACCCATACTGATCCACAGGATACGCGTTTTCCAAAGTCATCGTTAGCAATAAACATGATTCTCATAGCAATGTTTCCTTGCTGTTAAACAAATATACAAAAAGAAAACTTAACTATTGAAAATATAAATCAATGATTTGATATATATATATATTATTGAAAATGACACCAAATTTAGCTGATACCTGTTTCTTAACAAGTTTCTCAATTTTTCTAAATAACACTCTCGTTATTTCGTCTAGTCTATTTAGATGTCTAGTCTATTTAGACGAAATAACGAGAGTGTTATTTAGAAAAATTGAGAAACTTGTTAAGAAACAGGTATCAGCTAAATTTGGTGTAATTTTCAATAATGTATGTGTCAAGGAAGGACTGCTACCAAAATTTACGAATATATATATATATATATATATATATATATATATATATATATATATGTATAGTTCAATTAAAAGAAACGGTCCAGCGGACTTTTTTAAATAAAATAAATTCAAAACGAAGGAAACACACAGAAAGACACAGACATAACTCACATCGATATTTCGACCATCGTCGTCATCAGGGGGTGTGAAGAGCGAAGAGCGAAGAGTCTCCGAGTTCAGTCGCTGCCCTATCTTCCTGCGGGACTCTTCGCTCTTCGCTCTTCACACCTCCTGATGACGACGATGGTCGAAATATCGATGTGAGTTATGTCTGTGTCTTTCTGTGTGTTTCCTTCGTTTTGAATTTATTTTATATATAGTTCAATATATACAAAGAAACATACAGATTGAACTATATTTGTCCCTTTTTGAATCGTATTTCCAACGAAAAAGTATATATATATTGATTTTAATGTATACAAATATGCTGTTCCACTTTTCGCATATGATCCGACCTTCAACTTTCTAGATTCTATGCAATTTTTTTTTGATGAAAATAATGTTTAAGTCTTCACCGGTAAATTTTCTCATCGTTACATGAAATGCTTTTTTTCGTAGCTTCAATTATCAGAAATGATGTTTCTCTTAAAACATATTTGACCTTGCAGGTGGATTGAAGCCCGATAATACCAACTCAGGTTAATAGTAAAACATGACTAAAACGTCTTGAAAAGCAATGAAAAGAGCGCTGGTACGTTGCTCTGATGTGTGGCAACGAAATCTATTACAAAGTCAACTCAATATTCCAGATTAAATATGATTGAAACTCCATATATCCCTTCTTAATTGATTGAAGTTTGATACTTTTTATTGAATAATATTTTCAGTTTTTATATTTTTTCATCTCCCCCTTTGTCTAATACAATTATACTCTCAAATTCAAAGGAGTATTATGTATATATATATATATATATATATATATATGTGTGTGTGTGTGTGTGTGGTATCTAAACGTCAAAATCACAGTAACAAAATAAAAGAAATGGTAAGATCTCTCAACAAAAACAAGTGGTATTTGACAGAATTCAACTAATACTCTGTCTGGTAAACTTGTTAATATCACTTGGACTCTGACAAAGATATTTGGTTTGGTTGAAATACCATGCTTTCATACATGCTAAATAAAAGAACAGCACTTTTTATGATTATACATTCTACATATATCTTTAAATCTTTACTTGCAAGATTCATTAATTCCATATAAATTTATGTTGAGTTGAGATAAGTTTCTTAGACTTCAATGGGTCTTGCTTTCCTAGCCACCATTTATCTGCTTTCTTATTCATCCAATCTCAAAGTCATCCTTACAAAAGCTGAGTATGTTATCCGGGAAGGATCCAGTCCACAGAAGGTTTTTCTTACTTCAACCTTTTCTTACCGGTCCACTGCCTCATTCACCCCGTATAGCATTGTATCCAGGCACCCACCTGAGAGTAAACTTATTTTAACGGTTAAATTATTAAACTTTTGGCCCCATCAGAGTACTAGACAAGATCCCGTTACTTACATATCAGGTGATGATTTTTTATCACTTTGACACTCTTGTATAATGTTCTGTGAAGGATATTGTTTCTGGTTCTATTGTATTTTTTTTTTAATTTTATCTAGTGAAATTTTTATTTTACACCTTTTCTCAATTATTTGAAAGTTGCTTTATTTTGCTCTGCCCACCATTCAACAATTTGTAGAGAATGCCGCATAATCCTAAAGATAGTACCATCTAGCATAGCACTTCTTAATATAACAATTTCATGTGCTTATTTTGGTGTATAATAAATTTGATTATATAGAGTATTTAGTAAGTCACCTAGAACAAACCCCTACAAGCAGAACTTCAAGAAGTCACAATGCCAGCTGTGGTAGGTCCACATTAATTATTCTTGCCTTTGATTGTTATAATACATTATATAGATGCTGGATGAATACATCTATAAACTGGAACCTTTTTAATGGATTCAAGGGCATGTCATCAAAAACCTCTTCAATATCCAAGAAACAGTACAGAGTGATTCCATTAATTATTAAAGGATTTTCTATTTTTTGACCAAAATTGTTGGAGTTAATTCTGTTGATTTGGTCCTCTGGCTTTCTCATTGAAGATGATTATTTACTAAAAACGTATCATTTCATTAAAGACAGAACTTAGTAGTTATCATTTTTTGATATTCAATATTTAAGCTCAACAATATTGGTAGTAAAACAGTGTCTAATATTTATGTCAAGTTTATTTAATCAATGAAGAAGTGCTTAAAAGTATTCATTTTGTAATAAAGGATGGTAAAGTACATTATTGTAAACTTTAAAAAACTTATTGTAAAGTAAATACTGAAATCTCAACTTGGGGTAATGAATAGGTAATAGTAATAAATCTGCTGTCGTTATCAGATTTGTTTACATTTATCCAGAATCCCTGATAAGAACCACGTAAAGATATCTTACTGATTGAATTGATTTATAGAAGGTTTAATTCATAAAACTAGAAAGGTTATGTAAAGCAACTATATATTATTATACTATAAGAAAAGTATAGCGACGATGAAAAAAACTCAAGATTATGACGGATTTACATTGTTTTATGTCTTTAAAGTCTTTTTTTGACTTTTTTAATCATATGTGTACATGGTAGGGTGGTAGGTATACAAAACTTTGAATATTACACGATAGAAACATTCAAAGAAAACCAAAATTCTATTGATTCTCAACGACTTTAAATTTTATATTCATTTATAGTAAAGTTGAGAGTAGGTCACTCCAGATGTTTAAATCATAAGACTTGGACCCAGGAAAAGTGCTGCATTTCTTGGAGGCGTTGAAGCTAACTGGGGTACTAATGTACAGATGGAGGGGGGGGGGGTACTATAGTTCATAGGACGCAGTACTATAATCACCTTCAATAAAATAATAAATAAATACATCACCAGATGAAAATAATTCAAGTAGTTATGATTCAATTAATGATTTTCTGTATTTTTTAATAGTTATTTCTTAAAGATATTTATTGCTTGAAATGAACACCTTGATAGCTGACGCTGCTAGGATTGTCTACTGCGAAGGAGCGTATTAAGTGAGTATGACATGTTTAGATTTCTAAGTTAATATTCTAGGTTTCATTAAAATAGTTAACATAGGGAATGTCTAGAGGAGGGACAAAGAATACTGATGAGTATTGTCCAAGAGGAAGTGGGTTTAGCTGATACCTGGTAATGCGCAAGAGGCGAGTGCGGCCTCCACGACGTGTGAAATAACATTAGGGCAGGGCGGCGTGATTGGACCGCTCGAGTGTTTGATTTAGTCTAATGGCGCGCACGACAGCTCTGTGATTACTCCGGCCCCGAGCCCCGCTTCTGTGTTACACCCCGCGCTACCGCCAACGCTCTGACCGGCTTGTCCACTCCAGCTTTTCACCACTTCACACAACCATTACCTTTTCTTTACGCTTTCAAACCCAGTCTCAGTTTTTACAATCCATGAAAAGAATAATTCTGTCATAATTTTTTTTAATCTTTACTTATTGATTTGGATTTCCAATCTAAATAGTAATACTAAATAATCACATTATGCAGTTATGACTAAAGTTTCTAAGTGTATTTTCATAATAAGTAATTTTTTAATGATAACACAGAGAATTTAAATAATTATATCAAATATATGCTCATTTTTCGGGACACATTCTTTAAAATAGGATACATATGACAACGACGTAATTTAATGATTTACAATACTTAATAAAAATATTATACCGATAAAGCAAGAGTAAATAATACTAATAATATTAACAAATTTGGTTTTATAACATGCTACTCATACATCAAATAAAAATATATATAACTTTATTAAATATAAGTTAGTGTTACGTTCTTTTATAAGGTTGTTACTCGATCACTTTTCAACAGAAAAGAAGAGCAATAATGTTGCTATAATGCGCAACCAGTGTAACATAATTAAGGATTATTATATCCTTTATTATAAATTTTGAAAAAAATAAGTTTGTAACTTTGTTTACAAGAAATGAAATGAAAGTTAAAAAAAGGTGTTGTTCTTGGTTCAGCACAAAAGTTTGGAACAAAATGTTATCATTCTGAAGTCATTCAATATCTGGTGATTATTAAGAAAACTATGAGATAACTGCACATTTCGTTCATTTACTAAACGGACACCTATCCTAGTTTTAAAAGAACAGAATAACTTTAAATGATAGAAATTATGTAATTAAAATCTACTTCTTTTAGAAAAAAGTTGGTTCTTTTATACTGCATTGGGTAGTGATGCTTATAAATTTAATTGTTATCACTTTGTTTATTCGTTTATTACACGGATATCAGGGATTACAGAATACTCGCAAATTTTCTTCCTAACTAGATTTATTAAAATGTTCTATTTGATTTGTTTTAATGAATTGTATTGCTAGAAGAATGGTTCAGAACAAAAGTAACAGTTCAACACAGCACTGAGACTTTAGTTCTGGTTTGAATGTACCCATGCTTTCTATACTTTCTCTTTTTCTTCCAGTACCTGTAAGTTAATTTTCGACCCAGCGTAGGAGGGTTGATTTTCAATTTCTTTTTACGACTTCATTACCAAAAATTAGGATCTGTAAGTGACTTTATTTCTTTGTCTGTCTCTTTAGCAAGTCTTTCTTTCTCAGTTTTGTCATGTTTCAATTGATTTATCAATTATTCAAACAATTTATATATATATATATATATTGAAAAAAAGATATTCAGAAAAGACTATGAAGTGAAAAACGATTACGTTTAACAAAATTGGCAATCTAACAGCTAATATTAATTTCTGACTCTACTAAAAATCAGAGATTTAATTGGGTATTTTTTTTAATGTTAATATCTAGTTCGTTTCTGATTCATTCAGAAGTCACCAATAAAACCTTACCACAAGCGACAAAAGGTCCACTACATTGCTGTACATCTCTCTATTCATATACTAAAAAAGAAATTAGTAATATTGTTATTTATTTTCATTATAAATTGGTATTCAATTTTACAGTTCACTTCTTATGCAGGAAATGAAAAATACCTAGACCATATAAAAAGAAGCATTGTTCAAGTGGAAAATGAAATCTTGTTTGTAAAATAGTAGCCTCCCATTATTTCATAAGTTTCCAGCGTTGATTATGATTTCTCTAGTTTCCAGGAAGGTTATTGCTGGTGTTAACTCAAGAAAGCAGAGGACTGCACAGACATCATTTTTTCAATCTTAAACTCTAGTGATTCGGACTCGATTATGTGGAGGTCGGAGCGAGTTATTAAAGTAGATGAACTGGTAGACCGCAGTGGTGCGGATGGGTGAGCCAGCCCATGAAGGAGTCCGTCGGTGGCGCCCGCTACTGGCCAAGCCGCAGACCTAATCACCGTCTAAAATTGAGTTTACATTGGCTCAACCGCAGTCCTACGACGTTACCCGACCGTTTCAGGAGATCAAACACGACTTAGGCCCGGTATGGCTCTGCCAACCGCACAGTCTCACCGCATCCAATCACATCTATCAACTACCGACCAATCCTTCGTGCTAGCACTGTATTGAAACAGACCGCCCACTTTCAATACACTCACCCACTGCCATCCTATTTCGGTAATCCACTCAATCCAAGTCATGCAGAACATTACCCAAAGCATCCTTTGAGCAAGCCTAGAACTAACAACCAAATCACCTTAGTGGTATGTTCCAATCTCTCTGCTAACTCACAGAAACTCACCCATCATTTTCAGAATGCCCATCCAATCAACGTAGAATCATTTTCTGATCTAAAAGATAACTAACACGTTATTTGTTCTTCTAACTTGGATAATTCTTCAAACTCTACTCCAAAGTAATTTTTAGGTTAATTTAAATTCCAATATTATAAAATGATAATCATTTGACATTTTAAGCAGCCGACAATCAATATAACATTATTCTTATTCAAAATAATCACTTAAACTCAATACAAATTTATTCAACCAAACCCCTTTATAAAAATTGAGTATCTTTTGCACCACTTGAACATGTCGACTGATCGTGTCTGGACACAATCCAGCGAGTGAGTGCAGAATGACACTGCCAGCAGCTATTAAATTGATAACTGGTGTGTGCGTTATACTGATACTCCTATAAATAATTATTATTAAAATCAACAAATCATCACAAATGCAGTATTAAACTATTCGTTACACTGCACTCCCTCTTGTGATCACTAGAACTGTCTAAGCTGCATATTTCAGACTTACTGTGATGCTGAAGTCTTCGCTCACAAGTGCTCGTCATTCTAACACATTCCCTGTAAGGTTTACTTAGTACCATTTTTCCTTTCACCTGGATCTTTTATTCACACTCCTAGTTAACATCCAACTGCTCAACATCTTCCTCTCTTTAAACTTTGTTAGTAACAGCATATGTAACATACTTGTATCCTCCTCCATGTCCTAGTAACTCTCAAGTCTTTTTTGGTGTAGGATTTTTGATACAGAAGAGTAAACTGTAATCACCAATCAACTTACAGAACACAAAAATATACTCGTATTTTTGCTACAAGATTTTAGAAATATAACTTTATTGTAACCAAATAGCAGCAAAGTTTATATTCAATGTTGGAAGCTTAATTGAAATCTAATAACTGGTTCAGGGGTTGGTATGACTGCTATTCTGTGCAAGGTCCAGAATGTCGTTCTGACTACGTGACAATATCCGATGGCATTATTCGACTCCATGATATTTAAATGTCACTATTAATTATATGTCCACGTCCCATCATTAACAAGTGTAATAACAGTGAGCTTACCTATGATAACGAAAAGCTTGATTTAGTCATTTCTTTTTAGTTCGAAAATATCCTGATCAGAAGTTTTGTGTTTCTAGATTTATTGTATTTTTGATAAATCGCCAAGTTTATTATGACAAATTCCGACGACTTAGAGCAAGAAAATAAAAAAATATGACTTGATGAGTAACGCCATTAGAATGCAACAATTCAGAAAATAAATAATGGGCCGTATATAAAGAAAATTGATATACTTAAAAATTTATCACTAAAAAATGTCAAATATCAGTAGTTTTTTTTTGTTGGTAAAACTGTTTTATACTTGCCAAGTAGTTAGGATAATAGAAGTTATGTTAATGTAAAATTATAATTTTCCTTTCTTTGACGAAGAGGACATGGATGTAGTGGCTTGTTTGCTTTCATGGAAAATAGCTGAAATTCTTTGGCTATTTTACCTAAACATGAGGCAGGTACTTGACTTTCCTTACTTTCATTTCTTGTAGTTTCTAGAGCAATTTTGTTTTTCATTTCTGATAAAGTACAAATAATAGATATACTAGTTTAGTTTTAACATTTTGACTAGTCATATTGTATAGAGCCTTAACCTGTAAACTCATTATATGAAACCCATAAAACTGAACTTAAAAAACTTTAATCTAATGACTACAATATAGTGCATTTGAAAGCAAATGCATTTCTTATTTAAATTCAAAATGAAATTGTAGCACTACATTTTTTAAATCTTATGTTCACTGCTACAAAAATAACTCAAACCATTTGAAAAAACTTCTATGACCTCCAAGTGATCAACAAATCATAAGATTTATTTCTTTTATTTTTTATTGTTTTAAATCGATCCCCTCCTAGAGGGTGATAACGACAGTCGTGTACCGGCTTTTTCTTTGATCAGTGAATCTACAGATTCTACATTGGGAGTTCTCGTTTTGACTAACTCAAGTGCATTTCGAGTAGAGATCTTTAACGAGTACCTAACATCGTATAGGCTCGGGACTGAAGGCTTAACATCCTCACCGAGGGACGACGTACTCAGATTTATTCACCTCCCGCGTGAATAATCGAGGGACAGGTGGGGATCAAACCCCGGACTTCCAACCCACAGGGGATTACGCTAACCACGGAACTAACCTGAACCTGTAATCATAAACTTAGAGGACAATTATCAATGTAAATGCGTTCACTCTTTCAAGAAATAATCGATACTACATTGCTAAGTGTAAGTTAAAATAATTTAATTCAACAATTTAAAATCAATATCGAAGCTTCTAATTTTTAATTTATGAAAACATGTTCAACATTTTTTAAAAGAAAGAACAAAACACTTTGAGTTTTTCTAGTTGTGATTCCTGACCCATATTTATGGTGATGATGAAGAAACTTTACCAACAATTAAATGTTTGCTTTTAATAATGACATGTAAAGACGGAGAAACTAAGACATTTTGATCTAGATATCAATCTATGATTTTCCCATATAATAAGAGAATTCAAAAGTAATTTTTTTTTAACTGTAACTGTTTATTATGCACTTGGTAACATACTTTAAAAGTATCTTATGAACCCAATTCTGTATCGTAAAATCAAATTTTTATATGCAAGTCAGATGTCTTTACATAAAATATATTTCATCCCTTATACCCCCCTTCACTTCTTTTTCAAAGGTATTCGATATGATATATCAGATTGTATCTGATACAATGAAAAGTTAATTTTCACTAGAAACCGTTAGAGCTTGAGAGGCGCTGTTGTTAATGTCTCACTTAGAGGAATCCAACATACACGCTCTCCGTAACACTGATCATTTCATCTCCTCTTACTCACAACATGAAAGCACTGAGATAACAGAAACGTCTCTTTTACATAATCTCTACTTACTGTAGGGTTGGGTACAACTTCCTATATTTGGTTTCCATCAAGAGATTGCTTGAAATGAGCAATGAGCAAGCAATGAGATAATCAGAATAAATAACAAAGATGATCTTCAGTTGAGTTATTTACTGAAGGGTTGTTATATTTAAACGAGAAATTACCTAGCAACAAAAGTTCTTATTCAAGTGCATCTATTTTTCTCATACTTTCAGTATTAGTTTGTGCATTCCTTTAATAGTATGTTTATGGAGTCTGAACTCTTTATTTTTTAACTCGTTTATGGCCTTTCTTATGGGAAAAGAACAACGTACATTTTCCAAGTACTGAATAACTTTATATCGGCCACGTCGTTACCTTATCATGAGCATATATAAGTAAAGAGTCAAGGGATCTCAAAACAAGTAAAACAACATCGAGTTTTTCATGGATGATACACTTCACGTAACTTAAAATAAAGAGGATGAAGTGGTTTGGTTTGTTAATAAGCCTCTACTCGTTCGAACACCATTTGTTACAACTCAAACTTGCTGTTTTACAACTATTTTCTACGTCTGTTTAACGTTTTAACATATGCTTTAAACAAAAGCACTTCCTTTTGAGTTCACAATAAATACATATTTAGTATTTATTTATTAACTTTACAAAACTTACCACAATCACAATCAATAGTACTTGAATTTTTTTTATATAATAGTAATTTATTTAATTAACGTTTATTATTCATTCATCTGTTAAACAAGTAACTACTTTTGCTTAGAATATTTCAAAAACAGGAAAGAGAGGCATTTTTGCGAATAAAATTTAATACAAATAAAATTGAATGAAATAATTGAAAAGTAAATAGAGAAAAATATCTGTTAGAGAACTATTTGTTTTCTATTTATCTATTCTATATACTTTATTTCATTAAAACAGTTTAAAGTTATACTGCTAAGTCAGAATACAAAGTTATCTGAACTGCAACTATGATAAATATAGAAATGTAGAAGCTCTAGGAATCAAGAGATAAATTTTCAAAATAGTATATTTATTGTTTTAACGGCATGTTAATGTCAATGATTTTACTACTTGAAGACGATAACTACCGATGTTTAGTGGCTGCCTTATGGTCCATAATATAATATTTCAGCATTATTATTAATTACCAATTGCAAGGTTTAATATCATTTTAGCAACTGTATAAATATTTTTAACGTTTTATACTTCAGTAGATAGACTAATGGTGAAAGAAAACACAGCTCTCTCAATCCTTATACTTGCCCATTATGGCAATGAATTGCATTATTTAAGTAATATTCAATTTCTAAAAACAGTCATTTTTGTTGAAATGTTTGATATTTTATCAAGGTGATAACTGTTTTGTTAATAATGTTTATATTTCAGATGATCCTACTCGCTTGTCCCGTTAGAGTTCCAGCTATCCTGACTCCTGCTTTTAACAATGCTGTCTTGGTCAGGGCTAACGTCAAATCTCTGGACAGAATATGGCTCGAAATCATCACCCTAGCACTTGATTTCACTATTTATATGGTATTAACATCATTAGTATGCATGTATTTTTAATGTAATTATTTTATAATAACTCAACTTTTCCATTTCGGTTAAACATAAATTTCGAATTCATTACTAATCATATGTATGCATCATTACTAGATATGTATAGATTAGATCAAACTTTCAAAGTTTTGCACGTATTCCCGAAGTTTCGCATGCAAATCATTAGTATTCTACATAACCAAATAATAAACAACAAATCTCATGCAATCATCAGTTTTTTCAATAAAAGTTTGAATTAGCATAGCATATAATAATTATATAATAATAAGAGTTTATACTCGTATTGATAAGCATAGAAATGATAACAAGAAACTTTAATAAACTGAAGAGTTTTGATGATGTCTTGAATCTCGGATTAATAATGAAGCATTAAGACTGATATAATTTTCTTCATTAAGGGAAATTCATAAAGAATAATAACGTTAGTGGTAGTTGTATCCAAGAAGCTTGGGTTCAAGAGAATGTCGACATGTGGATGATACTAATGTGTTTGAGTGCATTGTTTTGAGTACAGCTTGTTGTTTAGAATGTACAACTGACATTTTAACGATTGTTGAATCGTTTAGAACACTCAAAAAGGGAATTTAAGAGAAATTCGTGCTGCGAGGAATCTTGCAACTGAAGAGGTTTGGGAAAATAATATTACATTTTATATACATTTTTTAGCAAATGTAAGGACCGAATAATTATTATTTCATTTCATATTTGATCTATTTGTACTTATTTTCCAACGAATAGGGAACGGGCTTCGATGTATCTGACGTACATTAGATGTACTCATCAGAGTGTCTGGTGAACACTTTATTTTCTAAATATAATATAAGAAATCAGCAAACATTACTCAACTAGGCCAATATTACATAAGGACTGTAAAAATAACTAGCCAATGTTGATTGCTTAGATCATTAGTATGACAGAGCTATACAATTAAACTATAAGAGTTTGTTTCGGTGATAAAAAGGTCTAATTATCAATGCATGCAGAAGTAGATTTGATTATGCAAAATTGCAATATTGATGGATGATTATGTTAAGGTTTGATTTCCAGCGACCACAGTTATAAGGCTTTCACCTTTTTAGTGCAGTTCTGGGGCCGGATATTGTGACTCATTTGATTAACTGGTACCCATTATAACAATGGGCGAGCCACATTACCTGTTGATTCTACTTTGGGAGAATTAAATTTTGCTTAACTCAAATGTATTTAGAGTTGGGATCTTTAACGAGTACCTGACATCGTACACACCCGTACTCGAGGGCCCTGTGGGGATTTAACCACAGAACTACCGGTTCAGAGGCAAGTATGCTAACCACTGAGCTAACCTGGTCCCTCTTGCACAGGTAATTTGGCTCGCCTATTACTAAAATTGGTGCTGCATAATAAATGAGCCTTATAAGCGTGGGCGCTGGAAAACAAACAACAATAAACTATATTAACATTTGAAAAATTAATAAATTTTAATGAAATTATGACGTTTGTTTATAACGAGTGTGCACTACATAGATTATAGTTACAAATTTTCAAATGTTGTTTGATTTGAGAGAATGTGTTTTTTAACTCTTGCAAATAGATTTTAATTTCTTTTTGCTCTATCGATGTTGATACGATCACTAACATACAAAAGAAAATGTACATTTCCTTTGTTGAAGTTACTAAGTACCATATTTTCATAATAATCACATTAAGATTATATCCTACTAGAAACACAATTATGCTAAGTTGGCAAGTCACTGTTTGACTGTTTTGTGTCAGTAGCTGTATTTGGTCGTTAACTGGACGATGCCGTTGTGGCTGCTCTGCGAAAGCCTCACACAAGACGAGATCGCCGCGTCTGTCCTCTTCGCCGCCACTCTGACTCTCCTTTACTGGCTCTTTCGAGAACTACCAGTAGCCTTTCTACAAAGCGTCATCACCTCTCAACATGTGAGCCTTCAACTAAGTAAATCCCTTCATTCACTTCTTTTTCATATGATATTTTTGAAATATTCATTTCCTCAAACCTTATTCTTTAAGATATGAAATTACATTTTTGACTTTTACACATACATCAGACGCAAAACTATAGATTACTCTCCACCTAACTCAACTCCAGCTAAACTTATTTCAAAAGACATAGATGTTCAATATAATTACTCGACCAATTAAATAGACATAGACATTTACATTTATGAATGGTTTGAACTTTGAAATAATTTTGGATTATTGGGTACTTCTACAGTCAGGCTACTTCTCATTTGTCATGTACTTTTTTTTTAAATCAGTGAATGGGAGTACCAAACAGCAAGACTCAACAGATTATAGCTTTAATTGTTGAAAGAATAATGATTCAATTATTTCGGTTTAGATGATAGCGTTACTCACCATCTTCACTTTTAAGTAGAGAAAAAAGGTATTAAGATTGGAGAAGAAATCTGGGACTAAAACTATAGCATTGTGAAGTTATTATGAAGAAATTATTAAAGATAAATTCCTATAAATGTATTCTGGCAATAATTGCTTCTAATAGTAACTTGTTCAATTTACTATTAGTAAATAGTAAATTTACTAATTTAGAAGTCTTTCTAAAAAAATAAAGTTTTAAATATGTGCCGGCCTATATTTTATTGGACATATAACCATAATGAAAGTATTATAAGGACATCTTTACTGTCCATTCTGTTGTACTAAGTTTAAGCCACTCTTGTTTTAAGTAGCTCTATGATCCTTAATAAATGACGATGACATTTTTGACAAATGTCATAAATAAAATATTTAGTGCTATCAGCCCCTTTGCTTTCCTAAGGTACAGGTTCTATCATCAAATTTACATTGGCAAAAATTTAAGTTATTCTTAATGATAAAAGTTCAGAAAACATCGGTTAAAATAGATAAATTGCATTGTAGAACTGTACATGTACTGGAATCATTTCATTATTAATATGGAATAATTAATATTATAATAGTTTATTAAATTTCGTTCAAGTTGTTCAGTTCAGTTAAGAGTGAAGCAAAGCAATCCTAAAGCAGCAGTGATTCCTGTTTGATTGCAGTGCAGATCTACTCCGATTGAAGAGGACTGGCTCCAAGTGGCCGTCCTAGGCCTTATTTCCCTTCAAGCTGACAATGTCGTGGCTGCTATCTTTATAACGATTTTGCCCATGGTCTCCGATGTGCCTGCTCTGACGGCAGTCACCTCGCTTATGTTCTATTACTACTTCTACTATCTCTACATATACGTGTGTGCCCTGCCTCCGCAGTCACTATTCGACAACCTGCCTGAATCAAAACTCAAAAGCCGACTCAACATAATCTCCGGCATCATGGGCTTCCAGCCTTCATACATCTTTGCCATTGATGGTAATTTAATAATTGTATTCCATAAACATGTAGTTATATAGTTATCTGAATTAAACAACCCAGAATCCAGTATAATTTATATACGCATTTGCCAGTATGTGTCTCATCGTACAGTCATCTCATCGTAAGTCAAAACACTAAAACCGAATGATATATGTGAAATACAATAGTTTTATTATGTATATGTTCATGAGTGAACTTTTAGAAGAACTTGAAAATATAATGCAATTTATTTTTCAATTATAATCGTCTCGTGAGCATTACATAATATACAAGAAATATCTGCACTCACAATTTACTGTATTAAGCCTAAATAATAATTACTATATTTTTTCTTCCCTTAATTAAAAATAAAAAAAAATGAAAACCACTTAAAGTGAAAAAATGAACACAAAATTAATCCTTCACAAAATAAAATGACCTATTCAAATAAAATATTATTAAATTATAAAATAAATTGTAAATACTCAAAAATCCTTTCATATTAATATTGATCTTTTGTTAACATGTTTAAAAAATAATTTATTAATAAGAATTAAAACCCACGAATTTGAAAGTTCTTATAGTGTTCAATAGTACCAGCTTTTAAAAATTTGTTATAATTATAGATTAATATCCCAAGGTTTACATAGAAAAGAACAGTTTGATTGAAGATCTATTATATAATGAATATGTGAAATGAGAATTATTAGAAAAATGTGAACTCTGCGATATACCGATTACTTGTGAACAGATATTGAGGACATAAGCTTGTGGAGTCCTCCGAAAACTGGAGAACCAGTGTATAGAAGACAAATGTCTCGGGTTATTCGTCTCTACCATAGAGAAGAAGCCGGAGGAGGTCATGCCAAGAGCTTTGACGTCCCTGAAGTAGCTGCCTTGTCTGCACATGGTCTGTCTTTCTTCAAAAACTCCTATCCTCTCTCCATCACTCTCCTTAGAGCGGTAATGTGTGAGCATATTTCATTTAACATGACTAATTATCTACTAATAATCTTTAGTGATGCTACTCAACAGTATCTTGTAAAGACACATTTCAATTACAATTATCCTGTCTTAAGAGTTTGAATCCTTTTCACTTTAATGACCAGTCAGTCAAACATATTGCTATACAGAAATAGCGATTATATATATAGTTGCCTTATTAGCACAATGTAACTGCTAATAAACACTTTCGTATTGCTTTTTCATTACTTTTCACTAATTTATCACTTCCTTTCATTTTCACTATTTGCTGTGAACATGTTCACAATTTTCTAGCTTCAGCAGATAATCCTCTTTAGCATTTTCATATCTTATCTATCTCATTCATACTCGTTCCTTCTTTTGCCCTCTCTCATTTCCTCACTCGTAGATATCGCTTTTGCACACCCCTATTTTCACTATAGTATAAACTTTTTCCAAATCAATTTTTTTTTCCATCCTTCATTCTCTTTCTCTCTATTTTCCACTGTTTAGTAATCCATTACTCTACATCAGTAGGTAACTAAGAGTTTTTGACATAAAAATTTTTGAAGCTAATCTTTATCTAAAACAAAAAAATTCTTGTCAAAGCTTTAAATTGTTTTTTAATATTCCACTATTACTGACAACAAATGGTTCTACCTTATTGTTTTTCATGATTAATATAAATGTTTAATTTTGATTGTCAACAAGATTTTCAATTAGTTTATAAAACTGATGCTGAACAGATACAAGCCAATATATTAACGATCTGTCTAATATGTACCCTATTCTCCCTATCAAATTTCAGGTGTGTTCAAAAACTAAGTAGAATTATACTATGATGGTATCATGTGTTATTTATCTTTCTTAATAACTGAAAGAAAATTGTACTGAGAAGTCAACATCAGATTTATTAGGATACCAAAACGAATACAAGTTGAGTACCAGGTCATACACTTCTACCAGACTAATTTCTGGAGGACCCTAATGGAAGCTATTTGGATCTATGATGATAATAGGTATTTGCATAATCCACGGTTAAAAGTTGTCTTTATTTAACTACATTATTATTAAATTATTTTCAATCAGAGTGGTTACAGCATATTTTATATCTTTTATTTGTAAACCAATAATTGATTTTAATAGTACTTAACACAATTAAAATATAAATTCTTACCAAACGTCTGAAAATAATTTTTAAATCATTAGTTGCGCAATCCGTAATTGTGTGGTATTTACTCATTCTGAGGAAAAATGGATAAACAAACAAAAGTCTCCACACAAATAAAGTTTTATTCAACGTGTTTCGAACACTTTGTGTTCATTATCAGGAAGACACTACTATATTACAAATTATATCTAATCAAAATTACAAAATTAGAGTGAAATAATAAAATTCAATTAATTTTATTGCACGTATGTCTTGAATTCTCTTAATTGAATTTTATTATTTCACTCTAATTTTGTAACTGATTAGATATTTATTTGTAACTGATTAGATAGATTTATAACTGTGATTTGTATTATAGTGTCTTGCTGATGATGAACACAAAGTGTTAGAAACGCGTTGAATAAAATTTAATTTGTATGGAGACTTTTGTTTGTTTATCCATTTTACCTCAGAATGAAGAAATAATTTTTAATTTGAATTCAATGCCCATGCTCTGAGTTACCAAAATATTTAAAAAATAAATGGATGGCTGTATTAAAATGACAAGTTTATGGACTGGAGGTTTGTTTAAAGCACGTTTGTTACTGGGTGGCGGTGGTGGATGACTGGTGGTTGTCCAGGTGGAAGTGCTGCTCAGACTGCTCGCCGCCTTCTCTCTTACCTCCTCTGCTCACATCTACAACGACTTTGGCTTTTCAGCCCAGCCGCCCCTCTCAGTCTCCATTTTTATCAACTACATCCTTGTCCTCTCAACCCCGTGCAAGGTAAAGTCTAGTACTTAACCAGCAACTATTGTCGCACCTTATGAAAATAATGCCACCCACAACTTCACTTAGTACAATTATTAAAGACGTCAATAACAAGAAAGACATATTTGTCAGCTCTAATGCTTAGTACTATAATAATATCACTAATAATGTCGTAATTATTGCAGTAATAAATCATGAAACCACGAACCTTTGTTTCCCCGCCTAGCGATTCTTACCTGCCAACTAAACCTGTTTTTCTACACAACCACTGAATGGGCCTTGATTAGAGGTTGCCAACAGTTGTTCAGAAAAAAACAATTTTAGCCTTTGACAGAATTTTTAAAATGAGATAGGTTGATGGTAGAATGATGTTATTTATTCAAGTGATTTTTTTAAAAGCACGTTATTTTGAACTACAAGAAGACTTATCTTATAGAATAAAAACATATTAGTTTGAAGCTATTGTGACACCCAACAATTTAGTCACCATAATCTTCAAAAATACTTTCAAAACAATATTTTGAAGTCTAAACTAAATATCAGTTTTGGACGCAGTAATCATTCAAATGAATCAGCTGATCATCCAACTTACATGAATTGGAAAAAAACCTTTGTGCTTAATCGTATCAATTAAGGCACATTTTTATCAAAATTACATATTAATTGTTTACTAAAAGTACGCTTGATATATTTTCAGAAAGGTTGATACTTAATTATAAAAAAATATATACGTCAAAGGCAATGAGAGTAAATGAAAACCTTTTTACTATCGAGTGTTTGTATGCATTGAGCAAGAACTGCAGGTTGGCAAAATGTTTAGATACCGTCACTACTCTGCCTGAAATTACCTGTAACGAGGATTAACCTCTGATCTTTGACTATATTCACTTATATATTTAGAAAATTATCAAGTTTTATCTTAAATAAATATTTAAGTAGTATTGATCATGAATGAGTATTAAGAAAACTACTAAATATCTCGCTTAGTACAGACGGTTTATGCAACTCTGTGATAACTTAGTAATTTAACTTGAAAGTTAATGTTATTTATTATTGTATTTAAAAAGTCTTCATGTTGTAAGATGGCTACTTAGTAAACCTCTCTTACACAACAGTAGATTCTTCGAGAAAACAATACATGTTCAGTTTTATACATTTTTACTGAATTTATCAAAGTGGAATAAGCCATTTGTGCATTTGAATAACCTATGAATGAATTCTGCTAATGTTAAGTTATCTTTTCCATTTAACGCATGCACCTTAAATGAAAGTATTAAGGATTACTAGAAATTTGTAAGAATCTAAGAAGTTTATTTAAGTTTAATTAAATGAGCAATATTCCCAATAACACTTTATACTGGAAGGATAGTATGAATAAAGTGACTTTCCTGGTCAAAGGGGAACATTAGCCTTGGAAGAGAGTCTTGAATAAAAGACGATATTATTTGCCAATAAAGTCTCAAGTACTCTTAAATGTAATTTACAATACCAATTCAATGAAACTAGCATTTCTATATGCAATAAAATAAAGCACTCCAGTAATAAAAACATGAAAACAAAACATAAAGCTCAATGAGGATAGGTTATATAAAAGTTTATACAATAAGGTTGAATCTTTACATAAACTTTTCTTCATAAATCTTTATTATCTTGTCAATTAGTGAACTGAATAGAGAATAAGTGTTTGTAGTTTCGATGAAGTTAATAGAAATGTCCCCAACAAAATAGCCAGTGTTATTGTTTTTTTTTTAAAAAAACCAATAACACTGGCTATTTTGTGGTCCATTTGTGGTTTTATTTTTACTGTATTTTGGTGTTTTATGGTTTTTTGTGTTTTTTGTTTTCTTTGGTTGATATTCAGTGGATGTATTTTTTTTCACTACTTATGTTGTTAATAAATTGTTGTTTACCTTAAAAATGCTAAACAATTTTTGGTGAAATATCGGCGTATAAACAGAAGTGTAATTCCTTTAGACCAAAATCCTGAAGAAACCGATCATTGAACTTTACATATATATATATATATATATATGTTTTGTATATATTTCAAGTTTTCTCACCTTTATATTACTAAAGGTACTAAATATTTAGTACCAGAAATATTTAAAACAAAGGTGAGAAAACTTGAAAGATGGACAATGAAATTTATTCATGCCACAGTACAAAGGTCGTTCAACAAAACATGTATAAAAGAAGGATTTACAAATTTACAAATATATATATAAGTAATGCCGGCCCGCGAGAGACTATAGGGTTGAAGTCCGTATGAACATTGCCTCTCCTATAAATAGAAGGAGCTGACTAATAAATCCGATTCTTGTCTTCAATCACGTGCGAGCTACTTTTATTATATTCTTTTTTTAAAAACCCTTTTGTTATCCGGACACGCGTAACTTATATATAAGTTCCTCAACTTTCCTAAATAACACTCTCGTTATTTCGTCTATATATATTTCGTATCCCCTAGAGTGGATATGTTTTGAATGATCAACATTCGTCTTCAAAACAAGAACAACATCTTGTTTATATTTTCTCGTTTATATAAGAAAAATATTTATACTCGTAGTTTCGAACATAACTCTGTAGATTTTCAACGCTTTCAGTATTGGTTTGAAGAAATAGAACCTAAATCGTTTTAGGCATTTTAGACTTTCCTTATATAGTTAGGCTTCACACCAGAACTTAAGCACCAGCATTTCAGCCTGGAGGATAGTGCAGTCTCCTAGAGTTCAAGAAATGTTGCAATTAGAGCCTTTAATTCCTAAACCAGTTTTATTATTAATTTTTCTCCCATCAAAAATACTTGGCTATAATTAGCCTAGCGTCCAACATTATATGGACGCAAATGAGTGTTAAGGTGCATTTCATTATTTCATTTAATTTGTTTTTTTTTTTGTGCTAAACAGCTGACTCAAGAACAATGAAATTTCATCAACACATCTGAAGTGGTCTACAGTCAACTTTACTATAATTAAACATATCAACCTCGTTAACAGTCAATTGATTTTTGGTTTTATTTTAATGTTTTTGTTGTATAAACGTAATACCAAACTTATAGATAATCAATAATTATATAATTTGTTTAAAATTAGTAATAATCAATCTGACATGGCATTGTTATGATTAAGCTGAGGGTTCAAATCTTCTCGTACTCGTACGTTCTGAGGCATTATCTCTAGTATTTGGCATCCCATTATCGATTTTCTAAATTGAAATGTTAAGTTTTTCAATTAACTTCGTAATTGTTGATAGAGAAGTATCTCTCATTTCTATTCGTTCTGGGTATGAATTGACGAAAATCTTTAACCTCTTAAAGATTACTCGCATTCAGTTAGACTCTGATCGAAGGTTTCCGCCTCTTATAGACAGGAAGACTGCATCTTTCACCGGATCACACTGATGTTTTAATTTACATAATCTAAGTTAATTTACATTACTATTAAAACAATAACGTTTGAATGTCTAAGCGACCAAGCAGACAACTCAAAAATGCGGGATTTTTTTCTTACAGCTTATAATGATGGTTGACAGGTGTTATTTTATGTACAAGATTTCAGTTAAAATGCTGGTGGTGTTTGCAGTTGTTCAGGTACGTCGAGCTGTGGACCATCCGACAATTCTACAGTGCTGGCGACAGAGCGGTGGTGGCTCTGGGCATGGGCCGTCAACTAGCGCAGGCGCTGATGAAGACAGACGCCCTGGCCGCGACCACCTTCGTCAGCGACCCCCTCTACCACGCCTACTACGCCACCAAGCCCCCCCTGCGCCGCCGCATTGCCACCTTGCACATGCTGTAGCAAATAAACAAAACTTAACACCTACCCTTATTGTAATCATTTCCTTATTATAAAAAAACCCCTTCTAAAATACCACATAGTAAGTCAAAACAATTTGCCCAATAGTGACTTATAAATTTCCAATTTCTATAGCATTATGCATACTAATCATTCAATTTTTCCAAAATAACACCAATTTTATATAAAATTAATGGAATCGAGAAATAGAAATCTGGAATGATCTCCACTGGGATTTACTACAAATAACTCCTTTATGATATTGCAAATGACATAAACTCTCCTAACACTGATTGTTCACAAACTAATGAAGAGGTCACTTCTCACAGTATAAATCCCTTTTCAGAGTTAGCGATCAGCAAACGAACTAATTATGTGACTGTCTCTCAATGAAATGTATGTAGAGTAATTTTTTAACGTTTAAGTATTAAACAAATGATTTGAAATTATTGACGTTGTTTATCTAAAGCTTTATTCTATTTATTATAACATGGAGTTTTTTAAAAAAGTGAATATATGCTGTTTAGATCGATCAGTTTTAGGAAAACCCTAGGTCAAGTAGAAATCTATTGTCATCTCCTCCCCTTCTCACACTGTCGAATTAAATCGTTACCCCAGGATTAGGGTTCACCTAGAAGTGATTATCAGTATTCTAACTCAGCCACAGATAGGACTGATAGAATAGAACCTCTGAAAGACTCTGCAGTGCTCCAGGGCACTGCATGAGTACAAGGGAGAATTACTATGGTAAAGCGAGAACGTAGTGGTACTAAACATAAATATCAAGGGATCTACATCACATAACTGAAAGGTCCCTTCCATGAACTCACTGTGATGCCTAAGTAATTCTGAGTAAAGCACAGAAGTACTCTTCGCTGTGTTGAGTAATCGACACTGTGGACTGCGCTGTTGGACTGTGTTGGACTGCGATAAAGGAGCACGACTGTGGTCCTAAATCAAGCACGACCGTCCTACATGGCTCTGACACTCTGACATCTGCTGTCCGTGGTACAGCGACCATAATGACTGAGGTAATAGCTGCATGTGCATTTGTGCATAGACATCAGCCGTTCTATTAATAGAGTGTTTTAAGGAGTACAAGTCCAAATGTAGCCTTTCAGAAGAACTACGAGTATCTATACTAAAATATAGTATAACGTTCATTATAACTGTCACACTATTATCACAATACAACCGAATTAAGTACCTAATAAACACGTCAATAAAAATACACTTATAGACAGACTACATAAACAATCACGAAATGAGATAAAAGTTTGATAGAATTCATAAAAGAAGTGCATTTTTTCTTCTATACTGTTAAAATATAGGTTATTTTGAATAAATGAATAACTGTCTCAATATCACAATTGCAATTGGCGCATAACGTATGTTAATTAAGTTTGACATAATCAGTTTTGCAAATAAGTTCATTCATTTGAATGGATTTTGTTATTTATTATATTTAAATTTAATAAATATAACAAAAGATATGTAAGCAGTTTTCATCGAAAGTGATGCATATATACTGCAGTAAACGTTTATTATTTACAAAAAAAATGTACGTACTCGTATGGAACTACACACATATTTTAGTAGCATAGAGATTAGTTCAGGCATGAGCAACCTTTTGTGAACTGGGGGCCTCAACATATAATTTGCAAGTGGTAATTTCAGTGGTATTTTTATACATATATATGCATATATATATATATTAATAATAGTAGTGAAATCTTGTTATATATATATATATCTAATAAACGAAATGCGATCCATCAGGACATATAACACTTAAAATACACTGTGATACATAGAAAGAAACATAAAAAAGCTTCACTTTTCAATGCTCGACCGATATAGCGGTTGTCCTCAGGAGAAGAAGTGAATTGAAGGAGGAACAACAGTCAACTGCAGAACTCTCCAGTGAGGGCTAAAGCAGTGCTGCCAAGAAGAAGAAAATTAAAAAAATAACCAAGGAGCAGAGATCAAAGAAAGAATTAAAGATGAACAAAGGGGGAAGAAAACAAAAAATAAAGGAAATAAATAAAAAAATTATTAAAAAAATCAACAGTTTTAAAAAATTTAAGATAAAAAAATAAACTAATAATAACAAATAAGAAGAAAAATATTAAGTTACAAAATAAAATAAAAATAGAAGATATATACAAATAAAATTAAACTAAAGGTTTACATAGTCTCAAGAACGGAAATGTAACATTACCAGTGACAATGATGAATGAAATATATGCACTAGGCAAGCGGAGGAAGAAAAGAGGAAATAATCCAGCGATTATACTTCCTGGCGTGAAAAATAAGTTATAAAAAGAAACTAAAGCCTTGGTTGTTGTTGCGATCTCTCTCTCTCACTCTCTCTCTCTCTCTCTCTCTCTCTCTCTCTCTCTCTCTCTCTCTCTCTCTCTCTCTCTCATGTTAGACAGTGTTAGGCTCATTCTTTTTAATAAGTGAGAGTATGTTTTTAGTGTATCTTGCATCTACTTTTCAAGTAAACAATACATTTTATTCCAGCTCTGAAGAGAATCTGTACTTCACCATCTCAAGAAAACATATCAAACAAATGACTGCTCCTCAAGAAGCTCTACTGCGAATATGTTTATACCACGCGTTGATAACATAAAAACAAAGTTGATGATATGATTTTATTTCAAGGGCACTTCTAGCATGTTTTGAGAGTGCAGGTAGTCTTTGAGATGACTTAACCTGCAGTGAAGTGTAGGGTGAGTGTCGTACCAGGCCGAGTACAGCATATCAGAGACGGGTAAGCGAAGACTTTCCACTGAGATTTTTTTTAGAGCTGATATGAGGCCCATTGTTTGCCCAAGTTTGGCCGAAAACAGATCTGCTTCAATCTCGAACAGTCTATTGACTAGCACCGACAAGTAGTGGACCAGCTAAAACAGTTCCACTCAAACTAATCCAGACAAAGTTATAACTAATATATCTAGCCATTGCCAGTAAGTTTATACTAAGATAGATTCATAACAATTTCTCATATCAATTGTTTAAAACCATTAGAAAAACATATGATATTTTCGTAACCCATGCAAAGATTAATTTTAAGTCTTGAGAAATAAAAATAACCTGCATATTGTTTTGTTTTTGCGGCAATCTAATACTTCCTTCATTAGAGTATCAAATATTCATAAGACATAGTTATACATAATATTAAAATCTTTCAACTGTAACAAGCGACTTCATCAGAGGCAAACCTAAACTTGTCAGAATCAAATCTCAACTGTCAAATCTTAGTTCAGATTTGACTCTGACAAAGACCGCTTGTTAAGGTTGAAAGTTTAGTTTTTTTTTCTGATTTCTTACTGTCGTTTCGACGTTGATTTTTATTTTACGTGTTTATTATGAAATCTTGTTATATATACGAATAATATATCTAATACTTATGAAACATATGAAGTATTTTACAAATAACATATTCATAAAATCATCAATGAATACAACTATGAGAATATGTTTTAACAAACAAAATTATATTCCGCGTATAAAGACTGCTAAATATGTTATAATATTGTTTTCTCATTTCGTCATCTCATAGCAGGTTATTTAAATTTAATCGAAATTCCAACTACTTGATTTCTTTCTAAATCAGAAACACCTCATGTTCTAATGATGAATGATTCTACAAGAACATTTTATATAGACAAAAAAATAACCCTAATCATTGTTTGAACGTATATTTAAAAATAGTACCTAATTTAGATTCACGTCTATCTACACTAAACTCTAGTCAATTATTTTATCTAGTACAATATAAAAAAAAATTATAACTAACTAATCTAAATGAAAAAGTGATCAGGCGATATTCGTTCACTATAAAATCACATGAATTGGCAAGTTTCTGCCAACTAGGGTTATGTTTTTAATAATATGTGCTTAAAAGAAGGACTGCTACAAATATATATATATATATCAACTTCTTAATAATCTCTCTCTCCCCACCTCCCTTGATCATCCTCTACTCATGGTTACCATGGACGTTACCTCTCTTTACACTAACATCGATCACGAAGAGGGCTTAGACTCTCTTCGTTACTTCTTAAACTGCAGAAGACTCCTCCTCACATCTTCTCCTCACACCCCTTCTACTAATTTCCTCACAAAAGTGGCTCTTTTTGTCCTGACACGTAATGTCTTTCGGTTTGATGGTAGTTTGTACATCCAAACCAGAGGCACCGCGATGGGCACTATCATGGCACCTTCTTTTGCCAACCTTCTTTTGCCGAAGATTCGCGCTGCGTTCTTCGACGTGGGGAGATCTCTCTCACTTCGTCCTCTCTTGTTGTCTACTCTTGATGACGAACAACAGTTCGAAATATTGAATTCTGTAAGTGTTCTTTTATTCTTTTTTCTGTGTCGTACTTTGTGTAATTTAAAGTTTTATAGTCCTTGTGGACCGTTTCTTATATTTAGTATATATATATATATTATATATATATATATATATATGTAAAAACATTTTGCACAGGCAGAAGAAATGTTGGTAAGATAAAAACTATAAATATAGTAAGACATTACTGGAAAATATAGTATAAATAATTATTATATATTATAATTATATATATAGCATTCACAATTCTTTTACTTTATTTCACTAATACTTCTTTCGTTATAAGAAAGAGTTATTGATGATACTCATTTCATGAGTAAAATAAATGACTCTTAATTACCACTGTAGTCTTGATAGCAAACTCTTTGACAATATAAGGGGTGTTTATGGAACCTTCACTTTTCGGGTCATTCATCTCAATCTGCTTAATCCATAATTGGTCTTACCTTTTTTTCTTTTATATTCATAGAAACTAAGAAAGCAGTTCATTTAATACTTATAGTAAATATGGCACTATATTTTTATATGATTATATTCGTAATATATATTCTTTCCTTACATTCAATAATTATTCCCTAAAAACTTAAAAACTTATTATTTTGCGATTAAAGGTGAAAATTGTATTTATGAGTTCATTTTAGTTTGTATATTATTTTCTATGCAGGAAGTGGATGCCTGTTTATAAAACTCTCACTGTTGCATAAATGCAGTTATATTCAAATCCCTAACGCTTTAGGCTATCATACTGATTTTGATAAACTATGCATTTCACATCACAAAGCTCTATAAATGTTTAGTACTTTGTCAATAAAATTGAATAGTTCACTTGTACTTGATATGATGCAATATTTGAAGTAAAATAAACTTATATTAAAAATATTTCTTTTCAAGTCTTAAAATAAATATATAAATGATTAGTAAAACAAAAAAGTTACTCCCTACAATTCGACCAACAATACTGATCAGTTTCAAATATATTAGAAAATACGTTTTTATAAGATATTTTTTAATTTTGTTTTTTTTTACTGTTTCGAACTGAAGTAAAATTTTAATATATCGTTTTGTTGACATTTCAAGTGTTTACCAACAAAATAATTTATTATTCATTTAAATTTAAAACATTATTCATTATTTTTAATATCAGAAATCAAAAATTAAATTAATGAATTAAACATTATCTTACCTATTAAATCAAGCTATAACAATTTAATTCTCTTAATGGCATAACATTTTAAATCGTCTTTCAAATTCAGGTTTTTTTAATTATCATTCATTAATTGATTAAACGCTAAAGGGTCTTATGACCTTTATAACACCTAACATGAAGAAATTGATTCTGGGTATTTTAATGGAGCAGAAGCTTTAGTAGAATTAAATTAATTGAAAACTTCTTTAAGTGGCCCATAAGTCACTTATAGGTGGATATCAATCTAAATTTTATAATATTTTTTTCATAATGTAATGCTAATTTTTCTTAATTTACTTATGCTTTCAGCCTAGTCAATTATTGTACAAATGCTGATATATACATTAACAGATATATAATTAAATCATAATTGATTTAAAAACTACACAGGCCACACATATAAACGCATACACACAAACCAATGCAATATACAACTGATAAACACACGTTGGTTTTGTAAGTCTAGACATAGGTACAAATTAAGTTGTATAAAATATCTAAGGAGTACCATTTCAAAGGGCATGAGGAATAGATCACTGATGACGACGAGCCCTATATAAGGCGGGGGCGGTTCTCCTGCGAAGCCCACTGCTCTGTAGATGGAGGGATGTTGTATCAGTTTGCTGCACAGCAAGATCTCCACGCATGTGATAATCTAAAAGCATTTATTAAATACAATCAGATACATTTCAATTGCTGTTGATTATTTCACACTTTTGTAAAGTATATATTGATGACCTGATATATGGCAAGTCCTTTCGTGATGTGGCTATACTTCCAATGGCCCATCTCATGCCCCAAGATGCCAAGCAGTTCCGCCTCACTGTACCGCTTCTTCTTCAGCCATGTCGGCATCATTCCTCCATCTATGTGGCCCTCCAGCATCGTATCAAAGAAGACTATCATCTTTTTCTTGTACAAGCCAATGAAAAAAGCATTTCCGTGAGTTGTCCTGCTCGATGCTAAAAGTATATTTATTTCAACTAGCTTTATTCAATGACTGTTAAACTTTGAACATATTATACATAAAATTTTTAAAAACTTATATATAATATTGTTAAAATTAAAAAAAAAATATTTTGCTTTTAGAAGCACATACATAAGAAGTGTTCAACGCTAACATTATAAATTATAAGATTCTTTGTTTCTAAATATTTCACACTTTCTTGAAGATTATATTATAATATCTTTTGCTTATGATATTACATATCTAATTGAGTGGATATTGTAAAATTCATATGTAGAATAAAAACAACAAATATTTATCCTGATTATATATTAAAGTGTTATTACTAAAATATATGAAGTCTATAATCAAATTAAGCTAAAAAGAAGTACCTTCCATAACATATATATCGTAGAGAGGAAAACCAACAGAAGATGCTAGTTTTTGAATTTCTTTTTTTAAATGGCTTTCAGGAAGAGGTTTGAAAGAAGCAACCATGGGGAAGAGAATGTCGAGGTATATAATGACGAGGAGAAGCCTGAAAACCATGCTGAGAACCATGAGATACCAGTGGAAGGAGTCAGGTCGCAGCTTCATGACGACAATGGAAATCCAAAGGAGAGGAAGCGAAATGATGGTTTTCACTACCAGTTCCCTCATGGAGTCGCCAACAAACGTGTGCACGTCCTACGGCAACCATCATTTAGAGAGACCCCAAATTATTGTCTAACATGAATCAAAGGAACAAATATATTACCTTTAACCAATAAAATCACCTCAAATATTTATAAAAGTAATTACTAGCATTTGATGCCTATCTATCAAAATAAAATAGTTTTCCACTTTAAAATATTGATGTTTTATTGTCATAAATGCTTATATTACATACTTCTTATTTTATAAAAAAGCAAAAATTAAGTTCTCATTTTCTACAAATCGTTTTCTAATGTTTTTGTAAGAGAAAGTACTTATTATTTTTAAAACTTCTGAAATAAGTTATTATTAATATTTTAAATACAATAATACGTGTTATTTTTTGTGCTACTAAGGTTGTTAGCAACATTTAAAGAAGAATTAAACATCTTATCCTGCATTTTTTTTTCTCAGTTGACCAATTTTAGATCATTTCATCTCCATTATCATCTAGATATTTTAGAATATAATATAATTGTATATTTATTTATAACATAATGGACAAGATCTGAAACTATTTGAAAGAGGAAAGAAACATATGGAGTAGATGATTTATTTTACCTTAATTATAAATGGCTTATTATTATTCACATTATAATGTGAATTAACAATATTTAAATAAAAAATGTAACTTACAACATTAAAAAGAGAAAATGATGTATTTGAACTATCGTATGTAAACTAGAGGAGGATGTCCCATAAAATCAACATCCTCCTGTATAATTTTTGAATTAAAATTATAGAAAAAAATCTATAACATACTGTATAAATTATAGCGAAAATCTATAAAATCAATCATTTTTAATTTTATTTACATGCTCACTTTTGCATGCTTAATTCCTCACTATATTTTAATTTTAACTGTTAGTATCATATGTTCCTTTCTACATGTTTACTTCTCTTAGAGTTTTAAGAAATATTTACTATAAAGAATCATCCATTTCAAAAACTCGTTAAAAAATTTTGCTTTTGCACATTGTAATTTCAATGTCTGGAAGAGAAGGAAACTTCTGAACACATTCTATGTCAATGTGAGGCAATCGTATTTAAGAAGATAAAGATATCTGAAAAATTATACCTAGAACCAACAAAGTGAACAGTCTTCCTAATAAAGATCATTTTATTACTTTAAATTCAAACTGGATTTTGATAACGAATAATATGTTAGATTGTTCCAAATCTATGACTTTAAGTTGTTATGACTGATCAATTGGATATATCGACTACAAAAAAAGTTTAATAATGCTAGATAATACTTTACTAGAATTATCTAGAATTTGGTATTGGTATTATGTTTACACGATATCTATAATAAAATAAAACTCAAACTCAAATGTTTATTATCAATACTCTAGATGGAAACTATATCTAAAACAGCTTCATAGCAAAGGAAGCAAATGTTCATAATTTCTGATGAGATCCCATCCCATATCTGTTCGTCACATTCCCTATCTGGGCGTCAAAATCACATAGGACCTAACTTCACAGCTTGTACATATGTTCCCTAAAAATGTTGAGAGTGAATATTATTATTTTAAAAAATCCTTTATACTTATAGGAATATGCAATGATTTAGTTAAAAACCCCACTGTTCGCAGTATTTTGAGACTTATGGAACTTCAGAGTTTTAGTAGCACAGTTCGTCCTTCAACTACCGGAGTATTTTAAGCGCTTTGTGTACTTTAAATACAGCCTGTATTCTTGATGAATAAATTAAATGACAGTATTGGGTTATCAAATGATTAATAATTACAATTCGATGTGATTTCCTGATTGAGTTATGTTTATTCTGTAGGTTGAATATACCTGCCTGTTGAATCCATAGTGCTGTTCGATAACAAAGGTGTTAAACATCCTAAGAGGGATGTAGATGATACTTTCAATTAGAATGCTAATGACGAGAAAGACAGCACTTTTGGAGAAGTCGCCTGGACCCGCTGCGTCTGCCACAGCCCACATGGCCGGTATGAAGCCGAGCGCTATCTCTACCTGCAGAACAATACTATTCACTCCAGTTAAATGCAACAACAAGTAATATTGAATAACATTGCAAAATATTTGAAAATCAATGTTACACAATTAAATTAGGAAACATTAAGAAACTAGTAATAATAAACATTACTATAAACAAAGTATCTTTACAAAAAATTAAAAATTATACCATATTTACGTGCTTTGAGGTACTCAAATAAATATTTGACATTTTTTTTTGACGGTCATGATGATGTGCGATGTGTGTGTGTGTGTGTGTGTGTGTGTGTGTGTGTGTGTGTGTGTGTGTGTGTGTGTGAGTGTGTGCATACATTTGGAGGTAAAGTAAGTTTCAAAAG
The DNA here is from genome assembly GCA_026182355.1 of Hermatobates lingyangjiaoensis. Classification (NCBI taxonomy): domain Eukaryota; kingdom Metazoa; phylum Arthropoda; class Insecta; order Hemiptera; family Hermatobatidae; genus Hermatobates; species Hermatobates lingyangjiaoensis. The sequence goes on along the minus strand of JAPFBL010001935.1, from coordinate 476,056 downwards.
TTTCTGGACATAGTACAGATATAAAATTTGACATATAATTGATAATGGAATAGAAAAACAACTGATAGTTTAATGGCAATATATAAGTGTATATATACCATGATAAACCCAAACGGTCCGGCAGGACAGTTACACTTAAAATAAACTGTGACACATAGACAGAAACATAACAAAGACTCACTTTTCAATATTTCGACCGTAATGGCGGTCAAAATATTGAATATTGAAAAGTGAGTCTTTGTTATGTTTCTGTCTATGTGTCACAGTTTATTTTAATTTTATATATATATATACAAGATTTTACACAAACACGTGAAATAACAACCAATGTTCAAACCACAATATGAAATGGTAAACTGACCTCAGTTGAGTTTTCGACTCTGACGAAAATCGCTTGTTACGGTTAAAAATCTTAGTCTTTTTTTTTCCATTTCATATTGTGGTTTGATCACATATATATTTATATATATATATATATTATATATATATATATATATATATATATATATATAAGTATTAAACAATTTATGCATGAAAACACTTCAAAGTAAATAATTAAATACTTTATTTTTTTTCTAATATTCGTAAAAGGTAGGAATTTTTGTGCAATATTTTTTCTATTAGTTATCTATGATAACATCGTTTACACTGGAACTCAGTTCAGATATATCCAATATGCATAGACAACAGGAAATAAGCAACAATAAAATAATACTTTTACTCACCTACCTTTCGATTCATTAACTTTTTTGAATTACAAGTTCTTGTTGAATCTATTTGTGTTGATACAATTTAAGCTTGAAATTGTTGCCTGACTAAATGAGTACCATTTAATTGACAATGCAACTTAAAATTGCAACATTTTGACAACAGGTTAATGAGTGAACTTACAGAAATAAATTTTGAAACTGAAACACTAAGTATTACATTGATTTAAGCATTACAAATGTAATACTTAGTTTTTCTGTTTCAAAATTGTATACTTCTGTGAGTTCTCTCAATAACCTATTATCAAAATTTGTGTAGTATTTACTTCTTTGTAACTATTTGCGTTTTTTATGTAGTTTGGTTTTTGAAGAATTGTATTATTTCTTATATTTCCTCTGTAAGTAGACCTATGACAAAGGTTTCAAAATAAAACCGTAACGTTGGCAATGAGATTTTAATTTGGACCTGAAGAACTAACCGAGTTCTGATTTCTTATATTTCCTTATAAGTCCTTATAATTCCTGATTTCAATTAAACTCTTATTTCTTACACTTCCTCTTTTTTATAGGCCAATGAAAAGGTTCTAATTAAATAACCAAAACGCACTTTTTTTTTATTTAGATAATATCTGTCTGTAAAGGACTAACGAATTCTTCAGTTTTCTATATTGCTTTAGGAGAAATGGTAATTATTTCTTTGAAATATTTTTCTGAGTTAAATCATAATACTGATAAGTGTTTTTAAACTCACGGTGTATACAAAGGTTTCATAAAACCTGTAGAGAATGGTGAGAAGTATTTTTTCAAACTGGTAGGCTTTAGCCAAGTCTAATAGCTGATTCGGGTATATCTCCTCCAGGTACTCCGGCACCTTCAATGATGATATGAACGTCAACTGTCAACAAATTATTATATTTAAAGTAAATTAATACTAATTTAAATATTACAATATTTATCACTTTAAAAACTCCTTAATGATCTTTGTTTATTTAAACAACCCATTTTTAATAAATTTTTATTTAAACGATAAAAGATGTTTCACTGAATTTACAGAATTTAGAAAAGAATTTGAACATAATATTTCATATATATGTAAAAGAATCTCCTAGATGAACTCCCAAACTTCACCATATATGATTAAGAAACTTTTATTTATTCATATCATTACTGATTTCTAATCATGTGTTGTTAATCCATTACTTGTAGTAAACAATTTATTTTTCATAAAAATCTATATTTTTTTTGCATTAGATTCCACAATTCTGCATTAGTTTTAATGAAAATTATTATATGTTGTGTGGTCAACACAGCTTATTTAGGTCAACATTGTTTTTTCTACATAATTAATCAAAATGTTTGATCTATTGATCGTTCTTAGTTGTAACCTCTATATTTGTAGCGCTAATCTAAACATTACACCTTGCCAGTGTCTCCAGTTTACTGTGGAGTAGTCAGAAGGAAAAATAATATATATAATAAATAAAATAAAAAGGGAACAGAAAATTAAATAAATGAAAAATAAATTATAACAAAATTATTACAGAAATGGAAAAAATAAAAAGTGTACAAAATTTAAAAAGTAAAAAATAAAATGTCGAACACCATACTAAAATAAAAAACAAATGTCAAGCAATACTAAGTCTAACTAACGTTTGGATTTGAATTTAGGAGCTAATTTATTTCCAAGAAGAAAAACTTTCTCTATTGTGCAAAAAGTAAATTAGAGTTAAAATCAGAGATTTGCTGAAAAATTTGCACATGAAAACAGATATTAAAACTGGTCCAAAAATGCCATGGGAATGTTGGTAAGCTTGTCAGTGATTATTCATACTCAAGTTGAGTTGTGTGTGAGTCAAATATGCATAAAAATCATTTCCATGGGTGCAATCCAAACAATAAATGCAGTACAGGAGCCATTATTACGAATAGAGCATTTTAACTGTACAGGAAGAAGATAAAACAAGGACAGGATTGCGGATAGGGAATGTTAACCACTCACGATATGAGGGCTGAACTGTACCACCAGTGATATTGGGAGGCTTGGGAAAGGAAATATATGGATAGATAGATTTGACGTTTGGAAGTTTCCAGTAAGAAAGCTTAAGTGCCTCTTCAGAGATAGAGGAAGTACACGAGAAAAAAAAATTAAAAAAAATAATCCTCGTAAACAACCCTAGCGTATGAGCATCAGTAAGAAAAATTGTAATTTAGACAGTAAATTAATACATGCTTATCAATACTAGTCCCACCATGTAATCAGCAGGTACTATACTCTTATTAATAAAATTACTGGGACTGTCAATATCAGAGAGATTTTTCTGCCATTGTGTAATTTGGACCCTAAAGTTATAAAAATGATATAAAGTAACTTAATGGAGGTGAATTGATAGAAGTTTATGAATAACCGTCTTTATATGTGTGGGATTGCAACAAATATAAAAAGTACTTGGAGTTAGACGTGTTACACGAACAGAGATTGAAATATGGTATGCCTGTTATCAATAGTAGCATTGCTTTACAAGTATAAGATGAGGCATTAGAGACTTGGTGAACAGACAGAATAGGGAAAAGAATGTATAAAAAGATCATAACAAAATGGTCTAACTCATTTTACAATGGGCTATAAATGGGGTATAAATAATGGATAGGAGAGGTAAGTGGCAAGAGTTCAATCTTGGACATGGACGAAGGAATGCCTCTCAATTGAAGACGATTATCACCATCCAAACAGAAGGCAATATGCGGAAGAACAAAATTCAATTGCATATTTGCAAAACTTGTAAGAATTCTCATTACCCATAGTAACATAATTCTAATATTTTCATCAACTAATATTCAGTTGGAATAGATAAACTACAACCAACTGTAATAAATAAAAATCAAATCAATAAATGTTCGAACATGTTTTTTACAATGGATAATAATGAAAATAATTTTTCTTTATAGAGAAATACAAATACTAAAATTACACCAAGAAAACATTTCAACAATAGCAATTGAAAACTTAAGAGAAGTGTTAGTTTTAGCCATTAGAGAATTAAGTAACAATCGTTATCTAACCGTGTTTGAAATATTAATTATACTTCAAATTAATGTTTTAATTTCTTAATTTACTTTTTTTTTCATAAAAATAAAAAAAAATTATTGAAAATGTAGTTTATTAATATAACTTTATAACTTAAACAATCATGCATAGTAACAACTAAAATTGCACTGTTTTCTAATGTCATAGATGACGTTTTGCCATTCATTACCTTTGACCTTATTATCTCGTCAGCCATTTGTTTCCAAAATGTCGGAAAACATATTCATGTAACGAAAACATTGATTAAAACACTTTTCAATTACAGTTTTTATTAAAGCTCTTCAAGTAATTAGAAGAATTAATCGTTATTTTAAAGCTATTTATAAGAAAAATTCATAATTTCATGATATCTGTTTTTGAAAATACGATACGAAAAATCTGAAAAATTTCAGTCTTATTCATGTTTTAAATTTCCCTAATATAGGGATATCAGGATCAATTTAGCTTCATAGTAAACAAATCTAGTAATGTTTTATTTATTACTTCTATTCATTTTCTGATGCTTGATTTTTTAAATATTTTATATTCATTTTTATTGAACAGTAAAATCATATTTCATTTAATAAAACTAGTTTTATTAAAAAGTATACAAGTATAAATAAATTAAAATTATCTATTGATTTTCTAGTACAGAAAAGTTTTTGAACAATTCTTACGTTTGTAATACAACAGAAATAAATATATCTGCTCAAAACAAAGACCATTTGAGATCTATTTCCATAAAAAAGTAAATACGAATGACTGTAACTATAAGTTTCCTTGAGAATGTCACTATATAGTTATTCTGGTTTTCACCGATTATATAACGAAAATACATCTGACCTGCCGGAAGTTGAGGTAAACAATCCAAGCGTTGAAGATCCATTTTGAGAGGATTATATAGTGGAAAGCATCAAACGACAAATTTAGAGGCATCACTTGAACAAGTGGGTAACAAGCTGAGGTAAAATTTACTAAAAATTTCCATTGAGACAAGTAAAAGAAATGAAATATTCAAATGGTGAGTTGGTTGTATTGTAAGGATTCAAAAGAGAATCATTGTCATAAAAATATCACCAACAACACATTTGCATTTCCTCATTTTATTCAACGAAATTTTCAACAATTAATATTTTGAATAATTTTATTTTATTTTTACTAATAAGTATAATAGTATTTTTAAAGTACATAAAAACTATTGGTTCTGCCGAGATTATTGTTTGGTAGTTTCTGATCGTACACTAGTATGCTTTTACTTTAGTGCTATTTAAAGGGGCAGAAAGAATGGCTCATTTGTTAACTACAACTTATTTCAGCTTCGACTGAGCACATTAACTGGATTAATGCACAGTCATAAATATTACAATACTAAAGTTAATAGAGTAAGGGTATTTAGCAAGTGTCTGACATCGTTAAGACTTGGGACAGCTTTTACATCTTTTCCGAGCGAAGCATGTTTAGCATACCTCAGAGTTCTAGCTTAGTAATTTTAGTGAAGATGTTTTTGAGACTTACTTTGGTTATTGTTGAGAAAGGTTTAAAAACTGTTTTAGTTGGATTTATATGCAGACCTTTTTTCTTTAGCCATCTCTCTTGATAAGCTCAAAGAGTACTATCCAGTATTTCTCTTTTTATGATAACACTGCCATCTGTATATAAATACCCTTGAAACTCTAATTATTTTGAATATGCTGTAGGTTATCCACCACTAATTTCCATTGTAGGGATGGCAGTTTAACTCTCTAATGCCATCAGAAGAATTCAGAAGCCTTCAATGGTCGCAATATGAATTGTTGTAGATTTCATACTGATAGTAGTTAATGTTATATTGATGTGAACCATTTTATAGTTTATAGATTATGTTTATACATGACTAATGTATAATGTATACACATTAGTTCTGATTCAATGCGTTCTAAGGCATGTTCCCAAGAGCTCATTAAATATCCAAGATGATTTAAATCCATTAAAGATTTAAGAAGGGTCTTCATTCATTCATAAATTGCATTCTTGGGAAAGCAATTAAAATTTAATAAAATCTATATTACTAAAGATAGAACCAGATGATATTTGAAATTTTTAGAGTAAAATTTCATTGTGAAATTTTCTGTCACATCCATTGAAAGATGTGACCTGTATCATGTATACAAGCTTTCGGAATGAATCATAAATCAACAATTTTTGCAATTTACTAAAAAACTTATTTTCCGTTATTGACATTTTAATTTTCTTGTTCAATTATGCCTGCTGCTGATTCTACAATACTTCCTACAATAAATTAAAACACTCTATGATTAGCAGTTTTTTTTTTGTAAAATCATTTCACTATGAAGCAGTGGGGTTCACTATATTAATCAAGAGTGGGGAACACATTCACAATATTGGATACATTTGCTCTAAAGGGCCCATTTGTATGAAAATATAAACTTCATGCCTCAAACAGTGTAGTCTAAAGCGCTTCAACAAACGTTTTGATACACACACGACATACATGCAGATAGAAATCACCAAAAAACATCAAAGAGAACCCTGTGGAACTCAAAACATGTAAATCTTATCAAAAATTTTTGAGTTAGAATTTTTCAGGGTCACTATACTTTACTTATAGTAAACAAAAAAAAATAATATATGTCAAGAATGAGTTTGGTGTAAATATTTTGAATATGCTTTAAAGAATACAAGAGGACTCACCCAACCACCTGAAATTTTGATTTTCATGAGATATATTGGAAAAGAGTAAGCATTACAAGATGTGGATGTCAAAAAAATTTTCCTGAAATACCTCTGAATATTTGCTTCGTTTTCTTTATTTGCCTAGTGGATCTTCCGCTATACACACTACGTATATATATATCACTCAAAATTCGGAAAAAACGATCCAAACTGGACGCAAATCAGCTCAAAAGTGTGTTACTTTTCTTCGTTTTTGAGCTGATATATATATAAAACCAAATTTTGATTTTTCAATTTTTAAAATGAATGAAATTATTGATGAAGAAAATTATAATTGATTTTTCGTTATTTCACTAATAAATTTGTTTTAAATTGTCGACTTAATTATTTGTAATGTTAAAAAAAATGTAACACTTTACTGGTTGGCTAAATTTTAAAACATTTTCTATTCAATGAAAATTCTAATTTCATTATCACTATGCTTTGTAATTGCTGACTATGAAAGTGCAATATACTAAGCTGATGACAATGCTGAAGTGTAATACTGTAGTGTTAGTCATAAATTGACGCATTTTTAGGTTGTTTTTTTTTAACAAGTAGCAACAAGTGGTTAGTGTCTAAATTCTAGGTGAAACGTTGCCGATGGCGATAGTGGATAGCCTTTCTAGCGGAGGTGGACTTGAGTGTCAGTGCTACAACTTCACCAACAACTTCATTGTGCACTACATCATCATCTCAGTGTGGACAATCTTTTTTATTGAGGCTTACCTTGAGTTCAGACAGGTCTGCACTTCAATCTAATTATCAATACTGCAGCTCCGACTAAATCTATCCGCGATATTCCTCGACCAAAACATTTTCGTTTGAAATCTAACGACTCTCTTTAACTTAAAACCATTCTAACCTAATCTTTAAGAAAGGTTATCAGTATTTTCCATTATGCAAAATAAAATTGATATTTCTAATCAATTTTTATAACTTAAAGCAATTAGTGTTTATTTACGATTCAAGTTTCGATTGAACTTGAAATTCCTTTAAGAATGACCTAATGATGAAGATTTTGTGAACTGCCGTGATAAGTTTCTTTGACGAAATAAGTAAAACTCCTTTTTAACGACTGATCGGTTACATAAGTACTGATTTGTTGTGTTCTCATATTTCAGTTTATTTGATGTTTGAATATTCTAGTAATATTCAATAATAATTGATAATAATCAAATTATTTCAGCCATGCTGTAGCATTGCTCTGCTCAATATTTACGTAGATTCTTTATGATAGCAGTATGACTTCATGATAACAAGATCACAATACGGAGGCAATCAGTAAATTTCGTGTATTAGTAAAACAAGTAACGGTTATTTCAATATCATCTTGTTCATATTTCTCAAAAACAAATATTTTATAAAGGCTTATAAATAACTTATAAAGCCTAGATAATTGTTGTATTTCAGTTCTTTTAATGTATGAATTTTGTATACAAAATCAGAACTAATGAAATTGGTTCTGATTGATTAAATGGTTCTCCACGTTCACATAATCTTAACATGAAAACTTTCAAAATAAAATACTCATGAATATAAAAGTAGAATTTCATGACAACCTAAACTTTAGATGTTTCAATTCTTTAATAATATTAATACTTCATATTATTAAATGCTAAAGTTTAGGGGATTGTTTGAATATGCCAGTGATTACATGTTTCCCTTTCATGCTTGATGCATATAATTTTTAACTTCAATTGTTTTGCTGCTTATTAATGTTAGATAGTTTGTCTGTTTGATACTGGATTTAAATTAAATTCTTTAATTAATTCTTATATCTAATGATTTGTTCCACTCCTCTACTCATTGGTTTCGTTAACACAAACATGCAAGAATATTTAGTTACAACATAGGTAACATACCTAAATTCTGATTATAACTTTGAAAAGATTTGTCTTGAAATAGGTACATATTATTATTAATACTTTTATAAACGTAACCGCATAATTATTTGTTTAATCTGGCGTTAAAGTGGCCATTTTGATCGCATAATCAGTTTCTAAGGAATCAAGTCATAAAAAAAAGTTACTTCATTTTTCTTACTGTTAAACCATTTCAAAGTTCTGATACGTCATCAGGTTAGGTGTGAATTGACAAACAGCTTGTATATGAGACCATCGGTTAATTGAGGCAAATACTCAGACCTGGATCTGATCTGGGGATTTCAAATTGACAGGGATCGTTAAAAATAGGCGTATTTGAAGAATAAGACAGAATAAAAAATACTCCAAGCCAAAAAGAAGAATTTTTGCTGGGACTAAAAACATGCGATACCTCATCAGGAAAACCACGTCTTTCAATAAAAGAAGAAGGCTAGTGGCGTTCTGGAAATATCTTCTTTGGACAATTTAGCCGAAATCTGTGGTATTTAATAGAGGTATTATTAAAAATATAATAGGACAGAGATCTTCTTAATATACAAGGGTGGTGACCAATAAATAGAAAATATAGAAGAGTAAAGCTACCAGTACTCAGCAGCACCTTGAATACGAGTGTTTCAGTTAATACCCTTCACTTGTTAAGCAAACCTAGATCCCCCTATGTAATAACATCCATCAAGCTTGTAATAATACTATAAAACCTAATATTATATCAATATTGTAAAACAAAACTAACCTATTTTAAAGAGCAGTTTTACATAACACAGCTATCCCATCTTTTCATGAAATTTTTCACCAGTCGAAGCCTTCAAAGACCGAAGTAACTTTATTTTTTAGTAGTATTTTTCTCCGTGTCTATGAACATTGCAATGCTATTAATAACCGTCTCTTGTTCCTGCTTTTTTCTCTCTTTTTTGCACCTTGCCTATTTTATCTGAACCTCTGACAAATTTTTTCACCAAAAATCTCTCAATATGAAGAGAATTGTTTTTCATATTTATCCCAAGCATTCCAATCTTGTTTAACCAAAAGAACAATGTAGACTTCGTAGCGGTCTAACTTGTTTTATTATAAACCCTAGATATTCTTCAACTTTCCAACTGAACTATAACTACAATACTACCCTATCAAGGTTAATAGTTATTGCATTCATGTTGTATTTGAGGCCTGCAAATCGATAAATGAGGTAGACTTAAGAGGATTTCTGCAGGAATCTATAAATAGTATATCATAGCACACAGCAGCTCAGTATAGTTGGAGGTAACCTTTAGGGCAACAATGAGAATAGGGTGATAATATGTAGTCGGTAGGGAAATATTTGAATGAGCTGAAAGGAATGAAAATATTTATGATGGATGAAAGAATAAGATGGATGACTTTTCAAGATATTGTGAAAGCAGTTAACAATGGCTAAATGTCCCTCAATACTGCGATAATAACTTGGAATGATAGGTGTTTTATAAGAAAAATTAAAACGAGAATATTATAGGACTTAACGAATTTTAGGAAGTAACTAAAAGTCCGAACAGCCGGGATAAGAAGAAGAAGAAATAATGGTATTAATATCACCATGGAAGAAACCTTCTTTATCGGTTCTATTGTTAAGCAAGAAAGTTAAATTACTGAGATACGAAGCAGTGGGGTCTGCAGGAAAAGGTTGTAAGAAAAATTGGTAAGCCGGCACATGGCCTCGTGATTGCAGACTTAACGCTCTAAGACAACTAAAGAGCCACAATCGGCCGGTATGATAATTAGGCTTCTGTCACGTCTTGATCTTACTTTATTATTTATATTTATATTCACTTCAATTCGTTAATTGATTTAATTAAATATTCTATAGTCACTATTATTTTCCAATACGTTATTTATTCCCTTATAATTACTTCATTTCTATTGTACATGGTTATTGTTATTATTATTTTATTAAACTTAGCTTAATTTTTGCTTATTTTGTGTTCATATGATGGCTCTTTATATATTTCACTTTTCCTTCCCCTTCGTTCTCTTTTAATAGTAAACTTCTAAACAGCTAAAAGAGTGAAAAAAAACTGATAACAGTTTCCCCTTTCTTGGAGTTTGTCAATGTACCAACAAGAGTAATCAAGCTGCACAGCATGAAACAATAGTAAGAAGATTTTTCCAAGTGGACTTGGTCGATAAAACTATAATAATAAAATATTTCAATCATCAAAATCACTTTGAAATATTTGAAGTTCTGAAAAGACAAAATAATTAACGAACAATATACGAGCTGTGCACAAATTCTGTGACTGTTAACAGATTTGCCGTCTGCCTGTTTTAAATTGTTTACATATATCTCGATCTTCTGGGCACCTTGCACATATTGATGTTTTTCATGTTGGACCCTTTAGCTACAACACGTGGTCTCAGCCGTGGTTATATTCACAATATCCCAGCTGAAGATAGGTTGTGCCGGTTCCCACAGACGTGACCAAGGTGGACTTCACGGAGTCGAGTTCGCCACACAAAACGACAAAAAGTACTAATGACTAACTATGTAGATGACTAAACCAATGACTAATTCCAACTAGCTGCCCAAGGTACTATACTATTATCTCTAGGAAAAAGTCTTATGACTACATCCTGGAGGGACTGCACTATTAACTCCAGGAAAGAAACATTACACTAAAAGCATAATAACATATCAATTAAACGAACAAAAGAAGCCCTTGTTTTGTTATTGGCGTACTTGGGTATCATATCTAACTCACAAGGTACATCAAATATTCCTTTGGAAGTAAACTTAATACTGCCGAAAACTCACCTACTGATATGAAAGTAGACTAAAGCAAAAGAGTGAAGAATTTAGATAATAGCGAACATAGGTATCACGTAAATGATACGCAAATTTTATTAAAGGTTCACTACACCTGCACTGAAAGGTACATGAAGTACATTTAGTTTTCTACTGAGTGACTATCACTAAGTTATTCCCATGTCACCCAACTACTCCAGGGCTGAAATCTTTAGAAATTAAATTGGTGCGAAATTAAATAAGAGCTTGTTTCAAACCTCTTATTCTATTTAGGTTGCTAGCGGTATTACCTATATTATTTCTGCAATTCATGTCTGAAACATTTCCATCATCAATTCGGATAGCATAATATCTACTTCCTTTTTTATCAGGGAGTTGATTTACTTCGATATCAGGAGAAGTGCAGTGTTATTTTGCATTAACTGCCTTCTCTATTTTTCCTGTTAGATGATAGAGAACAGTATTCGTGGGTCTCCCGGATCTATACGCATTTTAACAGTAGTGAATATGTTACATGCTATATTTTATATTTCCTAATTATTATTTTGTATTTCCTAATAGTATATCTACTGTTTTTTTCAAAATGTTTTTCTTGAAAAATGCTTTGTTCTGGGATTTAGTTAAAGTGGATTCCCTATCCACAGGAAGTTAATATTCTATATTCTATGATACATTTTATACCAGTTGGAAAGATCACTCAAGCAGAGTACTCGTATTTCAATCTGAGGACAACTGATGTCAATATTCATCAAATAATTTTCCACAATACCAAAGAATATAATAATAATATAATAACATGAAGGAATATAATAGACTCTTAAAAAATTGCTGGGGAGCTTTTAGTTATGTATTTCAATTTTCAGTTAAGTTCATGAGTCCTAAAAAATTTTGATTATGGTTTTTCTTTTGGAACACCATCATTCCAAGCTATTGTTGCCTTATTGAGGGACTTTCAGCTTTTCTTGACCACTTCTCAAGATCTCTTGCAAAGCCATTCATCTTATTGTAGGCACACTTTCTATTTATTCCAGCTCCTTCACTACTTTCCTCTACCGACAACATATTATCACCCTATACTTATTGTTGTCGTAAATGTCATTACTTTTACATCTCTTATACGACTCTCAGTTCTTGGATGTTCTGAGATGTTGCTTAGATCGCAGACTCCTACTCTCACTAGTTTTACCTGACTTGTCGTTTTACTAGAGGACTTTGGTCTGATACACAATGCAAGTATAAAAAACACTAACTAGAATGGGAACGAAATTATGATGGAAAAGAGAAGTAAAAAATGACTGGGGTTTATAATTGAAAAGTTTGACAGCAGAGGCGTCTATTACCTTAACACGATAAAAATGATAGTTTGGGGTCGATAAGAAACACAATGTTCTTCACATTGAAAGATTTTCAGTGATAAATATTGAAGGATGCTTAAAAAAAGCAGACGAAAGAGATGAAACAGGAGAAGTAGCAAATAAAAGAAGCTGAACTAGAAAAACTTGCTATTATAACTGCCAAGCTTATGGGACACTCGGAGAAATTTATTGCTGAAAATAATGAATCACTTGAATTCTGGGCTTAAAATAGTGAGAAATCTCAGAATATAAAATTCGCCTTTAAATAAAAGAGATAGAGTAGCTGCGTTATAAAAAATTATTTAAAAAAATAGTTAGTTTTATAATATCCTTACAATATTTTATTCTATACTATTACTATAAGTTAATATATGGTAGTAAACAGGGATCTAGGATTACATACTTAACTCTTAGGAAGAGTGGCGATGTGATATCGAACGACTACTGCGCGAAAATAGGTGCTGTACCTTACTTGGAGGAGGCCTTCTCATGTTAAAAAGACTGTACTTAGATTTCAGCGCCATTACATTTTGAAAACTATTAACTGCTGTTGATTTCACGTAAACCCCATAAAGATGATATTTTCAGAACGTGGCTATTGTTCTTCTTTTATTGAAAGAGGGTTTTACCTGCTGATATGTCTCATCGTCTTTTAGGCCCATGACTGAACGATGGGATTTTCCTTTATTTCTATTTTTTTACAGGAGCCTATGTGCTTGCCGGATTATTAGGGAAGATTCTTTATTGTCCTATCATTAATTGTAAATCTTCCTGCATTTCTCTACCCCAACCATATTACTATTTTCTGAATTTCTTACTACTAGTTCTGTTGTTTATATTATGTTTAATGCAATTGTTTGTGTTTGACCTCTGCTAATCTGAGCTTTTGTATTAATTCTGATAAGCAGAATTAAGCAACCATAGTCAGTGCAGCAACCATTAATTAACAAGCATGCATCCTCTGACAACCTAAATTCTATTTACTGTTTTTGTGTTCAAATTCTTACTCAGATTTTTCCTAGCATTTTTATCTCACCTTGGCTGTTTTGTTCTGTACAGTAAGCTAAGTTTTTAGGTTCAATATTGTTATGTGGTTCAACATAATATATTTTATCATTCCTCAGATACCATTATATCCATGATAATTGATTCTTACAGGCATTTAGTTCTTTTGTTTATCACTATCTGCTGTTAATATTTACTTCTCACCAAAGCCACAGTTTATTCAGATTTATTGGATACTGTGCTCAAAATTTCAAGTGAAATTAGTTCATTAAATAGCAGTGTATGACTTTATTCTGAAATTCCTGATTAAAATTTGTTACTATTTTTATTTCATATGAAAATAGTAACAAAAAACTAAATATTGTTCAATCGCAATCTCAATCCTTTTATACATCTTGAAATTGTGTATACATAATACATCTATGCTTCAGTACAAAGAATAATAAGCACCAGCAATTCGTCTGTTCCCATGTAGTTGTAATTAGTAATTTTAAATTTATATTTGAATGAAAGTGAAATTAGAAGAAAGGGTTTGTTTAATGTACGATAAAAGAGAATTGTCACTGCCGCTGTTCGAAGCCTGTTTGAAGGCTGTTTCCGACTGCAGGCGTGTGGTCTGGTTAGTTTATGTTAGAGAAGTTCGTGACGATGAGTTATAAAGATTCAAGGATCTATTTCCATCGTCGTCAATTAACCTGGACGACCTCAATCTTATATAAAGCCAATAATTGATACACGAAGCCAAGCGTCAGTTCTCCCTCACCCTCTTTTGTGCTCTCTCTTTCTATCTCTCTGTTTGTTTGTCTGTCGCTCTCCCTTCCTCTCACAATTCCAAGAAATTAATAATTACATGTCAGCTTTTTAAAGTAAGTCACGTTGCTTTCAATGCTACATAATAAAAAAAATTGAGTCCATTCTAAAGAATTAACCATGATACTGTTTAGTTCTATTCTGAGCAATCGTGTTTTATCTGTTTATGTTTTAGATTGAAACAGACTTAAGATTCATTATAATATCATGTATTCAAAAGAAGGTGTTTTCAATTTAAAACATATTTTAAGCATGCATCAATCAATTAACTTAACATCTCTTAATATTCTATTTCAGAGACGGTATCTTACGAAAAATGTGAGCATTCCAACCGTGCTAAAGAACTATTACAACTTGAAGAGCATTGAAGCAATCAGAACCAATGGCTACATGGACAGCTTTAAGACCACTCATAATAAGTTCATCCAAGCTCTCATTGTCACGGTAATCATTCGCTACTAAGGTGGTATGCACAACTCGTGAAATAACATTTGCTTATTATAATAGTGTTCTAACTTAGCTCCCTGGCATATATTATTAATCAAAGGAATAATTGCTACTAGAATATATTAATTAAAACTGTAGTATGAACTAATAATAGGGCGATAGATCTAATAAAAGGAATACTTAAACCATATTGACAATAACCGGAGCATAATGCTGAATTGTTGTATTTATTTAATACTAAATTCAAACTTTAATTAAGTGTTAAACAATGATGAAAAAATTGATTAAATTGAAAGTGTGCAATTTCTTAACTAACTGTATTTCAATGAATAGAAGGGATTTTGTTTATTTGGAAATATGTTAACACTGACTGTTACTTAGTTGCAGCTGAAGTTCAACATCCACTGCAAAGTGTGGTGCTTATCTACAAAGCTGCTGCGTTCTGAAGAATTCCGAATCATGCTCTTCAATTCTGCCTTGTTCCTGGTCACTTTGATCTTGTCAAAAATATTAGACGTCATCGCTGCTTATCGTTCTAACAGGATCACTCTAGAGTACATTGCAGCAGGAGTAAGATGAATAGTATTTCTGTTTAGATTTAAGCAATATCAGTAAGTCATTTCATTGGGTTACTTTATAGTTTATTTTTTCATCATTAATTATTCAGTATTTTGGTACTTCTTGAAAAATAGTTTAGTAATAAATTTTCTTTTTACATGGCCTATTTACTCTACGCTAGTAAATATATAAGTTGATAAAAGTCAGTGATATGAAAAAAAAACATCAGAAATGAACAGGGAAAACGATATGTACTTAGGCACATATGTATTGGTTTAAATACATTAATTTTACACATTTGCATGAGAATAATACCTTCACTCTCATATGCTACCTGCCGTCACTGACCAGTGAACGTAAAAATGTTGACAGCAGGTTTACTTGACCTTCCAGAAACTTTACTTTCGTTTTTTTTCTGTTTAATGAACATATTTTTATCTTAAAAATTTTGGATTTTAATTCATAAATTTGATGAATTTTCGATTCGAATTCTGCCCAATAATAGACGGACAATCAAACAAACGATATTTAAGAATGTACGTAAGATAATTCTTACCCTAGGATTTATTATATTAAGGATTATTAGTAGATTTTTCTCAAAAAGATGTTAAAATATCAAAAATAGGGCAAGCAGTTACAAATTTAACAAAACTAATTTGATCGGTTTGTTGCATAATACAATGAATATTATTCATTATATTGAATTGTTCATAAACCTTTCGGTGAAAAAACCGTATGTCTATCTTAAAAAGAGTACAAAAATGTTGTTAGAGAGCCTTTAAGGTCTCTATTCGTAAGATAAATGGGCTCAAAGAAAGTGGTATCTAATCGACCCCACTCTGAGATCCCGTCAAAAGCCAGAGCCTCCACCAGGCAAGTACCAGTTGTCCAGTCCATTCAGCTGAGTTCATGACCCGTTCCCACTGGTAAAGGTTTGGGGTCTCTAGCTCCCCGGTATGCTAAGTAGGCATCTTCCCGAGAAGTTACTTCTTCTCACACAGCAACCACAAGGGTCTACCTAACTTGGGTTAGAGAGAAAACGGTATGTAAAGAAAACCCTCCAAGGGCCTCCATCGCCCGTAGTATCGAATTATTTTAAACATTTCGGATCAAACTCCGTACCAATGGTCCTACTGGACCTACTGAGCTGCAGTTAAGGTCAATGGCCTTTGAAGCCCCTGGTTCAAAGAACCTGTAGATATAAAGCTAATGTAGCCTGAGATAGGGCTGCATGGCCTCACTAG
Source organism: Hermatobates lingyangjiaoensis (assembly GCA_026182355.1). Taxonomy (NCBI): domain Eukaryota; kingdom Metazoa; phylum Arthropoda; class Insecta; order Hemiptera; family Hermatobatidae; genus Hermatobates; species Hermatobates lingyangjiaoensis. Next base: position 459,495 of record JAPFBL010001935.1, on the reverse strand, counting down.
CGGTGGATATAAATATATATATAAAAAATAATGATTTTGTCTGTACATTGCTTAGAACTGACTCATTTCAAGTTTTCTTTACGTTTCATACATTGGAGAAACCGAATCCACCCTTAGAAAAATTTCTGTCGGTTTATCGGTTTGTCGGTTTGTCTGTTTGTCCGCAAAATTTTGTCACAAGTAAACTCAGCCACCATAAGAGATATCAAGCTGAAACTCTTACAGTAGATTTAACTTAAAATATGTCTAAAATAAAATAAAACATTATTTTATAATTAAAATACTGTATAATTTTAATTATAAATATAAATATAATTCTAATTTAAATATAAATTTAATTATAATTTTACTGTATAAATAAAATTTTATACAGTAGTATAAAATAAAAGTATGCCTAACTTAAAATATAGGCTCTGAATTAATAGAAAATTCAACGTAAAAGTGAAGTTATGGAGATTTAAAGCAAAATCGTTTGACACAAATGAACTCAGCCACCATGAGACATAGCGAGCTGAAACTTTGAGACTAGATTTTTGTATGCCTAACTTAAAATATAGGCTCTAAGTAGATTGATAATTCAGTACAGAAGCGGATTTATGGGGCTTTAAGCTGTATTTTCCTAACTTCACAGACAAGTTTGTTTTGAAAATATACAGGTGGGGCAAGTAGGTATTGTTAGTAGTAGTAGGTATTGTTAGATTTTAATTTCATTGGAGCATATGAATGTATTGCGTATTTGACATCATTGAAAATGTGTTTCCCAGAGTTGAAGATGTACTATCTATTAAGAATAAATAGTTTTGTAAACGAGCAATTCACAGCCCTTAATATCAACAGGCAGGAAAAATGAACAAACAAGTTCTTCAGCTATATCATACCGAGGAAAGAACTTACAAGTCAGTAAAGAGAGTGATTAGTGATGAGGAAGCAGTTCATTATCTAACTGAATTTCTTGACGCTGAATTTATTTCTCCTGGACTGCCTGCTCATGAGTAAAAACTTAAACTAGGAGGGAGTACCATGCATGCTGCGATTTAGTAGCAGTAACAAATTTTATGTTACGAAACGTGAGTGCGCCAAAACTGTGCAAAGGGACAGGACTCTGAGTTTATGCTCTGCACAGATGTGCCATAGAGGCAGACATCATGACTGGGTGTAGAATGGGGAGTCTGTGTGTATACCACCCATACCATTGATTCCGAGCATTATCTGTTTCCGTTGATACGATTGGAAAGTCCCGTCAGAGTCTATTTCGCAATGACGTTAACAAAATCCCAAGCGGAAACTTTATCTAACGCAGGAATTCAAGTTAGCGAGACTAAGTTTTTGTCACATAGTCAACTGTAGTTTACTTCCTCAAGAGTCAGAGGTTCCAACTGTTTGTTCTTCGATGAACAAGAAGGACAGACAGCTAATGTAGTGTATACAGAGGCATTTCCTTAACACTGTACTAATAATAGTATTCCTTACTATTCTATAATTTCTGATTATAGTATTAGTATAATTCTATAATTGGTATGGTATTCCATGGTATTTTGGAATAACAAGAATAATAGAATTTTTGATTCCGTCAATGACGGGTGCGTTTGCGAGTATATTATATATTTTCGCTACCACAAGAATAACAGCAAACAGTAGAGGCTATTAAGCGTTGGTCTACATAAACACTTCAGTTAACCCAATGCTTCTCTATATTTGTATATAAAAAGATTTCACATAAACACGTGAAACAACAATCAATGATCAAACCACAATAAGAAATGGGAAAACAAGACTAAGATCTTGACTCTGACGAAGACCGCTTGTTACGGTTGAAAGATCTTAGTCTTGTTTTCCCATTTCTTATTGTGGTTTGATCATTGATATTTGTATATGTACAGGGCTGTACACCAACATTATCTGACGTATATCTTGTTTGGTGTAGAGTCCTGATGATGCTATACAATATAGCGAAACGTTGGCCTAAATGTAGTGTTTTTGCAGATAAACCCTTAATAACTTCTACTTTTTGCTATATATATATATATATATATATATATATATATATATATATATATATATATCCATGTAAATACAATTATCTAAATGTATGAGTTAGCTTCATTAAAACTTTATGATTGGATTTTTATGTCTTTGAGCACTACTTTACAATAAAAAGAGCCATTTTCTCTTAAGAATGTTGGTAATGAGAGGATGAAGAAGTCAGTATGTTGGCAGATTGTGAAAACGGTGGCAGTGTTTGTGGCAGCCCACTTCAGTCTCTACTGGATGTACAGATATGGCTTTGCTGTCGTCATCAATGTGCTGGCGCGCCACAACGTCCACTTCCCCATAGTCACCTTTATTATTTATAGAATCTCTAAAGATATCCTCCTTCCTCATGTTTTTGACACTTGCTCTCCAGCTTGTCAAAGTCTCAAAAACACCCCTGTCGTCACTAAGATGAAGGAACTGGCTCATGATCTCAACTTTCCACTCAGAAATATGTTTGTTCGAAAAGGTATATATATACACATAACTCACGTTATGGTGTAATTTACCTTTGTTACTCTTATTATATAATTTTATACTAATTAAGATACAATAATTTTTCTACTGTACATTTGCATATACTTCAACTATGATGAAATCGTCTACACATAATTTATGAATGTTAAAAAACTGTAGAATCAACTTCTTACAATATAATTCACAAAAACAAATACGATAAATTATATAAAAATGAAAATGAATAATTAAATTTTAATATAGCATTCTTTTAGTTAATTATTTCTGTGTCTTCTATTTTGCAAACCCACTCTCCTGAGAGCAAAGAATAAGGGAATGCCATCAAGGAGCAGATGAAGTATTAACTCTTCCTAAATACTTATAAAGATTGACATATATATATATATATATATATATATATATATATATATATATATATAGTTTAATATAGAAGAAGAAACATAGAGAAATCAAAAGAACACACATACAGTCTCTAATTTTCGGTTTGAACCGTCTTCAGGAGAGATAAGAGATGGAAACCAAGCGCACTGGTCCAGAGACGATTGGAGACCGTCTCTGGACATGTTATATATAAATATATATATCATGTATATAAAATATATGATAAAAATATCGACCATGGAATAGAAACAAAACTAAAGTTTATCTGGACTCGGTCAGTTCTTCAGGTTCAAATTAAACTCTCAATGCCAACGTTTCGGTTTCTATTTAAAACCTTTTTCAAGGAAGAAATACAAATTTTGAAACAGAAAAACTAAGTATTACATTACAAATTATTTTATAAAGAAAATTAGTCTGTGAATTTCAACAACTGTCTAGTTTGAATGAACATGTGACACTGAACAGTTCAGTTTTTAAAAATTAAAATTTTATTACTACCAGACCTTTCTATAACTAGCTTAAACATTTTAGTTTGTAATACTTCTATTATTCTTTTATATAATTTTTCCATATAACTTCTTTTGATTTTATAATTTTAAAATTTATTTCCTTTTACATTATTATAACATAGATATATTTTAACTAACACCTTATCTTTTGTAACTTTAAGATATCCCTTTCTTTTCCGTTTCCCTTTTATTAATTCTCATCAAGATAAAATACAGTTCCCAATGATTATCACAGAAAATGTTTCTGTTGATTGTCTAATAGATTATTTAAATTCTAGCAAAAACAGTGCCATATCATTTTATGTTTAAAGTTTTACACACAGCTTCAAGAAAAATGAAAAAGAGAGAACACAAATTTAACTGTGTTCAGTGAAATGGAAATTCAGTAGCAGCAGAGAAAGAAGAGTAAAACATTTTTTCTCTAAAACTTAGTAAACATTCTTAATAGTTAAATAAACTAAAAAAAATGATAAAAACATAGTGACTAAGTACAAAGACATCTGGATTAATTCTTGTTAAACAACTTGTTGTTAATAAGCGTCAGTTCTTTAACAACAAGTTCTTAACATTTAGTGCCTATCAACAAATATACTAACACGCAAAAAATAAGTTTGCATTATCATGACAAGATTTTTCTTCATTTCATTTATTCTCTCTGAACAAAATCAATATTTTAATTCGATAATTTCTCAAGTGCAGTGCATTTAGATACATATAGTAAAGTACTTTATGTTGTAATGAAAGTGCAGTAGCTAGGTATTGTTTAGATAGCCAACGCTGTTGGCATGGCGTGAAGGTACGAGGTCTTGGAGAAGTAAAGAGTCTGGTGGTCAGCGAAGAACTCCTCGAGGGCCACGATGACGAAGGCAAGCTTAAGAACGTAAGTATTCAAACAATATCACAACATTTGTCTTATTATTCATTTGGCAAAAATTTCGTATTTTAAATTAATTTATATATTATATAAAAACTTTAACACATAGGAAAGAACACAGAAAGTCACTATAGAACTAACTCACTTCACTATATATATATATATATATATATATATATATACGAGGACATCGAAATATAGTAGTGAGTTCAGTGGTTTCCTTTCTATGTGTTCTTTTTTAAATTCTAGTTTATATATATATATACCATGATAAACCAAAAACAGTCCGGCAGGACAGATAACACTTGAAATAAACAGTGACACATAGACTAAAACATAACAAAAGACTCACTTTTCAATATTTCGACCGCCATTCAGTCGAAATATTGAAAAGTGAGTCTTTTGTTATGTTTCAGTCTATGTGTCACTGTTTATTTCAAGTGTTATATATATATATATAAAGATTTCACATAAACACGTGAAATAACAATCAATGATCAAACCACAATAAGAAAATGGGAAAACAAGACTAACATCTTTCAACCGTAACAAGCGGTCTACGTCAGAGTCAAAAACCCAACTGAGTTGGGTTATTGACTCTGACGAAGGCCGCTTGTTACTGTTGAAAGATACCCAACTGAGTTGGGTTATTGACTCTGACGAAGACCGCTTGTTACGGTTGAAAGATCTTAGTCTTGTTTTCCCATTTTCTTATTGTGGTTTGATTATATATATATATATATGAAAACAAACCACAAGGAAAAAAAAGAAAACAGATAGAAAAAATGCTCTGAGGCCTTTCAATTTATGTCATCAGAGAGCAAACAAGGTAAGAACTAGAAGGTATCATCAAAGGTGTGTACAAGGAAGGTAACTAAACAGCTGGGAAAACAAAAGTCGAAGAGGCATAATAAGAGAAAAACAAAAAATACCCAATACAATTAAACAATGCAAAATGAACAATAAGAAAATTAATTAAATTAAAAAAAATAAAAATATAAATAGAATAAGAAACAAGTGTTATATGTAATTCGTAACTATAAACAATATATAATAAATATAAACAAATAGATACAAATTAAATTAATGCAATATCAAAAAATAAACAATAATAAATGATTAACAACACAAGAATACATGAGAAAGTAAATAAGTCAAATAAAAATTATGTTCTATTATTAGAATCCACAATCTGGTCAGAGTTCATGTTCAACGTTGCAAGTACATTCCGAAGGTCACCCACAGGACCAATTTGCCTAACTATACCTTCAATTAAAATTTCATCCAATCTAAAAAGCCCATGACTTATATTTATTAGTTTATCAAAATTATACTTAATTAGGGCACTTTCTACTAAGTTCCTTTCCACATCAGATGAGAGAAATATCAATTCCTTGGAATCTTCCCATTTTATTGAATGATTTTTTGAATTAATATGTTGGAACAAGGCACTTGATTCTTCTTGCCTCCTGATAGTGTATTTATGTTGCTTCACTCTAGTAAGCAAACTTTTTCCCGTTTGTCCAACATATGAAAAATCACAATCTCTACAAGGAATCCTATAAACACAACCTTCCTTTTCTTTTCTTTCACAATTATTTACAAGTCTGTTTAATAATTTCCCACCACTACTGAAAACAACTGAAATATCCATTTTTTTCAAAAATACTCTATCTAATCTAATAAAAAAAAAAAAAAAAAAAATGACAAAGAAAAAAAAACCACACATAATATTCTGTGGGTATCAACAATTTTGTTGATTGGAACAACTTAAATATAAATACATTAAATTTTGTATTGAGGTGATGTTCCCTTTATTGTTTTATTTATGATGTTACAAACTAAATTTGTTGATTGTGTTTAGTATAAAGATAAAATAACTAATATTCTTTATCTTTTACTTTTAAGTGGAAATTTAGTTGAGGTAGTTATTGAAGAACTATTCCAATCGTTGGTATTTAAAAAGAGGACCTTTTGAATCAGGAATAATTACTTCTTTAGGTCAGCTTTAACTAGCAAAGCCAAGTTGTAGTCATCTTGTGAAGTACCTCTATATAATGAGTGATTAGGGTTAGGTATGCTAAGTCTCAATTTGCAAGGTGTATTGTGTCTCAGATTACCGTGTGGTTCTACAGTCTGACAGGCATGAAGTACATGTACAGTGAGGAAGAAATATTAGCAGTCACTGCGCGAGCGATTATGAAATGGAAGAATGTGGAAAGCTATCAGGAAGCTATCATCGAGGCATGTATTCATCTTAAAAAACCTACAATAATAAATGCCTTAGCCTTAGGAAGTTCATCTTTCTTCGATCAATTTTGTGAAAATCACTCATTTTACAAGAAAAACAAGTTTCGTAAAGACAAACCTCAACTAACATTGGTAACAACATTTTAGTTATCAAAAGTCAACTGAAAAGTAAGTTGTTTTCACTTTTTTTTTAGCAAAATACTTGAAGTGAAACAAGAAATTAATAGTTATATTCATAAACAAGTACCCCTACTCCATCACTTCTTCAATCTCTCATATCAGAGCTAATCAATTACACTATCTTTGGTTAAATAGAACTAGATGTCATAAAATGAAAGTTCATTTTCCGTTTGTGAATTTTTATATTGTATCTTAGTCAAAGGTATTAAATAATCACACAATTTATTTTGTGTACTCTTAATAATTGAGCCGTTTATTTTGAAAGTGGCCTAATTCCATTTTCCAAAAAAATTTAGCTAGCTATTTAAATAATTACATTTTTACGTTATCTTTACCTTTTGCAGCAAATTGTACAAAATTTATTTAAAATTACTAAGAATTTTTGTAACAAAAATTAGTTGATAAATAAAATGACAATATTTTTAAATTTTGTAAAACGCAAACCCTTAAATATCTCGATTTTAACATAAATGGAATTAGGCCACTTTCAAAATAAGCGGCTCAATTATACTATTTTTTGTCTACTTTTTTTTCATTATTTACTTCATTAAAAGTACTACTCAAATTTCTTGTTTTATTACAATTTTAATCAAATTGAATTTATTTTCATTTTATATTTTATTTTAAACAAAATTGGAAATATGACATCAAATTTAAATATTTCAGTATTTCTTCATTAATATTTCTTTGGTTTTAAGGATTTTACAAAATAAAGATAACTACTATGCCATACCTCCATGTCCTTCTAAAATGATGCTAAATGTTTCAACGAAATAAAAATATGTATTTTGCTATTTTCCATATGATATTTCCCCTTAGTATTCATGAATCATTATTTTGATGGTGCTCCCATTTGTGTGAAAATAAACATTTGGTACGTCGTATAATATAAACGAATTGAGGTTCTGTATTGCCTGAAGGTCTGAATAATTGAAGTTAAATAATTTATTTCATTAAATATTAATTGGAGTTCCATATAGCCTAATAAACGCATCTTGATTTTGAAGTCAATAGTACAGATTAGGCCAATAGCATTTCTAGCGGAGTCACCAGTAACTAAAGCAATTCATAAAAATATCACTATCTTTTTATTCTTTTGATATAGAACAACACTATATTGAAAGCCTTGAATTATAGTTTAAATTGTTTAATGAAAGCTATTTAGTTCTGACAAAATAAAGACACATCTTCACCCAGGGAGATTGTGTAAACTTTGTTCTATTGTGCAGGGGCCAGGTTAGCTCAGTGGTTGACGCCTTCTCCTCTGAACTGATAGGACCTGGATTCGATCCTCACCTGGCCCTCGATTTATTCATGCAGGAGGTGAATAAATCTGAGCACATCGTCCCTCGTAGAAGGTCGTTAAACCGTCGGTCCCGAGCCCGTGCGATGTCAGGTAGTTGTTAAAGATCCCTACTCAAAATACAATAGTTAGGCAAAATTTAGGACTCTCACTGTAGAATCAATCTTCATTGCGTGGTATAATAAAGGGCCAATACTCGGCCTACGTGTGTCCCCTTGTGAGGCTACCACTGCAACCTAACCTACCTAACCTTTTCTATTGTGCATATAACAAAAATCTTTAGTGAATACTAAATTCAAAACCTCAAACCACAAATACTGGTAGCAACACGCTGACCGTACGACTATAAATCACTCTTTCAGCCTACTTTAATTACCATGTTGTGGGTTATCATGTGTTTAATTAATTTCAGTAGCCTGTTTTGTCATGACACTCTGCGTTGCTTTCCAGACGAGCAGGTGGCCACGAATGATACTCTACACGTACCTGCTGACTGGCTGGAAAGACATTTACTTCGAGTTTGGCTTCCTCAATCCGACGCCCCCCTACATTGGTTTCCTTCTCTCCAACCATCTCATCGCTCCTTTTGCATTCGTGAGCCACTATGTCTTATCAAAGTGACCACTATTCCAGAGAGTCATAACGTCTAGTTAAGCTAAATAACCGTTCTAATTCCTATAAATATTTATTTCTATCAAGATTTTCTGATATAAGATATATTTTTAAAATACCACTTTGATTGAGACCATGAGAATATATAATATCATTTATATAAATAAGAACATTTAACATTTTGCAATAATTTCTTTAAGGATTATTCTTATTATTCTGGATTCTGGATTATTCCAGAATCCTAATTTTCTGTCCATTACAGCTAGGCAAATTTTAATAAAACCAAATGTGTTGGTCGGTGATTAGATTAGCATTACTCGTACATTGTCTGTAATAAAATAAAGTTGTGTAGAATGGAGTTAAAAAGTCATTAGTCAGTTATGCATATGTGAAAACATTCACTTCACAACCTTTAATCCAATCAAAAATAGGTTCTTAAATATAGTAATACAATCCAAATGACGTTATTGCCAAATAAGGAATCATTGTATATGTTCGATTTTCTAAATTGTTTGATATACTTTGTATTTGCAAGAACTATAAAGAATACTCAACATTTTTACTATTTGAAGGTGTCATGTGTGGTAAATTGTTAAAATTAAGACAATCCATGCTGAAGAAATGGTTACTGACGGTAACAGTTTCTTTGGCACTGATCTTCTTATCTCATTTCAAAGCAATTTGATGGTTTAACACATAAGTTATCCATTATACTTTGCATGATATGGTATAAATATTTTATACATATTACTACTCCATATAAGTATATTCTACAAGATTTGATTAATAATATTTGACATGCATTCAAAGTGATTTCCACAATATGCTTGACTAACAGAGTTTCAAACACACTCTAGAGATTAGCGAACACGGTGAACACAACCTGTGCCTTCTACTATATGATTTAATTGAAAATCAAATAATCTCAAATTATAATCATGACTATAACATTCACACATTTCCACTTCAATAAATAATGAAACCTTTAATCTGTAAGCTCAAATAATATATTTCTTTTTACTCCATTTTGGTAAATAGCTAACTTTATTAAAGGAAATAAAATTGCACATATATGTGCAACGTAATATATAATTCACATATATCAGAATAACAACAACCAAAATTTTTAAATCAGAAGAAATAATTTTAATTTTATAAATAAAAGTGTATTCAACTAAATTTTCCTTTATTAGTTCTTTATATTATTCCAGAATCCTAATTTTCTGCCCATAATGTGTTGGTCGGTGATTAGATTAGCATGAACATATCTATCTTTAAGTTACTGCTCCAAGCAGTGATTATAGATCGCTGATAATAAAACCTTGAGATCATAATACACAATAGTTCAGTACGTTGTTTTCAATGACTTAACAACTTGTTGATGACTAAGTATACTTATTACATGATTTTGATCGTATCTATGTCAGGAGTTCTTGAAGAAACTTAAACCTAAAAAATAGAGAAGTTAATTTCAATGGGCATGAGAACTACAAGTATACATTCATAGACTAATGAGATATTTCTGAACTTTGCTTTAAACATAAACTCACTCTCTTTTTTGGCATCTACGGTTCATAAGTTATAATTTTTAATATCTCATATTAAGACTATTATATTCTTATAGCTAAAAAGTCAAATTTCATGATGTTCGCTGTTATAAATATTTTCTTTTTTTTGGAAAGGGATCAAAATTTGTAAAAATGTAATATTCGTAAATACATAGAGGACTTGGTTTGGTAATTATCAGGAATCGAACTAATTATTGCTTGTATGATTCAGTGAAGTGATTGAGTAGTACATAATATTTATGTTGCCTGACAGCTGATTGCTTTTTAACAGGTTTCAGTTATTAATAATAACAATTGATTGTTGAAGGTATGTCGCGTTGTTCGCAACTGGACAATGCACCAGCGCTGCTACCAACTCGACACACAAGTGGGTGATTTGGGCTGGGGCCCAGGACTCTGCCTCTACCTAGCCAGAGAAAGTCTTCGCTGCAACAGGAATCCATTCCAGGATCCCCTCTACAATCTCGTCTTTCAAACACAGCCCAGTCTCGTTCAGAGAATTTCCAACCTTGAGAAAAATAATTAGTTTTCCTATTACCATTATTGTCATTGTTTACTTCATCAACTTAATAACATAATTGACAATTAATTATTACTTAAGTTTTAGGATTTATAAAATCAATTTTCAATATTATATCAAGAGGAAGACAACTTTCCCGTAGTCTTTAATAGAGGAACCGGAAATATACATACATAAAAGAGGGATCATTTACTAAATGAACAAATTATTACCAAACTGACAATTAATTTAGACCACTAATAAAAAAAAACTGACTGGACCTGATAAGGAATAATTAAAATTAATCATTAATGATTAAAATTATTGACCAGGAAAAAGTAAAATTAAGTAATTATTAAATAAGTATGAAGAATTAATGTGTGTTATATGAATAATATGATATACTATATAGGCTACTAGGGAGATATAAGGTTGCATTTTTAAATCATTAGTTGTGCAATCCGTAATTGTGTGGTATTTACTCATTCTGAGGTAAAATGGATAAACCAACAAAAGTCTCCACACAAATGAAGTTTTATTCAACGCGTTTCGAACACTTTGTGTTCATCATCAGGAAGACACTACAATACAAATTATATCTAATCATTTACAAAATTAGAGTGAAATAATAAAATTCAATTAAGAAAATTCAAGACATACCCAAGTATGTGGTACTGACGGGTTGGTCCAGTGAAACGCGTTGAATAAAACTTCATTTGTGTGAGACTTTTGTTCGTTTATCCATTTTACCTCAGAAAGATTGCATATGTTTTAACTCTCTGTTAACCCTATGTCAAAAATATTTGACACGGTATTGGCACCAATATAAAAATTTATTTTGAAATTTCGTTTTATATATGTATTTCGTTGGAGGGAGATTTATTTAAAAAATGTACATTGTATACACAAATAATTGGTATATTAATGGAATATGTGAATGCATAAAAAACAGGTGGTAAGCATAAATAACGAAAGGTACAGTATGAAGCTGATTGACTATGCATTTCAGGTTTGTGAATCTGTAATGAATATCCAATTTTAATTAAAAACTAAATAATATAACTATTTCATTTTTGACTTGTGTTTTCAAACAAAGAGAACAAAACTGAATGTGTCATTGAATACTATTAGAAAAGTTGAAACATGTAAATTTAGCCTAATTTCTCCGTTTAAAGCCTCTTTTCTCATTTGAATCGTTAATTCTGTATTCTGGAATGGATTGCTTAGTGTTGCAATACGAATCTTCAGAGAGCCAATTAAACCCGCTGCTTGCAACAGAAATCATTGCGAAATAGCTCATTTCATTTGAAGATTCCCTTTTACAGCTGGTTTCTTTTATTTATGACTACAGTGTGTCTCTGATAGATAATAGTAACACTAGCTCTATATCAACACCTAATTTACAGCATATTATAGCAATGAAAACAACATAAACTAATATTAATATAAGTTTTATTATATTTCAACGATACTCTGTCAGTAATCTCATTAGATATCGTTAAGCTATTAGACAATATTGCACTTGATCTTATTTCAGTTAATTTGATTTTAGGAACAAAAATACATTATATTATTCCTTTTCAAAGAATTCTGAATTATTGGTATTTTGGCATTTTTACTTCATGATATGTAAATCTTAACACAAGTGCAAGCATAACCTCAATCGTCTACAGCATTTAATGTTATTTTCGTTTTCACTTGAGCTATTAACTATTACTAAATATTGATATATACTACTTTAATTAATCGAATTTTTAAAATTTCACTAGTCTTATACATCGTTATTTTGGTATAATTTTCTTGTTATTCACATTTTTTACCTAGCTACCTAGCTAGCTTCGAGTGAATATCAATATAGTGTAATCTAAATAAATACTGCAGAGGAAAAAATCACGGACACAACTTAGTACAAAAAAGTTGAATATGGACCCAAATGATTACAAAACTTTTAAATATTTCAAAATCTCGAGATAAAATTGTTTTAATATTACTACTCTTTCCTTATAGTAAAGTGAACTATTTCCTTTTTCTTCAGATGGTTGTAAGAACCTTTTTTTACATGTATATACATATATATACATAAAAAGATTTCACATAAACACGTGAAACAACAATCAATGATCAAACCACAAAAAGAAATGGGAAAACAAACAAGACTAAGATCTTTCAACCGTAACAAGCGGTCTTCGTCAGAGTCAAAAATCCAACTGAACACTAGATGCAGATAACATCTGGTGAGGAGTTGAGAAGAGCTGATAGTTTATCACCTAGCGGATAGTTTTTTACTTTTTCTTACTGTACTCCTTTATTTCCCCAAACATCCCTTTCTGGACATTAGTCCTTTCCTGTGCTTTCACCCTTTTAAAATACCACTCTTCCCTCCCACTCTTCTCAACTCCTCATCAGATGTTTTCTGCATCTAGTGTTCAATTGGGTTTTTGACTCTGACGAAGACCGCTTGTTACGGTTGAAAGATCTTAGTCTTGTTTTCCCATTTCTTTTTGTGGTTTGAACATATATATACATATATATACAGAATTTATATACTTATATATATTTTCTTCTTTACTCAGCTGTCAAGTTAGAGATGATGCCATACAGACTGAACGATAGTACTATCAAGTTTTCCTATCCATACAATAACAAGGCTATTTTCATACCCTTGCATGTTTGGAGTGCTAATAGGTAGTTCACAAACAATGACTACTAACAGTGAGTGACTATGATACACTCATTTCTCGGGATCGTCCTTAGTGGTCACAATTTCAGCTGTAATAAATGATGTACTAACAGTTAATGGTCACAGAAGATTAACTATATATCTGACATTAAGTTTTGTTAAACACTTTCCTTATACCATTCTGGAAAACATGACTATATATCATTGTTTGACATTATATCAACTACTGACAATCAATCGAGCTTTGGTTTTATTTATATTTGGCTGTTGTATAGATGAAATTATAAACTCATAGATCATCAATAATGATTTCATTTGTTTTAATGTGATTTTATCAATCATAACTGAATTAGAGTATTGTTCTAGAACAAGGGTGGGTAACTTTTCTTGGAGTAAAGCCCATTTTATAACCATTCATTTCTCCAAAAGGCCACCACGAATGGATAAGTAAAATTCTCATACAATAGTTATTGTATCTTGAATCTGTGATTTCACCATCTTTCGAACAATTCAGTACTGTCTTCATTACCTTCGTTTGTTACCTTATTTAATTCAGAAAAATGATTTTATAAAAGCCTAGACTTTCCAAGTAATGATTGATAAATAGTCTTCTTCCTAATGCCAGATTTTTTTGTCTTTATTACCAGAATTATAATTCTTCATATTCTCAAACATTTTTCTCAACAAGCCGCAGCAGCCGCAACAAGACATGTTTGCAGACACAAACAAATACCAGTCATTTTTAATCCAATATTATTCCTCCAATACTTTATGTCCTTAAAATATTACTACTAAGACAATGCATAACACGAATGTTCAAGTTTCTTTAATCGCCAATAAAGTTGCTTTTAAAAGCGTTCAGCTACTAGATCTTTATTTAAGTATTTATTTATTTCACTTGTAACAAATAAATGTTATCTTTTAGTTTGCACGTTACAAATAAAATATTTCATTTTTCAATTTTTCTCTTTCTTGCAGAAGTCCTTTAACATTTGCAACCTCTTTATTCTTTTCATCCCTTTAGAAGAAAAAGCACACTTTCCTTAACAGAAATGAAGAACTCCATTTTACAGTAGACTAATACAATTTTTATTTTATATTTTAAAAACGTTTAAAACTTTCATTTTCGATTTATAATATAAACATTTGCTATGTGTACTCCACTGTCATTCTACATGAATACAATATGCTTATACTAGTTGCGAGTTATATTTGAACATTGTCAAAATTAGTGAACTTGCAATATTATTATGTCAGCACGAAACACTGACAAAACTATTGCGAGTTACAGTCAACATCGGTGAAGGATAAGAGTAACAGCACTTGCTAGATTCATGCAATACCTACAACAGTAGTTCCATATTTGACGAACATTGTCAATATTCCTGTGAATGGACTATAATTCAGCATACACTCATTACGTAGAATACTAGTGCATGTTACAGTCGAAATGACCAAAGTTAGACCGACCGTACTATTATTCTGAATATAAGCAGTACATACTGCACTATTCTCAGTTATGGTGGAACATATTCAGTATTATCTTACTTGCACTATTAATCTTCTTCCAATGTATAAAACATCTGTAGAGATACAAATGAACAAGGTCAATGTTATGGAATACGCAAAACACTATGAAAAACGCAAAAGTTTGCAACTTTTAGGCAAACTTGTCAAAACTTGTGTAACTAAACTGCTATTCTGCATTCAGGCAATTTTTATAACACATGAGGGTGTCATTGTCAAACATTGGCAATATTTTCCAACTGATCTGTTATTCTAGATATATAGTAGATCTTCGTTGTCCATTTTTGCGTAACTGCACTGTTATTTAGTCGTCGTGCATTTTGTTCAGCAGTAGTGTGAATTAAAGACGAACACTGCCAAAGTTAGTGCGCAACTGTGATGTTTTTCAGCATGCATGGAATATTTCCAACTCTAGTGCATGTTATAGTCAAATTGCGTCAATATTACTGCAACCACACGGTTATCATGCATACATGGAGTATTGTACAACACCAGGGAGAGTTATAGTCGACATTGTGAGTGGTAAATCCCTGTAATATTATTCTGAATGCATCCAGTATGTAAAACACCAGTGAAAGTTATAATCGAACATTATCAGTACTTTGCATTATCAGTATTATTCTGCTTCTTTACAATCCTTCACAAATAGTACCAATTATGGTCAAACTGGGTCATTCATGTAGCAACTACACTACTCTTTGAAACTATTCTGACACTATTCTACAAAACATGACAATTACTTTATACTTACAGTTATGCATTTGAATCAACTCACACACATACCTGATTTCCTTGCCACTGGTGTTATATATACGTCATCTTTACAAAAGATTGTTGCATTTGAAAAAAATCTGACACTTCTGTACTGTAGTTGTACTTACGTTATAAAAACATGATTAATAAAATTTGGAGTAGTCTACACTCAGCTCTACAATAAATATAATTATAAACTCGTTGATAACTAAATGAGATTTGGTTTTCTTTTAATATTGCTATACTTTAGACGTAAAATCAAACCTTGTTACATTATTATAAAAATCATAGTTGATTAGTTTAATCATTTCATTTGTTTCATGTGAAACATTAAATAGCTATATCAATTTGGTTAGTAATAACCATGTTGAAATCATTGGTATAGAATCATTGATTTAAATCTGGCATGCTATTATTATTGAACTGAGACACTGGTTCTCATCGAACTCGTGCGCACCACGGATGTAGTTAATTATATAACTCAGCCGCACCAAATGATTACATTGATTATAACATAGATTACGCTAGATATTTATTTGTAATTCAGTTTAATTTTTAAATTGGTTATTAATATATTTCAATGCTTGTTACGAATCTAACGTTTTAGTAATATTCGTACGTATGATTTAATGTAATGTATGTTAAGTTTAATATGATACCTTTTTTATTTATCATAGAAGAGCACACAACAGATGAATACTGTACCATTGGTTTTATTACAACAGTAATGTTAATTTTGTAGAGGCAAAGTGTAAATTCATGGTTACAAATCCCACCTGGGGCATTTTTCTGTTTAGCCTTTCAATTATGAAGACTTCTTAAATTAATTATTCTTTCATTCCATTGTTCCACTATTTACGCCTGAGTTAATATATATATTAGTTCTAATTTAATGGGTTCGAGACCATGTTTTTAGAAGTCTTTTGAATGTCATTAAAACAGGCAAGATGATATAGTTATCTATTTTTTCAACCGTAATTTTTGGAAAATATTGAGTTGATTGGCTCTTCTCATATAGATACACCTTATGAAGTTGCTTATTTGCAAAATTTTATTACATTACTGCAGATAGAACTTAATAGTTTTTATTTTTAGTGAATTATTATTTATTCAATATTTAAGCTCATGAATATTCGTAGTGAGACAGTATCTTCATGAATATGACGGATTCAATTAATCATCAAAAAGGAGCTTAGAATTAGTATCCGTAATAACAAAACAAATAGTGTCTTTACACACACTTCAATATTTCCCGAAGACAAAGAGTTTTATGAACACACCTACCTACATATCATATTAACTGTAAAACATTTCAAATTTCTTTCATTTTACCTTTAGATAAGATGTTTAGTTCACTCTATTATCCTGAAAACTTTGGAACTCAATGTAAAAAAATCCGACAAGTACAGTAATCGGTTTTTGATGATTCTTCATTTTTAGTATTACTATTTTTAATTTTATTTTTTGGCGTAATTCATTGTTCTATTATTAGTCCCTTGCTATTAAAAAACATTTTCTAAAATTACAAAAGGCACCATAGCACCGCTTTTTGCCAATGTAATTTTGAAAGAGACACCATCAGCTCATCTTCACATACTCGTAATGCGTTATTTTTTGGTATGGTATCATTTTGATCCGTCAAACGGTATGACTTGTACCCATGCTTTAAGAATAAATCATAAGTCAAATTTTCATTTTGTTGCAAAAATACATCTCAGTTATTTATAAATCTGAAGTTTTTAAAGTCATTGCTTCTGTTAGTTCCATGACTATCCCAAAATTACAACTCTCTTGAATTAATAGTTTAGAAGGAAAAAAGTTTGCAAAAATACATTTTATCCTAGAAAATGACTTTTGAAGAATGGAATATTGTGAAAAAACACAGAGTATATTTAATATAATCTTGTACTAAATTATTGGATCCATTATTAGGTAAAATATAAATTTGATCTATCAAACTGTGTTTGATACCCACAACCATTTAGATACATTCACACAGCATCATCAAAAAAATGTCAAAAAAGTCAAGATCCCAAAACATGTAATCTGTCAAAAGCTCACAAAATTACTATGCTATACTTATAGTGGAGTAAAAACATACAAGCACAGAAGATTCTCATTTTCCAAGTTGCATGAGTTTTAGAAGAATATGTCTTTCTTTGCGAATAAATTCAGAATTTTTTGTAAATTTAGAATAGCATACAATTTTTCTTTATAATATTTTATTTTCTGGTAGTGGTTGGTAAATAAGTATTGTCAGAGTCCATTAAAGGTACCATAATGCACCTTTCTGTCCAAACAAGTATGGCATGGGGTAATCGGCTCATCCTACAATAGGAGGGTATTCTTGGGTGACCTGTCATACTGGTGTGACCAGTATCGTTTTAATCAAATTTCAGCATCAACTGTAATGTTTATATTTACCACAAAACCGACCATTCGAATTGTTAAAAAATCTTCATTTACAGCTACTGTCAGTTTTATTCCAAAAATGCAAATCTCTAAAGTTAGTACTATAGAAGAAAAGAAAGTTTGGAAAATTCACAAATTGGACAAAAATATTATTTCTCCTGATACAATATTACACAGCCATTTTCTGGTAAAATATGAATTAGATCCATCAGACGGTCGCCTACAGAATGTTCACAATCTTCTGAATACACACATGTCCATCATCCACCCCGCAATACAAACACGGGCATCACATATTAAGCATTGAAAATGAACTCATGAACCCACTTTTCACAAAGCGTGTAAATCTATCCAAATCTGGAGATTGGATAAAGAAATAGTAATATTATAATGAAGGAAAATTTATGGCACACTAAAATATAATGAAGTTATTTGTATGTTCTGATTTTTTTTTACTTTCGCAAGTATTCTATAAGTATATGGTATATATATGTTAAGTATATATTTAGATACATATATATACATATATGATCAACCCACAGTATGATACGGGGAAAAAAGACTAAGATCTTTTTTTCCCATATATTGTGGTTTGATAATTGATTGTTATTTCACGTGGTTATCTGAAATCTTGTATATATATATATATATATATATATATATAGAGAGAGAGAGAGAGAGAGAGAGAGAGAGAGAGAGGAGGGAGAGAGAGAGAGAGAGAGAGGGGGAGAGAGAGAGAGTTGCAGTTTGCTTCTTAACGCAAGTACTTCGTACTTCTTCCTGATGACGACTGACGTCGAAATATTGATGGCAGTTTTGTAATGATTTTCTGTGTTCTCTTTGTGTTAAAGAGTATATGGTATATATATATTTTATATATATCATGATTTGTTTTCTTGACCCAATATTTATATGATGTAATTTTTTGAGGATTGAGGTCCAATGATTTTAAACTAGTCCTTTACCGACGTTTCGACATATATTCATGTCATCTTCAGGGCTTGGAAATCTGTTCATGTTGCAGGATACCTATTTACTACTGTTACATGATGGCTACTGTAACGTAGTAACCATCATGTAACTGTAGTAAATAGGTATGCTGCAACATAAACAGATTTCCAAGCCCTGAAGATGACATAAATATATGTCGAAACGTCAGCAAAGAACTCCTTTAAAAACATTGGACCTCAACCCTCAAACAATTACATAATATATATATATATATATTATATATATATATATATATATATATATACATATATATATATTAGAACATATTTAAATAGTAATTAAGTTGATCATTCATGAGTCTAATAAATAGTTCACCTACTTCAATGTCAATTTCAACAACTTAATAGTTATGAAATAAACGTTTAAAACTGCGGGCGGAGTGCAGTCCAAATCTGCTATAAAAGAGCCAGGTTTGAGGGAGACTTGAGACTTGCGCGAGGACAGCTCTGGGTCCGAGCCCCACATGCGGACTCGGCCTCGGGCAGGACGAGGCTATTCCCACGGGAACAGCCGCTCCTCGCCTCGCGCTCTCTAATCTAGAAACAAGTGTTTCCTGACGCCTCCTCCCCCCCCCCCCCCCCTGGGCCCACTCTTTCACACAATCTCTTTCTTTTTCAATAATTTCCATTCATTTAGTTTTATATTCGTATTTGACATTTAATAAACTTGCCACTTTCTGCATACTTCTTCACGTCTTCACACAAATACAATTTAGCACATATTTCATCCTTGCAAATCATACTCTAAAACAGGTCATCTAACTAATAAATATGATTAATGTTTGAAATAACTGTAATTTTCATAGTGTGCTTAATGTCTGTCATTCCTTTATCAGGTATAACGTCCATGAATATTAATGTTTTTTTTTAAAAATTAATTACTTTGTGAAAACTAATTTCATTAGAAATCTATTATCAAATATATGTAGCGTGCATTAAACAAAAACTGAACGTTAAAAATAGTTATAACTGCACTCTAGTTATAAAACATAGGAGTCTGAACATTAATTAATGATTTATACCTTTCCTATTAACAGCTAATTTCAAGGCTCTTAATTTATAAATAAATAATATTCTATTACTTTCAGTTAAATAACCAAGCCTAAATTGTATGTTTATTCATTTCTTTGATTGGGAATATGTTAAAGATATAGTTTGCTGAAAAGTGAAATCATCAAGCAACATTATGGCGTCCGTTTTAATTAAATATAATTTTGAACCTGTCATAACTGTCCTGGGATACTCAAATCAAACCAATTGGTTTTTGATAAGATGGTGCAACAGCTGCCACAACACCTCTTGCTTTACGGCACGATAATTCCCCACAATATCACAGATCATCTATCCTTCATTCTTATATTTACATATTCCCTTATTATTTGATAAATTTCTATCTCTTTATCCCACTCTTTTCTATTTAGCTCTATGACATCCAGACACCTAGAAAAGCCATTCTAGGATTGTTTAATTTTTCTCATAAATTTATAGTAATTTCAATTCTTTATTATTACTATTTCTTTAATTTAATGCTTTATTATTATTTTCTTTTTTTTTAAACAAACTTAAAGATTAATAATTCAATTCTATTCTGTTACAGAGCCAAAAGATTAGTATGAAATAATATAGTCTATAACTTTTCCTGCCTGTGGATTTTGAGGTTCAGGGCACTCATCTATGCCACATTTGAGTAAAACCAGACTTTTTCTTAAAAACTCACATAACTTGCGCTGGGAAAGTATACTATCTTTGAATTTGAAACTCTTCACAGCAAAGGATATATAATTACAATGACGAATCGTCGATTCCAATAGGCACTACATCGGCTAGTTTTCACTGTATGAAACAGCTGTAGCCATTATAATTTACTCTGAGAATTTGTGACAGTGGCAGAAATGTTGCAACATAACAACAACTAGAACAAACCTGTTATTCTTGTGGACTCTAAAGCAGTCATAAGTACAATTCAAATATTCCCGTACTAACAAATAGTAGTTAACTCTGGAAGAAAGCTAACACATACCTGGCTTCAGTTAAGAGTGTCCTACTTGTTATGCCGGGGTTTCAGTTAAAGAGCAGACGAGCTGGCTATTATCGTATTAATATGACTGCAAACTGATTTCTAATCACCCATGACACTGCCAAAAGATTAATACGAATAGCCGTCAAGAGACATGTAGCGTGAGTCATGGAGGTAAAGCCAGCAGCAGAGTGAGGGGGCACTTACCCACTGACACGTAGAGTGATTGTGGCTATCCGTCGGCTGGGCACTGGTGATGACATAATTCAAGCCCATCTCTATTCTATGGTTCTGACCAACACAGTGATCTGCCCCCCTTTGTTACGATGTAAGAATGGAGCCTACTCGCATGTCTGCCCTGGGGCAGAGTACGCACATAGTCGATTCTCAGTGCGTACTCTTGTATTGAACTGCAAGGCGCCGAATGGAGCAAATGTCAAATCATAGTTCAATTGCTTGTCCAATGGCTGGACAAGTTATTTCTACATATAGGACTTATAGGGAAGTGACTTGACTTCTCCTAGACCAATTCTTTTATTTTTATTAATATTCGGAGAGGAGAAGAGAGGGAGAGAAACAAATGATAGCATGATTAAAACCAAGATATGAAGTTCAACTAGTAGATTTAGGGGTTTGAACTTAAAAATTATAGGAAGAAGAAAAAGCACAAATTTAAGACACTGACAAAGATGATCACAGAATGTAAAATTCTATTGAGTAATACTTGTAATACTGGAATATCTTCTTTGATTATTTCATATCAGATTTTTATATACTGTTAAAAACTGATTACTGGTTTAAATTTTGAGCTCTACTTTGGTAAAATTTATAGCAAACTAACTTAACATTTATTTTTCTTTAACTATTATAATTAAGAAAAGAAGATGTTTATTTAATAGAGCATGTAAAACAGCCTGCAGATAAAGTGATTTTCAAGTGTTTAAATTTAGTTTACAAAAATTATCAACATAAATATTTTTTTATTTAAAATATGAATTATGCTTGAAAATGATCTTAAGATTTATTTTCATGTATTGCAATATTTAATTGTAACATAAATTAAATTTAAGAACATCAAACGAAATTTGAATGAAAGAATTGAAACTAATTTGTTGTTTTTTTCAGTCAGACGATCCCCCTGAATACATACTGTCAATAGGATATAAACTATCATTTGTATCACACTGGCCTTTAGTTGAGGAGTTGTTCAAGGCGTTAGATGTGTTAATTACAACAAGTCCAGAGAGCGGACTTTGACAGGTGCGAAGATCTGGGGCCCATGTAAGAAAGACAAGTTTCGGTGTTGGGCACTCTATTAACAAGTTGTAATGGTGGATGTAGAAGAGCTAACGACTTGTTACAGCAATGGGAGCGCGGTACTTAAAAACGGATTAGATCAGCCGGACCGAGGCGGGACAAGTAGCGGTGATGGATTCTCTTTTCGCCCACGGTTATTATCTGGCTCATCTAGGAGACGTTCTCGCCTGTCCGACACCGGCTCCTCCATCACCCCCCACTCCACACAACCAACGCCACTTAGTCTTGTCCCGAAGTCCAAGCCGACAGCCGCATTTCTACTTTCATCAACTCTTCAGTAACTCTCCAAAAGTTACAAATTCTAAATATCAACTCTAATTACACAACGAAAAACCATGTTTTATATCAACAAAAAAATTGTCGATAAGCCTCAAAAAATAAAATTCGTAATAGTACTGAATTAAATCTATTTTAGTTAAAAGATAGATTTTTATCATAATTTCTTCTTTCTTTTAATAACTTCTACTTCTACTTTGATGAGGAATTCATAAATATGTAATCCTAAACTGGTATGTATACCGCTGGTTAGTTTAGGTTAGGTTGCTGTGACAATTCTCAGAATAGAATACACATAGGACAAACATTCGACTTTTGTTATACTAAAATATAAACACCCATTTCTCACTACGGTGAGGCTATGCACCTCGGGGTAGTTATTCTAATTCTACACTGGGACTCCTAAATTTTGCCCAAGTCAAGAGTATTTAGAGTAGGGGTCTTTAACAAGGACCTGGAATCGTACAGACTCGGAACCGACTGATTGACGTTCTCTCCGCGGGACGACACGCTCAAATTCTCTTCATCTTCTGCATGAATAAATGGAGGGCCAGAGTGTGTATTGCATCCCGGATCTGCCAGTCCAGAGGCAAGCAAGTTGCAACTAGACCCCATGGTCCCATGTTCACTTCATTTTCATTCCTTCATACACTAGTTCATTGTTCACCTTTTCTTATCAGATTAACCAAATATTACATTTATTGAAAGTGATTAAAAAAGTACAGGGAAACAGATTACTATTTTTTTTTAAAAAAAATTTGATATCAAATAAGTTATTTATTTGAATTGCATTAATGCATTTGTGTATTTTACTTATTATGAGTAACTGAAATAAATTATGGGTTTAATATATTGATGTATTTTAAACAGAATATTTGACAAGCTGATATGCACTTAATTAAAACTTGAAAATATATTAAATGACAAATAATGTCTCAACAGTTAAAAACAAGACATTTGCTCAAAAACAGCAATAATGAAGTAAATTTGTTGGCTAAACATTTCTTCTGTAATCTGTTTGTAATTGGACATCAAATTAACTTGAAAAGATTGCTGCCACTAGGAATGAATAATGATTTAATCATATATTAAGAGTTCGTATCGTTTAGTTGATTGGATGAGAGATAAAAGAGGATTTAGGAGAGAGGTTCTGCGTGCGTTGAAAGAGTTAGTAAGGATGGTAGTGTGTTGAAGGTGAGAAACAGGTTCAATCTGGGAAATTCAAATTCAGATCAGGTGGCTGCAAGGTGACGAGCCAGTGATGCGGGGTCGAGTAATATTAACAGACTTCGTAATAAGGCATTCACTCTATCTCGAGGAGGGATATGAAAAGTCAAAAGCAAAAGAAGTGTATTCGTGGTTGGAGGTGAAAGATGGGCTATTCGGGGTAGTGATTCCGAGCACATGTATGTTGTGATGGAGGCCTGAAAGGATTAAGCAAGTGGAGCCTAATGGGGTTTTTGATGAGATATGGTAAAGACGGCGCTTGGTTGAGAAGGGAGAGGAGTGCGTGCGAAATGAGAAGAGGGGGATGGCCGAACTGTAGAAGAGGCAATCTGCGTCGATTTGGGAGTGTCTGGGAACCGATGGCGGGTCAGCGTCGCCTGATAACCCGGCGCTACGTGCGGGGTCAGGCCGCCGCGGCCACGTAACGCAAGCGACACGTCCCTTACAACCCCTAATTGGGTTGTCCTTGTCGTACATCAAAACACTACCCCACGCCCCACCCACTTATCACAGATAACCCTTCTTACAACGACTTCCTTCACCTATCCCTGCGCTCTACATTTTCTAAAATATTTCACCAATCATCTAGTCACGAAAATAAAAGGGTATAAAACATGAAATCACCACTACAAAGAACTTGAAATGAAACCCAAGTTGTCTTCACTTAATCATTTAATCTCTCTTCAATGAAGAATGTTTAAGCAATAACACATGTTAACTGGTAACATGGCTTTTACGGTTTAATCTTTGGTATAAAGAGATTCTAATGTGTTTTTCGTAACTGTAAGAGTTGTAGTTCAGTTATTATTCACTAGTAGTCTTGAGACCTCTACTTATTTTCTTTTTGAGAAAATAAGGACTGTTTTAGCCGGATCCATCTCGCTCTGATCTAGACAGCATGACTCATAACCTCAAAGGCAGTGCCATCGATCATTTCTCGTCTTATAAAAAATAAATAACAAAGTTGTCTGCACATCTTTGCGTACAATATCTCGATAATTTAGAGTATTTAAAGATCATTCACACCTAATAACCAAAGTAGAGGTGATAGCAACCAAAGTAAGGGCAACTTTTGGTTGTCACAATTTCGGTTATTCTAAGTCTCACACTTGAACTAAATAACTTGTAATAGATCGTTGTAATCCTTTATATAGAACACAGATTAAGACATCGGTGTGTTAGTTTTGATTGACTAGATCAAAGGGTGTTATCAACGGCTTCTTAAATATCAAGACCAGAACAGAATTTCTTTCATTATTATGGTTATCTATTTATTATCTATTAATAAATTAATAGATAATTTTAATTTATCTATTTATTAACCAAGTTATCTATTTTGTTAACCAAGATTTTTTGGATCTAACTATGTTTATTCTCTTCAGATAGGTTACAATATTGTTTCTTACAATTTATCAAAAACTTTTTTATCAAGTCACTGCGGAGAAAACCTAATATTCGTCATTTTTAGTGTAATATAATATATATAATATCACTCTACAATACTTAAGATCAAGAATTATTGGTAGTAAGGTAATTCTAATACGAAATTCTAAGCCTACTGAAACATTGGAAAGGGGCGTAAAATTAGTAACCGTTTGGTTATAGTGAAGGAAAAAGCATTTTCTATGCTTCAATAGTCTCGAAAACTATGGTGCTCTTAAACACACCAAGGGCTGTATATTTGACATTAAGATTTTTTAGTGGAATTAACATGTATATTGATTACAACACATTTGTTTAACAACCATCTAGCATAAAAAATATATACAAAAATTAATAACCATATATTATGTGGTTATAAAATTAGCTTTTATTTATAGCATTTAGAATTTTTTCTTACCTATAATATTAAGTCATTAAAACATCTTCAAATTTTGTTATGTAAAATTCTTTGTGACTCAAAACAAAAAAACTTCTATCTTAATATAAACAAATTCAACAATTACATCAGCTTATTCGTTATTCAATGTTGAGTTTTCAGACTTTATAGCTTTAATTCCTTTTGCTTATTAGTGGGCAGGCTTCCTACACTGCTTTGCAGTTTTAGGACAACCATAGGATTTTTAAGAATTCGGTCGTCCCTCTCCAAAGAGGGCGATGCCCGTTACCCCAGGACCAGGGCTTGCTACTAGTAGTTAATCGGACCCCATCAGGGCGTCACTACGAGGAGTCTTTGGTACCTAAGAGAGATTGAAAAACTCTCATTGGCTAAACGCCACCTGTCTGGACTAGTTATGAGAGCCTTTAAGGTCTCCCGTTGGCTTACTCCCACCTGTACTGTAACATAAAAGTGCCCGAAGAGGGGTGGTATCTAATCATCCCCACTCTGAGATCCCGTCAAGAGCACGAGACTCTACCAGGTAGGTACCAGTTTTCCAGTCCAATCAGTTGAGTTCAAGGTATGTTCCCACTGGTAAGGGTTTGGGTCTCTAGCTCACCGGTTGCTAAGCAGGCATCCTCCCGAGAAGTTACTGCTTCTCACACAGCGACCACAAGCTCTACTACACTTGGGTGAGAACCAACAGCCACTACGAGTCCAACCACAGCTGCCCGTAGTACCAACTTATTTTAAAAATTTCGAATCAAACTCCGGATCAAACGTCCTACTAAACCTGCTCAGCTACAGGTACGGTCAGTGGCCCTTTTTGCCCTGGTTCAAAGAACCTATGGATATATATAAGCCAATGCAGCCTGTGGTATAGCTGCATGACCCCACTAGGGGCGTATGCTTTTTACTTATTAGTGACCAGCTTCTACCAACGCTGACAGTTTTAGGACTACCATACGACTGTTAGGAGTTGGGTCGCCCCCTCCTAAGAGGGCAATGCCCGTTACTCCGGGCTCAGAGCTTGCAATGATAGCTAATTTGACTCATCAGGGCCTCATTATGGAGAGTGTTCAGTACAAAGAGAAACGACTCATAGAGAGATTACAAATCTCCCGTTGGCTAAACGCCACCTGGTCCGTGTTTCATGAAGGTTAGAATAGAGAGCCTTTAGGTCTCTCTATTTTTAATATAAAGGGCACTGCCTCCTCTCTAAGATCTCATCAAAAGTCAAAGCGTCTATAAAGAAAGTACCAGTTGTTCAGTCCATTCAGATGAGATCATGGCCCGTTTCCACTGTTAGGGGTTTGGGGTCTCTGGCTCCCCGGTATGCTAAGCAGGCATCTGACCAAGAAGTTACTGCTTCTCACATAGCGACCACAGAGGTCTCCCAACTTGGGTGAAAACAAACAGCCACTACAAGTCCAACCTCAGTTGGCTGGATAGAGAGAGAACCTCTCCATGAGCACCCTACCGCCCTTAGTATAGACTTGTTTTAAGAGTTTGGGATCAAACTCCAGACCACTGGTTCTACTGAACCTGCTCAGCTACAGATAAGGTCAGTGGCCTTTGTAGCCCCTGGTTCACTGAACCTGTGGAAATAAAGCCGATGCAGCCTGCGGTAGGGCTGCATGGCTCCACTAGGGGCGGCCTTTGCTTATTCAGAATTTATTGAAATTTCATTTGAAGCATCCTTAATTTCATTTTTATTCATTTTCAAGACACAACATTTTATTTTCTATAATAGCCATTTAGCGTATAAAAAACTTTTTCTGAAATCATAAAATGCAGTATAAAGTTCCATTCTGTCCACGCAATTTCTTATAAACTATTCAACTCATTCTCTTTAAAGGCACTATGTTTGGGTTAATTTTAGTATGAAAGATGAGGGAGTGTGACATGTATCGTATAGACAAGCTTTCAGAGCCAATCATAAGTAAAAACATTTTTTTATGGCAAAAAATACGTTTATGCTTGTTTTAAAAATCTGAGGTTTTTTCAGTATGTTAGTGTCTGTTAGTTTTATATTAATTCCAAAGCTTTAAAACTCCATAGACAGTTGTTAAGATGAAAAAAATACATTTGGTTAAAAAAAGAATTTTTCCTTTTTCAATCATTCAAATTGTTCAAAATCGATAGAACTCATAAAGAGTATTAGAGTAATTTATGTGTAAAATATTATTCGGATTTAACAAACAGTGTGACTTATAGCATAGCACACATTTTTAGATACACACCAACGCACTAGTGATAATGGAAAAATATAAAAAACTTATTATTTCATTTTCACTATACTTTACTCACAGTAAAGTAAATAATCATACATATATTTGCTCAATTTTCCAGGTTCAAATCTAACTTTCAAATATAAATGTTTTGGTTTCCATTGAACTCCGATAAAATAAAAATTATTCATGAATCAGAATATATACACATAAAAATACATGGTGCAATAGAATGTGTGGAGTAACATAAATAAAACAATAATTTAATAACAGTTCAAGCACTTACATAAGTAAGAATTTATTAAATAAGAAAAAACATGAACTTTTAGATCACTTGTGACTAACAATGTTAACTGTACTAAATCTTCCATAAAACTTTTGTTCATGTAACCTTAAATGTAAAAAAAGAAAAACCAGTGAGATCTGTAAACATAAAAAATACTAAGTAAACGTAGAAACAGCTTTGCTCTTTAACATATCTTATTTTGAAAAAAAATTAAATTATATAAAGTCAGATAATAAATTGATTGATTAATTATTATTATTTATTAATAATAAATGTACACCTAAATATAGTTTACAAAAATTTGTAATGTTATCCCCCTAATTAAAGGATGGTTGATAACGTTCAATTAAATTATTTTTGTAACTGTTATTTTGTAAGAATAAATTATTCTATCTTTCAGAAAAGGACTCTTCTGTCCATAGAATCTTTTATGCAATATTTTTATATTGATAACCTATATCAGATTGCCTATATCAATTATATCTATATCTATGTCTATACCTATATCTAAATCAATTTTATAGCCGTTATCAGATTGCCTTGTAATTCCTTTAGTGTTATTCCTTTATGTCAAACAACAATTATTTAATTTCTTTTTTTTTTAAATTCTAGAGTACATTTCTTTCGAATGTTTTTTCAGTTATTTGTTAAAACTAAATAAATGTAAATTAGAAAATCTATTGTTAACAACTTCGAAATTAATATGATTACCGTTGGAATTTTCTCTTTGCTGCCTTATGTGTCCAGTATAATAACGTTCAATTAAATTATTTTTGTAACTGTTATTTTGTAAGAATAAATTTTAATTTTTCTTTTTACTCTTTAAGAAACATGGACCGCAACTTTCAATCACTTGTTTAACTAAGCCTTGTACACAATTCCATCTAAGTTGGATAGTATTAGAAGAGTAATAATTAAAAATCCTGACTGAGCAATAGAATTTATATACAGTCCGTTGACATAATTCCATTTTTTGGGTGGAAAGGATGGGAATCGGTAGGTTCCGATCTTTTCATGTTTTCAAACACACATCCGTCTGTACCAGTCAAGAGGCTCTAAGTTAAAATTATGAAGCTTCCAGTAAACGTGATCACTTTTGATTACTTTAACACCTTTTGTTAATATATTCTATGAGACGC
Source organism: Hermatobates lingyangjiaoensis (assembly GCA_026182355.1). NCBI lineage: Eukaryota > Metazoa > Arthropoda > Insecta > Hemiptera > Hermatobatidae > Hermatobates > Hermatobates lingyangjiaoensis. The sequence continues at coordinate 430,117 of JAPFBL010001935.1, read as the reverse complement.
ATTTTATGTAGCAACATAAAGGCCAAATCCATTAATGATTATTTCCATTAAGCTTTTGAACATTCATCTCCGAAGGAGGAATTTCCATTTAACACCAGTCTCAGTAGACTACGAGCTCATAGTTTTTGATAAAAATATTTAAGTGGGGGAAGTTCAATTATTTTGCATGCTAAAATAATTTTAGTATGACAGGTGTTAATTTTTCCTGTTATAACTAGATAATTATATATAAAACTATCGCTTTTCTTATATATCTCGTTATATACTTTTTTAATTTTCCATTTAATTAGGATTCCAAACAACTGATGCATATCATATTAGTGATTTCATCACAGCAGTAATAGTACTTTAGCAGAATCAAAGTGATTATTGGGAATTAAGACACTATGCCCTAAAAAATAATTTCTTTCTTTTAGTTTCTTTTGTAGAACAATAATTTCCTCCTCTTAACAATGCATTTATAGGTAGTACACTAACTTTGCATTTTAGTTCTTATCGAATGAAACACCAAAATATTTGACATACTTCTGACAGTTTAATTTCGCATTTTTACGATATTGAGAGATACTTTCTTTCTTTTTCAGAAATGTATAAAGACTATTTTAATTGGATTTATATCCAGTGCTCTCTCTTTTACCACTCTAGAGCATGCCTCATAAGGTCAGAGACAATACCATCAATTATTCCTCTTCTTATGATAACAAGGATATCTACAAATTCTTGTGTATCAAAACTTTGATTATTTAGAGTATTCAGTAAGATATCTATTAGTAACCAACACAATAGGGACAATAGCACCACACCACCATGAATGCAGTCTTTATTAGTCACTATTACAGTTGTTGTAGATCCAATGCTTCCACTAGTCATCCTTGGATTACTTTATCGTAATCCATTCCCTAGGCCAAAGATATATAATAGTGCTGATTTTATGAGCTCTCTCCATATCCTAAAAGTTGCACAGAGTAATTCTTTTAACCTTTAAAGATTTTTCGAATTTCTTAACCAATATTTCGTACTGACTTTATTGATTTGTCTTTCTGATATGTACAATGTTCCTAATGAAGATACTACTTCATTAACTACTTACCAAAAACTTCTCAAATAACTACAGATAAAATGTATTAGCTGTGGCTTTTAATGTAATATTACTCTTTTAATATGGTAAACTCATGAAATATTTATGCTAAAAATATAGTAATATGAAATAGTATGTTTCTTCTATAACCGGGAAAAGGATATAAAAATAGTAACCTTATCTTCATAAAGAGCAAAAATTACCTCTCCCATGCTACAGTATTATTGAGAAACAATGGAGTTCTTAATTAACTTCTTTGGTAGTTCAATAAACTTGTGATGTTATATTCGTTATTGTCTTACTACAAATACTCGTATTTCATACATTTAAGTATTGAAAGAGAATATTATACTAAATCTGACAACGATTACATTCAATCCTTAGTACCATGATAATTTTGGTAAATAAGCATCCGGATAGGAGACAGTGTGGCTTTCAGAAGGCAAAATATACAGAATCTGTTACAAAATTTTTTTTTTACAAACAGAAATCTCTTTAAGTCTTAAAGGAATAACTCTGTACTGTCTCTTTGATATTTAAAGAGTTTTTAATAGCACGTCTTCAAATTCATTGCATCAAAGCTAATATATAAGTATTTACTTAAGAACTGTTGAAGGGATTACAATAAACTTCCAGAAAAAATTAAAGGAAATAACGGAGTTTCTAAAACTAAAGGCTGTCCTCGGAGAGCTGTGATATTACCGTATTGTGGCGGTTAGTTGTAAATGTCTTACTGGATTCTCTGTAAGATGACCCTTCAAAACAGATGACCCTGTTATTATAAGAAGGCAGGAATTTCTGAAGGTGCTGGCTTTGAGTACATGCAGCATACTCTCTCAATTAGTGAAATCTTCCGAAGTTGTCCCGACAACTTTCTCAAGAAGAAGGATAAGTGGTTTCAAAAACCTTTTTAATAACAATACTAAAATAGAACTCTAAAAGGTAAGGAAATACATACTTTTGTCTCTTTAGATGAAATAGGAAGCAGAAAAAGTTATTAAACCAATACTTTAGTATGGCCGCAAACGGTATGTACTACTGTAAGAAATAACTTTAGCAGAATTTAGGGTCTTAACAAAAAAATTATATATCTTTGTTGTAGGTTTCTGTGATAAAGCTATTCGTGCCAAACATATTGGTAATGAGATATGGATTGATTAACGAAAGAGACACCTACATTAGCCTTAATAAATTACCAATACATGTCAGTTTAGGTAGAAGAGAAGCAATGGCCACCTAGTCTACATCCAGCATAGAAGAGCTATTAAACCTTACCATCTTAAATATTTGTATCAAGAAATAGGTCATCTGGAGTCTATTGAGACTGTTTAGAAATGAATATGATTCTATGGAAAAAGATATTTAAAATGGAATATAACCGGACATTAAGAGATTAGATTATTTGTTTTTGGATGTGATGCTTTGGTCTCTGAAAGAAAATTTGATTGGGCTTCTCAGTGATCATAAACGATAGCCTAGATTTGAATTATCCTGATTTTATGAATAATACTTTTGGCTGTTGTATATGTGGGTCAAAAATTAATAACAAAGCCGTTATGGGTTTTTTAGAAAAACTACAATATTTCTAAAGCTGCAAGTGAAATAAAGACTATCTTGCAGGCAAAGATGATTTGACAACGGTTTGTACGGATCTCAAGTATTCCAAAATGTATTCTATAAAAACGCTCCCAGCAGTTCATGATATACATTTTAATAATGTATGGTGGAACTAAAGGCTATGAATTAATCAATGGTTAATAATTCAAAAAAGTGTCAGAATTTTTTCCCCTCTTTAGACTCTAAAAAGTAAAAAAATTCAACTTCCATGCAAGTGCCTGAACTCATGGTATGTTCTGAATACAGAGCCAAACAAACCATCAGCAGTCTGGTGCTACCATATGCACACAGAGCCTAGCTTCCGCAAGGATGCAATTAATGAGTGGACACTAAAGAAGCAAAAAATATTTCCTAGAAGAGCCAGGTCAAGTCAGTCTAATAAGCTGATTTCAACTTGACTAAAGTTTTTAAATTAAATAATAAATCATCACAAAAAATGTTTTAAGATATGTTTACAGAAGAAGCGGTAACCTCTGAACACATGCTATAAAATTTGAGGTTATCACACATAAGAGGTTAAACATTGTTAGCAAATTACACGAAAAAACATAGAAGTGAGTGATACTTTTTCAAGGACCATTATAAAGAATATTAAAAAGAAAAAAACTTCAAATGTAAATTTGATTTTAGAAACGTCAAAGGGAAGAAAATTAGACAGTTTTAACCTGGTTGCGAACGAGTCAGATAAACCCAGACCCTCAGTTTAATAATGATAGTAATAACACGGTAGACTCTTCTATAACAATGATCTTAATTTTGTTACAATGATAATATATATCAGCCTCATAAACCGAATGACTTCACAAAGCTGATTATCTATGAGTTTGATATTAGTTTCCATAGAGATTGATAATACGTCTTCAGGTTAGGTACATTAAATTAAAATTGATACTAAATTGATTCTTAAAGAGACTTATATTATATTTACTTTTTAATTAAAATTAAGTGTTGGTAACTGAAGATATTTTTTTGCAACGAATTTTTGTGTGAGGACTGGAACATATTTTTTTTACCTGCTAAAAAGAGTAAGACTGATATCATAATCACTCTTTTTACATTCCATTTGTTCATTTGTCAATAGTATTTTTGCAATTAAATTCATTTTTCTTAAGTATTTGAAGTTGTATCTGGACGGTCATTTGACTGGAAAGCGAGTGGGTGTAAGACAATATGGCAGGCTTGTCTAAGGTGTCCAATAGATAGCAGTTAGGACGTTAAAGGTAAGACGTCGACGCGCTTGGAGGGACAGCGGTAAGTCGCGGGGAACGCGTCAAGAGCTCAAATAGAATTTGACAGTCTAACGAGTCGAGGTCGTGATGCCCCATTTCAATGGATGGTGCTATAATTGCAAGGCTGAGTCACGAGCGATGCTCGATTAGCCTCGATCCGCTCATAATTGAATGGTGCTGTGTTTGTTTTTAAGTGCGACCAGTGGGCGGGGAGCGATGAGGCGATACTGGGGGAAGTCAGAGCTGGACCTCTTCACATCGACCTGACCTGCCCACAATCCTTGCCCACCTTCCTCAAGCGACAACCATGTGTCACTCCAATTCATCTTACAACTCTCCCTCAATCAAATATCCTATTCATACAATGCGATAATTAATAGAGCCTTCAACATTTAGATAGAAAATCAACAGAGCAAATTGAATTATAGCGGAATTTATAGAATACAATGCAAAGACTTTGGACAGTATTATGAGGGACGAATAGAAAGGATTTTAAGACAATGATTCAAAGAACAACTTTACGATTTCAAATATAATAACTATAATTCCTATTCTACAAAGCATTTAATAATGTATAGATCTGAACTTAATACATACAGGACAAAATGAACTGAAACTGACAGTAACAGAAGTATAAGAAATATTTAAACATCAAATACTGCACGAGGCTATTACAATCAAACAGCTCACCCATCCTGCAGACGACTCATTTGATCCACTGACATTAGGAAGAATACGAAGAGACAGACTACAGGGTCGAAGGTAACAAAAAGAAAAAAGTCAAAAATCAAGTAAAAATATCTTAAAAATATTGGTGACAAATAATGATATCAAATATTTAAATGAAAGTAATTATTTGATTATTCGATGATAAAGGCGACCTTGCAGGCAAAGATGCTTTGACAATGGTTTGTACGGATCTTAACTATTCCAAAAGTATTCTATAAAAACGCTCCTAGCAGTTCATGATATAGATTTTAATAATACATGGTGGAACTAAAGGCTATGATATCCATGGTTCATAATTCAAGATAAGAGTATCAAATAAGAAATATGGATAGAATGATCAGCAACCCAGTAAACAGTCACTCCCTAGTTGTTCTCTGTAAGGATGGAATTATCTGAAACCACTTCATAAGTTGTACAATTATAAAGAACTTAATGCTAATTTTAATTATGGCCATTTGGAAAAAATGACTGATACTGAGGTTAAATACATTCACAGAAACAACTTGCAATGTAAAATAAAATATTTCCTTAGTTTAATAATATCAATGCAGCAAAAATGGTCCCTTCATATTATAAAAATACAGAGCAGTTAATATATCTCTATCAGGGATTAATTGAACAATTTAGTTTTAATGAAAGAGGCAGTTTTTTCTATACGTTGATATTAACTAATTGTTAGTATTACATATTTTAGTGTCAAAAAATTATGACCAAGAATTGATGAAAGGTAGTACTAATCACCAATTGGTGTTCATATAATAAAATTGGCGATTTTTGAAATAAATTTGCAGAGTTAAAAACAAAAAGTTTTTAAGTACTTATCTAGGTGTCGAAATAGGTCTGAGATGAAAATATGAATAACAAACGACAGAGTGTCAAAAATATAGTTCTTATTCTACGATTTTTGGCATGGTTAACTTTTAATAAACAAAAAATACTTATGCAATAGATATTACACAAGATGTCTTAATTGAGTCCTATGTTACTCAGACCCAAGATATAACTCAGTGGTTTGAAAAGATTTGTCTCTTTAATGAAATAATTATAGTATTCATTAGTTGAGCACTCAGTCACTATCTGATCTTTACTCGTTATTAACAATTTTAGAACAAATTTCCGTATAAAGTTCGTTAATATCAATACCAAAACAACACATTTCGAACACTTATCTCCTTCTTCAGGTTTATCTACAATGAAAATGAAAACATCATAAGAACTTATTAAATAGTCAAATTATAAATTAAATAAGAAAGTAGAAGGAGACATAATTACTAAGAATGAAAAGACAGAAAGAGGGGAATAGATGTATGAAATGACGATTTTGAGAGGAGTGGGGAAGGATTGACCATGCTTACAACTTACACAATTCAATCACCACTTTTCTTAAATACTACTAAAAAAATGAAAACTAATAGATTAGACATTATAAATAAACATTAGGACTTACACGAACAATGGAAAAAAATAGGACAGTTAGGGTTATGTTAGATTACAGTGGCAGTCCCACAAGGGAACACAAAGGACCATTGGTCCTTCGTGATACGACATAATGAAGTTTGTTTCTACATTTCCTAGGGTTTGCCTAACTCAAGTATATTTAGAGTTGGAATTTTTAACCAATTCGGGTTCGGGGCGAACGGCTTAATGTCCTCTCTGAGGGACGACGCGATCCAATATTTACCTTCCACGTGAATAAATCTAGAGCCGGAGTTGGTATTGAACCCCGGAACCTACCAGTCCAGAGACAAGCAAGTTGCTATTGGACTACCAGGCCCCACAGTTACGGGTTACCAATAAAATTAAAAACTTTATTTGTAAAGTCGAATGAGGTATTATTATGTATTTATTGACCTCATATGCCTCAAAGGATCAAAATAGTCGTTATTTAAGGTAAAACATTTGCCGAAATAAGAGTTATATTTACTATAGTCGTTGAATATACTAGTTTTAATACATTCTTTCATAGGTTTTTTAATCGTGATACCGAACGAACAGGCTATCATTCCGGTATAAGGACTTGAGCAGTTCGTACATGATATCCTGTGTACTGAACCAAGAGAAGGAGGATGATTTCCTTACTATTTGATCGTAAACAAAAATGAAATGCCTTTCTTTTCTGAAGCAACTTGTTAGCAACTTATATTTTGAGTTTTTCTTTAAGTGATATCCAAATTGAAGATTCCATATTATCAAAGGTAAGTAATAAAAGGTATTAATGCAACTCACTATTTATTATGATTCTGTTTTACTAAGAGGTCAATTAATTTATTAATTAAATTCGTTAATATACATTACTTGAAGCTAATTACTATTTTAATAGTATCTGTTTTCACATGTCTTATTTTGACAAGGTAAGTTTGATCACAGATTGGTAGAACAACACAGTGTTACATACATATAAATGTATTTAAAACGTTGATTTGCTGAATAAAACAATTATCAAATCTTTAATCATTTATAAATTTATAATTATAAGAATGTTGTCATTACAATTGATTTATATTTAACGTAAAGGTAAGTTATGGGCATATATTTTGGTAAATTGACACAAAATAAACATAATTATGTGTTATTCATTTTTTAGCAGCAGTTAAGTTCTTTCACCTGGTTTTATTACGTGAATATAAGTGTATAATAATGTAAATTAGTAGAGTAATATTTTATTATCTACTCTCATTTTTATAATTTAGTAATAATTACTAGTTTATTAAGAAATGCTGTATGATTGGTAGTATTTGGGCTGTTTAAACTAGTTTAAAGCAAACTTACAATCATGGTCAGTTAGTCAGTACCATCAATCCATGATCCACCATTTTTTATAATAAATATAATAATTGTATGAGTCACTGTAAAATTAGAAAGACCATCCAAACTGGATACAATACGAGTTTAACATCGAAAAAGTGTAACACACAAGTATCCGTCTTCAGGAGAAAAGAGAGAGGGAGACCAAGCAGGTTGTAGGCGCAACGGCAAGTAACTACTAATAGCTGTGAAAATAAAAGAAACAAAGAAGTTCTTTGAAATAAGTAATTTGATGTTGGTGCACCGCTGACGACGAAACAACCATGCAGTCTTTTCATCTAATGTTACAATCTTGTATTTCATTCAAATTAATCTCGATGATTTGACATCTTCGGTTTTCTCAGAACGTGTAGATAAGAGGCACGGGAAAAGGTCTCTGCTCTTGGGTGTTCTCATATTACAGTTTATAGAAACAATACTATTTGTAAGACATTTGCCACTCGATATGTCAGTATCCGTCAAGTATTCTATTACTGAATGATTGCTCACACAAAGCAGGGATACCATTCCTGTTTGACTTGTGTTGGTAAAGTCCCTTCAACTTTTATCCAAAATGATTTCAAATGCGGAATCTAATGGCTAATCCCATCAGTATTATTATGACATTATTATTAGTACCTGCAGTAGTATTGGATTAAAATTAAATTAGAAACAATCCATGAATATTAGTATGACATAACAATTTAAAGAAATACAAAGTCGATGAAATTGAGAAACACATTTTAACAATGGTTATGTTTACACAAGTTGTGACGTCACGATAAAAAAAGAAAGGGTTTTCATGGAGTTTCAACAGGCTTGAACCGTGTATTTAACTCATCTTCTGTGAAGAGTTTTTACAAAGGTTGAGTTACATTGGGTTATAATTGTTTTAAGGAAGTGTGTACGTGATTTGCCTTGACGTTGACAAATAAAACATGCAAACAGTATTCTTGCCCCAACATCATAATAAACAGAGAAAAAGGACGAGAAGAAAATTTAATAAATTAGAACCCAATGGATATTAATTAGTTGAAGGAGAGAGAACGTGTGGCCCACCCGCGAATTACCTTATTAAGACGTGATGTTTTTTTTTTCATTTAGACAATTTTTATTGGTATGAGATAATGGTTTAAGACGGCAATAAAGCTCCAGTCGGGGATGGGCTAATCGACGTGCGTAATTAAATCTATAAATTGATTATGTTAATAGGGGGTTGGCGGACAGAGAACCGGTGATTATGATTTCAATCTGACGGGGTGATTTAGAGGAGGTGCTCTCCAGAGATATCGTGCGCTCGCCGACACCTCCCGCGCCTCCTTTATCGCAGCTCTAGTTAAAGTGCTTTCAGATCCGCCAGAGTTCCAGTGCCTTTGTTGGATTGCCTCGGGTTATATTGCTACATTCAAAAGAGCGTACCTTTACACCTGTTTATATACCACGTTTCTATAATATCAATTTTACATCAGGCATTATTAAAACAATCCACTACATAACACCCTGTTCGCAACGTGAAGAGTTCAAAATTATTAATATATAAATTTTATAAAATGAAATAATACATATTATACTTGAAAACGAATCAAATTCCATATCTAAAAAATAGGATAAACAAAATTCAGAAACGAAATACTAAATCGTTGAGAAATATTTACTGCATACAAACCAAACCAAAACTTATATACTTAACTAACACACTGATGTACTGCATATCACGATAGAAATCATTATACGTTGCCTTCAATAATATTTGTCTATCAATGTTCTGCTTAGACCATTTCCTCTTTATACAATATATTTTTTTTTTTTATAACGCGTTATACAATGGCTGACGTGATGACCATTAACCCAAAAGCTCAGGTTCAAGTCTAGCTAATGATTACATTTTCCTTTTATGTAGGAGCTGGATAATGTTGCCCAAGCCGTCAGCAGAGAGAATGACAAAGCCATCAGGCCCTTACCTTGACCACTTTAAGTTAGCACTCATAGTGGAAACTTACATAAACTATTACAGAGTAAGGTAATAGTTAAGAACTGAACATGCAGAACCAACTCGGCATTGTGTATCATATAACTAAACTAGTCGATAAGTTACTAGTGTTGCACTCATCCTACTCTACAGAAGAGCAGTAAAAATGTTCTTCCTCCTCAAGTTCAGGTGGTGGAAAAACAAAATTCCAACTTCTGTTACAAAGTTTCTTTGTTATTTTATCTATTCTATATTATATACATATTTAAATTAACATATCTTTCGAGATCAAATTTTACCTGAAGTAAAGTTGTTATTTCGTTATCGATATCATATCAAAGATCATGAAAAGGAGGATATTAAACTACAATACTTCACCAGTAGTTCTTCAATTGGTCGATTAGAGTACCTTCTTCTAAAATTTGAATGATTAAAATCTAATATAATAAGTATTAACTTTATTAAGAGAAATATACTTTGTGGAACTACTTTTAGTATATCATCATAAATATTTAGGATACAAAAATGTAATAAATATTTGTAATAATTTTTTTAGTAACTGAGTATACTTTCAACTGAAAGTTAATCTAAATTAATAAGCTTGGGAAGATTATTAAAAGAATTCTCAAAAAATATATGGGGATGACTCAATGATGTCAATGATTGATTCATCATAATTGAGTCAATGATGAATTACCGAAAGATAATACGTCATTACTCATTGCTAATTTCAATATATTGTTATCGTTAAATTAAATCACCATTTAAAACTAAGTAATGAATTTTGAAGCGCACAATTTTTCAGATTTCAGTTCTTCTATAATACTTCTGTTTAATGGATACAAATATGCGGGGGGCGTTGGCATAGATACTCCGTAAAGTGGGTATCGAGAAGAACTATGTTGAGTCAGTTAAACTAAGAAAGCGACTAGCCTAAACTTTAAGATAGTGTTTACAAGTGATTTGTTGATTTTAAGAACTGAGTATAAGAATGGAATCGTAAGCTGAGTATAGAGGTTACTGTTCTACGAAGCAAGAACTGCGGCATTCTATGGAAGCAGAGTGTGACCTTAAATCTACTAAAAGTAAGGTACACATACTATGTAAATCATAGTCACGTACTTCCAGGAAGGAAAGACTTGATTTCCCCTGATCGTGAATTGATTGCCCTGATCGATTGTCGCTGACTGTGAAGGACACGCAAGCCCCTAATATCATTTCTCAGTGGCTTGATGTATTTCCTTAAGAACATAAATGCTTAAAGATAACTGATTTATATTAAGTACAGATGTAGTTTTCCATTTTGTGAGAAAAGAAAGAAACACATCATTTAGGAGGAAGTTATGATAATTCGCAAGAAAACTTTCATTAAAAAATAAATTAATGTTTTTTTTATAAAGCCTTATTTTACTTTAAAAAATTCTAGATGCTTAGATCCCTATTATTAACAGATTAAATAAAAAAAAGTTTATTATCAGTTTATTCAACCGAGTGGATGTTATACTATGAACATATTGCTAATTCATCTACTATGAAGATATTCATTATTTGTACAATCTCCTACAGTGTGGTATTTACTCACTAAGGAAGAGTCCTTCCTAAGTCAATCCCGTAGATCGACTCTCAAGAGTGCAAATGTAAACCAGAAGAAGAGCACTAATTGTTGGAAACGCGTTGTTCGTTTTCATATTAAACTATTTTGTGTGGAGACGAAATTTTTGAAATCCCTCGATATGAAGACATTATTTATAAATACTCAAACATAAAGTCAATGAATGAGAACAAACAAACTATTATTAAGTCTCCTACTTTTAATTATGTAATGTAGATTAGCTATTATACGATTATGTATAGTTGGGTACAACGATTGTCTATAGACCAACGGAGTACATTACTTGTGCTGGCATTGCTCCATGTTTTTTTTAATACGAGATGCGAAAGAAATAGTTTCCAAGTTCAATGTTTTTGCTAAAATCCCAAAAAAAAGGGAAACAAACAATTATACCAAGATTCCTATGATAGATAATTATTTTAAATATTTTCTTAAAAAACTCGCAGCACACCTGTGTCACCATTTCCCCCCCCCCCCCCCCCCCAAATAATGCTCCTCCATTGATTCAATCATATATTGTAAAAAATAGGCAATATGATACATTATTAACATTGATAATTTTTACTTTTAAATGGTAATATACTGGACCTACTTTATTATTGACCAAGTGTTTTTATTTGTATCAATGTAAACACTCTTGCTATTACAGTTGTTCATTATTTCTTTATAATATTTTGAACAGAAAAAGATGGGCACATTAGATTTTTGTTTTAGTTAAGGAACTCCATTCTCGTATAATTGGTACATGAGAAATGAGGGTTGTACTTAGGAAAACTAAAAGGAAATTATCTGTCAAGCGAAGTTTCAATCACTTGGAAATTAGAGAGAGGTTGCAATGTTTACCTAAAAGGTGTCCGATGAGGAGGCTTGACGTGGGAAAGTCGTTAGCCAGGGCTGGAGGAAGACGGTCGATGTTTGATCAGGCTCTTGCTGTGTCACCTGTTCTAATCCCGAACAGGCTCCTCACACTAATTAGCTGGCTCCCCTTCTGATCGATGCCTCTCCCTCCCCGATAAGGCTCTCGTCCGCTCCTGCATATTTCATATATAATTTGCCGCCTCCAGGCTTTTGGCTTCCGTTACGTTGCCACTTACTTTCCTAATTGATTGTCTCCTTAAAATCTTTAATCTCCGCTCCGTGACGTCCGCACCTCGCAACATTCAATTTTCTTTAATCTCCTTGTTTTCACCTTTCCATAAACACACTTCGAGCCCCTTCTACTCTTTCTATGTAAATAACTACAAATCACTTCATCAAGTTCTTAATTTTCATTTTGACTTAACTACCCCACCTATAACTCAATGACCACTTATTTTAAACGGAACATCAATGCCTGCAAAACCCAAACATCACCACTTGCATCAAGTCACTCAACTCTCAAACCAAGTCCTTAGCCTTGTTGGCATAACGCATCCATAACAACGTAGAATATTATTTATTTTATAGTATAATATAATAATCTTTTCATCTTGTTATTCTATAGAAATATACAATTCGTTCAGAAATAGTAAGGAAAGATGTCCGGTGTTTTATATTAAACTATTTACACGATGATATATAGTTGAGTACAACGTTTGTTTATAGACCAAAGTACATAATCTATACTTAAACTACACTATTTTAAATTAAGCTATTTTACTTCCACCAGATGACAAGTCATGTTGGTATAAACAGCAATTAAATCACGGACAAGCTGGCAAAGCAGGGGACGGTCTTCCACAACCGATCTACTTACTATCACTCAAGGCAGCAAAGGTCGCATCAAGTTAACAATCAACGAATGGAGCAAGCAACGCCTTGTTGGACTGGCTGCTGGCAGGAGCTGGGAGAACCTTACATCCCAACGACCTATCAACCAAAACCTGCCAAGATCCGTAAGTGTGGTCACCGGTGAAGCATCTTCACCTAATTGGTGTTCTGACATCTCCAGAGTGTCCTCTCTGCCATCATGAGATAATGGATGCACAACACTTGAAGGACTGTCCTGTTTTGTATCCATCTCAACATCCCATCAAAATTATGCAGAGTCGCATCTCAACCTGTCACCGAATGGCCCAACGGCCAAGGGTGAGCGTTGTCTAATAAATAAATAAATACTATTTTATATTTTTATTTTATAAAATAAGATAAAACTGTTAGATCAAATAAATTAGTAAGTATTATTCGAGTGAGTTAATACTACTAAGTTTAACTCCTGCCAAATCAGTACTTCCATCGTTGATGTAACAATTACTGGAATACACTTTGAGATCGTACCTTGAGAGATATCTTGGCTCGTCTACTGATAAGTCTACTGAAAGGATATCTTACCATAAACATACACTGCTTACTGGAAATATCAAACATATATAACTTATCAGAATAGATATATCAATAAATTCAGTAGACTAACAAATCCAGCTAGGAAAACATTTTCTTTATTTTTTAAATAGTGACTCCAAAAGTTCTTAAAACGTATTATGCTTATTTGAGGAGTTGTTTTAATGAATTTTATTTGTTTTATAGCGATCCGTTTGTTTTGTTGTTTTTTTATGCATTTGTCTATATTACAATATATATTTATACATATCCAATGTTGCAATAAACACATATGACTCCGCAGTCATTGAAATTATTGCAAAATCGAAGAAATAAAAGAAGTTTTAGCTCATTGTCGATAACGAAAGTTCTTCGGGTTCTTATGCAACGAGTTTCAACGAAAGGCATACAAACATTTTTTTTATAGTTTATGCAAGGAAACAAAAAATTATAAATAAAATTGAGAACTAAAAACTAAAAGACATAAACTTACGGTCTCTAATTTTTGTTGCAACCTTCATCAGAAGAAAGGAAGATATAGCAAGATGATGAAGAGACGGATAGAATCATCAGTGCATTCACTCGTACGCCATTCTCCAAAGAACTAAACAAGAAGTAAAGAACATTATTTGGAGGAAGTGGGAAAAGAAGTAAGAAAATAATATATAAAAAGAAACAGTAATAACAAAAATAACAAATCAAAACAGTAAAGTAGACATTATTGAAACTATAAACTAATATTAATTGTAAACGAAAAAGGAAGGAAAATTAAAAGATAATAAAAAAACAACAACAAAGAATGGTAACAAAACAAAAATAATAATACATAAATAAAAATCTAGAATATTTTACACTAAATTTTGCAAAAATATTGATATAATTTGAAAGAATATTGATGATTTAATTCCTAGATTTATTTTAATGTAATGAATAGCTATCGTGATGATTTAGAATCAAATTCCTGAACAGTCAGCTGGAAGAAATAATAACTTTATATCAATGTGGCTACATCCATTTCATCACTTATAATTCATGTAAACATTGTTACAGCACATTTCTGATGTTACTGCAGTTAGAACTTAAAGCTCTCCGTTAATGAATTATATTTCTTGATAAAAGCTTCTGAATTTAGAAAATGTTTATCGAGCATATTCATGGTATGAAAATATTAAATATGAAATTTAAAGTTCATTGAGTGTCTTGAAGAGCCAGTTGAAATGGTTTTCTTGTTGGCATGAAAACGATAAATATATTTAAAGTACATAAATGCACATAAGGTGCATTAATATGTTTCAATAGTGCCAAAAACAATAATATCATTTACATTCATCAATAACTATAAGTCTGACAAAATCATTAATATGTATCAAAAGTTGTTAACAAATTTTTGGATGGATATCCACGCTTTATTGAAATCCTAATGAGTCATTAAAATGTTTATTGGAAATGTGTGAATCGCTGGAGTGAATGAGTGGAGGTGGTGAGGACGGCCTGATGATAACCGTGTTTCATGTGGAGTGAATGAGAGAGAGCAGTGAGGGTGGCCTGATGATAACCGTGTTTCATGTGGAGTGAATGAGTGGAGGCGGTGAGGATGGCCTGATGATAACCGTGTTTCATGTGGAGTGAATGAGAGGGAGCAGTGAGGATGGCCTAATGATAACCGTGTTTCATGTGGAGTGAATGAGAGGGAGCAGTGAGGGTGGCCTAATGATAACCGTGTTTCATGTGGAGTGAATGAGTGAGAGGTGAGTATGGCCTGTTGATAATCTTATTTCATGTGGGTTGAATGAGTGAGAGGTGAGTATGGCCTGTTGATAATCTTATTTCATGTGGAGTGAATGAGTAGAGAGGTGAAAACGACCTGTAGGAGTCATCATTAAGTGGAGCAGTTATGTAACGATACATCATACACGAGTGCTGTGGAGATTAGGAGGAGCTTGAAGAGGCTACAAAGCACTCAGTGAGCGCAATCTAAAGGTATATCAAGAAGTCGACAGTGTATTAAAAACATGAAGAAAGGATTACAAGAAGCGCCGTGTTGTTTTTATCTGACGCTTTTGACTTAGCCCAGGAAGAAAATGACAGGGGTAGTTGAGATTAGATTAAGGGTGTTTTGTCGGTGAAGATGACTTCATTAGTGCAAGAAGCGGCTCCGATAAGAAGTCCTTAATAACCGACAGCCAGGCTTTTTCCAGTTGGGTTCATAACAGTGGTAAGGTTGCCGCCTAATGACTGGGCTCATTCTCTGCTCCTGTATTACAGCTACAAGCAGAGGCAATTATTGAATTTGTAGTCATGTAAAGAAGGTCTTCAAACTGATGACCATTGGCTCCACCGCCGCTGAACAAATAACTCCATTCCTGCTTGCCTCCTTACCGTCTTCTTATCTTTCCATCTCCTTCATTTTCTCATCCAATTAGAGAGTGCACTTCAATCAAATTATCTCAACTCTGCTATAGTTATATCATACATGCGATACAAAAATATTAGTTTTATGTAAACTATTATTGGTAACTTTGTATATCATCATTCAAAAGAAAATAATATTTACAGGAGTATAAAAATGTCCTAATTGACACCTAACAATAAGAGATTTACTGGTTACATAGTTTGTATTTCATTGGAATTGTAAGAGCCTACAAATGTAAATGTTTGCATTATCAAAGTTAAAGTTTGAGAGATAACTTGATTTGCATGCTGACTCAATGTCTAGGGCCAATGAGGTATTGACTCATAATGCAAAACACTTATGAGAGTTGATTAGTTTGCCTTGATGGAATGACAACAGTATAGCTGATTAATGAATTTTTAATGAGCAAGTCAAAATTAAATTGAAAAACAATGTTTGAGTTACTGATAGAACATTATTAAATGTAAAGTACCTACAAAACAATATCCAAAATCTATAATCTCATTTCTAGTTCTTTTCTCTTCTCATGTTGCTGAATAAAAATAAAATAATTTAGATTATCAGTACAGAAGATATTAGTTGCTAGTTGAAAGCATTAAATAGTTCCAATTTTCATTACAATATTTTCACGAGTTGAATAGTTAAATTTTCTTTAATACCAAACAATGTGTGTATGATATTTTGTTAGTTAAATAAGCTCACTACGTGCCAGTCACTACTTGGTGCCCCTTCTTTACATATGCCTTCATCTACTGTTGCTTTTATCGGAAAAGGTCGTGATGGTTACAGGGCACTTCTTTTCACATTTGTTGAAAAGTACTTTGTTTCGCAAACTTGATTTCTGAGACAATTTGATAAATTTCAAAACACCAGGTCGTTTGCTCTAATAGTGACGCAGAACTGTTGGCCAAAAGACTTTAATGTTGACTCTCGCTAAACATGAAAAAAATCACATTTGAATATAGCAAGAAAAGTCATGTTGATCCTGATCCCGGAAAGCATCCTTACCTCATTCCTTAAGAATGGTTACATATACTTTGCTGCCTATCCACACGCTTTGACATTACTGGCTCTCCATTACCAGAATAGTATACCGATACCAATGAAAGCAAGCCACCATACACTGCACTACTCCCAATCACAATACGACGAATGGCTCAACAGCCAAGGTTGGGCGTTGAATAGTACATTATAGTCAAGTAAATGTTCTGTACTAAGATACAAAATTAACCGTTTTTTCAATTAACAACTCAAATTGATTATAAATCAGAGATTGAGACGAAATAATGATCAAATAAAACTTGATTCTCGTAAGAATAACATTCAAGAGCATACATTATGCCAAAGTTTCTAGAGTGACGGCAAGGTTTGGTGTTAAGTGATGGATTAAGAAACACAAAGCCATGTTTGATGTAGGACGCATAGTGTTAAGGGACAGGTGGGGTATAAGCAGTATGGGTGGAGCGGTTTGAAATTGCCTCTGCACGACCAGTAATTACGTCATCAAGGTTCAGCTGCTTGATGTCTTAAGTGAGGGAACAAAAGGTCGGCCAACAAGAAAAATGAGTCATCGTCAGCTCTGATTCCACGTGGGATGGAGCTGTGGTCGGCTTTTCACACCTCTGGCTTCGCACTACACCCCTCCGGCCCTTGACATTCCGTTGCCAACGTTTAATCGACCGTCTCTCTCTCGCTTCACTGTGGCAATCAATTTATAATTTTCAGTCTTTTATCAAAATCTAATTGCAAGTGTATTTTCTCATTAATATCTCAGGTAATGTCCAAATCAGTTACTAATAACTAAATTTGTGGCTTTATTATATAAAATAAAAATAATTTCGTGTTTCAGTTACTTAAAACGAGAACTGATACACATTTCTTGTATCAACCAAAACCTTAATAACATTAATGCATACACTACTTTACTATACGTCAAGTATACTATAAGTAAAGTACAGGCCTTATGAAGAAATGCGATTTCAAGATTTTGACGGACTTACATATTCTAATGTCCACAAAGTCCATTTCTTGCGTTTATTCGATTATGTCTGAGTGTTTGTGTGCGTATGTATGTATGCATGTGAGTAGATGGGTGGGTGTTTGTCCAAATGTTTGTGGACTCGTTGCAGGCCACACATGAATCCTATAGTGTAGATGTCGTCTATTATTTGTGGCAATACTGCACTTGAAATAATACAAGGGATTTTTTGGCCAAAATATTATTTAACTTAATTCTTTTTCTCCTTAACTACTACCTATAGAGTGTGTTAAAATTTTCGAGATTTCTGAATTCGTGTTATAACCCAGATATGATAGAGCTCTTATTGACACTAAAGAATAAATATATGAAAATTACATAGGTTGAAGAGTACAATATGTTGATTCAATACAACAGTCTCTTTAGTAAACCATGGTAGTTTGGCGATTTTTTCAATCGTTATGCCAATATGGCCACTACTTATAAGCCATTTCTCGGGTGATCTTACAAACTTAAAATTTACTATAAGATATTGTCAGACTACAAATATTTCATGTGTTCGGGATAAAATAAGTTATTTTACATTAAAAATAATAAAATATCTAATTATACTAACGAGAAGCTTTAAGTGAATGAGCATCATCATAAGGGACAACATATCCACCAGAATGCTAGTTAGACTGAATCAGTTCAAAAAAAATTTTTTCTGAAAAATAGTTTAAGAAAAGAGAAAAATCTTTAGTTCTAAAAGACTTA
Organism: Hermatobates lingyangjiaoensis; assembly: GCA_026182355.1. NCBI lineage: Eukaryota > Metazoa > Arthropoda > Insecta > Hemiptera > Hermatobatidae > Hermatobates > Hermatobates lingyangjiaoensis. The sequence continues at coordinate 411,654 of JAPFBL010001935.1, read as the reverse complement.
CACTGGATTTCTTGGTTTAAAAAGAGGTTTCTATACCACTCCCAATATTTTATAAGGCCTTAAAAAATATTTTATAAGTTCCTTTTTAAAGAGGAACTTTAGAGTGGATTAAAGCCAAACTAATTCAGTTTTATAAACACAAAAGAATAATTAGTGTAAGTATAGGACACATTACAACTTAAATTGTGATCACTAAAGGTAGTACAGGTACATGTGCTGTTGTTATTTTAGTCAATAGTTGTGACTGGTCTACTAGATACCTTAACTAGTCATGATGGCACTGATTTTGAACTTATATTTCCTGATCTCTAAATTGTTGAAAGATGGGTGAAAGGTTTGTGCCATATATAAACTCAACTAAACTGATTCTTATATCGTTCATAAGGACAAATAACTGGGTGTCAAAAAGCTTTTAAATAAAAATACTAAGAAAAATCTCACAAACATATAGAAATGCTTGAAGTCACTTTTGATGTAAAATTATACTGATAAGGACTTGTAACACATACTTTGGTAAAAGCCACGAACGTAATGTTCTGCTTCAAGATATTCTTTACTAGAACTTAACTGTCCTTCTACACTTTTGCTCTAAACTGCAGTTCTACGGCCGATCTAATCATATACAATGGTAGTGCATAGGTTAAAGAAAACAAAAATTAAACTATCCTTAATAGATTACAGAGACAAATCTGTCCAGAAACCACAGGAGCAATGACCATATTCTCTACATACAGCTTATGAACGTTATTAATCCGCACTTTTAGATATTTCAATCAAAAATGATACCAACTATAATCTACTGAGAGCGTTTGAAAATTAAAATGTCTGAATAGCAGACCTATGTCTGGTATGGTAATAAAGACAAACATTAACAGATTACTTTGCATGTTGCTAATTCCATAAAGAAAATTTGATAATGGGCTGCAAAATGACCATAAATAATAGTATGTATAGGAATACTACTAATTTCGAGAAGTATGCCCTTATCTGGTATATTTGTGAGTCAAAAACTAATAACAAACCTCATTGTGTATTATAGGACGAATGTCGACACTTCTAATCCTGTGATAGAAGTAACCATGAATTCTGAAGAAAACTTACCATAATGGTTGAAAGTATACAGTTTATCAGATAATCCAGGCCAAACTAAACGCTTTGAAATTCTTGACTATTAACTTATAATTAGTTTGTCCAAATTTGATATCTCATCAGAATCATCAAAAAACACTTAACTCTCCTATTGGCACCTGGACATATGGCGATACAGGAGAATGAGTCAGTGGACCGTTTTGATGAGGTTTGTTCCAAACAAATTAATTAATGTGCCTTATTATTGTACTTTATGCACAACACACAATAGCTTCCTCATAGAAATGAACTTATATTTGGAAAGAAATAATAAATCATTAAAGAAAGGATACATTTTTTTTATATATCAAGAAAATGTATAAAAATCTAACTATATATTTTCCCCTTAACTATTACTTATCAAGCTGAAAAATACGTCAAACTTCGGAACTCAAAAATTTCATCTCCACACGAGAAATGAGTATAATATCAAAACTAACAATAAGTTTCAAACATTTAATGTTTTTCTTCAGGTTTAGATAAAAAAAATATACATATCTTTAAAAACACCAAAGTAAATTATTTGAAATTGAATACAATATATGAATGTTGGATTCCACTAATGAAGTTTTAGTGGGATCCGTAATAAGGGGGTTAGTGTGAAAAAAAAACAACGAAATGCATTGTCAGTCTTGATATTGAACTCCTTTTTTGGTGGAAACGTAATTTTTGGAATTCTGCACTATAACAGATGCACAAGTAATGAATATTTTAAGAATGTTGACTCCATTTGGAAGAAGCAAACGTATTTGAAAATCATATGTGAATGGGAGGCAATTGCGCCTTTAAGAGGTTAAAATTTTGTCAAATCATCAGTAAAACTAATATATGTGGATGATACTTCTATAAGGACAATCATGAAACTTAAGAAAACAACTAAAACATAAAGCTGATTTTACAAACGACAATTTTGGAAGCACAGTAGTTCATGTAGACACTCGACACTTGAGTTTTCGTACTTCAAGAAACTGTACTTTCAAGTTTCCATACTTTTTCTTCTTCCGAATATCATAAATTATCATACAGGTATTAGTAATTTACAATGAGAGCAGAGTAAGACTGAGTAGCCTAGGCTACTATAATTACGTTATTTTAAGCACACTATACCTTTATTATGCATAAACAATATGATTACTTCGTATTTAAATGTATAATAAACATGAACTAACTGTACCCAGGTGTATTTGTTTAAACGACGTGTTCTTGTTGACGAACAGGTTGGCAGCCTACAGTTAAGCCTTTTTTTCTTAATTATATTGTTTTATTTATAAATAAAACTGTTTATATAAAATAAAAATATAATGTGTTAAAATAAATGAAATTGAGGTAGCCCAACCTACTAAACTGTCTTGAGGTTAGGCTATGTATCCTATGGACATCTTGGCCTGCTGTCAACAGTTCGGTTGGACTTTTTTTTGTTTATTATAAAGTTTATTATGTATTAAGAATAGTTTTTCTTTAAATGAAATGTATGTTGTGCTAAAGTAAATGAAATTTAGATAGCCCAGCCCTTCTGGGAAGTTTTATTGAGGTTATATATATAGCACGTGTTGGCATACTACCCTACTTATCAGTGTTACCAATTTCCGGACTTTTCTGTTTCCGGACCTGCCTTGGCCTCTATTAGTGCGGACATCGAGGTTGAGAGTACTAAAGCACAATTGTAAGTGGTGAGCATGCCTTTCAAATTTATCTCCTTCTAATGCTAGTCGTTCAATATAATCATTACTCCACTTAATTAAATAAGTCTATTTAATGGAATATTGTTATCACTGCACTGAACCATCCACTGATTTCTTAGGATTCACACTGAACTCCTCCCAGGTCGTGCTTCAAGTGTACATCAATATTTACAAGTTAGGGTCAAGGATTTGTCATTTTGAACAGAAGAAAGCAACAAATGAATTTCTGACTATGAAATACATGTCAGGAAACACTAATTCTTCAATGAATATTTAAAACTATTAAGCTATTAGAATTAAATGTTTCTTTCAATCAAAACCTTATCCGGTATTAAATCAAACGGAAATATTAATAAATTCATCCTTAGAAAGTTGAAAAATATTGTTGAAAGGCATACTTTATGTGTTAAACAATTTACTTTGACATCAATGAATAATGAATTTCAACTCTGGTTTTTGAATATATCCCAAATAAGGCATCCTCAGCAATAAATTTGGTTCAATAAATACTTTATAGTCTTTATAACGTTGAATTCAATTATTACTAAAGAAATTTTAATTGTATTAGCTAAGAATTGTAATCATATGCAGTCAATCAATGTTATATGACGTCGTGACCCTGAGACAACCACTGCATATTAATTTTTCATATTCTTCTTGACAAAATACCTTGCAACTAAACAATAATTAAAAGTATATTAGTTTTGTTTGAAGGAAGCTAAATTCAACAGTCAATTACTATATTGAAATTTATTTCAGTTTCTCTTTAGGTGCTATTTGTGAAAATAAACTATTTTAATATTCTTAACAATCTTTTTTGTCATTCAATTGACTAAGTTACCCACTCCGAAAAAAGGTCAATCGCAAGAATAATGATGTACTTGATTTATATTTTTTTTAATTGTATAATACTGTAAATTTCACGAGAATACATAAATGTTTTCATTCTTCTAAAAAAATATAAAAAACGAAAGTACTAATTCTTAACAATGCTTTTTATTGACACAAATATCTTATTGTTACAAATGAGATAAAAGGTAAGCAAATGAAACAATAAAGCTCTAGAGTGTCGGAAATTAATATACGCAAACTTTTGTTTGCTATGTGGACGTCTTTGGTTCGATCAAAGATTTGCAGATAATCAGCATATGCCAAAAGGATATACTTTCAATAGGTAGCTGAAGGCCTCATTGAGCTCTGCCTTCTCCCCTCAGTCGCATGATAGCGGTATGCTGCTTTTCATCGCACACACCAAACTAATGTTCTAAACGATAAAAAAATATCAATGTGGAGATCTTCACGCTGGTCTTCTTAATGTGGATCAGAAATTATCAGATGATCCTGCAAAAGTGCCATTTGCTCACTTTTTTTCGTCTATAGTATGACTAGGTGGTAAAATGGATTTATGCACAATAAAGTGTTGGACTCCTAGCAGTTCAAGACTGATGTGATAGCACCACCTAACTCCTAGAGTGCTTTTTATTGAACGCTGGGGACTGAAGTTGGAAGGGCAAGCTTTACCGAGAAAAGTTGAGGCAGCCTTCATGGAAATGGCGGACATTGACTTGACCCTGTGCATTTAGTTGGTCGATCAGCATAGCGGTGCGCTGCTTCTTACTTACCATTAGCAAGTAAATACTCATTACAGCTGAGTGGAAACCTCAGAAAAGGGAGCCTTTGCGTATACTGCAATGTACCTTACACTCAGCTGCAAGGATGAGAGTCAGTCTGCAATGCCGAATGTTAACGTGATAGGCAGAACCACCAACTGCTACTGCATAGATCTACTACTTAAACTTTCTGTTGGAAAACTCAAATCCCAATTCTCTGAAACAGGTTGAAGGTGAGACGAATACCAGATCAGGGTATACTGAAGTACTCGTATGCTCTGCGCTGCGACCGTCGTTATTACTACCTCTGCGACTCAGACGCCAGTACTACGCTTATCAACACTAGAAATCAGGGAGGAAGTCTACCATTATTGAGGTGGATAGAGGCTATTGACATCATACTCACCAAACTAATCATCTAAATTGTATAGTAAATATTAGTATAGAGCAGTGTTTCCTAAAGTTGGTGGTGCTTTGATATCGGGGGCGGTAATACAAAAAGGAGCGGAGATTCTATTTCCTTAAATTTAAGATGTTCATGCAATATATTTCTAAATTCAAGTGAAAACACGACATGTAAACTTCTAGGAAACAGTTTCTTAAAATTATTTGTTTTGATAATTCATTTTGATGTTAAAAGTATATTCTCATCTAAGTTTCTTTTATTGTGTATTAATTCTTTTGCATAAATATGCTATGAAACAATACATCTATTGGATTCTTAATAAATATTCGATTAGTAATTATTTTAATTTAATTATTAAAATGTTACTCATTTGGTTATTTAGTCTAGGAATCTGATTATTATTCAAGGGTGTTGAGTTTATGGTCAAGGTTTATGGACCCAAGGGGGCGGTGACTCGAAAAAGTTTGGGAAACACTGGTATAGAGTATGTTGAAACAGGTCGTCTAATGAGCATCAAAACCGAAAACCATGTTTACCAGATAGATTGCAAAAGTAGAAGCTAATTGTTAACATTAAATATATTTACAAAGTATTGTATATTACACGTTGAATTAAAAATAACGTAAGCCAATAACTTGTTTGGTTTGAGTTATTAGGTAACAATTTAGCAATTAGACGAGGTGACATACTGCTGACATCTCATCTAATCGCTAACTGACCAAAAACCAGCATAAACTGAGAGTACATGTTTAATTATGACAAGTCAATGATTCATTATTAACTGTAGCCTCAAAAACTATTATAGTAATGTCAAATATAAACATTTAACAACTACTGAAGTAAAAACTCCATTTGGTATAAAAACCCCTTGTGAACTATATTTTTTTGTTCCTTACATCTAAATATTTAAAAAATCAATGCTATAATCTTGAAGTATAAACAATTTATTTAATATAAAATTGATGTATTTATTGCACCACTTATATTGGTAGCAAGTGTAATTAGCTTTCACTTCAGTATAAGTAACATAGAGGTTAGTCATGTCTAAACATACAGTTTAGAGTTCGGCTGAATCCTTTACGATATTAAGGTGATATGCGTCGTAATGATTAATCTTTTTGTCCTCACTTTACTAGTCGCGTTGTTTAACAAAACTTTAGGCAATTTTTCAAATTTAAAGTTATTTGTGTGGAAATGCGTATTCTTTGGTGATATTAAAATTGTTTGGTGATAACAATATTTTTTGGTGATATTAAATTGTAGGAAAGGTATAACATCATAACTGATGTTAAACAGTACCCTGCCCCTTTTAATTGGCCTAGAAACTTGAAAATTTATATTTAATATGACAATTTCATTATCATTGGTTAATTGCTAAAATCAATAACAAAAAATTAAAAGTTGTTAGTAGTTAGTTCTACTTCCAGCTATTTGATTTAAAAACAACTTATCCTAAATTCAATACCTACTCAAACGAATGTAACTGTCTATTGTCACAGATTTTACTAGATATATTATGTTTGATCTAATAAATCACTTTTATTTAGGAATGTTTTGTTTAGACGAATATGAAGTAACTGTTGAATGATAAGAATAGTTTACTTTGGCGAAGAGAGCTCCAGAGAATTGCAAAAACCATTAAAAAGGCATCAAACAAAGCTCACTGCACGTACTAATGATGATACCGGGGTATTCAGCTAGACATGTGTACCCATAAGGTGTAGTTTTTGTCAGCTCTCTTTTTTCAAGTTCCTTGAAATCGTGTACCACATAATCAACATTTTGTCAACTCACTATGTTTTTAATATTATGATGTTTTTATTACAATGGCTCCTAATGTATTCTGACTTGATGCTGGACAGTTTTCCTCAAGACATTGAATGATTAATGACATTAACTGATCATTTACAATGATTTAGAAGAAAAACCAGTTAAAGTAAGAAGCTATACACTTTGATAGTAAACTGCACTTGACAACAATGAAAAGCATTGATCATTGATTTAGTGAATGTTAATATTTAGAACGTTAGTAAATCCTTAAATTAAGCTCAATGTAATTGTTCACATATGACCTAGTTGTGTGTATGTGTGTCTAAACTTTATAGAATGAAAGGAATAGAGTCAGTTATACATAAAAAAATAATAAAACAACTTCATAAAATAATTTTTTAGATTGAGTGGAAGTGGTCATTGCACTATAAACGTTTCGATTATAAATAATTCATAATAAATAAATAAATTCATAAATAAATATTAGGATTATTTTAAAATTTCATCTAAATATATTGACTAGATCCAATTAAATACATATGTATAAAATATTAACTATGTAATGAAAAATTTTAAGAAAGACTACAGAAGTTGAGTCTCTGAGTACCCCCACCCACCCCCAACATCAATTAAAAAGTTTAATATGCTGCAATCTCACATATAAAAATTATTTGTATATTATTGCGATTAAACAGAAAGTATATGTTCAGTAAATAATTTACGAGTAAATAATTACGAGTAAATAATTTATTTATCATTTGGAACTACGGAGTCGTGCCAGTAAGCCATATCTCTAGAACTGGATACATACAGCCATGCTCTTGTCGTTTATCTCCTTTAGTTGTTTTCGGATCTCTAAAAGAACTGTTGTCCGAAAGCTTACCTCTATGTTTTCACCCATTTTTCTATATATACAAAATTGTCACAATAACACGTGATATAAATATTCAGGTAACTCACCACAAATGAATGAAATGCTCTGAGGCCTTTCGTTTTCACGTCGTCAGAGAGCAAGTGAATACAAGTTGTAGGCAGTTATTAATTTTGATTTATAGTAAGATTGGCATCATTGACAGTATTTTTCCCTATTACAGTTGAAAATATTTCAACTGTAATAGGGAAAAATACTGTCAATGATGCCAATCTTAATCCAACTATAAATCAAAATTAATAACCTGCCTACAACTTGTATTCACTTGCTCTCTGACGACGTGAAAACGAAAGGCCTTAGAGCGACTATCATTTATTTGTGGTGAGTTACCTGAATATATATATATATATATTAGTAAAAGTTGGGAGCAATCCTTCTTGAATACATGCATTTAAAAACTTTATGTATGATTCCACTTGATTTAACTTTGTCGAATATTTTTCTAAATTTCGAAATTTTTTCTTCAATTCAGGGTTCAACCTAAAAATTAAATCACCATAATTCTTTGAATTCTTATTGAACATGTTTCGGTGTTACATCCACCATCTTCAGCAAAAAAAGAAACAATTAATGCTACACACACACAACACACACACACACTCCACCACCACACACTGTGTAGCTTTAATGTAACACCGAAAAATGTTCAATAAGAATTCAAAGAAATATGGTGATTTAATTTTTAAGTTGAACCCAAAATTGAAGAAAAGATTTCGAAATTTAGAAAAATATTCGACAAAGTTAAATCAAGTGGAACAGACATAAAATTTTTAAATGTATATATATATATATATATATATATATATATATATATATAATGAATAACTCACAATACAATATATCAATTTTTGTGTCACATTTAAAGAACTGACACAAAGCACTTCTATACATATATCACTTCTATAATATTCATCAGGAGTAGAAGATATCCAGATTTCCATCAGTTGACAATCAACTGACAAGAAGAAAATTTGTCATTGCAAACAGTGATACTACCAAACGAGAAGAGTAAAATGAATAGCAAAAGAGGGAAGAGAGAAAGGTAAAAATAAGCAAAGGTAAACAAAGCAACAAAAAGAAGTAATATATAATAAACAAACGACAGTTTGATAGGAAATTAATAGAGTTAAAAACTAAATTGTAATAAATAAATTCATAAATAATTAAATACCTTTGACAAATGATTCAGTCTGGGTGGAACCTAGTGCCAAAAAGGCAAATATGTGGCCACTCTGAAGCTCCTAAGGTAATGTGTGAGCATGATTTGAACACGAAGGGAATTATTCTATCAAGGTCATAAATAAGATAATAGTTTTGAATAAGAGAAAGCTTAAATTTACAGGTCGAGGAAAGGTATTTCATCAAATAAAGGTCTTGATTATGAAAATATGAAGTTAAATGTAATTTTATCTTAAAAAGTTCATTTTTTACACTATCATACACACCTGAAGTAAAAATTGTGCAAGAAATTTATAGCTAAGAGATTGTTCTATGCTAGTCGAAAGGTAGGATGATCTTATATTAACTGTAATTCTGATAAGCTCAAAACATTAAAAAGAAATCATGTCTTAAAGAAATATATCATTAAGTTAATTGGAGGCAAGAATAATGTGGTTAATACAGACAGCAGATAGTAATAATATGTCCTCAACAAGTCTGCAATGGCAGGAATTGTTAATGTTGTGCTCGAAGCGTTGTAATTTGATATAAGTGTTGAAGGCAGAGCCTGGTTGATTAGTGGACGGGACTGTTTGTATGGGCAAGCAGAGATGGATAGCGGTGATTAAGTACTGAGAGCCTTGTGGCACGGGGGCAGCGGGTCTATCACTGGACACTCAGGGCTGACCACCTCCACACCTGTCATCGACCAACGAGAAAAATGTCTACCAAACCAACTCACCTCAAAGGCCAACAAACATTTTCATTTCATGTCTCCAGAGACCTTTTATATATTTATGTAAATATTATATAATATAAAACTACATAACTGTATTATATATATACTATAAAAAGCTTTCACATAAACACGTGAAATAACAATCAATGATCAAACCACAATAAGAAATGGGAAAACAACACTAAGATCTTTCAACCGTAACAAGCGGTTGAAAGATCTTAGTCTTGTTTTCCCATTTCTTTTTGTGGTTTGATCATTGATATATACTATGTATTATATAATATATAACTATTATATATTTATATAACTATTTCAAAAGAAAAAAATCTTTATATGCTTTAATTATATATTAATTATATAATAGAACAGTTAAAATATTATATTATAATTAATTAATATTGAAGGACCTGTGTTGTCTTCAGTTTGTCTTTATAAATGATACAAATTTACTGATATAAGCAACCTTGTATGCAAGATATGGCGTTCGTATAAACGCTGGTATTAAAAACAAGTCACTCAGCGCCACTAACATAGACTACATTCCTCTCAAGACTATTTATATCAGACCTAACTCATGGTTTCACTGACTTACTAATGACTAAATGTTCTAGTCAAGATTTTATGTAGCACTAACAAACAAAGGAGTGTTCAGAACGAAAAAAGTATCCTCATAAATGATGCTTTATGAATCAATCCATTTAGGGTGAGTAATATTTTCCCTGAGTTACCTGCATGACACAAATTAAAACAGTACTGAAAATGATGTTAAATCTCCATCTGATGTTAATTTCGGCATTCACAAATCTTAGTTAAAAGGACATGATCTAGTTTGATACTAGATGTACTGTTAATTTATATCTTTCACGATTTATTTTGTTTTTTTTTTCAAATGTATGTTTAGTTAGATTAATTTTTTCAGAGTAAATTAGTTTGTTGCCCTAGTCACCTTTTACCTTATCTCTTCTTCGTCTATTTATTAATTCCATTCTTCAGAATTGTTAGGGGTTATGTGCAAAAAACGTCAGTGTTACAGTAGATTTGTTTGGTCGGTCTGCTGCCTCATTCTTTAATGTCGTATTAAAAACCTCTTAAAACAGTCAACGAGTATTGATTTTTTTATACCCCTAATTTTACATAGATGTCATATGAAAGTTTTAATGTACTGGTTAGTTGTTAAAGAAATAAAAAGTCTCAATTGACACATTCACAATTATGATACTTTTTGTTATGCAAAACTTATAATTAGCAAAGGTGTTATTCGAAAGTAAGATTTCATGATCAACTTTCGAATTAAGTTACCAGAAACAGGTTAACAATTTTTCGGATTCAATTAAAAGTCAAAATATTTATATCTTTGCCAAACTCACCTTTCCTTTTATAGGACAAACATAATTTATTTTTCAGTTATCCGCAATGTTTAATGTTTATATTCTTAAATGGTTTACTTAATTTGTTTTGTTGCAGTTAACCTTGATTTCACAAAATTGTCATTTTTAGCCAAAATATTTTAATGTTAGTCTTTCCTGCTCAATGCTTGTGTTTGTAACGGCCTGAATGCTATAAAATCATTTCATCATTACAAACAAACAATTTCTGGAGTGACCTACACTCAACCTTACTATAGGTAAAAAAGTATCAACCAGTTTACTTTATAGTAAAGTAAAACAGGTTTTGTTTTTTACAAAGCAACCTTGTGTGAAAACTTTTTCTACAATTTACAATAAACTTAATGTATATACGACTGGAATAATATTAACTACCAGGAATATATTTTTTGCCTCAATATACTACTTTTTCGGGTTAATTTAAAATAATAAAGGTTCATTTTAAACTTCAATGTAGTATATATGTATTTTTAAGTTGACAAACTATAAATATAAATATCTATATATATTGGAACAATATTGAAATGAACTATTTTAATTTAGACTTCGACTATTTTAAATTAAGCATGGATTATTTTAAATTAGGTTATGTTGTAGTGGCAGTCTCACAAGAAAACAGACATAGGCCGAACTTTGGCCCTTTGATATACTACACAATGATTCTACATGGGAGTCCTAACTGAAGTGTGTTATTTAGAGTAGGGCCTATAACGTACATATACTTGACATAGTACAAGCTCGGGACCAACCACTTAACGCCCAATCCCAGGAACGATGTATAAGATTTTTTTTTCACATTCTGCGTAAATAAATCGAAGGCCAGAATGGGTATTGAACCCCGGATCTAACAGTCTTTAGGCGAACACGTTACCTCTGGACTAATATGACCCCTTTATTTAAAATGAAACTTGGATTAATATAAATTAATCCGATAAAGTTGTAGTTAGTACATAAAATATAATTTTAATACATCTAATTGACCAATTGAGGTATTAGTTATGTTATTTATTCATTGATTTTCACTTATTAAAATCCATTCACATTAAGAGCATGGTATATAATACAAATAATACTATGAAAAATTAAAATAAGAGAAACTGCAATAGTACAATAAAAATAGTAATAATAGTACGCATATAGTAAAACAGTATAGCAGAATAATTGAAACACTGTTAAAAGGATTTTTTAATAAAGTATAGATAAGCCAAAATTAATTAATATTTTAGGACTAAATAAATTTTAATAAAACAATACAGCATAAGAGAAAAAATGTGAGAATAACATTGTTTAAGATCCGAAATTACTAAGGGAAATTTAGAAAATAGGTACAACTCATACACTAAATAACTGTTTTCAATGATATTAAAAGACGCTTTTTGAATAGTGTTATAGAAGAAACCATTTTGATTTTGTAATTGTTTCCTCAGCCTTGAAAACGATTACAACGTGATTTTTTGCATGATATATATGGTGATAATTATATTAAATATTCTATTTTCCTGGTGAGGTGTAATGGTGATCAAAATATACTATTGCTAATAATATATTACTATACATAAAAGTGTAAAGTCCGAAGAAATATCAATCCAACTCGTAATATAGAAAAGAAAATTAATATAATGTTTATATTGACCGTAACTACGATAATATCCTTGTATTGTCGTTCAATCAATGTAAAAAATAATTGAAAACAGATATACTAAGCTAAATTTTTCAATCAGAACACATTTGAATTCATTTAAAACTATTACAAATAAAAGTGACGCTATAAAAAATGAAAAGGACTTGGAAAAAATGAGAGCTTGGTTGAAATTATATGATTGGTTGAAATGAACGTACGATATAAAAGGCATGCGCATTATGTGTCATTGGCGCGAAATGAAGGGACCAACTATGTCTGGGTGGATAATAATTATTTATGTACTAAATGGAGACCTATGGACCTGAACTGAATTCCAGTCAACCTTTTAAAAAACATTTCTAATCCATTTTATGGTTTGATAAGAATGACATTGTTTTACTAGCTTTATTACATGTATAAAACCATATTATAAGTGTTGATAATAATGTCAAATATAAATAAGTTACTACAGGTATTGAATTTCATATTATTATAACAACTAAAAGTAACTTTGTTTTACTGGTATTATTTAATTTGATAAACCCTGTATTATGAGGTTTCCATTTAATTTATTATAAATAGTCACAATAGTGTAAAAAATAAATATTTTACTAGAGATATTGACTTTGATATTATATTATCAAATAGCATAGCAAATAACACCAACCTTCTCTTACTGCATATGTACATCCTTTACATCCTTAAGGTCTACCTCTTGAATTTTATAATATTAAATAGAATTTCTTGAAGGGCGAATATGCTTCATTATTATCCAATTTACCAGAATTTAGTTGAGACACTATATTTTCATTCTCGAGTATAAATTAATGTACTAATTATTTCTATATTATTTCACTTATCATAGACCATTATTACAAAAACATTACAAAAACACTAGACCATTGTGCATTGCATTTGTAACCTCAAAGATAATGCTTAAATTTAAAAACTCTAGAATTAGCAGTTTAGGAGAAAAAATGTCTAAAAACAGGCTTTTGGCAGAAAAAATGACTTTTCCGTCATACATAATTCCTCCCAAACAATAGGAATCATCTACACTATGGAGCCTATGATATTTTGGTGTAAAATTTCAACTTGATCCATCAAAGATTCTGGACCGTAGCCTGGTGACAAACAATGCTAACACTCACCCACCCATCCACCCACCCACACACAGACATCTTCGAAAAAACTTCATAAAACGACTTTTGGGACCTCCAAACATGTAATTCCGTCAAAATCTCGAGATTGAATTTTTTCACTTTACCTATAGTAAAGTAAAAATAATTGTATCTTTTATCTTTTAGTTTCTTTTTGGCTGTGATTTTCGTTTAATTTGCCAATGCAGATTTGATGTGGGAATTAACGATTATTTTTAAAACCTCATTTTTTTAGTTTAGTTTTGATCTTAAGATTAAGTGGTGAATGCTTAAGACTAAGTAGTAGACATTGCTTGTGAAATCAGAAGATTAAAGTCACTAAGGATGGCTGAAATCGCTTTTTAATTTCCATATTGCTTAATATTGTTATTAATTCCCACATAAACAATATTATTTATACATTCGAATTATATAAAATACTTGTGATCTTTGATTGCAATTAACCACATTGTTTTCCTTTATTTCTGTGGAATAGAAATAACTCACTACGTTTACCTCTTTCTATTCGAAGTAATCTAAAAATAAAATCTGTAACATAAATCCAAACCAACCATAAACCTATTTTATGGATATTGCGATGTTAAAAGTGTGACGTGCCGCTTCAAGTGTTGTACCGCAATGCTCAACCAATAGATTGAGACCATCAACGAGCACAAGTTTTTTCCACGTAATGTGCTTTTTTTATTGTTATTAGATTTCTCGCACAGCAAACGGGCCGCAAGATGGCAACTGACCCATTCACCTGATATTGGGTTTCGGTATCATTCTTTTAGAGTTCCTTTCCTACAAATAACAATCAATATTTGTAATTATTTCCCTCAAGGCCCAAAGAGAAAAGTTTTCTAGTTTAACTGTCGATAGACATAAAGTTGAAAACTTTACTATCCGTAAATTGTGGGACAAAAGTATCATAAATGACCTCCAACTTATTTTTTTTTTAGGTTCACCCATTCAAAAACCGCCATATCTACCACTTTTATTAATACTATTATTATACAGGATGTAATGGCAAAGTGCCTGTTAAAAACTGTAGTCAGAATAATCCATTGCACTTACCGTACATTGTACTGCTTCTACTCTTATTGGAACTTTTCTTAAATTCGAAATGATTAGTTTAGTTTAGGTTGCAGTGGAAGTCCCACAGCAAGCTAAGAGAACACTTATGGGCTGAACCCTTTGTTATACCGCACATTGGAAATTCTGCATTGGAAGCTCTAAATGTTTCTTAACTCAAATTTATCTAGAGTAGGGGTATTTAACGATTACCTGATACTAATGTAGTGCAATCAGTTATTATGTGGTATTTACTCATTGTAGGGTAAAAATCTAATGAAATTAGATAGCCTGAGGAAGAACACTACGTGTTCGAAACGCGTTGTTTATATCATTAAAATTTTTATATGTGGAGACCATTTCATTAGATTTTTACCCTACAATGATTACCTGATAGTGTACAGGCTCGGAACCGATAGCTTAACATCTTCTCCGAGGGATATATATTCACCTACCGCGTAAATAAATCGAGGACCTGAATGGGTATTGGACCCAGAATATATATGTCCCGCGGGAAGAACGTTATTACTGGGCTAGCGTGGCCCTCTTCGGAGATAAGTAACTTCTCTCAAAGATATGTGTGATGATTCTTGTGTTGTCAGTTTGACTTGTTAATATAGTCTCTCAGTCTGTGATGGGAAATCGCTTTACAGTTAAGTGATAATTTCTTCGATTTATATGAGAATTCAGATTTTACGTATATACAGGCTTAACGTCTACAGAAAGCGAATTCAGTGATCTCAATTGTTAAGCAGTGTGCTATCCCACCGCTATACCACCCAGTGTCATGAACAACCTTATCACTTCATACCATCATAAATGGACCAAAAATACAACACTGTAATATATACTATTCTGAAATACTATCTAAAATAATTCATTAAAACCTATAGAAAATATACTTTTTATCTGTGACTCGCAAATAAAATCGTGGTACACAGAGCGCTACGTCACATTCGTAATTTTGGAACAATTCCATGCAAATATGCTATGCAATCAGATAACGATAACATAACAGCAGCAGGTTGAACATCAATTAGATTTTTAACAAGTTTAGATTCAAAAAATATATATATACCTTCATTCTGAAAAACAAACATTTCGATATTGAACTATTATAAAAAAGATCCTTGAATGATGTTTGCATTTATAATGGCATAATACAATCTAATAAATAAGCTTATTTATTAGCTTAATGATTATTTATTATCCTAATAAAGATCATTGTTATATTAAATTATGCTTCTAAAGTAAGCTTATAATAACCATATAATAAGTATAAAGTTATAAAAAATATATATATTAAGGACTTTAAGCAAGAGAAAGAACATATAGATATTATTTTATCACATGTACGATATTTATTTAATTTCGTTGGGAATGATAAGTTTTTAGTTTCAAATTAGAAAAATTATTCTTTAACAAATGTAATGGTGTTTATTATAAATGCTATTATAGAAGAAGAGCGGATTATTTGTCGATAAATGAGTTTCAGAAGCATAAACTTTCGTTAAACGGTTTGGATGACACGAAATGAAACTTATATTGGCGGTAAAATTAAGTAAGGCCCAAATGTCGTTTTGAGGAAATAACACATTTTCACGATGAAAGAGAATAAAATTTATGATAATTGCTTATAAAATAGAGGTATCAAGGGATAGATGACTAATGGAGTGTTATCTGATTGGGGTTGGACTCTGGTAGAGGGATGAAGAAGGCGATGTGTTTATGGGAGGTTAAAGTGCATGTTTTCAGATTTGTTATTAGGAAAACACGATTATAGGAAGAAAGGGTGTTGCTTGAATTATGGCAAAGGAATGAGGGGAATTAATTGATTCTATTCACAGAGAGCGTAGGCACTAATGACTAAATCTTGCCTTGGCTCTCCGCAGCGCACCCTTCATCCTGCCTAATGACATTTATAAGGGACTTAAACACCAAGCTCATACTATGCTTTGAAAAAACAAAATAATGCACTAGTTTATATAGTTGTTTTTTTTATAAAGTGAAATAACTCGTATTTTATTAGAAAGGTGAACTGACAGCGGACAGATTTAAATGGATAAATTTCCACCTATCATTTCAGTAGAGCTTCATCAAAACCGGTAAGTATTTTAAGATTGGCTCAACACAAATTTATTATCATAATAACATTAAACAAGCTTTTTTTCAATAGATATATGAATACTTCTTAGGAATAGTTTGGCTCCAGAGTACAATCTCGCACTCGATTGAAGCAAGTTTATAAGTAGAATTATTATTCTAATGCTTTAGTGGATTAAAATAGTGTTATACTAAAGCATAACATTACTATAGTATGCTCCTAAATATTGTTGGTACGCTGTTACTTCTTTTTCATACGCTTAACAATTATCTTAAGAATAGTTTAGTAAAAATGTATTTGTTACTTTAAAAAAATGGAATTGTACTTCCTTATATGACAGTTATTTTTGAATATAGAATGAGTTCGTTTCACAACTGTTCAATAATTATATTTTTACCAGTAAAGTTGCATCAAACTTAGCTTCAATCAGGCTGATAAGAGTTATATTTTGTTTTGTTTGTGCTCAAATGAAAAGCAGAATGATTTTGTTTCTTCATTCACCTCCATACCGAGAGATTGAATTTCCCGCCAGACCTGCTCCCCACTCCCTATGCCACGCTGCATCTCTTCTTTCCATAACTCAAAGAGCATGCACTCCACCCCGTGACTCAAATTAAATTAAATTCCTTACACCCTCAGGGGGCCACAACGGTTTTCTTCTTTTTCACCCTTTGACCTCCTTTGATCGACCAAAAACTCCGCGTATATGGGCCGCTGCATTCTCTTATTTTTTTTTCTATTTCTTGTCGATAAATAAGAAAAAAAAAATAAAATAGGACAGCCATATCCACAAATATTGAAAATGCTTATATTCTAAACATAGCCCACTCACAAAACCTCTCAAGTCATTTTCCATTAATCCGTGAGTTATATATATTTTTTTAATTGCTTTAAATAACAAGATTTTATTTCATATTTTCAACATCTGACTCTAGACAGTCAATCAACAGTATTGATCTCCAACAAAAGAACGCACGATACCACATTAATCAAATCCTTGAAGAGGAGAAAATAAAATTTAGATCCATCAAGACATCTAATGACTACAAAACATTGTACTGTTCATATTTAAGTTTACTGATAAATATACTATTACACTCTAGCATTCAGCCTTAATTTAAATTATACATTTTTATGTATGAAGAAAATAATAACGTCTTTTTTTATATCTAAATATTCAGAATTATTTCATATCAAATATTTCACCTGATAGAACGAGTACAAAGGTCTTTGGGCTACCTAGTTCATTTTTAATTGCTGTTTCATGAAAAACCATTTCCAGTTATTTGATACTTTACCTTACGTACCATTTACTATTCTGGACAAACTTTACAAAAATCTTCTTAGAAGATTTGTAATACACTTGAATCAATCATGCTTTAGCTTATATAATCGATTCTAAGGAAATAACAGACCAAATTAAACAAAAAAGCGCTTAATTATTAACATTACTTACTACATTAAGTATGAAATATTATCTAACAACTGTGAAATACTGGCAGGACTACTGAAGAATTCTTTAAGCAGCTACATGTTTTAGAAATATTTAGCTTTATATGTCATCTGAACACTCGCGCGATTTCTATACAAATAAATTTAAAATTTCACTTCAGAAAATATTTACTACTGTCTGCTAATTACCAATGTGATTACAATATAAATATATGTAAAATAAAACTTATGAATCATATACATTACAAGGAGAAAAACACGCACACGAAGTTCAATACATCAACAGGACAAAGCAGGCATTTTATAAAACTACGACTATTCCAATGAACTTTTTGTAAAAATGTTTAAAGAGTATCTACTTGCGAAGGAAAGCAGGAAAAGAAATGACGAAGAGCTGGAACCGTGCATACGATATACTACAGAAACAAATATGCAGACAAAACAAAATGTATGAAAGAGTAAAAAAGAATATAATAAAATAAAACATAAGATAAAAAAACGAAACGATAAAATTTCTCTATCACATATTATAAAAGCCTTACAATCAGCAGCCTTTTAATGACTACTTACAACCACCGCAGAACTCTATATTGAAAGAAAGAAATCTGATGTACGAATACAAATATAATTATGGGGACTGTTCAATCCATAAACACCCATACATTGGATAACATCTACACTTTATGGGACTCACTATGTACCTGTATCTGGAGCCCCTAGAAAACACATAGAGCAAGTCCATCATGCTAACCTAACCAGAGAAGCGCATGTTGAAGGAACTAAAACAACGAAAAAAGAATGAGACCAACATAGACTTAAATTAACAAAAGCCATACTTATACAGAAAAAGAAGCCATATATTAATATTTAATTAGAGAATAGTGGAAAAGTATTAGAACTGTTTAGATCAACTCCAAGCCTGGTAGGACCTAGCAGGAATGACATCCTAGGTCACTCAACCCTCTCCGATCAGAAACACAACTTCAATCCCCCAACCCCCTCAACTCATTTTACTTTTCTTATATAAAGGAACTATCTGTTTCAAAGCTCATTAATGTCTTGCTAATGACTGAGGACAGCAGAAACATGAACTCTTTTAAGATGTCGACTATTGGTATTATATTATATACTGTGGACATAGTAAGTTTAAAATTACTTAAAAACTTGAGAAACTTAATAAAGAAGCAATTTTTAGCTGAATATGATCTTATTTATAGCAATATATATATATATATATATATATATATATATATATATATATATCAATGATCAAACCACAATAAGAAATGGGAAAACAAGACTAAGATCTTTCAACCGTAACAAACGGTCTTCGTCATAGTCAAAAACCCAACTGAGATTGATTGTTATTTCAAGTGTTTATGTGAAATCTTTTTATATATATATTCACTTAATTAAACGAAACACGATCTAAACTGGACACAATACGAGTTCAAAATTCAAGAAGAGTAACACACAGAGTAAGGAAACACACTTACAGTCTCTAAGTGTGTTTCCTTACTCTGTGTGTTACTCTTCTTGAATTTTGAACTTATATATATATATATATATATATAAAGATTTCACATAAACACGTGAAATAACAATCAATGATCAAACCACAATAAGAAATGGGAAAACAAGACTAGTCTTGTTTTCCCATTTCTTATTGTGGTTTGATCATTGATATATATATATATATATATATAATACTCTTAGTTTGATTAATGGTCATACAGCCCCAGTAAATGTTCATAATAATTCTGGTCTTAGGAGGGAGCGTAGTGATACTACTATTCTCATCACCACTTATTTTTCTGGTTTCCCTAGTCTGGGCACAGTTATCAAAGAGTTTTCCCTTATTCAGTCTTCATCCTCCTGTACTTCCGTCTTCAGAGAGAAACCTTTCATTTCCTACCACAAACTTGCTTATTTCAAATCTATTTTTTGAATACATTTTCCTCAAAGCATCCTAATACTGGTGAGCGTATTCAATGTGTACGCCGTAGCTGTCTTAATTGCCCTATCAACAATCTTGTTCCTTACTTTACACCACCCTTAGCAATACAACTACTCTACTCCTCATAAGACCCCCTGTACTTCTTGTAATGAGACCTGCTGTACTTCTGGTAACTACATTTATCAATTTGACTGCAACCATAGTGATGAATGTATGCAAGTTTAGCTTCCGTCAAGCTATAATTACAGATGGATAATCACAGGTCTTCCGTTGGAAAGTGTTCTGTTGTCATGCGTATCAGTTTCAAATACTCTTTCTGTAGACAGATTCTTAGACAGATTTCCTTTCCAAACTGTAGTACCACTTTCATAACTTCAGAAGACGAACTTATTTATCTGAAAACTACATCTGCTCGCTCCTAGGCTTAACCTCAAGCGTTTTATATGGTATTATGTATTTAATTATAAGTTATTTTATTACGATTTATTTTCTAATTTATTTTTCATTTGTATACTCGTTTTCAATTAATTTTACTACTTACTTTATTTTTAAATCTGTTTGTTTTTACTTACTTCTTTATTTATTATTGTTATTTCTTTGTGTCTTCTTCTTCAGTAAGTTTACTACACTGACTGGGTGCCACAGAATCCAGTTCTTGTTTGTTTTCGGAGTACTTTATATCTGTCTACCTGATGATGAAACGGTCGAAATATAGTACATACTGAGTTTTTGTATGTGTTTTCTTTCTGCTCACTACTGTACTGCGAATATGTCTTTATCAGGTACAAGCATGTGACTAGCACAGAAGACAAGCAAGACTCATCAAATATTCTTTGAACAACATTTCTGTTTCATCTGAATCATTCTCCCAGTAATAATACTTTCCACTTTGTACACAACTTCTTTTTTTTAATTATGGTTTTGTCTTCACTAATACAGATTAATTTTAATGTAATCATGTAATGATTCAGAACAAATATAACTTCTTCATTCGAGTATGACATTAAGTATTGCCTTTCCTTAAGTTATACAATTTATTTACTTATTAATATAATATGCAAGTAAAATGGCTAATTGATGTTTCTAAAGTAATTTGTTAAGTTTAAGTTCAGAAGAAGTAATGCGTCAGTAAAGGTAGTATGTGGTTATGGTTTGAGAACTGCAGGAGGGAACACCGCTCATCTTGGACAATTGGAAGCAATCTAGAATTATATGTGGTTAGCGGTGTCTTGCCTTACGATTTATTTTATATTGATAAAAGCTGAGATGGAGAAAAGATCATTTGTTCTATAGGCAAGAGTTATGGGGATTTGGGCAAGCTGATAATGAGCTGGTTACCAATTAACATTGTTATAAATTACAGTGGAGGGGATGGGAGGGAGAGACGAAGGTTGCGGGAGGCGACATAAATCACGTTACTTTGTTGGCGGATGTAATTGTGGCGCAGAGGGCTGACCTTTCGGTAACCCCTGCAGGCGGGCGGGTGGGAGTGTCTTGGTAGAGCCGCTCTTTGTGGCCTCTAGGTGTCACGAATGTCACCTTCCGTGTCGTATTCTGCACTTGCTCTGTCTTCAGGGCAAACAGCACTGCATTTCCAACTCAAATACTCTTGATTAAAATTGAATCACGTCGCCCACCACGAGAACCATCTCTATATTTCATATCACTACAAATAAATATTGACTCAACTTTATAAAAGAAAATGTTTTTTTTTATTATTAAAATTAGAACTAATTAGAATTAAAAAAATTAGAACAGTTTGCTAATAAAATTTCAAAATATTATTAACTTAACCATTGCAAATCACTTAGGACTTCAATTAATCATTTAAATAAAAGAGAACATTCACCTGTCATTGTCACGTTTGCAATGAAGTGTTATACGTTATAATATACTGGGGAATAGGAGAGTGTGTTTTTTGTCTAATTCTACTTGAGCAGACTGACAGGAAAGCTGGTGTAGTACACCCTACTCCTGTTCTGCTAACATTCTTCATTTAGAAACTATTTTATTGTTTACCACCCTACATCAGTGAATATCATATATCACTATTATAGAGAAATCACATTATGCAAGCAGTGATTGATTTGAACGAACTAAAAAAAAATAATTAATATCTTCAATGCATTAGTTGACTGAAAATAAATTATATGTAGGCTGGTGATGTGTAACAGGTCCCTTACACACAAACTATTCCTTCAATAATCCCGCTTTACAAATTAATTATATTACATCCCACTGTATTATATTGAATCATTAAAGTAGTCCCTCTTTTCAAATTAAAAGAAATAATTATATTTCTAAACAACCATTTATAGATTGCAAAACGAAAACTATAAGAATGACTCAACTGTTGCAGAAAAGTAAAAATTATATCTTCCATTACTTACACGTATTTAGTGGTAAATAAGTTATAGATTTAAAAATTGTATACCTCTATTGACCTAGTTTTGTTTTATGGAAGAAAGTGAACATCAATTTTTTGTATCATATTCAAATTTAAAAAGTGCATTTTTCTACATTTTGTAAATTAGGAAAATATTCTTTTGCCTCTGAACTACTAGCAATGGAATATTCAAATTTTTCATTTATGATATACTCAGAATGTAAACATAGCATTTAATAAAAAATAATGTCAACAATTGTTGACCTTTGGAACAGTGAATACGATCCTAAAAAATATAACCTAATTAACAATAATTCCTACTGTCGTTCATGTTAGATTTGATCTATTAAATTAGAAATTTTTTCTCAAAAATACGCCAGAAATATTTATTAGATTTCGAAATAATTTTTACAAAACTTTATATCCTTACATCCTTCAGCATTTTAAAGTTAATACTACCTTCATTTATAATCTTAGAATTACCAATTTTCTCTGCAAGTGTTTTTGAGTGCCCAGTTTATCTCCTGGTCGAATCTTGTTTACTTCTTTTAAAGCATTGTCTTTATTGTCAAAACATCCAAGAACCGGGATCCAAGATAACGCACCTGCCTCTATGTTATCTCTTCCTGCCTTATAAACTGTTTTGAAATTATACTGTGATAAGTAAAACATGAGATCTTCTGGTGTTTTAGCCGTTTGATTTTGATTTTAAATTCAGTAGGGGTTTGTGATCAGATGTTACTGTAAATTATTTATCAATTAAATAATGTCGCCAGAATAGTTTTATAGCTTCTATAATTTTATTCTAATATAATAATAATATTAAGAATCATAATAGCTTCTATAATTCTTTAATCACAAGACATTTCAGATAAGTGATTTTTTTTTATGCATGGGCTGTTAATTTCTTACAAGCATCCTACTGGTTGAAATATTCCACCATCCTGACGTTTCAAAACAGCAGCAAATCCTAACCTATTCGCATCTACCATGAATGACATGGTAGATGCATGTATTCAACTACCATGTCAAATAATATCACTATTATAGAGATACCACATTATGCGAGCAGTGATAGATTTAAACGAACTAAGAAAAAATAATTAATATCTTCAATGCACTAGTTGACAAAATAAATTATATGTAAGCAGCTGTAACAAGTTCCTTCACACAAACTATTCCTTGTTAATTTCTGTGGGATATCAATTGATTTCTTATTGAGTTTATTGTATCAATTGTGAAATAAATAAAAATATAATTACTTCTATCAAAATTTCTTTATTATAGTTGTATATTGCAAAAATTGGTGTTGAACATAGATACTGTTTAATTTGTTGGAAACAGTCTTCACATTCAGTGGTCTACTTAAACTTCTTTTTAAGTGGAAGTTTAATTTCTTAAACTTTAGTTTCTTTAGTATAATTCTGTACTGGTTAAGTATTAGACTTCATCTTTAGTTGCCATGATCTTCGAGTTTGTGATAGAAATTGATTTTCCCAAGTATTTGATGAATAATATTTTTGTTGTTGGGCGTGAAAATTCTTTAATGGTAATGTCGTTATCTTCAACTGGATATATTTTACTCTTTTCCTATATTGTACATGTCCTAATATTTAACAGAATTTTTGGTTTTTTATTTAAAACCGATAAATTTATTTATTTATTTTCAATTTAAAACCTTATTGTTTAATAGCTTAAAGGACCAACTTAATATTTTTAAAGTGTTCATCCAATGACTTAGAAAAAATATATCATCTATATAGTTGAAACAGATGTGGATGAATAACATTAGAAAAAACTAATAAATACCTAATAGTGTTCACATATTTATTTAATATAATAAATATTTTATGTAAGTATTATAAAAATAAATAAAATCAGTACCTTACTATATATTGTATAAA
Organism: Hermatobates lingyangjiaoensis; assembly: GCA_026182355.1. Taxonomy (NCBI): domain Eukaryota; kingdom Metazoa; phylum Arthropoda; class Insecta; order Hemiptera; family Hermatobatidae; genus Hermatobates; species Hermatobates lingyangjiaoensis. The sequence continues at coordinate 387,208 of JAPFBL010001935.1, read as the reverse complement.
ACTATGATTGCTGTGATGGAGTTTTGTCTTGATTGCATTTTCTTTTTCAACTAAAACAACATAACTTTAATGTGAAGGCCTTGCATTGAAGAGGACTTTGGGCAGGAGAGGCTCCAAGACAGTAAGATATTGATTTCTTATTGGGTTTATTGCATCAATTGTGAGAAGGGGATTGAAGAAGGGGGTGAAAAGCAATGAAATAATTAGGCAGCGAGAAGGAGGCGATGTTCCCACACATGTGTCCATATTTTACTGGCATCATTAAAGAGCCATTACATCTCGCTTTATGTAGCTGGCCGCCGCGCCTTCCAATCCACACTCTTTATGTTGCTCATTAAAAACAAAGATCTATAGGTCCAACTCCCTTCCCCCTCCTTCTCCTCCACAGATTCGGCTCTTCTCTAAACACCCTGCCCGCAAAGCCTAAACATTCTAAAATTAGCATACTATCCACAACATTCAAACTGGATTTGCTAATTTTGTTAAGTATAAATACCTCATTGACAACACCAATATCCCCAACTATTCAACAATATAACTGAATATATATAAATACTACGTTCACAGCCGCATGATTAATTTTAGAAAAATCCCAGAAATAGTAAATCTAACTAACACTTGGATATGAAAATTTTGATTCAAACCTGAAAAAATAACTAGTCACAAAAAAATCATTCATTCTCAAACTGAAGAAAGCACTACGTTAATTTATTATAAGCAGAGCTCAATAATGCTGAATAAAATTGTTTCAATTTTATACGTATTGAAGCCTTTTAATTAATGTTTGGCACTTTTTATTATGTTGTATATATAGATCAATATTAATACTACATAAACGGTCTCCGCGTTGGACAAAAAACTATGAAAGTGGACATATAATAATTTTTCAACTGCTCTTTAGCAATATCTAATCTTAGAGAAGGCATTCTATCAAACATTATTCTATAGAAGAATCCATTTTTTTTTTCACTTTTGTGATTACCCTAAAATATCTAAATTTCCCTAGACATCCTGCCAATATTATCATGGTTAGAAACATAGTTTGTTGACATTCATAGAGTCGAAGTCTGCACAATTAACTTTAACCTGTAATTATCTACTGGAATTATTTTATATAACATTAAAAGAATAATCAATGTTCAAAGCAATTATCGAAAATATAAAACTAACATTGAAGTGATAATTAAATTAAAGGATGGAAACTACATGGATGCAAAAGTTTTGTAACAGACGGATTCTATTTTCTTTTCCTAATCTTTCATGTTACACTATATATCTATCATGTCATGTTAGAGCTAAATCCAGTTCATATAGTCAAGGATTCATAAGCTTATTATTCTACAACAGATCAACACTTAAAAATTTAATTTTTGCTGAATATATAGAATATTGGGTTCCGAACCCAGCATTGAACCACTCTCAGCTGTCAGCTTAACAGACTGGTCCAGTTCATAACGTAAGCCAAGTTTGTCCTCCTCAGTAAGATAGTGGTCGTGTTTCTAAATCTACAAGCACTTTACTCGGTTTCGAATAGAGTCTCATAGGTTTACCGCTAGAACGAACAAAAGAGCTGAGCTGGAGGCCTTAAAGCTAACTGCTGGGGTACTTTAGTACAGAAGAGGGGAAGTACAATAGTTTTTTTTAAGATACAGTGCTATAGTCACCCTCAAATAATATCAAATAATAATAATAAAAGTGTTATTTTATGCTTTAACTTATCTTTCAAAGCAACCCATAGTATATCTGAATTATAAATTTACCTTATATGCAATCTGCATTCCATTCTTTATACAAAGAGTGAGGTTCCACATGTATGAGGTTCTTGTGTACAGGATGGTCATTCGCTGACCGTGGTCTATGGTCTTCGGTCTGGTTCAGTCCTGCGAACAAACTTCACTGTGAATGAGTTTGTGATATTGTTAACTGTAGACCATTGTAGGTTTTTGTTTGAAATTGAAAGGAATGTATCATTAATTTCTAAAAATTGTAAATGAAATAATAAAATATATATATAAATGTTATAACTTGATGAAGGACTTTGTAGGAAAGATTAGCCCACGTTTTGCGTGCATGCTTTTTTTGTTCCTACCTTTCTTACTGCTCAATATATATATTTAACATACAAGGGAAAGGTGTAAAGCTGCACTGGAGGAACCATAGTTCTGTATTTGAAATCGCTAGTTGACATGAAAGGCGCTAGATAGCACCAAAGTACTGCAATAAAACTTCTTCGTTTTTCTATCACATCAGTATAGTAGGTGGTGAATTAATTCACTTTAAGAGGTGAAAAGCCTTTAGAATATATATATATATCGTGAAAGTATTTAAAACTGAAGATATATAAAGGACTTGAAATCTGGGCTTTTAAAAAAAACATACATATCCGAAACAAGTATATTAGTTACCCTTCATTCACAGAGGTCAGGACTGTTAACATTTAATCATTGTTGACTTATATCAAAAGAGTTGAAAATATTTTATCAAGGTCATCTCAGCGCTAGCATTCATTAAAAGTCTTTTACTCAAAGAAATGACAAAAAAAACATAAACCAAATAAATTATTTAATAGATCATCTCAATGCATAATGAAGTATTTCTACGATTTCTCTCAAGACTCAAGACTTAAGACAAATCGTTCTATGAAAATTATATGGTACGCTTTATTTATGATAACACCACTAGTCTGTATATTTAAATTGAAACTCAGAGAAAACTTGTCAAATCAGCCGAAAATGCAAAGGAAAGCATTGTCTCAAAATGCCATTCTCATGAAGGTTATAAAATCTCTTGTCGTATTTCCTCTCTGCTATGTAGTACGTATTCCTTTAAATCTTAAGGTGGACTTTTATTTGCATTCTCTACTAATTATTTGCATTTAATTTAGTTTTAAATATTTTGTTAAACAAAACAATATTTAAACTTTGTGCTTCAAAGTAAAGAAAGTCAGAAGAATTTTTTTCTTATCTTAACAATACATACTTCAAAAGAAAAAATATGTTGACTTTCTAAAAATTATTTGAATTGTTTTTGGGTTTGACGAATTGTTACCACAAAACTGCTTTTATGTGTTCAAATTTTATATAAGACCTCTCATATACATTTCCTTAATCTATATTGTAGAAACAATGCATCAGATTGGCATTTTAACATCAATTCTAGAGGTATTTTATTAATGTTAGTACTTCTCGTTTCTATTCGGTACACCGTAATTCAGTTACAAGAAATCCAATATTCTAATATAATTTACCTTAACAAATTTCAAGTCAAACTCAAATAAATGTGTGTGCCATAAATTACTTTAAAAATTCTTCTGCAGACTCCAACAACTGCGAAGTTTCTACGAGAAACAATAGCTAATTCTGCAGCATGTTAATTTATCTGTCTTCACTACCAACCTCAAGATAAGGAATTTGGGTCTGTACTTACAAAATACATGTATGTACTGCTAAGTTCTACATACTCTGCACTACTGTAAATTTATTTTAAAAAAACTTTTGAATGTTTTAAGAAAGATACATACATTTCATCTTAGCCATGAGTTGATAAGTAACACAGTTTTTGAATATCCAGAGATTTTTTGTTATTTATAGCATCATTGAGGTTCTAAATACGCCATGCAAATCTGTATACAAAAAAACTCAAACTCAGTCAACTTGGTTTTAAATTTTATTGTGACCAAGCAATGATATTAACATTAAGTTTCTTCCTTCAACTTCTAGACAATGATGTGATTTTTTTAATTTTCTTTCATAATTGTTGTTTTCTCTTTTGAATATAGTTATGTTTTGTGTTTTTCTTTCTTGTCAGCTGTATCAATATTACTTTTGTTTAACAATAATTTACTTGACATATTTATAATAAAACTTAATATGAATTGCTTACTTAACTGCTTGACTTGACGAAAGAGGTGTTATAAAAAGTCCTTTTATCTATTCCAATATTTTGGGCAAAATAATAATTCTATAGTTCACTTCATTTATATTCTAATAGTATAACTTTTTTTTATGTAACTTAACTGTTTTATTCGTTTTTATTATTTAATTATTTTCTTCATCCAATAATAACATATATTTGTAATGGAACAATCTATAACTACGGTACTGGCACTACTAAACGAAAATGCAGAAAAATAGTGAGTCTGTAATTGCAGCATAGAGAAGTGTTCAAGCTGATTACATGTTGTGATGGAATGCTGCCGTTCAGGAAACAACTGTTATGGGTTTCAAATACCAGAGCTGAATGTTGAGCAATTAATAGAAAGCCGCCTCAAAGACATCTCGTCATTCTTACACCAGAAAGTACTCAAGACGTTCCGTTGATCAGCGTCCTACATGTTCTGGTCGTAAACATGCCACTCTCTTAGAACTGACAGATTAGCAAGTAAAACAAAATTTACACTTATTTTCACTTCTAACCATGCAAATAATTAATTGTTCAGAATCAGTAAATACCACCGAAGATCTTTTTTGTCATACAACAAGATTTTACCATATTTTATTAGAAGTGCTTATTTCTCACAATACTTGAATACGCTAAATTTTTTTGGTTGTAACATAATCCTATGCAGGTTCGTGAATGGTTGCTTCACAGCCATACAGCGGAGTTCTATAATTGTGTACACATTTAAACTTAAAGTGTCCAGGACCCTTGGTACTTGTTTTCTTAATTTTCTGTTTCTTAATTTGTTTTTTTTTCCTTTTGAGGGAAAAAGCCACACCATCACCTTAACATCAGACAGCTATATAAAGATTTCTGTAACCATAATAAACCTTTGCATTCAAGATGTGAATTTTTATGACACCAAAAAGTTCAATGAAAGGTCTAGTTGAAGTTTATCCAATACTTTTGTTTCTTTAAACCAGGTCATTAAATGATGTTCAACCAAATTCTAGCTTGTAATTATTTACTTTGGTTTTATCCTGACAAGAAGTATATTCATCCTACTACCTGCTAACCGTTCAAGTATGTGATGCATTTCTGCTACAGTGTTATAGACAATAACACCTATAAAATAAAATTTGTTGCATTATACTGTATTTGTTGAAAAGCTAATGCAGTGGACCCTTGATCTCAGGAAGCTAAGATGGCTATCCTTCACAACAATAACAATAAAAGTAGTAACATAAACCATAAATTGGTTTTCTTAAATATTATTGTCTTATTTATAAAATTGTTAGTATGATAATAATTCTTTTGATAAAACAATGAGCTTTTTTAGTAAAGTTATTATATGCCATAATATTAAGCTTTACAGAAATATATTATAGTAATAATCTTAGAGGAATGACAATGGACGAGTTTTAGGGAGGTAAGACAAAAATTATATAGGGTGTCCTGTACTGATGAAACAACAAAGAAGCTGCTGTTGAAGTGCTTGGAATAGAAGTACTTCAAACAACTTTCGAAAGTTCTTTAATTACAGAAATTAAAGGTTATTTTTAAATTAATAATATATGCTAAATATAACCTACATGATAGTATGCAGAGGTAAAGGAAGTTATATTATTGAGAATAAAAGAAACTTAAGTGGAACAGTTAAACGAATTAGTGTTAAAGTTGGATGAATAGGACAGTAAATAACTTGAATGAAGGAGACTCATAAAGTGGGATCTCGGGCTTTGTTGCGAAGAAATCAATCGGACGGAGGGAAGAATGGGGTAAAGAGGACAAGGGTCGAGAAGGGGCAGATTTATTGCTTTCTGTTATGGATTATGCAAATACTGGTCGGTGGTAGGTAGGTGTGCATGAAAGGCGTAAGAGTGCCTTTACTTATTGGCTAGGCAGCCTTTTCACAAAGTAAGGACTGTATTGTGGCCAGCTATAAATAAATTAAAGGCTTCCTAAAGCTCAATATGGGTAGCTTTGATTGTGTTTCCTTCTTCAGTCTCTTCTAACACATACGAGTACGAAGGTATATTTGAGAAACACTCATCAGAATACATACTCTAAATGTTCAAATTTAAATTGATTTTAATGATTTGAGAACAGTCAACAAGTGGGTGATGCAGCCAGGCGTTATTCTGCTGGACTACTCTCATAATGTGGACTTCATAGTCTAAAAACAATTTATGACTTTAAAACTAAATTATTTTACCTTCTATTAAAAACCAAGTAATTAGGAAATACTTACATAACAAAATATTTTTCTGACAATAGATATTGCTAAAAACTTTATCATAATAATAAAAATCAAAATAAATACATGATTTATTTTTATGAAATATTAATAAAGTGATAGACATTACGCAAAGTAGATCCAAAGAAGATAATATAGAATACATGACAACGATATCGTTTGAATAGTTTTTTAATCAAGTCAAATACATAGTTTATAAAACCATTTCACTTTCTTGTTTATGTATAAACAACATATCCCACAATTAAAGTCAATTTAATTTTTGCACACCCTTTAACGATTTAATATTTAACATTTAATAAATTGTATATATATATATATCTTTTTAAAATTACTAATGTATGAATTGTTTTATAATGTTGACTGTTATATCAAACACGGTTGAATAGTTTGTCTTCAAAACAATGAAAAGACGGTAGGTAGACAGAAAAGGTTGTGCCGAAGAGCAATCAATGAGTACAATTTTGAAAACTACTCAAAGCAATAAGACGCCCAGTAAAGCAACCCCAATTCATAGGCATTGTACCAAGTTGGTATCTAGATAATAGGCTGATATCATCCGTCAACCTATTGAAAAATGAAAGGACATAGAGCCTTCCACTATGGCTGGAAGACTCTATGTCAACCAGTCTTCCTTGCTTTGCTGAAACAACAAAACTAATAAAGTATTCTTATTTATCCGTATCATAGAATAATATATTGAGCTAGAAGTTTTGAGCAAATAGTATTTCAAATTTTAATTTATTTAGTGCTTTTCAAAGGCAATTAAAAATGTGTTCTATAAAAAAGCACCCTTTAAAAAAGAAAAAAATCTGTTATTGTTTATTCAGTTAAAAAAAATGACGGATTACTTACAATCCAAACAGATTTATACGTTCATCTTCTATTAAAGACCAGTAAAAAGTAATAATACATTACAGCAAATTTAATGGCTCATTGAGTCAAAAACTCAACTCAGTCTTATGACGTTTCGAAAATTTATATTTCTATTTTCAAGGCTTGCACCAAGTGAAGGAGTTAAAAAGTTAAACCTAACATTTTTAATTCCTAGACTCGCTCTAAGCCTTGATAATGAAAATATAAATTTTCAAAACGTCGGAAGACAGAGTTGTGTTTTTAACCAGGCAACCATCAAAGAGTCCAGCAACTTTAGTTGAATTTTATTATAACTGATTTATACTATAAAATATAGAAGTTGTAACAAGCATACTACTGATCAATCTCCCATTTTTTTGAAATAAAGATTATATCAACATTCATATTCAACAAAATTGAAGTACAGCACTAGCCCATATATCCTACGTATCCAAATATTATGACATGCATTTTTGTTCATCGGTATATAATTTTTGCATTCTTTATTTTTTTGGCAACTTAAAAAGGTTTTAAATACAAATTAAAATGACAATATTTGGGTATTGGATTTCAACCTGGAAAACTGATGAATGAAAAACTAAACTACTACAGTCTGGGCAATGTGTTCCACAGACAGAAATAGAAGTATATTAAATCTTGACAAGAAAATTTGAGAAATATTCATAAATCCTATTAAGAAAGTATATTCTTCCTATATTAACCACAACGTTAGAGTTTCTATAAAGAGTAAAATAAAAAAAACTAAAAGATAAACTCTTTCTATAAATGTTACATTTCATAGTCACTATATGGACGGTATTAAAATTAAACAAAAACGTAAAATTTAAAACAAACTAAACCAAACCTGCTTCTTATTTATTTTTTAAATGGTATTAACATGTTCAAACCTGAACTATATATATATCATAAATATATCAAAAATATTGATATATTTTTACGAAAAATTTTCTCAATAAACACAGAAACTACCGCAATAAGAAGTAAAAATATTAACAACAGGTTAAAATTAAAGGTTATCAACTGATTCATTTGCTGGTGATCAGTAATATCACAGAAACAGGCTATTAATAATACCAAAAGATTTGTCCAAAAAATACTTTTCCAAACCAGTGACTAATACTTTTGATATTACGTATCAAAAGTTTATAACTTTTTAGCATCTTTTAATTATTGAAATAATTTAGTATAATCATGATTATACTATATATAATAATATTATTATACTATAATAGTTCAATATATTAATAATGATTAATTAGAATCAAATAATTGTTATCAATTAATATAAAGAGCTTCTAACATCAATTGATGTTGTTACTTTTTAAAGAACTAAGTAGAAGATGCAATAGAAAAAAAACTATTTTTAACTTACACAGATTGAAACATTCATTGCTATTTCAAAAACCCTTAATAACTTTGTATTTCCTTTAATTTAGTCCATTATTGTAGTTAACCATATAATATATAATATTTTTTCTTCTCTTCTAATTCTCAATTCAACTTCTCCAACAGGTTACTCCGATTATAGCTATCAGTTACAGGGAAATTTAATACTTCTTACAAACATTCCTTTTTTGGTCTGTATATTCTGTTTTCAGAAGGTACCAAACCATTGTGACTAAAACTGCCTTTATTTACTAATTTTCAATATATGATAATAAAATTATATCCTTACTATTGTAAATCACAAGTGATAGCATAAAATCTGAGCCAACGATGAAACAAATTTTCTAATCTGCTGACTATTTGGCCAGCAACTCTCAGTGTCAAGAATTGGAGCATGGATTAACTGTTATTATATACACTTTTATCTTTTCAATCGCTAACATAATATTCATTATTATTACAATTCTAGTTCAGTAAGCACAATACAATAGACTAAAAATTATTATAACCGTATTTTATTATCCTTAGAAGATACCTGTGGATGGGGCCAATGCAGGAGCTATTGCTTGATTATATCGAATGGTTGTACATTTATATTTTGTTCTTGAAAACCAAGCAGTAGATCTATAAAATATATGAAATCTATAAAAAGAGAAGGTTGGAGGGGAGGTTTATTCTTGTTGGGTTTACACTTGGATGGTGACTCGGGACATCACGGATACTCAAACTCGTATAAAAGCGCCTTCCTCTTCTGCTTGTAGTCTCTAATTTTGAGACATAAATGAATCCTCCTGATCGTCAAACTGCTCGCGTAGACCTATCGAATCTTTCGAGTTAACTTCAAATCACAATATTTTATAGTTACTTATCAGTTTTATGGTTCATTGGATGCAGTGTAGAGATATTTGATCAGTGACTAGCAAATTTGGTTTGTTAATTGGATAGGCGGGTTATTCGATGTTTGTTAATAGTTTTTGGGGGAAAAGGAAAATTCCCTGTTATTTATTACCTCTCAATTAGACATACTAAAACTAAAACTCAATCATCTAGTTGAGTTTTATTGGTTTGTTTATTTGGCAATAATTGCCAACAGGCTTTCTGCTACTGTAATTATATATACCTATCATTGCTGTGATCCACCTTCCAAGTGTTCAACTCCTATTCCTTCCCCGCGGCCTTAACCAATAACGTGTCAATCAGTTTTACTGCCATTCAATATATCTATATATTCTATTCTAACAACATTGAAATAACAAATTAAGCTGGTTTGTTTGTCTTAACAAGTTTTACAAAAAGATAATAAACAATATATTGCCTTAAACACAACTTAATTAATATTTCTGTTAATATAATGTTCAATTTAAAAAAAACACTTACGATTTGTATTTCATTCTTTCTAAAATCTTCATTTACCAAGTATAGTAAATCTGGAGTGGCCTACACTCAATTTTACTATAAGTAAACTTATACCACACTTCTTAGATATATAATATATAATATTCCATTTAGGCATAATATAAATGCTTAAATGTGAGATGTTTATTAGTCTTTCATTCCTGGAGGTAGTACAGATAGTGACTGATCCACTTATCAATAAATACGCATATTTTTGTATATCACACCACTGATACTTATAATACCCTTAGGATAACTACAACAGTAATAACATTTTTGAAAAGCAAAGGTTTAAATTTCATATCACGAAATAGTCTCCTACAGGAAAGCATGGATTTCTGTTCCAATAGCCTTTGGATCTCTTACATAGTTTATCTGACCTCCTTCTAAATTGAATATTTACGACAAAGTTTAACATTTTAAACTTGAAAATTTTCCTATTTTACCTGAAAAAGGTTATTTATTATTTTTCAAAGAATGTATTCAATTTTGAATTATGTTTTATATTTTTGGTCTTTTATAAAATTATTATACTGTGAATTTTATGGTCTGCTAAAAGTTTTCTAAAAAATATCATTTCTTTTCCTTTGTCAAAGATCCAATGTATCTATTGTCATTTTCCTGCGTGGCAAAAAAAGTAACTTTCTCATCATGCATAATTGAGCCGCTTATTTTGAAAGTGGCCTAATTCCATTTATGTTAAAATCGAGATATTTAAGGGTTTGCGTTTTACAAAATTTAAAAATATTGTCATTTTATTTATCAACTAATTTTTGTTATAAAAATTCTTTGTAATTTTAAATAAATTTTGTACAATTTGCTGCAAAAGGTAAAGATAACGTAAAAATGTAATTATTTAAATAGCTAGCTAAATTTTTTTGGAAAATGGAATTAGGCCACTTTCAAAATAAACGGCTCACTTGTTTCTAAACACTAAAGCACATCTACACTATGAGGCTCATAGTAAAATACCAATTTGTTCCATCAAAGATTCTGGACCGTAGCGTGACCACAAACTTTGGATACACACTCACCCATACACCCACCGACATACACACAATAAAAATATTTCACATAAACACGTGAAATAACAATCAATGATCAAACCACAATAAGAAATGGGAAAACAAGACTAAGATCTTTCAACCGTAACAAGCGGTCTTCGTCAGAGTTGGGTTTTTGACTCTGACGAAGACCGCTTGTTACGGTTGAAAGATCTTAGTCTTGTTTTCCCATTTCTTATTGTGGTTTGATCATATACACACATATACACACACATATCCACATAGACATCATCAAAAAAACTTCATTAAACGACTTTTGAGACAACAAAATAAGCTTAACCGTCAAAATCTCGAAATCGATTTTTTTGCGATCACTATACATAGTGTAAAAAGTATAGTAGCGAGGATTAATTGTTATACTTATTCACCCTTATGCTTGGAATATTTAAGCGAACTGATCTCACTAAAGTCAATAAGTGCTATTGTTATATGTTAAAATATTCAATAAATTTTTAATTTGTCTCAGAATCGATGGTAATAAATAAATAATGATAGTTAACCACTGACTGATTCATCGTTGCAGAAACGACAATGTTGATACCATATACATCAAATTTAGACAACATCAAATTTAGACAATGTATCCCTTTCGTAACCGATACAAGCAATAGAAAGTTGTTTTTGAATATTATTCCTCTAATGATGCAAAATTAAACAACTAGAGTTAATGAACAATTAGTTTGTTTATTCACAAGTACATTAGTTTGCTGTTAAGATGGAATTTACAATACTCATTCCTATGTTTAATACAGATTGATCTACTGTATCAGGAAACTTAAATAATTTGTATATATTTTTAAGTTATTAAACATTTGATAAATAGATTTCTACTTCAATCTAAAATATGTTTACATATTTCATAATTTTCTAAAAGCTACATTGCTTATCTGTGCCACCACATTAGCATTTTATATAAACAGGATTTGTTGATGACTTCTTGATTTTTTTTCTAAGCAGCAAGTAAGGTGGCTTATTAATTTTGCCTGACCACTATAATTATGTAGTGTTTTTTCAAAAAAAATAATTTTTTTTTTACAAAACCTTAAGCTTGTTAATCATATTTTATTATTCCTTAATAAAACTAATTTTTATTAAATTTTATTTCAATAAAATGGGTTTTTTTAACAATGCACTTTGGTTCACGTATAAAATTATAGGATCATTCGAATTTATTGTATTATGGGATTTATTTATGATAAGTTTGTATCCGTAAGTGTAAAATTTATGTTTAAGTTATTTATTAGTCTAGGGTAAAATGTGTAACCTATTTCGTTGTCTTTGTTATTCCTATTTCTTAGTTAATAATTTTTGGTTAACTAGTCTCCCATATTTTTTAACTATTTTTTGTCTAAAATGGTGATGTATAACGTGCGGAACTAGTCGGGCATGTACAATGACTCGAGGCATAACGCCTTTGTATAATAATATGACGTTTGCTGACGTCTGTGCATACACAGGTCTACAGTATGCATGCAATATCCATTTACTCTTTATGTAGTAACTAAATAAAGTTACTGTATTCTGATTTTAATCTGTATTCTGAAAAAGTGAAATCGCTTAGAATTATCTTTCGTCTTTAAACATTTTTTCCAACTTTTTCCTATTTGAAACGTCAAACACCAGATAATGTACTTAGTGTTCCAAAATCATATAAGTTTTATAACTTCTTGATTAAAATTTGTCTCCGAGAGGTGATTTTCTTAAAAAATGTTAAAACCTTCAGTAGGATTCCATTCATTTCTTTATAATTTACTGTTGCCATCTACATTGATCATGAAAAAAGTTTATTTCTAATTTTGAAAGATTCATGTACACTTAGTTTTACCTTTAAGTTAATTTTCTTGTTGGATTGTTTACGCGAGTACATGATTTTTTACTTTCAAATCAAAAAATGTATTTTCGCACGTCCGCTTGTTATAAAAACTATACTTGTACCATCATATGAGAATTACTTAATAAAAATTGACTAAATTTTGAAATATTGCAAAATCAATGAACGAATGATAATTGGTGACTACTAAGATGAAGTTAATAATACCATTCAGATATAAGTATCCTTATTTTATTAAAGCATATAGAGGTCAAATTTAGTAATTCATTGGTATTAGGACAATTAGTTTTTAGGATTGCTAGGAAAATTGTTAATACCGAAGTGGTGTATTATACATTAGAGAATAATGAAACAGAAAAAACTACCTGATCATATACTTTACCTGCAATCAGTGCCCTAGAATAACGCACGATCATCTAGTTCTTAATTGATTAAATGTCATCAACAATCCTTTCCAATTCATTTAATAATTACTTTGATATAAGTTATAAAGTTAGTAGTAATCATGAAACAATTATGATTTTGTACAGTTCATATTTTTTTTTTATTTTTCAATGTTTTTCGTAAGAGTATAAGGTATTAAATGTAGGGCTCTTTAGACATCTAGGATGTTTCTTTGACCTAACCTAAAACTTCTACTAAACGTCCATAGAGGTATGTTGTCAAGCGTGCATATTACTGATTTTTCGTATAATAACAACCTCCCTGAATAAGTGTAGTACATTTTTCAAACATTTTTACCTCAGGTAGAGAGAATTTGTCGTTTTGATTTTATACAATAATAAAAGTTTGACATTATTTTTATATTACTGTAGGAAATGAATAGTAATCATGAAGAATTCTATTTTTAGATTTCAAAAGATTTACACGTTTTAAGGCTCCCTGAGTGTATCTTAAACTATTTTTATGATGCCTCTAGTCAAGTGGGTAGTTATACATCTAAACGTGTGTGGGTACACATCATTTACGGCATCAAACTTACATTATAACAAACAAAGATCTTATGCTAAGAATGGATGTATAGTTTTCCAGAAATATCATTTTACGGGAACACATTTTATTAACAATTATGTTAATTGATATCCCATTTTATGCATCTCAACTACTCGCGCATGTAATTGAAATTTTCTAACTAGTATAAAACTGATATTAGCCTTAGTTGAAAAAATATACTCTCTTAACATCAGAAAAAGCCGCTGTTATAAGTATGTTAAAACGTAAGCAAAAGATTGCGTTTGAAGGATTGTGAACATGACACTGGTGGCACAATGTGACATGCCACGATGAGATTTAGTACAGAAATACCTCCCTACAAAGAAATAAGCTGCAAAGTTCTTTTTTTCAAATTGCATTTAAAATTAACAAAACATAGATATTACCTTGCCATTAATTTAATCAGAATAAAATTAGCAGTATCTCCTTGCAGCCTTCAAACAAAACAAGAAGTTTTCAAAATTTCTGAAATTATTGAATATATTGAAAAACATTGACAAAGAATGTAGCTCTAATAGATTCAGGAAATAAGTAATTTTTATTAGTCACAAACAAAGGATATCGTGTTACTTCTTAAAAACCTTGATTGAACGCAAATGTCCAGTTTCAGGAGATCACTTAATTATTATATATTTGCAAGAACAGATACAATTAAAAAAAAATAACTAAATGTATTGAATACATCAAATTATTCGATTTTTTTCAATGATATTGGTCAAATATTTATTACATTTCAGCTTCCTCAAAGGTGCAATTGCGATTATCCTAGAACGCTGTAATCAACATCATACGAAATATGCAAACTCTGTCTGGTAGAGACAGAGACACATGAACCCGTTTGATTAATTTGGATATATTTTACCTATAACCTAAATCAGTGAAAAAAATTTCTCTCAGTACAGTTTTAACTTTTTTAAGAAATTTAAAATTTAAAGTAATTTTTAGAAACAACAATGAGACGCACAATGCGACAGCTCTTGTATACACGAGTCGCATGAGATTAAATTATTAGTTAATTAATAATAATAGGTCAAATTGATCAATGATTTCAAGTTTTTGATTACTTGTAAAATGGATACACCAACTTTAAAGCAAATTAAATCATTATTGATTATCTATTGTCTTGACATTAGTCTACACGATAGCCAGATTAAAATAAAACCAAAACTCAATTGATTTTTAACCAGTTTGATATATTTTACTTATAGTAAAGTTTAATGTAAGATACTCCAAATCTTCTTTAATTAAACTTGCCTTTCTCTTTACCAATTTAACAGCAATAACACTTTGTAAACGAACAAAGAATGTTTTACGCTGTTGACATTTACAGCGTAATAGTAACAGAGAACAATAGTTCTCTGTTACTATTGTCATCCTATGTTCTTCTAGTAGAGTTAACTTTTTTGTGACCATCTGTTTCTTTTCCGATCTTTATTAAAAAATAACTCCACTAAAGAAGGGCAGATGGTGTAAGTAGTAATTAGGGAAGTTTAGCAATTTATGAGGTCAAATTGAGACGGAATAAATGAAAATTCAGTTAACCTTCGTTTTAAAAAGATGTCACTCTTTCTTTTCTTTTCGTAACTTTTTGTTTGAGATTTTTTACATGCATTCGATAATATATCCATCAATATTTATTTTATAACCATTTTTTCAGGTTAAAAATAGTTTATTGAATAAAGTAGTTATTCCTGCAAGGAAATGTATTATTATTTGGAATAAAACGGTACTCTAGCAGCTCAAATGTCAACAGTGTTTAGATTTGAAACAGTTGAGCTCCTTTTATTGCAGTAAATCGATAAGTTGTTGTTGCAAAAAATTAATAAAAGAAAATACGAATAAAAACATGTATGAATAGTTTCATTTATACGCTTAAAGGACAAAAGCAAATATCTATTCTAGATCCCTAAATTCTACTGCATACTAAATTATTACCAAATTAAAATTTTACATTCTGATACAAGCCACATCTGATACATTATGATTTATATCCACAAAACACTAAAATTATAGTTTTGGTAAAGAACTAAAATTAGTGTTCCATAGTGTCGACATCCAAGGATATTAAACGATGACAATGTTATCATTTGAAATATACATTAAACTTATCAAGAGACCAACCATGTCAAACACAAGTCAGAATAATGTTATTGGCTAATTTTTCCTGATTAAATCAAAATAAGAAGGTACACTTCTTATTTGCATATAAGAATATTTCTTCCAAGCTAAAGGAAGATATTATAAATTTAAATAATTCTTAATTACTACATTACAAAACTGTTTGTTCTAGTGAAGAAAGGTCTATAATAAAATCACTAAATAGATGAAGGTAATACATTGACAAGTTACCTATGTTTGAGAATCGGCTTTGTTTTAACGCTACTATTAAAAGACAGTGGTTGCCACCGAGTCTACAGAACTCATGTGTTCCATTAACGCAATTTAAAGTGTATCGCTGACATTATAAGGCTGTGTTTTATACTGCCACTCATTGCATTTTTAGTTCAAAAGTTCCCCGCATATCCAATC
Organism: Hermatobates lingyangjiaoensis; assembly: GCA_026182355.1. Taxonomy (NCBI): domain Eukaryota; kingdom Metazoa; phylum Arthropoda; class Insecta; order Hemiptera; family Hermatobatidae; genus Hermatobates; species Hermatobates lingyangjiaoensis. The sequence goes on along the minus strand of JAPFBL010001935.1, from coordinate 370,998 downwards.
ACAAATAGTTCCTTTCATAGAACCCTAGTGCCAAATCTATTTGTCAATATGATTACTTACAAGCGGCAGAGATCAAGCGTTTAGAGGTACTAGAAATAGTGATATGTGATATGACAAAAAGAACATATGAGCTGGGAGACATATAATTGTATTTACTCCTTATAAATTCTTACCCATCGCTTAATTATTGAAAATCAGTTTTAACAGTGATTTTCATTAATGCTAAACCACTATACAGTAGAACAATTGTTCAATCAAAGATTTCTTACTTAGACACTAACTTCTGAGTGAGAAAATAAAATTTCAATTTATCACTATCTAAATGATGGAGTGTATGATACCATGTATACTTGTATACTGTATATATACATATACACTTATATACTTATATAATGTATACTTGTACATTAAAAAAAAGTAGTTTCTACAGCTCTGAAGGACATATAATTTTTGAAACCGAAAAACACCCATTTGTAATAAAAATGTACTTTTTTGTTTAGAATCTTGATAGTTTCTCCTGAAAAGAATAAATTATTTTCTTTTCGACACTTGAAATATTCGAATTTTTTAGTGGAAGGTACTTGAATTAGACGTTGAAATCTACAAATAAAATTTGAAAATATTCCTGAATTACTGTTATATCATTACCTCAAGAGATAATAACTAGTATTTCTAAAGTTAATTGCCCTCTCTTGACTAATCTTTTATTAATCAATTTTTAATATCTGTATAATAAATACCGCAATGTAATTTTCTTCACTCTGATATCAGAATTTTATTTCCTTTTGTAATGATCATTTTACACTAAATAAGTAAATCACTTCTATTATAGGAAGATAAATATACACCATTAATACCAAAGAGGTAATTAATTTTACTTAGTTATTGTAGAGTTATTTCTTATCAATACAGATGGGCAGAAGTTGGGATAGGTTCGCCTTAACACTCGAGTGCAATGCACCCATGTACAATGATTATGGGTAGCTCGAAATAAACTTTATAAATACTATTATTGAAATCCCATTATAGTTTTATGTGAATACTATTACAACGATGATGATTGGATAGGTTCCATTAACTCCTAGTGTTGATACCTACAGCATATATGAAGTGTCAAGGTTTTCCCAATGTTCTAAACTAGACTTTTTTTGTCAGATTGGGAAAATATTATATTGAAAATTTAAAACACATATTTATTTAAAACTATCATATGGATTTTAATATATATATATATATTTAAAGAATTCTCACCTATTTCCACTCTGGTTAATTTTTTGGAAAGATTTTCCAGTTTTGTGAGAGATTTCTTTGTGGTAGGAGATAGCTTATGTAACAGCTGTCCATAATTCATTTTATTTACTTATTTTTACACTAATGCTTACTATTAATTTACAATTGCACTTAACTACTTAAAAAGACATGTTTCGGTTATATATATATATATATATATATAGGTTAAAAAAGTAAATTATAGGTATATAGTAAATAGAAAAACAGACTTACGGTCTCTAATTTTCGGTTTAACCATCATAAGGAGAGAAGAGATAGGGACACCAAGGGCACTTGAGAAGAACGGTTGGAGACCAACCATCCATTAGATACTGGAAAACATCATAAACGATATTATTGATTTACATTTGTCTTTACAGCTTTAAGAATTATATTTTCCTATATACCATATTAACTCATTAAAAGCTCTTCAAATTTCTTTTATTAGAATTTAAATAGCAATACTTTTAGATTAGATCGTAATAAAAAATATTAAAGTTAGTGTAAACAAATCGAAGAAGTATAGTAAGTTATTCATTATTCCAAGTTAGGTTTTCAATTTTATAGTTATATAGACATTTAAGGTAATCAGATTTATTGAAAATATATTTCGTTTTAATTTACAATAACGCACCGTTCTCTTCTACAATTTCAACGAAAAAATGTCATTTCATCCCGTCAAAAGGTTCTGCTTTTGAATACAATTTGATAAAGTTATGTCAAGTGTTGTTATCTGTAGCATGTCTACATGCTTTCGGAATCAATCATAAGTTATACAAATTTACATTTTATTACAAAACTGACCTTTCTATCATAAGCAATACTCAAACACCATATCGTTAAAAATACTACATTAAAAGTCTCAGGTCTATGCTAACGGCTTGTAGGGTGTTTAGATAAAGGTATAAACTAAAAAAAACATATGTCAGATACTTAGGCTGTTCTGGTCTACGGATTTTGAATTTGTTACTCCTGATAAATGGATATAGATGGCCACTGAAATAAAATTGACCATCTATGAGTTTAAAAATACTTCATAAACAAGTTTGATGTTACATTTACAATATAGGTAAAATAAAAGAAAATATATTATCAACGAGTTTGGTATTACGTATATTCATGCATAGAAAATTTGTTTATGTCATGTTGTTGTTATATTATGTTGTTTAAGTCATGTTTATTAATAGATCACTCCAAGTTCTCTATTATTTAAATATTATTAGGATATGTTTGCATTTCATATATTTGTAAAGTATTCTCTACCACCATGTTAACAAAAGATATGTAATAACATTTTCTATAAATTCTCATTGGGAAAAATGAGAAAGGGCTTATTAGAACTAATTAGAAACATAATGAAGAATGATTAATGAAACTTTATTTTAATCTCAGAGTTTGTTTGATAAAGGAATAACATTTTCATATCCAAATTGTTATATCAGATCTATTTTTGTTTTTCAAAGGGCAATTCACTTTGCCTTATTGTTTATATAATTTGTCATTTTGACTGAGTGACAACGTCAGAGAAAGAGATCAAGACTGTTTGTACAAATCAAGAAGTAGGGATTGAGGACTGCTTGGTCATACTATAAAGGAGGACGGCAGTATGTCGGACTAGGATTGAGGGTGAATGGGCCGGGCCGTCAAGAGACGCCCGGCTGGCCGTCATTACCCGCTGAGATTTACATCCACGCACCTCTGACAGTCCAATTTCTTTTTGTCGCTATCCATTGTCGAGAAGGCAAGGCGTGATACCGAGCATAGCACACCACTCTAGCCCCCAAGCTAACCTTAACCGGCAAATCGACACAAAATCCATCATATCCGTCTATGCACCCTCTCTCTCTCTCTCTCTCTCTCTCTCTCCTACTGCCATTTAGTTTCAAGTCCTATCATTACCGTTAACTCAAGTACTTAAAACAAGGTTTTATTGGAAGTGAAAAGCACAGTAACTTATAAATTCTTCATAAACCTATTACTTTGTCACATACAATGTTCATCCATGACGACTATTAAATCGTCACAAGTTGATTGCTTTTACATGTCTAAAACTTGAAAGGAGAGCCTTTAGAGTCGATCGCCAGCTCCCTGTGATTCAGACATCACAAAACATTGTGATTTATGTCAACAAACAACATATTTAGGTTAACTGTCTTACATTTATCACCACTAATTCTTAGTATTTCACAAATATTATTTTATATATATTTTTGAATGAAATATTTTAAATTTTAAAAACGTGTTTCAGACCGATGTTTATCGTAGTTTATTTATATCATTATGAAGATTTTATAACCTCCAATTAAAAGTTAGACATTTAATTATTTTATATACAGATATATTTATGTCATGTGCAGATAAATTAATTTTATCAATACTAATGAAGCCGCTCTCACTAAAATATTTAGGTTTTTGCGCTATGGAGTCTTTGGTCTCTACTATACCATCATCCATCAAGAAGACTGTTAGTATTTACAGTACGATTCAGGAATGCAGAAAAACAGATAAAGTTTTAATTTATTTGCTTCTGGTTTAATTAAAAACTTATTTAATTTGTCAATGTCTTCACAAGTTACTTCAGTGCCGCAGTCTCTAGCATAATCAGCCACACACCAGCTAGGTTTACTAATATACTTTCATCTAATACAGTAATAAGTTTTAGATATTTTTTACGTACTCCTTGTGATAGTTTTTCTACCATCCATGCTATAAGATTATTGAGTAGGATTATCGAATAGTGATATAACTCAACGAAGAAAACACATTTACGATTAATTTTCAAAAGCGTAAAGCAGTAATTAATAGTCAAAAAAAGAAGTTACACCAATAATAGAAACTAAATAACACTTTATCAATTATAAAAGTTGATATTTTACGAAATATACTAATTTCTGTATTCATTTTAATAATTATAATATATTTTACAAATAGTATAATGATTAAATCATTATATTAAGTACGTAGTACAATAGTACTTAAGTTGTAGTAATCAGAATTAATTTCTAATACATATTATGACGGCGTAATCAATGTTCCCATCGATAATAATTTTAACCTGCATTGAAAATAATTAACAAAAACAAATGATTTTAAATTATTCAAAATTATATAAAAACAGGAGTCAACATGTTTTTTCTCCTAAATCGAAGTATTTATAGTGATTTGATTATAAATTTATGGCCTGTCATTATATCAGAGTTTTTTACATTTTATTCTTACATTTCATATTAAGTCATTAAATCATTTATAATTTTTTGATTAAGCCTCTAAACACCACGATTACTTAAAAATCTCTAAATCAATGTAACAATTTAATTATATGTAAATAAATCGGACAAATATAGGAGGTGATCCGTTAGTAAAGGATGAATATTCATAATAACTGGCTTTGAATTAAAAACTGGCTATAGTTTAATTTTATAGCCAGTTTTAATAAGGAAAAAAACATGTCGTCTAAGAACAAATTTTAGCAAAAAAAGTAATTTTCCCATCATGCATAATTGCCACCAAACAATGGAATAGATCTACATTTTGAGGCCCAATTTTAAGTAAAATATTAATTTGATCCTTCAAAGATTGAGGACTGTAGCATATACACAAACTTTTAGACACACATCTACCTACCCAACCATTCACATTCACAAACATCATCGCACATCCTTGAAATGTGTCTATCATAAAAGGACTTTGGGTACCTCAAAACATATAAATCCGTCAAAATCTCGAGACTGAATTTTTTCACTTATAGTAAAGTAAAATTATCACAATTATATTAAAAAGTTCATGTAATCGGGCACATTACTTTCACTTTTGTTTCTAGTTAAGGTTTATGTTTAATAAACGATGACAAAACGTGATGTAATATTCAAATAATGTACTTAAAATTTACAATAAAATATCTTATTCAAAACTCAGTTCTATTAATTCAGAAATCTGGAGCTTCTTCTTATATTGATGTGCAGATGTATTTAGTGCTGATAATATGATTTAGGTACTTGGAACGGTAATTCTTGCTACGTTAGGTAATTCTAACGTAGTGCAATCAGTTATTATGTGGTATTTACTCATTGTAGGGTAAATACCACATAATAACTGATTGCTTATATGTGGAGACAATTTCATTAACTTTTTACCCTTTAACTTGCAAATAATCACTAATTGATTTCAAAGTATGACTTTTTGTATAAATTATGTTCAAAACATCGGGGATATTGAAAACATATTTATTTTACATCTTCTAATAATATTTTTTAAAATATGAAGGATATGTAAGTCTTATTTAAACAAAATTATGATGGGTTAAATAAAAAAAAAATATTAGTTCTTTTCCAGGGAAATAAGTTTTTTTAAGCAAATATAATAATTTATCTAACATAACTTCTTATTAACAAGTAACACACGTTGTCTTAAAATAATAAGACCGATGAAAGGGTATTACACTGAATTCCAGGTATAGAAAGGCGGTCTTAAAGACAGTTTTTTGCAGATTGGTTTGTTTGGAATGGAATTACCATAATTTTGTGATTTATGGTTGCGTATAATGTTGGTTGAGGTTTGTCGGGATTGACAGGAGATATATGAGGAATGGGATTGGAAGCCAGGTGAGGAGATGAGGATAAGGAGTTGATGAGCGGAGTAAACTGTTGGTTTGTAGTTAAAGTGAACAGGGGTGGTGTGGGAGAGAGCCATTAGCAGTGCGTTCAAGACCAGGCATTACCTGCCAGCTCGAGCTGAACTAATTTGGATTTCAATCATAGCGTTATGCTTCTAATCAAATAGTTCGTGCTTTGTAGGATATTCAATTACGAGGAGATGTAGGACGTCTGTTTAGGCACGCTGAGGGGCGGCCCTGTGATTATGGCTAGCAACCCACGGGCCTTTCTTCAACGCCACGCCGTCCATCACCGAAACTTGCAAAAACCACCTCTCCCTCACCTCTCCTAATAAACACAAACATTCATAACCTCTATCTCAAATCAATCTCAACGTTTTCAAACAAAACTTTAATGTCATTTAGAATTCAATTCCCCAACATATTCTTGAAAATTAATTCCACTATAGAGACAATTCTCTCTTTTTTTTTAATATTTCTATCCTATACTTCTGTCAAACTAATGAATAATACGCATTTATTACAGAGACATTACAAATGTCCCTATAATGAAAACTGTTGATATCGTATGTTATTATGTTTATTCCAACAGTCAATTCCACCTGCATCCAAATATCTGAAAGACGAGCACTTAGACAAATTAGTCGAAGCCTGCACAATAGAAAACCCATTTACGAACATAGATGCATCCATGTATTTACAGACGGATGGAGTTACCTTGAAGTCATAATTACTACATGTGTTATAATGAAAACAATATAATATCCAACAAGGTATATACTAAACCAATACTCTATTCTAGACAAACGGATGATTGCTTCATATACCAAAGAGTATGAATGACATTAAAACCCTAAAAAAAGCATTTTGAAGAAGATTTCTGTTTAAAATTCACAATAGAAAGACCAATAAAAAAAAATAATTTCCTTGGCGTTACCTTCAATATGCAGAATCAAAAAACGAAACTTCAGTGCACATAGAAACCACCAAGACTGCGTCCTACTTCAATATTTTGAGCGAGAGCTCACAAAGTTACAAAGACGCAACTACAAAAGCTCTAATTCACAGAACTTATAAATAGCTTCGGTCAGAAAGATTTTTCATTGTGACATAAAAAGAACGAAACAAGCATTTGTGAACAATAGCTATCCTAATGAAAAGTTTGATAATATTCTGAAGGCACACGAATAAGAACACAAACAAATGGATTAAGAAACACCTGGAACTATTAAAAAAAATTACAATAATAAAGAAAAATATCTGTATTTTCATTTATATTTGAAAATGTATCAAAAATATTACACTTATACCGAATCATAACCAAATGATTTCAAATATTAAACAAAACGAAAGTAAAAGATATTTAGCCCAGAAAAATATATTCCCGACTAAGAATACTGGCGAACAATACCTTAATTACTAGGCTCAAAGAATTAGCTTCCAAAAACCCTAGATCTCAGTCCAGTTAAGAGAGTCTTTATTAGAGGCACGTTCATTCATTAGAGATGTACTCATTATTAAAGAACAACTTATTAATTAATAAAACAATATATCACAATGTCTTGTCAATAAGAAAGATGATCGCTATCATTTAATATTCGAAAATCCATCTTGAAATCAGGAGATACATTGAGTAGTACTTCCAAAGAATCTTTCACTTCAGAAACCTATGCTCAACTTTCTGAAAATCTACATAGCGAAGCTTTTAATTAAACAGCTGTTCAACATACAAAATATTTTTTTTTCTTAAAATTTAGGAGAAATGGAAATAGAAAAATATTCTGAAACAATATAAAAATAAATATTATTTAAAAAAATGTGCAAAATATATTTTCAATAACATTTAAAAAAGGGCTACTTTTCTATAGTATACCATGTATATGTAAAATAGAAATGTATATCATTTTATTAGAAATCATTTCACAATTCAGCTAATGCCTTATTCTTAGAATATTGATTATAAATATAAAATCATATTTTTCTATACTTTTGAGCTCTTATTTGACCAGTTTAAGAGAATAATACCATTCATTCTTTGTTTTTAAGTCTTTTTGACTTCATAATTTATGTGACATGTTCAATATTCTTTAAAGTACTAATATTTGAAATATTATTAACATGTTTAGACAAATAATCAGTTTTTTTTATCTTATTATAATCTTCTAACATTGATATCAAATTTTCCATGCAGTTATTTTTTCATACTGCAGTTCTATTTTTTTGCGAAAATGACTGAATAAATAGATAATGTCTAAAAATATAAAATACACAATTTAAACTATGGATGAATGACAACGATTATGATGAGAGAATATTGTGCCCAGTATGTTTAGTAATCTTGGTTTGCTAATTTAAACACTTTCGTAATGTCTGGCGTAACAGGTTTGAAGAACAGTTCGCTTCTTTCATACTATCTTTACTTATAAATAGACCATAAAGGCTGAAGTTTCCTAAAACTTAACTAACCAGCACAGGTATTTACTCAACCAAATTAAGGTTAGATTATGAATGACGATGACAGATAAGAGTACCTGTGGGAATACTTAGTTCCTGGCATATGAAATACTACTTCCAAGGTAGATGTAGTTCACGATTTCTCTAAAAATTGCATTTTATAATTACTTTATTATAAGTAAGTACAGTAATAGCTCAGTAGTAGCTCAGTGGTTAAAGGAATCGCCTCTGGGCTGGTAGTCCGGGGTTTGATCCTCACCTGGCTCTCGATTTTTACATGCGGGAAGTGAATAAGTGAATAAGTGAGTACGTCCACCTTCGGAGAGGGCGTAAAACAGTCGGTCCCGAGCCTGTACGATGTCAGGTACTCGTTAAAGATAACCACTCGAAATGCACTTCAGCTAAACAAAATTAAGACTCCCAATGTAGAATCTGTATAATCACCGATCAAACAAAAGCCGGTAAACGGCTGACGTATGAAACTCTAGGGGATCAGTTTAAAAACCAAAAAAACAACAAAAAAGTATAGTGACCGTGAAAAAATTCTATCTCCATATTTTGACGGATTAACATGTTTTGATGTCTCGAAAGTCGTTTTATGATGTTTTTTCGATGATGGGTGTGGGTGGGTAGGTGTGTATTCAAATATTTTTGTACACGTAAGTCCACAACCTTTGATGGTTCAAGGTAATACTACACACACACATGGGCCTGATAGCGTAGATCAACCTATTGTTTGGGAGCAACTATGCATTATAGGAAAGTCACTTTCTTTTGCCAAAATGTGTTCTTAGACATTTTTTCCTCATAACTACTAACATTATAGTTTTCAAATTTTGGTATTATCATGAAAGCGGCAAAATCAATAACTGGAAAAAAACACAGTTTTTTAAAAAGACTGCAAATATTTTTTTTCCAATAAAATGTACAAATTTTGGTATATAATTCAACCTGAAAGCTTGTGAGGAGGATACAAGTTTGACGGATAAAAATGTTACCCAAAGATATACCGTTATATGGAGGATGAGTTAAAAAAATTTTATTTTCAAAATGACGTTAACAAAGGGGCATTATTTTGAAATAATATGGTGTTTTAGAGATTTAATGTAAATGTAAACTTTAAATTTGAAATGATTTAATAACTTAATATGGGATGTAAGAAGAATAAAATTCTCACATGTACAAAAACACATTTTCAAATAACAAACATATAATTTCTGATGATTTCTATGATATGATGGATTTGTTTAACGAAATCGTCTAATCAATCTATATGTTTCACTCTTCAGAAAAACTTAATACCAGATGTAGATTGAATATTTAATGTTGCGGTTGGAGTGGGATTATGTGATTGGCAGGGATAAGTGTAGGTTCTCAGAAGCGAAGAATTTGCTGTCTGATAAACGATGCAAGATTCTTGATTTTTATTGAACCAAGACACTTGGCTATATGCAATCTAATGGAATTATTACATTTATCCGAAAATACATGACGTTTAACATAACGAAGGTGGCTAGTAATCATTTTGACTAAGTAGCGATGAAAATAATGTTAACGAGTTATAAAATTTAAACCTTAATAATAATATGACGTTTTTAGGTGACGGTAACAGTAATAGCAAACAAAAAAAAATATTGTATTGTTATTTAAGTCAATATAAGTTATATTCATTACTAGAAAGAGACTTAGAAACAAATAATTTAATAATCAATTGGATGACATTTGTCCTGGATTTATGCTTACAACCGGAGTTTATGAATCTTACTTACCCGATCCCGAAACGATACACGTGATATTAGATCACGTATTTGGAACATGATATGTGATATTGGACTGATTAGATACGAAGTTCAATTTTCAATCATTTCCAGGGAAACAATGAATGTTTGTAAGTATAGCGATAGTTAAATAAAAATAAAACAAAAAATTAATTCTGGTCAAGAAGTTTATAAAATGTTAAACTATAGTAAAATTGAGTGTAGGTCACTCCAGATTTTTTTTATACAAGTGCTAAGTGAATATTGAATAAACCAATAACATTTTATTTAAAAATATGAGCATGATAAATTATTGGAAAAGATTGTTTGAACTAATCCAAAATTGAATATTTTGAATTTTTGCAAGTGTATCTAATAAAGAATATTTACTTTTATCAATAAAAATAACAATTGGTTAAGAAATAACTACATTAATTATCAATTTGAATAACAATTCAAATTTGAATAACAATTTAATGAACTAAAATTTTGTGGTCTATTGAAGTTTAAAATTTGTTATTATGACAACATAATGGGTTTTGTTTGACAAATTTGGTAGAAACACAGACCTACTTGCCCTTAACTTCAGAGATACTCAGGAGGAAGGCTATAACTGTAGCAGTTTGGTTTTGTTCCAGTTATGTCAAAAATGAATAGTTAGAGAGATGTTGTACGATTGGATAATAGGGTTCTTTATTAGTGTTTAATTTTTTTACCCCAAAAACATAATTTCCAAACTAAAAAAATTGTATAATTTATAACGTATAATTTATGATATAAAAATTAAGTACCATAAATGATTGTCCAAATAGAAACACAAATTCTGGACTACCCAGTGGGTTAGCCAGAATTGCTACCTTAACTCTGCTTCTTCTTAATTTCCAAATTTTTTATTTCAGATATTAGATAGTGCTGAAACGGCAGTCATTAGAAAGGTAAATGAAATCTAGTAAAATGATTGAAATTTAATTAAAAAAGAATTTTTATTGCTTAATAAAATTTAAAGCATCTAGATGGATATTTATTGGCATTTTAGTGTAGTCTGCTTCAAACAATTAATAAGTAATGGTAATATTTTAAGCATTTTTGTTAGTATAAAAGGTTGGTTAATGGAAGACAAGTACTATGCTACAGGACGCTGACTTTTTCCAACTTTAAGAGCAAAAAGGTTATGGTCTCACTCTAATAGTCAATGTCAATAAATAAATGCATTTGGATCCACCCAATACCATAATCTATTATGCATCATTGCTTTATTCTTCGGGTATGGACTTCACAGCGTGTAGTGACTTAGTGATTATCATGGTCATTGAGTCATTGCTTCGAATTGTCTTAATCCGGAGTTAGCAGCCAGTCCTAGTAAAGAGTTTATGTTGTTTAAACCAATCCCCTAGCGGGTGATAATGTCAGCCCTTTACCGGCTTTTCCTTTGATCGGTGATTCTACAGATTCTTCATTGGAAGTCCTAAATTTTGCCTAACTCAAGTAGATTTCGAGTAGGGATCTTTAGCGAGACCTGACATCGTACAGGCTCGGGACCGACGGCTTAACGTCCTCTCCGAAGAACGACGTACTCAGATTTATTCACTTCCCGCGTGTATAAATCGATGGCCAGGTGGGGATCAACCCTGGACTACCAGCCCAGAGGCGAGTACGTTAACCACTGAGTTAATCTGGCCCCTAGTAAAGAGTCGCTTACTGTTTAAATTTATTAATAATCTTAATAAGCAGATAAAATGATAGTAATATAAAACAGCATTCTATATCATTTTTATTCATAATAATGCATAAAATATTTTTAAAAAAATATTTTGTTTCAACTAACTATAATTTAATCTTTCTTTTGTAGTATTGGAATTAGTATTAGTATTTGTTCAGAATATTTATAAGATACCGATATTTAACTATTTTCCATATAATGTGTAACTGTTTATTTACTCAAATCATTTTATCATAAGTTATGGATATTATATTTGTATATAATACATATTTTTTTATACTCGTACATTTAATACTTTAATATGAACACCAAGTCTATAAAAAACATATTAACTTTATAAATCAAATTTATGTTTCGTTAAATTTAGGTATATTATCAACATATTTGGTAAACTCAATAGCAAGACAAATTTATAAAAGAACCACACGTGGTTCATGTGGTATTGTATAGGTTTCCTATGGTAGAATAAAGATGGTGGTACTAGCTATATAAGTTGACAAATCTCTTGATAAAAAAGGAACATTGATGAAATTAGTTATATAATTATTTTTTCTACATCAACTTACCGTTATTTGACACATATAAAACAGCATTTATTGCATTTGCCTTGCATTCTTATTGCTTCCTATTATTGTAATAATTACGTTGTTTGATTCAGAGATTTTATTGGTCGATGTAAAATATATTACACTCTTTAATTTTTATAACAAAATATGAAATGTACAATTTTAAACAAAAGTTCAGAAATATAAATAATTTTTTTTCAAGTGGATACATTATCACCAATGAACCTAGTTGTGAAGACTAGTTAGAGGTTAGTGACATTATTCAGAAAGGTAACACTGTTTTTAATATTTTTAATATCTTCCAGCTATCGTCGTCATTAAATCAGGTGTATACCAGTTTCTTCCAAAACTATACTGAATGTGAAGTAGTTGTCAACATGAATAATTGCTGTCAATTTGAAACTGACTTAGCGTCTGGGTCGTTACCGTATCGTATTTGGTTCATATTAACAAATCCCTAGTTCGTTCTATATTTATATCTGGACAAATTCCATCGATTAAAAATTCTATTTCATGCATACATTTTTAGTTTTTCATATCATCTATCAATTGAAATAAATTCTTTCATAATTCATTTGTGTATTACAATTACACTTACATTTCAAGTGTCTATTTTCACTTCCTATTGTAATTTTTTTTTAATAATTGAATAACTTTTTGATACCTTTATATATTTCAACGCTTAAATTTATTTTTATTTGTAGCTGTTCAAATTGGCAGCAAAGAGAGAAGAGAAAGAAGTTTAATAACTTCAGGACTTTAATAACTGGTCGCTAAGATGTATTCCATCTATGCAAACACATGACATTTTTGAGGCTGCTGATTAATCTTCCGCATAATGAGCAAGTATACTTATTAAGTAAAGCATGCTTTGTAGTGGTTGAAAGAGCTAAGAGTTTGAACTTGTGCCAAGACGAGGCCATGTGGCCAAGATGAATGAGAACCACTTGTTGGTCTCTCAACTATTAGCACCTCAATGAAAAGAAGCATTCAGCTCAAGATTGTCTAATTGCTGTATCAATATTTAAGTTTGGCAGCAGATTATACTGGGGAGATGACTGGCTAAATATAAACCTGATGTCAGAAAGAGTCTTCTTTAATCTGCTCTCATGCATTCTACGTCCGTCTTTAAACGCTATCTTTTATAAAATAGATACCTTCAAAACTTCATTCCCTCAACAAATTTAATGAATATACTAATAATGTTTTTAACCTAGAATACCCTATGTTAACTGAACTAGATTTCAGTTAGTGCAAAAATTAAAAACAAATTAGAACTTAAATCTTACTTAAATTTTACTACAAGTCGAGTGGTAGTAAAGATTTCGCAGAAAGGTTTTCTGATTTTTAAAACTGAAATGCATGAACCTTACGTGTCACTAAAAAGATGATCATCAAGTATATCCTTTCTCTATGACTAGACAAATTATTATATGAAGACAGAATTAATATTCTGATACTTTAGGCCAGAAATGACATAACTTGTCATTATTGACACATCCGTGTCCAAAAGCTTTTTTTACCATGATCTTTATTAAAAATTACGTATGTAGCTGTAACATCTTTGTCCCCTAAGTCTGTCAATCGCAGAGTCACCTTTGAGCATAAAGTCATTGATGTAGTTTAATGTATTATTTATTTCCTTTCGTACATATATATTTACCTACATTGATTTTCCAATACAATGCGAATATTGTGTTTGTTCAAACACAAATTACCTCAAAACGACTTTACAGTTTTTAATTTTTCGAGTAATTGTAGTGTCTTTCAAGATAACAACAACACAAAACAAAACAACAAAAATTTCCTAATGTATTTTAACACACATTAGGCTAGAAAGCGAGCTAATTATATAGATTATATAGATTTTATCGTTTTTTCTGTGTCTTCTTTTAGTAAACGTACTTTATTAGTTTGCTTTGACCGTTTGGATATTTATAATATATATAACAATATTTCGTTGTAAGCACGTGAAATGAATAAAAATCTATGCCTAAACCACAGTCACAAAGTCAAAAATGTGTAATAATATCTTCTAACGAAATCAAGTAGTCTTCCCAAAGTCTTAATTATGCTGAAACAAGTGAAATGGAACATCTGGTGTAGTACTAGTATTAAGAAGAAAGGAAGGCATGACAAGTATTTAAAAAACATAATGAGCAAGGAAAGGAAATAAATGGCAGGGATTTAGAAAGAAAGAAGTAAAAGGTATCTGCTATCTGTCAACCATTGTAGACAAAGCTACTGCCCTTCAGGTTAGCTGGAACAAACCATTCCTAATGCTTATGGTATCCGATCTATTGTTGAAATGTATATGATCAATAAATTGAGTATCAGTAAATTACATTTTCCAGTCCCTTTTAATTAAATTTAAAATATTAAATGGTACAAACATAACTAATGGTTATTCAGGTAAAACTGATTGTTAGCTAGAACAATAGCTTTGTCTCAAAGTTTAGCAACTAGCAGATAACTTTACCTTTCTGAACTCCTTCGTTCACCCTGGACTTGCCTTGCACAGCTCTCCACTTGCTTCTGTATCAGTGAGGCTCTGACTAAAACTGTTTTGTTTTGGTTGATAGACCGTAATTACATTTATGATTTTCTCTATTGTAGTTTGACGTTTATATATATATATATATATATATAATCATTAAACTATATTTGTCCGTTTTGGATCGTATTTCCAACGAAAAAGATATATTATATATATATATATATATATATATAAGAGAGAGAGAGAGAGAGAGAGAGAGTGGGAGAGAGGGAGATAGAGAGAGAGAGAGTGAGAAAGAGAGAGATATTAGATGGTCCATATTTGTTAAATGACACCTAAGACAATTAGAGGTAAGAGATACTTTATCACAAAGAATTATAATGTTCTAAAAACACTTAAAATACAGATTTGTTTTCAGGAAGGACGAAAGAAAGTGAATAAAACAGATATGGCTGCAGTGCACATTAGTTAAAAGCGACAGGTATCAGTTTAATAGTAATAGTAAAGAGCAAGGGGTGAGTTAATGTGTTTGCTATTAATAAAGCATATTGCGGAATATCCATCATGACCTTAAGTTTCTCATGAGAGGAATGACCTGCAAGTGTTTGATGTCTACTTATTGGGGTCTACTTTTTCTTATTGTATAACGATAAGTCTGCTAATTTTAAGCAACCTGAATCACTTATTCGATCATTCAAGAAACTTAACATTCTTTATGTGGTATTGTTTTATTATGAATTTTTTACTTTATGAACTAACATTATTAGAAGAGTAGTTTTACATTAATTTTGTTAAAAATAACAACAATTAAGATCCATCTGTAGTAACTTGTCAGAAAGTTCAAGACAAACTATTCAATTTCTCCTATAACTGATAAAAAGTGATATAGACACAAAAAACCAAGAAGAACTATGAATGCATTTTGTCTAAGCGTGGTAAATCGTTCCACAGAGTTTGATGATAAATCTACACGATAAGGGCATTAAAATAAATATCAAACTATATTCATTGTTAAGGAGTTTCACATGATGTTACTTGTTCAATTTGCAAATTAATTGTACAAGCAAGAATTTGGTCCTACTTTGAGTAATTTATTGTTATTTATTCTGAGCAATTTATGTCTTTATTTTTTAAATTAAAATTTCTAATTCCACCATATCGAGTTAAAAATTTCGATATTTTGAATATATGTTATGCCTAAGTCCCAGAACTATAAATAAAAGCGCCCATCTAACAAAATTAAATTCATTAGTGCCAACAATCTCATTCAGAAGGAAAGATGAAGTAAATTGTCAATTGCTGTTTTTAGATATCCTTATTCAAAGATTCCCTAAACAGTTGCGTTTAAGTGATTCAATAAAAACCTACGAATGTACTTGCATGTCTATTTTTCTTCCGTCCATCAGATATATTAAAATATTTTTTTTAGACAGATGTTTTTGAGGAAGTTAAGAGTTTACTCTTCTAAATTACTGAATGTTAAACTAACATTATTTCTATTGCACACTCCGTAAAATATCTATCTTGTTATATTATCAAAACTTTAAAGAATGCTAAACAAAAACATTCTCCAATGCAGTAACAGAAATCAATTTAATTTTGATATCAGAAATAGATATTTTATTTCACATATTTCCGTTCAAGTGTAACTATATAAACGTATGTATGAAGTATAAAACCACAAGGAAAAAGAAGGAAAACAATAGAAATAAATGCTCTGAGGCGTTTCACTTTATGCCATCAAACAGCAAAGTTTCTCAATCACTTTGTTTCCTCTTTGATGACATAAAGTGAAAGGTCATCAAAGTGAAAGAAACGAGAAACAAAGACTAAGATCATTCAACCGTAACAAGCGGCCTTCATCAAAGTCAAAGACCCAACTGACTCAACAACTCAGTTATTATTGGGTTAAAAAATGTTGGGTTAAAAAGATAAATTGGTCGATAAATACGACCAATTCTAAACAAAATTAAAAAAAATTGTGAAATTGTTAAAAGAAATAATATGAAAATAAATATAAAGCGAAGTATGATTTAAAAACAAATAGATAATTAATTGTCTAATATAAAATAAATTATCTTTTCGTATGTATATTTCGTGCACTACGTGCATTGGAGCACGTAAATATGAGCATTTTCTAAAGCTTGCCGAGTGAGATTTTTGTACGTCATGAAGGAGATCATACCTCCTTCCACCCACACAGTAAATCAGAAGATACAATAACAACAAGCCCGCCCTCAACACACATTGGAATAACAACAACTACTTCAAAACAACTCACAATGCATCTCATAGCAGGAATCCCAAAAAAACAGACAGCATGAAGCTAATGACAACATTAAGCTAACCCGTGATATTTTATTATATTGAACAAAAATATTGAACAAAAGTGTACAATAACCAAAACAAGACCACCAATGACTTTATTAATTATAGAAAAACAACCTATTATCAATTCACAGTCCTGGTAAGATATTGCACCTCATTGCTAATAAAATAGGTGCTGCCAACAACCAACAGCCAAGTAAATTGCCGCACCTACTTCCTACTGCTTCTAAAATTGCTTTAGTGCACTCCTACCTTTAGCAATGCATTCTTTGAGAAGTAGCCATATAAAGCTCAGAGATTTGTTCAAACCTTCATTAACATTACAATGTCTGAAGTGAAGAAACGTGTTGTGGTATATATCAAATTAGCGACTTTAATATCAAGAAGAAATGCCGTCTTTTAGGAAATATGTATAAAAGAAGAACTGTTCTCAAAGTAAACGAAATTATTATTTATTTTTTTAGTATTTTTGGATACTTTGACTAGAATTTCATATATTTAGAAGTAATTTTGTTTCAGAGTTACTACTTTAGCTTTTTGATTTTGTAGCGAAATCGGGTGGAAACCAATTGGTGGCACTCCGTAACTATATTTGATCTTTATGGCGACAGATTTTTACTTAAATTAGGGTAAAATTGCACTCCTCGATCCCTGTAACGTGTAATACATTGTTTATTTTCTAACTACTTTAAATATATTACTAATTTTAGTTTTACAGCAGTTGACTGATGCTTTATAGATTTTCAAGTTTGATAAAGAGGAACAAACTGTTCTATCATGATAATATACAATGAAACTATACAGGTTGTATTACAAATAATAAACTAATATTTAAATTAATATAATATAAAAAATTTCGAAACATATTAGAGCTTAAAATATCTGTTTGTACATATACCGTGTATGAGATATTATTAAAAAAGATAGTTATTTTCATATTTAAATGGTTCTACAGGAAAACAGATGAGAATGTATGTAATAAATTACGTTTGGTGAATAGTTGCCAATTTATAAGATTGGATAGTAGAGAAGTGCAAAATTTGTTTATATGGTGATTTTATTATAAAATTGAGTCGTATCGAGGGTAATGGAATTTAAATTTATGCCCGTGTTTATTATAAGGAAAGGAAATAGTTATTTGTATTGAAACGAAGCGGTGTGTGCGGCAATTTGTCGTCGGAGCAGGGTCAAGTGCGAGTTATGTATCACTGGAGGAGACCTTTATTAGGTATTAAGGCCATCTATTGGGCGAGCTGTGGGAAGGCAGAGCGCTAGATTATTATTGGCTGGCTTTTTTTCTTTTCTGGATATAGCTGAACTCGTGCTGGCATCTTCCTCTGAAGCTAGTTTATCTTCCTAATTGTTATTCACAAAGCAACGCGCGCACACTCACACACCAATACAAGTAAAAACCTTAATCATCCAATCCTCTTCATATCCACCATTATAACAAAGCATGTATCAGGAGGTGTCTTCTCTATTAAACTTTTAATGTATAAACATCCCGCGTCGACTATCTGTTATCCTCCTCTATTTCCACCATCAACATATAAATAAGCAATTATGAACCCAATAGATCTTGATCTTAATAGCTTCCATCGACGAAATACAAAATCATCAAACTCTGTTTGTTCTGAGCAATGTTAGGTTAAGCTCTAGTTACTTTAAACTAGTTGATAACTGGAATCAAGTTTAAAAAATATTCTATAATATCGTGATTTTTTTATCGTTTTAATAATTTTAAGATGAAAGCCATACCTTGAAATATTTTGTTGCAATTGTACAAGCATACACTGACATGTTTGAATCTATTTTGTAAAAAAATTCTCAGATTAAATAAAAATTGATCTGCTATTAACAAATGCCCAACTACTAAATAATATAATAGTAGACTCTCAGATACAGGTACTTGGTGACCAGTTTTGTCTTTAGGATATAGAGTTTTTATGGAGTTTTATGGAGTAAAAATAATTTAACTTCTAGGCCTCTTGATCTCAAATTTTTCATAATCACATACTTCTATGAGGTTGTTATTTATAAAAAGGTAAAGGTAATTTAATATGGAATCAGGTAGAAAGTGTTTAAATAAAAGAACATTATTCTTAGTATCATAGATTTCTAAATAATGTATGATTATCATATATTATTTCAACTGGTTGACGTTCCTGAACTGCGTTATTTTTGCCATAAACACAATAAAAAAGTTTTTAAATTAGTAGGTCTCATTCACTCTAGCATGGATATGCTATTGGAATTAAATTGTTTCCAGGGCAACGCCGCGCCGGGTAGTTCAGCTATTATAAATAAAGTTTATGTTGAGGGTATATGCACATGAGGAGGAAGTTGTATGAGACGATTGAGCGAGGGCGTAGAAATGAAAGGGGGAGGTGTCACCGGAGAAGGTCTCCCCAGTAATTTGTCTGCCGTGTCTTCTGTTGGTCTCTGTCAGTCGTTTAATTAATGTGGCGCACATCTAGCTCTCGATACTCTTTGATTTATCTCCCGCGCTCCTGTCCCACAATTACTAATGAGTCCTCCTAGGGGCATTAATTACACACCTGCGCGTCCCCGCAAAATGGCCTTGTACCGTTTTACTTGAGAAGCCTGGGGTCAGTCTTGGACTAGAGGTCAAGTTATAACTGTCCCAGCCAACCTTACCCTCCCGCCAGCGGAAAACTCAACACACAGGCGAGAGCAACACACCATAGCACTCCAGCCAGTTATTATCAACGAAAATACCTCGCATTTCTTTAACCAGGGAACACGTTTCTCCAAAAATTAACGCACTCTCTATCTGATTACATATTTAGTTTCTACAACGCCTAAAATATGTGCTGAATGTAGAATTCAAAAACAACATAGTATACATATAATATATCAATTAAAATATAAAAATTACATCAGTATAATAGCATTTTTCCAATGGTGGACTTCAAAGATTTTCAAAGCCAACGTTATCATACCTCGTATTATATGACAGGTTTGTCATAACAACTTTACTAGCAATTTTAAAGATGTTATTAACGCCATAATGAATAAAATACAATAACTGATATCAATACCAACATTATTCAAAAAATTACATAGTTTTCAATGCTATGTAAAATAAGAAATACAGGAATTAATCCTTTAATCGGGTTAGGAATATTAACAATTGAATTTTACCTAACTATATTTACTTCGTTAATTATACCATATAATTATAATTATTATTTTTATGTACTATGATGCAACTGGATTATATTAGAACAACAAAATAATTCGATAATAAAATAACAGATTTATTAATCCAACACCTTCAGAAGGGATTAATACAATGCTAAATTAATTATAGCATAATTCGTTATTGGTATGTTATGGTTTGCTAAAAATCCTTGCACTCTTCCAAATGGACTGCCCATCATTCAGCTAGAATATGATCAAAGATTTCCACCACTTTCAGACAGATTGTATGATTTCATTGCGTTTTGGATATGTAGTAGTTAAAACTCAAATTTTAGATAGACATTCTACATAATTATATAACTTTCTTTAAGGATATAATATTTTCTTACATTTGTAAATTTAATTGGAATGAGCTTTTTAAATAAAATTTAGACTGTTGTTATGTCATAAACTTTAAATTTATAAGTTCAGTATAAAACTTAAACTATATAAATTATAGTCTTAAGTTTTCTCTTATAAGTAGTATCACTTTTTAAACAAAGGACTAATTTACCCAACATCACTTAAAAAATATGTTTATTTAGCACAACAAAAACCACAAAAATATTATAAAACTATTTAATTAGATAAGATGTTTGTATATAAATATATATAAAGATGCTTGCAGACTGTTTGCTACTAGTCAACATACTACTAAACTTATTGACTATCAATTTATTTTGGTATATTTTAATGAGGTTATATCTAGACTTTTTATATTTAATTTTAAACTTTGGAGTAAAGTAATATAAAACTCACATGTAATCTTAAATGAATTAAAACTTAATTTAAATAAAAATCAATTTAATGACTTCATTGTTCAAATGTATCTATATTCATTTATTCAGTTATAACAAAATAAGAATTATTGCTGCAGGATAATCTGATTATAATTATCATTATTATAAAACTGAAGGACTGAGTCTAGTCTAGGGGTCTCCAAAGGGGTCTATTTTGACCCCATGGGGTCGATGAGAGGGCGAAGGTGGTCGATGAATATAATAGAGGTCGATAGGTTGTAATCCTCATAGATCATTATGTTTATAGTGGGGTAATTGGGGTCAATGAATATTAAGTGTCATAGCTGAGTTTATAAAAACACAAATACACTAAAGGGTTGAAAATCAAACAAGATTCGAAAGGGTGTTGATAAGCAGTCAATACTAAACCATATACACTACAGGGTGCATAGTTGAAACTGGTATTTCCCATGCAAACGGAACTCTGACAAAACAGAAGAACAGACTAAACTTCAAAAAAAGTGGTGATTTATGGCTAAAACTCTCTGAATTTGAACCCATTATCAGCACTCTTATTGCTGCTTCTCAAAGTCAATCTTCTCATTAAAGACATCTATTTTATTAAAAGAAGTACGTCAGTATATTCTTGTTTATTGTGCAGTAGTAAAGTGACAAGTAAGACATTTTCATCAATATCATCCTTGCGATATTTAAAAAGATATTTGTTGTATATGAGGCATTATGGAAAATACAATATAACAAATCTCAGACAAACTATCGTCAATGTATAATTTTATCTGCATGATACAACCATTCAGGAATTTCATTATATGTGGGAAACAAAAATACAAAAAGCAGGTCATCAAATTTCTTTACCGTAGCAATGTGGAAAAAATATAAGTTGTTATCATCAATATGAAAATATATATGTTGCTTTCAATAATGTTTTTATAGAAGAAAAATATTTTGGGACGGGGTCGTTGGGAAGCGATGAAAGTTTGAGGACCCTGGTCTAGTTAGACATGTGAGCACCACGGCCACATCTATCTTATTTAGATTCTCTTTGAAATTTCTAAAAAAGAACTTGAGATTTCAAGTTGTTTAATGACATTTATTTATTTTTTTGAAGTATTTCTCATTTCTATTATTTATAGATACGATTTGAGAAAAATCTTTGACCTCTTAAAAGAGATTGCTACATATTCACACCATATGTTTAGAGGTTTCCACATTTTCCAGCCTGAGTTATCATCTAATGTCATGTCAGTTTTTACAACTGATAGTTAATAAATTGTCTCTTATATACTCAATATATATTTTAGAATTATTCCTTTGAAGATTTATTATTTCCTTTTTAAATTTGATTCTAGTAGTAATGAGTTGTTTAGAGTGAGTCGGACTTTGTAGTTGTAATCACCTTTTCTTTTTTTTCTTTTTTATCCAATCATTGAATACATCCTTACAGACGCTGTAATAAGGCTGCGAGTGTCAGAAGGCCTTTTTTAGCTCCAGTATCCAATCTTTATGGTCCGCTGCCTCATATATGGTCCTATTCCAGTGTTTCTGCTACTGACATAAGAGTTAACTTATTTTTATTGGATACATTCTGAGGAACAGTCATACATTCCCACATTAACTTTGAATAAAACATTATCGATTTCTAAGCCTTAAATGCGGTCTGACTGTCTGATTAATGGATATACTAGAGTTACTTGACAATTTTGTTAGAATACTCTCTGGACAAAATATATCGTAGAATTTTGTTCTGCAAGATCGAGGTTATTCCTCCCAGTGGCAAATAAATGGAAAAAATTGAGCTCCTGACACCCTATCCAGTTTTAATATGAAATATTTACGTCAGTATACCAAAAAAAAACCCTTTGCACGAAATGAGAAAGAATTTATATTCACTTGCTGCAGCCTCTTTGGTTGGCATTGTACGTGGCAATAAATAGACTAAATAACTATTATTTGGCTCTAATAAATTTTTAAACATTTTACCTGCTTTAGAGGAATTTTCATTCTAAAAAAGTCTCAATAGACTGTCATAGCAAAATATCAAAGAAGGGAACTTTAATAGCTTATCCAATTCGGGGCAGATCGTCCTTTCCTGTTATTTCTAGACACGTTTGTCTTTCTAGTTTACTAAATCTTATTGGAAACTTTTTTTTATTTTGATAATTCAAATAATTTTTCAATTCAAATAATTGAACAATTGATTATTTAAAGCATGAAGCAGACCATCTATAACTAATGACTGCTTTAAAGCAATAGAGACCGCTCTGAAGAGAAGGTTTAAAAGTCAAATTTTCAGCCTTAGAAAAAGAAAAGTTTCTTTTTCTAAAAAAACATAGAAATAAATTTAACATGTTTCAACAAATTCTGGTTATTGCTTACAGGCTCTAATATAGAAACTCAACTTGGTATAATGACAATTCACTGTACTTGAATTTTCTTATGAGAATAGAGTGAAATAAAAATGTTATTTAAAGACTTAATTTGATATGTGATAATAACAATAATTTGTTTAATATCTTAAAAGTAAACACAAATCAATGTTACTTACACAGATCTGCTACTATATATAATTTGATAAATGAAATTTGTGTGCGGCTTTCACCATATTTCTTATGAGATGTTCTTCACCGTATGATTTATGGTGATCTAACGGATGTGCTATTATGGATATACCTGAGATACACTTTGCCTTTAAATCTTCATGGATGATATGCAGTATATGTTGGTCTTCATAACTTCATTGATTTTAGCGTAATATTAAAGCATGAAAAGCTTTACCAGCAATTCCATCTATAGCAGCATGCCAAATTGTTATGGAACAATTATTCTAATTTTTTTTAACTGATAAAGTGGATGTAACCACATCATAAACAAATGAAGTCATGAATTTCATAATAATTCCCTATGGAGTTGGATAATGATAGATATACAGGTTAGCCACACTAAACTAAAACCAAAATTAAGTTGATTGTTATAAGTGAGTGTAAGTCACTCCAGATTTTCCAGGTGATACTAATATTAGTTTAATCCAAATTTCGTATTTTTAATGAAAAAATTTGAATTGTTTTTGAAAGGAAATAGGTTTTCAATTTCCATAATAGACATCAAATGACCATACTATAAAGAATTATTTTTTTAAGTACCTTTTGCATCATGTCGCTGTGGGTATATGATGCCCACAATCTGTTGAATGCAAATACAGATATCTTGAAAGAAACTTATGAACTCAGAGTACCTTAGAACTTGTACATTTGCTTAAAAGTATAAACAGATATATCCCACTATTGTGGAAAATCATATAGAAAGTGGAAGAATAAGAGAGATTAAAACCAAAAACCACTTGAAGTGAAGAGGCTTAACATTATCAATGGCTATAATTGGGGAATGTAGTTGATCAA
This sequence comes from Hermatobates lingyangjiaoensis, assembly GCA_026182355.1. NCBI lineage: Eukaryota > Metazoa > Arthropoda > Insecta > Hemiptera > Hermatobatidae > Hermatobates > Hermatobates lingyangjiaoensis. Next base: position 346,435 of record JAPFBL010001935.1, on the reverse strand, counting down.
GTATCAGTCATACCAATACAGTACATACAGTACATACATACATACATACAGTACATACCAATACTTTCAAAGGAGTGATACAACTAACAGGTTGCTAGAACTGACACCCGATTTAATAATAGATGCTGTTATTGAAACCCATTCTATAAACATCAACATATACCTAGATAGTTTACTTATCAACCCATTAACAGAAACCACAAGTAACTGTTATCGTAATTTCATTTAAAACAGTTTAATTTACAAGCATTTTCCTTTATACAAACCTTTTAATTATAAAATAATAATAAAAACAAAAGTATTCTAATATACTAGAATCTATATGATATAAATCACTGCGAGTTAACTATTGCTGCTCAGAACGCAGCAAAAAGTATTTATTAACCCTTTTAATGCGACGTCTAACTAAGAACAGTAAAATAGTTTATGACAGGCGAGGTGATCTCAATACTGCAGCTTCATCTGAGGCGTGCAACACTTCCTGCTTCATTTCTACTTAGTCATAAACTCAGCTGTAATTACCTCAACGATACACTCAATATCAAGAGACTTAACAATTTAAAAGCTTGAAATCCAAGCATTCCATTCAGTTCTAAATGAGCTGCAAACATAACACGTCTTAGCAACGATTTATTATTCACTGGATCAGACTAAAGTAAGAATCTCTAAATAACTCAAACCAATGATTTCATAGTTACAGTGACAGTAATATACATTTCTAGCAGACCTCCACTTATCAGAGAGTTCATCACGAGTTCACTACTTTTATAAAAAAAAGTCAACATCTGTTTACTTTTGCAATTGAGATTATTTATATATTTTCATTTCATTACATTATGCTACTTATTTTAAAACAAAATTATTTTAGAGACAATAAAGAATACATTACATGATCTATAAGAAATTCATTTATGTTAAATTTCATTAAAACATTTATAATCATACAGCCAAATTTTTCCGTTTTCAAGCTATCAGTCCTTGTTTCTAAAATATATTTGAAATTCTACTTATTGGTTCTCAAATACTATTAATTACCTATCACACAAATCAGTTGAGTATTTTAAAAGATTAAAAACTTCCCAACACCTTTATTCATGTGTTTTATAGTTATTTAAATATAATCTGTTTTATAATATTTACTAATTTACTGCTATTATTATACCTGTATCTACAAATTGACGAAGTCTGGTTCTCGTTTCTACTCTTATGGCTACAAATTAATGAATAAAACGTGGAATATTTCCTGTAATTTGAATAAAAGGTGATCTTGTGTTAATGCAGTTATTAGTGGTCAATATTTGTAGCTCTTTATAAAAATAAATTATAGAAATAAACTAATCGTTTTGGTCAACTAATAAGATTTTGTTATTGTTAAACAATATTGTGTCGTAATTAATAATCTAACATGTATTTAAATAATTTCAAATGTCATTATGATTAGGTAAGCTTTATAAATAATTAAGATTTTTAATTATGATGAGAATACACCCGACTTATGGTTGTATGGAAATATATACTCTTATTTCCTTCATAACCATCATGCCTGAGTATTGCCATTAATAGTAATGATGGTGATACTCCCGATTTAATGCCCACGGTGGGAATGTTCACAATTTAACATTCATGGTGACGATACTCCCGATTTAATGCCCACGGTGGGAATGTTCACAATTTAACATTCATGGTGACGATACTCCCGATTTAATGCCCATGGTGGGAATGTTCAGAATTTAACATTCATGGTGACGATACTCCCGATTTAATGCCCACGGTGGGAATGTTCACAATTTAACATTCATGGTGACGATACTCCCGATTTAATGCCCACGGTGGGAATGTTCACAATTTAACATTCATGGTGACGATACTCCCGATTTAATGCCCATGGTGGGAATGTTCACAATTTAACATTCATGGTGACGATACTCCCGATTTAATGCCCATGGTGGGAATGTTCACAATTTAACATTCATGGTGACGATACTCCCGATTTAATGCCCATGGTGGGAATGTTCAGAATTTAACATTCATGGTGACGATACTCCCGATTTAATGCCCATGGTGGGAATGTTCAGAATTTAACATTCATGGTGACGATACTCCCGATTTAATGCCCACGGTGGGAATGTTCACAATTTAACATTCATGGTGACGATACTCCCGATTTAATGCCCACGGTGGGAATGTTCACAATTTAACATTCATGGTGACGATACTCCCGATTTAATGCCCATGGTGGGAATGTTCACAATTTAACATTCATGGTGACGATACTCCCGATTTAATGCCCATGGTGGGAATGTTCACAATTTAACATTCATGGTGACGATACTCCCGATTTAATGCCCATGGTGGGAATGTTCACAATTTAACATTCATGTGACGATACTCCCGATTTAATGCCCATGGTGGGAATGTTCACAATTTAACATTCATGGTGACGATACTCCCGATTTAATACCCACAGTGGGAATGTTCACAATTTGATGACTCCTCCGGTTTTAACCGCCTAACAAATAATAGAATACGTATATTATATAATATGATATAACAATAACAGTATGTGGAATATAATAAGTCAGTTTGTTTATTTGTTTGTTATAAAACTCTTCCTAAGGTTTTCAGTGATAGACCCACTGTAAATCTACTACTTCGTAGATTTGTTGCGATTGAAGATGGAAAACGTCCGAAAGCGCTCCAACTCCAGGATCATCTTACGAGTTATGAAGGTTTTACCTGTTTCTAATAAAAATGCATAAACTAAGCTACTTGAAAATGCTTGTTCCTTTAAAAATTTTGTATTATTTTTGATTTTTTATAAAGAGTTAAACTATGTTTGATAGTTTAATATCCTCTCAGTGTGTAAGCTTATAATACATAAAGTAGATCATGTAAATTGCGTGTTAAGAATTCTATGTGGTTCACTTTTAGATTGTACCGGCAATAAATTCTTTCATATTCCTGATGCACCTTGAAAATCAAAACTTAGTGGACTTTGGCATCGGTGGACAAGAATAATAAATGTTGACAATAATTACAGGGTGATAAGAGCTAATTGATATATAATACATGAATCAATAGACGTTCATTGTGTCTGATTCAATAAAGTATTTGCATTTAGAGGGCATAAGGAGCATGTTGAGCCTAAGATCCGAGGTAACAATACTGAACTTGTGTATGGATTAAGTAGGTTAGATAGTAAATTTGACATATTTTTAGAAAAGTCTGCTCTTTTTACCGGTTTGCCAAATTAAATTCAAAATTATCTCATCAAATCATTAGAAAACGTTTTACTGCAAGAAGTCAAAGAGAACTAGAAAGCACAATATTTTTTTTATAATTACAGACAAAACAATTAACATGAGTCCCAGAGTTCGACTGTACTTCTGTACAAGGGAGAAAACCGTTATGTTGAAGAAAGATTCATGGGCTTTAATGATGTGAATGAATATAGAGACGCAAATTCGTTACACAACTTTATATAAAGAATTACCTTGATAAATTTTAGAGCACCAACAATTAGAGGTAAAACATGATGGTGGTAACGTAATGGCTACAACAAAGTAATTATATATCTAAACATACTATTTGTTAATTTAAATTCACGGAGAGGTTGAATATTCTAATGAAAAAGAACTATGTTAGCATAGTAAACTAGTGAAAATAATGACGTCAGCTTAGTAATCTGAGCGAAATCAGACCTCATGATTCATTTAGTTTTAAAAACAAGATCAACTTAGATAAAACATGCTTTATAAATATAAGTTTTGTTTATGAGACAAAAGGAGGAACATCACTAATTTTAAAATTAATAACTTAAATATAGGCTTATAAATTATTTTCCTTCATAACCTAAACAAATGTCTACATGTAAAACGCTCTTTCTTAATATTAAATGAACGATTAATTTAGGAAGATGTAGGGTTCTAAATGGAAGAGACAATTATCTTAAGAAAAACTGTTGTATCAAACAGAGGTTAAAGAACAAAAATGCAAGGTACAAATTGGCTATCAAAATACTCTTTGTGTATTGATGTGTGTATAAAATGTCCGGCTCACGGAATAATGTGAGGTCTGGACATTGTTATTATGGTTTCATACTTGATTATCGATTTGAAGAAGAGCAAGGAATGAGAGTCGTGACAAGATGATTTGAACAACTTCCACAGCCAGAACCAACTTGTGTGTTGAAATTTCACTTTTAGAAAGATTTAGAACTGTTTCGAATTGGGAGTCGTTAGAGGAGCTTTGGACATGTCTTGGGTAGGGTCGTAGAGGGATCACGAGGGAGACTTGAGTACGTGGCCACCTCCCACGTCAATGGGCGAAAAAGAGAGATATTAAGGGGGGCGTTAGTTTTCTATTAGTGGATATAACTCAGCAAGATAAGAGAAGCGAGCGCGTGATCCGAGCCAGCCATTCATGCCCACTTTATCAGATGGCAGGCAGACTCTCTCACGCCAGCCCTGGACACTTGCTTCAACACCGTGCCCGAATATTTCTCTTGCTTTTGTGAGCTAAGTAGAAGGCAATGATTCAAGTAAAGATGCCCTCAAGACCTCTTTAAAAAGTGATCATTATATTTCTGCTTAACAACTTCTCGTAATTCTCCTTACTTTCTTATCATCCTCTCTGATTTTACCAAATTTTCGTTCAGCAGGACAATGCTCTCGTACTCATTACTAGAATTAATTAGAACAATACAAACATACAACTGTATTCACGCTAGTAAATTCACTATCATTTCAGTTGAATAAAATATATTTTCTGAAGATCCATCACTAAACCCTAGAAATTATAAAAAAAAAAGTCATAAAACTACTTTAGGGTCCTCAAAACATGTAAATGAGTCAAAATCTCGAACTTAAATGTTTTCATGATCATATACTTTTTTGTAAAATAAAAAATATTTCTCGTTGTTTTTAAAATCTGAGGACTTTTCAGTTATTGCGCTTGCCGCTTTCATGATAATCCTATAATTTCAAGACTCTATATTTAGTAGTTTAAAAGAAGAAAAGAATGTTGTCTACAAACATAGTTTAGCTAAAAAAGTGGTTTTCCCATTATGCACAATTCCTCCAAAACAATAGTGTACATTTACACTATGAGGTTTAAAAAAAAAAATAAATTTGTTCCATCAAAGATTGTGGACTGCAACGTGTACACAAGCTTTTGGTTACTACCTCCCCCCCCCCTCCCCACACACACACACAGACACAGACATTAATCGAAATAAACTACACAAAGTCAACATAACACATCATCAAAATAAGGGAGGCTATCGAAAGGTAGTGGGCATGGTGAGGTTTCCCCAGGGTCCTGATTACCTTCCATCCGTCGCTTCCATCTGGGAAGGTATTAAATTGGTTTCTATACCTCTCCCTGGCTGGTTTATCTTTTGACTGCCTTCATACAATTTTAAAATTCTTGTAAATCCTGCGCCCTGGCTGTGTGTAAATCCTGCGCCCTGGAACATGACCAAATTTGCAATCTGGTCATGTTCCTGTTCTAATACCATGGTGGTTGTGGTGGAACCAACGTATTTGGAGCCATAAGATTCGCAGTTCCCTAAGTTGCAACTAAACTAGTATATATGTTGGTTTTCTGGAGGGGTGCTTTCTTTTGTGGGTTGTTCTTAATGACCATTCTTGATGTTGTGAAGTTAGTATGGTAAATTCTGAGTTGCAATCTGTCATCCGGATTGATCTTAATAATCCCTTTTAATTTGCGGTCCGTTTTATATGCATCGAAAAATTAGTTTTGGAATATAATATATGTGTTTTCCGGGTTTATGTTCATTATTTTTACAATTGAGTTTGTAGAGGCAACCTTTTAAGATGGACTCATCAAAGTGTCTATTACGTATCCGTTGTTATGAGTAGTTCTTTGATCCTTTCAGCTTCCTGTTCGAACAATTTCCAACTAGAGGATATTTTATATGCTCTACGAATAAGCAAAATAAGCGGTCTCCATCAGATTCAAACTGATGCTGATATCAAGCATCAGCTAGACTCTGATGATACCCACTTATTTGCTTAAATGATCTTTATTCTTGGTTCCTTATTTCTTAACGTGGTTTAGATGTTATTTTTATTTCATGTGTTTTGTTTGAAATTTATATATATATATATATATTATGTATGTATGTATGTATGTATGTATGTATGTATGTGTGTGTGTGTGTGTGTGTGTGTGTGTGTGTGTGTGTGTGTGTGTGTGTGTGTGTGTGTGTGTGTGTGTGTGTGTGTGTGTGTGTGTGTGTGTGTGTGTGTGTTGTGCATGCGTGTGTCTGTCTTTTTTGTGTGTTTTTATGGGTATCTGTGCTTTTCTGGACATGTATAAAAACAGTTTTGTGAGAAATTGCCGTGCTCATAATTTTTAAACTATAGCACGTTTGATGTGAAGCTTTATTTCAAGTGGGATTATTATTTACGAGGTACTATAACAAGAAATACAGGAGCTGCTTCAAAATAACCACCTCTTTATTATGATTCCATATCGGTGTAACGATTTCTTGTCTCGATCCTTGTTTAGATCAATTTAATAACAAGCTATAATTGACATTGTTAGGTTTACAACGATGGCCATCTAATTGCACTACTTCAATTGGCAAGGAGCATCACACAACGAGTTCACTTATACGACCGGGCAACTAGTGTATGGAACAATCAAATTCCACCTATCACTTTATAGTTTCATTAAATAACTCATGAATTCTGAGGAAATGAGTTTACCTTTGAAAGAAGTCACTCACTGCCATTGCAGATTTATCCAATAGAGAAGGGTAGACGTAAAGATGCAGTTCGTTTAAGCCAAAGAGCGATGATACTATTTTCTACGGTACAAATTCCAAGGTCAGACGGACTCCTTCCAAGCAATAAACCACACGTACCCTCCGCCAATCCTGCCCAATGCCTTTCACCATTCCTTCTGCTTTTGCTCTCCCTTCTAACTAATCAGTTAAACCTGCGTTCCTTCGAATTACGGATTTTAACAACTATTACAATAACTATGTATATACACAGGCGCATATGAATGGGATAAACAACATAAACATTCATTTTAAAAATTTGAATTTAGGAATAATGTTCTCATAAAATGGACGCTCAATTCTACTATATTTAAATATCTAGTCCAAGGAGTTAGACACATACACACACAAACACACACACACACACACATACACACACACTCACACACATACACATATCAATGTTTAGACCACATTGTTGGGATTTGACTCTGACGAAAACCGCTTGTTACAGTTGCAAGATCTTAGTTTTTTCTCGTTTTATTGGGGTTTGGCATTGATTGTTATTTCACGTGGTTATTGTAATTGTAATCTTGTAATTCATACACGCATGTATATATATATATATATATATATATATATATGTATTTATAATTTTATAAAGTGATTCGATGAACTAAACAAACTAAACTCAAAGAATGAAAACACATACAAGAGATTATAAAAACCCACTACAATATTTGGAGAATCAAAATATAACCGTCATCAAAATATAAAAGAGAAGTTTTATTTACGTACCTCTTGTACGTACTTTCTATGAATTTAATTCATATATATACTCATCTATAGAACTAACTGCTAGGGACTATGGGAAAACTTCTGAACGGGCGTTATTTCATTTAAATTTATCGTTTCAATTCGAGTCAGAACAGAAATAAATCATCTTACAATTGGCGTATAATGCAGTACGTAATAGCCCTTGAACAATTTTATAAATTATGGAAAAGAGTTTTCCTAATAAAATGTTGCACTTATCCTCTACAATAAAATACCACAAAACCGTAAATTTTATCATCCTTTGTTGTACTGCCAACTATTGCATCTATAATGAACCATCTTGAAGAGTTTTGAATAATAAAAGGTGAGACTTCACTACCTTCTTAAAAAGTGTGTGTAGTACATTGACAAAACATTGAGAGCAATTTAACAAATATAGATACATAAACATGCAAGGAAGTATCTTTTAGAAACAATGACTTAGTTCTGAAAAGACAGCAAATATAAGAAGATTACATTTAGAAGATTACATTTTATACATAACTAAATTTAAACATTAACTACTAATTGCGCTACATTATGATGTGATACATCCATTTAATACTTAAGAATTATATTAAATCAACACCATTGATTTGAAATGTATTTTATTTATTGTTTAAACTGATCCCCTAACGGGTTAAAAACGTCAGCCCTTTACGGTCTTTTTGTTTGATCGGTGATTCTACATTGGGAGTTCTAAATAACAAAGCGTATTTAGAATCAGGTATCTTTAACGAATACCTGACATCGTACAGGTTCAGGACCGACAGCTTAACGTCCTCTCCGACGGACGACGTACTCAGATTTATTACCTCCCTTGTGAATAAATCGAGGGCCAGGTGGGTATCGATCCCTGGACCTACCAGTTCAGAGGCGAGTACCACTGAGCTAACCTGGTCCTCTTCAGATGTATTACGAAGTATACGATTTGAATTGTATGTAGTGGAACATGAATTTTATTTACAACTGTGGAACAAGTTGTAACTAAATTCCTTCATGATAGAGGTACTGCCTGAGAGAAACACATTACACACATACACACAAATACCCACACATGCACACACCCACAACATTAGACATGGACGTTTTGGATGATATATATTATATTTACTTATAAAAAAGTTGAGTGTAGACCACTCCAGATTTTATTATTTCTGCTACTTTAGGTAATGTATATTCTGATGTTTCATTCGTCTAAACTTCTTTCGTTTAATGAAATTAAGAACTGTAGTTAGATGAATTAATAGAAATTATTGTTTTTGAATTAATGTGAACACCATAAGTCATAGATAACGTTTTATTTCTTAGAATAAATTATATTCAGTTTTATTTCTTTGGTTAATTCTAAAACATTCTGATTCTCCTGAAATTTAGTACAGATACTCTACAATACAGAAATTGCAACCGGTAAAACAGTATCTCAAACGAATATGACTGTCAATTAAATTATTCTTATTACCATTATCACCAACGTAAAAAAACATCAGATAAAATAAGATATTCCCTATAGATAAAATGTTTACCACCATGTAATATAGTATGCCAAAGTCTGCACATAGAAAACGTTATTTCAGGTTCAGCAATGGTTCTTTGGGGGCTCGCCAGTGAAGCTCTCAGGACAATGCACACTAGCGTGATACGGCCAATAAGAACGTTTGCTGCACCCGTGTGGTCGAAAGCCCTGGTAAGAAAGTATGTAAAAAACAAACTGAAGCGAACGTAAAGGCTGATGGAACTGCGCATTGTAAAAGGCTTCCAAACCATATCATACGAGGCAGCCATAGTTGTGGCAAATATTGGCCCCACTGTGTTGAAGTTATTTGAGCTTAGTAGCTTGTATCGTCTTAAGAGATGGTGCGGAGGAATATGGGAAAGCAGTTGGGTTTATAGATTGTCTGCATTCTGCCACAGACGTAAAGATCGGTACAATCTGGCAACCTAATTCGCAGTATGAGATTTATACGGATGGTAGTCAAATTTAAGGAAAAATTGTTTTTGCATTTGTGGTGTATCAAAGGGCGCAAATAGTGGAAAATAAGAATTTTGATTGGCTTCCTGCTGTAGCAACAACTAGGCAGAAATGCTTGCGATCTTTCAGGCAATGATATGGATTAATCAAGTATCTATAGGAACAGAAATTCATAAAACATTAATTAAAACTGACAGTAAAACACCCATTGAAACAATAGAACTTTCAACGGCGCTTTGCTGAACAGATAAAAAAAAAGGCCGCAATATCGAGTGAGAAAATAGGCAGTGGGTGGACCAAAGCTCACGTGGGAGACAGGTGGCAACGAGATGGCAGACAAGTTGGCGAAGGAAGCAGCTACGGAGGAGATGAAGGTCGCTAGCTACAGGGCGGCACCCATGTCCTACCTGAAGAAGAAACTAGATGCCGTGACTAAAGGAAGATAAGACGAGGAAAAGGAATGAATCAAAGAAATACATTCCGACTATAAGGACAAGGAAAAGGTTTGACGACTTAGAAATAGATTACGAACTGACTCAGGTACTGATCGGAAATGGGCGAACTGGACGTTACTTACAGATTCTGTCATCGAAAATCAAATTGACAGACAGACTAACTGACCAGACATAGAACCATGCAATGTATGATTATCCAAAATTAGATCCTTACCGACAAAGACTAATACAAACACTAAACATTATAGGACACGATTGGCCTATCAAAGAAAATAAATTAATAATAGAACAATTTGTGCATGACTGCAAAAATGGTTGTCTAAATTCCGTTAGAAGTGTTATGAATGAAATTAGATAATTAATATTGAAAGAAATGTAAATATCTTAGATTAATTTGTATATATTTTGTTATTTATATATAAATTCATGTTATAATATTATATTTTCTCATAGAATTTATAATATTTGATTTGTATATTTTATATAAATTTCATTTGTTATATGTAGTTGCAAACAGGTTCTACCTAGTGTGATACGTGTGATTGAACTCTCTTATAACAGAGTGTTGTGAGGATTAAAAAAAAACTGCATTAATACTTCAGTCTTTCCTAAACCCGTAAACAAACTAAATTTCAATGATTCTATTTTCTTTCAAAGCCAAATTGTTTTAAAAGCCAAATAACCATGTTTTAAAAATTCGATTACTATTTATTTGGAAAAAATGTTTATATCACTTAAGCACAAAGTAGGTGCACATGATGTTCACTTCATTACAAATTCATTATAATCATGGGGATTGAAAGTGTATTATTTTTACAATCGCAATTTAATGACTTGGCTGAATGCAAACTTATCACTAATATAAGTTTATTTTTTTTTTATATTACTTTACTATAAGTAAAGTATAGTGATCGTGAAAAAATTCGATCTCCAGATTTTGACGGAATTACATGTTTTGAGGTACCAGAAGTCGTTTTATGACGTTTTTACGATGATGTCTGTGTGTGTGTGGTGGGTGGGTGGGTGGGGTGGGTGGGTGCGTGTGTTAGCATTGCTTGTTACCACGCTACGGTCCAGAATCTTTGATGGATCAAGTTGATATTTTACACAAAAATGGGCCCCATTTAGACGAACATCCCTATTGTTTGGGAAGAATTATGCATGATGGAAAAGTCACTTTTTTTGCCAAAAACCGTTTTTTTTAAAACATTTATTTCTCCTAAACTGATAACCCTAGAGTTTTGAAATTTTGACATTATCTTTGAAGTTACAAATGGAACAAACGAAAAATATATTCAGAATTTTAAGACAACAGGAAATATTTTTTTTTCAATAAAATGTAAAAATTTTGACTTATAATTCAATCTCAAACCTTGTGAGAGCGATACAAGCCATACTGTTTGACGGACAAGAATGAAACTATGCCTATAAATAGAACATTATATGGAGAATGAGTTGAGATATTTTTTTCTAAAATTACATTCGCTAAAGGGGCGTTACAGTACGATTTGTGTTTTCAGAAAATGATTTTTTGACGCTAAACGGCTCGTTAAAAAAAAATGAAAATTTGACCAAAAATGGAACAAAAAATTAGCAATTCATAAAAAAAAATTCATGAAGTTTCAATTACGGGAAAGAGCAATAACGATATAAAAACTGTTTGTTTATTCTAGACTAAGAGATCACCTGCTATACTTGTCGAATTTTTTGTATTTTTTTTACATTGTTTACATTGACTTAGAAATTTTTTGAGCGAATCCACTGAGATAAAATTGATGTTTCTAATGGAAAAATGAAAATATATTATTGACTTATAAGAGATGTAAGAGGAATAATATTGTGCAGGTAAATGATAACACTCATTAAAAACAAATTCGTATATATGTTATTTGACAATTGGGAAGGAAAATGATCTTATTAAATACTAAGAAGCCATAAAATTTTCGGTATAATAATTCTGTTAAAAACCAAAAATGTAAAAGATAATTCAAAATATAAATCTTTCGTATAGAGATTAATAACTGTAATTATCGTACATCTTTAATTAACAAATCACCTTAAAACAACATTTTCTTCGCTGTTTAAGATGTTTTTCAGAGAAAAAAAGGGTATTTTACTGTTTCAAATTTGAAAATTTTACATTAATATTCAATGTAGAAGGATGTCAAGTAAACGATGTAAGAAATCTACTGGCTATTTGAACAATAGCCATGTTCTCTTGTAGGATACTATTTCGTTTCAAGAAATGTTCACTTTGGTTTTTCAAAAATGTTATTACTACTGTAGTTATACTAATGAAATTATTTGCAAATAATAAATTATTTGTGATGTACAAAAATAAGCTTATAAATTGATATGTCCTTCAATCACTATCTGTACTACCTCAGGAATGACAGGCTAATAATTATATCCCATTTAGATGTTTACGTTATGCTTAAATGAGACGTTATGTGTTATATACTCAAGAAATTTGACATTAAGTTACTTATAGTAAAGTAGAGTGTAGGCCACTCCAGATTTTTTTACTTTACTATAAGTAAAGTATAGTGATCGTGAAAAAATTCGATCTCGAGATTTTGACGGAATTACATGTTTTGAGGTCCCAGAAGTCGTTTTATGACGTTTTTACGATGATGTCTGTGTGTGTGTGGGTGGGTGGGTGGGTGGGTGGGTGCGTGTGTTAGCATTGCTTGTTACCACGCTACGGTCCAGAATCTTTGATGGATCAAGTTGATATTTTACACAAAAATGGGCCTCATACAGACGAAGATCCCTATTGTTTGCGAAGAATTATGCATGATGGGAAAGTCACTTTTTTTGCCAAAAACCGTTTTTTTTTAAAACATTTATTTCTCCTAAACTGATAACCCTAGAGTTTTGAAATTTTGACATTATCTTTGAAGTTACAAATCGAACAAACGAAAAATATATTCAGAATTTTAAAACAACAGGAAATATTTTTTTTTCAATAAAATGTAAAAATTTTGACTTATAATTCAATCTCAAACCTTGTGAGAGCGATACAAGCCATACTGTTTGACGGACAAAGATGAAACTATGCCTATAAATAGAACATTATATGGAGAATGAGTTGAGATATTTTTTTCTAAAATTACATTCGCTAAAGGGGCGTTACAGTACGATTTGTGTTTTCAGAAAATATTTTTTGACGCTAAACGGCTCGTTAAAAAATAATGAAAATTTGACCAAAAATGGAACAAAAAATTAACAATTCATAAAAAAAAAATCATGAAGTTTCAATTACGGGAAAGAGCAATAACGATATAAAAACTCTTTGTTTACCCTAGACTAAGAGATCACCTGCTATACTTGTCGAATTTTTTGTATTTTTTTACATTGTTTACATTGACTTAGAAATTTTTTGAGCGAATCCACTGAGATAAAATTGATGTTTCTAATGGAAAAATGAAAATATATTATTGACTTATAAGAGATGTAAGAGGAATAATATTGTGCAGGTAAATGATAACACTCATTAAAAACAAATTCGTATATATGTTATTTGACAATTGGGAAGGAAAATGATCTTATTAAATACTAAGAAGCCATAAAATTTTCGGTATAATAATTCTGTTAAAAACCAAAAATGTAAAAGATAATTCAAAATATAAATCTTTCGTTTAGAGATTAATAACTGTAATTATCGTACATCTTTAATTAACAAATCACCTTAAAACAACATTTTCTTCGCTGTTTAAGATGTTTTTCAGAGAAAAAAAGGGTATTTTACTGTTTCAAATTTGAAAATTTTACATTAATATTCAATGTAGAAGGATGTCAAGTAAATGATGTAAGAAATCTACTGGCTATTTGAACAATAGCCATGTTCTCTTGTAGGATAATATTTCGTTTCAAGAAATGTTCACATTGGTTTTACAAAAATGTTATTACTGCTGTAGTTATACTAATGAAATTATTTGCAAATAATAAATTATTTGTGATGTACAAAAATAATCTTATAAATTGATATGTTCTTCAATCACTATCTGTACTACCTCACGAATGCAATGCTAATAATTATATCCCATTTGATAATATTTATGTTAAATGAGAGTATGTTAAACTAAGAAATTTGACATTAAGTTATTATAGTAAATAGGTTAGGCCACCCAGATTTTAAAATATGAAAAATTGGACTTTAATCAGATGTTTAATTAAATTAAATTTAGGTAGAGTTTTTAAATTCTCATGTTCATTTAATTAAAGAAAAACAACATTATGGTTAAGAAAATTTTATGAAATAAGGTAAGTAAAAATGATAATTAATTAATATGATAATAGGTTTAAATATGTAAGATATGGTTAACATAAGTTAAATCGTTGAAAGTAAATGTAAATGATTTAAAAAATGTTATGAGAGAGTAAAAGAAGTATGGAAAAAGAAATACAAATTTAACTTAAGGTTATAGTTAGTGAACAGTATGTAGAGTGAGAAATAGGCATTTAAAAAGAAAATGATATGTTGAAGTAATATACAAGGATTAAGGGAATGAAAGAGTAGAGTTAGAGCAGATTAAAGATATAGAAGGAGGGACAAAAGTTGAAAAGTATAGAGTGGAATAGTATGACTGGAATGAGAAGTTAAGTAAGAGTAGAGGAAAAAATATGGAATGAAGATTTAAATTAAATTAATGATTTAAGGATAAGGAATGAAGGAGATAATGTATGAGGAGGGGAAAGAGAGTGATGAGTTATTAGCGAAAGTTTATACAGGGATAAGAGGTCAGAGATAAAGCAAGAGATTAGATGGGAATCAAAGAGAGCAACTTAAGTTTAAATTAGAAAAGGTTATAGGAATGAATGTGAAGGACAGCGAGATAAGGGAGTGAGAGAGGAGGGAAGAAGAGAGAGTGTGACATGAGTATAGAGAGCGAAAAGTGTATGACAGGGATGTAAGAGGAAGTAAAAGCAAGAGAGTAGATGGGAATCAAAGATGGAGGCAAGCTTAGAGGTTTAACATTGAAAGGTTATAGGAGGTGAGAGGACAGCGAGATAAGGGAGTGAGAGAGAGGGAGAAGAGAGAGTGTGACATGAGTATAGAGAGCGAAAAGTGTATGACAGGGATGAAGAGGTAAGTAAAAGCAAGAGAGTTAGATGGGAATCAAAGATGGAGGCAAGCTTAGAGGTTTAACATTGAAAGGTTATAGGAGGTGAGAGGACAGCGAGATAAGGGAGTGAGAGAGAGGGAGAAAGAGAGTGTGACATGAGTATAGAGAGCGAAAAGTGTATGACAGGGATGAAGAGGAAGTAAAAGCAAGAGAGTAGATGGGAATCAAAGATGGAGGCAAGCTTAGAGGATTTAACATTAAAGGTTATAGGAAGGTGAGAGGACAGCGAGATAAAGGAGTGAGAGAGAGGGAGAAGAGAGAGTGTGACATGAGTATAGAGAGCGAAAAGTGTATGACAGGGATGAAGAGGAAGTAAAAGCAAGAGAGTAGATGGGAATCAAAGATGGAGGCAAGCTTAGAGGTTTAACATTGAAAGGTTATAGGAGGTGAGAGGACAGCGAGATAAGGGAGTGAGAGAGAGGGAGAAGAGAGAGTGTGACATGAGTATAGAGAGCGAAAAGTGTATGACAGGGATGAAGAGGAAGTAAAAGCAAGAGAGTAGATGGGAATCAAAGATGGAGGCAAGCTTAGAGGTTTAACATTGAAAGGTTATAGGAGGTGAGAGGACAGCGAGATAAGGGAGTGAGAGAGAGGGAGAAGAGAGAGTGTGACATGAGTATAGAGAGCGAAAAGTGTATGACAGGGATGAAGAGGAAGTAAAAGCAAGAGAGTAGATGGGAATCAAAGATGGAGGCAAGCTTAGAGGTTTAACATTGAAAGGTTATAGGAGGTGAGAGGACAGCGAGATAAGGGAGTGAGAGAGAGGGAGAAGAGAGAGTGTGACATGAGTATAGAGAGCGAAAAGTGTATGACAGGGATGAAGAGGAAGTAAAAGCAAGAGAGTAGATGGGAATCAAAGATGGAGGCAAGCTTAGAGGTTTAACATTGAAAGGTTATAGGAGGTGAGAGGACAGCGAGATAAGGGAGTGAGAGAGAGGGAGAAGAGAGAGTGTGACATGAGTATAGAGAGCGAAAAGTGTATGACAGGGATGAAGAGGAAGTAAAAGCAAGAGAGTAGATGGGAATCAAAGATGGAGGCAAGCTTAGAGGTTTAACATTGAAAGGTTATAGGAGGTGAGAGGACAGCGAGATAAGGGAGTGAGAGAGAGGGAGAAGAGAGAGTGTGACATGAGTATAGAGAGCGAAAAGTGTATGACAGGGATGAAGAGGAAGTAAAAGCAAGAGAGTAGATGGGAATCAAAGATGGAGGCAAGCTTAGAGGTTTAACATTGAAAGGTTATAGGAGGTGAGAGGACAGCGAGATAAGGGAGTGAGAGAGAGGGAGAAGAGAGAGTGTGACATGAGTATAGAGAGCGAAAAGTGTATGACAGGGATGAAGAGGAAGTAAAAGCAAGAGAGTAGATGGGAATCAAAGATGGAGGCAAGCTTAGAGGTTTAACATTGAAAGGTTATAGGAGGTGAGAGGACAGCGAGATAAGGGAGTGAGAGAGAGGGAGAAGAGAGAGTGTGACATGAGTATAGAGAGCGAAAAGTGTATGACAGGGATGAAGAGGAAGTAAAAGCAAGAGAGTAGATGGGAATCAAAGATGGAGGCAAGCTTAGAGGTTTAACATTGAAAGGTTATAGGAGGTGAGAGGACAGCGAGATAAGGGAGTGAGAGAGAGGGAGAAGAGAGAGTGTGACATGAGTATAGAGAGCGAAAAGTGTATGACAGGGATGAAGAGGAAGTAAAAGCAAGAGAGTAGATGGGAATCAAAGATGGAGGCAAGCTTAGAGGTTTAACATTGAAAGGTTATAGGAGGTGAGAGGACAGCGAGATAAGGGAGTGAGAGAGAGGGAGAAGAGAGAGTGTGACATGAGTATAGAGAGCGAAAAGTGTATGACAGGGATGAAGAGGAAGTAAAAGCAAGAGAGTAGATGGGAATCAAAGATGGAGGCAAGCTTAGAGGTTTAACATTGAAAGGTTATAGGAGGTGAGAGGACAGCGAGATAAGGGAGTGAGAGAGAGGGAGAAGAGAGAGTGTGACATGAGTATAGAGAGCGAAAAGTGTATGACAGGGATGAAGAGGAAGTAAAAGCAAGAGAGTAGATGGGAATCAAAGATGGAGGCAAGCTTAGAGGTTTAACATTGAAAGGTTATAGGAGGTGAGAGGACAGCGAGATAAGGGAGTGAGAGAGAGGGAGAAGAGAGAGTGTGACATGAGTATAGAGAGCGAAAAGTGTATGACAGGGATGAAGAGGAAGTAAAAGCAAGAGAGTAGATGGGAATCAAAGATGGAGGCAAGCTTAGAGGTTTAACATTGAAAGGTTATAGGAGGTGAGAGGACAGCGAGATAAGGGAGTGAGAGAGAGGGAGAAGAGAGAGTGTGACATGAGTATAGAGAGCGAAAAGTGTATGACAGGGATGAAGAGGAAGTAAAAGCAAGAGAGTAGATGGGAATCAAAGATGGAGGCAAGCTTAGAGGTTTAACATTGAAAGGTTATAGGAGGTGAGAGGACAGCGAGATAAGGGAGTGAGAGAGAGGGAGAAGAGAGAGTGTGACATGAGTATAGAGAGCGAAAAGTGTATGACAGGGATGAAGAGGAAGTAAAAGCAAGAGAGTAGATGGGAATCAAAGATGGAGGCAAGCTTAGAGGTTTAACATTGAAAGGTTATAGGAGGTGAGAGGACAGCGAGATAAGGGAGTGAGAGAGAGGGAGAAGAGAGAGTGTGACATGAGTATAGAGAGCGAAAAGTGTATGACAGGGATGAAGAGGAAGTAAAAGCAAGAGAGTAGATGGGAATCAAAGATGGAGGCAAGCTTAGAGGTTTAACATTGAAAGGTTATAGGAGGTGAGAGGACAGCGAGATAAGGGAGTGAGAGAGAGGGAGAAGAGAGAGTGTGACATGAGTATAGAGAGCGAAAAGTGTATGACAGGGATGAAGAGGAAGTAAAAGCAAGAGAGTAGATGGGAATCAAAGATGGAGGCAAGCTTAGAGGTTTAACATTGAAAGGTTATAGGAGGTGAGAGGACAGCGAGATAAGGGAGTGAGAGAGAGGGAGAAGAGAGAGTGTGACATGAGTATAGAGAGCGAAAAGTGTATGACAGGGATGAAGAGGAAGTAAAAGCAAGAGAGTAGATGGGAATCAAAGATGGAGGCAAGCTTAGAGGTTTAACATTGAAAGGTTATAGGAGGTGAGAGGACAGCGAGATAAGGGAGTGAGAGAGAGGGAGAAGAGAGAGTGTGACATGAGTATAGAGAGCGAAAAGTGTATGACAGGGATGAAGAGGAAGTAAAAGCAAGAGAGTAGATGGGAATCAAAGATGGAGGCAAGCTTAGAGGTTTAACATTGAAAGGTTATAGGAGGTGAGAGGACAGCGAGATAAGGGAGTGAGAGAGAGGGAGAAGAGAGAGTGTGACATGAGTATAGAGAGCGAAAAGTGTATGACAGGGATGAAGAGGAAGTAAAAGCAAGAGAGTAGATGGGAATCAAAGATGGAGGCAAGCTTAGAGGTTTAACATTGAAAGGTTATAGGAGGTGAGAGGACAGCGAGATAAGGGAGTGAGAGAGAGGGAGAAGAGAGAGTGTGACATGAGTATAGAGAGCGAAAAGTGTATGACAGGGATGAAGAGGAAGTAAAAGCAAGAGAGTAGATGGGAATCAAAGATGGAGGCAAGCTTAGAGGTTTAACATTGAAAGGTTATAAGAGGTGAGAGGACAGCGAGATAAGGGAGTGAGAGAGAGGGAGATGAGGGAGTGTGACATGAGTATAGAGAGCGAAAAGTGTATGACAGGGATGAAGAGGAAGTAAAAGCAAGAGAGTAGATGGGAATCAAAGATGGAGGCAAGCTTAGAGGTTTAACATTGAAAGGTTATAGGAGGTGAGAGGACAGCGAGATAAGGGAGTGAGAGAGAGGGAGAAGAGAGAGTGTGACATGAGTATAGAGAGCGAAAAGTGTATGACAGGGATGAAGAGGAAGTAAAAGCAAGAGAGTAGATGGGAATCAAAGATGGAGGCAAGCTTAGAGGTTAACATTCAAAGGTTATAGGAGGTGAGAGGACAGCGAGATAAGGGAGTGAGAGAGAGGGAGAAGAGAGAGTGTGACATGAGTATAGAGAGCGAAAAGTGTATGACAGGGATGAAGAGGAAGTAAAAGCAAGAGAGTAGATGGGAATCAAAGATGGAGGCAAGCTTAGAGGTTTAACATTGAAAGGTTATAGGAGGTGAGAGGACAGCGAGATAAGGGAGTGAGAGAGAGGGAGAAGAGAGAGTGTGACATGAGTATAGAGAGCAAAAAGTGTATGACAGGGATGAAGAGGAAGTAAAAGCAAGAGAGTAGATGGGAATCAAAGATGGAGGCAAGCTTAGAGGTTTAACATTGAAAGGTTATAGGAGGTGAGAGGACAGCGAGATAAGGGAGTGAGAGAGAGGGAGAAGAGAGAGTGTGACATGAGTATAGAGAGCGAAAAGTGTATGACAGGGATGAAGAGGAAGTAAAAGCAAGAGAGTAGATGGGAATCAAAGATGGAGGCAAGCTTAGAGGTTTAACATTGAAAGGTTATAGAAGGTGAGAGGACAGCGAGATAAGGGAGTGAGAGAGAGGGAGAAGAGAGAGTGTGACATGAGTATAGAGAGCGAAAAGTGTATGACAGGGATGAAGAGGAAGTAAAAGCAAGAGAGTAGATGGGAATCAAAGATGGAGGCAAGCTTAGTGGTTTAACATTGAAAGGTTATAGGAGGTGAGAGGACAGCGAGATAAGGGAGTGAGAGAGAGGGAGAAGAGAGAGTGTGACATGAGTATAGAGAGCGAAAAGTGTATGACAGGGATGAAGAGGAAGTAAAAGCAAGAGAGTAGATGGGAATCAAAGATGGAGGCAAGCTTAGAGGTTTAACATTGAAAGGTTATAGGAGGTGAAAGGACAGCGAGATAAGGGAGTGAGAGTGACGGAGAAGAGAGAGTGTGACATGAGTATAGAGAGCGAAAAGTGTATGACAGGGATGAAGAGGAAGTAAAAGCAAGAGAGTAGATGGGAATCAAAGATGGAGGCAAGCTTAGAGGTTTAACATTGAAAGGTTATAGGAGGTGAGAGGACAGCGAGATAAGGAAGTGAGAGAGAGGGAGAAGAGATAGTGTGACATGAGTATAGAGAGCGAAAAGTGTATGACAGGGATGAAGAGGAAGTAAAAGCAAGGAGTAGATGGGAATCAAAGATGGAGGCAAGCTTAGAGGTTTAACATTGAAAGGTTATAGGAGGTGAGAGGACAGCGAGATAAGGGAGTGAGAGAGAGGGAGAAGAGAGAGTGTGACATGAGTATAGAGAGCGAAAAGTGTATGACAGGGATGAAGAGGAAGTAAAAGCAAGAGAGTAGATGGGAATCAAAGATGGAGGCAAGCTTAGAGGTTTAACATTGAAAGGTTATAGGAGGTGAGAGGACAGCGAGATAAGGGAGTGAGAGAGAGGGAGAAGAGAGAGTGTGACATGAGTATAGAGAGCGAAAAGTGTATGACAGGGATGAAGAGGAAGTAAAAGCAAGAGAGTAGATGGGAATCAAAGATGGAGGCAAGCTTAGAGGTTTAACATTGAAAGGTTATAGGCGGTATGCTTATATCAAACATTCAATTAGAAAATTAAAATCATGAATTTTAAAAAATGTCATTGTTTATAATTATCTGGTATTTATTTAGATATAAATCTACATTACTTTATATCCATTTCAAGAATTTGTTATCTAACAACAATGAACTGAAAATCTCCTTATTTACTCTCAATAAATAAATTTTAGACGCCTTTTCCAGAATGTCACAAATAATAATTGATAGAATTAAATCTCTAATTAGTGAGTACTTAAAAAGTAGCATAAAATACATAGAGGAGATAAACCGACTTATTTTAATTGCTTAGTAAAATTATATAAAACAACGGGACTAAGAAATTTAATTATGTATTGTTAATTTTATTGTAATAAAACTTATTTAAGTGTTACAAAAATGTATTAGATTAGTTTTATAAATTCCAACTTTTAAACTAAAAATTTACATAATCTAACGCTTTACTTGGTTGATATTGATGGATCAAAAAAGAAGTAAAATAACTTCCATTTAACTTATAAAATAGAGTATACAATGCATGTAAAAGTATATATATAAAGAAAATGATGAAAATTATATGATAGGACATGATCTGTGAACAAATAAGTATACCTTAGCATGAAGAGACGTAATTTTGCCCTGTTTTGTCTGGCGGAGCGCGAATGAAACTGCCGTGTTAAGACATGCATCCAACTACAGGGTGCAAAGTTCGCCTACATTCTTCTGGGAAAAACAAACACCCCCACTATATCTTAACTTAATGGCGTCTTAATTTATTATGAGAGCAAATAAATTTCTCATAGTGTTTTAAGCAGTAATTGTATAAAACAATCCAATCTTCTGCTGTTATATTCAAAAGTAAATTACATTTACGAGTTTTTCTTTCTTGTTGCATTGATTCAAGAAGTTTAGTACGTGTATTTACTAATTTATATTCTCAGTTCATATAAATTGAGAGCACCAATGACTTAAAATAAATTTCATATTTTTTAACCATGGTGAATTAAAAATAATAAATATATTGTATTTAAATTCAAAATACAAAAACTTTTTTCATATGACTTCCAGAAATGTTTTAATTTATTTCACCAATTGATAATTGCTTTAGAAGGCAGTATATTATCTTGCTGCATGATTAACTTTATTAAACTTAGTAATCAAGATCAGTTTGAATTTGAAAATTTCTAAGTATTTACAATTTTGTAGCCCCCTGAATGCATTTCCCATTTCTTTTATGTCATAAAATTATGAAATTTGGCAACATATAGTCATGATTATGATAAGACTGTATAGCTTTTCGGCAAAACTAAATAACTGTACACTATTTGGTACTCTATTGTAAAATTTGTGATAACAGTTTTTCACTATTCTCACAGTTCTAAAACGAAAAATTTTGTGCATAATATCATATAACCACTACACTACGAATAAAAATTTCTATTTTTAGTGTTGTATAATTTGGTCTGGTCTACACTTTACTTTAAGACACCCTCATTTCAAAAGGGAATCATTTAAATTAATTGTTTAATTACTTGAGTATGAGTATTACTTTACTATAAGTACAGTATCCTAACCATAAAAAAAATTAATCTCAAGTGTTTAACGGATTTACATCTTTGAGATCCTTTTCTAATGTTTTTCAACAATGTCAATGTCTACACAGGTGAGTGGGCGTGTATCCAAAAGTTCGTGGACTCAACAGGTCACACAGTTTGATGGAGCAAGTTCATATTTTAACAAAAGTTGGTCCATACTGTGTAGGATGTGCTTTCTTGTTTTGAAGCAATATTTAATAATTCGAAAGTATCTTCAAAGCCAAAATAAGATTTTAGACAACTTTTTCCACCTAAACAATTCTAATTCTAGAGTGTTGAAACTTTAGAATTATTATAAAAATTATAATGGCATTAACAGGAAAAAATACTAGAATTTTTCGATTTCCGGAAATGTCAGTTTCACTATAAACTGTAAATGTTTTGCCGTATGATTCAATCTGACAATTCGTGGGTTCCACAGAAGTCAAACCATTCGACAGATAGTAATAAAATTATACAAGAAATAGTTCTTTTGAAAAGATGAGCTGAACATATTTTTTTATATAACGTGGATTGAAATATGCCTTATTCTACATTTTATGATTTCAAAAAATGTATTCTAACGTTTAAGGACTAACAATAGAAAAACGGAACTTTGTCTTAAAAAGCAATTAAAAATTAGTTATAAAAAAAAAGTGTTTAATAACATTGAATAACCCCAAAAGTGAGCAATATATATAAATAAAAGAATGGTTTTGTCTGCACATTGCTTAGAACTGACTCATTTTAAGTTTTCTTTACGTTTTATACATTGGAGAAACCGAATCCACCCTTAGAAAAATTTCTGTCGGTTTGTCCGCAAAATTTTGTCATAAGTAAACTGAGCCACCATAAGACATATCAAGCTGAAACTTTGACAGTGATTTCTGTAGGTCTAACTTAAAATATAGGCTCAAAATGTATGGGAAATTCAAAGTAGAAGTGAAGTTACGGACGTTTAAAGCAAAAACGTTTCTCACAAGTAAACTCAGCCACCATAAGACATAGCGAACTCAAACTTTGACACTAGATTTGTGTATATCTAACTTAAAACATAGGCTCTGAATAGATTGATAATTCAGTGAAAAAGCGAAGTTATGGTGCTTTAAGCTGTATTTTTCTAACTTTATAGACATGTTTATTTTGAAAATACACAGGTGTAGCAAGTAAGTATTGTTAGTTGATTTTAATTTCATTGACATCATTGAAAATGTGTTTCCCAGAGTTGAGGCTGCACTATCTATTCAAAATAAATAGTTTTGTGAATGAGCAATTCTCAACCCTTAATATGAACAGGCAGGAAAAATCAACAAACAAGTTCTTACGCTATATCATGCCGAGGAAAGAACTTACATGTCAGTAAAGAGAGTTATTATTGATGAGGAAGCAGTTCATTATTCAACTGAATTTCTTGACTTTGAATTTCTTTCTCCTGGACTGCCTGCTCATGAGTAAAAACTTAAAACTCCAACCAATAATACTGCGATTTAGTAGCAGTAACAAATTTTATGTTACGAAACGTGAGTGCGCCAAAACTGTGCAAGGGACAGGACTCTGAGTTTATGCTCTGCACAGATGTGCCACAGAGGCGGACATCATGACTGGGTGTGGAATGGGGAGTCTGTGTGTATACCACTTATACCATTGATTCCGAGCCATTATCTGTTACCGTTGAAACGATTACAAAGTCCCGTCAGAGTTTATTTCACAATGACATTAACTAAGTCGCAAGAGGAAACTTTATTTAAAGCAGGAATTCAAGTTAGCGAGACCAAGTTTTTCTCACATGGTCAACTGTAGTTTACTTGCTCAAGAGTCAGAGGTTCCAACTGTTTGTTCTTCCACGAACCTTAAGGACAGTCAGCTAATGTGGTGTATACAGAGACATTTGCTGAACACTGTACTAATAATATTATTTTCTACTATTCTATAATTTCTAATGGTATTTTGAAATACCAAGTATACTAGAATTTTTTGATTCTATCAAAGACGGGTACGTTTGCTATTTAAGCTATAAATTTTAAATCTCAAAACTCAACTTTGAATAATAGAATACCTGCTGTACTTGTCGCATTTATTTACAATGACTTACAAGTTTTTACCAAAATCTAGTCAATGGTAAATCGCTTTTAAGATTTAATCAAAAATATTTGAAGAACTTCCAACTGTTAATATCATATATAGGGACAAAAAATTCATTAAATAATAAAAAGAAATGCTTGAGATACTGAACTGTACATGATGCGAAAAGAGAAATATTTTTTTGGCTTTCCTAACAGTTAGAACTAGAGTGACCCACACTAAAATTTACTATGAGCATATATACTAATTGCCAAACTCGTTGACAGCCAATCGAGTTTTAGTTTTATTTTGATTAAACTATCAATATTAAGTTATATAAAATACATTCTAGAAAAGTATATCGAAATAATAAAATCAATTTAATTATTTCATTTTTTTATTTTAGCTAACTATTTGTTAGTTATAACAACTTTCAAATCGTTGGGTTTGAACAATCAGATAAGTTATTACTTATTCGGATTTATTCCAGGGTAGACTATTCGCAGTGCGCAATTATACCATTACCTGAACCATCGAGCTCAGGTATTTAAATCACCAAAAAACTTTTTTGTTGATTCAATAGACATGGCATTTTTCATTAGGTATCGACTTCCTACGAATACTCAAAAACTTAAATACTGGAGGAATAATGTTACACTAATAATGAAAACTATTGAGGTATATCTCTAATAGAATGCTAGGTTTTTAGTAAACGAGCATCCTCAAAAGTGACAACAGCCATATAAATTGAGCGAATCGACAGAATCAGTTTCAAATATTTTTCTTAACCGAATAAAACAGTATTTAATTATTAAATGAGTTAATCTAGACTGCTAGAGGGATACGAACAGGCTTTTCGTAAGGAGCTCCTAAATCTATTAGTTTGCATTAACTCATTGGTATATTTATCCAAGGACTATATAATGGATTGCAAAAGTCAAATGCAAGAGTAATTAAAGTAAATGAGATTTACCACAGCTAAAACTGCGACCACTGGAGGTTTATGAAGTAGGATGACCTACTGGGTACTCGAAATAACTGTTACTTTAATAAGTAGATGAAATCAATTATTTCAAGTTTCATAATATCTACCAGTGTGTTTAATATTACATCTAAATTATATCCTCATTAAGATAAAAAGAAACTTAGTTATTTGTTAATGAGTTTATTGCATTATGTATAGTAAAGTGAGTGTAGGCCACTCCAGATTTTATAGTTTGTGTTTGTATAATTGATGAAGATCATTTTGCATATTATCTGTTTTGCTTTTACTGTTTATAACGATACTTTCCAATTTAAAACAATGCGTTTAACGAATGACAGTATATTTATCTCGTACTATTAATACATGATCTTTCGATAATTTTGAACTTTTGTATGCGGTGCCTTATAAATGAAATAATTATCGTTAGTTATTAGTAAAATGAAGGAATGGTACCTGGCCTTTTCATAAACTGAGTGATTTTTTTAATTTTCCCTTTCTAATTTACAATATTGATCCGTAACGTTACAATATAAGGCAGTTCCTTTGGACAAGTCATTTACTTGTGAGTTATGTGAATATTAACAATGTGTATTAAGGTGAACGCACGTATGTGTGTCTGAGAATAGTCAAACAAGTTTAAATTTACAGGATCACAGACTTACAGCTCAGAACAAATAATTAAATACAACTTATGAATATGAGAATTTCGTGAAATCAACGAGTATTTTTCTCCGCTTAAATTTGTATCTGAATGTTAGATATATCTTCTAGTAAATAATAATGTTTCATTGGTACTGTGAAATATCAATGCATTTTAAAACGTTTTATCGTCAAGGACAACGACAAATTTGTTATAATTGGCTAAACTCTTTAAGTGTTAAAAACTTAACTCGACATTCAGAGCAGTGTTTAATTCAAACAATGAAGACTTGAATGCCAAATTAGCATGATTATTATGAATGAAGGGAGTTAGAAGGTGGAAGGACGCACGCTTACCTCAGCGTTTATGTGAAAATTGTTCAAATCATCCATTCAGGAGAGGTGCTCTCTCATGTGGCGCCTAATCGTTGGCCGAGTATGGTAAATCGTAGTCATTGAGCAGGCTTTCATTACCATTGCTTATAGATTATCAGACAGTAATTGTGTACGCCACTCAAGGGAAGGTTGATAAACAAATGTCAGTCCTATTAAACAAGTCAGACTTCTGTTATCATTTAGCATAATCGATTTACATAAATTGTTTTGTTAAAGAGGATCGATGGTATTCATGAAGCCATTAGTTTAAGAGATTGACTACTGTAAGCATAAACCAGCCATATCTAGAAACGATAAAGAGTCCCAATGACGTCATAAAACCTAATTAAAATGGCCGCCACGAGCAGGATAGAAGCCGTCTTGGACTTGGTAGCAGAAACTGATTTGCGCTTCAATTTAGCATTGCCCTTGAGGCAAATCGTTACAACGCCAATCGTTCAATTACAACCGTCTCTCCCTCAGCCTCAATACCAGTAGCTCCCCAACTGCCTCTTAATTCTATAATTAACCAACGAATAACTCCCATCTCCCTAACCTGTTCATTTCTCGTTTCGCTGATGTTAATGACTTGCATTCCCTTCTTATGACCAGTTGAAGCAAACTTAACTATCTCACTTTTACATATGTGTTTAACATTTTTATTCAATTATATTTTCCATTATACTTCCATTTCTTTATAACACGGAAATATTTTATTTGTCTCAAAAATAGTATTTTGATCATATAACCAACAGAAAGAAACGTGTCTACCTATATTTTTATTTTACAATGAAAAACAAATATTAACCATCACCAAAATGTTCTAAATGTAAAATTTGTAAGTAGTATTTACAGTAATAAAGTACAGGTTGTTCACCAAAGCTTAACTTTTGTGTAAATTATAACTTTTGGAGCAACTTAAAAAGTGAGATAGAACAATATTCACGAAACGGGTTGAAATTGAAAGCTCTAATATGGTATAAAGAACAATACACCGGGATACATAATATTGGCTTCATTTTACAAGCAAAACAAATACTTCTTTAACATCCATACACCGTTGGGAATATACGTAGAATAGCTGTTTAAAATTACAATTATTTACTGTAATGTCCAATATGAAGTGTAACTAATCTCAATCATATCCAAATTAGTTACTAAACCATAGTCAAGTAAAGGAACACTGGAGTGAGCCTCTTACATGATCCACATAGATTCAACCAAATCTTAAAGAAGAGACCACCATGAGTTAATCAAGTAAGGATGAAATAAAACTTTAACGATCAGGTATAACAAAATAAATTTAGTTACCGCTAAATTAAATTTTTTTTTTTTAATTGTTATCTTAAAAACTTATAAGCAATAAATACTCTATGATTCTGAAAAACTATAGTTAGTTCCTGAAAAATTAATAAAAATTATTTTATGAAAATTAACTTTGTTTAATTAAAATCTTGCTTACAGAATTTATCTTGATTTACGGTACTATTATTCTTAAAAGTTAGTAAAAGCTATTAAGCATGAATGATCTACCTAATGCAGGTCATCTGATGAACTAGTTGACTACAACTTGGTAGTTTATTTATTATCAAATGTCTTTCTATTTCGCATAAGCAATGATGAGAATCAGTTAGTCATTTTGTCCTCTCCATCAATGTGTTGACTAATTCAGTACTAATAACGGAATTTTCAGCTCTTTTTTAGCCAACTTTCTAATTGAAATAGATTACTTTGACAGATTAACTTTATTAACAAAGACAAGGTTACTAAATAATAACTAATTTTTTTATCGCTAATTTTATATAATGCTTCTAATAAACAGTCATAAATGGTAGGCCTTTTTTTTTTAATTTTTAAAGTATGAAACATCGTGCGCCCTGCTGCCAGTGTGTCAACGAAATGAGCTCTGGGTGGCGGGAAGCCGACAAGGAAGGTGTCCGCAAGACCACCGTTTGCCTAGAGCAACAAGACTGTTTGCCCAACACTCGGAGACTAGCAAACGCTGTTTGTTTTTTAAATAAATCCGTAATGGCGCGACCCAAGAAGAGGTGACGTCACTTGGCTCTTGTGTTCATTAGCCGAGCACGGTTTCGACATTGGGCAAACAGGAGGACGTGCCTTCAATAAGCTGGCATTTCTTTACACGTCGCTAGTGTTTGACTGCAGTCACAAATACCGACGTGCTTCTCTCTCTCCGATATGCTAAGTGATCCCCATTCACAAGCCCGCTCCGAGTCTTCTTCGCGGGTAAACATTCGGCTGCCTACAGCTTCAGCCCACACTTGCAGCCTCAAACATGCTGCCTCCTTTCAATAGCCCAAACAATATTTCTTTCTCAAAAGAATATATTTTTTTCAAAGAATCATTCAAGATACCTTCATACTTATATTAAAATACATTAAAATACTTTATTTGAAAGTTCTTATTCCATCGACTCCGCTTTAAATGTTCCTCCATTTTATTATTTATAATTTTGTGTTTATAAAAAATGCTACTGATTTCAACGTAATGTATTGGGAAAATCTACAGTGTTTTTAATAAAATTTCGACAGCGAAAGGCATAAGATACCATTACACGTTTAATTTACTTATAATTAATAATGGGTAATTTACATAGATATGTAATAAACATTAGTATAAACTCTGTTGAGTTTTTTACCTGAACACTCGAATAACAATTATAATAAAACAAAGTTTTCTCAGAGGTTTAACTTATCCCATAACCTACTTAAATAATTTATACTCAAAATAATTTTAACCTAAAACTCTTGTTAGAAATTAAAGTTGAAGAATTCTTGAGTTGTTGAAAAGTTTCTGCAATTGAATATACTTGAAATCTCGATGGAGTGCTGGTTTCTTGAAATCACTGTCAGATCTCATGTCATTTCCCTGACCGCGCATTTTCTTTGCGTCATTAAGAGAGTTGCGATGTTCTGAAATCTGATCAGAGCTGTTTGAGCAAGACCCTCGCATAAAGCTAGCAGAGTGATGAGACGGTTGTTTAGGGCACGAGGCGATATCTTCCTTCATTCCCCTAACGACGTCATTAGCACCACCTTGTCTTTCAACCCCTAGGCTCTTCCTTTCACACCCACCTACCTCCTAATTCAGGCCTCTGCCTTACTTACAGCGTCCCTTAACTCCGTTACTTAGTCTCCATTACTCTCAACCGTCAAATCTTTTAGTTTACATGTTGCTTTCTTTTGCAATAGCAATACTTGTTTCTTGTTTTATTTGTTTTTTACAGAATTATGCAAAGATTTTTAATTTAAATGAGCTATAAAAAGTAATCAAAAGCATCTTGAAGTATTTAAAAACTTTGACCGAGGATAAACTAGCATTAACCTGTTATAACACAAAATTAAGAGCTAAAAAGCAATATTACAAAATTTTACTCGTATTGATCTTCTGTAACTAATAACAAACTGTTTAACGTTCATGAAGTAGACTTTAATATTTTATATAGACTCCATTATAAAAATTCTAATTATTTTTTAATTATACATTTTTTTGTGTGTTTTCTAATAAAACAAATACTTTAGTCTCGTTATGTTAGCAAGTACTGACTTATCGTTATGTTATGCAATTCCTGCATAAACTAGAATTGCTTGGTTTAGTTCTACTTCTTTTGGCCAGAAATATCTTACATTATTATATATTATTTACAAGCCTTAAAATTATTATTCAAGTTTTGTATTATCTTATATTAACTTAGGCACTGCTTTTAGACATGACTGTGTTTTTGTGCTTGTCACAAATCAACTTTTGTTTGCTTTCTTTTCCGGAGAAAGAAAGACAAAACTTCCCTTCACACCCCTTTGTGAGGGGAACCAATCATGCTGTTACAAAACTTGAGTGTCCAAAAAATGTGCAACGGGACACGACTCCAAATTCGTGTTTTGCACAGATACGTCATAGAGGCTGATATCATGACTGGGTGTGGTACTGGGGAGTCAGTATTTATGCCATGCATACCATTTATACCTAGTATCTGTCCCTTTCAGTTCAAATTGTTGCAATTTCCCTACAGCATCTTTTTTGAAACGACAGTAAATAAGACGCAAGACCAAATTCTGTCTACGGCAGGAATGAAATAAGTGAGACCAAATGTTTCTCACATAGTCCACTGTCTCAAGAGTCAGAGGTTCCAACTCTCTGTCCTTTCATGCACCTGAAGGACAGACAGCTAATGTAATGTATGCAGAGGCACTTACTTAACACTGTGGTGATAAATATATTTCTTTCTATTTTATAATTTTTCTATTAATATTTTGAAATAGCAGGTATTATCGCTCAGTTTTGTAAAATACCCGTCAAAGACGGGCACATTGGCTAGTTATTTTATGATTCTTGAAATTTTTTCATATACATTGAGCACTTACTATATAATATAAATGTCTAACACCAATCATACAATAATAAAGGTAATTAAATGGAGTATGTATTTCTTTTACTCAATATAACAAATTTAGTTTGTTTTCTTATAAAGAGTACCCAGCTCAGGGCTGATGTTATCAGGGTACTCTTACATTATAACATTAGAAATATTACAAATTCTAATATTATGTTTCTGTTCTATTTGTTACATAACGTACATTTTATGACGCGATAACGTGGCATAATTAAATATATTTCAACTTTTATATCGAATGGTGAATTTCAATCATTAAAATGTCATTCAAACCACAGCTAAAATTTGTAATTCAAAATGAATTTAATAGTTTTTAAACTCAAAAATCCTATATTTCCCTGAATTCTTTGAAAGAAAAGCAAATCATGTGAACTGAACGAGTCTTGAAATGAGATGAGGTTAATAGAATAAGGTTGTCGTGAGCAACATCCATCAAGGTTCAGTAAATTATCCCTCGATTTACAGTAATTGGGACGTAAAACAAGTTAGGGTGAAATATTTAGCCCGTACGAATGACATGGCTGAATATTAACTAGGGCAGGGTCAAGTACGTGGGAACTAAATTACCGACTGGTCAAGAAGCCGATCCTCAATTAGTGACTTTGGTTGCCAACATTAGCCCGCGATTTATGGATCATCCACTTTAACGAGCGATGTCTAACTTAATAAGGGAGCTTGAAGAGGTACGTGGATTGATACCTGAAGGCCAGAAAAGAAAACGTCGGGTGAGGTCAACTCTAGGACTTCCGTCAATGTCAGACCTAAAATTGATGTTCATCTCAAAACTATTACTCTACAAGCGCATAAAAAACAAACAGAAGGCAGTTTCCCAGTTTTCACTACTATGATCAAGTATTTTTAGCAGACAAGATAACTTATATTTTGAAAGTACAAATAGCTTCAAGCTTTGTTTTTACATAAGAATTGTATCCTTAGACATATTTTATAATATTTAGGCTTTTATTCAAGATATTTTGCCCTAATGAAACTGAATAGTGAATACTATATTTAAGTAAATTTGAATTTGCAGCAAATTGAATTATATCCATAATTTTTTATTTTTACAATTTTTTTTGTTTTTAAATATTTTTCAAAAAGGACAGTAAACAAAAATTTAAAATAACAAAAAGAAAAACTATCAAACACGCATAATAGAATTTAAACAAAAATAGGAGCTAATTAACCAAAAATTAAATAGTAGAAGCAATATTATAAGTTGTTAAAACAATTTTATACTGAGTATCCTGATATGAAAAGGTCAGGGAAGGGTTAAATACCCACTAACGTTTTATAGCAAGATATTTGAATATATATTTATAAAAAGGATATTCTATATATATATATATATATATATATATATATATATATATATCACTTAAAATTCGAAAAAAACGATCTATACTGGATGCAAATCAGCTCAAAAACGAAGATAAGCAACACACAGAGAAGGAAACACACTTACGTTCTCAAATTTTCGGATGATCCGTCTTCAGGAGAAAATTTGAGTTCGTAAGTGTGTCTCTTTCTCTGTGTGTTGCTTCCGTTTTTGAGCTGATATATATATATATATATATATATATATATATTGGTATACTTTGGGAGCAGACCTTCTTTTAAACATACCTCATTAAAGATCTTGCCAACATTAAGTTTAGTATGTTTCCTACATACCTTTTCAAGGTTTCGAATGCTACATTGTCATTGTAAATAAGTATTTATTAGAATTGTTTAAAAAAACCTTGTATATAGAATCCTTGAAAATGGTCAACGTAGACCGAAACGTCGGAAATGTAATATGAAAAATACAATGAAAGATAAAAAAATCGGTGAGTTAATTTATATGGTACCACAGAGATGGAAAGGTAGCATTCGAAACCTTGAAAAGGTATGTAGGAAACATACTAAACTTAATGTTGGCAAGATCTTTAATGAGGTATATATATATATATATATATATATATATATATATATATATATATATATATATATATATTACTATCAATATCTGATCTTGTTGTATATTATATATTCAATTTTTTAAGAAAACAAAAATATCTCTCCACAACTCTGTACTTAAAAAACCGGCTCTGACTGACTGCAATTTCAATTTCTCGCCTCCTTTTTTATCATCTTATTTAGTAATGTGATAAAATTATTTTATTTACTGATGTTTATATACAATTTTTTTAATTAAAACCCTTTTTTACCGGCAAATAAACTGAAGAAAACCAAAATTATAATAACAACAAATACATACATATAAAAAAATTAGGAAGAATTGTGAATTACTACTCTATAGACGCTATCAAACATAATTAATGATAAATAATTGTGGATCATATATTTACATGCATGAAAAATGAAACATTGAAGTAAATATATATTAACTGTCTAAATGTGTTACATATTGCAGTATTCTAATGACATAAAATTATTAGTGTCATTTCAAAATTTAAAGTCCGATGTTTAATTGGGATAAATGATGTATTTTTAAGGTTTTATGTTAAAATGATAATAATAATATCAGTTACATTAGTAATATAACCAAGCATCATGCTAAAAAACGTCTCATATTTTTGGCCCATGTTAAAACACATTCATGAAAAAGGCAAGAGATGTAGATCAAGTGATGGCTGATTATACAAGAAATGTAAGAGAATTACATGTTTTCTTAGATAAACATTGCTCACTGGTTTTACATTAGTAGTCGTGTCCTAAATTTCTACTTAACTCACTCTGTTTTACTACTTTTGTCTCGTGGTATTATTTCCTTAGTTCATACATTATTTAGAAATATATATTCCTATTCTATTGTCTCATCTGATAGTAAATACTGATGTTTGTTATGATTAGTTTTAAACAAGAAAGTAAGTTAAATTTGTTATAATGGAGGTGATGGGGTGGAAAGAAAAGGCAAGGTTTTGGTGGAGATTATGAGACGTGTGGAGCGATATCGGCGGCCAGGAAGAAGAGGGTTTGTAGTGTGGGACCATTCACAGAGAGCGCACGACTGCTATTACTGCCCATTAGCATTCAGACACCAGCTTGTTACCCACACAAGGTCGATCCTGCACAATTATCTTTACAATTATTGCTATTCACCATCGTAGAGACGTGACGCTCGCCAACATACACTTTTATCTCAGCCTCTCTCTTAATTAGTTGTATTTCATCATTTTCGACCTATGTCACTCTGGACCAACTCATCTTTTGCAATGAGATATTTTCAACTTCCATAATTCTAAAAACGTTTATTAGCAAACAAACTTCAGTTGTTTTGAAATGAATAGACGATACAAACTTCGTCCATTTTTTATGATAAGGTAACAATTTGCAACTGCCTGAATATGAACGAATAAATACTGAAAATGTTAAATACAAATTTACAACTTCGACATAAATTCTTGAGAAATTCGAAAAACATCAAATTTTTATATCTTCCTCTGAAATATAGAAGTACAAAAAAAATCTCGGGTGGTCTAGACTCAACTGTACTATAAATAAATATAATATCAAACTTCCTAACAAACATTTGATTTATTGTTTTATTATTAAGTAGCTATTATTTATTTTGTATATATATATATATATATATATATATATATATACAAAATTACAGTTTATCAGGACTCGGTCAGTTCTTCTGATTCAAATAAAACTTCAGGTTAAAAAACGTTTCGGCTTTTATTTAAAACCTCTTTCATAGGCCTACAAAACAGAGGAAATATAAGAAATAAACCAATCTTAAAAAAATCAAACATACATAAAAAGTGCAGTTAGTTCCAATTAAGAAACTACAGTAGAAATTTGACAATAGGCAAGTAAGACAACTTTTATTTTTCTATGATAGAATTATTTCCTCTGTTTTTTAGGACTATGAAAAAGGTTTTAAATACATAGAAACCGAAACGTTGGCAATAAGCGTTTAATTTGAACCTGAGGAACTGACCGAGTTCTGATAAACTTTAATTTTGTTTCTATTTCACGGTGATACTTTTATCAAGATATAATATTATAAACTGATATTATTATTATTATTATTAATTACTGATATGTACATTTATTAAATAAGATTCAATGACTACAAAAATATCCTCCAACACAATATTCTTTTGATTAATTAGCTATAATATACACATTTTTATATAGCAGAATGGTTCAATAAAGTTAAGATTTATATATTAAAAGGAAAATATTTTGGTAATAATAAGAAAATGATCTCAAATTAATTTCAAAAACGCAAATTAATTTTCTTAGTAATCTTACTTATTTGTAATATAGTAATAATATAAAAATAGTAATAATGCATTGCATTATTTAATGCAAACTGAGAGTCCCTAGTATCTATATAGTATTCAGGAAATCAAAGAATGTAATTAAATTCTTATTTCCTGCAAAAAGAAGAAGTCAAAAAAATAATAATAATAGCATACTTCTAAACTCTTTTTTTTTATTAATATCCTAATTATTTTATAATTTATTATTATAATAGCTGATATATTTTCATTAAGGTTCATTGTATTAACAATGAAAGGTAAAAATAATAAAACAAAATGGTAAACTTTTAATGTTATTTAAAAGTTTAATGTTAACTTTTAATGCTAAAAAAACTGCAATATATCAGTCCTGTGCATTTAAGCTACCTATTAATAATTAGTAATATTAATGAATTAGTAAACCACTAATTGACAATTAAATAAAATTAAACAGAACAAATATGATATATGTAAGAAACCTAAGTAATTATTAGTGTAGTTATCAATAATTAAGTTAAAAGCAGTAATGAGTTTAATTGTTATTTTATAACTATTTGCAAGATATAATCAATTTAATTTAAGCTGAATTTAACAAAAATATGTTTAAGCTAGATTATTAAAATAGTTTAAGACAAAAAATTGTGAAAACTAGTTCCTTAACATTTGCTTTGAAACATTGATTAAATGAAAGTTAGTCTGTTATCGATTATTTTTTAAAGATGTTAAAATTATTTTACACCTTTATATACAAAGTTCCAAATTATATGAAAGTTGAAAATACAAAAAGAATTGAATTTTTAGTCATTTTATAACATATTTTTACTAATATTTTGATATTTCTTTCTATAAGCATAATCATTAATTTTACTATTTTCATATTCCTTTAATATTAAATTACTAAATTGTAATTATATCTATTGCTATTAATATAGAGAAAACATATGAATTTAATATTCTAAATATTTAGGAATAAATGAAATTCAGCTATTTACATTATTTTTTGTATGAATAACACTTAGTAAATTATACTTCAATTGCATATTAATATAAATAAGTCAGTTTTATAACTATTTGAAAATTTAGTGGCATTATTTAATTAAAAGTAACTCTTAAGTTAATTAGTAAAGATGACTTCCAGTTTTTTTGGCATTATCATAATGTAGTGTAAATTATTTCTCAACTTACTTTCGTTTGTCATCATTAAATAGTCATAATTTAACGGAAAGTATTAAAAAAAATAGAAGATAATTTTAAATTGTGTACTAACTCTTTCTGATGTGCATATATTGATCTTCTTTTCTTCTTTCTTTTAAAAAACACTTGTACGAACACGAACATAATTTCATATATATTCATCACTTGCTAATCTAATTAATAAAATCACTCTTTAACTGCTATGACAATACTTTACTAAATTCAGATTAAAAAGAAGCCCACGCTGTAGCTGCAAAAACAAACGACGCCATGATGATTTGAGAAAATATAAAAGAGGTTGTCTCCTAATTGATCAGTGTTTACACGATTGACAGAAAATAATTATGAACTAAATAGAGACCTATTAATGTTGGTGAGTTGTATTCAACAGATAATGATTCTATATAACTGATATTAATTTTAAATAAACATTTATAAATAGATAATTTTATAATAAAAGACGATAATTCGAAATAATATATACATATTAGTGAAAGTTAATAATTGATTTTTCAGAAGAGTCCATGATAATATGTTTCCTATTTTAAAAAAAATTATGTCTGTGTGCACGCAACTTTGCTGAAAAAAAATATACTACGAGTATTAAATTAATTGACAAACTATTTAATTCAATGTTTGGTTTTAACACCATTATCTCTATTTCAACGAAAATGTATTCATTATTACAGCTTTGTAAAAAAATCAAATGACACGATGACTAATAATTAAGACTTTAGTAATTTCCTGAATAAAATTTAAATTATTTTTTCAATATGTTGCAATTTATACGGTAGAGTTTACTTAGTTAATTATTATTTGTTCAAAGAGTTTGTAAAAGACAAAGAAATAATAATATACTTAATATAACACTTTAATTTAATATAACTCTATATTTTTTTATTCTATTTGCATTATTAATTATTTTTTCAACTACATTTCATTCCAAGTTATGTAATTAGTTGTAAAATTTCATTTACTTCATTATCATGATATTTAAATTAACCTAATTTATTTATATTATTAATTAAAGCAGTAATTTTGGGGAAAAAATAATCCACCAGCTGTGTAAGCAGATATTTACTCATCATTAGAAGTGTAACAAAACATTTAAGTCTACACCCACAAGGACTTTGGCTCCTAAAACAGTCAATACCACCTTACTGAAGCAAATGCAACCTGACGATAAACACTAAGTGTTCGAAACGCATCGTCGTTCCATAAAATATTTTTTGTAAGTGGAAACTTAGAGTTTCTTCTCCTTTCTAATCAAAATCAGGAGTGACGTGTACTCAGCTTTGCTAAAAACTAAATATAATATCCAACTGCTTGACAAACAATTTATTTTTGTTATTTTTATTTAACTATCATTATGAATTCGATACATTTATTAACTCCAGCCATTTCGGCTGTTATTGTTTTATTTCGACAAAATTATTGTTTTGTATAATATTGTAGTTATGTTCACCTGAGAACATGACATTATTAAATAAGTTTAAATTTTATTATTTAATATATAAAATATTTTTAAACGTTTCTTGGTCAAAATGAGAATATCAGCCACCCATGTGACGACAAACGTAATTTATTTTATGATAAATGCATTAATTTCATTAGATTCTATACTCATAAAGCCAAGTCTCTTATTTCAATAAAAACCAAGAATCTTGCATCGTTTATTGGACAGAAAATTCTCCACTTCAGAAAACACAACTTACGAGTATCCCTGCCAATCACACAATCTACGACAATATTCAATCTAGTCTCATATTAAGATTTAATTATAATTTAATTAATTAAAATTAAATTAAATTGTAATTTATGTTCCGGGCCAGAGGCCTACTACTGTTAAATTCTCATCGTGCACTTTTCGTTAAGGATGGGGGATTTCGTCCAGCATTGTCAAGGATGGGGGATAGTGTCTGGAATGGAGACATCAGTCTCTCAGGGGAAGCAGTCGTATTCTGGTCGAATGGTCTTGCGGCTTTGGATTGTCTGAGGTACTGAGTAACTTAGAAGTTATCAGGTCATCATATTTAACTGACGACCTGATTGTGAAAAATGTCAGTGTCATCGAATCACCTTAGAATCAGCTTAAAATTAGTATCTCTTTGGTAATGTATAACTAAGGAGTCCATTCCTCTTAATTCAATATTACCCAAAGATAATGAGATTCATAAGCACAACAAAGTCTAGGTCAATATTAAGTTTTGTTGAAGGGTACAACGTAATTAGATCATTTTGTTTGACAAATCCATCATACCATAAAAAGCATCAGAAATTATATGTTTGATTAGCATAGATGTTTTATATCTAAGAATTTTATTCTTCATACATCTAATATTAAGTCATTAAATCATATCACATTTTTTCATTAAACTTCTAAACATCAATTTTATTTCAGTCGATCCACTCAAAAATTAACTAAGTCGATGGAAACAATGTAAATGCATGTAAACAAATCCGACAAGTATAGCAGGTGATCCATTGGTCCACGATGATTATTCAGCTACAATAACTTTATTACTCTTTTCGCTAAAGCAAATTTCACGAATTTTTTTTATAAATTGCTAATTTTCTTCTTAATTCTTTGGAAAATTGTTATTGTTATTTAATGAGCAGTTTAGCGTCAAAAAAACATTTTTTTTAACAGAAAATGTCCTCTAACACCGCTTTAGTTAATGTAATTTTAAAAAAAAATTATCTCAACTCATTTCCCACAAATTGGGTATAATTTCGTTTTGATCCGTCAAGCGGCATAGTTTGTATTGCTCTCACAAGCTTTCAGATTAAATTATAAATCAAAATTTTTACATATTATTGAAGAAAAATATTTTCAGTAGTTTTAAAACCTGACGATTTTTTCTGCTTACTGAGTTTATAGCGTCAAAGATAATGCGACATTTTCAAGACTCTAGAGTTAGTAGTTTAGGAGAAAAAAAAGTCTAAAAAACATTTTTGGCAAAATAACTTTCTCACCATACATAATTGCCCCTAAACCATACAGCACATCTACACTATGAGGCCCATTTTTTTTGTAAAATATCAGTTTGATCCATCAAATATTCTCGAGCGTAGCACCTGCCCACACATACACAGATATCGTCTAAAAAATTTCATAAAACTATTTTGGGACCTCAAAACATGTAATTCCTCAAAATTTTTATATAAATTTTTTTCATGATTATTATATTTTACTTATAGTAAATAAATACTAGTATAATCTTAGTACATCTGATATTAAGCTATTCATAAGGTTTGAACATTTATATTTTATTTTTACTCTATCTAACGTATACATAGCTGATCTGACCAAATTATTGGTTTTCATTCAAACTATTAAGAGATCCAAGCATTTGCTAATACTGATACTGACTTGAAAATTCTTAATATCAACTCAGAAAGTCAAAGTATTTCTTTCTTCTCAAAACTCATTAAACTTTCTGGAACAAGAACCTTCTGACATTCACGTGTCTCTGTGAGCACAATACAACTATTGTATACATACAACTAAGTTGTAAACCAAGTTAGTAGTTGCTTCTCATAATGTCCTTCAGTGATATCTGCAGCAGGTGTCAAAATATAAGCAGATCTTTCAGGATTCACAAATGCGTGCTTCTCCAAGAAAACAAAACACCCAGGTTGGTTTAAAGGTCGAGTGCCTTGATGTTAATCATTTAAATATTATTGTAGGACGGTTCAAGTTTTAAAAATGACACTATTGTACTGGTAATGAGCTCTTGGTGTAGGACTTCTTAATCTTGTAGGCAGCGAAAGTCCTTTGTTCATGCAAGAGTCACTAACATGGCAACCGTAGGCAGTAGGTCAGCTAACTTTTACTTACAGTATTAAATTCCTTCTATCAAAGTTAGTTTTTGTAGAATTAGAAGTAGTTATTAATATTAAAAGTAACCATTAGTCACTTAATAGCACAAAATCATAGACTTAAGAAACTATTAGAATATTAGTTTCTTATTGACAGCTTATACTGCTATGTTTTGAAGAGCTGAAGTAAAATATTGCATTCAATGAAATGCACTCGTTAATAGAAAATACTGTATTAAAACAAAAACACAGTATTAAAAGCACAGTAACTGTACACAAACAGTTTCGTGTGTTCTAAATCAAACTAGCTCTTGAACCTACTTAAATTGTTTATGGTTAAATTAATTTTTTTTTTTGGAATCTGCAAACTTCTTTGTCAGTCTTTATAGACCTTACTTTACTAAATAGCTGTCACTCTCTGTTATCCGATACCAATGTACTGCACTGCTTCAATTGTTTTAGTTTCTTTTGATTTTTATTATACTTGAGTTATATACCATAACCTTCCAAAGCATATACCCAATTTCTTACTTAAGCTGTTGAGTATAGAGTTTACTGCGGCTATTATGGATTATGGATTTGGTGTCGTAATGTCTGGATTTGCTTTTTGCCCATCCTTGTTCCCCATGTACTACGGTACGTCAGTTCATATGCCACAACTTCATATATTCAATTGAATTGAATTTATTTTAATTTTCCAAAAAAATTATTATGATTTTCTTGAGCTAGTAAGAAAAACTATGTATCTTTCGTAATGAGCATGTTCATTGCTATTCTACAAAATTTTTTTAGTCTTTAATGTAATAACCTAACTGTTGACCTGTATGACAAATTACCTATACTACAAGTCAGGACTTAAGAAGAACTTCATGGGTAGTAAATTCTGATAAAAAAATGTACCAACAAAATACTGTTTATTTATGTCTTTTAAGTGTATATGAGCTATGAAGAACTGAAAAATACAAAATTTAAAATAATATATTTTTTAATAAAATTAATATTTTGTTATTACATATGCTTCAAACAATGTATCATTGACTAAACAAACATACCTCCAGATTACAAGTGTTTTAGACTAATTGAT
Organism: Hermatobates lingyangjiaoensis; assembly: GCA_026182355.1. Classification (NCBI taxonomy): domain Eukaryota; kingdom Metazoa; phylum Arthropoda; class Insecta; order Hemiptera; family Hermatobatidae; genus Hermatobates; species Hermatobates lingyangjiaoensis. The sequence continues at coordinate 305,375 of JAPFBL010001935.1, read as the reverse complement.
GACTCTATCAAATAGTTGAATAAATTAAAATAATATATATTCATGATCCATTTATAACTGTTACGTAAACAATTTAAATAAAATACCTGTACAGGAAGTCTATTGAAAGGTGGTAAATGAGGAAGGGAGATTTATTGAAGGAGATTTACTTGAGAGGAACCCAGTATTAGAGCCCACATTCAGAGAATTGGACGTCGGAACCCTCGATCGAGGGAGATGAAGTGCCGTTGATTAATCAGTCTGATAGGTAGCCGTGTTTTAATGAGATTGTCAGCGTAACGCCCTCTGCACGCCTCAACAAAATTGATTATTTATGTCCAGATGAAATAATTAATTATAATTTAGAGGAAAGAAAGTTAAACTAATGGTGGAAAAGAGGGTAAATTTATGTCAAAGGAGGATGGAATGGGTTTTTAGAAAGAGAAATTAGCGTGAAATTGGTGCTAAAAGTCGTATGAGGATAAGTCCTAATGGTAGACATGGTAGGACGGGATATAACTCTTATCCGACAGCTGACACGGCTTCTCTTCTAACAACCCTGATTAACCACCATCACGATTTCCACGCCTGTCTCTAATTACTTGGAATTATAACACATTTAAAACTAATTTTGTTTTGTCATGAACGTCCAGCACTGGTGTAGTATTATAATATCAGTCGTGTAACGCAGCGTATAATCAGTCATTCAAAAAGTCCAGTCAGCCTGTCATTACAAGTCCCTATCAGCAGAGCCGACCAGCTGGGCAAAGCTTTCCTCACCCCCATTCATCAATAACAATTAAATAAACCTCAAGTTATCATTTTTCCGACTGCCTATCATATGACACAAAACATATTTAAGGATCTTGCAAGAAAATTCAAAGTTTTCCAATTAACTTGTTCGAAAAAATAATATTTTTGTTCTTTCAATATCTCATGGTGTCGACCTCATCTATATAATTCATTTAAAAAAATTTATATAAGTGCTACTGCCACAGATAAAACTGAATAATTATAGCAGTTCAACATGCTAAAGTGGATAATATTTATTAGGTATAGGAAATTTTAAGGCCTACTACTTGGGAATATGAATAGTTGCCTTCAATAATGTGATGGCAGGCTTCAAAAGATAACGTATTACATCTAAGTTGCTCTCTGAATAACTGGCTCTAAAAAAATGATAAAGGCAGGTCAATTCCAAAAAATATCAAATACCTAACTTTATTGAAAAGAAGGGTTACATTTTTCAATTATTCTCCTGCTCTCTCAACAACCTCCTATCATCTTCTCTCACTCAGTCTCTCTTTCTCATTCTCTCGATATATATATATATATATAGTTCAATATAGTTCTATATAGTTTAATATAGAAAAAGAATCATAGAGAAATCAAAAGAACACACTTTCAGTCTCTAATTTTCGGTTTGAACCGTCTTCAGGAGAGATAAGAGAGGGAAACCAAGCGCACTGGTTCAGAGATGGTTGGAGACGGTCAGAGGAAGAACTGACACAACTTACTTCTATGTTTCGAAATCTGCTGTCGTCATGAGAAGAAAGAAATGTGTAGTAATTAATAAATGATTTTTGAAAACAAAATATTAGCTTCAATTTTATCTAATCTAATTAAATTGTTCAGTTATAATGACGACAAATCATGCCTCTGTCCCCAAGATATGAACAAAGGTGCTTTTCTAACAAAATTAAATTCATCACTTCTCACAATTTACAATGGTAGAAGATGTAAATCGTAATTTACACTTCTTTGATATCGTTATCCAAAAATTACCAAAGGAGTTACGATTCAGTAGTTTACGTAGGAAAATACTTGCAGAACGGTACTTGCCAATGTCCATGTTATCCATCCCAACCTAGACTGATACAATACCTGTTCTTAGATATATTTTTTAAGTCCTTTTAACATGATACTTCATCAGTAATAATATTTAAACAGTTAATTGTCCAAGTGATTGTAAACGCATTAGTTTCGTGAATGCAGTGCCATCTGTATAGAAGTTTATTGCTCAAATCTCACTCGATTTCAACTTACCAATATAATGACGAACTATTGTTAATATTAAAAAGTGAGATATTAATTTTCTTACAGTGATGTGATCTGTTTCACTTCTTAATGATTGTTTTTTTTATATTCATAACATTATTGATCAAGATTGCAGGATATATTAATTCTGAAGCTATTTAGAAAATGTGGTTAAATTTTTCTGGAAGGAATTCTTTGATACACAATTTAAATGATCTTAGAAACATGCTTCATTTTACTTGCTATCAAGTTCATCATAATGAAACTAGTAAGGTCTATCTTATTCATTGAAGGATTGTTCAATGATTCATGAAGCTGTAATCAGTTACTATAATCAGTAAAAATAATTGCTTTAACAAATAGATCTGGATAATGCTGAACGCAAGCTTAGAAATGTTTAGACAAGAGTTTATGTAGCAGCAATAAAATATAAATGATTTTTTTACGTTATTTAATCTTCTGTAAATGAAATGTCAGACTATTCAGCTTTCACCATAACCGTTTAAAACACTCGTGAGTAGATTTACTGACTACATTTCCTAAACTTCACTCCAATATGTATTTACAGCACATACAAAACTTTAATATTCCACATTTTGAACCGCAAACGATGTATTATGATGTTACCTCTCTTTATTCAAAGTTGATAACCATTCATCAAATTCATGTTTAAATCATTAAACAACAAATTCCTAATTTACAATTTCTTCCCCCAATCTATACAAACATAATTTACATTCAATAAGTTATTCTTTATGTTAAAAAATGTACCTTAGGTAAAAACTTCTTAACTGCATCAATCTCTATCCTATTCTTAAACTACATTCCATACCTGTTAACTCATTGGTTTGTGTTAGAAACAAATTTAGATTACCTGTCTTATCTTGCATTATTATTTAATAAACATACTTAATTACACATTATTATTTAATAATACACTTAAATATTGCCTTGTTTTAACAAAAAATAATAGTATATTAACAAAACTGTTTTAATGACTTCTTGATAGCCATAAATAGAAATTTGGTTGATAATTTTTAAGGATTCCAGTCTGCAGTATCTGTTATGCCGTTAGTAAAATATCTCAATTTTTAAAATATCAATTTTTTTTACCTCTACAAGTTAAAAATAGCTCTTAGCCCATCATTACGTGGAGCAGCCGAATCTCCTGGACACTTGGAGTATGAGTCTTATCTGAGAGAACCACAAATACTGGCTCTTATTCAGTCTTGGGTTTAATTTCTGAAATATTCATTACTCATTAATTACAAAGGAATATTATAAGGAATATGAAAAAGTTTGTACAGTTTTGAACGTTAAAAATATTTTAATCCAAGGCACTTCATGTATACTCGTACATTATCTGAGTCAACGTTATAATATTTATGTTCTATAAGATTGACTTAAAACGACAAAAATGTTTAATTTAAAAAAATATGTAATTGTGTTATTATACCATAAAAATAAGAAATATTGTATAAAACTTATAATTAATGTATGTAATGCAATGCTGAACCTCCTGCAATAAAATAAAATAAATATTTTTTTTTTAGTACGTTTTTTACAAAAGAAGTCAGTACTACAGTGATTTAGTTCAAGCTGTTCTATGAACACAACCATAGAAACAAATGCTATTCAGTTTGCAAAGCTTGTTACATTATTAAATTGCTATAATAAATTATTTTGAATTGTATTAAACAATTTTGTGAATGCTATTTATACAATGTTAAAAACCCAAATTGAGGACAACAATAAGTGAGAGGTTGATTTGGTAGAAGTTGTCTGGAAGTAAAAAAACAAACAAGCAATAGTAGATAAGAGCCGTTTGCCAAAGAGGTCTATGTCTGGTCAGTTTGAAAAGAGGAGTGGAGTCCAGTGTTGAAGGCTTTTATCTCCCTAAAGAGGAAGACAGAAGACGTTCACTTACTCACCGCCTTGCCTTCTCAAGTAAACAAGTTTTCAAGAGAATTCGCTACTAATGGCCCTTGTTGGCTTTTACCAGAGGACTACTTGATACGGGATACAGAAAACTCTAATGGCACCTCCCCGACAAAAGAAATAAAGTTAGCTAATTATGCACCGTTAATGTATTGTTTATTTGATTAGTTTTAAGTACCCGTGAAGTTTCAGTGTTAGAACCTATTTACTTTCCATTCAACTCAAAATTACTAGGGATGTATTCATCATTTTTTTTAAAGTTCTATAACTCTACTTTCTACTTTTTAATATACTATGTGACATTTACTCATTGTAAAAAGCTAATAATAGTCTCTACATATCAAGTGTTTTTTTATTAGCTTTTAACCCTCTAATATAATAGTTATCATAAGTAGCATTCTTTGGATTTTAATTTCACGCTTTCCCCTGTACCTTATTTAAACCATTATCAAAAATAACGGAAAATTAATTTATTTACCTATTTTAATCTGTAAACAAATACAGATCTGCAAAAATTTTTGATAGTTCTGTAAAAACGAAATCAATAGTTACAACACTTGAAATAATAATTAAACCGTTTGACGAGAGATATCCAAATCTACATGACTGGTAGTGTAGTTCTTCAAAAGAAGTTCAATTTCTGACGGTACGGTACTTGTTTATCGAAATAACACTTAAAATAAATTTAAAAAAATCTGGAGTGGCCTACACACAACTTTACTATAAGTAAACCTAATATCAAACTTCTTGAGTATGTCATATGTAACATCTCATTTAAACATAATGTAAACATTTAAATGGGAGATGTTTATTAGTCTTTCATTCCTGAGATAGTGCAGATAGTGATTGAAGCACATATCAATATATAAGCTTAAATCTGTACATCACACAGCTAATGCAAATAATTTCATTAGTATAATTACAGCAGTAATAACATTTTTGAAAAGCCAAAAAGAAAATTTCTTAATACGAAATAATCTCCTACAAGAGATCATGGCTTTTGTTCAAATAACCAGTGGATTTCTTACATAGTTTACTTGACCTCTTTCTACATTGAATACTTAAGTGAAATTTTCAAATTTAAAACAGGAAAATACTCTTTATTTTCTCTGAAAAACATCATAAACGTCGATTATAAATCATCTTTCGTTTTAAGATGATTTATAATTAAGGTTGTACGATAATTACATTTTTTAATCTTCAAACCAAATATTTCAATTTTGAATTATCTTTTACCGTTTGGTCTTTTATAGAATTGTTATAAAGGGAATTTTATGGCTTCTTAGTATTTAATAAAATCATTTTCCTTTCACTTTGTCAAAAATCATATATACCAAATTTTTCTGAACAAGTGTTATATTTTTCCTGCCTGCTGTACTCTGCTATGAATGTATTTTGAGAAAAAATATATTAGTAATTAGCCAGTTTACATATTAAACTCAAAGTCAAAGCCAGCTATTCAATATAATTTAAATCATTTATAGTTGGGACCTTCTAATTTTTTGAAATAATACATATGTACTATTAGACTAGAATAGTGAAAAAACTATATATATCTCAACAAATATAACACCTCTTTTTGAGGAAAGAGTCCATTCGTCACATTTCAATAGCATGGAAAGGTACTACAATTCACAATAATAATGTAATTGTAACTTTAATTAAGTTTTGTGCAAGAGTGCAATATATAGATTTATTAAAGCATTTTATGAGACAAATCCATCATGCCATGAAAGTCAAAGGTAATTTATTTATCCTTATTGGCGGTGATTTTTTTACATGTAAAGATATTATTCCTCTTATATCTCGTATAAGTCAATAAATTATTTAAATTTTTCCTTTATAAATATCAATTTTATCTCAGTGGATTCACTCAAAAAATTTCTAAGTCAATGTAAACATTGTAAAAAAATATCAAAAATTCGACAAGTATAGCAGGTGATCCCTTAGTTTAGGATAAACAAACAGTTTTTATAGCTTTATTGCCCTTTGCTATGATTGAAATTTCATGACTTTTTTTTATAAATTCCTAATTTTTTGTTCCATTTTTGATCAAATTTTCATGATTTTTTTAAAGAGCCGTTTAGCGTCAAAAAAACATTTTTCTGAAAACAGAAATCGTACTGTAACACTCCTTTGAAAAATGTAATTTTTACAAAAATTATCTCAACTCATTTTCCACATAATGTTCTATCTTTAGGCATAGTTTCATTTTGATCCATCCAACAGTATGGCTTGTATCACTCTCACAAGCTTTGAGATTGAATTACAAGTCAAAATTTTTACATTTTATTCAAAAAAAAATATTTTCTGTTGTTTCAAAATTCTGGTTATATTTTTCGTTTATTGCATTTGAAACCTCAAAGATAATGCCAAAATTTCAAAACTCTAGAGTTAGCAGTTTAGGAAAAATAAATGTTTTCTAAAAACCGGTTTTTGGCAAAAAAAAGTGACTTTCCCATTATGCAGAATTTTTCCCAAACAATAACAATCATCTACACTATAGGGCCCATTTTTGTGTAAAATATGAACTTGATCCATCAAATATTCTGGACCGTAGCGTGGTAACAAGCAATACTAACACACTCACCCACCCACTCATAAAATTAACCTAAATTCTTTGAATATCAGAACAAATTTATATCATGAACTACTGCCTCATTATTTAGAAAGACAAAACTTCTAAATATTGTAAAAGTTTTTCATCTTAACAGACATTCTAGATGGTTTAGAACAACCTGTAATGTCTATCAAGTTGAAAATTAATATAATATTCAATAAAACTTGCTATATATATATATACAAACCTATTAAAATTAAGGTAGCACACAGATAGACAAAGGAATAACCCACTGCGGCGAAGAGTTCCACAGGAAGGTAGAGCGGTGACTCTTTCCTGTAGAACTTTTCGCATCCTGACGACGACAAAAGTGGAAATATAGAAGTGAATTATTCCTTTGTCTACCTGTTTGGTATCTTCTTTTTGATACATATATATATATATATATATATTCACTTAATAAACAGAAAGACGATCCAAACTGGATACAATAACAGTTCAAAATTGAAGATAGGTAGCATACAAAGTAAAGAAACACACAAACTCAAATTTTCGGGCAATCCGTCTTCATGAGAAAAGCGACAGGTATCCAGTCAGACGCCAGCCCACCTGTTAGCTAGTTCATCAGCGTAACAGGTCGCCTACTCTCGCGATGACGAAGCTGACAGTTAGGCATATATGGAAATCAGGAGGTCTACCACCGCACAGAAGGAGAACCTTCTAGAGAAGCTCATGAGCTCATGAGAGAGCAGGAAACATACAAAAACAAACTTTGATATTTGAAAGAATCGTCGTATTAAGGAGAGTCGTATCGGATTGAAGAGTGAAACAACGCTGTAGAATTACTTCGCCGTAGTTGCTGTAGATGTGCAGTCAACATATGAGGGGAGATGAAAGGGATAATAATAATGTAACTGAAAAAGGAAATAAATAATTATAAATCGAAGAGATAGTAAAATAAAATTAATTTAATCAAGTAAGTTAAAATAAAATAATTAAAGGAAATAGAGATTGAAATCATAAAGCGAAATAATAGAGATAATAAAAAATTAACTAACGATTGAGATTGAGACCTGGAGTTGATCTAGCACCAAAAAGCCTGTTATGTTCCTTTGGTCTTTATGTCCCTCAACGTGACCTTAGTGTTTGAAAATTTGACATTTTTTGAATTTCTTGGGACATGATCTTACTTATACTCTTTAGTTGGACTTGTGAAGAAGCTGATTTTAATGAGCCAAATGAAATGACTTGTATCAATTAAGAGGAGCCCTAGAGGAAGCAATGCCGCGGGCCAGTGGAGTTTGGAGAGCCTGTTAGTGGGGGAGTACCCAGTAGCGGTAACAAATGGAGTGGTCACTGCATTAGACGGCACACAATGGACAATTAACGCCCCACGGCCAGCGGCTGAGTTACTCGACGCCGCTCCTCTGAACAATGGCTCCCTGCAGACTGTGTCCCTTCACAGCCTGCTGGACTTGATATCACCGCCTCATCCTTCATCTTATTCAATGCAAACTACACGCGACATCAACTGACTTTCACTCAATCACTCGGTCATTAGTTAAATCAGCTTACATTGTTTCATCCAGAGATACCTTTGTTTTCCATTAACTGTAATCATTACATATGCTTAAGCAATAATTTAGTGTGAATGGAGGTTCAGTTGTTACAGTTTGGACCACAATAACTCAACCCACACATAAATCATATTTGTAATTATACTTATAATGTTATTAATAATTTCTATAATTATTATCAATATTTTTTTAAAAATCAATGTATCTATATTTATAATAAACCACCCAATATGTTCAAAATATCTAAAATCATTGATATTCTCTTGTAGGATATGTGCTTAATATTTGTAATAGATAATTCTGGTTTGTTGGTGTTGTATCTAAATTTAATTTACCATATTTATTAACATATAAATTATTTAAATATGGTAAATTACATTTAGATACAACAAAAAACAAACCAGAATTATCTATTACAAATATTAAGCACATATCCTACAAGAGATATTGAAATTGTTAATGTCATCAATAAATTAATGTAACTTTAAACGTAAAAGAAGTAATCATTTCATTACAGTTTTGAAAGGTCACCCCCACATCTTTTTTTAATTGCAAGAATTAAAAGTGTATCACAATTTAAAAAAACAAGAATAGAGACAAATAGAAAGTTGAAGTTTTGAATTGTGGATATATCACATCGATCAATAAATATCACAATACTATAGTGATAGCTGTAATAATATATTTCACGTCAAATTGAATAAATATGAAGGGCATTAAACTGTTGGTATTTTAACATCATAAATTACATCTGTCCCACATATTTCTAATAATATGCTGTTACGATATATACTCTGACGAAGGGTCAGATTTACTACAGTGGTTTTCTTTGAGCCACTGGGAGCCAACCTGGAAGCTGGTGTGGCAGGTTACAGATGCATTCAGAGTTCAACTGAAGCCTAGGAATTTAGAACCAACCTGGTAGTCTTATCAGTTTGGTTGCAAGAGATTACAAGAAAATGTTTAGTGCGAGACAAGGAGAAGCACCCAGACGATAACCGCATCGCGTCAGGCCAGGAAAACCTAAGTCCGCCGCAACCTGCCTCGCCAGTACAAATCATAAGTCTGATAAGCAAACAAAGTTGCCGGATTTCACTGGGGGCGAGAAAAATGTCGTAAGGCGCAATGCAGAAGGAGAAAAGAGGACTTTGAGATCTAGCTCTCGAACCAGTGCGCGACTGAGTGAACTTCCACTCACAGACACCAGCCCAAGATCGAGAACCCCAAGACAGCAGCTAAAGCCGCTGTTGTACCACCACAGCGAAAGAGACCAACAAGGGCTGAATGCTGAACGGGCGGACTTTCCACTCCCGTATACCGGCCCAGGCTAGCACCCCACCCAGTTGTGCCTTTCTTAGTTCACACCATGATGGAACAACCACCCAGGCGTGTTAAGCCCCCCCACCACGACAAGGTGAAGGCACATGGGGGGGGGGGGGGGGGCGCTAGTGATCCATAGGCTCTAACTCACTACTTCTTGAATGCTAAATTTATAATAGTTTACCATTAAAAAAACATCCTATTATTGTGTGGAGTTTAGTGACCTAAGCCAGTCAAATTAAACTAAACTATTTTCAGTTTTTTTCACCGCAAAAGATACACAGTACTTTAAGTTTAATAAATTCAGCTTTAAACATTGCTTGAATAGTAATTAATAATTTTACCAGACTGGAGTTTAGGCAAATTAAGGTTAACCCATTGCTAATTAACTATTAAGCTTTCCGAAATAAAGATAATTCAATGAGATTTGTTTGCAAGGTGTAAGTATTGGTTGCTAGACAGCTTGTCAATGGACTGAGGGAATTAGTCGGAGAAAGAGGTGTCGGATGGTTTGGCGAGAGCACTTGCCCCAGGCTCCTGCCCGATTGGTTTTTCACGTTACCGCCGGCTCCCACGAGAAATTGAATTAATCTCCTTAGCTCCTAGTCAAGGATCCGATATTCCTCTTATGCCCGCAAGAAATTTATCGCTTCAAACACTCTTGTCTTCATGATCTCAACTACTCAGTCCAACTCTTCATTACCTCATAACCTCCTTTTTATCACTTTCCATTGTTTCTTAAATGATCTTTACTAATTTAAGTAAAACTTTAAGTTTTTTGTTTAAAATAGTATTTACATTTGCTTAAATAACAAATAGTAATCATTCTTTATGCAACACTTATTTGTAAAACATAGGCTTCAACTATAAAGTATCTCTGGTCCAATGTTTTTGATTTCATAGCACACTTGCTCAATATCTAAGAATTTGGACTCTTTTCATTCATGATTTCTTTCAATAATAAATATTCTTCGGTAATCATATTTTTACTTAGAAGTATTAATTTCTATACAGAAACAAACACTTTTTTCAATCATACGTTTTCCTTTTCAAATTTGATATTAGTAACTAAAAAAAAATATTATTCACGAAATTTTTGGCGTGGAGAACTAAAATAAAACTGTCAATGCCTTAGGGGCTGTTAAAGATGGCTTCTTTGACTTTGAAAGATGTACGATTTTTAATGCTTACGGAATAAATGAAACACTGGACATCTCACATAATCGGAAAATGAAATTTTGCAAAAAAATCTTTGTTTCTTGAAACAATGATAGAAATATAATTTCTATGTTCTTTCTCACTATTTTCTAAAGCATTTTCATATTATTTGTATTAAAGAAAGATTTTTTGCATCCCTATGTAACTAATCAGGGATTCCTGCCTGCTCTTCAGTATGTGCGTGTTTATTGGTTTAGTAAAGAACTTAAACCTTAAGTAGTCTACAATTCTTTGTCGTAATACACTCATTTAACAGTATATGAACTGAAAGGATATGCTTATATGATTTATGCTCATGGATATAAAATCAGCACTTGAAAGCATATCATTTTGCTTTTTTATCATATTCAATGGTTTAAACAAATAAATATAGTAGAGATGTCAAAAGATACTATGCAACCTCCTTTTTAATGTTTCTTCAATTTTTATTTGTCAGATATATATACCAATTAAAAAGAAGATAGAACACAGATAGACACAAGAATAACTTACTTCTATATTTCGACCATCGTCGTCATCAGGAGGCGAAGAGTCCCGTAAGAAGGCAGAGTGGCGACGGTGTTTTTTTTTGTTAGCTAATACATAATCCATTTCTGTATAAACCATTATTGTTTAAAGAATGTGTAATGTAAATATTAATTCTATGCAAATATAGATTGTGTATGTTTTATATATATATAATATATATATATATTATTGAATATGATCGCAGTTTCTGCGTTAACGACCTTTTTGTTAACTGATTCTAACCTCCTGGCTATTCTCCTTGTTGTAGTAGGTAAACTATAAATCAGGTTCGCCATGATTTATAGTTTACCTACTACAACAAGGAGAATAGCCAGGAGGTTAGAATCAGTTAACAAAAAGGTCGTTAACGCAGAAACTGCGATCATATTCAATAAAATATGCTTGAGAGAAGATCTGCTGCCAATATATACCAATATATATATATATATATTGATACGGAATCAAAGAACATTTTATCCTTTTTACCAACGAGTAGAATTTTTGAGTTTTGTATTTCAATAGTGGACTTTTTATTGTTTCAGTGTTTTTTTTTTTCTTAGCTAATACATAATCCATTTCTGTATAAACCATTATTGTTTAAAGAACGTATAATGTAAATAACAATTCTATGAAATTATAGACTTTATATTAGAGGCGTACACTTTGCTTTGCTATGTAGCTCATATGTATTGTGTACTCAAACAATACATATCCCCGAAATGTCTCTGGGGAACATGTTGGTATTGCTTTATGACATCTATTTCAGCGATTTTCAAACATTCTCTAGTGCTGGTCCAGTAACAATATAGATAAATAATTAATTACTTCTCCGAATAAAAACTACTTTCTAAAAGTCAATGACTAGAATAAATAAGTGACTAACACCTACCGATGTAGATCCTGCTGTACATAAAGAATTATGTTCCAAACAATATCCAGAGAAAGAGGAGAACAAGGCTACCAACTACTAGGCTGTATTATTTTTTTACTGCTTAATTATCAATACTACTATTCTGCTATTTTATGGAATAAGAATTCTATCTTCCAAGGAAACACTTTCTTTGGTGCAGTCTTATCTCTAGTGCAACTGTGTAGTCTAGATTAGAACGTGACTGATAGAAAACAGGAGTATCTGCTTTTCACAACAAAAGCATAAGTTTCAGTACTACTACGTCATGTGACTTCTCTCCCTTACATCTTAATAGTAACATAGCATCCCTTGCTATGAAAGAAACCGAACCTGGTGGCTTAAAAAGAACCTGCGGGGAAGGCACGGCTGAAGACACTTCAGTCCCTGAGCCCAGCATATAGAGTTGACGGCATATGGTGTTTTTTTATCATCCATAATTTAATTTATGGATGATGAAAAAAATTAGCAATTAAAATTTAATTTTTATGAAGTACTTAGTGGTAAAAAGTTCAGTTCCGCGAAGATAATTAATTGTGAAAATAGAAATATACGATTAATTTAATCTTTAATGAACTATAAGATCAAACTAATCTTAATTATATTTGCTACACATGTAATCATATGAGGATTGTGATAGTGAAATTAATTAATAGAGTGTTACCAAACAATAAATTTGTCTTTTTAATTTAAGACAAGTTAAAATTGTATATTCAAGTTTGTCTTTAATGTGCAACATTAATTTGTAGAATGTGAAGTTTTATAGAATAAGGAACTAAATAATGATCCATTTTTGTTCTTGTTCACATTTCATTTTTGATTATTGTTAGTGAGTCTGTGTTAATACTACAATTTATCCCACCTCTCTCTTGTATTTCTCACTCTCTCTGTCTCATTCTTCTTATCTTAAAAAATCCTATAATAGGATGCCAACTCATTGGGAGGTTGAGGTGACGGAGAGTATACATGTGTAAATAATGCGCTAATGGTTTGGAAAATCCATTACTATGGTGTAGGTTGGTGGAACTGTTTCGTGCTGATACAGAGATGTCGAGTGACACTGGGGTAGGGCATTCCTTTGCAAGTCGTGACAATCTTCTTGAACTGGTGAACTAGGATCGCCGCGCGTGCTCCTTTATTGTTTGGACCTTTAAGTGGGTTGGCGTCATTAAGAACCTGTTAATGTTTGTTACGTGAACAGTAATGCAGGCGGTGTTTTAGCCAGTGTAGATAAAACAGAACACAAAGAGTGCATAGAGTGGGCCGGCAGGTTGGTAATAACTCATAGGTGGTATAATGACGAGAACTCGGTGAGGTCGGTCGCAGGTGTGGGGATGCTCAAGGGACGCCCTTGTGTCACTGGCACGGGTGTTAAACGCTTCACGCCGCAGTTAGCGCACTCGGCTCTCGACAAAGGCCTCCTTGACGCGCCTCAGACTTGGCCTTCCCTCTACTCAGTCTCCCGCACGGGAGGTCCCTTCTAGCCAGTCCACCTCTCTATAACCTCCACATACTTTCTTTTTAAGACATCTTCAATAAATTTAGTATTCTTGAAAAGTAGTAAAGTTTAGTATGTTACAACATAATTCAATACACTAAGTAATATAAATGAATCATGTTTTTTTTAGATTAACAAAAGATTAAATAACTGTATTAATAAAATGTAAACTTTTTATTTTACTATTGATTTAAGATTTCTCCATAAACATATGATTGTTATTTATGCCTTGATCAAACCAAATTAATTTAGAAAATTTAGAAAAATTACATAATAGCAAAAAATATATTTATTAACAAAGTGTTATGTAAGTGTCTCTGTATTTACTCACATTAGCTGTCTGTCCTTCAGGTGCATGGAAGAACAGAGAGTTGGAATCTCTGACTCTTGAGCAAAGAACATACAGTTGACCATGTGAGAAACACTTGGTCTCACTCACTTCAATTCCTGCCGTAGAGAGAGATTCACCTTGCAACTTATTTACCATCATTGCGAAACAGACACTGACGGGAAATTGCAACCGTTTGAATTGAAAGGGACAGTTGTTAGGTATCAATGGTATGCATGGTATTGATATTGATTCCCCAGTACTACATCCAGTCATGATATCAACCTCTATGACGTATCTGGGCAATGACAATACCTACTTTTTACACCTTTTTATTTTCAAAATAAACATATCTGTGAAGTTAGCTACAGACAGCTTAAAAGTCCAAAACATTACTTCTACGTAAAATTTGCAATCCATTCAAATCTATGATTTTAGGTTAGACATACACAAACCTACTTTCAAAGTTTCAGTTTGCTATGCCTTATGGTGGCTCAGTTCACTTGACAAAATTTTGTGGACAAGCCAACAAACTGACAAACCAACAAACCGACAAACTGACAAACCGACAGACAGAAATTTTTCTAAGAGTGGATTCGGTTTCTCTAATGTATAAAACGTAAGGATAACTTGAAATGAGTTAGTTCTAAACAATGTACAGACAAAACCTTTCTTTTATTTATATAGATGATACCAAACTTAGTTGATACCTGTTTCTTAACAAACTTCACAATGCTACCAAAATAAAAAAAAAATCAAATCTCAGACCCAGCAGCTCGAGATCAATTGAGAAGCTTGTTAAAAACCAGGTATCAGCTAAGTTCGGTGCAATTTTCAAAAATGTATGTATTAAGGAAGAACTGGTACCAAAATTTACAAAAAACATAATATTTGATATATATATTATTTGACTCAATATTACTTTCTATAAGAAAAGTGAAGTTATCACGAAAAAATACGATTTGAGTTCCCCAAATATAATTTTGAATGTTTTATCGATTTGGATATATCAAAATTATAATTTCAAATTAGCCATTGTATAATACTAAATTTCATAAGCTTGCAGAATTAGAAGAGTATTATTATACTAAAAATGACAACTATTAGACCCTAGCTATAGTAAAGTGACAAGTTTTAAGAAAGTAAATATCTTGAATACCTATAAGAAGGGCAAATGAATGGAATCGGGCAAAAAAATGTTAGTTAACAACATAGAAAATCAGAATTAATTAAATTAAAACTAATATATATATATCCAAGAATTTTAAAATTGATAACAACAAGCTAAGATTAATTTATAGAAGCATAGGAAGAACAATAGTTGAAATGGTGACCATTAAAGGCTGTCCTCAGGGAGGTGTGTTGTCGCTACTATTGTGGTGATTAGTTGAGGTTGACCTACCGGATACTCTAAATAATGAAGGTGACGGTTCAGAAAGATACACAGATACCCTAAAATTATAAGACAAGAAACGCTTGATCATATGGCATCTGAGCTTTTGCAGCATGCTCTAAAAATTTAGGCTTTTACAGTGAGGACCTTATTTGCACAATACACATCAGCTCTCTAAAAGATGCAATTGATAAATGAATAATGAAGGAAGCAGGTACAACTTGGCTAGAACAACCGGGTCTAATTTAGTCTAAAAAGTTTTTTCTAACTGAACTTAAATTTATAAAGGAAATAATAAATATTCAAAGAAAGGGATTAAAAATATATGTAGAATACCTACTCTTAAATATCACTCATTCAGACAGCAATAAACGTCATACTAAGAATGCAGTTATTAGCTGAAAGCGGTGTAAACCGTTAAACACATTCGATGTCAATGTCCTGGCAATCCTCATTAAGAGGTAATTATGGCTCTTAGTATTTTTAGTGTTGGCTTAGGTGTGTGCACAAGTTTTTTGGCAACGCTAAAGGCAATAACATTTGATGAATCAAATTCATATTTTAAATAGCCCTTAATGTGTCGATATACCCTGTTCTTTTTAAACAATATTGCATCATGTAAAAATATCTTTCTCTATCCAAAATATGGTTTTAAGTATAATTTAACTTCTCTTACATATTTACTCTTGAGTATTACAATCCTGGGACCTACATATTATAAAATTCTCAGCAGCATTAACTGAAAGAAACTCCAGATTTTTTTTCATGGCGAGGAAGATCAATTATGCTTTAAAATGTAAGAATGTTCACATAGGAATGAATGATGATGCGAACTTGTCGACAGGTTAAGGTCACACTGTGTGATAGCTTAAAAAGGAATTATACCCAAAAATATCTCCCTTTGGGACGTTGGTCTGAATGATTTTTGGCTAAAATAACCGTTCAAAAATGGAATGTTCATTTTGCAATTTTAGAATAACAATTCTTTACATTAAATGATTAATTGTTGATGACCTACTGAATATTCTAAATAACCAAGTTTTGAAAGCCAAGGATATGCAGATGACCCCAATATTATAAGAAGAAGAAGGATGGATGATGGTATTGCATTTAAACTCAAGCAGCATGCTCTAAAAATTGTTTAAAAATGGGCAAAGGAGAAAGATCTAAATAGATTTCCAGTTAAAACAGTCTTTATGTCTTACGGACGAAGAAATAAATAATGAAAGACTTGTTCAATAAAAATACTAAACTGGAACTCTCAAAGGTATGAAAAATGTAGGGGTCTCTATAGATAAAAGAACAAACTGAAAATGCAAGTAACAGATGCATTGGCTAAAGCTGCTGAAGTAACATTCTACTAATTAGATTATTTAGTAGAATAAGTGCTCCTATCCTATACCTACACTGTACTTCTACAAAATTACTATTACTATTGTAAGTAAACAAATGGTATCATATGCCTCATATGTGGTACCTTAAGGTATATTAAAATGATACCCACATTAACCTTAATAAACTAAAAAGATAACCATATATAGGGATCATGTATAACCACCTGCACTAGTACCAGCATAGAAAGGTTTTCGATCATTCTCCACTCAACAATCAATTCGCTGCATGTCTATCGACACTTTCCCGTATAGAGCGTAGTAACAAAACCTGGCAAGAAAGCATTTATAATTCATCTCAATGAATATCTACCTTCATGGCTTTTCATAGCTGACCATTGCTATAGTGTTTATTACTTCACTTACCTTTAGCATGTGGAAAACCTTTGATTATTTACCAAAATAGTTACCTTTTGGTCGTATGGAAAACTAATTGATCAAGGGATGTCCTCATGCAAGGTAAGTAACAGCTTTGCTCCCGCAACATCTCAACAATTTCTTTATATTTGGTGGAAATTGGTAACAGTTCTACTTTTGATACACATTGTAAGATTATATTTGCTTTTTTGAAATTTCTATTTAACTATTAACTGTCAAATAGTGATCTTGGTATGTTAAACTATATAAAATATATAAAAGAATGAATTTACAAAAGTTGTTCTTTATAGGAATGTTTAAATATGTAACATAGTTTAGCATTACTTCACTGCAGCAATCAGTTTAATCTATTTTAATATATTATATCTTTTTTATAGTCATATTGTTACTTGTCTGAAAACAATGTGTATATTCCATTCTTTTTGGTGAGAATAGAATCTCGTTGTAAACAAATTTTGAAATATACTACGACAAATTGCAATTGTTTATTGTGAGTGAAATAAGGTAAACATTTTTACAAACATTCACATGTCAATGATCATAAAATTCACCGAATGCATTTTATTTATGGAGAGACAATGCCACATACTTGTTAGACATTGAACTCTATGTTGGTTTCCTGTAGTTGATATCATGTGGGTTTGGTTCATTCAAGTTGTTTTCAGTGTGTTTAGTTAGAGACTGAATGATGCGGGGCTCAAGCAGTCAATTTATGTTTGCATAAAAAATCACACCAAATACCTCAATGATGCGGGCTGCAAGAAAATGCTCCAGGAATATCATCGGTTCCTAACTGCCTCAATCCTATGAATTTACACTGGACTTCAATGTTGTAGAATTTGAAAAAATACGTAATGACTATATAAAGTTACTATACTAAAACTATATACAAGAAAGCTATTGAAGAACCATTCGAAATATCTTAAAATTGTATCAGATTTATATAAAAGTTGTTATCAAATTATAGAATTTAAGAGTAAAATAGTGTTGAGCTTGCATAGATTTTCCACAGAACTACCGACTTTAGTCATGGGTTTGCATTGCACATTTCCAGTCACATTTTAGCAAACCTTACCATGAACACCAAAGTAAAATTAATTATGCAAACTAACCACTGCCGTAACGATAGTGAGAGACACCCGTGACAAGAGTTTTAACAAAAGTCATCCCCGAAGCACGATACAGAAAAACAGTTATATTATATTAAATATATTAAACAGTGTTGACCTCATCAAATGAGTTATTTGTATAGACAATAATGTATATGTGTGAATAAATAAGAATGAAACTGTTGGTAATATCCAATATCGAGGAAATACAAATATTATACAAATACAATAACTTATCCAACAGAGCGACGAAAGTATCAACGACACCCAATCTGCTAACGCTCTCATTCGATGTCATTTTTGCTTTATTTGAACGAAGACTAATATAAGTGTAATAAAGAAAGTGAATGTGAGTGGAGTAATAGGTGTCTAATTAATCAGAAGAGGAAAGTCGACAGAAACAGTCGGTGTTGATTCATGTAGAGTAGAAAGGAAACTAAATGAAACTATGTGTAACTGTCAAAGGCTTGGTTTTCTTTGTTTAGCCACCGACCCTTACCTGCCACAATGTCAAGACCAGTAGGACTTCGATCCGGAGTACCTCCCGAGTGCTCTTAAAATACTTTCGGTACCACGGGGACGGGACCCCAAGCCCAGGGGTGTTTTTTGTTTTCTTCTTTAATCATCAATGCTGACACTTGCATTACGTTTCTTCTTGTAGGTGGACAGCTGACCTGCGGACGTACTCATGGTGGCTGCGGTTCCTTACTCAAAATAGAGGAGACAGAAATGATTTCAAGTGATGTGTCGCTGTATAGGAATCAGTACCTTCTCGGGCGGTTGCCTGAATAGCAAAAAGGAGGAGCTGAACCTCCAAACCAACCAGTGAGTAAAGAGAACGGATTGGGAAGTGTTCTTGAAAACTGAAACTCATCTCATATTGAGGCATGGCCCCGATTTAAGTCATCTTTCCCCTTCAGGGGATAGTAATATAGTCCTTACTATCACCGGTAGGTGTAGCAAGTCTGTTTTGCACTGCGAACCTAATTGCACTCGTGCACTTCCCACGCCACACCCTCCTTTCAGCATCCAAAGTAACAAAATGTGTGAAAATCCAAGAACTTAGAGCAATCCAGATGCAAATTTAATTTAAATATATAAGCTTAAATAAAATCTAAAAAAAAAAATAAAATGTTTATAAATACTAATATTTTTTAATTTCACTATCATTATTGAATAATATTTAATAAAATATCATTTACTTTCAAGTTCTTGATACTTCTTATATATTGAAACAAATAATAAGAATTTTGTTAACCCTTTAAAGTTTCCAATACATAAGCCAACAATGTTTCATTTTCCACTAAGATCTCCTTTTGCTTGAAAGAAGTACGTAGGAAACAATTCCTACGTGTTTTTCTTGCAAGACACCTGAGATTTGCAAATGTCAATATCAAGAAAGTTGCGTAATTTTTCGTGAAACGTAGGATAGTAGGTATTCAATATGAATTATTTGTTTTTGTATGTTTAAATTATTTGACTAAGTTTTTGATATTTAAATATTAATATTTAAATTGATTTAGCAGAGATCCTAATAAATAATTAGGCTTAATGAAAACTTCTTTCAGTTCTATTTCTCACATTTCTTGTTATTATGTCAATGTGATCAAAAAGTCATTATCAGGAACCAATAGCATATTATGTGTTAAGACATTTTACCTATTCGTCCATATTCTGGGATGAGACTTTATTGCCACTGCTATACTCT
The DNA here is from genome assembly GCA_026182355.1 of Hermatobates lingyangjiaoensis. Classification (NCBI taxonomy): domain Eukaryota; kingdom Metazoa; phylum Arthropoda; class Insecta; order Hemiptera; family Hermatobatidae; genus Hermatobates; species Hermatobates lingyangjiaoensis. The sequence continues at coordinate 285,527 of JAPFBL010001935.1, read as the reverse complement.
GGGTAAAGACAATATTGTCACTACTATTGACTGCCCAGTGCGTCTTGACTTTATGACTACTATCTTGCAGAACTCGGAGGTTCGGTTTTTTCATATCTTGAACAAATAACTTTCTGCTGCAAAATACTTACCTCACAATGTTTTTTTAGCCCCTGTTACAAGAAAAAGTTACTTATTTCAAGATCGGAGAACAAGATGTGCCAAAAATTCAAAGTCACTTTATTTCATTCCCCAGTCGCATCTCGAAATGAATGAGAATGGACATCTAGGCAAGAAGACGGACTTTTGGTGATCACTTAACATCGCTCCTTGATGAAGGAATCACGAAGTACTTTCAGTGGTGTGGAGGACGTATCACCCGTGTTGAAAGGCTACTTCATTGTAAGGAAATGTCCTTTAATTTAAAGCACTACTCCTTAGATGACCACATAGGTCAGTATTCCAGGTCAATCTTGGAAAATAAATACCATGACCTTTCCAACATACTTCTGACCTTAGACTTAGAACACCTACTCATTAGTGATGGTCTCACTATAACCACATTCATATTCCTTGTCATCTGGAAATAAATACCATGACCTTCCCAACATACTTCTGACCTTAGACTTGGAACACCTACTCATTAGTGATGGTCTCACTAATAACCAAGCAACTCTATATTCCTGGTCAGTCCTGGATAATAAATACCATGACCTTCCCAACATACTTCTGACCTTAGACATTGGTAACCTTCATTAGTATGGTTCACAAGTAACAGCAACTCTAAATCTGGTCAGTCCTGGATAATATACCTGACCTTCCCAATACTTTGACTTAGACTTGAACACCTACTCATTAGTGATGGTCTCACTAATAACCAAGCAACTCAGTATATTCCTGGTCAGTCCTGGATAATAAATACCATGACCTTCCCAACATACTTCTGACCTTAGACTTAGAACACCTACTCATTAGTGATGGTCTCACTAATAACCACGCAACTCAGTATTCCTGGTCAGTCCTGGAAAATAAATACCATGACCTTCCTATCATACTTCTGACCTTAGACTTAGAACACTGCTCATTCTTTTCACAATACAAAATATGTATCAAATAATTGCCTATAAGTGATAACAGAAATGCTCATTTTCTTAATAAATATTTCGCATATATAGACATCAATCATAATTCAACCTAACAGTTTGTTCCGTGTTTGTTTGTGAAAAGAAATCAGTAATCGTGAAATCTAGAGTGCTGAAACTTTGACATGTGTAGTTTCTTCTTAAATTACTATATATACTGATATAACTAACAAAAGTTTAATTCATAATAATTTCTTTGATTTCTCTTAAGTTAAATAGGTCAAAATCTTCTCCTCTCGTCATGTTGAACGGTATTTATAATAATGATAAGTAGCTATAATGTCATCTGGGATTTCATCCTTTCATATTAAAGAAATAATCACACTTCTGTTTTCCCCATATTTACAGTAACTTGAAACTACACTTTTCACAATGCAAAAAAATTATCAATAATTGCCATAAGTTACAGAACTATTTTCTTTAGAATTTCGAATATATAGAATAAATATTAACAAATTTTTGTTAATATTTATGAGTTAATATACTGTATGATATACACTAACTCATGTTGTTATATTGCGGAAAGCCATGTGCCTCTGCCATAAAACTACAAGTTATGTAATATGAATACCTGGAAGCTGTTTGCTTAATTATTTTTATATTCCATAACTTTGTAACAAAATGTACAAATTATCATTTTAATTTTTACAAGAGAAAGGTGTATTGAATTTAAGACATGTTTTGAAATAAAAATTGAAAAAACTACTCAGAAAGTAGACAAAAAGAGAGGTTTTGATTCCTGAAAGAATAGAAAATTTTTTTTTAATGTTGTTGATTTGTAGATGGAACCATATTCACTTCATAGTGCATTGATCTGTTTACATCATATGTAGTTGCATTAGTATTTCAGATACTGATAGTTATAGCAAATATTTTGGTATTTGGGGGACAATATTAGTCCTATGTAAATGATATGATTGTTATAATTGGTGTTGCAGTGGATTCCAGCCCGGAGTAAACCTTACTGAACTAATGGAGGTAAACTAATCACTGAGAGAGAAACACTTACATTCTTCGAATGAAAGAACACTGTTATCGCAAGAACTTTGGAGGATTCTAGAACTTTTGCATCCTAGCTGTAGGCCAGGCGGTCATTGCTCGTGTTATCTCTGGAGATAATTGCCCATGCAAATTATGGAGGTTGATTCAACACCTTTGCTTTTGAAGTAATATGATACCATTGTTTTTATAATATTTCCGTAAATCACCTGAGCAAACGACACACTGAGGTAGTCCTCACGTACGGTACATAGATTTCCTTTCAATACACTACTTTTTTTTTATGACTGATTTTCTTTCATTGAATATTAACATTATTGAATTTATACTAACCAATATCTCTGAACTGCACCTGGATAGAGTCGTAATGATTTAAGCCTCACGCTGTAGAATCCGCAAATGAATTGCTTGAAAAGTGACTCACATTCTGTAAATATCTCCAAACTAATTCGCTATAGGCATGTTTAGATTATAGTAGTGGTTACGTACTCTTGCCGCTATTACTGAATGTTTTTACATTGGAACCCAATAAAATATTTTAACTTATCACCCGAAAATAGATAAGTCGTAGCATGCTGTTCTTGAAAGGAGTCGTTCATTACGATATATCTTGAATGACATGGCATTCATTACACTTATAAACTAAGGACTCCTGATGTTACAGACCTATTCAGTTGATTACTATAACAACTTATCCTTCTTAATAAATGAGGAAACGACACCTTCTCGCCATGAATAAAGTTAGGAAATATGAAATAAAGTTACCCATGAGCAGAGACGCTAATGTAATCAGTCAACAGTCAAGCCATTTATTTTATTTATTTTTTAATATTGTTTTGTTACATGAAACGTGCATGGTTTTATTGAATCAAAATCAATTTCATGGGGCTTTCAGTTTCAGTATTTTCGTTGAAAAGTTCAGTACTTCTCAAGCTTAACTATACTTACTTTTACCTACACTTAGATAACTGCAGTAGCTTAAGACTTTTAATTGTAATTGTAACAGCAAATACATGTTAATGTTTATTTCCTTGTTTTCTTTAAAGATGATAATAAACTCTTAGGTAACTAATGTCTCTTTTTTTAACTCAGCATGAGTTAGACTACTTTATTAATCTCATATGACTTTTTTTCTATATGCGTATGTATGCTTACGGAGTCTGATGAATACTCGGTTCCACATAATATATAAATCTACTAAAATCAAGATAATGCACTCTATTATTGTACTATTATGCTTCAAAGGAATTACTACTTTAATTGAACATAATTAAAAAAAAATTGTACATAATCTTTTGTTTCTTGGTAGTATGTAAAGTATGTAAGTTCACAATGAAAAGATTTTAATGAAATTCAGAACTTAATAGTTGCTGTTTTAGTGTTTTCGTCAAGGACACATCCTGGTAGAGATGATTCGTAGAACTTGCTGTGGTTTCGTGGCGTCAATTGTTTTGTTTCCCCGGTTGTTCTTTTGTTACCAAGGTGCCATAATATCTTGATAATCTCTCTCTTACACTCAAACGTCATATTTTTAATTCTAACTTGAATAAATATAATTTTGTGTCTATCAATGAAGCATTTGCAATAATTACTTCAAAGAAGTTATAATGTACATCAACATGATAAATATAAGTTTGAAATTTCGTCATATGTGTTTTCAAAGTCAATGTTGGTGACTCTTCCTCTTCCAGAAAAAATCTGATCTTAATAATAATAAAAAGAGACATTACAAACATTTATTTTCTCAGAAAAAGATTATTTACGTTTTCTATAATTTACAGTAAATAAATTATATAAATCGATATTTACAAATATATGTACAATATAATAGAAATAAAAATTACAACTTAGGACATGTCAACGTTTATTGAACACATTAACGGTAAACAGGTTCCTTTATAAAAATAAATAAATGTTTGATATTGATTAAACAGTGGAGTGTTTAAATAATTTCGTGTTTTTCTTAAAATAATAGACATTTAACTAATGATTCGAAGTATTAAAAATATTTTTACGCAAACCTATAATAGGAGAATTCAATGGATTTTTTATGAGAAACACATTAATCAAAATTGATACTTTCACCATCATAAGAAACTTTGCTTTCTTGGTCTTATTCATTTTTGAAAATACCTTTTATTAATGTTTTAACTTCAGATTATGAATTTAATTCATGGATATTTTTACATGGATTCTGTTAAGGAAAGCATGAAATCCTGCTGGAAATATAAATCATGCTGCAGGGGCCAAGTCAGTTTTGACAGCTTGTGGTTAAGACTTAACGTTTCTAACTTATACATATATTTATGTACTTATTAATGCAAACACAAGCTTGATTTTATGTTTAAACAAAAAAGCGTTCATGTTTACCTCTTGTTTTTTTCTTTAAATTTGTACATGCAGCCATTGACTCAACTATTCATCAGCTCTCCCTGCTGTTTTGAACGTAGCAAAGATATGATAAACTCACATTCATACATTAATAAAATGTAATACCATTTGGTAAGAAGTTAAAAAACTTTATTGCTTGATCGCTGCTTACTCCCCTAAATCATGTTTTCAACAGTTTCTAAATTGTTTCTACAACTGACAAATATTTATGTCAAATTAGAAATACATTGAAGATCTGCTAATTCCATTCCAAATTCTATATTCAATCTATTTTTTTTTATCAAATTAACTACTTTTGTTTTATTCATAAACTAATTCTTTTCATCTTCATATCTATTGGAGTGAAACACTTTGTCACCTGAATACACTATGATTTATTTCTTTTGCCTAGCCATTCGTCAGTTGTTCTGTGTAAGAGGCAGTGTGGGGTGACGCACGCAATGCGGCGACTGCAGCTTCGGGAGGGGTTGCCATTTCCAAGGTATTCAGCGTGACTCGTGCCACTAATGCTCCCTCCTGTGTCGCTCATGACAAGCGTGACAATTTTACACCGTTGAAATATGATACAAGCATACATCTAATACGACTCTGGTTTAACTCTCATATGAGGATCGTGTCTGTACACATTCACAGTCTTAAAAACAAATGTTTTTCAAATTTAAAATTTCAAAATTAAATACAATATTTGGTGTAGAATGTTATATTATATTGTATCTGAAACAATAATACTTTAGTAAACAGTTATAAAATAAATTCATTCATTTTATAATAGTGAGAAGCCAACATTTATTTTGAAAAAAAAAATCTTCTTGAACTTGCTCGATTCTAAATAGTTATGAAAATATATAGTTTATTCAGGATTACCATTGATTGAAATCAATCAATCGATAAACTTTTCAAAGGATGAACTTCTGATTCAAGTTCATTCCATCCATTGACGCATTGTCATTCCTAATTACTGCATGCAGTTGGGCAAATCAATATCTCCCTCAGGTGTGATAAACAATTAGCATAGCCAACTATTTATTCAACAAAACCTTGGTCCCAGTTTTATTTTGTTCAAAGCACATTTTAAAACTTTGGTAAAACCAGCATGAAAATTAACGTATAAAAATTAATCCAATTAAATGTTTGTGGGTATTTAAGGTGAAATGTTGACCTGTCACTTAATACAAGTAAGGTCAAGAGGAGTTTTTTTCTCGTGCTCCGTGTCAGAATTGGGTACTTGAAAACAAGATGTTTTGGAGAGATCAATAGGTGCCTCTTCTACAACAGGAGGAGGTGGTCGATAGGAAATTTGATGGGCAAGAGGTGGCTGGACAGCTGGTTGTGGTGGTGGAGGGGGTGGCCGGAAAGGCGGAGGAGGCAGAAAAAAGGCGGGGAAGTAAACAGGAGGTGGGACCCAGCAAGGTGGTGTTCCAGTCATGGTCCCTGCAGAAGGAGACAAGGATACCAAACTGTTGTTGTTGGCTTCCACTTCAAGCATCTTCTGCTGCTGTAGTACACAATGAATCTTGAACCAGTTACTTCGGCGTCCATACCTGGAGCCGCTCTTCGACATCCCTACCATTAAACACTTGCGCAGGCGACACGCCTTGCAAGAAGTTCTGTTTTTCTTGTTGATCACGCACTCTCCGTTGTTCTTGCACTCCGACAATGAACTTTGGTTGCTGTATGTTCTTCCAAAAAAACTCTGAAACAAACAAAAAAAACTCATGTCAGTATTAAAACTTTTCACTAAAAAAACACGTCAGAGACATTCCAGTAAATTTGGCATGATAAATATCATTAAACTCATAAATATGAATTTGTTTCCATCTTGAAACACATAATGTTTTGATATTTTTGCAAAAACTGTTCTGGTAGTTTAGTTTAAAACAGATATTGTGTGTTTTGGAAGGACAGTATATAAAAAAAGAAAAAGGAAACTTTGACTAGAAGGACTGATAAGTTGTTATATTTGCATACTGAACTGAAGAGCGAATGTGGTCACTTGTGCTACGTGTGGGAATAATGTAGTGCTCCTTTCACTACAATAGATCTCCTGAACTGTAATCGCAGGAGAATCAGTTCGAAGGTGTGAAGAGTCTCGAAAATTATATTTGAGAAGAAGCCAGTAGAGGCCGAGCTAAGAGGAGTGGCGAAGTCTTCTATTTCATGTCTACAACTAGATCGTCAAGTGACATCAAGTAGTCGACAGACCTGAGTCATTCTCTGCTCGAGTGCTCTTACTACGCCCTTCTCCTCCAATCACTGTTTAACTTTCAACACTAATTTCTGTGTTATTTTTTTAGACTCTCTTTTTATAATTCATAACTGAATCGTTCGTGACAAGTAAGGTTATTTGATTAATGAAAATGTTCTGAAAGGAAATCCTAATATATCTCACTAACTTCACATAGCTAATGCAGTTCAGTTTCATTAAAGAAACCAAATTATTTTTTTCAAATGTTGCTAATTCTAATAATTACAACTGTCAGTGGAGTCGCTTCTCCGTTTAAAAATTATATCGTAGAGGGATTGGGTAGAATATATTAAATACATTTTTTTTTATGTTCTCTCCATGTTAATCAAAATAAATAGTAATAGCACTTTTTCCAATTGGACATGCTTTCTTCCTTTTGATAGAGTTCATGCTTCAAACAGATTGTTTGCATAAAGTTTGCAAGATTAAATGTTGAACCTCAAAATTATGGTGTTCTTTTTTTTTATTTCATTTGCAAGGAATACCATTATAGGTTGAACAAATAATGTTACATTCCTTTTCCAGATCTTCATAGGAAACTATTCCTTCCTAAATTGCTTTTTAAACCTGCCATATTGAAAGAACCACACTCACAGATCAACTTTGATACTCTACAAAATTACTTGTCACAATTTATATGACAGCTGTCATTTTTTGTCTTTTGGAGATATTTCTAAATTTACAGAGTACTTGTTCGATCAAAGTGGGTCTGGATACCAAGATGTTTACGATAACTCTGAGTGTAATATTTAAATGTGTATAATTTATTTTTTTTTCTTTTCTTATTTTCTATTAAATTCAGATTTGTTGAATCTCTTGAGTTAGAGTTCGTTCTTCGAGTTCTTTCTCTTACCTTCTCTAAAAATAATAATTTTGTTTGCTGGTAAACATATTTTGTTAATTCAGTAAAATAGTCGTATATTAAAATTGTAATAATATGAATGACACCTAATACTTATAAACATGTTCGATTGATTTGTATTCTACTGTTAGTATAATGTACTCTATCAATAAGATATAATATAAAAAAAACTTTATTCCGTAGTTACCATATTCAGTTTATTTATTACAGTGACTTGAATTAAGAAGTTATTTATTTAATGAAAAAAAGTTAATTAATTTTATCAGTTCTGTTATATGAACTGAATTTGTAATGGGGCAAAAGTTGATGACCCATGGAATATAAGCAATAAATACAGTTAAATATTAGTGATTAAATTAGGAAAAAAACGTTGGGGTTGCACCAAGTTTCAAGTGGATTGCTCCAATCATAGAGGTGGAGTCAGCCAGGTGGACTCAGGCCTATCAGGTGCCATTACTTACTCGATGCCATTCAAAATTTCAATCCGGGTGAACAGTTCAGCTAGATACCTAATGCTAAGCCTTTTGCATTCATAGAGGCAACTTGAAAAGTAAACTCATCACAATACCCGTCAGCACTACAGATTTACACTCCTCATCTTCTTGCGGCACCAAAGGTCGTAAAGCTGCCCACTTTTCAGCCATTCGATTCAATAACCAAGTGACGTTTGCCTATTAGGCACTAAGCGGTACCACAATGCTTCTCTTTGACTTCGCTTGCATCAGTTGTTACGACTCTCGTCGAGGTGTTCCCCAGGCATTCCACAAACTCCATAGAGCCGGTGTCTCTTTGTTATGCTTCAATAAACCTCCCTCTATGTCAAAGCCGGCAGTGGCTTCCAAATAAGCATACTTTACTTCCAATGAGACTGCATTCTTACGGAAATGCTAGTACTTTACAAAAGCTCAGAATTATTTCAAATATCGTATAGCCTAGGAGTAACGGTAAATCTTCCTACGAACTGGTAAACTGACAACTAAGAACTGTTTTTTTTTCTACTAAATTAAACACACTTAAAAAATATAACTTGCTAGCTGTCCGCTTCAGTTGCCTTAGTAACTGTGTATTACTGCAAAGAAAACTTAAATGCAAATAAGAAAGTGCGAAATGACCAGAGCACAATTCAGATTGTAGATCATTGCTGTTTCTCTGACGCTCTTTGTCAAGAGCAATGTAATATAACAAATACTTATGACTTTTAAGCAAAAGGATAAATAGGTGTGAAAATCTGTCTATTTTCTATCAGATATGAATAGACAGCACATACTGTAAACTCTAAAGTTTGCTCTAACCGATCTCTAGAGTTAAATAATTAATGTACCCATCATTTAAATCTCCATACAGTCCATCTATCGCTGATTATGTTCATTATCTATTTAACAGTGGGATTGTTACACCCTTGTCTAGATGAATGATTTACCCACATTCATTAATTCCTCTGTCAGGTAAGAGACATACCCTCTAAAGAACATACACATCTGCAAGAACAAACATAATGTTTGCTTCGATTACTTTAAGGTATTCATGTAAACAATGAGAGATACATGTATAGAGAGAAGAAGTTGTTATTATAATGGAAATGCTTGTTTTTGTTGAAATATCTTGTAAGAGATATAAATACAGTTATAATTTATGCTTTCCCTTAATAACTACCTATATGTTGCTCATTGTGATTATGGTTGGCACCCACCAATAATATTTACTTGTACGTTTTGATTATGATTATATTTGATGCTCCACGTCATTTTTCACCTTTTTTTGGTTGAATATGATTATAGTTGTTACTCAATCATAATGTTCCTCAACAGCGTATAGGTAATTATTATGGATGAATATCCAACGATAATCAATCTTACATCATATACACACCCAAAGTTAGACAATAATTAGCAGTGACAAGCCAAACTACTACCAGACTGACGACCTCAATGCCGATAAGGCTGTCTAAAATAATATTTAACAATAAATATGTAATTATTATGGAAGATAATGATTACATAGAATAATTAAAAAGTTTCAACCATACTTATATGCTTTTGATGGGGGGAGGCCAGGTTAGCTCAGTTGTAACGTATGTTCGCCTCTGAACTGGTAGGTCCGAGGTTCGATACACACCTGTCCCTCAATTTATTCCCGTGGGAGGTGAATAAATTTGAGCACATCGTCCCTCAGAGAGGACGTTAAACCGTCGGTCCCGAGGCTGTATAAAGAGTCCTACTCTAAATACACTTGGGTCAAGCAAAATTTAGGACTCCCAATGTAGAATCACCAGGTAATGTGGCCCACCCATCGCTAAAATGTGTGCCAAATAATAAATGAGTTTCAATTTCCGCCCCTAGAACAGCACTAAAAGGTAAAAGCCTTATAAAGTGTGGGCGTTGGAAAACAAACATTTTTGACTGTACTTTCATAATTTATTTTCAATCTTAATTGTCTATAAGTCGTTGATATGATTATGGTTGATACTCGACAGTAATACTGTTTATATACAACATTATACTATATGATGTTTAGTATTAGTATAGTTGGTAAATCCCCATATCTGTTATCCATATTATTTAAAATAAGAACTGAATTCTTATCAGCTTTGTTTGTAAAAACTTAATTTTTGAAGATCTACTTTCTTCTGTGCATCATATTTTTTGTAGGAAGCTCCAAGTAATTGTTGGTTAATACTGAAGTTTATTTATCTGTGCAGATAATCCAGGCATGAAAGAAATCATAGTACATATGTTTTAAAAATCTCTTTTCTATATGAAAGAAAAAGGTCTCATCTTTTCAGCGAAAAAATGTACTGTCTTTATTATTTATCATAAATGATAATATATAGTTCGTTTTTAAATCCTTATTGCGTAACTCGTACTGAAGATGAGGTGCTTCTTCACCCATCTGAAAGAAGCCGATATTAAATTTCTTAAGAAGCTAGGAACTTACAAATCACTAGTTTATTCACTAGTCAGGTTTATCTATCTTTATCAATGATATAAAAAAATATTCAATTATGTTTCGTTGAAGAAAATGACAACGATATTAACTACAATGTACAAAACTTTTTTATTAATTCATTGTACAACATTACACAAAATAGTAGACATATTAGCTATCCCTGTATGAAACAAACGGAGGAAATAATTCTTCTGTTCAGACAAGCTATTTTATTTATTTTCATTCAAAGTATTATTTATTTCTAAAGAAATAGAGTTTTTGTATTTAATTCTTAATATGACAATGGCTTTACCCAATATAAATTAAACAAGAAATAAAAATACTAGATATTTTAAATGTTGCATATAAAGCCTTCATTAAAACATTAAGTTTCAATGTTTAATCAATCAAAAAAATACTGTTCAATTCCTTCCATGTTTGTTTTAAGATGAGGATAGTAGTAAACTATAAATAAAAAATTTTTATTTTGGTGTTTGTAATGATGTTGATTACTTTAAAACTTCCAATGATCATTTGATGCCGCTCATGGATGGGTTTAGTTGGCACTCTGGTAAACCAACATCGAATAAAAAGCTTTTAATGCCACTAAAGGCTACAATTGAGTTTTATTTCTTCTAATCCGGATTACCTGTAATACGTCAAAATCGGCGTTTTGATGGGATATAAAGAGTGTTTGAGTGTGCGCCACTTTTATTGTCCGAGTTGGTTTAACCGAGGATGGGAGCGAAAGGGTCAATTACACCCTAGCCCGTGAACTGGAGTTTGGACGAGCAGCTCTTTATAGCTCTCCGTAGCACAATTACCAGTCTGCGCTCATCCAGACAACGGGCTTCATTGTTGGTCCACCTCTAGTCCTTATTAAGCGAGGCGGAACCTCCACCACTTCTTATACTAAACACACTCATTTTCACGATGCACTTCTATGCTATTATTAATAGGCATATTTAATTCATAAATTTAATTAACTGAATCCCTTCTTAGGATGAAAAAAAAAACCTTTCAAATATTTACTTATTTAGAACATACTTAATAAACCCTTCAAAATGTATTTTTATATTAAATACATGCATATTATTATTACCACTGAGGTTAGCATGTTTTATATTATTAATATGGCAAACCGTCATACCTTGTACGATGATGTTGGAGTAGTTGGAGCGCTTTCAGACGTTGTCCATCTTCAATCGCAACTAACTAACTCAGTATGACTCCAACATCATCGTACGAGGTATGACGGTTTGCCATATTGATAATATAAATCAATGTATTAACAAATGATAGTAATAATATATTAATAACGCTAAATTAATAAGTAAAACAACCTTCTCTTACTAATAATTTCAAATATTTAACGAAAAGAAAAAAAAATTGGAGTAGCCTACACTCAAACTTACTTTAAGTAAATATATTATCAATGTTAAGCCCATTGACTATCAATTTAATTACTTCATGTCGTTGAATATAGCAGTCATCTGAACCTGTCACGAAACTCTCCAGTCAACATATTATTAAACCTATTGATAATGTCCACTATCTCAAATTGCTTTACGAGATTTGATAATGTCCACTGACATTACGAGTACAATTTAGTTAAGCATACGCCACAATATCTCAAGCGACTGAAAATGGAACTTAATATGTCATATTTAGTGTAATATTTCATCGTAGGGTAAAAAGCTAATGAAATGATCTCCAAATATAAAAATTTTAATGGTATAAACAACGCGTTTCGAACACATAGTGTTCTTCTTCAGTCTGGCAGACGCTCACCCTTAGTTAATGCCTGAGGAAGAACACTACGTGCTCGAAACGCGTTGTTTATACCATTAAAAGGTTTATATGTGGAGACTATTTATTAACTTTTTACCCTAGAATGAGTAAATACCAGATTAATAAGTGATTGCACTACGTTACAATTAATATTTCATCGACATTTATTAAAATTTAAGATCATTTTTATAATGTAGCGTTCAAAAATATTACTTTAGACGAAAATTAAATTTCTAGAATCACCACGAGAGGGTACAAAAAGGTTTTCCGACATGCACCTTCCCCCACAATTAAATATTATTAAAAGAAAAAAAATGGGGATTTTTATCGCACCAAAAGTTATGTTTATGAAACGTTATGTCAAACAGTTAATGGAGGTATAGATTGTTTAAATACATTCGATAGGCTCTTATTTAGCGACAAAAAGATCGACATTACCTGGGATATGGTCAGTGGACCTTGAATCCTGTAAGCCTATAAAACTCTCAGACAATATTGTTGTCTCCGCTGGTACTTTATAAAGAGCGGATATCATGCTTAGAGGCCATGCCATAATTACTCATACTGATGTTACAAAGATTCTGTATCACACATATATATTATTATAATACAATTATTCAACCAAATCTGCACGACACAGCAAATAACAAAAGTATGACTTGCCTAAAAAGTACATAAAATCAGGTCTTGTCCACTGAAGGTTATCCACCGGTATTCTCTTTAACAGATGTATGATATCTCAATTGGTATGTATCAAATCAACAATTTAAAAACAATTAAATTCTTCAAAAAAAAACTTTTGCACTTAATAATTCTCCTTAACTGATTTTGATAAGATAATATTGAGCATTAATTTAGACAAAGTCCTAAAGTTGATCAGTTTGAGCATTGCTTGCCCAAGCAAATATTGTCTCCTCCAAGAGTCTAAAATATTTAAAACTTCTTTTTATCTAAAAGGTCTTGGAGACGCTACAGTTCAAAGTCCTTGATGGATCAAGTAAATATTTTACAAAGAAATGGGTCTCACAGTGCAGATGTGCCTTATTGTTTTGGAGCAATTATCTATTATGGGAAAGTCACCTATTTGTCAAAATGTGTTTTTAGACAAGATTCATTTCTCCTAAAGTACTAACTCTAGAATCTTAAAATTTTGCATAATGTTAGAAACAACAAAAGAAATAACTGAAAATTTTTTTATTTTTGGTGTTAAAAATAAATTGGTTATTTCAAACATTAGGTTTCATTTTACATATAACTCTAACAACTAATTGTTTTAAATATTATTACAAATATTTCTATCAAGATAAAAACAGAGGTTTGTTATTTATTTTCTAGTACTGATTTCAAACTTTATGAAGTTTTACAAATTATTACAAATTATTATGCAATACAATATAAATTATTGTGTTATTTAAATATCTAGGTGAAACGTCTCTATATATACATAGCTCTTATAGGAGGCTGAATATTTTATGAGTTAGAATGAGATTAACCTAAGTTAATAAATGGAATTTAAGGAGTGTTAGTAGTTAAATTATCAGTTATTATGTAATTATTTTGATTTCTTTGTTTAAGTGTAGATGTTATCGCACTCAATCCAATTAATTAAAAACTTAATCTATTCAATGACTAAAATTAAGTTTTTCTAAATTCATTAATATATTATTTAAGTACATACATATTGTTATTACCACTGAGGTTAGTAAGATTAACATTAGAATTAGAAAAAACCGTCATACCTCGTAAGTTAGTAAGTTAGCATTATTTAAGGAAATATACACTTATCTAGTATTGATTGGTTGTTAATATTAAAAAATGTTTGCGTTTTCTATATATATTTGATTGTATCAACTTCTAATGGGGTAAATTATCATGACTACAAATCTCCATCAAGCACTGCAGCTAATGGTAGATAATTGTCACATTCTTATAAATATCTGGAGTTGCCTACTTTCAACTTTACCATGAGTAAACTCAATATCAAACTTCTTGGGTGTATAATATATAATGTCCCATTTAGGCATACTATAAATGTCTAAATGGGAGATGTTTATTAGTCTTTAATTCCTGGAGGTAGTAGAGAGAGTGATTGATCCAGTTATCAATATAAAAGCTTATTTTTGTATATCATAACACTGATGCATATAATACCATAAGCATAATCATAGCAGTAATAACATTTTTGAAAAGCAAAGTGTAGATTCCGTGGTACGAAATAATCTCTTACAGGAGAACATGGCTTTTGTTCCAATACCCAATGGATCCCTTATATAGTTTACCTGACCTCCTTCTACACTAAATGTTTAAGATAAATTTTCCCATTTAACATTTGAAAATATTCAGAAACATATAACAAAAATGTCATTTTAAGATTATTTTTAATTTAATATGTACGATAATTATATTTATTATTCTTCAAAGAATGTTTTCAATTTTGAATAATGTTTTCTATTTTCGGCTTTTTATAGAATTATTATACTGGGAATTTTATGGCTTCCTACTGTTTATTAAAAAACACTTTTCTCTCCCTTTGTCAAAAATCATATATTCCAATTCACTCTGAGCGAGTGTTATCTTTTCCTGCTTGCTGTACTCTGTTATAAGGTTGCTCTAAATGTACATTGAGAAAAAAATATATTAGTAATTAGCCAGTTTTGTATACCCGAATCAAGTTCAAAGCCAACTTTGTAGTATAATTTATAACTTTCATAGCTCGAATGTTGAAATTTTTAAAAATAATAGATATGAACTATTAGACTATAATAGTAATTATATGCATCAGATTTTGATGCATGTGGTGCCTTCAGGTGAAGCATGCTGTTCTCTGACAATAAAAAAAAAAAAAAAAGTAACAAAACTGGGTATTTAATAATTCTTGAGAAAAAAATTCATTCCTCACACTTCAATATACCTGCAGATACTATGATTCATAAACACAAAAAAATTTGCATCTGATATTTAGTTTCGTTCAAGGCTGCAACATATAGATTAATTAGAGTAAATCCATCATACCATGGAATGCATCCGAAATTCTATGTTTGCTTACAATTTTTAATTGTAATGTTGTAGTGACAATAAAGTTGAATATTATAAATGCTCTATATCATGTTAAATATTGGTCTCTAAGATCACTTTTTATTTGTTATGGATATTATTATTTTCACTTAGTTTTTTTTCGGTGGGGAGTGGGGTCGTCATAACATTTTTACAATACTCTAAGTAAGTATTGTAATAATGAAAAAAATCGATCAAGAGATTCTGACAGATTTACTTATTCTGAGACTCCCAAAGTTCTTTTTTGACGTTTTTAATGTTGATAACTGAGTGAGTTTGTGTCGATGTGTGTATGTACTCGTATGTATGTGGATGTTTGAGGGCATGGGTTGGTTGGTAGGTGTGCATCGAAAAGTTCGTGGGCATTCAAGAGAACACACCGTTTCATGAATCAAGTCTATATTTTTCACAGATATGGGCACTGCAGTGTAAATATGCCTCACCGTTTTTGCAAAATATGACGTCTTGGGAAATTCACTTTTTTTTCGTGCTCATGTGTTTAGACAACTATTTTTTTCTTCTAAACTACCTGCAACAGAATCTTCAAATTTTTATATTATTTTGATAAGAGATATTACAATAAGTGATACGATTTTTAGAATTCTTCAATAAATAAAAAATCTGGAGTGGCCTACACTCTACTTTACTATAAGTAACTTAATGTCAAATTTCTTGAGTATATAAAACATAACGTCTTATTTAATCATAACGTAAACATCTAAATGGGCTATAATTATTAGCCTATCATTCCTGAGGTAGTACAGATAGTGATTGAAGGACATATCATGTTATAAGTTTATTTTTGTACATCACAAATAATTTATTATTTGCAAATAATTGCATTAGTATAACTACAGCAGTAATAACATTTTTGAAAAACCAAAGTGAACATTTCTTGAAACGATTTATTCTCCTACAAAAGAATGGCTTTCGTTCAAACAGCCAGTAGATTTCTTACATCGTTTACTTGACATCCTTCTACATTGAATATTAAAGTAAAATTTTTAAATTTAAAACAGGAAAAAACCCTTTTTTTCTCTGAAAAACATCTTTAACTGCGAAGAAAATGTTGTTTTAAGGTGATTTCTTAATTAAAGATGTACGATAATTACATTTATTAATCTCTAAACGAAAGATTCCAATTATGAATTATCATTTACATTTTTGGTCTTTTAAAGAATTATCATACTGGGAATTTTAATCTTTAAAATAATAATAATAATAAGCTTCTTAGTATTTAATAAGATCATTTTCCTTCCCCTTTGTCAAATAACATATATACGAATTTTTTCTGAGTGAGTGTTATCATTTTCCTGCACAATATTATTCCTCTAACATGTCATATAATTCAATAAACAATTTAAACTGTTCCTTTATAAAATCAATTTTATCTCAGTGGATTAGCTCAAAAAATTTCTAAGTCAATGTAAACAATGTAAAAAAATACAAAAAATTCGACAAGTATAGCAGGTGATCTCTTAGTCTAGGGTAAACAAAGAGTTTTTATATCGTTATTGCTCTTTCCCGTAATTGAAACTTCATGATTTTTTTTTAATGAATTGCTAATTTTTTGTTCCATTTTAGGTCAAATTTTCATTATTTTTTAATCAGCCGTTTAGCGTCAAAAAAACATTTTCTGAAAACAGAAATCGTACTGTAATGCCCCATTAGCGAACGTAATTTTGAAAAAAAATATCTCAACTCATTCTACACATAATGTTCTATTTATAGGCATAGTTTCATTCTTGTCCGTCAAACAGTATGGCTTGTATCGCTCTCACAAGGTTTGAGATTGAATTATAAGTCAAAATTTGTACATTTTATTGAAAAAAAAATATTTCCTGTTGATTAAAAATTCTGAATATATTTTTCTTTTGTTCCATTTGTAACCTCAAAGATAATGTCAAAATTTCAAAACTCTAGGGTTATCAGTTTAGGAGAAATAAATGTTTTAAAAAAAACGGTTTTTGGCAAAAAAAGTGACTTTCCCATCATGCATAATTCTTCCCAAACAATAGGGATCTTCGTCTTTATGAGGCCCATTTTTGTGTAAAATATCAACTTAATCCATCAAAGATTCTGGACCGTAGCGTGGTAACAAGCAATGCTAACACACGCACCCACCCACGCACCCACCCACCCACCCACCCACACACAGACATCATCGTAAAAACGTCATAAAACGACTTCTGGGACCTCAAAACATGTAATTCCGTCAAAATCTCGAGATCGAATTTTTTCACGATCACTATACTTTACTTATAGTAAAGTAAAAAAATCTGGAGTGGCCTACACTCTAATTTGCTATAAGTAACTTAATGTCAAATTTCTTGAGTATATAAAACATAACGTCTCATTTAAGCATAACGTAAACATCTAAATGGGATATAATTATTAGCCTGTCATTCCTGAGGTAGTACAGATAGTGATTGAAGGAGATATCAATTTATAAGCATATTTTTGTACATCACAAATAATTTATTATTTGCAAATAATTTCATTAGTATAACTACAGCAGTAATAACATTTTTGAAAAACCAAAGTGAACATTTCTTGAAACGAAATAGTATCCTACAAGAGAACATGGCTATTGTTCAAATAGCCAGTAGATTTCTTACATCGTTTACTTGACATCCTTCTACATTGAATATTAATGTAAAATTTTCAAATTTGAAACAGTAAAATACTCTTTTTTTCTCTGAAAAACTTCTTAAACAGCGAAGAAAATGTTGTTTTAAGGTGATTTGTTAATTAAAGATGCACGATAATTACAGTTATTAATCTCTAAACGAAAGATTTCAATTTTGAATTATCTTTTACATTTTTGGTTTTTAACCAAATTATTATACTGGGAATTTTATGGCTTCTTAGTATTTAATAAGATCATTTTCCTTCCCCTTTGTCAAATAACATATATACAAATTTTTTTTTTAATGAGTGTTATCATTTACCTGCACAATATTATTCCTCTTACATCTCTTATAAGTCAATAATATATTTTCATTTTTCCATTAGAAACATCAATTTTATCTCAGTGGATTCGCTCAAAAAATTTCTAAGTCAATGTAAACAATTTAAAAAAATACAAAAAATTCGACAAGTATAGCAGGTGATCTCTTAGTCTAGAATAAACAAACAGTTTTTATATCGTTATTGCTCTTTCCCGTAATTGAAACTTCATGAATTTTTTTTTGAGA
This sequence comes from Hermatobates lingyangjiaoensis, assembly GCA_026182355.1. Lineage (NCBI taxonomy): Eukaryota > Metazoa > Arthropoda > Insecta > Hemiptera > Hermatobatidae > Hermatobates > Hermatobates lingyangjiaoensis. The sequence continues at coordinate 266,942 of JAPFBL010001935.1, read as the reverse complement.
ATTGGTAATTATTTGTTCCATTTTTGGTCAAATTTTCATTATTTTTTAATGAGCCGTTCAGCGTCAAAAAAAAATTTTCTGAAAACACAAATCGTACTGTAACGCCCCTTTAGCGAAAGTAATTTCAAAAAAAAATATCTCAACTCATTTGCCATATAATGTTCTATTTGTAGGCATAGTTTCATTCTTGTCCGTCGAACAGTATGGCTTGTATGGCTCTCACAAGGTTTGAGATTGAATTATAAGTCAAAATTTTTACATTTTATTGAAAAAAAAATATTTCCTGTTGTCTTAAAATTCTGAATATATTTTTCGTTTGTTGCATTTGTAACTTCAAAGATAATGTCAAAATTTCAAAACTCTAGGGTTATCAGTTTAGGAGAAATAAATGTTTAAAAAAAAACGGTTTTTGGCAAAAAAAGTGACTTTCCCATCATGCATAATTCTTCCCAAGCAATAGGGATCTTCGTCTTTATGAGGCCCATTTTTGTGTAAAATATCAACTTAATCCATCAAAGATTCTGGACCGTAGCGTGGTAACAAGCAATGCTAACACACGCACCCACCCACGCACCCACCCACCCACCCACCCACCCACACACACACAGACATCATCGTAAAAACGTCATAAAACGACTTCTGGTACCTCAAAACATGTAATTCCGTCAAAATCTCGAGATCGAATTTTTTCACGATCACTATACTTTACTTATAGTAAAGTAAAAATCTGGAGTGGCCTACACTCTACTTTACTATAAGTAACTCAATTTCAAATTTCTTCAGTATATAAAACATAACGTATCATTTAAGCATAACATAAATATCTAAATGGGATATAATTATTAGCGTTGCATTCGTGAGGTAGTACAGATAGTGATTGAAGGACATATCAATTTATAAGCTTATTTTTGTACATCACAAATAATTTATTATTTGCAAATAATTTCATTAGTATAACTACAGCAGTAATAACATTTTTGAAAAACCAAAGTGAACATTTCTTGATACGAAATATTATCCTACAAGAGAACATAGCTATTGTTCAAATAGCCAGTAGATTTCTTACATCGTTTACTTGACATCCTTCTACATTGAATATTAATATAAAATTTTCAAATTTGAAACAGTAAAATACCCTTTTTTCTCTGATAAACATCTTAAACAGCGAAGAAAATGTTGTTTTAAGGTGATTTGTTAATTAAAGATGTACGATAATTACAGTTATTAATCTCTAAACGAAAGATTTCAATTTTGAATTATCTTTTACATTTTTGGTTTTTAACAGAATTATTATACTGGGAGTTTTATGGCTTCTTAGTATTTAATAAGATCATTTTCCTTCCCCTTTGTCAAATAACATATATACGAATTTTTTTTTAATGAGTGTTATCATTTACCTGCACAATATTATTCCTCTTACATCTCTTATAAGTCAATAATATATTTTCATTTTTCCATTAGAAACATCAATTTTATCTCAGTGGATTCGCTCAAAAAATTTCTAAGTCAATGTAAACAATGTAAAAAAATACAAAAAATTCGACAAGTATAGCAGGTGATCTCTTAGTCTAGAATAAACAAACAGTTTTTATGTCGTTATTGCTCTTTCCCGCAATTGAAACTTCATGAATTTTTTTTTGTGAATTACTAATTTTTTGTTCCATTTTTGGTCAAATTTTCATTTTTTTTTAACGAGCCGTTTAGCGTCAAAAAATCATTTTCTGAAAACACAAATCGCACTGTTACGCCCCTTTAGCGAAAGTAATTTCAAAAAAAAATATCTCAACTCATTCGCCATATAATGTTCTATTTGTAGGCATAGTTTCATTCTTGTCCGTCAAACAGTATGGCTTGTATCGCTCTCACAAGGTTTGAGATTGAATTATAAGTCAAAATTTTTACATTTTATTGAAAAAAAAATATTTTCCGTTGTTTTAAAATTCTGAATATATTTTTCGTTTGTTGTATTTTTAACTTCAAACATAATGTCAAAATTTCAAAACTCTAGGGTTATCAGTTTAGGAGGAATAAATGTTTAAAAAAAAACGGTTTTTGGCAAAAAAAGTGACTTTCCCATCATGCATAATTCTTCCCAAACAATAGGGATCTTCGTCTAAATGGGGCCCATTTTTGTGTAAAATATCAACTTGATCCATCAAAGATTCTGGACCGTAGCGTGGTAACAAGCAATGCTAACACACTCACCCACCCACCCACCCACGCACCCACCCACCCACCCACCCACCCACCCACCCACCCACCCACCACACCCACACACACACAGACATCATCGTAAAAACTTCATAAAACGACTTCTGGGACCTCAAAACATGTAATTCCGTCAAAATCTCGAGATCGAATTTTTTCACGATCACTATACTTTACTTATAGTAAAGTAAAAAGTACTTTTATTTAAAATGTATTTTGTTTTGCAATAAAATGCAAAAATTTTGACTTATGAATAATTTTGAAAATGTTTGTACACGATTTATGTTACACAATCTTGTACAATTGGACGGATTGTAATGAAATTGTTACCTTTTAAGAGAATGTACTTTTGGAATTTTGTTCAATTGTTTGATCAAATAATATATCTGAACGGAAATTATGTTATGGTACAGATTATAAACGTCTTACTGTATAATTGAAAATGAAATTTTGTTACAAAACTTTTAATTCAATAAAAGAGTCTGTATGCTGTTAAAATCCACATACTATTTTTCTTTGTAAAATAATTTGTAATGTAATACTTAGTTTTCTGTTTCAAAATTTATATTTCTGCCTATGAAAAAGGTTTTAAATGAAGACCGAAACGTTAGCAATGAGAGTTTAATTTGAACCTGAAGAACTGACCGAGTCCCGATAAACTTTAGGTTTGTTTCTATTCCACGGTCGATACTTTTATCAATATACATATATATATATATATATATTTCGTTAAACTCTTTTTGCACCTTTGTTATAGTTTCTTTGAGACGAGAGAGGTTTACATTACAATTTAGGAGACGTCTTCTAAAATATGAAATTGACAAACGAAACTAAAACAAAAGTGCGAAAAGTGTTTAACGAAATTTGTATGAATGAAAATCTGCTTCCTAATTATACAAATATATATATATATATATATATGTATATCATATACTTACGGTCTCAAATTTTTAATTTGAATCCTAAATTTTGCCTAATTCAAGTGTATTTAGAGTAGGGATCTTTAACGAGTACCTGACATCGTACAGGCTCGGGACCGACAGTTTAACGTCTCTCCGAGAGACGACGTGCTCAGATTTATTCACCTCCCGCGTGAATAAATCGAGGGCCAGGTGGGGATCGAACCCCGGTCCTATCAGATCAGAGGTGAGCACGTAACCACTGAGCTAGCCTGAAGTTTAGATTAATAGTTTAATTATAGTTAAAATAGAACATCTGATGTGGACGAAACAGAGTAGATGAAGGTACCTTGCACCCCTCGCAAGTGAAGGCTCCGAAGTGAAAACCGGCAGCAGGTTCTCCACAGACTCGGCAGGTCTGGCTCATCTGAAACAAAATAGCTGTGTCAGTAATGTAAGTAAAATACCAATTTCGAATGTTGCTAACATTTAAGTTTACGTTTCTACATTATAGCATTATCAGCTTGACTCTGGTTCTTGATCTTGGTATTATTAGCAAAATCGTAAAATTATTAACAATAAAGGAAAGAATATTTGAGATATCATATTGGCCCATCACAAAAAGCGGCATTAGAGTAACAGTATTTCAATGTTCAATCATGTTATTGTTACGTTATGAACATACAGTCACCAGATCTGTAGCTATCATACCAGTGTCATCATTGGCATGAACCAACGACCAACGACCAACGAATATATCCGCGCACTATAGTGCACGTCGTAACTAGCAGTTCCAGACCAGAGGCCTTCTACTGCTTGCTTACTGTGCTACTATAACTTGTAATGTCAGTAATTCATGTCAGATATAAGTTCGTCTGTGCAGTAAAGATGTCGTATTCGCGGTCATGTGGTCTTGTTGAGTCATGGTTTTCAAAGTTTTTAGTCATCAGTTGGAAAAGTAGTCAGATAGTCAGTGGATGAAGTAATTGTTCAGTGAGGTTGAGGAAGGTTGGTGGTAGGATTTAGAGTTTGTACCAGGAGGTTTGGATGAGTAGATAGTTTGTTGTCTTCATTGGTAGTAAGTCGAGTGATGTAACTATCTATGGATTCCATTTTCAAGTCATGGTGAATATCAACATTACGGGCGTACCAAGGAGCCCTGGCTATAAGGCGGGCACACTTATTTTGAACAATCTGGATACACGCCTTGTACGTGCATGAACATTCATCTAGTACTTTGATCAAGAATAGTCAACTTGTTTAATGTAAGAGACGTAAAATAGTATACGTCATTCCTCAGAGAAGACTAAACCACTCATCTACATTTTATCAACAATTAATCTGTTGAAATTATATATTCCTGTTCCCTCTTTGTAATTTGAAAATTTAAATTCATTCAAATAAAGCAAAAATTTGAAGAAGTACTTTATTGATACGTAATAAATATGGACCATTTTTTTTTTAAATTTAAAGTAATGCATTCTATTGGAGAACTAAAGAAAACCGAACGTGACAAGCTATGATTTGGTTATTTCAAAAATTTATGAATATGGATTACCCACTTCATTTCGTGGCTTGCAAATCTGTTGATAAATCAAAGTGCTTAAATACCTGATTAGCTACTATCTAATAATGGTACAAATTTAAAGAAAATTTGAAAAATATTGTTTCATTGTAACCATCTATAATCAGTCAAGATGAAACTAGCATAATGTAAAACTCTTGATATGTACCAAGAGGATGAGTAAAAACGGATTCCATTTGTTCAATGTAACAATATTAAATAAATTTAGTAACAAATTTTTATAAGAAAAATTTGACAAAAGCATGAATTCTTTTATAATAAAGACCATTCCCACATATTTAGACAGAAACAATTTATTTAAAAAGTGGTTAAGTCCAAATTTAAGATGGTTTAGATGAATAAACCTAAGTTGATGGTTCACAACATGCACTCACGACTCAAGATCGATCAATCAATAGTGTAATCCCTTCATGGATCGAGATTAACAGCTGTTGGCTCAAGAATCTTTAAACTGTGTCTAATTTGGCGACAACAAAAGACCTACGTCACGTTTGTTTAAACTGTTTGTAATACTGAGGGACACAACGGTGACCTCAATGGGCATTATATGAACTGTAAGAGAATATATATATATATATATATATATATATATATATATACTGAATACTCATATATACTCATCCTTCTTACCATACACTGTATGTATATATATTCCAATTACAGAAGTATTTACGTTTTCATCATTGCATGTTATTAACCTCATAACTTGCAATGATAAGGCAATCACGCCTCACCCCTGAATGCCAAGATGATGGGTTTGAAGTAATATGGCTTTGTAGTTCACTACTCGACTTTAATTAGAGCCAAGCATCTGTTGCTTTGCAGTTCATAACTTCCTGTTTGATAACTTGTTTAGAAAAGTTTCAGAAACTCATTTACTTGATATCATCAAATTATTATTTTTTTAATTCATTTTCTCCTTAATGGACTCAGAAGACAATTTTCCAACAGCTTTACTTTTTTAGAATCTTTTATGCATTATGAAAAAAAAGGTTGGAGATTGGGAGATAATGAAATTCAGATTTGTGTTAATAATCATTTTTGTCATTAAGCCTCTATTAACTGACTTATGAGTACCAAAATCTTAACAAACAGTAAGTAAAGGCAAAACGTATTATATCTTTACTATGCCGTTAAAATATGCCTAACCTAACAACATATTAACCGAACAAAATATGCTTCTTACAGTTAACCTGAGTTAACAGTAAAGTCTAATCAGCATTAATAAAGCTATTTTAACGCGCGGAACAAACAGACAGAGAAGCGTACAGAGTTTTTTTTATGTATTTACTTTTTTTTATTGCTTAAACCAATCCCCTGGCGGGTGATAACGTCAGCTTGATAACGTTTACCGGCTTTTTGTTTCATCGGTAATTCTACAGATTCTATCATATATTGGGAGTCCTAAATTTTGCCTCACTCAAGTGAATTTCGAGTAGGGATCTTTAACGAGTACCTGACATCGTACAGGCTTGGGATCGATGGCTTAACATCCTCTCCGAGGGACGACATACTCAGATTTGTTCACCTCTCTCGTGAATAAATCGAGGGCCAGGTGAGGATCGAACCCCAGACTACCATCCCAGAGGCTAGTACGTTAACCACTGAGCTAGCCTGCCCCCCCCCCCTTTTTTTTATGTATCTATATTTGATCTTTCAGAACTTAAATTACAACATTCATTCAAATCAATTGTATTAAAACTCACAAAAAGTAGATAAGTACACCAGTTTAATATAAATTTGTATACCACCTTGATGTATAACATGCATTGTTGTATCGGATGATTATATACAAATAAGATATATCGACTTATTTATAATCACTTGTCTATATAGTGGGAAAAAGTGTTTTAGTAACACAAATGTGACAAGCAAGTACAATTCAGTAATTCAGTATTAATCCATTAACTTTTATGGTAACTCTTCTTAAAATCCATAATTTATTCAAATCGAATCATAATACTACTGTGAGGTAACTTATAATTAGAAAAAAACTGTCCAAAAATTTGCTTACACTACAAAATAACTTATGCAGTTATTCTTCAGACAAATAAGTTTCTCACCAAAGGACGACTTACTCGGATTTTTTTTCACCTCCCATGTAAATAAATCGAAGCCAGAGTAGGATCCAACCCAGGAAATACCAGACCAGAAGCGAGTACGCAAGCCACTGGGCTACTCTGGCCCTTAGAAAGCAGATGTCAAATTCGATTATAATATGTCAAACGCTGTGGCGGGCATATTTTTCACAACAATGTTTATATACACTTCTAGCCCCTTCTTCTGCACACAAATACATACACAGACATACACAAACACTTCAATAACGAAAAAAAAACAGTTTTAAAGATTTTCAAGTTTTCAAAAACACGTTATTAATTATTTCATTTTACTCATGAGTATTGTTAGCACAACATAGGTTAGTAAACATCAAATTATTATATAAATCCGTCATACTTCGTGAATGATTGACATAGACGCCCGACCGGTTTGAACATAGAGTTCATCAAGTAAGAAACCTATTGGGCGTTTATAATAACGATTCACAAAGTATGGTGAATTGGTATAGTAATACTAATTATTTAATTATTATTTTACTTTAATTATAGCAAAGTAAAAATTAATATGAATCAATTATACAATATCTCAAAATGAATGAATGTACTATATGCAAAAAATTAAATCTGTGTCACAACTTTATTACATTCTTGATCAATAATAATATTCAGTCATTTTGTACTCATTAAATTTTAAAAATTTTATGGTTTCTATCGTGATTATTTTTATCGTGAAATCTAAAATAATTGAATTTTAGGGTGTTTTTTCTTGAATAATACAAAACATTGATGGTTTATCAATTTCTCTAAGACTATTTGTATCAATAATTTAAGTTTCAAAAAGGGACTAGGTTTCTTTTATTTTATTCTTTCATTTGTTATTGTATGTTACATTTTTACTGTAATTTCAAATGAGTAAGTACAAACTCATGTAAATGATCTACTAGATACTTATGCTACAATACATACCAGTTGCCATATAATGAAATCTATCTCATATACTTTCATTTTTCTCAATGTATACACATTTTTTTTGTATATTTTAATTACTGTTAAATATAGAGTTGTTTAAATTTGGCCTTGTAAAGATTGATATGAAATATTCTTCTGTGCTTCTAAAAAATAAACCTAGTACTTCATAATAAAAGTGCATTTTCAAGATGCTATCATAAATATTTCTGTATAATTCAAAATTAAGCAGTATTATAGTAGTTGTGTTATGATTTAGGAAAAATATTTAATTAATAACTTAATGTAGTTTAGTAAGAGACACCCTTCTTTTGCATAACAATTAGCAGGAGGTATAATATATTGGTAGTTTAGGGGTCCTTTGTCTCAATAGTAAGTTAAAAAAATAATTTTAAACCGGAGGCTTGTGAATTTGTCTATCAACATAGTTGACTGAAGTTTTAAGTGAAAAAAATATACTATTGATAGATAAAATTTAATTTATATTTCATGTTTCCACCATGTATTTATAAAGAAGACCACTAACTGTGTAAAGGAAATGATGTATGATAGAGGAGTGGACCGAGTACTAATGGACCCACCGGGCTAGAGGAGAGTCTACTAATGTCACTTGTCGCAAGTAACAGCCAAGTAACGAGGATGTCTTGCCTTTTTCAGAGAGTCAAGACCGGATATCTCAAGTAATCACCGGGAGACGTGAGATGGCACTCTCGGCACACCCACCAATCAAACTTCCCTCTCTCACTCTCTCCTTTTTCCCACGTGTCATGTCATATTGACATCCGTCCATATTTTTTTTATATAACTTAAGTTATAGGATTCAGATAAACCAATTATATGCGAAGAAGTGTTATCAGAATAATTATAAAATGTTGTCTAGTTCCAGAAACATGGCTCAAACTACACAAAACTCATGTAGACACGCACACTCACACACACACACACACACACACACACACACACACACAACATCACACACACACACACACACACACACGACACACACACACGCGACACACACACACACGACATACACTTAGTAAAGAGGGAGAGAGAGAGAGAGAGAGAGAGAGAGAGAGAGAGAGAGAGAGAGGGAGAGAGAGAGAATCTAAGACTTCAATGATGATAGTATGTTCTCGTGATGAATAATGGTAGTGACACAATCGTTAAGGTAATGAACGGAAACTACATGAAAGATCAGAAAAAGAATTCATTCTCCAATAAGTGATATAAAAATGATGTTTAATAAAATGTAATACTACATTAAGGGTTTTAAGACCATGCCAGTAGATTTAATTTATTACAAGAGACTAATAATAACAAATTATTATTGGCTAATACTTACAAGATTCTATTAAAAATTATTTACAAGGAAAGGGAAACTAATTTCATACCTGACATTAAAACTTGATTTAAAAAGAAAACATTATTAAGAAGGGCTTGGAAACCAAATGCTTCAAATTGTAAGAATTACTTAAAAAGATCAAATTTTGAAAAATGTCATGAAATTTCAAAAACCATCATTGAAATGGAATCAAGATACAATAGCGGAATAATAAATTTGCAAAAGATATACCACATTACGTTTTGCTACCTCAGTAAAAATCACATTGAAGAATCATAAATGAAAGTAGAGCAATAAATTAAGAACAAAAGAATGTTTAGTGGAAGATATGGAAGAGATATGAGAAGAATTAGAATGAATCATACAGAAAATTAGAAAAAAATTAGTGCACTCGAATGAAGAAGAAATCAAATGCATTTAAAAAAAAGAATAGGTGAATGTAACAGTATTCAGGAAGAACTCTCTAAATTGAATGAAAGCATTACTGAAGGATTACTGGCCATTAGCAGTTATGTGAGTTTATGGGTCAGATAGAAAAGCGAGATTACCAACACTTTGCACAAGTAATGATGGATTACGTATTTCTCTAGTAAAAGCTTCATTGACAACAACCTCTTCTAATGTGATATAAGAACTTTTATTTTCACTCAATACTTCTGTTTTTGAACTGTGGTTTAAATACTTGTAGCCAATTTTTTAAACTTTGTATTTGGGACAAGGATTCACCTTGTCCCCAGCTAGAATGATGTGATTATTGGTTACATACTGAATAGTAGGACAGGCAAGTTGAAAGTTTTTTTTTTTTTTTTTGAATCTATTTGACTTGTTTCTTTAAACTGATAATATAATGTTGACCATATTGAACAGAAATTTAAATGATTTATTTCCCTAGGGTCACGCGCAGTCTAGTGGTATCGTTTTGGCGATAGTACTGACTATACATATATACTTTTTGAGTATCTAAAGTGAACACATGATTCTTCAGAGATTTATTTTTTGCTCTTCTGTGATGTTAGATACTCCCTAAAAATTCTTATCTTAATAAACTTGACGATGGAAAAAGTTAGGACTCTGGATCTAAAACGAACTCCGAAATGTGGTTCAGCCGTAACTCAAATGGGTGCCAAAAACAAAGCTACACTTTCCGCCCTTATAACACCAAAGGTAAAAGCCTGTAAGTGTGAGCGTTGGAAATATACAAAACTTAAAAGGAATCTGATTTCTTGGTTACACAAGTACTTTATAAAGCTATCAGAAGGTCCAACTTCACCTTTAACAGAATGTTTCAAATCATTTTATTTAACTTTAATTTGTTTCACTTGTTAAATTCGTCATAGAGTTTTCTCTTATTCATTTTGTATTGTGCACAATCTACTCAGCTTAAGACTAAGTCAATATGGTTTAGTAATAACGTGATAATAATAGAGACCAAGACAAAAAAAAATTCAAAGCTTCATTACTTGTTATGTTTTTCATTGTAACAATAATTGATATGCAAGAAGGGAATAGGTAATATATTTGATCTACCAACGGACAAGTCATAAAGCCGACTGAAGCCAAACATTACAATAAAGCGTAAAGAATGGTAATAATACGTTGGTAATTAACATTACGTGCAAAGTGATTTGCCAGGGAAGTCAATAGGATTGACCTCGCAAATGCATCTACCAACACGGCTGCTTTATTCAGTCTCGTCTCAGTTGAATATACATATTTAGAATGTTTCTAGAAGATGATTAAAGGAACTTCTTTGCAATTCAATATGGCTCAGACATTCGTCGAGCAATGCTATTTAACTACCGAACCATTTCAGTTCAGATCTGATAAATCGAATAAACTTGAAGTTCAATTCTAAGGTTGCTTTTAGTTAATAATAATTACACTGTTTTAGTATTACTGCTAAAAAGTTATATGATATAGGAATTCCACTACTACTCGTTTATAAAAACAATGATACAAATAACAATCACTCTAATAATAATACTGCTGATATGGACGGAAGGCTTCTACATTTTTTGTGACAATAAACTGTCTATAACTATAAATACAAAAAAAATCTGGAAGGCCTACACGCAACTTTATTATAAGTGAACATTATAATGAACACCTTTACCAACATCTTAGTTTGGGTTTTGTTTTAATGTGGCTGTAGTGAAGGTCTGGTAAATATTATGAAAATCATAGATGATCAGATTTATATTGTTTGCTTCTGTAGCAATATTCATTTTATTAGTTATAACAAACTTGAAACAATTGATTTGGAACAATCTGACCTGTTATTATTATTAACAGATCTCGAGTGCACCACTACAATATCTTTCCTATTGTGATAGCAGTTTCGTATGGCCAAAGCGTAATTTGTGTTTTAGACTCCATCTTCTAACAAAACATTTCTCACAGCCAAATAGTAGTGTTTCTTCATTAAGTATTTTTATATATGTTCTCCCTTATCAAGATGCTTATTTACTAAAAACCTCTCGTCTTACGACAAATATGACCTAATAGTTGTCATTTTAAGCGTAGTATTACTATTCTAAATTTAAGCTAATGAATATTTGCTCTTAATAAAACAAAATCTGGAGTTACACCCAACTCTACTATAGGTGAACATAACATCGAACTCGTTGTCAATCAATTTATTTTTAGTTTTATTTCATGTGGCTATCGTGTGGACGTAATATCAAACTGATAGACATTCAATGATGATATTTGTTTAAATATGGCTAAATCAATATTATCAGTTATATAAATTGAATTTAAATCATTGATCAATCTCACATGTTATTATTGTTATTAAACTGAGCGCCTTTTTGAATCGTTTGCTTCGCGGAGATTGAAGGATATACTCGTACAAAGGAATAAGCCAGCGCATAAGTTGGAAAAGTGGTGAATTAAACAACCTTTCTGCTGCTGAACCACTTTTTTTAACACTACATCTTAAATGTAAACACTTTAATTCTAAACACTCAAGAATGCAATTGCAGAATCGACGAAGAAGGAAGAATATAAAAGATCGTAGAACAACCGTGTCAAATTTAGTCTAAAAAGCTCATTCGAGCTGAAGTTGAATTTGCCTGAGCTGACGTGATCAATGGTGCAGCAGGCTTTGGTATTTAATTACATGTTCAACTAGTTTTGACAATATCATTTAACAAAGATATTATTAACTGAACAATTTATAATTCATTATTTTATTACATTTCAATTGTTTTGTCAACATTTTATTTTCAATTATGAGATTGGTTATGTAATTCTTTGTAATTACTATATTAAAATATGAATTATTTCAATTGTTAATAAAGTATTTCTTATTATTTTAACTTGAAAAAAAATCAATTTTCTTTAATAACTTTTATTAAACATAATTAGGATAAACAAATATAACACCGGAATACAGTTGATACTTCTTAGCAGTACCTTTTACTGCTATATTGCTATGATCTAAAATACGTCATACTTTTATTATACTATTCACACATAGGAAAAAAACTAATTATTCTATTTCAAACTTTTAGAATCATCAAAGAGTGAAAAAAAAATAATACTTGTTTTGATATAAAGTGAGATGAAGTACTTTTTCGCATTTAAAGATATTGGCCAGAAACAAGAGGGCACATTTCATAGGACGCATTATACTGGTATATGCAATAAACGGTGGGACTGTATAGTGGTGAACCACCCACCCAACTAGCCACGTAAATCCATATATTCTAAAAATAGCAAAAATAAATTAAGAGGACAAAAAAAACACGTAAACCTAAGAAAACATCAAAATGCATTGTTTTAATGCTTACTATACTATAAAATAACAACAATATTCATGACACGAAAAGAATTTATTTACTATAAAATATCCCTTTCCATAGAACTGAATTGAAACTCTAGATTGTTTTTATGATACTTGATCTAAGTCCGATGTTAATGAATATTTATGCTGTTACACTCCTATTAAATACACAAACAGTAAGTATAAAAAGATTTCACATAAACACGTGAAATAACAATCAATGATCAAACCACAATAAGAAAATGGGAAAACAAGACTAAGATCTTTCAACCGTATAAAGCGGTCTTCGTCAGAGTCAAAAACCCAACTGACTCTGGGTTCAGTTGGGTTTTTGACTCTGACGAAGACTGCATTATACGGTTGAAAGATCTTAATCTTGTTTTCCCATTTTCTTATTGTGGTTTGATCATTAAACAGTAAGTATATATACATACCAATTAAGGAATACATGTCACGGAAAATTGGCATTTGTAAACATAAGAATTAAGTGCCTGTCTGTATGTACATTCGCATTAAAGAAACTGCCAAATCCATCCCACCTTAAAAGAAAAGTTTTATTTACTTGCAAACATTTCTGATCAAGTTTTGGTATAGGAAAATATTAAACATTTAATCAATATGTAATTAAAAAAGTGAAATGTTGGAACTCTTTTTAATGTACCAGTAAAGTTTGGTCGCTTCTTTGATCATATATCCGTCAAAATCAAGAAAAGTTATAAGCAATAAAGATATAAAAAATTTATAGAAAAATATTTATATTAAAATAATTTAAAAAGAAAATACTTTAGAGAAAGTCTGAAATCTCATAAGAAATTAAAACTTTTATTCTCTAAAACTTTAATTCAAAACATTAACGTCTGTGACATCAAGTAAAATTTAAAAATCTCAAAAAGCTGTTAAAATGTATTTTTTTTTACTTTCATCAGAAAGGAGTGAAGGTGTTCTTACTTAAGTTTTATATGTAAGTTTTTTTTTAATTTAACATCATACAACTCTTTAGTCTTTTGCACTCTATTGGTGAAATTAAAAACTCTAAGTTGATTAATTAACAGTGATTCTTTTCTACGCTTATAGTAGTACGATTTCACATTTAGTACTGTTCTAAGTGGGTAAAGACTCATTGTAGCAGTGGACCAGCTATATTTCTGGATTAATTGCAATTGTTAAGATTCATCTCCGTAAATTCAGATATACGCCTTTATATATTGCTACAAATTATATTTGTTTCCATTCGACACGTTAATTTTAAAGAATTCCATACACCTGTAATTTAGCTTAGATACTCTGCAAAATAGGAATGAGAAAATTATTTTGTCAGTAGCCAAAAAATTTCAATGTAACTATTATTGGTAATATTTTCACCCTGGCAAACCGTGGAGTGATGTTCGTACACTACAACAATCAATAAGATAATGGTAAAAACTTTGCAGTAAAGGTTGGAATTGAATGTTTATCTGTTTAACTCACATAGCAGAATGTTGTTTTCTTTAATTCGTTGATAGGTTCATTATTAAGAAGTGTCTATAAATATTAAAAATGCTTAATCCCAAAATAATTTTTTAGTTAAATTGCTTCTGAATGAAAGTTTATTAAAATACGACATTCCCCAGGGCATATGAGCGTTAAGCATTTCGGGGTGGAGGAGACATCTGGAAAGTGTTGCAAAAAAAAAACAGGTAAGCTTTACAAGTCTTACTCATTTACACCTCCCCTGAAATAACTAAATTCAACATGATAACTTATTGTAAAGTATCTAAATTTAATTTTATTTTTGAAATGATTTATTAGAAAAATGTTCAAAAATTATTCAAACATGCAAAGTTAATTAATTAATAAGTTAATTAATTCCTGGAAAACAATTTTCAATGATTTAAATTAAAACCACTCTCTTTGGCCACTCTCTATAGTTTACCATGTAATGATTACATCTATTTTACTCGTTTTAAGAACAAGAGTTATAATAATTTGTATACATCAATATTGCTAATATTAATCACTTTATAAATTGCATTACCGTAAATGTAATGATAAGTAATTATTTCCATATCTTACTAACTTCTATATTTTCTATTCTTCGATTTCACATTCTACTATATCCAGTTTATAAACACAACTGCACTTAAATCTGTTTCATATAAATATTCAGTAACACATAAATATTCGAAGATTGTTGAGTAAATCTCTAATCGAAATTTTAAAGTTTAATTAAACATTTTGGTAATATTTCAATAAATAAGAAATCAATATAAACAGAAATGACATCAAAACTCAACTAAAATTAGTTGTAGTTTTATTGTTATTAAATTACTTTTTCTTATAATAATAATGTTATAATATATGCATTAGTATGTTAAACAGTATTTTGACATTTATTTTACCTTAGAGTACTTTTTTTTAATTAAACTCGTCAGTACGCTATATGATGTACATAACTGGGATAACGGCCTAAGTTATTTTATAATAATTATAATAAATAATTTTATATTTAAAATAATCATGATTTAATATTTTTATAATAATCATGAAGTTGTTTCCACATTTTTACACCGTCAGTACACCTATGATATATGATATCATTTTTTACGTTTGTAGCTGAAGTTTGTAGACTAATCAATATAATAACCACTCTCTATAGTTTGCCATGTAATGATTACATCTATTTTACTCATTTTAAGAACAAAAGTTATAATAATTTTTATACATCAATTTTGCTAATATTAATCGATTTTATAACTTCACGTTTTTATTTTACTGTCAAGAAATAATATCCATAAAAAAAGTCTACTAATTTTTTGCCTTTTGAGGTCCCTGGAAACCATATATGACTATAATATCTTATAACAACTAATAACATTCATGACTGCTTTTAAAACAACTAATGTAATTACATTTGTAGTTGTTATATGACTAATCAGTGGAATGAATGATCACATTAGAGGTTTAATCATAAAATGAAAACTTAAGTAACTGTAAATTATTAGTCTCTGATATTAAAAAGGAAGATATCGAAGGAGCCAACACATTGGCAAGTAATCTAAGACCTAACTTGAGAAAAAGTAATATATTTACTAGTGCAAAATAAATTGGCTAGCCGGTCAAGGTTACATGACTGACAGAAATTGAAAGCAGTCAGTCATCGTCGCTATAGGAGATATGTGTGTGTTTATAGCATTCCTCTTTGACCTTATTTAGAACTTTCCCACAAACATACAATCCACCTTATAACCCATAAAACAAAGAACTCAACTTTAGCTATTTACTTCAATTTAAACCTGACATTTAAGCTAACATAAATCAGGAAGAAGATGTAACAGCTACCTTCAACAAAAATAACATGTTGAATCTTACATATCAAAGGTAAGAGCAGAAAATCATTTAAATTTGAAATAATTATTCAATTATAATAACAACATTCTAGCAAATTAATCTACTTGTATTTAATCTTTATCTTATTGGAAATTTATCGCAACAAGTTATGGTAAGTTTATATAAACTTATAGAAATGAAGTTAACATTTTTATATTAGACTTTGTGTAAGACTCCATTAGGTTGTTCTTCTCAACTGGCCAGTTTCTATATCTTTATTTTTTGTTAGGTAAGCATATTAACGTTTAAGGTATGTTTGTTATTATAGTATTATAACCTATATATAGTATTATAGTTCAAGGTATTATAGTACTACTATAGTAATACTAGCAACAAGTGAAATAAGCTATGAAGTACTAAAATTCTCAAAAAAATATCTTTTTGTCTGGTACAGCATCCATTACTGGTGTAATATTCTAAGATAGAAGCTGGGAGCGGTAGAAGTTAACAAGTATCTCACTTGTTGATATGGTAACCAGTGATAAACTCTCTTCAAACAGATGGAGCTACTGTTTTTAACAATCACTATCTATTTAATTTTCAGTTTACCATAAAAAAATGGTTTGTCCAGCAAATTTTCGTTTGATAATGCTACGAAGAAAGAAACAGATTTAGGAAATTAATAGCTTGCAATTTTTTCTGTTGAAGCATATTTATATAGCAGGACTATAAAGTAATATAAATGATGGAGTCAGGCTAGCTCAGTGGTTACGTGCTCGCCTCTAAACTGATAGGACCAGGGTTCGATACCCACCTGGCCCTCGATTTATTCACGCGGGAGGTGAATAAATCTGAGCACGTCGTCCCTCGGAGAAGGACGTTAAACTGTCCGTCCCGAGCCTGTGCGATGTCAGATACTTGTTAATAAGATCCCTTCTCTAAATACACTTGAATTAAGCAAAATTTAGGACTCCCACTGTAGAATCAATCTTAATTGTGTGGTATCACAAAGGGACCAATGCTCGGCCTAAGTGTGTTCCCTTGTGGAACTGCCACTGCAACCTAACCTGATATAAATGATACTAACATAAAATTAATAAATTTGATGTATAGGTATATATGTGACAGTCTCCTTAAATTTTGCACTTCCATATGATGCATTTAATGGAAATCATGTATACAAATTTGATAATTTTAAGAGTAAGTCAATATTTAATTCACGACAAAAATTTTGTATATTTGTCAACAACAGTACATAATTAATGTAGTACTTGCCTCTGAGTACATAACATACAATGAAACACTTGGGAACAAAACTGTAAATAAAAAATAGAAAGAAAAATTCTTAAGAATTGTTTACAAAATTAACAAATTATTTATCATCTCTTTGATAAATGCTTTTATCATAGAGATGATATTCATGCTTTTATGAAACTTATTCTTTCCATCATTTCTCTCTCTCTCTCTCTCTCTCGCTATTAATTTCATCGATCTAGATCAAATTTATTATTTATTTGGTTGATTTTACTATTGTTTACTGAATTTTCGCATCAACCCCAACAGAAGTTTTTAAAAGTTTGTTTATAACTATGATGGAACCATTTTTTAAACTTATAAACTGGAGGATAAAGTGTTCTCAAATAGCAATTAACACATCTTAAATTCCACTTAAAAAAGGCAAAATCACATGATTTTAATTAACTTCATGAGGATGCCTACCTAATCAAAAAAAAAGACTTCTTTTCCATACAAAATACACCCTAAAAGTTGAGTATTGGTGCTGACCGGGATGAAATACGAAATTATAACTAAGGAAACAGAGTAGGTAATAGTAGTGCAGTAGAAAACTACTCATCAGAGAGAATCTGAGGAAAGAGGAAAGGGGAACTCTGAGTTTTCCTCTGATCAAAAGTGGCTTGACGATTCAATTGTTGCAATTTGAAGGAAATGAGGAAAGCATGGGGAAAAGACCATGATTTTGTGGTCTGTTTTATTTTTCTGTTTGAATGTACTCTAAGTTGCAAGCATCCTTCAACATGTTTTATTTATGATACAAGATCAAGACTTGCTCTTCAGTATATTCAATATATAATAATATTGCTAAAAATGACCGCTTATAGTAAAATCGAGTAGTGGCTGCACAAAAACAGTAAGCGGACAGCAGGTTGGAAACCCTGCCCTGAAGAAACATCATTTATAAGTGTAGTACGGTTCCTATGAGAGTCCTACTGAATTTTAAAGAAATAATAAATTTCAGATGAAAATAATTGAAAATGTATATTTTGTATATGAATTGTTTTTCTATTATCAGAAAATAAAAAATTAACAAAACATTATTGGAGACATTGAAACCAATGGACTATAGATGCGAGAACAGACTTTATTTGAACATAAATATTGGAAGTATTATTTGTTGAATTTCTCCTATCGTGTTTATAAAGGAATTTCACTTAACTGTAAATACTATACCAAACTTTCTAATTCTATCTTTCTTTTATTATCTTCTAAAAAAAGAAAACTTTTCTTTTAGCTTTTCGAGACCCGCGACGTTAGACAATAATCTCCTGTACCACGCAAGAACATTAGTCCAATAGAGCAACTTTTGCTTGTGCAAATTTCACTAAATCCTTTTATTTAGTGAAATAAAAGCCACACACCATTTGAAAAGGCCTATGAGAATAGGCCATTATTCATTTACTCTAAGTGAGTTAAACACACACAATCAGAAAGTCTTTCTGCCGTCATTTTAAGTAAAACAATTGGCTGCAATATTACAAGATTGACTTTAGAAAATTACGTAAAATACAAGATTCTAGGGCAAGCGATAGAGAAATCATAATATTACCTCAATGATGATAAATAATCTCCTTGCACTTAGTGTGTGTCATCGCTCTGTTACAACATTATAATCTCGAATCTTAACTTTTATTTTGGAGTTTCTCATTTTATTAAGAGATATATTTTGTAACAATTTTGAATATCATAATTAACTAGAAGTTATTTAATACAAAATAACTTCCAACAATTCAACTTTCATCAGTTTTATCAAAATAGAAAGAATATTACTTTTAATGAGAAATCATTCTTCTCGTTTTCAATATCCATATTCATTCTACTTTTTCTCAGGGTCTTCATTCTAAAGAAATCTATTTGACAATGTGGTTCAAATTGCACGCATGGTATTTTTATTCATAAAATATAAACGTAATGTAAAAAATTTGACATTATACCAAGATCTGTAATCTGGATCCTTGGTTACAAAAGTGAGGTTCTTCTAAGATGATGCCTTCAAAAAGAAAGTTAAATTCATGTCATTCAAAATATAACCTTCACTTTTGTAATTTTTCATGTGTAATTTATTCACCAATTATGCTTAATATGATAATTATTTTGTGTTCAAATTAATAATTATTTATCAAATTGATAATTATTTTGTTTTGATGTTAGTTTGAATTAATTAATTAATAATTACTAATTAATTAAAAATATTATAATTAAGAGTTTATATTATAATATTAATATATTATAAAATTAAAAACATATCATGGTTGCAGTTGTTTGGAATTTTGCATTAAACCAAAAAATTAACTCACACATCTTGGGTTCTTATTTGTATTTTCCTGTTTACAGTACTTCATTGATATGAAATACTGTAAGGTATTAAAGTTATCAGTACTAAACAAAATTAATGTTACTAATAAGAATTTTTGAGTAACATTTATTTATCCCTATCTATAAAATTCAAAAAACCACATTACAAACTTCAATAACAATTTTTATATGAATTAAATATAACTGAAACTGGAAAATATGAATTAGGAATGTTCTAATGAAGTTTTGTATCGTATAATGCTAATAATTTTAAGGTACTTGTTTCTTTAAAACTTAAAAGTCTATCATGGTTAGCTCATTGGTTAACGTACTCGCCTCAGAAATGGTAGGTCCGGGGTTCGATACTCACCTGGCCTTCGATTTGTTCACGTGGGAGGTGAATAAATCTAATTATGTCATCCCTCGGAGAGGACGTTAAACCAAATATCCCCACTTTAAATATATATTTGAGCTAAGAAAAATTTAGGACTCCCAATGTAGAATCAACATGTAATGTAGCTAGCTCATTACTAAAATGGGTGCCAACTAATAAAAAGTCATAATTTCCGACCCAAGAATAGCACTCCAAGGTGTTAGCTCTATATGTTTGAGAGTTTGAAAACAAATAATTTAAGAATTACTTGTAAATGGATTGTAATAGTTTTCCTTTTAATTGAAATACTCTCCTCTCAATATTTTAATATTCTTGAAATGTGTATCATGCAAACTCATGTCAAGAATAAAATGTAATTCAATATTAAAGGACAAGAATAGTTGGTTGAAATAAATATTTATTTGATATTCTGAAGTATATATTCATTTTCCGAAATTACAATATTTTCCAACAATAATAAAGAAATTGGATTCAGCAAGAACTATATATCTGTTAAATATAATTATGATATTTCAGGGAGTGAGACTTGTGCGCCATTTATCCATAGCAGATACCACTTTAATAGACCTCGAGGTCAATGTAACCTAATTTTACATTATAATTAATATTTTTAGTACTTACATGTGGTAGAGCAAAAAAGTTAATATAATAGTCTCCACATATAGAAGTTTAATAATATAAACAACGTGTTTCTTACACGTAGTGTTTTTCTTCGGGCATAACCAGGGATGAGTGTCCGTGGTACAACTGTTGTACTACACTTGTACCTCAGACACTCATCCTTGGTTTTATGCTTGAAAAAGAACACAACGTGTTTAAAATACATTGTTTATATTATTAAACATCTATATTTAGAGAATATTTCATTAATTTGTTTTACTCTACAATGAGAAAATACCACATAATAACCGATTGAACTAACTTAGAATTACTTACATGCATTTTACTTTAACATATTTTTTGTAATAATGGTAGATTATGGTATGATATATGAAGGATTTTATATAAAATTAAATTATTTTTACTTTGGTTGGATTCCAGGAGTACCATATGTGTCCGACCATATGGTAATATAGTAATTAGCTCTTGTCAGTAATTTTAAATGTCCATTCCTTCAATAAGATATTATAATACACCGACTGGTTTTCCAACAGTCGGTGTGTCTTGCATTGGTCTCTCTCCCATTGCTTTCCTGAAGACAATCGTACCCGAAAATTAAAGACTAAGTGTGTTTTTTCCTTTTATTTGCCTTTTGTTTTTTTAATAACTGAACTAAATATTTTTGACGGATTGCTTTATTTACATGATAATATATATGAATGGTCAAACAACAAAATGAAATGGGAAAAAAAGACTCTGATCTTTTAACCCTATCAAGAGGTCTTCGTCAGAGTCAAAACCTAACTGACAAAGACCGCTTGTTACGGTTGAAAGTACTTAGTCTTTATTCCCCATTTCATATTGTGGTTTGATTGTTATTTCAAATAACACGTTTTGATTGATATTGTGTTTATTGTGAAATCTTGTTTTATATATATATATATATATATGAAGAATAATAATCAAAATAACACTTGATGTAATGGATGAATTAATTTACCACAATGAAACTAATTCACTTGCTCTCTGACGATGTGTAGACGAAAGGCCTTGGAGCACTGTTTCCAAATTAGTTTCATTGTGGTAAATTAACCCATATATATATATATATATAACAGATTCAATAATATATCGACCGTTAGATAGAATAGATGTGTTCTCTAATCGGGGTTCGGTCAATTTTCCAGGATAAAAAATCATATATATATATATATATATATATAACTTTAAATTACACAAAGCACGACACAGAAAAGAGAATACAAAGAAAACTTACAGAATTCAATATTTCGAACTGTTGTTCGTCATCAGGAGAGTAGACTAGTAGAGAGGACGAAGTGAGAGAGATCTCCCCACGTCGAAGAACGGAACGCGAATGAAGAAATAAAGAGTCAACCGAAGAGAGCAGCACTAGCGTAAAAAAGGATATATATATATATATATATATATATATATAAATTATATATATTATATATATATATATATAAAGTGTATATATATATACACTTTTTCGTTAGAAATACGATTCAAAACGGACAAATATAGTACAATATAGAAAAAGAAACATAGAGAAATCAAACGAACACACTTACAGTCTAGTGTAAATTAGAGACTGTAAGTGTGTTCTTTTGATTTCTCTATGTTCCTTTTTCTATATTGTAATATATATATATATATATATATATATATATATATATATATATATATACAAGATTTCACATAAACACGTGAAATAACATGGTTTGATCATATAGATATATTCATTATATACAAAATTAAAGTTTATCAAGACTCGGTCAGTTTTTCAGGTTCAAATTAAACTCTCATTGCCAACGTTTCGGTGTTTATTTAAAACCTTTTTAATAGGCAGAAGTATAAAATTTTGGAACAGAAAAACTTAGTATAACCTACATTAGAGATTATTTTAAAAAGGAAAATAGTCCTTGGATTTCAACAACACTACATTATACAATATATATATATATATATATATATATATACAATTAAAAGAAACGGTCCAGCGGACTTTTTTAAATAAAATAAACTCAAAACGAAGGAAACACACATAAAGACACAGACATAACTCACATCGATATTTCGATGTGAGTTATGTCTGTGTCTTTATGTGTGTTTCCTTCGTTCTGAATTTATATATATATATATTCATATATATATATATATATATATATATATAATTGAAAAAAACAAGACATAAAGAACGAAACACTTACTGGAATCAATATTTCGAAAGAAATGGTATATCGTCAGGAAGAGACCAGAAGGGAAGAAGAAGTGGTAGGTTCGTTCAAGTCGGAAGGTTATAGACCGTCAAGAATCTGAGCGAGGACCAGTTACTTGATCAAGCAGATGTCAGTCTAGTTTCTGACTTTCTTATTGTCATTTATACGTTGATTTTTGTTTCACGTATTTATTATAAAATGTCATTAGATATATAATTAAATTGAAATGAACAGGATAATTAGTTGGATGACGTATAAGAAATAACACATAATAATGTTTCACACGTAAGATTTGCTTCAATAGGTGTAGCTTGACCAGTTAAATAGTTGTCTCTCTCGTCATTGCGATGATATCTTGATTAGATATTCGTAATATCTATAATGAATCATCATTGTATGGTGAGTGCAAAGTAAGTATATAAGTGATCAACACTTCTCATTTAAGCTCTCCTCTTCACAATTTGATGGGATGGTTGGTATCGAAGTTTAGAATTGAATTCAATCAGTTCTTCTATCTTTTGACATGTGGCCCCAAAGACCAATTCATGTTTATATATATATATATATATATATATTTTTAAAAGTATATTTTATTATTAGTTATATTTGATAGAAGTGATGTAATTGTTATTGTAAATAAGTATTTATTAGAATTGTTTAAAAAACCTTGTATATAGAATCCTTGAGAATGGTCAACGTAGACCGAAACGTCGGACATGTGTAATATGACAAATACATTTAAAGATAAAAAAATCGGTGAGTTAATTTATATGATACCACAAAGATGGAAAAGTAGCATTCGAAACCTTGAAAAGGTATGTAGGAAACATACTAAACTTAATGTTGGCAAGATATTTAATGTGGTATGTTTAAAAGAAGGTCTGCTCCCAAAGTATACCAATATATATATATATTATATTATATATATATATATATATATATATAAATGATCCAACCACAATATGAAATGGGAAAACAAGACTAAGATCTTTCAACCGTAACAAGAGGTCTTCGTCCGAGTCAAAACCCAACAGTTGGGTTTTTGATTCTGACGAAGACCGCTTGTTACTGTTGAAAGATCTTTGTCTTGTTTTCCTATTTCATATTCTGGTTTAATCATTGATTGTTATTTCGCGTGCTTATGTGAAAATTTTTATATATATATATATATATATGTGTGTGTGTTTAGATAAATACAGTACACTGATTATTAGAATAAACATTATTCGATACCTGATAAAGTGTATGTGAGGAGGGCGAGTGTATTTTCACTTTTCGGTTCAACAGCACTAGCAAATGTTCCGCAAGTGTAGACTGACTCGATTATACGGTTCACAGAGTGGATTGAGTGCAAATCCAAAACACGACTGTATCAGCACGTGCCAAGTCATCTCAGCCGCATCTCGTTCTTTGAGTCCCCCGTGAAACTCCTCTTTAACACCCAGCCTTTATCAGCTCGCTTCCAAACACCATCCTTCCAGTCCAGTAAATATAAATGACTTATTCTTTCTTTTATGTCACTATCAGTGTACTTGAATAGTGTAACAGTCCGTGATACAATATTGTAACACTGCATCACATCATATGACAACTGCAAATTTTATTATAGCTCAATAATGTTATATACTTGTTTATATCGTTTCTCTTATTAACATTTATACTTATAATTACATTGGTTCATTATAAAAATACATTATTAATTAGTGATATATAAGGGTTATATAAATATTTATAACATGCTATATTTATTACGGGAGATATTACCAAAATGTATTCTATAACCTTCTGAAGTAGTATAATTCTATGCAGATAAATTGAAATTAAAGTACTGGATTATTCAAAAGATCAAAAGTTGAAGAGCTCATTAGCCAAATAATAATTATTGAATGAATATACTTGTGATAGTACCATCTTGACAACAGAGATTTAGATAATTCTGGCAAGCATATCAACTTCATGCTTCAAGAGTTGATAATTACTGAATTCC
Source organism: Hermatobates lingyangjiaoensis (assembly GCA_026182355.1). Classification (NCBI taxonomy): domain Eukaryota; kingdom Metazoa; phylum Arthropoda; class Insecta; order Hemiptera; family Hermatobatidae; genus Hermatobates; species Hermatobates lingyangjiaoensis. Next base: position 241,974 of record JAPFBL010001935.1, on the reverse strand, counting down.
AATTGTAAAACTATTATTGCTATTCGTATAATTATTGTGTCTAAATTCATTATTCATTAGCTATTCTTATTAACTTAGTCATGGTACCCTCCTGGTATCTTATGAACTATTTACTTTATTTTAAGCAAAGTATAGTGATCGTAAAAAAAATCGATCTCTAGATTTTGAAACAATTACATGTTTTGAGGTCCCAGAAGTCGTTTTATGAAGTTTTTTGGGATGAAGTTTGTGTTTGTGTGTGTGTGTGTGACTGTGTGTGTCTGTGTGTGTGTGGATGGGTGGGTATTTATCCAAGGTTTGTGGCCTCGCTACGGTCAAAATATCTTTGATGTATCAAATTGATATTTTACAGAAAAATGGATCTCATAGTATAGATGAGCCCTATTGTTTGAGAGGAATTATGCATGATGGGAAAGTCGCTTTTTTTTGTCAAAAACCTGTTTTTAGACTACACGTTTTTCCCTAAACTACTAATTCTAGAGTCTCCAAAGTTTGGCATTATCTTTCAGGCTACAAAAGCAATAAACGAAAAATAATCTCAGTTTTTTAAAACAACAGAATTTTTTTTTTAATAAAATGTAAAAAGTTTGATTTATAATTCAATCTGAGAGCTTTTGAGAGTGATACAAGTCATACCGTTTGACGGGTCAAAATGAAACTATACCTCAAAATAGAACATTATGTGGAGGATGAGTTGACATATGAAATTTTTCCGAAATTTCATTCACCAAAGGGGTCATACAGTAGATTTCCTGTTTCCAGAAAATGTTTTTTTGATACCAAATGGCTCATTAAAAAACCATGAAATTTCGCCAAAAAAATAACAGTTCTTAAAATAAAGTCATGAAATTTCAATCAAAAGATAAGACGGCAAAGAGGAATTATGCTATAAAAGCTTAATATTGATGCTGGACTAATGGTTTAGTCATTTAGTTATAGGCAACCTTATATATCTGTACAGTACAGTACAGCTCGCAGGAAAACGATAACACTTGCTCAGAGTAAATTGGATTTTTTACAAAAGTAAAGAAAAGTGATTTTTATTAAATACAAGGAAGCAATATAATTCCCAGTATAATAATTCTATGAAACACCATAAATGTAAAACATAATTCAAAATTGAAAACATTTTTTGAAGAATAATAAATGTAATAATCCTACATGTCAAATTAAACATTATCGTAAAACGATATTTTTTTAAAATGTTTCTGACATTTTCCAGATAAAATAGTTTTAAATATTAGATAAAAAAGTACAATATTTCACTTAACATATTTAAAGTAATATTCATGTGTCTAGAGTACGTGTCAACGGATAGCTGGTATCAGCACCAATATTTCAGTATCATGTTTAGTTTGAATCCCTTTTAACCTCCCAGAGCCAATGTCATGTACAATATCTGACAATAGTATTGTTTTATTTTTTACAAGAGGAACATTTTTTTGCTAATTTTGTTTCTATCAAAGTGACGAAGAAAACAGAAAAAAGTCATATAAAAGTAATAAATGTAATTTTCTAACGCAATGTAGATAAATTGAATTGCATGCAGAATTACATGAATAAATCTGATTACGCTTTTCATTAATTACACAATCTGAGTATCAGCAATATTGTTTAAAAATTACTTCGTAAGCGAAACGAAATATCAAATAGCTATTGCTTAAAGGTAATTAATAAATTGATTTCAAAAATAAAGTTTTCAAACCAAAAAACAAAATTTAACTAATATATTATATAGTAGCACTATGTAATATATTATTACAAATGGTTATTGCTTAAATGTAATTAATAAATTGATTTCAAAAATAAAGTTTCAAAGCAAAAAAATAAAATTTAACTAACACATTACATAGTGTTACTATGTAATATATTACTATTACTTAGTTTACTACGTATCAGTACACTTAAGAATTACGATACACCACTAAATCATTATTGCTTAAGGAAATAAATGTAAAATAACAATAAAACATATAAGAAAACAAACAAAAAGGTCATTGTTACAAAGTTTATGAAATATTTTGTGCAATACGTTGTAGGGAATAGCGAGCATAGTGTCTTCTTTATGGCCCCATGATACCTGAAAGTTTCCGTAAAAGAGATTGTTTTAACAACTCGTTTTCTCAATCCGTTTTAGGTAGCTGATAACTTTTACTATTCCAGCAAGTCTTGGGAAGTTCCACTAAGAAGAAGTTCTTTTTCATGTTTCTGTTGAAATTGTTTTATAGTATTACGATAAATTGTTATAAATAAGTTATTATGGTATTTTGGAGTTCTAAAATACTTTTGTAATGCAAAGTTTATTAAATATTTATAAAGAAACAAACATGATGAATGTTTTCATTAATCTGACCGTCAGAGTTGTCAATAATCTCTTTAAAAAATGAATATATTAGGAAGAAGAATGAAAAGTCGAGGAGTTATTGGTCAAAAGCAAAGATGAGAGAAGTTGAACAAAGAACTAAATGACTCCAGGGGAGGAGGATAAGTCTTGAGGAGGCTATTATAGCGAGGCCAAGTGTTGACGTGTTTGCTTACAGTAAGACCTTTCGCATCTGGCACTAAACAAGATATCTAATCCACATTGGTCCCACGTTCTTCAAACCTTCCCAACCTGTCTTGCCCTAGCCAAAGTCAAAATAAAAATGAAACGCCTGATATTAATTTAACTTCACGCCTGTTCAAAAAAAAAAACCCTCCCCTCCTCCCTGAGGCGATTAAATTTAATAACATGACGTCTCTACCTCCCCACCTGCCACTATCAATTTGATACATTTCCCACCCACTCCTCATACTTCACTGCCACACCAAACTTAATATATCTTTTTCACTTCTAATCAAATAAGTAATTATTATATTAAAATTGGATGAAGCAAGTTTTCTTGAAACAAGTTTCTTGTAGACTTCACAACAAGTTACCCTTCTGCGTCTGAGAGAATTGCTTTTTCTACTTTTAATATTGTTTATTTATTAAACATGTTCCACAAATTTGTTACACGCTTTAAGGCGTACTAAAAAGTAAAGTACTAAAAAATACAAACTCATGTTTAGAAAAATAATCTCATAAATAGAAAATATTTAATATGTAATTAATTGAAAACTTGTTGTTAATTAATATATTAATTGAAATATATATTTAAATCAGATCCTTATTTTTAAAATTAATTAAAAGGAAAAATTGATTTTTTTAAGTAATTTGATTACAAAATTTGAAACTGATTTTAAACAAATCAAAATACATACATATTTATTTAAACCAGATTCTTATTTGTAATATTAATTAAAGTTAAAAATTAATTTTAAGTAATTGGATTATGAAATGATTCAAATCCCAAATTTAAATTAAACACATCATAACTTAGATTATGGCACACCAAAACTTTTTAAAAATCTTGGGGAAACACGAAATAAAATTGATAAAAATTAGCTCAGAGTATTTTGGAAGGATATCTCAACCCGAGAGTGCTAAGCACCTATACATGATAAGACGAAATCTACTTAATTTCTCGTTAGGACAGTCATTCATCAATAGTTGTTTTTTATTGTTATCTAGACCTCTATATGCATGCACAGAAGGTAGCAAACGAACGACTCATTAATCACTTGAACCACTCTAATCGATATATTTAAATATAATATACCCACTTGTATAGAATAAATAATGGAATTAATCAAATATAACAACAGTTTCATGGAGCATGTGAAAATATTGCAGTAAACTCTCTCCAAGTAGGAGCAATACTTTGGAGGAAAAAACAACAGTTTCAAAATTTTTGACTTGTTAAGGAGTTAAAATAAAGTATTTAACGTCGCTTTTTTACATTCTAAGATAAATGGTTACCAACATTATTACCTTCATGTATGCAAAACTGAGTATTTCCGCAATGCAAACTGTAGTAATGTACCATTGTTAATACGTTACATTTCTTAAAGTTTTAAATAATATGTTGCACTTTTATTAAACCTTATTTTGATGAAAATTGCGTTGTGTCATATAACGCACGCAATCTTCTTTGATATATTGAAATGGTGAAGCATTTTTAAATCAGTTTGCTATATTTGCATATTTATGCTCATAATTAAAGAATTGAATACACCATTGAAAATATATTAAAAAAAATAAAGAATTGAAAATATTATTTACACCATTTTCATGCTGTAAATAATACTAAATGTAATAAAATCATGAATAAATATACTACAGATGTTTTTACTGATTCATTATGAGGAGTAACCTAAGTGCTATTTTATCCATAACATACAAAGCACTTTATATTGATTGCTTTATTTTTTAATACGTATGAAGAAATTATTTTTGCTTTATCCCAAATATCTTTGTTTATATGCACCATCTAAAATCCAAAAATTAAAACAGGTTATACTTCAGGCAAATCAAACCTTGACTAACAAAATAAAACACCTCTTAAGTCTTAAAAGAATCGCTCCTACTTGGTTATAAAAAGCTTTCGATAACATGCCTCAGATATCTATAGTATGGATTTCAATGATATGGTGGAAAAATAATTAGTGCATGTATAGGATCTATCACTATTGAATGTGTGACCACTAAGGGCTGTCCTCACGTAGGTGTGCTTTGGTCCCAACTGTGGTGATTAGTTGTGAATAACCTACCGGATACTCAAAATAACCCAGGTTTGGTACGCAAGGAAATGCAAATGGCCGGTTATTAAAGAAAAGGAATGTTTAGTGGTACTACCTTTGAGCTTACGCAGCATCTTCTCCGAATTGGTAAACGATGGTTAAAAGTGGAAGATTTGGAGATATATTATCCTTGTATATTTATCCGGGAAAAAGGTAGTCTCTTCATAAAAATACTGCACTAAACCGTCAGAAGTATGTGATACGTTGGAGTCAATTTAAATGAATGATTGAACTTTAAAAACTATGTTATAGATACATTGGCTAGGCTATGTGTAAGAGACCTTCCAAAGAAATATTCTGTTGATGATACACAGCAATGTTCTGCTGTAAAAGATTCTTTGGTAGAACATAGGGACTTAAGAAATCTACATTCGCGTATCTAGAAAATTACTACTACTGCCATGATCAACCAACTGTATTTCTACGACATTGGTTGAAAAATGGAAAAGATACCGAATAACCCTAAATAATTTCAAAGACAACTGTCTCTAGGGAAAACAGATAGAGTACTACCTTACCTCCAGCATGGAGAAGATATTAAACTTCCACGCCCTCCTCTTAAAGAGTTATATCAATAAGAAGTATTTTTGAGTCTATTGAGACTGATACGAATTAAAAATGTTTTAATTGGAGATAAAATGGTTAAAAATTTAATAGATTGTATATAACAGTCTGGCTCAAATGTTGCCAGACACAACGTCTCTCAAAGGTTATTTTACAGAGGGAAAAAAGGAATAAAAACTAATCACTTTGAAAAGAAGCTTCCTAAGTTCAAGAAAGAAAATCTTGTCTAATATACTGACGGTTAAAAATGAATAATAAAACTCCAATTCTTTCAAGGACGCAATTGGTAAATACATAAACAAGGAGACAGATAAAATGTGACTAAAAGATTACTTCAACTAATCTCAATGCATCAACAAAATAATGTATATTCAAAGTAGTGGTTTGAAAATATATGTAAGATATCTAATGAGACATTGTCCTCTTAACTGCCACTTATTTAAGCACTACTTAACATCATTCGAAGAATGGAGTACTCTTTGCCTCTTGAAGAACAGGAAAGCTTGAAACACATTCTATGTGAATGAAATATAAATAGAACTATGCAATCTCATTCAAAAGGTTGAAGAGTATTGGAAAGTTACATATAAAACCAATAGGAGTGGGAAGTAATTTTACAAAAAAACAGTTATAATCTAATATTGATTTTTTTAAACTGTAAAGGAAAGCAGAATATGAGATATATCGCGATTTTCACGAGTCCGATGACACTCAAGGCCAAGTTTAATAATAATAACATCATAATGTCAGAGTAATTATTTCAAATTTGTTATAACTGATAAAACAGATTAACCATAAAATGGATTAACTGATAAAATGGTTTCAACCATATTGAAACCATTGAACTCATTGTATTGATTATCACACATTAGTTTGAATTTATTTGCCACATTAAAATAAAAGCAAAACTAAAGTGGTTGTCAACAAATTTGATATTATGTTTACTTATAGAAATGTTGAGTGTAGGCCACTATAGATTTTTCGCTTCTGTCGTGGTTAGTACGTTGAAACGAGATCTTTATTTTCTATAGCATATCAAGACAAAAGTTAGTTATTCTATTTCATATGGAAATAATACTATTAAATTTGGAAGCACGGCTGAATGTATATGTTAATTCTAAATTAATTACATTAAAATTAAAACTATGCTAAATTAAGATGTAGTTCTTGTGGGGTTCTCTTGTGTAAAAATCTGGAGTTCTTTTGGCTACTTTTGCATTGTGCACATACTAAGTGCAGAAGAATCCAAGGCATATCTATAACATAAGACTATAGAATTCTTCCTCGATTGCTGCAGTTTGCCATGTTGATTCTCAGGAACCTCTGATCCTCCATCACTTGATATCGCTAATATTTATATAAAAGAAATGTAAATGTAATTATAGTTATTACATTAAAATGTATATTTATAAAAAAAATAATAACAGTTTTCCAAAAAAAATATGACCATTTTTGTATATAGCATTCATGAGCATATATTTTCAAATTTATTTTAGGCCTTGATAGTCATAACGATAGGAAAAAAAACGTGATACACCTCAAGCAAAGGTACAAAACATTTCTTATGCCCTATTTTCAAAAATCAATGTGAATGTATTGGTTTGATGTTAGAAAATAAAAGGAAAATAAATATTGCATTTCTGTGGGTCCAGATGTTAAAAAACACTTATATTGAATTATAGCTTACAAATAAACTAATTGAGGTTAAAAAAACGTCTTTCGAACACGTTTAGAAATGTGGCTAAAGACATTCATGACAGAAAAGTCTAAGATTACAAACGAAATATAATAACTATGATATAGTGTCTGTAAGGAAATCGAATGTACAGTGTCTCTAAAAATAATTTTTTATTCACCTTAAATTGTTAGACGAGATAAGAATGGTCAGCAAACAACCAGATCAAAAATTTGTAAGTATATTTTGTATTTAAAATACTTTGTTAGTTGCTAACTTTACTCTTACTACTTACTTTAAGTTAAAAGGATTTCATTTACTCTTAATTAAAAAAAAAACAGAATTCAACAGTTTCTTCTCATTTTTTAGAGATACACCTAAAAATTTAAGTACCTCCTTTAAATAAATAAATATAAACTTTATCAAAATAAGTACTGTGATTTTTAGAATCTATGTAAAATAAAATATATTCTGATTTTATTATAAAATAAAATTTACTTCTTTATACCCAAGCAATTCATCATCGTACTGTGCTGCAAAATAACACAGACTATGATAATACGTATGTTTAAAGGAAAAAATGTATAGTTATATATTTATCTTAATATTTATTATAAAAAATATAATAAAATATATAATAATAATAATAATATAAATTTTATATTGTATATATGTAATTTTAAGGTTAAATATTTCTTTTTTCTTTTTAAGTTTCAATTTCCAGTTTTCGAAGGCTGTTTTGTTCAAAATTTTACACTTTTCAGTATTTTATAAACACAACTTGTAACTATTTAATTTTTTGGCTAAGACATTTCTTGCAATCATCACTAAATACACTTGAGTAATACCTGTAGTCTATGTTTAAAGCAATTTCTGAAAAATTATGTTTCCAATCACTAAAAATCTTACGAAAAAGTAATCCATTAGTCTTTTCAGTATTGAATAAAACTTTTTAGACATATTAGAATATTTTGTACTTATCATTTTTAGTTGCGTGCTACCAAAATCCAGCATAAATACTCTACAAGTCCTAGATCCTGAATCGGTTGATAGAAACTGTGCTTACTAACCGAGTGCATATATATTGGCAAATAAAGAGAGTACGTTTCTAAAGAGAAGAGTGTTAAGTTGTTCTTGAAGAGGAGTAATAACTGCGTGCACACGTCTGTTACAACTTTACACTTCATTTACACTACGATAAGAAAAAAGATTTGTTTCCTTAAACAATAGTTTACGAGTTGTTGTTCTTTCTACAGTGTATTTTTAATTTGTATTCAGAGATTTAACTTTATTTAAGTTACTCACTTCAACAATGTTTTTAGCATTCCATGCTTTCACTTCTGCTTATCGCGTTCAAGCTTTGTTAAATATATAACGTGTAAATGATTTCCAAGTATCTCAAAGAGTTATTACTAAGAAGGGGACCGCTAGCTTTAAACCATGAATCATCAACTAGAAAATTCATCACACATATTTTATGTCAATATTATTATGTTTTAATATTTTAGAATTTTGCTGTAAAAAAAATGCTTTGTAAACATTTTTTTATGTTTTTAAGCTATCTTATTGCTAAACAATTTTAATATAACAGTATGGTTTAATTAAAGAAGACAAGTCTATATACGAAATTTAAAAAGTTCATGATAATATTAATTAATTCTGATTTTACAGTACTAATTGTTAAAATATACAACTGATTTATATATGATTTTCAAATGTTAGTCACTTCTCTAAATAGTTTAATGACTCTATACAGAGTGAACCACGACACCTTAACAAGCTCTATCTACAAAGGTGTAACGATTCGAAAATAAATTCTGGTACTATTTGCTTTTATAAGTTAAACTTAATTTAGAAAATATATTCATTTCTAGAGTAGATCATATTATTTATTTTTCCCACTATGAATATTTCTCTGCAAACCTTGATTACTTTAGAGTAGTCACAGTATCCATTTATGTTATTTTTGTGGTTTTGGTCGTTAAAATCGTGGTGGTGGAGATATATTATTGATTTCGGTAGTTTTTAATGATGTGAAGTAGGTCATTAAATGTTTGGTGTTAAATACACTCTATTACTTTTGAGTATCGTCAATCTCATGGTGTAAATACTCGCGGCTGACTCTTATTATTATTTATTCTCATTATAAAAGTTTTGATATAGATATTGAAACTACTATTGGTTGAAGATGTGTAGCTTATATTACTTATAACCTATGTTATTGGTTTTCAGTATTGTCAATCAGTCGCCTGTTTTCTGTTAAGTTGTTGCCTGTGGCAAGACTACATGCAGTGTGACTGACTGTAACGAAACTTCAATTAATTTTCTAGTAGATATAATATAGAGGTAAACACGTAATTTATATATATATACTTTTTCGTTAAAAATACGATCCGAAACGTTCAAATATAGTTCAATGTAGAAAAACAAATATAGAGAAATTAAAAACACACGCTTACAGATTTATGGTTAGAAACATCTTCAGGAGAGATAAGTGAGGGAAACCAAGCGTACTGGTTCAGAGACGGTTGGAGACCCAACCAATTATATATATAATTAAAAACAAGAAAAAATCTACTTCGGAAACTTACCAAACGACAAGAGAGGAGAATATGAAGAAACAACAGCAAGACTCACTTCAATATAGCAATCTAAATTAAACAGAGTTGCATTATGCAGGCGAGCACAGTTCTCTCCTGATCTTCACGAGCTCAAAATATGAAGTGGATATATTGTTATTTCTCCGTGTTTCTTTCTCTAAATTCTTCTATATATATGATATAAAATCTCATAGCAAACACATGAAATAAATATCAATGTCTAAGTCACAGAAAGACGTTTTTAGATACATATTATAAATAGAGTCTTATCACATTTAGAGTCTAGTTCTGGAATTGTCTTGTTATTGTCATTATTGATGTCAACTCGTGGTGTACTGTCAATGACCATAACAAGTGCTTGGGTGTTTTAAGTGGGTTTCTGAACTAGTCTGTTAAGTCATTCGCTTTTCCCTTTCTTGTTTGAATGGCCAGCTTTGTTCTAAAACATATGTTCTTCCAGTCTGACAAATCAAAAAGGCGTTAGCTTTTTTTTAGCTTTTCTTTTGCTATCTTGTTCATGGCTAAACTTGAACGAAGTTTTCAGGACACCATTTCACTTCTATCTCTTTTCTATATTCGCTTCATTGACGATACCTTCTTTAATTGATACCACACTGAATTACAGTTATTAAATGTATTTTATTAAAACCGTTTCTTTTGCTGTTACTTTATTCATCAAACTTCCTTCAACACCAAAAACATTTTAAATATTGAAATCATTCGTTCACATACGACTTATATCTACCAACTCCCAACAACAATTCCATTACTAGAGTTGTCAACCACCAGATATAAAAAAAAAGCTATTCTACATTCTTTTTTTGTTCAACTACACATACTTTGTACACCCATCAGACCGTAAAAATAAAATAAATAATCTAAATCTCAGCTCTAACGAATGTTTTAAAGTGTAAATTATGAAAACGATAACTTGTCACAATAGAATCCCCTTTATCAGCTTCAAAAGACCACATTGGCTTCTTTTATTACTATTTTTTTATTTCTATTTCATTTAATTGTTTTTTATTTCAAATACCAATTATTTTTTTTATTTACTTATTAAATGTTTAATTTTTATAATGTTAACCAATTTTGATGCTGTTAATGTTGACCATTAACAGGCTCAAAAATATCAAAAGTGAGAAATAATGCATTGTTTTTGTTTGTGTTTCTTACTGTCAGTGTATAAAACTCTTATTAGTAGTGGGTAAATTAATAAAAAACATAATTACTATAGTTAGTAATGTAAATGGAAGTATGCATACTCTGCAGCTAGTACATTAGACGACCTCTGAACTTCTTCTTTGTCTGTTTCATCGACATGTAATGGATAAACCAAACAATTACTATAAACTTCTAATAAAAGCCTAGAAATTTATTTAATATTACTGGTAAAAAAGCGACTGGCAAGACTAAATTGTAGCCGTCTAGAGTTTTGAGAAATTTTCCCCAGGCCTTATGCTGACCGTTTAGATATGGAAATTGTAAGTTATATGTGAAGTAATAATTATATTTTATAATCCAATATAGATTACAGTAAATATAGTTAAAGTCAGAAGTCAACTTTTGCTGTAAAGTTGTCAATCTTCCTTGGTTAAAAAAATTTCTTTATATATATAAAAGTTAATAATCAACAATAACTCTTGATATAATATATGAATTAAATACCATAATAAACAATATATATAAATTAAAATGCTCTAAGGCCTTTCGTCACAACATCATCAGAGAGCTAAATGAAACAACCCAAAAAAAAAAACATAACAAGTTAACCTGGCTGATTGAAGTCTTCAAGATTGCTGGCATTCCTGTCTGAATTTAATGTTCCTAAGGTTTCCTAATAAAAGAAATAAGTAAGCAGATCAAAACTCCTTCAAGTTTAGGAACATTAAATTCAGACAGGGATGCCAGCAATCTTGAAGACTTCAATCAGCCAAGTTAACCAAATCTTTAAAGACCATCTGATATAATTTTACTAAAATAAATCCGGACTAGGTCAGTTTTTTCAGGTTTAAAACAAATTCTCTAATGCATTCTTTTTCTCTTGCCAATTTTTCATATTGCTCTTTATTTACTATAATCGTGTTAACAAAAGTGCTGTTCAGTTAATGTCTGACAGACAAGGCTTGTTACATTAAATTTTTTGTTATTATTGAATAAGAGTGCTGATATAATCTCTCATTTATAAAACAGCTTGACTGACTGCAGTAACTGTTATTAAAATATTTACTTTGCTATCTCATCTACTATATTATATTGCATTGTAAATTATTCGATATTTTTTCTACTAAAATAGGAAACATTTATTTAACTATTCTTTTATTATAGATAAAACTAGGACTTTGAGAGTTTGATTTGAACTTGGAAAACTGACAAGGTTCCCTTTAATTTTATTACTATATACATATTACTATAACTGAATATACTAATTATTTTACAAAAGATATTCTTTTAATATATTGTTATATATTTTACTTTGATAAAAAGATTTCACATAAAGACGTGAAATAACGATCAATGATCAAACTCAGTTGGGTTTTTGACTCTGACGAAGACCGCTTGTTACGGTTGAAAGATCTTAGTCTTGTTTTCCCATTTTATTATTGTGGTTTGATCATATTTCACTTTGTCTAAGAAAATAATTCTTTAATCCATTTCAATTAAAAAAAAATTTGGAGTCGGCTACACCAACTTTACTATGAGTAACAATAAATCAAACTGGTTAACAACAATGCAACACTGCAACAAAATTCGTAATCTATATGTATATGTATGTATATTCTGCATGGTTAATATAATAATAAACCTGCAATAATAATATTTTTTTTATAAAATTGAATGAAATTTGCATTAATGTATATGTTTATACATTATTAAAAATTAAAAACGGTTTAATAACTATATATATTTATATATAAATATATATAACAGATTCAATAAAATATCGACCGTTTAATAGAATAGGTGTGTTATCTAATCGGGATTTGGTCAAATTTTCTAGGTTCGAAAATCAAACTCTCGTTGCCAACGTTTCGGTTTTATTTTAAAACCTTTTTCATAGGCAGAAGTAAGACTTTTTTAACTAAGAAAATGAAATTTACATTATTTAAAGAAACAAGTTTATATATATCAGCTCAAAAACGAAGAAAAGCAACACACAGAGAAAGAGAAACACTTACAAACTCAAATTTTTTCCTGAAGACGGATCATCCGAAAATTTGAGTTTGTAAGTGTGTCTCTTTCTCTGTGTGTTGCTTTTCTTCGTTTTTGAGCTGATTTGTGTCCAGTTCGGATAGTTTTTTCGAATTCTGAGTGAAATATGTATATATATCTTGAATCTCGTAATATTGTAATACAAATAATTACGAAGGCCACACATATAAAGAGCTGAAATAAATTAATTTAATATTGCTTTGATATGAACTAAACTAATTTTGTTTTTTAGTTCTTATATATGTGTGTCTTACAATGCCAAGATTTGCGGTTCACATCAATGAAATATATACACATAGATATAAATTACTTAGAAATAACTAAATTATAATGCAGAACATTCCAATTGCTGTAATAAATATTAATGACTGTAAGTTTTAACATTAGAAGCCTGAAGTGATATATATATATATATTGCAAAAGACGAGCCAATCACTGTTGCGTATCATTTTGGACACTTCTTATTGGTTGTGGGTGTTTTTTCGTTGTACACCTTTCTCCTTCGCACACTCCATCTGCTTGGCCGCCTCAGCCGGAGTGTGCGAAGGAGAAAGGTGTACAACGAAAAAACACCCACAACCAATAAGAAGTGTCCAAAATGATACGCAACAGTGATTGGCTCGTCTTTTTCAATATCTAATCTGGCATTATAGCATATACATATATATATTATTCCCCATTTCATTTCATTCACACTTGCAATATATATATTGCAAAAGACGAGCCAATCACTGTTGCGTATCATTTTGGACACTTCTTATTGGTTGTGGGTGTTTTTTCGTTGTACACCTTTCTCCTTCGCACACTCCATCTGCTTGGCCGCCTCAGCCGGAGTGTGCGAAGGAGAAAGGTGTACAACGAAAAAACACCCACAACCAATAAGAAGTGTCCAAAATGATACGCAACAGTGATTGGCTCGTCTTTTTCAATATCTAATCTGGCATTATAGCATATACATATATATATTATTCCCCATTTCATTTCATTCACACAACACAACAGGTGATAATGAGCAAAGTAATTTTGTTAATTTAAGTAAATTTAATATTCATAGTAAACTTTAAAAATATTTCACATAAACACGTGAAATAACAATCATCAATGATCTAACCACAATATGAAATGGGAAAGCAAGACTAAGATCTTTCACCCGTAACAAGCGGTCTTCGTCAGTTGGGTTTTTGACTCTGAAGAAGACCGCTTGTTACGGTTGAAAGATTTTAGTCTTGTTTTCCCATTTCATACTGTGGTATGATCATTGATGGTAAACGTTATGTATTAATGTTAATGTAAGTTTAGTAAACGTGAGTAAATTTACACTGCTTATTACTTATATCAGTGGCCCAAAAAATTGATACATAATGACTATAATAGTTGTCTGAAAAACCAGCATATTATAATTTAACTATTATAATATTCTAAATTAAACAGCGCTACTAAAGTTACTATTCTTTACTGTGTAGTAAACCAAGTATTAGTCACCATGAATGGAATCTGTTTCAATGTTTTGAAAAAAAATTACAGCTTTCAGTGGGTGGCTACGCATCCAAAAGTTATGTGCACGATTCATGAATACCAATTATGCATGAAATTCATATTATACCAAAATTAACCTTAGGAATAATCCCTATAGATTTTTTTTTGAAATATTATCAAATGCGAAGCCACTTATTAATTGTTTGTTTTTAGAACATTTTTTTCCTACTGAATGACTGATTTTTGATCATAGAAACGGAATTAATATTAGCATTAACCAAAGGAAGTTTCAGAATGTTATGATCAAACAAAAGGACAGTTTAGAGTAAATTGTAAAAATATTATTAAATCTAAAATTTGTTTACATAATACGACTAAAACTGTTTGGCGGATTTTCATAAAACACAAAAACAACAATAATAAAAGGACGAGCTCTTTAGTACGTCAAAGAAAAACAATATTATATATACCATATTTTGTAAAATCAAAGAATATTTGTTGTTTTTAAACTATATTAACAAGAAGTATTGACACTTTTATCCACATCAGTCACTTAAAATAGGAAAATCATATATAAGAAAAGACAATGTATCCCCAGGAGAAAAAATTCTACCTCTAATAACCACTCCTTCTCTTACTTAGATTTTTGTACGTAACTTAGAAAATCTCTTAACACAAGCAAGTGACTAACAGTTTTTTACATTCAAAATATTTTTAAAATATCTTCATGTTTTTTAAATATTAAATCCTTCGTTACTTTATTGTACGGAGTGCAAAGTGCAATCACTTTGATTGCACATAGTGATATATATATATATATATATATATATATATATATATATATAAACTAGAATTTAAAAAGAACACATAGAAAGGAAATCACTGAACTCACTACTATATTTCGATGTCCTCGTCTTCAGGAAAAGAAGTGAAACGCTCCAAAGGCTGATAACGACTCGTTATCAGTTTTATCAGTCGTTATCAGCCTTTGGAGCGATTCACTTCTTTTCCTGAAGACGAGGACATCGAAATATAGTAGTGAGTTCAGTGATTTCCTTTCTATGTGTTCTTTTTAAATTCTAGTTTATTCAGTTCGAAGAATCGTTTCATCTAATTGTTATATATATATATATATATATCACTCAAAATTCGAGAAAAACGATCCAAACTGGACGCAAATCAGATCAAAAACGAAGAAAAGCAACACACAGAGAAAGAGACACACTTACAAATTCAAATTTTTGGATGATCCGTCTTCAGAGAAAATAGAATGGGCGACCAAGCACGCCGGAAACACAACGGCAGGAAACCGTCCCGGCAATCGACTGTCGGTTGCCAGTCGGTTAGAAGTCGGTTCCGAATGAAGAGTGTCGCGTGTTCATTCAGACTACAGTTGTTGTTAAAATCCACATACTATTTTTCTTTGTAAAATAATTTGTAATGTAATACTTAGTTTTTCTCTTTCAAAATTTATACTTCTGCCTATGAAAAAGGTTTTAAATAAAGACTGAAACGTTGGCAATGAGAGTTTAATTTGAACCTGAAGAACTGACCGAATCCGATAAACTTTAGTTTTGTTTCTATTCCACGGTCGATACTTTTATCAATATTTATATATATATATATCTAACAAAATTTTACATAAACACGTAAAATAACAACCAATGATCAAACAACGATATGAAATGGGGAAAACACACCAAGATCTTTCAACCGAAACAAGCGGTCTTAGTCGGTCAAAAATGTTGGCTTTTTGACTCTGAGGAAGACCGCTTGTTACGGTTGAAATATCTTAGTCTTCTTTCCCATTTCATATTGTGGTTTGATCATATATATAAATATATATATATGATGCACATAGTTATATATCTGTAATATAAGTATGGTATTATAAACTATCGTATTTCATGCTATATTTTTCGAACAAATACATTTAAATTATAAATTTTCTTTTCTCAACATATTTTTTCAGTTGAAATTTGAATGGAAAAAATAAAGAAAAATGATTTTTCATTGTTTAAGGATAACTGCTTTTGATTTTGATTAATACATTTTTCATGATGACTGTTAAAATGTTGATGGATGTATGTCCGCCATACTTTAACACTCCACAACTCGTACCAGACGCATTCAAAAATGGCAATTACATTTGGTAATCACAAAATATGTAACTCTTGTTGTGGGGAAAAAATTAATTATATTCAAGTAATTATGAAATATTGGAAAAAGCAAACTAAAATTCTTTACGGGAAAAAATAATTAATTTAAACACTGCATCTTGTGATTTTATTAACTCTAAAGAATGTATTAAGTATTGTCTTAATATGAATATCGCGTAATAAACATTTGTAAACTTTAGAATATCCTAAGAGGAAATATTACACAGAAATGATTATTATAGGAAATCATCTGGTTATTTTAGAATATAAATTGCACTTCTGAATTAAATTCAAAATTTTAATTTTAGTTGAATCTGAAGAGATAAAAAATACTTGTTAGTTATAACTGGCAAAATTGAATTTAATTATAATAAATTTAATTTATTTTAGGAAAATTAAAATAAATACATGAATTTATTAAATTTATAGACTCTGAGTGTGACAATACTTTTGTAGAGTGTTTGTTATGGGAAAGTTGAGTGAACCCCTTAGCAGAAGTTTTTCATATTTTTCGGAGAGAGATCATATAAACTCACTCAATATACACCGCATTCTATTAAATATTATTTTAGATCCAATAAAATAAATCTTTTGCCATCCCTAATTAAGTACTTTGACTCTTTAGGGTCCATACTGAATACCTGAACATTGGGTTACTAGAGCACCAAGACCCCTAAGTACACTCTTTCGGGTCTTCACTGAATCTCTTGGCAAAGTATTTTTTTTTCATGCTTTTCGTCATTACCGTCATTACAGAGGTTGGTATTATTAATATTAAACAAATAATATACCGTCTTACCTCGTACACTGCTGCCGTAGTTTTCGAACCGGTTTCGGATGTCACCCACCTTCAACAAGAACTGATCTAAGGAATCATACCTTTCTGATTATCAGAATCTGATTATCAGATTCCTTAGATCTTCATTATCCATGAAGATGGGTGACACCCGAAACCGGTCCGAGAGCTACGGCAGCAGTGTACGAGGTAAGACGGTATATTATTTGTTTAATATTTTTTTTCCCTAAATCCTAGGTCTTGTTAAAAAAGCTGAAAAAAGATTTTTTCAGAGTTACAAGGGTTTTTATAACTAATATAGCTGAATATAATATAAATTCTCTTAACATTGAATATAAACTTCACTTCGGAAGCATGATTTAGTTTCGATAAGGAAAACAATATAAGGAACTAATTAGATAAAAAAATATCTTATACATTCCAAGTAATGTAGGCACATACTTCATCCATAATATAGCACTGAAAGAGGAGCGCACATAAAAAATGTTTGGCCGTACCGAGATCCATGTATTCTGTAGTGCCATTTTTGAATAATTGTTCTATAATTATACAAGAATTATAGAACAAATTCATAAAGAATACATTAATTCATAAATATATTAAATTTAATAAATAAGTACTTTAAAACGCCGAATCATATTCTATGTACTTATATTCAATAATTGATGATCACTACCATAGAAAGATAAAAAAAATATAAAAAAATATTTGATGATATTGTTCATATTATTGAGTAATATTCAGTTTATAGTCTCGATTATTACAGTAATTGTAAATGTTTCAGTAGTTTAAATATAAAAATGATGCATTAATTTAACTATTATTCTTGAGAAATATATCCATCAATTAATGACTATAAATAAATACGTCAGTCATATACATCAATACATTTTTTCATTGAACATTTTCTAAATTGCACAGATTTATATTGGAAATAATGATTAAATACATTCTAAAACTGCGTTTCAAAAATAAACTTCAAACATGAAGAAAAGACTCAAGCGAACAAAAAATACTAAATAAGAATATCTTAACACCCTGTATTACAATTATTTCGTTTGTTCATATAAATGGATGAGAACAGGTAATGAACACTTTCATAATGATATAAAACTAAAAATGTATAGCGCACCTGCAGGGTAGCACATGTTTAAGATAGTATGTCTCATTATAAACTAAAGACTGTATCGAAGAGAGTTAAACAATAACCATTGTTCTTCTGAAAACTATATGATGAAATGGTAAAGTGAAGATGCTGTCTGTAGCAACTGATGGTTAAAATTTACAATTCAAACAATAAATATTTGTTTCATTAACTTTATATATACATATATATATATATATATATATATAGTGTATATAAGTTCACTGAAGATAGAAAAATATAGCAAATAAGAAATATACATTTACAATATCTAATTTTTGGTTTGAACTGTCTTCAGGAAAAATAAGAGGGAAATGAAGCGCACTGCAGACGCTTCAAACCAAAAATTAGAGACTGTAGGGTGTGCTTGTAATTTCTATATGTTTCTCTATCTACATTGAACTTTATTTGACTGTTTCTGATCATATTTTCATAGCAAACAAAATATATATATGTATATATAAAACAAGATTTCACAATAAACACGTGAAATAACAATGAATGTTCAAACCACAATAAGAAATGAGAAAAACGACTACGATCTATCAACCGTAACAAGCGGTCTTCATCAGAGTCAAATCCCAACAAAATTTTAAAAGATCTTAGTCCCTTTTCTCATTTCTTTTGCGGTTTGAACAGTGATATATATATATATATATATATAAATTTCAAATAAACACGTGAAATAACAATCAATGATCAAACCACAATATGAAATGGGAAAACAAGACTAAGATCTTTCAACCGTAACAAGCGGTTGGGTTTTTGACTTTGACGAAGACCGCTTGTTACGGTTGAAAGGTCTTAATCTTATTTTACCATTTCATATTGTGGTTTGAATATATATGAGTATATATATATATATATATATATATATATATATATATATATATATATATATGTGTGTGTGTGTGTGTGTGTGTGTGTGTGTGTGTGTGTGTGTTATGTATATGTATGTGTGTCAGTGTGTGCGTGTTCTCACTTATTGCAAGAAAACCTATATTGACATTAGAATAATTTAAGTTCTAGGTTAAGGTCATTTTCCACACAAATCATTATGTAATTACTTATATTAAGATGATAATTACTTATACTAACTTAGTTACTGGTAGTCCTCTAAACGTTGTATTCAAAACATTCATATAAACATCGTTTTACTAGATTAAAAAAAATATAGTTTGTCATTTCAGTTTTACAAGTTGTTTTTTTATTGATCTTAATTGCCCATTGTTCCAGTCTTTATCTCTAACGTTAATCAATAAGGTTGTTTGCAAAGGTGATAGCTTAATTATACTAATAGGAAGTTATAAATAAAGAAGTACTTACGAGATCCGAGGAGCCGGGACTGAACCTGATTTGTTCCATCCATCAAAAGTGGTTTGTTGTCGCGGCTGGGAGGGACTAAGAGTGGAGGCCCTTGAAGCCTCTAAGCGTGGTAGACGTGGGCTACTTTCTTCGCGGCGTTCAAGTCTCCAGCCAACTGACTTGCCGGCACTCCTCGTGATCTACCGGTGCTCAAGCAGCCCCCACCCCTCCACGCACCTGTCCTCTTCGCCATTTGCAGATTGCAATAACTCCCCTCCACGTGACATGTCTCGCACCCCCTCACGCTTACATCCCTCATCTTCCAACCTTCCCTCAACTATGACATCAACAAACTTCTTTTATTACCCTCTCAATTACGATCATCCATCTGCCTCAAATACTGTTTTTTCAACCCATTTTGATTTGAAAACTTAAACACCTTCCAAGATCTTCCTAAGAAATAAGTTGATGGTAAGGTAGATTGTTCTGGATAAGCAAACGTTAAAACCACGTTCGCTTCTTCCTGTTTATTGAAGAGCATTCTAATAAGTTTACTAAACCTTATTTACTGTAAATTAAGTCAAATAAATTTAGCTTTCAAAGAAATGGAACTCTCTATAATCTAAGGAGTTAACTAACTTCTTTAATCTAAATTACAATCAAAAGGTTTATTCTTGAAGTAATATTTTTGATATTCTTGAAATGCTGGTACTTTCACACTACTACAGTGGTACCTCGGTAGTCCAACCAACCAACATAGGAATATTTTGATATACGACGTAAATTTCGAAACACAATTTGTCTGAATATACGAAGATTTGCTGGAGATACGATGCACAATGAAGCTTCACATAGTGATCGCAATGAAACGAGTGGAAGTGAAGCAAAGAAAAAAAATCTTGAAGTGAGTGAAATTGAAGAATACCAAGGAGAAAATTAGAAAGAGAAATAAAAAATACAGAATTACAAGAAATGCTCACTCTGTACAAACGTAGTAAGACAGGTTTCGTTTTCTATTAAGTGAAGCATAACATTTCAAACAAGAAAAATAAATAAGCTAAGTTACATGGTGTAAATCAGAGTGTAAGTTACGGCATGATCCACGTCCCAACGTATCCTCCTCGACCTCCACACCCTCATTCTCCTCTGACCTTTATCCACCGTTCTCTAATATAAAGTCGGCCCCAGAACGAATTAAAATCGTTCAGGAACCCCTTTATCAAACTTTTGAACAAGAAAACAAATATAAAAATAAGCTGTTTTTCATTATTGAAAACTTCACCAATAATTGACTTTCCTCATATCAAACAAAAGTTTGAGACTTATATGAAATTAGTTTGCTTTGGAAGGAATGAAAAAATACCCGCTAAAGATTTAGCTGGTCAAGATCTGATGTCAAGATTTTTGTAGTCCAACTCAAATTTCAGCAAAATTTATGTTTTAAGACTAATTAAATGAATATAACTACAGTACTTATATTTATTTTGTATAATATTATAAGTTATAATAACTTATAGTCAAGTTTAATACTTTTTGAGAAAAGTCAGTCTCGAGCGGAACCATGAAACTGTAACTTCAAGTAAAACGCTGCATACTCTGGCATGCAAATTCAAATTAAGAGCTACTAAAAATCAGTTGGATTAGTTTTTTCATCCACACAAAGTGAAAAAAAGAGCTTTTTGTAAAAAAATGTATACTTGTTCACCTATATCAATAATCCTTCTTTATATTATTTGATGTGAAGTTGCCACTGACGGAAATTTCACCGACTCCATTTCAATTCCACATTTTTTAATAATATTACTATTAGTAAAAAGTCTTTTTGATATGGCCAGTTTAAAAGACATGGCATGAGAATATGCAAAGAATGCATTTGCGAATTTAATACTTTTCTAAAGATACTAGTTTGTTCTTCAAGCTTTTTCTTTAAATCTGTTCCTGTCGTACACGGCTTTCGTCTGGATATGTAGCATATTTGTTTTCAAGCATTGTATAGTAATGTCTTTTGATATTACATTCAACTGAAACAAATTACAACACTCTAAACACTGCAACTTTCCATTATTGTAAACAATCAAGTAATTATTCTCCCAATTTTCCTTGTAACTTCTGTTTTCTCTATCAATTTATGTTTTCTTTTATCAAAAGCTCTTTTTTTAAAATGATCACTTCTGAAATTTTTGAAAGAATCGTATTACTAGCTAACTTCCCAACATCCCTTCTATTTGTACTAACTAGGTCGGGTATGGCCAGGAGTAGAAGATCCCAGATCCCAAATGTTCGGCAATAGTTCTTATCTTGCTGTAGACTGAAGAACTAATCTTTATCATACATCGCAGTACTCCAGCTTCCAGCTTGAGAATTTTAGTTCTATATATTATTTTAAGTAACCTATCAATCAGTAATTTGGTATAAATCTCTTTCAGAAAGGAAGGCGTTTCGCAGTTTTTTTCTTTTTAATAAGCTCTTGCGGGCTGCACAAAATGGTATTCAGGCCGGTCGTAGGTCGTATAATCCTGCCCTAACCTATGAGTCGAAATTTTGGTCGTCCAAGAACGTCTATCATCCCGGATTCAGGGCCTAGAGATTTCAAATACCAATAGTCTACAATAGGCCCTACAAAACATATCAGTACCTGGTAGAGATGGCAGTTATTGCTCACTAGCAACTACGGGATTCAGAATAAAGGAAATTGACTACAAGGATATTTAGAGACTTATAATGGCATAAGAAGTTTTAGAGTTACACGTGCCAATTAGATGTTAAATTTCCTTCTGAAATAACAGGACCTCAATATCTGCTTCCCATTTCTCTCTCCTACTTCAAGATTCTGTAAAGAGGAATAAAATTACTTGACGGTTGGTTTACGCATCTTCAAGAATGCCAGTTAATGGGTTTGAATATTGAATTTACCACTCACTTATAATTCAAATCTTCCTTTGTTTATCCCAGCATTATATGTATATTTAGATCATTAAAAGTTGTCAATTTCTTCGAATTGACTAAGATTAAATATCTTAAAATTTAACTGATTTCTTGATTAGTAAAGGTTATAGTAAGTTTTAATTACTCGTAAAAACTTTTGATTATTGTTGTCTATTATTATTATTATTATTATTGTCTATGGACTGATTATTTTGGCTTTGATTTAATAAATTTAGTAGTATCTTGGAATTTCATGTTTTGCATTCTAACCTGCTCATTGTTGCAGTAAATTTAGCCTGAACACATCACTAGTCCATGAAGAGTTAATTGTTCTGTTTGGTACATCTTCCAATTTATTTTTATATAAGTCAGTTTGATAAATAAATGTATATAAAGGAGTTTGACCAGCAAATGAAACATGGCATCTGATACATGGCAGTTACAATGTTTCTAAATAATAAAAAATAATGATCATTCCAACTATTTTGATTAAATCAATTTTTAATATTACATTGCGTGAAAATTAACTTAAATGTTCATTAAATCAGGAACATACATGTTAATTAACCAGCAGTCAATAATACTTAATGCTGCTTTGTCGAACAGCCTCTACTTTCAGCCGTCACAAGATGTTCATTTTCATTACTGTTACTTCAAAGATAGTTGCATGTATGTATTCACTAGTATTCCTAAGCACAGGAAGAATTTAGTTTCTATTGAACATAATATTCTGCTGCCTTGAAATCTCCAATACTGCCATTAAACACTTCTTAATTTAAATAGTATTTAAGAATTAAATAATTCTTATTTATAAGTTTTACTGATTTCTTCAGTCACAAGTTCATCTTAGTCATATCTGGCTTTCTCATTTCCTGTAATAATATTTTCGGAATAACCACAATTGAGATAAATTTCAAATGAGATTATCGGCCTTCTGACAAAATGATATTTTTCTTTCTTGTAATGGTTTTTTCATGATCACATTCTAAATTGAATGTTTTCAACAGTGATCTAAAATTTACCTTAAAAGTCTCTCTTTGAACATACCCTAGCACCCATAAGCCCGGAGTAGGAGAGTTCACATAGAACTGTCCTGTGAGCTCCAATCCTATTTATTCAACTTTTTCATAATATCAAAAGCTTCTTTAATGGAACACTTCTTACGCAGATGTCCACATAAATGGAGCATTTCTTGTAAGTTCTCTATGTTAGCTAAATCTTTAAACGACATAATTTAATATGCTTGAAGCAAAATTGGTCTGACCGCGTTGAACAGCTGTGAAGTCACAGTTGAACTAAAGCTACTATAGAATGAATGCTGGCGAACAGCATTAGAAGAGGTAAGCTTCAAGTGTAATGAAGAAATGAACTGGACAATTTCTCTGAAGACTGTGGCGAATTTTAGCTTTTAGAGGTAAAATCGGACCTAAAAAATCCTGTCCGACCCGGACCGATATACCCGTTATATATATATATGCATCGGGTAAATATTGATTATATATTGGAGTTTATTCTCCATCAGCCAAGCAAATCTTGGTCATCTGTTTCATCTAAATATTTTATTTTTGTTATTTTATAACAAACATTCCTTAGTTTAATATCCATACATCCTTTTAGAGTACATAATATTTAAATGTATATTTAAAAAAAAATAAATGTATTTTAACACGAGAGGAGCCTGGGCCCGACCCGACCCGAACGTAATAATTTGAAACCGGCTTAGGATCTTACCTCTAATTGCTTTTAATTTAATAACAATAATTCCTTTATAGCAATAAGAGAAAGAAACCTTTTAGCTAAAGATTCGCTACTTCCTAAATAAATCATTAAAATCACGTGTTATGCAATCCTCTTTTGTGTATTATTGGTTGAAAGTTTATTCTGATTTCAGGTTGAAGGGTAAGTCATAACAGAAACTAACGTGTGAAACAAGGCGTCTACTTTTTTTCAAAGTTATATTCAATTTCTAAAACGAACAAAATATAACATTTAGACAAAATTAAAACCAAAATTGTATTTAAAAAAAATTTACCAAGAAGATTAGCACTTTTTTTAAACAATTTTTTATTGATGCTTTTGATTTTTTTTTTGGTAACGTAAATATTTTATATCAAAATTAAAAAGTGGCGCAATATTCCTTTGACAAAAATTTAAGAGTATATTGATAAAGATTTACGCATAATTTAAATGAGGAAGAGAAATACCAAGTCTCTGCACAAAAAATTTTACACAACGTCAACGCGTTTCAAACACTTGTATTCTTCTTCAGGTTAGATCTGTCCCTGTAGGACGATGTAACCTGAAGATGAACACTAAATGTTCAAAACACGTCAACGTTGTATAATATCAATTGTGTGAAGATTTAGTCTTTCTTTCCATTATTCCATACATTAAAATATTTTAAATTACTTAAAATATTAAAATAAGTAATAACTCTACCTTAATTCTGTAGAGATATATTTTTTGTTACTGCCTTTTTAAAGCGATTAAAAAAAATAATAAATCTGGAGTAGAATACACTCAACTTTACTATAAGTAAACATAATATCATACTTCTTGGGTATATAATATATATGTTCTATTTAGGTATCACATAAAAGTCTTGGAAGATGTTTATTAGTCTTTCATTCCTGGAGGTAGTACAGATAGTGATTGATCCACCTATCAATATATATGTTTATTTTTTTATATCATACCACTGATGCATATAATACCATTAGTATAACTACAGCAGTAATAACATTTTTGAAAGCGAAAAGGTAGATTTCATGATACGAAATAATCTTTTACAGGAGAATATGGCTTTTGTTCTAATAGCCAGTGGATCTCTTGCATAATTTATCTCACCTCCTTCTACATTCAAGATTTAAGGCAAAGTTCCCAATTTAAAACTTGAAAATATTCCTATTTTGTCTGAAAAATGAAAGAAAAAAACGTCCTTTTAAGATCATTTTAAATTTAAGATATAGTATAATTTCATTTATTAATTTTTCAAGGAATTTTTTCAATTTTGAATGATGTTTCACATTTTTGATATTTTATAAAATTATTATACTGAGAATTTTCTTGCGTCCTAGTGTTTTTTAAAAAATTACTTTCCATCCCTACGTCAAAAATCATAAAAATTCCGACAAAAAGAATCTATAAAAAGAAGCTATAAAATGTGAAGTAATGTCTGCGAACTTCATTCACTGCAATTTGAAGAAATCCCCTTCGAATGCTTGATACTCTTCACATCTGTTGATGACGAGCCTTCTCTACATAGAGGAGCCTCCTTTATTAAATTGAAGTTATTTACTAAGGAATCATTCAAAGAGGGTTTACGTGCTGAAACATCAAATATACGCTCGATCTTTATGCCAGTCCTGTCAGCAAGCTTATGAGTACTCATAACTACCTTATTCGTTAGTTATTGGCAGTGTTTAGCTCGATCATCATTGAATCTTTCCATCTGTAATCCATTCACAATATACGTTGCTATATCATTCAAAAAGATAATACTTTTTCAACTTCTTGATAATAAAAACTAATTATCTTTTTAGCAATAATACATTTTAAGATAATGAGTACCAAACCAAGCTATTCGAACATTATATTTTTACATTCTGATTTAGTTTCAGTTACAAATTTATTAATATTAAATTAATTTTAGTTTCAACTTCAATTCTTACATCATTGAAAAAATGTATTTTCAATCGATTTTATCTGTAGAGTATAGGGTTTTAGCCACTCCAATTATCCGTTTTCGTCCCTTAGAGTTACTGAGAATGTGTTTAACAATACACAAGCTGAGTATCAACCAACAGCGTAAATCATAGACTATAGTGCAATAGTTTCATAGAAGGATCTTTCTTCGATTCTTAGGGTTCCTCCAATTTTAGCAGACACACTATGCAAATGACTTACCCTGTAAGAAATGCATGGAATGTCAATCTTACACTGTTTCGACTAACTCTTCCATTATATATGTGCCTTATTCAAATATATAAGGAAAGTTGTCTTACTACCAACTAGTTTATTATTAATTTGTTGAAGGTTCACATTCTGTGCTTTAAAACAACCAATGAAATCATCACACCCTTCAAAAAACGAACTAGGATAGTTCATTAACTAAATAAGTCACTCAACAGATAATAATGGTCGTTATATGTTTAAAAATTGTCTGATCAGAGAATTTATTGTAATTGTTCAAATCAACCACCTATTGTGACCAAAAGGTCACAAAATATATATGCAATATGTATGCAGTATATATAATGCAAAAAATATATGAAATATATGCTATTCATTTTCAACCTGTCCTACCATAAACTCTAGTAGGTTTCTAAATTCTCATGAAGATTGAGATGTTTCGTTTAACTAGTAGAGAACCTTTTCAAAAGCCTTGTCAACTCCTCAGATAGACAGGATTCTATAAGTAGGTAAAACAGTACAGCTGATTTACTCGTCGTTACGCCTAACATCTCTAAAAGCCAGTCCTGGCTTTCCAAAGTGTCCAATAATGACGATAAATATATTTTTCCTTTGATGAAGCATCGTCTAAAATAAGTCTCAATAGTTCCCGAGATTATACTTCTATTCATAAATCTTCTGCTTTAAAACTAAGATGGTTAATAATAGCCATTCTGAGTGTCAACATTTATAAATTTTATGAGCATACATGCTCAAAAGAACATATGATCGTATTTTATAATATTGTTTATTGAAATAACATTGATATTAATGTTAATTAATATTAATAATAGTAAATCATAGAACAATCAAATACAATAGTATTTGGTTTTTATAAGATTCATTATTTCCTTGTTACTTATGAAAATCAAAATTAAGAACACTAGTTTTAGTTATTTACTCATCATATAAATGTTTTTTTTTATCTATTTTATATAGAGTCACGAGAACTATATGCGATGTCAAGGCCACGTGAACCAGCACACAGCTAAGCATTCTTCAATGGTATTTCAAATTATTTCAAATGTTAAATTTTTTATCGTTTATTATTTGATAATTACTCTTTATTAATTAAAGAAAATAAATTACTATTTCGTAAAGAACTCATTTTAGTAATTATACATTTGTAACAAAAATTCCACCAGAACTCTGTGTTGATTAGATAGTTATATTTGTAATAGGAATCAACAAAAGTTTTTAATCGATTAATATAACAGATATTAGTAAACAAGTAACACACAAAGTGTAAACAGTTACTTTTGCAAGAATGCATTAAATCAGAAAGAAGGTAGATCCAACAATAAAGATAATAAACTCCATATTCCAATAATTCAAATGCAATAAAAGAAATATGTATATTAATTGATAACAGATAAGTTGGATAAGAACTTACTCCATTATGAATGAAGAAGAAGCATTGAAGATGGAAATCGTCCATAACAATCACTGGTGGGTGTGCACTGATGCGAAAGGCAGAATCAGGAACTACTGTTAACAGAGCCCTCCGACGCAAAACTAACAATTCTGTTGAAAAAAAAAAAAATCCACAAAGTTATCAATATTTGAAGAGACTAAAGTTGCAACAATTAAAAAGGCTGTTTTAAGTAAACAGGCTCGCTTCTCGTACTCTTCATTGTAGTTGTAGACCAATTGAGAACTTGTGGAGAAGTGAATTATTAATGACACTTACGGTAAACTCGTGCTTCCCGTCCACAGTTCACAAGAGAATAACTTCGTATTATGTTTGCTTTTATTTGTCTTGCAAAAATACCATATTCAATCCAGCTTTGATTACATAATAGCAGGGTAGGTGCATTAAGTAAGCAAAGAGTAAAGTTTTAGAATTTGTGTTCGATGAGTCGATAGATATCGCAATGTGATACTCTTTCTCGGTCTTTGCATTGTTCATACTTTGACAAGATCCTTAAACAACTAAAAGACCCTCTGCAACATTACTGAGATATTAAAGTAGCTTGCTTTGAACGAATAGTTGTGTTGTTTAGATTTTCCATGATAGATTTGTTGTTATAAATTCGTCAATAACAGTAGATGTTGATATGCCTATTACAAAAAAAAAACCATTATTTAAACATCGATAAAAATTATTACAAACTCGTTATTATATTCAAGTTAACTCAACCAAATCGACACTTCCTATCAGAACATTTTTAAATACTCCTTAACATTTCACATCAGAATATGTTTTATACTCGTTTAAATGAAGATCGAGACACCATTTCTATGACTTGAAATCCTGAAATATGATTTCATAATTTTCTATTTTGAAAAGTTTTTTCACTCACCTACGCTATTCTCTGATAAAGTGGATGAGTGTATCCCATCATTTGATTTAAGATAGTGCCTGCCCGAGGACACGACCTACTCCATTCTCGTGCGCCGCTGCTCTGCTACACCTACAAGAAAATAATATGTAAGTGATTTCTTCTAAACAGTTTACTTACAATGAAAAAATAATTAAAATACACTTTATGAAAGACAACTTTTTGTATAATTCTCTACATCTACATATCAAAAATCTTATAGTAATACAATTCTAACTTTCAACAAATATCTGGCCACGACTAACTACCCTTCAGACAATAGGTTAGGTCTTAATACCTCTTATGTTACTCTTTCAGTAGGGTATAGTGACAATTTTCTGCTGTTAATGTGATTGGAAATTTTCTTTTTTTACACAATTCTTCTTCAGATATTCACTACAATATATTTTACTTTTTAACTTGCTTTCTTCTAACAGATTTCTTCATCCTAAAAAAAAAATTGAATTAGAAATTATGAAACAACTTTTTTTACAATTTCCTTTATCTATAAATCGAAAATTTTAAAATACAATTATAAATATCGAGAAATATCCTAGCCAAGAATGAAAAATCTATACAAAACGTTCACAGAAACAGATTTATCTTCAAAATATTAAAAATTATTATAAATTTAAACCAATTAACTACGCATTATTACCGAGAAATATATCCTAAGTGTAGGATATATTCTTATTGATGTGTAGGATATTTTATTGATCATTTCTTGGACTGCTTGAAGATTTGAATTATTTATTGAAACTGTTTGTAAAGCCATTTACAACAAAGTCCTTTGTTTCATTTTTAGAATTGTAATTCCGGAAAGAATAAAATAGTTTTTCTTGATATATGTATAATAAATAACAATACATGTAATAAATCACAAAACTCCCTATCTTTGTTTTTACAATTATTTTGATAATATTATATCAAATACAGTGGAACCTCGATGTTTGAAGAACTTGAAGCTCGAACAAATTGGAGTTCGAACAGAGATGTTGAGGAAATAATGCCCCCAGAATTCTAACATAATTTTGGAGCCCCCTGCGCTTCTGGAGGATGGTCTCCAGACTTCCTTCTTCTTACAGGGGAAAATCCCTGAAGCTCTATCGGTGGTATTGTGTCCGCTTCAGCAGAACACCGCATACCGGAGTAAGGCTATTTACTCAAGGGGGTCGCCTGGTGCCCTTGAGGCTCCATTCATAATACAGAAACCCCTGTATCATCCATCCTTCGGCACGGAGGATCGCATAACACCTTAGATTGGGGCTGGGATAAAAGGAGGAGATTTGGGGATTAAGAGGGATGGAAAACGAAGGTGGTCAGGCCCAGCCCCTAATCACCTTCTCCTCCTCTTTCGTTTGTCCCTACATATAGCAGGTTAACAGGGTAGCCTCGTGAAGGGCGAAAGTCGGAGTTGAATGTTAGAGGCTATTAGAGGCGCTTAATCACTCCATTGCTACCCCAAGTTTATATTACAATTTCTTTGAAAATCAAATAGCAATGAAGGGCGTTATGTGTATGCAATGAATGTGTATTTCATAAACATTCCCGTTATATTTCGTAAGTACATCATATGAACTGAATTTTATTTAAGGAAACACAACTTTTAAAAAAATTTGGTAATCATGAATTACACAGTTGATAGCCACCTCATTGTCAAGTAAAAATTAAAAATTATATGAAAATATGATGTTATACAAAAAAACAAGTTACTGTACTGATACGAGTATTTAAAAAAAATCAATTTTTAGTGATTTTCAAATTTAGTTTTGAACAAACTAGTCACGATTTCATTTAAAAAATATATTTCTTTAATTTTTCAAGAACTAGCAAGAGAGTAATGACTGTTACGAGATAGTAGTGAATGAATGTATGATTGTCTGTACAGAAGGGGTTTTAAAAGCGGACTAACTACAATAATTATAGCAAGTAGAGCTATTTATCTTAGTCATGAGAATCATGCAATCGATCAAAATAGAGTAAAAATAAATTAAAAGAGATACAGCAGAGTTAAATCAAATAGAGATAAATAGCAAAGAAAAAGGTCAAAACCTGAACGTCAGATTTCCTATTTAACTAACTCTATACATATATACACAAAAGTAAATATTCAAAACTAGATTAAAGAAACCTCAAAATATTTAGAACGTTGAAATCTGGAAATATAATTTATCTGTATACTACTTAACTAATACTATATATAAAAAAATCTGTAGTGGCATTCACTCAATTTTAGTACAAGTAAATATTTAATCAAACTCGATAATAATCAGTTAAATATGAAATTTTAATTCATTTTAATATAGCTATCAAATAGGAATATTATCAAACTCTGTATTAAAAGTATTATTAAACTTATTGATTTAAGGAATCAATTTATGTTAATGTTGCTATATCCATTTAGTCAGTTATAACAAACACTGACTCATTGTTCCAGAACAATCTAACAACTTATTAGATGGAAACTGATCGAGGTTATGTTTAGTGGAATATTCCTTCTTTTAATAAATAAATTAACCGAATCCACACATAGAAAAATTTCTGTTCACCTGTCGATTTGTCCGCAAGATTTTGTCACAAGTAAACTCAGCTACCATGAGACATGCGACACTTTGATGTGTGTATGTCTAACTTAAAATCTAAGCATTGAATGGATTGAAATTTCAAGTAGAAGCGAAGTTGTGACCTTTTAGGCCGTGTTTGACTAGCTACACGAACATGTATATTTTAAAAATATACAGGTGTAGCAAGTAGGTACTGTTAGTTGATTTTAATTTCATATGTCATTAAGCTACCAACAAGAGCTTATTGACAAGGTGTTTCCCAGAGTTCAAGATCTACTATCTATTCAGAATAAATGGTTTTGTAAACGAGCAGTTCAACCTTACTAATGAAAAGGCAGGAAAAAATCAACAAATAAGTTCTTACGCTATATCAAACCGAAGAAAGAACTAACAAGCCAGTTAACAGAGTGATCAGTGATAAGGAAGCAGTTCATTATCCAACTGAATTTCTTGACTCCGGACTGCCTGTTCATGAGCAAAAACTTAAAGTAGAGGCACCAATCATGCTGCGATTTAGTAACAGTAACAAATCGCATGTTACGAAGCTTGAGTGCCCCAAAAATATGCAACGAGACACGACTCTGAGTTCGTGCTCTGCACAGATATGTCATGCATGAGGAAATC
The DNA here is from genome assembly GCA_026182355.1 of Hermatobates lingyangjiaoensis. Classification (NCBI taxonomy): domain Eukaryota; kingdom Metazoa; phylum Arthropoda; class Insecta; order Hemiptera; family Hermatobatidae; genus Hermatobates; species Hermatobates lingyangjiaoensis. The sequence goes on along the minus strand of JAPFBL010001935.1, from coordinate 209,995 downwards.
ATGACTGGGTCTAGTACTGGGGAGTCAGTGCGTATACCATGCGTACCATTGATTCCAAGCCACTATCCGTTTCCATTCAAACGATTGCAATGTCCTGTCAGCGTCTGTTTCGCAATAACGGTAACTAAGTCGCACGGAGAAACTCTATCTACCACAATAATTCATGCGAGTGAGATCAAGTTTTTCCAACCAAGAGTTTCCAAGTCTTTGTTCTTCTATGAACCTGAAAGACAGACTGCTAATGTGGTGTACACAGATGCATTTACTTAACACTGTATGCCTAAGAGATGGGAAATTCAAAAGAATCAACTCTGAAAATTGTATTGAACAAATCAAAAACCATTTATGTCTTAAACAGGCATGAGCAACCTGCGGCCCGCGGGCCACATGCTTCTTCATAATGAGATATGAATAATAATTTTCATTATAGGAACAACAAAAAGTGAAATAATTATTGACACATTAATACAGCGAACAGTATGTATTTCTATATATATATATGTATAATTTATACATGGAGTTCTTTGAAAGTAAAATGTTTAGCTCAATATTCCCTAGAGATGTTAAATGGTATAGATATGTTAACAATATACTTTGCATCTGTCCTAATTCTATAAATAAAGATGATTTCCTAATAAAATTGAATTCATTAGTGCCGACAATCAAATTCACAATGGAAGAAGAAGTATGTGGTAATTTGCTCTTCTTAGATGTCCTGATCCATAGGTTACCTAATGAGTTACGCTTTAGTGTATATAGAAAACCTACGAATGTTCTTGCATATGTTCACTTTTATTCTTCCCATCCAAAAAATGTTAAAATTTCTGCTTTTTGAAATATGTTTCTGAGGGCGTTAAGAGTGTGCTCTCCTGAATTCCTTAATGAAGAGAATAACAACATTAGGTCAATTGCCCTTTCATTAAAATACTCCTCCTCTTATATCGATTTAGCTTTGAAGGGTGCTAAAAAAACTTTCTCTAAAACTTCAACAGAGCCCCGTTCAGTGTCAAATTCTATATTTTTGTCATATCATGAGTCATTGGACCCGCTTCCAAGATTAGCCAAACAACTTGATGTTAATATAGTGTTTTCTAATCGTAATAACGTGGCTAATATTTTAATAAAAAAATCTCTCAGCGAATTGGAGTCCGATGGTATTTATATAATGCCGTGCAAAAATTGCCATAAAATTTATATTGGTCAAACTGGTAAATCATTAAAGAGACGTGTAAAACAACACCAATACAACGTAAGTAGACAGGAAAAAAGTAGTGCCTTATTCTTGCATATAAAAAATGAAAATCATTATATTGATTGGACAGGAGCTAAATTTATTACCTATGAAAAATCAATGTTGTCAAAGAATATTATTGAATGGTCTCTAATTAAATTTAATAGATCAAATATTATAAACATTAGTAACGGTCTCTTCAAACTTGATACTTTCGTTACGAGGGCAATAGTCTCTTCTAAGAGGGTTGACAGCTAGCGGATAGTTTTTTACTCTTTCTTACTGTACTCCTTTCTTTCCCTAAACATCCCTTTCTGGACATTAGTCCTTTCCTGTGCTTTCACCCTTTTAAAATACCACTCTTCCCTCCCACTCTTCTCAACCCCTCACCAGATGTTTTCTGCATCTAGTGTTTCAGTTGGGTTTTTGACTCTTGGGTTTTGTTACGGTTGAAAGATCTTAGTCTTGTTTTACCATTTTTTATTTTGGTTTGATCATATATATATATATATATATATATATATATATATAAAATAAATTCAAAACGAAGGAAACACACAGAAAGACACAGACATAACTCACATCGATATTTCGACCATCGTCGTCATCAGGAGGTGTGAAGAGCGAAGAGTCTCGCAGGAAGACAGGGCAGCGACTCATATATATATATATATATATATATATATATATAATACATATAAGCTGTATATATCAAAATACCATAGAAATTATGCGGCTTGGAAATTATATAATGCGGCCCTCAGTTCACAAAAAATTGCCCATGCCTGTCTTAAAAGAATAACTCTGGCCTGATTTTTCAATACTGAAGCAGTTTGGATAACATGGCTTGGAATTCATTCAATCAGAAGTAATTGATTGATGTTTTGGTTCAAGAAAAATAGAATGGACAACAACAATCTAAAGCAAGAAAAACAGTTAATATTGGATATCCCAAAACTGAAATTGTGTCCACCATTACAGATTAGTTGATCACCCACTGCATACTCTAATCATCAAGGTTACTGTATGCAAAGATACGGAAATGACTTTGTAACTATATTCAGGAATGCTTGGCGCTGCTGAGTTTGGGCTCATGGATCATATTTTCTAAATTAGTCAAATATGGGTAAAGGAAAAAGCACTGCATATAATTCTTAACTATTCATATCTCGTACTGCACCTAAACAGTATGAAGAAGATCTTTTCTCTAAGGAGAAGAATGTGCAATGGACTAGGATCATTCAACTGCATGTAATTTTCGTCGCCTAAAATTTCATGTAAAATTATACATAATAGCAAGAAAATCGCTTCTGAATTCACTGTTGGCATGTTTATTATTCTCAACGAGAGAAGTGGATTGATAGAGAGATGCGTTGGGAACTAATGGAATGATCATTCTCTTACCCAATAGTGTCGGTAGAACGGCGAACGTCCAAATTACTGAGGGTCTAGTTGAAAGTTACTGATGTTGAGTTAGGCCTGTCAGTGCCCCTCTCCTCTGGCCACTTCTTTATATCATTTATCCCTCACTCAGCGATGACCAAGATGTTCAAAAGCGTGCACTCTGATAACTTTAGTTCTTTTATCTTTACTATAACACATATTTATTCTGTAACCTATCTTAATCTGACACATCTGTTGTCCAGCATATTCGTTTCCATATTTATTTATTACATACTCTTAAATCAATTTCATTCTTTTGTCTTTTAAAATATTTATTTAATCATTTCTTTAGAACTACTACTATTACTACCTTATCTTTCTTGCTCTTGTTCTTACTCTATTTATCCAGATAATAATTTCCTTGTGAGTTGATAATAACATGGTCTTTGAACTTCTACTCCAATTGTCCCTTCATCATATGAAATGATAGAAAAAGTTGGAAACATGAATCAAAAGATCATAAATAATGCAAGTTTAAAGAAGCACACACATGAATATATATATAGCTCAGTATGAGTAAAGATACACAAATAGAAAAGACCAGCATATACTATCTGAAATTTTTAGTTTCGACCACCATCAGGAGAACAAGTAGGAGACCAAGCGCAATGACCGCAAAAACAAAAAGTGCGGTCATGCGCATTCCCGGTTTAGAGATGAAGAAAGAAAATATGTGCCATAAACAATGGAAACAAAATATAACAAAGCGGAGATTATATTTATTATTATAAATAATAATTAAAAAATATGAGAACACAAACTATTAAAAACAAACCTGTAAAAAAAGAGAAAAAGAATTAAAATAAAAAAATTACAGCCAGTTGAAAAAAAATAAGTAAAAAATAAAAACTAACGGTTTAAGATTAGACAAGGTTGTAAACGTTCTCGAGGAACGTTGAAGAATGTGTTTTCTTCAAATGCTCTAAGAGTTACTACCCTTACGTTATGGGGTTCTTGTTTTAAGGCCTAACCTGATTCACTTATTGAAGTTTAGGTTGGGAGCATTGGTGTGAATGACAAGAAGACTGGGTTGACTGACTGTCCATGTGATGATTCATTCGAATTCTTAACATGGTCATAGCTAAATCTAAAAGGCGCAATACTATGTACATTTCAAAAAGTAAACACACAGCTAGATATTTAGAAATGATTAAGATTGAAGGATGAAGTGACATAAGACTCAGGGTTGACAGGTAAGACAACCACGGTATTGACAACGGAGCATACCATTGCATTTCTCTATGTTCACAGTAAGTTTATCGGCTTGATGAGAGAATAGACTGCGTACATGAAGGGAGTCTCCTATTGGGAATAACTCGTTCAATACTGAAGAAATGGTCGAGGAAGAAAAATGGATACGATAACGATTCTTCAAAAATTTATTTTACTTGTGGACAGGGAAAAAGTTGGTGATGCGGCATACAGTTGTTGTAGGGTCTCTCTAATGCCAGATGAATGATTATATTGGTAGTTACTTAAAATTGTCAGGAACAATGCGGATATTGATAAAGTTAGTAGAGTAACTATGCAAAGTGAATTTTGTGTTTTTAATTCTCAATAATAACCCTCGTTCATTAAAGCTATTGAAAACGAAGAAGGCGAATATAAAAAGATCGCGGAATTAAACTGTTTATACAAGGATTGCAACAACTCTCGTAATCGAGATATTGGTAGATTGTTTTCATAACAGAGGTAGCAAAAATTCCATTTTGAAGAGTATCAAGAAAAAATTATAGAATTGAAGAGGTATGATGTATAAAAGAAATAGAGGAAAAAGATTCCAAGAAATTAATAATAGTATATAGTTGTGTTCACGTGTCACATATGTTAAGATGTCATCTATAGTGTTCCCAGTTTTGAATTTTGCTGTAAATAAGAAATCTTTTATTGAAATATCTTTATAACAGAAATGATTTTTTTAGAATAATGAAAAAATTCTGAATGGTATACAAAAAACTGTATTATTCAACCTAAACTAAATGTATCAAATGTAAATATGAAAATCATCTTGTCCGTCTGTCTGTATCCGTTTGCAAATAGAAATGACATCCAATTTAAATGGGAGGAGCCTCATTTTCTTGGTCTTATCTTTGATGTAAAAAATGCTCAACGATAGCAATCTTAATAAATAGAAAATCATGTTTTAACCCTATTATGATCACTTTAACGTGTTCTAATGTCCTGTGTGTACGCTAATAATAAATTAAAGTATTGCTGTATCATTTATTATCTACTGGTGAATTCAATATGGATTTCCTTTTACATACTAAACAGGTAAAATTTCTAAAAGTAATAAGTGATGTGAAAATAAAAAAAAATGTAGAACAAACATTGTTAAAATATTTTTAATATTTATAATCTATTCATGTTAAACTATTTTCAAAACAAAATACTACAAAGAAAGTAGTCATTTCAGTACTAAAGACGAAATCGAATTCAAAGTTTGGTGTTAAAGCTTTGGTAGAATTATAAAACTGACATCAGAATGAACTGACAAACATTTTGAAATTTTTTAATAACCGGTACCGTCATTTTTGCAAAAAAAAAAGGTGTAAACATTTGTTACTTATAATTGATTTAAAAATCTTGTGAACACCACATATATATGTACATATACAACATATCACGGATCACAACGAAATTATACCCAAAAATAACACCCCTTTAGGAGAATGAATACTTTTTTCTTTAAATTACATGGACGTTATGGTACATTTTATGAATTAAGAAAAAAAATAGTTCGCCAAATGGCTAGCATAGAAGAATTAAAATATCTAGAAAAAAGTCCACCCAAAGTTGGTATAATTAAAAAAAATTCTGATCACTCCGAAAGGCAATACGACAATATAAACTGAAAACCCAACTTGGATTTACGAATAACTTACACTGTTGGATTTGTTTATAGTAACTAAGATATTCTTATCACTATCGCGTCAAAAAAAATTCGACAAGTATAGCAGGTGATCTCTTAGTCTAGGATAAACAAACAGTTTTTATAGCGTTATTGCTCTTTCCCGTAATTGAAACTTCATGATTTTTTTTTTATGAATTGCTAATTTTTTGTTCCATTTTTGGTCAAATTTTCATTATTTTTTAATGAGTCGTTTAGCGTCAAAAAAACATTTTCTGAAAACAGAAATCGTACTGTAACGCCCCTTTAGCGAATGTAGTTTTGAAAAAAAATATCTCAACTCATTCTCCACATAATGTTCTATTTTTAGGCATAGTTTCATTTTGAACCGTCAAACAGTATGGCTTGTATCGCTCTCACAAGGTTTGAGATTGAATTATAAGTCAAAATTTTTACATTTTATTGAAAAAAAAATATTTCCCGTTGTTTTAAAATTCTGAATATATTTTTCGTTTGTTGCATTTGTAACCTCAAAGATAATGTCAAAATTTCAAAACTCTAGGGTTATCAGTTTAGGAGAAATAAATGTTTTCTAAAAAACGGTTTTTGGTAATTTGGTAAAAAAAGTGACTTTCCCATCATGCATAATTCTTCCCAAAGAGTAGGGATCTTCTTCCCTGTGGGACCCATTTTTGTGTAAAATATCAACTTGATCCATCAAAGATTCTGGACCGTAGCGTGGTAACAAGCAATGCTAACAGACTCACCCACCCACACAGACATCATCGAAAAAATTTCATAAAACGACTTCTGGGACCTCAAAACATGTAATTCCGTCAAAATCTCGAGATCGATTTTTTTCACGATCACTATACTTTACTTATAGTAAAGTAAAAATTATTCAAACATTTAATACAAGAAATTGGAAGGAGTTCAAAAATTAATTCTTAGAACTATAAGAACAAACGCAAGCGAACAATGTTTTATATATATTATGTATCCAGCATATGCTGGTTGCCTAACAAAAGTGTAGTACACCATATACATGTTTCACCCAAATGTTAATGCAGTTATCTGGACCTTGGTGTTTTAAAACCCCACTGCTTCTAGGCAATGATGAATCATAGGATAGGTACTATTATGTTTTCTACAACAAAGTGGCTCCCAGTTTTAATTTACTTCTCTGGCGATTCGGTAAGCTTAAAATTTTGTGTTATGTATTGTCTTTCTAAGAATACTTTATACGTTTAAATATTGAAAAAGTAATAAATATTATATTAAAAATTACAACTACTATCAGTAGTAACATAAGAAGCTTTTATAACTTTTAAGGACAACATCGAGATCAGAAGGTCAAATCCACAGAATCAGCACCAAAAAAATTTTGTTGAAATAATACAAAAATCTATTATGACAAAGAAATCACTCTAGGCTGTTACTTGAATATAGAAGCAGTTTTTAATAACTCCTTGATATTTAAGAATATAATTTTGATTGCTTTATAATACAATGAATCAGATCTAAAAGACGTTATTTTAATCCAAGAACTATAGAATGGATTACAACATACTGCAAGAATAATTAGTGTAATATAGCATTTATCAACTGAAATTATGACTACTAAAGACTGGACCCAGGGAGGTATGTCAGCGTTCCTCTTCTGATTAATACTGGATTACCAACTAATTAATTTAGAGGATCAGTCTCTATAATCAAGGGATTAGTACGAAAGGGTATACATATAACTTACTATAAACAGGAATGTTTGATAATAACAAATATGAATCTATGCATCATGCTTTCTAAATTGGTGAAATATGATTAAAAAAGAAATCTCTAGATATAAATCCACCTAAAAAGATCATTACTCCTTACTCAAGAAGAAAGTAAGGCTCAAAGTCAACATTAAAACTACTAAAATCTCAGAGGTTGCAAAAATGTTGGAGCTCTTTAGATAATAGATTAAACCGAAAAGTAATGTATCTATCAATATTTACTTGGAAGAGATTCTTTAGTAGAACAAAGCAACTTATCGAAATCTAATTTATGTATCTTAAAATTACTATAACTGTTGTGATAAATGCATGTTTTATGAGATGAAAAAGGCATCAAATTAGCCTTATTAAATAAAAATACAAATATTAGCAGGAACAATGACCAGCAGGCCCCCACCTCTTTAATAAAAGAGTAAAAAAAGATGTAATCTGTAGTCGATTAAGAGTATTACAAAAATAAAATGCCTCCTTGGAGGATAAAATTATAAAAAATTTAACAGAACCAAATATGTCTATATGTTGTCAGACACTATGCCACTCATGAAATATTTTAAGAGCACGAAGTCATCATCTGGAAGCTTCCTCATTTCAATTTTCAAAGTGTAAGCCACTCCAGATTTTTTTACCTTCAATTTGTTTTAACAATATTTCTTTTGCTTTATTTATCCCATTTTACTTCATATTATTTTTGTTCTACCTTCTATTTTATTATTTTTCTATCATCCCTTCATAGATATATACATATTACACAGAACCTGAGGTATATTACATTGTATAAGTAATATAATTTTACCATTTGTAATATTATATTATAAATTATTTACCGTAGAATATAATACAATAAAAAAATATTTATCAGAATTCCATACGTTTCCAGGTTTTAATCAAACGTTTAAATCCGACGTTCCGGTTTTATTTCAAACCTTGTTCATAGGCCTAACCTTACAGTACAAAAGAAAATATAAGAAATCACATATTCATCAAGAATTATACAGGTATCAAAATATACAGTATAAAACCTACAAAATGCTAAAGTACAGATATTATGGACTAAAAAATGAGGAAAATTACAAAATCATAAAACTGAAAAACTTTGAACTATTACATTAGATGCAAAGAAAAAATTAATAAGCGTAGGAATGAAAATTTTAATAAAACTGACAGCATAAATGAGAACGCTATGTTATAAGAATGAAACTAATAAAAAAGCTCATTTTTACTAAAAGTATAAGATTACATTAGCAGATACAAAAACTAAACTTATTTAACTTAAAATACCTGCATAAATATGATTTAAATTAGAAATATCGCTACAACATGTAAGGAATGACTAATTCTTTTTTATAGGATTTCCTATGTCTTTCTTTTCCTGTTCATCTCGCTCCTGAGCTATAATTCTTGCTTTAGAAAATCAAAGTTATGCTCTTGATACCATGTGCTGCTAATTCAATTGTATTAATCTTGATTGTACGTACTGAGTGTGATTAACAGCAGATCCTCTTCTTTCTTCTTAATAATTTGTTTACAGTCTTTACATTTCGTTGCTTGCATAAGATTATTGTGTAATTAGTTATATTGATTTTTAAAATCGAAAACCAAGTTTTTACTTTTCTTTTATTATAAAAGGTAAGAGTTACTTCAAATAATTTTCTTTTGAAACTTCTATCATTTCTTGTGACAAAGATTAAACAAATGGAAATTTAAAAACTTAGGTACTTGCACATCATTATTTGATCTCCTAGATGGAACATACTGTTACCTCAAGTATTTAAACCAATTTCATTCAATTAGATTTATTGTATACTTAGTTTCCTGTATCAACATTTTATTTTTTCGAGGAGAAATGGACCGCTGATTCTACATCACTTTTACTATGTTCTGCACACACTTCAGTTTCGATTCCCATCATGGGAAGAGTGAATTGAGAAATCTTTTGCACTGGTAGATTTTGTACACTAATCACTTATCAGAAAAACTGCCATTTTCACCCCTTACAATTGTCATATCAACAAATGGAAGTGTGGCATATTTTTATATCTCAAACATAAATTTTAGACGATTGTGACATACAAAACATGCTGTCTGTGTCTCTCCTTTTTCAATAATAAAAAATAAATGTGCCCAATGAAAGCATTCACATACTTTCCCTTGACGAACAGTTTTCCATTGAAGCAAGAAAAGAAAAATGTTATCACATTTGAAATGAGATATTGTACATATCCTCTCCATGATTTGAAATATAAAAAATTGTGACATAATTAGAAGTCAAGTTTTAATACTATAACAGATCATGCACATATACATTTAATCACCTGAAAAAAGAAAACACCAGTATAGAACTTTGTTCCAAGACAACTGAAAGTTATTAAAAGAACATGAAGGTATAGTTATACGTAAAAATGATACAGCAGGTAACAAGCCATTGTGGAAGTAAAAGATTATATCACCAAATTAATCCTTACTGAAAGATATACAAACTTATTCCATTTTAAGATGAGTTTCAACTTTAATTTGGTAATAACTTAAATAATGCTGATGGACTTAAAAAATGAAAGATCATCTTCATCATTAGATCCGGCTTATGAATTAGAAGAGAAACAGTGGAATAAAACTGAACCGCAAATACCACTTCATTCAAATCAAAAATTTCTCTCAATTCTAAATCTTATGTGAAAATATTTCAAATTCGATGTAATTACATGTAAAAAAAAAAAGATTTCGATAACCAATTGGTCTCCTATGTCACCAGTTCTCATCAATAGTCATGGTTCAATTACCGAACTACTGCAATGGTGAACAAGGCAACAAATTCATTAAACTGCATGTCCAAGTTTTCTTTCGCATTATTGAAAAGAGAGAATTATAACATCTCTTTTATCATAAAATGCAAGAGTAATTACAGGTAATTTGTTTTTCAACCTGGAAAACTACCCAATAAATAGTTTGATAATATATTATATAAAAACATACAAACCAATATTTGAAATATTAATAACAATTTCATCTTTGATTACCTTTTTTTGAACATTTTTCCAGTAGCCTTCCAGTTTATGTATATGCACGTAATATTTCGGCGCCTTTTATAAACATCTACAAGCATCAATTTTTGTCGTTTTATACAGCACGTGTTACTGTGATTATTTTTCATATATATTACATTATGAAAAGAAAATTTTCATTCCTATTAAATGTACAGAGTCCTGTATATGACTGAAAAATATAAATACAAAAGTAATTTGATATTGGTGTGAAAACTATTGTTGAATGTCAGAGAAAACTCTAACAAAAAACGCTAATTCTCACCAGGATATTTAGCATTCGAAAAAAAATCAGAATTCTGTTATTGTTTAGAAATTATTTCATTTTCTATCAGTGAAATAATTATCATAATGATAATTCACACAAACATCATAACGATGATTCACACATGATATCATTAATATCATAATGATAACACACAAGGGATAAACAAAAAACACAATACAAAATAATTTCTTTTTCTAAGTTAACATACATCACATAATCACCGAACTTAATGTAAAATTTCATTTTAATTACCTAAGATCACAAAACATAAACAATTCTAAAATCAAAGGAATGAATAAGTTTGAAATTCAAGTAATTTAATTTAATGTAAACAGTAATGTATTGTTTGTGGGCTAGTTCAAGATTTTAGAAATATTACTTAAAAGCAATTATTAAAATAATTCGTAAATGATATATTAACTATAGCGGTCATTAGAAGTAGTAATTAAATGGAGCTATATGCCACATTTATGTTTCACTGGATTGATTGAAGAATATAAATAAATTTTAAATTACTTTTTGTAAATAAACTTTGTAAGATATTGTGGCGAGGCATTACAACAATTACACTATAACCAATAATCGTAAATTTCCCCAGTGATCAGCCAAAACATATGGCTCATAAATATGACATTAAATTATTTTAAAAACGGGTTTTCATAAACTATAATCACCTTTTTTGTTTATGTCAAACTAAATATAACTTCAGACAGAGTTTGTTGGATATGAAAATACTTAATATTAAAGGTAGGCTGATCATAAGAATCAATCATGGCACTGGCAATATGTACAGGTGCCTTGATGGTCAATGTATCAAATTAGTATACGAAGTCAGTAGTGAATATGCAATACTACATATACCTGATTGTTCAAGCTAACAGTAACGCATTGTAGATTCAGAAAATACTTTACACTCCTCAAACAAATTAATATTCATGATGCAATAAGTTTAGAAACAGTCATTTAGAGATAAAAACAACTGTTCCAGAAAATTTACAGACTTAGGCAAATTGCATCTTAAAAGTTAGGTAAATACCATAAAAAGGAACTGTAAACTGAATCATATTTCACCTAATCACATTTCTGTTCAATATTATATCTTTTTAATTTTTGTTTTTCAATCAATAGGAATATTTTTTTTAAATTTAAGTTCTCTAGGCATTTAATTAATTTGTTACACGCAATATGGGAAACAATTTTCTCTAGTAGAAGCAACTTGCTACTACTTTTTTTTATTTCTTTTTTTCTACATTCACTGAAAACAACAGTCATAAATACTAAATTTCTATCTCTAATATTAATAACCCACCAATGGGTTTGATTCACGTTTCGAAGTCAATGGGTACAATTAACTACATTAACAAAAAATATTCAAAACTAAAATCGTTATGAGGTATAACGATGTTACATTGCTTGGTCAAACCATAGACCGAATTCCAATAAAAATGTTAAAACAGTAATTATATAACCTGAAAAAAAGTTCTTCAGAGATATAGGAATATAAAATGAAATTAAAGGAATATCTTGCATTTTTGCTATTATGCAACACAATAGCAAAATATTATGCTATGTTAGCATATGTGTTAGCAAACTTTGACATCAACAAACTGAGTATAGCTGCATAAAGCAATATTATAAATACATTTGAATACATTATGAAAGATTGATTTAAAAAATTTAGAGAAAACGATTTAATCGTAGATTACTAGATCAATAACACTAAATCAAAATAAATAAGGGAAACAAACAATTATTAAAACTGTTCCAGGCAACTACAATTAATTAAAATGAATACGAATTGGAATTTGTAAAACAAAACTATTAGAGTAAATATTACTCAAAAATGAATGAAACAAAACTATTGATTAAGAATATAAAATGTTACAAAAATTGTTAATTCAAAAATTAGAGTAAATTATTTTTAATTCAATATTAACACAATGTATAAATGTTCAAAATCTTATCCAAATATTGTTGTGTCATAGTGTCAAGTCTGTCATAGAGAAAACATGAAAAATTAAACCAAACACACTAAATTTCAGCAGTTTAATACAAATACTGACAATATTAATTCCCGATCGAAAAGAATGTCGGGAGAAGTAGGTCCGTAGCCAATGGAAATAATTTTACTTCCGTTTCAAAAATTCCTAAAAAACGTAAGCCAAATAAACTTAGCAACATCCTACAATATTGTAGTCAAACTCTTGAGTTATCATCATAAATGAAACCATAAAAATATAATATTGGATTCACATGTAGCTTGGATAGTCAGCTTGAATACACCGTCTTATTTTGTCTTAAATTAACATCATTTAACACGATTCAGTATCACCCATCATACTGACGATGAACAAAACATCACTCATTGAAAATTATAACTTGTTGAATACGATATTTCAAAAAAAGTTTATGAGTAATTTCCCAAACTAAAACTATTATATTTACTATTTCTGTAATTAAACTACTTAATAATACTATTGAATCAGTTAGAATTGAAATATTCATTCACTTTGCTAAATTATTCAATTGGTTTAATATTTTACTATACAATACTCTAGTTCGAGTCTACTTAATTAAAACTCATATAAATAAAACTATCTCGCTCGTTTTAGCTATTTAAAAATCATAATTATTTTTCTTTATATAAAAAGCATTTTCATGCAATTATTTGACCTAATACTGAAGATACTTGAATAGTTGATTACACCATCCAACAAACGCTGCTGAAGTATGCTAAACAATGGACTAAACATTTGGTTACTTTAAAGGTTATACACTGAACAATCTAAAATAAACAACGCAATTTATCGTTAACAATAATTATTAAGTTTTTTTTGTTATTAATTTAAAAGAACAGAAACTGTTTGAGAAACAGCAAGAGCGAGCAGAGAGCTTTAGAGAAACATTTTGAAGAGGAGTAGGAATTTATTTACAGCATATGATTTATTAAATCATTGGAATTTGTGTGGTGAGAAGGCGAGCTGGGTCACACTTAACTGGTGGGTAGCCCTCATCATACCTTGTCGTCTGCAAAACAAACACCTAATAAGTATTCAGAAATTAGAGTAAGAAACTGGTTTGAAAAAACTAACTTCCCTACAAACCTCTTAATTCATACACTTTACATATTAACCAACTTTATTTTTAAAACAATCACACTTACCATTAATCCGTACACAGTAAGTGCATTTTAACCACCTCTTAATTCATACACTTTACATATTAACCCACTTTACTTTTAAAACAATCACACTTACTACTAATTCGTACACAGTACAATTGAACAGTCACCCAATTATTTCTGAGTTCATTTGATTTATAATAACTGAGTTAGTTGTGATTAATTTATATTGTAATTAGTTCACGCCGCCATGCCATTTTAAGAATACATTCTTGTCTAATCAAAGAATGGTCAACCAGACCATTTCATATTCCCTCGAAACTTTCAGCAGTCAATTTTCTAATGATAGACTTTTGGGGTCAGGGTGGTTTAACGGTGCGCTTGTTTTTAACATTGAAGACGACTGGTTCAAATTTTCATCATGATACTAGATTTAACATGCAGGAGATGGAACATTTTGTGCACACCGTCGCTTGGATATGACGTCAAGCTGTCAGTTCCGGGTCTGTAAGATATAAGGTTCTTGTTAAAGATCACTACTACAATAAACTTGAGCAATGTAAAATTTGGAACTCGCGATGTAAAATTTCTAGTATGAGCCTATTTCTAAAACATTAAGTTAACATACTTCAGCCTTTGTGAGTCTTCATCAGTAGGTGGGTCACTAATATACTTTTTTTTATAACGGTTCATTCAGTAAGCTCCACAAAATATATTAAATGCTATAATATATGTGATACATTGGTGATGATAACAAGATTTCACAATAAACACGTGAAATAACAATCAATGTTCAAAGCACAATAAGAAATGAGAAAAAAGACTGTTGTACGATTAGAAAAAACTATATTAAAATCAAGTTATGCGCAAGCCTAGGAAGAGGGTCCAATGGCTCAAAATACGGTAAAACTATGGAATAACGATTTAACAGTTAAGCGGGAATAATTAACTAATTCCTTCTGGGGTAAACCCAAGAGATCAGTTAAAAGTTAAATAGGGACTTAACATCAAAACTAATTAATCTATAAATTTCATTCATATTAAATCAACATTGTTTTTAATATGGCTGACTGAAATTTTACCAATTAAGGGGCTCAAAACACTAACCAACCATTTGGACAAGGCATATGAGGCCGAACATACCGAACTCACAATTAAACGTATTGGGTAATTATTCTTATGCGTTTTAATCAACCCGTACATATATGGTAATAAAGGGGATTTTGATACAAATTTAGCAATTAGTTCGCATTGATTTTTCAAGATAGTTTTAATCTTTTTATTAAAGGCAATATTGACTCTTCCCAACAGATTGGACCTTTAACTTTGTATAAAGATATTTATCATTTTATCTTTTTTCTCATTACTTATTGTGGTTTGAACGTTGATTGCTGAATGTATATATAATTACTGGAATAATTATATTTGCGACTAATTGCATTTAACTAAGCAATTAGTCAGAATCAAGCCAGTAATATAGTTCTACCATAAATAAAATAAGTAAGAAAAAAGTCACGCTTTCCGCCCCTAGAACAGCTCTAACGAAGAACGCCCAGAAGTGTAGCTGTTGTAAACAAACAACAAATACGACGGTAACTTATTTTCATAATATTTATTCTTTAAATAGTAACGAATGTATTTAACTTTAATGTACTTAACGTTTAAAATTGAGAAAAATCGTCATTATTTTACTTTTGTAAGTTTTGTTAATATCGATTTAGCGATAAATTTATTTTTAAAAAATCCTAGTCAAGTTTCTTTAAGTTTTAATTTGATGTTCATATTGAAATGTTAGATAAAAAATTAATTACTGTATTATCATGTAAAACAAGTAGGAAACGTTGGGGTTATGTATTATTTTCAAAAATTTAATCATTACGAGAAGGTAATGAAAACATTGTATCTGAATTTTTAATGCTAATTTTTGAATACTCTAATAGTTAGCTCATTATGTTATTGATATATTTTTCATTATGAACATATGAAGTTTTTTACACATCACTAATGATAAATCCATACATTGGTACATACATTTTTCATAGACCCTTTACAGAGTTCCATAGACCCCCAAAATACTATTCTTACTCGTGCATTATCTTAAACTTTCGTATACTCCTGGAGGTTCACGTGAACTATGCTGGAAATTACTGGTAAACATGTCTGCTCGCATACTCCTGACTCCTGACATACTCCTGACTCCTGACATACTCCTGACTCCTGACATACTCCCGAGCCCATATCAGCTGAAACGATGCTAAGTTTTTTTAAATTAACTTCTTTCTATTTAAAAAAATAACATAAGCACAAAAACTAAACGCATATCTGATAGAAGAATAAGGTTCAGAAAAATTAAATAAATCATCCTTTTTTAGCCAGGCTACACAATAGTAGTATATATTCTTTAAAACTTATTTGAATATACTGATAACGTAATTTGAAATTAAAAAAAGAATTTCTTTCTCACCATGGTACCACCATCTAGTTTTCTTTGGATTTTTGCTGCAAGTTTTAACATAAAAAGTGTTGTCCGGAGGCCTCTTCTAAAACACATTAAAGTAAACAATTAACTTTTACAACCATCAATTGTAAAAAGTGTTAATTACAAAACTTATTTAGTATATTAACTTATAAAACATCTCAAGATACTCTTAGACTGAAAGGGGGTAGCGGGGTAAGAATGGTCGAGCGGCCTCCACGAGATTCGACTTATTCGACCTGAAAACTTGGTCAAAAATGGTGAAAAAAAAAAAGGATACGAATCATCAAAAGTCAATATTTGATGCTGAATGGGGTTACTACCCCCATGGTTACTACCCCCATAAAACCGTTTTTTTTTGCCAATTTTTCGATATTTTATTTTTCTACGTCAATTGACGCAAAAAAATGACAAATATTTTCAAATATTGACTTTTGATGATTTGTATCTTTTTTTTTTAACAAATCTGGGTGAATAAATCTGGGCGCGTCTTCCCTCGGAGATGACTTAAACCGTCGATCCTGAGCCTGTACGATGGCAGGTACTTGTTAAAGATCCCTACTAAATACAGTTGGGTTAGGCAAAATTTACGACTCCCAATATAGAATCAACAGGTTATGTGACTCACCCTTTACTAAAATGGGTGCCAAATAATAAATGAGCCACAATTTCTACCCCTAGAACAGGACTTAAAGGAGAAAGCCTTATAAGTGTGGGCGTTGGAAAACAAAAAAAATTAACATAATATATGTGATGCATTGGTGAATATACATATAATTATTGGAATAAATTTATGTAATTGCTTGTAATTAATAACTTATTGATTACAAGCATCCATTATTATAATATTAGAGTTATAGCTAAGATATGCGCTTAAACATTATACATGCATTCTGGGCTTATTGAAGTCAATATTTTCCATACATTTGTTTGGACTGAGTGAACACTTCACTGTTTTGCACAACATGATGGTGGGTTCGAGGTTGACATCATAAAACGAATTTTAGTAAATGTCAATCTTTCTCGATCAAGCATTGATTAGGTGATATTACATTATTTATATTCTATTTGATTGTACTGTCACAAGGACTTGTGTTATTGCCAATATGTGGAGGTATTCTTTAGTTCTACCATAGTCTGAGAGTACTTGGGTCACATTATAGTTTAATTCCAAGTCTCACTTTCTCCTTATTAAACTATTTAAAAAAATCGTCTTAGACCGCTCTTTGTTTCTCTTTACTAAACTATTTAAAAAAAATTGTCTTAGACCGCTCTTTGTTTACCCTCCAACTCCACGTAGGCTTTAATCCATGGAAACAGCATTTTACCGTCTACTACTCTACTATTAATTTTACTGTTACTTCTACAGTTAACATACATCTACATTTGAAGGACCCTAGGCATTAGGGTATAACATAGGCCAAAGTGGTAGTTTCTGAGAGAGGGGAAGGAAGGCGGAATGGCAAGGCTGTGTAATGTCTCCTGCTCCATGCAAGTGAATTTAGCGGCCAACCGTCTTCCACTCAACATTTCAAGTAGACATTATTTTCAATATTCGTAAAACTAGAAGTAATAGTGAAGTTACGAATTTGAACATAGAAACATGAAAATTTATTTTTAAAATAAAGGGATTCAACAACTGTCTTGGACTGTAAAATGGTATTCTAAAACCAGAAAGTTTGTGTCAGTGCAGCTCCAGTGTTTTTCGGAGTCCTTAATAATAGATAGAGAACCAGAAGTCTTGGTTGTAGTTATTTCAAAATCTAGAAGGTAATTCTGCACAGCTTTTTAAAAACTGGTGAAGATTTTTGGTATTTAGGTGAGTACGTTCAAGGTCTAAGATGCCAGCTCTCGGTCTGTAGAAAAACAATAAGTTATTTAGATTTCTTAGTCTTGCAATATATGGTGAAACTGAGTGCACCACTATCTACAGCAGTTGAAACATTATTTTTGATTTCCCTTAGTACTCTAATCTTTCTAGATTATGTCTATTAGCGCTCGTTTTTCTTGTCTATTTTCGGTATTCATATGTCATAAAATAAGCTTATCCACTTATCACCAGACCTTGTGGGAGGGGGGAGGCGTATTCATTACTGTCGTACCACTCATCAAAGTAATATTGCAACTTTGATTGTCTGCGATTCCACTCGGACATAATGACACCTCCATGAATCGATTCTCTAACAAAAAGTTTAAAAAATAGTGAAATCAAAGTAAGTAATAAACGTGATATATATTTCTTTGACAAGAGATAGGTATCACACTTATACATGCCAATATATGGTACGTACCTATATAAGAATAATGATTCAGGGGAATACGGAAATCTTATTGTACTTACATCTAAAAATCATACCGAGTATACACTGGTTCAACTGAGCCAGTATTACGGTTTATTCCAAAGTTGTTTCCCAGAGATGTCTTGGTTACTTGCTTGGACGCACAACCATTGAAGCTATTAAGTGCATTTATTTTTAATGACTACTCCTTAAGTAAACATTCATGCAACCGTCTTCGAAAAACAAAAAAGAAATTACTATAATGGTAAGTAATTATTAAATAAAAATGAATCACTCGAATAGTTTATTACTTTATATTAATTGAGTAACAACTATTACATAAGAATACTGAACCTTTTCCTTGCAACTGGACAGCATGGAAACGATGCTAAGACAAACAGTTTGGACAGACAGTGCGGGACTCCAGTCCTCGGTCAAGATGGATAAACAAATGTGACCGTTGCTGTACACGTGCGGATGAACTGGGATGTTCGACCCAATAAACGTCACCTGGAAACCAAACAACACTCCATAATCAAATCATAAAGCAAAAAAAAAACTCAAAAAAAATGTGGAATGAATTGTAGTCAACATTACTGTAAGTACTCCCACTATCAGAAATAATGAACCATTCATTAATAGGCTTCCATAATGTTGACACTATATTTCAGCAACAATAATGGAAATCAAATTGGGAGTCTGTTTGGCAAGCACACTGTCAACATATGTTTCTATTGTGTGACTGTGATTCAATAATTAAATGAAACAGACAGCATTAGCACTAATTTAATCGTATGGTTTAAATGAAATTTCTACTCATTGGGAATTACATCAAAATTAGTAATGGACAAGAAACTACATATAACTATAAGTTTTTATTGTAACAGCGTTGAAAGATATTATTAATCTAATTACAAGGATTTCATCACTAATGGATTAGCTATTGGATTATCAATGAGGTGAGGCAGAGTTTAGGTGTTAATTATATAGCCAACTCGTTTTCGCTATCATTTGAGAGTTACATAATAACATACAAAATTAAACCGAAGGTTATAAATGATTAATTTGATTCTATTTTTTTTATATTAGATTTTAATTTCACTGATGAGAGTATTCATGTAAAGTGTTGTAATTAAAATCTTAAAATATTTTGCAATATATTCCCAATTACTAAAATGCAAGTATTTTTTTATCGTAAAATATTTCAATTTACTATCACACATTACTAAATGCAAATTTCAAGTCTCTAGGATAAACAGAGAACGGGAAAAAATATTTATTTTCTTATAAAGTGTGATAAAGTACCTGTTCTCTTGTTACAATATTATCCAAAAAGAATAGGTACTCTTCCACACATAGGGCTGAATACCTGACAAATTTCCTTACCATTTGTCACATGGTACAAATGTTGGATAGGTAACCACTAACACACATGCACACATCCAGACATCTTCCTAACAAAGAAAAAATAGACTCAGGGACACATTTCCAACGTGCAAAGCAGTCAAAATTCAATACTTTACTTACAGCAAACTAAATATTTAATGAGTAAAGTGAACAATTTATAGCATCAAAAGCATTTTGAAAAAGATTCTGAAGTGATGAATACCTGATGGAATAGACCAGCATCTTATTTCATTAGTAGAATATTTACATCTACTTTTAAAGTCTTAAGTTCAAACTAATTTGAAAGACATTGGTTAGTTCATCCTATGAGATATGGGAAGTACCAGACTAGTAAATACTTTTAAGTTCTCAAATTACATGCACATGTATACTGAACCGAAAAATTTGGCAAAAAAATAAAAACTTTCTGTAACCAACAACTAGAACTATTAATCTTTGTTCTTTTAAAGAAATATTTCTTTAGAAATTCATTCATTTACTTTGGCAAAGTGTTTCTCAAGCACGAGGAAAACTGATGGGTTGCGAATCTGTTGTGGATAGATTGCAGGATGTTTGATAAATAGCCACAGCAGCAACAAAATAATCAGTTCAATCAATTATTTTTGTATTATTATTGGAATTCAATTGGATGACTTTACGAAAGAATAAAATTTTATTTTTCGATAATAAGTGGCTACTTCTGATGTTACGAAAGATTTATTCTCAATCTCAACTACAAACTACATGTTTTCACCTTCACAGTAGTGAAGATGATGTTATGTTAGCACATTAACATGATATTATTCTTGTCTATAAATATAAATTATTATAATTGTCTATAAACCAACGCTATCATGTGTCATACTCATATATACATGAAATTTAACTAACTTTTTACTATTCACAATTTACAATTACATCCTTCTAAACTCCACTAAAAACATATTAATAGTTGTACTGTTTACTATTTATCCCATTGATTTCCATATGCCATAATCATATATTGTACCCCCTTGTCGGTAAAGCATCCCTTTATTTCTTTTTTACTTTACTATAAGTAAAGTACAGTGATCGTGAAAAAATTCGATCTCGAGATTTTGACGGAATTACATGTTTTGAGGTCCCAGAAGTCGTTTTATGACGTTTTTACGATGATGTCTGTGTGTGTGTGTGTGGGTGGGTGGGTGAGTGTGTTAGCATTGCTTGTTACCACGCTACGGTCCAGAATCTTTGATGGATAAGTTGATATTTTACACAAAAATGGGCCCCATAAAGACGAAGATCCCTATTGTTTGGGAAGAATTATGCATGATGGGAAAGTCACTTTTTTTGCCAAAACCGTTTTTTTTTAAACTTTTATTTCTCCTAAACTGATAACCCTAGAGTTTCAAAATTTTGACATTATCTTTGAGGTTTTAAATGCAACAAACGAAAAATATATTGAGAATTTTAAAACAACAGGAAATATTTTTTTTTCAATAAAATGTAAAAATTTTGACTTATAATTCAAGCTCAAACCTTGTGAGAGCGATACAAGCCATACTGTTTGACGGACAAGAATGAAACTATGCCTATAAATAGAACATTATATGGAGAATGAGTTGAGATATTTTATTTCAAAATTACAATCGCTAAAGGGGCGTTACAGTACGATTTGTGTTTTCAGAAAATGTTTTTTTGACGCTAAACGGCTCGTTAAAAAATAATGAAAATTTGACCAAAAATTGAACAAAAAATTAGCAATTCATAAAAAAAAATCATGAAGTTTCAGTTACGGGAAAGAGCAATAACGATATAAAAACTCTTTGTTTATCCTAGACTAAGAGATCACCTGCTATACTTGTCGAATTTTTTGTATTTTTTTACATTGTTTACATTGACTTAGAAATTTTTTGAGCGATTCTACTGAGATAAAATTGATGTTTCTAATGGAAAAATGAAAATATGTTATTGACTTATAAGAGATGTAAGAGGAATAATGTTGTGCAGGTAAATGATAACACTCATTAAAAAAAAATTCGTATATATGTTATTTGACAAAGGGGAAGGAAAATGATCTTATTAAATACTAAGAAGCCATAAAATTCCCAGTATAATAATTCTGTTAAATACCAAAAATGTAAAAGATAATTCAAAATATAAATCTTTCGTTTAGAGATTAATAACTGTAATTATCGTACATCTTTAATTAACAAATCACCTTAAAACAACATTTTCTTCGCTGTTTAAGATGTTTTTCAGAGAAAAAAAGGGTATTTTACTGTTTTAAATTTGAAAATTTTACATTAATATTCAATGTAGAAGGATGTCAAGTAAACGATGTAAGAAATCTACTGGCTATTTGAACAATAGCCATGTTCTCTTGTAGGATAATATTTCGTTTCAAGAAATGTTCACATTGGTTTTTCAAAAATGTTATTACTGCTGTAGTTATACTAATGAAATTATTTGCAAATAATAAATTATTTGTGATGTACAAAAATAAGCTTATAAATTGATATGTCCTTCAATCACTATCTGTACTACCTCACGAATGCAATGCTAATAATTATATCCCATTTAGATATTTACGTTATGCTTAAATGAGACGTTATGTTTTATATACTCAAGAAATTTGACATTGAGTTACTTATAGTAAAGTAGAGTGTAGGCCACTCCAGATTTTTCTCATTGTTAACCTAATATACTATTCCCACTTATAAAGCTAAGCCATCTTAACCCTCTTAAATAATTATTACACTTGATAATTATTTATCAGTTAATAAACCTATTTGTAACAAACCAATCAACACACTATTTTCAAAAGCATTCGGCTGAATTAGTTGAATTCCTTTTACTTTTCAGGAATTTTATATTATTTAAATGTTTTAACAACATTATTATGTCCATTATACTCATAAAACATTAAACCAAAAGAATATTTACTTCACAAAGCAATGGCTCAGCGAATATAAATTACTAACCTTAACCCACTTAGAAGAATAATAACCAACTTTCGCTGTTTTAACGACGTCTTATCAGTTGACATCGTGAATGTCTGAAGCTGTTAAACACATTGTTACACACGATGTGTAAAAGAAAGCACTAGTGCAAATTAAATTGTATCACTTTCACATAACGTCAATGATATTCATTTGAATTATTAACTCTAAACTGAAATCCAAGTTTTTAACATCACAAGAACCATTATATAGAGGAGCTTTCGTATCGTCGACCAACTATGTAAACACTGTAACCAATAAAATAACTAAACATTTTACTAAAAAACTACTCATCAAAATGTCACAAATGAAGGATATTTAAGCAAATTTTGAAGATGCTGTCTGACAATTAGCAAATACTCTACTACTCATTTCCTAAACAGTTTTCTTTAAGAATTCATTGCAATAACTCAAAATGTTGAAAAATAGCAAACTCCCGTTTTCGCCTCTATGTATGCAGAGAAAAAATGTTAATCTGTGTCAGATGTCCCCAAAGTGTGTTTCGTGGACCTAAAGGGTTCCACTGAAAAGTTCATGCGTTTCACAACTTATCGTTTCAACAATCTTGTTCACCTCTACAAAACTGAGTAAGTCAAACTCACACTCATTCAATAAAGCATACACATTTGATTGTCACATCAACGTGGACACCTGTATTATGCATAAAAAAAAGTCACACCTATAGAACAACGTGGGTTATGGCAAAGCCTACTACAGTAAGAAAAATAAGCAACGCCTTTAATATAAAATTCTATTTGAAAATACGCTTATATCCTTTCTTGGTAGCTTTTGTACTAATTAATAATAATCATAACATATATAATTGAGTAGACTAAAATTGCGGAGCTCACCTCAGGGGAATCGAAAGGGTACTTAGGACTAAACTTGAACTGCAGCTGGAACTGTTCTCCCTCGTAGAGCGTCCCCTCTGCCCCCGTCATATTGATAGTCCACCTGCAAAGAAAACATTCAGCCCTTGAACTTATAAATAGTACTTCTTTACAGAAAAGAGTTAAACCACAAACTAAACTGTACTTTACTATTTTTTGCTATACACAATTTTTTTCTTCGAGATGAAATATCCTAATATCGATTAAATGAACGAAATTAAGCAGTTCATTTGAATATAAACTGCTAGAGCCATCCAGCATGAATTTCACTGTTGTACCATCTGGTAAGTGGTTACAATAAAACACAAAAAGAAAACTTAGAAATTATACTTCCTTTTCTTTTTTACTGACAAATAGTGATAATTTAACTCTCACCAATTTGATTCAATGAAGGGACGGAAAGTGAGGAACGAACTGCATTATAATATGATACATTATATGGGAAACACAACCAATAAACGCATTCCAGTTACAAACACACACAGGGGTTCAGTCCTAGTAATATTAAACACAAAGAACACAAGTAAAAGAAGGTAAAAGTGTTCAACAAATTTATTCCTCAGAATTCAAGTGCATTATTTGATTGTTTTTTGTCCAAGGAAAACTTATTTCATTTTAGAGAAGTAAATAACAACATATTTTTCTGTCAAATTGACGAATAACTAATTAACACTAGATAAAAGTTAAAAGCTAAAAGTTTGTAATGATCGGAAAAGAGTTATAACATGAAATTGTTAATATCAAAATGATAAAAAATGCTGAAAGCCTGTGATAAAAGGCTACTGGGATACAATTAATAACAAATAAAATTTTCAACCAATAAATTCACTTAATTTTGTTACTAAAAACTGGTAACAGTATTTCTGATAACAGAATACTGTTATCATTTCATTTCCATTCCTATTTTTATAGACAGTAACTTTGTCATTATTTGTGCGTTCCTTTGATCTTATTAATATGAAAAACTGAAATAAGTTTTCCAAATGTTTTGACACAGTTATAACAGTGGAATTAAATAATTCTCACAGTTGGCCGCATAACTGGGGAGTCAGAGTCGGAGTCCGAATTGGCAAAATCCCCCCCCCCCCCCTATTCTGACTCCTCAAAAAAAAAAAAAAAAAAATGCTGATGTATTAGAAAATATATAAGAATAAATTAAAAATAAGGTAAGAAGAAAATTTCAACTCTCAAATTTCTATTGTTTATTTACTTCAAAATGTTGTAATATATATTTAAAATAACTTCTACTAGTAATAGTTGTAAATTGATAATAATACTATTACTGATATTCGAATCTATACCATCTAGTAGCTGTAATAAGACAGTTCTTTCATTACAGTACACACACATGTTAGTTAGCATCACGCTGCCATTGTGAGGTTGGCAGTGTTATTAATATTACTAAGTAATCTTTTGTTGTTTTCAAAATTTAATTTAATTATTTCCAAAAAAATAATTTAGATTCTTTTGAATATTTATTCCTGCAAATAAAAACACCATGGGGAAAATACTAGCTAAATCAAGGGTATTTGGGTACTGATTTCTGCAGATAATAAATTTAATGTTTGTAACTGTAGAGGAGAATGCCACTGACATTGAAACCGGAATGTTATGTGAAGCCAAGATAAGTGCATTTTGTGGAGCTAGCAAAAATGATCCAATAAGATCTTCAAATTTAGATAGACATGTGGAATATCACCATCAAAATATTTATAAAGAAGTTAAAGAACAAGATCGAATTGCATCACTCACAAAGTCTGAACGTCAACATCTAGTGGAAAACCTACTGAAAGGTAAACTGACTGAAAATTGGTATTTTCTAATGAAATTACTATAACCCTGACAGCAGAAACTTTTCAGAAGAGCATAATTTATTTGGTGGTTCAAAACAGCGCGCTTCTTCCTCTGTTCTTGCAATCAACATTCCAGTAGTTCAGTGACCAGAAAGTTTGGAATTTCCTTGGATAAGTATAACATTAGGAAAATTGTCATAACAGAGCCAGATACAAAGGAAGAAGAACTTCATTTAAAAGTTACCGTGGATCCTTTGTAAGCCAAAATAGAATTAAATACTTATTAAAGCAAAGCTTTAATATACTTTAATAGAGGAGTTATTGTAGATAACCAAATAAATCAAATCGCTATTGAATATGTTAAAATATCATAATAATAAAAAGAAGTTTTTTAGGAAAATGAGAAAACCGGCGTTTTATTAAAACTTATTAAATTGGAAATCTTTTTTTATTCATTGAACGTGATTATAAATGTACTATCGGAATTATTTACTAGGGTCTCCATAATGCTTTGAACGGTCATCGCGTGACACTTGAAATGCTTCTTGATTGCGTCATAGGTTGGCAATTGCTGATTTAACGGAACCCACTTTTAATTACACAATGTAATTACGGAGTCTAGAACTGAAGCTAGTGGAGAGTGGAGCGATAAGGTTCGCCATTCATTTAAGTAATGGACTTTACTTGATACTTTTATCCAGCATAGATAGGTTTATGTCCATACATTTAACCTCTGCAATATTCGCAGATGCCAGTTACAAGTTTGAAAAGTAAAACAGAAGTGAGTTGTACCAAAAATGGACCCATAGTTCAAAATATTCACAAAAATAACTCCATAAAAAGACTCCAAAATAATTTTGACAAAATAACTATGCCTACATTTTGCTTAAGGTAATTATGACTCTAAAAACATCCTACTATAACACCCCCCCCTCATTGCCCAACCAGATTTAAACAATATTTACAAATCCAAATTCAATGCTTACAGAAGATCCGAGTATTACAAAGTATCAAAGATAATTGAAATGTCCTTTTTAAAGTTGAATTTTTTTCTAGTTATATTATTGTAAAATAAACTTTGAAATGCTATTAAAAGAAAATTAATATTAATGTTTAAAAGATTTTGATAAACTGCTTGATCTGATTTTAGTTAAATATTCTGAGCATCATTATATATAAAGAGTTCACTATATTTCACAATGGAAATCAATAATATTAAAGTATTTAAATTCAAAAATAACGGCCTCCATTAAATAAACATAACCCACAAAAAATACACTATTTCTTCTGCTATCATTAATTATTTAACTATCATATTAAATATTCATTTTAAAATAATGTTTAATGTTTATAATTAAAGTGAGATACTGATTCAGGGAAAAGAAAAAAACTAATTAATCTAAATAAACAACCCCAGGAATGGTATTATAATATGATTACATTACTTTTCTTATTGATATAATGAAAGCAAATTGTCATTTTATGATAAATATGCCACATATATTTGATGTTTAGTACAAGAAATGCTTATTAGTAATAAAATAAATTGCGAGTGAAATGTTAAAACATAAAAGCAAAGGGAAGACACTGACAGGCTGAGGTCGTCTGCCTGATCCGAGTCTACTACGACGCCTGGGGGAGGTTCTTTGATGAGTGACATGAGCTCCTTGTGCAGCCGCCTCTGCAACAGAAAACAGTGTGAGCCTTCCAAACTCATTGCTGGCAAGAAACAACCGAGTAGGTTATTATGGGCACTTTAAACGTGAATAACAATAAACAATCATTTAACAAAAAGAAAACGTTTTAGTGGCAGTTATGGTATTAGACAGCCGGAGGCAATCTAATTCAGAAAACCCTTCCACTAGAATAACCTTCCTCACTCCGAATCTATAACACTGGCCACATAGACAGGAGCATTTGTGTCTGGTTTGTATGCAGTTATTGTCTAGTTCTGTTAGTCTTTTTTAACTTTAATTATGAATCTGTGGGAGTTAAAAATATAAAGATAAATTCGAAATAAAGATCGTGTAAGTGGAGTTCATAAGTGGAACTGCCAGTGAACTCTTACCTATTATGTTTCGGAGTAAAGGAGGCGATACTCGATAGAGTGATAGACTGAATGGCCAAACACTCGCCCACATTATAATGAACTGTTATTTTATCCATATTAAGTGCAATAATTTACAATTACCCACTTTTGTAAATTTGTATCATTATTAAATAATATTGTTTTTTAGAATTATTATTTCTCTAAAAACCTGTCCTTTATGAGTAATCATTAATTGATGTAACCATATGAACAAAATCATAGATGACTGAATATCAACTCACTATAAGATAAAGGTTATTCGAGTGAAGGGTTTTCTGAATTAAATGGCCGCCGGCCGTCTGATACGTAAGAACCTTACTTTGTAATGTTACATATCGATATAGCATAGTGTAAAGTTGATCACTCAACCACAATTGCTCAAGATTATTGTAACACAAAAAGACACAAAATTCCATTAACTCATACGATAATTCTAGTTCTATAAATATAATTTTAATGTAATGTAATAATTAGAGTTATACATGCAGTATAACTTTGAACATTATAGTTGAACAATTAACTTATTATTATTTTATATATATTAGTCAATTACCAGAAAAGTCAATTACCAGAAATAACAATAAAACATTATTGTAATTTTGTTTCAAGCTTACTGCTTGAGTGATACAGTTTTTACACCATTTTAAAATAAGTCATCCTAACCTTAGCAAATTAACTAAATCTTATGTAAGTACAATTATTTACAAAATAATAATAATTATTATTATAATGTCCTCAACTTTCTCTAATTAGAGGTGGCGTTAAATATCAACATTTGTCGATGGGATGATAAATTAAAAGAACAATCAACCAGCTGAGATTAAACTTGTATTTTCAAACTTCCAAAAAATAAAGATGGTAAGTCTAATAATGCAGCAGTAATAAATTACTATCTGTCGTTGTTTACTTTTTTATTATCATTTTTCGAATCCACGATGGGAAATTAACGATAAACATGAAAATGTTTATTACAAATAAATCTGATTTAATAATAATAAAAAATAAAGTAGAATTAAAAAAAAACGTGTTAATTCCAATATAATGTTACAATGTTTGGCACTGATGGCTTTCGGTACGATGTCTGATAATAAGTGAGGTAGCAAGGGAGGGGGGTCCACCCCAGGCGGCATTTGGCCAGAGCCTAGGGGTGGCTTTTGAGGGGGCAAAAATAGAAAAAAAATTAAAATAATGAGTAAACAAAAAATCTGAAATTTTATACCAAAATGAGTTTTAAGGTCATGTGTAAAATAGGTTTTATCTGTGTAATTATTTTTAAACGATTTTTTCAACTATAATATTCGCTAATTAAAAATAAATTTATTTTGAATTTTTCAAAACTACTTTTTTAAAGTGGTTGAAAGTTTATTATATTTTGAGCCTAGCCAGTTAATTCAATTTAACAATTTTTTTTATGATTTGAATCATACGCTTTTGTTTTGAAAAATCTTTGGTTTTCTTGGATGACGACTGTATATGTTTACAAGTAATGTAACAAGATGAAAGTCTGAGATTAATAACAGAGGTCTGAAATTAGAACTTTGATCGCAATTCCATACAAATAAATAATGTTTGCTACACCACTTCCGATGACAACTATAAGTTTTTTTACACCTATGACCTCATATTAATGAATCCACATGCTTCCCAAACATTTTTTCCATTCACATGATTAATTATTAAACAAATAACTATTTTTTTGTATATTAGATAATCATATATGCTGATCATTGCATTAAAGCAAGAATTAAGAATATCACCATCTGTACGGATCTGACTGATAGAATCAGAAATAAAACAGAGACAACAGACAAGTCTGTATACAAAGCAATGTATTGCATTACATAAATAACCCAGTCATTAACGCTTTACAAAAATTATAAATGAACAATGAAAAAAAAATAAAACTCTATTACCTCCCACTTGTCACTGTCTAAAACTATGTTTAGTTTCCGAAATTTGACCTTAGGAACTTTACAGGCCATAAGAACTTCCAAACATTCAAATACGCTTTGAAACAATTCAGCAACAACTTTAGGTGACTTCTGAAAATTAGTACAGAGATAATATTTGATAATGCCACTCCAACAATTTACAGACTGGTCCATTTTGCGAGAACAGTGGTGCAGATATAATTGCATTAAAGGTGAAATAGATGTAATAAAGAAATACGTATATGATGCATAATTACAAAATAATTGACATATATAAATAAACAAATAAAATGATATTCTTTAAAGATGTCATAAACTTTAATAGACAGGTATAAATGAGTGGAAAGGAGAAACTGTTTATATAAAATAGAGTCCGTACCGTGCGAAATCCTACCCTTTACATCGAGTCTTCTCAATTACACTCAGGCTACAACTGAGATCAGAAATCTCAAACTTTACACGATTTCACTTCACATGCCAACATCAAAAAGTCTGCATTTTTAAAAAGCTGACACAACCATCAAATGTATCTGTAACTACAGGGTGTTCGGAAAGTCATTGTACACTCACATATTTATTAACATACACATTTCAATATAGAATGCAGGAGTTAAATATGAATGAGAATTATAAATCATGTTGAAAGTGATCTACTTCAGTATCAATACAGGTTTGGAAGAAGAGTCAAGCCTGTATTGATGCTAAGGAGGTCACTTTCAACATAATTTATAATTGCTATTCATATTTAACTCCTGTATTCTACATTGAAATATGTATATTAATAAATATGTGAGTGCACAGTGACTTTCCAAACACCCTTTATTAATCTAAGCAGATGATAAATACGACAATGAAACCAAACCTATTGCCTCGTCGATATTATGATGTGTGTAGTGTCCAACATCAGACATACCAGGGCTCCAATCCTCGCAATTTCCAATTCTTACGAACACTAAATTCTCAACGAACATTATTCACTCAAAACATTCAAGATTCCTAAAGCAAATTCAAGCCCCTCCTCTTATTAGAATGACAGAAAACAAATTAGCGTAACCTATTTTATTAGGCTAAAAACGTACAGTTTTCACTAAAACGTGAATTACCACTAAAAACTCAATATCGAAATTTTGACCTCTAATATTTTGACTTTCATTACCCTATATTCCATAAAGAGAATAAATGAAAATAAATTAACAGAAAGGTGGAGATAATCTTGAAATATCTCCATTAAATTAATCTTGAAATACCTCCATTAAATTAATCTTGAAATCCTTCAAATTGTCTTAGAATTTATAAATGAACATAGTAAGGCTTATTCTCTACCTACTTCTTCATTTACTAATTAATGTTTTTATTCAATGTTTAGTTAATGCTTTAAAATTATACCATTTACATCATATCATCATTAAGTATTATAAACGATATTTAAAAAATTAAAGTCTCTACTCAATATTAATAGGTAACATTACACGTAGTAATGTTAAAATAACGGCCTTATCCATGTAGAACACACCGGCTCCCACTGGATCACCAAAGTTAAAAAATATTGGCATTATTCTTTGGATTTCACATTACTATGGGTGACACGACCCTAGTAAAGTGTTTACCCTAGTAAAATGTTAATACTAACTTTTATTATCGTATTTTTATAATAATTTTGGTAAAAGCATACTTCACTTTAAATAATGAAGTTTGGTAATTTAAGCATGATAATAAGCTGTTCTTTTTTATAAATTAGAATCTTGTCTGGTGAAGATCATGCTAACTATGATGAATTAGGAGGGACGTCAGGTTCAGGATCTTCAGAAGATGGATTAAATTGCGGTTATAGAATTGATAAAAAGCCCTAGATTTATCTTCTATTCCTGACTTTTTTTTTTAGTGTTTCGCAAATAGTGTATTAGTGGTAGACAGTACAACGATATCACTGCTGATAACGTATCTGAAATTGTTATAGATATGGTATTTCTAAAGAGCTTACGGCGACTATTCTACAATATAAAATATTACGCCACTATTAAAGCCTTGTATTTGGTCCATTATTTCAATAGGGCATTACTCGTAATTGAGTATAATTAAGGAGTTAATCCTTTAACATTGCCACAGCTCTTAAACTGAAGAGACAGGTTAAGCACAGATCGAAGAGCGCCATTTAGCATTGATACTGACACGGATAAGTGCCCTCAAGTCTCTCAATAATGTCTGCTTATCTCCGACATTAACGACTAATAATTAGATATATTATAATAATTTACTTAATAACCGATACTTTACTAACTAATTATAGTAAATAACGAGGATTCCATCTAAGACTTACGTGGGATCCATATGATTCGATAGATACACACGAATATCGTCTTGCTAAAAACAATCAACCAACCAAACTCTACTCAATTTACAGGTACAGACGAATTTAGAACAAACTTTATTTGTTTAGACAGTTTGAAGAAAATTATAACAGATCTACGTGAACCAACACAGCAATTAACACAAAAATAAATAGAAGACAAAACCAGTTCAAAGTCTGCTGAACATAACTAACACTACTACCATTAGTGTTATTTAAATATTTGTGTTTTACCTCCAGTTTTCGAAATAATAGTCAGAAACTGTTGAAAAGAGTAGTATAAGTTCTGAAAAAAATAGTTAAATTCCTATTCACGAATTTCATTTAGGTATGAAAATAATAGGTAAAGGATTGAATTACGAAGGAACATCTGCAGTGAAGAATCAATTGAGGGACTAGAGAAAAATCAAGTTTTAAGAAGGTTGCCTTGAGCCATGCCAAGCGGCTAACGAGCTCAATACAAGCTCTTAATAATACATTATGAACTGCTAGCTATACACCAGATTGAATTGCAGGCTTATATAACCTCTATTAACTGGTAGGTGCCTAAATCTACTATAACAAATTGTTATCCATAAAACTACTTTCCTTGTTATTATTTTATTATTATTATAAATAAGTGTACAAGTATTATAAAATCTATAAAATAAATTGCAGACATAATTGTTTTAGCAACAGTTAGTAAAAGGTAATATACACCTATATTTCAACGATTTAGATCAGTTTTAAATGAAACCTGAAGATGGAACGACTAAAAACCGATCGAACGACCCCACCACCAAGGTTACGAGATAAAACTGATTATTCATTCCCTGCAAATAATTATTATAGTAACCAGTCAATGAAATGACAGAAATAAAAATATTTTTTTTAAAATTATCTTTAAACAAATACCATAGAATTTAACATGAAAACTATAAAAAAAAAGAGAGAAAAGCGAAGATTAATTTTGAAGATTCTTATCGTTTCAGCAAGTTTTTCTAAATTTCACTCGCAATGAGTTATACACGTGGTGGAAGACCTATGGTCAATCTCTTAGCATTTTTTGCCAAACCAGTCACAGTCGACCAGACGGTTGTCACAATATTTTCACATTAAATTGTGCCAGGTATTGAAATGAACATAAGCATGAAGCTTGAAAGGAAAATATTTTTACTTAATTTAAAAGATATAATACGAGATAACATGCTTTCAACTACTTCATCGAAGTTCACTGTTCGAATGGTCGACCCCTGCATTAATTGAAAAGGTATATACACCTAAGGATTCATCAAATGAATATGGTAATTACATGAACTGTCTTTTTGTCATCACAACACTAACATTATCTATCTTGAAAAACGAAATTGCTTAAATGAATGAAATCAAGCATATAACACACGTGCCGTACAAATTATCAATGCATACTACGTCACCACTATGAGCACTGGTATCGAAGCCCCAATCAGACGTTGGATAAATTAAGGTATATTTTATTGGATATTAGTAAAAACTTAGATTCTTAATTTTTTCATAGCATCTACCAAAAAATTAATGCTCCTATGAGAAATAAAAGAAAATTTTCATAAAATATACACTTTTTTTATTAAAAAATGGTAATATGTTAGGTCTCATTAAATGAGATTCAGTTTAATACAATATTCTATCGTCAACAAAATTTTCACTGCAATGCAGAGGAATGGCAGGAACTAGCCAGCCTAACGTACGGTGACCAGGCATAATTATTATGTCAGTTACTCCATTGAGTAACTCTCCAATTAACAGATTTAAGGTTGCTAATTTAACAATAAATTGATAAATTATAAAGTTACAAACTCAGAAAACAATATACTGGTACCAACGACCAACGCATCTCTCTACCCATTGATGCGGGTGTAAGTAGTAGTTCCAGAGTTCCAGGTTATGGAAGCAAATATCAGTAGTGACTAATCTGGTTAATGAGTTCAGATTGGGTTTTTGGTCATCTTCCTCATTTATGACTAGTCAAGTAGTGAATTTCTCTGTTAATTCCAGCCTGAGATATCTTTGAATACCACATGTCTGGTATACCATGGTATTCAAGCCATATGTCAAGCAAACTGTCTTGAAGTCGTACACTAACTCTGGGATATTCCTGAATTTCATGATAGGGTACAAAGTTGACATCAGAGTTATACCCAAATGGTATTTAAGGTAACTCTTTTGTCTTTTATAACACCCAGGTATTTAATCTGAGTTTCGAAAGTGAACAAAACATGAATACAGGGAGACAGGTGGTAGTTGCTTCATGATGCCATAATTAAACTGTATTTGATCACTGTATGCTGAATTCACTGCAAGTTTTTTTTATCAAAGAACTACTGACAAATTCAGTTCCTCAACTCTCCCTTAACCAGTGTGAGCTCCACACTGGCGCACCTAAAGGCAACAGTAATGTCATCAGCAAATAAACACAGAAAGGATTCAGTCTTCCTTTCAAGAACACAAGTGTAGGGAGTGTAGCAGGTTCTAAATATAAAGGGAATAATGGAAGGAACCCAGTATACATCCTTCAGGTACACCTGATAGCATTGTACTGTTGGAGAATTACAGTTCTTAAAGGCTTTTAAAGTGACCATGAGGTGACTCTAGAAAAGGAAGTTGAAAATCATCTAAACGTTGAGGCCCATGAACAGTTAAAGGTGAATGCATTACTACAATATAGAATATTTTTTTTTGAGAGACTCAATTTACATTAAATCTTATAAGATATATTTTAATACCAGCGGAACAAGATTAAAGTCTAATGCACAAAGTGTATTTAAATCTAATCTAATGAAAAATTGTAGTGGATTTGTCTGAATATGTCATATTTAACACTCACACTCAAAGCAGCACAGTTATTGCGAAAGAGGTCTGATGGATAAGGTTCAAGGCAGAAAAACTAATAAAACGTAGGATTTACATACACATGAGTAAAAGCAGGTCTAAAAGCAATAAAGAACTGATTAGTTGTCCAATCCGTGTGGTATTTACTCATACTGGGGTAAATGGATGGGATACACTACGCTCTTCGAACGATTTGTGTTTGAAATAAAAAAAAAACTTACTTTGTGTGGAGACTTTGCATTATCCATTTACCCCATTATGAATAAATAACTGTTCAATCTCTTATTTAAATATCACTCAATACTAATATGCGCGGTATTATATTATGAAAAAAGAGGAAAAAATGTTAAATAGCATTAATTACTGATTGTGATTTACAATAAATGTTGTGTGAGATTCAAGGAGAGAAATACAGCCTTTTCTGGGGATCTTAAAATAACTTAGAGTCATAAGAAGGAATACATTTCAGGTTTTGCGCAAGGAAGCCATAAAACCGAGCCCTTGAAATACTCTGGGATAAGCAACCGTAAAAGGCTTCACAGTAAATGCAACCCAGATGATAAACACAGTCACTTGAAATGTAGGAAGTTTTAAGATTAATAGTAGATGTTTTGGCGAATGATTTTAAATTAATAATGACATTAATGAAAAGGCAAGTTTAACATCTAACACTTCCATTCCTTAGGCAATATGAAAAGACTTGCTATGTTTTTCTTTGTAGATAAATGACAAAAAGGTAAATATAGGAAAAAAAAGAATTACTTAATATACTAACTACTGTGCAATTAATGAATTAATCATAATAGTTTTCAACGCTTCAATGGTTTTCATAAAAAAAAATAAGTTGGTTCCACCAAAAAAATGATAAAGTAGATTTGAGCAACACTAGTAATTCAAAAAATGCGCAACATTCACCCGCCTTAAGGAATTTCCAAGAAAAAGAGAATCAAACGTGAGGGGTCAATCAAATAAAGAATGTATTCCAAGGATCCCGTATATGTAACTTACAATATATAACACAACAATATATAACAACATACTATAACATTAGGTATGTTTAGGTTATCATATGTTTAGGATTATATTAAACATAGCAACAACAAATAATGATACATGTGATATTCAAATGATATAACCTTCATGAATTAAAACTATGCTAACAAAAAAAAAAAGAAAGGGTAATAAGCATTACAGTAGTTAATCTGTAATTAGGTTAACTACTGTACCAACCAATTACAGTTGACTCAATTATTCTCAGGAAAATATCTGTAAATAGGGTTATACAGTTAATAACGCTAACAAACTTAGTCAAACACAAAGTCAATGTTAAACAATCCTCACGAGACCAGTTTAACTTAGTCCAGGTAGAGATGCCCCATATTTTTTCCCAGGATGATATAATGACAAACA
The DNA here is from genome assembly GCA_026182355.1 of Hermatobates lingyangjiaoensis. Classification (NCBI taxonomy): domain Eukaryota; kingdom Metazoa; phylum Arthropoda; class Insecta; order Hemiptera; family Hermatobatidae; genus Hermatobates; species Hermatobates lingyangjiaoensis. The sequence continues at coordinate 173,839 of JAPFBL010001935.1, read as the reverse complement.
AATTCTGGACTTCAAGATAACGTTTTATTCCCAACATTCATGTTCACATGTCTAAACGGTGCAAACGAAGTTGTAAAAATCTCTTAGATTGGAGCAATTTTTCAACCATTTGCAATTAGCAATTTGCAAAACATATTCAATAAATATACTCTATGTGTTAGGTATATTTAGTCAAATACATAAAGAAACAGATCTAAAATTTAATTTGTTACATGCCTTAAGGTAAACCGAGTTTTTAAGCCTTCCAATTTCGAGGATCATATTCAGCGATGTATATATCTATTCACCGATATACGTTTTATATATCGGGGCTACATGTCATATGAAGGAATCAGCTGTATAAAAAGACACTTTCCTAAAAACTGGATGGCTGCTAGACGAATTATATTATTATGAATATGGACCAACAAATATATCAACAAATCAACTTTTTAAATCAATTTTCAGCAACAGAAAGGAAGAATTTTATTTTTATTTTACACCAAACTAACCAGGTTTCTTCACCCAAGGTTCTATGTAATTTTCCTACTTTATGAAATATAGAGTAGTGAAAGTTTGCATTCAAGCCAACATTTCCAAGTCGAGCTTCAATGAAATACACGCTTTGAGGTCCCCTGAATCCAATGAAATATATTTTGTCAATCGATTTCGCTGGGTAAATAGATATTTTCACTAAAAATTTACATTTAAGTCTATGCTGTTATCTAGGACGCATACCAAGATCGACAAAAAAAACCACTTTTTTTAAGGGTACTTTATATTAAAAAAAAACTACTTTTTTTAATCCGATAATAATCTGTCCATATGATTTATTTGTTTACAAAATTAAGGTATTATTTATATGGATAACTACTATAGCTGTTCATATAGTTCAATCAGAGAATTTTCATTACTTCAATTTCTGAATACTAACTGCTTATAATTATTACATAAAACTATAGAATATTAAATTCAATTAATTAATAATAAACTGTTATTATGGGTGATGCCAATAGTAACGTCTATTTATTTATAGTGAACAAAATTCGTTTGAAATTACTATGAAGTTCAACAACAATCACCATCTGCCAATTCCGCCTGTTTGGCATTAATAACACCAGTTGAAATATGTCAGACTGGCCAATCTCTTTCCCTGGCAAGTCCAGTTAAAGTTCAATGGTCTCTATCTCGGTTTCCAAGGCACTGTTTACAATTCCGATGACAGTCTGCTCAATTTTCTTATCTTGGATACTATTTGTTTAACTGTTCTCCAACTGACACGTCCAATGTGATATCGAGCCTTATCGCGAACTGATATAAATGCATTCCCAAATAGGTTATATAAGTTTATATGGTTCAAGTTAAAAAACAAAGAGGTGAACATATTAGTGAAATATAACACTTGAATAATATGTATAAGTAGTACAGTAACGAACTCCGAGGTGATTCTAGATTTCTAACGTGTATGCGTTTAAGTCAAGGACACACAATAGAGTTTGACGAGGAGCTGCCGGGATGCCATATCGACTAGCAATGTTGAGTTTTCCGTTAAGAAGTTGGGCGCCTTCTCTGAGCGGTAGTAAAATCACTCGGAAGTAAATCTATTCCCTTCTGTAATATTAAATCCCAAAGTTCAGATAGTCAAAAACTAAAATTGCAATGGTTCCACCAGCTATTCAAAGAAACAAACAGATGAAGTAAACAGTTTGCCTGTCCAAGGTAATACTTAACTGTGGATACCGTAGGTTTTACACAGGTTAGTAAAAGTCAAATCATAATTGTGGCACTCATTGAGACTGGACCACCTTCAACAACTGATTTCAGTGGATTGTGTTTGTCAACAACCAGTTGTTCTCGAAGGTGGACGGCGTTTGAAAGCCGTTGAGAACATACTCTTCATAGAAATCAAGAGCCGACTGAAGGAACGCCTACTGCTCAACACAGCCCTATGCAGGCAACGCTGGCAACATGCTCTCGGGAAACGCACTTCCAATAGGACTCAAGAATACATCGAGTACAAGGTACAATATAGCAGACAGCTGGCATTAACCGGAATAGCAGGGACTCGGTGGAGATTAATACCTGTAAAAAAGTCTTGGCGTGTACCAATCCGTAGGATGAAGCGTACCACACTCACACATTTTGAGCAAAACGAAAACTCTTAAAATTTTATTTTCCTGTAATTCTAACCGAGAATAAAATTTAGGACAGTATTTATATAACAGCCGGTTGTGTTGATCACAGTCAAATGCATTATGCATTAATTTGTATTTAGTCCTAACAATGTTACTTGATAAGATTAAGAGTTACCAGATATTACTTTATGCATTACTTTAACATGTTTGTAATTCACAAAGATATTTTCAATGGTTTAAGCAACAGTGGGATTATCTAAGCAGAGGGGTATTGAAACAAACTACATCTTTCTACTGCATTGAACATTTCACAACCATTTCCACTGTAGCATGCATTATCCAAGGTGTTTACGTTTTAGTGAAGTTCCTTTTCATTTAACTAACCCAATAGACATTCCTCCACACGTTTCGACAATGCACTATTGTCTATCACGAACTAATACTAATAATACAATTTTTCAATATTGCTTCTTCGAACACAACAAGTTTTTTCCATACAATCAAACAATTGAATAAAAGGACTTTACAAAAAGAATACGAATTCAAACCATCATTTACTTCATTACAAACACGTATTTTAATAAGGTATTCAAAAAATGCGGAAAAAAGGAAGTATATGAATTTCTGTAAAGTACTTGTGATTGTGAAATCATTAAGTCCATTATATTTAATCATAAAGTTATAGTGTTACCCTTAATAAGCAGTTAACTGCATCCCCAGGTATAGCCAACCACTTGTAAAAACTATTTCAACAACACAAAGAAATATATATGTTGTTTAAAGTATTTGCTATTAAGGAATGTGACGGAAATATAGCGTAGTTTATTTAATTTTTATTTCTCTTATCATTTCCGTAATTATAATCTGGAACATTTATTTTCTATTTAAAATAAATTCAATTCATACAATCTCATCCCAGAATAAGTGTTTTCTATAGTACAACTAAACCAACATTAACAAAGCCTGACATGTTAAAGAAATACATTGAATGCATGAGGCAGATGATCGGATATTGTACTCCGTACATCCTAATTTTACAAGCATAATCCTAATTTTACGTTTATAAAACTACGTTTAACGGAATAGATTTGATGCATCTGTAAAAATACAAAGACTAAATAGATGCAGCAGGGATACATATTATTTCTACTCAATTATCAAGTAATTACTTGACAATTTCTAAATGAAAGTATATTGTTCAAATGATTCTAATTGTTTCAGACCAGGGACGTGAGTAGGAATCTCTTAATTAGGTTTTTTTGTTCCATAGATTTTCTTTTGTAGATAATAAATAAAGTTAATGACCACAGTCGTCAATACGTCTCCACAAAGCAAAAGTTAAATAAAACATAATATACGTCCTACATGAAAATACTTCCCACTGACACAGAACAGTAACCCAATCCATTACTGGCTTAAGACAAGTAAAAAATAGTGGAAACAAATACCGCTTACACAATACTCCGACAATCGTTTACCAACATCTACAGAGCGAACAACCGCTTATCTAAAGTGGGTTAAAAATACATGATAACACCTCATCACAATATTGCGCCACTTTAAAATAAACGCTTGTCTTTGAAAAAAATAGCAACAACTTTATTTATAATATAAAACAATTTTCAATAATTTGTATTACAGTTAAAACTTTTTTCTTCACACAAGGAAAGTTCAGTAATTATTTAGGACTCCTGAATCTATTTTCCGAATTTATGATTGTATTTGAAAATGTGTATATATGTATGTGTTTTCCAGGCAGAAGTGTCCCTTACTCCAGGAAGTTTATTTATACATGTTTCATTTGTACATGTATATCTTAATCACATTAAATGTGTTTTTAAAAACAAAGTAAATATATTTAAACAATCCTAGGATAAATGACGGACACCAATAGTAGTAATTCGAACCTAATATGGAATAAAAATACAAGGAATCTTGGTAATATAATCTAAACAGAAAAAATTAACTCAACTATTAAATAATTAGTAAAAGATAATTATATAATTCTATAATTCTATAGTTTATATATTTCAGTTTATAATTCTATAGTATAATTCTAAGTCGATATTTTTGAAAATAAAAAAAAAATTCATACGAAGGATGTATCATCAACAAATTATGATCATTTAATGGTCATTACAATATTCGTAGAAAACAATATTTGTAAATTGACAGGTGTACACTTTTAGGTACTAAAAAGACGTCTTTTTTGACGTTTGTCAATATATCTGGTTATGTGAGTGTATGTGTGTGTGTGTGTCTGAGCGTGTGCGTTGGTGGGTGTATCCAATGTTTATGGACACCAAGTTTTGAGTAAATTTATTTTCCTCAAAAATTGCGGTTGTAATAATTATAATATATAGATTTTTGGTAATCATCAATCACGGGAAAGTCACTACTCTAACCAATATGTGATTTAAAATATTTTTTTTTTTGTCTTCTAAACCACTATCTGTAGACCAAACAGATAATAATTGTGATAATTATGAAACTAATAGTTATTTTCCCTGGAAAAAATAATTTGTTTTCAATCAAGTCAGTTGTGCGTTAAAATATAAACATTTTTACTTAAGATTACCAAAAATTAGTATACTGTAAAAAAAAAATTCAAGAAATATATTGATTACGGCTAAAGGAATATAGCTTGAAAAACTTTCAACACAACTTCGAAAAAAAGACAACCTGTTGAACTAGATTGCATGGATTCAATTTTTTCTCAGTATCAAGTTAAACAGAATAATTACTTGAAGGTTAATAACACGAAATATCAAGATCTTTTCAAGAGTTGATAAAATATGTAAAGATAATATCAAAGAAAATGTAAAAAAAAAGTTTTTGTAACATTTATAACAAAAACGCAACCCTTTATATTTTGCGATGTTTCGAGCATGCGTTGGATGGATTAAAAGTATTTTCATCAACCTATGCTCTCGTGTGATATTCTTAACAAAAACTTAATGTTAGACATACAACATTAACATTCTCAGGACATTAACAACCCATAGTTATTGGGTATTTTTTTGTTCTTTTTGAGATAAGGGCTACTAATTTCGAGTCACTTCTCCGGTGATTCAAGAAACTTAAAATTTCATCTTACTCGTATGTATTGCGTTCTATGAACATTTCATACATTCAACATAAATCGTTAATAATTCTCACTTATTCTTTTTTATTTCCTATTTATTTTAACAACATGTATATTATTTTATTCGTAATGTTATTTCTCATTTGTTTATTTGTTATAGGTATAAGTGCCACTGTTATTTTTAATTATATCGGTTTTTAAAATATTTATTTTTTTAGTTTGATTTGTTTAATGCCAGTATGTTATATTACATTTTTTTACTTCTCCTTTATGATTTATTACTTTTCCTTCTCTCCCTTCCCCCCGTATGGTAGTGACACTGACACAGTATTCCTAAGAAGGATACTGTAATCTTGGCCTGCTTTCCCAGCGACTCTCTTCTTACTCCTGATTACGACGGTCTATGTTGTTTATCCCTATAAATTTATTTTATATAAATACAAAAGTATTTTTTCAAATGATGAATACAATTTACAATCAATTTAACAATAGGTAATTTTTGAATAACTTGAAAAAGGAAGTCCTTATAACAAACACAAGAAAAAAAAATTAATTCAATAGAAGTGTAAATTAAACAATATTAAAAAACCTAAATCCAACATTAGAAATTCACACATCAAAAAATGTAAACTTTAAATTTAATGCCATCATTGTTCCTTTTTCTTGGATATGATTTGTCAAAACCTGATACTTTGTTGCATATAGCAATTTCCAGACCTTTGAGGATTTATAGGAGTTGAAAATTTTGTTTTAATTAATAAATGAAAACTAAGTCTAAACTTACATAAATATGATCTTGACAATGGGATAAGGGCACTAACTTCTTCTTCATAAAGTTTGGAAACATATTCACTGGAATAGTCCTCGAAAGTCTTGCCTTCATATTGATTTTCACGACAACGATTGGTCCGTAAATCAATAAGACCTTCCTTCAGCTTGTAATCATTTTACATGCTACCCAAACGTCGGGTTTGTTTCAACTGTTGCACCGTTAAAGGGAAAACAGTTTACTTGCTATTTTATTATTTTTACTACATTTCGAAATTGAAGCCTTCGGGCACATTAGAACTACAACCACTCCTCCTTTAAAGGATGCATTTCGTTTTTTTTTTTTTTTTTTTTTTTAAGTTTGTGTCTAACGAAGTAAAGCGATCATGCCAAAAACATGTTGATACATTGACGAAGTTCCAGGTTTTGAAGTCCCCTAGAATCCATTTTTGATTTTGTCTGGCTGAATATGATTGCCTTTCTAAAACATTGTAAACACTCTAGAAATCGACCACTTGACACATCTTAATGACATTTGGACAGTCATACAGTTCCTGGTATGATAAAGAGCCTACGGCCTTTGGGTAATATTGAAACAAGTGAAAGTTACCAAGACAACTTTATGTAAAAATGAGTATAAATTTTAACATGCTCTTCTGGCGATTCCAAAAACTTTAAATTTCCTATGAAGTTTATCTTAATATGATTATTGTATAATACAAATATCTACGCATATTTGGGTAAGATGTCCAACATTTAAAAAAAGTAAAATGGTTTGATCTTCACCTGTACAATACCCCTTTTACACGATATTTTCTGTAAGCAGTTTTTTATTTTAACAAGTTCTAGATTCACCTGATTTGGTACCAAGTCACTTTGATATTTTTCTGAATTTGAATCAGTGATTAAAAAGTCACGTTTTGTATACAGCCGAAAATTGCTGATGCGTTCAAACATTATGCGTTTCCCCATGACTTTACTGATACAATCATGAGTGTACTAATACATTTATAGAAAGGAGTGTACATTGCTGTACAGTCATTAACAAAAAAGACAAATATACATTCATTCAACTTGTGACTCTGATGAAGACCGTTACTTAGTCCAAAGATCTTGGTCACATTCCCGAATGTCTTGCTGTGGTTTATACGTTTCATGTAAATATATACTCATGTATACGTTACATATGTATGTAATGATAAATTATTTAATAATTCATGTTATATAAACGACATAACTCTTAAAGTCCTGTTACAGACAGCGAAAAACAAGAGGTAGGCAACTTAATAACAAACAAAACTAAAGAATTCAGACAGCATTATAGTCTCGACACAAACCACATACCGACGTGTCTTGAGTTTTGGAAAGATAGCCCAAAACAATTACACTTCTCTCAGAAATATCTACGTTGAATAAAGTTCAATAAAATCCATATATAACAAAATTTCTTTTATATCTAAATATTACTAAATCAGTATCATATCAGTATTACTAAATAGGTATTCATTTTACAAATAAAATATTTCAGCCATTATTTTAGGGCCGCAATTTTCAATAAATATTGAAGTACACCTTAAAAGAACTTCCTGTAAACGAATCTATTACAGAAACAATGACGGTTGCAGCACGTTGTCTATGGAATTCAGTCGAGTGATTTATCAAGAGAGATCTTTATCGACGTTACCCACATCCTGACGAGTGATAGATACTACAGTCACATGCCACCTTGCTTAATCCCTTAGTAGAACAAGCGCCACTGAGCCCTGAAAGAAATCACCAAGCTTATCCAAGCAACCAAACCGATCTCTCCTTTGGTTGCTCTGAACCTTGCAAATTATAATCATCAATGGTTGCTCCGGCTTGAGTCAACAATTATTTTTTCAAATATCATGTTTACCATGTATTTTTGTATCTTAGCATTATTATATCAAATGTATGCAGTTAAATATCAATTTCAATACCTGCAATTTTAGATATGCAATATATTATTTTTGAGAAATGGATAATCATCAATCTTAACCAAATTAAAAATACTTATACAAACAGATCAACTTACCAAGTTCAATCTCTAAATAAAGTACATGTTTTAAGCCACTAATCATACTCTTGAATTTATAATATTTTTCATAGACATATAGTTGTCAGAATACTAATAACTAGAAGGAAGTAGTTTAAAATAACACTTTTGTTATTTTGAGTTATATTTTATAATATTACTATAAGCACATAAGTCAATTTTAAAGACACTCACTGCTTCATTTTTTTACACGTTTATAAACTTGCCTGCTGTCTCAACAGGCCAAAGAGACAGTCGATAAAACTACTGCCTTTTATAATATTCTACCAAGTAATTTATAATTTTTCAGTCTATATTAATAGATTTACTAAGAAATCAAGATCTAAACCTTCATTATTTCGATTTTGAAATGATGGGCATGACATATCTCTCACAGATGAGATTTCACATCATGCTGATAAATAATGGTTATCTAATCAATACAAGATTTTAAAGGTGCAATGTGATTTTATAAAATTTTAATTAAGATTGATCACTGTTTTTAATAATAAAATACAAATTGATCACTATTATGTTCAATTTCTTGAAAATTTGGGCAAAAGTACATTCATTAAAATCATTTACTACCCATAAATCTTTTTTTAACAATTGTTGATTAAATTATCATTAACTGACCTAAAAAACTGAAAAATTACTGATAGTTATCAAGAAGTCTAATACACAAATGGTCAAGTTGGGAGGTCTTCATTCCGGATTACCTATGTAGAACGGATTAGAACGATATTTGCCATTCCAATACATTTGTGCGATACTATAGTAATTAACGAAACCAGAATATTGCTAATGTTTTAGTACTTTCGCGTAGGATATTGATACCAATAACGTTAATATTTATCATAATTCATTAGTATAAACTTCAAGGTTGTTAATTAAATAAATATTGAGTTGTAGCCCAAGGAGTTGGGATTACGTTTATCCGGCACAATTATAGCAGTATTTTATATAACAAATTAACTATTAGATCCCCCATAATACCTAACAAATTTATAAACACACATATTGCAATAAAAAATTAACAACAAAATCGCAGGAGCAGGAGGAAAACAAACTTATTTAGAAAAGTAAGGTGAAGAAGCCCATGTTCTGCCAACCATAACATTTGACCAATCAGGGGAGTTTACAATTAACTACAGAAGATAAAACGAAATAACGAAGCCGTATTGAAAAAAAAGAAACATAAAAAAACTCTGAGATAACATGAGTAACATTCATATTTCAGAAGTATAACTGGAGAACAAGAATAACAGACACAATGCTAGCTTTAACTTTAAAACCAAATGAAATGTAAATTAAGTAAAAAATAAATTCATTTATAAATTATTATTTACTCAATCCAGTCAATTAGTTGAAAAAAAATATTTTAAGTAACTGTATCGTTTTATATTAATAACTTCAAATACCATTTACCTGAAAAATAGTGTTTACTGTTTCTTTTAGCAGCCAGCCAACTATTTCCTTATCACTCACTATTTATTTAGGTTTTCTTGTCCTTTCAAATAAATCTAAACCATTTATCTTAATTAATATAGAAAATCCCTTACTTTTGATCCTAATTAAGTTCTTTTTATAGCGAACATATATTCTAAAAATGATAATAGTATTTTGTTCTGTTCTACATAATCTTTTGTTATATTATATAAAGCTCTAATCCATAGAAAAAAAAAACTAGAAATAGAACAAAGATATTTCGACCAAGTAACTTGTCCTCATAAAAGTTATATTATAACCTGAAGAGAGAGCGAATATAGGGTATTTTGAGGAAAGGGATATAAGATGTAAGTAAAAGTACAAGAATGTCTTTCTGTCGTTTGCCGTTGATTCTCATTTTTCATTCTATTATGGAATCTTGTGATATATATATATATATATATATATATATATATATATATATATATATAAAATAAACTGTGACACATAGAAAGAAACATAACAAAGATTCACTTTTCAATATTTCGACCGTTATGGCGGTCGTCCTCAGGAGAAGAAGTGAATTGACGGAGGAACGACAGTCACCTAAAGAACTCAATGGGTGAGAGCTAAAGCAGTGCTGCCGCAAACGAGAAAAATAAAAAGGAACCAATGAATCGAGATCAAAGAAAATTTTTTTAAAAGCAGAATAAAGGTGAAGAAAACATAAAATAAAGGAGATAAATAAAAAATATTAAAAAAATATATATCAATATATATATATATATATAATATATATAATAGAGGAACTATTACTATATATAGTCTAAAATAAATCATGTTGATTGGTTGTTGATTTTACTTTATACTGTAAAATCTACTACCTAGTAAAGATAAAATAACGAATAAATAAATAGGAAATTAGATAATAATAAGAAATAAAAAACAAAATTCATTTATTCATATAAATAATAAAGAGAAAAAATAATTAAATAATAGAAAATAAAAATACTTTACTCTGTGTGTTACTCTTCTTCGATTTTGAACCCGTATTTTGTCGAGTTTGGAACGTCTTTCCGATTATATATATATATATATATATATATATATATATATATATATATATATATATATACAACTAAAAAATGATTGATCGGGATGCGGTCAGTTTCTTCCACTTTCAATTCAAACTCTCATTGCCGACGTTTTGATTTTATTTAAAATCTTTTTCCAAAGGCACAAGTAGGAGTATTGGCAATTGAAGGAACTATTACAATTACATTTCTGAACTAGTAATGTAATTGAAAGTGGAAGAAACTGACCGCATCCCGATCAATCATTTTTAGTTGTATATCTGTCACACGGTCGAGAAGTTATTAGTGTTTATATATATATATATATATATATATATATATATATATATATATATATAGATTATAATTCTATATAACTAATTAGATGAAACGATGCTTCGAACTGAAAATTCTAGATTAAAATCCCATATATATATTCTGATTCAAGTTGTTAGAATGATAGTAAAGATTGTTAAGCAAAGGACAATGAATTACAATACATCATTTGACTGAGAAACCTTCACCTTGAAATTTTTATAATTTATAAATAGAATGTTATTGATTCGGTGCTGGCACGTCAGTCAGCTCATTGGATATTTCGGTTATGTAATCTGGAACAAATATGTAGCACTGATTCTTGAAACAGTGCAGTGTAAGCGCTGGACGTAAAATATAATTACTATTTATTTTGGCGTGATACATTGGCATTTAACTGATGCGAAATGCAGTGTATCAGAGGTTAAGGACAGGTGGGCAGTGAATGTCACCTCTGCTAAATATTGCACTAGCATTGATTGCCGCAGCTCACGGACATGTCCCGCTCAACACAGACGCCATTACCGTAGCAATAATGAAATACTGCATTATTTTCGTTCAGGTTTATGATTGTGCCGGCCTAATTGTCACGGAAAGATTAGTGCGTCACACTTGTGAAAACCAACACAAGCATTGCTGGGTCGGTCTTCATTTAGCCCAGTTCACAACCTGAACTGAAGAATACAAATTAAGTAAATCTAATTATACGCAACCAAGTACTTGTACTTCAAGAGCACAATATATTATATGCATTAATAAAACAGTTGAGTGGGGAAATTCACTAAAAATAATATAAAATACTACATAAGATTCTTATTAACGTCTTGCCAACTTAAAAAAAAAAAATGTATAGAAACATCCCATCTGTCCTACATTCAACTTCACTGGAAGTATACCCATTATCGTGACAGACACTAAATTTAATTGAATGGTTTACACTGACATTGCTGCTATATTTTGCTAAGTATGATGAAAAACTGGTATGTTTCCTTAGAAAAATTGGCGAAACCTAATTCAATCATTAACTCAAATGTAATCATTGAATGATTGTGGTTCAATATTGGAAAGAAACATATAACATTAGTAATAACTTAAAACATATCATTAAGAAAATAAAATTGCTAATGATAAAATCAAGCAATAAGTATAACTATAAGTTTTAATATGTAACAAATTTCAATAAGATTTGTCAAATGGAACAGCTTATAGCGGGTTTACGAAATTGTTAATACTCAATCGCACACACATTCAGACACCATCGAAAATGAATTCACAGGGCCTCGAAACTAATAAATTTTGCAAAATCTCAAAAACAGATTTTTTCTCCATTATCACATCACAGTAAAGTAATAAATCCAGTAATGAAAAGTGTCCACTGAAATCGTGGTAAAACCTTTACTTGTTCGGATTAGACCCAATGGTCTATTATGTTTTAAACTCGTGTTTCTACTTTGCTGTAATAAAGTATAGTGATCGTTACAAAAATACCGCTGCTCTGACGGAATCTTAAGTATGATGTAAATCATGAATTTTGGATTATTGTAATAGACAATATCTTGTCTGATTTTACATGTAGTATTTATTTGTTTATACCAGGATTTCTTTGTAACAAACTTAAGTTTAATCCACTCGTTATTTTGTTACATGCAAATGGTATGAAATACTTGAAGACACCCTAATTAATTTTGCCCACAATAGTGTCCTCTACCTGCCCTCTCTGTATATTATTATACCTGGCCTCAACACTATACTGTATCTATTTCTCTCCGACTCTACCATTCTCTCACCCCCTCAAACACACACATCCTAGCCTCAATCTATGCCTCTATGTGGATATCCTTGATAATATTTTCCTTCAACACCTATAAATCCACCCCTTTGTTTGCTCTATCACTCTCTGTACCATCAAATAGATCTCTTAGTTGTCATCCATCGATACTCTGCAGTTTGTGATTTTTAAAAACATGTTTACCAAATCCGTTTTATTTATTATACTGAACTACACATTTGTATAACTATGTGAACTTAGGGCAATGTGATATAGGAAGTTTCCATACATACTTAAATTTATTTTTTGCAATTAATAAATGCATAAAAACTGAAAAGCCAAAGCATAAAATGCCCATAAATATAATATATTTTTTGTAAATATTCTATAAAACATATAGCCTTATGTTTTATCCATAAGAAAAGATTTTGCTAACATTGTTCTGCATGATAGAACACAGTGTTCAGATATTGATTCTTCAAAGTGGTACAAAACACCTTTGCGTCGTCTGAAAACACAAACCTCTTTTCTGAAAAAAATAAGTGATGTCAGCGAATTTTACGGGTCAAAAATATTACGTGAATAATTATTCACGATCGAAGATCTTTCCTTAAACTTGGTAATGACCTTGCGAGCAAGAACTAACCTGAGCCTAACATAAGACGCACATAAAGAAAGCTATAGTAGAATTATATTGAAGGCAATAGTCCTTGAAACCATAAAAGAGGGGTGTCAGAGCAATGAATGGAGCATGTGTATACCGACGGCTCGGCTGACAGGGACTAATAGAATGCTCTAGCAGAGGGGTTTCATGTGATTTCCAAATATCTATAGCGGTGGCATATGAGACGTTTAGAAGCAGTCCAAATCCTCATACCTCAAGAGTCTATGTAGCATACTGCAGACTATGAGTCACGATTTTCTCAGTGAGTATCTCCATCAAATAGGTGTTCTTAACAGTCAAACTTGTCTCTTATGCGGAAAAAGACTGTGAAGCCCTCACAAATTTTATAGTGGACAATGCATACGACTCACTAAAGACTGGTGTGACGAATAATAATAATAATAATAATAATAGTAGTAATCCCGAAGCCAACAAATTCTTTACTTGTATAATTTACATTCAGTAGCTCGTCTAATAGCCAAACGCGAATAACACTCTGGAATTGTTTAAACAAAAACTTTTATTCCATAACAACAAGCAATGAAGCATTGCACATGATCCTCTATCATTTTACTAATGAGCGACAAATGCACAAGGCTTCGAATGAAGACAACCATTATATTGAAGAATGTATTATAGCTTGTGATCCGTAATTCATTACGGTTTTTATGAATGTAATTAAAACTATGCATAAACGATCTTAAACCTTTAAAAAGAAAAATCATAGATTTTTAAAAACAACTTATGATACAAAATTAAATACACACTCAACTTCAACCGAATCAAAACGAAAAATAATATGTTAGTATTTCTTGAAATAATAATAGATAAATAATTTACAAAACAAATTAAGAATTCAAATTAAGTATTCATACTAATTATGAATAAACATGTATATAATTTGAAAACAGAAAAAAGCACGAATGAAAACTAGAGACAAGGACCCACATTCAATATTTTGACCCTTTTAACGTTCGTCCTCATGAAAGGAAGCGATACGGTGAGACGAAAGTCAACTTATATATATATATATATATATATATATATAACAGATTCAATAATATATCGACCGTTTGATAGAATAGGTGTGTTCTCTAATCTGGGTTCGGTCAATTTTCCAGGATAAAAAATCAAACTCTCGTTGCCAACGTTTCGGTTTTATTTAAAACCTTTTTCATAGGCAGAAGTAAGAATTTTTTAACTAAGAAAATGAAATTTACATTATTTAAAGGAACAACAATGTAAATTTCATTTTCTTAGTTAAAAAATTCTTACTTCTGCCTATGAAAAAGGTTTTAAATAAAACCGAAACGTTGGCAACGAGAGTTTGATTTTTTATCCTGGAAAATTGACCGAACCCCGATTAGAGAACACACCTATATATATATATATATATATATATAAAGATTTCACATAAACACGTGAAACAACAATCAATGATTAAACCACAATAAGAAATGGGAAAACAAGACTAAGATCTTTCAACCGTAATAAGCAGTCTTCGTCAGAGTTAAAAACCCAACTTTTATTATATAAAAAACCCATTTTCTTATTGTGGTTTGATCATTGATTATATATATATATATTGATAAAAGTATCGACCGTGGAATAAAAACAAAACTAAAATTTATCGGGACTCGGTCAGTTCTAAGTAATGTAATACTTAGTTTTTCTGTTTCAAAATTTATACTTCTGCCTATGAGAAAGGTTTTAAATAAAAACCGAAACGTTGGCAATGAGAGTTTAATTTGAACCTGAAGAACTGACCGAGTCCCGATAAATTTTAGTTTTGTATATGTATATATATGATCAAACCACAATATGAAATGAGGAAAACAAAACTAAGATCTTTCAACCACAACAAGCGGTCTTCGTCAAAGCCAAAAACCTAACTGAAATTATGTGAAATCTTGTTATATATGTATATTTTTAATTACACAAAGTACGACACAGAAAAAGGATATATAAGAATAAATATATATATAACTTTAAATTACACAAAGCTCGACACAGAAAAGTGAATACAAAGAAAACTTACAGAATTCAATATTTATTCAATATATATATATATATATATATATATATATATATTATATATATTATATATATATATATATATATATATATAGGTGTGTTCTCTAATCGGGGTTGGTCAATTTTCCAGGATAAAAAATCAAACTCTCGTTGCCAACGTTTCGGTTTTATTTAAAACCTTTTTCATAGGCAGAAGTAAGAATTTTTTAACTAAGAAAATGAAATTTACATTATCTAGACTGTCTACAGTCTAGTCGAAGGTTTTGTCCGGTTAACATTGTTGTTCCTTTAAATAATGTAAATTTCATTTTCTTAGTTAAAAAATTCTTACTTCTGCCTTTTAAAAAGGTTTAAATAAAACCGAAAGTTGGCAACGAGAGTTTGATTTTTTATCCTGAAAAATTGACCGAACCCCGATTAGAGAACACACATATTCTATCTAACGGTCGATATATTATTGAATCTGTTATATATATATATATATATATATATATATAAAATAATGATTTTGTCTGTACATTGCTTAGAACTGACTCAATTCAAGTTTTCTTTACGTTTCATACATTAGAGAAACCGAATCCACCCTTAGAAAAATTTCTGTCGGTTTGTCAGTTTGTCCGCAAAACTTTGTCACAAGTAAACTCAGCTACCATAAGACATATAAAGCTGAAACTTTTACAGTAGATTTGGGTAGGTCTAACTTAAAATATAGGCTCTGAATTATTTGGAAATTCAACGTAGAAGTGAAGTTATGGACGTTTAAAGCAAAAACGTTTGTCACAAGTAAACTCAGCCACCATAAGACATGGCGAAATGAAACTTTGACACTGGATTTGTGTATGCATAACTTAAAATATGGGCTCTAAATAGATTCATAATTAAGTACAGAAACGAAGTTATAGGGCATTAAGCGTATTTTCCTAACTTCACAGACAAGTTTGTTTTGAAAATACACAGGTGAAGCAAGTAGGTATTGTTAGTTGATTTTAATTTCATTGGAGCATATGAATATATTGCGTATTTGACATCTTTGAAAAAGTGTTTCCCAGAGTTGAAGATGTACTATCTATTATGAATAAATAGTTTTGTAAACGAGAAATTCTCAACTCTTAATACGAACAGGCAGGAAAAATCAACAAACAAGTTCTTACGCTATATCATACCGAGGAAAGAATTTACAAGTCAGTAAAGAGATTGGATTAGTGATGAAGAAGCAGTTTATTATCTAATTGAATTTCTTGACTCTGGATTTATTTCTCCTGGACTGCCTGCGCATGAGTAAAAACTTAAAGTAGGAGAACCAATCATGCTGCAATTTAGTAGCAGTAACAAATTTCATGTTACGAAACATGAGTGCCCCAAAACTGTGCAACGGGACACGACTCTGAGTTCGTGCTCTACAGATATGCCATAGAGGCGGACATAATGACTGGATGTGGTATTGGGGAGTCTGTGTGTATACCCAATGATTCCGAGCCACTGTCTGTTTACGTTGAAATGATTGCAAAGTCCGGTCAGAGTCTATTTCGCAATGACGTTAACTAAGTCGCAAAGGGAGACTTCATCTAACGCAGGAATACAAGGTAGCGAAACCAAGTTTTTCACACATGATCAAATGTAGTTTACTTGCTCAAGGGTCAGAGGTTTCAACTGATTGTTCTTCCATGAACCTGAAGGACAGACAGCTAATGTAGTGTATTTAGAGGCATTTGTTTAACACTGTAGTAATAATGGTATTTTCTACTGTTCTATAATTTCTAATGACATTTTGGAATACCAAAAATGACAGAACTTCTGATTCCGTCAAAGACGGGTACGTTTGCTATGTATTATATATAACTGATAACTTTTTTATAATTTAATATTTGTTTAATAAATACACTGGTAATAATGTAAGGTATGGGACCAGAGTAGCCCAGTGGCTTGCGTGATCGCCGATGACAGTAGTGCAAATGTATTATAAATAAATACAACAAAAATATTTTTTTTAATTTAATATTTGCGTAATATAAACACTGGTAATAAAGTAAGGTATGGCACCAGAGTAGCCCAGTGGCTTGCGTGCTAGCTTTTGACTGGGAGTACGTTAATTAGAACTAACTCATTTCAAGTTTTCTTTACGTTTCATACTTCAGAGTAGCCACATGTACCCTTAGAATAATTTCTGTCTGTCGGTTTGTCCACAAAATATTGCCAATATAAGACATATAAAGCTGAAACATTGATTGTAGATTTGTGTATGTCTAACTTAAAATCTAATCTTTGTATACAGAGGCTTTTTTTTAGCACTGTACTAATAATGGTATTCTCTACTATTCTATAACTTCTAATTGTAGTATTAGTATAATACTATAATTGATATTTTGGAATACCAAGAATAATAGAATTTTTGATTCCGTCGAAGACGGGTACGTTTGCTAGTATATATATATATATATATATATATATATATATATATATATATATATATATATATACGATTTGACTACAATAAGAAATAGAAGGAGGAAAAAAAACTGAATTAAGAGTTCGCAACAACGAGCTAAGTCAGTAACATTCCTTTCTCATATTTAATTTACTCTCATCGTAAATTCAATGTTCGTAGAAAGATTCACGAAACGAAAAAAAAAACAGTATATAAAGCACGGTTTGAAAGTCTGAATAGAAACTGAAGTCCTTGTCAGAATCTTAACATATAAAGGAAACTCCTTGTATTGTTCTTTGGCAATTGAAGAGAGTAACAGTTGAGCAGATCAATCGCTTTTAATAACTATTATAAACATAACTATTAAAAAATATCCTTCTCATGAACAATATTCACACAAAACTATCAATTTTCCTTTAGTAAAATGTGATCTTTATACTTCAATACATTATTATCCCTCAATCTATGTAACTTGTAGTATGTATAATTAAAAATTAATATACAAACAGTCACTATTATGAAAATATGAAAAACAGCAAAGGAAATTTCAACACGTGAAATCCGTCAAAAACTCGACATTTTTGACATGACAAGCATACCTCACTTACATCAATTATTTCAATTTGATCTTAATTTTTAATTTTCTGGGATCATAAATAATGAGAATTTAACCCCATATTGCATTTTTCCTATATAATCCATAACCCAGAATTGTAATTATATTCTTCGGTAAATCTTTTAAAAATAAATAGTTTATTTAATAACAGCTTTAATACTTAACTGAAATGAACATTATTACACTTTATATATTCAAATTGCACCAATGTTCACTTAAACCTCTTTGAAATAATTTCCTTTACGAAACTGGAAGCAATATATGTAATAAAAGTATATAAAATTATATCAAAATGGACCAGTCTAGGTGAAATGTAACACAAGCATACCGAACGAAGAGATCTAATGCCGAAGTAAACACTGAAATTAAGAAAAAAGAAAACCCAGAATATACGAAGACACTAAGCTCGAAAGAGCGCGACTAAGGAGAGAAGGGAGGAAAACAGGAAGAAAGAGGGGCATCAGTAGTGGCATCTGGTGGGCAAAGCCTTAATTATCGTTGTGAAAATATCAGTTCCGGCTCAGCATAGAATTGTTAAAACTATGGAACCACTAGCTAAAACACACTATTTAAAACCTTGAAGCTGAAAACAACTTTTAAAAGCCAGCCAAAATGGAAATAAACTGACAAAAAAAGCAGCCAAATAGATTACATTAAATGAAGTTATTGAGCCTTCAAATCAAGATATCTAAATTTAATGACTTTGAAAAGAAACTTCAAACTTAAGTACATAATGTAAACTTATTTTAAAGCAATGTAAAGGTCATAGATGGTCTAGATGCGTTCTAAAATTAATTAAAGAAAATATAAAACAAACCTAATCAACAAACAAGGAAAAAACTAGCATTTTATAAATGTTAACAAAGAGATGGCATCTTGACGAATGTTAAGGTCTCACATGTTTCAGAGAAAGGTTACTTATAACTAAAAGAACTCAGACAATATATGCAGTTGCAAAAATACACCCTAATTTATCCAGAAAGAAAAAAAATTAAGAGTACTCTATTTTCATCAAAATATCACTGACGTACCCAAATCTTTGATGAAAATTACCTTCAATTTTACACTCCAAATAACTAAATAAAAAGTAATAAATAATTTAACTAAAGTAATAAAAGTAATTACTTTATGGAAAATCCTATTACTTTTCAATACTGCAACAAAAGCAACATTAGCACAACAGTCTATTAACTATCACATGATTGATAATGAACTCTTTGCATTTGAACTGAATGGTACTTGAAGGCTCTATTGTATAATCAACTTCATAGCTATTACTATAAAGGTTTATACATTACAGAAAATAAATAACATTAACTCAATCTTGTAATACTCGTTTTAATAAACTCAGAAAATTATTTGGGAAAGCCATTATTTGGAATAAACTTTTTTTTTGGTCCATATAATTCTTCCCAATTCATAACTCACATTCTTCAGAACTGTAATAAATTTAATAAAATAATCAATCATTTTTTAGATATGTAATCATGTGATTAAAACATAGGTTTTCCAAAACATATAATTGTTTAATGGGTTATATTCCCAACTATGACAGGTTAGGGAATAGATGTAATCTAAGTAGCTGAATTCAAGTAATCTTCGTTTTTTTTTTTTACATAATTTAAGATATCTGACAGAAACTAAGATTGTGAAGGGAGACAATCGTATTAAGCAATCTCTGATATAACCCCGCATCAATCAATTTAACTAATTTTGATGACAGGAATTGAAATACTAATTTAAATAAACAGAATCTACCCCTGAATAATTTAAGGTAACTTCATCAGCCGTCAGTTTCTTCCACATATCTCAATTTGTAATAAGATACTACAAAATAGTGAAAAATTAGTAATGTTCAACAGAACTACGAAACTGAACATTACCTCCGAAGGAGATAACTTGGTAACTTTTTTTTCATCTGATGTCACACTCTTATCCATTCTTGTGGCGGAAACAAGGATCTCTGCCAAACACTCTTACAGTCTAGTTCGATATTACATTCGGAACCATTATAATAATAAATTCACTTAAAAGATTTGGAGCCGAACACAATTAAATCTGACCGAAGTATAATAATCGATGATCAGCTGATAATGTTTTGTTGTGTGGGAAAGGTTTTCTTGATGTTGGGTTATACAAAATAAATTGCTCAGGCTGTGATAAAGTAGTAAGAATAAAACTGTATTCTCCTAATATAAGAATTATTATGCCATGCATCCTAATCCTATTATTATAATTCGAATTGATTATTTTATAAATCAAAACATAAAGTACAAATTAACTGACATTAACACATGAATTTGACAGTTTTTTTAAAAACATGGTTTGATTATATAACTTTAGCTAAGGAATTCTTTTTGGTATTTTAAGCAATTGATTGCTTTTAATATGTATGTTTAATGTGGTTCATCGGGGTTCATCAAGCGAAGAATTTTAGATTAATAGCAATATATCATTCTTTTGATTATATTAAGAAAAATTGTTTTAGGTATTTTTATCAGAATAAAGATGGTTATGTTTATAATAATTTGTTTATGGACTGCCCACTCTTTGTTACCTTTAGAAAAGGTTATTTAGTGAAGGTTACCCTCCGGGTGATACATGATAAATTATGTGGTTTTTATGAATTCCGCTTTAATCTTGACTGACTCTCCCTCATTAATAATATTTATTTTAAGGTCATTTTGTTATTATCAGGTTATGAATTTAGGAGTCAATATTCGTTTCAACAAAGCAGGAATATTTGCTGTAATATGTATTTTAATTATACTTTTTTATTATATGGGCTCAAAAGATTACTCTTCCGAATTGCAAACAGTTAATTTACGGCGCCTTCTATTGGCTTCTATTGATGCTGCAGAAAGAGGTGGGAGGGAAGTAATTAAAGCCAAGAAAAATCCATCTATTGAGTTAAGTAAAGGGAAAACAAAAGAAGGAGCTAATATCCCTGTAACTGAAGCAGATTACAATTCTCACTGTGCCATGTATTATGGAATAAAAAAGTTATTTCCACAGATTAAGGTAAGTTATGTTTTCATAGGCTCTTTCATTTCTAATGATCTTTACCAATTAATATATTAAAAATATGCTTGAAAAAGACATGATTGAAGGGTTGGATTCAACTTTCTAATGAGTAGAAAAAAACGAAAGGATATTTTTAAATATGATTATAATCAAACCTAATAGTTCAAAAGCGTTCAATTTGTACCAGTGATCTTTTTGCTTTCGTAGACAAGATTTATTAAAACTTAAAACCACCACTACATTGCCAAGCTATTTACTTCATGAATCCTCATTTATTAATTTGGTGGAATCTAAGAGTTTGCTATATTGATTCTATGAGCCAAGTTAGATAAAAAAAATAAGGGAAAAAGAGGTATTTCCTTTCATTTTTACCATAACTGTACATAAAATATACAGTTTTGCTGCATTCAAGTCTGCAAATTTTTTAGCTAATTGTTTCTTGAAAAGGAGTAATAGTAGGTTATAGTGATCATTGAACAATTACGAGTCCAGCTGCTTTTGGTACATGATGTTTTCATGTATTGAATGAATTACTGCGAATGAGATTTCCTTCATTATGTTATAACTATTGACTATGTGAATGGCGGATACTTATCAAGTTGAAATATATCAGAAGTTGCTTTAAACACATTAAGTTGTTATTTTGTGATTCGAAAGTAAATTAATACAAACGTTCTCGATGTATAAAGGTTATATCAGAGGAGAAAAGGGACCAACAAAAATGTAATTCAGAACTACCTGAAGAAGTTCCAAATCGAACAGATTTAGGATTAGAAGGATTAGCTGACAAAGAAGTAGATGCAGCCAGGGTGAGTGTATGGATTGACCCGCTGGATGCCACTAAAGAGTTTACTGGTAAACATTCTCTTCTAAAAATTGTTACAGTTATATCTAAATTTATTTAATAATTCGAAAGCTTTGAATTTCATGGTATAGTGAACTGTCTTTAATACAAAGCTTGTAGTGAATACTAAGAAGTAGTTCATAAACCTTATGGACCTAGCATGAAAATCTTACCCGTTTAGCACGTAACGTAAATATTTGTAATTAAATACCATATAATAATATTTCTCGTAAATGGACAGTACTTAAATTATCACTGTTTTTGAGTAAAAAAGAAAAAGTATATTTCATGAAAGTTTTTACTTTTGTAAGCTGACATTAACATCATAGGAAAAATACAGACTCTGCCTGAAAGAAGCGAAATATTTGAACAGATTGGATGTTAATGTGAGTCAGTCTCTTAATAGGTTGAGAGCTTTAGGAAATATCAATTAAAATCTATAAATATATATGTATATGGAAGATATTTTTCTAAGGACAATAATGGAGTTAACTAAAGAATTTAATATCTAAAGGAACGACAAAGGGAAGAATAATGTCAGAGTTAAGGCCTGGGTGATGAGTCAACCCTTCAGTTTAATAATAAATCATCTGGTTGTTTTAAATCAATGATTTAAAGTCATATATAACTGATAAAATGGATATACCCAATTAAAACAAATGAAATAATTAAATTGATTATCTATTATTATGATAATACGCTTCACGATAGCCACATTCCCACATTGATAAATTTGGATAGCCACATTCCTAAAACCAATACTAAATTGATTATCAAGGAATTTTACATTGTTACGAATTGTAAAGTTATATTACTCGAGATTTTTTATTAGTACCATCAAGGCCAAATTCGAATGTAAATTCTGGCCAAGTATAAATGGGCACTCAGGAAATTTGAAAAATATATAATAGATTTGTATAATTTTTATAGTCAAGGATTCGCTAGATATGAGGTGTGCGAATAGCAGTTGTAAATATAGTTGAAGATCATATTTGAGTTGGGTTAAAGAGAATGGTTGTTAACCATTAATATAATATAATTGTTTTCATAGAATTAAGGATAAATCCACTGTAAATCAAAATGAAGTAATTACGGAGAAATCAAAAGTTAGGCTTACGAGTTTTCTTTATATAAGTTTATGACTTTTTATTTATAATACACGATTTGAAAGTTTAATTAATTTGTTCCAATTGTAATGTGTATTATACATTTTTAATTATTAGATGAAACTTGAAACTATTTCCATTAATTTTCTGGGATATAAATATTTTGTTGTTCATTATTGCAGAGAATTTGTTGGATTATGTCACAACAATGGTTTGCGTTGCTTTCGATGATAATCCTGTGATTGGAGTGATTCACAAGCCTTTCCACGATCCTCCGGAGACAGTTTGGGCTTGGCTTAATCGAGGCCAATCCCCTCTGCCCTCCATTCAACCACCACAGAAAGTTATTATACTTATTCATTTTTTTCTGACAATATCTGTGCCATCTTCCTTATAACTATAGCAATCCTGGCTTCAGACTTAAAGCTTTATAGTATGAAGTGTTTATAAAGTTTGCACCATATTAAATCAAAAGTATTTGTATTTACTGATGGCTAATAATTTCGCATTTCCGGTTTTATGATTTGTATAGGTATTTCGTGGGAGTATGCCAGTTGCATTCCACACATTCAAGCAATAATACAATTCTTGTCAAACACTACCCACATATATCTTGTCAATGATTGCTTCAGATATTCGAGGCTTCTCATCATTCACTTCTAATTACAGATATTTTACGGTACCTCAGCATTTGTATCTGACCTTAAATTAAAAAATGTATCATTTGAAACATACTCCTAACTTGAGTAATTCTGTAAATTTTATAAATCACCATTTGTACACATAGACTGGTACCACAGCTCACATGTTTTCTACGTGTTGGTGGGGGTAATATCATCATTGGAGAAAAATACGAGGACCCAAATATAGATATTCATAGGGGAGATATTATACCATAGAAATAGAAGTCATTTTAATCCGCATATATCGTTTGAAGTAATACAAACGCACACAGTATAGCACAGCGCCTAGTATACATAGTATATCTCCATCATCAATAATCAATAAACATAAACATCAGATTGTGCCTGCACCCAAAGTTAGTATATCTGGATGCGTTGTGCGTTTCTTGTCGCATTACTCTGGCCATTTAAAAAATTTTTGTAATGCAGTTGTGATAAGAGTTAGTCTTAAAAAAAGTGATAGTGTTCTTTTGGTTATTGTAAATTTTGTTTTATTTTGTACCACAATCTGTTAGTCTAGGATGAGTGATGTAAAAAACAGGTGCAACCCCTGAATTAATCTGTTGTTGAATGACGGACATTGATGTGTATCATTAACTAAAGTTATTGATAATGTAAATAAAAAATCATAAAGCAGTATACAGTAGCTGACCCAAAATTGGGAATTGTATTTTATATAAAAACAATGCTTTCATTAATTTAAGTTTTTTTTTTGTTTTTAGACTAACATTGAGAAAATAATTGTTTCACGTTCACATGCTGGTAAAGTTGAAAGTATAATAAAACATGCTTTTGGTGACAATGCGGAAATTATCAAAGCAGGTGGATCAGGTAACGTTTATGCTAATGTTAAAAAAATGTTCCATCCTTCTAAAAGTGTATATCAGTATTTTATATTCGACTTGATGGGCTCCATAGTCTTAATGCAGTGAATTTAAATGGGATTTAAATAAATAAGGAAATATCGTTGGCTTTGTGTATATGTATTAGTGGATTTCGGTGGTAGTCCTTCATGAATGCATATAGTGGTAAAAATGTGGTCATTTATCGTCAATATCTGTTTCCTAATAAGTTACACAAATTTTATATCCCATTGGTAACCCGAATGTCTGATTATATGCAGTAAGTACTATCAAATGTAATGCATGTAAATATCTTGCTATGGTACTAAACTTTTCCCCAGGTTTTAAGTATTTTTAATTCATTTATATGCCTCTATTTTGTAGTACTATCAAAATTGAAACATCGGCGATTTTGATTTGAACCTGTAAGACTGATGGAACCCTGATTCATTATAGTCCTATACATATAAAGTTCAATATAGACAAAGAAATCTAAATTAAATATATAAATTAAACACGCGCAATTAGTCTCTGATTTTCGGTTTGAACAGTCATCAGGGAGAACTTATCTTTGAGATAAAAAAAGGGAAACCAAGTTCACTGGTGAAGAGACGGTTGTAGACCAACAATGTTACCGCATGTGCGCCCAGGCACAGAGAATAAAGTAGACAAGAATCAATTTAAAATAGGAAATAAGAAAGAAAATAATAAATTAAAGGAAAACAGAGGGAAAAACGAAGTATGTCTTGCTCAATAAAAAGTAAAAAGACTTAAGTTTAATCTGTGGTCCACAGTGGTCTGTAACCACCCAACCGGTTTCGGTAGTAGTCCCGCTTGAAGATGTACAACGTGCGTTGTAAAACTGATTCAAGAAGTGAGACGGATTTTTATAACAATGTGATACTAGTATTGATGTTAGCCTATTTAGAAAAGACCTAAAAGAGTAACTCTTTATTGTATTCTTTAATTTGTATGCTTTTTTAAACTTGTTTTAAGGTTACAAAGTGATGGAGCTATTAAAAGGAAATGCTACAATCTACGTTCACTTGACGGAAATTCACAAGTGGGACATTTGTGCAGGAGATGCAATCCTTACAGCTCTAGGAGGACGCATGTCTACTGTGAAGAATGAAGACATATCTTATCTTCCCTTTGATTCTTCCAATAAGGAAGGCGTCATTGCCACTACATCTGCCAAAGCCGACTATCATTCCTCGTATTCCTCCAAAATTTCCTCTGCAATCAAATCTGACTTGCCATAATTATTAAGTAAATTATTTTTATATTATCTCTCTTTTCTCTTTTATCCCTCACAATATATTATTAGAAACGCAAGTTAATGTAACCACTTACCGACTAGAAGGGTTCGACGTTCAGCACATTATATTGTTACCAATATTTTATCATTATATATTTAGTTATACTATAGTAATGACATAGTTCATCTTAGTAATTGTTTCCTTAAATTAAATTATGGTCCGAGTATAGCATTCACATTTAAACTAAAATGTCAATCACAGTACCTAAATACACTTAGCATGTTTTTAAGCGAAGGTAAGTTCGACGACAGCCCATATTCAAAGTATCCTATCCTACAACCGATATTATATTTTATCTATGTTCACAAAATATCGGAGAAATAAATGATTTTAGCAAAACATGTACTATACTAGAAAAATATGACGGTAAATCAAATACACAATCTATTTTTAATTACTCTGCTGGCAGCTGCTTGTTTAGGTGGCAAGGCAAATCATATTCCTTTCCTTACAAGTAAAGGCTTGAGAATAATTAATGCAAAGATTTGAGTAACTAACCCGAATATGAATATTTTGATAAAATAAATCAAAATTCGTTTTCAGAAACATAAAATCATCTTTAAATGCATTAATTCAAAAAATACAGTGAAAGGTACACAATAAATAGGTTCAATCATGTGGCCGTTTCTAATTTTTGATTTAACCCTCATCAGGAGAGAAGAGAGTGAGTGGACACCAAACGCACTTACGAGGTGACAGTTGAAGACCAAAATGCAGAATATGAATAAATTCGAGACTAAAATTATATATGCCGTACCATACTTACACATATTTATAATTATTTTACACTGTTTAACTAAATATAGTTGAATACGGTAAATAACGAATATTTTTATAAATTTCATACTTCTTCATTAACAGGTTCACGATTTTTTTTTTTCAAACTATTAAGTTTAATCTGTTCGGTTTTGTTCTACAAATATATTTTCTAATCTAATGTAAGCAAATCCAACAAGTAGAATAGATGCTGATTGCCCAAAGACGAGTTTCGTGTCTGTGAACTCAGATAATAACCTAACTTGAAAGAGGTGTAAATCTAGACATAATTTGTTTCACGACTACCATACTTCTAGTAAAGTAAGTAAAACAAGGAATACAAAGTAATGACATAGATCATACAAAAGAATTAATGAGACAACGGACTGTAAGGACAAATATTATTGAAGCACTTGTCAAGACGGTTGACTCCCAAAAATTTTGAATACTTCCAATATGTCCTTCATGTGGTTAAAAACCTAAAACTGAAACGGTAATACGGAAAGTTGTGAAGGTTTCAATGGATGGTTTAGGCTTTTATCGCATGGATCGTGGTGCACCGGCTTATGTAATCTGAGTTTCACATCAAGTACCCACCGCATCTGTAATAAATGTTCCCGATAGGGTACAAAGAGTTTTTCGCGGAAGCATATTAGATTTTTTATAAAAAAAAAAGCATAGTGATTTTTTTATTAATTCCTTATGGGATTGATTCGTAAAAGTGCAATTTAAACTCGAGTTTAAGTCGATCTGAATGCATAATGGCTTTTCTACAGCAGAACTATATATCGGTCAAATGGTGACTGCAATTTCATAAAATCAACCCAGCCACATGTAGGCAAAATATAATGAAAAATGTACTCAGAGAGCTTAAATCCGTTCAAATAGAAGAAATTACTTTCCAAGACCACTAAACTTAAATGGTGGTGGTTAAATATCACACCATTTTGTCTTGTTAAGTGTATATATATATATATAATTATATCATACACGTTCCTTTCCTATTTATAAACTAGTACACCTTTCAGCTCCGCAAAACGTAATCAATATTAATTAACTTCAAAGGTTTTTATGATACTATTATACCTCTTTTGTCATTTCTATACTGTATAGTATCAGGGTTAAATTTCAAGGGAATCAGATTTTATAGAATTAACCAATCAAATAAGTATACAGCTTATCTACTCTATAAGGAGCTATTTTTGTGTATAATGACAGCTTAAATCATTAAATCTCTTATTATTTGTATCATAAATTGACAAATAATCGAAAAAAAAAAATAAATACATAAATAAACTTGAAAATGTACTTAGGGATCCTTATAACGTGTAAATCAGTCAACGACATTTGTTGACTGGAAATAGACTTTTTTCATTGTAATACTGGAAAAAAGTATTTTAACATACTGAAATATTACAAATTGAAGGAAGAATAACTGAACCATACAAATATTAGTACTACACTATTTGAAATGAAAATATTGTAATAGTTAATTAACTTAGACCTTGTTATGTAAATTATTGTGAAATCACTGGTTGCAATACTTTAATTTTGTCAGAAAGTACAAGGAAATGTTTATCACGCTATATTAAAGGGGAAATTCGCATTGCTTCCGATCAAATACAGATAAACATAAAAAAAAATGCTATAACGTCCAATTGACATCTAAAATTGAACGGAACGAAGAAATCTTATTGTCCTTTGTTGATACTAGAAACTACTGAGCAACAATTCCTAATATATGATTTTTGTTACAAACGTATTATAAGAGTAGGTCAAATCATTTTCTGAGACCAAAATCCAGTTTATTAAACCTGTATTTTAGGTAAGAAAAAGTTTATGATAACAATTAATACATATTAAAAATATAAGACTTTGATAATGACATGAAAGCTAATCAAGATCATGTTTAACATACGACGTATATACATCATATCCTAGGGAAATTGTATTGTCATAAAGCACTCTGTACTTAGTTGGTAAAAAGTAGAAGTTGATGATTTGGGCAGGAGGCCATACAATCCACTCTGCTACGTACATTCTCCAACCTTTTTTTAAAAATTCGTCAACTATTTCAACAAATGAAGAACCTTCCAGGGCACCAATAGTTACAAAAAACACAGAAATCAGAACTGGGGAAGCAAAAAGTTGGTCTATGAACATCTTTTTAAAAGCAGACTTCAAAGTTCTTTCTGGAATTAGTTTGTCAAGATATTTATACCAGAAATGGCAGCAGATTCCAACAGTTACACCTGTTGTTGACATATGACGAGTTCTGGTTCCATCCCATTCCTTCTTGCAGCCTTTTAACACTAAGTAATGTTGCTGTAGAACATCTCCCATTCCGGAAAGTGACAATGAAATGGTAACATTAGTAAGCAAAAGATGTTTCTCAAACATAACATTCTTAGTATGTTTCACTGCTCTTATTGATGAGTTTAACAGACTACATAATGATGATATTTTTAACATATTAGAAATACCAAGAAAATATCATTTTGGCAAAGAACAAGTGAAAATATAATACAAATAGAATCTTTCACTTAATAAACCATATTTAAATGCCAAAATGGATCTTCAATGGCAAAAAATAAAATTGGAAATAAATTTTGCAACTTTTAAATCACATGATTTAAAGTGGAATTGAACTCGGTTCCCGGTGAAGTCCTGCACGCAAATTACTCTAAATATACAAGCGTACCAATACTGTAATACCCTAAAGGCGTAGAGGTTCTAGAATGTTTATAAAACAAGTGGTCTTATCAGTGATTAATTTTAAGGGTATGATATCTTATTAATAAATAGTGTTGGGCTTTTGTTTTAAGTAATTATGTCGCTGATAACTTTAGATTCGTCAAGTGATGATTGGTAAGAATTCTATAGATCTTTTTTTATAATTTTGTGATATAAATTTCATTTTGATATTATTAATCTGTTTTATATTTAAGTAACATTTAAGTTGTTTCAATGGCATTATATATTGTATTTCTAACTAATGATGATTTAACTCTCCGCTGTAGTTCTTACTTTCCATTTCGGTAGTGGATGAAATATATTGGTATGTGGCATTCTCGTTTTATTACAACCATTATAAATTCTCTTAAGCCTATAGTTTGTTCCATTTAATTTGCATAAACTCAAGTGATCATACAATTGAACTTTTTGAACCTCAATGTATGACTCGTCTTTTACGTTTAGTATGAAGCATTTTATACTGTTCTAGGTTAGCTGAACATGAATCCTGTTGTCGACTGCTTAGAGAAATAATAGAATTGTTAGAAAATAGAAGTTCTTTAGAAACAACTTCCATTGAGTATACATCAGCATCGGGTGCAATACGAGTTAGACTGAAGCAATTTAACCAAGAAACAAAACAGTTAGAACAGAAACTTGGATTATCAAACATGTATCCTAACATTACTTTCCATCCATCAGGCTGTTTTTTTTTTATTATTCTGAGTGTTTTAATGTAACAATAAATAGAACTCAAATGTTATATTTTATATAATTAAGATATTTTTAACCACTGTAAAATATATTTCGTAAAAGAGGATTACGTCTCTTTACTTTAGTGATATTGAACATGGGAATTAATTATTATAATAATTAAATTAATTGGCAACCCTAATGATCATGAGCTAAGTATATATATTTGTCATTCTTATTTAGTTGTCAGTAATATGTGTTTGAGTATAATAGAATATGTGTATTAAGTTCTTTATGTCGATTATGTGTATAATATTTTGTGGTGAGCTAATTGATTTGTTCTTATCTGAGAGTTAATTTAACAGACAACGAAAATTATCATAGTGCCGTTAATACAGATGTTCTTTTAATAGTTGTTCAAAAGAAAGGTTTAATCGGGAAAAAGTCATTATGATTCTGAAAGACCAAGTCAGTGAACTAACAAAGTATTATAATGGAAGAGTAATCATTCAGGTCTTTATTGACAGGATTTTATCGAAAGAAATGTAGTGGAATTTAGGAGTGGGATTCGAGATTTTAGAATAGAGAATTGCAGTTTTGATTTTTTTTCCTTGACCTCAAATTAATAGACATCTGTTAACTGTTCATAAGCAAATCTTCTCACCTAACTCTTCTTTTCATTTATTTCTGATGTACAATGTTTTCCCAAAATTATATGATTCGTGTAATCAGTTTTAACTTTAGTATTTATATAGCTTTAAATATATTTTGTGATGCAGAAAATCGCGTTAGAACACTTGTAACAATGAACTCAGGTTCGCTGCAAAAGAAAAAAAGGTGAAGTTAATTTGACGTTGAAGACTGCATTCCTTGTTTGTTAACAAATATCGCTTGGTATGGATGGTATATATCGATCCTATGAGACGTATGTATATTTAATTGTTGTAATATTTGACCTTTTGAATTTGGGAAGAGAAGGAGTTTAGGAACCCCAGAGTTGGGGGCAGTTTTAATAATTTCAAAATGTAAACATGGATGGATTTTGTTGTAATTGATAATTGCAGGTAAATAAAGTCTATTTATTAGACTCAAAGAAGTGTTTGGTCTTCTCCCAAACCAGGAATACAGCAAGAACTAATTAAACTTATGTTGATTCAATAAAGTTATATTCAAATAAACATTACTGCAATATAAGTATGAGTTGCCATTTAAGAAAAAGAAATGACTCCAAAATCCCTATTGGGGAGTAGGGAAACCCTTATAACCTCTGTGTAAAGGTCCGTCTCTGTAAACGCTGGGGCTCCTAAAGTACACTCTAGCCAATGGCATAAAAAAATCTGAGTGGCCTACCTCAACTTTATTATAAGTAAACATTCTATACTTCTTGGGGATGTAATATGTAATGTTCCCTTTAGCTATAATATAAATGTCTAAATGGGATATGTTTATTAGTACCTCATTCCTGGAAATAGAATAGTTAGAAATTTCTCTGAAGAGTTAGTAAAGTTAGAACTGTTTTGGTTTTAACTGGTAAAAATGTTAAACTACTAAAATACCTGGGAGGTAAAGACCTCTATTCTAAATAGAAGTAGTAATAATTCTAAGGATAGATGCATATAAAGACATTGAATTGAATATGAATAATACGTGCTATGTTGTAAATGTACTAGCGATATTGACTATTACACCAGGAGTAGGCACATAATTTTATTGTTTTCCTTAATCAAACTATACAGAAGCTCAGGTGAACAAGATAGAAGAAGGAGGCTGGTTGAACACTTGATGAGTCAACAGATTCAATTGGAGCAGCGCTTTAGTGGAAGGTTAATTAATCTTGATTCTTTAGTTTATGATTAATAAATATTCTTTATTTTTAGTTTTGATTATAATAGTGGGGAAAATATATTACGTCTTCATCATAAGTGATTTATTTTACGACGCATTTAACAGACACAATTGAGGTACCTGTTAACTCCTCAATCACTGAACACACGAATCACCGCACAATAACTGCTTGCACACTCGTGATTAAATTAGTTTATAAAAGTCTTCTTTAGTGACATATCTTTAATATAAGTGATATAGTAAAATATGAGTGAACTTTTTAAAGGTCAATGTATGATTCATCTTTTACGCTTAGTATGAAGCATTTTATACCGTTGTAGGTTAGCCGAAAATGAACTTTTCTTTTATAAACTCTGCCCTTTCAGTTTATGCTTTCTGGTATATGATAAATAAAAGATTTCGTGTCAGTAAAAGGTTTTTAAAAGTGAAATATATCCCAAGAATAATTACTAATATTTGTTGTTTTTTAATGTAATGGTCAAATGGGAACATTCTGCACGGGACAGGCCGTCATTGCTACACCTGTGCCTCATTATTGTTTTGGGCAATAGATTGAGAAGGTTATTACTGAATCATTAACATCTCGTTATGTTACATGATAGGTTTTCATATAAAAATACTGTTGAGTCTGTTTCTATGTTCAAGCAAAAAAGTAGTATCTTCGTATTAAGCAACTACCTAATTAAAAACATTCTTTAAAGATAGTGGTGTCCATGTTTTGTAAATATGTTGTAAAAGGCAAATATGAACATTTATGTAAATTTACACTCAATCTTCTGCATTAATGCAAGACTGCATATTATCACAATAATAAAACAAGTTGACACTGTCCGTTGTCATGGATACATCAATGTTTATGTCTATTACTGTTTAGTGTTGCAGGAAATGCTATTGATAGGGTTAATGTTACTTTTGTTGACAACTTTAATTTATTGGTATTTATGGTAACTAGTGTTTTTATTATGGTTGACTAATTATGATGTTACAACCTACGAATAGATAGTAATGTCTTCAAGCCTATAACTTTTTCGCCATATGAGTGACTGTGAATTTTTACTTAATTTTTTTTTAAGGTGTTCATGTTCAAGTTACACATGATTTTCTTCTGTAAATTGAATAATTAAAATTATGAATCAAAGAGAAATTACTGGAAGGAATTAAGAAATTCACTCAGTAGTCTTCATACTTGGAGAACTTCTGCTGGAAATTAATACAAGGAGAGATAAAATGATAACCGAAGAGTGGCACTCAAAAACAGTGGTCATAGTGTGCGAGTTAATCGGCGAACAAGTGTATGAGAAGAAGGTCTATTTGAGTGTTGTACAGCTAAATCAAAGGAAAGATATCACTTGAAGCAATAAAACTATTTACTTTGTACCAAGTTGGTCATAGTAGCAATTCACTGTTAGTAATTAACGATGTAGGTGGCAACAAGAGCACGTAGATATATTGAAGCCAAGAAATAATACTTTACTAAAATGTGGTAGCATGTGATCAAGATGAGAAGTTGAAAAACCTGCATCATCCGAAGAGAAAGTTTCAACATAAAGAGTTTCCGTTGATTCTGCACATCTCCGAAAAATCTGACTTGACAGTAATCTATGGCTGTGACAACAAAGTTTTGAATCAGTAAAATGTTATTGCCCTTGAATCTTTGGAACTTATTTGTTATGACATTTATATTATGAATATATAGGTTGAGATAAGGCCGCGCAGGCGACGATGTAAATAATTAAGTGTATTCATTTTGTTCACCACAGTAGAGATGCAGTGATACTTTTTACTTAGTATTCCTAAAGATCTTATTTTCCGTTATGATTGTTTGTCATCCCTTTTGGCTTTTAATTAGCATATGGAAACGATGGCTTCATATGATTACTGTACAGATCTGATGTTTCATTTCACTTTTTTTATAGCGTAATATAAATCAACATCAAAGAGTAAAAATGTTACTTAAAAAACACAATGATATCAACAATTATTGATGACTAATTATGATTGTTTTTTTATGACTTTATAGAAAGAGAAATCAAAATGCCAACCAAGGAGTGGCAAGCAAAAACAGTGGATATTTGAGATTCAATATCCATGTTACTTTAATAAGACTTTTTCTGAGGTAAAATGGATAAACCAACAAAAGTCTCCACACAAATGAAGTTTTATTCAACGCGTTTCGAACACTTTGTGTTCATCATCAGGAAGACACTATAATACAAATTATATCTAATTAGTTACAAAATATCTTCCAAATGTGTCTTCCTGATGATGAACACAAAGTGTTCGAAACGCGTTGAATAAAACTTCATTTGTGTGGAGACTTTTGTTGGTTTATCCATTTTACCTCAGAATGAGTAAATACCACACTATTACGGATTGAACAACTAATGATTTAATAATAAGACTTTGTACTCTACATTTCCTTACCTTGTAGTTTCTTTATGATTAGGTTGAAAATATAAACTTAGTTATATTGTAGATATGATTGAATAAGTATGTTAATAGACAGAGAGGTGGTTTTTGCAGAAAAGTAAGTTTTAAAACTGAGAGGAATCGTTTGTTGGGAGACGGAGGCATAAGTAAGGACTGGACGGAAGCGGAGTCGTCTTCTCTTCTTGCCGATGCTAATTTGTCGATCAGTGAGCTCAGGGAACGGCAGGCTCAAACAATAGCAGGTAAACATTTCTACTTTTGTTATTGGGTTTATCAACTATTTTAATTTTAATTACTGGTAAAGGTTTCAAAATATTGAAGGGAAGATGGAAAGTTCATATTTTGACATCCCAAGCATTCTATCTCAATTTATAAAATTAAGCATTTATTTGAACCTTAGTATTTGTATTTGTCCAAATTAAGTAATGTTATTAAAGTTGTACATATCAGTTTTATGAAAATTAGTAGCCGCCAACCAGAGTAGCAGAAAAGAAAGTAAAATTACTGCAGCATAACTGGAAACTTTGTGCTCAGTTCAAATAACTCTTCGCTCTGAATGTCCGTCATAACTGCTAAAATATTTCTAGAATCACTTCTTCCCTTTTAACAACTAATACTAAATGAGCTGAGTACAAAATAGATAACATATGAACACTTTTTCTAATTAATGGAATTTTAACGAAATTATATTTTAAAAAAATTAACGTACTTCGTTGATGGGTTCAAACGGTTATGGTAGTTGTTTTCATATTGACTGTTCATACCCTTCTGTCAATTGGCTTCTTTCCACTTGGATACAATTGTTTATATTCATACAACTATTTTTCACAAAGATAGCTAAAATTTGTCTATCTCCTTATAATTAAGATAAGAATTTTCGGTAATAGTTCTTCTATTTACAGCATAATTTATTATTGTTTTGTTATTAGAAGAGTTTTGTACTTTGGTAATTTTCTGTTTATATTATATTTTAACTGAAAATAATTAAAAAATTAATCAGTGTTAATTATTACTAAAATATATCTACTTAACACATTGTTATTTTTTAGAGCAAGATAAAGGGTTGGAAAGGATAAGCAAAGTAGTAGGACGTCAAAAGGAGTTAGCTATAACTATTGGTAATGAAGTAACTGATCAAAATGGTAAGAATCATCTCGTCTTTGTGTTTGCATTATCATTTTCCTACTTGCTTGCTATTTTTGTTTTGTAAGAAAAAGATGTTAAACCGAACCAATTAATGTTATCAAAATAAAATGCAGGCAATATAAAAGTTTCTTTGAATAGTTGGTTTTGATAACGAAATAGTTCAGAGCAACCTTTTCATTTTAATGAAATCATTATTATTTGAAAAATTATTTCTAATTTCCGGTAATCCGTCTTCAGGAGAAAAATAAGGTGCCAAGCACGCCGGAGAAGAAGCGGAAAAACATATTGTATAAAATTCATAATTGAACAAGTAACTGATAAGAAAATTATTTGCTTGGATGCTACATAAACATGAAATATGGAAAACTGAATAATCAGTATAAAAAAAAAGCAACCAGTTTAACTTTTTATCTTAATATTATATGTGGATATCCTGAACGTTATAAAAATACCACAGTAAAAGCCTTAATACATAAAATAGCCTCAAACTGAGGTATTCCACGTAAATATTGAAAAATGATGGCGAACATTCATTAAAAATGTGTACTCTATATAGAAAGATGAAAGAATTTTGAGGTAGATCATTAAAAGTAATATAGAAAGAAAAATATCAATTATGATAATGAAAACAAGAGGTTTCCACAGAAGGAAACAAACCTAGTTTATGAATGCTATTCTAATTATGGGGACTGATAAACCCGTCAAAACTCGTGCATTGGGACAACTACGACTTCGCTTTCAAAGAGACTTACGATACATCTAATAAATAGAGCACAAAAAATATAACATGGGACTTATGCATAATACCAAGTTAACAAGAGAAATACTGATGGTGGAAACAAGTACATGAAGTTATAGAAGTAAGAGTATTTGAAAATGAAAAAATCTGGTTTTTACACAGATATTAAATATAAATCTGAAAAATAGTGTTTACAAAATGGTCTTACAGTGTACTGGTGGTAACAAGTTGTCATACAGCGTTCAGATGTACACAAGAAACGAATTTTTACCGAACACCCAAAAGAAGTCTTTACAAAATTACAAAATAGACTTTATTTAAAAAAAAAACCTGTTTTAATATCAACTTAGCACTTCTAAATGTAGATTGTTTAAATTGGTTGTGTAACTTGTATAATTACTGGAGGTTTGTTATGCTTTAATATAAACCATTTATAACGCTTGGATGTTCATCTTTTTCTTAATATATAAAAATTGCATTTCAAAATTAAATGTATGACATTCGCATAATACCTGAAATACAAAGGGCAGTTATTTATATTTATTAAATTGAATTTATTCAATAAGAGCAAACGAAACATATTGACAAAATTGATTTAAGGTTGTTCCTTCAGAGCATCGCTCGTTTCTCCATAGTATCTTTTGTTGCAGTTCTTACATTTAGCAGCATAAATGAGATTACATTACAACGCTATCGGCAGTTTTTTTTTTAAATTAGAAAATAATCATTTAATAAAATTTACTTAAATTTGCATCGTTAGTTATACAACGCTAGAGTTATTGCAGTTGATTCCATTTAAAGACATTTGTAACCGTTTCAGTACATGGAAATGTTGAATATTTCTTGTTTCTAACTTCCAGATTAATATTTGTCTAGTCTGAATGTTCTGGTTGTTGCCTTAAATATCTAGACTAAAAGCAAAAAAAAAGTTTATTTCAAAACAGGTTTCCATTAAAATATTAACAGAAAAATTAAAAAAATTGAAAAAAAAAATTTTTTTGATGTTTTCGTGAAAATTTGTTTTTAGGTTTCATATGTACCACCTGTATGAAAACTTGTATCATCATCATTGGCATAAGATTCCGTTGTGGAAACACAGTATATTTATATTTAATATTCTTGTAGTGCAAAATCAGTAGTTTTTTCATTTTCAAATATTATTACTTCTGTAAGTTCATATAATTGTTTACAATTTACTCATGTGATTTACAATTTATCCCATTAAATACAATATAATTATCTGTATTTTGGTTATATGGTTTTAGTTGGGTTTCTTTTTTTAATGTACTCGATTTGGTTTTGGCAATGAAAAAAGTTTAAATAAAATCGAAATTTCAGTAATGAGAGTTGGATTTAAACTAGAGGACTGGGTTTATTCCATGATTCAGCGAATCATGATTTATTCCAGTCATATCCCCGTCTTTTTCCGAAAATAAGACACTGTTTTACTTTCTTTTTAGGTCCAAAATACGTGCTAGGGCTTATTTTGGAGGAAGGACTTAAAATACGATAAGCAGATTTATATATTTCTGTTTAATATTTATTTATGTACAAAAATTTAAATTTATTCAATTACAGTTATGGCTTCGTCTGGAACATCGTCATAAATGATCAAATTTTGAATTCCGTTCTGATTTCCTCTATATCCATTTCTTGTAGAATCATTGGTCTGAATCTCTCACGTCTTACAGTATAGCTATCATTAAATAAATACTATTTGTCTAAGTAGCCTGCTTGAAACGAACTGCATAGGAATTTAACAGAATATTTTGTTCCGAAAAATTCTCTGAAATATTAGGACAACTAAAGATATCTACTAAATTCAACAGCATTTTTTACAGAATTATATTTCACATTCTTTTAACTAGGACTTGTATTCCAAAAAGTCCCAAAATCACGCTAGGGCTTATTTTCGGGGGATGTCTTATTTTCCGAAAAAGACTGTATGTATATGTACACTGCGTTAAAGTTAGCAGCTGATTCTACATTGACTACTTCTCTGCTGAGGTTTCCTAGCGAGTTCACGATGAGTTGTAGATATTTTCTAAAGAAGTACAGGGAGAGTTAACGGGATTGGTGAGACGACTCACTATGCTAGAAGGTTTTCGGTATATCTCGGTCGTAAAGTGCTGGTTTATTTGTTGTAGTAAAACATCCAGGAAAGGTAACTGTGTGTTTGTGATATTTTCTGTTGTAAAACTAAGGCAGGATTCTTTTTGGAGGTGTGAACCGAGATATTTTAATTCATTAGCACTGTCTGCTAAGGCCTTCGATATCATCTATGTACCTTGCATAGATGACTGGCTCCTTTATTTTCTTAAAAACTTATTATTATATTCTTCCCACGAAAAAAATTGCAAAAGGTACACCGAAGGGAGACTCCATTGCTACATCATGAATCTGTTTGTGCATCTTCCCTTGGGGAGAGGTGAAAGAAGGTATTTCATGTTAGACAACTCCTGCAGTGACTTCAAGTCTTCTTTGTGCACTTCTATTTTTGGTTGATTGTTTTCGGGATAAATTTCAGCCAAAATATGTTGTATTCTGTCTACTGGAACGTTTGTGAAGAGTGACTCTACGTCCAGAGAGGCAATCGTCTCATCTGCACCAGAAGAGTTTAAAAGAGCTACAATATCTATCGCCGAGTGGAAAATACCGCCGACACCAACCCAAGATCGAGAATCACAAGGGAGCAGCTAGAGCCGCTGTTGTGCCACCACAGTGAGAAAAAAGTCTTGAAAAAGACAGGCGTTTGCCGCACAATGTTGAAAGGACGGGTAGTCCCACAGACCAGGGCACCCTGAGCAGACCTACCACCGTGGACCTTGGCCAGAAACCGACCAAACCACCAGTCCCCGGAAGAGAAGTCTTAAAAGATAGGTTTTAGCCACATTTGACTAATTAAGGGCGGCTCCCGCTTGAACGAGCGGACTTTCCACCTCCGGACACCGACTGAGGTTAACCATCCGTCCAGTTGTGCCTTTCTTAGTTCATGCTATAGGAGAATAACCACCCATGCATGTTAAGCCCCCCCACCACGACAAGGTGAAGGCACATTGGGGGGGAGAGAGATAAAAGTGAAATTGCTAAGAATCTGCTGATGTGCAATGGACCAAAATCAAAAACCCGCTAGCTGCAGCTTAGCCATCTTATATACGAATATAAAGGCACCAGAGGGGACTCTGCAACCCTGCCTTCAAAGTATATAGGACTGACTAAGACGAAATTAATTGCGGTTTAGTCCTACAACAGGTTGACTCTTCATCTTACAGCAGGAGCACCTATGAGGCATGTGAAGAAGTCAATACAATAAGACTAACAAGAGAGACCTTGACAGAGGGGACCACCATACTACAAAGCATCAGTGACAGCGGTAGACTACAGATCCTGGAAGCTCTGTATTTTAAGGACAGTAACCTTAGTTTAAAAGTATAAAATAATAATTTAAATATATTTCCTAGTTTAAGAACTTTGAAAATAGTTTTAAGCTGGTTTGGAGACTAAAAGATAGGCCAGGTAACCGGTCAATGTCGTACCTACCCACAACCATGGCCTACTTACTCCCTTATAGTTACATTTTATTCTAGATTTGTAAACTACCAGTCAGTATTTAGATATTGTTAGAAATGTATCGTTAGAACTTAGAAGTAAACCTGATGATCTCGAATATTAGCCGAAACTTGTTTTTAGTTTTAAGTACGTAATTTGTTAACTATAGTCATCTGTTTCTTTTAATAGCGTTAGTTGTACTGTTATTAAAGTGATTTAAATAGAGGAGTAGTTCAGTTTAGTGTAGCACCTCATAACCACTGATAATCCTACATATTTCTGTATCTTCTGGAACATCTTTTGAAAGACTCACCGTAAACTAGCTCGAAAACTAGAAAAGCAGTCAATGCAGAAGCTGCTGCTAACTTTAACACAATATGTTTGAGAGAAGACTTGTCATCATACAAGAATGTTTGTATATTCAGAGGTGTCTCAATAAATATAGGTACAGGATCCATCTAAATAGAAAGAAACGAATGATAACTTAGACTTATTAAATGACTAATATAAAACATTAGAGAAAATAGATATCAATGTATTTTACTTCATTTTATATGTGACTAGCTTTGATCGATGATATCTCTGATATGGTATCTAGAGGAGACAGGAATATTGAAAGGGAGTCGCAACACATAAGTGAAGTGTTTAGAAGGGATTCAACATTCTGTAAGTATAAATTTACACTATTTTGATTTCTTTATTGTAAATAATAATGGAAATAAATAAATTTAGATTTTAAAGTAAAATATATACTTTTTTAGAAAAAATAATCTAAAAATTTAAGCTATTGATACTTCTCAATAATCATATCATAATGTAACCACACTTCTAGAAAATCTTCTGCAAGAATGAAATTTTTATATCAATTTTGACCTTAGTATTTCCTCTATTTTGTTTACAAAAATAATTAACTTTGCAATTGATATAATTAGACGACTTATCATTTTTTTTAATCTATGCTTAGAAGTAAGATTCCCTTTTGGTGATCTGTAAAAAAAATCTATAATTTAAAATGTTTGGATTATTTTGAATTTTTTTTTCAGGTTATTGGGTCATTATAATTATTCTTTTGATAGTTATAATTATCACTGCTTTGGCCTAAAATTATTTCTAATTCCTATTGATTATTGTTTTATATTATTCGCTATCATTTATTGTATTGTTGTTAACCATTATTATATGTAAATAAATTATTTTTATAAATTATTATCGAGAGACTTTATTACCTTGATTTTTTTGTTAAAAAAAAACATAAAATGAACACATTGTGTCTTTAGAGTTTTGATATTGGTTAGAAAAATTTGAGCCATGATGTTTTATTACTTTAATATACATAATAACAATAGGTTTATTACGTAAAAAATAAAAAAAATAGGTTTCAGAGACGTATTATACTTTTGATGTAATATGAGGCATAAGATCTAAAATTTACAGATTAGAAACCATCTGATTACCAGTTACTTAAAATTCGTAATGTAATTAGATATTACAGAGGACTCTTTTATTTTCATCTATACAAAAAAATATTTGGAGTTATTGCGATATGATCTTCCTCCTATCTTAAAAAAAAGTAAAATTACTTAGTTGTTATATGAAATGAAAATAAAAAAAAGACTAAATTACATTTATACTACGGATTACAGATTACAAGATATAACATGGAACAGAGTCATGATTTCAAAGGAACTAACTCAGGCTCCAAGTTTGCAGATTGCCTTAAATTTGAACTTATAGTCAAGCAGACTAAGATGGTCTGAAAGGGGATAAAGTACATCTGCTTTATATTTTGAAAGCTCAAGTATCTGGTTGAGGCGACTTCTGCGTTGTTTTTCTCTGATTACACAAGCATGTCAAGTTGACGGTTTTCTTGTACTAATTGTATTATCAACTAATAGATCTTAAAATAGCATCAGTATATTAAAAACAAAAAACCCAACAAAAACACAAAATAGACCTTAAACTATTTAGACAGTTCAAAACTTCGCAATCAGTTATTACTTCGTTTGGGACTTAAATGGGTAAAGTCAACAATGAGATAGTATGAAGGAGAAACAAAAACCTGAACTTAAAGTATGAAATTTTTATAAACATAAAAATTAAAACTGAACATAGTTCTTACTGATATAGCATTACAAAATCATTTCAACCAGGATATTTTTTCTTCAAGTGAATGTTTATTTCTATCCATTCTATAGCACAAGATGAATTACTCGAGTATTCTTTTTAGTTTATGTTAGCCTCTGTGGGTTTAAAATATCTAATGTCAATGAGAAGCCACGTGTCATTACATAAACCGCTATTTATAAACCGAGAGACCCGATT
Source organism: Hermatobates lingyangjiaoensis (assembly GCA_026182355.1). NCBI lineage: Eukaryota > Metazoa > Arthropoda > Insecta > Hemiptera > Hermatobatidae > Hermatobates > Hermatobates lingyangjiaoensis. The sequence continues at coordinate 131,462 of JAPFBL010001935.1, read as the reverse complement.
TTCAATTTCGTCATTATCTTTTGGGTTTTGCTTAATTTTGAAGAACAGTTGTCTAAAAAATTGAGATAGTTGGGAATATTGTACCACAAAATATTAAATGATCAACATGTGTGATTACTGAGTATCAAAATTGATGTGGACTGATGCCCACAGATCCACTTATTTAACCAGCGTTATGAATTTAAAAAGGACAGTGGCTGCATGGTTGTTGGATTAGCCATTTCATATTCAAAGTTAACAATTTTTTTAGCACTATGACAATTAGAAAGTAAGTTGGTCCACGATTGTCTCGTGTAATGAATTAAAAATGAACGTCCAAATACGTTGAGATTGTGGGCGGGATTTGGCATATGACCACTTACTCATATGTCCTTTTTTCTTTGATCTGTTCTGTTCATACAGAACTCAGTAAATTGAGTTTACATTTCAAGAAATGGTGCAAGTTAACTATCTGAAACAAATGGTTACCAATGTAAACTATCTAAATGAAAGCAATGTCTTCAGTAGTATCGTGAAGAGCGGAGCTATCAGTCGCTTTGTTCCAATGTAACACTCATGATATTTATACTAGCTGAACTAGTGTCTGGCAAACAATTCTACCAACCTATTTCAACATGACTGAGTTAGGTGTTGAATTGCAAGTATGATTCGAACGGCCTTGTTAGCCTTCACAATTAATCCACTGCAAAGTCGCTTTCAGGTTTCACTCATTAAAAAGTCGTATGGCTCATGAGCCGTAACGAAGATTTTGATACACTGGAAAATTTTGTTGTTTTATATAGCGCAATATAAATTTTATTACATTCTAATCTTGTATGTCCTGAATATACGTTATAAAATACTTTGTTTTTCTATACTTTGATATCTATTTCTGAGCAGTGATTCCCATTCCTACCCCCTTTAGTATTTTTTTTTAAATCTTAATCATACTTTGCTGTAGCTGTTTTCTCCGCTGATACTTTAAGAAGTTAAAGCTGAACTAAAATTCGCAATACTCACATGAGAAGGCACTTAAACAAGATTTTCTGTTTTCCAATTCATTCTGTTCTTGTCGCACCTATTTTTCCTGTTAAATAGGTAACCAACCACGAGCCTGGTATATTGGGAAAGTGCAACTTTCAAGAAATATCTAGGCTTATTATCTTCATTGTGGGTGAAACAAAACAACCGGAGCGTGGAAACTCTGAGTGGACAAATCAGGAGGATGCAATTCTATTAGTGGGCTATAAATGAAGTGCTTCGTTACCCTTTAGGATAAAAATGGGGGCTAAATGATTATGCTCCTGCAACACTGTTCCATTAATATTCAAATCCTAGTTCTCAGTTGATAAGGGTCATTTGAATCTCACACTGACAGAGTCTCATAATATACATAACCCACTTGTCCAAAGATACATCCAGCATTGAAGTTTAAACAATATGTTACACATTATATCTTGAACTCATCTCCTTGTACAGCATAAATTCTCCGGCACCCTTATCTCTCTCCAGTCTTGAAAAGTTTAAAATAATTTTAAAAATAATTATTTATTATTATCAGTTTCAGTGCATTTAAATCTTGTTATTTTAAAACTGAATAAAGTGAATTATTTTAAGGTCAGTGATAAAGCGGGTTTGTGGAATTATTGGGAGGAAAAATAAGTAATTGATTTTTAGAATCACATATATTTATAAAATAAAACAACTTGTAAATAAATAAAACTAACTCGTTACTTATAAAAATATATATATTAAAAGAATAATCTCCTATAAAAACTCTTAAAGCTTTGTAAATGCTCAATTATTTACAGTTTTTTTTAAATAGAAAAGCTAATTAAAAAGAAGAAAACCTTATTTAAACTATAAATATGAAGTAAAGTTAATAAGAATTAACAAAAAAAACCAGTAATAAATAATTGTATAAATAAAGCAGATCTTGTATGTTCACAATGTTTTTTATATTATACATTTTTATGACAATATCATTAACAACTCTCAACAGACATCATTTTCCACAGATACTGAAACATTAATTTCTGTTTAATTAACATCTTAAATGAAATTTCACATTTTGAAAATAAAATAAATTATATTACCTTCAGACAGACGTAATTCATACGTTCTGCAAATACTTTAACTTAATTAAGAAAACTTCACTACTGATTTAAGGCTACAAAAGACATTAAATTTGATTAAACTTAACTAAAGGAGATAACTTTTTTTTTTATTGTAAACCGGTAATTTCTGGTTTAATTATTTTGTTAGGTGGTAAAATCTAAAATTGTATGACAACGCATTCACTTTAAACAAACTGGTCTCTAATTTCTGGAAACTTGTTTTTTAATTAGTAAGACACAGAGAAAGATACTCTTCTTGTGGTGTCTGCTAAATCCAAGAGAAATCAGTTTTGGTGTAGGTATTTATTGATAGTATTTTTTCTTTTATTTGAAGATGCAAAATTGAAAGGATTTACAAATCACAAATAATAGGTATTGACAAGTTTAGATGTTCTCATTACAGGTTTTCATTTATAAATAAATCCCTCAATAACCTTAACAAGAGTTGGAGGTCCTCTTGTCAAGGGAACGTCATAAATTATAATCTCAAATATTATTTCACTTATGATGTTTCAATGGCAAGTTTTAGTTTAAGGCCAGTTGTAATGAGAAAACTTAAAAGTTAACCTTGATAACTCCATGTATCTGTAAATAAGAGAAGACAAGGTATATGACCCAGAGAGAGAGAAGCAAGGCTGCACTGATGTAACGCCCAACGTTGGGTCCGCCGACCTCAGCCTTGCCGAAGAATGTTAAATTTCTTCTAAGGATAAGCAGTAGCATGGCAATGACGGCGGCCATTGTGTAGAGGAACACACTGAAGCCAAGGCCTCCACTCGGCACTCTGAACACAGTACCCTGTAAAACGAAACATAACTGTCTTCACAATCACTGTAGTGATTAATAATCTGACGTATTTTAAACAACATATTGTACAGATTTTATTTTATTGTTATATATTTTTTATTTGTTTTTAAAATAAAATAATATAATGAATATTAGTTAAACAATTACTAATAGTTTAGTTTAAACCCTAAAATAATTTATTTGTTAAGGTCTGTAAAATAATGAACACCTGATTATTTTACCTGGTCAAAAGAACTTCTCAATTAAAAAAATAACCCAATTTAAAGTGACTGTAACAGTAGGGTAGTCTAAGGAAATGAATTTATTAGATGTTATTCTATAGATGTGAATCAAATATTTAAATTTATAAAATAATAAGACAGACAAACTGCATTAATGTGGAAAACAATAAGGGTTTTTGTTACTTGGTAAATGACCAAGAACATTTTACGAAAAGAAGAAGCCATATTGAAAACAAATAGGTTATAGATAACTTCATGCATGAGATAATGGTAATTATATAAAATGCAGAAAAAGGTGTAATACCTGCGAGAGGTGGTAGCCAGAGGCCACCATCCAGGGCATACTGACTCCCATAAGAACATTAACGGAAATGCTACCAGTGATATGAACAATGCAGCCGTCGGCGTGCCGCTCAGTCCGGGCGACAGACCTGGCGCCAAGCAAGTCAGGCAGGGAAGTCCCAAAGGCGACGAGAGTTATGGCTAAAAGATTAGAAACAAATGAATATTTACAAACCTGAGAGGAGTGGTAAAGAGTGGCCATCAACCACGGAAGCCCCAGCCCAAGGAATATATTGACAGAGTTGGAGCCGTAGATGTTACCGACGGCATCATCAGCGTGCTTGCTGCCGACCAGCGCCATCTTGGATGCGAAAGTGTCCGGCATGGAGGTGCCCAGTGCAACCAGAGTGATGGCTGAAAAACACCCGAGTTAAACAGTTGGCTCCATTCAGCACAAAGCATGCAAGTGTTAACTTCATGCAGCATCTAACATTAGTTGCCTTCTTTCTAACCATATGTTAATTCTCTTCTATCATTCATTACAACTTAAATGTCAGACTTTCTATTTTAGTAACTCTGGCCCAATGACGTAGTATGGGTGAAATGAAAACGTAGGAAGTTCGAAACTAGTTTGGAGAAACCAGCTTCGAACTTCTCCTTCCACCAAAATATCTTAATTTTAATTAGTGATAGTAATTATAAAAGTAATTCGGATTTTTAAATTATGTTATGAATTAGATAGCAAATAATACATGGTTATTAGGCAATTTATATTTACAAAAATCATATAAAAATTGTAATTAAAATGGTCATTTAAAATTTATATAATTTTACTACAGCAAGTTTTCAACTATGTTCGGGTTTGTGGTGTTGGATACTCCTTTTAAAGTGTTCAGTAACTCTTACTTTAAACCATATACAAATTATAGACAAACGAGAAGTCTGGAATAAGATGCCATTCATATCAATGCTCAATAATTCTCCTTTGACACATGTAGTACTGCTACTAGCAGGAGATAGAAATACTTCAAATGGTTCAATAGAAAAGACCCTCGACCGAACTTTATGAAGAATACGCTTCAATGAGTAGTCAGGGGAAGCAGGTCAACCTCATGGATATTAGCACCAGTGACTAAAGGTCATCACTAAAACATCCAACACTAAGTCCATACAATATTTACTTAACAAAAAATATATACCCTTTGTAACAAGTCATGTTATCCAATTCCAACAATCCAAGAGTTCCAGGAATTATTAAACATCATAAGAGTTGTTCCTTTCAATAAAAAATTTGTAACTTCAAAATACTCAACGCATGAATACAGCGTTTCTGCCATTAAATCGAAGGACAAACATTACAGCAATTACCTACATCTTGAGTTTATTCAAATGTATTTTGACACATCAGATAATACGGCTGCAGAAGGGTTTTGATGGTTTGGGTCTGTCCAGGCAATGTTATCTGAAGTAGTCCCAGTTGAAGGCTTAGTTGAGTAAGCTAACTTGATGACTAGTTGTCATCGATGGTCTTCATCAAATTTATAATCCTCTTTAATACTAACATTTCATATGTTTCAGTTACTGTTTTGTTGAATTTATAACAAATTGTAAACCTTTGTTTATGGGTCTCTTTTAATTTTCCCTCGTTAAAGTTGTTCAGCCAAAAATTGAAGACAGTACGTATTCTTTTCTATTATTATATTAACTTTCAGTTATGTCTCAACTGTTCTCGTGCTTTTATGAATCGTTTTTTAATGGTTCAGTGTATATAATATAATTCAAAGCTCGTCGTGATTTCCATTTTCTGAGTTTAGGAGCGTTCAGTTTATTTTATCTCTTGTAAAATGATAACTAACATCACAAATTAGTTTTATATAGTTCATACAATATAAACTTAGCATTTATTTACTTAACTACAGAGAGGAAACAGTTTAGAATGATTTGTCTAAAACGGAATGAAAATCATTTCATAACGCATTTATTTCAATTAACGGAGCATTAAGCACCAAAATTTTCTACAAAATACTTTTCTCTCCCAACACCAAAACATGCCCACCAGAATAGAGTGTTAAGAACCATAATTACTACTTTGAAATAAGAAACAGAAGTGAAGATACTACGGTGATATCCAAATCAAGCGTGTTATTTGAAGCTGTCCAAACTATCATTTAAGGCAGAACCTTAATATATTCCTTTTCAATAAAAAATTTGCAACTTCAAAATACTCAACGCATGAACACAGCGTTTCTGCCATGAAATCGAAGGACAAACTTTACATCATTACCCACATCTTAAGTCTATTCAAATGTATTTCGACACATCAGATAAGACAGTTCTACGGCTGCAGAAGGGTTTAGATGAATTTTTAAAATCAATTAAAATGATGCTAGTGGATGTCCTTTTCAAGTAGACTGACGGACAACGTTTTATTGGTGAAAATAAAAGCTATACAAAATTCACTTCAATTTTGACCTTCATAAAACATTTTACGTATTTACGTAATTAAATACACCTCAGTATCCTATATTTCCAAATTATAGCTCAGTTTATAAATTAAATTTTATAAATTAATCTACTACTACCTAAACATTAGCACCTTTGGCTTAGCATCGAAAGGCCTTAGAAAAGAAATTTGCTTTAGAAGTAATTTATTTTTATATTTTAAACTATATCAGGCCTAATGATATAGGCCTGATACAATTTTTTTGTGATTCATAATACCAAAATGTGTTAAGCATCCCCTAGAAGAACACAATTTGTTCAATATTTTGTTATACCTAACATAATTAGGAAAATGTGAAACATAATGAGACACCCTTTTCCAAAGTGGTTGTTATTTACGTATACAACCAAAACAAAAAGGTGCACAGAAAATGCTCCATATACGTACCAGAACCTGGTGTTTGGCAGCATTTCATCCTAACAGCTGTCACAAATATTCATTTATACAGTTAGTAGAAGTGCATATACAAGAATAGGTTTTCACACCATATCGAGAGAAAATAATATATATATATATCACTTTTCTGGTAATTCAAGTAGGTTAAAATTTTGTATTAAATATTGTCATACCATGAATATTTCATGATTATTATAACATTGGAACAGTAATATTACACCAAAAATGACAACTATTAAAAAGTTCCATCTGCAGTGGCATGTCAAAGTGTTCTAGAACAAAGAGTTCAATTTTGTTATAACTGACAAAATAGATAAGGTAACATTAAAATAAACGATTCAACTAAATTGATTACCTATGAGTTTGATAGTACTACACCACAGAGTTTGTTCTTACATCTGTCTACACGATAGGCACATTAAAATAAAGCAAAACCAAACTAAATGTCAACGAATTTTACTCATAGTAAATACGAGTATGAATGTAGGTCATTCCAGATATAGTTCTAAACATAGTTCTGGATGATGACTTTGTATATTAGTTCAATAATATTCAATTTTGTGACATACATTGTAACAATATCCATTTGAACATCTTTAAATACCAAAGTTTAGTTTGATATAAATAACCTTTAACACAATAGTTGTAGCACAAAAGGATTGCATATTATTTGTTATATATCCGTATATTTGAACATTTCAATAAAGCATAAAATAAAAATATGAACTGCAGTAAAGATTCTAAAATAAAATGAAGATCTTCTGACAAATAACAGTCCTCGTTTGTACAACAGAATCAAATTGCTTTGAAACTGACTCTGACACTTACTTCTCAAAATTGCATCTTAAAATTTCATAATATGGTATATAATATAAATACACATAACAAAACTTCACAGAAAATACATGAAATAAAAATCAATGTCCAAACAACAGTGAGAAATTCAGAAATGTGACTAACATCATTTAACCAAAACAAGTTGTCTTCGGCAGGACTGAAGTTAATATTTTCAAAAATTCCATGTACAAATTACTCAAGAGGGGGTGGGGGAAGCAATTCCTCCAAATCAGATTGCATGGTTGACCTATATTAATGATATAGTGTGCATTATCCCAAATATATGAATAAAGGTACCTCTCTAACAAAAATAAATTCATTAGTTCCGACAACCTAATTCACAACAGAAGAAGAAAATTGTAAATTTCCCTTCTTAGATGTCCTTATTCAAACATTGCCTAAACAGTTACTTTTTAATGTATACAGAAAACTCACTAATGTATTTGAGAACGTCTGTTTGTATTCTGTCCATGCAAGAAAAGTTAAAATATCTGTTTTTAGACATGTGTTTTTGAGGGCGTTAAGGGTTTGCTTCCCTGAACTCCTTAATGATGAAAATAATATGAAAACTTCTATCATTCACTCATTAAAATACCCTTTTTCTTATATAGACAAACAAGCCTTAAATAGTGATGACGGGTGCTGAAAAAAAGCGTACTCCAATACAAAACCCCGTTTAATGTCAAACATCATTGTTTCACCATATCATGAGTCACTGGACCTACTTCCTCGACTTGCTAAAAATCTTGACTTTAATACAGTTTCTTCAATGTAATTTTGTTTTTTTCAAATATTATTTAGTTTTTATTTAGTTACCTTTCTAAAAACTCTACTAGAAAACTGGAATATATTGTTACTTATAACAATTTGTGTTAATGTTGACATAAAATATACATAGACTGGTAAATCATTAACACGTGTCATAAATAAATTACTTTAATAAAGAGTAACTAGAGGTGAAATCAGAAATGCCTTATTCTCGCATGTAAATCATCGAAATTATGAAATAAATTGGAAGGAAGCTAAAATTATGCCATATGAAAGATTGATGTTATTCATAAATGTTATCAGGCATCTTTAATTAAACTTAGTAGATCAAATATTATAAACATTAGTAATGGCTTCTTCATTTAGACTCAGAGTAATCAAGAGCAATAGCTTTACACAAGGGCCGACAGTTTTCCAGATTTCTTTGTTTACCCTGATACCTTACCAAACCCTTCGTTCCTTTTACTTACACTTTACGCTTTTTAAAATACATCCCCCCCCCCCTTCTCAATACCACACTAGATGCTCTACATCATGTGTTACAGTATGAGAAAGACTCTGATGAAGACCACTTGTATTAGTTGGAAGATCTTAGTCACAATTCTGAATTTCTTATTGTGGCTCAGACGTTGATATATGACACTTTTACTATAATATATTAAAGACATATTGCTACTATAAATTAATAAATTATGTCTAAACATTAACGGAGTAAAATAAACATCCAATGTCAAATCGAATGGGCAATTTAAATTAAGATTATTAAAAGCGCATTGTAATTTTCAGCCAAAAAAGCATTCTTCTGTTAGTCGGCCATAAATTAGTTTGTGGCTCCTGTAGTTCTTTGGGTAGTATAACTGCCACTTATAGAGACGGTTTTCTGGGGGTTAATCTAGAGGGCTGTTATATATGCCATCATTCGAAAATAATGTTAATCCGATTAATTCAAGCAATTTCACGTTCATTAAATGCGACCTATGCCTACGAAGCCACAACGAAAACATTAAAGAGCCTGTTACATAAGGATATCTGAAAAGAAACTCGAGCCAGAAATCAAGCTCATACGGTTCCATTTTATTGAATATATGTATTCATTAATTATCTTTGTTTTTTATTAAAAATTGATTCATGTACTGTGTATATTTCGAAAAAAAGTAACATTTCCAAACATATATATAGTATATACATAAAGATTTCACATAAACACGTGAAACAACAATCAATGATCAAACCGCAATATGAAATGGGAAAAAAAGACTAAGATTTTTCAACCGCAACAAGCGGTCTTCGTCAGAGTCAAAAATCCAACTACTCTGAAGAAGACCGCTTGTTGCAGTGAAATATCATAGCCCTCTTTTCCCATTTCATATTATGGTTTGATCATATATATATATATATATATATATATATGTTAAATCTATTTACTGATTAACAGACTCCATTATTTTTTAGCAATACTGAAGCATGGGAATGGTACTTTATGCCAAAGCGGTGCTAATTTGAACACAATTTTGTTGTGATTCCAAAAGCTTTATAAATATTCCCCCAATATTCATGACAAAGATTTTGGTAATTTTAAATATTATATTAGGAAATATTACACATAAATGACAATTACTAATTTCCAAAGGAAATCAATTCCAAGATTGTGTTTTAACAAATATTATTTTGGTTATAGTTGAGAGAATTGAGTTAGCCAATTAAAATAAAATAATTAATTAATTTGATTATTACTGAATATAATAATACATTTACTTATGGTAAAATTAAATATAGACCACTCCATTTTTTTTTTTTAGTAATTCCAATTTAAAGGATTAAATTTGCCAAAATAATTAATAATTATAGGCTTTCATGCAACATGCTTTGATATATTATAATACGAACCATGGTTGCACTGGGTACGGCACGTTTCTATTATAAAGTTATTCTCAAAACTAAATTCAAAAGAACTCAATGTTACGGCTTCTTAAAATCAGCTCAAAAAAGGCAAATTTACTGTAAACATATTATATTTAGACATTTTAGTTAAATAAATAAAAAAACTCTATGTGAAAGTTCAGTAAATACACGATAAACGAAGTAGAAACTGCTTTAAGTTTTACCGAACATATTTACACTAGATATCACAATAGAGAACAGAAATACTGTTTGTTTGCTTTACATACTAAAATGTGCATTTAATATTTTTTAAATCACCATTTCTTCTGTTAATAAGAATCATACTTTAGCTTTTTATTGTATATACAAAACCTCTTAGTTATTCATTCTTACACTGATTGTGTTTGATTTAATTTAGAATTCATTTAGTCAAAGATATTCGGAGAACACTGTCCTCCTTAACCAAAGATAACTAAAAATATTACGTGAGAAATATTAATTTATATATAATTTGTAAAAAAAAATAAATTATATAACTAAATATCACATAAAAATAATTATGTTTAATAAATAAAAATATAATGATTATTTAAAATTCTTCAGTAAAATATTATTGATTCATAATGTAGCACCAAACTTCTCTTAAAGATTAAGATAATGGAATTTTTGATATTAAACAAAAACAAAATAGAAAGAGAAGAAATTAAAATCACGATTGGAGTTACCAGTTCAAGGAAGCTATAGTCCATTCTAAGTAATGGAAATACAGATGAATAGATTAATAACTAAAATAGAACAAAGGCAGAAATAACAATATCCGTAATAATTAAATCTGTAGAAGTAAATTTAACGGATTAAAATGCGTATTATAAAATTTTATGACGTAATCATTATTTACTATTATACATAAATATAAAATGTGTCAAAGTCAACAGTGTAAAATCTTAAAATGTTTCCTTTTAGAAAATTTTAGAATTAAAAAACGACAAAAGACAATTTATATACAGGGGAACAGAAAGTAGATGGACAATAGATGGTAAAATTTGTTTTGAAGTTAGATAAAGGGTGCAACGAGAAATAGGTAGTGACAATAGGTTGCATTACCCAGTAAACAGTACAGGTATGTACACAGAATATTTTGCAAGTGTTAAGTATACCAGTAGAAGGACGTGATATATGTTTAACGAAGTCCGTGCTCGGTTTTAGTCAAAACAGCATGTTATTTAGAGTATGGGGATGCATATTTGGCATCGTAATACAGACTCGGGATCCAACCACCGTAAATCTTAGAGATGGGCGAGCTTAAGTTAACCTTTTCCGTGCAGACAAACAAGTATCTTTGTGCATTAATTTCTTAAAATACAACTCAGAAATAATTCTTGTACACAATTAATGATATCAGAAAATATTACTCGTCATGTCAAAATAAGAGTCAACATTTACTGTTCCCTTATAACATCTACTCTAATTAGTAAAATAGTCAATAAATTTCACATTATTCATCTGCTTTTAATAATTAGTAATAATGTTATTATGTCCTAAAATAATTCCAGAATGTTATTTTAAAAAAATTCGTTGAACAATTTGATAATGATTGGATAAATCTAGATTATCTTTCCGATTACAAAAAATTATTGATGTAACCACAAGTTTTCCATGACAACTATCGACTTCCATTTATATATATATATATATATATATATATAATTTATATACAAACACTTTTTCTTTTTCTCGGAGTTTGGTCAGGGTAAATATATAGAATCACCTTTTTGCCAACGTTTCGTCTTCATTTCAAGACATCCTCAGGGCTATAAACTAACAAAAAAACAATAAACAATGGACATTTGTCATTTCCACTCTAGAAACATCATAAACAAATTGAAAAAAGAACTCACTGAAGGCTGGGTTCTGCTACATTACAACAACCGTTAACTGTCATTACATGTGCTGTTCCAAGCGACATATTATTGAAACACTGTTTTTTAGTACAATCATATATATATATATATATACATCAATGATTAAACCACAATAAGAATGGGAAAACAAGACTAAGATCTTTCAACCGTAACAAGCGGTCTTCGTCAGAGTCAAAAACCCAACTCATTTGGCATCAACTGAAATGACATCAGTTGGGTTTTTGACTCTGACGAAGACCGCTTGTTACGGTTGAAAGATCTTAGTCTTGTTTTCCCATTCTTATTGTGGTTTAATCATTGATTGTTGTTTCACGTGTTTATGTGAAATCTTTTTATATATATACACATATATACATATACACATATTATAATATATCTATTATAATATGTATCCACCATCTTTTTTCAATTTGTTTATGATGTTTCTAGAGTAGAAATGACAATGTCCATTGTTTATTGTTTTTTTGTTAGTTTATAGCCCTGAGGATGTCTTGAAATAAAGACGAAACGTTGGCAAAAAGGTGATTCCATATATTTACCCTGACCAAACTCCGAGAAAAAGAAAAAGTGTTTGTTAATATTTTGTTGTCACGAAAACAGTACCGTATAATTTAATATATATATATTTTATATATAAATATTGATAAAAGTATCCACCGTGGAATAGAAACAAAACTAAAGTTTACCGGGACTCGGTCAATTCTTCAGATTAAACTCTAATTGCCAACGTTTCGGTCTTTATTTAAAACCTTTTCAAAGGTAGAAGTATAAATTTTGAAACAGAAAAACTAAGTATTGCAATACAAATTATTTTACAAAGAAAAATAATATGTGGATTTTAACAACAACTGTAGTTATTTCAGTTCAGTGTCACGTGTTCATTCAGACTACAGTTGTTGTTAAAATCCACATACTATTTTTCTTTGTAAAATAATTTGTAATGTAATACTTAGTTTTACTGTTTCAAAATTTATACTTCTGCCTTTGAAAAAGGTTTTAAATAAAGACCGAAACGTTGGCAATGAGAGTTTAATTTGAACCTGAAGAACTGACCGAGTCCCGATAAACTTTAGTTTTGTATATATATATAAAGATTTCACATAAACACGTGAAATAACAATCAATGATCAAACCACAATAAGAAATGGGAAAACAAGACTAAGATCTTTCAACCGTAACAAGCGGTCTTCGTCAGAGTCAAAAACCTGACTCTGACGAAGACCGCTTGTTATGGTTGAAACATCTTGGTCTTGTTTTGTGGTTTGATCATTGATTGTTATTTCACGTGTTTATGTGAAATCTTTATATATATATATCAATCATTAAATTATATTTTTCAGTTTATTAATAAGCCTTTAATATCGTAATTATCCATTTTAATTATGTTATTGTTTTTTCCATTCCTCCTTCTTCATCCCCTCATATTTTTACTTATCTTACATCAACTTGTAAGTATAATATTTGCATGGTAACTACGTAGATTATGTACTGTATATTTCTCAAAGTTTGAGGTATGTATGTCTTCCTTCCTAGGCCGAATAGAAAAACAAAGTGCATTCGTAAAACGTACCATTTGTCTTTACTTTGGATTTAGCTGCAGAATGTACAAGTTTTCTTCATTTAAAACTTCTTTAAAGGAGTTTTAAATCTCTGTGATTCGTCTGCTCTTTTAACATATTTAAACTGTATGTTGCTGCAATTGAAGCTTTATAAACTTCTTTAAAGTTGTAGGTGCTTTAATCATTGTGTTTGTGGTTTAAGCATAACATATCTTTATCCTACTAACTTTTTTTACTCAACTTGATTTAATTATTTGGTAAATTTTAGAGCTAATAAAATTTAATTAATTTGTACATAATTCAGTTGGCAAAATTATACCTATAGCTTTAAAAAGAGATAAAATTAATAACATTCATAAGACATATAGTCCTTTTAAAAAACTAGTAACACTGACAAATATCGAGAAGCAATCGAACAAAATATAAGGTGATCGTAACTTATTTTATATTTAAGTACAATTCCTATATAAAAACAAAAACAAAATTAAACTCTTGAAATTATTTATATGAATCTAAAAAAAACATTAAATAACCAGCATTAAAGCAAGCAAGGCGCCCTTCTTTGCCTATACTTCCAATAATTATTGCCAGACCATTAGAGGGCCAAGAACTTGAACGCAGTTAATCTGGCAAGCAAGGTGAATTCTGGCTTCTGATTCTTCACCACAAAATTTACAGAAACAGTACCAAGCAAATACAGGGTTTATTCTTTCTGCAGCATGCTTTGAAACATATGATAAATACATCACCACTGCTTAGCACTACCACCAACGTATATACAACTCAAAAATTCTTTGGTAGTACATTTCATGTAGTTCAAAGTAAACAAGATTCTGGCTTAAACTCATATTTTTTAAAATGAAAGATAACTATACAGAAAATATCAAATGTTAGGGATACCTGTCATAGTATCTTCCAACCCAACAAGACACCCAAATATAGTAGCCAGGTCTCCAATTAGGGCAGTCATCACTCCGATGGCAGCTAAGGACATGATGAAACACAACCATCCACCAAACAGCTGCGGGGGAGGAAGAAGGGCAAAGAGCACCTATGCAAGCGATCAAAACTTCATTACAGACAATTTTAAAAGCAACGCTACAAATTTATTTACTCCCATAAAAGTTAAATTTAAACAGGTACCCGTCCCTAAGAAGGTGCGGGGCCCGGGGCAAACCAACCACTACGGACCCCCCATCCCTCACAAATTTATATATATATATATTGGTAAGTGTAAAGTATTTGTAAGTGTAAAGTATATTTGTAAAGTGAGGCTAATGTTTTCTGCCAAACATCATTTAACACAGAGGGACTGTGCAACCTCTATACCTATTGGCAGAACGACTGAGGCTTTTTGCTGAGCAGCGGGCAACTGGGACCTTACGCATGGACCTGTAAACTCCACTTCCATTGGTCAACATCGCAACGAATATATATATATATATATATATATATTTCGTTGAACAGTTGACCGTATTTCGCTGATGTCATTTTCTTCACTAGTTTTTCAAGGTTTCTGAATACCTTCTTCTTTCCTTCATCCAAACGTTGGAGAATGTTAATTAAGTTAGTAACCGACATGTTTCGACTGGCTTCCAGTCATCTTCAGGGTGATTAATTAAACAAAGAGGAAAATTATTAGTCTTTGAGTTGGTAATAAAACACATTATATAGTAGAAGTTTGAAGTAGCTGCTCTTCGGCCTGATTCACAAGAGCAACTGACTGAGGTGGGGTGGATGGTGGGGTGGGGGTACTGACAGTTAACGGTTTTTTTCATCCAATCAGGCGCATATAGTTTAAGCACTCTCTCACTACTTACCCGTTTGAATATTTATTGTAGTGTTTATTCTGTTTAATTATTATTGCTTCTGCGATTTGCAGCCGATTGAAGTTGTTTTCTTTTCTAATTATTTTAGTTCCACTCACGAGTAGGTCTCTAGTTATTTTGGTATTATGCTTGTCCTCTGAATGTTTCTTGGGACCGCCTATAGAAAGGTGCATGGTAAGTCTTCTCGACAGTGATGTAGTTGTCATCCCAATGTATGAATCGTTGCAGGGCTCACGGTCCCCGATTTGACAGGTGTATTCATACACGAGATTAGACTCCTTCAGTTGAGAATCTTTAACCTTATTGCTATTTCTCATCACTAGGCTGCTTATGGTGGGGCTCCGATTATTATCGGAGCCCCACCATAAGCAGATACCTAGTGATGAAGAAATAGCAATAAGGTTAAAGTATTCTCAACTGAAGGAGTCTAATCTCGTGTATGAATACACCTGTCAAATCGAGGGACCGTGAGCCCTGCAACGATTCATACATTGGAGATGACAACTACATCACTGTCGAGAAGACTTACCATGCACCTTTCTATAGGCGGTCCCAAGAAACATTCAGAGGACAAGCATACATTACTTTGCAAAATAACTAGAGACTCTAAACTCGTGAGTGGAACTAAAATAATTAGAATAAGAAAACAACTTCAATCGGCTGCAAATCGCAGAAGCAATAATAATTAAACAGAATAAACCTACAATAAATATTCAAACGGGTAGTAGTGAGAGAGTGCTTAAACTATATGCGCCTAGATTGGAGTGAAAAAACCGTTAACTGTCAGTACCCCCACCCCACCATCCACCCCACCTCAGTCAGTTGCTCTTGTGAATCAGGCCGAAGAGCAGCTACTTCAAACTTCTACTATATAATGTGTTTTATTACCAACTCCAAAGACTAATAATTTTCCTCTTTGTTTAATTAATCACCCTGAAGATGACTGGAAGCCAGTCGAAACATGTCGGTTATAACTTAATTAACATTCTCCAACGTTTGGATGAAGGAAAGAAGAAGGTATTCAGAAACCTTGAAAAACTAGTGAAGAAAATGACATCAGCGAAATACGGTCAACTGTTCAACGAAATATGCTTAAAAGAAGGACTGCTTCCAAATTTTACAAATATATATATATATATATATATATATGTATATATATAAAATTGTTATAATGGTTATATTGTACAGATAATAGAAATAAAATAAACGGTTGCGGCAGCTGTTAATGTGACCTGCCACCGGCATGACAGATTAACCAGTGCACAGGTCATTTGTCTTAGGTCACTGTTGTCGTCACGTGGGGCACCCATAAGTGTAGAACCCAGAGCAGTTACCCCAGTTCGCCCCAGCTAAGGGACGGGCCTGGGTACAAATGATTTCGGCTGTCATAAGTTTGTTAATGAACAAAGAATTTGTGAACAAAGATCACAAATTTCAAAATTGAAAAGTAATGAGTTAGTCATAAACTCCGGCTTATACTGACTGATTAGTGAACTTATTAGCGAGATAAGGTATCTCGTAAACCTACAACATATTTCCATAATCTATTTCATCAAACAACAGTTATAACCTTATGAAGATGAACTATTACAAATGATTTATTCTTTAATCTTACCAGTGGTTAATGTTTAAAGTGTTAAGTGACGTAACGTTATGCCTTTTATGCTTTAAAGTGCTGAGAATATGACTCAGTCATGACTGGGCACTCTTTTCAAAGAATTAGCCGATACTGGCTAAAGTGCTAACCACCCCCATGTTGATTAACTTCAAAAATCCCCTGAGAACTGTATTATACTTGGCTAGGGCTTTAGCCAATACATATAGTGTTGTACAAGTTTTAGTAAAACTGTATATAAAGCAATACTTGGGTAAAAGTATAATAGAAGTTTGAATAATAGTTATAAAAAATAGCAGCGAAAACTTATTATTGTAAGAAAACAAACATATATAAAATTAAACTTAAAAAAAGGGCCAGTAAATTACTGCAATTCGAAACAGAATTTGGTTAATGAAAATGTATTTATTAAGAATGGGGGAACCCAGTTAGTATTCACTCTAGTGTTCTACTGGACAGTATAAATATTTTACTACTACTGGTATGTGAACAATGTACAAAAGGAGACAGTCTCATAGGTTTTTATGCACTCTCATTGATGAATTTCAAACAATCAAGTAAAAAAGATGTCAAGTAAATTTTTTTAGTCTAAATATTTTGACATTGTTTTATTAATTAGCAAATCAAAAACTTGTTTTAGAGCAGCTCTACCTTCCAGAAGAAACAGAGGAAATGCAAGAGGTAGTCTACAGGGGTGGCATTGGCAATGTCTCCTCCATTCACTAGCATAGCCTCTTTTATCTGTTGGCACCAAGTCTGACTATGAACTCGTAAAGAGTCGATGTTCGTATTGGTCATAACCAACAGCCTCTCCATCATCGTGTTGAAATCTATAACGAACAGTGAAGAAGGGATTAGTGGACAACATTTACCTAGGCATGTTCAATTACAAAACAGCAGAAAATATACTCTGTACCATCGTCATTGCTGATAGTAACTGCAATTCTGTTGATATTTCCAATTCTAGCACCAGGGGAAGGTTCAAACAACTCAACTTCAAAATGTTCATCCTTTTCAGGATCGAGGTCATTAAATATAGGAATTTCTAAAACCCTTTCTATCTGAAATCAGAAAATAATATTCAAAGTATCGAGGAATTAATATTAACAGTTATCCATATCACTAGTAAAAACATTAAAACTGTGAATTATGTCAAATTTATAAGAAATCATTAGTATTACATATATTGAAACTGAAATAACCCATCAGAAATTATGAGCTGTTTATGTTTTCATACGAAATTTCAGGTAATACAAAATAATTCAATAATAAACAATGTATTAATACAATCTAATGACAATTTCGTCCTTCCCTCAAAAATATTATGTTTGATATGTAAAAACTCAATTTAAGTTGATAAGGAATATAATTTTAAAAAGAACCATAACAGAAATCAGCAAACTATGATTTGTAACAATGTAAAAAACGAAATATTAGGTTATAAACTTCGTTATTATAACCTAAATACGCTCCCCATAAGCATACATTACAAACTTCTATGGAGACATATTGTTGGAATTGAAATTAATCCTTCAAAAACAACAAAGTGCATTCACTAAATCTGTTGAAGACAGAATAGCTCCTATAAAAGTTAGTTATATACTATCAGATTTAATCGCAAGCAGATTAAAATGTATAGTGAATGCTTAATTAAAGCAAAGGAAGTCTTATGTCCAGCACAAATAACGAAATTTAAAGTGTAAGTTTAAGTCGAAATACTGTAGAGTTGATGAAACAGCCTAGAATTTGGAAATCAGCATAACTCACTTAAACATGTCAAGCCATAACTCATTAAACTCAAGCCAACTCTGTAGCAATTGATTAAAGTACAGATATTCGAAACATCATCACTCAGTTGGCCATTTTTATTTACAGATGCGGTGTTATTTAAAAATAAATGAATAACTTTTAGAAGTCATTCCTATGCGCAATACAACTACCGGAGCTGATATTTTTGATGTACTTATGACAGTTTTGAACAAATAAAGTTACCAATGGAAAAGTTGGAAAAGTTTGTAGCTGATGGCGCACCTATCATTAACAATTAAAGGAGCAGTTACGATATTAAAAGAAGCCTGCAAACAACATTGGAATAATAATTTGGAACATTTGCATTGTATTATTCACCTGGAAGTGCTGTGCTTTAAATACATAGGTAATGAATACACCGAAATGCATAGGAATTTCAATAGCTTTCGAGTCATAAAGTGCTAAAAAGATTTTTAAGAACGAAACAAATGTTCAAGAATTTTTTTGGGAAACAAACATGAACGTGTTTAGTTAAAAGAAGGACAATTAGTAAAGAACTTGGCTTTCTCAATTGATATTATACGTCATCTTAATCAACTTAATCTTAAGCATGAAGGCTGAAGTCATATTGTTCCAGCGCTATTTGGCACTATTAAAGTTTTCAAACAAAAATTATCACTTTGGCGGTAACAAATTGGAAAAGAAACTTTTCTCACTTTGAAGCTGTTAATAGATATTGCTCTAATAACCTAAATTAAAAGTTACAGAATATGTTCACCAAATTAAATTGTTGGAAACGGAATTCGAGCAGAGATTTTCTGATTTTGAAAGCTGTGAAGTACAATTTCATCTTTTTACTTCACTTTTATCTGTCAATGTTGAAATTGTTTATGAAAACTTACAAATGGAATTAATTGGTATCCAATGTTACACTTTTTTTTAAGGAAAAAGTATGGAAGTTGGGATTCCATTACAAATATTTTATTTAATAAAAAAAACAAGAAAACAAAAATTCAGGAAGGTCAAGATTAACTGATCAACATATGTCACAAATTTTTAAAAATAACATCAGCTCAAGATGTTCAACCAAATATTGATGACTAGCTTTGCAAGAATGGATGTTAAGAATCTTATAAAAAGTAATAATAAACTGTAATTTTATTTATTATAACTTTTTTTGTTATTTTTTTTGAAATATAAATATTATAGTTTCAATGTAAAAAATAACAAATTTAAAATGTCTATGCATGTATTAATACATAATAAAACGTAAATATTTATCGTTTAGTCAAAAAAAAACATTAGAGTCTAATAAATAGATATATAATCAATCTAACAATCGTATTTTCTATTTTTATAACAGTAAAAACATATCAACCCCTAACTGCCAGCAATATCATATGATGAATTTGACATGACTGACTATTCCCAATACTTTCTAAAGCGCCACGGACAAACTACATGTTTTTAAAATTATACATTATAATTTTATAAGTAGGATAAAAATATAATACTTAAAAATAATATGTTGATTGGTTACATTTAAAAAAAAAACTTCTTTTTGAATTAAAATACTTGCAAGTAAGAAGAAAATGTTCAGTAAATAACTAATTATTACTTAGTAATTAAAGTATTTGCCGTAATTTTCTATTTAACTTAACAAGCAAGTTCCTCTTAGATTAGAAGGATTATAAAAATGGTGGTAACTCTTTAGTTTTCTTAACTGGATATTCAACACAATTAATAGGGCATGGGAGCGAACTCCAGTCTGAATATATCTTTCTAGTAAGCTGGAAGATATGATTATTACGTAATACTGAAGTCAAACTTACTTCTCCATGGTTGAAAGTGAGTTGGCCAGAGCCACCCTGGTAATCCTTGCCAGATATCGCAGATTTATCTATCGTCCTCCAGTTGACGGTAGCTGTCCCATCTGAGCCACGAGTTCTCAACACTTTCAAAGCTACCGACCCAGCGCTCTCTTTGACAATCATTCCTCGTTTTTCAAATGCAAATATTCCAGGATCTGAAAATAACATCATACATGCTAAATAGTTCTATTATACATGTGTGGTGATGTTAATAAATTAGCTTAGAGCAGTTAACCTAAAGTATTTTATAAAACATTTAGGCTATTTAAATTGGCAGTTGTAACAAAGTAATCAGTAACTGAGTGTAATTTTTTTCAATTGAGAAATCAAAAATAAAATTCTTCTTACATTCAGAAAGATAAAAGTTATTATACATTTCTTTTTGTAATTATACAAATAAACATAAGTTCCATTACAGTTTCACAAATTCACAGCAACTAGTCAGTATACTCTATTAATTATTTTAAGACTGCAAACGTAGACAAGCAAATGCGGGAAGCACAGACATAATTCATACAGTAACTACAGATATACTGTTGGACATCATTATGATATGTTGCTTATGGGAAACTCAAAACAAAGGTTTGCCGAAATTCATCCCCTTACAAAAATGCTGCAATTGATTGCCGGCTGGGATTTAAATCATAATTGTATTGATAGATTTTGATTATCAACTCATTCGTACTTGAAATATTACTTGTTTAACTTCACTTCTGCATTTCAATTAGACCATGGCCAACCAAAAATGACTTTTCAAAGCAACTAAAATCCCTCTTTAGCATCTTTGTATATTTAATATAATTACAATCTTCTTCATAGTTTCCTGGTTTATCAGTAGTTACCAATGTGTACAATGTTTTTTCATATAATAGAATAACTTATCCTGAATACTTATTTTTTTCAAAATAACTCATAAAAACATACTCCCTAATGAAAGAGAATGTTAGAGAAAAATGTTACTTACCATCATCATCAATAATGGTGATTTCCATAATAGAGAGCCTGCCCAGTTGTACATTCTTGTTTTCCTCGGTAGGAATCAATGTCAGTCTGAGGAAGAACTCTTCATAAGGTTCCCACTTATTGTCGTCTATTATCTCAACAATTATCTACAGCAAATTGGAATTACAACTTGCCATTACATAACTACCAATCTTCACATAAAGCCATGAAGGAAATGATTAATCGTTAATGTTAATGCATTAATATATATTTGTAAATTTTGGAACCAGTCCTTCCTTAACACATACATTATTGAAAATGACACCAAACTTGTTAAGAAAGAGGTATCAGCTAAGTTTCTCCCACAACATTAATGAGGGAAATTTATTACGGTTCATTAAGACATTTTTCAATTCTTTAAGGAAGCAACCAAAGCATTTGTAACATAATTTAAAAATGTAAGGTTGTTTTACCCTATTTGATTACGTCATTTCTCATTTGATAATGTCCAAATGCAACACTGACGTTATCAAATAAGAAACGACGTAATTAAATACAACATTGACTTTATCGATTGGAACACCGGCTTAATAGATCGAAAAACCCTATACTAAAATGGCAAAGCGATTAATATTTTAAACTTATGTGCAAATGTCTTTACTTTTTCCTTTAATTCTTAAAAACCCACTATTCTCAGTATGTAATACGTTACTTCTCTAGTTTTATCTTAATTATTTAGTTAAAGACGTATTGTTGTTTCCAAGATATGAATGAATAAATAGCTTGTGTAGCATCTTATCTTACATTATGTACTAAGTTGACCATTAACATTCACAGATGCAGTTTGACTCAAACTTCTTAAGTAGTAGGTTTTAACCAACGAATTTGTTCCTTTTTCATCTTTTCTATAAAGAAATTCATTTTGAGGATCTTTGTACTCTTGTGTATTTTACATCCAAGAATTTTGTCTTCAAAACAATTAATTTCTGAACAATCTCTGTCCTTCCTGTCTGAACCCCGTCTAGGGTCCACCATGGTTACAATAATCATTGTTCTCAAGCAACAAAAATGTATACATATAAAAAAAATCAGAGTTACTAACAAAGTTATGAAATTTGAAGGCTTTACAAGACCTTGAGTTACTAAAACAGTTAGACAAATCTGACAGGATGAAGAATTTTTCAGCCTCGTAGTATTACCTTCTAAACAGATAAACAGGAGGACTTTGTGAAGCAGATGGGTTTAGAGAAAAAAGCATAATCAACTAGAAATGACACTTTGACATCTTTAAATATCTCATAGTTTAAGGACTTATATTTTACAATGACAATCTATTGAGGAAATGTACCAATCATGATATAGAATTAAAAGACAACATTCAAATTTGGCACAGTCTATATTTTCTAACAAAAAAACAAGCTTACAATGAATCTATAAATTATCATCTAAAAAACCAAGAATGTTTTTTAATTAAAAAATTAATTCATCCTAGTGAATTTATGTATGCTGTATATACATGAAAAAAAATTTAGAAAATGTGAGGGTAAAATAAATGAATTAACAGAAAAGCAGAACATTCACAAACCCATCCCTAATAAAGGGACCAACTACGGTATACATGGACTCTCGTTGATCCACCGAAGCGTCCATGAGTAAAAAATAAATTTTTTTTGGCCTATGTCACAGTAAAGGAGTTCATGAAAAAGTTACATATAGCAACACATCATAACAAAATATATACCAGTAACATAGCGCTCTAACTATTACAATATTCAAACATTAGGATGTAAAATGTTAGGCACAAATGTCTAATTAGTTTATGACATTAAACTATATTTAAAAAAATTATAGCTGTTCTTTTTTATGTTATATCAACATTTTTTTTATAATATATTTTTAAAATGTTAAATACAAATGTTTTTTGTTCTTTTTTTAACTTTTATTGTTGGAATTCATGTTTTAAATAAAGAATTGTTTCATTGTTATTTCTATTTAAACCAGTGTTTCCCAAACTTTTTCGAGTGACCGCCCCTTGGGTCCATAAACCTATAACTCAACACCCTTGAATAATAATCAGATTCCTAGACTAAATAACCAAATGAGTAACATTTCAATAATTAAATTAAAATAATTACTAATCGAATATTTATTTAGTATCTAATAGACGTATTGTTTCATAGCATATTTATACAAAAAAATTAATACACAATAAAAGAAACTAAGGTGAGAATATAATTTTAACATAAAAATGAATTATCAAAACAAATAATTTTAAAAAACTGTTTCCTAGAAGGTTTACATGTCGTGTTTTCACTTAAATTTAGAAATTATATTGCATAAACATTTTCAATTTATGGAAATAGAATCCCCGCTCCTTTTTGCATTACCGCCCCCCGATATCAAAGCACCGCCCCCAGGAGGGCGGTACCGCCCACTTTGGGAAACACTGATTTAAACATATTTTATTTTCAAAAATATATGTGCATAATATATTTTATGAGTTATAAGGAGTTAATAATGATAAGGTAGTTACCAAGGGCTCCAGAAACAAACAAAGGTCGAGAATTTTTGCTCTAATACCAACACCGTTTAATTCATGAACAGTTTGCATCAATGGTTGCTAGGTTGATTTTACCATATCCTAAATTGTACGATGTTGGTGTTTATGTGCACAGTAAGATGGCATATATATCACAACAAATAACAATAATGATTTTATTTCAATAATCTTTATTGTGGATCACCAAAGAGAATCTAGTTTATTGTTGATTTGGGAATTATACCAGTTAATTCTGTTTACTTTATTACTTTAATTTGTACCAACCTATGAACTAATTAAAAGAAAAAATAAATTTCTAAAAATAGTACCTGTTTATCTCTCTGAAATTCCTCGAATGTAATTATTTCATTAATTGGAACATAGTCTTCTCCTCTTGTAGCAGATCCATCTATCGTTTGAACTCTAAAACAGAATATTTGATTAAATAAAAAAATACACATTATATAATTCAAAATAATTTATTAAATATACTATAAAACAACGACCTATTTAAGTGAGTTCATATCATTATGATAGAAAAAATGTAATGTGTCATACATTTAGAAATTTAGTAAGATTATATAAAAGAGTTCAGTTTTGAATGTAGTTAAAAATTAGTTGTAGAAAATATTTTTCCAAAAAGAATGAAAAGTAAAGTTTTCAATCTAACTATACAGGATAAGCTTTAACTACGAGCATTAAGAAATCATGTAAGATATAAAAACAAAAGAACATGTTTACAGATTGGAATAACATAAATATACGATTTGATACATACCGAAACTCTGTCAGACGAAGACTGCTTGTTACTGTTGAAAGATCATAGTCTTTTTTCTCATTTTATACTGTGATTTGGATGTTGATTTTCATTTCATTCGTGTTTTACTGTGAAATCTTTTTTTATACATATCAACGTCTAAACCACAGTAAGAAAAAAAATCAAAAATATGATTATGTTCATTCAACTAAAACAAGAGGTCTTCTCAGAGTTTAACTGATATTTATTCTGTATTCACAGAATGGTGTGTATACTGATAAACTACAGATTAAAGTATTCAGTATCTATATATAAAACACAGGTAGTGTTTAAACTAAACTAAACACAGAAAGAACACACATAAATAAGTCTCAGAAACTCACTATTATACTTGACCGCGTCATCATCAGGAAGAAAGATAACGAAGTGAGTCACTCCGAGACAGGCGACTACTTCGGTACGAAGGTTTTATCATTCCATAAATTGGTAATGTATATATATATATATGGTTTCTCTTACTACATTGGAGGAAGTCTTCGGAGAACACTTTCGTATATTATATCAATATTTCAAATTAAACAATATGTTTAAATATTACTTTAAGACGATGAATATAAATACTGGGAAGTCATCTATTTCTTCCACGCCATCCATCTGTCATTTAAGTGTGTTTAATTCATAATCTGAACAAGTTTGAAACAATTTGCTAGTCCAGCACTCACCGTACTCTGACCTGCTGAGAGAGATTCCCGTGCCTCCAGATTGTGACAGGGAACTTGCCAATGTTTTCCTTCACAGCCACAGTGGCAGCGTGGAACTCGATCACCGCATTCTTTTGTTTGTCTGGCTTTGGAGGAACATCCCCTAGGTCTGGTGCTTTGGGGTCTTCATTTATAGCATTATAAACCTGAAAGAAACATTTAAATTTACATTATTACCAATTATGCATTCAATATTATATACATTTGAACTATTGGATTACTTCAACTAGTTATTGCTAGTTAACACTTTATTGCAAAAAAATACCTTTCTAGTTGTTTAAAAAATCTGAAGTTTTTTTTTTCAATTATTATCTCTTATAATAATCACAAATTTTAACAATCTACTGTAGTAGTTTAGGATGAAAAGATTTGATAAAAATCATATTGGATTCATGATTTAACCAGTAAGCATACTAGTTCAAATTATTCGGGCAAATGTATCTCCAATACAGATTCGAGGGAATAACTATTTTTTCATACTGTTTCTTAAGTAAAATTTGTTTAAAAAAAATTGCATTGTATATGGTCCTTGTCCATAATAAGATTGTCCATATATACATAATTATAAAAATTTAATCTTGAATAAACAATGTATCTGGAGTAAGATTTAAAAAGAAACAGAAAAATAATCACTAACTCAATGTATGATTTAACAAACACTATGAATATACCAGGTAAAAGCCGGATACCTAGAATACAGAATAAACACTTAGAAGTCAGTATCTCCTCTCATTGGTAGGTAAAAAACTGAATAATTAATACTACTGCACAACTAAAATGTGTATAAACCAACTCTAAACAAATAATTCAACAAGTGCAGATAAAATGTTCCGAGAGTTTCAGAGTAGCTTAGGTAAAAATTATAAGAAAACTTTAAAATTTCATAAAAAAATATGTAATCTACCTCGAGGAAAATGTATTCTCAATAAAGGCAAAAAAATAACAATTCTTAACCGTTAACTATAGCAATAACTATGACAATATGTATAAAAAAATTTGATGTGATCTACACTCAACTATTCAATCACATTCCCTATTACACTCTACTTCAACAATTAACAGAAATAATAAGCAATCAATAAAATTAAATGATATTTTTCTTTTAAATGTTACCAGACAACGTTGGAAATGTCATTCAGTTGGATATTTAAATGACTCTCCAGGACAAATATTGAACCTTCTCAAGGCTTTGAAGATGCACTTCTTCTAAATGACTGATTCAATCATGAAAATAATCAAGTATCATTAGAACTATAAACTCCTATGATTTAGCAAAAAAAAGTGCTACTAGTACAATTCGAAACCATAACGGATAAGTTTTATTTGTCTCACTCATTGAAATATATTATTACCAACTCACTAAATGTAATGAAAGGAATTAGCGACATAATTTGGTACTAATTATTACATAAACAACAACTATGAATTTTAATAGCAAAACGATTGTGCATTCAAATATTTAAATAATAACACTCACAGGTTATATTATTTTGTCTTCATGTAACAAGAGAAGGGAATGTTACTTTAGTATGACAAAAGAATAATATACATGATTCATTAATTTAGAGATATCTATAAATTTAGTAATATTTAATAATAAATTGCGTTTAATATTAAAGCTAATGTCGTAACTTTCATGAACGTCGTTTTTGTGACGTCACCTTAGTTGATCATAGTTTATCTGGACAATATATGACCTTATTTCTAATATTTACGTAATCCTGCTACTGATCCTTATCCACACTGCATATATTATATATCTATATCCAGATATATATAGTTCTTCGAGTTGAAATTTGTCCTGCTATTTTAGGGAAATATTGAATCATTGGAATTTGCTCCATTGTATTTTATATTAACAATGTACTATATTTTCTCCCTTTTGCTAGTTACACTAGAGAGTTGAAATTAAACACTAAAACTAGGCACTAAAACGGTGACATTAACACTAAACATTTTTATATTATGAAAACCACATATGAAGTTCTGCCAGTGGCACTAGAGAGATTTGTTACCTTAATATCACTAATATTCCGAGGTTAATATAAATGTAAAAATTAAAAATCAAATGAAACAATTATTTATAATATATACTTCTTATTTATTATACTTTTATTATCTGTACAATGGTATTCAAAACAATGAATTCATGGATAGTTTTTTGGAATTGGAAATGGGGATCGGGATCAGAAATTATTTTAACAAATCTATCTCCTAATAACTGTTATGATTCCTATTATTAGGATTTTAATTAATAATTATATTTATACACCTTTTAAGGCTAACACTCTTTCAGTCAATTCCATGTCATGCAGTCGAATTAATACATCTGAAGTTTGAAATAAAATATTATATTAAATAAAATAATAAGTCATATATTAAAGGAAATTCACATTTGACGAATAAATCTCTATACGAAGTGAAAATTATACAAATAATTAATATAATTATTTTAATAAAATAATAATATTTAGTTTTAAAGTTTAGAAAAGTTCCTATTCGTCTGACAAACATAGAACAAAAGAGATAAACTTTGATCTTTTCCATTATTCACATTGGTGCATCTCAGAGTCATTTTTTAAACTTGAAAATTTTAGCATGCGTACCAAATTCTAAAAATACAATAAAAATGAAAATGACTTGAGTTAAAGGTCATGGTGTGTACCTCTTTTAGCTTGACTGATAGTTTCGGCTGCAATTTCCTGCCTGCAGTTATAGTTCTCACAGCTCCAATTCTATACCACATGGCAGAGTGATTCTGCATTTCCACCAACCTGTGCACAATACAAATAAATCAGCAATTTTTTTTTCATTTTTCAATAAATTATTTTCTATACATACATATATACTATACTATATATACATTCATATGTTCGCTTAAGTCTGAAAATTCCAAGTGTCTGTAGATTCTACAGATAGTTTTCACGATATAATTTCATTCATAAAATATTATGATGGTGATAATAAGATAAAGAGATAATGAAAAAGCCCGTTTTTCAATAAAAATATCTTTCATGATAACTACTAATTTTTTATATATTTGCATAAATAATAAAATAAAATTCATGGAAATACAATTTCATATATATATATATATATATATATGAAAGATAATATTACAATTTGAAGATACTTTAGTAGTCCCCAGCACTTTGACCCATTAGCAACTCAGTCAATTGCTGTTGGCATTTCTCTTCTTATTTCAATCATATCTGTTCTCGACATGAATAGACCTAAATCATCAGCAAAAAGAGATTTTTGTATTTCTTTAGAGAGACCGTCGGGTTGACCTTGTTCGCAACATGAAAACCTCTGAGTTACTCCAGTTGTTTAATCTAGTAGGAGTGAGTATGTACAGTACACTCTTGTTTGGAAAGACCGACCCGACAGGTAGGCTTCAAAAATGAGAGTAGCCTACCCCTGATCCCCCAGGAAGAGATCTTACACATGACAAATGTTCTGTCAGTGATATAAAAAGATATATATATATATATGGGTTGTTAGGACGGTCTCCTGCCGGCGTCCTCAGTCAAAAGACCCACAACGATATTTCGACAGTCGTCGTCACCATATATATATAGAAAGAGAGAAAAATAAAATTCCAACATTGTTATTCAAATAATTATTACATATTGAGTCAACTTCAGCATCATCTACAAGAAGGTGTAATCTCTTGGTCGTAAATAATGGCATAATTTTCAAATTTACATAAATATATAAAAAATATTGATTCAGTTAAATTAAATATGTTTCAAGAGACAGTAAACAACTATAACGAATATAACATATAAATATACGGGATAGTAAATTCATTATTAAATAAAAACTTCATTAATGAAAGTGAAATTAGAGAAGATGTATTCATAAAAATAAGGACTTTTGAAATGTGCATTTAATAAACTAAATTGATGTACTGCTGTATAATGACTAATTATACGAGTGGCGCCGACAGTGACGTTAAGGGAAGAAAGGATCAATACTGTTCTGGAATAAACATGTCAGATAAGTGCTCTGCCCTCAGATCGGCAGCGGCTTAGCATTGAAAAAGTGCAACAGCTGACAAACAACTAATGAACATGACAGCATATTAGTAATTAATTCACATAAATTGTCGTGGAGATTAAAAGTCGTGCATATTCATTTCAATTTCTCACAAGTGTTACCGTCCGCAATTATTCCAACAAGAATAATTGTGACCCAATTTGTTCTAACCTTGGATAGTTCTAAAAAGAAATCATATTAAAATGGTAACTTTCTACAAAAAATTCTGCTTTGACTCTATTCATGTTAACAATTTTTTCCAATATGGTTTATTATTTGACATATATATACATATATATTATTAAAACAAGGTGTTGTTTTCTTGATCACAATCACTAATAAATATTTTTCTTTTATTTAGAGAAGAAGAAAAGTATTTAAAAATTAAATATTAGTAAATAATAATTTATTTGCGATAGGCCAAATGACTCACCAGACAGAACAATTGTTCTGCTCTTTTCATTTAGCACTTTCAAAATCGAGGTACATACAATCGGATTTCTACATTTAAAGGGACACTTAAAGTTAGGGAATCTGCAAAGTCACTCACTTGGCAGCTGCAAGAGTAGCTGCATCCTCGTCAGTCATTCCTGGATATTTCTTAACTTCCTTTACAAACTTGACGAGATTTGCTTTATCCAGTTTACCTTCTTTGAAAAAGTTACGCTCAGCCCACATTTTATCATCTATAACATAATACAAAATGTAGTTGAGATATTTCAAGCCTCAGAGGGTTCTGGAGAGCGGGAAGGCTTACTTTCGTCGGAGCGCAAAGGTCCCAGCTCGAGCTGTTGCTTAGCCTTGCCTGTACGCACGATGCCAAGGCCACACCAACCCTTATCCGCAGCAAAGGCGAAGACAATCAGAACGGGAAAGAGCACAAACGTCAGCGCTGCCTCCCAAAACTCCACCACGTTAGGGGACACGACATTCAGCATCAAATACAGCCATATGTAGGCGATCAGGCTGAACGCTCCCGTCACCAGGAATACCTGCGAACAAACAATGTTGCATAAAAAATCACGTAATAAAAGCGTCACATGTTTAATTCATCCTATAGGAAATATATCATGATGTCAAACAAATAAAATCGCTTCAAAACTCAGACGATCTGATCTGAAATGGAATTCAGATTACCATCCGCATGATACCACATGAGGTTGTTAGTACCACAGAGATTTACATACATTACTGACGTGCTCCAGACGTGTTCTAAAACCCATCAAGTGAACTGGAAGATATATTGGATCATAATTAATTATTCTAATGTTTTAAATAATACAATTAAAGTGTAGAGCATTCCTAATACCAGTTTGGAACCCTCGCCACAAACTTTTTTTAATATTGTCATCTATATTAGCCTTTTGGCCATTCAGCAAATCAGACCAGGTTAATGGTTGTTATGTGAACCTTTAATAGACAACAAATTAGCACTCCCTATGCAGAATCAATTCTGTGATGTAATAAAATATGTGCCAATTAAAAAATAAGCCACACTTATCCTAATTCGACAAAAATTTACAAGCGTGGGCGTTGAAACAAAAACCACACCAAGAGGTATGAGTAATGCAAACAATGAGTAATGTTAACAAACAGTGCAGTTTCTAATCTTATCCAATAGGCACTACGTACAGCCTGGGGCTAATGAACTGCAGAGGTACACCAAAAAAGAAGTTTTAATAGCAATATAAAAAAACATTTAAGCTTTGAAAATTTATTTCGTTTATATAACGTTTAAATTATTTTAGACATATGTGCAGTCTAATAATATTGATTACATTCTTTACAATAAAATAATACATATACGTCCTATTGTATTTCAAGTTTTTTTATTTATATTAATATAGGTGCATAATATAATCGGGTTCGGTCAATTTTCTGGGTTGAAAAAATCAAACTCTCGTCGACTTAACACCTTTTTCATAGGCAATAGCAAGAATTTTTTTAAAAATAAAATTAAATTTACATTATTTAAATGAACTAACAATGTTTACTAGTCAAATGCTTTAAGTAGACTAATCAGATAACATTACAAGTGTTAATTAATAAGATAACATTACACTTGTAATGTTATCTAATTAGTCTACTTGAATCTTTTGACTAGTAAACATTGTTAGTTCATTTAAATAATGTAAATTTAATTTTCCTACAAAAAAATCTTACTTTTCCCTATTAAAAAGGTTTTAAATAAACCGAAACGTCGACAACGACGTTTTTTTTTAAATAAACCTAGAAAATTGACGAAATCTGATTACGTTATACATCTATACTATCAAACGGTTGATATATTATTGAAAATGTTATATTAATATATATATTACAAAGTTACACTCTAAAAATCTAAATTATTTATTAAACTTATTGAGTATTAACGCAATAGAATTCATAAGTGATTTGAATACATTAACAATTGAGTAGGATGGACTTAAAAATATAGTTTTATGTAAAAGAGCATACGTACTATCATAATCATAAAACATCTTAGGACAATCCCTCATTTGCACCTATTTGTATTTTAAACTGAATTAATTATGCTAAGTAACATAAAGTAACTAATATAATAAAGTAGAATTAAGATTTTATTTTTAAACTTTTAATGTCTTCTTCATAACTCAGTACAGGCCGCGCCCAATCGGATATTATTTGACCATTCGGCTAAAATATAGACTAGTTCAAACCAGGTAACCTGATGAGACCCTTACAAATAAATATTAAAATTAAATCTCTGCTAATAATAATTATAAACCGACATTAAAATATACGGTTTCCCAAGAAACACTGACATTGTATTCATTAAAAAAAGGTATAAAATGTTCTCTCAATGATCGACATGTTGACGAGTCATTGCTAACAAATGTGTCATCAGCTCTGGTTTCAGTAATATTTTCATCAAATTTCAAAACAATATTATAACCTTTGTTTATATATAATTATTTGAATGTTATCCCAGCAGTAACCTTCAATATTATTATGGCTTGTTTTAAATACTACAGAGGTTGAGTGAAACACTCATTATCTTATTCTAGCGTATGTAGAAAGACCACAATAAAAAGGTACAATTTCAATTAATTATATACTTAAAATATTACATTATTAATTAAAAAATATATTTACTTTTCGTTTTATAGTTCACTTTTAATAATAGATTTGGTTAGGGGAATTAAAACTTAGGATCTTAATGATTATAAATTGTGCAGAAGTCTATGTATAAAATTTCATAAACAATTTGACTACCTTTTGGTCATATTAACTACATTTGAGGTTGTTAGTTTTTAATATCGTAAGTTATAAAGAAAGAACATCCGTTTAGAAAATATAATACTAATAAATGACTCAGGATGAAGACCTTGAATCTGGAGATCCTCCTGGTGTCGCCCTCGTCAAGAGCTAGCATACAGATGGAAGTAATGACGAGCAAGTTGAAGGCCGCTGAGCCGACGATGGTGCCGGGGCCGAGGTCACCGGCTTCGAAGTGGTGTCCAATGATTTCGATGATGGACAGCAGGATCTCCGGAGCAGAGGTACCCAGGGCCATCAGCGTCAGGTTAGCCACAGTGTCATTCCAAATCCGCACTTCAACCACTTCAGGCTCGTCCTCTCTCAGGCCTGCCACCACTCCTGACACTGAGTTGTAAACCCCATTTTGCTGAAAATAATCATTACGAGAAAATTATTGTGTCCGAAAATAACAAACATAGGCTATGATGGGGGTGTAGTCAACATTTAAAAATTACAGACATATTAGTAAAAGCATTCCATTTCGGTTATCGAAAATTAAAATATTATTCGATCTATATGAGTAAATAGAACCATCCATGCAAAAAATATTATTGATAACTAACTTTTCAAACTTACTTTATTCTCATGGTTCAGTATTTCACAGTTGTCAATATTATTATTCTATTTTTTGTAATAACTACATATTTATAATACAGTGGTACCTCGGGATACGAGTGCCCCAATGTACGAGTTATTTCAGATACGAGCTGTCAAATGAGCAAAATTTTGTTTTGAAATACGAGTGAAATTTGAGATACGAGAAACAGCCGTAGATCAAAAAACAGGAGGACCTAAAAGTGATATGCAAGGAGCTAATGATGTTTTAATATAGAAGAACCTAAACATTACAAAAGAAACTGTAGAGGTCCCTACTACCGGTTTACTAAGGTGGATTTACTTTTGAGTGAAAATTGACACAACACAGGAGAAATTTGAGATTGGTTAAGATTCAAAAACTGAGGAAAAGAAAAATAGTAAGTTAACAAGCATACATACCCTTAGAAATGTAATATCTATCAATGTTAGATAAGGTCTCTTGTTATATAGGGAGTTAGATACTCTCCAAGACCCCAACCTCAATCATTTACGAGCAAATTATTATATAATTTGATTTATATACATCTTGTCCAATACGTATTGGATTATAGTTATATAATAACGATATATAAGTATTGGAATACTTTCTTATTGTATTTTCTTTTTTTTTATAATTTTTATGATTTTTTTATATTATTTTTCCTCTTGTCTTCTCTCACAAGATAGAATTAGTGTAAGGGTTGAGAACTGAGAAGATATGCGTATTCCTTAGCCTTGGCTTATCTACAAGTAAGTAGCTCAGTTCTCCTGATGCCTACCTTTATATATGTCACAAAGAGAAAACACTTAGAGAAACAATGGAACATCTTACTTTGATATTTCGACTAATTAATGTCATCCAGCGAGAAGCTGTGATCCACTTGAGAAGCGAACACCTCTGAAAGTGGTCACAGTTACAAGCACAGTGCTATTAACGCAGTGAAAGGGACCAAAAATAAAATGAAAAAATAAAATATCAATGAAAATAAATAAACGCATAAAGAAGTAAAATCAAATAAAGCAAAATAAAAAAGAGAATAATACAAAAATAAATTAAATATTCAAATAGAAATTATAAAGTTAGCAGAAAACAGAGGTAAAAAATCATGAAAAAGAATAAATAATCCAAAAAAAATAAGTCTGGAATGCTATACACTCTAAGTAAACCCAAAACCAAACTCGTTGACAATCAATTGAGATTTATTTTAATGTGTCTATCAAGAAGAGGTAATATGAAACCCATAGGTAAATATTTAATTATTTCATTTGCTTAATGTAGCTCCAGCCTTTTCCAACCGGTTAACTGCCTCATTCACCTGTATTCCCTTGTGTCCAGATATCCAAGTGGGATTTAACGTTTTTTTTTTTTACTGTATTTATTATTTATTTTTTATCCGTCAGTATACCAGAATAGAACCCGTTTCTTGATACAGGAAGATTACAATCCAAGTGATACCTCCTTTAAGTATTTTTTCGGTATATTGTATCAACTAACATATAGGCAAACTTATTAATGTTCTATTCTGTCACATTTTGGAACATTTATCCCCCATAGAAACATTTGCATTTAGTAACAGTTTCAATATACTGAAAAAAACCTGTTTCTTGATAAACGTATCTTAGAAAGGAACATTTAATAACTTTTCCTTACCCCATACGTCAGGTGTCAGGTGACCATTGCTCCTGTTTTCCTAAATACACTTTGTCATTGCTAATTTGTTTATTAATGGTCATTTAAGTGTCTTTTTAATTTATGATGCAACACTACCATTGTACATGATACGATTGGTTTCATCATAATAGCAATATTAATTCTGCAGAGACAATAAATGCAGATTTGGGGTTATGACTTCGTGTTCTACTAAAGAAACTCTTCCTGAAAAACATTGCGTTTGTGTCCACATCCAATACAACTGTTACATGGTTGTTCCGGTTTAGTATTTCATATAAAGAGATTCCTACAAATACCATCAAGTATTTGTCTTCTTTTAATGACAAGACGATCTGCATAGCCTTGCATGAAGAAACCTTGATCCAAGTAGTTCTTCACAGCTAATCCAAAATATATGAAGTTTTACATTTTTTCTCTCTCTTAAATGTCTTAGCTGGAAATTTAAAGATTTAGGGGCACTTTCATGATTAATTTCGAAAAATGTTTTTAAATAATATCCTGCCTTATTATATATCTGGGAAACATTATAATTAATAATTTGACTTGGCTGATAGAGATCATGGTGAATTTGTCGCTCCAGGAAGAGTCGTGCTTGAGGGAGAGAGGGTTAGTGATTCGGAAATAAGCATCACGTGGATGAAAGCTATCTGATGCTTGGTTGCTCTGTAATCTCCATAATAACCCTCAAACTTCTTGAAGTCATTCATTGTAGTCTCTTGGGCCCCTTATCTCAGTTTTTCTGATACTCTGGTTTTAAGAGGCGACGAGATTTTAGTCCCATCATCAAGCTCATTCTTAATTAGAATAATTTTTTTTTTTCTACTGCCTTTTAATATTGACTAACCAGCTAGCAGAATGTGCAAGGAGTGAGGCAAAGTAGATAGATCTCGGGATTGAGGCATTACGAGTAAAACCATGCTACGTGACCTAACTCAACTGAGCTAATAAGCTTCTGAGAAAGTAGTCTAGGGCAAACGATGCCTAGCTTACCTCTGCTCTTACCCTCCCAGCACTGTTTATTTATCACTGGCTGTCTAAAGAAGCCCATGGCCGGAATTCAACACTCTTGATGCCTTATTTCGCATTATGAAGGCCATTTAGTCTCAGAAAAGGGGGGGTATCCTGAATTTGTTGTAATTACGTCAACGCACTGTCAAGTGCCAGCGTGCTCCAAAGACTTCGGTTTGGTATGAAATGAGTTGGTGTGATCAGATTTACCAGAGGTCTCATTTGCTCTTGAATGTGCTCATCATCATCATCATCATTCCAAAAATCGTACGATCTTTTACCCGTTCTACTCTTCCCTGATTTCGTAGTTTATTTAGCCCCTACAGTTCATTTCATTTCTTCCTTTTCTCATTTTGTTCTCTTCTTTCCTTACATCGCCTGATAGGTGGATATTTTCACCTATTATGCACGTAGATTAGGAGGATATTTTGATCAATAGAATAACCCGAATGGTCATAAAATATTTTATTGGTACAACGAGGACATGTATGTTTCAGTGATATTACGAGTATGTTGGTATTGGATTTGTGGTGACTATAATTCTTTACCCAGGATGGGTAGACAACGCTCTTTTTAATACTAAACTCATCAGGCACTAGTAAGACAGAAGAAATTAATTATCTCCTCATTCTGCCGCTAGCATAGGAACATTAGCAGCTGCAGACTTAAACATCTACCACTGGAAAAGAAGATGTATGGGAGTTGTTGAAACCTCATGACAGAGTTAATAAACCTTTGACTTTTGCGAATCTGGCATAGGTTCTACGGCTCTCTTCAAGAATACATCTAAGAACTGCATATTTACCACTATTAAATGCCCCATTATTACATGACTGCAAGGTTATACCTGCAATTTGCCTTTAATGACACTACTGCATCAATGATTGAAGTGGAATTTCACACTGCATATGGAGAAGACCATATTATATTTGGAGGTACACTGTTCACATTTAACATAATTCATTTGGTTTAAAAACATTTGAAACAAAAGTACAGAATCTCAGTCATAAATCTCGACAAGTAGGTTTCTTAGAACAAATACTAGTCAAAAACTTTTTGAAGTCTATAAAAACAGCATTAGGGTTTTATTATCTATTAAAAACGACTTTATTTCATAAAAATGCAACACGAGGTATATATTGTTACTGTTGCTTTCCAAAACAATATCCGTGGTTATGTGTGAAAACCTAGTTAGATTTTTAGCCATATACGCTAACCTTTTGACGACACCATGTTTCATGAAAGGACCACAAAAAACATACAAAAACAAAAATTTACGATCTATCGTTACTATTTATAGAGGAAAAATTGTTTGAATCAAGGAGCCAACGGCCATACCATGTTGAAAACATATCTGGGTCTTGTTATTTATCAAGTCCCAGCTCTTTTTCAGAAAACACTAACCACAGAAATAAAAAAAAATACATATTGGTCTTATCGGAAACTATAAATAATATTATAAAAAACTTTGCTATAGTCATCAATAAAACTCTACTGATAGGAAATGTATATTTAAGAAATAGCTAGTAAGATGTTAAACAATTAATAGCGTTTGTGATATATATTAATGCATTTTGGGAAGAATTCATATAATTGGAACAATTAAATGACAATCAATAATTGTACCTCCTGTTTATATGAAACTTTTCCCAACCAGCAAACAAACATGAAAAAAGAATTCGTTTATTTCTTTCCAATATGCTATAAGTAAATAAATTTTAACAGTATAAAATATAAACATTTAACAATTGAAAATTAAATCAACACGTACACCGTCTTTCATATCGAATGAACGAAAGTAGAACAAACTAGTGGAGGAATGCTTTAAATACCTTAATAACGTGATTCCCGAAACGTACGGCTTGGCACCTTGGGCAGTCACAACTTCTTCCCAGGAGAACCTCAGCTTCCTCCCAGCGATACCGCGAATTGTATTTCTTACTCACAGAACTGCAGACTATTTTCAGTAAACGCTTCACTGTGGTATTGAAGGATTTCTACATAAAAATGAGTTCTGTAATTTTATCTGATTGTCTTGAAAAAACTAAATCTATCTCTTTTTGCAAAATTTTATCTATTATTTGTCACTGAAAGGCTTATAAAAATCTTAATAAAAAATATAATATATATTTTTACTTAATACTTAATAATAAAAGTATTAATTTTAATATATATGTTTAATTTTATATAGAAACAAGTTTAGAAAACAGTTATCCTTCCTTAATGGTTCATTGTTGATGAAATTTTTCTTATTCTCGATCTCTGGTAGAAAGCACGATGAAGATTTATTTTCTGAGAGTTTCATATCCTTTGAATGATCCTCCAAACCCTACAATCATTACTGATCTTCATAATGATTTCTAAAAATTTGGGGGCCAGGTTAGCTCAGTGGCTAATGTAGTCGCCTCTGAATTGGTAGGTCCGGGTTCGATCTTCACCTGGCCCTCGATTTATTCACGTGGGAGGTGAATAAATCTGATCACGTCGTCCCTCGGAGAGGACGTTAAACCATCGGTCCTTAGTCTGTACGGTATCAGGTACTCGTTAAAGATCCTACTCTAAATATACTTGAATTAGGCAAAATTGAAGACTGCCAATGTAGAATCAACAGGTCATGTGGCACGCCTATTACTACAATAGGTGCCAAATAATAAATGAGCCACAATTTGCGCCCCTAAAACAGCGCTAAAAGGTGAAAGCCTTATAAGTGTGGACGTTGGAAAACAAAAATGTTTTCTAAAATTGATTTTTTATCATAATGAATAAAATATTGCATTATACAAGGTTGGGCTTGCACAATCCAACATTTCATAAAGATCCAATAAAGCAAAGATAATGGCGAGTGCCTTCGAAAGCAGACTGAGTCAGAGACGAGAAGTGCGACCTTGTGTTACTACACCTCGCAGTCCCTCGGACCATGCATGAGGTCAGCTACACATTTACTTGACCGATTCTCCGATGACCAAGTAAAGTTCAGAGGAAACGTGTTTACTAGAAACAGTGAATAATCACCACAAAAAGCATATAATCTTTATCACAGAAGTAACATTCTTACTAAAAAATAACAAAGTGAAAGGTCGAAAAAATCATTAAAATATCAATAAATAACATCTATAAAAAATTAATAGATAAAGCCAATAATTAACTGGGCAAATATACCACGTAATTCCAGTGTTTATTATTATTTCAATGATGTAAAAGTAATAATTGAATTATATAGCTAAAAATATAGCTATATTAGTGTACAGTGTTTCACAAATTAGCGAAGTATTTATTAAAGACTGATCTGTGCATGGGTCGTTTAAATAACTAAAACACATAAGAAGACAGTAATGGTGCCGCAATAACAAAGAAATTCGTTTCAAAATTCCAGAAGTGGCTAATCGTTGAGTTTGTTTTACTTATTTATTTTAAATTATTCTAATTATATAAACTTTTATTTTACATTATCAGAAGTAAGAAATATCTTTAACATTTGTCAAAGAAAAATCATCTGTAATTATTCAAAGGTTCTTTTCTGACGAATCGAAAGAACCCAAACTGAATTAGGTGTGCCCTCAGTAGTTCATGAACGGTTCGGCGAAGACCCTTTCATACTTAATGTAATCATCAGATTGGCCTCCTGATTAATCTTAATTCTTTATTAATGAAACTAAACAATTATAGCATTAGCTACTCAAAACCACTAATTAACCAACTTTTGAAAGTATCACCTGAAAGGCTGCAGCAGGAGTCACACATAGAGTAAGTACACTGTATGAACTAGTACTCAGATCACACAAAGCAGAGCAAAGTGTTCTCACCACAATAGTTGGAATCAATGTGGATTGAAAAAAAAAGACAAATAAGAGAAAGACGGACTAAAACTAACCGTGGAAGCAAAAACAAAAATAAAAGATAAGCATAAGGGACGCACCATTAGAATCACAACTTTTTATTGGGGCACAAAAACTTTTTACGAAGCTAACTTGTGGAGCTCAGGACCGCGGTTACCTCAAAATAATGAGATTCTGCTTATGGTGGAAAAACAATCGCAAAGAAAGTTATCAAATAGAATCCACATCGACCTTATCTATCGCCATGTAGAGATGAAATATGTACTGTGCTCCAATAGCTCTTGAAAATCCAACGGCTACTGAGTTAGCTTGGCTTCTGAGTTGTCTTCCTACTCGAGCTTAGCACTTTGTTGTACTCGGTTCAAATATTTTGACATCTTATCCTGATGACGATGACTACCCAAGTATCATAGTATCGAAGTATCGAAACTTATCGAACTTATCCAAGTATCACAAATTATCTTGTCCTGATGACGATGACTACCCAAGTATCATAGTATCGAAGTATCAAAACTTATCGAACTTATCGGGCACTTATCGAAGTATCACAATTTATCTTGTCCTGATGACGATGACTACCCAAGTATCATAGTATCGAAGAATCGAAATATCAAAGTTTCCTTTGTGAATTGTGGTTTTCTTTGTCATCCTGTCTACTGTGCCAACAGTTGGTTTATTCTCAATTAGATTGGTTAATTATAATTCAATGTAAAATTGTTAATCTACTTACATAATGCATATTTATGTAACAAAATATAACTACATATAAATTTATGCTTAGGCATCCACTAATGGTAAAGTGTAGTCGCACGTTAAATATTCAATTATTTACATTAAAAAGACCACATATACCTGTTTAATATACTAGTTATACCTTAATACCTTTCATAAAGTATATGGTATATAAGGTAGATGGACTCCACCTTTGAGAACAAAAGTACAATTGTTCTTAGGACGCAGTACTATAATCACCCTCAATAAATAAAAACCTTTGAGAACACTAATGAATCATTATAAAATAGTTCCATTTTTAAGGTAATAACCAAATATGTTGATAATTTATAAATTACCTCTTATTTTATGTATGTACAGTAGTCCCTCTTACTTTGCGAGGGTTACGTTCCAGACGGTACACGCGAAATGGTAATTTCTGCGAAATAGAAACTAGATTTTTTTAAGTTTCAGCCATATTTTTAACACTTTAGAATACTTAAACTGCTTTCTAAACTTTCGAAATTACTATATATGTAAGCACATGCCCTTGTATATGAGGCATACATGTATATTATACTGTATATAAAATACCTGAATGCATATGTTGGTTATACACTCTTAAAGCTTTTTTAATACATAACAATCTGTAGAAGAACTTTGTGTATTAAAAGGAAGTAAGAAAGTGCACAGCACATGGCAGTTCAGAGGGTAACACTTCAGCTGGCCTTTCGTCGGGTTCTTCTTCTGGCGATGGTGGTGGAGTCTTTTCACGTTTCTTTTTTACCAGAATCATAGTGATAATAAAGTATTCTGTATTACTGTACACTGTACTGTCTTTTTAATTTATTCATTTTTAAAACAAGAAAATAACTTTTAAACATAAGTTATCATTATTAAATGAAAATGAAGAAACTCGAGTGACCTCGAAACCTGGTGAAATGACGAGATTTCTGCGATAAAAAGCATTCATTTATTTTTAAAAACCCGCGATACAGTGAAGCCGTGATAGTTAAAGCCATGAAGTAGGAGGGATTACTGTACTTTTTAAGTATGTCCCTATTGCTATGATATATTATCTAACATTTAACTTACGTAATAACTCAATTATTATAGTAAAAAATAAATGTAACTACAGATGCTATAAATTTCATAAATATAAAATATATAAACGAGGTACATAAGTAAAAAAAATATATGACATTGTACCCAAAATTTAAATTAAAACGACTTTTTCACATATAATGCATTCTGAGGGGTCAAGAGGATGAAAAAAAAATAATAATAATAACAACAATTACACTTTGTATAAATAATTGCTAATAAAAATAATTAGTCAATTAACTATTCAATTTCTTTTAATATCTAAAGAAAGTTGTTGATCGTAGAATAGAAATTAGATAATTTAGGAGTATAAATGATAGAAAGTAAAGAAAATGTAAATATGCTACAAGTGGGTCATGAGGTGAGGTTAGATGAATGACCTGCAGAGTATGTACAGAAATTCGCAAGGACTCTGCATGCCTGTACTGATATGCCAAGGACTCCGATCACATACCACTCTACAGAACCCAAACCATTAGCACTGTTTTCAATTTAGCGGTAAATGGGATTATCCGAAATTATCGCTGATTTTTATGACAGAGTGATATACACTTATGTCCATTTTCTGTCATTTGTTTTAGAAATATCAGGGTAGGAGTAATAAGTAGTTCACTTGTAATACCTTGTTTCTAAATACATTGTTAGAACTGCAAAACTCAGTTTACTTTAAGAGTCCTTTTATGGTTCAGATCCCTATTCTACAGAGAATAATTTTAGAAAGAGACCAAACTATTAAAAAATTCATGTAATTTTAATGTTTTATATATTTCCTGCAGATATAATTCTCAAATTTTCTATATGTGTCTGCCTATGGATCCAAATTCACAAAACTTTAGATGTTTAAGCTTCATAGGAAGTGTAGGTTGTCCGTGAAACTAAAATTCAGATTTGATTAATATTTATTTGAAGAAAAAAAATAGAAGGGCAAATGCTAAGAGTGTAAGTATACTTAAGTAAATTAATTGTTTATATTTTCATATGATCGGTCCGTGATAGCAGGTGTTCAATTCCTATGCTAATGATTAACAAAACTAATACTTTTGTTTAAATACTAGATGACCCGTGACCCCTTGCGTCACTCAGTTTAAGAAATTGTAGTGACAATTAATAAAATACATTCACTGAGTGCGATTGACAGGAATAATTCTTATTGCTCTTTCTTGTTTTTAAGCCATGAAAACAAAGAATATTAGATGGCCCCAAGCTTTTATATAGTATTGTTAACATAATTCACGATGTATACACAATAATTATATTTAATAAAACAAAAAATCAGTTATTTTATTACACAAATAAATGAAACATGAATTCAAGGTATATACACAATCAAGCTTATTTAAAACTAACAAAACTTGTAAACTGAAATATTCCATTTATTTTTCCCAATATAAAATAACATTAATGAAGGTAATGTGTCTTTTATAATACCTTAAAACATTTTATTTAACCTGACATTTGTGATCATGTTTGTATTCCTAAAATTATTCATTTCAAACTACTAATGTAATAGTTTATTATATATACTTTCGGAATTTCATATATCTGTTTATTGCTTAAGTTTCAAAGTAGTAAACATAATTGCTTATTATGTTTCGTAGAAATAAAGGTTTATAATTTATTTTTGCTTTTTATTATTGTTTATTCTTCCTGCAAGAGAGTGTTTAACAAATGTTTTTAAACAGATACCATTCATTAAAATTATCAAAAAGATGATGTATGAAACGTCAACAAAGAATTCGTAAAAATTCGTAATCAATAAATCAATATTAATAATATGAAATAAAGTTCCTAAAAACTATTATTTCAATGATAGTTTTATTTAACAATTCCAACATTTGAAAGTAGCCGGTTAGTTTACAAATTTGACCTCAGATGTATATACTACTATGGATGTTTACCTTTTTCCTGTTAGTTATAATTTTGTATTCATTGTTGATTAACTCTAATAAATAAGGCAAAGTTAAATTGTTTTTTATACGATAGATACATCAGCCACTTAATAGTTGAAATAATGGAGGATGTGAGGAAAGAAAAGTCTCCAGTAAGTCTGCGTAGGTCAGTGCTTAGTAAGCATTATCGGTAGTTATGGGTGAAGTTTGAAATCTAAACTAACCTTTTTGGCTTTTGTACGAGCCATGTAGATCTTTTTTGTTTTACTGGTGATGGTCTCTATAGAGGACATGAATATATCGGTGACGATAGAAACTCCGAGAAAGAAGTATAGAAGAGCCAAGAAGTAGAGGGCTCTTCTGAAATGAAGATTCCATGATCGCTCATCGACTAGAGGAAGAATGAGGGCGGGTGGACAAATGTCATCTGGCCCCCAGAGGTAGCGGGAAGTTTCGTTATGTAACATCACCTTGGCATCTGTAACAAGGAAACACAAATGAGTTTATCAATGATTCCTGTTCATTATATTTAAATAACTTAAAATACTTAAACTTTAGATAAACATAGATAAACATAAACATAAACATAAACATATATTAGAAATAATGTTTGGCACCAAAGAACTCAGGATTCCTGGAATAAACGAAAGGAGACAAGAAACTAATGGCTTCTACATTCATGTGTCCTGTGACCTCCCCAACGTGCCATCCTTATAATTGTGGATATTTACCTGTCTGGCTGAGTTTTTCCTAAGATAAGAACTAAAATAGGAATAAAGGCAGCTTTAACTTGTTATACGACCGCCCGCGGAAGGGTAGCCGCAGTGCACTTGGTGACGCCTGGTTTCTTACTTTCCCTTTTCTTCCTCTTTCATTTCCCTTTCTTTCTTCTTTACTTTCTTTTTTTTTGCTTCTCTCCTTTTATTCCCATATTTCCTTTGTAGAAATCTAGTAACAAAGGTCCTTTAAATTTATCAGACCAGCTGGCATAATGATCTTTCTCATGTAGGTT
Source organism: Hermatobates lingyangjiaoensis (assembly GCA_026182355.1). Lineage (NCBI taxonomy): Eukaryota > Metazoa > Arthropoda > Insecta > Hemiptera > Hermatobatidae > Hermatobates > Hermatobates lingyangjiaoensis. Next base: position 86,999 of record JAPFBL010001935.1, on the reverse strand, counting down.
ACACGAACCTACCTCTGCGGAGTTCACCTGAGGGTACTGTTCGTTTCTCCATTACTTGAGCACTCTTGGTTTAAATCCTGAATTTAAAAGGTACAGATATACTTAGAAATCAAAAAAAAAATTATGTATTCGGAAAGTAAATTTAAATGGATTCCCTCAAATGTGATATCTTAAGATATCAGTGTGTGAACCACAGAGTACTCTAGATGATGAACCTCTCACTACAATACTCAACTATGTTCACCGTAAAAAAAATATTATAGTGTTAAATGAACCTCTTAAAATTCCAAGAGTAAAGACCGTCTTGTGACAGTTGTGTTAGCTATTTAAATAAAACCGATATTTTTCAAATTAAACTTCGAATTATTCCTGTGTGTCTTAGATTACTAAGCTAAAAACACATACAAAAATGTGTGAGATTAACATTACAAAGTACTTATTTCAAATTTTTTACTAACTCTTTAAAATCCTACCTTATATTAATAAGAACTAAAAAAAAAGCATAACATTCTTATTTGCATTATTTCTCTATTTTTAGAATAGAGCAAACAGTTGCAGTGAAGAAATAAAAAAAATATTGGAAATTAATTGTATAAATGTTGAACAAAAATCATAAATTCATAGTAAATGTATTCTTACTAAAACGCCATGTTTCGATGATTTGACTTTTCATGGGAGACCCAAGTGGCTATAATTCATATGTTAATAAGTTATGTTGTAAAATCACCTTTACCTCCATAACCATGAACGTTTTGATTAACTTCCTTTTTGAATCTACACTGGACTCTCATAAACACTATGTAACTCTCAATGTAGATATTGACAATAATTATACATTATTGTCAATATCTACATTGAGAGTTACATAGTGTTTATGAGAGTCCAGTGTAGATTCAAAAAGGAAGTAATAATATTACTTTGTTTGTACTGGAAATTATGAGTCGAAGTTTTTTTACTGATGGTAACGATCAGGTACTATTTAAAGCACAAAAATATACGATATAAATTCACGAAAGGAAAGAAGACAAGGTTTGTACAGATAACATCTGTACTTTGCAATTCTGAGCCACATTAATGGAATGAAGTAATTATAATTAAACAATTACGCCTATTAGTAAATGTTTTCCTTTTATTCCATTCATTGTCTAAGATATCTCAACTTTCCATTAACCCTTTGAATTGCAAAAGTTATCTTGCCTATCCAGTTCCTACTAATATCTAACTTTATGTTTTCTGGATAACTGCATTTGTAAAATTAGTTTAATTTAGAAAGCAGTTTATGTGTTAGATAGAATTTGTAAAAACAAAAAATCTATCCAAAAGGGGAAATTTCGCCAGAATTAATATTATTATGATGTTAAACAATTTAGTAGCTCTAGTGTAATGAGAGAAAAATGAAAAGTAGCTTAATTTAGGTGAAAGGACAATTGATAATGCTGAGTAGAGTCAACAAATTAGAATAATGCCACGAACTCTTACGGAAGTAACCGTATCTAAGTATGTAGATACTCATTGTCTAATTCAGGTATCTCTAATTTATAAGATGTTTAAAAAGAAATGCATTTATAATATTTTAAAATTTATTAATAGGGATATTAGTGTACATATTAAATACCTGAGAGAAATTACATACAAGGAATATCATTTATTTGAACAACAAATCCGAAAGATTCGCTACCTGAGGAACTCCCAAAATAGCTATTATTAGTTCAGAGTAACTATTACTAAAGTTCACTACACTGATTGAAATAAAGACCAACACTCTTAGTTATACAGGAAGTTATATTGAAAATCCTTGAGACGGCCAACATACAAAAGAGAAGGAAGTCATTGTTATAGAGGTGACGCTAATAGAACAATAGAGAATTAAAATGAACCAAACAAAAGTTAAGAATTCTTTAAAAGACCTACTTAAATATAATTTCTATGAAAAATGAAAGCAATTCAACAACTAGGAAACAATGGTTCAGAGTAACCTAACACTGAATGAAGAGGACTGCAGCGTGGGAATCAGCTTTCCTCTGTGCCTTCAGAGTGATAGTCCTGATTTGTTTTCAAAGTTCCACATAAGATAACACAAACATTTTTTTGGCTTGCTATAATTACAAATTAATTAATATGACAAGTATGATAATGTAAATAAATATAAAATTGTCAATAAGAGTTAATTCCAACACATCGATTATAATTGAGAAGTTGAAGTTTGTTACTCAGACAATAATAGATGAGATTGTAATTAACAGAAACTGGCAATATGGCTACTCTTTTGGAATGTCTATGATCTTTTAAATGAGTAAGTAGTCAGTAATATTGCGGAATCGTAAGTTATTTGTATAGTTGATTTACAATTTCATATCAATAATACGAAAAGTTTTTGTTGTTTATACAAGCCATACCTTTTGACGGATCGAAATGAAAGTATATCTAAAAATAGAGCATTATTTGGGGAATGAGTTATTTTTTTTTCTAAATTACATTAACCAAAGTGGCGATGTGGTACATTTATGTTTTCAGAAAATGCTTTTTTGACGCTACTAATTTCTACTATAGAGTAATGTAAATTTGTCAGAAAACCAAACATAAATTAAAAATTAACGAAAAAAATTTCATGAAATTCCGATTGCGGCTAAAGGCAATATACCTATAAAAACAAAAAATTAATCTCGGAATAATGGATCACATGTTATACTTGTCGGATTTGTTTACATTTGTGATGGACGGACAGACTGATATGGCTTCTTTTATAATAGTATAGAATAAAGATAAAAAACAGTTGAATCCAGTGGAGAGTGAAATGTAGAGGAAGGTGGTCGCAAGAAGCTAGTGTAAGTTATATCGTTGTGGAAACACTGCAGCCCCTCAGCCTCCATATGAACGGTCACAGGCCCATGCGTCAGCACACTAACGAGCCTGTCGCTATTCATGCCAACTCATTAAAGACCTCTCCATTAATGAGTTTTTTTTAAATTAAAACTCTGAGACTGCTTCCTAGTGATGATAATATGACCATTTTATCGTCCTCTGAGGTGCAAGGACTGCTCTCATTATACTTTATTTATTCACTTGCTATACTTTGTTTAACTATATTTTACACCTATTGATAAATAGTTGTCATTATTTAATTATATTTCTTGTTTACTTTTTATTTTACTATCCTTATTCTCATTAAACAAAAATTAATTAGCTTTGCGGTAAGAAATGGAAGGCTCCTCCCTAAAAATAGAAGTGTAGGAGGAAGAAAGTATAGGGAAAAACTATTTGACAACTCCGCCCAGCCTGAGTAGTGATAACAGAGGTTATAGTGAGAAATAATATCACTGCGATCTCTCCTAGGACCAGAACTATGATTTACACCAGCAGATATTATACGACTACTAATGAAATTAGAAGGATAATCTCTTTTCTTCTAATCAGAAAAAATAATTTTTAACTGATCATTTTGTAAGGTTTGATCACTGAAATTGCTGTAAGTTTTATGAAGATTTATGGACAGGATTCTGTGGATAGCCTTCATTACATATTGGCAACTATAAGATTAATAACAATTATTTGAATGAAGATGGTCATTACTTGTTTTGTGTATATGAACGGATTATCCGCAAATTTTTAGAAAAATGTCCATTAACATAGGAGACAGTGCCATCCAATAAGGAAATAAGGTATTGGGAACAGATGAATAAAAAAAATGGATAAACAGAATGTTTAAAAGGACGTGAGGAACCTGTTTACCTTGAGGTCAAATGCAAAAAAACATATACGAATCGGATATAAAGGATAAAAGTTGGCGAGCAGCAGAAAATCGTGTTCAAACTTCACAATGACATAAATATGGCATATACACATACACTTGACTACATAATCAAGGAAATAACCACTAAAAGTAAAAGAAATGGACGAAGTTCCTAAGAGATTTGTAGTATTACCCTGTTCTTAGAAGGTAACACAAATGGCCTCTTCAGGGCCACGCTTCAAACTTAAAATAAAATAATTAAAAAAAGTAAATATATAAATTTTAACACTAATAAAATAAAAAAATTGACTAAAAATACTAAATATCTTTAATATTAAAAATAAAGATTCTGAAAATCTGCTTTCAGTTCAGCCCTTTTCTAAGGAAAGATTAATATTATAGGAAAGTAATAAAGAAGGCTTATACAAAAAAATAAGTTCTAAACTTTGGTATGAATCACATAGTTCCTAAACAATTAATTAAACAAAGTGTAAAGAAGAGAAAGAAATCATTAGTTCTGTTGAAGCCTCGCTTAAAAATAAAGTGAGAAATTTCGATAGTTAGGATCCTATTAGACATAACATAGTCAACAATAGCTTACTTTTTCAAAATATATTTAATTTTATTCTTTAATATTATATTTATTTATAGTAAGATTTAATATAATTTTCCCTGTCCCTATTTCCACCGTCAGTACCTAGTCAGTATCTATCTCCTCCAATACCCTTTGTCAAGAGCCTAAGAATGTCGTCTGTCCAATGGTTAGTTAACTCCAATCGTGTCGGCTGTTTTATGCTTCTAAGGTCTGTCTCACAGTCAGTCCTAGTAATTTCTGCCCTCTCTGCGGTATGTAGCAGAGAAAACCCATCGACTTTTCTATGTCATCCGTTCATCTCCATCCGTCATCAAGTGGTTACGAAATTCGTTTTATTATGTATATGCTATTTCTCTCTTGGTCTTAAGTTAGTACTACCTATCCTCTTTAAAATAGCCCACATTATTTTCATTTAAACATATATATTTAACAAATATTTATAAATCTAATATTTATTTGTTACATGAAAATTTAACTTCAAAATTATGTCAATATATTTCAAATAGAAACCAAATAAAAATATTTGTGCGCTTATTCTGTGAAAAGAAGAAATATTAAATAAGCACTTTGTATTATGGGCAATACTATTTCTATCATGTCAGAATGTACATACGTAAGTATCATTATTTGTACATTAACAATAAATTAAAATGGGTAACTGGGTAATTGCATTTCAGCAACCGCTAACTATGGGAAAAAGGAGAACAAAAGTAAAGCTAATTGTTTGCATAAAGTTCAATCAAACAGAGCATTTATATAAAACCTTGGAATGAAGTGATTCATAACACTATATATACATACGCAGCAATTTTAATACAATGGTCACTCTGAACACTTCCTATTCCTCTTCAGGAGTTTAACTATATCCAAAGAACGAAACACATTATTTGCCTTAATTAGATAAATGTATCTAATCTTTTCCTCATTTAAATGATATAAATTTCTTGAATGAATAAACAACTATAGTAATTTTAAAACACGTTATCTAACACTGGTACTTAGAAACAGTTAGCTTAACACAAAAAGGAAAATTATTTATGGCAGATATATTATATATATGATCTAAACACCATAAAAAAAGGAAAAAAGACTATGGCCTTCCAACCGTAACAAGCGGTCTTCGTCAGAGTGAAAAACCCAACTAAAACACAAGATGCAGAATCATCATGGTAAGGGCTTAAGAGGAATGGGAGAAAAGAGAGGTATTTTAAAAGTGTGTTAAGTGCAAGAAAGGACAATAGTCCAGGGAGGGGTGTTTGGGTAAACAAAGGAGTACAGTAAGAAAATGTAAAAATCCATCCCCTAGCTCTCAACCCTCTTAGATGAGGCTATCACCCTCGTCAAGACCGAGTCAAGTTTGTAAAGCCGTTACTAACGTTTATAATATTTGATCTATTAAATTTAATCAGAGAGGATTCGATAATATTTCTTAACAACACCGATTTCTCATGGGTAAGAAATTTACCTCCAGTCCAATCAATATGATGATTTTCATTATTTATATTCAAGAATAAGGAAGGCGCTACTTTTTACCTATCTACTTACGTTGTATTGGTGTTGTTTTACATGAGTCTTTAAAGATTCACCAGTTTGACCAATATAAATTTTATGGCAATTTTTGCACGGCATTTTATAAATACCACCAGACTCCAGTTCCCTGGGATAGTTTTCTATTGATATATTGCCTACATTTTTACAATTAGAAAACACTATATTAAGATCATGTTTACGTGCAAGCCTAGGGAGAGAGTCCAATGATTCATGATACGGTAAAACTATAGAATTTGACAATTAACGGTGCTCTGTTGAAATGTGGAAGTTTTTTTACTTATTGAACAAGTAAGTTGTAATTTGCCCTCCTTAGATATCCTGATTAATAGGTTACCTGAAGAGTTACTTTTGAGTGTGTATAGGAAACCTACTAATGTACTTGCATAAGTCCATTTTATTCTTCTCATTCATGAAATGTTAAAATTTCTGTTTTTAGAAATATGTTTTTGAGGGCGCTAAGAGTGTGCTCCTCCCCTGAATTACAGCAATACTGTAACAAAGTAGCCTAAATCAAAGATAAATCGAGCTAATATTGATAGCCCAGTCACGTCACGTTTTTATTCTCCCATAGCAAATACATTATGTCGTAACACATTTTTAAGATGATCTAAAAAAAATAAGCTACTAAAAGATGAACAAATAACTAAATAGGGTAAAAAAGTTAGAGCAGAACCTATTAAGTTGTCAACATTTGAAAGAGATCAATACTATTTGGAATTACCATTCCAATGTTGATAAAGACCATGGAAACACATTTACATAGAGAAGCGGATGCTATCAACCTTGAGCGTTTTGATTAATGAGTTCTCTCTGTTTCTCTCTGTGGGAATATAATGTAACAATAGTGAAGAAAAAAAAATGATCTAAAAGGTTTTCTGTGCAACTACAGAAAAGGCTGTTTAAAATAATTGGAGGTTAAGTTCGTGCCAGAGGCTATAGGCGATGAGATCAAGGTGGAGGAAGGTAATCCGACAAGTTGTGGACAGCTCACGCCAAGTGACTTCAGTTCAGAGCAAGGATCCTTAGAAGCTTCCATCACCTCTTAACACAACTCCAACCCGCCTGGGTATCACACACTACTTCAGTAAATTACAGAAAATGTATCCTTCAAAAGGGTATTTTAAGAACTTCTTTTACTAGGTAGTAAACATTATCTGAAATTCGCGGCCACAATGTTATTAAAAATAATCACCACTGACAACTTAGAATAATTATGGTTGTAAAAATTAATTAAAAAAAATAAAGGTCACGATTTTTTGAAAATAGAACCCTGAAGTTCATAGAAACTGCTAACTCCAGATTTCTTATCTTACGATAATTAATATTTCTAGAATTATTAAGATCAATGATAACAAAATAATAGTTCTGTAGCTTAATTCAAATTATTTTATCTCAATAACACACTTGTAAAATTACTTGAAGCATAGTACTGCGGTCAGGTATGAAACTAAACACTCAACGGTTGAAGATTAATAAAACCGTTTTCCGATTCCTAAACTGTTTGGATTGGAGCCTTTTCTGAATCTCAGCTTCCTCAAAATACCTTATGTTAGAACAAGTCGTGAGAAAGCTTTAAAGAATTACTCTGTGCTGCTTCTTGGGCATAGAAGCTCTCATGATATACGACTTCGAATCCATAGAATCAGAACTAGTAATAAGATGTATTAATTCAGATACTGTAGAAAGGGTTTCAATAATCTAAAACAAGAATAATTAGTGCAAGTGTAGGACCTACCATTACTGAAACTGTGAATACCTTGAAAGAGGTGAACTATCCCCTTCATTGTCATAATTGGTTGTGAATGACCTACTGCACACACAAAACAATCAAGTTTACAATACACAAGGATAAGGACATGGCTGTTATTGAAGGAAGAGGAAAAATTGATAGTATTGACATTGACCTCTTATGCTGCATGTCAACAAAATTGTTGAAAGATGCCTAGAGGAGATATGTCTTAAAATATTCCTTATATCATTCTCAGGGTAAAGATTAACCACTTTAAAGACATCTTTATTCAAAATACCAAACCACAACTCTCTGAGTTATACCATGTTGTTGGAGTCTTTTTATATTTAACATTGAAAGCCATGTAACAGATTCACATTGGCTAAATTTTATGGGGGGGGAATTGATCACGAATGATAACATGGACCTGCAGTTTTCTAAATTGTTCAACAAGGATGTTCCTGCCTGATATAAACACGGGTCAATAACTAATATAAAAAACGTTAAAAATAATTTAACTCACAAATGGGTTCCTGAACACCAGGAAATACAAAGGAAAGAAGCATTGACTGGTTTGAAAAGGTTAGAGACAAATAAACCTTCAGCGGACTAGACTGTTTTTTTCTATCGCACAGCCCAGCTTCTCAAGGATTCAATTGATAAATGGATGAAAAAGGAAGAAAATAAAAGGTGTCTAAATAAAATATATATAATTCAGTATAAGTAGCTCTTCCTAACTGAACTTAAATCTATAAATAAATGATAAATCTTCAAAGAAATGCTTTATAAATATATTCAAAATAACTAACGGGAAATTGTCCTCTTAATACTAAGAAACGTATTGATGAAAACTTAACATATGAAGACACTAATGTGGGGAATAAACCACGAAGGATATCTTTGAATACCAGAGACTCGGGTACCATTCTACAGTCATGGGCTACAAACCTTCACTGAAACAACATTTACTTTTAAAAACGACAAGATTTGTTTTTAATTATTTAATGAACTGTGATACATATATGATAGCTATAATAATGCTACTTTACATAATCACTACATAACTTCGGAAAACGTAATATTACAATTTAAGATGAATCACTGGGCTATTCTAATTGTATTCATTATCTTCAGTTTTTTATCCACAACAGAAAAACTTAATATGCCAATTAGGATTCAGAGTAGGTCAATGGTTGTGTATTCACCTTGGACTAGTATATCCGGGTTAGACTCTCATTTTGGACCTCAATTTTTTTCATGCGGATAGTGAACAAATTTGAACACGTGGTCTCTGAAGAGGACATTAGACGTTAAGTTGTCGGTCCCGAGCCGCACGATGTCAAGTACTCATTAATGTTCCCTACCCTAATAGACTTGAGTCAGGCAAAATTAGGCAAAACACTCTCGGTACATCCTTGACACAGTAAAGTATATTTCCTATAGTCAACATGTTTCAAATGGTCACCATTCATTCTCAGGACATGAAAAACTTCATGGCTGAATTTTATGGTGCATATAAGGTAAGTGAAGACAGCGGAGGTTGTTTTTCTAAAGTTCAAGATAAGCTAGTCAGTCGTTAATCCTGTTGAGTGAGTGGCCTCGCGGTTTGTTTTAATTCCTGTAAGAACCTTTCTTGTCATGGTATGATTGAAATAGCATTAACATTTTGTTACTATTTTCAATCTGAATTTTTAAATCTTTATAAATAAAATAATGATTTTGTCTGTACATTGCTTAGAACTGACTCATTTCAAGTTTTCTTTACGTTTCATACATTGGAGAAACCGAATCCACCCTTAGAAAAATTTCTGTCGGTTTGTCGGTTTGTCGGTTTGTCTGTTTGTCCGCAAAACTTTGTCACAGGTAAACTCAGCTACCATAAGACATATAAAGCTGAAACTTTTACAGTAGATTTGTGTAGGTCTAACTTAAAATATAGGCTATGAATTGATTGGAAATTCAACGTAGAAGTGAAGTTATGGACGTTTAACGCAAAAATGTTTGTCACAAGTAAACTCAGCCACCATAAGACATAGCGAGCTGAAACATTGACACTGGATTTGTGTGTGCCTAACTTAAAATATGGGCTCTAAATAGATTATTAATTCAGTACAGAAGCGAAGTTATGGGGCTTTTAGCTGTATTTTCCTAACTTCACAGACAAGTTTGTTTTGAAAATACACAGGTGTGGCAAGTAGGTATTGTTAGTTGATTTTAATTTCAATTGAGCATATGAATATATTGCGTATTTGACATCATTGAAATGGTGTTTCACAGAGTTAAGGATGTACTATCTATTGAGATATAAATGTTTTGTAAACGAGCAATTCTCAACTCTTAATATGAACAGGGAGGAAAAATCAACAAACAAGTTCTTACGCTATATGAAGCCGAGGAAAGAACTTACAAGTCAGTAAAGAGATTGGATTAGTGACGAAGAAGCAGTTCATTATCTAATTTAATTTCTTGACTCTGAATTTATTTCTCCTGGACTGCCTGCTCATGAGTAAAAACTTAAAGTAGAGCACCAATCATGCTGCAATTTAGTAGCAGTAACAAATTTCATGTTACGAAACATGAGTGCCCCAAAACTGTGCAACGGGACACGACTCTGAGTTCGTGCTCTACACAGATATGGCATAGAGGCGGACATAATGACTGGATGTGGTATTGGGGGGAGTCTGTGTGTATACTTCACATACCATTGATTCTGAGCCACTGTCTGTTTACGTTGAAATGATTGCAAAGTCCGGTCAGAGTCTATTTCGCAATGACGTTAACTAAGTCCAAAGGGAGACTTCATCTAACGCAGGAATACAAGGTAGCAAAACCAAGTTTTTCTCACATGGTCAAATGTAGTTTACATGCTCAACGGTCAGAGGTTTCAACTCTTTCTTCTACCATGAACCTGAAGGACAGACAGCTAATGTAGTGTATTAGCTGGAACATTTGTTTAACACTGTAGTAATAATGGTATTTTCTACTATTCTATAATTTCTAATGACATTTTGAAATACCAAAAATGACGGAACTTCTGATTCCTCCGTGGTATAGCCGAAAGACAATAGGAACACGGCAATAAACCAAAACAGGAACTTCTGATTCCGTCAAAGACGGGTACGTTTGCTATGTATTATATATAACTGTCAACTTTTTTTTAATTTAATATTTGCTTAATAAATACACTGGTAATAATGTAAGGTATGGGACCAGAGTAGCCCAGTGGCTTGCGTGATCGCCGATGACAGTAGTGCAAATGTATTATAAATAAATGTAACAAACAAATATTTTTTTGAATTTAAAATGTGGATAATATAAAAGATGGTAATAAACTAAAGGGATCTAGCCAGGGTTGCCAGTAGCTCGCTTGCTCGCCGATGACAGTAGTGCAAATGTATTATAAATAAACACAACAAAAATATTTTTTTTTAATTTAATATTTGCGTAATATAAACACTGGTAATAAAGTAAGGTATGGAACCAGAGTAGCCCAGTGGCTTGCGTGCTAGCTTTTGACTGGGAGCACGTTAATTAGAACTAACTCATTTCAAGTTTTCTTTACGTTTCATACTTCAGAGTTGCCACATGTACCCTTAGAATAATTTCTGTCTGTCGGTTTGTCCACAAAATATTGCTACCATAAGACATATAAAGCTGAAACATTGATTGTAGATTTGTGTATGTCTAACTTAAAATCTAATCTTTTTATACAGAGGCTTTTTTTTAGCACTGTACTAATAATGGTATTTTCTACTATTCTATAACTTCTAATTGTAGTATCAGTATAATACTATAATTGATATTTTGGAATACCAAGTATAATAGAATTTTTGATTCCGTCAAAGACGGGTACGTTTGCTAGTTATAAATAAACACAACAAAAATATTTTTTTTTAATTTAATATTTGCGTAATATAAACACTGGTAATAAAGTAAGGTATGGAACCAGAGTAGCCCAGTGGCTTGCGTGCTAGCTTTTGACTGGGAGCACGTTAATTAGAACTAACTCATTTCAAGTTTTCTTTACGTTTCATTACGTTTCCTTTAAAGGCCAGTTTTTGATTTGGTTATTATTTTTTATAAATAAGAAATTAGCAGGTAGCTTTTATTTATTTTCATCTTTATAAATAAAATAATGATTTTGTCTGTACATTGCTTAGAACTGACTCATTTCATGTTTTCTTTACGTTTCATACATTGGAGAAACCGAATCCACCCTTAGAAAAATTTCTGTCGGTTTGTCGGTTTGTCGGTTTGTCGGTTTGTCGGTTTGTCGGTTTGTCCGCAAAACTTTGTCACAGGTAAACTCAGCTACCATAAGACATATAAAGCTGAAACTTTTACAGTATATTTGTGTAGGTCTAACTTAAAATATAGGCTATGAATTGATTGGAAATTCAACGTAGAAGTGAAGTTATGGACGTTTAACGCAAAAATGTTTGTCACAAGTAAACACAGCCACCATAAGACATAGCGAGCTGAAACATTGACACTGGATTTGTGTGTGCCTAACTTAAAATATGGGCTCTAAATAGATTATTAATTCAGTACAGAAGCGAAGTTATGGGGCTTTTAGCTGTATTTTCCTAACTTCACAGACAAGTTTGTTTTGAAAATACACAGGTGTGGCAAGTAGGTATTGTTAGTTGATTTTAATTTCAATTGAGCATATGAATATATTGCGTATTTGACATCATTGAAATGGTGTTTCACAGAGTTAAGGATGTACTATCTATTGAGAATAAATGTTGTGTAAACGAGCAATTCTCAACTCTTAATATGAACAGGGAGGAAAAATCAACAAACAAGTTCTTACGCTATATGAAGCCGAGGAAAGAACTTACAAGTCAGTAAAGAGATTGGATTAGTGACGAAGAAGCAGTTCATTATCTAATTGAATTTCTTGACTCTGAATTTATTTCTCCTGGACTGCCTGCTCATGAGTAAAAACTTAAAGTAGAGCACCAATCATGCTACAATTTAGTAGCAGTAACAAATTTCATGTTACGAAACATGAGTGCCCCAAAACTGTGCAACGGGACACGACTCTGAGTTCGTGCTCTACACAGATATGCCATAGAGGCGGACATAATGACTGGATGTGGTATTGGGGAGTCTGTGTGTATACTTCACATACCATTGATTCCGAGCCACTGTCTGTTTACGTTGAAATGATTGCAAAGTCCGGTCAGAGTCTATTTCGCAATGACGTTAACTAAGTCGCAAAGGCAGACTTCATCTAACGCAGGAATACAAGGTAGCAAAACCAAGTTTTTCTCACATGGTCAAATGTAGTTTACATGCTCAACGGTCAGAGGTTTCAACTCTTTCTTCTACCATGAACCTGAAGGACAGACAGCTAATGTAGTGTATAAGCTGGAGGCATTTGTTTAACACTGTAGTAATAATGGTATTTTCTACTATTCTATAATTTCTAATGACATTTTGAAATACCAAAAATGACGGAACTTCTGATTCCTCCGTGGTATAGCCGAAAGGCAATAGGCACACGGCAATAAACCAAAACAGGAACTTCTGATTCCGTCAAAGACGGGTACGTTTGCTATGTATTATATATAACTGTCAACTTTTTTTTAATTTAATATTTGCTTAATAAATACACTGGTAATAATGTAAGGTATGGGACCAGAGTAGCCCAGTGGCTTGCGTGATCGCCGATGACAGTAGTGCAAATGTATTATAAATAAATGTAACAAACAAATATTTTTTTGAATTTAAAATGTGGATAATATAAAAGACGGTAATAAAGTAAAGTGATCTAGCCAGGGTTGCCAATAGCTTGCTTGCTCGCCGATGACAGTAGTGCAAATGTATTATAAATAAACACAACAAAAATATTTTTTTTTAATTTAATATTTGCGTAATATAAACACTGGTAATAAAGTAAGGTATGGAACCAGAGTAGCCCAGTGGCTTGCGTGCTAGCTTTTGACTGGGAGCACGTTAATTAGAACTAACTCATTTCAAGTTTTCTTTACGTTTCATACTTCAGAGTTGCCACATGTACCCTTAGAATAATTTCTGTCTGTCGGTTTGTCCACAAAATATTGCTACCATAAGACATATAAAGCTGAAACATTGATTGTAGATTTGTGTATGTCTAACTTAAAATCTAATCTTTTTATACAGAGGCTTTTTTTTAGCACTGTACTAATAATGGTATTTTCTACTATTCTATAACTTCTAATTGTAGTATCAGTATAATACTATAATTGATATTTTGGAATACCAAGTATAATAGAATTTTTGATTCCGTCAAAGACGGGTACGTTTGCTAGTAAGTAATATATGCATGTAATATGTGCATATAATTTTATTTGTATTGAAACATATTTTCTGATATATTCCATGGTATGTTAGATGGTTATGGAACAAAGAGTTTGACTAATCAAACAAAACATCAGTTACTGTTTAACGAGTTTGATTCTATGCTCATCTATATTCTTATAAAACTCTAATTACCGATCTTGTTTAATTGCTTTCTTGCCACCGTGCATTATCTGAACAAATAATCAAATATACGTAATTTTTGGGATTCGAACCCACGACTTTTACATTGGAGAACCAGTGCGTTACGCTCTGGACTTCCTTACAATGCACTTTGTATAAGTCAACTAATGATGAAGCCTGGGATGTTGCGCACAGGTGAAACTTGGAATACCTGTTAATTTCAGTTTATACTGGTTCATTCAAATAAATGTCAAAGAAAACTATAAGTAATATATGATTTTACAAATAGCGGCATTGAAAATAAAGAAGAATAAAAAATACATTCTCTCAACATAAGTCAGGTCAAATTACTGACTCCAGTTGTAAAATCTATTTCTGCTGTAGAATAAACCTAACCAGTTTTTACCTAAAAAGTTTTTTTCTAGGAATGTTCTTAGTCTCATTTTTGGTATCTTATTACTGTTTAGACGATTTTTTTTTATTCCAGGAATTTACTTTTCATTATTGGCACTACTCTCTGCGCCAAGAAGACTTTTTGCACTTCACTTCCAAAACATTAGCATGAATTCTAGAAAAGGAGGTCTAGTCATGTGTCATGAGAAATGCTGATCTACCGCACTTATATAATGAAACAAGACTAATAACTGAGGAGCTTTACGATAAAGTCATGGGTTCCCAAAGTCATTATTTGTAAAATTATTGCTTCACGGTTTGAAGGGGAAATAGTGTTAATTCCATTATTGAATTTTGTTTTATCTAAAGAAGTTTACATTTCTTTTTCAAGGATTCAATTTCTAATTTAGTTAGCATTTGACATGACTATTCATAAGTCTCAAGGAGAGACTCTACAGAAAGTTTTAGTTCTTTTAGGTAAAGTTCATTAGCAGTAATTCAACATGGCCAATCACATGTTGCTCTCAGTAGGGTCATTTATGGTTTATCTGCATTTAAGTGAACAAGACTGCATTAAAAAGGAAGGTGATGGATCAACGGGTCACGGGTAGTCTAGTTTATAATAAAGTTGAGTGTAGGCCACTCCAGATTTTTTATTCCTGTTCTAATTGAATATATTATAAGTATGGTAGTACAGCATCTGTTAGGATAGATATTATGTTAATAATGAATTACTAAATTAAGTTTAACTAAAGTCAAAAAAACATTCATTGGTTGTTATACGGTACGAAGTTACCGGGTCAGCTAGTGCACATGAATATTCCACAAAACTGATGAACTATATCAGTATCATTAGAGTTTTTATATCTCTGGCAAGAACAACTCGATTGTAGGACTAATTTACACAGTAGTCTTATACCATAGTATAAGGAAAAGTTATACTCATTCCTGGGAACAATAATTCCCCTGTCTTTCATTCTTAACTTAGTGAACCATAAATTATATTAGTGGTACTAAATATGCCCATAACATCTTCAATGAATATTAAGCAGAACATTCTTATTATTAATATATTATTTTTTTCTAATGAGATAATTTTTATTTCTAAGTGGGTTTAAATATGTACTACATATTTTATTGTTAGTTGTATAATTTCTAATTACTTTTGATAATAAAAATTAATTCATCATTCAACTGATTTAATTTTCATTTCTTTAGGTTATTTTTGATATAAACAACGTGATCAATGATCAAATTTAATCGACGAAGATTTATGAAATGGATTTTGTCGTAAAATAAGAGTCGTTATTTCATTTTACAAAGGCTAACACGATAACAGAGCATACCGTCCAAAGTACACGTCCCGACAACTTAATGTGAATAAAATTAACGTTGTTCGAGGGATGGTATTTTAAAAGGGAAACGCTAGCGTGTTCTGTTTTGAAACGTTAGAGGAGAAAGTAGAAAAGAGGGTGTGCTTTCGGAGAGCGGAAAGTGAAGGGGGATCGGTGGAGCGCGTCGCAGGTGGCCACCTTCCGCTTCCACTGAAACAAACGCTGTCCTCAATGTATCCCACACCTTACATCAGACCTATATATGTATTTTAGCCTTATATCACATCAACTGTTTCTTACTTTTTCTATTTCTGCCTATAATTTGGATTAATTAGTGACAGCTCTCCTGCTCTGACTGTTCTCCAAAATACTCTACCTTTGTTACGAAATCATTTTCACCTGTACAGGTGGAAACCATTGCAGATCTGTTTAAGCAGTTAATATCACAATATTTAGACAAACAGACTTTTCGAAGCATATTAATTCAAGATTATAATATTGAAATAAATTCGTCTAGGCAAATATGTTACTTTTAATGCACACTACTTCAGAGATTTCATCATTACTACTACCTGCTTTCTAGAAAAAAAAAATAAATAAAACAATAAAAGCACAAACAATACAGTATCAACGCAGTTTTCCCTTTTTTCTTTCATAATGGCAATTGACGATCGTCTTAATATAGAAGTGAGTTATGTCTCTGCCTGTGTGCTATCTTCGTTTTAACTATATATATATATATATATATGCAGAAAAATCACAATAAATAAACACGTGATGCAATCAATGAAGTTTAAACCACAATGGAAAAAGGAAAACAATAGAAATAAATGCTCTGAGGCTTTTCAATTTATGCCATCAGAGAGCAAACAAAGTAAAAATTGAGAAGCCAACATAAAAGTGATATATGTATACTATATTGACAAAAAGAACGCACAGAAATGCAACAGAAACTCACTACTATATTTCAATGGCCTAGTCATCATGAAGATAGAAACGAGTCGCTCCGCAGGCAGACAACCACTGGCCGGTGGTCTTAAAGAAGCACACAAACAGTGTAGCCAACTTACGGAGAGAGGGGAGGCAAGAATAGATAAAGAAATAAAAGCAAAATAAATAATAACGAATGAAAACGAAAACTGTTAGCACAAGTAAAAAAACCCAAAAAAAAATAAAAATAAGTAAGTAAGTAAACAAAAGATAAATTAAGAGACTAAAATAAATAAAAGGAGTAATCAACAATTGAGGTTATACCCAGGAGCAGATATACGAGTATATACTCGTATATCAACACCTTAACCACAGTAAGAAACCAGTGAAATGACTAAGATCTTTCAACCAAAACAAGCGTCTTCCCCAGTCAAACTGATACTCACTGCTTGTTTTGGCTAAAAATTTTAGTAATTTTTCTTATTTATTACTGTGATTTAGACGTTGATTTATATTTTGTGTTTATTTTGAAATCTTGTTATATATATATATATATATATATATATATATGTGTGTGTGTGTGTGTGTGTGTGTGTGTGTGTGTGTGTGCACGTATATGAAATTACATAGAAAACTAGACATAATTTACATCTCTATTTCAACATCCATTGCAGTCATGAGAAGAAACACGTAGTCACAAATCATCACCAGAAATCAATCATAATGGTTGATGTTTTTACATTGTAACATTTTTTTAATTTTATTTTTTATTTTTTTATTCCTTCAATGTGTTAAAAGTATTTTGTAATTTTATATTATCCTCAAGATATCTTCAAGATAGTTTATGTTATATCGTCAAGGTAGCTTAATGGAGGCTACTTAACAATTCAATCACATTACAAACATCATTCATTACATTCAATTACGAATATCACTAAACTGACACTAATTCAATTAAAGACAGAAAATACACTTTTACTATATACACCTTGACTGTTACATAACAGAGGAGAAGCAGAATAGTAAATATTTAAAGAATATAAATAATACAAACAAACAAATTTTAAGTAATAATAAACTGTAAACACAAGACTAGCTGTGTAGGTTGAAGCCGATTAAATATGTACACGACAGAACTAGAACAGGATTTCGTAGTCTCTCATCCCTCAACCATTACCATACATGAGGATCACTGATTTTTTATTTGCTCTCATAGTAAACACTCTTTTGATTCGTTTTTCCATGAAGTAGTCTGTAATAGCAGAAGGAATAAAGTAATCAGTGATTTATCACACACCCTAATGGCCAGCTTCCCAAGACACACGGTCTTGCAGGTTCTACAGATTGATCCTTTCTAGCATTTATCTTTTACAGATACTGAAAGAAATTTTGTAAGCACAGTTTACTTAGCTGTATCAAGACAAAAGCTTAGTTAGTATTTACAAACTGTTCGTGTGAGAATACGCGCTAGTACTTTTCTAGAAACAATTGGTCAGACAAGCTGTTTTACGCAACAGAATGGAAATTACCTCACCTGATTCTCTAACAGTGTCAACACAATTCCTAATTGTTTAGACCTCATCACAATTTGTTATTTTTTCCGTCGGGTTTGATTACAAAGAGGAAATGAAGTAATTTTCTAACTATTTTGAACTATGTACAACTCAAAGCTGTACGTGTCAAGTTGAAAAATGGAGATAATGTTTAACTATTATTGTAGGAAACATGACTAATCTAAGATACCTAGCTCTTATATAGAGCATGCAGAATAAACAAGTCTCCACAAAGTATCTACAACTCACTGTCATAGATCTTAGTTCCTTACGATAACAATTAATTACTCTGCCTAAAATTTCCTTTAAAAAAAAATGTTTTACACCTTCAAACGTGTACAAACGTGAATCTTCATTTCATTGTCCTTTCTTCTGAAATACTAATTACTTCAATTATTGTTTTAAACTGCTTAATTTGGAAATAACTGCATGAATAATTTACTTTCAAATATATATTTAAATCTTCCTGTACATATTACACCAAACATAATATATTATGAATAATTTCCAAAAATTCATTACGCTATCTAAAAAAATAATGCGTCGAAATGATTGACAAGGGCGAAGTAGTAAAGAGTTTTTAAAATTCTATTTGTGTTTAATGACTTTACAATGATTTTGAGCATTCTTGAATCATGCGAAATGTAAATATACTACATGCATGAAATTGGAAAAATTGTTTAATCAATAAGTAATAAAATTCATCACCCTTCCAAGATATTAGATTGTTAGATCACTGTAATGAGAGGTACTGATGTCAGATTAGATTTTATTCGTGATCAACTTGCATCAATAGTAGTAAACATGTCGGGGGGAGGGGATCATTGACCCCCAATTTACTCTTTTCTTAACCCCAAAATACCAAACAACCGGATTGATTCTCATAAACTTTGCCTTAAGAATGTTATGATAGATAGGTTAGGTTGCAGTGGCAGTCTCACGAGGGTACACACATAGGCCGAACATTGGCCCTATGTGATACCACACAATGTATATTCTACATTAAGAATTCTAAATTTTGTCTATTTTAAGTGTATTTAGAGAGGGGGGTCATTAACGAGTACCTGACATGGTACAGACATGGGACCGGGAGACTACCTGTTCAGATTATTTCGCCACTCACGTGAATAAAATCGAGGACCAGAGTCGATATTGAACCTTTGATCTACCAATCCAGAGGCGAGCACGTTGGCACTGGGCTACCCTGGTCCTTTCTAACCATACCAAACTTTATTTGATATCGTTCAGAATGGATATCAAATGGATTTCCAGATGAATGCCAGAACAGACAACGGACATTTATGATTACGTAAAAAAATGGTTATATTTTACATAAATCACCCAGTTTTTAGAACGAACGGTTGTTTTATTTTGACCCGATCACATGGTCGTGTTCAAATATGTATGTGAGACAGAGCAGCAGCAGCTTTTTACATCCAACACACAAAAAAAAAAAGCCTAGTCTTGCCGCTGTGACATTATGGGTGACAACCACCTGCCTTCACGACTCTGCCAAATATCTACGGAACATATAAAAATGGAAAAAAAAAATCCCTCGACCTACTGACAGACACGCTATCTCAGACTTATTTTAGAAACATTTATGAATTAAAGAAAAGCAATCAGTTTAATGTGAGAGAGAAAGCTGAGGAAGACCTATAATCAAAGCCAAGCAATGTAAAAAGGTAATGCATGCAATTTAACAAAAAATGCTAGCGATGTATCTTGATGAATCTGAAAAAGTATGTAATTTGAAAGTTATGATAAGCATCTGTGATAACAATTATTCGATTATCGCATTCTTATTGGAGTTAAAGATCACAAAGAATGCTAAACATCCTGTTTCTCATGTATTCAAAAGCCTCATATTACTTTATTAAGAGAAAGAAATTCTTTAGTTGAACAAGTATACACATTAAGTTGTTTTGTAGAAATATGAATACAGTATAAGAGAAAAATAAACAAATATATTTTAGGAATCGGTCAGTCTTTTCTTATGGCATCACCCTGTCAAGAGAAATATATAACTGAGGTAAATGAGTCAAGCGCACAAACTGTTACAAAGGCATATATATTAGGTGCTTTAAAGTATGAGTAACACTAAATGTGTGATCACCGTCTAAAATCTACATTTCAGATTTCCAAGGTCAATACTATACGTATTTATCATTTACTGAACTATTAAAGTAAATTTTGGAAATGATTTGTGACCAATTCCCAGATGCAAGTCAAGTACCTGGGCTCAAAACTTTCTACTCTCATAATCAATTTATTTCTAATTATAAAGAACAACACAATGAAGTTTGCAATGCTGCTCTTGATATTACTGATTTTTTTCACACCGACTTACACTCATGCAAGCATAAAGCAGTAGGCCACAATCAACTACCTTCATGTCATCTTGACCATCACCCAACTACTTCCAGTGAAAAACTAACACACGAAAACACAAATACATAGGAAATCTTGATCTTATAGTAACATGAAATTTGACGGGTTTATGGATGAAATCAAAATTTCGAAGCAGGATCAGGTCATCTCTCCTTCGGCTACTAGCATGAGCAGCTAAAGCAATCACTACTATGTCGTCTAACCCATGTTTTCTTGAAGGTTCCAATTGAACTTGGGCAGCCCGGTTAAGTTGGTCATTCATTTGAATGCTAGGTTAAAAAACATTGGTGTCAGATCACAAACGGCTTCCTGAATCATCCTTAAAGACTAACTTCTACAAAGTTTAAATTTAACGTACGGTATTCCCACAGTCTTCATGAGCACTTCTTCTGTGTCTACATTTTCTTTTGCTAAAATTGACGTTAAATCAATTGTTAAATTTTAAATTCACAAATAGATAGCATTTTTTCTTAACGCTCAAGTAAAACGTTTGTCATAAAACAAAACAAATAATGCATCTCAAACTATCACTAAAAATTGAAATGATACTCTTAAAACAAAAAAAACTTAACTCCCATGACATTGAAGAAAATGTTGTTATCAGGAATACATGGTGACATTGGCAGAGTGACTCCCCAGTTAGTCTTCTTGTATCTTATCTCTACTCTGCCAACATGTCGACTTATCTACAAATAGAAAGCTGTCCACTGCTTATACAACCGCTAAAGTTCATACTTGGAAATCATAGAAAAATTTTCTTACATACATTTTCTGGAGACTTGTTGTTTGAAAGAATGGTAACTACTATATTAATTGACTTTAAAATTCTAGAACTTTAAAATAGACAGTACAATAATGACGTTACAACCAACAACTTAAGCTATTTGCAATAATCAAATCTGTGATCAAACCAAACACTCAAGTTATTGGTATTCATTAGTCTAGAAATACCACTAATTTTCAGGATTTCTAATTCAAGTTATCAACTCAATGTACTATTATAATCACTTTAATACTAAATTTATTTTTTAAACAATTATTTACTAAACGGATGAAATGATAAAAGTGAATGCTACTAAATCCAAAACTCTCCTGGTTTTGGCATCAATTTCTCAGTAAACCAACCAATCTTGTTAATTGCAAATTATATAACAGCAAAACATTACTGTAGCTATTGAAATCATTTAATTATTGTAACTATCCCTTCCTGTTTAATTTCGTATTAAATACATATCAAAATTGTATATAAAAATTCAAGGGCATTTCTGATCTGGCACCCACTAACCATGGGCAAGCCGCACTACCGAGAGCACCAAAAGCACTAGGTAGATTACCTATCCTAATAGTGACCACGTCCCTCAACCACGGTAACCTATTAAGAGCCCTTATATTCAACCAGTCTGTGATCACTGACACCCTTTTATCTATTATCCAAGTACGACATCAACTTTGAACATTTGACAAAAAAAATAACGGGTCACCTCAGAAAGTATAAATCCATCAACATCTTGAAACATTTTTTCCCTCAAAATTTGATGCTCTCACCTATTGGTCTAAAGCAGAGTTTCTCAAACTTTTTTCGTCGCGGAACCCTTTTTGCTTCAGTAACTTTCCCAGGAACCCCAGATTCTAATGATTTTATACAATCATAATATAAATATTTTCATATGATTTTATAAACAGTATGTATGTTTAAAAACAATTAAAAAGTAATATTACTGCAATAAGTATTTTTCGAAGAAAAATTCAAAACTAAAATATTTTAATTTTCATATCTTCCACAAGTACACACCACATGAAACAGAATTATTAGCCTTTAACACAAAGTTTCTTTTGTAATCATTTTAGGTTTTATAGTTGAAAGTTTGATTCTCAACTCAGACCGAGCATTAAGACTACTTTGGTATTTAGTTTTTATGGCAGTATAAAAGGAAAAACAGCTTTTACATAATTAGGTCGTGGGAAGTGGTAGCAATGTGTGAAGTGCTATTTTTACAATAGAAAAAAATTCGGGATCAGATAGCTCCAAAAACTGACTAGTGATTCATCCTAAATATGAATAAAATTTTGGTCACTTCTACTTATGTGTATAAGTATACTTCGGTTTCATGATTCACAAGACGCACAGAATAAATCCATACCCAAAAAAAATTTAGAAAAATGTTTTATCTAACTGTTTTTTGTGGAACCCCACACAGTCCGTTAAGGAACCCCTGGGTTCTGCGGAACTCACTTTGAGAATCTCTGGTCTAAATGATTCACTTTATCCTCTGTGTTTAATCAACTAAATCAGCCACTTATTCTCGTGATGGCAGTGGTATTTGTAATGGGTGTCCTTGTGGTTGTTTCACTTTTGTATTTCGAATTAATATTAATATATACATCAAAATGAAATGACCCGTAAGGAGCAAAAACAAGCAAAGTAAGACCACTAAAAATAAACGGTTAACATACACTTCTACATTTAGACATACGTCATCATCACGAGAAGTAATCCGTTTGAGAGGAAAATTTGAGAACGCTGCACTCACTAGTCACAAGCACTACAGTAGCAATTATTTTAGAAGGGGAAAATACTTTTCCGGATAATTAATTGTTTAGAATAAAATACTAAAAAAAGAACAGAAAAGTAGAAAATAAAAATACACAGAAACTCAACTTTACCAATTAGACAAAATTAAAAACTTTTAAAAAGAAATCAACTTTCTTTTGAATAAAAAACTGAAGGAATAGTGCAATTTCGAATAAAACCACAAACACTTTTTCAGAGAGCACAGTATAAGCAATAGAATTGAGTGAGATGGTTAGTGGGTAAAAGAGAGTTTTTAAAAGAACTCACTTTTTATTTGACGACCACAAAGTGATTCGTAGAAAGTGAGGAGGTGATTCTAGGAGACGATGAAGTAAAATATCACTGGCAAGAATCAATAAATAATTAAACTAAGAAATATGAAAAAGTAATAATAAATAAATAAAAGATAAACTAAGGGATGAACAGAGGAAATTGTACATAAATAAAAGTTATGGACAAAGCTTTAAGAAAAAATTGAATAAAATAAAACACAAAATAATTTTGAGAATACCAAAATAATATTAAATAAATAAATAACTCAATAATAAAAAAGAATGAAATAATTAAATAATAAAAGATAAAAAATGTATTAGAGAATAAAAAATAACATAAAATCTAACTGCAATCAAATGTATCATTGTCTCTTTAGATTAAGGCCAGGTGCACTATGCGCATTTAGCAACCAAATATGAGCTTCTTCGGAAGTTCGTACAGTGAGATCTTTGCATTTAGTTTATCTTTTATTTATTTATTATTATTTTTTCATATTTCCTAATTTAATTATAAATTCATTCTCGTCTACCTTATTTTCTGTGACCGGGTGTGTGTGCGGTAACATTGATGGTCTCCAAACGTCTTTGACCAGTGCGATTGGTTTCTCCCTCTTGTCTCTCCTGAAGACGGTTCAAACCAAAAATTACAGAATTTAAATGTTGTTTTTAATTTCTCTATGTTTCTTTATTTACATTGAACTTTATTTGTCCGTTTCGGATAGTATTTCATCGGAAATGTGATCATATGATATATACCTATATATATATATATATATAATATAGTTAACACATGAAAGAGAAAAAACAAATAAAGACACACACAAAAGACTCACAACGATATTTCGACAGTCGTCGTCATCGGGTAGAAGTAGTCCCTTTGAGTAGCTGAAGCTAACTGAGTGGTAGGCCGAATGCAAACGAACACGCACGCACTCTGCCGGCTGCCCTAGGTAAGCTACTAACTACAGAGAGAAAAATAACTAAAAAGGACAAATAAAAGCAAATAAAAATAACAGAAGGAGAAGAATAGTAAATGAAGCAATAAACAAATTAAAAAATAATAAAATAAAAAAAAAAAAAATTAAATTAACGGTACAAGTTGAGGCCAGGAGGAGAGCGAGCTTTGAGAAGACAGATAATTGCCTCCTCTGAAGCTCTTAAAGTAACCCGAGAAGACTGAACAGGGATATGATTAAGGACTTGGACCCGGAAGCAGTGATTAAAATCCAGTCCATGGGAATTAGAGTGGATAGCAATAGGGAGGTTTTTGCGTTGACCAACGGAAGTTACCAACGGAAGTTGACCAACGGATATATATATATATATATATATATATATATATATATATATATATATATATATATATATAGAAGAGACATAGACAGATAAATAGAGAGAGAAAAAATAAGTTTATGTAAAACTTACACCGGCAACACTAGTTGCTAGTTTAGTAATATTCAGATTATACTATACATTTAAAGGTAATTAAACTAGAACTAGTACGGGCGTGGTTAAAGGTAGATCAGAGACTCCAAGAGTTGTAATCGAACTCCATAGCTGAATTTAACAAAAATTCATTACTTATCCACTCTGTTATAGTGTGGTATTTACTCAAGATGAGGAAATTTAAAATCAGGCCTTCCTGAGTCCCTGTTGCGATAACACACTCAAGAGTGCAGATGCAAACCTGAAAAAGAACACTAAGTATTCGAACTCTTTGATGGTTTTGACATAAAACTCTTTTTTTGTGTGGAGATGTAATTTTTGAAATTCCTCATCAAAAACAAAAAAGGTCTACAGAAACATATATAGTGCCAGTTTATATTAGATTTTGTCAAAATTAAATAAAAGTACCTAAATTAGTTAAGTATTTTAAATTTAAATAGCTAAATTTGTTTCTATTTCTTTATTGTTTGTAGTTCTTAAAAACTAATCTTGATTATGATGTAATTAAAGAGAACTACAACTTGAGGACAGTCTCAAGTGGCAAACGGTTGAGGTACGTCAGCCACTGGTGTTGTGGTAAAGGAATGATCACATACACACGAAACCGAAGACCTGGGAAAGAGATGATCTCGATAACGCCCCACTGTTCTTAAGCCGAGTCAAGGTGCTCGCAGTGTTTGCGCAATGTCGGCAGGTATGGGTGTCAAGGTCAGGACTCCATCTGTCTGATAGCAGCTTTGGTCACATCACGCGGAACCATTTCACATTAACGCCTCCTTTATTACCTCAACACAGCAACCCATAAACCATCTACTCACATCATGACCCTCCTCTCAACTGACCAACTAAAACAAACACCTGGCTGAAACATTTTCTAATTCAACAACTGCGCAATCTGTTAAAGTATAGTATTTACTCATATTGGGAAAAGTATTAAGTCTCCACTATAAAATTATATTATAAAAAAATTAAACAACGCGTTTCAAACACTTGATATTCTTCTTCAGGTTACATTGAATAACCACCCCAACAGAGCAGAGTAACCTGAAGAAGAACATCAAATGTTCGAAACGCGTTGTTTAGTTTTTATAATAAACTTTGTTGTGTAGAGACTTAATACTTTCCCCAATTTTGTAGTAATATTGGGAAATTTCAAAATTTACGTCCCCACACAAAAAAAGAGCGTGTTTCGAACATTTATTGTTCTTCTTCAGGTTAACATCTGCATAATTGAGATTGTGTTGCAATGGGAGGGACCTAGGAAGGACTAAAAGGCGTTGTTAGTTTTAATATTAAACTGTTTTTATTTTAGTGGAGACGTAATTTTTGGAATTCCCCAATATGAGTAAATTTTCATATCTATAGATTGAACAAGCTATTAATTTTGTAATAAAGAATTACAAAGAAAATCCAAGTGAAACAACCTTTCAGTTTAAATCGTTATAACAACTAATCAATTAAATTGATTTATAAACAGATCCCACTGAAGTCAAGTAGCTAATATATACGCTTTTATTTAATACGTATAAGTTATATAATAAAAATAAAAAGCAAAAGACAATCATTTTGCAGAATCGCCAGAAGGTGGTGGTTTAAATTTTTAACCATTTGGCCATAAAAAAGTCTGGACACACCTACACTCAACATTACTATAAGTAAACATAATATCAAACTCGCTGACAGTAAAGTGAAGTGTTTTATTTTAACATGGCTATCGTGATGAATTTATATGATACCTTTTGGTAAATTATTATCAAACTTATAGACTATTATTAAGCGTTAATAAATTTAGCTCCTGTCTAACCTATGAAAAATCAATGTTGTTAAGAAAAGAAATATTATTGAATCGTCTCTAATTAAATTTAATACATCAAATATTATAAACATTAGTAACGGTCTCTTCAAACTTGATACTTTCGTTATGAGGGCAATAGCCTCTTCTAAGAGGGTTGACAGCTAGCGGATAGTTTTTTACTTTTTCTTACTGTACTCCTTTGTTTCCCTAAACATCCCTTTCTGGACATTAGTCCTTTCCTGCGCGTTCACCCTTTTAAAATACCACTCTTCCCTCCCACGTCAGGGTTTTTGACTCTGACGAAGACCGCTTGTTACGGTTGAAAGATCTTAGTCTTGTTTTTCCATTTCTTATTGTGGTTTCTATATTATATTTGAAGGCTAAATTTCAAATTATAATAATATCTTATTAAAACAACTTTAATGTAATAGAATATCAGTAGTAAAAATAAATGGAAGAGAAAAAACAATTAAGATGGAAATCTGTGCAGGTTTTGATTAATTAAAGGTCAATGTTCAAGATTTGAAAGAAGCCAAAGTTCGTTAGTAGCCCTGCTAAGCGAAGGCGAGTCAGTCACTTAATTCAATGGTGATCTGGAAGGCCTTCAGTTCAACTCAGTATTCTCGTCCTTGCAATACAAAATTCCATGCTTTTCATCAATGAAATTGAATTTGACCTAAAGATCTACAAATTAATTTCTATAAAAAAATAACACGATAGTAATTAATTGCGTTTAATTTCTATGGTGGGAGAACAGATTATATATGTTAGATGACCATAAAATGAGTAACCAATTTAAGATTATATGTGAAATAACTCAATGCCCTTGGAGCACCACCCACAAACCTGACCTGAAAGAACCTTTTATAGTTAAAGCGGTCTTAATAACTAATACTTCAATTATACCGAAGCCCATACCTCTACAAAATGACATAAACATAGGCCAAAGAGCTACTTTCTCCCTATTAAAGGATTGCTTTTACAGAATTAAAAAAGTATACTACATTAGTTGTGTGGATGTAGTAATAATTATATAAATATAATTATATATATTATATATAAATATAATTACTACATGTTGTAATAAACATGTTAGTAGGTAACATATTACCAACTAACTAAGAACTCATGCACAGTCAATTTCCGATAGGTCCATGTTTTGGTACAATTTGGTTAGATGCAATGTCCTTCACAGATTATTTTACAGGAGGCGCCAACAAGGGAATGAGTTAGTAAACTCATTATTGTTGAGTTAGTAAACAATTTGGAAATATTTGAAACCATATAAATATCTTGCAGTCTCGAGTATTTTTGCACTATCACCTTAGCTTTCACATGAGTGGAACTGACAAAAGAAATCAAGAGAAAGCAGTTAAAAGGTGGCAGGAACAACCGTGTCCAATTTAGTTTAAAAAGCTCCCCTCTGCAAACTGAACTTACACTCGATAAGAATACTAAATTCTAAGAATATCTTCAAAGGAAGAATTGAAATATATGATAATTATCTATTAGAATAATGTCTAGTTACTTAGCTACTATGAACGGAAGCTTTATTTGATAATATACGAAGAATGCAGACTCTTAGTCTATAAGAGGTAGAAACCTTGGATCACGTTATTTCTGAATGAGAGCCAGTCGCCTTCTAAAAGTTAAAATTGGCTTAAATCATACCTAAAACTATCAAAGTGAGGGATAATGCCCTAGGTGCCTTCATGAAAGCCATTAAAGAACCTAAAATCTGAAGTTGAAGAATAACATGTCACACTGATCAATGATTTCAAGATTCTTTTACTGGTAAAATGATTATATCCAAATGTAAACAAATGATACATAATTGATTAATAGGTTTGTATAGCCTATTAAAACAAAAGAAAAAATCAGTTGGTTGTCAACGAGGTTGAGCGTCTGTTTACATATAGTGAAGTTGAGTGTAGGCGACACTAGATATATCTATTTTCTTCGATTAAATATGTACATGCTAAAACTTCAATCTACAGTGACGATGAAAGTAATAATTCTTCATGATGCACAGACTTTGATCGACTGAAAAAAGAGAGAGTTTCTTGGTGGGCGTCAAAGTTGATGGTGACGCAAACACGACCTCTGCCATTTTGTATCATGGATATATTTAGCTGCTTACGGCGTCTGCTTTTGTAAACTGGAATCATGACTTGGCAAATGCAAACCCAACCTTTGGTATTCGCTTTATCATCTATTACGCATTATAACCGACCAATATGCATTACTCATGATACAGCAGAGCACCGTGCTTCATCGTGATTCAACCACTGTCACATCATCACATCTATTCCATTCTTCTTATAGTCTAAAGTGGTCCTGAGTCCTTACAGCTTTCTAAGAGACAACAACTCTAATAAAATAATCTCCATCAATAAAATACAAAACAATTACCTATATAACTACGTAAAGTACCTTGTTAAATGGTAAATAAATTATACCAAATCTCTCTCTGTCCATATATATATATATATATATATATATATATATATATATATATATATATATAATACCTCATTAAAGATCTTGCCAACATTAAGTTTAGTATGTTTCCTACATACCTTTTCAAGGTTTCGAATGAAAAAGAAGGTTTAAAGAATGTTTAAAAGAAGGTCTGCTCCCAAAGTATACCAATATATATATATATATATATATATATATATATATTATTATATCACATAACAGACCAATTATGAGTCTTTTTGAACGTTTCTGTCAACTTCTCTTTTACGCCAATGTTTTGATGAGCTCGTACATCATCATCAGGCTAAAATACTCGTAACTGTGGCTATAACCCAGGAAACTATATATCTTAACATTAACAATACTTTAACACTTTACGACTATAAGACACTTATTTACGTGTTCAATGCTTTAAAGACTATATGGCTTACAACAATTGATAATTTATGCAGCTTCTTGACTTAATTAAACGTTTGTGTATTTAATCTGGAAACATTTAATGTTAAACTGTAACCCAGACGATGATAACGATGTCCAAATACATCAAAATGTTCCTTTTAACAACAAAAGTCTACTTTATATATGTATATATATATATATATATATATATATATATATAGAGAGAGAGAGAGAGAGAGAGAGAGAGAGAGAGAGAGAGATTTCACATAAACAAGTGAAATAACAATCAATGATCAAACCACAATATAAAATGAGAAAACAACTTTAAGATTGTTCAACCGTGACA
Organism: Hermatobates lingyangjiaoensis; assembly: GCA_026182355.1. NCBI lineage: Eukaryota > Metazoa > Arthropoda > Insecta > Hemiptera > Hermatobatidae > Hermatobates > Hermatobates lingyangjiaoensis. The sequence continues at coordinate 57,011 of JAPFBL010001935.1, read as the reverse complement.
AGCGGTCTTCGTCAGAATCAAAAACCCTCAGTTGGGTTTCGTAAGCTTCATATATATATACACCGAGTTCAAAATCGAAGAAGAGTAACATACAGATTAAAGAAACAACTTACAAACTCAAATTTTCGGGAAATCCGACTTCAGAAGAAAAGAGAAAGGGAGACCAAGTACATTGTAGACGCAACGGCGGCAAGAAACCGACCCGGCAACCTCCAGTACTGCCCTCGCGCCCGGTCTTGAAGTAATAGAATTAAGGGAAGATATAAACAGAAGTTCAGATGAGCAATACAAGTTCGTTAAATATAAAGAGATCAAGACTAAATATAATAAATTTACAGAAATATAATACTTACAAGTGGTCAGAACAACTTATATAGTAGTGAATCGGTTTTATGTGATTTCTTTTCTTAAGTTAGTTGGCTGCCTATACAGAGATATATTTAGCTAATTATTTTAAAAGTTCAAGCTCACATCAAGGATGTTATTTTCTTTTCAATGGTGGTTTGTGTTGTAAATTTATGGCAGGAACTGTTTACATTTTGGTTTCATTGGCTTTGAGAAGGAGTTACATCTTTTACGACCATAAAAAAATACATAAATAATACTATATATAAAATACTTTAATACAGGGCTATTATTCAATACTTTTTTTTTAATAGGGCACATCCAATAATTTGCCAATGTGACTGACTCTAAGAGGTTATTTCATGGTCATACCTCGATATCTTAGTGTTCGGTAAGCCGATATATGTGGAAGGCAAGGCTGTACATTGCAACATTTCCATAAGTTGCAAGTATACTCATATATCAGACTCATTGAAGAATTATGCTTCCATTCTCCATTAGTTGTTTCAACATGTCTATTACCAATATTACGCAACGCTCACTCATCCTGCTTATACTGGCTGTTCATATATGCTTTATAAAATAACAAACACATTATTCTTTGGATAAATCTCTGTCTTCTGTTGGACTATACCATCTACTGAATGATGATTGAGGGTTTTCTTCTATTCATTTTTAGAGTATCCATGACCTGGGTGACTTTCTAACTCAGAGTGGAAGTCTGACTACACATTGCAATGTATGATCCTTCTCACATAGGCAGCAATAGTGGAAAGCTTGTATCTGTTCGGACATTCGCTTCATGCACTCAGATGTAGTCCTGGGCAAGTGCAAGTGTGATGAAGCCAACCAACGACCAACGACGAACGAATATAACCGCGCACTATAGTGCACGTCGTAACTAGCAGTTCCAGACCAGAGGCCTTCTACTGCTTGATTACTGTTCTACTATAACATGGAATGTCAGTAATTCATGTCGGATATTAAGTTAGTCTGTACAGTAATGATGTCGTATTCGCGGTCATGTGGTCTTGTTAGTCATAGTTTTCAATGCTTTTAGTCATGAACTGGAAAGGTAGTCAGATAGTCACTGGATGAAGTAATTATTCAGTGATGTTGAGGAAGGTTGGCGACAGGATTTAGAGTTTGTACAAGGAAGTTTGAATGACTAGATAGTTCCTAGTTTCTAGATGTTTCTAATGGTTCCTAGATGAAGCCATTAGACTTTTGTCAGGCCAGAACATCAAGAAAAGTTAACTGACCATCTGCACTGTTCCCGACAAACTGTTCCCTTTCAAGGTTTCAATTTCGTTGACGTCTAGGACCAACACAATATATCTTCCATAGATAATGTTTATAACTCTGCAAAGACATTTCGTTCCACCCTGCTTATGAAGAAGTTTGCAAGATGATGCCCAACGGTAAACTCACGGCAACACCAGCCACTTGTTGGTTATGCAGCCATCAAGTGAAACAAAGTGAACTCCTTGATACAAATCTTGAGGACAGATGTTAGAATGTTGATTCGAGGTCTGACTGTAGTCCTTAGGAACGAAGGGGTAAGGATATCGCTGAGAGTTTCGCAAGCTGGTATGTGGGTGAGGGAATCTGGCTCTTGATCGGCCTTTAGGAGTTTCCTGGTTTGTGCGTGTTCATTTTTCCATAGCAGATTTCCAACCCATAGTCTCCTAAGATAAAAAAAAAGACTCTTCCCCAGTTTTGGCGTTCATCGATCTTATAAGCTTATTTACTCTCCGTTTGATATCTTCAGAGGGATTTATGAGACATATCAGCACTTTGGAGTATCACTCAAGAGGTCATTCAAACTGATGGAGTTGAATGACTTCCTCTTTCTTATGTTAAGTTGGTAATATAAGTTCGTAATTTATGAAATACGCAATAAGTTTATATAAATTTCAATGTAACATTATTTAACTTTCCCCAATTTTCTTATACACCTTATTTAATACATTTTTTCTGTAGCCTTGTACTTTAATTATTCTGTCTTACACCCTTATTTTCCTTTTCTATTTTATTACATTCTTTTTATTCTCTTATATGCTAAACCTCCGTTTCAGTATTTGCTTTGCACCTTTCTGTTACATTGCAGATAATCTCTTCTTGAATATCATTTTTACTTTTACTGCCTTCACTTTTATTTCAATCCTTGAACTCGCTAACCTGTATAATCTTATATATACGCATTATAACCTTCTTCTGTCCTTATGCAGATGTCACTTGGACATGTCAAGTCCAATCGAAAATTCCTATTTCGATTATCACCTTTAGCAGGAAATCAGTTCGTTAGTCGAATCTCCCAATGAATTGATCGTGAATTCCGAGATTGCACTTTTCTTTTATGAAACACACACTCTCTCTCACACACACACATATATATATGAAGTTCTGAAGCCACATTTGCCCCCAGAAAGCTTTCTTACCAGACCGTATAGCGATTTGAACTACTTCCGCTATTTCCTCGGATTGTTTCCCTCATTCAGTGATTTACATATGTATATGACTTAAAATTTAAAGGACATCACACATTTATATGAAATTTCAAAGCTGGACTTCCATCACCGATTGCCGTATAGTAGGTTTAGTAATTTAGAATCACTTCTACTGATTCCATTAGAACATTTTAAATGGTATACTATCTCATGCATATAGTTTAAGTTTAATTCAAAATCATTATGTATGATTTCCTCCTCCCATAGCTCTGGTAGAGAAGTATTAAGCGATAACGACTATTGTTTTTCTTTGAAATACGGAAGTTAAAATATTTTAAATATTCTCAGATTCGTGGTAAGTGGTTTTACGGATTTGAAGTTTAGAAAATATATTATATTTAAGATATAAAGATTATTGAAGAGAATGATTAATTTATTCAAATTGTCAAATAAACTTTTGTAGATAAATAAACTCGTCAATCTAATTTGATAGGTCACCCAAGTAAAAAGTAAGCAAAGTCCCATATGTGTTGATCGGCTCGGCCGAAGTATGAACAAAGGCACTTTAACGAATGAAGTTCGCAAAAACAAGATGAAGTGAGCTATCCTGCTACAAGATACGTGTATTACTTCAGTGTAGTAATCAGAAACTGTAAGTAATCAGAAATCGAATAGAGCTTAAGCTCATAACCATTACAATGCACGAAATTGAACGAAAATCAATCGTCCAAACAGGAATAGATGCGGTGGGTTTGGTGATGAAAAGAGATTGTCTCCTATAAGACCCGTCTGTTAAGTTGGCACACATCAAAGAGGCTTCGAATAGTCTATCAGCTATTAGTTTATTAGTGAACAGATGCTAAGCGAAACAATGGAAACGCAAGCAATGCTGTGTAGACAGCTGGTAGAATATAATGTCAATATATAATGACCGTTTTGTCATTAATCCTGCATTACTAGATTCCCCATTACTTTAAAGTGATAATTCTAAGTATAATAAAAAAGGAATTTAAACAGGTGAAAATAGAGGTTAGCATACCAAGCTGTCATAACTTGTATTTTAGCAACTGGTTTAAGGACTTCTAAAGATGGTGAATGAGTGAAACCTGTTGTAGAGATGAACGAATTTACAAGTTTATATAAAATTCACCTATCACGACAGAACTAACAACTTAATATAGATTAACAAACTGTTCTAAAGACTAAAAACTTATGATAAAAAAATAAGTACAAATATTATTGCAAAGGAAAACTTGAATTAGGCAAAAAAAGTATAATAAATTAGAATGAAAATACTAATACAATATAAAAATGTATTTCTATTTTGTTATGTATATTATTAATACTTATTTATAAATTTACACTAATGTTTATTTTAAACTAAATAAAAAAAATAGTAGAATACTATACTGTAATTGAAAAAGATAAGTTAAACTTTCAGTATGAAAACTAGTAAAATAAAAATGTTTCATGATAAGAAACGTAATAAAAAAGAAACAATCTAAAGAAATGAAGTAATGTCGAAAATTATTTGGAAGTACTCCGCAGGAAGCTAAACAACTGGGAAACCCTGCACTAGCACAAGATGAAATAATAATACTCATGTATTCATTAATGTGTATTAAACAGTAATAATAAGCTGAAATAATAAGTGGAATAAAGTTTACTTCTCCTGCGCCTGAATTGAACAGTGCTTCCTCAGGTCACCAGTGAGGGATACTGACGTATACCTTATTGTCTATCTAAAATTCAATATCCCTAGAGATGTAGTGACCACAACTGAGCTTCCTCATCTCAGTGCTTTACATCAGCGATTTTAAACTTCTTGAAGTGGAAGCGGACTTCAAATTTTACTGATAATTGTAAAAACTATGCAATAATTGAAAAAAAGTTTCTTTAGTCAAATAATAAAAAGAAGAAAAATATGCCATTTATTTATTTTTTATTAAATAAATAGAAAATGAAAAAGATGTTTAAGTTCATAACTTCTTGTGTTAATGATATATTTCTTATGAATATATTCATGCTTAATATTTCTTATTGATTTCTTCAATGTCTGGTGTATCTTTAATGGACAAACTCGCATTCCCTTATAATATGGTAATTAGGTATTTACTTTTTACATCTAGATATAATTTTATGGAACGACTGAGGAAGCATCTGAACTCTCCCAGGGTGAACGGTTTGTGTACTACTGTTATAAAGTCCTCCGACAAATCTTCTTACTGGGGTCCTGCTACATAAAGCTTTTGTATTCGGTACAATAACAAAGTACTTGCTTATCCTTACTCATCACACGCTTGATTATTTAGATTGTGTAGTAGGTCATCCTCAACAAATCACTGCGACAAGTGAGGTTGGACACCTCCCTGAGGATAATCACACCTCCAGTGATCACAATGTCAGTGGTAGTAAATTCTATACTTGCATTAGATTATTGTATTCATGTCTATACTGTTTTTGGATTTTATGATAAAGAACTCACACATTGGAAAACTTCATGAAAAAAAGATTGAGTTTAGAGTTTTAAGAATTGAATCTTCTTATATATCATACTAACTCATAAAAATATTTTCAAATTTCTTTAATTGAACATTTAAATATGAATTATCTTTGTCTTGATGTTCGATACAAAAAAATTCCAAGTCAAAGTAAACAAATAAGTACAGCAGATTATCCGTTTTTCGAAGCTGAGTTTTAAGTTGTTAGAACTATATTGCTTTGGCAGTAATCAGAATTTCCGTTTTTTTTAAGATAGTAATTTTAAAGTGAATATTTCAAACAAAAATTATTTTTTTATAGTCTTCTTTTAACCTTAAAAAATCATTTTGAAAAATTTTAAAATGCACTGTACACTCATTTATGCCAACATAATTTCGACAAAAAGTATTCAGCCCATCCTCTCAAACGATGTTATTGTCGGGTACACTTTCAATACGATCTGTCAAGAGGTGCGACCTCTATCGTGTCACGAACTTCAGAATCAATTGTAAGTCTATATTTGTACATTATACTGCGAACTAACCTTTTCGGTTATTAATGCTGCTGTAATTTTCGACTTTGATGCCTAATTTTAATACTCTAGAATTTGTAATTTAGGAGATAAAAAATACCTAAAATCACATTTTTCCAAAAACAGTAACTTTGCCAATTTGCAAATACAATGGGACACATCTGCATCTTAGGGCCCAATTTTGTGTAGAATATATACTTGATCCATCAAACAGTGTGTCCTGTGCCAACCCTTCAGGCTTTTGAATACACAGTCTATCCACACTTACACATCATAATCACAAGAGCGGTATAAATTGTCTTTAGGGGCCTAAAAACGTATAAATCCTTCAACATCTGCGATTAAATTTCTTCATGATCACTATAATTATATTATGGTAGCAATTATTGTAATACTTCAAATGATTTTCTTGAAACTACTGATTTTATGTTAGAAAGTTTCTTTACCTTTTGGCTGCTTGAAAGCAAATCTCATTTTCTGTATTTTTTGATTTAGTGGTGGAAATGGTGTAGTTGGCTTCACTGACCTATATATACTATCCGAGGAGGTGACAAAGTGAAAACAAAGAAAAGGCTGGTGATGGTCGAACCATAACGGACCAGGCAGGGAGAGAACTGTATACCCCATGCAGATAGGGAAAGTAACGCCCTGGTTAGCAGACACACTTTCGTTCGTCTGGCAGTGTCATGCGCTAATCGAGTCAAACTAACTGAAAAGTATTCCACCAATCAGATCGAATTAGTTTAACAAGTTTTGAAGTAACTTGATTTACGATCATTTTACAGAGTGAACAAATAAGCATGGTATTATATACAGCAGGCAACTACGTATTAGGAACAACTCACATTAAATATGTGATGATGAATAAGAACTGCATGTAAAAAGAACATGGTTTCTCAAACAAATACTACTCAAAAGAGTATATTAAATTTGATGAAGAGTATTCTGACGACAGTGAGAGAATTGAACCGATCTCTTTTGAAAACTTTTCGGGAACTAGTATCAGTTTATGAGCTAACTCTGATAAATTATTTACGAACCTCAATTAACATTAATTATTGAAATAGGATTTTCGAAAGTAGTTTCTTATCCAATAATTTCGAAATATGTTTAGAAATTCAATAAATAAAAAACACAAATTACACTACATCAATTCTTTGCATTAAAAATATTTGATTGATTTTAATCTGGCTGTATCATTTTGTTATTTATAATGAAAATGTAATCATTCTTATATATAATTACCTGACAGCTTCTGGAGGCGCAACTTAATAGCTGTTCTTAATAATATATTACTTCAATATCTTATATTCAAGAAGTTCTTATCATCCAGTATTAATTTTAAGACAATACTTCATATAAAATTCAAAGTTTTCGGAATGTAGCCATAAAGTATCAAAAATTTCATCAAGTACCTTTCACATGATTCTGTGAATGCTGCCCATAAACAATGCGGCTCTTCAACCTCAAAATCTATATTTTTGTCAAATTGCAATTAGAACCTTTCTGGATGTACTTTTAAAGAAGAAGAGGGTATACATGATCCTCAAAACCTGTATAGCACTTGCCTTAATAAGATGTTATTTTTTGTTCAATTTCATTTTGATCCGTCAGACAGTGTGACCCATACCGAATTCACATTCTTGTGGATTCAAATTTAAGTTACAACTAACTTTTTTTTATACAAAACCGATCTTTTCTATTACGGAAAAATTATGAATTTTTCTTCTAGTAATGCAAATATTTAGCAGATAAATATTACAAAATTGTAATTTTCATTCCATGAGGCCTTAGCATTCAAAAACTATATAGCTTAGCAATATAATCAGGACAATAAATTGACCTATGAAACGGTGTGGCCGACAGCGGGTCTATAACCTTTTACATGCATACACACACACGTCATCATAATAACTTCAAAAGTGACTCCCAGGAACTCCAAACATGTAGTTGTGCTAAAATCACAGCAGCAATGATCTTCGTTATTACAATACTGGGAAAGGAAAAAAAGAAAATTATTCATACAGAGGAGGAGGAAAAAACAAAAAGAAATAAAAACATCTTAGAATAGTTATTAAGGACAAAATTTAAATAAAGAAAATATGTGTCACAGAAAGAAAGAATAAACTTGAAATTATACTTATATTTTAAAGAATTGATGGAGAGCAATAAAATTTAAAATTGATATGCTTGAGTTTATTCCAAAAGTTTGGAAGTTTGTGAAATAAACATTGATTTTTTTTTAAACTGAAGTCACCTACAATTCGTTTCAGTAATCGATAATGAAAATAATGTAATATTGTTTTATATATGTCATTTCCAACAAATAAATTCAGTCAATAATTGAAAATGTTATTAAATATATTGTATCAAACAATTGAAATGGAAATCACAAATTATAAAGAAGATATTCTAGTAATTTGAAACAAGATTAAATTCAAATTCGGATAAAAACAATTTTCTTTACGATTGTTTCCTATTGATTGTTTTCCTATTTCAAATATTTGTTTAAGTGACTATCAATTCAGTACACCGAACATCATATAGCGATTTAAAAATTTTCAATAAAACTAAATTTTGTTAAAGTAATTTATGAATTTTGCTAAAATGAATATCTTATGGTTAACGAAATACACCCTAGAGTTATGAACATTTTAAGAAAATTCGAAGTTTTGTTTTGCTTAGATGATCATTCTGGTTTGCGGCAAAGTTTTCACGAATATTTAAAACTACTACACGTTTTTAGAAGGAACAAGTGAATCAACCTTTAAACAAAAAGAAATAAACACTTGTCTATTTAGGATACTAGGTATTGGGAGCTGGCGCCGAGTTCTACCTCACTCTCAATTGTTCATCAGAGAGATTGACAAGTTTTTACACTCCAACCGGTAGAGTGAACGAAATGTCGTTAGCCTTCAGATAGTGACTGAATAGTATTCATAATTGCAAAAGCTCTTATCAATTCAGCAACCTTTTCTTTTCTTGATTACTACTAATCATTCTATTTTCATTTCTTAGATATCACGAGACGCATGCTTTCCAGCCAATGACAACCAGGTGCCGAGAGTCCACTTAAGGTTACAAGCAAACAACTGTATTCTAGTAATGGATGCACTCATTAACTACAAATTCACTAATTAGCTAAGAAGAAGCATGACAATCCCAAGAAGACCTCTGGAGATTTATAAATAATTAAACTACTTAGTAATTTAATTTAATTAATAATTAAACATTTAGAAAACCTGTCCGTCTTTGACGGGTATTTTACAAACTTCTGAGATGGTATTCCAAAATATTATTAGAACTTACAGAATAGTATAAAATATCATTAATAGTACATACAGTTCACAACTGTCATTAGAACTGGAGTTTCTTTTATGTTTTGCAGCTTTAGATATTGTTCTCAAATTTGCTTCTATTCTAGGCATACTTCTTATTTAGTATGCAGGTAGGTAGGACTCACTTTTTTAAAGCGAGCAAGTTAAAATAAAACTGTATATTTAAAAAAAATATATCTATGCAGCATAAAATTAAACACTGCATAAAAGTGTACTGCTTCACTTCGCTTCTAAATTGAATTTCCAATCTACGCAAATCTTGGTTTTAAGTTGAGATACACAAATGCACTGGCTAAGTTTCAGCTCGCTGTGAGTTATGGTAGCTGAGTTTACTTGCGACAAAATTTGATTTTTACTTGACAATCAAATAACTAAGCACACAGTCAGACATTTTTCTAAGCATGGATTCGATTTCTCTAATGTATAAAACGTAAAGACAACTTGAAATGAGTCAGTACTAACTAATGTACAGACGAAACCTATCTTTTATTTATATAGATAAACAAAGTATAATAGTGTATAACACTATAATTATGAAAGTGAGCTCATTAATTCTATTAATACCAGTACTTAGAAACGTAACTTATTATTGAATGAGATTATAACGTAATATTTCAGTAACTTTAAACATTTCTGAATAAATTTCATTTAGCACGAATACAGTACAATCCTTATTTATGTTGTAATTATACAGGATATTTACGAAGTTAGAGAAGTTTTGAGAATTAGTATGACCAAATCAAATAACTAATCATTAACTAAATAAAAAAAAATGTTTATTCACTCTATGAAAAAGAATCCGCGATCTGACGACTTGTTTAATTGAAACTAATTTTATATAGACAGTTCAACGACCCTAGTAGAGAACCTGGAAACACTATTGATTAATGATTACAGTTTTCAGATACCAATAAATGACATTCTGCTGTTAGGAAAATAAACGTGACTCTCAAACAATCCATTGAATTGACATAGCCAAATCAAATAAATCACCAAAAGTCAAACACTTCCTATTAAACGAAACCAAGTATTAGGTAGATTAACTTATCTATTAAACTAGAGAAAAAAACAGCATGATGGATCTGAAACACCTCCTTCTCAAGTACTCAAAAAATAACAATTTGCCTAAAATTCGAAAAGTCATTCCTTTCCAATTAGGTAAGCAGTATATGCAACTGGTTCATAACGCAGGAATAATGGCAATCGATTTCTTCTTCTTTTTCAGACAACACACTGAAATATATATTTAAGTACACTCAAGGAGTGCGTAAACTTTAAACTATAGGCTTGTACCACATCCTGAATCTTATGTTAAGATTCAGGTGGCAGTGCTTTCACAAGTATTATAGGTGAAATTAGTTTGACACCTCTCAAAAAATTTACCTCGCCTTTTTGTAATCAAGATCAGTCAAAAATTTGCGAAAATTTTGTTACTTGCTTTAGGGGAGTACTTGTGTTTTCTGAGTTGGATATAACATAGTCTTCGAGAGTCCGGGTTGCTTTGCTTACCTCATAGCAATCGGTTTTTTCTGTGCATTTACTTGTGTAGAAGAAAAAGTATCACATTTCTCGGTCTCTTGGCATCTGTTTGATAGGGTGACAAACAAGTCGATGACAACATTTTGATGGAGCTGCTAACGTTGAGGCTGGGAGTGTTGCAAGCATTGGTCTTCTCAACGAACTCCTTCAGGTTCATAATTTTACTCCGGGGGTCTTAGTACACGACTGTCAGTTTGCATGGGGTATAATAAAGTCAGATTTACGGAGGCTGCCTGTAAACGATAGGGATGTTGTTCAGTGCACACAGGCTTTCAACGCGTTCCCAACGGGCGACGTCCTTGGGCAGTCCTATCTAGCGGAGTGGGCGTAGAAGTCTCCCACTACTAGGATGTTTTTGGTAACTAGTTCCTCTGACGAGTACGTGTTCGAATTGTTAATACATGTGTTGCAGACGGCTGCTGTTGGAAGTAATCCTCATTTGCTTGACAATGCATCTCATTACATCCGAAATTCACAATTGTCTTCTCAGTCTTTTTCGTGTAGAATTCTACACGACTATATAAGCGTACGTTATAATGAACACGCTTAATTATGAACACGAACTGTTATACTACTTGATAAACAAGTTAGAATTGCACAGCTTGAAGACATCAAATACGATTAAGGATGTGAATCTCATTCATCAGGGTTGAGAATTGCCAATTCTAGCACAACTTCAGCGATAACAAAAATATCGATTACCGAATCACTCAATAGAATCTAAGTTAATGTACCTAGAAAAAGAAAAAGTACAAACAAATCATACTCCAAACAGTCTATCATTACTGACTAAAACAGAAATGCAAAGAAAACAAGTCAAGCATTGTGATCTCATAGAAAATCATAGTCAGTAACAAGGAGACTAAAGGATGAAGTAATATGATTCTTATTCAAGGAATGCCACTCACTGAAAATAAAGTGCCTTAAATATCAGAGCCCCTCATAATGTAACAAAGTCTTTACAATAAAATTAGGAGCTCCGCAAAATATAAAAGCATTTCAATTATAATAATCGATTCCTGAAATAATTTAAAAATTTTTAGAAAATATTCCAAAAATTTTCAGTAAAAAATTGATTTAAGTGGTTTATACATTAACTTAAATAAAAGAATTATATTATTTAAATTCCATGATAATTTAAATCAAATTATAATTTAAGTGAGTTAAATAAATCTACGATATAAAGTTAAAACTGTTTGCATTACTATATTCAATAAATGAGAAGTCGATAAATTGCGCTAACTAAAAGTCTACACCCAAGCACAGTACAAGTTTCTGTTTAAGCTACTAAGATAACATCAAAACCAATCAAACAGGAAAATTTTATTTTAAAGTTAATCTTTTTGTGGGAACATACTTAATATAAAAAGATTCTAATTTTTCACTGTGATAGTACTGCAATATTACTATAATATTCTACTGCTTGTAATATTACAAGTAATTGCTACACTGTCATTCATAGAACTAGTGTTTTAATTCATTACTAGTGCAATCCGATATAGTGTGGTATTTACTCATATTAGGCAACTTCAAAAATGACGCTCCATACAAAAAAAAGTTTAATATGAAAACTAACAACGCGTTTCGAACACTTAGAGTTCTTCAGGTTTGCTTCTCAAGAGTGTTTAAACGCGTTGTTTGTTTTCATATAATTTTTTTTTGTGGAGACGTCATTTTTAAAATCCCCCGTATTATAAGTTATAATAATAACTAGAGACTTCGTTTTAGGGGTGATTCAGTTGACTGGAAAGTATGGCAGGGGACTTGAAATTGATGTCATCAGTCATACTCTATCAAAGACTGCTAAATCACTTATATTATCATTTATTCACAGTGCTGCTATCAGTTAACAGAACTTAGGCAATAAGGTGCAAAAAACACAATGAAATTAATTAATTAAAAAGCACATATTACAAGTTAGTAACAGTGGCTTTTCCAAGTTAAAAGAACCTCGCCTAAAGCCACATTGATACGCTCATGCGTACAGCTAGTGATTCTTGACGTCAGAAAGTATTCATTCTACCTCCTCTCAAAGCCCTTCTCAACTTACACATATTTAATGCCCATCAGGAAAATAAAAAATTAACTTCTCATTTCCATCAACGAAAAATTCTCCGAGCAAAAATTAGAAATATTTTCCATTATCCCATAAAACAGAGCAACATTTAATTCAAAATAATCATATTCAAACAAAATACGAACATAAGTAAAACTTTAAAAAATGTTCTTGTATGTGGAATATTTTCTCTTTTATTTTTATTGCAGGTTTAGAGGTTTAACTAAAGTAGTACAAAGTTAATTTCTAAAGCAATAGAAGAAATTTAATGACATTATAATAATAAAAGAAGGGAAAAGAGAAAGTTGTTAAAAAGTTAATTTTCAAGATTATAAAAAAGATTGTGCTAAGCTAATCAGAAACTGAAATAAAACTAATTCATTTTGACATTAAAAAATACGTTTCTAAGACTATGAAATGAATTAGAAATATAAGTAATATACTAATAAAAGAAGGGAAAAGAGTTATGGTTCAGCTAGAGAAAGGTTATTAACTACAAAACTGAAATGTTAACATACCCATTCGGTCCTGGTATTATCTGCTTTTACTGATACTAAAAAGCAAACACGATAAAATAAATTCAGTTGAAAGAATCAAAGAAACACATACTGAAAGAGTAAATAGAAATTAAAGCTAATAAAAGTTAAAATTTAAATCTTCAGTTTTTAATAGAGAGTGTATTTAATCTTGAGAGAAAGTTGTATTTAAAAAATGACTAGTCATTATTATTATAAATAAAAATGGAAAAGGAAAAAGAAGAAATGAAAATAAATTATATTTCAAACATTGCTTGTACAATTAAACGTCATATATAAGACAAGCTTAGATTGATGGAAGTTAAACCGTATCGAAAGCATCATGTTGGGTGTAGTCCAATCGTTAGCGCAGTAGCAAGAAGTACAGGAGGTTTTGTGAGGAATAGGTTAGTACTGATTCTATGGAGGGAAGTAAAGGAAAGAGCAGGATTGATAATAGACCAAGTAAGACAAGCATGACGTCCGCATTGAACAAACCACTAGGAATACAGCGAGATTTTGGAGAAGAGATATGTGAAAAAAATTGATCTCAGATTAGCGGGTTTGTGGTAGGAGATGGGAGGTGACTCCTAGAAGAACGAAGAAAGTATAGGGTAAAAACTACTTGATAACGTCCCCATCTTATGAGCAGGAAAATAAGTGGTCATGAGAAAAGTAGCGATCCCTCCTAGGAATAGAACTATGATGCACATCAGCTGGGACTACGCGAATAAAGTTAGGTGGTTAACCATGGTAAGAAATTTCTTTTATAAATGGTGTATTTGGAGACTACCATCATTAAAATTGCTATAAATTATGTAGCAATTTACGAGTATATATATAAGTATATATATTATATATAAGATATAATTTATATACTTATAGTATTATTGATCAAACCACAATATGAAATGGGAAAAAAAGATTACGATCTTTCAACCGCAACTAGTGGTCTTCGTCAGTTGAGTTTTTGACTCTGACGAAAACCGCTTGTGTGGTTGAAAGATGTTAAGTCTTTTTTTTCCCCATTTCATATTGTGGTTTTATCATCGATTGTTATTTCACATGTTTATGTGAAATCTTGTTATTATAGTATTATATACAATATATTATTATATATATATATATATATATATATATATATATATATATATATATATATATATATATATATATATAGAAAAAATGAATGTCCGATTTTACATTTTTTAGTTTTGGTAGAAAATTGGAAACATTTTCTACCAAACTAAATAATGCAAAATAAAGTTTTAGAAAATTGGAAACATTTTCTACCAAATTTAATAATTTGGGAGATGGGAGGTGACTCGTAGAAGGACGAAGAATGTATAGGGTAAAAACTAATTGATAACGTGCCCCAAGGGAAGGACTGCTCACAGCGTTTACGAACATTAGAATGTGTATAGTGATTAGAAAAAAAGAACAATTGGTGAAAAAAATCGTGAATGCAGAATCTACTCTTCTATTTAACAATATATATATATATATATATATATATATATATATACTTTTTCGTTGGAAATACGATCCAAAACGGACAAATATAGTTCAATATAGAAAGAAACATAGAGAAATCAAAAGAACACACTTACAGTTTCCAGTAAAGGAAAATTATAAATTGATTCCTGTCTACCTTATTTTCTGTGACCGGGCGCGCATGCGGCAACACTCTTGGTCTCCAACCGTCTCTGAACCAGAGCGCTTGGTTTCCCTCTCTTATCTCTCCTGAAGACGGTTCAAACCGAAAATTAGAGACTGTAAGTGTGTTATTTTGATTTCTCTATGTTTCTTTGTCTATATTGAAATATCTATATATATATATATATATAATAATAAAATAAAAAACGAAGGAAACACACAGAAAGACACAGACATAACTCACATCGATATTTCGACAATCGTCGTCATCAGGAGGTGCGAAGAGCGAAGAGCGAAGAGTCCCGCAGGAAGACAGGGCGGTACTGAACTCGGAAACCGCAGCCAGTACCCCACCACTTACCACCAAGCGGGGGAATGGAGGGAAGGAAATGAAGAGCCAAATTAAGACGTAAAAGGAACGAGTAAAAATTATAACTATAAAAAATTATAAAAAAAAAAAAAAGTAGATAAATCAAATTAAAATTAATAAAAATAATAAATAAAAAGTAAAATAAAAAATAATAAATAAATAAATAAAAAATAATAAATATATAAATAAAAAATAATAAATAAATAAATAAATCATAAATAAATTATCGGTTGAGGTTGAGTCCGGGGGAAGAGCGAGCATCAAGTAAGCATATGTATGCCTCCTCTGAAGCTCTTAGGGTAACTTTATTGTTGGATTCGGGGATCTGTTTCAGGATCTGAACCCTGAAACAGTCATTGAAACTGAGTCCATGCGAGTTCGCATGGATGGCTACAGGATAGTTACTGCGTTGAACGACTGAAGCCCTATGACCATTCATACGAAGGCTCAACTTATTAGAAGTTAAGCCAACGTAAAAGGAGTCACACTGAGTGCAATCCAGTCGGTAAACACAGTTGCTTGAGGTACAGGAGGAATTGACCTGAACCGGGTAGGAACTATGGTGGAGAGGGGAATCGAAGGAAGGATTAGGATTTACAATCAGGCAAGTTTGACAGCCACGGCGTCCACATTGTTTCATTCCGGAACAGGATTGGAAGGCTGAGGGGAAATATGAGAGAAAATGCTTTTTAGATTGGCAGTTATATATATATATATATATATATATATATATATATATAATGATCAAACCACAATAAGAAATGGGAAAACAAGACTTAGATCTTTCAACCGTAACAAGCGGTCTTCGTCAGTCAAAAACCCAACTGAGTCAGTTGGGTGTAAAGAGTGTAAAAATAAATAAGACAAACAAAATATTACCAGACTTACTATTTATTATTTTTGGAACAATCATCATGAGGAAGAAAAACAGATTGTAGATCAAGCGTATAAGTGATCCTGTCACCCGCCCTGGTTCTCCAGTCACTGTCAATTCCTTCCCGATGACGGTTATAAAAAAAATTACAGATGGTATGTGTAGTTATATTATTGTATTTTGTTTTATCATCAACTTTTGTTGTCCAGTTTTTAGATATATATATATATATATATATATATATATATATATATATATATAATATAATATAATAATACATGAAACTGTCCAACGGACTTTTTATACTATACTATATATATATATATATATATATATATATATATATATATATATATATATGAATAATAATCAAAATAACACTTGATGTAATAGATGGATTAATCAATCTATTTACCACAATCTATGGATGTGTGGTAAATTAATCCATATATATATATAAAATAAATTCCACTGGATCGTTTCTTTTAATTGTATATATATATATATATATATATATACACTTTAACACATAGAAAAGAACACAGAAAGACACTACAGAACTCACTTCGATATTTCGACATCCGTCGTCATCGGGAAGAAGTGCGAAGTACTCGCGTTGAGAAGCAAACTGCTACTGGCCTCCAGAGTAACTCGTGGAACCACCGCAATGCAGCTCCCCAGCGGAGGAGAGGAAAAATAGAAATCCCTCCAATATTTATTTAGAAAACAAGATAAAAAATATATAAAAGACGAAATAATAATAATAAAAAAAATAAATAATAATAATAAAGTAATAATAATAATAAAATAAAAAATAATTAACGGTACAGGTTGAGACCAGGAGGAGAACGAGCCCCAAGGAGGCATATGAATGCCTCTTCGGAAGCTCTAAGGGTGACATGGGAATTAGACTCGGGGATTTGTTTGAGGATTATATATATATATATATATATATATATATATATATATATATATATATATTTGTGTACAATGGCAGCAGGTCTTCCCTTAAGCATATGTTATTAAAATAAGCAGCAGCGCTTCTGCATTGACCAGTTTCTTGTTGACACTCTCTAGTTTCCGTATCACTTTGAGGTGAGACTCTGGTAGCTTCCAAAGAAGTGTGTTAATGTCTTTTGCTAACCTTCTTTGGAAGCTACCAGAGTCTCACCGCAAAGTGATACGAAAACTAGAGAGTGTCAACAAGAAACTGGTCAATGCAGAAGCTGCTGCTTATTTTAATAATATATATATATATAGTAGCAGTTTGCTTCTCAACTAGAGTAATTCGCACTTCTTCCCGATGACGACGGATGTCGAAATATCGAAGTGTGTTCTGCAATGATTTTCTGTGTTCTTTCCAATTTGTTAAAGTTTATATATATATCTGTAAGTGTCTGTAAGTGTGTAAGAGTCTGTAAGTGTGTTTCTTTTACTTTCTGTGCTACTTATCTTCAATTTTGAACTGTCATATATATATATCACTCTTGATAACGATATAGGGCAAAATTTCTATGTGTGTTGATCAGTTCTTTCTATGCGTTCTTTATCAGCAATTTGTTATGCTACTCTCGTATAGAAAAATTCGAACAACAAGAATACTCGATCATGAGTTCGTACTGAGTAATGGTTACTTTTGATTTGTGGTGTGTTGTTTTTGGTGAATTTACAAGTGGCTGCAGTGAAAATCGTTACACAGCTGTTTTAGCAGTGAACTTACAAATATTTGTTGTTAGTCTTGAGGGAGAAAGCCCTTTGCTCGAAGCACGTCTGCACTCCTATCAATGTGAGTCAAGGATTACAGTCCTCCATGTTTTCACATGCTTGCCAGAAAACATAAGCGTCTGACTGGAGACTGCCTATCTCTGATACTAATCCTAATGTGGCTTGTCGTTTGATCTTTAACAAAAGTTTATCCAGTTTGTCTTTCAGATAAGACTTGCTATCCCGGCTACAGTTCAGGTGAGGGTTCAAAGACCCTACTTTTTTCAAGGATTTGAAAAGGAAGCATCAGTAACTTGGGCACTAACTTCTTTTTTGATTATAATGGAAAGAAAATGATTATAATGAAAGGTTGAGTTGTTTGATAAACAGTTGCAGAAAAATTTTACTTATGAAGTTATAACTGGGATTGGTTTGCAAGCCACGAGTAAAACATCAGTAAAACTAAAAAGATTTTTTCAAACCTCCAAAATGTCAAATTTCAAACAAATTTTAACCGAAAATATAATAATACTAACCGGTATAACCACTAACTTAATATAATTCAAATTGATGAAAACCTTTTTAAAAACAGGTGTACGAAAACCTAATTTTATAGCAATAAATAATAAACTAAATAATGAATATTTATTATTACACATCATTCTTCACCCCATTCGTACAGGATTGGCGGTATCCTGACATTGTCCTGGACCATGGAAATGAAAGAATGGCATGAATTTTCATGTAGTAAAGCACCCTGCTTAATGAATATCAAGAAAACCAAACATAAAACTGAACTAAATATCATATATTAATATGTTTTATTGGAATGTGTTGTCAACTCAAACTAAAATAACTCTAACAAGATTAACAAAAAGCCTAATTTCGATATTTTAGTAATAATTTGTAGTTAGTTAAACTGCATCACTGAAGTAAATTGTAATTGAATTCGAAATAGTCATTGCAAAGTGATTGTAAGTTGGTGGTTTTCTTGACTGAAAAAGAGAAAGGATCAAAAAGTAAGAAATTGTCAAACTTACGTGCGTTACGAATGGAAGGAACACTGGTTTCTAACTACACGACAGAGGAACGCAAACACAGAGACTGAAGGTTGAAGTCTCGCACTGGACATGCTGTTGCTCAGTAGTGGGGGTACGACAACACACCCCTCCCAGCGTGCAGTCCCCTGGTCCAGGCGCAACGGCTTTTTCACCAATATTACACCAACTGTCTCTAACTGCTACCATACTTTCTTCCCCTAGTTAATTGCCCACCACTGCGTGCGTTTAAAGTTCCAAAGACAGTCTACAATGTTCCGAAATAGAAAGGAAATTAAAATAGACTTAAAACAATGAGGGAATCATTCTGAAACAATCCAGACAGCTGTTGCTTCCTTCAACCAAGGGATTTATTCCTGGTGCACAAACAATCAGCACTACCAGTACTTACGCAATCTTAAAATATTGTATGGAACCATTTACAATGGTCGATGTGCAAATATAATATAAGTTTTCCAAACAAAAGACTTAAAATTCAAATTTAAATAACACATTAATAAAAAGGAAAGTGCATATCAGTCTATTATTAATAGTAATATTATAAATATATTAATTAATAGTACTAGCTTAAATATATAAAAATATAAATTCAATAGTTGATATTTAAACCACTGAATTTACTAACCAATAGTAACT
The DNA here is from genome assembly GCA_026182355.1 of Hermatobates lingyangjiaoensis. Lineage (NCBI taxonomy): Eukaryota > Metazoa > Arthropoda > Insecta > Hemiptera > Hermatobatidae > Hermatobates > Hermatobates lingyangjiaoensis. The sequence continues at coordinate 37,457 of JAPFBL010001935.1, read as the reverse complement.
AAACTAATGGTGGTTCTGAACTGTATAATCATGTCCTAGTAGAGCTGATGTTAAAAAATTACAATCATACTCGTATTAAATTGTTTACGAATAATAAAAAGTCGAAGTTCTTGAGAAGAAGCTTATAGACAGAAACTGCTCTGTCGTGTTTAACAAAGCATGCATATCTGAAGGACTGCTACCAAAATATACGAATAATAAAAACTAAATGAGAGGTAAATAATAGTAAGGAATTATAAGTAATTGTGTAGTTTTTAAAAATGTCTCTTATTATTGGGTACAGCAAAGAATAATATTTTTTAATAATTAAAGTTTTCCATAAAATGTACATAAGATTTTTTTTAAATAACTGCCTTTTATTTTGAATTTCTTTTGTTAAAATAAAAAAACAGCAAGTTATTAGAAAATCTCAGTATAATTTTTTAAAATGTAGTATGAATGCATTATATAGTTTGATTTCTTTAAGAAAAAACTATTTTAGATTAATATAATCAAAAATTATTTTTTTAATTTTTGGCATAAATGAAATTATGTTTAACAGTTGTTTAAAAACTTTTCTGGTACATATAAATAACAAACTATTTTCAGTCGTTATCAGCCTTTGGAGCGATTCACATCTATTTCTGATGACAAAGACATCGAAATATAGTAGTGAGTTTCAGTGACTTTCTTTTCTGTGGGTTTTTTCGAAAAATTTTTGTTTAACATACTATTTTTATGCACCAGATAGTTTTTATATGAAATAATGTCCTTATGTATCATCATTTTAGTTTAAAATAAAATGGAAATGATTAAAGATATTTTTTGTAATGATTTCAGCACAAACAGTTTCTAACTTGAAGTTCCTTTGAGTATATAAGTTTTTAGCGACCGAGGTATTGCAGTAATACAGTATCACCAGGATAATGGATTTGTAAGATATAACTATCCACCAATAATACCGAAGGAGTGGTTTGTGATTTCCTTATGAATAATAGTCGCATACGAACACTCTCCTCACCAAACAAGTGGATTCTCAGCCTATTTCCAGATACTTAAGCAGTGAGAAAACAGTTAAGGTTTCTCCACAACTTCTGCAAAGAGTACAGCATATTGGTGCCTCCAGAAGACCCTGTGTGTGGCCAGAAAAGTGATTTGATATTAAATGTGGAGCCTTAAACTTTCAAAAAAATCTGTAAAAAAATATTAGAAAGAAACTAATCTGTATTCCTTATTATTTTATTGTATTTTTTTTTTGTTTCTATATGCCCACTATCATATTAATAGAAATAGTGCTACAATTTTACAATTTAGAGAAAATATTTTCTGATTACTTTATAAATAATTAATTTTTAAAAATAAATGTTTTGAAATGGGGACATGTGAAAACACTGGAGCATGCTTCCAGACCTAGTTTATTAGAAATTTTGAAAACTAAAATAACTAATCGAATTTAGATTGTAACTGCAAATCTGTTTTAAAACGCTTTCCATGAACTGCAAATTGTAAAACCCTTCGCACTGTTAACCATGAAGGACACTTGAAAACCTAAATAAAATAAAACAATCAAAAATATAGATCATTTTCTTACAAATACTTTTTACAAGCATATAAAAGTGGTTCTTTTTAATTACTTAGCATTAAACGCACGTTGATTAACATATAAATGTCGTTCTCAGATTTATATTGTACTTTTAATGTTAAATTTATTTATATTTTCTCTGTTTTGTTTATAATTTTTAATTAATTTAAAAAAATAAAATAAACTATTTTTTATATTTAATTATAATTCTTCGTAAGCATCAGCGAGTACATCGTTATTTTTTCTTCAAATTAACTTACTTTATATAACTTAAATTGAATTAGTTAACTAACTCAGTTTAAATTAGTTATTTTACTACGTGAATGTCAGAGCTTCTAACTTGGCGGTTCACTGTGCTACCTGCTTATCTGCATTGTCCAAACAATCTCTTCTGTTCCTGCACTGAAAGTGGTTATATTACTACATCGGATTATTATCACCCGTATCAGTAAGTCTATGGCATATACATTATTATATATAGTAAATAGATAATCATTATTATAAATCATTTGTATATATTAACAGTTAGGTAAACAACATTTTTAAGTTAGGTTCAGCATCTCAGGTTAAGAGTACACAAGTACCAAAACTTTTATGTATTGTGATATCACAAAACCGGGTTCATTCTAAGTCAGAAGTTCTAAATTTTTTCTTTATTTAAGTTTATTAAAATGTAGAGATTTTTTAAAGTATACCTGATAAAGGTACACAAATATACACAACTTCCACAAACATTCTCCATACATTAATTAGAATTATTACCCTAGATCTTCTATAACGGTGGTATATCCAAATCACCAGTAATTAATCCAACATTACTTGTTGATACTCCCGGCACTCTAATAACTAATACCTGTACCTGGATGTATTATGCTATAAACTTCGACACATACTTGTTCATCATAATTCACTAAAAATATACTGGATTAATATATGCTTTGTAATTAGTCATTGTAACAAAACTTCTACTGTCTTAAATTAGTTCATACCGTTAAATAAAATTCATCGGTAAAAAAATTCATATTTATTACCCATGACTGTTAGATTTATAAATACTGTGGGGAAGTCAATCTAGATAGAAACAAACAGGTAATGAACAGTTTGATGAGATGTTATCTTTATTATCATACTAAGAGATATCCGAAGAACATGCTGTTTGTGTATAGCAACATTATAATGATGAAATTCAAAGTCTAGAAAATATATTAAGAGGGTAAGGTGGTCCATGTCATAATTAAAGAATGCTACCTTTCTTAGAGCATTCCTATCCTGGATCTCAACTTGTTAGTCAAACTTCTAAGTCTGAGCCATACGGGTTAAAGAAATCAAACCCACGCTTGGCCTAAAAAACTGACCTTGCCGATTTAAAAACTGAGGAGCTCTACTTTGATGCTGCTGAATAAAGCTATTATTTCATTTAATACAATTACATAACTAATGTTCTCAATGTTACTATTCCTAATAAGAATGACTAATTATTGAAGCTAAGAGTAAAAATATTTCAGATAGAAGAATATTAATGTCAATTTTGTTATTAACAATATATTAGCAATAATACTTTCTTCAAATTTCATACTGCTAAACTGACCAACTGTCATCAACTTTATACATATCCAGAAGCAACCGTACCTATAACTTATTTGTGCCTCGTAATGTTATAATCAAGGAATAAGCAATTGATTATAATAATTACTGATAAAGGTCAGATAAAAACATATTAATTAGTAACGTCTCTACTAAAGTGAATAAAATCAATAAAATGTTGGTAAATTGCACTTGGTCATTGATTATAATAGGGCACGAAACCAACTTCAACGACTATTTAAGATAGTAAAACAGGTACTCTTGGTCTTAAAATTAAGGACAGGTCTTCAAATTGCTCCGTACCTCATTATGTTTACAGAATTTTAAGGGGGTCATTTCAACTTGAACTATAGATTGTACTAGCCACTGGTTTAGAGATTAAACGCTATGAAGAAAAGAAAGGAGCATATGTAAAATGAAGTAGACAGAACACATAAAATATTGTTTAGTTACACACCTAAGTATAACAGGAAAACAGATGTTAGAAAATAATAATAAAATAAATTGTAATATTACTATAACAAAAGGACTTTGCAACATAAAATAAATAATATAGCACAATTGCAAAAGTAGAATCAGTGAAATTAATTTGATTAGGTCCAGTATCACTATTTCAATCGCACTCATTAAGATGAACAAGGATTATTCCACTTGAATGTTTTGTATTTTTAAATAGTTCATCGCTTCTAATCCCTTGAACTTTAGTGTTGCGTGAGAGATTCAGATAAACTTTATTAAATTACATTCTCAAGTTCATGGTACGATTATTCATTAAGAACTTGAGTCATAACTGTCTTTACTATGTAGCTTGCATAGCTTAAGTATAGTTATAAGGTTTAGTTCTAGGCACGTTCAGGGTCGTACTCTTAACACAGCCGCTCTAGGTAAAACCTCTACAAGTATGTCAACACTGATAGACCAAACACTACCGATATTCAACGTACATGAGTGTATAATAGTACAGAAACAGAACTGCTAGTGACTATGCAAAATTACAGCTTTCGGTTAAAGTTTTCGAATATAATGGCAGATTGAAAAGTATGAAATGCAATTAAAAGAAAAAAATTCTTCCTTCGATTTTAAATTATTTTCTCCAGCATTACTTAAATTCCTCGTAAGTCCTAACTTTACCTTCAAAGCTGCACTTGAATAATATATTAGATAACGGTAATTATTAATTAATTCATTATACACCAATTTTAAATTAATACTGGTTTATGAGTATATATATTTCGAAATATATTTCATTTAAACTGTATACAACTAAGGTTAGTTTGTAAATTTTAGAGTATTTCCCTGCAAAACTATTAAACTAGATATTTGATAGTTTAAAATTGTTTAACAGTATTCAGTAACAGTGTCGTAAATATTTAACATATAATAACTAATTATTAGAAAAAGCTCCGTTGCATTAACAAAAGTATGTGATTTAATCAATACAATAATAATACAAAAGTATTTTTAACTTTCAATTTTTAAATCTACAAAATACAAAAATCAAATACTACTTTTAATTCAAGGGATTAATTTGAATGAGCAGACTTGGAAGAATCATATAAAGTCGTTATCAGTGAATACACTTTCAACTTCCAACTGGTATGTGTGCCGCGCGGTGGTCGTACAATTACCCAGACATAAGTAGTTTATAAACGTATAAGTTTTATATAGTACATAAAGTAAATATGTACTATATAAATTACTAGTTTATAAACATTACATGAAACTCTCATTTCAGTTTAAAATTTATTTTAAAAGTTTCAAGAATTACTTTTTTGCACAGTTTGTAGAGTACACCAGTTATTGGCTGCTATGTGGTTCATTGTTTCATGAGCTCTCTCTAGAATAAAATCAAAAATATATATGTATATCGTTTGGATTATATTTTACGTTTCGTCAAATGAAAACGTGACATTTGATGAGTATGATACAATAATTTATAGAGAAACTCTAGCTTATCTGTGTTTTACTTTCAAATCAATCTTAACGACCAGGTGCACCACTTGAAAACATTACCATCATTATGAAACTTTCACCTTGAATACGAATCATCGAGAAAAGGAGCTGGAATTGAGTGCATTATGGTTAAGATTTTCCTAGAGCTATTGGAGGTGTTCTAATTTGGGTGTGATTTGCCAGGTGGCGAGAACTGCGTGAGAACAAGGCTCCCCCATCAGCGACTCAATCTAACGACCGCCATGGACCAAATCCGAGGTGAGATCCTCCAATTCTTATCTTGAAACTTTCCGTAAACTTATCTCCAATCTTTATAAAGGGCCTAATCACAATATAATGTTATCTTTCTAGTTACTATGGAATGTTCACAAACCTCTCTGAAGTCTTCTGTTGGTCTAATCACTAATTAATATTAACTTTATAGTTTCTGTAGGAAGGAAAACATCGGCTATAGTTATCGAATAGAATAATTACTAGATCTTGTGTGCTTTTTACTAACTGCATAATGTTAAGAAACCTACACTCGAACCCTCCGCAGGTTACGTAATTTATATGAGCAGGTTAATGATTTTATGTTCCTTTACCCTTGCAACTCTAAACGTTTATTGACATTGGTTGTATAACTCTATCCAATTATAACCCTTAAACCGAATGGTGGAGGGTTTTGGCGAGACACACAAACCCAAAGGTTGGTGCCTGAGCCCGTTATGAAGTGTTGCCCTCGCGAATGCGACGGTTTTAATCGCAAGGTTGCATATACGTTGAGGTATACGTCTCCGGATGAAGACTTGATTCCCCTATCACTTAGTTTCTGTCTTGTTGCTTGGAGAGCAACAGGCAGTGAGCTGGACTAGTGCAGTCTCCACCAGTAGGTATAGTTCAGTTCTAGTGCATACTGAGCTAGAATAATCGTACTTATGTGTACTCGTAAATACTCGTATTTAGGTGATGCCCAAATTAAAGGAGGTGTAACTCTTGAGGGGTGGGGTGGGGGGGGAGGGGGAGACGGCCAAAATATTTAGAGTCCTTGAATCAATCAGTAACCCTAAAATTGATTCATCTTAGAATTGGGTCTGGCCATATACCCGTTTTGAATCTCAGAGTAATATGCCATATTACTGACATTTTATTGAAGTAAAATATTCTTCACAGTAAAGCTTATAATAACAGTGTTTACGTTATCAAACCTTTTTTTGCTGTAAAATACTATTATTGTTGATACTAAATGGAGAGTTTTTACTTATGCCTTACGTTATGCATACTTAAACACTTGCACAAGCTACAAGAGATTTAATGCAACTTTTAACAGGGTGTACTCGCCTCTCCCTAAGTTAACATATATACTAACAGAAGTATATAAATAAAATTATCTAATGTTAAGTTACTTTGATTTCAAGTTTATAAACACGAAATTTAAAGAGGTGTGGTTCATGCTTGCCATGAAAAGTCTGTCTTCGGTTTGGGTGGAACTGTAAACGCAACAGACAAAGTGCATTTGTCAAAACCCTTGTTCTGAAAGATTTTAGTGGCTTAGCAACTATTTTTGTCTCTCCCCCCTCCCCTGCTTGCCCGCTTGACAATCCGTTAACTTTGAAAATTCTGAAGTCCTTAAAATATTTATTTTCATAGAATTGCAATCAAGGATCTAATTTTAGACTGTTATTAGTTCCAGACTTACATCTTATTACGGTACTCCAATAAATATACATTCGTCATGAAAGAAAACCAAAGATTCGTCAAAACAAAAACGTATAATTCAAATTATAAAAAAATTGTCAAGTTTACTGACTATATAAACAAACATCATTTGCATTCAACACCATAAATTTGCAAATATTACAGTTGAAAAATCCATATAAAACAGTATTATACATATAAAAGATAACAAAATTACAACCTTAAAAACTCAGTTTGTTATAAATTTTCAGATTTTTTGTTAGCTTTTTATAATTTTTTTTATTTTTACACCTAAAAATGTCGCCCCCCCCCCCCCTTGCTACAGCACTGTTAGGAGATTTCAAAAATTACGTCTCCACACAAAAACAAGTTTAACATGAAAACTAACAAAGCGTTTCGAACATTCAGTGTTCTTCTTCATTTTTTTGTGTGGAGACGTAATTGTTGAATTCCCCCAATATGATTACACAAGTAATGAATTTTATTGACTTTCTCTTCAACATGAAGCATGAAAAACAGCTCATGCAGTAATTAGCCCTCTTATTTACACAGAAGAGATCTCAAGCAATCAGATCAGTTAATTTGGCAGGTCATTCGTCTTTAAAAAAATAAAGCTGATCTCGTAGTCTTTGAGAAGGCATTGAGTCTCAAGGGCTTTCATGAAGAGCGCTATGACGTCACAAATGTAGCCTTTAACGCTATCATTTAATAATACTCCGTAAATGAAAAAACCGAGGTTTGTTGTTAAATCTGACTAAATTCATCGAACTATGAACTTTGAGTACCAGAGGCAAGCATCATGACCATTAAACTTAAAGTTCACTTAAGTTAAGGTGCTGATTAATGAATATATGACCCGTCATCTAGAGAAGTCATCAGATTCAACGTTCCCTTCTGAAATAGATCGCAGTGTTTACGTACCATTCTTCTGACCTAAACAGCTATCTCTTAAACTTATAGACTCTATAACGGTCGATAAATCATATTAGATTTAGTAATTTAAAAAACACTAAATGTATGTTCCAAAATTATTGCGAGTAAAAAATTATTCTTGTGAAGAAATTATTATTTTCTAAACAAGAGGTTTTCTGCCTATTCTCAGCTCTTGTAGCCTATTAAAGGGTTAAAGTGTAGTTCATTTTGATCCTAAACTTATTGACCATGGTCATGCCTCAGATTCCAACGGTTCTTTGTGTCACCCATCCAAGTGGAAGGCAAGTCTGATATTGGTTAACTTTGATGGTATAGAAGTTACCCATGTAATCAACTCGTCTACGACCATTGATCACGGCAAACAGTACTCGATATCGTTTGATATTCAGCGTATGAAGTTTTATGAGTCATTTATAATAGTCTACAATTTCTCCGATCTTAGATCTTAAACCATTAGAAATTCTTAGCATTTAGTTCTGTATACCCAATTCTACAATGTGTTTTGCAAAATTCCTAAAGTGTAGTTTAGGTTGGAATATTCCATTATAAATTATCACGATAATATATACCAGCTTTTTTAAGTTGGAGATCAATTCCACTATTGGTCCCAAATATACTTTTGAACAATCCATCAGATAGTCATATGATCATCCTTTGATTACATTATAGAAGCAAGCTAAAAATGGGCATTAATTATCACCGTGATCTCCAAATACATCAGGTAAAATCATAATTGTAAAGGAATGAAAAAAATATGAGTATATTGCAAATACACACAAGAAAACCTTGGGTTTGCTATAAAGAGGGAACAACGAAGGATTTAGTTTAAAGTATTGTGTCAAGTTTTAATTAGAAATAATATAACTGCTAACGCCTATAGCATTGTGTAGGTAAAGTGCATCCCTGAAAATAACAGTCACAATAAATAAATGCCACGTGAGGCTATTGCAGAGAATAAAATTACATTATTTTTTTATGAAAATCATTCCGAGACACTTTTTAATCCTCTAAAATTCTATTATAGTGTTTGGAGAATCATGGTTTAACGTCATGTTATGCTTATTTTTTTCATTAAACGTGACTTTATAAAATTGTTCAATAAAAGAAGAAAATTTAACTGAAAAGTTGTCAAAATGATTGATTCTAATAATATGTTATTATTTTGATGTATAAGGGAACGGGAAATAATCAATGATAATTGGTGGTCAATTATTTGTAGTCAGCAGGCTAAGGCTGAGATCATCGTCAGTTTAAGTTAGAGCACTAACACTAAAAATGTTTGTTAGCGACCCCTGATTAGGAGTAACCATAAATCAGTTTGGCCGATTTCTCTATTTTCTTTTCGACTAATGAAAGTAACTGTAGGGTAACAGCTAGCCTGCGTTTCTTTAGTACTAAAGACTACAGGTTCGAATCTTGGACGTGACCTTAGATTTTTCATATGGGGAAAAAAAGGGAAATTTTGTTCATGTTGACCATCGGATAGGAAGTAAGGCTGTGGTCCCTCATCCTGTTCGATGCCAGATGCCCGTCAAAGATCCCTACTCTAATAAGCTTGAGTGAGGTAAATGTTTACGATCTGGTAATGTAGTTTGCTCAAAACTAAACTTGGTGCTAATAATAAATGAACAATACTTAAAGTATGACTTTAAGTGACTTAAGTATGCGCGTTTGAGGCAACATCATTTCTCCTTCAACCAATGCGTCTGGACATGTTTTATTTCGGCTCCTAGTTAGAATATAAGACTGATAATTTGCTTCTGTCAGACTCCGTGAGCCGAGGATTTCACGGCAGTTGCACTTAAACAAAGTTGATTAGGTGTAACACGCTCACTAACACGGCAGCATGTTAACAACCTTATTCGGCTGATTGGTCATGCAAGCACCATGTCTACTTTACTTCCTTTGTATCCACCTCTCATCTAATCTCTCAGTAGTAGAGATCTTGAGGTTATGGAGCTATCTGCCGTGGGTAACTGCTCTCTTAATTGTTTATTATATAAGGATTTAATGTTTAATGTAATAAAATTATTATTCCTACTATAATAATGAACAATTAATAATATTTAATGAATAATTTACACTATACTTTAATAATAATCTAAGTCTGAATCGCATCTTATTTTCTATACTTGTTTGGTTTTCCATATTATAATAAGCCATGAGACAGTATGTACTAGCTTGAACAGTATTATTATTATTATTTTCATTGTTTCTGTATACATCTCTATCATTATTTACTAATTCATTGGTATCCATCTTAAAAGTAATATTTTTTGTATTTCTGTTGTAAGAAATACTTTATTTGCAGTGCAGCTAGTAGTGTTGGAGGGTAACCAACAACAGATCAATTTTACTTTACTGTAAGTGTAGAATAGAGATCATGGAAAAACACCATTTCTAGATTTTCATTGATCACCCTTGAGTCAATTTTTGATATTTTTAAGATAAGTTTAACTACCTGTGCTCCCGCATTGCATGCACGAATGGTTGGGTGTTATTGATTCGATTTGTTGGGTGTTATTGATTCGATTTGATTGATTTTAATAAAATTTGCCAGATGCATATCAAGTTTGGTGAGGAAATGTGTTGATAAATTCAATTGTTTTTGTGCAATATCGTAACATGAGAATCGTACTTCATCGTATTTTATATCAAAAACAAGTACTATTTTATCCTGCGGTTTGGAAACTCGAATGCCTTGACGATTACTCAATATATAAGTGTAGAGAATTTAACTATCCTTTCAGAACGTAATTAGCTATAATACTCTGCAAAGCTGAAAGTATAGTTAAGCGGTCAAAAAAAACACTACACTGTTGTAGTGTAAGGTTTTAAATGATTCTGCATATAAAATTCCGACATATATATAAAAATATTATAATAAATTAAACGATTTTTGTTCGCTACCACATAACAGTTTATTAGAATAGGGATCTTTAACGAGTACCTGATATTGTGCAGGTTCGATACAGACAGCAATATTGTACTTATTTTTTTCTAGAACTGGCATAAAATTATGCTCCAATTACCACTAATTATGTCCAGACAATTTTACTGCTCCTCGATATCAACAAGCCCAGTTATATCATGCAGGAATATTGCTTTAAAGAGGTCGAATATTCAGCTTCTTTAGAAAACTAACAATTTTTTTATCACTGTGTTAAAACTTTAATCGACCCTTACTTATTATTCAAACCTTTAAAGATATAAAGTCATGGAATTTTTCGAGACAATTATAATAAAATAAGTTTTGAAGTTGACATGTTGAGGTTAATTAACATGCTAGTAGTCTTCAAGATCTTCATATAATATAGTTCGCAATAATACTTAATTTTAAACAAGGGAAGTATTAAATGAAGGAAATGATTTAGGCTTATTGCCAAGTAATATTGCTGATAAATTTTGAAGATGGTGATAAGCAGGAAGCTGTGAAGGCGGTAGTACTCGACCCGACAAACCATTGGTAACAACACGGTTACATTCACTTGCACTTGCTACATAATTAAACTCATTTCTCATTCCATGGGTGAAGCAAGTCTAATTATGCTAATTTTGCTAACGACGATTAATTGAGTGTAATAATTACCTGGAAGGAAAGGCTTTAGGTGTATGATATAAGAAAGTGCTGGCCTCCAGACATGCTTCATAGCGCTGCACCATTCAGCACTTCTTCAAGATGGCCAGCTGCATATTTGAACTGTTCCTTATAACTAGCATCAATCATTTTCCCATTATCATTTCACATTCATCAGTTTAAACAGGTAACATTAATAAATCACATTATTTATGAATGGTGTTTTAAATTGCAAGTGTTCTGGTAATGTCAGCGTCTTAAACAGGTTTGCATATTCATTTTTTACTACTGGAGAAGTCCCCAAAGGTTTGCGTAATTTTTTAGGTGAAATAACATGAATTTTTTTCAATTTCCATTTATAGTCGCTTTATATCTTTCTTGCAGCTTTAGATTTGGCACTCATTTTATTTATGGTGGAGACACATTCTGTATAAGGCATCCTAGTACGCAGTTCATTCGCATAGTGTTCTTTAAGAAACAACTGTCACAGTACTGCCATAGAACAAATATATATACGTCTTTTTCAAAGAACATTATTCAAAAGAAGTAGAGAATGTGGAACATGTGTAGGACCGAAAAAAGTATTAAAATCAGAGGAGGAAAGGGTTACTCCGAGGGACCAACCAACTGACAGCAACCCTGGAGCCACCTGAGGAGCTAACTGACAGACCTGTTAGTAGAGTAAAATATTTAAAAACTACCTAATATTTTACTATATTATGTAGTAATATTACTACCTAATAGAGTAATATTAATATTACAGTGAGATGAGGGACCGTTAATAAAGTGCAAGACAAGAAGTGGTGGGGAGAGGGTACAATAAAAAGACAAGATCAGAGTTAAAGGACCTGTGTGCTGGGAGTCGAGGCGAAGAGAGATAAACATACTTGATGTGTCAGAGAGGGCAGAAGCCGTCTGACTCAAAGAGGAGGATGAATGCTTTATGTAACCTCCTTGGAGGAATCATCTCTGGTGACTTACTCACTTGGCGACTATTTATGGTATTAGTCATCAACTATGTACAGTAAAAAGTGCACAAAAAAAAATCAAGACGTTTTTCAATTGCCAATCAAAATAATTGACGGTCATACTAATTAGACAAATGAAGGTTTTAAACAAATTACTATCTACAACTTACACATTACAAACAGAGACGAGAAAATAGCTTATTATAATAGCACACCCAATAACTCAATGATTACACACTGTTTGTTGAGTTTGACATATTCTCTATTCAATTTTATTTAATAATAAAATCAAGTTAAGTAATATTGATAAAATACATTATTTCACAATAAATATTACTAGCCACTAAATAGCAGTACGAAAATAACACCTATTTTCATCTAACATCTAACTTTCATCTCACTTTCATCTTCATCTATTTTCATAACACCTAAAATAACATCTGTTTCCAGATAGGTTTTTTATCATTTTTTAAATAATATATCGTTTAAAGAAACGTGCATCTCTTCCATTAAGAATGAACGTTCACAGACATATGTAATTGCAGATCCAATATCAAAGAAGTTGGCCATCATGCTTAAAGAGGCTTATGACAGATTAATATCTCATGTAGATTACCTAATGAAGGCACAAATAGAAGGCTTGGGAAAACAGGCTAATATTCCCTTCACCAAAAAACTCGTCTCAAAGGTATAGTCTTCAATATTGTTTGATTAAGTTCTATATCCATAGAGTTAAAGATTTAAATTAGCAGTGAGACAGTGGTCAGTAACTGATCAGTCGCTTCCTGAAGACGAACTGCGCTTCAAAATATTGATTCTATTAAGTGTTCTCGTTCTTTTTGTTACTTTTTTTATTAGTTATATATATATATATATATATATATATATATATATATATATATATCAATGATCAAACAACAATATGAAATGGGAAAAAAAGACTAAGATCTTTCAACCGTAACAAGCGAGCTTCGTTATAGTCAAAAACTCTCTTTTTTTTCATTTCATATTGTGGTTTGATCAATGATTGTTATTTCACGTGTTTATTTGAAAACTTATGTATATAAATATGTATAATGATATATATATATATATAAGGTGTGTTCTCTAATCGGGGTTCGGTCAATTTTCCAGGATAAAAAATCAAAGTCTCGTTTAAGGCAACGAGAGTTTGATTTTTTATCCTGGAAAATTGACCGAACCCCGATTAGAGAACACACCTATTCCATCAAACGGTCGATATATTATTGAATCTGTTTATATATATATATATATATATATAGTTTGACATGAGTAAAATACCCATACAAAGAAAGACCTACCATTTAGTCTCAGATTTTTGAGTCAACCGTCATTAGAGAAATATGATAGGGAGACTAAAATCACCAATCAATATCTACTACTTCGATACTCTTGGTCTCCCTTTCTTTCTTCTCCTGATGAACTTTAAAACTAAAAAATTTGAGACCTCAAGAAAAAATTTCTGTATTTTAGTACCTTTACTTATGTTGGTATCTGATCAGCATCGTTTTCTCATTTTAAAAAGTAAATCTTAAAAAAACAAAAAAGGCTAGTATAGTTGATATTTCGAACAGTTTTTCTTTTCATCAGGAAAAGTTGAAAAGAGATATATCTTCCAGAGGGTTCAATAAAGACATAATGGTGGTCAGAGGAGAAGGATGCAATCTTAAAAGCAGGTAAGGAAATGATGACGGTCATACTTCCTAAAGCCTCCATTCCACTCTGTTCCAATGGAGTTCTGACTGGCCAATTTATGTTCAGTAATTTTATTTTGTACCAACAATAAACAATGAACTTATATATTTTTAATTCACAGTCTGTTGAAGATTCTCTGATGCTGTTGAAGAGTGACAGCCTTTCCAATGGTAACAAAAACAACAATAATAAATTCATAAAGTTAAATGCATAAACAAATAAACTTGTGCTTTCTGGTTTTTAGACGTTCCTGCCTAAAGTGATGTAAACCTTTGAAAACTAGGATTATTACGAAAATATATTGTTAATAAGAGCAAACAAAATAGTCGATTTAGTTAGAAAGAAATGACTTTCTAAATCACTTTTTTAAAACACTAAGTAATACTTGTCCATTCAAAGTCAAGTTTTTTGTCACTTTTAATTAAATACTTATATTTAGGTCGGTTTTCTGCTCTATTTAGGGCCTCTTGGTCGGTGTTTGTAATTGAAAAAATAATGAGCATAAAAATATTTTATCATTCTAGAGATTCAAAAACGTTCTAAAGAAATGCAACTGCAACAATTACATAAAAAATTATGATAAAATTATTTGTTTAATAATTACTGAATAAATGTGTGATTTTATAAGAATGTTAAAAAATTGAAGAAGGAACACTCGTTAAGAGAGAAAAAAAACAGATATATATCGAAAACATAAAAGAGTTTTAGATTATATAAAATAAACCTTAAAGTTTAGAATAAATTAATAATAGAATAAATTCAGAATAATAATAAATCCGTTAAAAATATACGGCGAAAATATTTTCACAAAATAAATTGTGAAAATACCTGGCCCTCTTTCAGCGCTAAATCTTTAATTTGTCATGTACGTTCCTGTAAAATGTACTGTATATTTTGAAGCTAAGGGTGAATTTCACTAAATGCATTTCTTAAGAGCCTTACGATAATAATGGAAGAGTATAATAGAATTGTAAGATGGTAAATATATTTCTCATCCATTTTGACATTTCATAATATGGTATCACCAGGCTAGTTGATATTTTTGTCTTTTGTCTTCTGATAACATCAGGTTGTCTGAATAGGAATAGTGATATTTGTTTTGAGATGGTATTTATTCCAACATCTCTAACAAAGATTTGACCTTCTAGTAATTTGTAGTTGTAGAAATTTTAATTAACGAATCAATCAAATTTCTATACATTAACGACGTTCGGTATAAGGTAACTCATTAGCTTTCATAAAACTAAATATCTTAATAATTTTTCCAGATAAATTTATAGAAATCAGTCTATGCAAAAACTAAAGCTAAATTATTTGAATAAATCCACATGAAAGCTAGCACTTTATTAATGGTGTAATAGAATAAGCGCAATAATTCTTTATTATTGCTAGTATGGCTAGAATTACTTTTAATGACTTGGATGGCCTGAATTTACTTTTAAATAAAGGTTTTCTTTCCTATTGATGCAGTGGCTGCTTGTCAATGTGCAGCCATGTATGTCATTTCTAATAAAGTGCTAAACATAATCGAAGTGAAAAACTATAAAGGGAAAAAATAGCCTCTTTTCACTTCCTTTCGTGAAAGTCACTTTTTATAATAGCTCCAAGCAAAGTTTATAGTCGTTTAGTTTTTAGTTTAAAGTTCTCTTTTCCATTTTAATCTTCCAGAGAAACTACTCCTGTTATTGAATTTTCCTACTTTTAATTAATCTGGAAATTATTTTTATATTTCAGATTTGGATTGAACAGAAAGACATGGGTTTTGGTTGGTAAACATTTACAGTAGTAGTTTCAAGGGATAATTCTTGAACGATCTTTTCAAAGATACAAGACTTATGATTCAAGCCGTTTTCTAATAATAAACAATCACTAAATATACTATTAGTTAAGGTTATTTGAAATAAAAAATACCACCCCGTATAAATACAGTCATAGAATATCACACACGTAGAATAACATTACTTTAATCGTTGTACAACTGAATTAAATCTTTGACATATCTTGTACCTTCAAAAATAAAAAGTCATTTTTATATTAAGACATTGTATTGAGCCTTTAAAAGGATTAGAACTTTTCATTGGATCATTCAATGGCACACCCGATAAACAAATATATTAAATTAATCTGTGAGTTTTCAATAGTCCATTCAAGATTTGAATAGTCCAATGCTGTTCTATCAGTTTTTCACTAAATTATGTCTTCAATTTCAAATATATATTGATTCTATTTCAAATTATTTTTTCTAGAACTTCATATATTTAAGCATGATGAAATAAATGTATATGTATTGAATTTAATTATTTTCATTTTATTTCTAGACCACGAAGGTGAACCAACTTTGTCTGATGAACTGACTTCCATATCGGTATGATTCAAAAGTTTTATCTCCAATTTCCTTTTAAACATCACTGATGCACAGTGGCGTAGCAATCATTTTTGCTGCCCTGGGCGGAAGTAACATTTGCCTGCTAGACAGTCTAGTCGAAGGTTTTATCCGGTTAACATTGTTGTTCCTTTAAATAATGTAAATTTCATTTTCTTAGTTAAAAAATTCTTACTTCTGCCTATGAAAAAGGTTTTAAATAAAACCGAAACGTTGGCAACGAGAGTTTGATTTTTTATCCTGGAAAATTGACCGAACCCCGATTAGAGAACACAGCTATATATATATATATCAATGATCAAACCACAATAAGAAATGGGAAAACAAGAATAAGATCTTTCAACCGTAATAAGCGGTCTTCGTTAGAGTCAAAAACCCAACTGAACACTAGATGCAGAAAACATCTGGTGAGGAACCAGGTTGAAAGATCTTAGTCTTGTTTTCCCATTTCTTATTGTGGTTTGATCATTGATTGTTCTTTCATGTGTTTATGTGAAATCTTTATATATATATATATATACTGTTTTAATTTACTTACAACACTAACTTGTACCTCAATAACAAACAATTCAGCAAATTCAATGGCTTTGCAAGGTCATTCAAGTAGAAAATTTAAACTTTACTTAACAATGTAACTTGTACTTAAAAATAAAAAGAAACGATACATACATTTGAGCAAACAAATTCAATAGGAGCTTGGCTTTGCATGGTTTTAGAATGTTTCGAAAAATTTGGCCCATAACCTGTTTTAAGTTTTAAACACGACTCTAAATGTTCATTTCTTAGTAGGCTTATCACTTTACTTTAAATTATATTGATCTAAGAGAACGTTTGCTCGCACGAATAAGTCGATACGAAAATACCCAGCGTACATGTAGGTCTATTGATATTGATACAAGTAGCAATACATATGATATTGTATTGCTAAAAGAAAACCACACAGTGTTCCTGGATTTCATTTACACAATCAATAGAATGAGGGCATTAGAGGAAGTGAATCCAGGAAATCGCTTATAGTATTAAGGTTAAGTTTAGGTTTAGGTTAGTCTGACAAAGTCTGACCTAGTTATGTTACATGGGATCTTCCTTTTTGCTCCGAAATATCATTCGTACCCAGTGTAACCGTTTCGCGATGTAAATATACTGTTGCGCGAATAGTATCGAGTTGCCCGCCTCCACGTGGTCCACCTTGGGCGTCGCCATGGGAGCATGGGACGGCTAAAGGGCAAATCGTAAAAAGACAACCTGACTTGATTTAAAACGATATGGCCTGAAAGGGCTTGGTGCGTATAAAGGTCAACACAGGTCTATTATATTCCATTATATTTTAGTACTTCCAAAAAAGCAATGAATTGTTCAGCCCCTGTCCGAGCTAAAAAATGATAAAGAAGTTTTAGCAACAAACGCCTTAAGATAAATTTCAAAGGCAATTCATAAGATAGAGCTTTGTAGTAGACCTCACACTCTATAAACGCAGAAGGGAATGATGCAGTTACAAATGGTGAACATATACTGGCTCAATGAATGATGGACGCTGAACATATATATATATATATATATACTCAATACAAAAAAAAGAAAAACATAAATAAAGGCATACAACACACTAGCGTCGTCGTCAAGTAGATGCACTCATGCGAGCAGCCGCAGCTAACTCATATATATATATATACTAATAAAATATTTGCACCCAATTTCTATCCCATTAAAAATTGGAGAAAAAATATTCGGGTTAATCTATCAAGTAAAGTACAGTACCAATCTCTGTGTAGGGTTCTAACAATCAGCATAAATCTTGTTCTAAGAATAGAAGTATTTATTCTCTCATTGGTATCGCTTTTAAATAATATCAAAACACTTTAAGAAGCCATGAAATGCATGTATACATGCAAACTTCTTAAAGTAGGTTACTAAGAACAAAGGTAGCATAAAAGACTTCCTTGATAGTCCAAATTGATAATAATATCTCTTGTTAATATTTACAAACAATATTCTGATTTTCGTTGATTCATAATATTAAATTTTTGTTCAAATAGCAGGAAATATCCAAGTCAGAAAGTTCATCTATCAAGGAATCCTCAGCAAAGGTAATATTCATATTAGCTATACCAATTAATACTAGCAGCATCAAAAAATTAAATGAATTTGTTTAAGGAATCAGATGCTCCAAAAGAAAAAAATGATGAAAAGAAGACAAGCATATCATCAAAACAGGTATCAAAAGAACAAATATTTTATATTTTATTTTTTAACACATTCATAGTATTGTAAGATAATCTATATATATAAAAATGAATGTATGTCTGTATGTACTCGAAATATTTAAAAACCATACATCCAATCGCAGTGAAAATTTAATTCGGGAAGGTTAATGTAATTTTTTTTAAAAATCAGAGTTGTGATTTAATTATTAGTAAATAGTATCCGGCCCTACTTTATATAGGCAAAATAATAAGTTATTATATATATATATATATATATATATCCATGATATCTAACTAGAAAACGTTTATGAATGTCTAAATCAGTAAAACTTACACACAGCATAAAAATTGATGAAGAAATATTCAAATCAAAATGTACACATATAAAACTTAATCACTGTATGTATTTCTATGTATAAATACAGTTCTTAACATAATAACTCTTAACATTACATAATGAAAAATCAAAATATTATTATTCAAACTTTTAAGAGACAACTTTGTTTACTGATATAATTTTAATTAAACATTTAAAACTGTGTGAAGTCTTCAAATTGAAATTATTGAATGAAATGGAATGTGATATGGTTTAGTCTCTTCAACTAACTGCTTCCTAATTGAAACGATTTGTGGGTTTAAAATTCGTGTCAATATATTTAACAGATAAGACATATCATATTTAATGAGCTAAGACTACCAATCAACTACCAATTGTATTAGACAAT
This sequence comes from Hermatobates lingyangjiaoensis, assembly GCA_026182355.1. NCBI lineage: Eukaryota > Metazoa > Arthropoda > Insecta > Hemiptera > Hermatobatidae > Hermatobates > Hermatobates lingyangjiaoensis. The sequence goes on along the minus strand of JAPFBL010001935.1, from coordinate 18,176 downwards.
GTGTGCAATTTATAATCACTGTTAGATTATATCTTTTTTGCGTAATCTTAATTTTAACTCTGTTTTAATTTCGTTTATCTCAAAAAAGTTAAGTGTAACGGAACTATAGAAAATTTATTATTAGAGTTGGAATTAAATTGTTTCCCGAGTAAAGCCGGGTAGATCAGCTAGTATTCTATAAATCAAAAATGGAATTTCTGTAAAGGTGATTCAGGGAAGCTACTTTTACAATTGAAGCCTTTTTTTTTTTTAAGAAGTTAACAATCATTGTATAAAACAGTCAAGATGGGTACTTACTTATTTTCATAGACTCGATTGTGTTACTGGCGGTACTTAGAAGTAGTACTATAGCATCAGTAGTGAAAGGAGGATTGAAACGACTCCCTCAAAAAAAAAAAGAAAGGATTGGTACAAAAAAAATTGTTAAAAGAAATATGTGCTCATACAATTTGATTATGTGGCCCAAATGGACTTAAGATAATACAGGATTTAAGACAGAGGATTCTCCTTGTTGGCAAAGGAAGAACTGGAAACAAGTACTCATAGAATTGACCAATACATCATGAGTTTAGAATTTCAGACTGGCTTTGAGATCACCTCCTGCAATTACGCGGATACACCCAGCCACGACATCGGAATTGTATGTAAGTGCAAATGGTTTGGTTAGGAAATAAAGTTTTATTCATTCATTCTTATTTTTCAGAACAGTCAATAAATTTATTGTTCTGCAGTTTGAAATGCTTCGATGAATATATTTTTTATTGTAACATACAATACAATAATTAATCACGGAATATTTAGAGAAGGAGCAATATTCTATCAAATCTTTTCTTCGACTGAATTGAATTGACTGCTATCTACAATGCCAAACCTCATGTTCAAAACGTCCATTGTTGAAATATAAAAATTTATAATTATTTCCTTCTGAACAGATATATCAAATAAAGTTGAAGTTAAAATGTACAACATCTCATTGAGTCTCTATGTTAGATATCTAATTAACCCTATTCTCTTATTCCTGAGAAAAGCACTGACATAAGATATAAGATATATCATATGTTTTTTTTTAGCTGCACATAAATTAGAATAGCATTTCTTTATAGAAATATTCACAGAGTTCTGCACTCTCCTACAATATAAGTTACATAAGCATGTTCGTTATTTGTGATTTTAAATTTTAGGTTTTACAAGTTCAATCTGAAATGAAAAACTTGAACAAACCAAAAGTTAATGGATTAGCCCAAAAAGGAATTGTGAAGGTGAGATTTAACTATCTGTCGTTTGAATGGTCACTAATTGCAGCATTATTGATTAAATGAAATTATAGACGAATAAGCAAGGATTAACGCCTAAGAATTAGAGCCGTAGAAACAATTTAGTTTCCATTCTACAATTTAGTTTACTTTCTATGCAGAACAAGTAACAATTAATGTGCTAAATGCATTCATATAAATATTTATAATTTATTCATACTCCTATTTACAGTTTTCATATAAGCAGATACTATTTATTTGAGAGCATAAACATAAAAATAAAAAATGAACAAGGACTGCATTTGGCAGTACTAATTAAATCCGACCCATGCATAAAAGTGAGTTTTACAACTGTACAAATTTTCACATAGGGTTAAACAGATTGACATCAAAGCCTTGAAAAGAATAGCAAATATAATATACACAATGTCACCCTGTTTATTTGTTACCAAACTCCCACTAGAGTTTGCAGATAGACTAATACAACTTACACAGTCTGACTGTATAAACTATGCCTCTCGGAAAAATATGATTAATTATGCATTTTACGCATGCACAGCGTAATTTCGTCCATATGCATGATTTTGTTTACTAATCGAACTATTTTCCATAACTTTAATAAGCCATACTTGTTATGTGCAAGTTACCAACAAACCAAATAAGTTTCGTTAATCATACTGTGATGCCTCCTGTTAGATGACTTTCAGATCGTTTCTACATATAAAACGGTAAAAAATGTAATAAATTTTATTCTCAACAAAATTGTTTCAAAAACACTTTTCCTGAGACGTCATTTAGAATTTCAAAATTAAAAATATAACAGTCAAAGTAAAATTGGCATTTTTCATTTGTTGACCTTTGTAAGCCAATTATTCAGGTATTTTTATTATTCACGTTTTATAGTGTTTTCTACTTTTCTATAAGTAAGATAATAATAGATTCGAACATAGGAATGAAATTTCTTCATAAAAATCTTTATTTCAGTTACATTTAAATTTTATCATACTTTACACATTTTCAGCTTGTTATACTATTCACATGTTATTTCAGCTTCGGAGAAGTATGCGTCTAAGAAGGGAAACAATCAATTTAGTTGAAGATGTACGAACATCACTGCTTGAAAAAACTCCACACCTTGGTACGACTATTTACCATCTACTGAACTAACTAATGTCAATAGTTCATGACAATTTCAATATATCTAAGAACTACTTATATATATATATATATATATATATATATATATATATATATATATATATAAGTGTGTTCTCTAATCGGGATTCGGTCAATTTTCTAGGGTAAAAAATCAAACTCTCGTTGCCAACGTTTCTATTTTATTTAAAACCTTTTTCATAGGCATCTTCTCCACACACTCTTCTTATATCCTCATAAAAACTCATATTAAGTTTGATTTTTTATCCTAGAAAATTGACCGAATCCCGATTAGAGAACACACCTATTCTATCAATCGGTCGATATATTATTGAATCTGCTATATATATTTGGTTATATATACCATTATAACGAAAAACGGTCCTGAAGGACAGATTACACTTAAAATAAACTGTGACACATAGACAGAAACATAACAAAGACTCACTTTTCAATATTTCGACCACCATTACGGTCGAAATATTGAAAAGTGAGTCTTTGTTATGTTTCTGTCTATTTGTCACAGTTTATTTTAAGTATATATATATATATATATATATATATATATATATATATAATTAAAGTTTATCAGGACTTGGTCAGTTTTTCAGTTTTTCCTTGGTCAATGTTCAAGGCGTCATAAGACACTAAGAGAAACAGAATAAAACAAGAAGGGAGAAAGAATGCGATTAAAGCAGGACTGCATGTTACGTAACGTTACTACATTGAAATATTACACCATTGTCATAGGGTGAATTGGAATTTCTCTGTGTGATGTGTGTGCGCACGCAACAATATGTATGAATGTGTGTAATGAACTATCAGAAATGGTAGAAATAAACTAAATAAATACTCGGAGAAAAATATACAGAACAAACGATAAAAATTCTTTTCTTTAGTTTGACATCCCTCGTCATCAGAAAGAACTGAATAGCTCGTCTTGTCAAGCCAAAAATTTATGTATACATATAAACAAAAGTAATAGTAAGTAAGTATACACATATAAATAAAGATCAAAAACAGATTGGACTCATGAGTCATATATCAAAGAGAACATATATTTATTTCTTTTTTTTTTATTTTAGGCCTATTAAAAATGTTTTAAATAAGACTCTACACATAAAAGATACGAATCCTTTAGGATCTATAACATAAATTCCTAACTGTGATATATATACATTATACCTCAAAAAATATAAATACATACTTGATTTTGATAAGAAATATATCACTGTAGTAATTTTTTTTATTTTTGGTTCTGTTCCATATGATCTGATATTACACACAGCGCAATTAAACAGACTGAGAGAATGGTAAAAAAATATTAAAACATTCTAAGGTATTTCGAGAAAGCCATTGATAAAAAACTAAAGGGAAAATTAAAAAAAATTCTTTTTTTTTAAAGAAGGATTAAATCATTATAACTTTTATTAGATAGATAGAACTAGATATTTTCAGTTATAAGAAATTAACTTTTTTAAAGTTTAAATAAAATTTTGTTTTAGGCCAACAGACGTCGAAAATAAAGACATCTCTAATCAATCAGGTACCCATAAACATTGTAATACTTATTATATGTATCACATGTCTTGAAAATATTTTTCAGGAACTGTGACCACCTTTAATGTTTTTTTTTAATATTAAAACTGATTTAAAACAATTATAAAAGACAACCATAATGTTTTATATGAATCATCTAAATTTCTAACTTATAAATCCACATTTGAATTACATATGATTCTTACATGTATATGTAATTTGCTTCACCTTCAGGAATACACTTACTGGAGTTCGTTTTATAATATAAACAATTTATACATATATATATATATCCAATGATCAAACCACAATAAGAAATGGGAAAACAAGACTAAGATCTTTCAACCGTAACAAGCGGTCTTTGTCAGAGTCAAAAACCCAACAAGATCTTAGTCTTGTTTTCCCATTTCCTATTGTGGTTTGATCATTGGTTGTTATTTCACGTGTTTATGTGAAATCTTTATATATATACATATATATACCTCAATGTATTCTTGTCTCAACCACACACACTAAACACTATTTTTCTATGTATGTACAATGGAATTACATGGTTTATTTAATGTTACTATCGTGGAACTGTAATAAAAACTCTGTAGTAAAAGTATCAGCTAACTCATAGATTATCAGTTTAATGACTGAATTTATATTGATGTGTCTCCTCTATTCGTGCATTACACAAGAATGTAATCATCGTTGTAATACAATCTGATAGGGGACTGCAGGTGTTACTTATTTCATTAGCTGTCCATTCTAGTATTGATTGAGCCCTTCCAATATTAGAAATTCATGAAATATTCATATTAAAGGTTCCATAACACAAAATTTATTTTTACTAGAATGGCAAACAAGCAGGTTGAATTTAGTATTACTTAATACTATGAAATAATTTTCCCATTACAAAGAACTTTTATTTTGACCACACCATGATGTATATCTCTCTGAAATCCGATTAAAATTTCACTAACAGTACGATTTATAGTGTGCTTACAAAATGTTCGATGAAACCCCTCACAGTTAACAGGCAAACATAATCAGAAATGGATAAAGAAAACCTTTAAAGGAGTCAAAATACTTTATACAACAAATTAATTCATTAAAACCACTTCAAGTTTTTTTCAAAAATATTCTAAAGTTGAATAAATCTATTCTGTGTATTCTCTTTGTTGATGGGATCAAATCAAACAAATAGGAGTTTCACGTTTTTAGGACAATAGTGCTGTTATAATAAACCCAATTGTTGAAATATCAAATATATCAGTTTCATTCAGATACTACATTGAACATGTTAATACATTACAATCAGTTGTTTAGCCAAAAAATGCACATTTTCTGAATTTACAATATGTACTGTAAGCACCTTTTTTTATAATAAAACTTTTGCTAAAAACAACTCATTTTCCTGTTAGATACTACTCGTATTTTCGTGTTTAATTTCATTATGACCCGTTAAACGGCCTGACCAGCCAAGTCTGCACACTTCTTCAAATTCTATCTTTTGTTAAATGTGTAACAGTATTATTCAAAACTGAATTTGTTGCTATCAAAAAGATATTTTTATTTTGATTAATACTAAAATCAGTTCTATATTAATTACTAAATTTTATTTTCCTAGTCATTATAGTAGAGAAAAAAAGAGAGATTAAAATGCACATCGTGGACAATAAAGTAGCTTTCCCAAGATCCATAGCTTCCCTAAAATCAAACAGCATTTCTTCGTTGTAGGCATTGTTTTTCCTATAATATCAATTTGATCCATTCAATGGTGTGACCTACTATTTGTGACTAGAATCTTTGGATATACACTCACTCATAAACAAACATCATCAACAATACTTCAAAAATGTGGTCAGGGAATGTCAAACAAGTAAAACCGTTGGAACCTCGATGCATATACAAATTTTGATTATTACCACATATTACTTCGAGGAAACTAATATACCAAGGCTGTGCGTAAAGCAGCTTCTCTAGTATTTTAAAGTAATCGAACTCAATTAAATTACACTAACAACTAAGGAGGCTGAATAAAAAGTTAATTCAAGATATAAAATTGTATTGTCTGGGACACAATCAGGTAAGAAATCCGTTATAATTAAAAAATAATAACGAGAATAATAAAATTACTTCATTTCTGTTCTTAGTGAAACCGAGTAAATCGAACAATTCCTCAGTTGAAATTTCTTAATCTACTCGTATACGATCTCAAATGCCAGCTCTACACAAAGCGTTACAAACAAAGGGAAAGCGCATGGATGTATTACACTGACTGTAAACAAACAATATTTTGTGCCCTAAAGTTTTTGTAAAGTCTCCGGGTTTTTGTGTTGAAAACACTTTTGGTATTGAGTTAGTACGTTGACTTTGACACAACTATGAAATGATTTGGTCAACTAGCTTGTATTTCAGTGAGCTGAGCTATTGTATATAAGCGGAGGGTGTATGAATAGCCTGGTTGACATACTTCTTATCTTTTGGAGAATAATCAGCCAGTTTAAAGACAATCGAGCCATCACCATTTTGAAGTTTCTTTCATTATTGATTTATATTTTTTTGGAAGAATAAGAGATCCCAGACAGACAAATTATCCTAAGCTTCTTAGTGCTGATTCTCTTCCAATGTATCTGGAGAAGAATTGCCTTTAGAGAAATTCTTCTCCCAGTCTGAGGTTGTGAAGAACATTGCAGATGCTCTTAGATTCCCCTTATCTTATGTTGATTGTTTCTTGTGCCAGTATCTCTTGTGAATGTTAAACAACTAGCGCCATTAAATTTAGTGCAGTTATCAGCACATCAGCATATCAGTGCAGCTATCTAACCAATAATTTTGTGCATATCTTTCACCTATTAGAAGAAAAGGAGCAAACAATATTAAAAAACTTAATCAACTTAACTGTCTCAATGTATTACATCAATTTATTGTTAGACTTATCTATAGATAGTCACCAACAACCCACTTATCATTTCCGTAATGTAAATCGATCATGGAGTTCTCATTCAGAATGAAACCTATTCATTCAAAGCATCAGGTTTTCTATGAGGTTTGAGAATAAATATTGTAATCAAATTATAAATTGTTTCAGACCACAGCTGCTAATGCTACGAAATTTATTACATTTTAAAACCAGCAAAACTAAGATAATAATAGAGTAAATTCATAAGATAGAGCTCTGGAGTAGACCCCACACTCTATAAACTTAGAAGCAAATGATGCAGTTACGAATAATGAGCATAAACTAGCTCGATGAATGATGGGCGCAGCACACATATACATCTATTCTAATTAAATATTTGCACCCATTTTCTCTCACAGTAAAAATCGTAGAAGAAATATTCGAGTTAATCAATCAAATAAGTAAAGTACAGTACCAATCTTTGTGCAGAGTTCTTGTTCATTTTTTGTTAGCGTAAATCCTGTTCCAGGAATAGAAGGAATTATTTCCTCTTTGGTATCTTTTTTAAATAATATCAAAACATGTTCAGAAACCATGAAATGAACGTACATATACAATTTTCTTAAGGCAGGATACTATTATTGATAATAATATCCCTTGTTAACTTTTACAAACAATATTTTGATTTTCGATGATTCTTAATATTAAATATTTGTTCAAATAGCGGGAAATATCCAAGTCAGAAAGTTCATCTATCAAGGACTTATCAACAAAGGTAATATTCATATTAGCTATACCTATTAATATTATCAGTATCAAAAATATTAAATGAATTTGTTTAAGGAATCAGATGCTCTAAAAGGAAAAAATGATGAAAAGAAGACAAGCATATCATCAAAACAGGTATCGAAAGAACAAAAAAAATATTTGATATTTTATGTTTTCATCTTTTAATGCATTCTTAGTATTAAAAGGTTAAATAGTATTCTACCAGGTTAAGAACCACTGACTTAGAAAGTACAAACTTCCCTCAGTCCCTATGTTAGATACCTAATTAACCTTATTCTCTTATTCCTGATAAAAATACTAACGGGGATGCTGTACTTTTTTTAGCTGTACATGAATAGGAAGTATTTTATAGAAATATCCACTGAGTCCAGCATTCTCCTACGAAAAAAGTTAGTTTAGCCTGTTCGTTATTTGTGATTTTAAATTTCAGGATTTACAAGTTCAATCTGAAATGAAAAACTTGAACAAACCGAAAAATAGTGTATTAGCCCAAAAAGGTATCGTGAAGGTAAGATTTAATTGTCTGTTGTTTGAATTGCTACTAATTGCTGAATTAATTACCAAATGTAGTTATAGACGCATGCATAAACACTGAAGAATTAGGGCCATAGAAACAATTCAGTTTCCTTTCTTAATAAGTAACATTTAATGTGCTAAATTCATTCAAATAAATATGTATAATTTACGAGTTCAAAAACAAAGAAGATCAACTCACACTTACAAAGAAGAATAAGGAAACACACTTACAAACTCAAATTTTCGGGCAATCCATCTTCAGGAGAAAAGAGAGGCGCAACGCAAGTAACCCGTTAATTTATCCATTAACTACTTATACTTGCATTTATATTTTTCATACGTGGATGTACTATCTATTCAACTATGAGAGCATGAACAGAAAAATAGAAGAATGAACGAGAACTGTATTCAGTAGTACTAATCATATACGACCTATGCATAAAGTGAGTTTTACAACTGTAAAAATTCTTGACTTTTGGTTATGTAAATTTAAACCAGACAAGGTGTTATATTGTTCAACAAAATGACGGTAAACTTATAAAAAGAATAACTATTATAATATACAGAATCTCCCCCTGTTTATTTGTTATCAAACTCCTACTAGAGTTTAAAGATAGACTAATTAATACAACCTACATAGGCTGAAACTGCATAAACTATCTATGCCTCTTGGAAAAGTATGATTAATTATGCATTTTACGCGTGCGTAGCGTAATTTCGTTTATATATACGATTTTGTTTACCAATCGAACTATTTTCCATAACCTTAAACTTATAACTTTGTGTAAGTAACTAACAAACAAGTAGGTATCGTAATTACGTTCTGACGCTTTTCTCGTGATGGCTTTTCAGATCGAGTCAACGTATAAATCAATTAAAGATGTAAGCAAATTGTAGTGTCAACAACTTTGATTCAAACCATTTTTCTCGAGAGAACATTTAGAGTATCAAATTTAAAAAAAAAAACGGTCAAAATAAAATTAGCATTTTTCATTTGTTGATTTTTGCAAGCCAATGATTAAGGTGTTCTTATTATACATGTTAAGATCTTTATTTCAGTTAAATTTAAATTTGAATATACTTTACATTCACATGTTATTTCAGATTCGGAGAAGTATGCGTATAAAAAGGAGAACAATCAATCTAACTGAAGATATCCGAACATCATTGCTTGAAAAAACTCCACATCTTGGTATGACTATTTACTCATCTACTGAACTAACTAATGTCAATAGTTCATGACAGCAGCAATATATGCAAAAACCACTTACCTTTATAACCATATATATATGTAATGATTTTCCAGGGTTTAGTTCGTATGATCATAAGGCCTAAACCCACAAAAATCGTATAATATATGAATATCGGGTCAAGAAAACAAATCACTATATATATATATATATATATATAATATATATTCATATTATTATACACCTTTAAAATTACACAAAGCACGACACAAGAAAACAAGAAATACAAAGAAAACTATACAGAATATCAATATTTCGAACTGTTTTATACGTACATACAAGGAGAGTAGACTAAAGGAGAGGACGAAGTGAGAGAGATCATCCCCACGTCGAAGAACGGAGCGCGAATGAAGAAATAAAGAGATTACAAGCACGAAAGAGAGACAGTCAATCGTAGCGTGGAGAAATAAAGGAGGACAGTGGCATCTAAACGTCGAAGAACGGAGCGAATGAGAAAAGAGTCAAAAAGACAATAGCGTAAAAAAATGCATATAAAAAAATTAAAAATTATAAATTAAAATTAAAAAAAAATTAAAAATAAAAAAAGGAAATAATAAAAAAAATATAAAATAAAAAAAAATATATATATAAAAAATAATATAAAAAAATAAAATATAAAAATATATATAATAAAAAAAGGGAAAAATATAAAATATATATATATATGAATATGAATATATAAGTTAAAAATAAAAGGAAAAACAAATAAAAGTTAACGCTTCTGATTTAAACCGGGGTCTGATCGGGCCCCCAATAACCATATGTGGGCCTCCTCAGACGCTCTTAATGTCAAACTGCGGTCATCAGTGGTCACTAGCTTAATGATTTGAACAGAAAAGCAGCCACCAAAGAACCACCAAAGTTTCAGATAAGCAAAAAATAGTTATACACACTTCCAGTCTCTAAATTTCGGTTTAATCATCATCAGGAGAGAAGAAGTAGGGACACTCTGTGACAGCATTGTTGGTCCTCAACCATCGCTTCGCAAGTGCGCTAGGCGTCCCTACCTCTTCTCTCCTATTGACGGTTAAACCAAAAATTAATGACAGTATGTGTATGTTATCTATTTACTGTTTATTTATGGTTTTCTCTAAACGTGTATATATAAGTATCACAATATGTATCACAATAAGTATCACATTGTGATTAGAATAAGAGAAGAAACACTAAGTCTCCACACAAAATTTTGTTGGCGCGTTCCGAACACTTAGTATTCATTCTCAGATGGCATCTATAATATAAAATATGAAAAGAAAATTTGAAATTTAATACAGAAAAACTGAATTAAAATATGAACTAATAAAAGTTCTATACCTGCCTCACTCAAGTGATGTGGAGTGCTAAAGGAGTCATAGGGCATTAACAGAAACAGAATAATGTGAGAAGGAATGAGATAGAAGAAGGCAGGTATTTTTACGTAATGTCACCTCGTCCTATCGTAAATGGCGTATTTCTCTCTATAATGTGTATGCGCATGCGACTGTATGCATATGTGTAAGGGACTATAAGAAAAGCAACACACAGAGAAAGAGACACACTTACAAACTCAAATTTTCGGATGATCCGTCTTCAGGAGAAAGAGAATGGGCGACCAAGCACGGCGGAAACACAACGGCAGGAAACCCTGCCGTTTCCTGATAAGGAAATGTAATATACATATATATATATACATTTTTATATATAAACAAAAGTAACACAAATAAAGATCAAAACAGATTGGATTCATGAATCATATATCAAAGAGAACATATATTTCTTTTCTTTTTTTTTATTTTAGGCCTATTACAAATGTTATAATAAGACTCTACACATAAAAGATACGAATCCTTTAGAAACTATAACAAAAATCCCTAACTGTGATATATATAAATTATACCTCAGAAAAATATAAATACATACTAGATTTTGATAAGAAATATATCACTGTAGTATTTTTTTTTATTTTTGGTTCTGCTCCATATAATCTGATATCACACACACAGCTCTGCAATTAAACAGACTGACAGAATGATAAAAAAATATTAAAACATTCGAGAATTAAAAAATAATTCTGATTCTTTAAAGAAGGATTAAATCATTATAACTTTGATAAGATAGATAGAACTAGATATTTTCAGTTATAGGAAATTAACTTTTTTAATGTTTAAATAAAACTTTGTTTTAGGCCAACAGACGCCGAAAATAAAGACATCTCTAATCAATCAGGTACCCATAAACATTTTAATATTTATTATATGTATCAAATGTCTTGAAAATATTTTTCATGAACTGTCTCCACCTTCAATGTTTTTTTTAAATATTTGAACTTGATTTAAAATAATATACGAAAGACAACCATATTTTTTTATATTAATCATCTAAAGTTGCAAATTATAAATCCGTATTTGAATTATGTATCATCCTTACATTTATATGTAATTTGATTCTCCTTAAGGAATCCACTCACTGGAATTCATCTTATTATATAAATAATGTAAATGTATATTTATGTATATACCTCAATGTTTGTTATCTCAACGAAATACATTGATCACTATTTTTCTTTAATTATGGAAGTATAGTCCCACGTCAAACAGTAAAAAACACCTAAGCTAATGATTGGATGTGTAAACATCTTCATGGCTACATCAATAATGAAATTAATTCAATAATATGAAAAAATATATAAGTTGCATATTCATATAAATATACATTATTTTGTTTCTATTGCAAAATCACTTAACGGGACTGTGGCATTCAATTCAAACTACAGTGGTGCTCTCAGCGACGGTTTAGCCAACATTCGATACAGATTGTGATAACGCAGAAAAATTTTTAAATCTCATGAAAACTACATCGAAAAGGAAACTGGAAGCTAAAAAATATGTTTTAATTACTAATTAATAAACTATATATTTTACTTAGGTTATCAGTAACCGTTTTTAATTACAAGCATTTTTGGCCATCTGAATATGAATCATTCTTTTTATAAGCCTCTTATTTTTATTATTTTCATAACCTATAATCATTTTTTCGAAGCATAAAATGTTTTTTTTTCTTTATTTAATATCATACTTATGTAGAGCCAACCAGTCTTTTACATATTGCTTCGTTTGACCGATATAAACAATTCAGTTGTTTTTATTCCATATTTCAATTTAGACAAATTCAAGTTCACTTGCATGTAGTTTAGGTTGTCTAAAATGAAGAAATGACGAAGGAAATTCATTTTTTTTCTTCACTTGGTTAAATATGGGACGACTTTATTATACTCAAAGTTCTTAACTGTAGTAGAATGAGAATATTTATTTCTTTTATCAAGGAATACGTGTCAGTGTTATACCATTGAAATAAGGATGATAAATCAATTAATCTGTAGTTGGATGTTAAATCCACTGTTTTAAATATTCTTAAGTTGCGATAAAGAAATTTATTGTGATATCCTGCAGAGTTCAAGTAGAGGCTCCAATCAAGCTGGATTTTTAAACAAAATATTGGCCCGTCCAGTATCTATTCTGAGGCGCCCAATACAAGGAGAAATTGCCATGTCGATGACTGGTAGCCCTTTGTTGGTATCGTCCGACGTTGGACCCGAGCATGTGCCGCATCTCTATCTTCCCACTTCCAACGGAAAGGTAAAGTAACTTAGGTTTCATAATTTATGAAATAGTCATTGAAATTTATTTCCTTAGGTTAATTATTATTATCAATAATAAATCTTATACTCAGAATAAATAGCATTTATTTGCTTTTATACCGACAATAAATGTCATAAAAAATTTTGCATTCACATTTTATATCATTAAGTTAGTATTATCGTAAAATTAGAATTCATGGTGTCGCAGTATCTGTTATATGAGTTATTCTAACGACGAGGATCATGGTGGTCTATTAAAAAAAGTCACAGAAAAAATTCAAGATAACAGTATACAAACGTATCCTTGCAATTTGAACGAATTGAATGAATGCGTCATTTTTGAACTAGGGTATTATTTATTTATCATAAGAAAAATAATGATCACTAATTAATGAAAATAATTTACATTTGAAGATAATTAAGTGCCAAAAATGCCAAAGCTAGAAATTGTATTATGCAATTTACAAACCATCGAATTATAACCACGACAAAGTGACAGTAGAATTAACTATTTTATAACTTCCAGACTATATGTACCACTATCATTCCATTTAAGGGTTACTAATATTATATATTACTTATCCTTACTTGTATTAAAGTGCTGTAACAATCATTACATTTTTTTCTAAATATTGGTTCCATAGAGTTAACTAGTTAAAAATAAATTATTAAATTAAATTGTCAATGAGTTTGGTAACACATTTACTAATAGTAAGCAGGGTTCAGATATTGAAGTTGAAGACAATCAGTACAGAAGATTTTGGATTCGAATCTTGACCACGACTCCAGATTTTTTGTTAGTCCGAGCCTGTACGTTGTCGTTTACTCGTTAAAGATCTCGACACTAATAAACTTGACTGAAGTAATAAAATTTAGAGCTCCCCATATAGAATTAACCCAGTAATGTGGCTCACTCATACACTGGGTAATAAATACTAAATTGACGCATTTTCTGCTCCTAGCTCGGCACTACAGGTGGAAAGCCTGTAGACTGTAACTATTGTCGCATGTTTACAACATCCTTATAATAAACACTTATAATAAAATTATAACTTATTAATTAATAACTTAATTAATTACGTTCACTTATAATAAACTGGAGTGTATATCACTTTTTTTTTATGCTAAGTAAAAATATCAAAATGGGTACAAAAGCCCTTTAATGCATCTCCAGCATTAATTCATCAGAAATATTAATAATTCATTTGACTATATGTACACAAATAACTAATTCTATTTTTGAAAAAACTTAAATGATAATCAATAATTATTCTGATGAAGTTAACGAGTTAATCAGTGAAATGTCCGCCAAATTAACAATTAAGAATATTTATGCAAGTGAATTTTGCTTAACTCTTGCCTCCACTTTTATCGTAGTTGCACCTGATCCTTGAAAGGTTTCATTTGTGAAGATCATACCAGTGTAACTTGACAACTGTGAGAAATTTTTTGTTCAGAATAGGATATACTCAAAAATTTCATTTTGGACCAGTTCTTTTCATGTGGTAAATTCAGTAGCAGTCTCCATTGAAATTAAAATGAACTTGTTAGCAATCATCTAACATGCGCCATTTTGCAACATAAATGTCATTCATTAGATCAAAAAAGTGAAAATTGTGTAAAGAAGACTCTAACGGCATATAGGTTTTTATCAGTTATTTTTTTATAATTCAGAAATCATATTTGACATTAACAGATGTAAGATAATCAATAGTTATAGATAAGTAATTATTTAACTGTTGATTGACTTGGTTTAAATTTTCAGGTGGTTGCCATTCTTCCAAACAAAGGCTTCAAACTGAATGATATACCTTCAATTGATAACAGAACTCAAAAGCAGCTTCTAACTTTACATCAGTATTTAGAAGATATATGCAAATCAACTACAGCATTTTAGTAGTTCAGAATATTCTTTTACTTTATTTGTGAAATTTATCAAATATAGTGCTGTTTCATTTAGTGGAAACATTTAAGCGAAAGAAATTCTTACAACTGAAATTAATTAGTTTAATGTATTGGTTTAAAATGTACATGTAAGGGACCGCTTTCCTCCAAGAAACATGCAAAACTCTGCAATAAAACATTAAAAATCACATTTAAATTTTTGTAATAAGTATTATGAACAAAGTAAATACAAAATTTACTTGCATGTTGTAAGTCTTGATGATTTAGAGCATCTAGTAGTTCACCTATAACTAATGATTATAATAATGCCATTGCCCACTTCGCTAGGGACAACTTTTAGGGGCACAATACTATATATACTATACCGGTACCAATTATTCTTCACGTTAACATTACTTTAATCCAATCAAAAAACGCTCATATATAGATGACTCTATATTAGTACTGATTCAATAGATTGGAAGACGTATTATCAAAAGTTCCTTAAACATATAGATCCAACAAAAATGATTTATTCCTGCAATGATTTTTCTATTCTAACTTAAAAGTTTGTAAACTATTTTGTTGATTACCCTTCTAATAGGTATTTTGACTTTATAACGATGACAACTTCGTCCTTAGTTGTTAAGAGTAGTGCAATAATACCCTTTTAATATTTTAAGTTCATGGAAATTACTAATAGTGAAGTAAAAAAAACAGAATGCAAAGTATCAGTTATTAACAATTAAAGAAAAATGTATCAACCTGCCTCGTAAATTTCCTTTTTCAATCTTGAATATCCTCAGGAGTCAAGATTGAAACTCGGAAAATGAATTATCATTAGAATGTTTTATTCAATATAGCAAAACCGAGAGGAGTTAATATTTTGAAAGAATCGCTGAGAATGAATGTGGTCCAGTTCATAACACAATCATAAATAATCAAGTATTTTTCTTTCATAAAAGTCGAATTTTAATTACATGCTACCAAAATTTAACATAACTTTTTTTAAGGTGACAGTTGCCTTAAAAAACCAAATTGTGATTTTTTAAAGTTTCATTAAAAACATAATTTTTAGATCTGTAAAATACGTAATTAATTACACAGTAATCTGCTACGAACTTGATAGAACAACTTCTGGACGACTACTATATGTCTATATACTTATAACCATCTATATATGACCAATTTATATATGACCCAATGTTATATGTCCTATCGTCTACACCATTGTTGTAACTAAATTCAAATTCAGGTTTTAAGTCCATTTATAACTCCATAAATGTAGATAGTGAAGTATCCCTCAGTTCTATAGTTTTAGGTATAATTTGATGGAAACCTTAGTCCATTCAAAGATGATGACTCGAATAAGAGATATAATATAATCAAGGGTTTCTAACTTTCCTAGATACAGATGATTCATAAACACAAAAAAATCAAAATCTAATATTAAGTTTTTTTTAAGAGTGCAACATATGGATTTATTAGAGATTTCGTTATACAAATCAATCATACCATCAATCAAACATTATATGTTTGATTGTCGTTGATTTTTTACATCTACAAATTTTATTCTTCTTATATCTCATGTGAAGTCATTAAATCATTTCAAATTGTTTTCATTAAACCTCTCAACATTAATTTTCTTTCAGTCGAGTTACTTGAAAAATTTCTAACCAATATAAACAGTGTACATAAACGAAAATAAATCCGATAAGTACAGCAGGTGATCCATTAGGGCAGGATGAATATTCAGTTTTTAAAGCTTTATTGCTCTTTGCGGTAATATAAATTTCACAATTTTGTTTAACCTTATAATTTTCAATGTTCTTAAATGAAATGGTTAATGAAACTTTAAAAAAAAAATTATCTCAATTCATCCCTCACATAATGCTCTATTTCTGGGTAATTTTATGTTAATCTGTCAAAAGGTATGGATTGTATCCTCCTTACAAGCTTTCAGATTGAATCGTAAGTCAAAATTTTTACACTTGATTGAAAAAATATATATCCAGTTGCTTTAAAATGTGAGGTTTTTTCTGTTATTGCTTTTCCACTTCCATAATGATGCCAAAATTTAACTAGAGTTAACAGTTGGGAAGAAAAAAATTTTTAAAAACGCATTTTGGCAAAAAAAGTGACTTTCCCATCAAGCATAATTGCTCCCAAGCAATATAGTTCATCTACACTATTAGGCCCATTTTCGTGTAAAATATTAATTTGAACTTTCAAAGATTGTGGACTGTAGTGTGCACAAAAAATTTTGGATGCATATCCACCCACCCACACAAACACAGACATCATTGAAAAAAGTCATAAAACGAGTTTGGAGACCTCAAAACATGTAAATCTGTCAAAATTTCGATATCGCATTTTTCACGACCACTCGTGAAAAATTGTCAGTAAAAATTGTCAAAATACTTTTACAATTACAATGCCATAATTACAAGGGTCATTCAAATTTGGAAAGATCAAGACAAAGTAGTCTGTAGAAAAATCAGTAGTTAGGACAAGTTTAGTACTTTTAGATCTTTAAGTAGGCATCGTGGAATGAGCCCTGATCACCTGGTGGATTAGTGGTGGATTGTTGTGTTTTTAACCTCAAAATTAAATTTAACAGTGGCGGGTAAGCTAGTAAATTCCACATTGGTTGAAAAACGTTTTATGATTTGATTTTCCTTACTGATGGTTAAAAGCAAGCTAATATATCCCTAGATTTACTTAAGTGCATATTGAAAGTTTTATAAATCAAAGGAATTGCAACAGGTAGAACAGTGGCCGTGGGATGTGTCCCGGTGACTAATGTGACCAGTAGCACCGTTCTGGCTGGCCAGTTGAAGTTTCAACTCCCTCACTTGAAACTCGAGGTGACTACATTATTCGTTCAGACTACTGACTGAAAGTAAAAATAATTACAGAAAGAGTTCTAGTTAGTATTATTTAGTAAACTACTATTCATAACATAATCTGTAACAGAACAAGCTTAAGTACCACAAAACGTATGCAAGATATGTCCCGAAGTTGACGGGCAATTGGAGAGTGTGCGCAGAGGTAATGAAGCTTTATGAACGAGGAGGTGAGCTCTTTCTTAACAAAAGTTTAACTTGTCATGGAACGTGGATTCACTATTATGAACCAGAATCCAAAAGGCAAAGCTGTTGTCCAAAAGGCAAAAATCCCGCCCAACTGCTGTCAACAAAAATCAAAACACGAGCATCAGACGAAAAAGTCACGTGGGTGTTTTAAAAAGCTCAAGGTGCACTTTTGTGATTATATTTAATAGC